>CP142130.1:5005000-7505000 GCA_036013995.1 Theobroma grandiflorum
ATTGGAAAGCTAAGAGACAGAGCTACAACTTTCATGAAGATCACTTTTCCCAGTTCTGCCTCGAAGATAGAGAAAATCGCATCGCAAAGTTGCTGGACGTACTGTGCCGGGAATGGAAATTTGTAAAGACTGTTAAGTGATTTTTGGGCCTCTCATTATGTTTTAAGCTCAATTAAACCCTAGGTCAACTTGGAGAAATTTAGGTTAAGTTTGTAGTATAAATAGGATGTTTTGGAAGAACTTAAAGGTGGGGAAGAACTGAAGGAGAAACTTTTGGAGATTCAAGAAGCTAGAAGTTGAAGCAGAAAACCCGGAGATCAGAGCAGCAATTATCTTGTTTTCTTCCTTAGCTTTTATTCTTCTTGTTATTTTCAATGGTTGAACTTTATACAATGTTATTTGCTTTTTCAATTATGAGTAGCTAATTTTCTTTTTCTAGGATTGCAATTGAACTCACATGTAGTTTAAGTTTTTAATCTCTTTCTTACTTATTTTTAATGGGAATTGAATTGTTTATTCCAATTTGTTCTTAATGCTTTTGATTGCTTGGCCACCAATTAAACTGATTTAGGAACCTAAACAAACTTGGGAGAGGGAGTTTAGAGTAGACTAAAATTGGGATAGCATATGATCATGTTAAATGATTTGCGTATAGGATAGGGATATACCTATAGGCCATATGTAGCCAGATTAGAGCATGAACTTAATGAGTCTGTTTTAATTTAAAATCACATAGGGATATGATGTTTTGGTTAAAATAGATATTTTTATAGGACGAGTCGGGAGACCCTTATAAATAATTTAGGACTCTAGGTTAACAATTCAACCCATTGAAATAAGTTAAGGAGGAGAGGTAAAATTTAGATGAAGTGTGAGGGATATTGTAATTCTAGGCTTGTTTAATCTGATATTTTCTCCAGTTATTATTTTGATTTTTATTGTTATTTTAAATTCCAGTTTATTAGTTTTAATTAATTAATTATTTGGATTATTTGGATAAAACTAAATTGTTTTAATTTTAGTAATTAGTAAAGTTTTAGATCAATTCTCCGTGGGAACGATACTCTACTTGCTAATATACTGTCTATTCGATACGTATACTTGCGTAGTGGATTTTTGACTGACAAGAAGCCATATGTGCCCCCTATTCTTTTTCTAGATATAGTTGATAAGTTACCTAAGGAGGCTATTGATATGGAAAATTCAAATAAGTTTCTTGAAGCTTGTTTGGTTCAAGATGCAACAACCAAGGACCAGAATGAAGAACTTACAAATGTTGCATATGTTTTGAAAGCTACAATGAAAGTGCATTATCCAAGTAGAACTCAATTTGAGAAGTTGGGTAAAAGTCAGCCTATTCCACCATCTTGGGTTGAGCAAGCACCAAATCTTGAGTTAAAGCTACTACAACCTCATCTTAGGAGGAGACTACTTTCACACCTCAAACTTTTTCCATGCAAACTCAAACCTCCTTAAAGGGTGAATGAAGACCTCAACCAAAGTCAAGCTAGTGACTATAAAGAAGCGCTTCTTGGGAGGCAACCCAAGTTCTTAAACCTTATTTATTTATTTTCATCCTTATTTTATTTCATGAGTTTTATTTTATTTTATTTATTCTAATTTTTCTTTTTCATGTTTCTTTTGCAGGAAATTGATTTCAAAACAAAATTCAAAAAAAAAATTTTCAAAAAAAAAAAAAAAAAAAAAAAAAAAAAAGCTTGAGAGCCGCGGCCCTCAAATGTGCTGGACAAGCAGCACAACCATAAGCAAACAGTGCCGAAACAGTGTCGCAAACAGTGTCAAAACAGTGCCGCAAACAGTGCCGTAACAGTACCGTAACAGTGCACAGTGCGGTAACACTGTAGAAACAGTATAAAAATACTGTAGAAACAGTGCAGTAGGGCCCAGCCCTAACCCTTTTATTTTTTATTTATTTTTTATTTTTTATTTATTTTTTTTTTCAGCAGCACAATTTCATTTTTTTCATTTTTTATTTTGCTTCTTTCTCTTGTCTTCAGCCACACATTTTATTATTATTATTATTATTATTATTT
This sequence comes from Theobroma grandiflorum, assembly GCA_036013995.1. NCBI lineage: Eukaryota > Viridiplantae > Streptophyta > Magnoliopsida > Malvales > Malvaceae > Theobroma > Theobroma grandiflorum. Next base: position 5,007,055 of record CP142130.1, read on the forward strand.
TTTTTTTACTTTTGTCTTCCTTCAACCACACCATCATTCTTATTATTTTTTTTTATTATTTCTTTTCTTCTTCTACAACTTCTTCCTCTTGAAATTTTTGTTTCTCTCTTTTCCTTTTCAATTTTTTCACATTAATTTTATTTTATTTTATTTTATTTTATTTCATTTTTTCACTCACCACATTCACTCTTCCCTCAAGAGTATTTAGGCTGCATCTTAAAGAATGGGATGGATGTCTACTTTTCCTTCGTTGCTTATGGATTCCGACACTGAGGATGATTTTCGTGGTGACGATGCAGAGAATTCATAGTCTTCCATTCCGGAGTTAGGGGAGTATTCTTGTCTTTTTTCTTTATTTTCTTTTATCACATTGAGGACAATGTGCAATTTTAAGTTTGAGGGTGCTAAAAAAAAAAAAAAAAATTTTGAGCTCTTTATGTGTCCTAGATTGATTAAGTGCTTAGGGTGAATTTGAGCCTAAATATATACTTTATCATACATTGACCCTAGCCTTACATTACAAGCTTGATAAAGACCTATTGATTCTTGAATAAGTGTTAATCTACATTAGTGGAGAGAGAGATGAAAAGCAAACTTATGGGATCCAAGTACTAATCTATGCTTAGATTTGGCATAAACTAATTTGAATTGCATGATATTCTTTGTAAAAGAGCATTCACACACACACGGAAGTCTATTCGAAAAATAAAGTTTCGCTTGAATTGATGCATGAATTTAAGGATTAGTTGTATGTTACCTTAAACTAGAATTTGAGTTAATTTCTGAGGAAAAATTGAGAAATCATGATTTGGTACTTCTATCTCTCGTTTAAGGATTTTTCTTGTTTAGTTTTCTTTTTGTGTTTTTTTTCTTTTGCTCAAGGACTAGCAAAATCTTAAGTTTGGGGGTGTGATAATTCTATTTTATAGAATTATTTTATTCCAATTTTGTTATTAAATTTTAGCTAAGTCCTTAGTTTTTAATTATAATTTACTTAATTTTTAGTTATTTTTATATTTAGTTTATTTTTAAGTAAGTTATTTAATTTTATGTTATTTCCTTTAATTTGGTTAATATTTATTAGTTTTTATATTTTTGGTAGGACCTAAAGTCATTGGGTTTAATTTTGGAAAGTAAAGTGCTGAAAGATCCAGAAATCTGCTTGCATATACTTCAGTGTTTTAGCCATATCTTGAGATACAGAACTCCAATTGCTGCGATTCTTAGACCATTGGAAAGCTAAGAGATAGAGCTACAACTTTCATGAAGATCACTTTGCCCAGTTCTGCCTCGAAGATGGAGAAAATCGCATCGCAAAGTTACTGGACGTACTGTACCGGGAATGGAAATTTGTAAAGACTGTTAAGTGATTTTTTGGGCCTCTCATTATGTTTTAAGCCCAATTAAACCCTAGGTCAACTTGGAGAAATTTAGGTTAAGTTTGTAGTATAAATAGGATGTTTTGGAAGAACTTAAAGGTGGGGAAGAACTGAAGGAGAAACCCTTGGAGATTCAAGAGGCTAGAAGTTGAAGCAGAAAACCGGGAGATCAAAGCTGCAATTATTTTGTTTTCTTCTTTAGCTTTTATTCTTCTTGTTATTTTCAATGGTTGAATTTTATATAATGTTATTTGATTTTGCAATATTGAGTAGCTAATTTTCGTTTTCTAGGATTGCAATTGAACTCACATGTAGTTTAAGTTTTTAATCTTTTTCTTACTTATTTTCAATGGGAATTGAATTGTTTATTCCAATTTGTTCTTAATGCTTTTAATTGCCTGATCACCAATTAAATTGATTTAGGAACCTAAACAAACTTGGGAGAGGGAGTTTAGAGTAGACTAAAATTGGGATAGCATATGATCAATTTAATTGATTTGCGTATAGGATAGGGATATACCTATAGGCCATATGTAGCCAGATTAGAGCCTGAACTTAATGAGTCTGTTTTAATTTCAAATCACATAGGGATATGATGTTTTGGTTAAAATAGATATTTTTATAGGACGAGTCGGGAGACCCTTATAAATAATTTAGGACTCTAGGTTAGCAATTCAACCCATTGAAATAAGTTAAGGAGGAGAGGTAAAATTTAGATGAAGTGTGAGGGATATTGTAATCCTAGGCTTATTTAATCTGATATTTCCTCCAGTTATTATTTTGATTTTTATTGTTATTTTATATTCCAGTTTATTAGTTTTAATTAATTAATTATTTGGATTATTTGGATAAAACTAAATTGTTTTAATTTTAGTAATTAGTAAAGTTTTAGATCAATTCTCCGTGGGATCGATACTCTACTTGCTGATATACTGTCTATTCGATACGTATACTTGCGTAGTGGATTTTTAACTGACACACTTCACATGGACCACCGCGTAAGAGTGAGACTCAGTCAATGCCAAGGCATGGCTAGGTTTTCAGATATAAAAATATGTTCATGTGTATATGACAATGAATAGCCTTGGCGGTCTCGGTCAGATGCCTTTGCAAGGGTATCCCCGAGAATGATTTTGGCAAGAGCCAAGTTAAATTTTCAAGAGGTTCATAAGCCATATAAATTATTCGTATGTTATGAAATACATTGGGATATAATATTTTATTTGTTTCTACTCAATTGAAATGAGTTGAGATAAGGTGAATTGTAATACAAAGAATGAATTTGAATGTCTCCTTTGACTTGACTTTAGACAGTTTATATGGTATCTGTTTACTCACTAGGATTTTATAATCTCACCCCCTTATTTCCTCACATTTCAAGCTCAGAGTATTCTATAGTTAGCAGATTTTGTCAAGGACCATCAATTGGACTTGAATCGGCAAAAGTTGTAGGTTTCCAGTTTTGATGCATTTTGGTTAGTTGAGGGCCCACAGGTCACTGTAACTCTATTTTCATACCTTGGTTGCCTGTATACTAGTATGTAAGAATATATTTAGCTTTTACGCTGTGAAAATTATTTACTGATGGCTTTATAAAAATTATGTTATAAGAAAATATATTATTTTATTAAATATTTTTATTTTATTCAAATAGTCAAATTTTTATTTTAAACAAACGTTTTAGATACTTAAATTTGTTTTTAATCACTAAATATATGTTTTCTACTCACCTACTACGTTTTTTACCAGTTTCGAGATTTTTGTAAAATACCCCTGTAAGCCAAAAAATAATATTATATCGTTTTGGTTTGGAAACGACTTATGATTTCTTGAAATATGAAATTTAATAACTGTTGCTCATCGAGGAAGTGCGAAAGCTGATGCTAAGCCGTGCGAGGTTCTGGTAGGCATTTTGGGTAATGAGTGTCTATCGAGACGTCGCGACGGTTGTCACAGGCCTGATGGAGAGTTTCGGGTCGTGACAAAATATCCTACATATTAATATGTTATAATTATTACACCTTAGTAATGTTTCATAACATAAAATGTTATGAATATATATATATATATAATTGTATAAATATATTATATATACATATATTTAATTTATACATAAACATTACTATAATTTATAATAAATTTTATTTATATGATTATACTTAATAACTCTATTAGTTATCACTTTTTATTTTTTAACATATTGTTTATAATTAGTTATTATTTATACAAACTTTTATATAAAACATTATAACATATAAGTTATGTCATTAATTTCATCTATATATATAATAAAGTCATATATTTAATTTATACATAAGCATTACTATAATTTATAGTATACTTTATTTATATAATTATATAAAACATTTTAACACATAATTTGTATCATTAATTATATATATAATAAAGTAATATTATATATATATATTTAATTTATACATAAGCATTAGACAAAATTGTAAGAAATAACCTTCGTAGTAAGGGCATTTCAAAAATAACTGTCTTTATAATTTTAACTATTTTTAAACAATTTTTGACAGGACTTGACAAGAATACCCTTTAAACAATTTCAGACAAATTAAAACAGTTTCAGTTTTCTTTATCCCGCCATCTAGACAAAAATTTTAAAATTAAATCTGGCTTTCTCTCTGCTCAAACACCATAAGGTACAAAAAAATAACTCCAAAAATGACCAGTTAAAACTCCCTGAATGATCAAGTAGAGAAGCCAAGCATAAAGGAATCCAAACACCATAAATCAATGCAAAGAAGAAGAAAAACTCAATAATTTGACTCGTTGTCAAGAGAAAGAAAGATTAGCCCAAGAGCATCACATCTCAGATCGGTGAAGGGCAGAAGCAAGATCATCACTGAAGAAAACAACATCAGATACAAATTTCTCCCACCACCAAGGTAGAGGCAGATCGTTACGTGGGAAGAATTTTCGACTCAGAGGTAAGGAAAAACATGTAAATCAGTAACCAAAGACAAAGGAGTTAGGGAAGCCCTCAAAACTCACAACGGGAAAAACAAGACATTAACACAAACAAGAACTCTGAGGGAACAAAACATAACCAGAAAAGAAAACTCCTAAGACCCAACCAGAAACCAAAGTCACGCAATGCCTATCCACTAGTCACGCAATGCTTTATTAAAAATTAGTCATATAATGCTTAAACACTAATCACGCAACTCAGCGTGACTGACTTTGGGTATTGTGTGACTAGTGTTTAAGCATTATATGACTAATTTTTAGTAAAGCATTGCGTGACTAGTGGATAGGCATTGCGTGACTTTGGTTTCTAATTGGGTCTTAGGAGTTTTCTTTTCTGGTTATGTTTTGTTCCTTCAGAGTTCTTGTTTGTGTTAATGTCTCACGCAACCCGCGTGACTGACTTTGGGCATTGCGTGACTAGTGTTTAAGCATTATATGACTAATTTTTAGTAAAGCATTGCGTGACTAGTGGATAGGTATTGCGTGACTTGTTAATAAGGCATTGCGTGACTTGTTAGTAAGGCATTGCGTGACTTTGGTTTCTGGTTGGGTCTTAGGAGTCTTCTTTTTTGGCTATGTTTTGTTCTTTCAGAGTTCTTGTTTGTGTTAGCGTCTTGTATTTCCCATTGTGAGTTTTGAGGGCTTTCCCTACTCCTTTATCTTCGGTTACTGATTTACGTGTTTTTCCTTACCTCTGAGTTAAAAAGTCCTTCCACGTGACGATCTGCCTCTGCCTTGATAGCGAGAGAAATCTGTATCTGATGTTGTTTTCTTTGATAATGGTCTTGCTCCTGCCTTTCGTCGATCTGGGATGTGATGCTCTTGGGCTCGTCTTTCTTTCCCTTGACAAAATAGTCATGCAATGTTTAAAAATTAGTCACGCAATATCTAAAAACTAGTCACGCAATACTCCAGAGATGAATAGTCTAGCGAGAAAACCTTAAAGAATATAAGTTTGTTTGAAGCACAGAACTAAACATACTTGACTCGTTAATAAGTTTCGGGTTGAGACGCGGAGCTAAATAAATGGGTCGATTTCATTAAGGGTAATTTTGTCTAAATTTTAATTTTCTTGGCTAAAAACAGTTAAAATTATAAAAAGGTCTATTGTCAAAAACGCCTTATGCATATGGCCTATAAAAAAAAGTCGTCTAAGCATTACTATAACTTATAATAAACTTTATTTATATAATTACACTTAATAAGTTTCTTAGCTATCACCTTAGATTTTATAACATATTGTTTATAATTAATTATTATTTATACAAACTTTGATATAAAACATTGCAACATATAAGCTATATCATTAATTTCATATATATATATATATAATTATAGATGAAGTTTATAAGTTTTAATATTATAATATGTAAAAAAAAGTGATAAAATTTTGATCCATTAGATCAAATTGGACCAACCAAACCAATTTTATGTGTTGTCGGTTTGGTCTTTCTTTATATTTGATTGGTTTTTTAAGAATGATTGGTCCATTTGGTCCTTAGGCATGGTGGACCAAACCATCCAATCCACCAATTTGCTCACCTCTACAAATATGGCATGATAAGAAGAAATAGGGACGAATCATGAATGTAGTAGTTAGTGCTGATAAAGAAACGACAAATTGATCAGTAGGGGTGATCAAAACCAATCAAGACCAATTACTTATATAAGCTAAACGCGATTTAGGTAAAACGGTTCGGTCTGATTGGTCCATTGGATCAATTGATCCATAATATTTAGTGCAATTGATTTTTTGATCGGTTCTTGGTTTTAAAATTTTTGGATCAATCCACCCAAAAAACGAAACTAATTTTTTATATATTTATATATATTAATATATGTAATTTTTTTATATATATTAAGAAGAATTGATAGTAAACTTAATTAATAATATATTTAAAATATATTAGAGTATTATACGTACAAATACAAATCATAATCTTCGTAATTTAATATTAGTTATACATATTTATTTATTTGTAAACCTGTATTAATATGATATTACAAGTTATATATTTTAAATGATGTAAGTTATATGTTAATATTATAATATATGATAGTAAATATCTTACATATTAATATGTTATAATTATTACACCTTAGTAATGTTTCATAATATAAAATGTTATGAACATATATATATATATTTATATAAATATATCATATATACATATATTTAATTTGTACATAAGCATTACTATAACTTATAATAAACTTTATTTATATGATTACATTTAATAAGTTTATTAGCTATCACCTTAGATTTTATAACATCTTGTTTATAATTAATTATTATTTATACAAACTTTGATATAAAACATTACAATATATAAATTATATCATTAATTTCATATATATATAATTATGGATGAAATTTATAAGTTTTAATATTATAATATATAAAAACAATGATAAAATTTTGATCAATTGGTTTAAAATCGGACCAACCAAACCAATTCTATGTGTTATCGGTTTGGTCTTTTTTTATATTTGATTGGTTTTGATTGGTTTTTTAAGAATGATTGGTCCATTTGGTCCTTAGGTATGGTGGACCAAACTATCCAATCCACCAATTTGCTCACCTCTACAAATATGGCATGATAAAAAGAAATAGGGATGAATCATGAATGTAGCAGTTAATGCTGATAAAGAAACGACAAATTGATTAGTAGGGGTGATCAAAACCAATCAAGACCAATTACTTATATAAGCTAAATGCGATTTGGCTAAAACAGTTCGGTCTGATTGGTCTATTAGATCAATTGGTCCATAATATTTAGTGCAATTGGTTTTTTGGTCGGTTTTTGGTTTTAAAATTTTTTGGATCAATCCACCTAAAAAATCAAACTAATTATATATATATTAATATATGTAATTTTTTTATATATATTAAGAAGAATTGATAATAAACTTAATTAATAATATATTTAAAATATATTAGAGTATTATACGTACATATACAAATCATAATCATCGTAATTTAATATTAGTTATACATATTTATTTATTTGTAAACCTGTATTAATATGAAATTACAAGTTATATATTTTAAATGATGTAAGTTATATGTTAATATTATAATATATGATAGTAAATATCTTACATATTAATATGTTATAATTATTACACCTTAGTAATGTTTCATAATCTAAAATGTTATGAACATATATATATATATTTGTATAAATATATTATATATACATATATTTAATTTATACATAAGCATTACTATAACTTATAATAAACTTTATTTATATGATTACACTTAATAAGTTTATTAGCTATCACTTTAGATTTTATAACATATTGTTTATAATTAATTATTATTTATACAAACTTTGATATAAAACATTACAATATATAAGTTATATCATTAATTTCATATATATATATAAAATTATGGATGAAGTTTATAAGTTTTAATATTATAATATGTAAAAAAATGATAAAATTTTGATCATTGGTTCAAAATCGGACCAACCAAACCAATTCTATGTGTTGTCGGTTTGGTCTTTCGTTATATTTGATTGGTTTTGATTGGTTTTTTAAGAATGATTGGTCCATTTGGTCCTTAGGTATGGTGGACCAAACCATCCAATCCACCCATTTGCTCACCTCTACAAATATGACGTGATAAAAATAAATATGGATGAATCATGAACGTAATAGTTAATGCTGATAAAGAAACGACAAATTGATCAGTAGGGGTGATCAAAACCAATCTAGACCAATTACTTATATAAGCTAAACGGGATTTGGGTAAAACGGTTCGGTTTGATTGGTTTATTGGATCAATTGGTCCATAATATTTAGTGCAATTGGTTTTTTGGTCAGTTCTTGGTTTTAAAATTTTTGGATCAATCCACCTAAAAAACCAAACTAATTATATATATATATATATATTAATATATGTAATTTTTTTATATATATTAAGAAGAATTGATAGTAAACTTAATTAATAATATATTTAAAATATATTAGAGTATTATACGTACATATACAAATCATAATCATCGTAATTTAATATTAGTTATACATATTTATTTATTTGTAAATCTGTATTAATATGAAATTACAAGTTATATATTTTAAATGATGTAAGTTATATGTTAATATTATAATATATGATAGTAAATATCTTACATATTAATATGTTATAATTATTACACCTTAGTAATGTTTCATAGTCTAAAATGTTATGAACATATATATATTTGTATAAATATATTATATATACATATATTTAATTTATACATAAGCATTACTATAACTTATAATAAACTTTATTTATATGATTACACAGTTTATTAGCTATCACTTTAGATTTTATAACATATTGTTTATAATTAATTATTATTTATACAAACTTTGATATAAAACATTATGACACATAAATTATGTCATTAATTTCATTTATATATATATAATAAAGTCATATATTTTATGTCATTAATTTCATTTATATATATATATATATAATAAAGTCATATATTTTATTTACATATATTTAATTTGTACATAAGCATTACTATAACTTATATTAGACTTTATTTATATGATTATATAAAACATTTTGATATATCATTTGTATCATTAATTATATATATAATAAAGTAATATATTATATATATACATATATTTAATTTATACATAATAGTTACTATACCTTATAATAAACTTTATTTATATGATTACACTTAATAAGTTTATTAACTATCACATTAGATTTTATAACATATTATTTATAATTAATTATTATTTATACAAACTTTGATATAAAACATTATAACATATAAGTTATATTATTAATTTCATATATATATATAATTATGGATAAAGTTTATAAATTTTAATATTATAATATATAAAAAAATAAAATAAAATTTTGGTTCTTTGATCTAAAATCGGACCAACCAAACTAATTCTATATTTCGTCGATTTGATCTTCTTTTATATTTGATTTGATTGGTCCATTTGATCTTTAAGTATAATGGATCAAATCACCTAATCCACCTATCCTTACTTATCAAACCACAAAAAGAGTACAGATTTAGCACCTATCCTTACTTATCAAACCACAAAAAGAGTACAGATTTAGCACCAAATTGTGCCCAAAGGATTTTAACGAAGTTGATTGATTGGTTGAATTAAACCCTTGCAGTCCACACATTAGAGTTATTTTATTATGCGCGCACGCTCTTTTCTTCTTGTTACTCCCATGGTTAATAATAACAATTAAACATGGGCACTTATCTATAAGATGAAGCAAATAGCTATTAATTATTTGGTCATTTACCATTATAAAGAAAGCCTTTGGATTAAATTGTATAAAGGGTGTGGGCTAGCAACAATCGCAACCCTCTCAAGACGTCATCCACTTTGTCTTCAAATAAACTATTAATAGTTTAGTCAATCTACGACTTTGATCAAACCAGAAATACTCAGAACGGAAAGGCGTAAAAGGATTTTATTTTTGTAATAAAAGAGAAATGCTGACCTTGTGAAAAATTTTTTTCACAACTTTCATTCCCACCATGAGATAAATTTTTAAGTCTGTTTAATAAAATTATAAAAATATTTTTAAATATGAATAATAAGTTTAATTTCAAATTAAAAGTATTATCAGGTAAAATTAATAACTCTAACTCCATGTGAGAATAGAAATTATCGATAAGAAGTTAATTGGAAAAAATTGTTTACAATATCTTCATTAAAAAAAGTTACAAAATGTGATATAAAAAAAAGTTGAAATGTAAGTAAATTTTACTCTTAGTTGAATTGTTTATTACACTTATAGCAATTAGGAGTAATGGAATAATACTTAAAAATGGGACAAAAGTATCGTTACAGTCAATGGAAATATGAGTGAGTAAAATTAGACCGGATCAATGACTTAATTGAATTGAATGAGATGTGAGTAAAACAGTTTGATCTAATTGATCTATTTGTGGAGGAGATTCAAGTTGATGATGTGCGATGGTTGATTGTCTTGTGTTAGATAGTTTTATTTTATGAATGTTAATTTTATTATATTTGTTATGTTGAATCTTGAATGTTAATTTAATGATTTATATAAAAAGACATAATTATATGAATGGAAGCATAAATATTGTGTTTTTTTTATATATTTAGATTATTTGTATATTATAGAATTATAAATGAAATTTATAAATTTTAATATTATAATTTATAAAAAATATGAAAAAAAAATTATCTTTTTGATTCAAAGCTAAACTTGTGGATCCAATTCGATATTTGGTTGATTTAAATTTTTTTATATTTAATCATTTTTAATTATTTTTTAAAAATATTTAATTTATTTAATTTTTAATTAAATCAAATCGAACTAATCGAATTGTCCAATTGTTCACGTCTAGGAAAATGTATTGAAATGTAATAATGGACCGTAAGCTGGATCTCAACCACAGAAAGGAAATCTGCCGTTGGATTCGTCTGAGATTGAAAACAGTCGTAGGGATCAAGTGGAGGTCGGGGACAAGGACGGCGTTGCCTAAAAACAAACTTGTTGTTTGTTACCCGAACCCAAAGGTTTTGGTTTTATGTTTTTTGGGAACAAACACGTGGCAAAATTTGTGATTCGTCAAGAAGACTGAAAGTTAAGGACCAAGATCGTCAGTTTCTATACTGGGAATTTGGACAGGTTAGCGGCAACCTTCTTTGACCCCTCTATTTATTGTGCTCTGATTGCCAGTCACCTAAAATCCACCAGCCAATTGTTTGCTACTTTCCCCCGAGTACCCTTCTCTCTCTTTTGACTTCCCTTGCTTTGAAGGCCACGTGGACCCCATTTATGTAAAAACAACATTTATTGATTTTTCTGGGCAATGAGCAAAACCCCTTGCAATGGAAAAGGAGAAGTCCTTGAAGGACTTATTTGAGCTTTCTTGAAAGAAACCTCTGAAACGCACATGGTGGCAATTGGCCCCACAAAACCACATCCTCCCATCAACAAAAACATACCAACACTCTTCTTCCCCAAACCTGATTTTTTGAACTTTTTGACTCAAAGAGATGGGGGCTTAATTTATTCCTTTGTTGTTGTTATTATTATTAATTTGATTTCTCAATACTAATTAATCCCATACTAGATTCCTACGGTGGTTGAGCTATCTATCCTTTCTCGGAACTACCCACCATTAATTCAAGACTCTCCCTCCAGCTTTCCTTGCCTTTCTTTCTTCTAGTTGTTCTTATATTAACTCTAGTGGTCTAGCTTCCCCATTCCTCAGGTTAATACCCAAAGCTTTTCCTTTTCCTCTAGCTTTCTCCCACTCCTTTTCAGACCCAAAATCTTATCTAGGCCTTGCTTTTATTTTTAAGAAAATTTCTTTTTCGGTGATTCTAGTTCAGCTCCTCGTCACATATATAGACAACAACCCCATATTCCTTAAGACCGTCAAACGGAGAGTTGCGAGACAATATGGATAAGGATAGTATAGAGATGGATAAAGAGAGGCTGACGGCGGAAATGGCATTCAAAGACTCCTCCTCCGCCGTCATCAAAATCCGGCAAAGATTGCCTGACTTCCTGCAATCTGTAAAGCTTAAGTATGTAAAGTTAGGCTATGGTTATTCATGTAACCCCGCCACTATTCTCACGTTTGCTCTAATCCTACCACTTTTCATTGCCACGCTGCTTCAGTTCACTGGTCTAAAATTGGACCGGATTTCCGAGTTATGGACCAACCAAGCCCTTCGACTTGATAGCATTGATGCTGCCACAAGACTTGCCGGTTCACTAGTCCTGTTCTTCCTCTTTGGTCTCTACCATGCAAAGCGGTCCAGGCCGGTTTATCTCGTCGACTTCGCCTGTTATAAACCTGAAGATGATCGGAAAATGTCAGTTGACTCGTTCATTAACATGACTGAAGATACCGGAGCTTTCACCGAGGAAACGCTTCAATTTCAAAGAAGGATATCGACCCGGTCCGGTCTAGGCGATGAGACGTATCTCCCAAGAGGGATAACATCAAGACCGCCAAAGCTGTGCATGGAAGAGGCTCGATCTGAAGCAGAAGCTGTCATGTTCGGAGCACTCAACTCACTTTTTGAGAAAACTGGAGTCAAACCGAAGGATATTGGCATCCTTATCGTGAATTGCAGCTTATTTAGTCCAACTCCATCTCTCTCAGCCATGATAGTCAACCATTACAAGCTACGTACTGATATCAAGAGCTATAATCTTGGTGGAATGGGCTGCAGCGCAGGCCTTATATCAATTGAGCTCGCTAAAAATCTCCTTCAAGCCAATCCTAACACGTATGCCGTAGTGGTGAGCACCGAAAACATTACTCTGAATTGGTATTTCGGCAATGACCGGTCCATGTTGCTATGCAATTGCATATTCCGCATGGGCGGAGCCGCTGTGCTCTTGTCAAACAGGGCACGAGACAGGGCTCGCTCCAAGTACCAGCTCGTTCACCTGGTTCGAACCCATAAAGGCGCAGATGATAAATATTACAACTGCGTGTACCAAAGAGAGGACGACAAAGGAACTATTGGGGTTTCATTGGCTCGTGAATTGATGGCTGTGGCAGGAGACGCATTAAAAACCAACATCACCACTCTGGGTCCCCTTGTTTTACCATTCACGGAACAGTTCATGTTCTTTCTTACCCTTGTTCGCAGGAAGATTTTCAAAGCGAAGATTAAGCCTTATATACCTGATTTCAAGCTTGCTTTCGAGCATTTTTGTATCCATGCTGGTGGAAGGGCTGTTTTGGATGAAGTGCAGAAGAATTTGCAGCTAACAGATTGGCACCTGGAGCCTTCAAGAATGACTCTACATAGATTTGGAAATACTTCTAGTAGCTCACTGTGGTATGAGTTGGCTTATACGGAGGCTAAAGGTCGGGTCTCCAGTGGTGAACGGGTTTGGCAGATTGCATTCGGATCGGGTTTCAAGTGTAACAGTGCTGTTTGGAGAGCTCTTAGGTCGATTCCAGAGAGTGAGTTAAGGGGTAACCCGTGGAAGGATGAAATTGAGAAGTATCCGGTGAAGGTTCCTCTTGTTTGATTGATTGATATCTCCAAAGTATTGGTACCAGTTAACTGGATGTGAAGCACATCAACGGTGCTCTGGCAGCGGGCTGTGGGGTTTTCTCTTTTCTACTATTGTTCTTCTAATCTTTCTCTCTCTCTTTTTTTTTTCCTTTTTTTGTAATTTCCTTTTCTTAGAGGATTATGATGGGTAGTTGAAAGGGAAAAAGATATTAACCCCACAACATTTGAATTTGATGTGGTAAGAAATTATTTTTAGTTGATGGAAATATAATTATTTTGTTATTTTATTCTAATATATACGGAAATAAGAATTGGGAATATCATTCATTCAACACCATCTTCCTCTTGATGTCATACTTGACAAAGCATTACTTTCCATACATTCGTCTTCTTCTTCTTCTTAATCTAGAATACTAATTATAACTTGCTGATATCCAAAAACCCCAAAGAAGGTGGTAAGAGTCCCTCTAACCAATGAGTTCCTAATTATGCTAAACAATGATAAGTTTAGTGAAACACGATTCATTTGAAAATGAGAAAATGAAGTTGAAGATGTAATGGGTTAATTACTGCCGGACATGTAACTTTCAAGACTCAATTAAATGTTAAAATATGTATTAGTACGAAAATGTAATACCTTGTATTTTGATATAGTGATTAATAAAGCTTATCAAATGTCAATCGAGGATAATTATAATGTTTAAAAATGATGGAAGATGAAAGGAATAGTTTGGGATAAAATATTCCGTACGTGAAAAAATAATAATAAAATAATAATATTTTTATCAGAGAAGAAATTGCGAGATAAAAAGTGATTCGAAAGTTAATTGAGGCATAGTAAGGTATTTTGTGTACCAATGAGACAAGAGAAAATTTTTAAAATAAAATAATATTTTATTAATAAAATAATATTAAAATATTATTATTTTATTCAATATCAAAATTTTTCATGAATAAGGAGTATATGGTTAATCTAAATGGGAGAGAGGAAGAACGAGGAAATTTTGAAAAAAAATGAAGTTAATGGGGCTCACGCGTTGTAATTAAATAATAACAACTCGGGTAAATAAATATTTTAAATATTATGGGGACATCGCGTTGGGGTACAAACTTTTATCTACTAATTTCTTCAACTTCTTTTTCTTGAAAATATTAGGTTCTTTGTTGATCTTTATGCCTCCAAGCTCACCAAGGCAGAGAATCTTTAAATTTGGAATAATGGATATGATGGGTTTGAGAATTAGATTAGAAATCCAAGTTAAAAAAAATTATTAAATTAGGCCAAGATGTAATTTATCAAGTGTAGGCTTACTAGAAATTTCAAGTTCAAATTTATGATATATTTGAAGCTACTATTGTTCATTGACAATTATAGGTTGTAATGGTATTTCGAGACTATATGGATTAGGACCTTGTTAGTGCTAGTTTTGTCAGGTGAGTGAACTTGCATTAAAATTCCTTGAGAAATAAATGCATGTATGTTGATTGTATCACTTGAAAATGTTTTAATTGTTTTATCTTCAAAACGTGCACGAGAACAAGCTTTTACTGAAATATTTTTGCGTTATGAAATGTGATTGTAATGAAATTACTAAGTCCCTTTTGTCGCAACGTACGGGTGCGGGAACCCGACCGCTAGACGTGGATAACTTGGGAAGTCGCCACTAATCTTTTTTGTTTAGGTGTGATTGGCCACCCGATCAAATTTGTTCTATTCGACGAAGTACTAAATTAACTTTAAGTCCGTCGAAAGAACGATAAACTGGTCTACGTGTTTTTTAGAGTTTGGGTTCTGGAGTACGGTTACGCACGAGGAAGGATTAGCACCCCCGTGACGCCCGTTCCACGAACGGTGCCATTTAATCACTTATTGTCTTAACCCTTTTATTTTGTTTTTGTGTTTCTTTTGCTATCATTTGTTTGATTTATCTTTTATTCTATTGATTGAATATTTTACGACCTTAGCGTACATGTGATGCAATTATGAAATGCGTGGCATAAAATCGAAATAGCACCAAACGGAACCTTTTATTGAGTGTACTTTCAGAATCCGCCCATCATACTGGTGGAATTCGGGAGTATCCTCGCACCTAGAGAGTTTACCAATGAAACTCGCCTTCGCAAGCTTCCTCGGAAAGTCCCATCATCAGGGTAATCGCTTGTGAAAGAAAACAGTGTTTTCGTGAATGCAAAAATCCTAATACGGGTAAAAACCTTTTATTAAAGATATCTCTTCGAACCCTCCCATCATACTGGTGGAGCTCGGAAGTATCTTTTCACCTAAGGAGTTTACCAATGAAAACTCGCCTTCGTAAACTTTCTCGGAAAGTCCCATCATCGGGGTTTATATCCGTATACAAAATAGGTCTATATGCCATGACAGTTAATAATGCCAACATGATACGCATGAATTTCATATTTATTCCATGTTTATTATTTTTCTTTTATGAAATTTCTTTGTTTATTTATTGTTTTTACAATCGTTTTGATTTCTTCGTATATTTTAGAGCGTAGGTACTTAGTTATCATCACATGAAACTTTCCTATAGTCACGACTTTTGGGATCAAAATTATTTTTGTGCATATATATTCTATGTTATTATGACTTGATGAATTTATTATTGTCACTTATTGATTTTTATTTATCTTATTTATTTTATTTATGGTTTCTTTTTATGATTACATATGTTTAAAGGTTATTTATTTATTTATTTATTTTTTTATTCATATTTTTTATTTTATTTTTTTATTAGAACCATTGGAATTTTGAATTAGGACCCTCCCATCATACTGGTGGGATCCTAATTAAAACTCCTAACCTAAAGAAATTCACTTGAAATTGTGACTTCTCGCGTTCCGGATGAAAATCCCATCATCAGTCACTTAAAGTAATTATTATTTATATATATGTGTTTATGTATATTTTATATCATTATTTTTTTATTGCATTTTTTATTTTTATTTTGCTAGATTTGAAATCTTTATTAGCTATACTATTTAAAATATAAACTTTAATATTATTAATATTGATTTCTAAATATATTATTATTACATATTTTCTTTAATGAAAACATATATATATTTTATATTTTTTGATTTTTTTGATTTTTTTGATTTTTTTATTTTTATTTTTATTTTTTTATTTTATTATTATTATTTCTTATTATCCTATTTTTTTCTATATGCTTATTACTAAGATTTTATATATTTTCATTTTTGTAATAAAATTTAAACTAAATTAAAATACATTAAAATGAAAAATAAACACATAAATAAAATAAAGACAGATTTAAACAGAGCCCAAGAAAATATACCTATCTGGGCTAGATTAGGCCCAGAACCAGCAGGCCCGCGGAAGGCTCAAAGCGCAGCACCCAAATCAACTTAGCAGACTCACGCTTTTCTAGGCTGAGATTGGCCCAGCTTCAAAGGCCCACGAGTCCGCAGAAGGTCCAAGCCCGCAACACCAAATCTACCTGGCAGGCCCGCACAGAGTTTCCAAAACGTACCGTTTTGGTGCTGGTACAACCGCTCAAAACGATGTCGTTTTGGTCCTAGACTCTTCAGCTCCCACACTCCCTTGAAACGGCGTCTTTTAGTTTGCTTTGGTGCAGTATAAAAACCCTTTTTCTTTTTTTTTCTTTATTTTCTCCCTCTCCCTTCTCTCTCTAAGACCCCAAATACTCTGCCTTCTCTCTAAAAAAGACACAACCCTCTCCCCTTTTCTTCTCCGGTGGACTCCGTCGTCGATCGACCACCAACGATCGGACTCTCTCTCTCACCGGTGCCTCCTCCGTCGACCAAGCCCTGCTCTCACCGATCTCTCCACCGGTGACTACTCCAACCCAAACACTCAACAATCTCCCCCTTTTCTCACTCCGATCAGCCTCTTTGGACAAATCGTTTTTTTTTTATTTGTGGCTTATGGTTGCTAAGGGTTTTGAATTGATTTGTTTGTTTTGGGGTATCTCACCGGTTGTTTAGAGAAGTTTAGGGGTTTTTTCGTTGCCTGCTTTGTTTTTTTTTTCTTTGTTTTCGGATGCTCTCTTTTTGTTTTCTGAATCCTTTCGTTTTTTTTTCAAAAAAGCTTCCCCTTTTGGTGTAAAAATTTTGGGTTCTTATAGAACCCGGTTGTCCAAATTTTTGGACAACCAGAGGAGGCAAATCTGCCTTGTTCAGCTTGAATCCCGGATGGGATCCCCAAGTCAAACGCACTGGTGCCGGAGTTGATCTTCAAATCTTTGGCTACCGGAGGAGCATTGAATGCTCTGCTTTTGTTGACAATGGAGGCCGACTGTGCCTCCAGTTCTCTCTTTTTTTTAATTATTTGATTTTTTATTTATTATTTATTTATTTATTATTTATTTTATTTTTTTTATATTTTTTTTATTTTATTTTAGGTGTCTACACCTTTATATGTCGATAGGTATATATATGTATTGTACATCTATAGATAATATTATGTAATGAATATGACCGTGCATATGCACAATGTGTAGGGATGCACATGCCAGTGAGGACTGAGTATGACCGTGCGTGTGCACGATATGGGGGGATGCACATGCCGGTGAGGATTGAATATGACCGTGCGTGTGTACGATGTGGGGGGATGCACATGCCAGTGAGGACTAAGCATGACTGTGCGTGTGCACGATGTAGGGGGATGCACATGCCAGTAAGGACTAAGTATGACCGTGCGTGTGCACGATGTGGGGGGATGCACATGTCGGTGAGGACTGAATATGACCGTGTGTATGCACGATGTGGGAAGATGCACATGCCAGTGATGACATGGTGTGGGAGTGTGGATGATGACATTAGTCGTGCGTGATGTGGGGGTTGCACATGAGCTGCGTAAGGTGGTGGTGTAAGGCGATGGTGGTGTATATACTTATATATATTTACTAGAGGAAATTGTGAGAAATAACCTTCGTAGTAAGGGCATTTCAAAAATGACTGTCTTTATAATTTTAACTATTTTTAAACAATTTTTGACAGGACTTGACAAGAATACCCTTTAACAATTTCAGACAAATTAAAATAGTTTCAGTTTTCTCTATCCCGCCATCTAGACAAAAATTTCAAAATTAAATCTGGCTTTTTCTCTTTGCTCAAACACCATAAGGCGCAAAAAAACAACTCCAGAAATGACCAGCTAAAACTCCCTGAATGATCAAGTAGAGAAGCCAAGCATAAAGGAATCCAAACACCATAAACCAGCGCAAAGAAGAAGAAAAACTCAATAATTTGACTCGTTGTCAAGGGAAAGAAAAACGAGCCCAAGAGCATCACATCCCAGATCGGTGAAGGGTAGAAGCAAGATCATCACTGAAGAAAACAACATCAGATACAAATTTCTCCCACCACCAAGGCAGAGGCAGATCGTCACGTAGGAGGAATTTTCGACTCAGAGGTAAGGAAAAACACGTAAATCAGTAATCAAAGACAAAAGAATAGGGGAAGCCCTCACAACTCACAACGGGAAAAACAAGATATTAACACAAACAAAAACTCTGAGAGAACAAAACATAGCCAGAAAATAAGACTCCTAAGACCCAACCAGAAACCAAAGTGCTTGACTGACTTTGGGCATTGCGTGACTAGTGTTTAAGCATTATATGACTAATTTTTAGTAAAATATTATGTTACTACTGGATAGGCATTGCGTGACTTTGGTTTCTGGTTGGGTCTTAGGAGTCTTCTTTTCTGGCTATGTTTTGTTCTCTCAGAGTTCTTGTTTGTGTTAATGTCTCACGTAACCCAAAGTCAATCACGCTTGCGTGACTGACTTTGGGCATTGTGTGACTAGTGTTTAAGCATTATATGACTAATTTTTAGTAAAGCATTGCGTGACTAGTGGATAGGCATTGCGTGACTTGCTGGTAAGGCATTGCGTGACTTGCTGGTAAGGCATTGCGTGACTTGTTAGTAAGGCATTGCGTGACTTTGGTTTATGGTTAAATGAGTCTTCTTTTTTTGCTATGTTTTATTCTTTCAGAGTTCTTATTTGTGTTAGTGTCTTTTATTTCCCGTTGTGAGTTTTGAGGGCTTCCCCTACTCTTTTGTCTTTAGTTACTGATTTACGTGTTTTTTCTTACCTCTGAATCAAAAATTCATCCCACGTGACGATCTGCCTCTGCCTTGGTGGCGGGAGAAATCTGTATATGATATTGTTTTCTTCGATGATGGTCTTGCTCCTGCCCTTCGTCGATCTAGGATGTGATGCTCTTGGGCTCGTCTTTCTTTCCCTTGACAAAATCAGTTACGCAATGTCTAAAAACTGATCACGTAATATCTAAAAACTAGTCACGCAATACTCCAGAGATGAATAGTCTGGCGAGAAAATCTCAAAGAATATAAGTTTGTTTGAAGCACAGAACTAAACATACTTGACCCGTTAATAGGTTTCGGGTTGAGACGCGGAGCTAAATAAATGGGTTGGTTTCATTAAGGGTATTTTCGTCCAAAAGTGACTTGTTGTGTCTAAAAACACTTAAAATTATGGAAAGGTTCATTTTCAAAAACGCCTTATGCATCTGGCCTATAAAAAAAAAGTCGTCTATTTACTATATGTAGAGGTTTGGAATTAACATGTGATTGTTTGACTGTTGAACGTTGAGTTTCCTAAATGTTTTAGACTATCAAAAGACAACATGGTATCGAGTTTTATTTATGATATATAAATTGCATTGTTTTAAAGATGAGTGCATCGTGTTTTAGAAACCTTCCGTATCGTTTGCTTATTCCCTTCCTATGTCCACTCACTGAGTACATGCTCACGTTTTTTTTAAACTCCATGTTTTAGGTTTTCTGAATTAAAAGAGGATTGAATCCTAGAACGAGACGCTTCTCCCTATCCACTGTTCAATAGGTTAGTTATGACACTAATGTCACGTTTGGTTCACGGAATAGACAGGAATAGAATAGAATAAGTATTCTGTGGGAATAGAATAAAGCAGAAATAGAAAAGAATAGTTATTACTTTGTTTGGTATAGTGAATGGAATAGAGCAGGAATGTCTATTACTATTTAATGCAGTGTTTGGTTGGTAGAAATAAGATTGGAATAAGAAAGGAATAGGTGATAAAAAGACAAAAATACCCTTACTCAATTATTATGAGTTATTGTAGTGTTTAGTTGATAATAATAACTTTGGAATAAGAAAAAAATAAAAAATAAAAAGACAAAAAAAATTATTATTTATATGACTATTTATTTTTATTAGATTTTTTAAATATTAATAATCTAGAATTTAATTAAAATATTAATATTTTATTTTATTTAAATATTATTATTTTTTATTTTTATTTTATTTTATTTGTTAAACTATTAATAATTGATAATTTAAATATTAATATTTTATTTTATTTAAATATTATTATTTTTTATTTTTATTTTATTTTATTTGTTAAACTATTAATAATTGATAATTTAAATATTAATATTTTATTTTATTTAAATATTATACTTAATTATTTTTATTTTATTTTATTTTACAATATTAATAATTGAAATTTTAAATATTAATATTTTATTTATAATTTAATCATTAATATTTAAAATATTAATATTTTATTAATTTAAATATTATTATGACCAATTATTTTATTTTTTAAATATTAATAATTGATTATTTATTTAAAATATTAATAATAGATAATTTAAATATTAATATTTTATTTAATTTAAATATTATTATACTTAATTATTTTTATTTTATTTTATTTTTAAATATTAATAATTGAAGATTTAAATATTAATATTTTATTTATAATTTAATCATTAATATTTAAAATATTAATATTTTATTAATTTAAATATTATTATGACCAATTATTTTATTTTTAAATATTAATAATTGATTATTTATTTAAAATATTAATAATAGATAATTTAAATATTAATATTTTATTTATAATTTAATCATTAATATTTTGAAATATTAATATTTTATTTAAATCAAATATCATTATGATTAATTTTTTTATTTTATTTTTTAAATATGAATAATTTTTAATTTATTTACAATATTAATAATTAATGATTTAATTATTAATATTTTATATATAATTTAAATGATATTATGCCTTTTTATTTGTAATTTATTTTTTTTAAATAGGAATAATTATAATTTATTTTATTAATAATTGATAATTTAAATATTAATATTTTTAAATTATTAATATTTTATTTATAATTTAATATTAATATTTTATTAAAAATTTGAATTAAGGGAGAGAATGAGGAGAGTGAAAATAATATTTTATATAAATAGAATTGAATTAAGGGTATTTTGGTCTTTAATATTTTTTGAATCTATTCCTCAACCATGGAATAGCTATTACCATGGGGGAAGGTGGTAATGGCTATTCCTTGGTTTTGGAGGATTTTGGAGAATAGCCATTCCCATGGAATGGCTATTCCTTGTAGTATTGCTCAACCAAACAAAGGAACTAAAATTCCTTGGGAATAGAGGGGGAATGGCATAGCCATTCCCCCAACCAAACATGCTATAAGTGTTAGCAACTGTGCCTAGAGTCACTCCGCTAACGGTCAAGGTCCAATTATGTATATATGAATACTTGATGAGAATGTTAAGATATATTTGTTAATGTATATATGTATACAATGGTTGATGATACCATTATGAATGCATGATTGAGTTTTATGAGTTGTTTTCAAAAGAACTATATTTAAACATTACAAAATTTTGAATTTTAAACAAATATAAATCAATGTATAAGATTATATAAATAAGCTTGTTTGGGTTTAGTGGGCTGAGTCCATTGAGCCCTTGTGTCGGTCATGGTCCAAGAATTGGACTATGACGTACAAAAAAAAGAGAAAATATCATTACCTTGTTTTAATAAAAAGATATTACTATTTATCAATTTTAGTCAATTTTTATAACTAGATTAGATGAAAGGCGTTGATATAAAATTTATATTTGATGTATAAGGGTGTTGTTTTTATACATGATCAACAAATATAATTTGATTGAAATTGATCAAATTTAATTTAGGTAAGATAATTTTATTTTGGTTGTTTTCAATTAAATAAATTTGATTAAGTTGATTTAATCGGTCAATTATGGGATTTAAAATTACTAACAGAATCGATAAAACTTATTAATAATATACTAATTTTAATATCTTTTGTTAAAATCATTTTACTATTTTTTCATTTTCCTCCACATTACCCCAATTCCCCCTAGTCCCTTCCTTCCCCCTCTACTAGCCTCGTACCCTAAAAATTCTATTAAGCTCATCGTGGGTGCCTGACTCCACTGCCCAGCATTACGACAGTAGCCGAAAGCGACAAAAAACAACTGATTCACCTAAATCACCAGGCCTTGTCGAAGGCTTGAAGCCACCAGCCCACAACCACTAATTCACCTTTGTCCCGTCACTCATCACTCAGCACCGATTCATTGCCCAATGCCGCCAACATATCAATGTCGTCGCCTCTCTCTCTCTCTGTCTTTCTCTCTATGTGCTTAATCACCGATTCACCTTTCCATTCTTTGATTAAACTGGGTATTTTCTGCAACCAATTTCCGTTTTAATATTTTCTTTTAATTTTTTTTCATGCAAGATAGTGTTGCGCAATAGAAGTTTAATATTTTTTATTAATAGGGTCTGGCACGATTTCATTAGACCGGTTTGATTGTGATTTTGGCTCCGTTGAGTAGGAAGATCATTCATGCAATTGCTTAGTATAGAAATGAATTCGGTTAGTTTTCTTTTGTCAAATTTTTTTCATGCGATTGTTTGCATTTGGTAGATGATAAGTGAGGGACATTTCATGCAATTAAATTACAAGAAATTAAATTACATGGTTGGTATTTTGAGATGGGAAAACGATCCCGTCAGCAATCATATTATAAGGAAAAGTTACTTTCCTTAGTAAAAAGAAAGTAAAAAAATTTTTTGCCCCTACTTAGCCTCTTGATCTTTTTTTTTTAAAAAATTTTTTGCTCTTTTCTTCTTTCCTACCTTCTTCTCTCATTGCCCGTAGGAAGGGTAGCCAATCACTAACATATTTAGGTCAAATTCCACATCAAATCTGAAAATTAAAAAGATTGAGATGTTAGGGTTTTATGAAACTCTAACTCAAATTTTCAAAAAATTGTGAAGTATTTTGAGAAAATTGTGTTTTTATATTGAAAATTGAAAGAGAAGCACTTTAAACGATTTAGAATCAGAAAAATTTAATAAGGAGTTGAAAGGATTTAATTTCTATAGATACATTTTTTTTCAATAATGTTTTTTACTATTCATGTCACGACTCGGAACTCTCCATCGGGCCCATGACAACCGTTGCGAAGTCTCAATAGGTATTCACACTCCGAATACCGATCAAAACCCCGCAAGGCTTTTGTATTAGTTTTCACGCTTCCCTGGTGAGCGACGATTACAAAATGTCACATTTTAAATACCACTAGTCATTTTCAATTTAAAAATACTAAAATAGTTTCATCCGGCTCACAGGGACATTTTCATCGTTTTTCATCGAAAATTTTAAAATTTTCTAAAAATGTAGTAAATACGTATAAAACACATTTATCATGATAGAAATAAATTTAAGTATCTAAAATATATATTTGGAAATAAAATTTAATTATTTGAATATAATAAAATATTTAATAAAATAATATAATTTCTCATAAAACAAATTTTATAAAACTATTGATAAACAATTTTCGCAGCGTAAAAATTAATTATGTTTTTACATACTTTAATACAAAAGACTATAATATTAAAATTAAATTACAGTGATAAGTGAGCCTCAAAACTAACCAGAATGTCTCGGGAACTATGAACTTACAGTTCTCTTCGATTCAAGTCCACTGTGGTCCTTGATCGAATCAGCTAACTATGAATGCTCTGAGCCTGTAAGGTGTGGAAAGAAAAGGGTGAGATTATAAAATCTCAGTGAGTAAACAGACACCATCTAAAGTATCTAAAGCCGAGTAAAAAGGAGACAAATAAAATATTCAAATCCAATATTTTTTTCACAACATCAATACTTAATTTTATTCCAATAATTCACTTGGCTTATGCACAATCTTTAAAACTTGGCTCATGCCAAAACATGTACTCGGGGATACCTTGTACAGGGGCATCCACTCGAGTCTGCCAAGGTTGTAAAATTTCATATTTCTCGAAATTCAGCTGTTCCTTGGCGTTGGCTGAGTTCACTACCACGAGGTGGTTAGGCGTGAAGTAAACTCAAATCCTACCTCAAGAGATACCTTACGCGCCTCTCTACCGAGGTAAATACAATAAATTTTTGGGTTTCCGTGCCCTTCCTAAAGGTTGGTCCATGAAACCCGCCACTGCAGCGACCACAATTATCCCACAAATTAAATAAAATTATCATAGCATAACATGGCCCACAATTCTTATTTTGCCAATTAAGGCAAATCAAAGCAGTTCATGTATTTATCAATTCATAAAAATAGCCAGTCATGCTCGCAATTTATCATAAGCCATACAATTCAAACAATAATTTGCAATACAATTAAATAGTCTCCCATTACTCTATTTCTCGAAATCACCATTTAATTTTTCAGAAAATTTATAAAATCATTTTACAAAATCATATTTTCTCATAAAACACAATAATTTTCCAATTAAACCATTTTTTCATAAAATCACACAATTGAATAAAAACTATTCTAGATAATTAAGACGATAATAAGTTTACTCATTGTTCTAGGAGTAGAAATACTCCTATCCTTCGTTCTCAGGTGCAGTCTCTTACTCGAACCAATTTACTCACCACCTATCCATAATCCATGACACAAAATTCAATAAATTGTGTCAATTCTTCATAAATTATTTCAAGCTCTACATAATGCATGGGAATGGGGTAAAAATGGTTCGAATAGTTGTTTAATCACGGTGTCCGACTAACTCACCTACACGCGGTCTAAATTGCTAAAATCTTCAATTTAACTCCGAATCAATTTCTTTCAATTTCTATGCCTCAATTACACCCAATTTGACTTAATGTTCCTCAGTGTGATGCAATTTATCAGTCTCGATCGTAAATTACAAAAATACCCCTAGTGGGTAAAAATTCGTATTTTTGCTTTGAAAATTCTCATTTAATTTCTAATTCCATAATTCATCAATTCTCAACAATTTCACTTGAAATGAAATCATTTCATTTTTCACATATCCACTATGAAATTAGGCCTAAATGAATTCCCATGGAATAGGTGATTTTCTTACTTAATTTCTTCCTACACATGACTAATTAACTAAAAACACTAACATAGTTAAAAATCAAATAATTCCATCAACTTTCTCTCTCTAAACCCATATGTCCAGGTCTGAATTCATCATGAAATCATGCTATTTAACCATGAAAAATAATGAAAAATACATGAAAATGATAGATCATAAGCTAAACTTGAAAAATCATATCTTTAAACACTTGAATCCTTGAAAAATCACATATTTTCTTTGATTTTCTTCCACCTAGGGTTTATTTTTGTGTTTTCTCTCTCTTCCTTCAGGTTAGGACGAAATTTTTTGAGGAAGAAGGCTGAAATTTGGCCTTTTTATCATTTAAATAAAATAATATTATTTTATTATACTTTTTAATTTTTTTATTAATTTATTTTTATTTTTTTCTTTCTTTGACTTTTATCCACCATTCATTTTCCTTGACTTATCCAAGTCTTCCATGAAATTTCTAGACTTATCCAAATTTTTGGTGGAGTAAATTTTTTAAAATTACACTTTTGCCTTTGAACTTTTTCAAAATTACATTTTTACCCCAAAAACTGAAAATTTACCATAATGCATAATTTTCACTCCTCATACTCATATCACACTCCAAATAATTAAATTTGATCAAAATCCTTTCAAAAATTCAATTTTCGGTTTTGAGTGGTAAAATTACCATTTTACCCCTATACTTCAAAAATACTGGAATCACAATTCTTTTTCACTTTTCAACCTTAAATTGTACCCCAAATGATAAATCTTAATCAAAGACTTCATTCTACACTCAAATTTTAAGTCTTAAGCAGCAAAATTACCGTTTTGCCCCTAGTGTCCCAAAAATTATCAAAATCAATATTTTTCATCTCTTAAACTTCAATTATGTTTTAAATAATCTAAATAATTAATCTTGATCAATTGTTATCAAAATCTTTTCCAAAAATTCTCGATTTGTCCTTTAGTGGCAAAATTACTATTTTACCTTTGTGCTCCAAAACTACCGAAAAATTAAATTTATCACTGTCAAACTTCATATTATACTCAAATAATCATATTGTATTTCATATAATTATTCTTGGTCATTTGAAATCAAAATCTTTATTAAAAATCTCCATTTTGTCCTGAAATTAAAAAATGACCGTTTTGTCCCTAATCAGTCAATTTTCCTGATTGACTCCAAATCGGACCTCGAACTCCAAATCACTGTTTTGAGTAATCCCTGGACTGTGAAATTTTCAATTTCACTCTTAAAATCCGTATTTGAGCTTATTCGAGGTTTAAATCTTCTTAGTCATATTTCTAATTATAATACTGTCTTTTAAATATTTTTTCAGCTGTTCAAATATACTATCACTCTATCAGTTACATGTATAACATGGCAGATATTTTAGGACCGGGTTTGACAATTCATGTGATAATTCTAAGCATTATTATTTTTAATTTTTATAAGTTTAATTTAAAAATAAATATTTAGTAATTTTATGTATTTTAATATTTAGATAATTAATATTAAAATATTATGTTATTTTTATCATATTATTATTTATTATTTTAATAGATAAGTTGAAAAGTTAAAATTTTACGTTAAAAAATATAAATTTATTCAATTTTATATTTATATATATAAAGGTAATTTTATAAATTTATATTATATTTTTTTCTAAACCAAATACTACAATGTAATTCTCTCACTAATCACATTCTTTATAATTATCATTCTTTCATGTTAAATCAAACATTGTAAAATTATCTTCTCCCAACAATCATAGTCTTAGTAACATATCAGACGCAACGTAAATGTGAAAGTTGAATCTTTTAAATGTAAAGTTACTCTCTTTGAGTTGGGGTTTACCCGTTGGTTTGAATCACCATGAATCTAGTGCTCTGGTGAAATGGTTCTGATTAAATTTCAATTTAAACAACCCTTCTTCTTGTTGAATTGAAATCTTTTTATTTTTGCATCAAAATTTCAAATGTTTTTAAGTGTATGTTTCTGGGTTTATTGACATATCAAGCCCTTTACTTATTTCATACCAGATTTTTTTTTTTTTTCAAATTTAGTGATTTGCATGGACAGGCATCTACCGTCGTCGTGGGCTATGAAGAAGACAATTTGGGAGAGAGGAGGTGTTTTTTTTTTTTTTTAACAAAACTATTAATTTGTGTTTAATAGAGAAAGGAGCAAGAAACAAAAATAAAAAAAATAAGCTTTTAGTAATTATTTTTTGTTCGTTTAGATTTAAAGTTATATATTTATTCTGAAAATTTTTAATTTTTTAAATTTGTTCAGTATCGAAATGTCAACATGTTATTAATTGATTATAAATAAATATTATACTATATAAACCCACTATATATATATCATAAATTAAGCTATTTAACGATAATGACATTAATTAAAATTGAATCTGACCTTTAATTTATTATCTGGTGATTATTTGTTTTAAACTTTTATAGATATATATAATATATAGTAATTAACCCAATTTGCCCGTTATATTTGTAATCATTTAATGAAAAGACGATTATTCTATATGTAAGAGTTTAAGCAGGGGTGGAGCTTAGTGTATTTGTTGGGAGCTATAGCTCTCTCAAATTTTTTAAAATGTTGTATATATTATATATTTTTTATTTTTTTAATAGATAATTTTGTATTTTAATGATTTTTTAAAAAAATTTAATTTTAATTTTTAACCTCTCAACAAAAATTGGTTGGTTTCGCCCGAATTCTAAGACACATTTTGGAGGGCTAAGTGTGTATTGATTTTAGAATGGTAAGCCGTCGTTATCAAAAATGATGATAGATTTCTTGTGGTGGAATGCAATTTGCAAAATAATGATAAGGACTTTGATTCAAATTAGTTGGACGTTAGGAATTATAAAATATTAATGTAAGATGGGTTCGATTAAGGTTCTTGGCAAAGCACCATTCAAATTTAATTATTCTAATATATGTATAACAATTATTCCCGGGAAAAACATCTCAAGGAAACATGTAAATGTCCCAAAATTTGAAGTTTTGTTGGCCTCCTAAAGAGGAAAATGGGGGCTTCTTACCCATCTTCCATTTGGACCTTGCTTCTAAGGATGAAATTGAGATTTAGATAGATTTTACCATATATATATATATATATATATATGTATATCTGGAATAAATTTTCTCAATTCTCTCAAATTGAAATTTTGTTGAGATAATGTAGAAATGGTTTCGAATAGATAATATATTTCTCATCCTTTTGGCTTAATAAGATCAAAATAGTGAAGGAGGAGTCTAGCTAGGATCACCTTTTGTAATTAGCGCTCATGCATTTTTCTTAATTTAAGAATGAACTTTGCACTCTTAGGTTTTTTTTTTTTATAAAGAAAAATTCTTATTAAAGTAAACTTCAAAAAACATCCAAGGCCATACGTTCTTAAACTGCACCTTTTAAGTAATCTTATCTAAGTTAAAAAAAAATTAATTGAATTTGACATTCATTAATGATAATTTATTTATAGAAGTATGCTTAACTTAAAATAGAAGAGAAGAAAGAAAGTGATTATAGTTAGAGATGATACGGAAAAGTAAGGATGATTTTTCTTCAAAATTACCAAGATAAGTCTTACAATTCTACTTCAAATCAAGTCATTTTGATGTCAAGGCTTATCGTTATCCTGAATTGGTATGTGTCCCTATTCCGTTTCGTCGTCTTCCACAGCGCTAGAATGTGTATAAATTGCCGAATTTGTGGGTTAGCCATGTTGAATTATTTTGAATGAGAAAGAAAAAGAAATCCCGATTAAAAGAGTTTCTCACCCACTAACGCAGAACTACGTACCCAATAATTTTTTTTAAAAAAAGGAAACAATTTCATCCAGCTAATATTTTAGGTCTTATTCCTATTCCTTCGCCTCCGCTTGCGGATGACAAAAGCAAAGAGCAAAGACTAGCGTAAAAGGGCAAAGAAGCATGTGGGCTACGTCTCTAACTCCGGTCGAGCCAAAAATCCCCGCTCCCATACCCAAATCCACCAAACATCCACCACTCATCCCTTTTCCAATCAACGTCTCAGTCCATCCCCGTTTGTCTCGTAAGGCAGCCTCCTCCAACGCCGAGCAAGAAGAGGGAAAGGAGATAAGTGGGTCAGATGTGCTTTGGGCTCTGCAGAGAGCAGCCGCTCAGAAGACGAAAGCCAAGAGAAAGAAGAAGGGATTAGCATCATCAGCAGCCAGCCGTAGAGAAAAGGATGGCATTGATTACAGTAACGTCAGGCCTTTGGAAATAAAGTGTGAGTGGAGTCTTAAATTGGATGAGCTGGAAAAGCGTCTTCAGGAGCTGGAACAAACCGCTTGATTCAATCAACTTTCTTTTCCTTTGTATAATTCAATCTTTAATTTGTTTGCAAGCTGTGAGCATTCATGTCTGCTTCCTAAAATCTTTGTCCGGACGACTTGAATTTCAAGTTGCGTATGTTTCTTGTGTTGTCTTTTTCAAACGTTAGCTGTGCTTGACCGACTCAAGAGGGTTTAGTGGTTGGAACTTGGTTCTGTTTGGCCATTGTACTTTAGTCTTCTAAGTGGGATTTCGGTTCTTCCGTGTTCCTTTCGGTATTCAATTAGCTAGATCCTAGGAGTTGAACTTGATTGGAGGAAAACAGTCTACAATAGAATAGACGCCATTCTTTGAGCGCAATAATTTCAGTTTGCTTTTAGTGTACGTTCATCCCGTTTGCTCATAGCTGTACCAATTATTCTCTGTTCAGATGTTTCAGTTACATGTTGGAACTCGCAATCTGACACCTTAATGGAAAATTGGGATTTTAACCAGGTACAATAAAGTTGCTGAACTCCAAGACCGAAAAAGAAAAACAGCCGCATCTGTTCATCTAATTCTTCCTCGTAGGTAATGATGTTTATGTTCACAGTTACTCGTGTGAGTCTTTTGTTAATGAAAGGTTTTCTATACCTGAAACCTTTCGTTTAAACATCTCCTAACAGGAAAAGACACGCAAGCAAAGAATAAAAGGGTAAACAGAAAAGGAGGATAAAAACGAAGCCTGCGCCACAAATTTTGTTGAGATATACCCAAAACCAATCCAGCCATCTGAGAAACTGAGTAAACTACAAGGAATCGACTGTACCTTGGATTGCGGACTGGAGCCTGTACAGCTCTTCAAACAAAAGCTAATTTTTGTTTCCTGCTATGTGCCAATAAAACAATACCACGAAGTATACAGGCTAAACATGTCAAACAATAATTCAACCGCCTCTCACCTCCAGACATTTAAGTTTTATATGATGCTCCAAGTTCCCGATTCCAACATTGTTTTCACTCTTTCTAATTTTTCTCCTTGATTTTTTGATTGGGGGTGGACTTATAAGGAGAGGAGAGTGAAAGAGAAGAGAGACAGTTAAGGAGTTTGTTATTTTCTTCTGCATAACCAGTCATCCAACTACAATGTCTCCTGTTTCCCTGAAAAAGCTACAATATGTCCCTACACTTCTACAGACTAATAGGGTCGATACCTTCTACTGCGGTTGCCATCATCGCCACCACTACTGCCACCTCGTCCAGCTGGTCCACCTGGACCATTGCTCCGATCAACTCTTCGAGGACGAGGAGGTGGCATTTGCACTCCAGGCTGCTGGCTGCCCAAATTTAGAACAACAAAAGCCATTGTTGAAATGCATTATCAGCCAAGTAGAGAATTATAAATTTAAAAAGATGAGGCAACTTACAGGACATATCCAATTCGGCCATCTGGTAGAACCATGGGTACCATTTGCATCCCTGATGGCATTGGCCCTCTTCCATATATTACTGGCTGTTAATGTGCATGATTATGAATTATTTTACCAATATTGGAATAAGAAAGGTATCAAAGAAGAAACATACAACCAAAATACCTGCTGAAAACTAGTAGCAACACCAAATCCAGCACTTACAGAAGCATATGGAGCTCCAGTAAAACCACCATACCCAGGATGCGTAAGCTGGTTTGGATGAAGCCCAGCACTGTAAGGGTATGCTGCATCAGTTTTCTTATCAGTCTGAGGCTTGGCAAGGACAACCTCCAAGACTTGGCCTACAGTCAGTCAAAACAATTTTAGGGGTAAGGCAACAAGCCAACAATTATAGCATAAAAAAGAAACTTCAAAAGCCAAATCTCAAAGACAACCAAACCCATCAGACCTATAATAATGTTTTCCAAAAGGGTACAAGATGATGCATGAGAAAAATTACCATCTATTTCATATTTCTCTGTATCTTTGACAGCCTTTAAAGCACTTGACCTTTCAGCATAATGTATAAACCCAAAATCCCGCTTCCCAGCCTTTCCAGGAGGCATTACCACTTTTATCACTTCCCCATGGCGCTGAAAAACTTCCTTTAGTTTCTCCGTAGAAGTGTTATCAGGTATGTTTTTGACATACAGAGCCTTCACCTGTGAATTTTAAAAACATGTACCTCAGTCAGTCCAAGAGATAACAAAATGAACACTAGCTCTCTGCCTTACCAGTGAACTTCCAAACAGAGGCAAATATATCCACTTATTATCAATTGTCAATATATGATCCAAAAAGAAAAGCTCATAGAAGCTTTGCACATGTATACATGGTCACATATATCGACACCCTGCAGAGTATCTGGGTTCATGTTAACACTAAACGGAGTGGAGCTTCATAAACTGCTGAGCATTCATAGTGATTGAACACATAGGAAAAATGCTAATAGCAACTCATACTACAAATTTCAAGTTTGTTATTTGCACATCATTCCTGTCAACTATAAAACATCTTCCGTAAGAAACTAAAAAGAAATTTTACAAAGAAACACAAACTACCATTATGCTATAGCAATGACATTTTATAATCTTGAAATACTTATGATTCAACAACAGTATAAATCTCTTTAGGCTTAGGAGGAGTATCATATCATGTACTATTGATATAAGAATAAATCAATAGAAGGACGTATGTATCCATTGAAGCAAAAAACTGACATTCAAAACTGAGATAAAGCCTCTCCAGGTTGCCAAAAAAGTTGCTAATATCACCAACATGGTATCCAGGGATGTCAAGTCTCTTACATTGGTTGCTTAAGTTACCTAGCCTCTTTCTTGGCAGGATTATCACTTCTTTTCATACCAAAGCATTACTTTCACATACAACACACATTATGCTTCTATCATTCCTTGAATTTTTAAGAAAATACTACTAATATAGTGACATCTAACACATTCCAGGCTCCTAGGTCATGGCACCATGATTGTACAGAAAGGATTATTAGTGCTCAATTGAACACAAGCATCATAAGTACACATCTGTTGACAATATATCATTTCGCAACATAGAGTCTCGTTTCTATTTTCACTTATGTTTTATTTCCCCCTTTGTTGCAACAAGTTCTAAAAATGGAGGGGAGAGATAAAGAAGGCACACGATGGTTCCTTGAGATGGCAATTCAAAATATATCTCAAGTTTTAGCTTGTCCTAATTCCATTAGAATCTACCTGGGAAGCAGCAGAATGATCAGGTGTACTCTTGGGATCAGCCCAGGTGACAGTAGGGGTATTGCCATCCAGCTTAAAATTTGCACTTGACATTTTCTGCCTGGAAAAATCAGCGCAGGCATTGTTGTAGTATAAGATAAAAGCAAAACCACGATTACGGCTTGTATTTTGAGGATCCTGTAATTAACAAATTGAAATGGTAAAGGGTTTCTCAGATATTCACACTTAATATGTTCTAAAAGCATCATCTAGCTCAAAATTCTACCTTTATTAGTTCAACATTTTCAACTCCAGGACCAACACCCTCAATGATTTTCTTGAACTCATCCTCAGTCCAGCTCTTTGGAACATTACCAATAAATAATCTGTTTTTAGTTTCAGAGAGAGAACACCTTATTGTTTTACCCTGCAGAGATTATGCATATTAAAAGAAATACAAAAATACATTGCTAAAAAAAAGGAATTGAAGTGAATACATTACGACACCAAGCCATTAAAGCAAAAGCAAGAGGCACCAAAATTACCCTGAACTCTTTACTATGTAACTCTTCAATTGCCTTTTGTGCAACCTCTTTCGATTTGAATGCCACAAAAGCATAACCCTTGCTTTCACCAGATTCCCTATCTTTCATTAACCTTATCTGCAAAATAATTTACTATTAAAGTGAAAATCCCAAATTACCGATAGATAAAGAGCTTGAAGATCACAAGTGCAAAGTTGTGACCTCAAAAATTTCTCCTATTGGTTCACAAAGTTCTCTCAAATCTTCTTCTGAGACATCCTTTGGAAGCCCTCCAATGAAAACCTCAGAACCATGGGGAGGCAAGGCAAGAAGTTGAGCATGCTTCTCTTTTTCTTCTTCACTAACAGAAGCGACAGGCTTTTCTTCATCGTCCACATGCTCTGTTTCAATGTGGCTTCTTTCTATTTCTGATGATTGATCTTTTCCACTCAACCCAGATTTTGAGTCCTCATACTCCTCTTCGTCATTTTCTTCCCCATTTCCATTGCCACCATCATCCACCGCATCCTCCTCTAGATGCTCTTCAACATCATCATCCTCTTCCTCCATGTAATTGTCGTCAAGATCCACCCTCTCATCTACTTCTGCATTCTCCGCCATGCCTTCCTCTTTTCCCAGTTCAGCTCATCCAATAACTGCATAAGAAATTACATTAATACGCCTATACTTTACAGAAATATGTTCAAGTGCTGTATTGACATTAAAATAAAGTGACTAATAGCGACGAGTTACTAAACAAACCAGCAAACCAGGATTCAATTTGTCTCAGAATGAACTGAAATTGAGACAAGGGCTAGAAAGTGGGTCAACAGAAAAACGAATCCCCAATTCACATAAACCCTAAAAACGCGGTAACAAATTGAATAAAGTTCAACCCTACAGAATGCCAACGACGTAAAACCCTATTTATGCAAAGCCTGTAAATTTACATAGCCCCCTAAATCCCCATCATGCAAAATATGACAAATTGTAACACTAAAGTGTAGACAAACAGATTTCAATTCAAGAAAGATTAAAATGTGAGAAATCTAATCACAATGGGACAAAAAGAATGAGATTATTGGGCAGCTGAAAACAAAAGGATTTAAATAAAACAATTAGCTAAAGAAAATAAAATAACAGATAGTGAAATGGGCTTACCAGTTAATAATTTATTGGCTTTGTGAGCTTCGATTTGATGGGTTTTTCTCTTCTTTTTTTGGGGAAGTGGGGTTTGCAAAAAAGACTGGGTTGAATATTTTTGCTGGGTTTGTATCTCCGGTCCGTATTCTTCTGAGTTTTATTATCCGACGATGAGTGATGCTTCGTTCCAGAACCACCCTAATTGGGAAAGTGTAGGGCTACGCTGCCGTTTCGTGTTTGCTGGTATAGTGAGATTGACGAATCCCGCTTGGTCACGTATTTGACACGTGGTATTTGTTCATGAAATTTCTGAAACACCCTTGTTGGGCTGGGCCGCTTATCTATTAGTTTGTGAAGTTTTTACATTTAATAAATGGGGTGGAATAATGTTTAATGTTCTTGCATATATATATATATATATATTATTAATTTATTAATTTTCTTAATTATACTTAATAAAATATATACAACACTCTAACTTTTCATGTTAAATTTAAAATTTTGATAAACAATACATCAGATGATAATCTTTATATATATATATATATACATATATATATATATGTATTTTTTACACTAACAAAATATCTTTTTCATATTTTTTCTATTCTATTCATATATGTGATAGATCTTACATCAATAAGAAATGAAATGAGTTTTGAATATGTAAACATTGATCTTTCACTATTTATTAAACATATCTTTTGGATCAGAGTTTAAGGGTGTATGCCAATGGTATGATATCACGAATTTTACATTAGTAAAAGATATAGTGAATTTTTGGTATATAAACATGTGTTTTTTATCACCTATCAGATATGTCTTTTAAATTAACAACATAGACATGTGATTTAGAGGTTTATTTAAATTCTATTTTCAAAGTTTAAGATAGCGTTAGGCTAGGCTTAAGTTCTAGCCCATAATATATGTACTTTCAATAAAATGACTTGGAAATTGCAATTTCATAATAATTGTTCTTCTTTTCCATTTTTGATGTGATGTTAATGATGTTTAGAATTTTGTTTAATGTATAAACCTAAGAAAAAATTAACTAAATTGTAATGTTAAAAGTATAACTAGCTTTGAATTTTTTAATTTGAAATTTTTTATAGCTCTTATGAAATACAAAGTGAAAGAGTGAAAACTTGTGAGATAAGAAATTAATTGGCGTAATACTTAAAAAATTTCAAATAAGTTTTTATCTTTTTATTATTTTCAATCAAACATTTTTTTTTATTTTTTTGTTAATTAAGTCTTTATGATTAATAGTTAATTAATTATTATTAATTTAAATGTCACTTAATATTTTATGTCAAGTGATACTAACATAGTATACTAATATGTCACAATAAATGATAATGTCGCATGTTG
Source organism: Theobroma grandiflorum (assembly GCA_036013995.1). Taxonomy (NCBI): domain Eukaryota; kingdom Viridiplantae; phylum Streptophyta; class Magnoliopsida; order Malvales; family Malvaceae; genus Theobroma; species Theobroma grandiflorum. Next base: position 5,043,198 of record CP142130.1, read on the forward strand.
ATATGACATAATCAAGCCACATAATATTTTCACCTTTCCTGATAATGTCTTATAATTATAAAATGATAAGTGATATTTTGATTAATAATAATTAATCAATCATTAGTTATAAACGATTATTTAATTAAAAATAAAAATATAAAAACTTGATTAAACGTAATAAAAGAATATAAATTTATTTAAATTTTAAAAATAATTTTAGTGACTTTTATAACATTATGTCAAATTATTTAATGTTAGCATTCTGAAGTTTAAAGGGCTTATCTAAATCTAAATTATAATGATTTTAAGCCTTAATGGTTTTCTATGCTTGACACTTGTCCATGAAATTTTATCCGATTTAAAAGATGGTATGGCTTTTTCCATTCTTTTCACTTATTTCATAGGGAGAGGACATTAAAATCATTTCATATTTTAAACATGTGTTTTTTTATAATAAAAATATTAAATGTTTTAACACCTAACCCTTTCCTCTCTCATTCTCTCCTTTCCTCCTCCCCTCATTAGAGCGGACGTTTCCTCTCATTAGGTGTGTAGCCACCCGTGCTAAAATAAAATAAAAGAATATAAAATATACAAAAAATTGAAAAAATATAAAAATCTAAATCTACAAATTTATCTAAATTTACAAATTTACGGGTATAAGAACCCCTTTCAACTACAGTATCAAGACGCTACAAAAACCCAACAAAATATCAATTAAGAGAGAGAGAGAGAGAGAGAGAGGGGCTTTCGGTTTTTATTTTGGGAGGTGAGTTTCTTTTAATTATGAATAAAAATGACATAATATCTAAAAAATTCATAAATTATTTAAAAAATTTAAATAAGTTTTTATACTTTTATTGTGTTAAATCAAGTTTTTATAATTTTATTTTGAATCAAATAAACTTTTATGATTATTGTTTAAGTTAGTTAAAATGTTATATATCATTTCATATCGTATGACGTTGACGAGATATGTTAAAATATAATAATTGATGATAATATGACATATAAAAATATCATAATTGATGATAACTTGATATATTAATTTAATATGATAATATGATAATGTGATATTTTTTACTTTTTACATTAATATTAAAGTTAGTATCGTATGAATATAAAATGATAAATGAGTATTTGAATTAATAACAATTAATTAATTATTAGTTATATGAGTTAATTTAATTTAAAATAAAATATAAAAATTTCATTAAATATAATAAAATAATAAAAGTTTATTTAAAGTTTTTAAATAATTTAACAATTTATTTAAACATTATATCAATCGAAAAGTTAGAAAAGCCGGCCGTAAAGGTTCACCGGTAGTGTTGGAAGACAACTATCAAATTGTGCTACCATTTCTCCCAAAAGATTGGGTGTCGACGCTGCGAAACTTTTGCTAAGCTATTGCCAAGTTAGCACATCTTATTTGCCCTTGCAAAAACTTAGTCAGCATGATTTCGACAGTATTTCACTGATCTGTGAGGGGCATCGACAGTGAACAATGGCTATGCATGTTAAACAATTCTATTAACATCTGCCATGGCCTTTACACTTTGAATTTTATTGATAATTTCACTGACCAAACTTACAATGACAATTGTTATCTCTTTGAGCTTATGCTTTTAAAGAGCGATTATGTAAAATTATTATCTTGTTTTTGCATAAATTAATAAATAATGAAACCTGACCTAATCAATACATTCCTGAATTGAATGATCAGGATCATGTTACGTCTAATTTTAATCAGAACTTACACGAGTACAAACTTTTGCATTTTGAAAAGTTTTTCCAGGTCTGCACAAATAGCCTTTGCTTGGAGCACAATGAATGTCGTGTGAGCAAATACACAATCCCTCCAAAGCACACCCTTCCTTCAATGTTGTGACCCCATTTCTCAACCCAAGAATTTGGTCAGTCCACTCACTAGAAAAGAGCCCCGATGGATCGTACATATTCTTAACCTTCAAGAATTCGCCGGCATTTTTGTATCTCTCGATCACCCCATCAAATGCCAGGTTCCGATTCTTGCCCCAATGTGGCAATGCTCCATACTTGAAAAGCGCGATTTGTTCAATTTCTTCTATATTATCTTGGTAAAGCCTAGGAGCCATGGGATCTTTGCTCCGGTAATAGGTGATATCAAAATCTATTGCATCTTCTTGTTTGCCTAGGTAAGCGCTTGAAGCCTTTACGTAACGCATGAAGATCCCATTGTAAAGTCCCAAGCCACATAGTGCTTTAGGCTCCAATGCTGCCAGTTTCTGCACGTCTTGAATGAAGCTTTTCACTACTGACAAACCAACGCTAAATGCGGTTTGGTGAAAGAACTCACCTTTGATTCTTGGGTCCCAAGCGCATGCAGTAATCAACGAGTCCTCAGGACTATCTAGGCAGGTCCCCGATGATTGGAGACGGTTGTGAAATCCAATTACTGGATAGCCAGTAAAGATTATACCTATCTCACAAAAATGGAAAGAAAAAAAAAGATTAGAAAATTTAATGAAATGTATTCAAAACAAATTTATGTCAAATCATATATCCACGTTGCATATAGAATTTAACGACAAAAATAGGGCTAGGTTTGAAATTTCACACCCCTAATCAAAACAAAGTAAAAGAAGAAACGCGGACATACCGTTGTTTGTCAATCCATAGGCAGCCGTTTGCAGCGTGGATACAACTAGCTTTGCACCGAGGCACTTCCCATCAGCATCCCTCAAGGATTCTTGGGTTTCCTCTGAGTCATTAAAGCACCATTAAACTAATCTACAACAAATAAATTGTAAGACTGTTCTGCTGTTGAATCAATGTTGGGTGAAGAGGAGGAAAGTTAAATTTTTGTAGTCTCGATGCTTCGAAGCAGTGCGTAACTTAATGTGTTTATGTCTTTTTAAATTTTTAGAAAGTTGAATATATTATATATTTTTTATTTTTTTAAAATATAATTTTTAAAAAAAATTTAACTTTTATTTTTTTTTATTTTTGACCTTCTAAACAAAAATTTATTAACTTCGCCTCCGTTTGGGAATCTGCTCATCATCAACTAACCTGCAGTTCTGATAAATGCCAAAGCAAGTGAAAGAGTGGAGCGAAATGGAGTGAAATCGTAGAGACCATCTCCGGATGCATTAGAGGAGACCCGATCGTCGATTCTGTAGACAGCCTTGCGTTGACTAGGGTACCACATTATGTCTGCAAACTCGTGCTGTTTGCCGAAGGTGATTGCTTCATCTCCCAAATCTGCGTCATCCTTTGTCACGTAGCTGATGGATCGTTTGAAGAGGGGTTGAAGCTTGAATGTCACCTGCATGAATAGGGCGAAAAAATAAAAAAGAAAATTACAAGGGAAAAAAGGGTGACACAAATTGGAAGCAAAGTTTTTATATATAGGGAAAGGATTCTACATATGCATTAGTACATTACATATGTTCATGCGTTAAGACTGCAAATTAGAACCATAACCCCCACATTCTAGTCCAATTTGTAGGCTCCTTCGCCTTGTGAAAAGTTTGAAGGCAAAGAAAAATGATAAAAAGAATATTACATACATCTTTCTTTTTCGTCCATGTATAAAACATAATACTACTACTATATTCAAACATTTTCCATATATAGTATTTTGTTTATTTTTCTTCTAAATTTAATTACTTATAATTATTCAGGAATTAAAGAAAAAAGGTTGGATCATGTCGAGCAACAATGATACTCTTGCTCCAAAGCCCCGGCCCAACTTAATAAATTTAAGCTTTAATTATATTTTTTAGATAACATATTTTAATATAATAAAAAGTATAGTTTTTACTAGTTTATGAAATCTATATAATTACATTTTATTTCTAATATTAGTAAAAATTTATATAATATAATCAAATCTACAAAACTGCTAAAAAAATATAAAAAAAATATTACTAAGAATATTTTTAATATAGTAAATTTTAAAAATGCACAATTCTAATCAAATTTGTTGTAGCAGATAGAGAATTACCATCTTTTATTTTATAATTCAAAAAAAAGTATAGATAAGGTTTTTGTGTGTATGGTATTACATAATTTGTCTTGATAACTTTATTCTAATAAAAAAAAGCAATAGATTTAAATGGATGAGTCACCGTTCTTAGCAATAATGTCTTATATGATGCTTAATTTGTTTGCTTTACGTCTAATCATAAGGTGGGCCTGCAGATCTTTTGTCGGAGTTGGACGCGGCCATGCAGCCATGTCTATCGTGTGATACGGTTGGTGTCGTGGGCTCATTTTTGGTGACACACTCCTTGGACGGTGGATCAATAATCCAAGCGGACGTTCTCACGGCCCTTTTCAGGGTTACTGAAATTCCTTCTAAAGTATTTAAAAGCCGATCTCTAAAATTAGATTATTTATTATCATAATAGAGCCAAAATGCCAATCAATGTATGTATGTATTGCTTTATTAAACGTATTAAATTCCAATATTCTATTCACAAAACTAAAAAAGAAAAACAAAATCATTTGATGTCTGCATTCCTTTCAAATCCTAATTAAGTTTAGATGATATATGTAAAACTTTAGGAAATTGGAACTTACAGTTTTTAAACTGATCAAATAAATACAACCCTAAACAATTACATATATACACACAAACATATATAAATTAGGATATCTAATGTTTTTGATTGAGGTTAATTTGAAGGATATGGGATCTAATTAATTAAGGAATCTTAATTTCTATATTGTTTCGAAGAAATGCTTGGCCATGTTGATTTTAACTTGGACTTACAAAGACAAATAAGGATGGTCTATTAATAGTTTATTGACATAATACTTAATTTTTTTTGAATTATTTAAAAATTTTTAAATAATTTTTTATTCTTTTATTACATTTAATCAACTCTTTTTACTTTTATTTTGAATTAAATATATCTTTATAATTAACGATTGATTAACTTTTATAAATTTAAAAACCATTTATCATTTTATATCAAAATCATCTATCATTTTATATCACATGACACTGATATGAAATGTTCACATGTGATAATGGAGGATAACATGACGTGTTGTATAACATGATAACATAGTCACGAGGTAGGTTTCAACCTTCATGTCAGTATCACTTAACGTAAAAAATTAACAAGCAACGTTTTGATTAATAACAAGTAATCAATTATTAATTATAAAAATCTATTTGATCCGAAATAAAAATATAGAGCTTCATTGGACACAACTTAAGAATAAAAATTTATTTAATTTTCTTAAATGGGTTAGAGTTTTCTAAAGCATTATAGCTAATTTATTATTATTCCTATATCATTTATATTCGTCTAGAGCAATATAATTTTGGGAGAACTTCCTGAAAATTTATTCAAGAAAGATGTTGACTCGAAAAATAGTAAACAAAAAGTACTTTTCTCATGTTCTTCTTGTTATTATTATATTTACTTCACTAACTTTTCAAGAATGATATGGCCACTATCCTTAAAACTACCAGTTATGGTGAAAAACGGGTGACGGATAAAAGGGCTGGATGGTTTTCGTAAATCCTGAATTTTGTGTCCTAACTGTCAGGTACAAGTTGGTCATAAAATTAATTTACCGAGGAACCGAAAACTTCTCCGTAAAGATTGTGCAAACAAAGAAACATGAAAAGAAACAACACCTTTTTTCATTGATGGTTTAATCAGATGACTCAAACTTATAATAGATTAAAGTATATAGTCCAAAAGAGAAAATGCCTAGAGTAGGTGACCCAAAACGCTTTTCAGATTAAGTTAATCTCTATTTCGTGGTGTCAATGCCTAACAAATTCCCTTCAATTGCAATCTGGCCCCAACCAAAACAAGGACAGAGCAGCAGCAGCGTGGAGCCAAAACAATCCCCAAAACGAAAGACAAAACAAATAAATAAAACCCAACAATGAGGAACAGAGCCAAGAATACCTGTGAAATTACTCCAAGGACTCCGAGTGAAACCTTAGCTGCGTCAAGATCTTTGTCCCTCTCATTCAGCACCCTGAGCTTAGCATATCCTTCTTTCGCTCCTGCCGGGCTTACTATCCTCATCTCCACAACATAATCATGAACGGAACTTCCTTTCCCCCACAACGAGCTCCCATGAGCGCCCGTGCCTAAAAGACCTCCAATGGTGAGCCCCCACCAATATGGAGCGTACGGTAATGCTAGGCCAGCCTTGGCCGCATCATTGATCAGTTGCCTCAACGTGACACCGCTCTCCACAGTCATTGTCATTGCCGCTGCATCGATTTTAAGTGTATGGTTAAGGTATTTCGTGCTGATAAGCAACCCGTCTTTGCCATCAGGGCAGACCAGTTTCGGGATGCTATGAGAGAAACGTGTTATCACCTTAATTTTTCTTTTGGCTTCGGCTGCAACTGATACAATCGAAACAAGCTCTTTTTCCGTGGTTGGGTACGCGACGTTCCCTGCTCGGCATATTGTTCGATCGGGGAAAGAGCCATAAGAATTCGAGATTGTGCAGTTGGAATCTTTTGATGAACATTTGACAGGCTCCTCAGGAGGGGTGCAACTCACCATTTTAACAAATAGGAAAAGGCATATTGATCGGAGAAGCAGCTCCGGAGACTTGCTTCTTTTAGAATACAGCATTTTTATGGTTGGAAAGGCAGATGGAAAATTTGGCTTGGTTATGATTTGATAAATATACAACTGCAACTTCACACCTTATATATCTTCTCGTTAATACAAAACAGAGGCATCAGGCATTCAAAGAAGAAAAATGGAAGCAAAAGAAAAAAGAACTTAGTTAATATCGATTGTCATTAATTGAAGAAAGATGCATCAAATATATACATGCTTTTACGTCTTAAGGACAAGTATACAACAACAAGCAATGTAACTTATCAAACCAGTACAACAAAGTAAAGTGAACACTTGTCTTGTACTAGTTAAATAAAATGATATTCAAGTTAGTTTTTATCTCAACAATATATATAGTTGTGTAACGTAGAAGTGGCTTATGGTAAGAAAATGAAACACGGGTTTAAATGCTTTGAAGTTAAGGACTTTTGAAACGCTGGTTCTTAATTAATTAATTTCTTCTGGTAATTTGTTAGATATTTTTTAATTTTTGTCCTTTTTTTTAAATTGTACTGTTTAAAGTAGTAACACAAGTGGAATTGTGTTAGCTCCTTCTCTTTTCTTGTTTGGTCTATATCTAGTTACTGTGTACAAATGGAATTGTCAATGCACCATGGTATTAGTTTATTTTGCTTGCAAACAAATCCATTTTGGGTGAGGTTGATCCATTGTTCCGACATGCTAGTTGGGGCCTGAATATAATGACAAGTAGTACTAGGTCGCAGTTATATTAACTTAAAGCCACATGGGGTTTCGTTTTGTTTGCTTTGGAAGCATGGAGCTTTGAACTATTACTTGACTCGTCCACGCGTCAGATACAGAGAAAGAGCAGTTCACTCTCTCTCTCTCTGCACTCTGTCAGCCTTTTGACAAATTAAGTATATAATATGAGAGATAAATACTGGCGGGTTGAAGTTGTGTTCAGGATTATTTCACCGTGCTCAGTACTGATCAGTGCGTACCATGTGTCATTGGAGCCAACGCGGTTTCAAGAGTCAGAAAACTGGAAAATGTTGCCATCGGCCTCATGGCATTGCCACATCAAAAGAATTGGAGTCAGTGGGGACATTATGGGGTGGCAAAGTTTAAACAAAACTCCCATCGTGCATTCTGTCGCAATTTCATCTTTGGTGGGTTTCGATTTCATTTTAGTTCCCAGTTTTTCTTCTTTACCCTATCATTTTCCTTTGTGCTCGTTTTAAACATTGAAATCCCACTGACATGATTATTTGAGTGAAATTTAGTTAGGTGAGATGCACTATGCTTTCATTCTTAACAACTCTCGAATTCCTTAAGAACAGTTCCTTGGGTTTTCTCCTTTAAAATACAGGCCATTCTTCCTTTAGAGTGACGAGAAGTAATTATTAAACATAACTTCTTTTGAGCATGCTTGCAACTTTTAGACAACTTATTTGAATGAAGTACTGCTCATCCATATGGCTTCTCAGGTAATATACCAAGAAGGAAATTACCGATGGATGCAAAAATAGAATGATTAGTTTCATCCGAGTCCGACCCTATCATTAATGAGGTTGGTTTCATGAATGATTGTGCATTGTGAGTAAATCAGTAAAATCATGCGTAAAGGGCAATCCGCATCAAATACTCTTTAATTCTTTTCCATCATCTTCTTTTTCTTCTGAGAGCAGACAGACAAAATGTAGCACCAGCTTCCTGATAACACTGGCATCCCCGAATTGTGTACGATATTGCAGCAATACTTAGAAAGTTTATATATATATATATATATATATAGCATCTCCGTCTATATTTCCTCGTTACAATCTTCACATTATTTAAATTTAAAATATATTAGAAAATGAAGTGACACATAAAAATTCAAAATTATTAATGTAGATTTAAAAGAAAGAATAAAAACAAAGTAGACCAATTTAATTATAACCTAATCCAAACTTTTCATCAGAAAAATTCAACCTAAAATGTCCGACATATAAAAATTTCAAAATCAAAATAAAAAAAAGTTCAAATCCATATCTGAAAAATCCAATTAGTGTCACTCTTACGTACTTTTGAATATTGAGTCCTTGAATTTTGGACTTAATATGTGCTAGATTTTGATGAACTTTAATCAATTGATATATATATATATATATATATAGTTTAAGATGGAATTAATTTATAATTATAAGATTATAATAAAAAATTATTGCAGTTGATATTAATTGATACCAAAGAGAGTTCCTTTCACATGGCGGTATCCGGAAAAATGGAAAAAGAATAGAGATTGGTGATGTGCTTTTCACATGGGGTGTGTTTTTCTACAGAGCATGTGGATGTTACCAGCCATAATTTTTGGTGTTTGAATTCTTTAAGTAGTCGCATTCTAATTATATCCTTAGCTACGCTTTTTGTCAATGTATATATGCAATCTCCCCAAGGTTCCAAATTAAGGCTTTGGATTATTACTCGAAGAAAAGCATGGTTTTTAACTTCACATGTATTGACCTGATACAGCATTCGTGGAAATATGGCGAAGAAAAAGTAACTTCATTTCAATAATAATACAGATCGAGCTACAAGTGGAGAATGAATAAAACCACACGGCTTGGGGGCAGGAGATCAGCTTGCACAAGATATTGGAGGGAAATCAACTTTGAATTTTAAAGTTATTGCTTTGATAATAGGAACATTCTAATCTGTTAAGATTCATTATGCAAATATGTTGTATATATCTATAATTAAAACTTATTCAAATTTTTAGCTATCCTGTTGTACAAATAATTTACATATATTGATAAAAATGGTACAAAAGCAGTGACGACGCAGCAGAGAAAGGTGAGAGAATATTTGACTATTCTCATTGAATAATTTTCCCTCTTAGGGTCCAATACTGAAATCATCAGCTTATATATGTACAACATTTACAGAAGAAAACAAAAAAGGAGAAAAGCATATTTAAGCTCTAAACTAACTTGAATTAACTAACTTAACAGAAATTTAAAAACAACTTATTAGTGAAACAATGCATTTCACATTGAAGTCCTGCCTTGTTGCTGTGCTTAAGTGAAACGGTGCGTTTACAGCACCTCGTGTCCTGGTATGGCTTCAGTTTTGTTGAGTCTCAATTTCTTCCTCTTTGCTTCTTGTTTCATATTCTTCTTCACTGGATTCTCTACCATTTATGAATTCCCTAGACTTATTGATTCCTCATTTATGATACTCCCCCTTAAGAGGAACGATGGATATTGTCCATGTTCATCTTGCTTAATAAGTTTTGGAACTGCTTTGGTTGTAGTGCCTTAGTGAATATATCTGTTATTTACATATATGTTGGAATGTTTAATGGTTTGATTTCTTTTGTTATCACCTTTATACGAATGAAATAGCAATCCATCTTAATATGTTTTGTCCTCTCATGAAGCACTGGATTTTTGCTGATATATATTGCTAATTGATTGTTTGTATAAAGTTCCAAAGCACTTTCATGTTTGATTTCAAAATTTGTTAGCAGATATTTTACCCATATGATTTCATAGCATGTTGCAGCCATTGATTTGTATTCTACTTTTGTAGAGCTTCTTGCAACCACTTCTTGCTTATTTGACTTCCAGCTTATCAAGGAATCCCCAATAAATATGCTATATCCTGTAATTAACCTTCTAGAATCAGGGCATCTGCCCAATCACTGTCACAGTAACTTTTAATTCTCATATTTGACTTGGACTTCATTAGAATACCTTGTCCAAGTGAGCCCTTTAAGTACTTTAACACTCTGTGAGCTGTCATCAAGTGTTTAAGTGAAGGTTTCTCCATGAACTGAGATAAGACTTGGACTCATATGAGATGTTAGGTCTGTTGAAAGTTAAATAAAGTAACTTACCAATAAGTTGTCTGTAATTTGTAGCTTTTGCTAAACTATCTTCTTCTTGAGTCTTATTTAGCTTATGGTTAGAATCCATAAGTGTAGCAACCGATTTGGCACCTAGTAATCTATATTCTTCAAGGAGTTCTAAAGTATACTTCCTTTGACATATAAAAATCCCATCAGCTGATCTTGCAATTTCCAACCCCAAAAAGAATTTGACATCACCAAGATCTTTTAACTTGAATTGTTTACTTAAGAACCTTTTAACTTCAATTGCTACCTCAGTAGATGTGCTACCAATTAATATATCATCTACATATAATAATAATGTAATGAAATCTCCATTGGTTTTTCTTTTAGTAAATAAAAAGCAGTCTATAGTTGATTGATGAAATCCATACTGAAGGATAGATGCTTTAAATTTGGCATTCCATTGTCTAAAAGGCTATTTCAATCCATATAATGACTTATGTAGTTTGCAAACTAGATTGGAATCTATAGAGTACTCCCCCTTAATGGAATAACCTTCTGGTAGTTCCATGTACACATTTTCTTCCAGATCTCCATGCAAGAAAGCATTATTTACGTCTAGCTGTGACAATGACCAATTGTATGTTGCTGCAAGTGCAAAAAATACCCTTACTGTGCTTTGTTTTGCAACTGGACTAAATGTTTCTTGGCAGTCAAAACTAGCAACTTGATTGTATCCTTTTGCTACCAACCTTGCCTCATATCTTTCAACCTGTCCATTTGCCTTGAGCTTTACTTTGTAAACCCACTTGCATCCAATTGCATGTGAATTAGGAGGCCTAAGTACTATACTCCATGGATCATTATTTTCCAAAGCTTTAAGTTCAAGCTTCATGGCCTCTTTCCAATGTGAATGATTAATGGCTTCCTGATATGAACTTGGCTCATGTATTTGTGAAACTAAAAGAGTGAATTCTTTATGTGCAGGTGAAAAGTACTGTGATGACAGATGTTTAGATATGGGATGAGCAATAACAGCATTTGTGTGTGCAGGCAAGTCTATGTAGCATGCATCAAGGTATTTTGGAATTTACCTATGCCTTGAGCTTTTTCTAGTTTGTAAATTTATTTCCAAATCATTGCTGTTTTGATCATTACTACTTTTAGTAGAAGTTAGCATGCTATCATTTGCAGTAGGCAAACTAACATTGTTTGGTGAATTTTCTGATAACCCATGACAACTTGATATAGTTGGTGTTTGAGAAGATTAACTAGGTTCAAACAAATGTGTTTCAGCTGTAGGTTGGTTTTGGAAGGAATAATTGGGTTGATGGAAGTGAATATCTTCTAAATAACTAATGTGCACATCAGGTGTTCGATGAAATGTAGAAGGTTGTGTGCTATGCCTAGATGATTGAAATGGGAACACCTTTTCATGAAAAACAATATTTCTTGAGATAAAGACTTTATGTGCTTCCAGATCATATATCTTATAACCCTTAGTGCCACTTGGATATCCTAAGAAAATACATTTGCTTGGCCTTTTCTCTAATTTCTTTTTGTTTTGTGATAATGTGGATACAAAACAAAGGGATCCAAAAACTCCAAAATAATCATATGATGGTGGTTTTTGATATAATAATTCAAAGGGTGACTAATTGTTTAGTATCCTACTTGGCACTCTATTGATAATGTGCACTGTTGTGAGTACAACATCCCCCCAAAAGTGAAATGGAACACCTGATTGGTGCAACAGAGCTTTAGCAACAGCAAGGATATGTTGATGCTTTCTCTCGACTACCCCATTCTGTTGAGGTGTTTCAACACAAGTTAGTTGATGAATAATTCTAGTTTTTGGATAAAATTCACTTGACCTGAACTCTTGACCATTGTCAAACCTTAAATGTTTTATTGACAGATTAAATTACCTTTGAACATATTTTTCAAAAGTTGAGACAATTGTTAAAACATCAGACTTGCTTCTCATTAGGAAAATCCAAGTAAAATGACTGTAATCATCCATAATTATAAGAAAGAATTTATGTCCTGTCAAAGTTGGTGTCTCATATGGACCCCAAATATCTATATGTATTAACTCAAATGCATTTACAGAACTTTGAGTATGTATTGGAAAAAAAATTTTTCTTTGCTTTGCTAAAGGACATATTTCACAAAGTAAATCATTTGTGCACTTGATGTCTAGAAATTTTTGGTTTATTACCTTGATTCTTTCAACATGTATGTGGCCTAGCCTAAAGTGCCACAAATCAAAAGATTTTTGTCTTGTTTCAACGGAAAAAACCTTTGAAAACTTTTCAAGTTTTTCTAAATAGAAATTGAATATTCTTGCTCATTTTGTTTATCTTGCATCAGATAAAGTCTTGAGATGGCTCTAGCAACCTCAATCACCTTCTGTGAAGATATTTCCTGAAGAATACAATGCTCATTGGTGAAATAAGGTTGAATTTGAAACTTGGGACACATAGAATATTGTGAAGTGTTAATGATGAGTTCAGTTTGACTTTCCCTATATGAGAGACAAGTACTTTCCGATTGTTTGGTAGCTAAATAATGTAATTTTCAATAGATTTGGCATAAGTAAAGCTCCTTAGGGAATAAGATATATGATTTGTAGCTCTTGAGTCTATTATCCAATCATTTTGTTTAATCATATTAGTACTCACCTTTCTATGTCTAGATGGCATATTATTGACAGAATTGAAATATTGATGTCCTGAAACAATACCTGCAAAGGCTGAGTTGATCAATGAGTGTTTGGTTGGCTGAGAAGTAGATGGACAGTTCTTATCACTTTTTCCATTTGTATCATTCACATTCAAGAGTTCCATCAGCTTGTTTACTTGCTGCTGAAGGACAAATATCTGAGACATGGGACCAGATCCACTTAAATCCTCTTTTTGCTTAGCTTGAACATCATCCACTGCTGCTTCATAATACCCTATGACATTGTTTGTCGTTGCAGACTTCTCTTTCTTATAGTTTCCTTTTCCTTTTGTGAATTTAAAATCCTTAGGAAATCCAACAATCCTATAACATTTATCTTTGTTGTGCCTTTTCTTGCCACAGTGATGACATATAATGTCTCTCCTCCACTTCTTTTTGTTGTTAATATTGACCACCATGGCTGAAGATTCAATGATTGGTTGAGTTTGAAACATAAGATTTCTTTGAGTCTCCTATCTGAGAACAGGCTGTAAATTTTATCCAGTCCAAATATGTGGTCCATAAGTATAACTTGAGATTTAATGGCTGAAAAAATTTATTCAAGCCATTGAGAAACCTAAAGACCATATCCTTCTGATATTGGTTAGTATATCTCTTAAAAATAGTTTGGATTACAGCTTCCACATTCACAATGGGGCAATGGCCTGTAGCTTCTCAATTCTTCCCAAACACCTTTCAATTCAACCAAATATGTGTCTACTATCCTAGTTCCTAAAGTGATATTGCCTATAGTGTATTGGAGATTAAATACTCTAGTATCATCAAGTAGAGCAAAATTTCACTTAAGCGTGTTCTAGATTTCATAAGCAGAGTCTATATAGAATATTGTCGATACTACAGGTTGTGTGATTGAGTCCAACAACCATGCCATAATTAAGTTGTTGTAGCGTGTCTAGGATGAAAAAGGGGGATCTATGATTTCAAGCTTAGGTATTGTTCCATTAATGAATCCTATTTTGTTTCTAATGGAAAGTGCAAATATGAATGATCTGCTCCAAACCACATAGTTGTTAGTTGTGAGCTTAAGGTTAATGAATACTGAACCAGGATTGTCAATATGATGTAGGTAAAAAGGAGACCAAGGATCGGCTGTTGGTGGGATTTGAGTAACTTGTGTGTTGGTCTATGTAATGGTTTGTGTAGGGCTTGATTCAACAGAGTCAGCCATTGTTCAAAAGATCAGTTCAAGCTGATGATGAAATGAAGGGAAAGATGAATGAAAGACCTTTGAAATATTTCTATTAAATACTTACTGAAAATAGTGAGATAACAAATACCAACTGCTTCTTATGATAAGTTGAATATGGAGACTCATTGTGTCCACAGATCAACCGTGCTTTGATACCATGATGAAAATGGTACAATAGCAGTGACAGGGTAACAAAGAAAAGTGAAAGAATATTTGACTATTCTCATTGAATAATTTTCCCTCTTAAGGTACAATACTGAAACCATTAGTTTATATATGTACAGCATTTACAGAAGAAGACAAAAAAGGAGAAAATCATATTTAAGCTCTAAACTAACTCGAATTAACCAACTTAACAGAAATTTAAAAATAACTTATAAATGAAGCGATGCGTTTCACATTGAAGTCTTGCCTTGTTGCTATTCTTAAGTGAAACGGTGCGTTTACAGCATCTTGTGTCCTGATATGGCTTCAGTTATGTTGAGTCTCGATTTCTTTCTCTTTGTTTCTTGTTTCATCTTTTTCTTCACTTGATTCTCAGCCATTTATGAATTCCCTAGACTTATTGATTACTCATTTTTGATATATATATATATAATCGCTTTGTACTTTTTTATTTAATACAAGATATATTAGCTGTCAAGAATTCAAGCTAGAAAGTTTTGACTTGTTACAAATAAATGAGGTGAAATTGGTATAGAATGGAATGGAGCCTTGGTAAATTGTTGAAACAAGGATGGAGGGATTGAATCCTTGAACGGCAACTTCATCTCTTAGTTTGAATGCTTGAAAGAGATGCAATAGGTCTGGCCAAAACAACGAACCATATTACTATAGGGCTTAATCTATAAATTGAATGATCAATCATGTACAATCAAGGATGAAGCTACCTTAAAAGAAGTGGTGTCGTATGACATCACTCACTTATAAAAAATTTTTTAATTGTTATATTACTTATTTAGAATTATATATAATTAATATCTTAATGAATTCACTAATTTTTTTGTAATTTTGTAAGGGGTGGGTTTGAAGATTCCAAGTTAAAGTAAATCTATTAAAAAGTAATTTATATATGAATATTTAAATATGATAAAAAAATTTTTTCTATAATTTAAGATTTTATTAAAAAAATCAAAACCTAAACTACTCTCTCTATCCAAAAATTCAAGTTGTACTTTTGAAACCTACAATGATGCTTTCTTTTTTTCGTTTTCTCAAAACAACTCATTTAAACTTCAATTGTAAGTAATTTTCAACCAAAATTAAATTTTTTACATAATTAATGTACTTACGATATTTTTGATTTAAAATATTGTATTCAAAGAAAATTTTATAACTACCAATTGTACAAAAACTTAATCACAAATTTTAAACCTAAGCTACGTATGTACGGATTAATTAATAAAGCTCGGCAATATTACTTAAGCTATGGGTACGTTTCTAATTAAATAAGTTTGATAATATTTTCGTACCTGAGTATTTGGTTCATTGATTGGTGTATTATCTGCCTGTCTCAAGAGCAGAGTTCGATACCTCTCTCTCCTAATTATAAAAAAAAAAAAGTTTGACAATATTTCCTATAATTTTGTTTTATGTTTCATCTTATATGCTCATATGGTTGGCTCTCAACTTAATCTGTTTCAACTCATTCTGATCCCGTCCCGTGACCCAAAACTGGCACGTAGCTTGCAACCACTCATTTGTTTTAGCAAAGCAACACGTTACTTTTGTATATGGTTTTGACTTTTGCGTTTTGAGAAAAGCCACCGGCTGGTGTATATTTCGATGAGTGATCGGCTGTGTTTTAACACTTCTGATACATTTATGACTTATCGTTATTATTAGGTGTAAATTAGTTATGAATTAACTGTGATTTTAATAAATGAATAAATGATGATGACTTCTGCATTAATTATTGTTCTGTAATAAGATATTTAAAATTTAGGTGAATATTTGTTAGGTTTCAATAATAAAATACAAAAATCGTGTTTGATATTTTATAATTTAATATAATTATAAATAATGTGATCGCGAACAATACGACATTTACTAATCATAATATAACTTTGAAAAAAGGGCCTGTGCCGACGCATATTCAATTGCAACAAGCAAGTTGCAATATTTGGACCTGAGGAGCCCATTTAGGAAAAACGATGGGGCAGGCTTAGGCTTAGTAGTGTGGGTTATAAGAAAAAATACAAATAGGCTGTTTTCAAAAGTGGTTGGCTGAGGATACTTCTATTTAAATACAATTATCTTACGTTTTGTATGTGTGCATGAATTTCTTATCTTACTGTTCAAAAGAAAAAAAAAAGAAATCCGATACCCAATTAAAAATTAAAGATATGAAGTAGGATTCTAAAACGTGGAATAACTGTAACTGTCAGAAGCAGTGCAGCTACCACATTGTGGGGTCTGAATCTGATAGAGCCTGGTGTCTGGTAAATGTTGTGCCAGTGCCAATGCATTCCCCAGTCAGATGAATGTGATCTGATCAATGAGATTTTGAGTCCCTGAGAAAAAATCTAATGCTTGTAAGTGATGGGAGGAAACTACATCTCCAAGTTTGAATGTCATCATGAATTGGAACAAAGAAAATAGCAAATGGAATTGTCATCAGGAAAGCCTCAATTTAATCAGTGAATGCTTCCCTGCCAATACGTCTCAACGTGAGAGCTGGAATGTGCAATGAACGTGCTCAAAAACATCCATCAAGAGACACGGGCATCTATCTTTTCTTAAAACCCAAATCCCATTGAAATCAATTCCATAATCATCATGAATTTCTGTGAAAAAAAAAAAGACTGGGCAATGGCATGAATCACAGCACATGCGCTGTTTCTGCTCCACCTCATTATTGTGACCAAGCTGCTCCTTTTTGTGGACACGATTAAAGGTCAGTAGCCGCTTTTTTTATTTTTGTGGTAACAAGTCAGGAACGGGGGGTATCTAGCCCACGAAAAGCATCCCTACTTGTAGCTGCGGTAACATTTCTGATTTATAAAAGCGATGTAGATGAGGAACAGGATTCGGGCATCTTAATAATGGAATGCTTGTGGTCCATTCAAAACATGCAAGCTAGATTTCACTGTTGCATGGGGTCCATTTATGACTCCTCCATTGGTTGGGGTGAGAAGAAATTTCAAAACCCTCCTAGGGTATCCACAAAATGGTTTCCTTTTATAAGATAAGAAGGAAAGAGATGGGAAAGAAGTGGAGAATCTGAAATGGAAGTTTTACAAATCACTTCCAACAAATTCAATCAATAATTTCTATTCAAGAGGGAGATGTTGGATTGGAGACTTGAACTAAGCTTGAATACTGTACACGGAAAGAAGATAGGCTTTATATATAAAAATAGAGGCAACAGAAGAACAGAATTACAGGGTTACTTTATATTAGATAGTCAAAAGAGTCACTCAATTTGGTTATGAACATCCTGAAATAAGATCCCAGTGAGGAGGGTCATCGCATTTGCCCCACTTATAGCTTCGCTTTCAAGTGAAAATTGGTAATAGAAAAAACTCAAACAAGAAAAATCAGCAAGGAATAACACACTTTGATCACCCAAACTATCTTGGCCGAATAGCCACCCTACTACCCTCTATGAAGCTGATAAAAGCAAACTAGACAAAGGAGCTACACGGTCCCCAAACTGTTTTTCAAATTTTTCCAGGGATCACCTCAACCACCTCCTCAGATCACTAGTTGAAGATGGGGAGATCTCACCGCCAAGGCTCTCAGTATAGCAAGAAGAATAATTAGATTGTTGCTCCAATCCAAAATGTGACCCACTTACACTCTTAAAACTTGGACTCCTCAAATTATGACCATAACCTCCATATCCCATCCCAACACCATAAGGTTCTGGGACTGGAAACGATAGCCGTTTTCTTGCTGAACCACTTCTGTCCCTCTCTGGCGTAGATGGCCTCTGCCTTGGTGCACTTTGAGACCTGATTCTAGCCTTTGCAGACTCAGTTGCTGCCATGTAATTAGGCAATGTAGCAGCATTATTGCCACTACCACTATAGTTAGTACAAACCCTGCCGGTGTAATAGTAATTGGACCTTAAGCTTGGAGTTTGAGATGAAATTGAGCTTCTCTCTTCTCTAGGACATTGAGGGCTCGCGGACCGAACTTGAATAGGCCGGGTTTTGGATGGAGAGGGCGTAATGGGCGAGTGGTGGAGGGGTGCATTATGTTGAGCTCTATGTAGAGGTGAACTCGGCCTTTGGTTTTGGGGTTGAGCTTGGTGATATTGGTTTGAATTTGTTCTTCTATAATTAGGTGCTAAATATGAGTAAGGCTGGGAAGTGTCCATTTCTACAGTTTTGACAGGATCTCTTTGATCTGTTGAAGCTCTTCCTCTGTTATCCCATGGCTTAGCAGGCATCCAACGGTCAAGCCAGTTTGGTCTACCTTCAAGATCGCCTTCATCACCCATTGACGGGCTTCTACGAGCTCTCCTCGTCTATTTGGGAAAGATGGACTAATTAGCTTACTGAAACCAGTAGAATAAAACAGAGGAGGTATTTAAGATATGGGAATTAAGAGCAAAAGGATGAACCTGTCGGGAGAATGCCTGGGATAAGTTCTTTTCACGCTTCAAAGCAGCTTCTTTTCTGTGTTGTAACATAGCTTTGACTTCCTCAATTGTGTG
Source organism: Theobroma grandiflorum (assembly GCA_036013995.1). Lineage (NCBI taxonomy): Eukaryota > Viridiplantae > Streptophyta > Magnoliopsida > Malvales > Malvaceae > Theobroma > Theobroma grandiflorum. Next base: position 5,062,172 of record CP142130.1, read on the forward strand.
AGGCCTTTCATCCCAATCATCTGCAATGCTACTTCCATCTCTTGACTGCAAATAACACATGCCAAAGAAAGAAAGACATAAGAATCTGAATCTTCAAAGTCAAAAAAACAAAACAGTTAAACTTGCTTAAGGTACACACTATGCTTTTCAAACCATAATTTGCCTTTTCATCTTTGCACTATTAGTTACCAAATAGTATGCTCCTTCCTTTTCAATACCATTATTGCTCACAAAAAAAAATAAAAAGTACTTTCATGGGCTGACTAAACACACTTACTAGTGATTTTCTGTCCGAAATGTCTTGCAGATACCGTGATTCCCACACGCTATTTGTATCGCTAAATGCGGATTTTCTGCTTCCATCATGCGAGAGCCTCATTCTTTGATCAAGAACCCGAGCCTGCACTCTAACCAGAGCTTGCATGCACCGGAGTGTCATCTTGGCTTGCTTTCTCACATTGTGACCTCTTACTAAAGCTTGCAACTTCACTAATCCTTTTAGCGCACGAAGAGCTGTCCTTGCCTTCACAATCACCGCAAAAAATCAACCCCAAACATTCCATTTTTCTCATGCTATAGAAACAGCAATTACCGAGATCCAAATATTTCTAATCCTAATCTGAATACAAAATTTCTCCAACTAATTTTAGGGGCACTAATTTATCTTACCAGATATCCTCTAAAAGTGGTCTGAATAACAATGGCAGCATAGTGTTGTTCTCTAGCATAATTAGAAGGTCTAGTTAACCGAGCCACCTCTACAGCCGCTTGTGCCGAGGCCACCGCAGCCCCGGCTGCGGCTGCCTTAGCCACCGCCACAGCAATAGCGTGCCTTTGATCTGCTGCAGCAGTTGCACTGTCTGTTGCTGCACCTGCACCATTACCTGTAGCCTGAGTACTAGCGGTAGCCTTCACTGGTGTTTGTTGTGTCACCGTTTCTTGACTTGTGGGTTTCCTAAAGTTCCATCTTCGCTTTTCTCTCTTCTATTGAAAGCAGGTCAAAAGAATTAATTTTATTTATTTTCGAGCCATTAAAGATTCAAAGTCATTTACTAATTACTAGTGCTTCTTTTTTATAGTTTTCCTGCTACAGAATTGACTGAAGAATTAATGCAATTACAAACCTTTTCTTCATCTTCTTCTTGCTCAGGTTCTTCCCTTCTTCTGTTACTTCTCTTGTCATGACTCTCTTTAGTAGGAGATCTAAAAGCCCTTTTCACGGCAGTCAGCCATGAAGTCCCTCCCTTCTTCCCCATCAAAAAAATATGGTTAAACCGGGCTGCATTTACAGCAAATAAAGCTCAAAAAGATAAGTAGAAAGAGCCAGAACTGTAAGATAAGAGATGATGATTGATAGGAATATGGATTCTTGTTTTTATGACAGTGCCCACCTCTTTTAACTGCTAGAGGAAGACAGTGAGGACCAGATAAATTTAATGATATTTCCAGAGAGAGAGAGAGAAAGAGGGAAAACAACCAAACCAACAGCTTCGATTCAATATATCTACACTGATATCTATCTATAAAAGCTAGGTGTGTTTTCTTTGTGGCATGGGAAGACGCCAAGGGTGGTGCTGTCAGAATATTGTAGTACGTCAACAACTTTTGCATGTAATTTTCAATTATTTGTGAATTTATAAACCGATTAAAAAAAAAGTGGGTGGTTTGAGAGTGTTTAAGTAATAAATAAAATAATTCAAAGAGAACGTGAGAAACAGAGTGTAGTGGACGTGCTGTGGAGGAGCCATATCGAGAAAACGTTGAAAGCCACGAGAGCTAGGATCATAGAAAACACAAAAGAAAAACAAAAATAGAAGGAAACCCACGTTGAGTTTGCACATCAACCAAAGGCTTCCTTTCTTCTTTTTCTTTTGTTTGCTACTTAAAAGAGAAAACCTTTTTCAGCAAAATATATATATATATATTTGCCTTGGAAAGCTTTGAGTTGCTGACCTTTTTTAGTGTAAAAAATTAATAACAAAGGGACACCTCTCGTGGTGTCACGTGGTAGGAGCTGAGCAAGCATTAAAACATCGGGTGGATGATGGAGCACGGTGTTCCTTTTCTTCGAGTCAATCGAAAGGGGCGTTTCACATAGAAAACGATAATGATATGATGAGATAAGAGGAATCAGGCGGTCCAAAGATTGTGATTAAGATATTTGCGAGCTTTTGGAGTTGTACTGCCCACCTCGTCCCCTCTCTGAATATATCTGCAATTAGACATTGACTCGTGGCTTTCGTTATGGTATGCTTAAAGACTAGTCAAACTCTTGACAGATTCCTTGCAGAAACAAGCAGAAATATTAAATCAGGGGAAGAAAGCCCATGCAAATAAAAATAGAACCATCCAGCTAATGTGAGAGATGGCTGTAAACTAGTAGAGCGGTAACCTGATCCATTGTCTATGAAGGGAATATCGTTGCAACATGGTGTCCATAAACTCTTTGAGGCTAGACTCTGTCTTCCTCGACGAGGCCCAATATCTGTGCAAGTGAACAGCTTAGTTAGGATTTTAGTCTAACACGTCTGGGCTTCTAAAGGGAACTAACTTCCAAACAGGCTGATGCCTATTAATATTATTGAAAAGTGGAAACCCAAATAAGCCCAAACGACCCAGAGCGGAGAGACGTTCCCCTTCTTTTCTTATGCCATCAGTCCTCTATTACTAAGATTTTAATTATGGCAAATAAAAGATTTTTCCTTTTAGAAAGGGCGCGTGGGAGTGGGGTGGGGGTCGATGCAAATATAAAGTATAGCTTTTGATACGCAATTATTAGCATGCAAAATATTAGTCGTCGAAAACTTTTTAGTGGGATGAATTGATAAAAGTTGTAAGTACAGAAAAAAAAATACAGATAAAATCATAATTCATTTAAGCAATTAGATATGTGACGGTGGTCAAAGTCTTCTTTGATATCATATCAAATTGTATTAATTAGATGGACACAAATTTTTAAATAAATTTAAATAAAAAAACCTCACTATTTCATTTTTTTTTTGTTGAGTAATTGTCGACACAAATTGCATTAGGTCGGTGGTTACGAAGTGTAACTATATCGAAAAAAGGGAAAAAGAGAAAAAAAGTGTCAAGTAAACTTGGAGAATCCAGCGATGGAGTCCTCCCATGGATCAAGTAACAACAGGCAGTAAAGATACTTACCTTTTGGATCTTTTAATTTGGTCCATTTCTACCTCACGCCTAAGATGCTTACATGTAGTAAACATTTCCATTTCGCTTTGTTTTATTCTGTTGTCTGCTTCTTAGGGTACAAATTTGATTGCTCTAGTCTATTGTCTTCTAATCCTTATCACTTGATTTGTGATTGAGCCCATTAACTACAAAATAATTATATACTTATAACATTATCACTCAGGTCACTTCAAACAAATCGTGTGTAATAAATGAAGTTGGTTAAAGCCAATTTCCAGCCCATCTACAAGAGGTATGTACGCCATAGGAATCCCTAACTAAAGTCCAAGAATGATGGGATCATATATATGCTGGATAGCACAAAGACTTGAGAAAATTTATCACTTAATAATCCCTTTCAAAATGTACGTGCAAACTAAGAAACGGTTGAGAATCCAGCAGCCATTTGAATATTAAATATTTGCCAATGGGTTGTGACCACGAAACAAAAGACATCGAAGTACTTTAAAACGGTCGAACATTGATCAGAATGTTTGTCGAAGGAGGCAGTGTGCGGTTGAACCTATAGTGCGTGAATTGACTCGGCAGTCGGCAGACAAAGGGTCACCTGCAGGTGTCTGCATGATAATCGACATTTACCAACTGAAATAGAATGGTATCATGCAATAGAATTATGGAAGAAAATTTACATCTTTAAGCAAGGGTTTGATCATAGCACCAAAAGCCTTTACATTTTTCATGAGAGAGCAAATCAATAGATAGAATTGCTGAACTAATAATAGTAGCATTTTAATTTCAAAAGGGAATCTTGGCACCAATCACATGTGGAATGTAGGGCAGGGTATGTCGCCTTTTTGAATTACGCCTCATGTTTTCTTGCTGCCTGGAAGTTAGCGAAAAGAGCATAACATTGTCTGATAAAGATCAAGTATTTTAGAGGGGGAAGAAAAATAAATAAAAATAAAAATAAAAACCCCTGTCGTAAAATTTAAAGAAAGGCATTAGTCTCTGCCACCTTTTAATCACATCAAATATCCTTCGAGATTTGATTCTCCGGCCTTGTTTTTCAAAAGAGATGGTCTTCCAAAGCTAAACCTTTAATCCATCCACAAATTAAAATTATTCTATGTGCCCCCATTTTGATCTAAGATGTAACACCTTGCCCGCACAGTCCGACCCCACCGCACCTAACATGATTAACTCACTAATTTTCCATCTCTATTTGTGAATTAGCTGTCCCAACTATGATTATCAGAAGAAGAATTATGAACGATCGACGGCAATCCTGGCTTCCCAAAGTCCTTCACCAACAACCAATTTTTGCCCCGGAGATTGCATTTGGCTTCTATGCCGACTAGCAAAAACAGCTGTTGTTAAGGCCATGTCGGCATACCCCTTATCTCCGTTAGGACCACTTTCATTTGTGGTTTGTGACGTAAGGGATAATGTTTTTCTTCCATGACTGACTTTTAATTGCAAGTGAATTGATTCATAATCAAATATAGGCTTGCTTAATTACTTGACAAATCTAATTTATTTCAAGTGTATTGACAGCTTCGGTCCTTTTTTTTCCTTTGTCATATTTGTTGAAAACAAAAAAAGTGGCTGACTGGGTAACAAACCTTTCAAAATAATTAAAAGGGGATATGAGCACAAATTTCTTCTCTTACAATGACAACACATATGGGTTATGGGTGTATGCCTTTTGGTGGAACTTTTTTCCTGGAAAAAAAAAAAAGTTGATGGGAGGATACCACCCAAATTCTCACCATCGACACCATTTGGAGGAGTCGCTGGCGACAAAGAACCCATAAAATGTTATCAGTCTCGCTCTCCTTTATCCCATGCCTTACCCTCCTTGTTCTTTTGATTTTGTGCAATGGAATCTGTTTTTATTGCCGCGTAGGGAAAAGACTTTATAATCAAAGCAAGAAGAATCTAGTAAAGGGCTTCTTGGATATTGACTTTAAATAGTATTATGTTGTTCAACTGTTGATTAAACTCAACAGGTGTGCTTGCATTGGCATTATTACAATCTTTGCTTTAATTCACCGAATTGGCATTCTTGATTTCAGTGGCAGCTGTTCGGATTGTAGCGCACAGCGAAAAGAATCAATTTCAATTGTTAAAACAAGGAGAATTTCATAAAGGTGATTGAAGTTTGACTTCAACTAATTTTTCCTGATAATTAAATTATAGTTTCATATCACAAACCCCAACAGGTAAAAGCCATAAAAAGTAATACACGGTTTTGGCATGATGATCAGCATAAAAAAAAAAGTCAAAAAGAAAAGAAAAATTGCAATTGGAAGCATGCTTTATCCATTAAGAAATCATACCATTGATGTTAATCCATGAAAATATTGTTGCTGCAGAAGAGTGATGGAGCTAGCTACTTGAAAGATAGGTGGGGATGTTCATATATGGGCTACTTGAAATTTAAAGGCACTGATCCTCAAATCAATAGTGCAGCTCTTAATGGACCTAATCAATATCTGCAAAATGTCCCACTCGAAATTTTTTGCACTTAATTGCAAAGTCAATTATACAGTTAATCAGAACCTAGTCATTCAATCTACCAAAAAGAAAAAGCTAGTGTCACCCAACCAGTCGTATTGTTGATAATTAAGTTCCTCATTTTTCAATGTTATCTTTGAAGTGATTTTTTAATATATATTTTAAGGAATTTGAACAATCCGCTATGTCATCTTAGTCAATGAGTTCTCATAGTAGAAGGATAATTATATTTAATTAAGACAGTTGGTCAGGCGTCCACACCCACACTTCAAAATACAGGTTTGGGACAAACACAGAGTCAAGGGAAAGGCGCGGGGTGATGGCTGTCCCTCATCAATTTTTAATTTCTTTTATTATTATAGGTTTAAAACTATATATAGTATTATTATCTTTATAATTATCCTTTAGTCACCTACATTCAAAATCCTGAATTCATCACTGATTTGAATATTGTTAATAAATTTGAACAGAAGCCAGCGAGGACGAAATTAACACCAGTTATGCAAGGGGTTGTCAAGCCTGAGATTAAATTTCAGCAAATTAGAGTGCAATTAGAATTAGAGAGACAAATTCCAAGTTTAGGATTTAATTTAAGTTTCTTATCATGTTTAGGATTTAACCACAGCTAATAAATACAGTAACCTCTGGCCAAAATAAATAAATGCAGTAAACATGCATATACCAAAATGACGGCAGATAAATGTATGTAAAGAAATATAAATTGAATCATTTAAGTTGGACTACAGTCCACGCCCAGAATAGTTAAACAGCATACTAGCTAGTGCATAAAAGTGTAACATCTTTTCTAAATGCAAAAGTCCGGCAAAAAAGAGTATTCTTGTTTGAATAAATGTCGAGAATAAGCATGCATGGGGGAAACAATTTGGAGAAGCCCGAGGCCTAATCCATGATTAAGGAATACTGTCTATTCCTTTTTCTCTTCTCATGTGTCTTCACCTTCTTCAAGATATTTGAGAGGGAAAACGGGGCTGATATTCAAAGATGTGAACACATTCGTTTAGGCTTTTTGTATCAAATCAAACAGAGAAAATTCTTTTGTGAAAATAGAAAGAAAAAAAAATTGAAGAAAAAGTGTTGAGACTTTTTTGAAACGTTGTACGACAAATTGAACGTTGTCGGGTCGGATTATATATATGAAGATGGGAAAAGAAAAAGAACGTAGTTAAACCTATTTCGTATCCCCTGGTTGGTGGCATGGCCTAGAATCCCGCTACTCGTTTGCATTGCCCTTCACTTGTATTAAACACGCAACCGTTTTAAAAGATCATTGATTCATTGGATCAATACAAATGGGACCCCTTGTTTTACCAGTTAATCATGAGGGACCCATTTCTACGATAGCTTATGGTGGTCTGGGAATGAGGAATCATTCATTTTTTTCTTTTTTTAATTTCAACTTTCAACAATATCATTAGAACATTCTAATGAATCAATGAACCTGATTGATCTCCATACAAAAAAGGGTTTAACCTACCAAGTAATCATACTCGAATACACTGGTCAAGGTTGACGGCATGGTGCCAACTAAAAATTAAGTGTATTCATAAATAGTAATGATCGAATGCATTTATATAGATAGTGATACAAAAACTTATTACCCTTTTTGGTGGTCAAGATCAATGTAATTAGTAGATATACGTTTTCTCTAAGATTAAATAAGTACTATATATAATCTTTAAGCTAAGACGTAATTTTGAAGTTAATTGGTTGATGATATATAGCTAATGATGTACTAAAATGTAAAGATTTTTTTTTTTTTGGTTTGAAATAAGAAGATATCCTCCTTTGTCTCTCCCTCTCTTTTGAATGTTAGAAAAAGCCCACGTCGTACACCATCCTGAGAAAATGCATGGACCAGTACTCAAACCATTTCCTCAAACAAACAATCCGACAAACCATGTGGTTCACAGATAATTGGGAACATGACCGCACCTTGATCATTGAAGAAGGGAGAAAAAAAAAAGTGAGAATTATTATTGCGGTTAGAAAGAGATTATCAGATCACCTAGAGTTTGCTAGGCTTCTAGAGAACTAATTTATGAAAATGGTAGACATCTTGATTAAGTAAAGATAATGGTTGACAATGCCACACCATCTAAGAATTATAAAATGTCACTTTATTTATATCATATATGATTTATATATTCATCAACATAACTGATGTAATAATAACCTTCTGACTTTAAGAACTAAGGTATGATTATATATAGGGTTATTCTGTTATACACTAGCATTCACCACGTGGCACAGGGGGTCGGATGATGACAAGGATGATGACGATGATCTGGTGAAACTCCATAGGTCCATTTCGCTGTTATAATCCTGATGAGCTCCATGGTAAGACCTGCTGGAGGATATCGATGATGATCGAAGGGCTGGTAATTGGAGATCGTGATGATCAGTGGGGCTGCAATAGGCCATGTTGTGGTCATTGAAGCAGGCTAACTGCCTGGAGGTCTCTGTTTGGCCATTAAGCTGAGAGGCTACAAGCCGGTCAAGCGCTGCCCAGTTGGTGAGCCCTGAGTCATTGTGATAAACCGAGTTGGGATCTCCACTCAACTGGTTGGTGATTGAACCTTCATTTCCCGTCATCATGGGTTGGTAACAGTTTTGGCTGCTTGTGGAGTTTGGGCTCTCTAGGCTTGGGAGTTTCATAAATGAGTCAGGGTAGCCACTGCTGATGGCTGTCTCGATGGGCCTGAGGAATCTCGTACTGTTGTTTGCTGCACTGTCTTCTTTGCAATTTCTTCCCATGTATTCAAGTATCTGCTCTAAGGCTCCTTCATTGCTCGAACTGAACATAAGGTTCCTGGTTTCTGCAGTGAGAGATGAGCTAATAGGGCTGTCTGGGGTTTTGTGGTGATTTTTCTTCTTGAAGATACGACATACCACCCATCCCTCTTCTTGTGTCCCCTCAGCCATAGCATTGGAGACCTTAATTCAAAAAGAACATGTACTATTAATATTAATTTAATGACGTAAAAAATAATATGAAAGTTGTGCTGGTATTTTGTTTCTTTTCAGAACATATATAACGTTGTTTTTTCTTTTTCCAGTTTGGGTTACAAAGTAAGATGCAACATTATTGTTTCTTTTCCTAATTGGAAGATGGTATATCTGATCATTGAAGAAAACTATTCATGAACCAATTTTTGGCAAGGAAGAAGATGATTTAAGCTTAACCGCTTACATTGGTTTCAACGATGTTGTCGTCTAGTCTGTATTCATGCATGATCCAATCCGATTTTTGGCCATGAGGGGCTCGCCCTTTATAAAACACCAAAGTCTTCCTCATTCCGATCCGCCTGCAGTTGCTATATATCACCTTGTCACGGCCGGTCGCTTTCCAGAACCCGGCTGCCGTGGCTCGGTTCGTGCGAGTCCCAGTGGGGTACTTCTTGTCTTTATGGCTAAAAAAGTACCAATCATTCTGAGGAGTGGTTCCAATTTTGCACCTCTCTGCAAGAGCGCCGGAGGACATATCAGTTAATTAAACATGGTCTGCCAAAAATGATTAAAATCTTGGTAATGGAAACATAATTAAATTAGGGTACTAAGTAATACCATACCTTGAATATCCCAGGGCTCGAGCTTATTAAGATCAACATCACGAATTACATCTAAATCGATTTTCTCATAGGAAACCTTCTTCCTCAGATAGTACTGCAAGAGCTCCTCTTCGGTGGGATGAAATCGGAATCCGGGAGGGACTTGGGATTGTCCATTTACAGAAATGCTCATGTTTTCCGGCATTTGAAAAGAAGAAGAAAGAGACCAAAATGAGAATGGAAAGGGGAGATGAGAGAAAAGGAAAAAAAAAAAAACCGATAACAAAGCTGGTGTAACAAATGGAGTATGTAGACAAGTCTTATATATATGTGCTGCAGGACATGAAAGGGCCAAAAATACAAATGAGAAAAAGCTTCGAGTGTGTGTTTGATGATGGGCGCAGGGCTTGATAAGGCTTTTGATGAGGAAGTGGGGTTTAGTTTTACTATGCCTCGAGAGGACCCAGCTACCTACATGGATAGAGAAACGACACTGTTTTAGGAAAAAAAATTCGGAAGTGGGGTCCAATTGTGGGTATCGAAAAGGGAATAGGGACCCAGATGGACGTTGTGTGCAACTAGAGTGCGGGGGCCATGCCCCCATCAAAACTGTGACCCTCGACCTTAAAATCTCCACGGAAAACCACCTCTTAAACAACCCATTGATCAGCTGGTGCATTTCACCCTTCTCTTTCTCTCCCTCGGCTCCTGCAACCACCCCCAACAAGAAAGAGATGATGGGGTCGAGGCATTTAATTTGAAGGGGGTGGGGAAAGAGTAAAAAAGAATGATGGGGAGTACTGGTGGACACACTCTCTCTATATATCAGTTGTTAGCTTTTTTCTTGAAAAACTCCAAGAGGGATTATAATTTCATGGGTGATTGGCAACTTCAGTTGCATTTACTTCCCCTTCATGATTATTGTGTCTTCTTCTTCATCACCTTTTGTTTCCATCTCTTTTGGATTTTCTTTTTCTTTTTCTTTTTCTTTTTTAACTTCATGCTAGCATGTAGAAATGTGAATGGCTGGTGCTTGTCTCTAGCTATTTTCCTTTTGGATCCACTGGCTGATCAGCTAGTAGTAAATAGTAATGTCAATGTCTCTCTCTTTGAGAGATTTTCTACTTTTTAATGGTCAATATGATAAATGTTGCTACTTACGTGTGAACACTTTTCGGATGTTATGAGTGAATCATCCTTTTTCACAGAAAAAAATCAAATTACTTTCCTTTGGTGCTTACGCGTATATACGTGGAGCCTTACAACATCACTTCAATTTTATTTTATTTTTCCCAAGGGATGTTTAATGCTTAAATGTTGATTAATTATGGCGAAACTATATATCTGTAACTACTCTACCTCTTCTTATTATTGTTAAGTGTTATTCAACCGGAGAACTTTTCAATAGTTTGGCCATTCTAGTATATATGGTTTTTGTTCTCGTGAAATTAACGGTAGAAGTCATTACTCATTTCCTTTGATTTTGTTTGCATATACCCTCCTTTTTTGTTTACAAGAAACAGAATACTGATCCTATTACCTTTTGAGTAGTATTAATTCACATAAATTTCACATTCCCCTCTCGCCAGTTTAAATCTTAGACTTTAATTCTTCAAAATATATATTTTAAAATTGATAATTTTAATAAAAAAATTTTTTTTGAGCATAATGTTTTAAAAAATCTTTAAACTATTCCAAAAACTTTTAAATAAGCTTTTATTTTTGCATTTGCTTCAATTAAACTCTATACTTTTATTTTTTATCAAATAAGTCTTCATAAATAATGGTTGACCTTGATCAAAATGTTATTTGTTTTTCTTATATCACGCTATACTGGTGTAAAGAGTTACAAATGTTTTGTGATCATTGCATCATGTCACATTAATATATGTTACGTCATTATTCATTATGACATATTAATATATCACATGACATAAAATGATAAATAATATTTTAAATAATAACAATTAATTAAACGTTAATTATAAAAGTTTATTTAATTCAAAATAAAAATATAAAAAAATAATTGAATGTAATAAGATAAATACGAACTTATTGAATTTTCTTAAATAGATCAAAAGCGTTTTTAAATATTATATCTTTTCTTTTTGAGACAATTTATATGGCATATTCCATTTGTACATGCATCCATATTTCTTTGCTGAGACATGAGATCCACATCAATCTTAGTCAAATCCCATATTTGAATGATTAAGATGAGTCATGCATTTAAACATTTGGTTCAACGATAAATATATATATATATATATATATCTTTCTATTTAAATGTTTTTAAATTCAAATTCCCTTTTTTATAGAAAAAATGATCATATAATTTTTTAAAAGTTTTGTTTACTTTTTTTATTATATTTTATTTTTAAAGAATTTCTATAAAGTAAAAACAAAAGATTAAAAAGGATATCATAATTGATGTAAAATGGACAAATAATATCTAATAAGCTTTTTGTTTTTTACTTAAAGCATGTTTGGTCTGATTTTTTTTTTAAACTTAAAAGCTATTATAAAGGTTTTATAAAAAATAATAACTTTTAAAATTAAGTTAAAGCTATTTAGTAAATTTACTTTTTATAAGCTTTTTTTTTTAGATAAGATGTTTGGTAAAATTACTTATATAAACTTTAATTTGGCTCATTGGTTGGTGCATTATCCTCCTGTCTAAAGAGTAGGGTTCGAATCCCCCCTCCCCCAATTATAAAAAAAAAAACTTTAATTTTGATTAAAATTACTATAAAATTTATTTAATAAATTAGGAGAAAAAAATTAAATCAAATAAAAAAAATGAATGTGAAAAAATTATAATTTTTCTTATAATATTATGAATTGCTGAAAGATAAAAGAAGAATATAAAAAAATATTTGTTGTTATTTTTGAAAGATTGATTTGAAATTTATAACCTTTGGAATTGAACAAAATTGATGTTACATACAAGAAAGAGAACCCAAGGTGGTATTAATATGGATCCAATTGGGTCAGGAAAATCACATTTAGCCATTAATTTGGCAACCCATTTTCCTATTGAAATCATCAAGACTAATTCCATGCAAGTCTATCAAGGTCCGGATGTCCCCACTAACAAAGTTCTCCTCCATAAACAAAAAGATTTTGGCTTTATATTTTTTTCCATTCTTTAATAAGTTATTTATTTTGTCAAAGAGGGACACATCATCTATTACGTACTATTAACTCAAATATGGAATTCACTGCTAAGAAGTTCAGGGATTCGGCAATTCCTGTTATCAAAGGAATTAAAGTTTATTTCAATTTTCTTGTAGTGTAGCCTAAATTTATACCTAAAAAAAAAATTCTTTAAAACTGAGTTAACACAAACGAGTATAAATATTGACTTTTCAATTTTCATTTAATTTATCTCAATAATCATTGACCTATTTGACTAATTATTTCAATAATAATTAACAAATATTATATACACTAGAAAAAAGTTAAGAATAAATAAACATCACAAAATTGTCATATCAAACAATAAATTGAGAAATATCAAACAATAAAGAGAGTTTCAAAGTAAAAAAAACGATAGAAAATAAAATGGAAAACAAAATTAGAAGAAAACGAAGAAATAATACATGAATGTAGTTTTGAATTTTGGATTTTCTTTTCTTTTAATTTTTGTAAAAACAAAAAAATCTTAGAAGGATGATTTGCAAAAAAGAGGTGAGAAGAAGGAGATCGATAGGGGGAGAGAGAGAGGGGGTATCTTTTGAGAGAGAATTTTTTTGAAAAAAATAACTTTCTTAAGAAAGCTAATGTGTTTTTTTAAAAAAAGAGAAGGAAAAACTCTTATTTGGAAGTTTTTCTAGACTCCTTTTTTTAAATTTTGTTCTTTAAAAAAATTACTTTTTTTAAAGCTTCTCACAAAATATTATTTAATCTCATTTTTATTTTTAAAAAATAAATAAATTAAAAATAAATTAGACCAAATAGACACTTAAAAACAAACAAATTAAAAAAAAAAAACATCAGAAGAACACAACCTAATGAATTTGAAACATCTAGAATAAAAGCAAAAGCCTAGATAGTTACCTAAACAAACATTGCTGCCACGTTCCCATTTCCTTTTTTGTGTTTTTTTATTGGGTTCAAATCTTAATTAATTAATAAATTAATTAAGAAACAGACTATTGGCTTTTGCTTAGAATCCGCTTGACAATTGACCCCACCAACATATAAAGACAAAGAAAAGAAAATGTTAATAAGAGTGCACCTTCGTAAGAAGTTGGTCAAATTAGCATCTGATAGACCACTTAGATCTTGACAAAAATATTAAATCAGATGACATGATTGGTTAAGATTACATTCCTTTTTGTTTTTTTTTATTTTGGGCATACAGATCCATATAATTATTAAATATAGCCACGTTTGGATATACTTGCGCATACAAGAATTATACAAACAAATGCCTTGCAGAAACAAAATTTTGGAAAGTAACAGTTCATCTTTCCAGTATGAAGTGACAGACAAATTTGGACCACTTGTTATGTAACATTACCGGTTTTGCCTAATTATGTATTTATTTGCAATTTTTTAAATATGAATTACTGTGTTTAATTATATTTTATTCAATTAATCATGAAATTTTTAATATTCAATATATATCTTGTGATATTAGTGTGGATTAATGGATTTTTATCGTATATGCCGATATTAGAAATTTTTCAAATTCACAAATCAGCTTAGAGGATTGATATGCACTCGAGCACTTGGTTGATTGATTATTACATAATTTTCTGTGTAAAGAGTAAACTTTAATTATAAAAAAAAAAATTAGAGGGTTGACATATAATGTTAGGATATATTTATTAAAATTAATAAATTAATTAATTATTAAATAAATATATAATAATTATCTAACTTTTTTTAAAGTTAAAAAATGTTATCGGTAATGTACAAACTAATAATTCGTTAGTTATTTTATTTGTTAAATAGACGGGTAACGGTTAAAATTTAAAAAAAGTTATTAATTGACTTAAGGATCGGTTGTCTATAGCCCACAAAATAATCTATTATAAATATATAAAAGACAAAGTCTTTGATAAAAGAGGTAATTGTCTATGTAAATAGTCTTTGACAATATTGAGTTAATGCATCGAGTCCTCTAATTAATGAGTTTGATTTGATTTGATTTAAATTAAAAAAACATTTTAAATAATTAAGTAGATTGATTTTTTTATAAATTTTCAATTTACTTTTAAAATATAATATATGTAAGATAATGATTAATATAATTATTTATCTGAAAAATAAATAAATAATAAAATTAATTTATAAGAATTTATGTTTGAACATGAAAATCATATATAATCAATTATATATATTTGTTAGAAAAAATTGTAAGAAATAACTTTCTTTGTAAGTCCATTTTGAAAATAACCATTCATATATCTATTTTTATCCCATTGTAGTTATGAGATGATAAAAATATCTTTAAAACCATTTCAGATAAATTAAATGCCCTTAAATTTTTGCTGTCGTCATTTGTCTGTCGTACTCCCTATTCTACTTTGCTGCTCATTTTTCTCTCTCACTATCTAACTCTTTTTAATTTTACCATCATCACCATATTTTTCTGCTTATCTCTCGTCATTTTATTATATTGTGATCAATCTACAGACTAAAAAATATGATATGGAACATAACAACATATTCTTGGATATTGGTTTACATTTACAAAACTCTCTCTATCTATCTCTTGCCATCTCAGCATTGATCCACAAACCAAAAGGTATGACATGACGAGTAACAACAGCTTTTTGGGTTTATTAGTGTTAAGTTTTTCAATGATTCAAGTTTGGTATAGCAAACCTTGGTGTGTAACAAAATGATTCATGCCTTGACATATAACCTTTGGTGTTGAATCTTTGGCCTTGGCATATAACGGCTGCTGCTGAAATTTTGATGAGTACTATATTGTGCTAAAGTGTGTAACATTTTTTTAAACATGGTATGTAACAATAATATTTATTAAACATGACATGTAACTTGCTTCTTTGTATTGTCTTATGATATAAACTCTTTGAATTAAAACATGTAATAACTTTTTTTCAATTATAACAATATTTTTTTTAAACATGGCATGTAGTAACAATAATTTTTTTTGAACATGACATGTAGTAACAATATTTTTTAAATATAGCATGTAACTTATTTTCTATCTTTATATTTCACTAGGATATAAATTTTTTTGAGTTAAACACCTTCACCATAGAGATGAAGATTAAAATCAAAAAAGAATTTGACATGAAAATGAAAATATATTAAAAAATTATTCAACTCAAACTGAGATAAAATAGATTTGGACAAAAATACATTATCCAAAATCCTCTAATTTGGATATTAACTTTGAGTTATTTTATTTGTTATATTTCTTATAATCATAAAAAAAACATTACATTTAATATGAGTAAGAAGAAAGAAGCTAAAAACAGAGAGTAGGGCATTTTTGAATGTGAAGAGATATCATTAAAAGTAATCTTATGCAAAAATCTTTTTTCTTAATTATAAACAATTAAAATTAAAAAAATTATTTTTAAAAACACGTTATCTTTTGATGTTAAAAAAAATTGTCCTTATTTGTTAAATACTTGAGTTCGAAAGTATATTCTTAATTATTGACTTGAGTTTATTTAGCAATTTTATTTTATTTTTTATCAGTGATATATATAGTCATGATCAAAAGTCTACAGCCGAATTTATAGAAAAAAAATTTTTTTTCCATCTGACTGTATCGGCAACGTCACGAGCAGCGGCACGTAATTTGTATTTAGTTAAAGAAACTTTTAAAGGTCACAATTCTAATCATTTTATTCATGCTCTGAATTTCTTACCTATAATCATCACTTTTGGTTGATAAAATGACGGAGCAACCACTTTATACTTTTGTTGCTAAACTGCATTATTTTTTCCATGTCATTATCTTAATTAGTTATGTTCCAATTTTTCTTATATGTAACATGTGGCTGTGGTGTACATATCATATTTATTTACTTGTAGACTATAGTTGCTGTTAATGGTTGTTGTTGGGGAAAGAGTAATTAATAAGATAATAATCTAATTGAATAACATTTTCGACACGTGCATGTTTATGTTTATTGAAATTTCAAGGAGATATAAAAGGATGGGACCCGGTCTATGTATATTAAGGGGTTCAAAAGTATTTCTTACGTACGGTACGTAAGCAACTTAGTGTAGAGGGAATATATCTATATATATATATAGATATATATCTTCATAATTCTTGAAATTGAATTGGGGTCAAGCACAAATAAGTGATACCAAACAATCATGTTGTCAATTGTATTGAGTTACGTAGATATATCTAGAACCTCACATGATATCAATTGTTGCATATGACATCTCATTGTCCTGTTTTAACGGAGAAGTCAAGATTCAATCATACATATTTGTCATTTGTTTCAATGATTGAACGAAAAAAATGAGGATTGGCTCTCTTCTTTCCCTGGGATCGCCGCCCCATGATTTCAAAGATTTAAATCAGCAAACGAAATTTAATTCTGAATCCTTGATGCAAAGATGCAAAACCGAACTTGTATAAGATTGAGAGTTAGCAACAACTCCACTCTAAACGTCCAAAAACCTAACTGTTGCTATAAGCTAAATCACAACTTCTTAGTGCGTCGTCTCTAAGTTGTAAGTCTTACGATAGAATTATGGTTTCTGTGTTTTACTGGCCTTGGCAAAACGTTCCAACCTAGAAAAGGAATTGCACAAAGCGACATTTCTTTACGTATAGTTTCATATATCCCTCATTTAGTAACATGCTATCCGGACGACGTTTATTCTTAAAAGAAATAGATTAACGTCATTGTGGTGTACCTGGAAGGGGATCTGTCATTCTTGTCGACTGCGGGTTCCCTACATGAAATGAACGATGAGCTTACATTTCATCTGATACTAGGGAAAAAAAAGGTACTGCATAAAAGAAACAGGGTTAGGAATAAGATGTTTTGAAATTTGTGAAAGTTTGCATGGAAAGCAATCTTAATCGGTTGTCTTGTTTATGGTTAAGGGCTGTCCCGTTATTGGTGAAATGCCACCATTATTTGTCATTAGTCGTAAGGGTACTAATTTGATATTATATTGAGAAGACAGGCTCCTAACCTCCCTACGACCCAAAACCCTGAAAGGGATACGAGAACCAAAAAATGCCCCTGATTGCTCCAATTCTACTGGAGTTTGAAACTTTTCCTTTTCCATTGATAGCTAGCTAGTGTTTTAGTATTCAAGAAAGCAGGAGAGTCCTACTACAAAAGTATATACAGACCAGAGAAAATCAATGACTTCCCCTGTTTTTACAAAGAATTCGAGTTTGAAACTTATCTTCAAGTTAGAAGACCTGTAACAATAAGTTTATATATACATAGTTTAGTTGTCACCGCAAAATCAGTATTGTTAAGCGTAACGATACGGGAAAAAGCCAAAGCATGCCCTCCTGATTACGACCACCGAAATTATTCTTTTGCATGGCTCCTAAAATATGGAAAGAAGATGGCAACTAAATCTGCTGGCAACAACGTGGGCCAAAGTTGGCGGATATTCATAGCAATAATTTAATTGACAGGGAAAGGGCCTAGAAGTCTATGAATTCTTACTAATAATCAGGGAATTCTTTATTCTTCCTAATGTTTATTTCGTGACAAGCAAATTCTTTGCCTCCTGTACTGTAAAAGCTCTTTAGAAACAGAGAAGAGCTCCAAATTTCAGTTTCTTAAAACCTACAAAGCGAATCATGATTCTCTTTTTGATCAAATTCTATTTGAATAATGGCTTTCAATTATTGATCCAGTTGGAAATTTTTTTTTTGAAAAAGGCACATTTAATTGATTAGCTAAAAATTAAGAAGGCAGGGGATAGACAGGGGAAAGTAGTCCTTCTAATCAAAACTTAACTAGTATATGATGTTATTTCACAGTTCTAATCAATTAGTTGCAGAGATTGGTTTTGATGGTGAAATGAATGAAAAGAAACAAACAGAAAGCATCTTATCCTGTGAATCATACTATTTGAAACAGACTTTTCACTTGAAATGAATTAACTTAGTTGTAATTGAAATGTCTATCCTAAATTTTCGCCATTGCAATCCTCTGTGTTAAACTCCAGGGGAAAATCCTAATTTTATTAATTCACATGACGAGAGCAAAGTGTTTGAACTGGAGGCATTGCTTAAAGAGAAAATCTAGCTTGATATGCCTCAATTGAGCAGTACCCTGTTTAGAACGTGGAACTGCATTATTATTGAAGCTTGTATTTAATCTCCATTTGCTTTAGTTTTCTGATAAAACAACTTAGCATAATGACAAAACAATTCATTAGTTAAAGCAAAATCTTAGAATCATGAAAAGGTCCTACGTTGTAATGCTTTCAATTTTATATTTTTGATGCAGTATAGCTAACCTGCTGATCACCCCTGGCCCCTGCACGTGTTCTAGTGCTGCAACAAAATACCACTGCACGAAAACGTAATCTCAGTCGTTTTTTCTTTCATTATCTTAATTAGCTTGAAGCCTCCAAGTACAAAGCAAAATGTCTCCGGCTCAAATAATAGCAGAGAATTGAGATGACTGAACTTTTCGGGTATACTTCTGTTTATGGTTTTTCCAAGGATGATTGATGGCACCTTCTCGCTGTTAAATACAGTGCTATCGATTATCATCTCAACAAAGCATATAAGGCTCATCGCAGCATTGAAATTAAGAGAGTTGCGGATCCAGAACGCAAGCAAAAAGGGTGAAGGAGTGAAAAGTTAACCATATTGTTTTCATTAGCTAAATAAATAGTATTAATCAATTTGACAATATATCACCAGCTGTGGCACTTTGATTTTGTGATGGATCTCGTTAGAGAAGATGCATTTCTTAGCCAAATAGAGTAGTGGAAAGAAATGACATTGATATACGGCAGCTAAAACTAGTTAGTGACCTGAAACCAACATTAACGGATATGGACATGCACCAATTATGAAAATGAATTAATGAGATTTGTCCTGAAACTAACCATCCAACTTTATTAAAGCATATTTTTTTTTTGGAAATCGTGGAAAATGTTTCATTAATATAGCAAAGCTTGGAAACACATGATGCTGAATTAAGTCTCCAGCTGTACATGCAGGAGGCTTGTGTTCAGTCTTAGTGACATTGTGCTTACAGAATACACCCCCGTTATATCACACGACTCACACCCTAACAACTACATACAAAAGCTACTTAAAAAAGCCAACAGCCCCTAAAAATAAACTAGCTTCGCACAATCGATACCCCTAGCATTGTTCCTCAAGTCTATCCGCATAAGCATCCAAAGACAGACACGAGGTGCTTTTCTATGGAAAAATAAAAACAACCCCATGATCTTAATCTGGCAGCTTCTTCATATTATGGCTAATAAAATACTGTATGCAATTAACTTCCTACATTCTGTTGCTTAATCTCCTCATGCTTGATGGAGAAAGAAGGGAAAAGTTTGTGTATCCGTGAGTTGAATTCTACTTTTATAACCAAAAAAAAAAAAAAAAACTTGTAAAGAACTCTGTCGTAACTTTTGCGGAGAAAAAGCCACTGATGCTGGGCATCTTTTAAGGAATTATTAGTTCAATTATTAAGTTAGATTATTGTGAATGATGCTGGGGAATTGATGGAGCGATTCTGGGTGTTGGTCGATTCCATGACAAACGCTCCCAGAAGAATTCTAAATTTTTATCTAGAAATTAGGTAAGCAGATTTATTCTCTGCGATAAGATCAATGGGCATCCCAGAGAGAGGACCCTCATCATTTTTGTTTTTTTTTTTTTTTTTTGGAGTTCTTTCTACTAATTATAAGTTCTCTTGTTCACTATAAAATTCTAAGAGAATATTGTCAAAGCATCTTTCAAGGAAACAAAGCGATTGTCATCGACCCGACCAATGTTTAAAACTCATTAATTTCTTTAGAAAATCAAGCTAGTGGAGAATATTTCTCGATTTAAGGGTCCACTAGCAAAAAATAAAGATGAAATGAGAGAAGATGCCCTTCGGGGTTGGCAATAAAGCTCGCCCCCTGCCCTCCATTTTTTTCTTTCAAAGCTGGAAAAATGGAAAAATATTAGCCACTTTCTCAAGGATTTCAAACCCTGTACACCAGCAAACGAAGATCATGTTTCCGTCTTTCTTCTTTTTCCCCTTTTTGGTGAAAACCAAAGCCCTTTTTATTCATGCGTTTACAACACTATAATAATCTAATTTGATTCCTCACATTGACGAATGACACCAAAGCTTTACGGACTAACTTCACTAATTATAAACAAATTAAAAAAAGTTGATTGCGTTTTGTCTTCTTCCTTGCGCAAATCTTCTATAAAAGTATTTTCCTTTTATTTTAACCCTTGTTAGGCATCCGGAAAATATTTTGTTTAAGGCATGCATTTCATATGCTCAATGGTGACCTAATCATTTGCTAATTAATTAGGTAGCAAAAACATGACTCAACAGAGGAAAAGAGAGAATCACTATCTCACTTTCTGATGGGAGTTTTTACGGGTTTGCAGCTCACTTTTTCGCGAAAGCTGGTTGTGACACAAGACAACTTTTTGTTTGATGAAACGTTGTTTGTTCTAAAACAATTCATTGTCGTTATCGTTCCATTACAATGTCTTTTAACTCTTTCTCTCTGGCTATATTCAAGGCTGTGATTAAGTGAACTTTGTTTTGGCTTCAAGCCTCCAATGTCACTACAAATACAGTCAAAAGATTTTGCTTCATTTACAATTTCTTTTACCCAAATTTCAAGAAGTCTAGGGTAGAACAAATCAAGGGTTTCAAATTTTAAATCTTAATCTTTTAAACATACGTCTAAGTTGTTATCGACTATTAATTATTAGATATAATTTATGTGATAATATGTTTTTTAATAGAAACAACATCCAAAATGAATGATGAAGATTCCTCAAACTTTTGTTTACTTTCTTTTTCCCTTTTAAAGCATTAAAAGTTGATTTATCATGTTATCTAAAAATCTTTTAATTCTTGGTCACCATTTCTGGGAGGCATATATAGCTGCCTAGTAGCAAAAGTGATTTGAAAGCTGCAATTCCTTTTGTTTTGGGTTTGCATACCCTTTATTCTTCTTTTGAATTGTAATGGCTAAATACCTTTTTTTATTTTCTACTTTGTCCTTTGTTCGTTGGTTGTTTGATTTAAATGTTATGGGAAGGGGTCCTTTCATTTTTTTTTTTCCAGAGCAACCAAACGTCCCCAGATGACATCTTCTAGCTATAAATATCATTTCGTTTTCAATCATGTGTTTTGGATCAAAAAATGAGAAATATTGCATTACTACAAGAAAGCAGGCTGGAGATTCGCAAACTTTTCAGAGTAATGAAGGTCTCTCTAATGATAAATAGGGTCATAGATTCTTATGGCTGGGGTCACTCGAGCTGTCATTCAATCAATCAATTAATTTCTACACATTACACTACACTACCACCATTACTCAGGGGCGGAGCCTCCTTATGTGACGGGGGGCATGGCCCCCCCCCCAAAACTTTTAAAATTTTTTTTATAATATATGAAAATTTTTAAATTTTTTACGTTTTTTATTACTAACTTCCTCAAAATAATATTTTATTTAATAATTAATATAAATAAAAAATAATAAAATGATTTCACTTATCTCACTCAATTTTAATTTTTTTAATTTATATTATTTATATTATTTATATTTAATTATTTTTTTCATTTCTATTTTATTTGTTCATATGTTATAAATTTCTATAAATATTCTCTTTTAAATTTTTACAAACTTTTAATCATATTCTTTTTCTTTCTTTTTTGTTATGCAATATGTAGTATCTACCTCCTACTTGTCATATTCTTCTTTTTTATGTTATATAAATTTTATTTTTTATGATTTTAATTTTTAAAAATTCATAAATTATTATATAATTCTCAAATATAAGTTGTAGTGTTACATTGTTCCTTAAAACTTCATTAACGTATTATTTTTTTATTAATCTTTATTATGTAAGAGAAAATTAACTTGAGTATATTTTTTTTATATACTTTACGTTTTATGTATAATTAAAATGAAATTATCTTGAATATATAGTATTTAAATAATTCTAATTACATAAGAAAAAATTATTAATCTTATATATTGTTTTTTACTATTTATATTTTACAAATTATAATTTTATATTTAATTTCATATTTCTATTAACAATATTTTTATTGTTTATGGAATTTAATATATTACTTTTTAAAAATTTTGAACTCTTATTCAACTGCCTTTGACCTTCTAATAAAATTTGACTAGCTCCGCTCTTGCCACTACTACTTTGTTTCTAAGAATTAACTGCAAACACTGGACATCCTACACGTGATTGTGGCCACCAATCTATCGTTTCTCTACCGTTTCTTTGACAATGCCATAATACCTACAATATTTCAGAGATTGATTAATTTTTTTAATAATAAGAAAAAAGTAAAACTTGATTTTTTTTATGAGATTATATGTACAAATAAAAATTATATTAATTCAATGAAGCATTACTAGTTTTTTTATGAGAAATATCCATCAAAATTAAGCAAACTAAAATGTTCAAAAACAACTTTTTGTATACCGGTCCTTTACTTAGCTATAACTCTCGTCAACTTTTTCTTGTAATTTCATCATATCACTTCATTATTATTAATTTGTTGTGCTGAGGTAACAAGGATTTCATGAAAAATATTTTCATGAGAAAAATACTTGACTAATAAGCCAATCAAGCATTTAAAGAGCTAGCCCTGAAAAAATAAAAGATTGCTGAGGTGAACTATCTCCCATCATATTGTCCTAGCTTACAGAGGAAATCAGTATTAACACTCAAATTCAATATCCCTTCCCCTAAAATCCAAATCACCCGTACAATTGTGGAAAAAATCAACAATGAAAATAAAAGAATTTCATTACTTTATTAGAGTCCTTAATCACATTTGCATCACCAACTACACATTTATTCACGAAATCATCATGTTCCAGAGATCATTTTGCTGTCTTTTTGGTCTTTTCCTGTAGTACCACTGATGTAAATGGTTGAGCAACTAGCTGGCCAAAGGCCATCCGTTGTGTTTTGTTCCTTCTGCAAATGCTTGCATTCACCAGTACCACTGCTATATTAGAATCAATGAAAAATCATTAAAGATTTGACCACCAATTAGTAAGTTGTTGGGCTAGGTACATTTATGGCAACAAATGAACTCATAGTTCATATATGATTTTCATTTCATTACTTCACCACTTCCAAGAAATCAATGTAAATCCAATGATTAACTAAAATTCCATTTAATTGACTCAACTTTTATAACTTAGACTTGAGTAGTAATTAATCAGTGTAAAAGTTTGAATTAATGAAGACAGTGAAAATAAGTCACTTCCCATTTTTACTTTCAATAAAGAATTGTAACATAATAATTAAGTTGGCTTTAGGGTACTTTTCTTGCTAGCCCCGCACACATAACTTAGCTAAGCAAGCTTTGTTCACTTTATGTTTCATTCCCCAATCACACTATCGATTGAAATTCTCATACTCAAATACTACAAATTATCACTTAATTATTTAATTTTGGGAAATTTGTATCCGAATGGTGATAATGTTAAAGTAATACTAATTCAGGAGCTTTATGATTGTTGGTCGGATGACAAAGCTAGCTTACACGCAAACATAATGCAACAGTTGCACCGATTTTTATTATTTCCTAAAACATAAAGACAGTAATAGTTGATACATACTGCCTAACTAAAAGCAAATTAAAATCATAAAAGCAATAAATGAATGGTGAGGACTGAGGAACAATCTCCCTTTCATAAAGACTTTAAAAATCTCACAGTACAATAAAAGAAGAAAATATGGTCCTTGATGGTCGTCTATAGCATCAAAGGCTCGCGAATACTAATCATCCTGATCCAAGAAGAAAAGAAACTTACTTTTGCATGGAAAGTCAGTAAACGCCGCGTTGATGATGTCACGTTTACCCTCCCAATCATGCATCTTAGAGCCTTTTTAAGGGTTTCGGGGGGTTAAGAATTGATGGATCGTAAGGGTACGTGCTATGGAGAGAACCACCCCTCAATTATTTTCCCCATTTTCGCGTCTTGCTTTCTAGAAAAACAAAGCCATCTTTTCAATGAAGGTAACCTTTGAGACTTGGGTTGTACCACGTGCTTTTTATATTCGTTTTGATCGTGCACTCTCAATAATGGAAGCACCCTTATCACTTTTTTTTTTTTTTTTGAAGATTAAATAGTAGCCTTTCATTGCAAAAGAAGGGGAAGACCCCTGTACACAAAAGAAAGGCACCTGGCTGGTGAGGTGTTATACCAGGTTTTAAGACATTAGCTTGGCTTATAAAAACATTCATTTACAAATTCGGTGAGAGAATCTATTGTAACCCAAAACAACAAGAAAAACATACAGGGGCGTGCAAGCAAAGGGAACAAGCCGTTCTGAAAGTTCCTTTTGCTCGCAGATCCTTCCATGATGAGAAGTTTGTCATAGTGGACAGTCCTCCTTTTAATGAACCTGCGACAACTTCCCATTGAAAAACCGGAAGCAACGAAACCAACCAGCAAACAAGGAAGATCACTCGAACATTTAAGGGAAAAGTTGGAGCAATTCATGTGGCCTATCAACAGGGCGGGAGCTAGAATAATTTTAAAAAGGGGGCTAATTAGAAAAAGACACTTAATAATTAAGAGAATTTTATATATAATTTAATTCTCAATCATCTAAAAAATTAAATAAAATTTATAAGACATTGAACATATAAAAAAATACATATTAATAGTAATAATGGTGTCATATATATATATATATATATATATAATCAAACAGAATCATAGAATGAGTGTTTCTCACTCTTTACGCATAAGAGTGAAAGAGAAAATAATTTTTCAAATCTAAATAAATTATCTTTTTACTTTATGTATTCTACATGAAATGTATAGCTCTTTGAGAAAATCTTCTCTTATTTTCTTTGTGTTTCTTGAATTGCTAATTAACATATTGGACTATTGAGTTGAATTGTTGATATATAATATGATATGATAAGCTATTGAGCCGGACTATTAAAATATAATGTGTTATGATAGGTTCAAATTTATATTAAGATTTAGTAGGTTTAGGTTAGTATACTCATTTTTATTTTTTAAAATTTGCTAGACTTAGCATATTTAGTTAG
Source organism: Theobroma grandiflorum (assembly GCA_036013995.1). Taxonomy (NCBI): domain Eukaryota; kingdom Viridiplantae; phylum Streptophyta; class Magnoliopsida; order Malvales; family Malvaceae; genus Theobroma; species Theobroma grandiflorum. The sequence continues at coordinate 5,087,652 of CP142130.1, forward strand.
AATTTATATGATAACTAGCAATATACTGACTGACTCTAATTTCATCAAACGATTGTTGGAGGAATATATATTAAATAAAATATTTTAAAATTTTTAGAGGAATGTAACTTCATGATAGGATCATTTTATTATTTTTTATTTATATTAATTATTTTTACAAAATTATTACATATATATATAATATATACAATTTTTAAAAATTTTGGGGGGCCATGTCCATTGGACGCTCCGCCCCTGCCTATCAACCCTTAATTTCGCAAGGTTGTCAGCAACATCATTTCCTGATCTAGGAATATGTTTGATTTACCAACCGATAACACTTTTTTTAAGCGAGCAAATCTGTGGGATGAGTTGTATCATTTTATCCCTCCACGGTTCAATTATAAGTGTGTATGTAATTTTTTTATTTAAAAAATTGAGATTGAATTCTATTCTTTTAAATAAAAAATAAATAAGTTTTTTTATTGTATATGTTTATTGTTGCACGAATATATTTCTTTTTTATTTATTTTTAAATAATAAATTATATATAGAAAATAGATAGGCTTCTAAAGTTTAAAGTTAATTACTATTAATTAAAGGCAATTATATTTGAAATATAATTATGCATAAAAAAATTAATTTTCAATTATATATAACTGAAATTTTTTAATATAAATCTATAAATTATTCAATATTATTAAAAATTAGAAAAATATTTTTAACAAAAATCAATCAATGCAATTAGATATTTTTATTTACAAATTAGATAAATCATATTAATATTTATATTAAAAATACTTTAAATGAAATTCATTTGATAGATTTTTATATTTACAAATTAGATATATTTTGTTAAAATTAATAATAAAAAATTTAAATAATAATTTAAAATATGATGAATATAACTATTTTTATTAATTAAAATTTTTTCAACATCTGTATTTTTATATTTTTTATATAAATTACTATAAATATAAATATGTGAGATACGTATGTATGAATTATACTTGCGCTCGTTTTACCTATGTTGTTCAATGCTTCAAACCTATATAAAAGACGTTGCCTTCGTTTGGGCTTTCCTTCGGATCGTATGCCGTCAGGGTCATTATCAGATTAACTCGAAAGATGGGCCCAAATTCTCTCAGTTTGGATTGGGATCTTTTTCTGAAGCCTATCTGGCCCAAAGACTTAGCTAATGCCAACGGCCTACGCTGATCTTCAATTAAAACAAATCTTGTCTTGTTTTGAAGACTGAAGAGGAAGCATGAATGGGATCAGATAGGAGCTTTTTTGTATTATTATTTTTGGATGATTGAGATATAATGGAGGGTAATAACTAATTGGAAAATGGAAAGAAATTTATTAACAAAAAAGATTAAGGAAATGTCACTATGGCGATAGGGTTTCTTCCTTTTTTACCAAAGAGAAATTCTCATTCTAGAAAGCATGTTTATAATTTTCAATAGCAACGCATTTACTTGCAACATGACTAATTAGAATGCACGCTATTTGATAATTATAAAATCTTATAGTTATTAATTGGGATGTATGTACGTATTTGATGATTATAAAAGATTAAATTTTCAATATTTTTTTCCATTTGAATTCATTCCATGGCTGAGTTTAGCTTGCAAGTGGCAAGGGAAGTTTGTCGGTTTTGACACAAATTTTAAATTAAGCACGGGCGAAGCACTACGGTTTAAATATTTTAGGGCTCTATGAAGCTGTGCCATGGAGGATAGGCTAAAGAAGACAACATAATCATCGTTTTGGGCGGTGATGAGTGGTGACATGACATCTTGGCTAAAAAGGAATTTTTTAGGATGCCTGGCATCACCACCTCCATTAAACCTCCATTAATTTTCTGTTGAACTTTGTATGCATGTGCTATACCAAGCATAAGAAGTCAATATACTTAATTTCATATGATATAAAAATCAATCACAAACATTATGGAATTAATCAAGAAAATTAATGTCAAGTTTCTCATCAGCCATTTGAACTTGTCATGACTCGCTTCATCAGTTTGGTTTGGGAAAGGCCAAAGAATAATACTTACTAAGTTTATGATCACACACGTACATGGCACCAGTTAGCAGACATTTAGGACGAAAACCACTACACCATTAGATATTAATTCTACATTCTACAACAAACAAGAAACATCAAATATTAGGAAGCAAATATTACAATCTCTTTCTACACTGATAATTAGTCACCATCTATCTTCAGCACATTTCCCAAAGGATCCTTTCCAACTACTAGAAACACTCCATTGATCAGAATTAGCCACCGATGAGACCCCATTCCCACACTTAGCCACCGTCCTCACGCTCTCTATCAACGCCTCCGTTCGAGCCTCCTGCGCCAGGATTTCCGCCAACTGGTCTGGACTTATCACCAGCTTCACCTTCCAAACTCCGCTGCTATTATACCTCGGCAACACCTCCGCCTCGCTTCTCTTCAACACCCTCTGGTGATCAAACGACATGCGATAAGGAGTAGTCACAGATGAAGACGAAGTAGATATAATATTGTTACCGATCTTGCTGTCGTCGTCTTGAAGGCTGTTAATGTTTTGATTGTTTTGTTTTGTGAAGCTGTTGTTGAGGGGGAGGAGATAGTAGAGCTCTCCTGCATGGAGCTCTTCGTTGTGGAGGAGAGGCTGAGAGAACAAGTCACGTGTGCGGTAAATGGCATGGCCTGGGAACTCGTTGGTTATGCACTCCGCGGTGATGGGTGCGAATAGCTCCATGATGCCGCCACTGGATGTTACCACTTTCACCATCTCTTCAACTTCTCCAAATCCTTTGAACACACAATTGCCCATATCAAGTCGTCAGTACTAAGCTCTGGCACAATAATCTCCTCGTTGCTGTTGTTTTCTCTATGGAAATTTAGAGAGGGAAAGGCTGGGGTTTTGTGGCATGGAATCTTGAAAAAATTTTGTGGTGAAATATAAGTGGAGAAAAGAAGAGGAAAGGGGTTTCTTGAGGGTTTCCTTTCGTCGGTGTGCAGCCGACACAAGTATCCTTTCCTTTGCCATCCCAAAATCTGTAATTTGTGGCTTGTATAGGGGAATGGCCCACTTTTTTCTTTGCTTGAATGGTAAGAGAAACATGCACCGTTGATATAGGGAAATAAGCCAAAAAGCCCAAGGTAAGAAATCGTGTGTTGGATGGATCAGAATATATCTTTTCTTTCTCCTCCCTACTTTTTTCCTTTCTCTTTCAGTTTTTAAAGGTACAGTAGTAAGTCAACGATTCTTCAGAATATATATGCTTTGAGATCATGATCATCAACGGATTCATGGTCAATTGCACCATCAAGTGTGTTCCTTCCTTTTTACCGATTGCTTTTAACAAGTGGAGCCCAGTTATGGGCGACTCCGACGTGAAAAGAAGAGAAGGGTAGGATTGCTTAGCATGCGCAATACCAGGGTTATATATGTTCAAGGAGAAAAAATTAAGCCTGGTAGTGGTTTCATTGACTTCCACCATGTAAAATATCGTTTGATCGATGTTACCTAAGTGAAGTTATTTTTCAATAAGCCTGGCAAAGTTTTTCTTGGACACTACATATATAACGTGTAAGTTTGGAGACGTTGAACCCCCAACAAAATATATTGGGTAGGTCAAGGAGCGGACCAGGAGATTCTGATCTATCTCAATGAAAACGAAAGCTCATCGGATAATCATTAGACTCCATTTCTAATTTAAAACTCCAAGCCATTTAATGGCAAGGTCCATGAGCTGGGCAAATAAATCTTTGGAGCTCATTTCACCTTTAATTTGCCAAAGATAAGGGATAGATACCTCATGATCTTGACTTTCACCAGTTAGTCATGAGTATCATTCACTTCATATTGCTATTTTAGGCCATGCAATATCGATCCTAGCTCATAGATATTCTGTTCTCCAAGACCGAGCAACCAGCTGAGGCTAGCACAGAACTGGGGATCGTGGATCCTATCGCTTAGATGAATCATTAAGGACAGGAACAGCAGAGCATTTTTACAACTTTCGGCGGCGACTTAGCGGCGATTCCACTCATTAAACTTTCACTCGAAATTTCTTCATTCGTTAAGATTGAATAGCCCTAAGCAGGGAGATTATTTACAATGGTTTAGGAGTGTTTAAGGGCTTGGCAATATGTAGGAACGTCTGCAAGTGTTTGCAAATTACAACAAAAACCTGCAAAAGTTTCTTTTTTTGGGGTACATACAACTTACAAAAGCTGAATTACCAGTTCATAATGAGACAAAAAGGATTATGTTATCACCATCAGTAAAATCACTGTCTAATAAGACATCATTTTCTAATTACAAAGACAGTGCTTTTTCGAGATTCAAGGAATGCGAATAGTGCTATGCTCTAAACTTGCGAAGGTAATTACGCTAACCTACATTGGCTGGACCCATTTAACGAAGAGAGCTTTAATTAAGTAGCGAAATTATCAGGTTATTAACAAAAGCAGCTAGTTCATCAGCTTATATCTTCTCCAGCTATTATCCAGCTTGGTGAAGGGCATGGTTTTGAGGGATAATTCAATTATATAGAGAAATCTGCTTTTTAATAACTTGGGTGATGGTTGTATAATGATTAAGGATTGAGTGTGGCAAAATGACTCAAATTTTGAAGCTAGTTAGAGATGATGATATTAGCACAGCTGCAGGGAGAAATTAACTTTAATCATTTCACCATAACGGTTCAAACTTTCAACTGTCGGCATTAAAGTGACCAATTTTCACCACATTTAATTCACCTTTGGTACATTGATTTGTCCTTTGCCATCACTATCTGGTTCGATGCATGTTGGTGGCTGAGAATGGACTGTTGAGGATATCATTGCATGCTTGAAGGTCGACGCAGCATCTCTAGGATCTTTTTGGACTTCATTAATTCTTTTTAATTGACCACTGTCTCTTATGTCTTTGTTCAGCACCTTCACCTAAGTACTGGATGGTCCAAATCCACACTTTTTTCGGAACAACAATTGTCAATTTTTAGTCTACAACCCACTAAAAATGTTGAAAATTCTTCCCTCAAAAACCCATTTAAATTAATTCATCGGGAAATCTTATTAAAAGCCCATTTGGTTCGATGAAAACTGTGTTTTTGGTGAAGGACCAATTGAATTTGTAATATGAAGTTCATCTATTAGTTGAAACTTTTGAAAAAAAAAAAAAGACGTGTGAGCAAAATAGAATTATTTAAAGTAATTAACATATGTTTTATGTTATATGAAGTTCATCTGTAGGATCCTTTCAGGGGAACGATTTATACGGTGTTCCTTTTTGGTCTAGGATAACATCACTAGACTTCTCTGGACCGGGGTGATGATATGCATGTTTTCATCATCCTTTGAGATCAAATATAAATAAGTTGATGCTTGACTAAAAAAAATTTATGTATATGTAGAAAGAGAAAAATTATTATCCAATTACAAGATATCACATATTCGAAATTAGTAAATTGAAGAAATTTTTTAAAAAACGAATTATGTATTGTGATTTAAAGACATCATTTAAGAAAATCATATAATTAATGATATAATAATTAATTTATTGACTAGTTATCTTAAGAACACATAATTAGACCAATTAAATTTCCTCTTGTGATAAATTAGAGATAATATATAAATTGGATTAATTAAAATTTATTTATTGATCATCTAATTTATCTCTAAATCAATTAAGATAACTTAGAGATGATATTTAAATTTGATTAATCAAAATTTACGATTATCCATTTTTTTTAAAATAAATTAAGGTAATTTAGAGATAAGATTTAAATTCAACCAATCAAAACTAAAAAATTCAAAGTTTGACAATCAAGAGATTATCTATGAATTTTCATGATTTATCTCTAATTAATTTAAAATAATTTAGAGATAAAATCAAAAAGGTTAAATCTTTAAAGTGTCTCATTTACACCATAAATACAATGCTACTCCAAGCCATTTGGGAGACAATTGGGAAAGAAGAAATCCTGAAAAACAAATTCTCTCAAGAATCCTCCCACAAGTGAGGAAGATTTTGAAGAACCTCCAACCCGCAATCAAAGTTTAAGAAAGAAAATCACCCACAAGTCTAAGAAAAAAGTCTCAAAGTGAAGAAATTTTGAAAAAAAGTCTATATTAGTCTTCATCTTGTTCGTTCGTTCAAGATCAAGTCAATCAATGAGATCTTTAAAATTAAATTTGAAGAAATTAATCTAAAAGAATGTAAGAGATTTAAGATTTAATTTTTAATGAGAAATTTGTGTACACAAATTTTTGGTACAGCAAGTGGGATGATCTCTGTCTCTCATCCCTTTTCTTCAAAACTCAAATTCCCAAATTGGGTCAAAACTCAAATTCCCAAATTGCAATGGCTTGCCAACAAACTAACTCTCAAGCTTTCTTGAGTGAATCCTGCAGTTTTCCAAATTCATATTTTAGAAGAAAGTCAAAAGCTCTGTAAGATTTGGAAGGAAGACAAGTTCTGCAAGATTTGCTCTGCTCGAGTAGGCTTGAGAGTTAGTTTGTTGGCAAAGTTTGGGAGCTATTGCAATTTGGGAATTTGAGTTTTGAAGAAAAGAGATGAGAGGTAGGGATTTGCGTCAAAAAATTATGTTGAAAATTAAATATGTTAAAAATTAGACTAGTTATTTATCGTAGAATCTTTAATCTACTTTACGTCAAGATCTCGTGGACTTAATCTTGAACGAAATAAGATGGAGCCTAATATCAGAAAAATCTTCAAGTTATATGTATATTTTACATGGGATGGAGCCTAATATTGGTCAAGAAATAACAAATAATAGGATCAGCATAAGCGTTATTCCTATGCATAATCGAAGATTTTGCTTGCGTAATATATAGTATATGGTATTTTTGTCTACCATTCTAAATTATACAAATTTGGATTTACAATAAAATAATGGTTGTTACATTACATTGTCATTAATAACTAATGAGTACATGGTGTAAGAGTAATTATTGAATACTTTAAAAAATTACTGAACTATTTAAGAAAATCAAATAAGTTTTTTTTTTATTTCATTCAATTAAGCTTCTAGGCTCTTATGATTAACCATTATTAATTAAAATATGTTTTATTATTTTTTTATACCACATGACATTAACATCATCATCCACTATAAATGACATTTTGACTAATAACAATTAATTAATTTTTAATAATAATAACAATATATTTGATTCAAAATAAAAATATATGAATTTGATTAAACGTAGTAAAAGAACAAGATCATCTCAAAAACTTTGGAACTCTTTGTTACAACTCCTTACGTAGCATCTCTTTTAATCATTGAATCTGATACGCGCATAGTTCTCTCTCATGGGTTAACTCTATTGAACAACGACCATGAAATAAATGAAATATTTTTAGCAAGATGGAGTTTTTACGTGTTAGGTTAAGTACAATTTCTTTCAAGCATATCTTTAGAGAAAAGCAATAATTTTGTTGATTTCTTGACAAAGTATGGTGTTAATAATAACACATCATTTTCTGCCTGGTGGTGAGTGGTGACTTCACTTTAATTGTTCACTTCGCTTCAACCTCTCCTGCTGTTCTTTCTCTCTATTATGAACTACCACACTTAGTTTTATTCATCATTGTTTTGTTGCAGTTTTATTCATCATTGTTTTGTTGCTGTTATGAGCTCTCTTCCCTCTATTCGGCTGCTCTTTGCTGCACTGTTTTTCAGTTCATTTTGTAGGCAGGGGCTGTCCTTTTGGGTTTTCTTTTTTATGTTCTTTGCAACAGATAATTTTTTTCATCTGTTGCTTGCAGTTGCTGTACCTATGACCTTTAGGCCCTCTTTTGTACCTACCATTTAATTCTAATGAAACCTTTGATTGATTTAGCAAAAAAAATAAACAAAGACTTATTTGAATTTTTTTAATAGTTTAGAGATATTTTTAAATATTTTACCTAATTTTTATAATAAATAAATATAAAATATTTTGATTTTAATAATAATAAGTATATTTGTACAAAAAAAATACCATCAATAAGCAAATATTTTTTGATAACTTAATACAAAATACTACTAATAATACCAGAGCATGGTGAAGATCACAGAATTTTTAATCTTGAATAATCCCAAATTCATTAATTCTTTATTGACCATGCATGTCTCTCAATTCATTTGACTTGTTGTTCTCATATAATTCAACTTGCTAATTTTATTATTATCTTCTTATAGAATATTATTACTCAAACTCAAAACTCCTACTCAAATTTGTTTCGTTTTTACCACTTGAGTTAAACTTCATATAATTATGGTATCAATTTTTAATTACTTGGGTGAATATTGAATTTGAACCAATTGATAACTAATTTTTACTGTTTATAAGCATACGAATTGAGCCGTAATATATAATCAAATTGCATTGTAGTCGGTGAATTTTTTTGACACTCCTTTGTATTGTGAAGGCATTTACTTTTTTGGGTTTTACTTCCTTTTCTTGATCAAACATTCACTTTTTTTTTTGAAACGTATCAAACGTTTACTCATAATTAACTTATATATAATTCAATGTGTATGCAAATCGAAAATTTTGTTCCTTTCTCTACATATTTCTGCTTTGTCACGCCATATCGTACTCGAATTTGTTACAACAATCAAACTTAATCCCATGTAAAATGTTTTTTTTTTCTGAAACACGAGGAATGAAGAATTAGGTCGCATAAACCAAAATTATACACATGGAAACTGGAAGTCATCTCTAATTATATGCGGTTAAGGAAAAGTTACCTTGTCGTTTTGGAGATTCTTCCAAAACTATACAATGTGATAAAAAGGAAAACCATCAAATGGACAAAAAATCAAAATGCATTTTAATTTCTTATAAAAATAGATAATAAGAGATGATATAATTCTAATACCACTCACGTGCAACAACACGCAAATTCCGAGATGAACCTTAACACAAAGATACAAGAAGTAATGATATAATTGCATGACTTCTAAGTCTTATCTTAGCGGTTGCGTTTGGCTCCATTCGAACTGGTAAACGAGCATTCATACCCAAGCTTTTGTATTCATCTAGAAATCCCCTGTTTTTCGTCATCAAACTCGAATGAAACGTGAAAAAAAGTCGTTTAAAGTAATCCGTTCATCTCAGCTTGGTGGTGGGGAGTGGGGACCAACGTTCTTTGCATGCTACGACCTGTAATTGTATGAATTAATAGTAATTAATAGGGTCATTAATAATTAGCGTGAACTCTCAGCTTCTAACTAGAGACCAGCCCATGCCACGTTTCATTTCTAATCTGTGTATGAAAAGGCATAGCCTGATGCCTGATACGCTAAAAGGTTTTTCAGCAAATTCCCGTTGACAACATTGATTGGAGGGCCCCCCGGGCCAGCGTCCCCCCTATATATCTCGTTCCGTGCGACGGTTTGCGTGTTTATGACAGGGAGAGAATTCACTGCTCTTGTACAAAGAAAGGGGAATGGGGAATTGTATTGGGAGATCAAACTTGACGGTGAAACCATTGGACAGCGATATTGGGATGATGAACGGCCAAGAAGAGGATGAGAGAAGGAGGAGCTTTGATGCACCGTCGAGTCCTATGAGGATCAAGGTGCGCATGACTAAAAGGCAACTCGAGGAGCTGAAGGCACAGACGGTTACCAGCAAAGGGACTTCGGAACTCGGTCGCTTGATCGTTAAGGAATGCTTTGAAGGTAGATTGTCTCCTCGAGTTGAAGCCGGACAAGTTCTCATCTCCAAGAATTCAAGATCAAGGCGTTTGAGTTTGAGTACCATTGATGAAGAAGGGATTGGAAATGATAGCTTGTAAGTGATATTAAACGGTAAAAAAAGAAAGGTTACGTATGTTTTCAATTTTGTTTTTTAAGAAACAAAATGTAAATATGATCTATTGAAACCATAATAGAAGTTAGGATGTTTTTGGTTTGGAGTGTTTAAGTGGTCTAAAGGGGTATTGGGAGAGTATACCGGACTGCAAGTTGGGGTATACCGACCAATACCATCCTGTTTTTTGGGTCTTTTGTTGGTTGCTGCCTAATAAGGAGGTGAAAATTTCTGTTCTACCATAGGTAGACTTTTGTACATTTCTGTGAGTAATGAAAATCGTTTATTCGCCTTTCAAAAAAAAAAATAAGGAGGTGAAAATTTCTTTCCGTCTGTGTTAATGAAAGTTTGCATACTATCAGATCGAATGCTCATGTACGAATTTTTGTTGTTAATCGTCATGATTTGCACAAAAAGAAACAAAATGTTTGGGTTGCTTTGCTTGGCACGCATCCCACTGCCCTGAGGGCAGTAGTTTTAGGGTGGGCTAAACTTTCCAAGTTTGAAATTCCTTGGGCTGTTATCAAATATATTGGGCCGTAATTTTGTTGCTGGATTCCTGATTGAATTATTCTGTGTTGTTTAAGTTTTATTTATTATGGGTCTTTTATTTTTTTTGGGATTTTACTTTTTGGAACAACTGAAAAGGTTTTGGGGACTTGTTCCAACACATGCCAAGCCCGGGTGACCGTCGCAAAATCAAACGAATTTCTATAAAAATGATTTCCCTTATTACATACATAGGACGATAACAAATCAATCTTCGAGGGAAAAACTGGCCTTGAATGAATAATTTTTAGCAGGTTTTGATTGGTCCCACTTTGGTAGAACGCGTGCTGTATTCTGGATTTGTCGCATGGTGTTGGTAAAGATTGGCAGGCTGGACGCCGCGAATTAGCTCCAGAAATTTATAGAGCCTTGGGTGACTCGGAGAATGTTATAAGAGTCAAAAGCATAATTTGAAGGCCTTCCATTTTCGGCTCGCATGTTCCAACAGCTGGGCCCGTTACGTCAAATTGCTCTCACTTACAGGTACTTGTTGCAGGCCCTCCTCCTCCTAGTCCTTAGTCCTACCCTTCTAATCTAGGTCTATGGGTTACAAAATGAAACATCTAAGAATCGCTACGTGTCAACAAAATGAGATGAGAACGAAACTGATGCAAAAACCTCGATGAACAGGGAAAAAGAAGAGAAGCGAGGGGATGATGCAAAAGTCACAGGAAACACATCTCCCCCACGTTACAGTCGCACGCTCCCACTCATCACATGCAGGGGCCGACTACACCCCCAATCACCTACGTTATCTCCCACTTTCAACAATGCCCATCCTTCTCTCTTCACCCTCGGATTTCCCTACACACATTTCCTAATCACCATCTAACGGCCTGAAAAACGTGATCCAGGCAAAATCGAAGGTAATAATGGAAAAGCACTGGCGAGCTGCATGTGCGAGCTCTGACGCTAGACTGCCTGCCGGGTTTTTGCAGCCTTCATGTGGATAGTACGACACCCTCTACATATTTTCTCACGCTTCCTTTTTTCTTTATCCTTTTCCTTTTTCTTAGTTAAGACCTTTTCCAATGTCTCAGCTCGGCTTGCTTGTCCGCAAGCCAGCTTCCAACCGCATCTTTCTTATTTCTTGCTACCCTCTTTTCTCTAAAAGACTCGAATTTTCATGCAACTTTTGATCTTCTGTTTTCCCACTCTAATTCCTTCAAACATTGTTTTTATCCTTTTTCCCATTAGTTATTCCAAGCTGTTTCTCTTTTTGCATCACCAACCATTGTGCAAAATAATTTTGCCTTTTTTCCTCTTTGTCATGATTTAATATCCATGCACCTTTCTAATTGTAATAAATTAAGGTGTAGCTAGAATATGATCTAAATGTAATTCAAACTTTAGGAATTATAAATTCGTGTCTTTCTTTTTATGTTCAAGTAATTGATTGAGAATGCACTTAAGAGTTGATATAGAGGAAACTCCATTTGGCCCTCTTAGTAAGTGGGGTAGAATTCAAATGGGGCATGCACAACATGTTGAATCAAAGTGAAAGCATAAAGCAAAAACCATTACTATTAGATCGTCCCCCAATCATTTTTTCTTAATCTTTACAAAAATTGGCCCTATATTTGAAATGTGGCAATCCTGAGTCAAGTCCGTTCTTTACCTTATGCATTTTTAACAATACCCTCACCACACCGGATTCAAAGATCCAAGTGCATGGTCAATGCACATAAGCAATTCACTGATTGGAAAATGAACAGGTCCCTTAACCTTCTTTTTCCCCTAATAAAATATACTATGAAAATGTCAGGTTGACTACACCCCGTAGACATCTTAGGATCAAAATAATAATAATCCCACATGCATGCAACAAGGGAAACGTTTTGTGTAATTATGCACTTGGACTTTTCTCTTTATTGATCTGCTGTTAACTTTTTAATAACCAATTTTCTACGTGCCGTATATCTTCATGTGAAACAGGAGAAAAGTGATAACATGGTAGTTAACTTTAGGAATCATTGAGCTATGGCTATGAATTAGATCACTGGTATTATAGTATAATAAATTAGTATTTAGGGTTTATGAGTTTATATAAACTTGCCCCAAATAATTCAGATTCGGATCAGCTGTCGCTATCAACTCTTTTTGAAACAGTGAAGACCTCAGTTTTTCATACCCTAAAATCCCATTCCCATTCCCATTCCCCCAAGCTCAGCCTCAGTGTACTAGCCGCCAAGGGAGTCGACAAACCCCAGGGTAAAAAAATTTAAATATAAAATAATAAATTAAAAAAATAAAACAATAAAAAAAAGATCTTAGAAGGGGAAAGTGCTGAATAAAATAATTAGTAAAGAAAAAAAAAAGGTTAAATAAAGAAGAGGTTTGACCGAACTCTCCGACAGTCAAAGCCGTTGGTGTGGGTAGCGACAGTCATGATTTGTGTTCCGGATAAATTTTTAATTTTAACCATTCTAGTAGAAACTTAGTTACCCTTTTCTACCCTCCTGTAATCCCTTGTTTATCCTTTCTTTCACCCCCCATTATAAACGCCGCTTACCACGCTCACCACTAATTTTGATTCCTCTCTTTAATTCTTTTTAACTTTTTTTTATTACAATAATGTTTAAAAAATAAGAAAGGAAAAGACAAATTTAACCAATTGAGGATTGGTACATAGAAACTCGAATACGGCCCCTTTTGTTTCCTCTTCTGTACCAAAAAATTAGCTTTAATTTTTTCATCATAGTGATGTTAATTGGGTTGCAAGAACAGCATGATTTAAGAAGGGACCCTTGTTGTCAAAATGGGACGGCATGTCGGTGGATAATGTTTAGATGAAGTTAGGATGGGCTTTGATTAATGGACAATGGACAAAACACTAATAATGTTAACGCTTCTTTTCTTTTCTTTTCTTTTTTTTTTCAAATGTTCAGTTATGCAAGCTGAGCAAAGCTCCTCCATGGAGGGCAAATTCGGGGTTTCCAAGAGGAGAAATTGGTTAATTGACTACTGCTATCCTCCCTAATTTAATTTATTTATCACTGCTATTTTCAAAATAATCTAAAAAAAAAAAGAAAAAGAGAATTTAGAAGGTTGCGCCAGAAAGATTTGGCCCACCAAACATAACCCTATTACCTGTACTTTTTCGGTTAAGGGAATAGCTGCCGCTGCAGAGGAGGGAGTTGAACGGAGCCAAACAGGCAGAGACATTACAAAGAGGGAAAGAGAGAGAAGGGGTGTGAAATGATCTCAAAGACCCACAAATGCCAGAAACAGATCATGCAAGCTTAAGAGGGAGAAGAGCGGGGGAAAACGAAGGTTGAATACAGCGAAGCAGATGTTAGGGAGTCCCACCCCCTCTCACACGTAGCAGATAATTTCTATATAATATTATATATACATATATGTTTTTCTTTCTTTGTTGTAACACAGAGAAAAAGAGAGAGAGAAAGTGCCGATACAGCAAAAAAGGTTCGGTCTTGGTCTTGATATTTCATTGGGCAACCTTGCCTCCTACTGTCGTGGGTACCCACTAGCAGCTTTTTTGTCTTTCTTTTTTTTTTTTTTTCCCTTCTTCCTTCTTCATCCTTCTATCATATTTCTCTCTCTCTCTCTCTCTCTCTCTCTCTCTCTCTCAGTTTGGTTATAACTTAGTATAAGGTGTAGTACAATATATTTTATATTTGTTGGGGAAGGGTTTTTCTTCTTTTCTTTCTTTCTCTTCTCTCATTTCCTTTTCCGCCTTCTCAATAGTAATGATTTTCTCGTTACGGGTATCGTTGTTGAGGAATCTGAGGAGTTTTGGTTGTGAAAAAGTGGCAGTTATAGCATTAGAAAAACAACAGCCAGAAGAAGAACATCACCAAAAAAACAAAAACAGGATACACGAGCGCACGAGTGCTTGAGGAAGGGCAAAGCAAAGAGAAAGAAAAAAAAAAAAAAAGAGATTTTTAAGGTTGATTGATGTGATCATCCAAACAAACGGCTCTATCAAGTCCCCCTATTATTTTTTTAAAATTTTCTTTTACCATTTTTTTTTTGCCACTCTATATTTGGCTTCTGGGGTGGTTGGTTTGTTTTTGGTTCTTGATTCTTTTAGACTTTTCTCTTGAATCACCATCTTTTTTTTTTCCTGTTTTATTTGGGAGTCTGGTCTGTTTTCCTATGTCTCAACAAAGGCAATTTCAGATGGTGGGTGGTAACAATCCAGGGCAGTATAATGACACAACTTTTACGAAAATCTTTGTTGGTGGATTGGCTTGGGAAACTCAAAGAGATACCATGAGGCGTTATTTTGATCAATTTGGAGAGATTCTTGAGGCTGTGGTAATTACAGATAAGAATACTGGGAGATCCAAGGGTTATGGCTTTGTAAGCTCATTGATCCCTCTGTTAAAAGCCTCATTTGTTTCCTTTTGTTATCCCTTCTGTGACAATAAAAAGTGAATCTCTTTATATTATTATTTTCATTTCCAGGTTACCTTTAAGGATCCAGAGGCAGCTATGAGAGCTTGTCAAAATCCTTCTCCTATCATTGATGGAAGGAGGGCAAATTGCAATCTTGCTTCATTGGGTGCACAAAAGACTCGTCCACCAACTCCTCAACACGGTCTCTTTCTTTCTCCCCTTTTCCCTTGTTTTGTTATTTATTCTTGTTGAAATGCCATCTTCTTATCTCAATATCAACTCTCTATGCATATGTTGATGGTCCTGTGAATATTCAGAGTCCAACATTTGTGTGAGAAAAAGGTCATTTTTTGATAATGATGTCTCAAATGTTCAAAATCCCCTTTTTATTTATTCCGAAGATGTGTTTGTTAATACCGTATATTGGGAAAATATCTTCAGCTCGGTTCGTTGCTATCATTTCTAAAATGTTTCAAGCTCAAGACAAGTAGTTAGTCAACGTGATCTGATAAACTGAAATGTGGATTTAAAAACTAGAGGTATAAATCATTTAATTTAGAGAAAATAATTAAAATGCAGGGGCAGGACGGTTCAGACCAGCACCTGGATTGATGGCACCGCCTGCTTATCATGGTTCCTCGTCAACTTATGTCCAACAACCTACTGGTCAATATTCAATTCCTTACTCAGCTTATGGGTGAGTTCAAGTATTATTATAGAAATAAAATCCAACGACACTTGGTTTTTAACCTGCATTTGTTACTCTTTGTTGTTTCATTTATTCTGTTTCATCACCATCCTCTTTTGGTTTACTTCCAGGTACACTGGGTATTCACAAGACAGCATTTATCCTTTGGTTAGTGTTTATAAACAAAGATTGCAAACAAGAATGATATACTACCTCAGTTCCTTGACATTGCTTTAGCTGAATTGAATGGTGTTTAATTTGCAGAACTATTATAGTCTCTATGGAGGTCAACAGTTTTCACCTTACTACGCTACCGGGGCATCAGTGACACCGGGGATGTTTCATAATTTTTATCCATTTTATGCTCAATATGCACAAAATAGCCAAGCTCATGGTTTTGGGGTTCAATATCCCCAAATGGTACAATATCCTTATTTGCCTCAGCAGTATAGCTCCACGGGAATCCTATCACTTCCCTCTTCAATGCCTATGGCAGCAACTACCGCAGGTGCTTATATTTTACACTACTTCTAATTAAATACATTACATTCGTAGAATATTTTATATAGTTTTCAGTCAATTGATTCCTTGGTGTATAATACCTGCGGTGTTAATTGTCAAACAAAATATGCAGCAGGTATTGCAGCAACAAATACAGCAGCAACAACATCATCAACAGCCACAATAAAAACAACACCGCCAGCAACAACAGCACCACTTCCACCAGCAGCAGCAGCAGCCGCAACTACAACAACAACAACAACAACAAAAACAACAACAACTGGGGTGGTGGCAACGGGGCCAGGTCCTTCACAGGCTTCAGGAACACCTACTGAAAAGAAGCCATCCAGTTAATCTGTCTTGAGGGATACAGTTTCTTTTACAAGACAGTCAAGATCTTTTGAAAGGGACGTAAAGGTTGAGGAAAAGAGACATTTGAATAAAAAGAATACAACAAGTTATTGATTCAAAAGGAAGGATGCTTCATGCCTGATCACCGAGAATAACAAGAGATGGAAGTCAAGGATATCAGCACCGGATTTTTCATTAACGGAACGGGCATTTTAGATGTAAAGCTCGCTCCACTAACTGTCTACGATTCATTCTCCATTCATGCCCAATAGGATTGTCTTATTGTCATCATCTTCAGTCACCAATTCATGATACATGTTTGGTCTAGGAGAGTAGGGAGTCTTAATTAGTTGGTAGCATTAGGATTAATTAGAAATCATATTCATTCATGTATTTGCACAAGGTGGAAACCAAATATTGGCTTTGGATTCTACCTTAGACACTAATTATTAGATGACTTTGTCTCGGTTGCACAGAGCATCCGATGACAGTCTTGTTCATATTTTGTAGCAAGTGGTTCAGAAGATTGATTTTGTATCTTTGAACCCAAATTTGATTGATTGGTCAAGAAAAAGGGCGAGCTCGGATAACTCACCCATTAATTTGTAATTTTTATTTTTTTGGTTTGTCCATTATTCAAGATTGATACTTTTCAAAGATAGGATTAGTTGGGATAAATAAAATGGTGTCAATTTGTCTCTTTCTTTCTTTCTTTCTTTCTTTAACAGATAGTCATCTCTTTTGTCTTTCATCTTTCGCTTTCAGTGGGTAATCTTTTTATTTAATCGAACAAATCCTTTCTTTTCCATGATCATCACTTTTTGGGTTCGATGCATGTGTATGGAATCCAAGGGGATCTCATCTCAAAAAAGAGGTCAATGGTTGGAGGGTAACTTTTCTCGTTTCAGAGTCAAGCATGCCAGTTATCATGCTTCGGATCCTTCCAATTCAATGAAAGCCTGTAAAAGTTTTCTTCTATGGAAATGATGGAAAAGTAAATCCAATCTTGCAACAAGTCATCTGAACTCATCTTATTTGTATTAGCCGATGGCTAATAAAGTGTATGAAAAGAAAAACCAGGAGAGAAATACTGCAATAGTTTTTGCATCCTCCAATAAACACTACTGCAAGGGAGGGGATGCTTTAATTTCGGCTTTTATCTTCTGCATCTCCCGGCAAACTGTTCCAAAATTTGCTGCCTGACTGTAACACAAGCACTACAAATAAAAATATAAAAGTTGCAAGACATTAAAAAAAAATGGTGGTAATTTGTTCAACATGTCATCAAGGTCATTGTTGAATGTTTGAGGACTGAGTAGTAAAGGTTCCTGCAAAGATTTGATCCATCATTTTTCTCTCAAGGAGACGTTTGTTTTTTCTTTGATGATGGGTCAAAATCTATTCTACATTATGATAGTAATATGCGGATTAGTCCAAGATGGGCCTGCCTGCCAGCTTGTTGCATGGCAGGAGGCCTCACATTCTCACTTGGTCTGAAATCTACTTCCCTTTTGTTAGAGATGGTTTGGTAAGATTTCGATCTTATAAAAGAATCTGAGCAAGATTTTTATTTTAATGTTGTCCTTATTTCGGTACAAACTTGTCCCTTTCCGATTAACATAAAAACAGTAAGCCTAATTTAATGAAACAAGGTCCCCCCTCGAAAACAAAAGAAAGCAATTTGGTACAGCATGGTCGGCCAAAAGCCCAATACTTATTAGCCTCGGCTTATTGAGCATGAACGAGAAATTGTCAGAAGCGATATAAAAAAGGAGGTTGCATGTCCCCCAAGTCTTGTCAATGGCAGCAGGCTGGTGGTTCCATACTCTGAATCGTGTTCAATTCCTTCGGTTGCATGTTGAACTTTGTCTGAAATTGTTCAGGAGCAGGGTGAAGGGCAAGAATTTAACCTTGCTTGGCCTATTACGCAATTCAATTCTGAATGCGTATATACATGGTCTCTGTGTTGGATCAGAGAAGGCCAAAGAAAGCGTTGGTTTGTGGATGACATTGACTATACTAGCTTGTTCCAGTTTTTTTCGTATTTTTGTCATGTAACTTTAGCATCTTCTTCGTAGTACGACTGTTAATTTAATCTACTGTTTAACATTTTTCTTTTTCATTTTTGTACGTAACAAACAGAAGACAAACAAAATTAAGGTCGACGTCCAGACAGTTTTTTGCCTGTACTGTGCATGAAAATTCTGTTTTGCTAACTAGCATAGGACAAGAAAAAACCAGCGATTCCAAGACTATCCTGGAATTGGTTTCCAATCTGTATTCTATATTGTATATCTACGATTCAAGTTAACCTCAAGTGAGTTGCACACCCGAATTACTACTACCACTATAATTTAAAATTTCAAGCAAAGCTTTTGCAGATGTCACGATAAATTTGCAAATTTTCATGTCATGTCAAGTCGATTTTTGACTCATTAGTCATTTCGCCATTTGAAAACCAGCATCACCATATGGCGCAGTAACAGCTCTATTCAGTTCTTTGTTCAATTTCTGGGTCAAGTCCATCTCTCTGCTCTTCTTGTCAGGTGCCAGACCTGGTTCCCCACCGGCCCGTATATTGGGTTGCCGAGAATCTGGCCTTTATACTCACAGTATAAATTTAATAAAATTAATGTTTGGTACACTCACAGTTTATTAATATTTGAACATTATTAATGTATCAAATATTTTTTAAAATTTAATAATTTAATAATATAATTTGAAAATTGAGTTTTCAAGGATTTGGGTATTAGCCTATGAGGCCGTTCCCGGTGGCATTGGAGAGTATAGCTTGGGCTACTGTTGAATGAAGCCCAAGTCGAGGTAGGAATGAGGAATCTAAAACTCAGACAAGTCTTGTCTAATGACAGATACCTTGGTTTTCAAGAGGAATTGAATTGGGAAAGCATTGGATTTTCGACGGTAAAATTTTTTCTCTAAATGCTGCCCCTTGCTTCAGTGGCAAGCAAAGGGGTGCCCTGGGCAGCAATTGATAGGTTAGGAATTTAACCGAGGCTTGTAGTCCTGTTGCCTTCCTTTTACTTGGGCCCATGCTAGCAATTGTGCATAAATCTCCTCTTCATCACCATTTGCAGTTAGCCCAACACTTTTGCTCAGCTTCCACACCTCTTTAGCCTTCCTCCAAAGTTGATTTATTCCTATTTATCCTCCTCACCGTTGATTTTCCTCTTCTTTCTTTTTATTTTTTCTTGCCACTGAGCCGTTCGTCCACTTCACTCAAGAGACCCACCTTCCTATTTTTGAGTTTCCCAGATAGTGGAAGATCAAATGGTAAAATGGCATGGACTTGTTCTGCTGAAGAAGACACCCGATTTACGTGTGGCTGCACTGCTGAAGAAGAAACCTGGTCCTGGCTTTTTCATGGGCAGGCCACTAGTTTGTTCTTGTCTTGCGGCCCATGATCTTTCCTTCTCACTACATCACCCATTGGCCCATTTGTATCTGGCCTATATCCTTCATCAGATCGTACGAGAGTCGCGGATCATCCGGTTTAACGATTCAATTGACCAGTTTTAGGGTTCTTGAACAGGTCTAGGGATTTTATAAAACCTCTGAACCGATTCTAAGGTTTTAGAAAATCGGTTTTAGGGTTTTTAAACCAGATATAGGATTAATGAAAATTGATTTTAGGGTTTTGGAATTCAGTTTTAAGGTTCTGTGACAAAGGTAAGTAACAAAAGATTCCCGAATCAAAAAACAAGAAAGGAAGACAAGGAAAATAGCAAGAGGGTGTTTGGCTAAGGAGAAGTGAAAGACATTGTTTATAATTTAAATAACTGAAACGACTTTACAACATTTGATTTACAAAAAATAAGAGAGAATATAATTTTAAAGAAAAAGTAATTATAATAAGTTAAAGAATGTTATTATCTAAACTCAAGGAAAAAATGTTACTTTCTCTCAACTGAGAGAAAGTTAAATTTTTCTCTTAAATTATCATCAACTTTTTCTTCTTTCTTCTTCTTGTTTTACCTTTCTTTAAGCATATGTTTGTCGAAAAGATGAATACAAGAAGAAAGGCGAAAAAAAAAAAGAAAAAAAGGAAAAGAAAGAAAAAAAAAAGTAGAGTTCTTCTTTTACTTTTCTTTATGTCGGTGTTTGCTAGAAAACATAAGTATGAGAAAAGAGAGAAAAAAAATAAATAAAAAAAAAATGGAGTTTGTTTTTTTTTTAATTATAATGGTAGATTTCATATGAAAAAATGCAGGTTTCCCAATTACGAAAAAAGATGAATAACCATGATTGTGAATGGCTCGTCCATGGCATATTGTTTACAAAAATTTCCAATGTTAATACTCAATTCACTATACAAAGAGCAAAAAACAAGAGTAAACAATTTATAAATCAATTTTATTTATTGAGTAAATAAAAATAATGAAATGTTTATAAATTAATTAATTAATTTGTTTATAAAAACAATTTAAATTAACTAATTTAATTCTTTAAAACTTAACTAATTTATTAAAAATAAATATTTAGTAAATTTATAAATTTTTTAATATTATTTTTATCATACTATTATTTATTATGTTAAAAAATAAATTGAAAAGCTAAAAATTTATATTAAAAATACATAAATTTATTTAATTTTATATTTTCATATAAAAATAATTTTATAAATTTATATTATATTTTTAACAATCATTACTTTCTCATTTAATATATTTTTTCAATGATCACGTTATCACAGTAACCGCATTCTCTATAACATACCAAACAGACGTAAAAGTGAGACCTTTCTTAACCAGCAGTGTCCCACAATTAGGCCTTGATGGCCTTGCCATCAACATTCAAGCTACGAGTAGCGAACTTGACGCCAATGGTGGAGTTAGACTCGAGGCTAAACTCGTTCCTGGTGAACCTCGAGAGCAGATTGGACTTTCTCACACCTTGAAAAAGTAGTCATAGTCATCCTCTGCTCTGTAACGAGCCATCTTTCACTCTTCTCAAAACCACTGTTGTTGCACTCTTTTTTACTTCCCTTTTGCTAAATTTACTTGAAGGAAATATGAGAAAGAGACAAATACTGCTGAATTTGGTGGCAGGCCAGAGGTTTTCTTCTTCTAATTAAAACTCATTCCCAAATTGAATTGGGTCCATTCTGTGTTGGTCCTCAAGAAAAAATAGCCATTGATGTGCTCGAACAAACATACATTCTCAAACACCACTAATTTCGTGATGATGAATTGGAAGACAGAACCATGTGGACATTCAGCTGCTTATGTCTCTTCCTATATCCTTCAAGACATTGTTCACTCAAGATTTCAGGAAATTTCCTAGTTACCTATCCAGAGCCAAATGGAGTATTTATATTTAGAGATGTCAACGGATACCCGACCCAATTATACCAGATTAGGGTACTCTATAAATAATTTAGGAGCAGGTTCGAATAGTGATTTAACTACCCGACTCGGGTTCGGGTATCACACGTTGGATACCCGTTATTTGAATTCGATTATCTTTTAATCAGGTTTCGCGAGTATCCGTCCCGAAACCCGTTTAATTACCCGTTTATTATTTAGTTACTCGAATTCAATTATCTTTTAATCAAGTTTTACGAGTACCCGTCCCAAAACCCGTTTATTATTTAGTTAGTTGAGTAAAAGTGATGCGATTTGAACCCAAGCCATGACGAAAAACCCTCTGCGCCTCCACCATCTGGCCAAACAACCTCCTTTGTTTTATATTGACAAAATAATATATTTAAACTATAGTTAGTTAAATAACTAATGTCTTGATATTAATGTATATAAATAAAAAAATTATTAGATTATTAATTATGTTTTATATAATATGAATATCATATCATATTACAAAGGAATATTTTTTTTTGAAATTTTATATTACAAAAGAATATAATTACTATTATATACATTTTTAATAAAAATATATTTACTTAACATTACAAAAATTATAACTTATAAAATTATTAATTGCAATACATACAAATGTATATATATATACTTTATAGTATATAACTTGTAATATCTTTTAACACATACACTTTATGTTATATATTATGTTCATACTTTATAGTATATAACTTGTAATATCTTTTAACACATACACTTTATGTTATATATTATGTTCATACTTTATATCTATACTTTATATACATTGAATTCATTTATAAAGAATATAATTACTATTTTGTATATACACTATAATACTTTTAATATATATACTTTATAATATATAACTTGTAATGTCTTTTAACATATACGCTTTATATTATATAGTATGTGTAACATCCCGGGCAAGAAAGTCAAAAAGGGAGGGGAGATTCGGTCAAAAAGGGGAGAGATGAAAAAGACAAAGAAGAAAAAGGGAGCAGAAAAAAAAGAAGAAAAAGAAGGGAGAGAGAGGGGGGGGCCAACCACGGGAGAAGAAGAAGAGAGCAGAAGAAGAAAAAAAAAAGGAGCAGCAGCGGGGGGAAGGAAGGAGAGAAGAAGAAAGAGAAAAGGGGAGAAAAGGGCAGCAGCGGGGGAAGGAAGGAGAGAAGAAGAAAGAGAAAGGGGAGAAGAGAAAGGAGAAAAAGGGAGCACCAGCGACGGGAAGGAAGGAGAGAAGAAGAAAGAAAAAGGGGAGAAAAGGGCAGCAGCGGGGGAAGGAAGGAGAGAAGAAGAAAGAGAAAGGGGAGAAGAGAAAGGAGAAAAAGGGAGCACCAGCGACGGGAAGAGAAAGGAGAGAAGAAGAAAGGGAAAGAGAAAGGAAAGAAAAAAAAAAAGGGGGACAAAACAACTGGGTGCACGCGTGAAATAATAGCGAAGTAGTACACCGCTATTTCAAGGTGAGTGGGTGCTAATTTTTAAAAATAGTATATTCCTATAATATTAGATAAATTGTGTTAATGGTTGATGGAATTGTGGATGGCATGAGTTGGTAGAAAAAAATTAGGTTGTTTGTGAGTGTGAAAATTTTAAAAAAATTTGGATTTGTGATAAAATATGTAGTACAGTATATATATGATTTTTTAAATATGGCGAAACAAATCTTCGACTGCTTTCACTTCAAATAATACCTTGCAATTTGTGTACTGCTTAGGTCAGTGACCATTATACTGTTTTCGAGATACGAGAATAGTTGATTATATTTTTTTTATACGTTGATTTGGCAGACATATGATGATTTAAATGATTGAAATATTTTGTGTACGAGTAGGTAAAGGGGGACCTGAAGCCCCGATTTATTTTAGTGACGTGGGTAATTCTCACGAGTAGGTAAAGGGGGACCTGAAGCCCCGATTTAATTTGGTGACGTGGGTAATTCTCACGAGTAGATAAAGGGGGACCTGAAGTCCCGATTTATTCTGGTGACGTGGATAGTTCCCACGAGTAGATAAAGGGGGACCTGAAGCTCCGATTTATTTTGGTGACGTGGACAGTTCCCACGGGTAGATAACGACCTCTGAGAATAAGCCTAAGGGCTGTACTAATTTATCCGAAAACGAGATTCGCTCGTTTATTGTCTTAGCACACATCGCGTGTCATTGACACGTAAATTTTTATTAATGATTTATAAGTGATATATATATACATATATATATATTTTCTTGGATTACATTGTTTTCGATTTGCAAGGCATAAATTATCTCTCTAATTAGTGAAATATTTTTCCACGCATACTCTTGGATTTAGAACTAATCTACCCATATGTTGTTTCCCCTTCTCGCCTGCTCACTGAGTCAATGATTATCACTGAGTCTATGAGACTCACACTCTCTTATTTTTTCCTTTTGCAGACAGGGATTAATCTGACGTGAAATATCAGTGAGTACGGTCTACCACATATTTGGGTAAGATCAAGTTTCAACTCGTTTAGAGTCACTCCGCTGATAGAGGTCAAATTGTAATAGCATGTCTTAACGTAAGAATTGAATTGATTGTGCTTGATTTTAAATTCAAGTACACGTGTATGTTTATGTTTGGCTTAACAGTCTATTGCTAGTGTATAGAGCATGGTTGAAAAGTCGTATGAGGCTTATTCGGGACTTGGTGGGACATCTTGAAAGTCTTGAATGCCAGTAGCGAGCCAGGAAGGATCGTTACAGTATGTTTATTTATAAAGAATATAATTATTATTTTGTATATACACTATAGTGCTTTCAATATATATACTTTATAATATATAACTTGTAATGTCTTTTAACATATGCACTTTATATTATATATTATGTTCATTTATAAAGAATATAATTATTATTTTGTATATACACTATAGTGCTTTCAATATATATACTTTATAATATATAACTTGTAATGTCTTTTAACACATACACTTTATATTATATATTATGTTCATTTATAAAGAATATAATTACTATTGTATAAATTAATTACTAAATAATATATATACTTTTGTTTATATAAATTTATAATATAAAAAGTTAATTTCTTATATTTTTATGTTGCATAGCTATTATTTTTATGTTTCTAGGTCTTTTGAAAAATAGATGCAGCTGACAAATGTGATGATAGTGTTAATTATGTTTAGGTTGTTGTTGTTTAGATATATGTGTTTGGTTATTTAAGTTTATGTTATTTGTTTGGATCTTTGTATTTAGTTATTTAAGTTTTTGTTATTATTTGGATATTTGTGTATAATTATTTAAGTTTATATCGTTGTATGGATATTTATTTTTAGTTATTTAAGTTTATGTTTAAGATTTTTGTTTTTGATTATTTAAATTTAAATTTTATTATTTCTGTTTTTATTAATTTAATTAATAGTTAATTTTATGAAACATGTAAAGAAATATTATTGTATATGTATACGAGTTCAGGTAATTGGGTAACCATGAAATAGATTTTAATAATTTTTTAATCTAATCGAGTTTTTAAACGGATTAGGGTAATTATATGATAGTAAAAAAATAATAAAGTTAAGATTAAGGTAATAATTTTAAAATTATATGAGTAATTAGTAAAATTATAATAGTTAATTTTTAATAAGGTTAAAATTCGGGTACCCGACTGTTAACATTCCTACTCATATTCTCTACTTTCCCAAATAAGTTTTGCTCTTCGTCATCTTCCAAAAAGAGAAAAGGAAAACAACATGAAAGCCATGGCCATCAGTATTCCTTGTGTTATGCATGCCAGACAAATTCTACGCCAATCAAACTATTTTGCAAATCAAGTTATCTTCTGATAGTGTTCCAAAAGGCTACTGCACAGAAAAAAAAAATTTGTGATTCCAGGACAAAATATAAATTTTCACATTTTTTAGTCCATTTTTTCTTTTTTAAAATATAATATGGGTTTGTAAAATTAAATTAAAATAAAATTTTCCTCATAATCATTTTATTGTATATGTAAATTCATCAGTGTCAAAGTTTACGAAAATATTTAAGAAAAGATTATTTTGTTACAATGTTAAAAATATAAAAATTAACAAATTATTTTTCAATGTACAAAAACTAAAAATGAAATGTAATTGTAACACAACAAATTGAGAAGATTGAGTTCTCGTTCTGCTATTTCCGGGAAAATGCATTCTCATTTTCTAACAACTGAGGCTGAATTTGAAATACGGGCCAGTTTGTCCAATGGGCCTCAGAAATCCCAGGAGCCCAATTCTCACTTTTTCTTTAAAACCCTTTTTCACAAAGCCGAAGGGAAAACCCTAGGAATCGTTGCTTGAGAGCGGCGCTGCGCAGCTTGCCGTGAACCATCAGTCTCGTTTTTCGTCTCTCAGGTAACTCTCTGCCTTTCTCTCGTTTCTTTTATAGTCTGGTGATTATTTTAAATCTTTATATGGATTGGGTTTAATTTTTTTTTCCTTTTATGTTAGTAGTTTGAAACGATGTCGTCGATTGGGGAACTTGCTTGCTCTTACGCTGCTATGATTCTTGTTGATGATGGCATCTCGGTCACCGTATCCTTTATGCATTTAGGGTTTTACGATTTGTAATTCGAATTTCGTTCAAACTTAGCTGATACCATTATGGAATGAAAATGAAATTAAAAATCTTTATTATTGTTGCTGAAAGAACGAGATTACTATATGTTCGGGAAGATTGGTTTATCTGTTTCTTTAACTATTGCTAATAGGCTGACAAGATTGCAGCAATAATTAAAGCTGCACATTTGTCTGTTGAATCTTATTGGCCAAACTTGTTTGCCAAGCTTGCTGAGAAGTGCAGCCTTGAGGATCTCATAGCCAATGTGGGAGCTGGTGGTGGTGGTGCTGCAGTTGCTGTAGCTGCACCCGCTGCTGGTGGTGGCGGAGGTGGTGCTGCTGCTCCACCTCCGGCTGAGGAAAAGAAGAAGGTGAGACTTCAAATAGAATTGGGATTTCCTTATTTTTGTTTTTTCCTTGCATTATTTATTTTGATATTTGATTTTTTTGGTAATTTTGCAGGAGGAACCAGAAGAAGAGAGTGATGATGATATGGGATTCAGTTTGTTTGATTAGGAGCTCCTTTCAGCGAGTGATTTGGTGGATTACTGGTTTAGTGCGTTAAGCTATAACAGCAGTTACTGTTTTGAGTTTTATTGTATTGGTATTAGTATTTGTCTGTTAATTAGAGGTACATGTATTCTTAAATGAAGTGACACTGAGTAGCTGTTCCTTTTCGAGCAATGTTTGAATCTTTCTATCTATCTATATATATATATATATATATATATATAAGTCTTCCTAGACCAATTTTTGTCATTTGTTAGAGTGTTGACTTGGTGTTGTTATTCCATTTCAATGCATGCATTTGGTTTTTGTTGTTTTCAGCAGTTATATATTTTGCCATTGATGACATCTCAGGGTTTGATCCAATGGGTTGCTATTTTACATTACTGTCATTACCCGTTGGTTCTGAGTTCTGTTCTTATTTGTTTGCTGAAATTGCTTTGTCTTATATTTTGCTGCGTGTTTCTTGAATTTAAGCAGTTTTCTTGTTACTTTTTGCCATATGTATTCACTGGTAGATTTAGCCATTTTCTATTAAGAATGTCAACCGAATCGCATATTATATGTTCTTGCGAGTATGAGACGGTGTATCCAGGGCTTGTTTACTGGATATTCTTGAATGACATACCCTGATTCTTTCTGGATATCTTTGGTCTTTATTTTAACATGGAAGTGTAAATATCATTGCTGTGCTTTTATAACCTCGGCCTATGTGGTGAGCCAGGAATGGATTCAGTCAAAAAATAAATGATGCTAGCCAATTGTTTAACTTGGCCAAGTTAAAATGTTGATTCAATTAGTTACATTGAGCAAAACTCAAATGTGTTTCGGTGTAATTACCAAATTTACTGTTTCTACATGTGAAAGTCTGCTGAGCTAATTTAGAGGTGCAGTGGCGCCTATCATGGGGTTGCAACGTTTTTCTTGGCTGGAGGAGCAATCTTCTCACCATCAATTCGAGGTTCACTAGCAGGGCCACCTAGACTCAGCAGCCTCCACTCCCCATTTCTTTGCGGGTCCCTGTGCCATGGAGACAGTAATTACAATTAGTCAAGGCAAGTTATTATTTCAATCCTTGGGGGTCAAGCAATCACGTACATACTTTATAGTAAACTATGATTCATGCTGTTTTTAATGAACTACTGGGCAGGGTTATGTTATTACCTCAACGTTGAAGGCTCCCATTTGAAATCCTGTGAAACCCTCTTTGGACTGTGTCGACCAACCCACCAGTTGAGGCTACGATGGGTACCTATTGAAGAGAAAAGAAAAGGAAAATAACACCAAATGGACAAGAAAAGAGCAAACGTTAGGTAATAAGAATGAACATTATTTTATTTTATTTTTTTGAAAATAATAAGTATGAACATTATTGACGAGGAGTTAATCCATCTGACGAGTTTTTGGTTGACACGATACCGTTCCATAACGCATAGCATGCAGCTGAATATGACCACAAGGTTCAAATCTGCTGGGAACTAAAATAAAGTCTGCTCCTGCCATAATCATATGAGCCAAGGGAACATTGAATTTTGCTACACCTCTAGCCTTGTCAGGATACAATATTTCCAGCTGTTCAAGCAGCTTCTCCATTCGTTTTTTGCCAGTCCCCTGGGAGAAATTTAGTAAGCATTGAGTTTAGGGAAATTCATCTCATTTTATGAACATGGATTAACACAGGTGGGGAAAAAACATTTCCATTGGGATACTTACAAGGACTATTATCTGAACGTTTTCTCTAATGAATTGGGGAATGGCTTCTACAAGTATGTCCGAACCTTTCTGCTCTTGTAGCCTACCCATGAAGCCTATGGCAGGGATGTTTCTACCCACTGGGAACCCCGCTTCGGCTTGGAGGGCTTCCTTCAGAAGAGGCTTTGCTGCCATAACCTGAGAGTGTCGTATATGAGTAAATCCAGATACAATGCTAATTATGATTGGCCAATTCAAGTTCCTAACTTCTTACAGTTGAAGCATCATATTTGACAGCTATATATTTGTCAGTTGACGGGTTCCATTCTTGGACATCCATGCCATTCACAATTCCAGTGATGCCTGTCTTCCGAAGAATGTTATCCAATTCTACTCCTTTGTCTACGCCAGAAACAAGTTCTTGAGCATAGTACGGGCTAAGAGTTAAGAGCTTGTCAGACTCTATTATGCCAGCTTTCATCCAATTGATTTTCCTTCCCTTGACAGGTTTATCATACTTGCAGAGTAGACTGATCAAACTTCGTGTTTAACTGTATGAATTCCATTATGTGAAGCTGATCGAGTGTATCTACAAAATCAAATGAGCTTTTGTATTCATCTAGGAGATTGAGAAGTGAGAAGTGAGCAAATGCGAATCTTCCTTGATAAGCAATGTTGTGAATGGAAAAAGCAACCTAGCCACAAAGCACAATGTATGTTGTCTCTGTTAGAGATAGCACACCAACATAGCCTCACGTCATCATTTTTTAAGATTTCAAGAACAACATAGTTTTAGTGACCTCTGAGCAACTCATTATATTGGTTTACTTCTATGTTCGTTGAGGTGAGTTGAAAACAAAGACAAAGTTATTATATCTAGGTATTTTGTAGCTTATACATATACACACTGTTGGTTTATATACAATTATGTGCTCTTCTTCCATTATTCTTACTGCGACTAGAATTCTTAAATTCTTAATCTATCTCACCTAAACACTTTTATATATTCCTCTTGGTTAATGCATTGTTTTCAGGTAGCACGGAATGAGGGCAGTATACGCCAGTCATTGGCAATGAAAATAATATCTTCACCTGCAAGCAGGAAGATCTGAACATCAGCATTTTTTTTGTAGCTGAACCTCCGGTTGTGAGAACCATGTAAATGTTTTAGTCCTTAGTCATTAGTACATGGCCCTGAGAAATATTTACTGCTGCTGAGGTTCAGAATCCTTGGTGCTTCCAGAGCTGCCCGAAATCCATAACGTAGCAACTTTGAGTATTAACACCAGGCAGTGGTAACAGAGAAAGCAACGAATTGGTTAACAATATGACGCACATAAATCTTTTGATTAAGTACTGAATAAAAGAGGTACGTTGCCAGAATTTTAGAAGTTTGACCATGCAATTCTCTCAAGCTATGTAGAGAGTATAGCACACTCGATCGGGAGGTGGGCGAAGGTTCCGACCTGAAATAACAAGCTGAACCTAAGTCCTGAGTTGGTTGTCTTCATAATCCTCTCCAGCAATTGGGCATAGATTGTGGATCCGGTTTTCCCCCATGCTTGAAATGCATTCATATTATGGAAGTACATCTTCTGAGTTGTGACTGATCAAAATATATTGTTAATGAAGTGAACGGTAGGGTGATCCACGAACACGCGATCAACTCCTCGTTTGTAGCAGTGGAAGAAGCGGACTTTCTCGGTTCTATCTCCAACTTTAACCTATATAGCGTTTCAAAGAGTATGTGCAATTATCCAAGGAATTACGGGAATATTGCTGAAATAGAAACCTACCGGAAGAAGATGATATTTGGATGTTTGGGCATGAAAGATAGTACTAAAAAAACTAGTGCCTCAACTTGTAACACCTGTATCCAAGGCATCCTTCTACTTATCATAACGTGGAGCGATTCTCATGACACGATGGCCATTGGCCTTGAGGAGGATTAGTTTTGGTGAATTTTGCTCTCCTCAAACTCCACGTACACCAATCAATAAAGAATTGATGTTGGATACATAGTGATTTCTTATAAAGTTTCGATCTATGTTAATGTTTTACATAAATATATACATTATGAGCTTGTTAAAAGTTAGAAAATAAATTTGGTTTGTACACGGGTTCGGATCAAGTTTTGAGAAAATAAGGATTTCTTTCTTTGTGTACGTTCAAGTGATAATTTTGTACTTTAACTCTATATTTTTTATATGAAGTCTTTTTACCGTTGGTCTTTGATTTATTAAATATATATTGCCATTGGTCTTTAATTCTGGCACTTAGTCTTTGATTTTTTGCGTGGTCTTTAATATTATCTAAAATCCCGTTGGTTTTTTATTTTGGTTTGGTCTTTGACATTATCTAAACCTATTATTGAATAATTTATAACTTTTTATTTTTTTATTTGGTCTTTGATTTACAAAATCAAATAATCCTAATTTGTACAAAAATCAAATAATCCTGATTTGTGCAAACTATTCCGAAAGAGTCTATTGAATTTGGAATAACTGATTTAATCCTTTTGCACAGAGTTTTACATTCCAAAGTGGTAAAAATTATCTTTGTGTATCTCGTGTCAAACTAGTTTTAGTTGTTTATCTGCTTCAATTTTCGTCAACAATCTTAAAGATAATATAAATTTTCATACTGATAATGTTATTGCCGCTATCACTGCTTATACCATCATTGTCAAAGGTTTTACCTAACAATCATTGCCACTATTGTAAACGCTGTCAATTAAACTTGGCAATTTTGGACACGACACGTTAACACGACACGAGAAAACATGGGTTAAACAGGTTATGAGTTTACCCTTAATAGGTTTCGTGTCTAATCGTGTCTGACACGTTAAGACACGAAAATTTTCGTGTCTTAACGTGTTAAACACGCCATACAAGTTTAAACACATTTACTTAAGCGTGTTATCATATTTAAATGTGTATACGTGACACATTTATTAACCCATTAAATATTGATAGTTAAAGACTATTTTAGCTTTATATAAATAATTTTAAATAATTATTTTAAACAGTTTTTTAATTTTATAAAAAGTATTAATGTAATTATACATTAATACTCTAATTTTTAACCTTTAGATTTTATTTGAAGATTTTTAATATTATTAGTATTTGAAGATTTGATGTTAATTATGTATTTTATCATATTATATGATAATGAATTTTATGTATATTATTTATATTAATTTTTATTATATTTGATGTTATTATTATTTTTATTTTGTTATAATTATTTTTTTAATTATAGATTTTGAATTTAAATAATAAAATTATATTTAATTATAAATATTTTTATTTAAACGTGTTAAACGTGTTAGTAATCATGTCGTATCGTATATTAACACGTTCAATAACGTGTTAATCGTGTTGTGTCGTGTTACACGTTTATTAAATGTGTTTGTGTACGTATTTTACACTTAAGACACGTTTATTAAACGTGTCCTGTTCGTATTTACCCTTAACGTGTTTCGTGTCTAATTGTGTCTACTCCAAAAATAATTTTTACTTTTTGAAGTATGAAACTCGGTGCAACAGGATTAAAGCGGCTATCCTTAAGATTTAACACTCTTTTTGAATAGTTTGCATACACTATCAGAGGTAGAAGAGGAGCAGCAGAAATAAAGAAGAAGAAACCTAATAAAACCAGGGAAGAGGAAGAGAGGAAATTAATTTTTTATAAACTCTGTTTGATAGTTTGTGCAAAAAAGTGGAAGAGAGGAAATTAATTTTTTAAGACTCTTCTTAAAGCAAAAGGGAATTTTTTTTTTTTTTTTGGGTTTGTTGAGAGTGAATGTGGAGCATGGTATTTAAAAGGAAGGAAACCGTTGAAAATATTTTAGTGAGATATTTGAGGATAGGGAAGTAGGCAGAATATATTTTGGTTGGCAGAATAAAAAACAAATCAAATTGTATTTTCCATTAGTAAATTTGAGGGTAGGGAAAAAGTTAGAATCTATTTTGGTTGGCAGAATCACAGAACAATTCAAATTGTATTTTCTTAGTTTAAAATGGGAATAAGATAGAATATATTTTGGTTGGAAGAATTAAAGAATAACTCAAATTGTATTTTTCATCACACAAAATGGTTTGGTCAAGATAAAGTGAAAAAGTTGAAAAACCAAAACATATAACTTAGATACAAAATATCATTTGAGCTTAATACATGTGTATGTTTAGGGAAATTTACATTTTTCAAAGAAACAAGTTCATAATGAGTTTATTTATATAAAACAATAACGTCTTTTGTACTTAGATAATATGAAATAGAAACTTTATAAGTTATTGTTATCTGTCCAGCAAATTAAAACTTAGTTATTGCTGACGATCAATAGCAGAACATAATGATAATTAGTCAAAAAAGTTCTGCATAATGATAGACAAAACGCCTGAACAAACATTCGTAAGTGCCAAAATATAGTTATGTAAAAGTAGAGCGACTGTCCTCGTGCTTACATATTTTTTTAATTTGAGGAGAATGCTTACAATAGCTTGCAAATCTTTGCTTCTTTTCACCTTTTCTACGAACAAGAAACAAGGCTCTAGCCTAGTGAGAAGGTTCAATTGCCGGTTCTAGTTGTATGGCTTCCTAGCTAGTGAAAGCCTTCGACATTGTTCATTCCTCAACCAATAAACATGTGAATTTGGGCACCAATTCCGCAATCTACCAGAATGTAGACTCTAAGAATCGGGGTTTAAACTATTTGAATTTCTTCTATGATCAGGACATTTATGTCCCTATCATGTAACCATGGAATTGAAGCTCTACATAGGTTAGAGGGAGCATCAAGAAAATACTGCACAATGCGCTAGAAAACATGATGATTGAGCAGAGAAATGGTGAGAAACATGTTACATACATCTTGTAGAGAACAGTCTGCTAAAACAGGGAGAACTATTTACTCTGACTTGCTATATTTCTGCTCCAAACTTCCGAGCAGTCACTGAGTAGAATGATGAATGATGAACCCTCTGCCAAGCTGCAGTGAATTTTGGCACCCAAACCTGGAAGTGAAGGTCCATCCCCTGCACTGCACCGTTTCATTTCCACCGTGAAAAGACTCAAGAGTTGGTGGCCGTACAATCCACATGGCAAGCAGAGGATGGCTAAGGTAAGCCGTGCTACGTAGGCCTGGGCCTTCTCGGTTTTGCATGGCTTACAAGGTTTTGTGAGCTTGGAGTCAGTTCTGGACCCAGCAACCGCATTAACGGATAAACGGAATTGGAGTACATGCATAAAGGTATTTTTCATTTTGTACTACTTTAGCTTTGATGTTTGTTTGTGTTTATTAAACTCAAAACTCAATATTTTGGTAACACGGAAGATTATTTAATCAAAATTTATTGATGGATAAGTTAAGGTAATTGTAAAAAATATCTAAGTTAATATTATTAGCTAGTAAAATTATAATATTTAATTAAAGTTAAATTATAAATAAGATTAATCTTGTATACAAATACATATTTATTCACTTTTATAACAACAAATACAATTTCATTATTATAAAAATAGCAATCTTGTGTTAGGAATCGTGTATATTGTTACAAAGGTGAATGAAATATATATTTATAAGTTTAATTCTAATTACATACTGTAATCTAAGTAAATATTATAATTTAACAAGTTAATAATATTATATTATAATGTAATTAGATAATTTGTTTGATTAAGGGAGTCTAATTTCATAATGAGGTTTATTTAATTATCTTAGTTATTAAAGAATTATTATTATTATTGTTATTATTGGTAGTTGTTTTTGCTTTTATGAACAAAAATATTTTTGACAATAAAAGGAATAGATGATTTTAACATATTAAAATTTGACTTTCATAGATAAAATTATTATTGTCATTAATTGAATTTCGTATAATATTTTTCAAAGTATAATTTCAGACTTTAAAAAGTATCTACTTCCGTATTAAGGAAACTTTATTTATATATTTACAAAGCGGTGAAAAGAAATTATGGCTTTAAGAAAATGTGTAATTCTTATCAAATTGAAATTTTCTGAAAAAAAGCAGTGATCTGTCACCGCCTAAACTCTTCGAAGTTCTGACCATGAACTTCTGTTGCTCGCTTTCACCACCGGAGATGATATTCTAAGAATTAACGGTGAACTTTAATTGACAACGAGAAAGCTTCCGCTAAATGGAACTCGACGTTGACTCGTTACTTGACTCACACCTCTCCTCCAATTCCGAGGACGATTCCAACTCTATCATCCCTCGCCGCACCATCGATGAAATCCTCAACGACTCCGATTCTTCGACGTCATCCTCCTCACCCTCTTCTCCTCCTTCCATTCGCCCCTACCCCACTAACTACCTTCCACGGTCGAACACCGTTCCGCAAGATTTCGCGGAAACTTTGAAGGGAAGCGACGCGGTTTCGCAAGGACCAGCGGAATCCTCGAAACCTAGCCCCTTCTCGCGGATTGGGGATCCGATATGGAGGGTTTCGTCATCGTCTTCTTCCTCAAAACAGTTGCCGACGTTGTTTGGCGGAGTGAGATCCAATGCGAAACCCGGAGCGGCACTCGCTGCGGCTGCGGCGGCGTCGAGGTCGGTTCCAACGCCGCATGCGGCGGCGATCAAGTCGAGGAGGGCGGGAAGCGGTGGGATTCTCCAGAAGGTTATAGATAGTGATGATCATGAGGTAAGCTCATTGAATGGGGAATCAATTGGGGCTAGTTCGGAATCAAGCGTTTCAGGTGAAAAATTAGAAATTGACGATTCTAATGATAATAATAAATTGGGCGATTTTCAGAACGCTGATACCCATGAAAATGGTAATGTAGTTGATAATAAAGACAAGGAAAGTGAAACGGATAAAGTAATTGAACAAGTGGATGTATGTTCTAAGCTTGATTTTGATGAGAACTTAAATGAAGAAGTTACAATTTTGGGTTCAGTTGAAGTTTTTGATAAAGAAATTCAATCTGTTTTTGTTGATGAGACTTCTATGGTTCTTGATGAGAATGATTCGGATAAAAAGAGTGTTTCATCTT
This sequence comes from Theobroma grandiflorum, assembly GCA_036013995.1. NCBI lineage: Eukaryota > Viridiplantae > Streptophyta > Magnoliopsida > Malvales > Malvaceae > Theobroma > Theobroma grandiflorum. The sequence continues at coordinate 5,123,054 of CP142130.1, forward strand.
TGACCGGGGTTGATCAGGAGAGAAGTATAGATAAGGGCTTGGTGATGGTGGATGTGGAAAGGGAGAATTTAGCAAATGATACGGCTAGTCGTGAAGATGGTGAGGAAGGTGCTGCTGATGGTGATGATGCAAGTTCAATAAGTGATATCTCGGAGCTTGTAGAGGAGAGATTGGAGCAATTAGAGAGTGAGAGAATAAGTAAAAGGGCAGAAAAGAATTCACGTGCTACAATGAAGCCACTTGAATTTGCTGAAGAGCTTGAGATGAAGCAGGCTTCTACTGGTTTGCATTGGGAGGAGGGTGCAGCCGCTCAACCAATGCGGCTTGAGGGTGTTAGGAGGGGTTCAACCACATTGGGATACTTTGACGTTGAGGCTAACAATGCAATCACTCGGACTCTTACAGCACAGGCATTCAGGCGTGATCATGGCTCCCCTCAAGTTTTGGCAGTCCATTTGAATTTTATTGCAGTGGGAATGACTAAAGGAGTCATAATCCTAGTGCAAAGTAAATACTCTGCTCATCATGCTGACAACATGGATCCTAAGGTGCTTCAATTGCTCTATCTCTTTAATTTTTCTCTTTGATTGCTTCTCTTTGGAATTATGTCTTTTTATAGTTGTTGAATTTGGTCCTTTTTGGTTAAAGACAAGTTTGGTTATTAGGAAAATATTCTTATGACATTGCATTCTGATGCACAAAACAATAAAATGTAGTATCAATTATTGGTTTGATGGATTGAAATTAGAAAGATGGAATCTTATAGTATCTTGTCAGTGCATTATGACTAAAAGACATGATGCAGCTGCTTGACCAGATTTACAGAAACATACTTGAAATCAGAGGCTTGTTAAGACATGCCTTCACATGTGTTAGTAATCTTCTTTTATTTCTTGTTTTGTTCGCTTGCGATTCACAGTGGTGAACCATTTTATTGTAGTTATCCATGTTAACTTCTACTGCAGTTGAGGTATTTGTATGATGAACTTTGAAGCTTCAATATGCACACATTTAGCAAACTTTCTTGAATTTGATTTTTCATTTGTAATTGAATTTGTGTGAGTTAACTTTGCTGTTTAATTATGTGGTATGTATTCTAGATGGTGATACTTGGTTTGCAAGGGGATCGGTTCCTTGCCCCTGTAACGTCCATGTGCTTCAATCAGCCAGGAGACCTGCTCTTAGCTGGCTACGGTGATGGTCATGTTACAGTTTGGGATGTTCAGAGGGCATCAGCTGCAAAAGTTATTACTGGAGAACATACTGCACCAGTGATACATACATTATTTCTGGGGCAGGATTCTCAAGTTACTCGCCAATTTAAAGCAGTTACAGGTGATAGTAAAGGCCTGGTCCTCTTACATGCTTTCTCAGTTGTTCCCTTGCTTAATAGGTTCTCGATCAAAACACAGGTAAAATGTTACTACATTTAAATAAGTCTATTTGCATGGAGGATTAAGTTATCTGCTTATTCTAAACTGATATTCAATTGTCAACAGTGTAGTACTTGTTAGATTGATATGTTCTAATATTGATTGAAATAGTGTCTTCTTGATGGACAAAGAACGGGCACTGTCTTGTCAGCTTCACCCCTTCTTTTTGACGATTCATGTGGGAGCACTTTGGTGACCTCTCAAGGGAATGCTACAAGCAGTATTGGTAGCAAGATGGGAGGTGTAGTTGGGGGAGATGCAGGTTGGAAACTCTTCGCTGAAGGCTCTTCTCTGGTTGAAGAAGGTGTGGTCATATTTGTCACGTATCAAACTGCTCTGGTGGTATGAAGTCTGGATGATTGCACAAATTCCATGTATCTTTTGTGTTTAGGATTACATTTGCATTTTTCTGGACAGATCTTGTACACCATTTTCTGAAGCCACTATTTCTTCACCTATAGGTAAGGCTTACTCCAACATTAGAAGTCTATGCACAACTTTCTAGGCCAGATGGTGTGCGGGAGGGTTCCATGCCTTACACTGCATGGACAAGTATGACACAGCCTCGTGGTTCTTCATCAGGTATAGAGTGTTTGAGATTGTTAAGTTTCACATTGACAGCTTTCTGAGATATGAATATGTTGCAGAAAATACGCAATCGGAAACAGCAGAAAGAGTTTCACTGCTTGCTCTTGCATGGGATCGGAAAGTTCAGGTTGCAAAGTTAGTCAAATCAGAGCTGAAAGTATATGGGAAATGGTCTCTTGACAGTTCAGCCATAGGTGTCACTTGGTTGGATGATCAGGTATGCATGGTTTTGTTTCTTTAATTCCATAGGCACTTTGGCTTCTTCTTGATTTTATTGTGCTTCTGTTTGTTCCTTCATTAAAACAATTTGCTAATGGAGGCTTTCATGCTTGTACAGATGATGGTGGTTCTTACAGTGACAGGACAGCTTTATTTGTTTGCTAGGGATGGAACTGTGATTCACCAAACAAGTTTCGCTGTTGATGGTTCTGGAGGAGATGATCTTGTTGCATATCATACTCATTTCATTAATGTCTTTGGAAACCCTGAAAAAGCTTATCATAATTGTGTGACTGTGAGAGGAGCTTCCGTATATATACTAGGACCTATGCATCTTGTTGTATGCCGACTTCTTCCATGGAAGGAAAGGATTCAGGTTCTACGGAAAGCAGGTGACTGGATGGGAGCTTTGAACATGGCAATGACACTTTATGATGGCCAAGCCCATGGTGTTATTGACCTTCCAAGAAACCTGGATTTGGTGCAGGTGGCCATAATGCCCTATCTTGTGGAGTTACTTTTGTCATATGTAGATGAAGTGTTCTCCTATATTTCAGTGGCATTTTGCAACCAAATTGGTAAAAAGGAGCAGCCAGATGACCCTGAAAGTAGAAACGGTTCTGTGCACTCTGAAATAAAAGAGCAATTCACCCGTGTTGGTGGTGTTGCCGTTGAATTTTGTGTCCATATCAAGAGGACTGACATTCTTTTTGATGAAATTTTCTCCAAATTCATGGCTATTCAGCAAAGAGGTATTATACACAGCTCATTCCATGCCTGCAGTAATTACTTCTATATTCTGTATTTGCTGTTCAATATTTAAGTTGAGCTACATTGCCAAGTCAGAGATTTAGTGATGTAGAATAATTATCTTTCTGTTAAATTGTTATAATCAAATTTAAGGAAAGCATGTCATGCCTGATACCTGATAACTTGGCCCTGCTTGGGATGGTCATTGCACATCCAATAGATTCAAGCTGGAGTGAATTCTTATCAGTTACCATCATTGGAAAAAGTTTTTGAATATCATAAATATGCATATTCTTTCTGAACTCCTTTTTTGCTGAAAATTCTGAATGCAAAGAGTGACAAAAATTGATATTTACTTGCTTATTTTGGGGCAGACTGTCACTGAAAAACCTTATAAGCATTTTAAGGGCAAAGCAAGACTACTTGAGAAGATATTAAAGATAGTGGTGCTTAGTTGGCTTTATTTGCTGACGAAGTAACTCTTATCTTACATATTATTTATTCACTGTTTTGGTATTTGATTTGTTAGTGAATTATATCCAGAATCAATGTAATGGCTCTTTTTCTCATGGTTATTTGTAGTTGTGACATTTGAGTTAAGTGATATTCCTTCATCCAATTTGTGCTATCCATAGTTTTGTAGCCTGTGAAGATGTGCATAACACAATTTATCCATTGATGACTGCCTTGTTTGGCACTCATTAGACACAATTTTTTAATCTCTGAATAATTTGCTTTTTATGGTCTAGAAACATTTTTAGAGCTTTTGGAGCCGTACATATTGAAGGACATGCTTGGATGTTTGCCTCCTGAGGTACCATATAGTGCTAAAATATGTAGCTATACACGTCATCTTATAAATACATTGTAATTATACTTTCGCTTTGTTGGAAAGATCATGCAAGCACTGGTAGAGCATTACAGCAGCAAAGGATGGTTGCAGCGAGTGGAACAGTGTGTTCTTCACATGGACATTTCTTCCTTGGACTTCAATCAGGTTAATAAATATCATCTACATGTCTTTTTGGTTGCTTTCTTGTTGTCTTTTTTTTTTTTTTTTCCAATTTTTATCACAAAATTTTCACTAATTTTCGTTATCTATCTTGTAGGTTGTCATTTTATGTCGGGAGCATGGTTTGTATGGTGCTCTGGTGTATCTTTTCAACAAAGGATTAGATGATTTCAAGGCACCTTTAGAGGAGTTGTTGGTAGTTTTACGAAATAGTCAAAGAGAAAGTGCTTCTGGCCTTGGGTAAGTTAGATGGTCAGACATGTTGATTAAGAGGGTGCAGGGTTTTTTTTTTTTTTTGAATATTAGTTTCATTTCAATTCAAAAGCAGGGGAGACCCCTGAATATACAAGTCACTGAAAACCAGGAAAAGATGAAACTGACTGGAAACAGTTGGCAGAACCTGGCCTGGAAGAAACTAGTATATTACCCTATTCATCTATACAAAAATCACACCTAACAACCCCACTTCCAACCATCCCTGTACAACATCTGAATCCCACAAAAGAAAGGTCAATGGAAAAAGAAGAGTAAGAAACACAACCAGTTGGACTGTTTCCTTCTCTTGCAACTCAATGAGTCTGATTAACCAACAGTCACAGTAACAGCCATGACATCCCATTTTTCCATTGTCATCAAACCACAACCCCAAGGATAATCCTCACACTGTAATTCTCCCGAACATCTAAAAGCAGAACGCCCACACTCTCTGCATGTTGAGGTGCAGGGGGGTTTTTACTTGATGGAATTTGAGATGATTTTTGTTTAGTTACAGGATAGATTCTATTTTGTTCTGGAAACATACCAGCTATATAACTTAGTTACCTTTCATTTTTTATTCCTTGGACCATGCTTTAGTCTTAAACCTATTAAATCACCATGGTCCATGTGAGCAGTCCAATTGCCAAGGTACTAAGGTGGCTTGTACCTTACTTCATTGTAGCAAGCTTGAATCAAAACAGATGAGACAATTATATGTTAATTAGAAGAGACTAACACATGTGGGTAAATTTGTTTTAATCACTTTTGGACATTTTTTATAACATTTGGAGGGCTTAAATGATATGAAGGTAGTGGTGTAGACCATGAGGTTTAATCTGATATTTATGGCTTTGTCTTGCATGTTCAGTTACCTAAATAAAATAGAACCAACAAGATGTATTGGAATAACTTCTCATACTTTATGTTAGTTTACAAGTTTATAAAATATTTTCTTTTCATAGTATTCTATATGTTGTTCTTTGCAAGTGAGGTCTTCTTACAAGATTTGTGGAACCAAGAATTGCATTGTTTACTGGAAAAATTTATTTTCCATTTTATTTAGATTAATGGTAATTTCTAATAGCATATTATATAGTTTGTATTTTTTTTTCTTTTGGTCTTCATATTATTAGTTTTCTATCAGTACTAAAACTTGTTCATCTTATCAGATACAGGATGCTTGTTTACTTGAAGTACTGCTTTACAGGTCTTGCTTTTCCACCAGGTATGAGTTGTTGTTCTATTGAAGTAGTGAAGAGGTGCATTTTGTTATCTTTTGACAATCCAAAAAAAAAAAAAAAAGTCTTCCCTGATTTGAAGCTGGGTTGATTCATAGAAAGTTAATTGATCAGTTATTAATGTGGAATTTGTTAGTCTAATTGCTGCTTGCTTCGTTAACACACACTTGAAATGCTATCGAACGCACTGGCTTACTGAAAATGACTTCTTATACTAACTTTTATTTTATATTAACATTAAACTTGTACTTCTAGGGATTTTGCATTTCCAAACTAGTACATGTATGGCCTGAAATATTTCTGAACGATTTCCCTTGTTAATATTATTTAGTGCCATGTTAATGTGTAGCCCTTGCTTTCGCAATGGTTGAGGCTGATCATTTTCACTACTGAAACATGCCAATTCTCTATCTGCAGGACAAGGTACTCTTCCACCCTCACGCTTGTCGTCTCTTAGGACAGAACTTCTGCAATTTTTGTTGGAGGTTTCTGATGGCCAGGATCGAAAATCAGCTTCAACTTTGGCTTTTGGAGGGGCATACCTTAACCTGTATTATCTCTTAGAGTTAGATACTGAGGCTACTTTAGATGTTCTCAAATGTGCTTTCATAGAAGACAAATCTCCCAAACCTGACTCATCTTTTTCTGAGTCTGGTGATGCAAATGTGGAAGCTAAAAAGGAAAATGATTTGATGGCTGAATCTGATACTATTTTGGTTCAGAAAACTGTTGATGCTCTGGTTCATGTTCTTGATAAGAATGTCTCTCGAACAGATGGGCTTCCAAGCAATGATGATACTGAATCAATAGACGGATGGCCTTCGAAAAGGGACATGGGCTATCTGTTTGAGTTCATTGCATACTATGTTGCATGTGGAAGAGCTAAAATCTCAAAAATTGTTCTAAATCAGATTTTGGAATACTTGACTTTAGAAAATAATATTCCACAAAGCGTTTCCACCATTAGTACTGAAACATCCAAAAGAAGAGAGAAGCAATTACTGTCACTTTTAGAAGTAGTGCCAGAGAGTGATTGGAATCAATCTTATGTGTTGCAGCTATGTGAGAATGCACACTTTTACCAGGTATCTTTACCTTGCTAATTTCTTGAATTTCTCACTGTGAGCATGATGTGAAGGTTTAGATTTTTTCTCTTCAGGTCTTCCTTACAATGAGCTTTGTTTTGTCATGCTTAGGTTTGTGGCTTAATTCATGCCATCATTACAATAAGCTTTGTTTTGTCATGCTTAGGTTTGTGGCTTAATTCATGCCATCAGACATCAGTATCTTGCTGCTCTCGATAGCTATATGAAAGATGTGGAGGAGCCGATTCATGCCTTTGTTTTTATCAACAATACATTAATGCAGCTGAGTGGTGGAGATCATGCTACTTTTCGATCAGCAGTCATCTCTCGAATTCCAGTGCTGGTCAATTTAAGCAGGTAATGCTTGTATAAATTTCAGAATTGCCTCTGTTCTTTGTTTTCATCTTTAAAAAGATTGTTTCAGCTGTTCTAGAAATCATTTATTCCCTTGTCAATCTCATGCTTTTATGATCTTCTGCAGAGAGGGGACATTCTTTTTAGTTATTGACCATTTCAATGATGAGAGTTCGCGTATATTATCTGAACTTAACTCTCATCCAAAAAGCCTTTTTCTTTACCTAAAGACAGTCATTGAGGTTCACCTATCTGGCACCCTCAACTTCTCTTATTTAAGAGAAGAAGAGATTGTGGATGTCTTTAGTGGAAGAAGGGGGAAAGATCAGTCAGAAGAGCTTGAAGCATACTTGGAAAGAATCTCTAATTTCCCTAAGTTCCTGCGAAGTAATCCTCTTAATGTAACTGATGACATGATTGAGCTTTATTTGGAGGTGAGTGCCTAGGTATTGCACCGCTCTTTTCATAGCATACAACTGCACACCTCCCCTGCTGTCCAATAGAAATGCACGGCTTTAAGTCGCATTGTACGGCTTCCGTAATTTGTAGTATTATTCAATTTCTTTTTATTTTATCCTTTGTTAACTTTAATTTTTCAGGTTGAAGGAAAATAACAGGAAAGGAAATTGAGTACTGAGTTAAAATGATTGTTCTAATAATTTAGGTTGGCCACTTTTCTTGATCATGCCATCTCTGATTTTCCTTTTGCAGTTATTATGTCAGTTTGAACGGGATTCAGTTCTCAAGTTCTTGGAAACTTTTGATAGCTATCGAGTTGAACATTGTCTACGCCTTTGCCAGGAATATGGAATAATAGATGGGGCGGCATTTTTATTAGAAAGGGTTGGTGATGTTGGTAGTGCTCTTTTACTTACACTTTCTGGCCTTAATGATAAATTTACACAGCTTGATACTGCTGTTGGAAGTGGTGTCTCTAAAGTTTCTTTAGGTGGATCTGCCAGCATGGAGCATTTCAATTCTGTTTTAAAAATGAAGGAGGTTTGTATTATATATCTCCTGGATTACGGAATAGTTAAGATCATTTATGTCATTTTTGTTGGATTACTGGACACCTTGATGTTATTTCTGATGTTTATCAAATAGGTGAATGATATATGCAATACATTGCGTGCCTGTATTGAATTGTGCCAGCGGAATACCCCTCGTTTGAATCCAGAAGAGTCTGAGATTCTTTGGTTTAGATTACTTGACTCGTAAGTTCAACATATTGATTGATTTGCTTTTCTCCAAAATTTAAGCCTTCTTTTTTATGTTGTTTCTGTTTTGTTAAGTATTTATATAGGAGTTGTGTAAAACTAGTAATCTTCTTTAGACAACTGAAAATGCATCATTTTTCCCCATTTGCCTTATATAAATTCGAAACTCATTATTTGGCGCAAAAGATGATAGCAGAGTAGATACAGTCATCTAGTTTTTTTATTTTTTTAAAGTAAATACAGTCAGCTAGTTAACTGGAGATTCTGTTATATGTGATATAAAGAGCACTTCTTTGGTAAAATACCTTCAAATGATTAAAGTTGAAGAGAGAGAGACTTTAAATCTATAATAAAGAAGAAAGTAAAGTAAGGTATATGAGGTTTTTGGGGAAAAGACAGGAAAAAGAGGAAGGTTGAAAAGCTGCTATAATCTTCAAATGTGCGGGCATGTTTGTCTTTCGTATGCTTACCATCATCTGATTTTCAATGCAGATTTTGCGAACCTTTGACGGGTTCGTACTGTGAAGAAAGGGTATCTGAGAAGGAAAATCATGTGGGAATGCTGGTTGAATCATTGGGTTCTCAAGAGGAAGAGGACTGCATAATCAAGTGGAGGATCCTGAAATCTCACAAAGGTAGTCATATATTGAGGAAATTGTTCTCTCAGTTCATCAAAGAGATTGTTGAGGGAATGATAGGATATGTTCGACTTCCAACTATTATGTCCAAACTCCTATCTGATAATGGTAGCCAGGAATTTGGAGATTTTAAGCTTACCATATTGGGAATGCTGGGAACTTATGGCTTTGAAAGAAGAATTCTGGTATGTTACTTTATTTTGAATATCAAGATAGTTTATATTCCTGTAATTGAATTCACCAGAAGTCTTACTTTATCTTTATCTTTTTTTTTAATACACACACACACACACACACACACCATGAAGCATGAGTCTGCCATTAACATGCACCACATGCTACAATTTGTCCCTGGAAATAGGATAGTGCATTACTGGGCCATACAAATAGTCCTTGATGACTATAAATTTGCTTACATATGTGTGAATTTCAGTTTGTAACTGTAATACTCCCAATGTGTTCCAGTTCATAGTCTGAAGTAACTCAGGAACCTTTATTCACAGGCCACATCTCAAAGCTTCGAATTGTTTCTCACAACAGATGCTATAAATCTAGAATTGGGTGCATCTAAAATGAAACAAAAACCATGATTCTGTTGGCATGTTGTAGATACTGCACAGATATACATAATTAGGCAACAATATATGCGGCAAGGCTTTATTTCTGAAATGTCATTTGACTTCACTGAAATTACCATTCCTCACCTTCCCTTTTAAGTTGGATTTGGTAGCAACTTAGCAGTACTCTTCTTTTCGGTAATAATTTGCTCAGAGTAATTCTAATGTTAATATTTTGGGTGAATTTTTTTTATGTTAATTTTAGTTGTTGCTCCGTTTTTTAATTTCAGGATACTGCCAAATCTTTGATAGAGGATGACACGTTCTACACGATGAGCTTACTGAAGAAGGGAGCTTCTCATGGATACGCCCCCCGAAGTTTACTGTGTTGTATATGCAACAGCATTCTTACCAAGAATTCTTCTAGCTTTCGAGTTCGAGTTTTCAATTGTGGTCACGCAACTCATCTTCAATGTGAGCTTCTGGAAAGTGAGGCATCAACTAGGGGCGTCTCTTCTGGATGCCCTGTTTGTTTGCCTAAGAAGAATACTCAGAAGTCTAGAAATAAATCTGCTCTTACAGAAAATAGTTTAGTTAGTACATTGCCCTCAAGACCCCTACCAGCACAAGGATCAACATTATACCCTCATGAAAGTGATGCACTAGATAATTCTTATGGCCTTCAGCAAATACCACGGGTAACTCTATATTCTTCTAATTGTATCTGTTTGCTGCTTTTGTCGGGCAATTGCATTGACCATATTCAATTTGGATTTTTGCAGTTTGAAATCTTAAGCAACCTTCAAAAAGACCAGAGATTAGCCCAGATAGAAATTTTGCCTCAGTTGAAGCTTGCACCTCCGGCTATTTATCATGAAAAAGTGAAGAAAGGGAGTGAACTTTTAGCAGGAGAAAGCAGCAGTCATCTTGGTGCAGTAGAAAAACCAAGTAAAAGCAAGCAACTCAGGGAGCTAAAGTTAAAGGGATCATCATCTCTCAGATTCCCACTAAAATCAAGTATATTCGGTGAGTTCAGTTATTGCTAACTTGATTTGCTAGATATCGTTCTATCTCGTTTATGGCATTGAGGGAGTAATTTTTTTCATTAGCAGGTAAGGAGAAAACAAGCAAACGATAGGATAATTGGCATATATGTATATACTAACGATACTCGAGATGAACTTCCTCTGATGCTGTACCCAGTAGCTGTTGGAAAAATTGCGATAATTAAACCCAAGATAATTGGCATATGTAACCCTCGTTTTTATTTATTTATTTATTTGTATCAAATATGAAGATTGTTGTAATTGCAAATTATTTTGTAAATATGAAAAATTTTGTACATGTATCATGGAAAGATCATTTCATTGAGATTTAAGTTTAAAATTAAATCGAAGTAAAGTAATACTTGTCCTGGACAAATCTTCCCTGCATAATGCATTAAATATATAGTAGTAATTAGTTTGTGAAATGTTGGAATAAGTTTCCATAGAAATATAATATTGATCACTGGACCGTCGGTAAGACAGTTTCTTGCTTCTTGTTATTTAAATAAAACAAGTTTATACACATCTTTCAAGATGAAACAAGTATAAAACAATGAACTTTTAAGGGAAGGGCCCAACCGGGTTCGAACCGGTGACCTCTTGATCTGCAGTCAAATGCTCTACCACTGAGCTATGGACCCTGTCAGCATTAGAGTGGAGATATTTTCTTTATACGAAGTTTGAAGAATTTTGATTGAAAAGGACATTAACCTCATCCACAAACTCAACGCCGGGTTGGTTGGAGGATGAGTACCTATGGCCTTATCAAGTTGGAAGCCCATATAGCCAAAACATGAAACTGGGCGAGATGCTAGGGACCCAATAGGTTAATAATAATTGCCGAACGATACCCAACTTTTACACATGTTTTGCTTTGGCCTTTTCCTCTTTTTGAACAAACAAATTGAGAAATTGCAGTCAATTTACTTATAGAATCAATCTAAAAAATGAGTTTGTTTATTTCATACACGCAATTGATCTTAAGACCATTTGATGCTCGATTCTACGACAAAGGGTCCTCTTTTCTTGTCTGAATCAAACCAAAAAAATTGAGCTCCTTTCACTTACTGTTTGTATTGGTTTCTACCATTACAACTCTTTAAATTAAATGATCTCAATTAAAAACAATCCCAACCTTAACTCGAACCTATTTCCTAACTACGTGTGACGTCAGTTGTACCATAACTTGCTCAAACTTATAAATAAGATGGAACTTGAAAGATAGCAGAGGAGTCAACGACATCGTTTTATAAAAATGGACTGGGCCATCTCCAAGTATTGACAAGAAACACATGCCTTCTGAACCGTCAAAAAAATGCAAAAGGAGCAACAAGAATCACAAATTTAAATGTCTTCCTAACGGACTTTACAACGTCGCATGTGTGTTCAAGTGTGTCGTTAAGTTTGGTGGCTCTCCCTTTCCTTTCCACTTCATCAATTCCTCCCGACGCTCCGTGCCAGGCGATTATTCCCACGCCCTTTCCCTCGTTTCTTCCGCCTCGCATTTTTCTTTCAGTCCCCCCCTTCCTCTCGTTTATATCTTTCCCCGCTTTGTTTCATTTCCTCCTTCACCTCCCATTTTCCCTGCTTTCCTCCTCCCCCGCTAACACTGCCCATCAGAAATCAAAAAGAAGCCGAAATATAGAAAGGGATAGAAAAATGTCTAGCGCTTTCTCCGCAGCCAAGTTCACCACCCAGCCTTTCCCTCTCAACAACACTTCCCGCAGATCTCACGACAAGCCCCTCAATGTCCCCAGCGCCACCTCACCTTTCTTCGGATCCTCCCGCAAACTCCGCTTCAATTCTTCTTCCAAATTGAATCTCCACCGTCGATCGGGGACCGTGGTCGCCGTCTCCGATGTCGTCAAGGAAAAGAAATCCAAATCCATCCCCAATCTGGTAACCCCATTTTTCTCCTTTTTTTTTGGTTAAATTTGTTTCATAACAAATCTAGATTTTTATTCAATTTCGATTTTTTTTTCAGTTAATTACTAAAGAAGAAGGATTGGTATTGTACGAAGATATGGTATTAGGAAGAGCATTTGAAGATATGTGTGCTCAGATGTATTACAGGGGCAAAATGTTTGGTTTTGTTCATCTTTACAACGGCCAAGAAGCCGTTTCGAGTGGTTTCATTAAGCTTTTAAAGAAAGAAGATAGTGTCGTAAGCACTTACCGTGATCACGTGCACGCCTTAAGCAAAGGCGTCCCTGCACGTGCCGTCATGAGCGAACTCTTCGGCAAGACCACTGGCTGCTGCCGCGGCCAAGGTGGGTCGATGCATATGTTTTCGAGCGAACACAATTTGCTTGGTGGGTTTGCATTTATCGGTGAAGGGATTCCCGTTGCCACGGGGGCGGCTTTCACCTCCAAGTATAAGAGGGAGGTTCTGAAGGAAGCGGATTGTGATCATGTCACGTTGGCGTTTTTCGGGGATGGGACTTGTAATAATGGACAGTTCTTTGAGTGTTTGAATATGGCCGCGTTGTGGAAGCTGCCCATTGTGTTTGTCGTTGAGAATAATTTGTGGGCTATTGGGATGTCGCATTTGAGGGCTACTTCTGATCCTCAGATTTATAAGAAAGGACCGGCTTTTGGGATGCCCGGTATTCATGTCGATGGGATGGATGTTTTGAAGGTGAGGGAAGTGGCTAAGGAGGCAATTGGCAGGGCTAGGAGAGGAGAAGGTCCAACATTGGTGGAATGCGAGACATATAGGTTTAGAGGACACTCATTGGCTGACCCTGATGAGCTTCGTGACCCTGGTAAGCATTTCGTTATCTTTGCTTTTGTTAGTCTATTATTATGATTTCAATAGTTAACTGTAGTCATCGGCTTTTTACTTTATGATTCTGTTTCCTGAATTAGGTTGTTTTGATTGAGCTATTATTACATTACAATTTTTAATGGTAAAACAAGCACAGCCTGCATGCATGTGTCTTTTACCGTGGCTGTAATCTTGGCTTAAAGTTGAAGCGATTACTTTGTTTTTTGTTTTTTCACTTTGTATGTTACGTTAAAAGCATGTCCAAGTGAATTAGTGATGTAGAGGGAAATTGTGCATTTGACTTCTGTTGTTATTTTGGATCTTAAGAGTTTATAAATGTACCCTTTATCAATTTCTTGGTTCTTCTTTGGCAGCTGAGAAGGCTCACTATGCTGCAAGAGATCCAATCACAGCCCTGAAGAAGTATCTAATTGAGAACGGTCTGGCCAGTGAAGCAGAGTTAAAGGCCATAGATAAGAAGATAGATGAGGTGGTTGAGTATTCTGTTGAGTTTGCAGATGAAAGCCCCCTTCCAACTCGGAGCCAGCTGCTTGAAAATGTGTTTGCCGATCCAAAAGGTTTTGGAATTGGACCTGATGGCCGATATAGATGTGAGGATCCAAAGTTCACCGAAGGCACTGCTCATGTCTAAACTTTGGAAGTAGGACGATGATCAAAATCTATTTACGCTCACATTTTGTTATTGCATTCTCATATATTTAGTTACTGCTAGCAATCTCTTGTCCACTTCTTTGTAGTGTTTCTTGTGTAACAAGTATGTCTTCTTTAGGTTGTTTGTCTATTTAAAATTTTGGTTTCATGATTTAATTTCCATTGTTTCTTGGACATGTGGTTTGAGTGGCAAACACCAAAGGGTTGGTTGGCCCTATTTCCTGCCATGCTCACAGTTTGATGGTTTTCATATTTTGCATTTGCTATTAAAGTTCCTTCCATAAACTGACATTGCAGGGCAGCCACTTTAACTCTTCCTAGATTTTCCTGTCAGCTAATGCAGTGCCTCCTTTTGGGAATCCCTAGCATTTGCCTTGGAATTGTAGTGGGTATAACTCTACATGCATGCTTAGTGGAGTAGTTTTATAGACCTAGTAATATATGTGGGATGGCAACTTATTCAAAATACAAAGGAGTTTCTGATTTATGAAAACGATGAAGTATGTTTTGTTCTTTGTTTTATTTGTGACGAGAGAAAGAATTGCACACTATATTATCTTTATTATATTTGTAATCAATGAAAGTAGGTAAGTTTTTCATACCTAAAGTCATCATCTCTTTCCTTGTTAATAGGTGAGAGTAGCTTTGGTGTTTTCTTGTTTGCCTAAAGGCTAGTTGGTAACATGCATAAAACATGGTAGTCTCTTTTCAACAAAATCGGCTTCTTTATGGTCACTTTCAATGGCCTAAAAAGACAGTTGGGCCTCTCAGAGTTTAAATGGATATCAGGCTTAAATCCAAGCTGAAGGTAGCATAACTTCGCTTTAAAAGATTAAAATTACACCATTTTTGGCAGTTGTGGCTGGATGCTGCACGTAATTTAGGAACTCTTTGTTTAATTGAAATAAATAAATTGCTACAGATTTCAACAATATTTTGGTTTCATTCAAGTTCTGACAAGAAAACACGACATACTTTTTTATAATTACTGCGGAAGTTGGAACCGTTTTCCCATGGAACACCAGGAATTGGGCCCAATTGGTAGTTGCAAATCGGGAACGGTAACCTAAAATTGCTTGAAGAAACTTTCACAACAGTAAGCAACAATCTGATTCTAATGTTGGAGCTTCAAGAACCTTGATACCAGCCAAAAATTAGGTGGGCCATGGAAATTCTTTGCGAGAACTGTCATAAGGTGTACCTCTATTCAATCAAACCGCCTGCTATCAATGAAAAATACCATAAGCTTCTGTTGGTGGCTTTTCTATGGATCCAAAAATCACTGAGCAAATTGCATCTTTTCAAGAGCCAATCTTCCACATACCCCGAAAGCACCGAATAACAACATCAAACGAACTGCAAGCAATAATATGACTTTTAATTACTATTGCCAACATTTTTGAATTGCTTTACCAAGTTAGTACCAACACTTGCCAAACAAATATATAACTAGGCCGGAAAAGTATTGAATACCCTTAAATCTTGGTCTAGTTCAGTGCTCCAATTTCCATCACCGCCACATATTGGAGATATAGATACAAGGAAAGATAGTTTTCAGGAATTTTTTCCCAGCACGATAATACAGGTTTAAGCCATAAGGAAGCCCAGCTGGCTCACCTACCACTTTAAAATATGTTGCATCTGTTCTCCGATGTTAAATTAATGGGACAAGTACAACTCTAGGAACAGAGACGGAACTAACTAATTTTTATTGAGGAGGCCAAAGGTTAAGAAGAATAAAAATTAAAATTTTTTAAAGTTAATATATTGAACTTAACTATTAATAATTAAAAGATTTATAATAGATAATAATTTTATATAACATGTAAAATAAAAAAAATAAAAAAAAACTTATAATAGTAGTTTAGGAAAGTCTTATTCGACGATAGTAATATCTTTTTTATTATAAACAACTAAATTATTTGTAAGAAACTTATCATTCATTTTGTTTTAAAGTCTTGTTTTTCTCAATACAAACGACTAAAATATTAATGTAGTCAACATCCAATATTTTTATTTTATTATATTTAAGTTTATAATACTAACTATTAAACTATAATGTATAAAATATAAATAGTTAAGTATAATATACAAAATTAATAATTTTTTCTTATATTCAAGACAATTTCCTTTCAACTAAATATAAAACGTAAAGTACATTAAAAACAAATACTCAAGATAATTTTTTTCTATATAATTAGGATTAATAAAAAATAATATATTAGTAAAGTTTTAAATAATAATTAACAATACAACACTAAAACTTATATTTGAGAATTACATATATAATAATTTTTTAATTTTTAAAAATTAAAATCATTAAAAATAAAATCCACATAACAGGAAAAAAAATGATAAGTAGGAAATATAACATATATAACAAAAAAAATATGATTGATGATTCATAGAAATTTAAAAAAGAAAATCTATAAAAACTTAAAAAATATGAGTAAATAGAATATAATTAAAAAATAAATATAATAATAATATAAGTAGAAAAAATTAAATAAAAACTTTATCTTTTTATAATTTCACAATATAAAAACAGAAAAGAAAAAAAAAAGAAAGATGGATAGAGAAACTTAAAAAATAAAAAAAATTAAGAATTTGAGTAAAATTAAATAAAATTTATAAGATCATTTTATTATTTTTTAATTATATTACTTATTTAATAAAAAATTACTTTGAAAAATCATTAAAACATATATAATATATAAAATATTTCAAAATTTTTGGGGGGGCCAAAGGGACGCTCCGCCCCTGTCTAGGAATCGTTTGGTTTGGTATGAAGAAAGAGGAAACACATTTTCTATAATATATATAATTAAATTATATTACAGTATTTGTTTTGCAACAAATTACTATAATGTAAAATTACAATACAATCACATTATAATCAAAAGATGTGAAGTGATTGTAGTCCAAAACTAATACAATTATATTATATTGCACTTTATAATGTTATTCGATACATATTTACCTTTCATCTTTATTACTTTGTTAAAAACTTTTTGTAACGTTATAATTAAAAAAAAAATATAATATAAAAATTAAAATAAAATATAATAAAAAATTAAAATTTATATAATATAAATAAAAAATTAAAATAAAATATATAATATAAAAAATTATATTAAAAATAAAAATAAAATATATAAGATTATAATAAAAAATAAAAATAAAATATATGACATTAAAGATATATTTAAAAGATGATATTATATAAAAATTAATAATAAAAAATATAAATATATTATACTTACATTTTAATAAACAAGAGTAATTTTAAAAATTAATATTACATTTCCAATAAAGTACTTATAAATCAAAAACTGTAATATTATATTCTCTGCATTTTAATCATTATTTTACTTATATATCAAATACTGTATTATTATGTTTTCTGCAATCACATTAATTACATTACTTGTAATTATATTTTATTATAAAATACTAAATGTCACTCTAATGTGCTGAATCGGAAAGAGGCAACTTAAATATAAATTGATCTAGAGTTGCGCTTAAATGTGAGTCTTTTTTTCCTCCCAAAATGGCCATTCATCTCAAATTTGTGAACCACAATGGGCTCCCCATACCTTCGTTCGGAAGGTGATTGTATCCGAGTGCAGTGAGCAAGCAGACTGAGCTAATTTTAGGGTTAGGCCCAGAGGACCTCTTAATGCCTTCTTAGCTTCAAAGTTCTTATTTCACATATACTTGCCATGGTGGGGGAGAATGGAAACAAGCACACCGGCATAGCTCACTACTACTGAAACTTATAAGCTGTTTTTGGAAGGATGAATTGCCTATGGCAAGGAATCTATTGATTCCCTCCAATTGGTTCAGATAATGAGTGTGATAATTTACTTCAGGGGCAGGACTCTGGTTTAATCTAGGGATGGACCAGAAGCAATAGAAGTTGAAAACAATCTCTCCTAAAGAGAAAGCTTTGCTCGTAGCTGGGCTTGGGTGTTGAAGGGTGAAGCAAATTAGAACATTATTGCTCCTAGAGTAATTCCTGGGCATCCTTACCCCACCTCCATCCCTTGAATCAAGGACGTAGTCAATCTAGCTAGAGCCAACCTAGTTTAACCTTGTGCAAAGAAAATATTGTTCTCAAGAATTATAAAAGTTCAAATTCATATACATAGGGGCCAATCATTTAAAAAAGCAAACAAAGAATATGACTAAAGATATGGGAAAGCCAGGCCCATACCTGGATTAAGAAAATTCAAAGATTCCAGACATTGAAGGCACACAGCCAATTAAATTTGCAGCACTTTTCAAAAAAATAAAAATAAATATGCAGTATCTGTAAACTGTAATGCTATTCAAGGTCTCTTTGATCTAGATCGTATTTTCCTAATTAGGTAATCCTCCAATCCAGTGCCTGCGTCTACTATTCTTGTGTCTCGTTTTATTTCTACCTTCATAACCTCTTCTAGAATTTCCCCCATTCTCTCCGTTTCATAATCTTCACAAATCCTAGGAATTATCAACACCCAAGTATCCATATGTGGCACTTCCCCATACTTCAGCATTTCCCCTAACACTCCAATAGCTTCCTCAATCTTACCAACATTACAAAACCCTTTGACTAAAGCATGAGAAACAGAAAAATGTGGAGAAAAGCCCTTTATCAACATTTCCTCCATATACTTTTTAGCCTCATCAAACATCCCTTGATCACATAAACCCCCTACCAAAGTCCTATAGGAAACCAAATTCGGCAAACATCCATTTGAAGGCATATCCTCAAGAACCTTAACCGCATCCAGAGCTCTCCCTTCTCTACAGAAACCCAATATAACCGTATTATAATGCACAATATCAGGATTACACCCTTTAACTTTCATTCTACAAAGAAGTTTATAAGCTTCCCTAAGCTTCTTCTTCCTACACAAACTATTCAACAAGGTAGTATAACTCAACGAGTCCGGTATGAACCCTTTATTCAACATATCTTCCAACAAATCCCCAGCTGTATTCACTTGACTCTTCCTACATAACCCTTGCATTAATATCCTATACGACTCCACATCCGGCACAACATCTCTGTCAAACATTTTGTTGAACAGTTTGTAAGCAACACTCAAATCCCCATTCATACAGAACGCACCCATTAAAATATTGTAGGATTTCGTATTGGGTAAAACCCCGTGTTTGTGAGCGTTCTTGAAAAGGTCAAAGGCAGGCATCAGAAAGTTACGATGAGAAACAAGCAGTTCGAGAATGCGATTTAAGTGTTTGGGTAAAGGCTTGATGTTGAATTCAAGCATCTTGTAAAATGTTTTGAGAGCCCTTTCGGGTAAATTTGCTTCGGCGTAGATTTTGATAAGGTAAGAAAACAGAGTCGGGGTTACAGGGTACTTGTCGGATTTAAGACGAATGAGTAGGTCGTCGACGAGAGAGAAGTGTTTGGATCGGCCAAGTTTGAGAATGAGGACGAGAAACGAAGAGTAGGAGTTGCGAAAACCGAGTTGACTAGAGGCGTAGTCGAAGATTTCTTTGGCGAGGAGAGGGTCGGACTGGGCGGATATAAGTTTTTGAACTCGTGCCGGGGAACCAATCGCGGAAGTGCAAGTACGAGGTGGCTGTTGTTTGTGGGGTGGGCCCGGAGATGAGGAGGAGGAACGGAAGAAGAGGAATGGAGGTTTTGGCGGGAAGGTGAGTGAACGAGAGACGGTTTTGGAGGAACTAAAGAGAGCTTGCTGCATTTCTTTGTTGTCTGGTTTCTGTCAGCCAGAAATGAATAATGATACCAGTTACGCATAACTAATGGGCTACAACTTTCAAGCAGAAGAAGGAACGAAAGGTTATCGCGATGGCTGCCCAATGAAATTAGTAGTATGGGCTAGATGTGTTCCTTGGTCCAGCTACTTGTCCGGGTCCTCAGGCTCGACTCGAAACGGGCCAAGCGCACGGTTTTGGAGTTTGAGTCATTCCTTGATCCAAATGCTTATTTCATCAGAGAGATTTGTGATGCAAAGTTGCAAACCACAAAACCCACTTTGGCAAATAAGTTGGCTGCAGCATCTTAAACTTAAGCCGCTTGGTTTGGTTGATAGTAATAGAAATCTACTTGACCAGAGGGAGCCCTGCAATAGTCTCTTGTTTTCAAAAGTATTCCCCACAATAAGTACATGACTTTCACAACTTGAGACAGAGTCTCTTTCTCATGATAGCACCGAGACACTTTCTGAGGTATGAAGACACTCCACATCACACTGAATCACGTTTTCCCTCGAGTCCTTGCTTTGTTTCTAAACACGACCACTTCTCACTTAGCCGTCTGGAATAACCCTGCTTCACACTTTTGGCACTTCATTGTATATTTTCATTTCTTTGTCCATTTGATCCTTCATGCATGATGCATTCCCTCCAATCCACAACTAACTAATGCCTGATTAATTAGTTCCTCTAGATAATAAAAATTAATGAATAAATTTAAGTGATTTTTTATTAGTGTCATTTTGAAAATAAATCTATTCATGAATCAAGTACATAAATTGTTAATTTTTTGCTTTTTTACATTTGATGGAAGGAAGATTTGAACATTATTCTTTTTGAGAGAAAAATAATGTATTAATAAATAAATCAAATATTTGAGTGTAAATAAATTGTTAATTGTATATCTTCATTTTTGAAAAATAAATTCGTCAGCTCTCATTGTACAACTTTGTTTTGTTCATCTACAAGCAGTTTTTGAAGAGCTTTTTTATTCAATAGTAAGATATTTTTAATGAAATCCAATAAGATTATGAAATAAATAAAATGTAATTTAATAATTTAATTGAAAAAGCCTTTTTGACTATTTCCATTTTCGCAACTCCATTTCCTATTTCCAATTTTTCCTCATTTGTTAGGTTTCCTATGAAAAGGACAGGCATGAGGCCATGGGACACCTGCCAGTTGTAGACATATTCATACAAAACACATTACCCTTTCGAATTGTCGGCCCAAACCATTTTGTATTTTAGAAATACTAACTTTTGTTTTTTCTTTTGTTCATAGAAAAAGACAGCTCACCATGGAAGCAAAGAGTTTCCATCTTCCAAGAAATGAAATGGGCGGCTGGTATATTTTGCCCAAGCTTTTTAACTATTGTTCATCAAACACTTGTTAGAATCTCCCGCCTTTCTTTTGCTTTGTCATCCAAAATTAGTAGGCGTTGACTAATGAACCAATGATTTGTAGCCATGATCAATTCAAGCGAAGATTGTTGGCATCTCATGCGTAATATTTAAAAAGCTAATCTTGATGACTGGTCCAAAATACTCCACGTCATATTGTGTCTGCAGAGCACATAATGATCAACCACGTGTTTTTCTTTATTTATTTTTTTATTTTTATTAATTAAACAGAAATTGCTTGCCATTGGGACAAAGGGAGGAAGATATGAAACGTAAATTCTGGACTAAGTTGTCCCGGTGTTGCTGGCGTGTTAATGATGGAGAGAGACACGAGGAGTCGAAAAAGTACCTCGTTAAAACGAATGGATAGCAGCGCACGCTGCTCGCTACACGCTCCATGGATCATCCGCTTAGTAGAGGCTCCAGTAGTCATAGTCATTGCTAATATCCTTTGCTATTTATTAGGCCTTACTCTACTTTGTATTAACGGTTTTGTTAACCTAATTTTTAAAAATTATTAATTTTTAATACAATTAAATTATTTACATTAATTATTGCTCTTATATTTATAAATATATGATTATAAATAATACCTTAACTAAACCTAAAAAAATATCTTAGAGTATTTATTAAGAAAAATGAAAATGTGGGGCATTTTGGCCTAACTAGTAACATTTTGCTCAATTATTTGGGCATCCTTGGGAAGAATCCTAATCAATAAAATATAAAGTTGAAATAAGGTGGTGTAATATTAGTATTAGTAATATTATAATACCACTTAAAAATTCTATAAAAGTCTAAGCGGTATGAGTGACTATGACTCTATGAGAGAATTGGAGCAAGAGATTCCATCAATTATAGTTTTTTGATTGGACCCAACAACTAATCTTGTTTAAAGCTCCCTTATTTTAGCAAATAAAAAAAAATAAATGTCCCTTCAAAAATTAACCAGATTAAAGCCTTTGCCTGACCATCCATTAATGCTTTCACCTATAAAAACATTTACTTTGCCAAATTATATTCTCCGTTGATTCGTTTAAAGATAGGGATGCCATTTTATATTTGTTTTCTGCAAATGCCAAGCTCACTAAAAAAAATGCTACTTCAAGGAGATGGTCATCCCCCAACTAGATATTATTATTATTATTATTTTTTTTTTTTTCTTTTTTCTGTGTGGACATTTCACTTCAATCTTTCTATCATCATTCAAATATAAAGAAAATAAAGAGTACTACTTGCAAACCAAGACAGGAGGGCCCACCTTATCAGTAGCCTACTTGTGGCTATTATGGTTATTAAAGGAAAAAAAATCCAAATCCACAGTAAAAAAAGAAAAAGCAGATAGGCAGATGTAGCATTAGCAAGCAATGAGCAGGAAAAAAAAAAAATAAAGTCCTCCCTCCCACCCAAAAAGTAAGCTCAAAGCCACAAACGCCAGATTCTCTTAAACGATCCACGTGTCGCATTCCCCACCAAGAGATCGCAAGTGTGGTATTGGTATGCCAACGTGGCAGCCGTCACCAAAAAATATCTTCCCTCGAACATCCCGCACCGGCCAAACACGTGTCCCCTTCCCCTCCTCCTGCGGCCCCCACCCAACAGCGTGGACCAGCACGACCACATCATCGCAGTGCCGTCCCCACACACGCCCCCCCTAAAAAATCAATAACAGTGGCCCGTATTGCGCCACGTAATCTTCGCGAAACAGAAGCCAATGGCGGCCCACGATTTGATCTGACTCACTCCCCCGTTTCTTTAAGAGAGGAAAACAGAAAGTCTTCGTTTCTTCTTTCCTTTTGTTATCCAAGAAGAAGAAGATATTTATGCGGTTTTCGCGGTCCTGAACGAAAGTTGGCTAATCAAAATTTAGGCGGTTTTTGCTTCTCTCACTTTTCAGATATTTCTACAGTTTTTTGGTTAGGGATGAGGTTATTTGGATAATTTCACTGCAAAATAAAGAGTTTTCTTTCTTTCTTTCTTTCTCCTTCAGCTCACTCTGCCTTTTTTTTTAACTGAGAAATTAGGGTTTTCTGTTTTGGTGTTACCGAACAGGGTGTTTGAGAATGGGTGAAGTTGGTATGGAAGTGGAAATGGAGGTAGGGACGGCGGGGGAGAGGAAGAAAAAGAATAAGAACGAGGAAAAAGATGGATCTTCGGAGGTTGTTCTGTGGGACAGGTTCTTACCTCGGATGGTTCTCAGAGTTTTATTAGTTGAAGCCGATGATTCCACTCGTCAGATTATTACCGCTCTTCTTCGAAAATGCAATTACAAAGGTTTCTTCTTTACCTTTCCTTTTGGCATTTTATTAGTATTATTATCATTATCTCTAGATCTGCATGCTATGATTATTTTCGAATTAAAATTTTTAGTTTAATTTCCCCTGTTTTTTTATGATATCTAATTTTCATTTGTGTTTTTTTTAGTAGTTGCGGCAGTTCCTGATGGTTTAATGGCATGGGAGACTTTAAAGGGTGGACCGCATAATATTGATCTTATATTGACTGAAGTAGAGCTGCCATCGATATCTGGATTCGCTCTTCTTACTTTGGTCATGGAACATGATATTTGCAGAAATATTCCTGTTATAAGTATGTACTTTCTACTAACTTTGTTGTTGCTCTGCCATCTTTAATATTGTCTTTTAAACTTTAATTATCCTTGATTATATATGAAGCTAATATGTTAAAGTGTAATTTTATCTTTTGGTGATCAAAACAGTGATGTCATCGCATGATTCAATTAGCACGGTTTTGAAGTGCATGTTAAAAGGTGCAGCTGACTTTCTTATCAAGCCTGTTCGGAGGAATGAGTTAAGGAACCTCTGGCAGCATGTTTGGAGAAGACACTCGGTATGCTCAACGTTTGGTTCTGTTTTTCTCTGTTCAAATCAAGCATTTAACTTGGATTGAACTTTTTGTATTTGCTTTAATTTTTATCAGCTAGGTGGTGGACGTGTTCCTCATAATCTACCTGCTACAGAACATAAAGTTGAAGCCACAGCTGAAAACAATGCTGAGAGCAATCAATCGAGTGATTATGGATCGTCTACACAGCAAAATAAAGAAGGAAGTGATACCCAAGTGAGCATTTCTTCTTCTGTGATATAGGTTTAATAAGGGCTTGCGCATGCTTCTACTGAGGTCACTATTTATATGCTATCAGCCCACTGGAGTTGTAATCTAATGGTTTAGCTGTTTTGATGATTTTGCAAAACTTTGATAACATCCATGTCCATGACATGTAGTGTTCTTTGAATGTCCCATAGCCAAGGGAAGTTAAACTCATTAGGTATTTGCAATATGACAAGCTTAGTATCAGTTGAGATCTATTTATTTTATTTGGGGCCATACTGATATCACGCTCTACGAGAAGTCTTGTATTCATGATGCAATGCATATGTGAGGCTACTTATTGTGTGAGGAAAATTTCTTTTTGAGATTAGGCTGGCTTCATGAAGTTTCACATAGAGACTGCATGTTTTGCCACCTCTTGTGCAGAGCTCTTGTACAACGCCTTACTTGGAAGCTGAGAGTACATACATGCAAAATATGCAGGGTCTTTCACAGCTGAAGTGTACAAGTGCAAATTTTAGTGATACAGGCGGAAAGCAGCTAGGAAATGTTATCAAATTGTGTCAAGAGTCACTTCAAGCAGAGGGTCAAGCTGAAGGTGTGTTATCATCTCTTTTTACCCTATTTTACATTTATTTATTTTCCTTTTCGGATTTCAGCTAAATGAAAGAAAATTGCTTACCTCTTTATGACGAGGGATGTCTGACAAGCTATTTGTTTCAGAAAATTCAAATAGATTACAAAAGGAGGTTGCTCATTGCATTGTAGCTTGTGAATCAACTGCATCTAAATTGGAAGAAAACCCTGCATCTGTTAAAGGGATGACTCATGATACTGCTGTTGGACTACAAAGTTATAGAGAAAATGAGAATGTTATGATTAGAGTTGGCTGCAATGATGAATTAGTTGGACCTCCAACTGGAGCTATTGACTTGATTGGTTCATTTGATAATCGACCAAAGGGCACTTTTGGGCTTTCTATTTTTAGTGATGGTGCAAACAAGTTTGAATTTTCTCCACAGTTGGAGCTTTCCTTGAGAAGATCTTGTTTAAGTAGCACTAAGAACCAAGATACCAGTGAAAGGCCTACACTAAACCATTCTGATGCATCGGCTTTTTCATGGTAAATTTTCTGTTTCCTTTCTTTTATTTACTGTATAATTGAGCTTGAGATCTACAGATGATTAGGCTAAATTGAGATGCCATTCTGTTGTTTTCTTGATCTTTGTTGGAGAAACAGAAAGAGTTGCTTTTTCTTCTGTTTTAATATTTATTTTATTTGTCTCTCCATGTTTTACTATTTTTATCAAAGTTTTTTTTTTTTTTTGCTATTCTGGAAAATCAGTGTTTCTTGGACAACTATTTAATTGAAACATCTTCTGGAGAATTAGAGTTTAGGTAAAGGTGAATCCTTGTACAATGCTGTCGAGGGCGGTGGAGGCAATTTAGAGGTGGCTACAGTGACATAGTCACATAGGTTAGTGAATACTCCCTGAAATTTCCAAAAAAAGGGCCATAATTAAAAAAAATTATCAATTTGCCTAGTTGTATTTTGAATTGAGTGATATATGCAATTGCCGTATCATATTTTAATTAAAATCTGCTGCCTCTATATAGACAGCTTGTACCTCCTTTTCTAGGATTGGGAAATAATCTTAAGTGAAATATGTATAAATTTTCCAGGGACTTGCTTAACCTGTCACGATCTTGAGTGGGCATTTCTTTAATTTGTTTGTGCCAAGTATTTTACTTGGTGGACCAGATTATCTCTGCAAACAGTTCATTGAAATTTGAAAGAAAGATGGCTGTGTGCCTTATCTCTGTTCCTTGAAATGTTATGTAGCTTGTCTTCTGATGATTGCTAAGCTTCTTTCTGCAGGTATAACAATAGCAAGTCATTACAGCCCATTGTCCCTACACTAGCTGGCAATAGAGCTGCATTGAAGGAGGGTGACGGTAAATCTGGACAGCACCTGGAAAGTACCAATGGTACTTCTCAACCACATGTTGTTTTAGTGAGTGATAGTTGGGAGAATCTGCCCAATCCAGTCACAGGTCAATCTGAACTAACATGTCCAAGTGCCCAACTTGGGCTGATTCCTGTTCCAGGGGTGAGGTTGGATGATATGTATGCTGGATGTAAGAATGTTTTCCCACGCGTTTATTATGCGCAATCAGGTTTCCCCCCTGCATGGAGTCCCAAACCAGCTAGACAGCGAGAATATTCTCCCTTTCCTGTGAACACCTCAGTGCACTCTAATCCTGATGTTCATGACTCAGAACAAGGTGACCACCAGTCTGATGAAGCTACCAATTGTTCTATTGACCAGACTGTTCGAGAGCAGAACAAGCAGGAGCCTGTTGGGGAACCAAGGTGCAGTTCTTCTATTGCTGACCAGAGTGCTTGCAGTAGTTTATCTAATGGTGTTGTAAATCATGAAAGCAGCAGCGCACAGGGAGGTGTTTCAACGAGGAGTGATGCAAGGGCTAGTGCTACTTTTGTTGCAGCAGTTGATAATGGCACAATCACAGAGAGTTTCAATGATAGCAATTTCTTCAATCATGATGGATTGAAAGGGGTGGATACTCATCGCTCCAGCCAAAGAGAAGCCGCTTTGACAAAGTTCCGACTCAAGCGGAAAGATCGATGCTTTGAGAAAAAGGTATATTGCTACTACTACCATTATGGTTGTAATTGGTTTAGGATAAACTCAAGCTTTGCATAAGGAAATATGGTTGTATGCAGACGACAGTGTACATTTTTTCACCTAAATGTCGGTTGGTGTCACTACACCACAGCCACTCTCTTTGCCCAATCTTATCAAATTGGTGCCATCTAACCCATCATTTTGCTCAAGTATTATTATTCTAATAGGTCTTTTCTTTTATATATGCTGTGCTGTAGCTACAAGTATTTTTAACTTTGTTCAGAAGCTCAAATTTTAATTTGCTTCAAAATCCAAACAACTTTAGATTCAGAGACATGCCCTCTCAACCTCTTTAGAATGAGTTAACATCCTGTTTTGCGCCATGGTGAGAAAAGGAAATCAGAAAGTAACAAGTTTATAGAGGCTTATTTAATTCTTTAATGAGTAACTTTTTTGCACAGGTTCGATATCAGAGCCGGAAAAGACTAGCAGAGCAGCGTCCGCGAGTGAGAGGGCAGTTTGTCCGTCAAGTGCAGAATGAAATCCCCGTAGGTGATGCTGGTGGCCCTAAAATGTGACGATACAAACCTGCTTTCCCACCGACTTGGAGATTGATTCTTGATCAAAGCATGAAACTATTCAATTTTCTGTTGCAAGCATATTCAACAAGTTTTTTGAAAGCAAAAGTAGGATCATGTCATAGCTGAAATATTTGCAAGCTTCTCTGGTAGCAGTGGGCGAGGACAGTAGTTTTTGCATCCAACTGAAAGAGTTAGCATTGTAATTATAGTGAGGTAGTCTTGGTTCTTTTTCATCGTAGATTATGTATGATTGTATGCACATTGGACAACTTAATTGTAGTTTAGGCAGGTTAGTTAGTTGTATAAGTTTGCTTCAATAGGGTAATGTACGTATTGGTGTCTTTGACTCTTTTCTTTACAACTTTGGTTATTCTACTGAATGATTTCTCTTTTAGACTGCGTAGGAGAGCTCTCATTCTGTATTTGGTATATAATGATCTTACTATTCGCTGCCTTTTTTTTTTTTTTGCATAAAAGAAAAATTGCACTTGGAGCAAATCTTCTGATTGTTGAATAGAGTCGAAATAGCTCTAGTGAAAGGGAAAATCCTGAATTTCTATATCTCGGGAAACGCATTTATGAGAGATTAATGTTTGATGAGAGCCTCCATTGTGAAAGAAGAGGGCCATAAGGAAGAAACAAATGGGAAGAAACAAAGTAAATAAGTCGCAGAAGGTGAAGAATGTGATTTTCAACTAAAACGGAGAAAAGGAGTGGAGCGAAACGGTGGACTTCTCACATGGAAGGAGGAGGAAAAAGCAGGGAACTGTGACATGTATACATGCACGTGGGTCCTGGTTGAATAGCCTTGGATCTGGTGAATGACGAGGCATGAACCTATCGGGGCCAAGCATGTAGAAAAGGCGAAGAAAAGCCACCTATTCTTCTCATGCAGATACAGTTTGGGTAAGAACTTATCCATTTGTCGGTGCTGCTCGTGGCCACTGCCCGACCCTTTATGCTTACCATCGAGAAAGATAAATTACAAAGAAAAGAACCTATCCCTTGATCTCATTTCTCAATCTCTTTCTCTTCTTTTACCCACTAAGGCTCCTTTGTTTGGGACCCAGATTAGCATCTTTAAATTACAAGCATGAAAAAAAAAATTTGAAGGTTAATGTGTTTTCTT
The DNA here is from genome assembly GCA_036013995.1 of Theobroma grandiflorum. NCBI lineage: Eukaryota > Viridiplantae > Streptophyta > Magnoliopsida > Malvales > Malvaceae > Theobroma > Theobroma grandiflorum. The sequence goes on from CP142130.1 coordinate 5,151,451, forward strand.
TCATCACTTGGGGGAAATGCTTTGGAACTACACATTTTATTTACCTTTTCCCTTTCTCCTATTTTCTTCTATCCTTTACATGAACAAAGTACCAAAACGTTTGCTAATATTGAATAAGGAGATTTGAGACAAATCATGAGAAATCACTGTCGTCATAATGGTATTAGTCCTCATTAGGAAGTATTTATATCAATCCACAAATTAAGGCATGATATACTGCTGACATCATGTAATGTCCTACTGACGCAAGGGCTAAAGCTAATGACGAGCCATCGTACCACTGATAAGCTTCGCATTTCCATCAAACTTATGCTTTATCAAAATAAAACAATCTGAAAGTAATTGGATTACATATATATATATATATATATATATATAGGCAGTCAACATTGCATAACATTTCGTAGTTTTTGATGATGTATAAATGTTAACAGTGCACTAGGAAAATTAGAAGGTTGATAAGTGTCCTAATAGAATATATTTATAGAAATTAATAAAAAAAATGAAATTATTAAATGGGCATGTGTCATTTTTTAACTACTTTTGTGGGGTTTAGAATAATATATAATCCAATAACTATTAGAGAAAAAAAATAAAGAATCTTTTGCAGTTGATTTATAATGAAGGCATGATTAATGATAACGAGGTGTGAAGCAATTAAAAGAGGAAACAGGAAGCATAAATTCAACAAAGAAGTATCTTGGAGAGGGGTTTAAGATTCGGAGAGCAGTGTCTAAATAGTTAAATTGAACCTGTTCTCATGCGTATTATTAATTGCTTCATGGCAGTGCTTTACCCAATTTGCTTCCTTTTCACATCTCTTTTTGTTCTGGATATATGGCATTGTTTTCCCACTCCCTCCAAATAAGTTAGAAAGCAAAAGCAAGGGATAAAAAAAGCTAAGAGAAAGAAAAGAGCACCCACCTTGTTCTAAATAAAACACAAGAAAGAAATATCACTTTGGCAAGCATCAACCCAACCCTCCCTTCTTTTCCCTTTCTTTTTTGTTCCATTTTTCACACATATTCTTCTCCTCTATTTTTATTTTCCACATTGTCACTCGGCCCACCGTCACCACCCAGGAACCCTCCTCTCTCTTTCAGTTTCCATTCATCATACAGTAAAGGTACAAATTCCCTCACATTTATATTCGGTTTTCCATGGCAGACCAAGAGCAAACACAAGAGCAGCAACCTCAAAAACCCAAAATGAACACATATATGCCACCTTCCCATCCTAAACCCAAGTTACCGTGGTACAGCCAAGAAGGCGCAGCCCGCTTCTGTTGCTTATGTATTTTCATATTCCTCCTCTTAGCAGGAGCCACAGCCCTGACTGTTTGGCTCGTCTACCGTCCCCATAAGCCTCGTTTCACTGTTGTCAGTGCTGCTATCTATGAACTCAACGCCACCTCGCAACCCTTCATTTCCACTTCCATGCAGTTCACTATCTTTACAAGAAACCCCAACAGGAGAGTCTCCATCTTGTACGAAAAGTTGCAAGCTTATGCTTCGTACCGAAACCAACAGATAACTCCTCCAGTGGACTTGCCACCGCTGTACCATGAGACAAAGAGCACGGTGGCACTGTCTCCGGTGCTTGGTAGCGAGACGGTGCCGGCGTCGGCGGAGGTGGTGAATGGACTAATGATAGATGAGGCTTACGGGGTGGTGGCGCTGAGGGTGGTGTTGTTGGGGAAATTGAGATGGAAGGCTGGTGCCATAAGGACCGGGAAGTATGGAGTTTATGTGAAATGTGATGTTTGGGTGGGATTGAAGAAGGGTGTGGTAGGAGATGTTCCTTTGCTTGGGGCTCCTCCCTGTAAAGTTGATATATGAAGTATGTGGCGATGCATGTGTAAGGAGGCTTTTACCTTAAAAGCTTTTTCTGGGTTCATGAATTTTGCCGTAGCTTTGGTACTTTACTTTCTCTTACTTTTGTAAACTATTTTATGTTTTTTATTATCTGTGGAATGACAGGAAAAGAAAATCAAAAACAAGTTCAGGCACCGTGGCACAGTAGAGGAAACATGTACTACAAAGCAATGTGGTCAGAACAATTAATGCAAAAAAGGACCTTTTTCTTCTTGTTCATCCTCTATTCTTCTTCTTCTTCATTTCTTTTTCCTATTCAGCGTCAGCTTGTTCCACTGGTATGACAGTGAAGTGGCTGATAATTGCTCTGACATTGCTCTTTTTGTCGGTTTACAATTTTTGGGATTGCCACCAAGGCGTCAAGGTTTAGACGCATGGCTCGACATGCAACAAAGTTGGCCAACATCTGTTTTTATCTTTTGCTATGACTCCATCTATCCTGCCTCAGCCCACTTGCTTTACCTTCTATAAAGGTAGTAGTATTAATGACGTCCGTTTTGCTTTCTAATTAGTCTAGTTTCATTAGTGGGTCTAGACTCCACTATAGGAAAAAAAAAAAAAAAAGAAAAACAATGCTGTATACATAACATTTTGTGGAGAAAAAAAAGATACTTGCGTTGCCCTCACTGCTTTATCACATATTTGATTATACCATTCCTCACTTGGAAACTGAGACCAAGTGTTTTTACCGACAAAGACACAAAGTTAGGGTTCTTTAATAAGCTGCCGAGAACCTTTCATTTTATGTATCCCTCTCAATGTTATTTCCTTCATTTCCCTAACTTTATTAGAACCAGTTGCCTTTAGAACTCATAAGGACTGCTCAAATCGTCTACCTATGTCTAGAATCTATTATTGTTGGAGTAATTGGTATGGTCCAGACCTCTTCTTCTACTTTTCGGTTTCATTTTTTTTCTTCGGAACCTCTTATGTTGGGCATAGCATCTATCCCTTTGTTTCACTGTTTTCGGATTCTCCATGTCAAGTGGTCACAGGAGGTATCAGATTCATGTTGCTTAACTAAGGAAAATGTTAGAGATGTTACTGTCTGATATTATGTCCGAGTAGACATAAAAATTATTAATTTTAAATTTATAAGATTAATTTTAAATTTGAATAATAAAAATTATATTTAATTAAAAATATTTTAAGTTATTCATGTTAAACATGTTAGAAAAAAAATTATGTCAATCATTTAATTACATTTATTAATCATATTGTGTTGTAAAAAATTTTTTAACATGTTTAATAAATGTGTTAACTATATCTTATTGTATTACACGATTATTAAATATATTATTATCGTGTTTATATACTCATATAATTTTTAATATTTTATATATTTACAATGTACGATTAAAATATGAAAATACAAATTGAGAGATTTACTTAATTATAATTAGTGAATAATGACAGAGATACTATGGGAATAATTAAAAACTTAGGAATCAATCCTGGGAAGAACCTTAACTTTGTCGGCGAGTTAGGCAGGTTCTCTTTCAACATCAAAGTTAGAAGAAGTAGGTGGGCCAAAAGATAAAGTGATTCATTTCTAGAAGATAAGGGGCACAAAAAGAGATAAAGCACGAGACAAAAAAAAAAATAAAAATAAAAAGCTAAGAAGTGGAGGAACGATTGAAAAAACAATTGGCTATATGTCCATAATATTCTATGGATCTGCAACTTCGGTGTAATACATGGGTACCTATCTTCTATGGTAAAAAACTAAATATGTAGAAAAACAGGAGCCGCTCAATAAGTTTAAAGATTTAAACTAAAATATTTAGTGAAATTTTTTTATTAAAGTTAAAAAAATTATTAAAATTTTATTTTTTTAGTTTTTTTAGATATACAATTTTTATATATTTTAAATGATTAATATAAAATTAACAATTAAATTTTTTAATTCAAATAAATTAACTATCATATAAAATAAAAGTAATATAATAATATAATATAAATTCTAAACTCAAGTAAAAAAGTCTGTAAATATTAAAACAATAGTACTTAATTGTTGAATGTTTATTGCAAACCACAAATGAAGCACACGGTTTTATGAAGATAATAACATAATAGATTTCTTATATATTCTTTAGAGAAAAATTAAAATTAAAGAAAGAAAGAAGAAAGAGCAAATGAGAAAAGAAAAATTCAAAAGCAGATATTATACATTGAAAAGGAAATAATTGGTTTTATATATAGAAAAAAACATTATTAAAAATTATTAAACATGTTGATTGGAAATAAGAGAAATAAGTAAGAAAAAAATAATTATTGGAGATAATTAAATATATATGACCGTTAGTTAATTGAAAATAAAATAGCATCTTAGAAATTAAAAAGTGACAGAAAATTAAAATTTATTAAACATATAATTAAAAAAAATAAAAAAAAAGTAATTTTATTAATTATTTTTTATTTTTTCTATATTTTTAAAATAATTAATTATATTATAAAATTATAAAACTCCTAAATTGGAGGTGGAAAGCCCATGCTTGGGTGACTTCACCCAAGGGCCGGCCCTGTAGAAAAGGAAAGTTAACTGGCAAGGGCTCAAAATAAAACAGCAATTACTTTCTGCTTCAACTAAGGTCACTGCTTTGCTGACTTATTTGTTAATTTGTACCTCGAAGTGGTCTATACATGATTTACACACTTGATATAATGCAGACAAGATGAAATTGAGATGGGGCTTAATTTATATATATTGTTGAAAAGTTGTGATTTCATTAATACTGGAACCTTGTACATCCAAATTCTGACTGGTAAGTTTATCAGTGGGAACAGATACAATCAACGAGGACCTTAATGTCAACACTGTAAGAGTAAACAAGAAGGATTAGCACCCATTTTTCAACTCTTTTTCACAAAAACCAAATAAACCTCTGCACTGCAAGCTATAAGTAAGAGCTGAAAACAGAGCAGTGCATAACCTTGCCCTCCTCGATATAGCGCAACGTACACCCGCAGCATCCATTTGACTCCATCCCTATCTCGGCAGTGAGCTGGTAGCTGCTTTTTCCTACTGAGAAAGCGACATATATCACCTTGATCTCCCGTTCCTCGCCCTTATAGCCAGACTTGGCCGTTAGAATAACAGCCAATGCATTCACACCACTCATGAATTGAATTCAGTTCAAAACATATCAGTGGAACACTGGAACAGAGGAAGCTCCCTCGCCCTTAAACTCACTTACACTTTTCCAAATATCAGCACACTTTTTTTTTAATCAAAAATTAATAAACTTCGCCGGTTAGTCAAGGCAGACACACTCTTATTTCCTACAAGACAATAGTCCCGTATTCACTTAAGTTTGGAATGCCCAATTGTGATGGATAACTATCATGTACCCTGGAAAATCAGAGTTGGATTAGTCCAAAGAGCTTTAGCCCCTGCCCCTTAATTGCCTAAAACAATGACTTTCAATTAGGTATTGATCACTCATTTTGTTTCTACCGTTTGGGAACATTTCTCATTCATTTTATTTATTGAATTTAACTACCAATGAATACGGTTTTGATTTGGTAGATACTTAATTTTGATTAATACATATTCTCTAAAAAATTATTTTATAACAAAATTTTATATAGAAAAACAAGCAAAATAAGTGAAACACTACTTTACATAGAACGACTAAAACAAGAGAAGTGCTACAAAAACAAATGAAATGCTACTTCATGTAGAACAACTAAAACAAAGAGAACACTACTTCATGTGGAACAACTAATATAAGTAAAATAACTACTTTGCACGGAATAACCACTTCACACGGATGATAATGAAAGCAACCCAAAATAAGTGATTGGATTCATGGGTTACTTTTATCTTGAGATGTTTCGAAAAGTTTGGCTTGGTGGCTCAGATGTGGAGGTAGTTAAGAAGTCTTCCTCTTAACCTTTTTCTTGAAAAATAAGTGTTTTCCCCTTTTACCTTGTTCTTGTGTACCTGTTCATATACATCTTCTTCTTTTGTACATGTTCATGTACAGCTTCTTCTCTTGTGCCTTTTCTCGTATACCTCTTCTCTATTACCTTTTACTTAATAACAAGTCTTGTTACATTTAATTACTTCAACAATCACGTAATAAGTTTCTAACCATTACTCGATATTAACTCTTAATGATGGTTAACTAACATTAAAGCTCTTTTTAATAATATCATTCACTACGTACATTAAAGCCTTTTTGAGTAACCACTACTTCTGACATTATATATAGAACCTTTACAATTCATTTGTGAACGCTCTTCCCTTACCAAAGCTAACAAATTCTCCTCCAAAGTTTCGCTCTTTAATTCTCTTCTATCTGCCACGATACTTAGTACTTCAGAAACTACTCCAATCTTTTTCTCTGTTGCCTTTGGTACATTCTTTTACTTGTTTGCAACGCTTTCTCTCTCCCTATTACTAGAACCCTTTCACATTTTGACGACTCCATTAGGGATCAAACCCAGAATCTTTGATTTTTGCAAAAAGGGTTCTTATGATAAAGAGAGAAGGTGTTGTGAAAAAGTAAAAGAATATGCCAAAAGCGATGGAGAAAAAGATTGGAGCAATTCCTAAAGTATTAAATGTCATGACAAGTAGAAGAGAATAAGAAAAAAAAATTAAGAAGTAGAAGAGAATTAGAGAGAAAATTTAAAGAGAGTAGCTCTAAAGGAGAATGTGTTAACTCTCTTAGAAAGAGAAATCCCTCTAAATGAATTGTGAGGCTCTATATATAGTGCAAAAAGTGACAACTACTCCAAAATAGGCTTTAATGCATCAAATAAATGACATTATTATGAAGAGCTTTAATAGGAGTAACCGTTACTGTAACACATTATGTGGCCATTAATATGGTGATTTTATGGCATATAATGTGAGTGACCATTGAAGTAATTGAGGGTAATAAGACTTGTTCTTGAGTAGAAGATAATAGAGAAGAGGTCTATGAGAAAAGCCATATGAGAACAAGTTTAAAGAAAAAGATGTATGTGAACATATATAAAAAAAGAAAGTGTACGTGAACAGATACACGAGAACAAAGTAAAAAAGTGAAACACTTGTCCTTCAAGAAAATGTTAAGAAGAAGACCTTTTAACTACCTCCAGATCTGAGCTACCAAAACAAACTTTCTGGAACATCCCAAGATTAAAGTAACTCATGAACCCTACCACATATTTCGAGTTACTTTCACTACTATCCATGCAAAGTGGTTATTCTAATAATATTAATTGTTCCACATAGAGTAATACTCTATTTATTCTAGTTGTTATGTATGAAGTAATATTCACTTGTTTTAGTTGTTTTACGTGAGGTAGTACTTCACTTGTTTTAGTTGTTTTGTATGAAGTAATGCTTCATTTGTAATGATTGTTCTCATTATTCTCTTAACAATATTATATTGAAAAATAATTTTTTAGAGAATAGGTATTAACCAATATTGACTATCTACATTTTACCCACTGCATTAAAATTATTTCTTAAAAATAATAATTATGTATAAATTTAGAGTGTAAAAGTTTTATTTTGTACTATAATGTATTGTACAGTAACACTTCAAGTAGTAACGCCTCGAGTAGTACTTTAGCCAGTGATGCTTCAGGTAGTAATATGTTATTATCTTATGTAGCATTTGATTGATCATGTAACAATATATTTTTCATAAAATAAGATATTCAAAATATAAATTGTAAAATGAAAGTTAATTTTTTTTATAAAAATTTTAATTCTATATGCCTTATAAATATGAAACTTACTATGAACAATTTTCTTCATTTAAATTCCAAGCAAAACAAAATTCAAAGCAAGATTTGTTGTTTTGTGTATCTTTTTGAGCAAGCAAGTTATTATTCTTCTTCTTATAATTTCTTGTTTACTTTATCTCTCTCTTTTTTTATTTGCATTTTCTTACTTTTCAAAAAAATTAAATTTCTTTTGCTTGTTGCCCTCCACGTGAAATTTTTATTATATGATAAAAGAAAATTTTTCATGCATGAGATGAGGCTTTTTAATTGAAAAAGAAAATTTTTCTATGTATATATATATATATATATATATTCAAACAAATAAATAAATTGTTTGATTTTAAAAGAAGAATTTAGAACAAGTATTATTTATGTTTCATAAGAAAACTATCTTGGTAAGCAAAAGGAAAAAAATTGTTCTTAAAATAAAGATTTGTTTCAAGTCATGATTTATAAATTGTAGTTAAAAATAAAATTATAAACGCAAAAGTGTAAAAGACAAGCAAACACAATAAGAAAAAATATTTTTATTTAATTGATTTTTTTGTCTTAAAGCTTGTTTTGACACTCTTATTTGTTTTTAAAATATAATTATTATTTCATTTTAAATTTCTTGCATGTGTAGCTTTTGGTAAAAACATTTAACAAATTTTGTTTTTTGAAAATTATAAGAAGAATATCATTAAAAATCTGGGAATTTGGTTTTCCCTTTTGTAGGCAAGTCCTATTTGTAGGCAAGTTCGAGTGAAAGAAACAAATAAAAGCCGACTTACATGTCAGCTTTTTGGTTTTTCTTTTGGTTGCTAGCCGCACAAGCTGCGGTTCTAAGGATGTCAACGGATACTCTATTATAGGGTACCCGCGAGTACCCGACCCGGTTATGCAAGGTTAGGGTACTCTATAAACGGGTTCGGGTAGGATTAAGATAGTGATTTCACTATCCGAATTTTAATAGGGTAAGGTTCAAGTACCACCCCTTGGGTACCCGTTACCCGAACCTGATTACTATTTATAAATATTTTATTATTATTTTAATAATTAAATTAAAAATTTATAATTTTTACCAACTTTACAAGTAATTTTTTTGTTAAAAACTAACAAATATATAAAAAGTATGGTTATTCTAAATATTAATATGATGACATTAATATATTTAAATTAAAAAATTATTAGATTGTTAACTATGTTTAAATAATTTGAATATTATATCATTGAATATTATGTTTAAAAAATTATTAGATTGTTATTTATATTTAAGTATGATTACTCTAATTATTAATATGATGACATTAATACTTTTATGATTACGTGTGTGTATATATTATGTACTTTAAATAAAAATATATTTAATTTTTATTTTGTATTAACATTGTAAAAATTATAACTCATAAAATTATTAATTACAGTATATATACATTTATTTATATAAACATATAACATATAACATATAAATCTAAAGGGAAGTTATTAGATTAGAAAAGTTAATTGGGTAATTTGGTACCCATGAAGTAGATTTTAATAATTTTTTTTATTTAATCAGGTATTTAAAAAGGTTAGGGTAATTATAAGGTAGTGAGAATGTATTAGAGTTAGGGTTAGGGTAGTAATTTTAAAATTAAACGGGTAGTTAATAGGGTTAGGGTAATTGATTTTTTATAGGATTAGGGTTCGGGTACCTCGAAATTATAGGATACCTGACCCGTTGACATTCCTATGCGATTCTCCTTTTATATATATATATGTATATATATTTATATATATATATGGGTTTTTCTAATATTAAAGCTCGCTGGTTGCGATTCTCTTTCTTTTGATATATCTATTGGGCTTTTGAAGCTCGCGACAGAGGAAGTGTTCTACTTAAAAGAGCTCGCGGCACAATTCAATTGAAAGAAGCCGTCAGCTCCACTCTAAGAGCCCGTTTGGCTTAGTTTTTCTTTTAATTTAAAAGTTATTATGAAACTCTTATAAAAAATAATAATTTTTAAAATTAAGTTAAATCTGTTTGATAAATTTACTTTTATAATTTTTTTTATAAATAAGTTGTTTGACAAAATAATTTATATAAATTTTAATTTTGATTAAAATTATCATAAATGGTATTTAATAAATAATTTTCTATTAATCATAAATTTCTTTGTTCATAATGAAAAAACGTTAATTTTATTTTTTATTTACAAAAAGTATAAAAATTATTTTTCTATAACATAAATTTTATAATTAATAATAAATTATATAAAAATAAAAATAGATAATGTTAAAATTATTTTTAATAGATGGGGATATTTTTGAAACAAAAAGAAAAATTCTCCTTTAAAAGATACATGTTTTTAAAAAAAGATGAGAGAAAGCTCCTATTTCAAGTTTTTTCTAAAACTCTTTTTTTTAAAATTTTATTCTTTAAAAAAAGTTATTTATTTTTTTTAAAATTTTTTAAAATTCTTATTTGATTTAGCTTTTACTTTTAAGAGATGGATATATTGAAAAAAAATCAAACCAAACATGTAATAAAACAAAAAGTGGAGCTTCTAAAAGAAAAAAAAAAGCAAGGGGGAGAAACGCAAGCTTGTGTTGCTAACAAATAAAAGAAGATACAAAAAGCTGACTTGTGTCTGCTTTTATTTACTTCATTCAGTTCAGCTCTTATTTGTTTCTTTATTTTAATTTTTTTTTTCTATCAAAGAAGGTAAAAATCAATTAAATAAAAACAAATTCTTCCTTGATGTGTTTACTTTTTTTTTTTTTCATTTTTGCTTTTACAATTTACTTTCTGTTATAAATTATAAACCATGACTTGAAACAAATCCTTATTTTTAAATTTTTTTTTCTTATCAAGATAATTTTTTTAAAACATAAATAATTCTTATTTTGAATTTTTTTAAATCAAATAATTTATCTGTTTGCTTAAACATATATATGTACATAAAAAAATCTCTTTCAATAAAAAAACTTCATCTTATGCATGAAAAATTTTCTTTTCTCATATTTCAATTAAAAGAAAAATTCATGCAAGGGCAACAAGCAAAAAAGAAATTTAATATTTTTTTGAAAAGCAAGAAAATATAAATAAAAAAAAAGAACAAACAAGAAATTATAAGAAGAAGAAAAAAAACTTACTTGCTAAAAAAAAATTGCAAAAGAACAGACCTTGAATTGAATTTTGTTTTGCTTAGAATCTGAATTAAAAAAATTGTTTATAATAACTTTATATTTATAAAGCATATAGAATCAAGGTTTTTATGAAAAAAGATTAATTTTTTTTACAATTTATATTTTGAGAATTGTATTTTATGAAAAAAATATTATTATATGAGATAGTAACATATTACAACTTAAAATATTACTGGCTAAGGTGTTACTATCTAAAATGATACTACTCAAGGTGTTACTTCTCGAAGTTTTATTTATGTAAGGGGTAAAATGTAAATACTTAATTTTAGTTAATACATATTCCCTAAAAAATTATTTTATAACATAATATTGTACAGAGAATAATGAAAACAACTTTTACAAATGAAATACTACTTCATACAGAATAACTAAAATAAGTGAAGTACTATTTCACATGAAATAACTAAGATAAATGGAGCGCTATTTCATGTAGAACAACCAATATAAGTAAAATAACTATTTTGTATAGACTAACCATTTCACACGAATGATAGTGAACATAACCTAGAATAAGTGGTAAGGTTCATGGATTATTTCATCTTGAGATGTTTTAAAGAGTTTGACTCAGTGACTTAAATATGAAAATAATTAAGAGGTATTTTACTTAATCTTTTCTTAAAATATAAATATTTTTCTTTTTTATTGTGTTTTTTATACTTGTTTACATACAGTTTATTCTCTTATACCTATTCACCATCATCCATATAACGTAATTATTCTGTACGAAATAATTAGTCTACTTATATTAATTGTTTCACATTAAATAGTGCCCCGTTTATTCAATTTAAAACATATAAGTGGAACATTGGAACCGAGGAAGCTCCCTCGCCCTTAAACTCACTTGGACATTTCCAAGTATCAGCGGATTTTTTTTTCATAAAATATTAATAACTCTGGCCCGTAAGTCAAGGCAGACACACTCTTATTTCCTACAAGACGAAAGTCTTGTATTCACTTGAGTTTGGAATGCCCAATTGCGATGGATAACTATCATGCACCCCGGAAAATCAGAGTTGGATTAGTCCGAAGAGCATTAGGCACCCGTGCCCCTTAATTGCCTAAGTCTAGCATCTTAAAATAAGCTATGTAAAGCAATGACTTTCAATTACGTATGGATCACTCATTTAGTTTCTACTATTCGGGAACATTTTTTATTCATTTTGTTTATTGAATTTAACTACCGATGAATACGGTTTTGATTTAAATCAAATAAGTATAGCTACCCAGATGATAATTTGATTGAATACTTGTGGTTTTAATGTTTGAAATTTGAAGCCACTGTCATTTTCCATAAATCTCAACAAGCAAGAGGAAAACAATATTTTAGTCATAATTAATTTATAAAAATACATATACTCAAGTATTTAGTTTATTGATTTTGTATGATTTTTCTGTTTCAAAAGTAAAAAATCTCACTTCCTCCAATTTCAAAAAAATATTTATATATAAAAATACATATAAAATGAGTTGAACCATTCTCTCTCTCTCTCTCTCTCTCTCTCTTTATATATATATAATCAGTACAAATTTCATGGGGAGGTACACATCACACTATGCAATATTTTAGGGTTATTTTTATGTAAAAAAAATAAAAATTGAAATGCTAATATATATGAACCGCATGTGTGTTTGAAAATATTGATTTAATTAATCTATACAGCGTTAATATTAATTAATCCAAAAATTATTTATAAATATAAGTATTCAATTAGGTTTGTATATTTCCAAGATCATTGTAGTTGTAGATTTACATTTGTGTGTATACTTTAACTTTCCAACAAATCGAGGAACATGGTCAAAGAATTTTAAAGTTTGGGCTAATAAAATTTGATAGAAAATTCACGTTGGTTGAGTCCTTCATTTCAAAGCCATCGAGATATATATATTTATATTTGTATACTCTGAACGTTGATAAGCATCATGAAGAGCCAATAATCTCTTCAATGGTGGTCTGCGCATTGCTTAAAAATGAAGGAAGGAGTATTGCGTTATTCAGGCTTTCATTACAGCATTTTAACATATTGAACCGAGAGAAAGCAGTCAAGAAGAGGAAGAAAAATATGCTGATGAAACTCTTGATTGAAAGAAAGTACAATCGTAAGTTTTGGCAGACATAACACGGGTCAACATGTATGAAAGAAATAATCCTCACCAAACAGATAAGCAAATCTTTCCGACCTCCATGGATCTTTTTCACCTTTAATTGCATCCCCATCAGCTTGACAAGGCAGTAGCTTAAGCCTGCACAAGGGACACGTCCCATGACCCTGATCAACCCACCCATCAACGCACTCTCTGTGATACGCATGGCTACAATTTGCGAGCTCTCTGATTTCTTCACTTCCCTTGATGCATGCCAAGCATATTGCACAAACTACAGATTGCTCCCCAATGCCTTGCAATTTTGATCTGCTGAATTCAACCACAGGGAGCTTGGTCTTTATCAGAGTTGACACCACATGGCTCGTGAAGGGTACCGGTACAAGAGCAGGTGAGGGGCGTTCCTCGTTATCTGCTTCCGCGTAACCTTGGTGATCCTGATGATAACTTGAACCATGTTCTTGAAAGAGCTTGGAGAGCTTCTGGACTTGACACCAACCGAAGTCTTTCACCATCAGAACGAATTTAAGATGTGTTAACAGGTGCATGAGAAGTGTTATAACCATAAGTTGTGAAAATTTAATGGAATTGAAAGGTTGTATCATGATTCAGATACAGATGAAAACTTCAGAATCATGGCGATATGAAAGAAGGGAAAGGGGGGTTCAGAGTGAGAACTTAACGGGGAACATGGAAGATTTGAGAATCAGTTATGGAATTATATATACATGAAGAATATATAAAACAAAAAGTAACAAATAATAAACTTAATTAGTACGTTAGGTAAGTCAGCCAGAATTCAAGTGAATGACAACAAAGTTTGGTATGTATAGTTAATATAAAACTTTTAGATAATAAATTACATACATTTTACCTATTCAACTCCACAAATTTAAGCTTCTCTTTAGCCTCATAAAAACTCGAACGCAAGCCTTGACAGTAACGACACCATGGGCTTTTTCCTGTTTGTTTTCATATGTTTCCTTCGCTTGCTATGTATTATAGGATCAATCTTACGATTAAAAAAACGGATATCTACACATAGCAGGAAAGATTCCTCGTTTTGGAATTCTAGTTAGTCAGCAGAATTAAAAGCAAGTCGGCGAGATGTTAACAGTGAAACGAAGAATATCCATTTGAAAGACATTGGACACAAAATACATATTCCGTCCACGGCTCTGCCTCTGTCTCTGCCTCTGCCTCTGTCTCTGCCTCTGCCTCTGCCTCTGCCTCTGCCTCTGTCACTTTTGAGATTTTTTTCCCTTGGCAGAGAGAGCTAGTAAGTCGTAACCCGTACCCTAACTTAAAGGCTAGAGCAGTGTGAACATCAATAGCAGGCTTGTACATACATGTTTAAACAATACATTCTGCAAAGGTCGACTGTTCTAATAACTGCAAAATAATCTCCATTTGTTTACCAGTTTCTACTAACTTCTACTAAATCACGATAACATGGAAATTTGACAACCATCCCAGGTAATTAAACTCCCATAGGTTTGACTTATCACCTTGTCTTTGCCTTGTGACAGTTGCATTCACGGTGTAAAACTGACAATTATCCTATTAATGGTTTAGATGATGTTTTAGTGTCCGTCCAATTAGAGCACTCAATTAGGATAATATATAATGAAGTTCCTCATAATAAATGTAAATAGTAAATGTTTTACTGCTTAAGAAATGCTAGATCAATATAGAAAAAAAAAATCATATAACGTTATCATATTGATTTTAATCTTTTGATGTTCCATTAATTAATGATTTAAAATTAAACTTTTATTAAAAATTAAATAAACTAATTTCATTTTAACAACATTAATTCTACTAATCATTGAGCTTAAGAAGAACTGGTTTTATTGGCATATTTTAACTTTGGCACATTTCTATGCCATTTCTCATATATACTGAACTCTAATGTATGTACTTATTTTTCTTCCTCTTAACAAAACATATCACTCTTCATTCAAAAAATTGAATGGTCACGCTTAAATTCACCGAAGGTAACACCCAATAGTATGTTAAATTCAAAGATTGAAGAAACATTCATTAAAAAAGATAAGACATTCATTAAATATCAATACCTATTATATAATAGTGCATTGAGCTTTTAGTTTATTAATAAAAATTCACAACTTTTCAAAAAAAAAAATTGAAGAAACAGAAAAAAATAAAATAAAATCCGTGAGGTTGGTCCACATGCTGGGCTTAATGGTGGTCCTTACTTGGTGTTTAACTTCGGCAGACCACACACAGTTCATTATCTGATTAAAAATGCTGGTGAGTGCCCACAATGTTTGGGCTTTTCTCATAGTGGCAGGAGCCCATAACTTTTGACACGCTGTCCAAGTGTTAAGCCTATACCTTAATGATCTTAATAGCTGTAGCTTGGTCTTTATCACAAAGTGGATGATAGACAATACATTTTAATCAAAATTATGTCACATTAATTAGCTTGTTTGTTTGTGATTATTGCAAAAGATAATCATCCACAGTTTGTGGAAGGGATACAACATGTACTTAAATTACTAATCATCTTTACAGAACCCTAAAAAGAGTTTAAATTCTCCTAATCGATTCGATTATGAAAAAAAGAAAAAGGGTCATACTTATTTCGTGGCAGACCAATAGCAGCAAAGTCATTTAGCAAGGAACACGTGATTATTACAACTAGATACTTCTAGAGAACTTTTTGTCCACCATTGAGCATGATCACTTATTAAAGTTACTACTATTTTTATGTACTAGAACTACATGTTCTTGTGAAAGCTGTTACAACTTCTCCACAGCTGTCAGATCTCTGTCATAGAATGAAGCTGGTACAAGACAAAACACCCGGAAGATACTCCTTCCTTTGGCTGAAGAATTTCTAAAACTTATAGTAGTTGTGGTAGTTTCTATTATGAACTGTTTGCCTTTTTATTGGTACCACTATCAATTATGAGTCATTCCCATGTGCAAATTCCATAAAAGATTGAATGAATGAATGATTGAAAAAGGATTTGTGTCCTTCTCTTACCATTCATAACAACAAGTTCATGTTTTTAGTCTTTGGGTTGACTGGAGTTTGGAAATGTGAGTTTAGTTAGGTTCGGTCTTCTGCTGGTGTGGGAAAGTCTGGTGAGGGTAATGTTGTAATATGACAGTTGAGTGCATCGCGGTAGTCGACTACATCTGTCGGAAATTGTCCATTTCTCATTTGCTGGCTGCCTATAAAGAATCCAACTCCCAAGGCCACGGCTTCAACTTCAACAGAGGCACAAGCTTTCCGTAACTTCTACATCAAATTATCACCTCAGTATCAAAGGTAGTTCTAGCAGTACTCTGCCTACTTTTTTTTTTTTTTCCAAAATCTGTAGTTTTAACTATATTTAGTCTTTCTCCATCATCTAATAAAATTTCAATACTTATGGAGTTTGCTGTTCTACCTGGTTATGGCCTTTTAGGTTGGTTTTATCCTTGCATTCGAGAGACCCATTTCAAAATATTTAATAGTCATCCTTTCTTAACGTACTTTCTCTTTCTATTATAATATAGCTTTGATTAGTGGTTGCATGGTAGTTCACATATTTCTGCACACTTAATTCCCTTTGTCTATGGTGTCGAAATAGATTAAAACTGCTTTTTTAGTGTGTATCCCATGTTTGGTTCAATATTTGAAGAGAAATACAAAAAAGCTGCCCAAGAATGTGATGCAAGATTAGTTGGTTTTTTGCGAGATGCAAGTTCTCCCTGTACTTTGGCCTAATCAATAAAATACTCCAGGTTACAGATGATTACCAGATAGAAGACTAATTGTTATGGTTAGCTTTAAAATAACAGCTTTTACAAGTTATTTTGATTGCCGGTGATAGGATCAATCATCACTTGCCATGGCAAATGGTAATCATTGAGGGTGCTGGGTTTTGCTGTGGTTAGTTTGTGACCTTTTCACCTGTCATTCTCTGTGCCAGATATCTTTTGTCTTTAAATATTCGATAATCCATAGCTGCTAGACATTTAGCTCCTTGCAAGGTAACTTTCTTGCTGTTGCTTATCTCCCTAGTCTATATGTATCTTTGAGTAATGCATTTATAGGCATGGCTAGCATCCTGATGTTGAACTTGTTATCTGTTAATTCTTTTATTTATAGCTACGAACTTTTCAGAAGCTTTGAGATTAGTGAGTTTCTGCTTAATTCTTATAAACAAATTTTTTTTCTATCAATTTGTTTGTAGCTCTATAGGGCAGTTATTCTGTTTTGTACCCATTTTCAAAAAATCACTGGAATAATCATTCTCCTGTTTGATGCACTTCTATATGATGCTGCAATTTGGGGAAGTAGTTGCATATGAGGAAGTTTTTCATTGGCTGAAAGTCGATCTTTCAGCAACAGGACACTCATTTTTTGGCTCGCAGTTTTTGTCTGTGATATTTATGATTTCAACTTATCATGTCCTTTTCTATCAGTCCCTCTGTGGCATCTATTCTAGGTTCAAAATAACTACTCTGTCTCCTTGTTTTCCTAGTTTGTTGATTTTTTCATGGAATTGAATTTCTATTTTGAGGCCAACACGATGAGTTTTCTTCTCAATGGTTTCTTGGAGTTCCCAGTTGAGCTACAGTTGCTTGTGTTCAACCTTTTTTAATTACTCGTATGGTAACCTTAGTTGGAAAATAAACTGAGCCCAGAACTGCTGCACATCACGTAATCTGGCTAGAAAAACTAGCAAGTGGAAGAAAATGCCACTGCATAGAGATTAATGAGATAATTCCGTATATGTAAGGGACAATTCATTTACTTATGGGAGCTTTTGGATACTTTTTGAGTTTCCTTTAGAGTGCCAGTGATTATTGGATTTTGTTGGGTGCTTAATCTAAGCAGTTTATATGATGTTTGGCAAGCATACATCCCACTGCTAGTTTGATCTGTTGCTTCAAATATTAGGAAACAAGCACAACATCACAATTTGGTAATGCTTTCTTCATTGCATAATTTAAGTTTATGCACTCAACAGTTAACACCACCTACTGTGTCTTAAGCCTACTGCTTGTGACTGGTTAGTGTAAATGATGCTCTGTTTCAAAGACATCATATGCATTTGCTTCTTTTCTGCATTTGCAGTGTAATTTCCCAAGGCTTTTTGGATGAGCACAGTTCTGTAGTGGTCAGTACTGTACTGAAGTGTCAATGCTGATACATTATACAAATGAAGGAAGGAGGCCATTTGTTTAAAATTTCATTTTGCTTTAAGAAAGTTCTTGAGGTATTTATTAGTCTTGGTGATTATGCGACTCTCAAAAGTTATCTATTGCTGATGTTTGTGTTGTTATATGCTTCAATGCTTTTGCCCCTCTAATTCTTTATTGTTAGTTATCAAAGAATTAGAAAAAATAAATAAGCAGATCAGGTTCTTTTACCCTTTGGGATGCATAAAATTGTGAACTTGTGTAGATGTTGATTCTCATAGTGTTTTCCCGAACAAAAGACAAAACTTTTGTGGCTTAAATAAGAGTATGTTGCCATAAAGTTAGTTGCAGAGATGTTTTCTGGTTCTACATGATTACATGTCTCATTTCGAAAAGTTGTGGTTATGGTATTGATAATCCTTGTATTATTGCCATCAATTTTCAGATGGATTTGCAAAATCCTCAGCACAGGCAATTTGTTGAAATAATCATGGATGCTACTGATGAGGAAAGGAGTGTTGGAGGGAATAAGATTTGTGGGGAAACAACTTGTGGATTTTCAGATGCTGGTACTAACTCTAAAGATGCTGAAGAGCGATCAGCTTCCATGCGCAAGCTCTTCATTGCGGTGGCACTTTGCATCATCTTCATGAGTGTAGAAGTAGTGGGTGGCATCAAAGCCAATAGTCTAGCTATATTAACTGATGCAGCACATTTGCTGTCAGATGTTGCAGCCTTTGCCATCTCCTTGTTCTCGTTATGGGCAGCTGGCTGGGAAGCCACTCCCCGTCAATCTTATGGATTTTTTAGGATTGAGATTCTTGGGGCCTTAGTCTCCATCCAGATGATATGGTTGCTTGCAGGAATTTTAGTATATGAAGCCATTGTTAGACTCATTAATAACACAGGTGAGGTGAATGGGTTTCTAATGTTCCTTGTTGCTGCTTTCGGACTAGTGGTTAATATCATCATGGCTCTATTATTGGGCCATGACCATGGCCATGGCCGTGGCCATAGCCATGGTGATCACAGTCATGGTATTGGTCACAGTCATGGAGTGAGTATTACCACACACCATCATCACGAGGGACATTCCACAGGAGAACACCACCACCATCATCATGAGGAGCACTCCAAGACTGAGCACCACCAGCAGAGTGATGATGCGGAGCATACCACAGATGAGCACCATCATGCTCATGAAGATCAGTCAGAGCCACTGCTCAATAAACCAAAACGAAGGAATATAAATGTCCAGGGTGCTTATCTTCATGTACTGGGGGATTCCATTCAAAGTATTGGAGTGATGATTGGGGGTGCAATCATATGGTATAAGCCCAAATGGAAGATAGTTGATCTGATTTGCACACTAGTATTTTCGGTTGTTGTTTTGGGGACAACGATAAAAATGTTGCGAAGCATACTTGAAGTGCTGATGGAGAGTACACCAAGAGAGATTGATGCAACAAAGCTGGAAAGGGGGCTCTTGGAGATGGGGGATGTGGTGGCCATTCACGAGCTGCATATTTGGGCCATTACTGTGGGGAAGGTCCTGTTGGCTTGCCATGTCAAAATCAGGCCAGAAGCAGATGCAGACATGGTTTTAGACAATGTAATAGAATACATCAGAAGGGAGTATAATATCAGTCATGTTACGATACAGATAGAGCGTTAATCGAAGTACAGAATTTTAGAACTTGCTTGGGGCCTCGTTATCTTCTCTTTTGAAATCTTTCTATATCCAGAGTATTAAACTTTATATAGATAGGCGGCATATAGCTGATATTTATCTTGATTAGCACATGATTTTCTGCTTAGTGGTCCATGTCCAAGATTTAAATCAGTAGGTATCCTGTAAATTTCATTTGTCGAATCATCTCTTTCGGTCAGTTTCATGTTTATTACCATTTTAGCTCAATAGATGTATGCATTTTTCTTCTTAGGGGAAAAGTTTATATCATGCTGTGAAAGAAAATTAGCACTGTGAAAGAAAATTAGCAATCTTTACCAACACAGGTTGCAAATCAACTGTCTCCAATAATTGGGGTCTACCACCAATTGAATTTTTGCGTCACAGGGATCATATGGGATGGGGGTAAGCACCTGTCCGTGAACACCTATTCAGTTACTATGAACAGGTTGACATGTGATGTTGGGAGGTGGGGGCACCGACATCGTCTCACTCTGTTTGCATAACCTTGAGATTTCCCTCATGCCCTGCCCTTTTTTTTCTCTGAAATGCGTCCAACACCCCCGCTCACATCTAAAAGCTTTCGTGGTTACTGGTGAATGAGCTGAAGAAACCAGTAAAGTATAGTAAAGGAAGATGAAATTCAACTTTCGAGAAGGGGATAAGGTTCCTTGCAATCCTGGGGCTTTGGTTTAACCATGAAGATATACCAAGAGTACGATTTTATGAGGTTAATGCCAGCTTGGCAGGCAGTGGTAAATTTTTAACAGTAATTATTATTTTCTTTTGAAGCGACTGTGTGTGGGCATAATCTAAGAACTACAGGACAAGACTAAAATTTGCAGTTTTCTTGAGAAAGAGAATGCCTCTGGTTGGGTGGCTAAAGGTGTGCAAAATAGTTTCATAGGTGGAAAATGGCTACACCCTAGTTCAAATGGATAAGGTTCTTAAGACAGTATCAAATGAATTTGGTGTTCTCAATACTCAAGCTCCGATTTTATCAGATTTGAGTTTGTCTCATTCTGTAACTCGCGTTTCTTATCTCTGCGTTTTGCTGGTCTATGAAGGTGTGAAAATGAACAAATTTAGTCACATACATATCTTGCCATTCATGAACCATTGGAGGGACGTAGAAAGAAGGGAGTTTGCCACATGCAAGATGATCACTCTGAAGAAAAATTTTTAATATAAATTGATTGAATGGGAAAAGAAATCGCCTTATAAGACAGGGTTGGTGTTTATACAACAGCTGACAGCTTCGGGGTTTTGATAGCAACCCGAAAAATTATTACTCAAGTCTGGCAGTCAAGATTGTTGTCTTTGTTAGGCTTCGGAAAGATTTGAGTCAGAGTTATGCCTTGATTATTAGGTAAGTCCTGTGCAACTGTAAATGCTGGGAGGTGCAACTTCTTAGTACTATTTCTTAAATAGAAAGGAAGATATCAAGACCTTCCAAGTTTCTAGAGCATTAATAGGCTGTGCAGCTACCGCAGAGGCAGTGCTTTATATATGACAGTGGAGGCAAGAGATTTGGGAGTGCCAAAACAGATGAAGCAAGAAGATTATTTTCCATACAACTTTCCACATAGAAGGGCCTTCTAATGGGGTAACCGTCTTAGAAAATAGGAGGAATGTCGCACAGTATTACCATGGAGACTGTTTAAAATTTACCAGTGGAGTATTACCATGACAAGATTGATCAAGAAACCAGTACCAAATATGTGAGCCCCCTGAAATCATTACCGCTCATTGGTACATTTAAATCTTAACCATACTCAAGAAGGACTCTTCGTTGGTTCAATAGGAACTTGGAGCAAAAGACAGATCTAAAATTCAATTTCCTTGTGCTCCCCCTTGAAGACAAATTTTCTGTCCTTGAGACAATTAATGTAGAATATGCTCACAGCTCGTAGAAGCTGTTTTTTCTACTTCTGAGAACGAGAAAATGGCAACACCCCGACACGTTACTTGGGACACCAAGGATGCTGGTCCCTTAATAAAAATGATGAGTTAGTGGATTTAATGTGGGTTTAACCATATTAAAAATCAATCTCTTTCGCAGTTATGTCTCAATCTGACCCCTTAAATTTGTAGTAGCAACAGCATGGAGTAGGTGATAACATTTCCTCTCTTTTTCTTTTGGAACCCGAATTAGAGATTGAGTTTGAAAGGAAATCAATTTAATCATTTAAGCATTTGAGTTAGGGATGTATGTAGAGCTGAATTGGTTTAATCTTCTCTTGTCCTGATAACCAGAACCGGAAGGATTGTGGAATAAATTTGAAGGGTCACTATTACCACCCTGGAGGCAAAGCAAGTCTTAATTGTACTATTGGACCCCATGTGCAGCGGAAAATGAAGGTTGTATCTTATGTGCGTAGCAGTAAAAGGGAGGATACCTTGGATGGATTTAAAAGAAAAGAAAAATGAAATTGGAGAATGGTGGGGATGCGCTATAAGGGAAATGACCCATCATCAGACGGATGACACAATCCATGGGAGGACTTTCCAAAGCGTTTCTTTGGAGTACGCTTGAAAGGGGAGTCCCCACAACTGCCTGTCCCCGCTGCTGGACAAAAACTGCCACCGCCAATAATGCTTCGGACCTTGTAAACCAGACAACCTCCCTCCTCTCTCTCCTCTGTGCTTTCACCAACTCTCCCAGTCCCAATTACAATCCTGTATATCTTCTCGCTCTCATTTGGGTATTTTCCACCCTTCGTTTCTCACCGCATCTGTTTCTCCTTTCCATTTTCTTCACCATTGTTTTACCCCAGCTTCAAGTTGCATTTCTACTCTGGTGACTTTTTCCTCTTTCTAGTTCTCTCCTTCTTTCTTTCTGTGAGAGTTCTTCAAAGCATTTAATATTATTCCATTTCGGAGTGTTAGCAGCACCAGAAACTAAGGAATAAATTGTGTTTCTGTATGGGTCTTCGTCTACTTCTTTGGAGGTTACATTTATTACTTGTATTGTTTTGTTAGCATCACTATGGAATGTTGGTAACTAAGAGAGAGAGAGAGAGATACAGAACGAGAAAGAGACAGAATTTAAGGCATCACTTCAACTACTTACTACTACTAAGCTGTTATGGAGAGGCTCCAAGGACCAATTAATCCTTGTGTATGTTACTTTGCTTACTTTAGTACTTCTGTTTCTTTTACACTCCCTCTTTTCTTGAATCCCGTTTCTATAATCAAGATATAGACTGCATTTACTCCTCCAAAAATGCTTGCATTCAATGCAGCGTGTTTTTTTTGCTGGAAATTACTAGTATCTGCTGCTGCCATGCTGCTGCTTCTTTCTCTTTTAATATTCTATTCTCATTCTGCTTTCATTCTTTCTTCTCTGCTGAGACTAAACCCCGAGCCCCCCACCCTATTAGCAACGGTAGTTTTTTCAAATATCCTTTGAGGATTATTATGTGAGACCCAGTTAAGGATTTTTCTTATTTTCTTTCATTTCTTCACACTATCTTTTTTTTTTTTGGTTTTTTGTTTTCTCCCTTCAAATTATTCCTTGCAGTTCTTAGAAGAGCATTTGGAAGTGGAATGCTTAGAACAAGGATTTGTTAACTCAGAGAGTTTAAGGTTTGGGGAGGAAGAAGAAGAAGCACACTTTTCAATACCAAGCTTAGAAGACAAAATGCCGTTCCTTCAGATGCTTCAAAGTGTGCAATCCCCTCAACTTTTTGCCTTCAAAGAACCCAACTTTCAGACACTTTTGAGACTGCAACACTTGAAGAAGCCTTGGGAGATAAACAACAACCCTTTCATCCCGGAAATGGAAACCCAAATTCAGGCCCTAGAGCTTGAAAGCTGTGTCACCCATGAAATATTTGACTTACAGTCACCAGTCAAATCTGAGACCAAAGACCTTAAAAAAAACCCACATTCAATTTCATGCTTTGAAGTTGTCAGCGCCGAGTCCAACCAAGACCAACCAAAGTCAGCAACAGCGGACAATTGTAGTAGAGAAGGCAACTCTGGCTCTTCACCTCCGAAAAACTTCACAAAATCCCCTCCCATCACTAGAGAACGAAGAAAGCGAAAACGAACAAGGCCAGCCAAGAACAAAGAAGAAGTTGAGAGCCAACGCATGACCCACATTGCAGTTGAACGCAACCGTAGACGTCAAATGAACGATTATCTCAATTCTCTCCGCTCTCTCATGCCTCCGTCTTATATCCAAAGAGTAAGTCAATCTAATCCCGGCAATTTTTTAATCCCACAGTTAACCTTGTGTAGCTCTAGTTTCTCAAACAAACATTCATGTTTTGTTTTGTTTCACAGGGTGACCAAGCGTCTATTATAGGGGGTGCAATCGACTTTGTTAAGGAACTAGAGCAACTTCTACAATCCCTGGAAGCGCAAAAGAGAATGAGAAGAATTGAAGAAAGCAGCAATTGTAATAATTCAGTGGCAAAGTCCGCAAGGGAAGTTTCACAGCCGGAGACTGGAATTGGATCTGAAGGTGGGAATTGGAATGAGGAAGTCAAGGCCGAAAGCAAGTCAGGTGCAGCTGAAATAGAGGTTAATGTAATACACAACCATGTCAACTTAAAGATTCAGTGTTCAAGAAGACCTGGTCAGTTGTTACAAGCCATTGTCACCCTGGAAAGTCTTAGATTAACAGTTTTGCATCTCAACATTACCTCTTCTCAAGCTTCTATTCTTTACTCCTTCAATCTCAAGGTAATATTAATTTTTTTTTCTGTTTCTTTTTTGTTTTTAACTTGGGTTTTGACTCTTCAAGGAGTCCTGGCTCAAACCCTAGTTCCAAAATTTCTAAACATTTGTCTTGTTTTTTTGTTGGTTTTGTTTTGTTTTTTTCTGGGGGGTGTTGGGAATGGTAATGGCAGATGGAGGACGATTGTAAGCTAAGATCAGCGGATGAGGTAGCAGCGGCAGTTCATCAAATATTCAGCTAAATTCAAACGGTAAAAAAAAAAAAAGATTTGGTCATTAGGCAGCTGCCTTGATTCCTGAAGAGAATACTAGGGGTAGAAAAAGAGGAGACCAAAGATAAGGTGAAAAAGGAAAAGGTACAAAAAAAAAAGGAAGTTAAGAATGGGCTTTTGGGTTGAGAAGAAAGGAAACAGAGGGCACCTTCCACTGTGTCCATTCAAAGTAATGTTTTGTACCACAAGACAATTCAGGACAGAGCCCTTGATGTTTACAGCTTAACTTAAGAAACTTCCCCTGTTTATGACTAATTATGACTACTTATTTTAGAATGATAAATATGGATATGTAATTCTTGTTTAGCTCGTTCCTTGTCTTTGGTTTTTAGATGGAAGATTATTTAGTTTTGGTGGTGACTGGGAAGGTTGAGGTGGTGGGGGCCATTGGTTAGCCAGCGTGCCCTGGATGAAGGGGACTTCATTTGAGTTTGAAAATTTGTATTTCTAAATCTCATGATTACACTTTTACGAATGATGCTGCCCTTTTTATATTGACTTTGGGATGTCCGTATGTATGGACATGGATGTTTTCATCATTATACGTGTCGTCCACTCCGCTTACTCTTTTCTCCTTTACCTTTTCCTGTTTGCACCTTTCTTTTTCGCTTCTTGTAGTTCTTTGGGGCACACCTCGTTGCCCACCTCCCACCTCATGGACCCCTTCTTCTTTTTCGACCTACGATGTTGAGCTTATCCATTTTTTAAGAAAAACAAAAAACAAAAAAACAAAATGCGTTGTCAGATCTTTTCAACTTTTTCATACGATGCTTGAAACATAGTAAATCAAAGGCAAGGTAAGGAGTGGACGAAAACAAGGAAGATTAGAAAAATAAAGGGTCATTTATTCCAGACGGCTCACTAATCAGAGGAGAACTTCCGAAATTCCCTTGCCGTTAATGCCCGCTCCTCTGTCCTCCTAGCCGCTCGTTAGGCCCCAGTTTAGAATATTTGTAGCTAAGAAACTACATAACAACAAAACCTAGAACGTTGGCAATTTCCTTTTCACTCTTCATCATGACTCTGCAAAGATTTAGGTTGATGGTCTATTTAACGTCATAACTTTTCTTTTTCTCTCCTCTATTCTTGCCAAATGTAACGAGAAGAGCCCCCTCTTTTGGCCTATATCATAAAGCGATAATTCATAATTATACATAGTTTCAGGAATATCAAATACCATATGGGGGGGCCAACAGGAAAGACAAGAATGGCAGGGAGGATGGGTTGGGATTACAAGTATTTGCTGAATACCAACTGTCTCCTTTTCCTGACGCATCACCGAAAACCACAGTGAGAGTTCATGGGCTCATGCCTCATGGGTAACTCTTCTACCCTGTTGCATTGACTCCTAAATTTTATCAACGGGGTGTTTGGACTGAAATGACAATCTGAAACTTTCATGCTTCAGCAAAATTATCATACTTTCACCGTGGCTGTGAAAATTTCTGAGGTGACACACTCTCTCTAGCTAAACGCAAAAATCCCCAAAATAAATCACAACATGTTGTGACTAATGGAGTGAAAATTAAGAAAAGCATATAAGTGACGTAGCAGACGTGATGGATACAGGATACGGACTACGGAGGCAAGAAGCGAGCCAGAGGGTTTTGACGGAAATAATCAAAGTCAAAGGTTGATGAAGGCAACCCACGTTCCACACTGAAAATTGTCATACGTGTCAGAGATAGAGGGAGAGAGAGAGTTGCCATTGCAAAGTGTGCAGCAGCTTAAAGCACACATCCCCATGTAAAAGAATCAAAAGACGTCCGGGCCAGGGACAAATCACCCTCCCATTGTAGCCAAGTCCTAGTCATTTTCGGTCTTCGCGTTCCTTCTTTTTACAGCCTTTTCTTCCGTTTTCCCCAGGGTCAGTCCCAAGCCAACATCATACGGTTTCTAGGCCCTCTTTTGAACCCCTACAAGACAAGCTACAGCTCCAGGATTACTATTTCCCCCTTCTCCTTCTATGATATATCAGCTTCTTTTTAATGATCCTAAGCTCTTTCAAGTCAAGACACTTCCATATTCATCTCGCATCGATTTCTTGAATATCATTGGCTTTTTTTAGGACTAATGTGACACGTTAATATATGGTACTGGAAGCACTAATCTTAGAGCTTAAGTACTTAACTATGCCTCAAAAAGAAATAGTTAAAAAAATGTTTCAAAATTCTAGAGTTTGCATGCTCTTAGAAAGTAGAGAACGCTTCAAGAAAGTTTCCTCTATTCAACACGTAA
The DNA here is from genome assembly GCA_036013995.1 of Theobroma grandiflorum. NCBI lineage: Eukaryota > Viridiplantae > Streptophyta > Magnoliopsida > Malvales > Malvaceae > Theobroma > Theobroma grandiflorum. The sequence continues at coordinate 5,178,372 of CP142130.1, forward strand.
AGCTCTTTCTTCACTGGTTACACCTTAAACTCAACTGATACTCTAATAAGATAGTACTATATTCTAGTATAGTTGTAGACATGGAGTAGTGAAGCCACGGCATCGGGCAACTCCAACCATGGTAAAAGAATAAAAATGGATCCAAAGGGAACATTGGTCTCAGATTTTGGAAGAAGTGAATGTTTCATAGGGAAGGACGAGCCAGCATATTTGACCTAAAGGCAATTAATCTCGGATCTCCTTATATTATCATTGGCATTAGCTTATTTTAATCACGCATTTCCACATTATCATTAGCATTACCTTACGTTTTGCTTTACTATATATTAACATTTAATCTTATTCAAATTTCGATTTTTATCTAAAAAGTAGTATTTGAGAAGTTGAAAGTCACAAGGTGGTGGATTACCAAAGAAATCGCCGTCAGCTGAGCTGAGGGGGAAGACTTTGGACCAGCCAGAAGAGCACTTTTTCTTTTTCCAGAAGGGTAAATGGTAAAGTGCATGTCCGTGCGTTTTCCATCTTTTGCAGCGATCTGCCCCTACTTTGATTCCCAGCTGGTGACATGGGAATGTGACTACGTCTCTCATTAGTCATGAAAACAAACAAAGCTTTCAAATCCCTATTCCATATCGATCCTTAAATTCTTTTGCATCTCAATTTTTTTTCGTTATTTTCGAGTTCCTGTTCCTTAGGTTTCATGTGCAGGCGGCTTGTCCCATGTTAAGAAAACTACAACAAGAGCAATGTTCTTATACAGTACTAGTAGTACTGAGATTCATCCATGACTTAGTATTTTAAGTTTTTTTCTTTTGTACCCTAAACATTTTGGAGTTTTTATAATCAAAATAAGTAGTGCCTGGTGCTTGTGTGGTTTTACGATCTCGGATTGAACATGATTGGATTGCATGCGACATGGTATTCTTAGAGTACTGTGGTAGGTTATGTTGATTGGAGTTCACTTTGGACCTGTCTGAGAACTTTCGCCTGTTAAATGGCAATTTAGATGAAGAAGATTGTAATAAAGGTACCTGTATTGTGCACTACTAAACCAAGTAGATGGCTAATAAGTGGTTGCTTTGCTATTTACTCACCTTCAAAGTCAGGAAAAAAATATGGAAAAACCCTGCTCATCTCACCATTCTTCAAATTCCAATGAAGAAAATGTTAAGTTGGATCAAGTACGATTGTACTATATGCACAGTGTTTCACTACAAATTCCAACGAGGAAAAAAAAAATTCTGACCTAGCATTGCTTTTAATCTAATACCAAGCTCAAGACATAAAAATATCCACCTCTAATCCCCTAAGAGAAGCACTAAAGAAATGCAAACAATTGTAGTTCTCAGGTTTGGACATGGTCAAAGATTAAAAACCTGAGTGTTTTTTGTGATGTCCGAAAGGGTGCAGTGGGGTCACAATCAGAGATTGATTCCCTTCTGATCGTAAGGCATCCCGAATCTCAACAGAGAGTGACCAGAGAGATCGCCTCGAAAGAAACTGTCTTTTTTTTTTTTGGGGGACAATCTTTGTCGTAGTAGTTAAACCTTTTCATCTCTTTGGCCCCCATGTCTCAGTCTCACCCTTCTTCATCCTTCCTCCGTCACTGTATAATTCATCAAAGCAACATATCCCCATCTTGGTTAATTACTCAAATCATGATAATATGACAACTCACGTGACTTTTTAACCCAAAAAAAGAAAGAAAAATTAATCGTAAATAATAAAAATAAAAGGTTCTTTTATCGTTTTCTCTGTGATTTCTTCTTTTTCCCACCTTTCGTTTTTTTTTTTCTCTAATCACGTTGCAAGTTCGTCACTGTCACCACCGTTGCTCATATTGCCGACAAGCTGTCCTGCTTCTTCTCCTCTCTCTCCTCTGCTTCTTTTATTCTTAATTTCTGTCGACTTTACCTCCACTTTCTCTCCCTAACAAACCTACATTTTTCCCTATTTGAGCTCTAACATCCTCAACACCAGAGTCACACACACCACCCAATTTAGCTTCTTTTTTTTTTTTTCCCCTTTTTTGATAAATTTTACATGTGGGTTTTTTGTGAGTTGCTTAAGATCGTGTTTGAGTAATTAACTTCTCATCTTTGCCATGGCCTCTTCGTCAACATTCAACATCATCATAATAACTTAATAAAAAGAAATATACTTACAAAAGTGAATGAAAAAAAGAGTCCAAAAGATTGATGATGTTACGAGGGTTTGTCTGTCTAGTCAATCACGCTTGTCCTGCGTGCGCCTCGAGCGTGTGACGTCTTAACTGCACAGTGCGCACTGCCATTTCCATTCGTGCACGTTTGCAAGACAAAAAAAAAAAAAAACGTTGAAAATCAGGAAATGTATTTCTTTCATTTTTCTTCCCTGGTCGTGAAGGGCTTCGGTTAGCTTTCGGCGGATGATGTGTTTTTAAACAATAGCATCTCCAACGTCATTTTCATGGATTCCCGCAGCTAAGGTCTAGTAAAGGTTTTCGATTTAACCCTTACCTTACCTCTGTGTCTGTGTCTATGTCTATGGACTAAACCTTTTTATATTCTCGTGGCGTGGTTTAGGCAGCCGAAAAGTGATACCAATATCAAATTCTTGTTGCAGCATCAACACTAGAAATGCACTCTTCCAAGTTCCAAATGGTCATGGTGGGGTGACTCAAATTGCTTGCAGATAAAGGTGAAATTTTCTATTTTAAAGTTTAAAGTAAAATATGTAGTAAGACAAAGTTACAGGATGTGTTTGTGGGGACTCAGAGATTGATTATCAATACGTTTTGAACTTCAGTTAGGCGAGAAAGGAAAAATAAAAAAAAGGGTCATCCTTCTTCCCTTTTGAGAGTAATTATTCACCTCCTGGTGGTCCAGACCAAATCTCTTATTGAAATATAACCTTTTAACTTGCTATTGTTCTTCTAGCTATTGCAGAATTATGTCTTACTATATCTCATCAATTTGCTTCAGAGTTCATTCCAAAAAAGGAAAAAAAAACTTGGGAATTTTGATAGAATATTAACGAAAAGAGAGGATTAATCAACATGCTGCAAGTAAATGCATCTATTCATAGAAAGACCTGTTTCAATAGAAGTTGTCATCATGTAAAGAGACGGTTAGATTAGTATAGTTCCCTGAGGCTTATCAGTATGATGTTTCCTAGCCCTACTTGGATCGTATCCCAACTTAGAGGCCCAATGGGTTAGATGTTTCTTGCCAAACCCGAATCACTCAGACCATCTTAAACCCAATCCATTAGGAAGGACAAATGTGAAAAGACAAACCGGGGAAATTGGACAAGTTCATGGAAGTTTTCTAGTTAAAATTATTGGGTAAGACAAGTCCAATGGCTACATATGCAATGCGAATTTAAGTTTTATGCTTTGTAATTTTCCTTTTCCCTCAAACGGGAATATTGGGTGGTTTTTACTTTTTTTTTTCGTTTTTTCAAGTCATCGTGTAGCAGTGGAGATATTTTTCTGACTGACAAACAATTATATTTCCAGAGTTAAATGTTCAGGGGGAAAAGATATTTTGGGTTTGTAAGGTTTGGTTCTTTTTGAGAGTTGGGAAAGATAACACAATCAAGGGTTTTAGCACAACAGAGGGCCAACCTGGAACATCCTATCCAATCAAACACCATAAATTGCCTATCCAACCGCCATGTCAGCACTATCTAGATGAACTGAATGAGTGGTTCTCTGGCTGCAAACGCGGAAGACAAACCATCTCCAAATCCCCTTTCAAAATTATCAGATTATTTGCAGCTAAACCCAGAAAAAAAGAGAGATAAAAAAACGAAAGCAACAAAAACACAAGGCAAATAAATTTATAAAAACTAACCAAATTGCATCAATTTCTCCATTTCATTGGCCTTAGAATCTCTCTCAGGACAAGAGAATTACATCCTGTTAGAGGTTGACTAGCCATGGCTTCAGCTTCCTCCAGTGCACTATCAATCTCTTCCTCATCTACCCGTGTGGATGCCAAGGCTCCTCGTCAAACAACTGCTGCATCCCCACAATGTGTGACGCTTCCTACTCTTCCTCCCCCACCTGTTCAGTCCCAGAGTCGTCCCTGGAAGACTACTGCTTATTGTAAGTTCAAAGACATATCTCGTTTCACCAATCACACAGTTGATCATGCATGGAGTTTGACTTTTCCAGGTCGCAAGATTGCTCGAAATGTGATGGCTATGGCCACAGGTGAGGCTCCAGCGGAAGTTGCAACAGCTGAGATGCCAGAGATTGTCAAGACAATTCAAGATGCCGTAAGAATTGTTGCATCATTTTCTTTTTCATTTTCCTGTTACTATACAGAATTTTGTGTTTATAACACGAATATGTTATTGGTTTTCAGTGGGATAAAGTTGAGGACAAGTATGCTGTGAGTTCACTTGGTGTAGCAGGTGTTGTTGCCCTTTGGGGCTCAACTGGATTGATCTCGGTGAGATTCTTAAAATGCAGATTGTCTTAAAGTCTTAACTGCTTAAACATGAATCGTCACTAGCATTAGTCAAACATGAAATGGTTGTCTTCTCTAACAGGCAATTGATAGGCTTCCTCTGGTTCCTGGTGTTCTGGAGCTCGTGGGTATTGGCTACAGTGGGGTAAGCTGGATTTAATTCACTGTTGTTTCATGTGAAAGTTCCATAGAAATAAGAGCCCCAAAACTAAGTCATCATCTTCTTTACTAGAGCTCAGGATTCTTCATTATTTTGCTTATATTTAGTTTAAAGCCGTTCTTTGAAGTATCAAGCTAATCAATCGAGAATCATGTTTCTGTTGGTATCAGTCTTGTTGAGTAGGATTTATGTAGATTCTAAGACAAGGTTGTATATCATCTCTACTTCTATTAATACCAAATGGGGCATGAGTTGTCTGATCAGATACATCCATCCATAAATAAAGCACTCCTATTTTCTTATGCAATTTATTGTCCGCCCTTGCAGTGGTTTGCATACAAAAACCTTGTTTTCAAGCCAGACAGGTAAGTCTCATACATGCTATCTCAATTATCTCTTGGTTCCAATTCATTCGCATGACATTTAATTAACTTTAGCAGAAAACAGGATGAATTATATTCTATCCTTTCTAAGAAAAATTTCTGGTTTTAGTGATGGTCTTTCATACTCCTACTTTAAACGTCAGGGAAGCTCTGGTACAGAAAATAAGAGACATATACAAAGAAATAACTGGAAGCAGCTAGAGGAAACTGATTAAGAATGCTGCTGAGATGAGGTGAATACTTCAAATCTGAAGCCAATACTTGCAGCATCAACATGTGACCTTGCTTCATTTTGTTAGCTTAAGTTCTAACCAGAGTAAACCAATGTAATGTGGTTTGTCATGAGCAATTGAGATACATGTATATTTTTATTTTCCCATCTGTAGCATACTATCTGATGCCAATAATCACTTTCTTTTGTCATCTGAAACACAAGAACTTCCATCGACTGGATAAATTTCCAGTGTGTTTATGCTGGCTTCGTGGCATGCTACAGAAGGTAATTCACACTCCTTTGTTAGAGAGTAAAAGGTTGCAGAAAGTACCTCTCTAAGAATTCTATAGAAAGACTAAACGAAGAAACACTTCTAAGATCTGCATTTACAAAAGAAAAATAAGCCTTCAAGTATGATGTGCGCAGATAACTGCAAATTGTCAACCACATACTAGTCTTCTGTAAATTCAAGGATTGGTCCTCATTCCTCATTAGGGCAGAGTGGGTCACTTCATCCAGGGAAGCTCAACTTGGTGCACAATTCATCGAAGTCAGATCAAGAAATTAAATGACTTGAAACTCGAAAGTAGAAGCATACTCATATAAGGACTTAACACCAAAATCCTAAGTCTCACCCACACGTATGAATTGTGTAAATTCTATTTAAGATCACGGCATCCAACTCAAATGACAAGTGTCATCAAATTGACAGGCTATTTAGGATATAGATTGCTTAGAAGTTTAACAATCTAATGATCATGAATAAAGCATCTGAACTAGCAGAAAAGGCGGCTTACATTGAATAAATTCCCTCTAACGAAAGCAGATATAGTAATGCCATCTACTTAAGGAAGTCCCAACTCATTGACCAAAACCTTAGTGCCAAGCTACTTGATGAACTCGATAACCACATATTGACAATAAACACATGGAAAGAGAACATCACGGAATCCAGCTTTCAATCCTAAGTAAGAGAATTCCAATTCATTCCGCTTCTTTCCTCCTGGGCTCAGAGTCAATGCAAGAACATCATTTTAGTGTTTCTCTTGCATTGAGTAGGCAAGGTCGCTATAAATGGGAAGAAGTTGCTCCACAACCATAACCTTTCCATTTTGTGGAAGAGCATTATAGCAAGTCTTCAACAACTTTAAGCACTGATCATCACCCCAATACTGAAGTATACCCTAAATAAAACATCCATATTGGGCGGTTAGCTGTAATTTGAAATTCAGTAAACGAATTATTGATAGACCAAATATCTAATGTGAGAAAGCAATAAAAAGAATTTGAAAAACCCAAAACAAATGATGCCCTTGCTATAACAATTTCAATTGCTCAGGAAGTCGGTTGGGTTTTAAGACAGGGAAAATAACCTTTAGAGGAGAAATCAGTTTATGAATTTTTAGGGAGAATAAAGACTGCTTCAGCCAAGAAAGGCGCTAATCAAGTCCAAATCTTTACCTTCATAAAAATGGCGTCTCCTTTTGGGATGCTTTCAAACATATCTCCAGCAGAATGTTTCACACCTGCAACACATATTAGGTATTACTCCTGTCTACATCGAGGTACACCATAAATTAATAAATCACCAGAGTTCCATCTATGATAACAGAAAGTGATCAGCAATCATAGTAGAGTCAACTTCCCTAAAATGAATAATTTTTCATAAAATTAAGGACATTCGTTCGGAAAACGTTTATTGCCATCTCAAATGATTCAAGCAAGCGATACTTTCAGGCATATATTCTCATGCAATTCCGAAGTGAGACAATCCAACCCCCAAGATTGGTGACCTTCACCTAGAAGGCCAGAACAAAATAATGGGGTAGATAAAAAGCGGTAAAGGGCATATCCAAGTAATGCATACTTGCAGAATTAGCACAACAAACAACATAATAAAACAGTAGAATTAACAGAATAACATGACTTTGGCCAAAAAAGAGAATAACTTGACAAAACCTCGCGAAATACAAGATAAATGAAATGGATGACAAGCATACCAGTAAAAGGAGGGGGGCACCTTGAATAACATAGGGCAAGTCAAAATTGACGCCCTTGATAGAGGGATACTTGGAAATGATTACGTTAAGAGCCACGCCGATCCCACCACCAACGTCGACCAATGTCTTGATGTTCTTAAAGCCCTTATGCGACTCAAGGATCTGCTTTACAACTATGGTTGTGTGGTTGAACATAGCTGTGTTGTAAACTTGACTGAACCTGCCATCCTCGCCAAGACACTCAAACACGTGGTTTAGTCCCATGAGCCCTGTTAAAGGGATTTCCCCCTTCAAGAATTGCATCCTTCACTCCGGACCGGCTTTCAAGGAAAACCGTGTCATTATTTAAGTGCATCAAAGGCGCCAAAGAAACCCCATCTTCATTGCGAGCAAAGTAGTTAGCCGCAGGCGTCAAACTATAGCAGCCCTCAGAGCAAGTAAACACGTCATGGCAAGCGAGGAGGGTGACGAGGCGGTCCAGCATTTTCAACGAGTTAGGGTCGCGTATCCCCAAGCGGGAAGCAATAGCTAGAGGTGGGAGGCCTGGACCCGCTTGAGCAAGGATATCGAAAATGCCAAGATCCATGGCGGCTTGCATCGCCCTAGGCAATGCCAAAGAACTCATGACTTCTGTGAAGGTCTGTAGCTCTTCGTTCAAGGCTTCGTTTCGAGAAGCAACAACTTGGAAGAAAGCAGGCAGGTATCTGGAATTTGGATTTGACCCGCTCAAGATCGGTTCACAATTTTTCTTTTAGCGAACTTCTCTACTTCGTCTACAAGTCTCCACCAGAGGCTATTGATGTATAACTATATGTGCATATAAAACTGTATTTGGTGAGAGGGAAATACGAAGGGAAGGAGTTTTTTTTTCTCTTTTTTTTATGATGGAAATAAGGGAAAATGAAAGAAAAAAAAAAGGTGGATTTGTACTCTTTTTTGTCCTTTCAAATTCAATATTTTCATAATTGAGAGGAAAAGACCTCATTTATTACTAGAAATGAATTGATGACAATATAAACTCTAGTTCTCCCAATAGTATTCAATTATCTGAGCTATGAAACCAACAATTTATGAATTTATGTTATAAGACTAGACAGACTATACCTTATTTTATTTTTGGGTGGAACAGACTGCACCCTCTTGTAGTAGATAAAGTCAATTAACAATTAGCCATCAGTGGAAGAGACTACCGAGTTTACCGACTTAGAGCACTGAATCACTAGAGAGACATCCGTCATAAATTGCCAAAATTTAAGTTCTCAAGCAAATATCTAAGAAAACACATATAATGTCAAAACATAGAGTATGATTTTCCTACATTACATTCAGTTCCTAATCACAGCATCCATTCCAACCCTGAGAGCAAAGCATCTCACTTTACGAAGATAACCAGATGGTTCACAAAATAGTTATGTAATAAAAGCATCGTAGGCATAGCACAAAAGAGGTTCCCTAAGCTAAAGTTAAGGCTACCATGTACTTTGAGGAACCCCCCAAGTGCCAGTTCATTAACTAGACCCGACTAACTTATTCGGAGATTTAATGAACTCCATAACACAATAATTATACTGGAAAGATGAAAATCCGACACTGTCAAACCCAGATTCTAGTGCCAAGCCTAACATTTCAGCTTGTTTCCGCTCCTTCCCTCCAGGATTTAAAGTCATAGTGAGCACATCATTCAAGAGTTTCCCTTTTAATACACTGGCCAGGTCAACCTCAGTTGGAAGAATTTGCTCTATAACAATAACCTTTCCATCTTTTGGAAGAACATTATAGCAATTTTTCAACAACTTCAAGCACTGATCATCACTCCAATCCCGAAGAATCCCCTACAAAATAGCCAAAATCTCACTGTTGGTTATCCGAAACCATAGTTTGCTTTGGGACAAAAATATCTTTGAGTCAGGAAAGATTCAAGCCAAGCTCAGAACTAACCTTCATAAAAATGGCATCTCCACTGGGAACACTTTCAAACATATCTCCAGCTACATGTTTCACACCTGCAACGCAATATAAATTTCTTCACTAAATTTGCTATGGCATCTTAAGCAAATAATTTTGCAGAAGGAGTTCCTGTTACTGTGATAGAGTTGCTTTCTAAAAACTATTGCTATTTTGCAAAGCTATAGATGATATTAAAATTAACTTTTGGCCATTATCAATTAGGGGCAGGTTCTTCTCGTCTTCTCCTCTCTCTTTTTTCTAGCAAGCAAAATCTTTGCTTTTCCAACCAAAAAGAAGCCACACTTTAGGCATTATGTTGTGTGATTCAAAATATTCAAAACCAAACCCACAGCCATATGATTGGTAACATTGCAATCAAACAACTAGCTGGATTAAATATGATGGAAATACAGGGTATTTGGATAATAAAACCAAACCCACAGCTGCAGGATCTGAAAAATTGCACTCCAAATACAGGGCATTTGCAATAATATAACTGATCATATAACTATCAATTGCCTGTAAAGAAAGATGTTACATATAAACTATATTCATTACCAAAGAGAAATCATGAATACAAAAGGAAAACGAAGAGGTAATGAATTGGCATCATACCAGGAAATGGAGGGGCATGTTGAATAACATACGGCAAGTCAAAGTTAATACCCTTAATAGAGGGGTACATGGAAATGATTAAGCTAAGCGCCACACCAATACCACCACCAACATCAACCAATGTCTTGACGTTCTTAAAACCCTTGAATGTTTTAAGGATCTTCCTCACAATAACTGTGGTGTGGTTGAACATAGCTGTACTATAAACTTGATTGAACCTGCCATCCTTGCCAAGATACTCAAACACATGCATGCCATGGGCCCTGCTAAAGGGATTTCCTCCTTCAAGAATTGCATCCTTGACTCCAGACCTAAGAAACAATTGAACAAAAGCATGTCTCAATAACTTATGTTTTGACATGCATGGACTGCCAAAATGGAACTGCTGAAACAACACAGGCTTCACCTAGCCTTTTTACTCCTCTTTAGAACGGCTTACTCTAAATTTTGAATCGCCTCTCCTCCCTAAGACTTTCTTCTATGTACCCCAAAAAATAAAACTACTGAATTTCTAGATAAGTTAATTGTAATCTCATTGCTTTTAGAATATGACATTTAATACCCACCTTAAATCATTTTGAACTTTGATGTTTCCTCAATCCTAAATTTCCCAAATGCTCAATATAGCGAACAAAACAACCACAATCAAGATCAACTATATTAGCAATAATAATAGCTGTCATTTTTTGTAGTTCAACTTTATTTTGTTGCACAGACTCTTCAAAATTCTACAGTGTTGTTCCCCTGTGTGTGTTGGAAAATAACACTTAGCAGTTCAAACAAAGTGATATTCTGGGACTACACAAATCATTACTCAACGAAATTTTCCCCCAAGTAACAGTTCATGACGGTGAACAAAAAGATGCTAACGAAACCTAAAAACATAGATCGTATATATAAACAACAAATAGGGTGAAAGTTCAAAAAGCAAACCAGCTTTCAAGGAAAACCCTGTCATTGTTAAATCGCAACAAGGGCGCCAAGGATAACCCCATCTTCATTTTTGGCAAAGTACTTAGCCGCAGGCGTCACACTGTAGCAACCCTCAGAGCATGCAAGCACGTCATGGCAACAGAGTACCCCGATGAGCCAGTCCAGCATTTTGAGAGACTCTGGGTCGCGACAGCCCAAGCGTGCCGCGATGTCCACGGAGCGGAGACCCGAAGAAAGTGGAGCGAGCATGTCGAAAACGCCAAGATCTATGGCCGCTTGCATGGCCATGGGCAGTGCTGAGGCGCTCGCTAACCGCATTGCCTGTGAGAAATTCACTTGTTCTTTTTCCCAGTCTTCCATTGTGGGTTCCTGGTTTGGTTTTTCGTCGTGAAAGGCAATCCTGGGATTGAATTTTGCTTTTGATCTTGAGTTTTTTCCCGTTTTTTCCCCTTTCTTTCTCTGCTTTAACGGTGTGAATTTTATGAGCGACGGAAATGTTGTAATGCCCTAACGGAGTAACCAGCAAGTTGCGGGGAATTCTAATGTCATGTTTAGTTAGCCATTCCCCCCTCTATTCCCAAGAAATTTAGTTCCTTCGTTTGGTTGAGCAATGGTTCAAGGAATAGCCATTCGATAGGAATGGCTATTCTCCAAAATCCTTCAAAATCAAAAAATAGCCATTATCACCTTCCCTATGGTATTATAGTATTAGTTATTTTATGGTTGAGGAATAGATTTAAAAAATTATAAAGATTAAAATATTTTTAACAAATTTAAAAAATTACAACTTTATTTATATAAAATATTATTTTCTCTCTCCTCATTCTCTTCCTTAATTCAAATTTTTAATAAAATATTAATATTAAATTATAAATAAAATATTAATAATTTAAAATATTAAAAATAAATTATAAAGAAAATATTAATATTTAAATTATCAATTATTAATAAAATAAATTATAATTATTCCTATTTAAAAACAAAATAAATTAAAAATAAAAAGGCATAATATCATTTAAATTATATCTAAAATATTAATAATTAAATCATTAATTATTAATATTTTAAATAAATTAAAAATTATTCATATTTAAAAAATAAAATAAAAAAATCAATCATAATAATATTTAATTTAAATAAAATATTAATATTTCAAAATATTAATGATTAAATTATAAATAAAATATTAATATTTAAATTATCTATTATTAATATTTTAAATAAATAATCAATTATTAATATTTAAAAATAAAATAATTGGTCATAATAATATTTAAATTAATAAATTATTAATATTTTAAATATTAATGATTAAATTATAAATAAAATATTAATATTTAAATTTTCAATTATTAATATTTAAAAATAAAATAAAATAATTGAGTATAATAATATTTAAATTAAATAAAATATTAATATTTAAATTATCAATTATTAATATTTTAACAAATAAAATAAAATAAAAATTAATCATAATAATATTTAAATAAAATAAAATATTAATATTTTAATTAAATTCTAGATTATTAATATTTAAAAAATATAATAAAAATAAATAGTCATATAAATAATAATTTTTTTGGTTTTTTTTATTTTTTATTTATTTCTTATTCCAAAGTTATTGTTACTAACTAAACACTACAATAATTCATAATAATTGAGTAAGGGTATTTTTGTCGTTTTATCACCTATTCCTTTCTTATTCCAATTTTATTTTTACCAATCAAACACTGTATTAAATAGTAATAGCCATTCTTGCTTTATTCCATTCACTATACCAAACAAAGTAATAACTATTCTTTTTTATTCCTACTTTATTCTATTCCCACAGAATACCTATTCTATTCTATTATTATCTATTCCGTGAACCAAACGTGTTATGAGGATTTTACTTTTTTTTTTGGTTACTATATAATAAAAATGGATTAGAATTTACTTCTTGGAAGACAAAAATTAATTTTTCCAATCTCTTATTATTAATAGATTTGTTTTAAAAAAATTAAAACAAAAATATCACTCTCATCTTAATTATTTTATTAGTTAAAGACGAAAGTTATTAATGTTGAGTCGAGTTTGCTATCTATCAATATTAAGATTAAACATTTGAATTTAGTGTATGTATATTGTGCCGATTATCAATATACCACAGGTTACATTTCAAAAATATAAAACAAATATTGTACTTATTTCTTCTGATTTCCTTTTGATAATCTTTTATTCTTTTACCCAAAAAGAAAAAGAAAAACTAAAATTAATTAAATTAATGTGCTTATAATATTAGTAATAGAAAACACGAGCAAATAGTGTTATTCAAATATTAACAATGGTAAATCTAGAATTTTGTATGAAGGGTGGTTAAAAACTAATCATATAAGGTTATAGTTTAATATACTTGTAAAGGAGAAAAAAATAAAAAAAGAGTTTAGTATACTTATAGAGGAAAAAAAAAGAGAAAATAAAGTTTAGGTTTAAAAGGTTAACTTAGACTTCTTACTACTACTTTAGACCAATTCATTTGATTTATTTAAAAATGATAAAATTAAATATTTTGAACTTTATATGCATAAAAATAAAAAAAAAATCCAGTCATCCGGTCTCCCTCCACCTCTAAATATTAGATACTCGTTACATAAAATAATTATTAGATACTTCCTTATTGAAACATCATATACTTAACTAATTTTGTTAATATCCTTAAATCACTGAATTAGAAACCTCTAAATGTATAGTGTTACTTTTTTTAACGCTCATTTATTATTTTTGTAACCTTATAAATACTCTTCAAAGAACCTTTATAAATAATTAATAATCTTGTGTTAATATTGGAATATCATATATATATTCTAACTAGGTTTAATAACTTTTATAAATATTTAATATTTCATGTTACTAAAATATTAGATACATATATAGTGAAAAATTATATACTAAATATCTTCTTTTAGTAATCTTATTATGCAGAATCATTAACCTCAAAATGCATAAGCACTAACCCTTGTCTATATATATTATTTAATAATCTTTTTAAGTATTTCATTAATAACCTTCTACAAATATCTAGTAACATTATTATGTTGCTGATATTTTAGATACAGAGACACTAAAACATTAGATATCTTAAAAATTCTTCAGTAACCATAGTTTGCAAAATCAATGATATCGAAGCACATTCAGTAATGTTTTACATGTTTTATTGCTAATTTTTTATATTTTAAATAATTTAGTGTTAATTACAAAAATATGTTATATATAATATTGAAATAAAATATACTCATATAGTCTTTTTTTTTTTCAATTTTAATCTGTGAAATTCATAATTTTTAAAATACGTAATATTTGTCCATAATAAATATAATCATCACAAGTTGTTTGAATTAAAAGTAAATGAACTCATTAAAATACTCATATGCGACCCAAACACTCACATGCATAATATATCATAAGTAATCTTAATTATCTTAAGTAAAAATAATAAAAGTCACCTTCATTAAAAGTTCACACCCTTTATTTTCTAGAAGAAGCATCCTTGCATTGCATAGAATAAATAGGGTACGTAAAATAAAAACAAAGGTCTTAAATTTTAAACATGTCCAAACATGTCTCAGCGTTAAGCCCCCGTTTCCAGAACTTCTGGTAATATTCACTGTAAGAATAGTTCCTGTACAAGGGAGGATGATCGTCGTCGATCAGTTGCGGGGCTGGTTGCATCACGGCGTCAGGTGATGGGCAATAGAACGTTGGAATAGAGATCCTCTCCTCCTTGCAGTTCACCACCGCCCGGTGAAGCACGCTTTTGTAACGATCATTACTCACTACCTGTACGGTTAATTTAGAAGAAACGGAAACCAAGTAAAATAGCTTTTGCTTGTTAAATTTCTAGAACTACTTGGAACAATTCGGGCAGACCTTGTCAAACCTCATATCTCTGTTCATATATACCTTTGGTATTTGACTACTCTTAATTTCTCTTAGTAGTGGTCTATCTTAAAAGGATATGGTTTTTTTTCTTTTTAATTTTTTGCTAACAATTTCAATTGGAACGGAGAGGTATACGCCTCAACCTTTAACATGACTATTTCGAGACTATGTATTTTCATTGAGTTTGAACTCTCCGTTTTAACATTAACATGTAATTAACTAAGCTTCAGGACTATATCGTTAAGTTCCTGCTTATTATACTGGATTGATAACTTGCATCTTGTTAATTATCATCACCAAGCATAAAAAGAACTCAAAATTACTGGTGCCTTGACAATTAATCCAGCTAGAACTTTCTGTATATGTATGTATTAATTATCTAACCTGTATCTGGTCACCAATATTGACAATAAAGGTGTAAGGAATGGGGCTGACAGCAGTCCACTTGCCATCTTTGAGCACCTGCAAACCAGGCACATCAGCTTGAAGGAGGATGGTGATAACATTAGGATCAGCATGAGCAGGTAACCCATAAGTCAGCTCTGGCTCGGGACAAGGTGGATAACAGTTGATAGCCATGTGCTGCGCATGCTTTCCTAGTGCCGAATTGATATAATCCCTTTCCAGGCCTAAACTTTCTGATATTGCTTCCAGCAGTCTCAGCGCCAGCCCTCTGGTGTTCTTGCAGTAGTCCGCAGCAGCTTCTCTGTGGTACAAGAAAGAAATCATACAAAGAATTTAAATGAAATCAGCAACATATATTCCTGAAGATGTGGTTGGTTAATAGCTTCAAGTGCTACCTGAAAGATGGAGGGTTGGTTGGCCATTCATGAACATAATCCTCTAAAGGGAAGCAATGGAGTCTTAAGTAATCCCTCCAGCTTGATACCTTCTCAGTTTTCACATTGAAACTCGTAGAAAGTCTTGTCGTCTTCATAGGATCATCGGAGTAATTCTTCAATCGCTCACTCTCCGGTAAATGAAAGAATTCCTTGGAGACATGGAACATCTTATCAATCACCTCTGGTGAAATGCCATGGTTTTTAACCTTCAACAGATAACAAAACATATTATTGAAATGTAATTAATGTTACTCCTGGACGCCTTTTTTTGCAGGGAAGTAATTAAATTTGGAGTAAACCAAAAGAAAGGAAAGAACTGCACATACCTGAAAGAAACCATAATTTTGGCACGCTTCCCCAATCTCTTTGATAAGACTAGAGTGGTTAGGACCATGAAGGCCTTGGAGATCAAGGAGAGGGATGGAATGATCAAAGGTAACCTCATTGAGGTTTGGACGGTCAGATTCAGGTCGGACATAATTTGGAGGAACAGAACTCACAGTAGATACAAGGTCAGTTAATAGTGGCTTGATTGTTGTAGCCATTGGAGGAATTGATGATAGTACTTGTATGCTGCCTTGTCCAACTTCTGGGATGGTTTTGATGATGGCAAACTAACAAATTTATAGAGCCCTAAGGCCTAGAAATTATGAAATTGCAGGCTTAACGTTGTTGGTGGGGTCCTCTATTTTTCCATTGATGGAAAAGGAAATCCGAGTAGATAAGTCCAAATTAATTGCCTGATTGTATATTCAGGGTAACGGACAGCAGTTACAGAACTATATATAAATAGCTTGGTTCTTCCAGCAAGATTCTTTGTTGTTGTTTTTTTACTTAGCAACTAAATCCTCTCTGCAAACGTTTGCTGAGATTCCAGAAAAAGGCAATTCCTTATTAGGCCTCTTTAAGGATTTCGCTGGCAATGAGGAACACTTCCCTTTTGTAACTGTCCTCTGGTTCCTCGTTGAATACACAAGTACAGAACTGCTCCAAATTTACTGTTCAAAATGCTTACAAATTACTGGACATATAATAGTAGAAATGGTCATCCATGAGTCTACAGTTGACATTTAACCGAAGTATTCACACTAGGGTTCCATTGTCAAATTTGATTCAAGAAAAAGAGGTATTATACTTCACTTATTCAATGACACGAAATCTTTGCAATGCCATTATTAAGACAAAATACTAAACAAATGCAGAGATCTGAATTCTTGGCATAAACTTTTTCAAAGGGTTGGCAAGTAAATATACTCTAAAAGATTCAGTCAGAAGCTCAGAATATTCAAACAGAACCATGTTTGTACAGAGTCTTAAAGAGTTAGTACGACACAACCATCTTTTCTAAGAGATAAGCCATTTTTCCCACCTTTTGCAGCCTATCAGTAACAAACACTCATGCTGAAGTCTAGAAATAGAAGGTGGGCTATTTTCATGTAACTTTTTAAGATATGCCAACCATTGGAAAAGTCTATACGATTTTGCTAGAGTTCATGCAAAACTGATCGAACTTTATTAGAAGAAAAACACCTCAAGGAGCTGTTTAATTGTAATCATAGCTCGGCACAATCATACACTAACAAAAGGACGCAGCCAAGAATTAATCTCAATTATTACGACAATAAATATCAAACTGCAGACAAACAAGCATCCAGTAAACGCCAAGAAACATTGAATTTGGAGAGCAACAACAGGTTGCAGAGGAAGTAAAGATAGAACGGGGAGCCCTACAAAAGGAATTACAATTCTTATCTTGAAAACCATCCAGTAGGAAAAGTTTCCCGATGAAACAAGGAGCTTTTGCATCAGGGCTTACGAAGGAGGGAAGGTGAGGGAATAACGTCACCGCGCCTTCGTCACCGAGAGCACGCGTCAGCAACTGGGGAGGCGGTGAACTTTAAGTTGGAGTTGTTCAATTGTTCATCTACTTGCTGCCTTTGGACGAATTTCATATCTTGGCTTTGGCTTTGGATCATCGCTATCATGTGACTTGACAATATTTGTCTAACTCGGTTGGTCAGTTTTTATTTTTCATCATTCATCAATTGACGTGTTCCAGAGGAATTGAGAAATTTTGGGGGCCTAAATTTTTCCGTTAATTCACATATTTTAATGCAAATTAAAACATAAAAATGAACAAAACCGAGTGCTTTGGTCAAACTTTGATTAAGATATAATCTACGAACCTACCCTCCAAGGTAGGTGTATAAAGATAAATTAAGATATAGTAATATTGATTAGTTAAAATAAAAAAAAATAGAGGCAACCACAGATTTTTTTCGATTATGAAAAGAGAGAATGAAAAAAAATTAAGGGCAGAATTAAAATTTTATCACGTATTTTTTTATTATATTAATTTATTAAATTTTAAAAAATATCCTAATAAGATATAAAACAATCCTTTAACCTCTTTTATAAAATTTACAAATTTCACTGATAACGCATAAAATATATTTCTTATAAATAATCATTAAACCTTTACTATTAATTTTTTTCATATCTAAGTGCTTTAGCTCCCTTTGATATATTAATTATATAACACAATAATGAAATTTTTGCATAAGAAATTTTTTAAAGTAAACCATATCATTATCATTTTTTTCACTACTTACTTCCTAAAAAGCTGTTACTATAAAGTAAAAAATTAACAATTAGTAAAAAGTATAAATTATATCTGATTGATTATATAATATTGGTTAAAATCAAATATCGATTATGTATATTTGTTCCATATAAAAATAAAATTGTGAATTTTGTTTTTCATCAATACCAAAAAATTTTCACTTTTACTGCTTCAGAGAAATTGTTTAATTTTGTATCAGAAAAACAAAATGCAATTTTTTATTTTATATATATATATATATATATATATATATATATATAAGTCAAAACAAGGGAAGTCTTTATCATTATTTGTTAGAAAGTTTCAAGAACATATTCTAGAAAGCATTAAATAATTATTTGCAATCAACTTTTGACCTAAAATGGCAATTAACAACAGAAAAAGTCATGCGATCAACCAAAAGCAAAAGAAGGCTAAAATTCTAATGTTTGGATGTGTCATTTGGGAGTTGATTTCTCGTACTCATTTAAGGATGTGTTTGGTACAAGTATAACATTTAGCTGGATTCTTCTTACCGTACAATTTCTCAAAATTGAATTCATTCAAATTTTGGTTAGTAAAAGCAGAGGAGAGTTTTTCCAATTGCCACAAAAACTCCCATCTCCAATTATGATTCTTTCAAGTGCATGGAGCTTGGATTTCAGAATTCAGAATATTAAAATAGAATCCATTGAGGTACATTACTGTATCACTTCCCTTTATAGTCGTGGTAAGAAACCAAAGTGCATATTGAAAGCAACATATGGCTCCTTCTACTTCTTCCATAAACGCATATAAAAATGAACTTTTGGTCGATCCAAAGATAAAAGAAGAAGATTTGGGTGGGAGGGGAAACGGCCATGTCGTAGGTTGGAGGTGTCACGGTAATGGATTTTGATCCATATCCCATTTTCCAGAGCTTTCCATAGTCTTCGTGGTCGCGTTGTTGTTGGCCCATGGATCCAACCTTTTTGTTTTCCTAGTTCGGCATTGAGGACATTGGCAAATCAATCAATTTGGGTTGATCCATAGGGTGAAGCCCATCCTCGTAAATTTGTTCCATAGGAGGCCACTTTTTTATGATGTAAACCCCGAAAAAGGAAAATGATAAGAGTTTGTTTTTATTATTTTTTAAATAAAAAAATAAAATAAAATAAATTATATTATTTAAATTTATGATACATAAAGTATTTGCAAATAAATAAATAAATAAAAATATTATTTGAAGAAATCTCGAAACTATGTAACTCAAGAATATATTTTCATGATGTGTAATTATCGAATTAATACATTGATTAGTTTCATGAAAAATATAAAAAATTGAATAATTTGAATTTTATAAAAGTAACTTCTTCAGTAAATTTAAAACTTGATAAAAAGTCTAAAGTTTATCTAGTAAAGAAGCCAGTCTTGTAAGTAAACCCCACAATTGAATGCAATGAATGTTTATTTTCACTTATGATTTGGTGGGACGGACTCCAATTCCTTCCATTGCAATGCAATGAATGTTAAAATTGAAGTTTATCCTTTAAAAGACAAAAAAAGGGAAAAAGAAAATCGGGGCTTCGTTGCTAGGATCATCACCGTAGATCTGCTATGTTCTCAAATCTAGTGGCTTCGACTCCAACTTTTATCAGCTGCTGCAACAGTCAACATGACTTTATTCCCATCACCTTCGCGGCACCGCATGAACCGCAAACGTCGCACTTGACATCCACTCCCCCTCGTGCTTCTCACCCGCACGGTACCGGACTCCACATCTGTCTCAAAACCGCCACGTACCGGTAACCCATGCCACTCTGGCGCAACGCCATCCACTTTTTCATGCTAGTCCGTACGGAAGCAACCGGAACAAACCGGCAGGGAGCAAAGTCCACGTCACCGGGGGCCCCACGTGGCACAGCTGGAGGCGCTTTTACGGACTTAACCTCACAGGATGGGAACTTGTGGCTGAGATTTGAAGATGGGAAGCAACAGGCCAAGAGCAAAAAAAAGAAAAAAGAAAAATAGGGGCAAAAGCGCAAGGGTGGGCATTACTTGTCTCAGCCACTAAATTACTGACACTTGGCAACATCCAGTGCATCTCTCCGTTCGGTTTGCCTTTCACTCCTTCGCAGCCTCAAATAAAACTTGCCAAAGTTTTGTATTTTTTCGAAAAATAAATCCACAGGAAATTGTAGTGGCTGAGATTTCTCCATACTTCTCCCAAACTGTAGTTTCTGGTGTTTTAGGTCTCAACAAAAATAAGCGTTCTCTTCTGCTTTCTTCTTTGCTTTGCTTTGCTTCTTCTTCAGTTTTCTTCTAATCTTTTCTGCTTACTGAAAAAACAAAACCGTTTTCCATTTCTGTTGATTCCGATCTCCTCATTGCGGGAAACTATGAGTTCTCCGACTGGCCTCTGGTGAACTCTTTTTTTCATGCGTGATCGTTGCTTTCAGAGTTCTCATCCTCCATGGCTACCTCTCAAGGTATTTCCACCGCATTTCTAGGGCTTTCCTTCTTTACTGTCTGTTTGGTTGTCCCCTCAAAGTAATTCTTGTCTTCAAAACTCTACTCGGCTGAGTTTAAATTAATGTTGTTATACGAAGCTGAGTAGAGAGAAAATAAAAGTGATTGATATTTTTTTTTTCTTGGCAACCAAACAGATGATAAAGAATTCCTTTTGTATATAATCTTACTTTTTAGCTGTTAAACGGCAAAGCTTTGCATTTACCGGTGGAGCGGATGTGGAAGTGCGTTGTTGATTACTAATTAAATCTTTTCTCTCATTTCTCGAAAGGTTTTGGCGCCTACGGGTTCGTTTTGGTGAGGATTCTGAATAAAGGAATTTTCTTTTAAGTTCTTTGGAAGAAGCCGTCTCTTCTCTCTGTTACGGTGGATACTTAAATTTTTTTTTTTTTTATCTTCCACAGATTTAAATTTCATCACAAAATTTACCTTGTGATCAACTAAAGTACTAGTTATGGTAAAAATAAATATATTTATTATGTTGAGAAAATAACATTAATTGGAATGGTTATAGAAAACAGAGACGGATCTCTATCGATTGTTGTTGGCTTTTGTGTTTTGCAGTAGTAAATAGTTATCATCAGGTTTTGTGGAGTTCAAAAACGGCTTTGCTATTTGTAGTATTGGATGTCAAAAGAAATGAAAGGCGGTTTGTGTTTTATCCATTGCTCGTTGGAGAGGATTTGAAGCAGCACTACCGCTGCCCAGGTCCTGTCAATGGACACATACTCCTCTGGAGAAGAACTCGTTATTAAGGTATTAATTATTATTTATTTGACGTTAAACTCTTTTTTCTTTTAATTTATGCCTGTTGATATTGTAAAAATGGAGCTTTTATTGTTACAATCTCAACTGTTGAATTTTTATGCTGAATGGTAGACTAGGAAGCCTTATACTATTACAAAACAACGTGAAAGATGGACTGAGGAGGAGCATAATAGGTTCCTAGAGGCCTTGAAGCTCTATGGACGAGCTTGGCAACGCATTGAAGGTTTTCACTTGTTTTTCCATTTCAGATTTGAATCTTTTGTGGGTGGAGAAACAAAAATATTTCAACTGGTGCTGTGTTTTAAGAGCTATTTTTATTGCGGGTTGAGCTAAAATTCATTGGATATATCTGTTAGGACTGACATATGAATTTTTTTTTATATATTTTTATCTTAATCGGAGATCTGTCTCTTCTCTTCTCTTCTCTTTTTTGTTTACTTGGTGATATGCAGAACACATAGGAACAAAGACTGCTGTGCAGATCAGGAGTCATGCTCAAAAGTTCTTTTCAAAGGTCAATTGGTGCCTTCTTGATTATGCTTATATTCAATGTATATTTCTGCATCTTAACTCTTGTTTCTGCTTGAAATATATCAAAATATTGATCCATCAATTGCACCAATTTGATGGATTGGGAAATCATACTGATTATTCTCTCTTATCTGTGTACTTCATACTGTTTTTTCCCCTTGCTTATATAAGCAATTCTTTGATTAAAACAACAAAAGGAACATAAGAGGGTTCCCTGGGCATATACAAGCAACAGAATGAGGAGCAAGGGTTAATACCAAATACATGTAGAGATACATAGCTTTTCTGTGTCAAAAACATTAGTGGTATATCAGTTTGATCAAATTCATAACCAGTTATGTGAAGAAGTGCACCAGAGTTTATTTATTAGCTAGAAAGGAAGCAATCTCAAGTTAGATGAGCGTCCAAGCTGCTTAATAGTACTAATTTAGCTTACCACACTTAGGGCAATAGCCTTTCTCTCTCCACAAATTTGTTTTATTGTTGTGGAGATGTCAGCAATTAAAATTCTATTTATTTGGTCTCTGTACGAGATTGGCCATCAGATGTCTGCAAGAAAGGCTTCATGATCATTGTAGTCTGATCTGTCAGGAAAGGAAGGAGTGTGTTCCTTTTTTTAAGTTGTTATAAATGGTACCTTTCTCATAGGAATTTCATAAGCTTTTTATGCAATTTTGTACTTAAAATATTTGGTCTTTTGGCACATAAGAGCCCTCTAGTATTTAGTCTGAATATGTATAGAAAGTGAATTACACCCATTATGAGACACTCTGCTGTGAGTTTGGACTGAGACCAATTACCATGCCTTCACGGCCAGATTAGTTTTTGGCTCCGCTACAAATTGAATTCAACAGCATCCAAGGGTAGTATGTCCTGCATGGCCAGTTAGGGCTCAATGCCAATTAGTTTATCCTTCGTGTGTAGACTATCTCAAGGTTTTGACTATGCTAATAGTTTAATTCATCAGCATCCTAGGTTAACAATGAATCTGCACCCAGAGTAAACCTTTAATTTTAGGATCATATTTTGTTAAACTTTTTATAGTGGCAAGTTTCACACCCCTTCAAGACAATCTCCACATGAATTTTGTCTTTTCTGCATCTTATTGCCTAGTTTGCAATATGTCTCCAATATGTGGTGGGATTTTATTAGTTTTATGTTGTTTCATATTTTGTCCAGCAGAAGGTCTTGATGAACTTTTACCAAAAAGGTGTTCTTTGTAAGTCAAGATGTGTTTGAAGATGTCTATCCCATTATGCCATATGATCTTCTATATGGCCTTATCTTAGGGTGGAATCCATTGAGAAGTAGTTAGTGCTAGCAAGGAAGTCACGTGTCATATGGTGGAAGATATAATTTGTTTGGATTTTAGGGTGGGTTGAGGTGTTTATTTAGTGGTATGAAAGCTCTTTTATGTGTTAGCAATAGTTACCTAGTATGAATCAGATACTTGTTAGATCCAAAATATGAATTTTCTTTTTGTTTCCTTCCATTTCTGGGAATTGGGAGAGTTTAGGATGCAGGATAGGCTACTTATTTGTTGTTGAGTATCATGCTTCTATAAAGATTTATCATTTATGACGACAACTAATGGCATTGTTTGGTGATGAGGAACATATAATACTGATCCACATATTTCTCTTTCCATCAGAAAGATGAGTGTGCCTTAATATTTGCAGCCAAGCGTAGGAGTAGCTGCTTGGATGTGTGTTAGATGGGCCTTAAAGCTAATTATGATGTCAGCGTTGAGGTTATGCATCTCATAGGTCCATTTGAAGAGATTATTCTTCTTTAGTAAGTGTGGTATATATCTTCAATAAAAGGAAATTTTACGAAATTTTACTGGATTTCTATATTAAGGACTTATTTCCTGCGCGTTATTGGCTGTAACATGCCAATTACATAAAAGTTAAAGTTATATGGTTAATGCAATACTTTTTTCCTTTCAAATTTCTCTTAGACAGCATGTCTAAGTTTAAAGTACTTTTACTGATTTCACAAACAATATGCACATTTCTGTTGTTAATAGTTTGCAACATCAGATTTATCGTGATTAGCTTATGATTGATAACTCTCATCTGGAGGATAAGCAAATGAAGATTGCTCAAGTTTACTATGGTTAATGCTTTGAGAATTTCTTTCTTCAGTCCAAACCCTGACATTTCAAGGATCTTGATTTTTCTTGACAAAGAACATTGTGGATGGTTTGATTCAGGTTATAAGGATAAGTTGGCATTATGAAAGATTAAACTTATTTATGCAGAACTAAAACTGTGATTTTTAAGAAACTACCAGTAATTTTCATTTTATCTTAATAGACTACTTCCCTCTCTCCCTCTTAACTAATACTTTGAAGTTTTCTCCTAATAAACATGGGGGCTGGTTTAGCCAAGCAGTCAGCTTGACTACTTGGCTAAACCAGCCCCCTTTTTTTATTTAGCCAATGTTCGTTTATGTATGTTAAACTGTGGCCCGTTTGTATGTGTAGGACAGTCAATGTTATATTGCCCATGCGTGTCTCAGAGAACACATGACAGATTTCAAGGACTGAAAATGTAGATAACTCATTAAAGATGGTTTACAGGATTCATCTATTGGAATGAGCTTACCTGATTCGAAGGACACAATTGTCTATCACTTTCTGAAGGGAGAATAGATAAGAATGTGTTAATCTTCTACAAAATTGGCTGATGAATTCTAATTATTTGGTGAGAAGGAGAGAAATATAATGTATAGGACAGGCCATATAATTGATAATGGGAGTATAACATTTTGTATGAATCTCCAGTATGAGATATAAGTAGATGTTAGAGCAATTATATATGTGGACTTCTAATTTCCTGATAATAGTTTGTAGTATTCTGGTTAGACTTACTACTTTGCATTCATAGGAGAAAAAAGGATTCTTCTCCTTTTCCTACAATAATTCCAGAGAAAATAAATTAATCGATGCCAACTCAAGTTATTCCATTCCTATCATATATTTTACTGTTGCACTTCGATATGATTGATGTTACATAGGCTCCATCAGTAAGTAGAAATGTTTTTCATTTTCTGTATTCATTTTAGTTGAGACTACTGACAGATATTCTACTCTCAGTTGGAGAAAGAGGCACTCGCAAAAGGCGTTCCAATAGGTCAAGCTCTTGACATAGAAATTCCACCTCCACGCCCTAAAAGAAAACCAAGCAACCCTTATCCTCGAAAGACGGGTGCTGCTACCACAGCACAGGTTGGAGCAAAGGATGGAAAATCTGAAACACCATTATCTTCTTTGCGTTGCAAACAAGTATTGGACTTGGAGAAAGAACCACTTCCAGAGGTTTATTTCTCTTCCTATGTTCATGTGTCAAATTCTTCATGTTCCTTAATTATGTTTCATTTTTTATTTATCTATACATCATACGTATCTTGTTTTGTCAGAGACCTAATGGAGATGAAAAGCCTATAAATCTGAAAGACAATCAAGATGATAGGTGCTCTGAGGTTTTTACCCTTCTCCATGAAGCAAACTGCTCTTCTGTGTCTTCCGTGAACAAGAATTCTATACCAACATCAGCAGCACTCAGAAACTCTTGCACTTTTAGGGAGTTTGTACCTTCACTAAAAGAGGTAGTAAATCATGATGACAAACATGAATCCAATGTCACTCTTGAACATTAAAAATTTATGACGCTGATAAACTTAATGTCAAACAGACAATTCAGGATAATGGTGTAAGTAAGGCTTCAAACTTGGATAATTCTTGCATTTCACATGAGAAAGCAGCTCAAGGCCAGAAAAAAGATGATGTGGATGGTGGTTTACGTGCAGATGAGATGCAAGCCACTCAAAATTATCCTAGGCATGTTGCTGTGCATGTCTTAGATGGAAGCCTGGGAACATGTGCTCAAAATCCTTCCCTGGATATGCCATTTCAGGATTCTGTATTTCACCCTATGGGAGATGTTCATGGCCAAACTAACCTATTTGCAAATCCAGCTGCATCTGCTACTACTGAACATCAGAATAATGCACCAAGATCTACTCATCAGGCATTTCCAACTTTTCATCCTCCCTTCACACATGTTTGCCCCAATCCAGAGGACTATCGATCATTTCTACATGTCTCCTCCACTTTTTCAAGTCTCATTGCATCTACTTTGTTACAGAATCCAGCGGCTCATGCTGCAGCAAACTTTGCAGCTACATTTTGGCCATATGCAAATGTTGATAGTTCTGCTGATTCTCCTGCATGCAGCCAAGGAGGTTTTCCGTCTAGACAAATGAACCCTGCTCCAAGTATGGCTGCTATTGCTGCTGCAACTGTAGCAGCTGCCACTGCGTGGTGGGCTGCCCATGGACTGCTTCCTTTATGTGCTCCTCTTCACACTGGCTTTACCTGTGCTCTTGCATCCACTGCTGCAGTTCCTCCAATGGATAATGAGCAAGCTCCAGCTGCAAAGACAGAAAGAAAAGAGAATAATGATCAAGATCTATCCATGCAGGATCAACAGCTGGACCCTGAATACTCTGAAGCTTTGCAAGCTCAACATTCAGCATCTAAATCACCTACTTCATCATCATCAGACTCTGAAGCGTGTGGAGATGCAAAAGTAAATACTGGAGTGAAAGCAGCCGATGATGAGAAGGCAGCAGCAGTAACTGAGCCTCAGGATGCAAATAAAACAAAAAACAGAAAACAAGTTGATCGGTCCTCGTGTGGTTCCAATACACCTTCAAGTAGTGAGGTGGAGACCGATGAGTTAGAAAAACATGAGAAAGACAAGGAAGATGCAAAAGGGGCTGATGCAAATCATCCACAAGTTGAGTGTTGTAATCGTCGTGGTAGAAGCAGTAGCAACCTGAGTGATTCTTGGAAGGAAGTATCTGAAGGGGTGAGCTAATGTGTCTGCTTTTCCATGTAACTTAATTATATTCTAATTGTATTGTGATATTGTCGCATTTCGGCTCCACTACTTATTTGTTAGTATCTTTTTGGTCAGGGGCGACTGGCTTTTCAAGCCCTCTTCTCCCGGGAGGTACTGCCACAAAGCTTTTCTCCTCCACACGACGGCAAGAACAAGGGGCAGCAAAAGGGCAATGTAGAGGATGACAAACAAAATTCAGATGAGAAAGACGGAGCTACATCAGCTTTAGACCTCAACAGCCATACAGTGGGATCTTGTTCTGACCGCCAAGGGGTTGAGAAAAACGGTTTGTCAAGAGGTGAGGACATTGTGGAAGAGGGGCTGCTGACAATTGGACTAGAACATGCAAAGCTTAAGGCCCGCCGAACAGGATTTAAACCGTACAAAAGGTGTTCTGTGGAAGCCAAGGAAAACAGAGTGATGAACGCCGGCAGTCAAGGTGAAGAGAAAGGTCCCAAGAGGATACGCTTGGAAGGGGAAGCTTCAACTTGACTTACGCTATTGCATGCAATTAACCAAGGAAAAATCTGTTGTTGCGTGTAATTTCTAATTTTCCCCCCTTATCTTATTTCCTTTCATGTCACACGAGACTTTTCGTGTAGGTGTGTGTACTATATGTCTACATTGACTTATTTACTTTCCTGGACCATGCACAACTGCAGTTAAAAACTCCTTCGAAATAGACTTAGAGAAGAAGCATTAAGTACTGAATGGCCCTTGATTTGGCCTCTTTTGCTTGCTGATCATATTCCCGGAACAAACTGAAACTTTTCTGATGCGGTGAAATGAAAAATTAAACAGAAAGGGTTTGCTTGCCTTTCAGTTGCCAGGGTACGTCCACTGGTTTGCAAACACTGACTGCTTTTTTATGCTTTCCAAGACTTAACTGTAGTATTCTACATTAGATATCAACTCAAATTCTTATTTTCCTTCTTCTCTTCAGCCAATGACTAAAATTTCATTGTCAAATGCCAGATGATGCACAAATTGTCGAAAGTAGGTGTGTGGCCTTTTTCAACATAAATGAAAAAGGCCACCTGATGCGGTATAAGATCTGCCTAACCCTTGTCCTTTGCTGCTTGTGGAGGATGATTTTGATTACTCCAATTTTATCTCAGGTCGTATTTGAATTTTTGTGCTACAATTTCATTAGAGAAGACAACAGGGATTAGTGCATTGAGCCTGCCACAGAGCTATATTAGCTAGTATGAGCAGGTTCTATCATCCAGACTATCAACATCCACTGATTACTGTCAGGCTAGACAATCCATCAAATATGCTTCAAAAGCTCCAGCATTCAATTGAAAGAATTCTATCCATGTATAATAAAAAAGGCTGTACAGCTTACAATTTCTATTCAAATTTACAGTCTACCAAGAGAAAGAAGAGTACTATTTACATCAACTCCTATGCAAAATAGATCATTTTGCTCCAGACTGCCAGTAGTTTTGTTATATATTTTTTCTGTACATTAGATATATGTCCAAGTATATCCATATAATGTCAGCCTAGACATGTATTTCCTTATGTCTTGTCAATAAAACACAATTCAAAAATTGCTGCAGTCTTAAAAATATCAGTACACAAGCAGCAGTAATCACTTGTTGCGGGAGTCTGCAGACAGCTTAGGAAATGGTGCTGATGTTAGAAACTGACATTGATGAGACTGCAAGTAGTTAATGTACCTCTGAATTCGCATCTTATCGGCAGGAGCCAATGAAAATGGTGGTTTCAATGGCAGATTCATCGCCTCTCCAATAATAAATGAAAGTAAAAGCATTGCTTTAGAGTAAGATGCCGCTGCACTACCTTTGTTCTCCATATACTCATCTACCTAGAACAATAAAAGAACCCATTTTGATTAATCAGTCATGACTACAGAGAATAAATTGTGACATGAATGAATGCAAGTTACTCACAGCACCACTTTTCCCAATAGTGAGTGCGTTTTTATATATTATATCCATGGCATCGGGCATCTCAGCAGTAGCTGCAATATATTTGACAGATCTTAGATCAGATGAAAACCCAATTGAGAGGCTAAGTTAACAACAAAATATTATTTCAGATTCTATAAAAAAGAAAAAGTAATATTTCAGATTGACAGCCTAACCATCCATATCTCGAAGATGACAAGATAACTTCTCCGCACAATCATATGCAACAATAAACTGTTGCTCCACCCATATGCCAACAGATGACGGCCTGCTAAAATCAACATTGCATTCTGAATTTGGAGACAAGTGTGCACTACCCTGAACATTGGTAGGTTCTTTGCCTGAACTGCTTCCCGATAACTCATTTTCTGCAGCAGAGGTCATCCAAGAGCTGCAGATCTCAAGTGCTTGCTTCCATATAGCCAAGACAACAAGTTCAACAGAAATTGATTCTAGAAACAGTCCTGCATTATACTGCATCCAACAGCTGTTTGAGATGTTCTATTCAAAGCAACTGAGAATATCAGAAACCTTACTACAAAGTGAGAATTCAGTTTGACCAAGAAAGTCATCTGCAA
Organism: Theobroma grandiflorum; assembly: GCA_036013995.1. NCBI lineage: Eukaryota > Viridiplantae > Streptophyta > Magnoliopsida > Malvales > Malvaceae > Theobroma > Theobroma grandiflorum. Next base: position 5,207,675 of record CP142130.1, read on the forward strand.
CAACAGTAACTTACCTTTTCTTTAGCTAGTTCGGTAATAGCCTGTGCATACTGATGCAACAACTGCAGTCTAGTTGAAGGATGCAGTATGCTAAGTTGCTGCACTTCCATTAACATAGCTGATTTAGATGATGTTGCTGCTGGATCCGATCCCTGAACTTGTGGAATTTTTGCAAAACCTGCAGAACTCACAGTTGTCTCCTTTGTTTGCCCAGCAACTGCTGATTCCTGGTCACTCTTCTTTGCTGGGCACTTGAAAAGCTTAATAGTTGAATTATCTTGCAGGGATGTGTCAAGGTAATAAGAAAAAGTCTCCATTGATTCAAAATGAGGGTTGACCAGAACATAATCTTTCTCGATAGACTCCGTTGAATCAGCTACGGGTCATACAAGGGAAAATGAGGAAATTGCAAAAAATAAAAGAAAAAGAAAACGAAAATAATATAAATTGGTACACTCTTCAATAGAATTTACCTGTGGGCTGATCTAATGAACATTGGTTATCAACAGATTTCCCTTTGACACCGGATGAACACCCATGCTCATTTGTATGTAATACTCTATCATGTAAAACTGAACTAGCTGATTTTGGATTTTGGCTAGATCCATCCATGGGATGCCCAGACAATAATTGAGATTTCTTCTCAGAGGCAGAGGAATCAAACTGCTCGACCATTGATTTTGATTGCAGAAGTGATGAGGCCCGCTCAACATGCACCTCCTCGCTACAGATAATGATACAATAAATTCAATCCAAGTAGCTTGAATTGCTTCGACTTTTAGATAACATATCATAGAGGATGTCCAATCAGGGAGCATCAAATGCACATTAAAGAAGATTTTACCTTGACTCCCTCAGGAACTTGTGACTGAAAAATTCCCTGAATGTCAGACGCTCAACTGAAAATGGAAGTTCTTTTAATTAAAGCCCCTTGGAAAAGTAATGCAGGAAAAGCAAAAATCCCAAATATTTGCAAATTGCAGGCATTATATTGAATTTTCACATTTTTTAGCATAAATATCACAATAACATATAAAAACCCAAACTCAAGACGGTTGTAGTTTAAGCACAGAAACCTGCCTAATAGTAAACAGTACCTGGATTATGACGTAACAAGCTTCTGCAAAGATCAACACAATCTGGATGTAGTTCTTCTAAGGTGCCTTCTGGAAACTGCAGTTCAGTAGATCTCAATATGTTCTGGAACAGCTGTGTACAGCAGAGAATCACAATGAATACAAGAGGCATTTAAGCTTTGATAATAAGAAGAACAGATTCCTCCTCTCAGAAACCTGTAACTGATTATTGCCATTAAACGGTGGCTTCCCAGTGACCAACTGAAATAAGATTGCCCCAACACTCCACAAATCAGCCTGCATATAGTATCACATCTATGTAAAGATAGGAAATGAAAACAACCAAAGGGAAGAGGGAAGGGGGGAACTAAAGCCATATACTTGTTTCACCTTTGCATCATACTTCTGATTCTGAATAATCTCCGGAGCCATGTACAATGGTGAACCACATAGTGTATCAGCCAAGTCTTGCGGTGTCAGGGACCTGCAACACAAGGTTAATCAACTAAATTTTATGAACAACTAACAATCCATGTGCCAAAAACTTCATATAATTATCTAAATCACAACCTTGATTATATAATTCTGAAACTGCTGAAAACTAGAAGAAGATTTCACTGCATAAACCAGTGGAGCCTAAACTATGACACAAGAACATGGCTGACCAGACATTTCATGGTACAAATTTTCTCGACATTGGCTTTGACAAATGGTTATTTTCTTCTTCTTATTATCATTATTATTATTATTATTATTATTATTATTATTTTGAGGGTGGGGGAGAGGGGAGGGGGTATGGGGCATGGGGTGCAGACATGCAGGGAATAGACTTTTCCGATCGAAGAGATTGAGAAGAGAAGACAAACAAATTCTCCAATGAAAGTATCAAAAGCAACAAACAGATGAAGTTATAATAGGTTTTAAAGTGAAGTAAGGTTGATGAACTAATTCTCGTGCCAATTTGTAAAAGGCCATTAAAATAGTCACCTTGCAAAACCAAAGTCTCCGATCTTCAGATGAGGAGTTGCTCCTTCAGTTGATAGTAGTAAGTTCTGCAAAACTTGCAACAAATTTAAAGAAAATAAATTGATAAACAAAGATCCAGTTTTCATCACTTGACAACTACAGCTATTAGATGCCAGTTAATTACTAAACAGAGATACTCACATCCAACAAGAGAGAAGTACATTACAGAGTCCTATAAAACTAAACATATAAATGTCTTTTTAAACTATATACATTCTATAACCAAAGAGCACGGTCTGCACTGGGGGTTCTGATATCAATAATCTAAATTTGACTTTGTAGCTAGAATAACACAAGTCTAACGAGAAAATCAAAATGCTACTAAGGGTATATAAGACTAAACTACGATAATCGAGTACCACACCTGTGGCTTTAAATCCCGGTGAATAAGATGTTTTTCTTGAAGAACTTGCAATCCTGCAGCTGCATGAGATAGTACAAACATTGGGGACTTTCAAGTTTTTCAATAAGCCAAATAGCAAATGAATGAATATATACGGGTAAACAATGGGATATGGGGAAAAAATGAGCTCCAATGAAGAAACACTTACAACATACTCACTCCCTTAACCATCAACTTATATAACATTAATATGTTTGAATTTGAACAGCCAAATACTATTTCTACGATGATCCCACTTCCAATTGCCCCAACCACCTAAAAAAGTACTACAGAATTCAACCGTAACTGAAGAATGAAGATGAACAAACAAAAGAGAAAAAGAAAAGATACAAATTTCTAATTTTGGCATCATATCCATTTGCCTAAACACTGTAATTAAGAATATCTTACTCACGTTAAACAGGACAAAAAAAATTTTCCAAAAGTAAAAATTGCAGAACCCATTCCCTAACTGTTAAGCATTTAATTTAAAAACTGTTACTAAACAACCAAAAGTTTCTTCTTTTAACTGTTTTTTAAGGTTCCCAACTAAAACCCACTTGCCCAAACACTGCAATAAAGAGTGTCTAACTACAATTATAAAGCAAAAACAAAATTGAAAATTGCAAAAACCCAATTGCCCAACCATCAAATATTAATAATTTAAAAACTGCTACTACTATTAATGAGGTTCCGAAGTAAAAACCAATAGCATAAACATTGACATGGAAACTATAAAAATAAAAAACTTAGTACCCAATTGCCTCATAAAATGCCTGGCAATTTCCTCCGACACTTTCCCATGTCGATGAATATAAGCCGCAAGATCCCCTCCATCACAATACTCCAACACTAGAAAAATCTTATCTCCAGTCTGTCACAGCATTATTTACACCATTAATCAATCATAGAAGAATTCAAAAATTAAAAAGAAAAAAAGAGTGGGTATTGATTAAATATAATTATCAAAAAAAAAAAAAAGACCTCAATGGCTTCAAAAAATTGGATGATATTGGGGTGATTAATGGTGCTGAGGATGGAAATTTCTTTAAACAGATTTTCACTGACTTTAGAGCTCAGGAGTTTCTTATCAATCTCTTTAACAGCTACTTCCAACCCATGCTGCCTGTGCCTTGACCTCCAAACTACCGCGAATGAACCCGACCCGATTCTCGGACCCAGTATGTAGTCTCCCACTAGTCGGGCCTGGCCTATTCCTGGTCCCCCGAGATCCATCGTCATCATCAAGAACCAACGAGTTGACTCACTCGCTTTTCTGGGTTTTTGTTCCCTGAGTTAAGAACATCATCGTTTGTTGTCCTTTTGCTGTTTGGTAATGGTGGCGACGATGATGATTTTGTTAAAAGATCGTGGGTGTTTTCCTCTTTCACAAAAATCTTAAAAAGAGAAAGACACGACACTCACACAGACACACAGAAGAGTAAATTTATTTAAAGACGTTTGCAGTTGTTTTTTATTTGATTTTGTTTTTGTTGTTCTGTTCTTTTTTTTTTCTTTTGTTTGTGTGGAAACGACGCCGATGTTGGCAGGTAGACATATACACTTTTCAGATAAAAGATAGACTTCCATTTGCAGTGGGAGTCGTGGAGGCTTGGGAGAATATATATTTATTTATATATTTATATATTGGCTTTGGATATTTAAATTTTTATGTATATTTTTTGCCCACCAAATTATTATAATTATTTTAAAGCCTATTTTCCAAAGCCTTGGGTATGTGATAGGTTCCAATTTAACTGCCTTTTGAATCTTCGTGTTTCTTATTAGATAAGATGTTTCTAAATTGAGTTTGATCTCCTTCTGTTCATCATTTATTTATGGGTCTCATACTTAGATTCTAAAATTTAATGAAAGGATGGATATATTCGCATGCACATTATAGATATTAATTTATATAAAAAATATTAAAATCATTAATATTTTAATATTATAAATAATATAATAAAAATTACTTTTGATATTTATTTTTTATTATATTAAAAGTAAATATGATTGTTAAAATTTATATAAAAGTTTAAATTTAAATTAATTATTATTATTAATTTTAATTTAAATAATATATAATAGTATCAAAAATCTCATTATCAAAAGAAAAAATCTCCAAATAAAACCCCTTCAATTTTAAACCACTCGGCTCTCTCTCTGCTCCCAACCCATCCCTGGTCATGGCGTTGACGAACTTTATATTAACAGTGGCAGGCGTTAGCGCGGTGGTTCTTTTACTGAGAACCTTCCCTTGCCTCCAAGGTAAAGACCAAGAAAATGGAGTCCAAGGTTACGCCTAAGGAGAAGTACTAATGTCTTCATAAGGTCATCTACGATAACTTGTCGTTATCAATTTTGAATATTTGGGTCGTTATTTAGAATAAGTCTCGATAAATGGTCTTGGTATTTGCACTGTATTCATTTCCCTGTCCCACCTTTTTTTGGCTTTTTGTTAGTACACTTACATGTATTCTACTTGGAAGTTAATACTTTTAAGAAATGTCTACAATGTCATTAGTCTTGAGATAATGAAATGATTTATCATATAAAATAGAGTAAAATATTTAGATAATATTAAATTTTGATCAAAATTTCACAAAAATTCATTAATCTTCAAAATAAATATTCTGTTCAAATGTCTAAACAACGTTAATGTTAAAATACTTTTTTTTCATTGTTTTCTCTTTCAAATTGACTGGCAACATCCTCTTATACAATCACCAATCTCTACCCTACGCACTAGAGATGTCAACGGGTACCTTATTATAGGGTACTCGTGGGTATCTGACTCGATTAAACTGAATTTGGATACTCAATATACGAGTTTTGGACAAGTTCGGTAGTGAAATCACTACTTGAACCGAGTTTGAGTAAGGTTCGGGTATTACTCTTAGGATACTTGTTACTCGAAACCAATTATGTAAAAACCCTACTTTTCACCCCTTCCCTTCATTTTACTCTTTTATTTTCTCTCTCTACCTTTTCTCTAAAATCTCAAAAAAATCAACTTTCTCTTTTCTCTCTTTCAACTGAAACCCTCAAACTGTTACTCACCCTTTTTCAACCACTGATGATGGGGAAGCTAAAAGCTTCTAAGCTCCTCCCTTTTCGTTGTAGAAACCCTTTACATCCCTAATGAGCTTCGACCCATCTCGTGATGGTTCAAAGCAATTGGCAGAAAAAACCAGAGTCAAAAGATGCAGAGGCTCTAAGTGTACCAAACCAAATCTAAGCCACCAGCTGATGGATGACATGACTAGCACATGTATGAGTCAATAGTGGTGGTGGTAGTGGGGGGTTGTTGTTCATTCTTATGTTTAATTCTATTTTGGTCCATTCGAGTTCTCTTTGTAAGGTTTTAGTCTTTTGGACACGATATGATAGTAGGAGATTAAAATTGTAAAAGGGTGGACCTTGGCACCTAGATCTGATGAGAAATCAAAGGGTAGGTGGTGGGGTCCACTCTATAGATGGATGGTTGTGATATGGTGGGTTGGTTTGTTTTTGCAATACATCTTTTTCTTGGATATAGATTGCATGTAAAGGGGCTGTGACCTTTTTTTTTTTAACATATCCAAAAGTTTTGGGTACTTTCAATGGCAGATTAGTATTTTCTAAAAAAAATAATTTTTTATTTAAATGGATATTTAAACAGTTTAAGATAATTATAAGGTAGTAAAAATATAATAGGATTAGGGTTAGAGTAATAATTTTAAAATTATTCGGATAATTAATAAGGTTATAGTAGTTGATTTTTTATAAGATTAGAGTTCAAGTATCTCAAAATTATAAGATACTTGACCTGTTGACATTCTTAGAAAGCACCAAATTAATGCTTCTTTAAAGAGCCCTAAATCTAACTCCCCAAAGGAACATTGAACTCTTAAGAGAGCACTAGATCTAGTGCTTCCTTGGTAATCTCGATCCTTAATTGTCGATTGCAAGTGGTCGAATTTTTTTTTGAAAAAAATTATAAATTATTTAATGATAATTTTTAAAAATAATAAAGAGTAAAATTATTTTAAAAATATTACCACGTTATCAAACTAACAAAAATATTGACAGTTGATTAATGACAGGACTTATTGTTTAACAAAAATAATTTTTTTGACAAAATGTTAATTTTGAAAACTAATAAACTCCATGTAATTTTAATCAAAACTTAAGAATATTTAGGTATTTTACCTTATAAAATACTACTATTAATTAGTTTATTACTTGTAAGCTAAGATCTTATCCCTCATTATTTTTATAGCAATTAGAAATTTCAAATATGATATTAGGACGTTATGGATAAACTCTTCATTATTATTATTATTATTAAAAAATTTTAATTATAAACATATTTTTACTTAAAAAATCATGAATAAAAGAATTAGACATAATATTCAAAAAACTCTTAAATTATTTAAAAAAATTTAAATAAGTTCTTGTACTTTGATTGTATTCAATTAAGTTTTTATATTTTTATTTTGAGTTAAATAAATTCTTATATTTTTATTTTAAATCAAATAAGTATTTATAACTAATAATTGATTTAATCAAAATATTATTTGTCATTTTATATCGCGTGACACTAATATGACATACTTTATTATATGACATGTTGATATATTATAATTAATGATGACATGATATGTTAATTTGTCATAATAATAATATGATCATATGACATTTTTCATTTTACATATATTAATATCATGTGTATAAAATAACAAATGCATTTTGATTAATTGCAATTAATCAATAATTAGTGATAAATAACTTATTTAATCAAAAATCAAAATAAAAAAATTTTATTAAATGTATTAAAAAAATAAAAATTTAGTTAAATATTATATCAAAAAATTATATAAAAATTGAAAGATATGTTGGGCCCCACAAAGCTGACTTGTAAGTGGTAAACATTCTTTTATTCAGAACCTCCAAGATTTCGCCACGTAACCGCAATGGAGATTAACAATTCCAACTCAAGGCTGCAGCGGAACCCAGAACAGCACACTGCACACACACAGAATTGGGACAATCACCTCCCGTTTGGACACAAGATTAGAGCGATCCCCAATCCCAACAGTGAATGAAAGCACAGCTGTCATAGGAGAATCCAGCGGAGAAGCGAGTAACATATACACGGAAGTGCGTGGCTTTGGGGGTTGAAAAATCTTTTGCATTTAGATCTGACATTCCGTAATTCTCAAACCAAATTATGCATAAAAATTAGACTTGCATTTCCGATTTGCAGCTACCAAAGCTTCAAAAATCAAAACCAAGCAAACTACAAAAGGAAGAGATTAAGGAAAACAAAGAGATAAATCAAAGTATTTTATTGAAAGAGATGAGATAGTTTAAGGCTGTTTAATTGAATCGAAAATCGAAATACTCCCCACCTTCACGTAAATGCACACTGTCCCATGAGGTACGAATTGTAGCCCATTCCACAGACCAATCTTCTTCACTTCCCCAACTTCCATGGCCACACTCCTACGCATCACTCCCCCATCCTTTTTGTTCCTCATATGAGCCCTTGATCTTGATACGTGGCTATTTCGGTCCTACTCTTTGTGGGGTCGTGTTTGAAATGGGTGAACATGATTGGCCCATCTTTTTTATAGGTAGTGTTTTTAGTACTTCAGACACTTTGAGCTAGCCATGAACGTGATTCTGCCTTTCTCTTTGCGTTTCTTTGAAGGCCTTTTAGTTTCCAAATGTTTTCTCTGAACCAAGCAAGTCAACAAGTTCACAAGGCAATGTTAGCTCTACTTTTATCTTCATTTACTCTCTTATCTCTTAATCAGCCAGGAATCTCTTTGCAACAGCGTCAGCAAACGCAATCCTTTTTGCTTCCAAACCAGTGCAATGACAAATGTGGCAATTTACACATACCATTTCCATTTCATTTGAACACTTCTTGTGCCTCAGTTTCCAATGCTTTCCATCTTTCTTGCTTGAATTCCACTACCCTTTACCTCCACATTGGCATTGAAAGCTACGGAATACTCGAGTTCTTCCCTGATGGTGTACTGGTAGACTTTCCTGGAAGCTCCACCTGTCGTCAGTACAACGACTTGAATGCTTTTGGTTTTGCAGGAAATGACTACTTTGGTATTTCCGGCGACAATGTTATAGGTTTATACGATTGTGAAGACTCTTCTTTGTGTAAAGCAGATTGTGAAACAACCGACTTGCCTGGCTGTGATGGCAACAGTGGTGGATCCCTGGCATGCTGTTATCCGCTTTCTGATCATACCATTTGGCATTACGGAGATGGGTTTTCGAGTTTTTCCAAATTTGGATGCAGAGGATTTTCGTCGTGGGTGGTTCCCCGTGGAACCAACACAGGGAAGCGTGGGGTTAAGCTGGAGTGGGCAATTCCTAGAAATACATCTGGAGGAGTTTGTGCTAGCAATGCAGATGTTGTCAATGCCACGACAGTTGAAGCAGGAGTCAGGTGCTCTTGTCAGGATGGGTTTGTCGGTAATGGATTTGCAAATGGAGCTGGATGCTTGAAGTGTGAGTAGTTTATTTATTTATGCTTGCATCATCTGCATTCTGCACAAGCATTATTTTCCATTTGAAATTTTCTCATCCTGTGCTTCAATTTTTGAGTGATCATAAAAATTTAAGACATTGTGAAACTTTAAGATAAGACTTGCATTTGAACTACAAGTTTGCGAATCCAACGAGGGTGTAGAGTCTCCAATAGTTTTGTTGGTTGCCATTTTTCCTATTTCAATTCCATCAACTCAATGCAGGCCAGGTGGGCTGTACAGAGAATAAAGATTAGGAGTGATTTAATGATGTGGCTCAGTTGCGCCGATTGATTTAGTCATTTTCTCATCATTAGTGCATCTCTTCTTCACATAATTAAAGCAAACCATCCCTTCTCTCTTTCATCGGCTGCTCTGTGCACCCATCATTGTTGCAACTGTATAAAGTATTCAAAAGATAAGTGCATGATTTCAGGATCCGTGATTTTGCAACTTATTGAAGATAAGTAAATATTATTCCCATGTGCATCTTCAAGTTGGCCCATCCTGAGCCCCAACTTTTCTATAAAGCAGTTTCAGATTCTGCAAAATACTTCTCTGTCACCAAGATGTATTGAAGACTTCAATTATCTCTGAGATTAATATCATTACTTCAATTGATGAGTGGTTTGGTTGCCATTTATCTCAAACACATTTAATCAATGGTTGCTTCATGCACTTTTCCTTATATTATAAATAAAGTTACTTATGTAATTCCGGTAATACTTTATTACAGCACTACTTTGATTAATCCAATATCCCACAGACTAAACCAGTTGTGAATAAGTATCTTTACAGTAAGGTATTCTTTAATCCATTGAGCATCCATGCCAACGTTTTCTGAAAATGCTGATATTAAGCATGTAACGTTGGTAGTATTCACATATTGGCTGATCAAAATTAAGTTAATTTGTAGTTAAAGTGAGAGTATTTATTATTTATTCCATGTTTTGTATCTGCCTTTTACAGCCTGCATCAAGGAGGGGCAAGAAGTGTATGGTGAGGAATGTGACAGTCCAAGACACAGTCAAAGGAAACTTGTAATTGTGGCGGGTATGTTATCATGAGATAAATTATTTTGTTATATATCTTGTCTCTGCATGATGATATGCTATGCAAAATCACATAATCTGATAGGCCTGAATATTATCCTTATCTACCTTTAAAAGTTTTCTGGTAACTAAAGATGCTGTCATTTAATTTCTCTGACAAATGAAATTCACTACTTGCTGCGAGAATTAATAACATACCATTCTTTCCATGCAGGTGTTCTTGCTCCAGCTTTCATCCTTGCCTCCCTATTCTTACTCCTCTGCATACTGAAACGGCCTGTTAAACCGGGTGCATTTGACTTAGACCAAGCTCATTTACATAGTACCATCTCATTCCAGAAGGCTTGTGGGACTAGATTATTCAGTTACCGAGAGCTAGAGGAAGCAACCAGAGTATTTGACGATGGTCAGAAGCTTGTAGATGGCACAAATGGCACAATTCATGCTGGGGTCCTTGGGGATGGTTCACATATAGCTGTGCAGAAGGTACAGTGTGATAATGAAAGAGACCTAATTCATGTCCTATCCATAATTGAGCTTTTATCTGCAGTTTTACATAGAAATTTAGCCCGACTCCTGGGATGTTGTATCGACTCTGGTTACAGATTAATTGTGGTCTATGAATATCCTGCTAATGGCACCTTGGAGGAACATCTACAACATAGCAGAGGACAAAAATTTGGTCTTGACTGGTATAAGAGGCTGAGCATTGCTGCTGAAACTGCAAGCGTCCTAGCATACTTGCAGCATGAGATTTCTCCACCTATCTTTCATCATGGCCTCAAATCGTCTGGCTACATCTTTCTTGATGCGGATTTCTCAGTTAAGGTTGCTGGGTTTGCACTGCTTAGCTTTGGCCTTGGAGATGATTCTGATTTATGCAACTACTTCGAAAACCCCCATATTCACAAAAACGATGTTTATGACTTTGGTCTCTTATTGTTAGAGGTAATTTCAGGCTCCAAATATTCAGACATGCCATCAGTAGCCTTGCAAAAAATTAAAAGTGGCAAGATAGAAGAAATAGTGGATCCATCTCTTTACTACCATGAGCAGCCTATTTTTCGTAGAGAGCAAATAGAAATAGTTGCAGACATAGCAACCAGGTGCTTATTGTTTGGTGGAGATGGCAAAATTGGAATGTTTGATGTTGCAAGGGAGCTGGTGCACATTGCAAAAGAAAGCATTGATGGAGGAAGTAAGAGGGGACCTGCATTGGAAGAAACATTTTCAAATTCAAGTCTGCTTCAGATGATATCCATGTCTCCTGACTCCATACATGTGCCTTGAATTGCACCTGTTGATAAAACCAGCCTGTCAGGAATGTCGCTTAGTCCACATCACCTGCAAGTATGATAAGTTTACCTGCATTAACATCTGATTCTGTTTGTAAAAATTTATGTACATCTAGTGGATTGTGAACTTGTTTTGAGGATTTACGTGCTGCTGGTTCTACCTAATGTATCACCAGCATGATTTTGCATGTCTTTTTAAAAAGATGAAAATCTTGAGATTGTTTGTCTATGAATATTGCAATCATGATGCCTCGTCATTGCAATTTCCCTTCTTTTTGTACTAAATATGACTAATGATTCTAACCTGAAACTCCATTTTTCTTGGTCGAAAGGAAGGTGAACTACCATAGCTAAATTTGGCTTTGATTTGTTTTTCATTTTTGGGTAATGAGCTGTTCTGACAAAGAAATGGACAGATTAGACCGGACCCAAGCCTAAACGCTACGTCCAAACCCGACTTATAACAGGTTAGGTCCACGAGCCTGAGCGGGTAATCCATGCCGGCCCTGTTGCCTCCACTCACAAGGGACAGGCTGACCTGACAGCGGAGTTTGAGAGTTTAGAAAAGAACCAATAGGATTGCAAGCCTTAAAAGCTCCAAAGCCCAGAATCAATTCCATCGACTTTTGTCAGGCACAGCACAGGACACAAACCAACACTGCAGCACGTGTACGCATACCTCTTCTCATGGCCAACATTTACTTGCTTATATTTTCAGCAACCACATTCAAGTCACATCAGTTCAATAATTAAAAAGACATTAGCATACACGACATGATTCGTTTTTGGACAGAGGGTGTCCGAAAGAATTACATTGGCTTTTGTGTTGTAGGTGAGAAAATTTTGATTGGCTTACACAATTAATTTTGTTTCTAAAATAGGAGCTGCAAATTAGAAGTATTATTCAGTAATAGCCTAGCCTAGTCAGAAAGAAAACGGGGTAATGCCGAGGAGGTGGGCAAGGCTTTGAACAGCCTGTTTTTTCTCAACAGCAGACACGAGGCACTGCCGTAAAGCATTGACCTCCCTCTTTTCTCTCTTTCTCTTGAAGACTTGAACAAACTTTCAAAGCTCCATTCTATAAATATTCAGCTATAGATCAAACGCAGCTTTAGGATCAGTGCTTACACACATCCTATCTCTCTTTTATCAGTACTCAATAGCTTTTTCTGTGTCTACACTCTTCTCCCACAACCAAGGTGCGTTCCTTTCACCTCTCTGTACTGTTTAGGATCACAATGCAAACTCTCTCTATATTGTTTTGTCGATTTTGTAGATCTCACGTTTACACTTTACGATCAGCTGATATTTCATGGCCTTATCATTTTTGGGTTAAACGTGCAAGGACCCACGTTCTTTCCTTAGGATTTAATTGAATCTAACTGCTGCTGGGATTCATGAACAAACTTTGGACTTTGGTTTAGCCTGGCATAGATGTAAAGCATCAGAAGCTGCGGATTTTACTTTTTAGTTTCGCCATGTTGAGAAAAAAAATTGCAGAAAAATAAATATGTGAGAAAATTGCTTTTTTGGTTGATCTTGTTCAGCGGCGTTAATACAGATCAAAAGTACTGTAAAGTACTGTCTTTTATTTGCTGAAATTTACCAATAAGCTTAGCCTCCACCCACAATGGCTGATTTCGATGAGAAGATTTATGTGTCATTATGTGTAATAGATCATTTATGTCATTTTCTCTGCACATCTTTTTGTATTTCGTTGGTTGTGTAATGATTAAAGTAAATTATGTGACTTTTAAGAGGGCATCGCGTTGGTTTACAATTGAGATGTTGGTCCATTATTAGTTTATTGTCAAAGCATAAACCACATATTAGGTTGTTAGAGTTGGAAAGTTCTGTAAGCTTGAAATTTGACTTACCCTTGAAGGTCATGTTATTCTTAGCTATTGGTTTTGTCAAATTTTTGCAATTGATATTAGTAAATTGCCTGACATTCATCAACTGAGCAATGGGACAATATATAGTTTGTTGTTTGGGCTTTTTAACACCATACCTATTCTAATATTTGATTCATTCAGATCCTAGAATATGTCATCCAAAAGTTCTTTAATTTGATTTATCTTGCCCCTCTAATTTGATTGAATGTTGATGCAATTTATTCTTCTTGTAAAAGATGAGCGAAGCAGATGAAAATGCAGCTAAGGAAGTGGAAGCTTCACGTCAACCAGTCCCCCGTCTGAATGAGAGGATTCTTTCATCTTTGTCAAGGAGATCAGTTGCTGCACATCCTTGGCACGATCTTGAGATTGGTACCTATCCGATGAGTGAATAATCAGATTTGTGGTTTTTAGCTAATATTGTCTTAGTGAATAATCAGGTTGGGAACTGACCATGTTGCAAAATATTGTCTGCAGGACCTGGAGCTCCACATATTTTCAACTGTGTATGTTTTCTTTCTAACTTTGTCAAGTCAATTGTTACAAATCATATTGGAGCTGAACTTGTTAATGAACTTTTATGGGTTCAAATTTTATGACATTACCCATATAAGCACATCTATTTTTTTGTGACTTGGGAAGCTAAAGAAAACAAGAGATTGGCATATTTTACACTATATCGACAACATCCACCAATTTTCTTAGTTTCAGCTAAACTTCCTTCAGTTTTCCTCTTTCAAGAAACAATCTCAAGGTTACAAGAAAAGTTTCTCATATTAAGCAGCAATATCTAACCTCCAACCGCTGCTTATTATTTGCTTTTTGAATTCCTTGTTCAACTGTACAGGTTGTTGAGATAACAAAAGGTAGTAAGGTCAAATATGAACTCGACAAGAAGACCGGATTGATTAAGGTATGAAAAATTTTACATCCTTTAAAAGATAGGGGTTCCAAGAACATATTCCTGAGCTACTATAGATGGAGACATATCTCGTGGGCCAAGGCTTTTTCCTTCTTCCAAACAATTCCAGTTTTTTTCGGTTTACCAGAACATCAACCGCTATTCACTTGAGGACTGGAAAATTCTTAAACAAGTCCTCATTGTAATGTTTTCTTACTATTTAAATGAATGCCAGGTTGATCGGGTTTTATATTCTTCAGTGGTCTATCCTCACAACTATGGTTTCATCCCTCGCACACTATGTGAAGACAATGATCCCTTGGATTGTTTGGTTATCATGCAGGTGAAATACCTATCTGATCTTCCTCTATCCATCTCCTGTTTATATGGTGATGAACTATAATGCTGAAAAATAAAATTTTGCAGTTCTGCTGATATGTTGTGTGTTTCTTTTTCTTGCTCTTCTTATCAAATGGGAAACCTTATTTTGTTTTTAGTTTCTTAAATGTTAATATGTCCTATTTTTTATTTAGTCACTATAATAGCATCTTATATGTTTCACGCCCTCTTCCCTTCTTCCTTCTATATGCTTTGAATCACCGTCATTACTTACAAGGGCCTTTTCATCAAGGTGCCAAGGAAATCCCAGATTTAGTATCTGGCATTAAGTGCATTATGCCAAATTTACTCCTACAATTTGATTGTTGAATCTTTGAGCTGAATGTTAACAGCAATCTACAAGTACTGAGATTAGGTTGTTCCCTTGAATAGGAGCCAGTTCTTCCTGGATGTTTTCTGCGAGCCAGAGCCATTGGACTGATGCCCATGATTGACCAGGTATTTCCCTGAAGTTTGAGGTTAACTTTTGACACTTCTTCTCTTCAGTGTGTGATAACTGCTTCATTATTCTTACCCAGGGAGAGAAAGATGATAAGATCATTGCAGTTTGTGCTGATGATCCAGAGTACAAACATTACACTGATATCAAGGACCTTCCCCCTCACCGTCTCTCGGAGATCCGCCGTTTCTTTGAAGACTGTATCCTTTTCAATCTCAAATAATTAACTCACTGTTCAGCATTTCGTTTGTTTGTTGAAATAGTAGTTCCCCAAATTGAGGAATACTGGTTTCCTAACATTGCACAGACAAGAAAAACGAGAACAAGGAGGTTGCAGTCAACGACTTTTTACCTTCAACTACAGCATTTGAAGCAATCCAGTACTCCATGTATGCCTTAACTAAAGAACTATTAGTTCATTAGCCTAAGCTCTAAATTTTCTTGCCAAGGAGGGGTATACACAGTCATGAAAGGGAATTCCTACGTCTAAAGCTGATGGACATAACCCCTTTTGATTACTTCATCCTTGGTGTCCCATTATTAATCAGCATTTTTCTTACGCATCTCCACCTCACTGAGGTTTTTGTGTTGCTATGGTGCAGGGACCTTTATGCCGAGTACATTCTGCACACCCTGAGGCGATAGGCTCACAAGCTATTGACCTTCAATTTTCCATTTATTCTCGGAGGGAAATGCGTCATATTAAATAAGACATCTTACCAACAGCAGTTGAATAAGAATGACTACTTTTTGTTATTCGGATGATTATAATTGCTTGTTGGCTTAAACTATCTTGTGTGGAGAAATGATAAACGGAAGGCTAGAATGTGATTTTGTCTTTGTGCGGATCACTTGAAGTGAACCCAATTTTTTTTTCCAAAGCAATTCCATACTGCATTAAGATAGCTCGACAGGTTTACTACCGTATTTTTGCAGACAATACTTCTGATTTGTTTTTTTGTTATTCATATTTAATGCAAGTCATTACCCATTTTTTTTTTTAATTTAAACAAGCTTCAATCATGCTTATCTTCTATGTATTTCCCTGCTTGCTTCCTGCGATCATTTAAGAGATTTGTTCTAAAACCTCTTCGGAGCAACTGAAACATGCAGAATGTTACACTTCCCAGATATGCCTTAAATCCAAAGCAGCAACTTCATTCCACGTTTTACTTAACAGTAGTGTAAACTTCAGTCGATCTATTTCAATCAATTTTTACAGTAGAAAATAGATTATAGCCAATAAGAATAAAAGGAAAAAAAGGGCAAATGCCTCCCCTACCTCCTCTAGTAAAATGTGTTGGTCTTCCCTTATTACACTTATATGGACATCAATTGTTGCAAAATTGGACATCCATTTGCTTATAAATTTCCTTTGATCTAAACATACTGTGACTTAATGGCCAATAAAAACCATACTGTGAATTGTAAAATGTGATACACACCCCATGACCAACAGGGGCAATTGAAAAAAAATAGAACTAGATACCAAAATAATCATTATCATGAATACCATTTGTTTAAAAGTTCCAAGAGAAGCACCGCAGCTGAGTCTTTGGCTTTCTTAACACTAGGCATCGGCTCACCTATGCACTCATCTGTCCAACCCCTGTCAGTGGTATTCACCTTAACAGCAAAGGTAAATCTCTTTGCATGTGCAGGCCCCCCCTCATTCACACACCTAAAGATATCAATGCATCAGATCAGTAAGTAAAGTTGCTATTGTCAAAGTACGAGAGGAAAAAATGTACTAATTGTAATTTCTTACCGATAGAAGGGCATAGGCCAATTTCTACGCAGGCAGATATCATTCAATGTTTGTCTGGTAAATGTCTGGTTGCCATTCTTCTTCTTCTTTCCATTCTCCTCAGTGTTCTCTTTAGCTTCAGCTGTTTCCTTCTCTTTCAAAACAGCAAGCGCGTTCCTGGCAGCTAGTTTCTGTGCCATCTTCTTTTGAGGGTTCTGAGCAACCCCAACCTGGACACCATCAATGAAAACCTCCACAGTGGCCAAATTACCACTTCGACTGGCTTTGTATTCCAAGCCTTCAGCTTGTTGCTGGCATCGCTCTTGCAGTTCCCGCACAGGATGCATTGGCAATGTCTCTGGAGTGACCATGGGATGCAACAGAGGTTGAAAAACCTGGAAGCAAGGGCAAAATTTCCCTTATCAGATCTCTTATTCATATAGCTGTAAAAAAGGAAGCAGGGAGAGGGTTAAGGGACAAAAACTCAGTCCCTTTGCCGAAACTAACCCTCCAGACAGCTGCAGTGTCTCGTCCACTGTCAAGAAAAATGGCACCAGCAATGGATTCAACAATATCTCCAAGTACTTTTGGAGCTTTGCAATCTCCCAACCCAAAGGAGTTGAATCCTGGCTTTAATAACTCATCCTGAACTTCCTTCACAAAGTCCCGAATCTGAAATAGAAGCCAAAAATATGAAGTCAGGAGGAACGTACCCATTCACAGACACAAGAAACCCTATTACCAAGCAAATGATGTCCTTTTGTTCTACTTATTATATCCATGAAACAGAATAGACCAATTTAAATTTATCCAGCATAACTTCATTTGTCACATAATTATAACAGTTGTCTCGAATTACATCCAAAACTCTATTATTTATGATCTTTTACAAATTTTGTTTTTTAATAAGATTTTACTAACCTGATTAAAATGAAAAAATTGGTTTTCTTCACTGGGGATAATAAACAATGAAATTTTGGTTTAAAACTATTAAGGGTGGCCATCTAAAACTTGACCTGTACCCCACACCCTCTAACCCAGCAATGACATAAAATGACTCCAGAAATAGTTTGAATCTTGACAAATTTTTTTTAAAGTCAAAACGAATCTGGACATAATCTGAAAAAGAAATGACTAAACATGAAAGTGACCTAGAAACCTGAATCACCACCATCACTAGGTGAAGAGAAATTCTAAACATAGTAGTGCATGCATGCAGCCCATCTAACAGAACAGACAAATCGTAATGGGTTAAAATTGCCACCCAACATTAATAAGCTAAATTTAAGAAATGAGAAAATAAACCTGTTTTTCAAGGGCACTTGATCCATGCCGAAGGTGCACGTGCAGCTGGTGCTTTACTGCAACACGTGCAAAATTTTCATTGTTTACAGCAGCAGCTCGCAAATCAGTCAACCGACCTGGAGGCAGATTGGTGTATGTGAAAAACAAGTGTCTCGTGATAAGATGATCTAAGACTGCATCACCAACAAACTCCAAACGCTGGTAGCAAGATACTCCAGAAGATGGGCGTGAAGCATGAGTAATAGCTTCTACCAACAAGGCCCTGTTTTTAAACTTAATGTTCAATGCACCTTCTAGGGCATCAAAATTCACACTCCTTAGTATGCTTTCTGGAACACTAGATGGCCTCACTATAGATTCCATCTCATCAGGATCAGACTCCACCTGAATCCCAATCCATTTCATGAGGTGGTTAGCGGCATTCTTCCCACCTTCAACGTAATAAATTCCGATTAGTGCTTCAACAACATCTGCTAGGGTCTTGCTAGAGAGGACTCTGTAAGAACTTGAGTCACTCTCAATCTCACCATCTTCCATTTCTTCATCTTCAAACCCATCACTGTGTTCTTTTCCTGGTATAACATCAACAGTTGCCTGTTCTTGATCAAATAAGGACGTGTCTCCATCTTTTGTATCCTCGTCAAAGACTGGCAATACCCCCGGAGCAGCCCATCTAGATGGTGCAAAGCGATCTGCTTGGATATATGATTGAAGTCCCTTACTTAGTGCATACTGATACAAAACCATGTTACTCACCATTAGTTGTCTCATCCTGGTAAGTTGACCTTCATGTTTCTGGGGATATTTGAGAAACAAAAATCGACTAACAACCCATTTCAAGTAAGCATCTCCCAGAAGCTCTGCCCTTTCATAGCAAAATGTCTCCTGGCAGGAGGCAGCAGTCAAAGCTTCCAAAATCTGTACATATAAAAGAAAGACAACAATTAGTGATCATCTAAAGCTGCTTGAAATTGATCAGCCTGTGAATTATATCACACCTTTGAAGCAGGGACTGAAAATTGTATTATATGCTTAAGTTGAACTGCCAGAAGCATGCTCTCAACCCTCCTCATTATAGAGGGCAACCTCTGGGCACCTCTAACAAGTGATCCAGGAAGTGGATGAACAAAACACAGCTCGGGAGGCAGAAACACATAGTATGTTTTGTCAAGAGCCTCCTCAGATTCACCTTCATATGATAAAGACATTCAATTTAGCACTAAAAGGACCATAAGAGATGCCAAACTAACGTTAGAGACAAGGAGCATTTTCTAAATATACCTTCTGAGTGCTCAAATCGAGGAGATAAGAGATTCTTGCAATATGAAACACCACGACCTCTTATTAAAGATTGTTGCTTGCATCTCAACTCAACACCATACCTGATAGTAATATACAGAGGACGCAATAGCCTAATGCACCCTTTGTTGTGCAAGAAGAAACAAAAAGCATTTTTGATCTGTAAGAACATCAACTACTATCAGGTAGAAATGTGGCAAAAGCTCACATATTATGCACCCAAAAATAGTCAACCATGTCCTTCACAGAGTAAGATATGCTTTTCTTTTCTTCATGCACAACAACTATGGTGCATTAAGGCTTATCCCATCCATTAGAAAGAAGCAATTACTAAGCAGCCAATTGTAACTTTTAATTTTAAGAATGCGGAGGGAATAAAACAGGAATTAAAAAGATAAGAAATATCTAATTCATACTTCTGCTTATAGTAATCGGCATATGAGCTGTACTCCAGAGGACCAAGATAGCCCTCTTTCCTTGGAAATGAGGTCTCTGCTGTCATGTCATAGCGTATTGAATCTACATAAAACCTCTTCCCAGAATGAGCAGCTGTTACTATTTTTCCAACAAGATCTCCTGCATGTAAGAAACCATCAGCCATAATCAATTTGCCTTTGGTCAAATCCCCTTCTTGTACCTCAATCACATCTCGACTAGGAACCACCCCAGTAGCTTTCACAACATCAAATGGGGCTACAGCTCCTCTGATACCATAAGTAGGATGGGGTTTGTGCCCAAAGGCCATGCCATGACGCAATTTCCCAAATCCATACTCCCTTCTGTCGCCACCAAGCGTTCTCTCATTAGTGCCAAGGTAAACATCTGGCCTAGCTCTCTGAAGGGGATTGCTCCAAGCATCTGTTGTGATTATATTATGAACCAAATCCCAGTCAATTTCTTTTACAGGATCTACAAACTTATCGCCAACCACGGGGACAAACAAATATGCCTTGGCAGGATCCCAAGGAGTGGTGGAAGGATCAACATCCACGTCCAGTACAATGCTCATCAATCTTACATGAAAACTTTTAAGGGATGCCAGCTGCACATAAAGCAGAATTTGGAGTTATATCATAAGAATAGTCTGAAGTATGAATAGCAAAAAACTCAAATTGCAATCATTATCCATATATTTAAACAGCAACTCACCTGACTTTCAGTAATATCTATCGATCCCCTGAAGACAAGAGATGCCTTTGTTATCATGGCTCGAGCGATAAATAGATCCACCGACATCGATAACACCTGTTGGTAACAAATGTGATTAAATTAAATCTTATTTACCAAATGCACCTTAATGCTAGAATAAAAATAAAAGAAAGTACCTCTGCATCCAGCTCTTTGCCAAAAAGTACTGCAAAATCTGAGACTTTATTTAAGAATGGATCTTTTGAAGAGCCACTATTTACACATTTGATAGAATACATGCACAGATGAAGTATTTTGGAGTCCTCAGTGCCATCTCTTCCAGATAAAATCCATTCTCCCTGTGGACCAGAAAGCATTTTTACAAATTTACATACAACAGAAAACCATTAAGGACACCAAATAAGTGATGAATGACATATGCAATCCAAAATGAATATTAGAAAGAAATACAATTTATCCAAAGTATTTAATCAAAAATGGTATCACTCACAGTAACAATGTTTTCATGATTTTGGTATTGTGAAATTTTGTTAAACCCTTAAAATAAATTATGAAACTTATGAGTCACATTGTGATGGAAAGCTTTTTCAGTTTATGAAAATTTCAAACTTTCATCAGCCATGTATGATGTATGTAACGTACAAGTATTCGAAAATTTAAATGACACTTTGCCATTTATCCCTTGATTTTTAAAACCAAATCGTATAGTTCTTTATTCAAGTGATTAGAAGAGTTACAAGTTGCAGATAAGTAAGTATAATTCCTTCCCAAAAAAGGCAATTTCAACTTTGATGTCCAGATAAGCATTGAAAAGAATGTCATTGTTACCAACAACACAAAGGAAAACTTGGTCAAATTATAAAAACAAGGAGCTGAGCAGGTTGCAGTGGAGAAATTAAAAGTCACCAGCATCATAGTGGTTGCGAATATAAAGATGGACACATGCACTAGTATATCTTTAAAAAAGACAGAAGAAACAGTTAAAAATGGCATCCAATAAATTGCAAATGAGCTAAAAGTTGCATCTGCTAGTTTCCCATAGTACATAGACAGGAAGTCAAATCCATGAAGAACACTAACCTGGAGTATATTTGCTACACCTTCCGGATAGAACTCCCTATGCCTAGCAGTTCCAGGAAGTGGGTCTCCTTCATCATTCTGTTCAACCTTCTCTGCTTCTTCCCCACTTCCTTTGTCTGGCAAAAGCATATCAGTAAATGCTCCCATCTCATGGAGCTTCTTGCAAGCAGCCAAACATACAGCCTACAAAGTTACAAAAGTTTACCAACATGATAATATTCTTGAATATAAGTTTGATGAAGACATAGTGACAAGATAACATGCCTGTTGGGCAAGACGCATTGAACTGCATATGGGACCCTCAAGCTCTTCAAACGGTGCATTGCAGGGGAGTTGAAGCTTGCAAGAATATTCAGTTGGACCTCCTGGCTTCTCATGCTTCTCCATAATAAACTCAGGCCGAAGTATTGAATATCTAAAAACAAAGGTAAGGGCAACTTAGCAAAAGACTGAACCTCAATAGAATAACAGCAAATGTCAATACCTTATAATGAGTACAGTACCTGTCACTAGGAAGCTGAGAGCAGTAAAAATGGATGAGTCCAACAGCAGAATTTAAGCTCACAATAGCACCAGTTGATTCAACCTGGTACACTGTACCTGGTATCATATCCACCGAAATCAACCTCGAAGTATCCGTCAGATGACTAAGGTCAGTTCTCTCAATTGCTTCTTTCCGCAAGGTCTCCTCACTATTCCGTGCATTCTTTAGGAATGCAGCATGAGATAGATTTCCTCTGTAGACAATATGAAAATATGAGTTTTTCTGGATAACTGCTGGTGGAAAGAAAATGTCTAAATGAACCACACCCAACATAAACACCTCTCAATCATCAAGATGTAATCTGACCCAGGCTTCCTTGCACGACCCCTAGACTGAATGTATGCCAAAACAGTTTTTGCAAGATCAAAACGAATTACAACATTGCATTGCCGAATATCCAATCCTTCCTCAGCAACACTAGTTGCAACTAACAATGTCACCTACGATCGAAAGTAAAAGTATTTATCAAATGTCTACAATGGCATGATTCAGATCTTGAACAGCTTAAGATAGAAACACAGAATTTGGACATACACGACCATCTCGGAATTTAGCAATTGTGTCTTGCATTTGTCCAGTCCGCATTTCTTGGCTATTGTTGTGCCCAATCAAACTTGCACACCTAATAAAATTCAGAGATGGAAGCTCTGCAAAAACCTATTCACAAAAAAATTAAAATAGCATTATTAGGAAATTGCAAGTGGCTGTAAATCTATCATTTAACATAATAAACCATGTTATTCCTTCTAACCTTAGGAAGGACTAAAGCAGCCACAACTCGCTCAACAAAGATGATTGCACGAAAATCCTCTGTGTGTTGATACTTGAGAAGTATTTTAATCAACGACTGTACTTTCGGGGTCACTTTTCCATCTGCAACCGCTGCTCCAATGATCACATCCACGTGCTCTCCACCAGAGACAACTGTGCAAAAAAGGTACATCAGAATATTTTAAAAGTCATTATTTACAAATACATTCGATAATAAAATTATTTACACTAGAATATTTATGCCAAAAAGTAAGACAAAAAACACAGCAAAAGCAAGCCGGCAATACAAGTTGGTGGTTTACTTAGAGTTACCCAAAAGCATACATGCAAAGTTAACTAGCAAAGATAACTTCTCTTAAAATGCCCCACAAGGCACAAGCAATGAATAAGAAAATCAGAGCATCAAGGAAACAGATTCTAGCAATTTCATTCACATCACTTATCCAGGAACTAAACAAATATATCTGACCTACACTGTTGTTGCTATAATATGGTCTAACCCATTTACATGTAAGCTGACTTCATATACCCAACTTTTGCATGTTAAATCAATTTTCGAAATCATTAACAAATCAGTCACAAGTTGGGCTGGCAAAGTAACAAAACAAAGGTAGAAAAGTAAACTAAAAGCCCTACCATAACTGTCAGGGAGCTCTCCTTCCTCAATCTCCTCAGGACTGGTTCCATCTTCAGCATTTTTGTTCTCTGCTTCAGCAGTGTTCATATCTTTGTCAGTAACAGCTCCCTCTGATAATTGGCATTGTAAAAGAGACACAACTTTATTTAGGTAAGATTCTTGAAACTTGACATCAAGCTGGTAGTTTGCCCTCTCATCATTTTGTAAGGCTGTCAAAAAAGATTGTGCAACCTGCAAAAAGGAAAGAAAAAAAAACATAACCAAGATCATATCAGCACAACTAAGGAAATAAAGCAAATGCATAAGTAGATGATAACCTTCGTCACTTGAAACATAAGATACCTTGTAAGCACACCATTGACCCAGTTCACCAAGTGCATAATTAATGGCCCTCAACTTTTGTATCAAATTAGCAGCTCCATCACTTTCTGTTCTTTCAGAGACACCATAAACTTGGCGGAGCTCTTCCTTGGCTCCTGCATCTCTAGCTCCCATGAACTGCCATTTACTTCTCCTAGAGCTTGACTGTGCAGCTTCTTCAACTGCCACTTCCATTTGTTTTATTTGTTCATGAAGGGACCATAAACTGGCCGCTTTGTCATACTCTACCACAATTTCTGAGGGCATTGGCACATGTCTCTCAAGTTCCTTGCGGTCTTTTATTGTACAGACTACAGAATCCAGTTTACTTTCTAGATTACGAATCTTTATTGCACAATCAACTTGACTTGAAACGCCTGAATATAACAATTCAGAAATATTTGTGTTAGGGAGAAAATCTTACAACCAACTAAAAGAAAATTTTTGCAAGTGAGATGCTCCTTAGTCTCAAAAAAATATAAATTGGAAGAAAGACCCACTACAAGAAAATAAAAATATACCCTTCAAGTTAACAGGGGAAGCAGTCATCCCAAAAACAGAAGGTCTATTCTCCTTTGGCGTGGTGTGATAGAATTCAGACATCACCAGTGAATATGGATGTTTCTTCACAGCATGATGACACTCATCCAGAATTAGAAGATTGATTGCTTCCATTTTAATTATGCTGTGCCTCAAAATATTCAGCAGAATCTGAGCTGTCATAACTAAAACCTACAAGAAAACATCGATTGAGTAAATCAAGAAATAATTTCAAGTTACAGCACCGACAAATAAAGTTGTCACTAAATAAAAGTGATTTCTGTTATTTATACACTCAGCAGCCCCGTACATTAAGAACCATCTTAACCATAAATTGAAACAATTACTCGCATATGCAAAATCAACAGCTCCAGATGGCTCGAAAAAGATATTGTAGGACATTTGGATGCTAGACAGCACACTAGAAATTGCTCAATTACATGCAGAATGACAAGAATGTGGCAGCCTATAATACCTTGTCAAAAAGTACCAAAGAAATAGAAATTCTCTATCCAACCAAAATATCAAAAACAGCCTACTTTCACTTGATTGTGCATCATATAGTAGAACTACGTCTGTTTAATATTAAGGTGCTGGCATGACTTTCAATTCAGAGCTTTCCTCCATTTTCTTCCTCTATTCCTACTAAAATGGGTTAAAGGATATACCACTGTTATTATCCACTAAATACCAATTCTATAAAGTTGCATACAAGGATCTTGCTAGAATTCAAAAACTATACCTATATCATCCCATTCCTACTAACTAGAATTGAGCTAAAATTACTTTGGTTCAAAAATCTAATCTAAGTCACGTAATTGCTGATAAACTACTGAGATAAAGCCGGGTGTGGTAAAAGTGTCCCACAGACTGGATATACAAACATTTTGTTTAATGCTCATTATAATGTCATAGCTAAAAATTACTACAGAAACATACTGCATTACCAATGACTAGCACCAAAAACACACAAGTACTACCATATCAGTAGAATAAGAAAACTAATTAGAACATGAAAGAAAAGCTCAAGATGACAGTCAAGCAGAAGCTTTCACAGAACAGAATTTGTAAAGCTACCTGTTTTGTTTCAAACTCACGCTGCCACCTTCGAGCATCCCAGAAATCTTGACCCATCTCTCCACAATAATGACCCACTTGAAAGCCAGTTCGCTCACGAATAACTTCAGCTTGCTGAAAAAAGCCAATGAATATAATAAGGACAATTGAATGTCAAACAATGGAACCCATCATATCTTAGAAAGTGAATTAAAACTCTACAAATTTTACTACCTGATAAACTAGTGGAACTTTAGGAACCAAAAAGACAGAGAGCATTTTTTTCTTTTGCTTTTGCAAATCATCACAAATACTTTTGATGAGGAGAACAGCAATGAGTGTCTTCCCTGCCCCTGTTTCAAGAAATGCAATTGTATTTTTCTTTTTTGCCTGTTCAAGAACATCCAACTGATACTGACGAGCCTGCTCCTCCAAAAGTTTTTCCTTAGGCTGTTCAACTTTCTTCTCTATCTTTCCATTGCATTCCTGACTTTTGTCATTAGCTGCCTTCCCTTCTCTGTACCGGTCTGCTTCCCAAGTACCCAATCTAAAAACCACCTCATTGGACCCTGATCGATCCCTTTCCCAATAACCCCTTGGTTCTCTATCTCTCCGATCCCTATCTCTCCCATCCCTCCTACTACTACCATTATAATGCTCTCTTCTCCTAACATGCTCCCTATCTCTCCTATCAAATTCATCCCAATCGCGAACTCTTTTTCTAGCAGAACACCTCTCCCTATCCCTGGGGTAATATTGCCCTCTACTTGGATACTGCCTATCATTCTTTGAACCATTCACACGAGCCCTCTTGCCACACTTCTCTTCACTATCCAAACCCCTATCCCTTAACTCACAAGAACTTTTGTCCTCCCTATGCACTCCATTCTCCTTGGAAGAATAATCAAACAAATTCCAATTACTATTTTCACAATTCTTCTCCTGCCCTTTACTTTCAAGGTTGTTCTTTTCAACACCATTAGGCGGTGGAACTGAGTTCTCAGCTAAATTCTTGGAAACCCCAGATGGCTCATTCTGAAACCATCCATCTCCAACAATAGAATCTTGAATTCCATTACCATTGACAACGGAGCTATTATTATTGTTGTTACCTACTGGAGGAAGGCCACCCCCGTTCTTGATGCTATCAAGAATGTGATCAATTCCTCCAAAGAAATCTTGATTGGAAGCATTGTCAACTGATTCTTGAACTATAGGAGCATCAAAATCAACAAAATCATTAATAAGGTCACATGATATGTCCTCACAAGCATCCAGCCAGTAAGATGACCCATTACTACCAGAAATCCTACCCTCATCCTCCATTAATATATTATTAAAATATTACGATATTCTCACTTCAAGATAATAGCAAAAAGCTGAAATCTTTGAAACTAAAAAAAAAACCCCAAAAATGAAAAGAAACCAAGACGAACAAGAATTATAAAGAAAACCCAAAAAGAAAAAGAAAGAACTTGGAAAGAAAACGAAGGATCTTGATTGGGTTTTTGAGAGAGGCAAGAGTTCTGATGAAAATAAAAAAAAGGTCAGAGAGATGAAAAAGAAAGAGTTAGTGAAGACACAGATTAAGAGTAGATAGACCGCAGGAAACACGCAAGAAATTTAGTTAAGGAAGGGGATTCATTTAAAAAGAGAAACAAAATCTGAAAAATAAATAAATAAATAAAAACGAGCACCCCCACCAAAACTTCGTGTGTGATTCTTAGATTCCACGGTCTATCAACGCCTATTCTGTTATCTTCCTTTTCTCTTTTCTTTTGACTCCTGCTTTCAAGCGCGTGCCTTTCTCTCTCTCTCTCTTTTTCTTTCCATATCTGCTTTGCTTGCCTCTCTCTCTCTCTGCTTCTGGGTTTTAGCTCTGTTCCTTCGCTGAAAGATATATAGAAAAAGAAACGGGCAAAATGAAAAAATAAAAAGCCCAAAAATATGGGTTTTCTCTTTTCTTTTTCTCCTTACGAAATGTTTTTTATCTTACAAAGAAACTTCTTTTACTTGAGGCGGTTCTGTTTTTCTTTTTCCCTTTCCAAACTCGAAAGTACAGAGCGACAGTGCTTCATGTGCTTCAGCCAATAGTATTGTGCCACGTCTATCGTAGAAAGGGTTTAGGGATTACGTGGTGGTTTGTGAGTGGATGGTAGGGTAGGGTTTTTGGAACTATGTCGTTTACTTGTGTTAGCGTAGGGAGTGGGGGGTTTTAAGGTTCTCTGCTTTCCAACTTCCCAGTTTTTGCCAAGAAAAAAACACGGAGAAGAGCAATTTTTATAATAAGAAAAAAAAAAAAAGGACACTTGTCAAGAAAACGGAGCCCACTCGTGGAATCCAGCCTCGGGGGGATGGGGAAAAGCTAGTTTAAGCCTATCGTAGAGAGGAATTCAAAGGTCAAAGATGATGGAACATTCTGAGCCGTTCGATTTATTCCCATTAAAACGAAGATCAAGAAAATGAGGAAAGGGAATAATTCCTTAGATCAGGCTGAATATTTTTATCCTATGAGATCAGCCTCGGTGGGACCAACTAAATAGCCTTTCGTGTAGTGATTGGGTGAATTCGATGGGCCAGTTTCTATTTGGCATATTAATTGATCCATGATTTTCCACTTCGGGTTTTTTTTTTTTTTTTTGCCTCTCCTCATTCAATATTTGCATTCATTTCTCACGCATTCCGTGAGGAAATGCTTTGAACATGCACTTGAAGAATGTTTGTTAGAATTACATTGGCATATAATAAACCTTAATAACTGTCTTTAAACCATCATTAGAAAGAAATTTATTCAAATAAATAAAAAAATGTGGGTTGACCTTTTACTCATTCTGGGTGATTTGGGACTGACTTATGCTTTGCGTATTAGTTCGGGGATTAAATGGCTGTGAGGAATTGTGAAGTTTCGGACTCTTTCCTCTGTGGAATCTCAGACCACCATTTAATGCTTGGGTTTGAACTTCGAAGCAATTTTCTGGACGACAAAACTCCTTTACCCGTTTGGTACTCCATCTCTTTTGATCCTAAATGGGGAAACAAGAGTGATAACCTAAAAAACAAAAGTACGGGTTATCCTGAATAAGAAAATTTAACCAGTTTGCCTGCTTATAATTTATGTTCAGTGCCATACCAAAAGGGTAGAAATCTAAGCCATGTGTGATAGCAAAGGCATTTTAGAAAGCTATGGAGGTTGGTGGAGTCAACTGAGACCATAAGGTAATGTCCAAGCTTTTGAATGAGGGGGCAGGGTGCTGGTTGAACCCTGCAAAATGCTTTGGACTTCACCACTCATGAGAGAAAACAAAAAGGCAAAGACGCAAAATATTAAGTCATTTTCATGCAAACAAGTTGACATCAAAGTGTGTTCGCTGAAACACACAAAGTGATTGGAAACAATTTAACCAGGCGGGAAAAGTTGATAAAGAAATATCATGGGATCCATTTATTATTATCCTGCTAAAGGAAGCTTCACGACTAGCTAGAGCAACGCATCCATCCAAGAGGGTGGGGGCTGTGAGGGACCAATCTCTCGCAAGAGATTAATTGGTTTATTAAATGATTCCATTAACATTAAGCAGTGAAGGTTCAGACGTTTATACGCCATCGATTCTCACTGGTTTGGCTCCACCACCATGGGATATGATCAGTTAGAATTCTGACGAGCAAAATTTATTCAGGTTTTCTGGGATATGCTGCCTGTCCTGATCTACTTGTATAAGGAGATTGCACGAAGTTTGGATGTAGTCAGAAAATAGATGAATTCTAACCAACAGATGTTCCACACTTCCTACTCCAGATTCAACTGATTCAAGTTGCTGTTACACTAAACATTATTATGTCTAATTGCTAGGTTATCATATTACTGAAAGGTTTCCACGTACACAAAAAATGAAAACTCTCACGTTACAGTACAAATATGGTTAAAATGGTTTTATAAAATGATATGTGAATGTAACTAAATACAACTTGCAATAGGCAAGACCAAAATTAAAATAAAATCATTATGTCACAGGTTGTCCTCGGTTGATATTTTGAAATTAATGTTGGGGGATTTAAGAGATGCTGATGGGGTGGTACGTTAGGGGGCTGTTTTTTGGTCCATTCGGAGTGCAAGAATCCAATTTCGCAGAGCTTTAACTCAGGTGGAACAGAGACCAAGGAAACTGTAGCAGATCTTCAACGAAATTGACAGCCATCTTCAAGAGGTGGGGAACTTCGAATTTACTCATACTTGCAGAGAAGGTAATGCATTGGCAGACTTTCTGGCAAAGTTTGGGGTGCATAGGGATAATATGTCCTTAGCCTAGTGGTGATTCTGAAATTGTGCAGCAAGTACGTATGATTTATGTTTTAAGTATAATGCGTTCGAGATTATGTATGCCGTTGAGTCTATGCACTCGTGTCCAGGTGAGGCTTTTATGGCCTAGATTACTTAATGACTGCAAACCGCAGGTTTGGTTTGACGCCTATTCGGCTTTCAATAAATTATCTTTAGTTACCCTTTTCGTTATTACAATAACTACAGATTGCAATGCAATTTAAAGGAGGGAAAAGGGTTACTAAACAAAAAGTTTTCAATAATTAAAGATTTGAATTCAGTGCTTGTATTGTTAAACATAAGTTTCGGCTTCAGATTTCACTCGGCCAAATGCTAAAAAAGACCAAAAATGTGTACGGATTCGTATTTCATGATGGGCTAGGCATCCCAGAAATGGGTTCCGCATCAGGTGCAGACTAATTTTAATGTCCATAGGCCTGCAGCCTGTAAAGAGGAAGCCCTGAAATGAGAATTGGAGAATAGAAGGAAAAACGTGTTCACTTTAATGAAAAAGGTAAATGCCACTACTATACATGACAATGCACACATTATCATGTGACTCCTCTATTGGCTCAAAGGAGGAACAGCGGTACTTCAGGCAAGCAAAGAAATTCCAAAAAGAGTCAAGTCGAGTCACTCCATATAAGAAGTTGATAGATTGATTTAATATGCAAGTGTATATTTTTATTTGTGAAGAATATTGTTCTTTCATTTTCACGAAAGAGAAGAACCTCGTGATACAGGCGGCAAGAGCTGTGGACGATGTGAAGTCGATGTGCTTTGCAGCAATCAAATAAGGGTAAAGAAGAAATGAAAGGATTCGGTTTACCCACCGAAAGGGGTAATAACTTTACAGTTCGATGAATTTTAGCCTTATTGGGGGTGGACGTGACATCATCTTGTCAACTATCTCCCCACAAAATCAAAAGGAATTTTGCGTCTTCAAGTTAAAGCGAGACCAGGCATTGTGCTGGTAGAATTTGTTTTGGTTATATCCTTTCCAACCAAATGTGAAACCAAGGCCACATGAAAAAGTGTATCTACCTCCAAGGCCATATATGGCCGAAGACCCACCAATGTGACCCACTTTTCCAAAGTGCATGTGGATCACGCTTTTGTTCACATAATCAGAATAAAGTTCAATTATCAGGTGGTCGGCCGTCCACTCCCTGCCTCCGTACTTCATATTTCACTTTCAGTATATTGCTCCTGCCCTAAAGCATTCCACTCTCACCCAACTCCTCCCAATGAAAACAAGTCAGGAAGGAACAAACAAGAATAAGATCCCCTATTATTTTTTTTATTTTGGTTATGTCAGAGAGAGAGAGCGGCCGATGCTCTCCTCACAGCACTAGTCTCGTGTGTCGTTTAAGAGGATCAATGTGGTGGGAGACACGGCCTTAAAACAGTTTAATTAGAAAGATTATTATTGCAAAAATAACATTAATTCTACTGTAGTATTATTCCTATAATCTTATATTAAAAGATAAAAGAAAATCGCAATCCATAGTAGGTAGTCATCATCATCACGTGACATTCTTTTTGGTTTTATTCGGCTTGAACCAACAAACTAATGGCCAGTTGAGTGATTGCAATATATAGATGCGCTGGATGGAAACAGATGAACTTTATTCTACATGATATAACCTACACAATATGTGGCATTACATTCAATTCTTCTCTGCTTTATATCTTTGGTGGGGGTCGACAATATTAAGCATATGCACGTTTAATTGGACCACCATTATCTGACATTATAGTTCCTCGCCTTAAACTTTGCATTAAAATCTATGCTATACATCTCTAGGCCATGCACGCATGCATCTTTGCTTTTGTCATCACACCCAAAATTATTAAAACTCTTCCATAATTGCATGGACTAATTGTATTTGTGGGGAGTCAGATTGGGGTCTCACCTTTCATTTTATGAGCTCTTCAAAGGTACCTACTCGTCGTTTATAACTAGTCGCTACTTAACCAAATGTGCTTCTTTTTCTTTCATACTTCCTTCCACCTGACCTTGACATTGAGTGATTAAGGAAGCTGGATGGGGATGGGTAAATGGAGCTGGGCCATATATATTGACATATACTAGGCGTGGCTTCGATCCTATCTTAACAATGGTCAAAAAAAGAATAAAAAAAATAAAAGAAGAAAATGGGGCTTGGAGTTTTGTGTAAAAGCCGCGTGCGCCCAAGTCTAATATTGATTTGCCAAATGGGATTCGTACTATGAAATTTTGGGCAAAAAAATAAAAATTAGAGTTAGGTGCAAGAGATAAACTTGGGCAGCTTGGAAAGCTTTAGGCTTTTCCGAAAGTCTAGACTCTAGCTAGGCATTTTTTTTTCTCTTTTTTTTTTTTTTTTGGCTAAATCAGCCCTCGGTAGGCATTAACTAGAAGAGAGAACACAACATATAATAGAAATGAACCTTTTTGCGCTGCACGATTAAGGCAACCAGAGGAATAAAGAAGGACGTGACAGCATGTCAAAAATTAGCTGCCTAAGATGAGGACAAAGGCGAGAGAGTTAACACGTAAACGATAATCACATTCAGGCAAGGGCAAGGACTGAACAAAATTTTGTGGTTCTGCTTACTAGTTTTTTTTATGATTGCTGTGTGCATACGTGGGCAATATTGCTAAGTTTTCCCCTTTTCTTTTAATTTAGAAAAGGGAGATTTTATTTTTTATTTTTTAAATAAATAAATCATATACTAATTAATGAATTAAATATTTTAATGTATAATATTTTTAAATTTATTAAAAAAATAAAATAGCAACACATTTGAGCTCTTGAATCTTTTTGTTTAGTGTTTATTTGATTTAATTTTTTTTCAATTTATCTATCTCTTGAAAGTAAAAGTCAAGTCAAATATTATTTTTGAAAAAACTCTTTAAAAAAAAACTTTTTTTAAAGAATAAAATTTTTAAAAAAGAATTCAAGAAAAGCTCCTATGAGGGGCTTTTTTAAAAAAAATACAAGAGAATTTTTATTTTTATTTCAAAAATATCTTTATCAGTTAAATATAATTACAATATTACCCTCTCAAAGAAAGAAATACCTTTTACAATAATTTCAATCAAAATTATAATTTATAAAAAATAACTTATAAAAAGAAATTTACCAAACAACTTTAAATTAATTCTAAAAACTATTATTTTTCATAAGAACTTTATAATAGCTTTTAAGTTAAAAAAAAACTAAGCCAAACAAGCTCTTAGTAACCTTTTTCACTTTTTTATATTGCATCATAATATCTCATCTTAAATCCTGATCATGTAATTTAATTTATAAAAGATTATGAAATGATTTAAATTTTTCATTTTTAATAATTTAAATTTATATTTTTTAAGATAATTAACTAATTGATTAGGTTCAAAAATTTACTATTTACCATTTATATAAAAAAATTTACCAACAATATTGCAATCTTGGTCACTACTCACTATAACAAAAGGTCACCGAAATAAGCAAGAGAACACACGTCCCTTCTAACAAAATTAGATTTACGACATCCTAAGTTCATATACAAGTATAGCCAGGGGCAGAGAGTGGTATTGCATGGTCCCTTCAAAATTTTTGAAAATTTTTAATTATTATATATATTTTTAATAATTTTGGAGAGTAATATATTTATGGAGACTGTGGCTCCCTCAAAAATTTTGATATATTTTATTTATTATATATTTTTAATGTTTCTCAAAATAATTTTTTTATTTAATAATTAAAATAAATAAAAAATAATAAAATGACCCTACAAGTTTTAATCAACATTACTCTAATTTAAGTTTATTCGCACATCTTTCTCTCTCTCTCTTTTTCTCTTTCTCTTCTTTTTTTGTTTTTTTATTTTATTCATTCTTTAAAAGGGAGATTTATAATTTTGCGAACTTGGATAAGGTAAATTTTTTTTTTATTTTTTTCTATTTATATTATTTAACTATTGTGTGAAATTCTATATATCATATTTAACTATTTATATTTTATGTATTATATTTATGAATCTACAAAATATTATCGAGCACAACTTTTTTATAAATTTTTATTTTTTATTCTTTTTGATTTATATGTTATGTAAAATTATTTTCTACCATGAATTTTGTTATTGTTGTTTAAATGCAATGTATTAATTTGAAAAATTTTTAACCTTTATTTCTCTTCGTCTTTCATCCCTCCAACAAAAATTAACTAACTCTGCTTCTCAATATAGCCATGAATCTTTCCATAAAATGAACAAAGGCGTTCAAAAAGGAATATACAAGGAAAGGCAATGAAGGAAAAGAGTAAATAAAGTCACATTCCTTCCAGAAACAACAACACTACTATTACTATCCTTAAGAACTCCTCTGTAACCTGCTAATCCTGGTTACCCTCTAGCTGAACTATTTACGTTAAATTTCAATTCCTGATCATTAGGGGATCCATTCCATTCCTCTCCTTCGCTCTTATTTCTTATGGTCTTGGACATAGTCCACCAACTAATCTCATCAAGACCTTTTCCCTTACCTATGACATTGATTGTGAAACCCTTGATTTCCATCTAAAGAATATTAGGTGCCTTTTGGTATCAGGAATGTGCACTCATGTTTTCTACCACGTGTTCAATTAAATTACATTATAATGTTTATTTTGAAACAAATCAACACAATATAAGATTGTAATACAATCACATTACAATCAATGGATTTAATGTGATTAAAATAAAAAATCAACACAATCTCATATTACAACGTACTATGTCATGTTATCAAACTTAATTTGACATTTTTGCCCTTCTTTAATCAATAAAATTCTAAAACTTAATTTTCATCACTTTATAAAAATTTAAAAAGTTAAAAATATTTTTAAAATTTTAAAAAATATATATATATTTTGGAAAAACATATTTTTTTTTTAGTTTTAGAGATTCTAAAATTTTTTTTAAAAACCAAAAATACTTTTTAATTATTAAAAAATTTTAACACTATAAAAATTAGAAATAATTTTTATTTTTAAGAAATTATAAAAGATTAGAAAATCCATAAAAAATATATTTAGAATTTTTGACAAAATAGATGATATTCTTTTCTATGCTCATAATTTTTTAAAATTTTTATAAAAATTATTTCCTTTTTTAATTTTTAATAAACTTTTAAAAATAAAAAATATTTCTTTTATATTTTCAATTTTTTTTCAAAACATCTCTTCTGGCTTTTTATTTTTTTTTATTTTTTTCTAAAAATAATTATTTCTACTTTTAATGTTGTAGGAATACTTCAAACTAATAATAACAATATATTTTAAAATTTTCAAAATTACTAACAAAAATAAAGTTATTTTCTAATTAATATTAACATGGATTTGCTTGATTCTTGGTTATTTGTTGAAAAATTTATTTAAGAGATGATATCATATAAAAATTTATAATAAAAAAATACAAGTATATTAGACTTGCATTTCAATCCATAGGGGTAATTTTGAAAATTAATATTATATTCCTAGTAAAGTGTTTATAAGCCAAACGCTGTAATGTTATCTTTCTAGTATTTTAATCATATTTTCCTTAATATACCAAACGTTGCAATGTTATCTTATCAACAATCACATTCTATGTAATTACATTTTCTACAATCACATTCATTATAATCACATTATATTGTAAGATAACAAACGCAACTTTAATGTAAATTAGCTTAGTGAGCTTTTGAAAAGCATTTTTGAACTAATATTTTAGGTTTCGTACACTAGAAAATCTATATTATGTAAACTAACACCCTCTTGTGAGATGAAAGAAGAGATAGCTTCAAAATGAGTTTGTTTTGGAATAGACATGATGTTCTGTTAAAAAAGTATCGATGCTTGTTCATTAGAATGAAATTCCCAAAAAAGTATCGATACTTATTTCAAAAATATCATACTTCTGCTTGAAACCCTCAAGAAAAACCTTTTTGTCTCGAAAATATTGATACCTACACTCCAAGGCTGTACAAAGATAAAATATTTTTAAGGGATAAAACAATCATTTTACAATGGTAAAACTTCTTCTTTGGTAACCTAATCTCATACACTCAACCCTAGGCCTTTTCTTCTCATTTTTCTTTCCTTTTGAGCACTTTTTCTCAAGCTTTCTCTCACACTCTCTCACTCAACCAACACTGATCTCAACAATAAAACATGATTTCTAAGTGTTTGAAAGTAAGGTTTTCACTTATCAACCTTTGTTTGCTTGTACTTTATTTCCAATAATGGTTTATCTCTCTAAAACTCCATTTTATCTCTCTAAAATGTTAGGTTTTGATTGGTTTTGCAACCATAAGCTCACCAAGGTAAGTGTATTACAAAATTAGGTTATTATGATGTGAATACATGGCTGAAAAATAGACATAAGTATTGTTCCATTGATTAGAGAGAGATTGTTTAGATTTAGTTAGAGGAATGCAATTACTATAGGATTTAAGGAGAGATATGAATTTAATAGTGATAGTTTACTCATTTTTAAGTACTATTGAAGGTTTTGAAAAATCATATCAAGCTTGTTGTCGAGTTGAAAGTGTTAAGGAATTAGATGCTAGTTGAAATGGTAAGTGGTTACAGTGTTTTCAAAGTATTTGGATATGTATAAGTATGTTTTGAAGGGTTGAATACGTTTTCAATCAAATATGAAAGTTGTGGAATAATGATGATTGCTTACCATGTTTTAATTATGGTTTTGAAAAATATATATGATATATAAATATAAATATAAATATATATAAACATACATATATATTGATGTATAAAAACGTATAAATATGGTTTTTCCTTTTTTTTTTTAAAGGGTTACAGAATTGAAGTAATCGATTTTTAATGAAATCCTTGTGGCTTATAAAAAAAAACATATAAAAACAGTTTTGTGGGAAACAAGCCTTTCAATGCTTTTACTCTTTAAAATGTGAATTGAGTTTGGATTGTGATTGATGATTGAACTACATGTCTTTAGCATGTTTCGAGAACTTGTTATTTGGGAGTACATGCCTTGAGCATGTTTTGAACCTTTGTTGTTTAGCTTGTGAGTTGTAATATGATTTAAGTGAATTCTCATTAGAATCACATACTTTTAGTATATTTTGATTGTTCATCTTGGCTCCATGTGTTTAAGTATATCACGAGTGCATTGTCACCATGATTTATATGTCCATAACATGTTTCGAAACCAACATCATTATGAGTTATATGTCCCTAACATGTTTTGATGGGTTACATATCTATTATATGTTTTGTTACGTGCTTTGCCACATTTTGTACATGCCTTTGCATGTTTCGTTTACGTGTTCCAACACATTTTGAAAACATTTTCAAATTTGGCATATCACATGTTGCAAAGTTCACGAAGCATGAATTGGGAAATTAAGGGAACATTGTTGTATAGCATTCAAATGAAAATGATTGATGATACTTGCATTATGTAGATAATCTAAGGATTATTCATTAAGCATATATTTTAATTAAATTGATGTGAGCATGAGTTGATGAATCAAGGGATAAAGCTTATTTCCTTTTGTTTGAAGAGTGAGGAAAATCTGGAAATAGGAGAGAAAGTATCGATACTTAACTTACCAAAAACTTAGGAAAAGCATTTTAGTCTATAAGTATCAATACCTTCACTAAAAGTATCGATATCTTGAAGGTAGAAAGCATTCTGCTCAGAAAGTATCAATACCTTGATTGTAGATTTGACATTTTACCCCTATTTAAGTGGTTTTAGGTTCGTTTATGAATGGTATACCTCTCTAAACACCTAAAAGGATTTGTTAGACTTATAAATGGTATTTAAAGGATATGAATGTACAGTTAGATTGAGCATTTGGTTGGAGCAACTACGCATATTTGATAAAAGCGTTTACAAAACACTTTTTTGTTTAGTTTGTTCCCTTTCCCCTTTTTGCTCATTGAGATTTTATATCTCATTACATCTAAATTCTATTTTGTTTTCAAATTAGTAGATTTTTGGAGAATCATCCCCTCATCACTTTTGGTAAGTGATCGTTGAGGCTTTTAATTGATTATGGCTACCCTCCCATGTTACTTCGTTGGTTAAGCCTTTTAATATAGTTGGTTTGTAAATATTGGCAATATCTATGTTTGGTCAATGTAAGGCAAGAGTTGTTAATTATGCTATGTACTCACGAATTATAGAATTAATTACGTACAATAATTGCAAATTGTTTTGAAGATGGTAAATGTTGTTAACAAAATATTTTGGTTCATTATATATTTATATATGTTGAAATGCATCTCTCATATTTTGATCAATGATCATTATGAATGAGCCGGGTTTAAGACTTGATTAGATCTAGTGGGTCATCCCCATATAAGCCTTTGCACCAATCATATCTCCGAAATCGAGATGTGAAATTGATCTGTAATTTGGTTCACCTTTTTATCATGAAAGCAACTTCGTCCTTCCCACTTCTTGGAATTAAAGACCTTATCGTTTCTCGCCTGTCATATGGACCAAAATGTGGCACTTACCAATGGCATCCATCTCTTATGAAAAAGACCTTTAGGTACAAGGTCTTTGCAAAGCATAATAATTGATGAAATAAACTTTGGCATCACATATCGGCACCATTGAAAAACACATTAAGATTCTTCCCAAGAGAAATTGCATTGCAATAGTATGTGATGGCACTCTTCCTTTGTAGAGTCACACAAAACACACAATAGATTCTCTTGATCCAAAGAAAGGCCCCTAAACTTAAAGAATTTTTTGTGTTGGGATGCTCTATAATACCATTAGCCCTAGAAAACATTGGATTTTAAGAGGGATCGTAAACTTCCAAATGGAGGAAGACCAAATAGCACCCTTGCCTTGCTGCAAATTCTCCTTGAGTAGGTGGGTTGCTTTACTAACAGATAATTGTCCCTTATTATCCAATTCCCAAATTTAAAGATCCTCCTTATTGTTATCAAGAAAAACTCCTTGGGTAGTTGCTAGGAGTTCTTGAAGACTCTCAACCTCCAGTGGCAGACTCAAGACTTTACGTAAGGAGTGGATAAAGGATAATCATACAAGATTATGGATTCATATATCTTAAATTTTACACATATAATAATAAAAAAATAAAAACTAAAGTGTGGCGATCGTCGCTACGTCATGGTCTACCTCTTATTCGTACAGAGAGCGTTTAAAGCCGATAGGGATAATTATGATATTAACGAAAAATCCATACAAACATTTCAAGTTATTTGCAATTAACAATTTAACTTTTAAGTTTTTTTTTTTAATCAAAATAAGTGATTTTATAGACTTAAAAAGGTTATTGGATCAAGAATACTTAGTGCTGAGCTAGGCATTATATGCATCTATTTTAAGTAGTTGGTTTTCGCAGAAAACAGCGGACGAACTAAAGGCAAATGATCTGGGCAACCAATACAAGGAGATAGAAGGAGAAGGTAATCTCATTTGATGAAGAATGCTTGTCAATATAATACATTAAAAATTAGTAATCTATTTTAGAGTTCATCCGGCTGAAAAAATCTGTTTGTTATATACTTATTTCATTTCTTATAATTACCTATATAAAAATTAGAGTCTAATTAGTTTTGTTTTACAAGTACGAGAGAGAAGAATTCCACTAATCACAGGGTTTTTCAGTTTTCAAGAATATTAAGGCTGACCTAAAGGAAGGAAAAATGATATGGATAAGAAATTAAGACAAGCATAAGAATAAGCAGATAGAAGTATGCATCCGTAATTCCCTTGAGCTGAAGAGGTTAATAATGTTTGAACAGGGCTTTTGTCCAGTAGGGGGGGGTTAACTTTTATCCTCAATTAAGTGACATGTAATGACTTGCAACAAACTCAAAAAGCTCGACCGAATTTGTGGTTACAGCTTGGCAGCGGGGAAGATCCTATCTACACTTAAATTTTGCATACAAAAACCAAACATTATGAAGAGGAAAAGGTGCCTGAAAGGGGGAAAGAAAATTATTTGTGCAGTTTTGGCACCACAAAACATGAATAAATGAAAAAGAGCTATAGGTTGCTAATGGGCTAGATGGGTGTGTAATGAAAAAAAGGGAAAGCTGCCAAACAGCAAGGCTCAACGGTTTTCAGAGGGCAGGGTGGGCCAGTAGACTACTGGTACTGTGAGGTTATAGAAGAGGAGAGGAGGAGGTGGTGGTGTGCTAACTTTAATTATAATAATAATAATTATTATTATTATTATATCTCTTACATGTACACATATATACAGCTGCAGCAGCTGCAGCTGTTGCTGCTACTGTGCTCTATAGCTGCTGCAAGCTACAGCACGCAGCCCCCCCGGGAGTGTGCCCATATATGTTTTTTCTTTTTTCAGAAGGAATTATTTGGGTATCCTCGCTACATTTCTAGTTCCTTTTTCAGCTACCTGGTTGATTTGTATTTTGTATGCACCCTTCTCCCCTTACATCTGGGCCCACACTGTTTGAGACTCTTGTATTTGCAGTATCATTAGATTAATCTCATCATCTCAACTAGAACCATAGCTAGCCTCATATGAAATCTTGAGTGTGGCAATCTTAGCTTACTTTAGTCCTAGACTCCGGGACATGACAGTTGTTGCAATTATCCTCATACATCCT
Source organism: Theobroma grandiflorum (assembly GCA_036013995.1). Classification (NCBI taxonomy): domain Eukaryota; kingdom Viridiplantae; phylum Streptophyta; class Magnoliopsida; order Malvales; family Malvaceae; genus Theobroma; species Theobroma grandiflorum. The sequence goes on from CP142130.1 coordinate 5,248,068, forward strand.
CATGAGAATGGGATACCACTAGTTGATGGAGACCCATATCTCTATGCTGCCTTTTTGGTTTAATAAACTATGAATAAAACCGGGTTTGTGGATAAAATTTTAATGGGAGAGAAAAAGAGACCAATGAAAGAGGGGTTCTGTCTCTCACCAAACATCATAAGCCAAAAAACAAAACCCCTAGTTTCCTCATTAATTTTTACCATTTCTCTCCAAGTGGATCCAAATCAGGTGCATAATCATAAACCTTCAATGCACTAGTATCATAATATTCTTCAAACCACGACATAAAATTCAGAATGTACCTTAATGGGATAAACATGTTCATTGTTATTTTAATATATATATATATGTATTCTTTCTACTAATTAAGACTAGAACTCACAAAACTTTTTTTAAAAAAGTAATGTTTAATGCAATCTCAATTTCATTTCACAATCTTTTCAAATTATTTTTGTGTTGAAAATAAAAGTTATAAAGTACTAAAACAGTATATTAGTGGGTTAATGAAAATAGCTAGCTAGCCACTGTATATATATATATATATATTTACTTTTTATTACATAACAAAAAAGAAAAAAACTGAGCTACTCCAAATCCCACATTATGGCAGTGAATAGGGGAGTGGGGGGTGTGAGTTGTTGAACTAAAAGAAGTGACGAGAATATGATGGTCACTGGACAAGGTAAGGGAAGACATCTCTGAAGATGAGAGATGAGAGGGTGAGAGAGGGAAAGGGGACAAAATGCCAGCACAAGAATTATGAAACCAGATAACCGCCAACTGGATCATAGTGTATTTGTGTGAGAGTCTGGTTTAGGGGGGAAGAAGAGCGGAGGGTGGGGGAGGGGGTGGGGGGTGCCCTATGATATGAGAGAGTGTGGTCCTGAACCTCTGTCCTGGGAGCCCGACCCTATATGCATATAAACTGTAACCCAACAGTTGCAACTCTAAATACAATTTCACCAGACAGTAATAAAGAAATAAATCAGTACTACTACATTAATTTATTACTGTAAATAAAATAGTATTGAAAAAAAAAACTATATATAAATGGTGGAGCATGAGGACCTTTCATCTGAATAAATGATGAAAGAGAGAAAGACGAGGGAGAGAGAGTGAGAGGTCCCCAATAGGGTTTGGAAGTAGGCTCTAGCTTTAAGTCTTTTTAACTTTAAGGGGCAGGCTTAGCAGTGAGAACCCACCCTTCTCCTACCCTCTCCCTCCCTTTCCTCTCTGAGCTTTGATGTTAACTCATGAGATTTCCTCGTAAATTCTCGGTAAACGTTACTTACGACCTGTTTGCGTATAACCATAATTACATGTCAAGGGGAGGTAGCTGATGAGCCTGTTTTTTCTTAAGGCCGTTCAATGCACTGTACTCTTACACCTGTTTTCAGCTATAGATCACGAAAAAGAAAAGAGAGTAAAGGAACAGTACTTTGCTTTGTTTGCTTTTGCAGTTCCAGCCGGGGATTGCCTGCTTTGGTACACTTCAAATTAAATTAAAAAAAAAAAAACCGCTTGCATCTGTTAAATCATGTGGCTGAATCTTAACCACAGTGCCATTTTGATTTCTGCACTTCTGCATTCTTGTATTTTTGTGTTTCTTTTTGCCTTCTTTTAGAGAGAGGAAAAGATTTGTACTACCAAAATTATAGAAAAGAATTAGGGCTATACTTAGTGTAAACTTGAGCAAAACATTGATTTCAATATTTTTAAGTCTTGGTTCAGAGTTAAATGCACTAGGTATTACTTCATGTATATTAAATGAAAGCTTAAACAGTTTATGAAAACATTCGCTAAAGATTGACCAACTTATTAACTATTATCTATTGGATTTGCAATATATTGTTTTTGCTAAAACTATTTCAAGCACATCTTAATTACCCTTTTGTTATTACTCAAAATTCATTTCTACCCAATGTTTTGTTTTGGGTACTTTCCCACCCCACACCATCAAAACTAGCTAGTTGGTGTTATAAATTTACATAAATTTACTAATAATATAGTATTATACATCTAAGCCCTATATCATATATTCATTTATACTGCCTAGATATCATTCAATTTTCATTTCTGAAGATATAAATACTGTTACTTGTAATATAAAAATGATAGTTGTCAAATGGTCCAGACAAAGTGGGGCTACTGATTTTAGGGGACACTAATTGCAAGAGTGAAAAATTTGGCATGCAAATTCCCCAAGTCAATGACTGGGGCAGGCAGGCAGCACATTGAACTAACGCAAACAAAGCGAATTAATTCTCTGTGTAAACCCGAAACAAGTTAAAAAAAAAAGGTGGGGGACTTCTTCACGCGTCAACCTCATTATCTGTTTCAAACGGCAGTATACTGTCTTATAGTCCATGCATACATCAACCAATATCTATGTTTGCGTATTGAAAATACAATCTTGTACCATCTGGATTTGTTTTTTTTTTTTTATAGAAATACATAGAATTAGGACAATGTTGTTTGGTCCGACAACCTAATTATCTGATCACTCATAAATGGCATTGACATAATAAATTACAATTGTCAGTTTCAGAGATACTCATTAACCTTAAAACTTGTTGGTGTCGGTGTTGTCGACGATGAGGATGATGTTGCCGTAGATGGCAGACATGGTTAATTACTGGGAGAGGGAGGTAATTAAGCTGTGTTTTACATATCAATAATTCAGGTAATGAACTCGAATTTGATTATTGAAAGAGAGTTTCGTGGAGGTTTTTGTCCAACGCATAAAGTTGAAGATCTAATTGGACCACATGAATCAATAGCCACGTCCACCTTTGCTGATGACTAGTTATGTTTGCAGAAAGCAAAATTTCAGTGTACGTATAAGATTAAAGCCTACTTCATTGTAGAACCATCTAACACAAATATGTATAATATATAGTTCTTTGGTTCTATGTTTATCCCATATCTATGGGCTGCCCTTTTTGATCCCTTTTTCCCCCACTCTACATACAGTACTAAAATGAAATAACAATGGCTATGAAGAATTTATGGAAAATAAGAGTGCCAAGATCATGTGAGTAGACACATCCGAACATTTGATTAATTAGTTGGTGTATCATCTCACTGTTTAAAGAATAAAGTTCAAATCCCCTTTCCTCAATAAAAAAAAAAATACATGAGCATAAGATCCTGAATTACTCTTTCTTTTAGGATTTCATTTTTTTTTCATTATTTAAAGCTTATATTGGATTTTTTTTGAGTAATTTTGGGATGATTCTTGACATTCGAGATTATAAAAATTCAAATATTAGATTAAAAAATTCATCTTGACTAACAAATTACTATTGTGTAAAATTAATTATTTTCTTTTGCATAAATAATAAAATGACTAACGACACCAATGAGGTATTGTTTCAATAATAAAAAAAAATTTACATTTCATCATTTGTAAATATGATCTAATCTATATTTTTTATATTAAATATAATATTTGATTGTAGTTATAATTATTATATGTTACGTGTAACTTCATCGAAAAAATAAAAATACTAAAACTCAATTAGAATATGTTTACCCAAATCCCAATGCACCCTTTACTAGTTACTAGTTACGACATGAGTCAAGTCCAAGTGAAATTTGTCAAATAAATCAAATAAATTTGTCAAAAGTTTCAACTTCTAATTTAATAAAGTAATCCAAAAACAACAATCAAGAGAAATTGAGAATCAAATTCATGAGAATGAACCTATATATATCGGCACTTGAGCATTTAGTTTATTGATTGGTGTATTATCTTCCTGTCTAAAGAACAAGATTCGAATTCCTTCTCTCTCAATTATATAAAAAAAAACCTATATATACCTCTGTATATGTCAATTGAATTCTCTAAGATTAATGAAAACATAAGATTCACTACGATTTTGAAGCCTAAATGAATGTTTTTGTTTTTATGTGAAGAATTAGGTAGTTTACTATTTAATGCACTGTCAAGTGGTAAGCTGAGCTTTATGAGGCAACGACATTTTAAGTTAAAACTTTATAAAAAATATATTATAATATTGTAATATATATATATATATATATAGATATCGATATATAGTAACAACAAATTATGAAAAGCATTCTACCAGCTTTGTATCCATGGACTTACCGAAAAGGAGGAAGAAAGTAAGCAAGCTGAGTTGGCAATTAAGTGAAGAGTTGAAAAGACTTGGCAGATCCCCCACGTTTCCTTAAATTCCAAAGGTCCTCAATTACCAGACACGGGGAAAGAATATTTTGTCGAATAACTACCCACAAATTTTGACATTGATAAATGAGCCCCATTTATTTCTCCATACTCAAATCCACGACAACAGAAGGAAACAGGGGCTTGATTAGAGAGTAAATTACATCCCTAATTAAGTACCGTGTTTTATTTTTCTCAAATTAATGTACTTTTCCCCACTCATCAAGCAACAGTACAGTAATTATTTGTTAATTGACTCATAATTTTCATAACTTTTGGTTGTCCTTAATTCTTAAAATTTTTCTTTGTCTGAACCAAAAAGAAAAAAAGTTTCAAAATGGTGTATATTTATAGCTCAAATTAAATTACGCTTTGCCCTTGAGTTTATTTTTATTTGTTATCCTTTTGAATATCTCATCTAGTTATCTACGTACATTTATCCCCAATCTATAATTTGAGCTTTTATATAATTTATATATTAATATTCAACAATTTATTAGCCTTACATGAGTATAGTCATATTAGCAAGTTGCAATATGGTCCAATTTTTTTTTATTATTTTAAAGAAAAAAGTTTACTTGTCATCTTAATTGGAGACAGTTCAAAAAAATAAAAGTTCACTAATGTATGCAAGCGAAGTATACACATACATGTATATATACTTATAAAAAAATTAAAAAATTGATTATTCAATAAAATATTAGTAATTATGAATGAATAAAATCTTTCACCGTTTGACTTAATGGTTAATGTACAATTTTTTATTCAAATATATATATATATATATATATATATATATATAAAGGTTAAGAAGGAGAGCTAGCTGTATCCCGTATGATTCACTGGGAAAGAAGCAGCAGACATTGGAGAAAGAGGGTTGGAAGTCGAAAGTTGGGGAGCTTGAAAAAGGGTTGATGAACTTGAGCTGCACTAATGTGAGGGTGGGAGCTTGGTTTGTTGCATGACAATAGAGGAATCTTTTTGTGCTTTTTTTTTTTTTTTTTGTTTTCCCAATAGTTGGAGGAGAATGAGAGCAGGAAGAGGCAGGTCGGTCTGCTTCAATCTCCTCAACTTTCCTCCTTTCGCAGGACCAGCACACAATCAATGACGCCAAAGTCAAAACTCGAAACCTAACCATAACATGCTCCTCTCTCTCTCTCTCTCTCTCTCTCAACCGGCCTGGCTGTGGCCTATAACAAAAGCAAGAGAGGAAAAGAGAAGTTATGGTAAGCAAAACAGGAGCAGCAGTAATAATAGTAATAATAATGCAAATGACTTTGTGGGCAAATATTGATCAGTACAAAGCTGATTGAGGAGTTAAAGACCAACTGGCCATTTGGGTTTTAGCGGAGAAGATAATAGAGATAAACCAAAAATAATGAAAAGGACAAGCTCACATGAGTCGAACCAGATCATTCATGGGCCCCTACGTAGGAGTATTTACCTTCCACTCTCCATTCCTCTTTCTCTCTCACATGGGTCTCTCTTTAAGAACCAAAAAAGAAAAGAAAAAAATATTAGCTTAAACTTGGGCGCAGAAAGAAGCTTCGAGGGAGGAAAACTGGGTTCCAGCCTAATTCCCTCCTCCACTTCCCCCTCTTCTTTTTCATTTTGCTTTCTCTAAGCCAAATGCTAGGTCAACTACGAGAAATAACCATTTCCTGTTGATTCCTCCAGGGCCTAAATTTGTCTTGTTTAGGGTTTTCAGTGTTCTTTCTTTTGGTGAAAGAAGAAGACACCGACCCGGTCGTTTTTTGTACTGACGCCTGCCTTTTGCTTCCCTCGGCCCTCAAAGATCTAGAAGAAGGAAAATCATACTCCCAAGAAACCAGTATTTGCAGGTCAGGTCTTGTTCTAGTTCTATTTCTTCTTAGAAACTAACGAGCCTTAGCAGCTATCTAGAGTGTAGACCCACTTTTCTTCTCTCTCTTTGTTACCCTTTCCCCCCATTTTGGCCATCAATCTTATGGTGGATTTTCATCCCAATCATATCATCTAGTGTGGTAAAGAAGGTAAAATTTTTGGAAGTGGGTTATCATAATGAACTTTGTGCTAGAAGAAAAAGGCTATTGTCATAACGAAGAGGAAGATGATGAGGAAGTAATAAGAGAAACGAGCAACTTCCCATTTTCCTCTTCCTCTTCTTCTACTTCTTCAAAGTACAAAGATATTGCTCCTCAGCAACATCAAAATCTGTGGCTGAGAACCTTGGATTCTCAAGCAGATTATAAATCCCAAGAGTCTGCTATCAATTTTGACAAGAAACTAGAGCTGATGGACTTGTCACTTGGCAACAATAACGAAGAATCAAATATCGGAAGCTGTAGAGGTGGTGATAGTAGTAGTTCTATTGAGAAAGAACACATGTTTGATAAAGTCGTCACACCAAGCGATGTAGGGAAGCTCAACCGCCTCGTTATACCAAAGCAACATGCCGAGAAGTACTTCCCTCTTGACTCTTCATCAAATGAAAAAGGGCTGTTATTGAATTTCGAAGATCGGAACGGCAAGTCGTGGCGGTTCCGGTACTCCTATTGGAATAGTAGCCAGAGTTATGTGATGACCAAAGGGTGGAGCCGTTTTGTCAAGGAAAAAAAGCTTGATGCAGGTGACATCGTGTCATTTCAACGGGGTGTTGGGGAGTCCGGAAAAGACCGGTTATTCATTGATTGGAGGCGCAGGCCTAATGCACCTGATCCAACATCGCTTGCGCATATTCAGCTCCAAAATCAGTTTAACTTTCCTCAGTCAGTCCGGGGGGGTAGACTCTACTCGCTGCCTCCTCAACCCATGTGCATGCCACGAAACTATGAACCTTTGCATAGGTTGAATTACAGCATTTATCCTTATAATCATCATCATCATCATCAACAACAACAACTACTACAATTGCAGCAGCAGCAGCAGCAACAGCAACATTATCAGGCAATTACTTATGGCAATGTGGCGCAGTATCACCTAAGGTCATCATCTGGGTCACATCATCATCATCAACATCATCAAATTGGGGCAGTGCAAGGGGGAGGAGGAGAGCCAATGGTGATTGATTCTGTGCCAGTTGTTCAGGGTAATAAAACTGCGGCTAAAAGGCTAAGGTTGTTTGGTGTGAACATGGAGTGTCCTACACAAGATGAATCTTCCTCGACTTTTCCTCATGGCACAAACACAATAGGTTCAGATGACTCTCCTCATTTCTCTTTCTCTTCTCTCCAATCAAGATTGTCCAATAATAATAATAATACCCCACTGTCCGGAATGGAAGCTGAATATTCAAAGAAAGGAAAATCTTCCTTGTCCATTGATTTGGATCTATGATGAAGAGAAATACAGTGAACCGGTTGCATTTTCTTCTTGTTGCCTTTGTCATCAAAATTGCGACAGGCGGCACTGGATTTAAGAAAGAGGGTTAAAAGATATTCAAGATAAGTTTTAGATTCTGAGTTTTTTTTTTTCCTTTTTTTTATTTATTTCTTTAAATATTGTTTTAGTACATTAGTTAGTTGAGGTTTGGGATCTGTGAAGAGCTAAAGAAGAAGGTGCAACATATGGAGTTGAAAATTGTGTATAATACATATACAGATATATCAGCATATTCCCAACTTGTTTATTAAATCATATTTTCCATTACTAGGCACTGGCCTTTCCAAACTGCATCCTGGCTTTTCCCCAGTTTGTTTGGTGTGTGTGTGTGTGTGTGTGTGTGTGTATATATATATATATATATATTTCTCTGGTTATCATATCATCTGTACATTCTCTCTCTCCCCCTCCCTCCCTCCTGCCTGTCAGTATTTACTTGTGCTGTTATGCATGGTAGCTGATGGATTTATAGTCTTAAAAAAAGAACTTTCTTCCCCTCCCCCCCCCACCTCTCTCTCTCTCTCTCTCTCTCTCTCTCGTTTCTCCATGTTAGGTTAATATATATTTTCTTGGCTTGTTACCGCTGAACAACTAAGCTGCAGGCTTGCAGGTAATGCACAGAAAAGTTGCAGCACTGTAAAAGGTAATATCTGTATTCTTATTGCTAATTTGAAAAAATTTTCCGGCATAGTCATCACTTCTCATTTGTTGCCAGTTAGATTTCCCTTTACTACTTCTTGGTAATTCGTGTCTTCTCTTTACAGCCATGATCTTGTCTGGACTGCTACGCACAAAAAAGTTTCTTATGCCAAAGAGGGTTCAGATTCCCCAACTGATAAGTCTATTAAGACTGGACTTCACCCAATATTTGTAAGAACTCATTGCTTTGTTGAATATTTTTTGAATTTAATTAAGTTCAATTAAAGCACCATTAATTCAGCCTAATGAGTCTTTACGTAATGGTTAAATTACATTGTACAAACAGTACTGTTTACACAGGTTCTTGTTGGTTATGTTTCCATTTTTACTATATATAGTTAATAAAAAGATTCCCCAGAAATATTGTGGATTACGAGAAAACACTGATATGCAACAGCAGGTACTTCAGGTTACTAGGAAAAATACGTGAAGCAGTACTTTGTCATCAAATATAGCTTCTCAAATGACATGAAAAGGTTAAAATAATGTTTGATTCAAATAATAACTACTTTTAGTTTGGTTATATCAGCAGTTTATAAGCATTCAAATCCAGTAGCATCCCTTGAAGAAGATCTGATTTTCTTGGTATGCATGCTGTAGGGGTAATTGGTAGTTCAAAATATTTATTGTAACATTCTCAATCAATTATTTATTTTCTCTTCTGTAACTGAGCAATACGGCTTCCAAATTGGCTAAAATAGTAGTAAAGCATTAAAATGCAGTGAATTCACTCTTGTCCTTCCTGGTTAGTTGAATTGCATTCATGAATAAATTACAGAAAACCTGCTGGCATCTATGTCTAGTCAACGGAGAGAAATGCATTTCTACTTTGACGTATCTATATATTTTGCTTTCACTGTGTAAATTAAGGGCATCTGTGAGTGTTACTATGGTCAATATTAGAAGTACTAATCTTTGCCTTTGCCTTGAAGAGTAGTTTGACAGGTTTTTAAAAGTTTATGCAGCAAAAGCATATCTTCCATGGTTTTTTTATATAATTTTGACCAATTTCTACATGTGTTATTCTGGATCATGCATTCACTTGATTTCATGCTTCGAGCTAGCAATGGTTAGTTACTGCACAATTCCATATTTATGGGATCAAGACATCTGCATCTCAAAAAGATGTATAGAATTGATCCTGTTGATGGTATAGATATAGAATGCTGGAAGTGTATACAGTTCTATCAGTACTATCCCACAGAAAATCTCTAATATGTAAGAAAACTAAGAGATTAAAAAAAAAGAGCAATTGGATAGATTTATGCAGATAAGCATATAAGACATACCAAACCAACAATAACAGAAACAAAACACTGTGATAATATGCTTTATCAATTATAATACTTTCTTTGCATTCTAATTAATTACCGCAACATATTTTTTTATTTAAGGAAGCATTGGTTTCTGAATTGTGCAATGATGAAATATGGAGTATATAAGTTGTGATGATCTGTTCTTGTGTGTGGCCATGCAGTGTAACAGTGAATTAAAATAAATACTATTAAAACATACTACTGCAGTACATTACTTTTCATAAGAACTGAATGCTACACAACAGCCATTCGTTATATAAACATTATAAAACTTCAAAGGCTGTGTGCCAATAGTTGAGGCCAAGGTGATATTTTGGTTCATATATGAATTGTTTCATTAGTTTGAGACATTGAAGACCGTGAGAGGTTATATTTTTTATACAGAAAGATGTAAAATACCAGTGGCATATGGTGATGGTCGCAATATCTAGGATCTATGCACGGACATCTATAGAAACATGTCTGTCTTCCCGTCAATTATATATCCATCTGTTCAGATTAAATTATCATAGAAAGCAAACAAACTTCCATTTGATTAGGCAAGTTACCAAATATTAATGAACTTTAAATAGTATTGGTTTGTATACTCATCCGCTATTTACTCTTCCCTAACACTGCACCAGTAGCAAACCATATACTTGAATATGCATGAGACACAGCTGCACTACATTAAGCAAAAGAGTAGAAGTTGGTAATGTCTGCTTGACTCTTTCTCTCTTAACAGGAAATGCGTAGCTAGGCTTTTTTTTTCTTGTGGAATTGCAGTCAAACAAATAGACTTGTAGCAACGTCTACCCAAAAGAAAACACAGCTTATATGAATTTGATTAATTGGATAACATTTGCTTTACATTGATCCAGGACTTGCAGAAAAAATTTTAACAGAAATCATTCTGTGTATGCAAATTCCAGTTCCATTTCTTCTAAATGTAAAAAGTCAAATTTCGGTACATCAATTACTGTAAGATAAGGAGTTAATGAAGTGTTTGTCACCATGAACACATAAGCATTGATACAATATTTGGCCAAGAGAAAAGAGAGGGTAAAAAGAAAAGCTCAAAAAGGAAAGATAACAAAGAGAGAGAGAGAGAGAGAGAGGTTGGGGGATTCTTTTAATGGCTGCATTGTTTCATAATTTGTTCGTAGCATAGATTATGCTGTACTGCATTGGTTAAAAATATTCAACTTGAAATCACGTGAGTGTAAATCTCGCAGAAGTAGATTCCTGGTAAAGATTAAAAAGCGTGGTGTACATCTCAAATCAAGTCATTCAATTTGTGTTTGCTGCTTGTTGAGATGACAAAGGAAGCACTCTGAAACGTTCTTTTGCCACTGTTTAGATGACAATGGAAGTATTCACTTCGAAAGCTACTGCTCAACCTTTCATGCTCTCAGAGTCTCACAGTTATGCACAGTGAACCACTGTTTGCCATCTGAGCCAAGCCCTTATCAGTTAGATGCATCCATCCCTTCAAAATGAAGTGGAGAATATATATATGTTAGGTCACCGTGGGAGTATATGCGGTAGCTTAAGCATCAAGGACACCAAGGACAGCATTACAGAAACAAAGCCAATTTTGGGGTAACCCATTTGTTCCTAATGTAGCAGGAGCATGATCATCTCGTTGATGTTTCCATGATGCTTTGATACTGTGGGAAAAGATAGGGTCTAGACCTCTTAAGTAGCAATGGAGATTAAAGCCGTAGATGTTGGAAAGATTTTGATATATAAGAATATATAAAAGCATGCGGTATATATTATTATATTGAATACAAATATGGGAGCAAAGCAACATGGGTTGAATTATTGTTAAAAAAGATTGGTTAATATCACAATCACAAGATTCCCAGCCTATACGCTCAAAAAGAAAGAAAGAAAAAAGTCATCGAAATTGAAGTCCCCCACACCCTATAAAGATGGATATACATAGGTTAGGTTTTATAGCCATAATTGCTGATGATGATGGCGAAAAAACCACGTGTGCGGGGCACGAAGAAGCTGAAGAGAAGCCTAGCAAAAAACAAAAAGCAAGCGAGTGGTTTCTTTCACTTCTGATTTCACTGTTAAGTTGCTCCTTTTTGGCTTAAACATTTTTTCCCACTTTATTTTGAGGCTGTTGCAGGAGGCGTGAATTGTCCGAACTCTATGCTTAAAAAAACAATTGCATGGACCACGCTCCTGTTTTAATCCCATTTACGTCTATGTCGACGGAGGATACTCAAAATTGACGCTTTTTCCCCGTGTTAATTAAAGCTTCCTTTTGCTGTTACTAACTAAATCTTTTTCCTTCTTTTTTTAGAAACCAATTAAGATTTGTTTCTAACCATATATTAGTCGATGGAAAGATTTCATGAATACCGTGACAAGTCTCTAACCATAAACTATCAGATATGAGACTTAACACCATATTGCAATTAAATATATATATATATATATATATGTGGTAACTGAGAAAGTGAGACAATTAATTTGATGTCTCCCCCTCTGTTAAATTTTCGTTGAACCAATTAGTCCCCCTCCCCTCCCTTGGTATAAAGAGAAAGAATATTACTTTTTAATTTTTTTAATGTGAAATGTTAACTTTATATCTTAATGTATTTATATTTGACACTTCACTTTTGAAATACATGTTACATTTTGAACTTCCAAACATATCAGACATCCCATTTCGATTTCGTATAATATAATTTTTAATTAATTCACAACTCTCTATAAATATAGACAGACAATAATAGCAATAATATGTGATAAATTGTGGTGGCCGGAAAAAAAAAAATCTACAACTTATTTTCCAATTCCATTGACATATTTATTTCTAAGACTGTAACCTACTAATTAATTAACCTTGTGAGCCCTTATTTATCCAATTATTAAAAACAAAAGTAGATTAGTACCCTTTTTTTGTAGTAAAATATTGTTACAGTATTACTTTTGAGTAATGATCGGATCTTTCATAAATGAAAAGGAAAGTAAAGGGGAAATAAAAATCTCAAGTTGCTCAAATAGATTTTGATAAGAGAAAGAATGCGAAGGAAAAAAAAATAATAATTATTGTCCAACTCAATCCCCCAACTATAATATTAGTCACTACAAATCATTGAATTTAACCTTTGAAAAGTGACCCATCCAATTTGTAAAGACTAAGTTAAAAAATAAATTTTATATAATATCAGTTTATATTATAATTAGAGTTTGAAATTTTTAATTTAAAAATAAAAGAATGATAACATTCATAAATACATTCCACCGATTAAAATTTGAACAAGTTTCAACTAATTTATTGATTATAAACTTAAATTTTTGCATATACCATATACAAATATTAAGACAACCATCAATCTCAACAAGCCTTGAATCAATCCTGTTACATTAGTTTAATTAAGTAAACTACCGTGTATGAAATAGCAAGTGTTGAAATTGAAGTGAGTTATTTCATGCAGTCTCTTTCTCTCTCTCTCTCTCTCTCTCTCTCTCTCTCTCTCTCTCTCTCTCGGTGATAGATGGGTAAGTTTGGAAGTGTGTATATGTAGGAAATGCCCACAGAGGTCTGCTACATTTATTGTGCTAAATTATAACAGTGTTGGGAAAAAGACTAATTAGCTAGTGGAGGTCTAGTTTGAAGACACCTACTTGCATGTTGATGTTGGTCCCAAATTTGATCAAGTCATACGGGGGAGACGATGATCAATTGAATGGATGTTGGTCCTGCGCCGGCCATTTTCTCCAAGCTCAATTATTAAAATTTTATAATTTTAGGGTGGATAATGGACTTGTTACCACGGTGAAGATAGAAATATAAATTTCTACCGTGAGTTGTTTCCGAATTGATGGATGGGCACAGAGGTACAGTAGCAAAGCCCGGTAACGTCCACATGGAACAGAAATTCATATTCTGTAACAACCGAACCTGACACATTTGGATTCAATAGCAGCCTAGTCTCGTGCAGCGGATGAAGTAAGAACTAATGCTATCACACGTTACGGTCAAGAAGCTACTCTACCTTCGCTGAGATATATACATTTTTAAATATACTATATATATATATATTTAATACTTTCGGCTTTCCCCCCAAAATCCCTTCTCGAATCCCCGAATCCGGCCGCCCTTTTCCCCGTCCAGCATTCGTCCATTCTCAAATCCCCAAATCATCCCTGCCCTCTGTCTCCGCCTTTCAATCTCATAATACCGCTGAAATAGCCCTCAAATGCCATTTCCTCCATCACCAGTCGACAGTCGCCGACCCCAAATCATCACTTCTTGATCTTGCGTGGTTCGATTTTGTTTCAGGTAAGCGATTCTTTGCTTAAGTCATTTTTAGCTTAAGTTCGTTGTTTTAGTTATTGCTTATAGCTTTGATTCGATGTGCTTTCTTTCTCTCTAGGGTTTGAATTTTTGGCCATTCAAACTCTATTTAGCTTAACTGAAATGCCCAATTTTTGGTGCTGGTTTGGTGATTTTTGTTTGAAAATCGTTAGGGTTTAGTTGATTTGGATGATGCATTTCTCTTTTCTGGGTCGTTTGTTTGCAAAAATTTGTAAGCCATAACAAATTTGAATGATGAATCAACAGGGTTTAGCATGGTTTGTTTTAATCATTAGTTAAACTATGATAAGAAAAACATTAATTAAACTAATGTAACATGATCTAGCTATAAACAGGATATGTGCATATTGATTATTCGAACATGGTTCAAGACTTGTTGACATCAATGGTTGTCTTAATAATTGTATTTGGTATATGTGAAAATTTAAGTTCATTGGATTTTAAGTTACATAAAAGAAGATATTTCTTTGTTTTTCATAAGGATTTTGAGCTTTATGGAACAAGATAATTTCTATCCAATAAATCACATAAGTCTATTATAAGATAAGAATTTGAGATCTTCAAAACCAATGAGTCTCAAGTTGTAACCAAAGGAATGTACTTATGACTGTCACCATTCTCTATCAAAAATTTGAATTTGAAACGTCTAAATTGAAAATTTCAAGTTCTAAATATTATAATGTACTTATTGGAGACTAATATTATCTAAACTAATACTATATACAGTTGTTTTTTATTTTAGTCTCCACAATTTGGATGGATCACTTTTTAAAAAATTTAATTTCAATGATTTGTAGTAAGCAGTGTTTTAGTTGGGTGATTGAGTTGGACAATAATTCTACCTTTTTTTTTTCGTTTACATTCTTTCTCTTATCAAAATCTACTTGGAGCAAGTTTAGCTTTTCTTTTCCCCGTCACTTTCCTTCTCATTTTTGAAAGATCTGACCATTAGTCAAAAATTATACTTTTAACAATATTTTACTACAAAATGTTACTAATCTACTTCTTTTTAATAATTGAATTTGAGCGTTTCTAATTTGTGATAACTATTTCATATAACAAATTCACATTGCAACTAACTAAAAAGCACACAAAATCTCTTTGATATTTCCTCTATCCATTAAAGGTGAAACTCTCTTTAAGTAAACAAGGTTAGTAGGTTACAGTCTTACAGATAAATATGGCAATGGAATTGGAAAGCAGTTTCTAGATTATGTTTTTTCCCACCACCACAATTCGTCATATATTATTGAAACTGTGTTACATGGACTTGGAATAGGGTATCAGATATGGGGACTTTTTTTTTATATATAATTTTTACTTTAATTTTGAGCGTCAAAGTGTTATGTGGGTATAAATAGTGAAATATTTAAGAGGTCTAGAGCAAGGGTACATTAGGATAAAGTTAAGAGTCTCTGAAAAATAGATTAAGTGTAATATTCTTTTTCTAATATTAACTTAGTGGATGTACCAGAGGAGGCTAACTGGTTCAACAAAAATTCAAAGGGGAGGAGACATCAAGTTAGCTCTTGAGAATCCCATCAAACTCCCTCACTTTCTCCATTTTTACATATTTTCCTTCTTTCTAGTTAATCCTTTAAGAAATCAAAGTAGATAAGCTGTATATTTAGTGACAGCAAAAGAAAGCTTTAGTCCAGGGAAAAGCATCATTTTGTGTATCCTCCATCAACTTAGATATGGAATTAAATGCACACAAACACAGATGGTCCTTGTTATTTTTTCAGCATACCATCTTAAGACTAACACCCAAAAGAGAGTTTAGACATTTCACTCCTCTTGCATCAGCCTCAAAATAAAGTGGAAAAAGATGTAAGCGAAGAAGAAAGAACTTAACAGTGAAATCAGAAATGAAAGAAGGTACTCTCTTTTTTTTTTTTTGGCTCGCTTCATCTTCTTCGTACTTGCACACAAGTGGTTTCTTTATTGTCATCAATTATGCCTATTAAACCTAACCTATGTATATCTCTCTTTATAGGGAGTGAGGGACTTCATTTCAATGATTTTTTTCTTTTCTTTTTCACTGTAGCTAGGAATCTTGTGACTGAAATTAATGAAATTTTTTGGGCCTATTTAACTAGCGCCATGGTTAGCCCATGTCGAATGTCAGCCTGGCCTAAACTTTTGGGCCTTCCCTAGATAAGTCATGACCCAAAATATTTAAGGGTGTTAGATCTGGAGTTTGTCCAACCTGATTCTTTCCAAATGAATGAATTTCATTTTCCGTCTTTCTGATCAAGTGCCACCTTCAGCTGTGCCATTGCAAATTTGCAGTTGAAGTCCAGCCTTTTTCACTGTCAAATCTTCTCTAGTGAAAAAAAATCCCTAAACAAAAATTGAACATTCTTTCTTGTTCAGGGTTAATGGAATATCGATGTGTCCAATGCGGGTTTCAGGTCAAAACCCTGTTTGTTCAATACTCACCGGGAAACATTCGATTGATGAAATGTGTAAGCTTAACCATTATTTCTCTTAATTTCTTAAATCATGATTTTTTTCATTTTTTCCTTTAACTTATGGATTTGAATTTTTTTTAATAGGAGAAATGTAAAGCAGTTGCCGATGAGTATATCGAATGTGAGCTCATGGTAAAGCGCTTCTAATAGCTTAAAAAAAAAGGGACTTTTTTAGCATTTTTCTCAAATACCATTCTGATTTTTTTAGTTAGTTTATTACTGTTTCCTATTTTAAATTTTGGGTTAATGGATTTTTTTTTTCAATTGGTGTAGATTGTTTTGATTGATTTAATCTTGCACAAGCCAAAAGCATATAGGCATCTACTTTACAATGTACTCAACCAACAAAGTACCCATTTTCAGGTACAATTACAGTGTTTGGTTTTTCATTGTTATTCAGTTTATATTAGTTTGGTTAATTGATTAATTATTAAAACAGGAAATTTGGTGGTTGTTTAATTACTGAGAATCATGGGTGCATGCTGACTCTTACATAGAATTGGGTATTTTGAAAACTTTGCAGGGTCTATTGTGGAAGCTATTATTTGGTTTTCTTGTTCTTGATGCTTGTATCCATTTTAAGTATACTTTAAAACTGTTCAAAAATTCTTTGAATTCTTCATATTATATGTATTGGCTGCCTTATCGATCCAAGATAGAAGTTTGCTTGTCAAAAGACATGATGAAGAATGGGGCATGTCCATGGGCATTTCTTCATATTTTTGGATATATCGAAAGGTTTGTTCCTCTTATGCAAGTGCTAAAAAATTTTGGATTCTTGATTTCTAATGCGTTTTGTTTGTATACAGTTTTGATTGATGCCTTTGCTAATGCCAATTGTAGATATTGGTGGATGTATTTCTTGGAAACTTTATGTTTCTATGTTGTTTTCTTCTTGCAATCAGGAAACTTCTGAAGACATCAGCTCAATTCTTTAGGTATGTATTTGCATTTCTCTTAGTTGGGTACTTATGTTTGATTTCTCTCTGGCTAGTGAACTTTGAAATGTGGTTGATTGGTAATAGATACAGTGTTATAGATAGGAAGTCAGTATTCATTGGTAGGGTAGTCAGGAGACATGCCCTTGGTTAAGATCTACCAGATGGCAGAAGCAAAAGAAGTCGTGGAAGGGAGAGGGGAGGATGGGGGATAGCATGAAAAAAATTTTAAGCTGTGGAAATTTCCAAATTGGGAACTCAGAGGTAGCCCTAGGAAAAGATTAGAGACAGTAGGCTACAATGTAATTGTAACTTCTAGATCTTTTGGGAGGTGTGAGCAAAGTTGATGAGGCATCATAGAAATTAGTATTGTTTCAAAACTATTTAGTGTTACTGGATAATTGAATAAGGTAGTACCACTGGCTTAACTATTTATTAAATTCTTGGTCTGATGTATTCTTTGTTTATCATAGCAGTTAATGTACCTATCGTTTCTAACCTTCACAGGGTCGGCAAACTTTTGCTTGCAGTTCTAATTTCAAGTTACTTCAAGATTTTGCTTGTTGCAATGATGGTTTGCTTTCTAATGCTAAGATCTTATTTGTATAAAATATGTTGCTGGCTTCTTCATTTTCTCCTTGACTTTTTCTCTTCTATCTGTCAACTTGTAATCCAAGATCATCCATCTAACTTCCGTTTTGCATTCTGCAGGTCTGGGAATTTCCACCTTCGGTGATTTACATCATTGATTTATTAGTTTTATCGTCTAATACAGTGGCACTAAAAGGTCAGATAATCAATACTGCACAGTTTTTCACATGACAAATAATAAGCATCTGTATTTTATATAGTCTTCATGGCGGTGATTGTTGGGTGCCAACTGCATGAGCCTTGAAATGTGGTAAAGTAGGATCTTTACTTGCTCTTGAATGTGGCAGTTGTCAGTAGTCAAGGTTAGTAGGGGTAGATGAATATACCCTTGAAACTTTAAAAAAAAAAAAATGAATATACCCTTGTAGATAAGATAATTTACCATAATTTACCCAAATGGGAGGGAGTTGTGGGGGAGAGGCATGATTAGATTGAGGATTTCATCCATTCAAAAGATTACCATTTGTGTTGTCCATCGCAATAATTTTATGATTTTTGCAGTACTTTGATATTTAAAATCTCTAATGTTATTATCCAAAAAGGAAAAAAGATGTCCAATGTGTTCTTGAATTAGCTAATTTTGCTGCTTGAACTTAAAAATGTTTTCCTGTAAGATCTCAAAAAAGATCTCATTGATAGCTGAATTGTCTACTTCATCCCTGTTGGCACATACTGATGAATTGTTTCTTTGTGAACTAGTGATAACCGAGTCAGATATGAATCCATGTGTTGGGGCCTGCTTCATTGCGCATGCTGTAAAATTTTGTACAACTCAGGCTTTTTAGTTAACATCATTGAGATATTCTATCATTTGTTTTTTGTTTGAATATCCGTACTGTGTTCAAACTAAAAATAAATATTTTATTTTTCCTTTTCTCCTAGAGTCTTGTATTCTTTCGTTAACTGTAAAGGCACTATATGGTCGATGAATGAATGTAAACATCACAAGTGTTCAATATCTTGGGCTAGAATTCTAATGTTGGTCAAGGCCCATAAAAAAGCGAGCAGTCCCACGTAGCCATATAAACGAGTTGCAATCATTCCTCTTGCAAGCAGTAGTATTTGCTTTGAGCTTGTGGTGCCTCATCGAATTAAGCATGTTTCCCTTGCGATTATGTTCTACTCTTTTACTGGTCATGACTTGTACACAAAGGCAAAACTTCATAACCCCATTGGGAAAAAGATGCAAAAACCGAATCTATACAACGAAACGATCGATTGGAAAATTTCATGGCATATTAAATTACTTAAAAGAAAATGATATTTTTTATTTTTATAAAAAAATTAAATAGTAAAAGTATTAACTAAGAGGAGTGATAATTAAACATAGCTGCAAGCATAGGCAGTGATACGGTTTGGGTGCTAATCATCCCAAGGTGAAGAGTTTGATCCCTTGCACCATTAATTGGACCAAAATTAAAGATGGATGACACAAACAACTCACAAAAATACTCTCTGTTTACATTAGCTATAACAATAAAAATAACAAAGTAGCAATAATTTTCCATGGCATTATTCACCACCCTCTCATACTACATAGATATCCATCTTCTCCATTATGGTCCTGGACTTATTTTGTGGCTTACATTGCCCATTCCCCCTTGCTTCAGCACTAAGCTTTCTTCTATCTCTGTAAATTCTCCTATTAATTATTGTAAACGTAGGGAACGCTTCCATTATATTGGAAGGCTCCTATATTGTAAGTGTGGGCTTGTGCCTGATGGGTATTAAAAGAGTTGCTCTATTCCTGAGATGGAGCCGCTTCAATATCTTCCCCTCTGTTTAAGCGCTCAGATTCGATGCGTGGCCTTTTCCTAGAAGACCCAATTGGGCAGGGATCATACGGTGATTCCGATGTGCTTACGGAGGAAAAGTTGAACGACTCAGCTAGGTTCTGTTGTTTGCTTCCCAAGACTTCATCAGTAGTGAAGTAAATCTCATTCCAAAACTCATCATCCTGTTCATTGGTGCTAAACTCGTAATATTCAACCCCTACTGGCACGTGTGATAATTCCGCCATAAATAGCCCTTCTCGTAAAAACTTATCAAACTCTGTATGTTCCTGAATCATAAATAAAGACAGATTAGCTCTTGATCTGTTTATCATCACATGCAAAAGTAATTAGTTGTTGAAAATCTTCGCTTACCATCGAAACGGAATTCTCTGCAACATGGTTTTCGAAAGCCAAGCTAGAGCTCTCACTCTCAGCGAGTAAAGTAGCTTGTTGATTGCCTCCGCCTATTGAATTGGTTTGATCATAAGGAATGAAAATCGAGCTCCGTGAGGAATTATCTTGTTCACTGGCCCTACCAGAATTTAGGGTCTCAACACAGTCATTAAGAGCTTTTGGCTTTTGATTTACTAGCCCACCAAAATCTTCCTGGTTCTGAATCATAACCAAAAAAATAAATAAATAAATTCTTTCAGGTATGATTATCATCATCCACATGGATGCATGGTTAGAAAAAACTATTTCTACCGATCTTACGTTTGGGATATTATCATCTGAAACATGGACTGGAAAGTTAAAAGGCAGCTTAGGGCCTTCATTCTCATCAACAAAGAAAGGTTGGTTGCTTCTTTGTTCAGTGTTGATCTCATCAGTATTAATAAGGGAATCCACAAATTCATCATCATCCTGTTCATTTGTGGTAAATGTCGTTTGATTCCCACTATATTCATTAAATGCTTGCGACTCTGTTAATGGCTCATTAGGGTTTAGCTGGTCCTGAATCATAGACAAATTAACGATCGTTTTGGATATGTTCATCATTATTATTAACATTAGAGAAATGGTTTAAACAAGTTTCGTGTTAGGCATCTAACCTTCGGAATTGCATTGTTTGTAGCTTGATTTTCTAAATTTGAAGGCAAAGAGTAACTCGATTGACCTTCTTCACCTCTTGAAACATCTACCTTACCATATTTTTTCTTCAGTCTACAAACAACTATACTTTTCTACAGAAAATTAAATCAAGAAAAAAAAAAGTGTGTTACACCCATCAAAAAATTGGACGAAGTATCGTACAGGTAATGAAAACCAAAACAAAGGGACTGAAAATACTAAAAAGAAAAAGAAAAAAGCAATATGATCCATCCATGGTGGCTAGGGTAGCATATAAGAACATACTTGGTTTGGAAGAGTAAGAGGGATTTCGAACTCATGTATGACCCATTGGGTCTTATTTTCGTTCTTCTTTTTATCACTTACACGACCTCGGTAGAATACCAAAGTTTGCCTGCTTCCTTTGATCTCTTGTCCATTATATGTCGTTAATATCTTACGAGGTGTCCCCGTTGGTTTCCAGTATCCTTCTCTGGTAACCCTGTTTTTCCTTTTACTATTGCGGTACTTGTATTTCGGTGAGCAGAAGAAATACCAAAGGTTATTTCCGGACTCTAACTGCGAACGCCCTGCAACAGACAAAGAAAACCCAAGAGAGAAAAACGGAAATTACAAGCGGGCATCAGGAACTGCAACAACATGCAACAAGTGCTTTACCAGGCAATTCCCAAGGTGCGAAGTCGCAGATGTCTTCGAGTTGGGTTATTACTGGAACAAGGAAATCACCAACTTGGACAATCGAACCACGGTCGAATATTATTTTGTCCCATAGATGTTCGATGGCCTCTGCGTCTGTTGGTTGGAATCTGAACCCCTTTACGTAGTTCATTTCAAATCCAGAGTTCCAAAACAGCTAGCTAGAAGAAGAAACAAGATAAACCAAATTGAAAGCAGATATTTGGTGGAAATACTCTGTCCCTTCTCTTATATGTAGCAGTCTTTGCCAGCACTAGCAGATAACAGTGAGTCAGTAAGAATACTCCTCCAGTACTATGGTTACTTGGGGCAAAAGAACGCACTTTGACCCCACTAAACCGTGTCTACATTTTCCAATTTCCTATCTTTAAACCTGTCTAAGGATCATGACTGAGATATTTGGAGCTTAGAAATCTGCCATACTAATTAATTACGTGGCAAATTCTGTGTGCATGCATAACCAAAGTGATCAAGTGGACGAAAGAATATTTGCGACATTTATCATACTTAGCTTGGTTATTTATTTTCATGGGATTTTAGGGAAATTGCTTTCCATGTTCTCGCCGACCCCACCGGCCCTGCCATTCTTCTTGATCCTTCCTTTTTCACTGTTCTCGACCAGTCCCCATCTGGTCGTCCTTGTTGTAAGTTTGCTATGTTCCCCACTCACTATGGCCGATACCTTTATTCCCACCCGTGATGATTTCATCAATCCTTTGGAAATGAGTTTCATTTTGGATTCCAGAATCTTCGATAGGATCGTGATTGAAATTTTTTTGGTCTAGAATCTTCCATGACAAGCATTCTATTTGTTGATAACCATAAGAGCAAGTTCGTGCCATGGTTCCACCCTTATGTTTAAACAATATTTACAACTTAAAGGCCAAGTTGTCTATAATCACTCTAAAGAGTAGGGCATTTGGGCAGAGTTTTAACTCTATAATCACTCTAAAGAGAGACACAACAGCCACTGCATCGAACCTGAGTTGTGGCATTTTCGCAGTGTTTAATATCTAGGATATAAGTTTGCTTAACTTATTTGATTGAGCTTAAAGTGTAAGCTAGACATCAATACAAAGACTATAGCCGGGCAAAATTGACTACACCAGGGCGTTCCTATGTTTCGTTGAGAACAATTGATAACAGATTAAGCCAACAATGGAATCTCTTGTGGAGGAAAGAAGCGGAGGGGAAAGAGAGCAGGGTATGCTCTGTTTGGGACCGTCTATAAACAAGAGATTGAATTTCCTGCGGCCTTTGCAGTAAGTTATTAATTGATTGAACAATTTAAGGTGTTAAGAATAATTTTTTCTATAAGAGAAAAAGAAAGAATATTTTGTATGCAGTTATTTTTCAATCCTGGATATAAATGTTGATGTATTAGTTAAATTTAAATAAACAGCCCTGCATCCCAAATACTAAGTGGGATGCTTTAACTTTTGGAAATTACATAAATTAGTGTGGTGACATGTATTAGAATTTTGGATAATACAAATAAAGTTCATTTTTCACTTCTTAAACCTTAAATACAAGAAGAAAATAGCCTTTCCCAGAAACTTCAACCAGCAAGATTGGGTGGAAGAACCAAATCTTTAATACGCAGCTTCCCGTTTGAAGTGATTTGATACAGGCACCAAGAACAAGAGTCAAGTTAGAGCAACAGCCAACAAAACTGCAGTTACATCATAAACTTATCTTTTTTATTTCTTGCTTTAATACATGCATAACAGAATTTGGGACTCCAATCTGCTATCCTTGCATTAATTGCAAGGGCAGAGTACCGACAGAATACAAAGATGCATCAAGGTGATGCCTAAGTAATAGTAGCAAATATAAATAATGAAGATAATGAACATAAATTCATTATTAAGACTCAGGACAGACCCTTAAAGTAATACAAGTAGATGGAGAAGGTAGCCCTATCAGCAATGTGAAGAAAAGGATATGCCTAGATGACACATGCCTTCAATGTGTTGGAACCAGATAGTGATTTGTCATGATAAAAATGCAGATATTGGGTGTGAGAACAGCATAGGGATATTTTTTTCTTTCATTATCAACTCCGAGGACCAATTGCTGCTATAGAAGTCAATTCATAAATGACAGCTATAAACAATATTATGCCTAGAAGTTCATTGACAAAATATACTAACGGTGAACTAGATTTATGGTTTAATGCAGGTTTATCTAGGTATATGAAGAAACCTCTTTCATCACTGTCAGCTGACTCACTCCAGTGCATCTGCGAGCTTTCTTTTTTATTGGTTTCTTTTGCCTTTTTAAACTTCATGTTAGATTCCATAACAGCATTTTCCATCTGGGGCAGATTATCAGCGGTGACATGCTGTTTTACATCTCTAGCCTGCAAAGGGAATGAAGCTAGAAGTCAAGAGCAAATGACATAAACCTGAGCATTGAATTGAAGAACATCTTTCCTCAATGTAGGTGAATCATCATATTTCAATTAATGCACGTTGATTCTCTCACCTTGTCTAGGGAGACTGTTTTCACAGAAAACTTTCCCTGCTTAGAGATTCTTTTTGGATCATCTTCTCGCTCTATTAAATTTTGAGACCTCTCTTGATATTGAGGATTGTCGAATCTTGTTGCATAAGAATAATCTACACTTTCTGCTAAAGCAACATGAAAAATGCAATGCAGATCAACAGCTGAGTCACCAGAAGGGATATCCATTTCTCTGGATTCATTATGGATAGATAACATCCTTTCCCTTCCATGGGGATCATGCTCTACAGAAGTTAAAGTTTCATTTAGTGCATTAGCCATTGCCATTGCTTGGAATTTTTTTGAACCAGAACGTTCATCAAGCATGCTTGAAGCAGTCACTACCTGCTCACACTGTTGACATAAATAAATGAATAGAAAATTAATTGAGCATCCGAAATGAAAAAGTACAGAGCAATGTAGAAGATTTGAAAGGTTAAGGGGCCAAGAATGCAGCAAAGCATTTCCAGGGCCTTACTGAAATTCTTTTAACCCGTGTTAGAGCCAGAAAAACATAGTTTAATCCACAAAATAACATTGACAGGATCATTATAACAGTTTGAGATATAAATCATTCTCACTCATACCATGTTTTCAGCATGAGGAAAAAGAAGATATAATAAAAAGAGAAATGGTTCCCTTTCTCTCCTTTTCTTTCCACCCTTTCTTCATCCTTTCCTTTCTGTTCCCCCAAACAAAATGTGAGGTTGTTACAGTGCACCCCTTCATATTCTTTTATATAATCACCTTTGTAGTTCATTTGCGAAATAGGTATGCATTTTCATTTTTGGTTAAGCTGGGCAACCAAATTCTATCCATAGAACAATATCACCAGAGCAACATAACAATGAGACGGACTGCACATCTTGTTTGCATAGGATAATACTCTAATGATATTTGTCTATTAATCATCTTATATCCATGAGCTATCTAAGGAATAATTTTTTACCGTTGCTTGACATTCTTCATTTTCAATGGCCCTGCATAGTCCGCCATTTTCAAAGCGTGACCTTTTTCTAGAGGACTCCCCAGGGCAGGTCATACTCATATCACAAGAGGACTCCCCAGGGCAGGTCATGCTCATATCAACCAAGGGCAGGCTGCAGCCCTCAGGATAAACTTCGTCACTATCGAAGACCAAATATTTAGTCCAGGAGTCATCGCTCTCTTCATTGGAGTTAGATAGGTGTTGAACCCCACAATGGCCACCACCAAACTCGTACAAATATGCTGAATCCACACTAGAGGGCACCTGCTCCTCATGCATCATCAGTTGTGGTGAAGGAGACAAGTTGTTGTCAGCCTCATCCCTGCCATCAGGTTCTTCCAATGTGGCAAGCATCACATCAGGGTCGAACATGGCTGAGTTCTGAATCATACAGAAACACAAATAGTTATGGATATTTCTCAGTCCAAAGAGATTGAATTGACAATTTTGCACAAGGCATCTTACTTCACGAATCCCATCATCTGCAACCTGACTTGGCTCACAAACTTCACTCCTTGAAGTATCAGCCTTTTCATCTTCTTTATTCTTCAATTTACAAAGAAAAATGCCCTCCTGCGCGGGTGGAAGTATAGTCAAGTTTCAGTCTTAAATTTGAAATCGGAACAATGAAGAAATTGTTATTTTATTCAAGCTCTACGATTAGAAAACCTGAACAGACCTCACACATCAAACTTACTCTTATGGACTTGCCTCTAATCACCTCAATAACAACTGTACATGACTTAGAGCACTGATTAACTTGTTGATATATAACAAGTTTGCAATTCAATTGAACCACCTCACCAACCAATTAACGAAAATTACTAACGAAATTCCACAAAGAGAAGACAGACACCACTTGTTTAAGTTCAAATTTGGGAAAAAGCAATTAACTTCTCAAGACTTACTCATACAAGTAGAGTTATTTTCCCATTCAATATCAAGAAAGATACTAAAAAGGGACATAAACTTGAAGTCAAATATCAGTCACCTATAATGAACAAATATAAGCAAGCTAAAGCTAAGACCTATAATATAATTGTAGAAATAAGATAAAACAAAAGAACATACTTTGTTGTCGAGAACAGTAGAAGTGAAGATGTACTCGTGCATGACCCAAGGCGTCCATTTTGCATTCGTACCACGACCCTGAAAAAAAACCAAAGTTTTCTTTATGGCGCTCCCTCTCTTTCCCTTTACATTACGAGTCTTCCCCGTTACTTTCCAGAACCCTTTGTCGGTAGTCCTCTTGACCCGTTTGTTGTCCTTTCGTCGGGAAAAGAAATACCAAACTTGATCAGCTGACTTTATCTTAGAAAGACCTTCAAAAACAAACCCCGGGATTAATAACATTTTTAAAGTTTCAAACTGAAATACGTAAGCAACAAACTTGTAATTCTTACAGGGTAGTTCCCAGGGATCTTTCCTGCAAAGGCCGTCGACCTCTTTTATAGCTTGGACGAGAGAATCACGGCCGAGAATTTTGTTCCATAGATAATGGTCTACGAGTTCTTCGTCAGTTGGGTGGAATCTGTATCCCACTATGTCGCTGTTGCTACTGATGCTTCCCATCTCACTGGATAACGAGAAACAAACGAAAGAATGATGAGATCAAGAGGAAGAGGGGCGATGATGAAAGAAAGGAGAAAGCGAGTGAAAAGATGGTTTCAGATTTTTAAAATGACATTAGAGATGCCATGATCGTACACAGAACGCTGAACTCCGTTTGCCTTACTCGAGAAGTTAAATGGAAAGGACAAAAAGATACTTGCTAGGTCCCGCATACCGTGTTTCACAGGACTGCTCAAAGAGCTTATTGGTCACAACTCTGCTGCCACGCAGGCAACTTTGATCATCGGATTCATAGCTTTATAGGAATTGGGATTCTCACTGATCATCGTTCCAAGTTTCTGGTGCATGCAATCCAATCCATGGAATTGGAATGACCAAGTTGCTACATTTCTAAGTAGATTTTGTAAAGAGCAATTTTCTCAAACAATAAAACGTGAAGTTATATTATTTGATTTATTTTACTTAGTTATCACAAACGAATTAAGTTTATTTGGTTTTAACAAAGTGATAATATTATAATCCAGAATAATATCTAATAAAATGAGTTAAGTTTCAACATTAAATATGGATTTTAAGAGTGGAGGTTTGAGTTTAAATCTTATAATAATGGGTAGGATTAAGATTTACTATATAAAAAAAATTATTTTTTTTATCAACAAAATCTCAATGCAGAATTACAAAGTAAAAAGAGAAAAAGATGCAAACACGTTGAATACTAACAATCAATTTGATTAATATTAATTTTGTTGTTAGTTCATGAATCAAAAATCAAGGTACAATTTGAATGTATTTCAAAATTCAATGATGGAGAATTTCGGGTTAAGATTAAATTATTTATACAAAAAATATATCCATTAGTATAGAAGCAAATCATAGCTTGAAAATATGATCTAATTAAACATTATTTTATGTGTTTTGCATAAATTATGTCATGTTTAAGTTGAGATCTTTAGCCATTTGGAAATTTAATTTTGGCTACTAATGTTATCAATAAATATAGGGCTTTTTATTTCTCTTAATATGACAATTAAATCAGTATACATATTGTAACTTAATTTGGCTTGTAGCGAGAAAAATTAAAACTTAAAATTTTGAGTCAAAATTAAAATCTAATTCTTGAATCATTTAAATAAAGATGAATCATAAGTTTTTTTATAATTGAAAAAAGGAGGATTCGAACCTTAACTAATGAACCAAATGCTTAGATACAATAAATTATGAGTTTTGCTTGCACAAAAATTGAGTTTATAAAATTAAATATTGAGAAAAATCAAAATAAATCATAACTGAGTATGAAATTCAAAAATTTAAATTCTTGATGTCGATTTATGTTGTTTTGATTAATTTTAGTGCATGAGTTTCACAAGACTATAGTCTTAAATGGAGTTTTGGAAAGGTCAATTGCATTAAATAACACTCGGAAACCCAAGAACTTGAAAGAAATTGGCATGATAGACCCGCATGTGTCAAATTAGCTCGAGTTGAGTTTGACTCGACCGAGTTAAGGTTGGAAAAGGATGGAACGCGCGTCGAGACAAGGCCCACACATAAAGGCGGCGCGTGCGGCACGTATAGTCCACTCAAGCTATATTTTTGGCCAATTTTTTTGACTGTTCTCTTCCATTCGCCATGCTACCTTTTTTGCTATTTTTCGTGAATTTTTATTGCATGTTTGGTATTTATTTATTTTATGTATATTTAATTAATTATTTTAAATATATTTTGTAAAATATTTTTAAATTGCATATAACAGAAAAATAGTATGCATATTTTTTAGTTGAACGGTAATATGCAATTGTTTTAAATATTTGTGCATTTTATATGTTATTGGGATAAAGTTAGAATAAAAATTGATAATCACAACCATCTAATGTAATATTTTTTAATTTTTCAATGCGACAAGTTTATTTAGTGGCATAAATGAAGGTATAATAACTCAATGTCTCATAAGGTTAGGTCACATGTGTAGGTATGTTTTTAGAATATAATACCCCATGCTCATTAAGTTCATAACAGAATAAATAAAATCATACCATAAAGTTTGTGTGAGTAACATAAAGCAATATCTTGTTATTTGAGAAGTTTAATTTATGCTAGTTAATTTGTAGTCACTAAAGTGACCAATTGACTAGTGTTGTGGAACTATTATTCTTGTATATTTTAAGAATGCTTCTAGTTTTGGTATACATTTATTCACCTAAAGAATGTGTTTTTTATATTAAAATTAGATAGTAGCACATAAAAGCATGTGTGTGAGAATTGGTTAACTCTAGCAGTTTATTCCCCTAAATGTGATCAGTTCCAAAGTTTGTTATATTCTCATTACGGTCTTCATGCAAAAAGTTCCTAATTTCGTGTGTCATACATTCATCTTAAAGGTGTTTAAGTGATGATATACTTGGACCTTTTGGATATATTCATTTGATTATCTTATTATTCTAATTAAATTGCATTGTTTAAATTTTTAGTTACCTTTTATGTTAATAATAATAATATAGTCACCGTAAAGATTTTGATTGGATCAAATTTTAAGAATTGAAAAGGAGATGTAGAATTTGCCATGCAAATAACAGATATAGACTTAGCAATGTGGATAGACCTAGAGAACCTATTGTTGAAAGTTCTAAAGAACATAAAAAGGCTTTTGAAATATGAGAAAAATCCAATAAGTTATGTTTTCTTGTTATTAAGAGGCTTATTCCTGAATGCCTACTAAGTGGACTTCTTGATACAACTAATGCAAAAGAGTTCTCAGCAGCAATAGCTCCAAAAATATAGTTAAAATTGGTATTCTTTTGAAAGGACTTTATTCCATGAAATATGACGGGATAGGAGGAATTAGGGAATACATCATCAAGATGGTCCATTATCAAACCAAACTAAGAGCACTTGATATTATTATTCCTAAAACTTTTATTGTTCACCAAGTCTAGAACACCCTTCCTCTAGAATTTGGGTATGTAGTCACTGCTTGTAACTCACAAGATAAGACATGGAGTGTTAATGGTCTTATTATAGAGGAAGATAAGATTAAAATTGAAAAGATCAACAATGTTTTTCTTGTTACCAAAATTCATCATAAAAAAGGTTAAAAAACTTAATCCTAATGCTCATAAACAACTTTAGGATAAAAAGACAGAACATAGTCAGTTTGTCAATGTGAGGAGTCTTAAAGTTGTCATCAAGTCAGTTTGTCAATGTGAGGAGTGTTAAAGTTGTCATCAAGAAGGAACTTAAGTGTTTCTTTCACAAGAAAAATGGACATAAGAAACAAGATTATCTCAAATAACAAAGCTTGGCTAGAGTAGCTTGAACGTGAAGGTAACTCTTTGACTCTTGTTGTATATGAATAGAATTTGTAAGATTAAATTTAAATATGGGATATACAATTTTATTAAAAAATACTTTCTATGTATTGTTATTTAGTCAAAACTTAGTTTTAGTTTCTATACTTAAAAGAGAAAATTGTAAAGAAAATATTGTTAGATTTTCTCAAGCTATAAAGTGTCGATTTATATTATTTAATATATTTTTCCTATTTATATAAAATAAATTAAGCTTATTTGATCTTGATATAGTAATAATATTGCTGGCCATAATATCATCTAATAAAGTAAGTTAAGCTTCAATATCAAATGTGAACTTAAAAGGTGTCCAAGAAAGATTATGTCTTCTCTCTGTCTACAATAACATTAAAATCTCATCTTCTTGAGTTAATTATAAATTGTTTATACATAAAGTATATAAAAAATCTCACAGGACTTGAGCTAGAAGATGACCAAAATTACTTTATTGAGCATAGATGATTAACATAATTTTTTTTCAGTGGATAATGATTAATTTAAGTGTTAGTTTTATAACAGTAATGTTTAATGCTATGATATTGGAAACCATGAATAGTATAGTCAATAGTGCCCTGCCCAAATTTCATTTTCTGTACTGAAGCAAAGATTAAACTAGTGTAATTTACATTCAAAACTCTCACAAGTTATAATATCATGATTTACAAAACCAGTTCAAATCCAAGTAGCAACCATTTCATCTGAAACTCTTTCTTTAATTCCTACTAGAGACCCCCAATATTACAAAAAGGGGTGTTTCTTTCTGCATGGGCGGGATTATTTATCCCAGCCAAATCTCTCACAATCCGTGCGTAACCTTTTTCTGGATGGATTTATGGGATAGGGTGATTCCATCATGCCTGCAAAGGGCAAGCTACAGCCACCATTTGTAGCGGTTGGATTTTGCTCTTCATTGGTGCATGATTGATTGTCTGAACCATTGGGTATATTTAGATAATTTTCAATATCTGCAAGTGAATTCCAATCATCAAACCCTTGCCAAATACTGTTTCCTTGGACCTGAATCACAAGACAAGGTTAAGCAGTATTAGTTTTTGACTTGTTTATCAATATTATCTCCTCATCTATGAACAATGTAAAGACTTTTTTAGAAAGCGATTTACATCTTGAAGTGCATCTAATTCTGCAAACACTTCGTCCATTGACGATCCACCCAAATTTGATAAGTCCTAAATCATGGAGAGGAACAATCATCGACTCTAGATAAATGCTTTTAATTGCCACATTGTATAAATAATTAGTAAAAAATTTTCTCATAAGCCATATCTTACCATTTGAACTGATTCTGCAGCAACAGGATTTTGGATGGTAGAAGCCATGGTAGATCCATCATTCTCGACAACTAATTTCTGTTGATTGCTTGTTTCATCAGCAGCAACGAAATTCCCAAAATTGTTGTCTTGTTCATTGGTGCTAGATTGATCTTGAGGTACCTCTTGTTGGATTGGTGCCTCATCACTAGGTTTTAGTTGGTCCTGAATCAGACAAAAGTAAACATGAGTCTAGTTTGGATTGTTTTATCAGAAATAATCAACATGAACAAGCAATTACTTGGACACTTTGCCATAAGAAGCTTACATTTGGAGTTGGATTCTCTGCAACGTAGTTTCCAAAATTGAAAGTCAAATTGGAGCCTTCGTTTTTAGGAACATCACCTACAAGGTATGAATTCCACAACTCTGTAGATTGATATTCTAGCCCGTCATGGTCATTAAATGATTCCAGCTGTCCTAATATCTCATTAGGGTCTGATTGGTCCTGTATCATGTATAGACAAATGAGGAGAGCTTTAGGTGCATATGTTCATCATCATTACTTTGGAAAATACAGCAGTAATAAAAAGGGAAACTACCGTAAGGCATCTGGCGGCCTCTGCCGGGATTGCATTATTTGCAATATAATTTCCCAAGTTAGGAGGCAAATAGTGACTCGATTGACCTTCTTCAATGCACGGAACCTCAGCCTTCACATACTTCTTCTTCAATTTACAGAGAATGAAAGTTGTCTACGCAAATGAGAGAACATAGGAAAAAAACAAGAAGAGAGAACTATCAAAAGGACTAGTTATTATACTATCAAACTTCGAAAAACATTTAGAGACATTTCCCTTAAATCACATTTCGTAACCATTTTGAATGGCTGTTGAATTTATATCTGAAAATTATAGAAATGAAGTTTGCAGTTCACTAAACCAGAAAAACAAAATGAGTTATGCGATCAATTCCATCAAATATATTGAGAATACAGTTGTAGCAAGTAGTGATTAAGCAGCATGCATAGAAAGAACATACTTGGTTAGGAAGAGTAGCTGTGAGCTCGTATTCATGCATGATCCAACCGGTCCTGCTTTTGTAGTCACTAACACGCCCTTTGTAGAAAACCAATGTCCTTTTCTTGCCAATCTCGGTCTCGAGGTCCCTAGCCATTACCTTACGAGGGTTGCCTGTCGGTTTCCAGTACCCTTCGTTGGTGGTCCTCTTGATCCTCGTACTATTCCGGTACTTGTAATTCGGCCGGTAAAAGAAATACCACACCTGATCACCTGAGTGTATATTCGAATGTCCTACAAACCAAACGCACAGACATAAAAAAACATTATGGAATTGTACAAAATTAAGGGTGTCTGAAACTGCTAAGACAACATGATCTAACATAAATTATGGATTACCAGGTAATTCCCAAGGCTCTAATCCGCATATGTCTTGCACTTCAGCAATAGCTTGGACCAGAGCATCACGGCCGAGATTTTTGTTCTTTAGATAGTAATGGAGGAGCTCGAAATCCGTTGGGTGGAATCTGTACCCCGTTATGCTGAGTATTTTCTTCCACAAGTAGTAACCAACCGCAACCCAGAAGAGGTAATAGCAATAGTAATTGCTAAACCGTTCTTCATTGGTAATTGGCTGAATTATTTGGTATTCCTTTCTGTTCCTCATTTTCACCCAATTTTTAGAAGAAACAAGAGAGAAAAGGAGGACGATGAAACAAGAGAAACAAATTGAGAGTGAGCTTTGGAAAACTTAGTTGTAATTGCAGGAAGAGGAAGTGAACTATGGACTGGCTTTTATGTACTAGCAGTCTAGCAGGGCAGTAAGAAGTGAGAACTCCTCCGATACTACGTTGCTTGTGGCAAAAGATTCCAAGTGGATGGACCCCACGAAACCGCGTTTTGCATTTTTCCAATTTCAGGACAGAGGGCGAAGGAGCTTGGAGTGATGCTATAGGCTTAGATCATTGTTCCAACGTGGCAAGCCCTTTGTGCATCCATGGAAAGGATAAAAGAGTCAGCAACACTGTATTGTACAAAATGGAGAGGAAGGATCGAGATTTTTTTGAATAAAGTTCGTATTTTAGATGTTCTTTTTCTAATGTTTCTCTAGTCAAATTTAATGTTTGTGAAGTTGTTGCTGACCATGACCAAGTGCAAGAGCCTACCCCACAAACCCCATCTTCCTGCTCGGATCTCTCTT
The DNA here is from genome assembly GCA_036013995.1 of Theobroma grandiflorum. Taxonomy (NCBI): domain Eukaryota; kingdom Viridiplantae; phylum Streptophyta; class Magnoliopsida; order Malvales; family Malvaceae; genus Theobroma; species Theobroma grandiflorum. The sequence continues at coordinate 5,281,458 of CP142130.1, forward strand.
TTTCACCATCACCATCCAATCACCTTCTCTGATGTTGCTTGGTTCGTCCTTTAATAGTATATAAGAAATTAGTTTTAGACATTCCAGAATGTTCCATGCCATGCTGTCTACGTACTTCCATTGGCAGCATGGCATGCCAGTAAACCCCATCTTTCTGCTCTGATCTCTCTTTTTCGCCATCACCATCCAATCACCTTCTCTGATGCTGCTTGGTTCGTCCTTTATAGTATACAAGAAATTAGTTTTAGACATTCTAGAATGTTCCATGCCATTCTGTCTACGTTCTTCCATTGGCAGCATGGCATGCCTGTACTTCAATATGTATTGAGAGAAAGGGCTTGTGGCAGAGTTTTAATCTCTTTTTTATAAAATATTTGAAATTTCACCCCCACCCATTCATTTGCTTAATATTTATTTGGTGTATTTGTACGTACACACACTTTTGTTCTGTTCATATATGAATTGTAGAAGTAGGTGTTTATAAATATATTGTTGCCCAATGTGGAAGGGAAGGGCCATCAAACTGAACCAGCAAAAATCCGGTCTTCTTTATTTTTAGTAAGCAGAAGCGACCCATTCTTTCTCTCTTTTTCTATTTTTTTGATACCGAGACCAGGGCATCTGCAGTTGTACAATACCAAGATGAATTTCTCAGACCGAGTTTCCTCTGCACTACCTAATGTCCAATGAGATGATTGAAATTGAGAATTTTAAGTTATGATGGATTGACCGTTTCTATATGGTGGTGGCGCAGTTGGCTGTCGCGTAGGTCTCATAGCCTGTTGAGTTATCCTAAGGCCGACATGAAACCAAATTTCAATGGAAGAATATTAAAACTCAAAAAAGTGAGCCTGCTCCTCTCATCCATAGAAGAAGAATAAGAACAACTAGAAGAGGAACAGGAGGGAACTGAGCAATATACAAGAATACACTAAAAGATGCCCCAATTAGAGCAGCATTGATAAACCGCTAAGACAACATAAAGATATGCCATACTGATATTAAGCAAATCTCCAGCTTGATTATTATGGTATTAAGCAAATCTCCAGCTTGATTATTATGGTGGGTCAAGTCGGTATCCACATCAGTCAACAGGAATAAGGATATGCCCTTGGTAGCAAACTATTTAATTTCAATGTAGAAATAAGTACCAAAAGCAAAGTATACCTAGGACTGCATTAACATCATATACTGATGGGTAGATGGGATTTATGGTTAAATAGAGGTTTATACAAGAAAGTGAAGAAGCCCTTTTGATCACTGTCAGTTGACCAAACCGCCAAGCATCTTCAAGCTCATTCTTGCATTGTTTTCTCCTGTCATTTTCTGGTCTACTTTAGATTTAATAACAGCATTTTCCTTTTGGAGCATACCCATGGCAGTGACATGTTCTTCAATACCTATAACCTGCAAAAGCAATCAGTGCTGAGTTTTCAAGCAAAAATTTACAATCTGAAAACAAATCCTAGCTTTCAAATGAAGAACTCATTTCCCAATAGAAAAAGGGCAATACTCATGTTTTTTGATGAATGCAGGTTGATTTTCGCACCTCGTCTTTCATAGGCAATTTTCCTTGAGAATTCCCACTACATAAAAATCCCCTTGACAATAGGTTCCTCCACTATTAAATTGTGACGTTCAAGTTGATTCTGGGGCCTGTACATTCTTGTAGCAACAGAGTATTTTGAAGAACAAATAAAACGCATATCTGCAGCATAGTCAAAAGAGGAAGCACTGGCTTTTCTGAATTCATTGAGAATGTCTAACCTCCTTTCACTTGCATGCAGATAATGGCCCATAGCAAATAGTCACATTTGGTGCTTCAACCAATGATATTTCTAGAATATGTTTGAATCAGCATGAACTAATATGCTTGAAGTTCAAAGTGCCTGGCCATATGTAACATGTAGAAATCAACAGAAATAAATCATGTGCCCAAAACAACAAGGTCTAGACCCATGTAGCCGTACACCACGGTTACAGCACCAAGAATGCAGCAAAGTATGAGCAGCAAAGCACATTTCAATTTCACAAGCTTTAATTAAAAAAAAACCTTCTTGATATTTGTGCTACAAATTAAAAGGTTGATCTTCATTAGAATATTCAAAGGAGCATTATAACAATTTTTAGAATTCTCAACTGAGAATGCTTATCAACACAGCATGTTTTTGGTAAGAGGAAAGGGAAAGAAATTCACCCTTTTGCCTTCCTTTCCATATCCCTCCTACCAAAACAGGCGTAGGATCATTACAATGCTCTCAAGTTACAATAATATTATTCTACAAAATCCACTTTGTAGTTCATTTGCTATTTGAAGCAACCCTTAGTTGGGCAAGACAAACCAAGTTTTATTCCATGAAATGATATCACTGAGCAACAAACAATGTTATGTCATGCATAACCTGCTCCTATTCTATGATGCTCCTCAAATGATACATATCTATGAAATCAAACTCGAGTCTATGAGCTGTATTAAGGGCCTACCTTTACCCATGCTTGAGACACTTTAATTTCTATTACACCGTTGAATACACCATCATCAGTGCATGGTCATTTCTTGGACAACTCTACAAGGTTATTTATGCCAACAAGCAAGTCGAAGCTCTCACTTCCAACAGCTAGTTGATTGCTTCTTTCATCAGACTAAGCATCATCATCATCATTGTCGATGAAAATATTTTTCCAAAACTCATCATCTTGTTCATTGGTGCTAGATTGATTTTGAGCTTCATGAAAGTTAACATCATAACCACAAAAAATTGTGGAATTATTATAAGAAGGCACATGCTCCTCGCATATTTGTGATTGTCGTGTAAGAGAAACATGATAAAACTCATCATCTTGTTCATTGGTGCTAGATTGATTTTGAACCTTGTGAAAGTTACCATCGGAACCACAAAATTTTGTGGAATCATTATAAGAAGGCACATGCTCTTCATGTATCTGTGATTGTTGTGTAGAAGAAACAAGATATAACTCATCATCCTGTTCATTGGTGCTAGATTGATTTTGAACCCCATCAAAATCTCCATACATTTGTGATTTCTGAACAGAAGCAACCTCATCTTCAACCTTATTAGAGTCATTTGTGTCTTCCAATTGTGCAAGTAGCTCTTCAATATTGATTTCCATGGAATTCTGATTCATAGAAAATATTAGTTAGGAAAACTTTTATCATATTCACAGAAGGCGTTGAATGCATTTAGAAATTCCATTAAAGGCATCTTACGTCAGAAATTTTGTCATCTGCAACATTACTTGGCTGACGTTCTTCGCCACTTGCAATGCCAGCCTTTTCATCATCTTTTCTCTTCAATTTACAGAGAAAATAACCCTTCTGTATGGAAAGAGGGAGAAAACAGTTTCGTATTAAAGTCTAAACTAGCTCAAATAATTCAAAGGACTTGAAAGCAGTAATCAACTTTCCTCATTAAGTTTAAACCTAAGTATGCAATTAATAATAAAAGAAATAGAGCAACAAAATGGGTTGTGCTACAAAATTTAAGAAAATGAAATAAAAGTCGTAGAGGAGAACAAAGATCCAATTTCGGAACACACAATAATTCTACAAAACTGGATTCTCTAGAGTTACAATACCAATGCAAAGTTCAAAAGACAGTTCGTTACTTTCTGAAACAAATTCAAAATACAGAATGAAAAGAAATCAAGAAGAAAAACAGAATTCAGGATTCACATAAATTTGAACTTGATATCACCTACTAATGAAAGAGTATAAGCAAAGCTAAACCTAAATCGGTGAACTGCTAACACATAAACATCCCTACAACCCAAAGAAATCGAAACAGCTGTAAATATATACTAACATAATTCAGAGTTAGCATAGAAGAAAATACTTGGTTAGGAAGAGTATCAGGCAGGCTGTACTCGTGTATGACCCAAGGGGTCCATTTTGCCTTAGGAACGCGACCCTCGTAGAAAACCAAAGTCTTCTTAGTGCCAATTCCTACGTTGGCTTTTATTTGCCGATGCCTTCCCGTTAATTTCCAGAATCCAAGCTTGGTTGTCCTCTTGACCCGTTTATTGTGATTTCTTCGACAAAAAAGATACCACACCTGATCATTGGATCTTCTTACTGAAAACCCTGTAAAACAAAACCTCAAAAATCAAAAGTATAGAAGAGAAATTGCGTAACTTCCAAATTTTCATCTGAAAAAAAAAATTGAGCTCGATACTAACCGGGTAATCTTTCAGGTTCATAGTCGCAAAGGTCATCAGCGACTTCACCGATAGCTTGGACAGCAGAATCACGGCCGAGGGCCTTATTCCATAGATAATGATCTATGAGTTCTTGATCAGATGGGCGGAATCTGTATCCCACTATGTCGTTGCAGCTACACCTGCTCATCTCGTCAGACATCGAGGAGATACCGAAAGGGCAACTCAACAAGAAGACGATGGGAGGAAGAAACGAAAACCAAACACTAATTCCTGCAATGAAAAGAGAATATTTTTCCTCTGTCAGAAGAAGGGACAAGGGGTCGCACCCCCTGAAATATAGTTGAAGGCAAAAAAGAAACGTTTATAGAGCAAAAAAGGAAACTCCTTCCTCGAGAAGTGGGGAAAGAGAGTCAACACGTGGGTCGCAAAACAGTGTTTATTTAATACTTTTTCACCTTAGATTACCGTCCAGTGTTGTCAAGTTGAGTTTAGATGGGTAAAACCCCAAGAGATTGTTCTGGATGAAAACAAAGAGTACTGTTCTTTCACTGTTCTGAACTTGCTCCCTAAGTTTTGGCCAACATCATCTTCACCGTTCTTTTGCCATTGCCATCGTCCATTCAGCTTTTGACAATTTTCGTTTGTGGGGTTGTTGTGTTCCTCGCTCGATGTCGATGGATGATACTCTACGTGTCTATTCACACCCAAAAGATATATATTCCAATAGTGAATCAAATCTCTTTTGACAAAGAGATGCCACAAAAGAACATGATCATCCCACTTGCATATGCAAAAGAATTACTGAAAGCCATCTAATTAAGGGTATCTTTTTGGGAAATAAAAAAGTGAATAGCCAACTTAAATGGTGGCATGCGTTTTCTCCTCTTTGGGTTAAAGGTTGGAATGCGTTAAGCTTTATCACACCACAAAAGTTGATAAACATGAATTCAGTATGCAGATATAAACCATTTCCTCCATTAGCTGTTATCATATTCCGTTTCAGCTTTCAAGTTTGAACCTTTTTTAGCTTCTGGCATCAACATCTTTCGTTTTTAACTCATCCGAAGCTGCAATTACGAAAATGATTTGCTCCTCCTGATCACACACAACTTTTTCTTTTTTATTAAAAATAAAACAACAAGGTTCTGAAAATATTTAGATTTTCAGGGGCATAATTCCAATTTTTATCACTAAAGAGACACGAGCCAAACGGTCTAGAGTCTAAGACCAGGCATGACCCTGCGGCTCTCCCATGTCTCCTCACAAAATGGAATGCCTGAAACACACACAACTTTACCTAACGAAGAAACAGAACTTCCCAAACTACAACTATGAACAAAATCACGCCCAAAAGTACATTTCCAACATATACTAATGGTGGATTTGTTTTGCAGCTTAGCTGAGACATCTCCACGGAATTGAAAGAATTTTTTCTACTGCTGCCAGCTGACCCCTTAGATCTTGAGTTCAAATCTGATTGTGTATTCTTATCCCGATCCATTTTAGGGTCTTTGTTAGACTGCACAATGGATTTCTTGTTACGGGCAAGTTCAACAACAGGACCACGTACACCACTTTCTCTTGCCTGCAAAAGGAAATCATGCGGAGCAAAAAGCAGTCTTTAGTGGACAAAAGAAAGTATTGTTGTTTCAATACACATTTAAAGCAGTCAAGTTTCCTTCGCTGCAGTGTTTAATTAACGTACCTTGTCTCTGGATACTGCTTTCCCTGAAGATTTACCCTGCAATTGGATCCTTTGAGGATGCCCCTGCACCACGGACTTGTGGGATCTTGGCTCATACTGAGATTTGCAGGTTCTGGTAACAGACTTTTCCTCCAGGACCGGTTCAAGACAATTGATCTCGTAGGCTGTAACGGTAGCCGAGTCAACACTGGAACCCATTATCAGGACCTCATCGTGATGGAAACCAGTTTCCATTCGCCTCTGATGGAATCCTTCTGAATGGCCACGGCCAGTCCCATCAGACATATGGTGAACAATTTGATCACACTGTTACACAAGATACAGAGAGGATATATGTCAACTTTTCCAGCGTCCCGAACATGAAATTCTAAAAGGATGCAAGGAAATCTAAAATAATTACACTGCCAGGACCACAGCAAAGCAACATTGTACGACCTCTTCAAGACGTCAGACACAACTAAAGACTCTCAATTCCCTGAAGATCATAAGGACACCATAGGAGAACATCATGGATGAAAACTAGAAACTACAATAATGTGTGACAGCATTGTCACACATTATTCCAGCAATGTTCTCCTATGGTACTGGCTGAGTTTTTACACACCGTTGGAGAAATATTCTCCAACGGTAACTACTGGAGAATATTTCTTTACCCATGCATTTGCCTGTTCCAGGTCAGTGTCACTGCTATCCTCAGCAAAGTCTGGTGCTCTGTAATTAGGACGAAGGGGGTACCCTGTCTCTTCATAGCGGTCATCTTGGTCAGGAAACATGGAAGTCATGAAATCCTTTTCCGGCTCAATGGTGTCAAATTGAAGTCGCCACTCACTTTGCTCATCATAATCATCCAAGTCATCGGACGGTAGGAGATCTTCCAATGTGATACCTTCTTCTTCTTCTTCTTCCATCCTGCTCTGGTCATCGAGATCATAATCAAAGATACCCCCATCTTCCAACTGTGTCTGCAAAGCTATTTCATAATCCATACTATTAGACTGTGGTTGAGGAGCCACCTGAGTAAAAATCATTGATAAGCAAGCATTAATTTCTGTATATGCTACTCATACAGGCATGAAAAGAACATTAATTAGTAAAAAGCAGCTTGTAAATCATGTTCCTTCCCACCTCCATATGTGTAACTCCAACTGAATTATTTTGGAAACTAGAAGCCAACAAATGGCTACTTGGCGGACCATTAGTTTGACCATTAATTGGGGTTGAATTTTCGGTCTTCTCGGCAGCTTTTCTCCTTAAGAGACCAACCACGTAACTTTTTTCCTATGGAAGTTGAAGGGGAAAAAAAAAAAGACCTCACAGGTTAGCGTGTCTGCTATCGATTGTTAATCGGCAAGAGAAAAACTTTTAACATATAAAAATTGCAGAATGGAATTAATTGTATAGCATACTATAAGTGCTAATTTTGCAAATAACTGGATGCAAGCAACAATCTTCAGAACTAAGCTCTAAGCATGATAATCAACTAATTCCTAAAACATAACTATTTCCGCAAACTTCTCTAACTTTAAGGGGAATTAAATTCATCTGAATCGTATTAACGAGTAACTTGCAATTATATCACTCACCATGCACATGAAAACAGAGCAAAAGCTGAAAAAACTTGATGGGATTTTCCCCAACTATGAAGAGGATGTGTCTTGTGTGCACATATATTACCGCATTAGGAGGAACGAAGTCGGCAGCGGCACGGTACTCGTGCATGACCCAATCCGTTTTGACCCCACGAGGAGTGCGACCTTCGTAGAAAACCAAAGTCTTTTTTGTACCAATCAACCTACCTCCATCCCTGATCTCCCGATCCTGACCCGTAGATTTCCAATATCCAGCCTGCGTTGTCCTCTCGGTTTTGCGGTCGGAAATCTTGTTTAGTTTATAGAAGAAAAGCCACTCTTGATATCTCGACTGGACTATAGATAGAGCTGTCCTCGCAAGAAAAGAAAAATACCAACCCATTCTTCAATATATATATATAAACGGAAATGGAATTATAGTTGAGAATTGGGATTAGGATAATTCACTAAATTAGTTTACCAGGTAACTCCCAGGGCTCTTGCTGGAGGAGGTCCACCTCTCTGATATGGCGGGTGGGATAGTTGTCGCCAATCATCTTTTTTGAAAGGAAAAAACTGATGATCTCTTCATCTGGTGGAAGGAATCTGAATCCAACATCGAGGACGATGTTCATTTTTCCGCAAACCACCTTATTATTTTTACTACTACTACTACTCTACTAAACAAAAGATTAAAAAGAAAAAAGAAAAAAAAAACAGAGAGAATTTGTTTGTTTTGCAAGAAGCAGAGGAAGAGATGAGCGTGTCAAGTGACGAGGAGATATGCAAGTGTTAAATACAAACAAGCATTGACTTACCTAGTTTTGTGGTCTTCGGCTCAGCTTAATTGGCAAGCTTCGTGCGCCCTGGTTGAGTTACGAGTTTGCACAGTGATTGGATTATGTCGAAGTGTATATGTACGTACTCGTCGTAAAGCCGTGTCCTCATCGAAGTCTTTGTTTGTACACTGGCCGTACGATTTCTATACCCGTGTCGACACCGAGTTAGTGTGTTCAGGGGTTCTAGAATCTTCCCTAATTTATTTTTCCATCTTTGTCTTAGGATCCAGAACCTTCTTGTCTCTAGTTTTTTGAACCAAATCCAGATTCTTCTGTTGCAGGCGTCCTGTTGGTTAATTCATGGTCACCATAAGTCATATTTGCTACCAATTAATGCAAAGCCTACTTTTGTAGCAAAGCTCTTTTTCCCTACTCTGCGCTTTATCTGAGATAATGGAGCAAAAGTGCAAAAGATTGATTTATGAAATTATGATCATTAAATGTATCATGTTATTATGATTAGGTTTATATAAATAAATGTGTCTTAATTCTTACGTTAAAAGATGTACATTATATTAAATGGAGAATCATCAACACAGCCAGGAATATTTTTGTCCAAATTTATTACTTTGATGTTGTGGAAATTGAATGTAGATTTAACCATTATTCCAGCATTAATAGTCATGCTTCCTCTTGTACATAAATAAAAGAACAAATTTTTTTTTAAAAAAATTACTACTTAATGTTCTCTTTGTTCTTAGTCTATCAAACTATTACCCTAAAATCTATGCTTCCCACTTTTTTCTGCTTTGATTACTAGTAATATTTCTTAATGAAAGGTAGCGGAAGGTCAAAAGAAGGTTCATTTTCTTCATGTCCTGGAAATTTCAAGTGACAATTATGAGCTTTTCCTTCTAAGTTTCGAGACCCCACCATTTTTGGATTTTTTTCAATTCGTTTTACCATTCCATTATTTCCTTTGCAATTTGGCTGCTTCCTTTGACGGTCCAGATCTCTATTTGGATTTGTTTTCTTGTGTTCCCCATTTGGATCATCATCAACTTTATTCCCTTCCAGATTGTTCTAATGGAGTTTATTGAAGAAATCATGTACACGCGTTGCCCCTACAAGCTAAAATTTTTATCACCCAACGGAATTCGATGTCTCTAACATTAGGTGATTAATTTGATATTTATATATGAAAATGGAAATGGTAATGAACAAGCCCAATGGACTTGGATTGCGTTTCTCTCATCGCATTCCATAAGGTATGGGCTTAAGCTTATTCAATGCGTCTCGAAGAGTTGGGCCTGAACTAACCTTCTCCAGCTCCAACCCGTTCCAGCTAGCCTTGCATAGTTTTCATGAATAAATATGATTATCATTGATTAGGTTGTTCTGCTTGACACTGGAGACTTGCAAATACAAATAAGGCCAGATAGTTTGCCAAATCTGCTTGCCTAACCAAAATTGGCATTTACATTTTCTTCTTCTTCTGGTGCTTGTTCGCCATAAATGGCTAAACAGAAGTGAGGAACCAATTTTCCATGGCTATACAAAAATGTATTTCCAGAACTTTACAGAATTTTTTGAAATGTGTAAACAAAAGTTGTGTTATTTTTGTGCTATCAACAAATGTTCTACAGGCCTTGCCGTGAACACTGCAACCTCACCGGTGAGAACACTGCAGTGAGTCGGGCATGATCAGAAAGAGAGTAGTTTTCTGGCCATATCCCCTTCTCCACTTCACGGGGGAAGAGAACTGCATTCTTTACTGCCAAACCAATAGCTTCGTCCTCAATGCTATTATTGGAATCCTCCAAGGTGCAATCTTCAACCATATGTTCTAACCATGTAGGATTCCAAATTCTCTGCAGCAATGCCAACCAGTTACTGACTGTTTGATTCTAAAAACAAGGAATTATGGACATGAAAGATTTGCAAAATGATGAGTAATGATGATAATCCAACGCTGTAAGCATATAGAACGAAATTCTGAATTTATTTTAATCTTTTCAATTTTCGGGAGAGAAATTGCTTAGATAGCATATTGATATAAAGCTATTTTTGAGACAAGGATCACATCAAATAATGTTGACAAAACTTATTATAGCAAAAAACATGTGTTCTATCCATATGCACTTTCTCATGGTAGATATTACCACTTGATCACCTAAAATTTTAGAAAGTGGTGAATCAAAGTGGCTTATAGGCGAAAGAACAGAAGGCATCCTACAACTGGTAAATGGACTGAACCTTGCAAAAAAAGGCATAAATTAGGGATGTAACATACCTTAAACTCTTCATAGTCTAGAACGCCATTTCCATCAGCGTCTGCTTGGACCCAGAGATCTTTTATTTCCTGGAAACTTAGTCCGTGAGAAAGACCAGTTAAATTTACCTGTATAAGGTTCAAATAATGGTGAGAATTTTACCACTTCCATTATATAACGATATCAAAGAAGCGTATGAGATGTACCCGTCTAAGTGCTTTACAAAAAGCTGAATAAGTTATACAGTTGCCATTGTCGTCAGCCCTCAGAAAGGAAAAGGCATCATTTTCAGCCAATGAAGCCTTTTGAAGTTGATACTGAAACCAAGAAAAAGGCAATTAAATTTTAGATGTGTAAGTATGATAAGTGGTTATCATCATTTGCAGAAGAAAAGGCAAACCACATGTTCCTCATCATGCACCTAATCATAAGATACACGAGCATAAGATAAGAATCAGAGATATGAGTACTGAATTGAGATTCCAGAACCAGTCACTTGACACGTCCATTAACAAGTGAAGCATGGATCACAAATTTGACAAGAGTTTATCAGATTGAGACAAGCATATGTAAATGTCTAATTGCATGTTCTGTAATGAGGGAAAGTATAAATTTGGATACTGACTTTCAAAGACCAAAACAAGGTACAATATGAGCTAGAATGATGGAAAATTTGGAACAATAAATTAACAGCTTAGTATGAATAATGCTTAACTAACCTTTATTATGCCAAAAGCTGCTTCAGCCCAACTTATCTTCAATGGTTTTCGTGACTTATTAGGATTATGAAGCCATATGAAATCGACACCACAGATGTTTCCCCTATGATTTCGATGGCTAACCCACTGTGGGATATAAGAGAGTAGAGTCACCATATTTAATCAGTAAACATTGCAGACTCCAACAATATGGTGGTATATGATACAGCAATGTTAAAATCTGAAACTATATATGCTAACCTTGTGAGCATCGGCATCGCTGTCTGTATATTCATGAGCAATATCATAAGATGATACAAATCCCTGGGACCTAAGGAATTTGTAAACATGCCCACGCTTGCTTCCATTCCAGTCACTGCAAAATCAATAACAACAACAAAATGAAACAAATGAGACCAAAGAAAATAAAACAAAATCGAATGCCCTTTGCAGAGGAGATCATCAAACAATAAAACCAAACACAATGCTTACCCACAGAGTATGACAGGCATCTGGCTGAGTTTGTTTTCTCTCTGATATGTTTCCAGATATTGTAGTATTTGGTAAACCTAAGAGAAACACCAAACTTAGAGTTAAGTATAGTCTGTTGACCTAGAAAAGAAGAACTGAAACAGATACCGAAGTCGTATGCGAACCTAATTCAGAAGAAGACAGTATCTACCTGATGCAGTCTTACAATAGACAAACTGGAATCATGAGGAAATAACAGGTGAGTGTTCACAATAAGAATTTCTTGTTCAACACTGTCATTCCAATTTTGTGAGAAAGGAACAACTGATTGAACATGTAACAATTGAGCAACACGGTCTCCAAAGTCATTGAAGAGCAACTCTCTATGATTTAAAACCCTGAAGTACTCCTTGTGTATAGCAGTCAGCAAACCTACGGAAGTAAAATTAAAATAACTTCTCAAGCCTGAGGCTAATAAGTAATTAAAGAAAATAGAATCATAACAACAAAAACATCAAGACCTAAAGTAATTGAATTTAAATCTCGCAGGATGGTCTACACACATCATAAGGACTGTAAACAACCTAAAAGATGTGACCATCCTCCTCCCTGTCACTGGCAGCTGAAAAGACAGAGCAAAAGGGAAGATAGTGAATTATAAAGGAACAAGTTCAGCCCCCAAAAGGTGAGAAAATGGACATGCTTCTGTTTACCCTATTCTATAGGAGCCGAGCCATATGGTAGACTTCCATACAGAAGGTGAACGAGTTAGACATGAACCGCCAAACTGAAGAGCACCCAGCTGCAATCAAACTACATCTAATATTACAAAATTTTGTGTCAAACTATCAAATTCTCTAATGATTTTGACTTGATTTAAGCTTAATTTAAATATACTCTGGAAAGCGTATGAGAACATTACTGTCTACCCGTTTTTTAAACAACATCTTAAAAGTTGTCCCCACTATGAGAAGATATAAGTTAAAGAGTATGTACCATCTCCTCGGTTGTTCGTTCTTGCAAGCTTGAAGGTATCATAGCCAGCACTACCAAGCCTTTCTTCATACATATGCACCAATTCTTCATTTCCAACCCAAAATTCCTAATCATCATACCAAACATACACGTCAAAAAAGGCTTATGTCATCAGAGTTGAAAATTAAGCGCCTTAGTGGAAGGAAAGAGTCATTTTTAATTTTAGAATTCATATTATGCTAAAGTCAAAACTGATAAGAGAGAGAGAGTGCAAAAGGGCACAAGAAACCCACCTGGAGACAGATAATGGAAGACCTCTCATATAGCAACCAATCTACAATCCTCTCATTTCTGGCTAGCCAAAATGCTTTAAAATCACTTTCTCGTACGCTCTGGTTCTGCTTCATCATCAGTCATCATCCAATAGAATGAAATTAGCAAAATTTACAAATGGAAAGATATCAATAAAAGCAAAAAGAATTATTAATGGAAAAGGCAAAAGAAAAAAGGAAGAAGAAATCACCTGCTGATCCAATCGCTTGTATATAGGAGCCAGGATGTTGAAGGTGGTGCAAGAAACGCAAGGCTCCCCCATTGTTGAAGAAACATAACCAGTTTTAGTCCTCAAAATCGTTCCTTTAAAAGGAACAGACTCGTTTTCGCTTGAATCCACATTAGCAATATCAGGGTCATTATGAAATTTCTTCATCACCTTCAAAAGAAGGAAAAAAAAAGCAATAAAGTTAAAACCAAAATCATTACACGACAGGAAATTGGAAGAGAAACAAAACCCAAAGCCCCAGACAAAGAAAAAAGATTCCAAATTTCCACATACCATTTCAGAATTCTTGCCACTTTGATTGTTGTTGAGGTGAGCAAGGAGAAAGGTAGAAATGATAAAGGGGATGAAGCAAAAGATGAAGGTTTTGAAAAGGGTGGTTTTAATAAAGTTTGATTTAGGCCTCGGCCTTGGGTTGTGGACAGAGGTTGATGGAGGGTGAACTATGCCTTGATCCATACGGGTGAGATTTTATTTATAGAGAAGTTGCTGGAGAAAATGATTGATTGAATTTAGGGGGTGGGTTTTTCGCTCTGCTTACCAAAAACAATGGGGTCCCATTGTATAATTTTTTATAGTATTCTCTTAATAAACAGCTGGCTAGGCTGATGTCCCTCAGCATCATTTTGTGGGCTATTTTAACTGTCTTTTCGTATCTTAACTGTAACACGAGCATTCCATTTTGATTCAGGTTGGTTAATTTACTGATTAAACTAGCTCCTTAATTTATTCTCACTTAAGTCGGACTGATCAGTCATTTTCCCACTGTCTGCAAAGCTGGATTGATCAGGACCATTCAGGGAGGAAAGTTCTTGCTTTCCCTTTTTCTTTCTGGAGAGCAGCCGCATTTATTTGGCATATAGATTTCAGCAAAAGACTGATAAAAGACCGAACATGCAGGCTATGTTTTTTGACAAAACAGGGAAAGGGGAAAGGTTCCTGCACCCATCACTTCTCAGGCTTTTAGCACATGATTATCATGGATTCTTTCTAAAATATCTTGCACTTTGATGAGTACTATCTTTTATAAAAGAAATTAAAGATATTGGATCAAACCATTTTTCTTTTTTCAGTAAGACGATCTGGCTGAGACAAAATGTGATTTGAGTTTCATTATATCACTTAATCAATTTTAATGAAAGATTTCATATGGTAATTGGAAGTGTTGATTACCTAACTTAAGAGAAGGCGTCATGAAATTAAATTAGTAAGCTTGTGTCAGGTCATATTTGCTGCATTTTATATCATAGAATATTAAGGAGTTGAAAGTAATATATCTTTTTCGTAATAGAGTCAATTAGGTTTAAAGAATATTTTTGTAGGAGTGACGTCCAACTATATATCTTTGTGGAAGTAAAATATAACGTCGGTGCCAGAGCCAAAATAAAGGGTCACAGGATGGTTTTTGTACTTGGAAAATATATATCTTACTGTTTGTTTCTTTCTCGTGAAGCCACTTGGCAAAAACAAAATATAAAAAAAAAATAATATCGTTGATAACCCCTTCAATAGTACAAATAACTTTTGTCATTAAAATAAGATATAATTCTTTAAAAATTTTAAATAAATATTTATTTTTTATTATATTTAATTAAGTTTTTTATTATTTTTTTTAAATTAAATAATTTTTTATAATTAATAATTAATTAAAATATTATTTTTTATTTTTTATTTACATGATATTGACTTTAAAAAAAATATGATCACAAATACAAAAAAAAAAAAAAAAAGATAAAAAGAGATTTATATAAATAAAAATGAAAGAGAAAGTTTTGTTTAATATTACCTAAAAAGAGAGAGTTAATTTGGGTAGGGCTACCAGCCTACTAGATATTGGACTGAAGTAATCTTTTGTTGAAGCCTTGACCCGCCCTCCCACCTCCCAAAAAACAAAGAACCTTGGATTAGGGTACCTCCGATATAATACTAGCAGTACTAAGAAGAATTTGATTAATTAATAAATTAGAATAAGAGAAAACTAAAAACAGAAAAATTAGCTAAGTGAAAAAGGAGTCACGCAAATGCAACCGCGTGTCCATGTCGGTGCCTGCCTATCTGTCTTTAATGTAGCATATCACGTACGCAGTAACACATGGTCGTTACAAAAATTTGTGGGCATAATCCAGGTGGGACATTTCTCTTCAGAAGACTTCCGGGCTCCAGCGCATTGCAAGGGTTTTCTTTTTTCTTTTTTTTTTTTTGCTCTTTCCTTTCTTAATAAAAATCTCGTCAGAAAGATTTCTATGGAGTGAGGCAACCTAACATGTGATGCGTAACATGAAAAAGTGAGGATGATAGAGACAAATTCCTAAATTGTATTACTAATTAATAAATGAGATGATTTTGAAAGTAAACTTAACATGAGAATTGAAAATTCAAGATGGGAAGCAGGCGAGGCAAGCAAAGATGTGGAGGAGGCGAGTTGCCACGTGTTACAACAAAACTTTTAAAAAGAAGTAGGTGGAATGCTTAAGTCTCACATTGAGCAAGCAAAAAGATTTTGAAAATTTTATAAATATAATCATTGTATATTGTAATAAATTAATTATTTATAAAAAAAAACAATTTTGTTATAAAATAGTATTAGAATAAATTCGATCTACATCGAACACCTTTAAAAAAGAGTCAAGTAAGATGATCAACAGTAAGACCACATCGATTAAATAAGGAAATTTTCAAAAGCTTATAGACATAGACGCTACATATCTTATTAGATTTGGTAATTTTTGATATAACATGTTAATACAATATAAAAAGATACGGGATTAAATAAATTTGAGTTTAGTTTTAATATTTTTCATGGCTAATCATATTTGATACATTTAAAACACGTATATTTTCGTATCTTAACATGTTAGACACCAATAATACATTTAATTAATTGTATTATCATGTTTAAACGTATTATCATATCCAAACATGTATATATGATACGTTTATCAACTTATTAAAAATAATAAATAAAGACTATTTTAACTTTATTTAAATAATTTTGGTTTGTGTGTTTGGAATTGTTCATAGTTGATAATATGGTTAATGATATATATTTAATTGTGAGTAAAAATTATATATAATTTTAGATGTTATTAATATTTTAAGATTAGATGTTAATGATAAATTTTATCATATTATATGATAATGAATTTTATATATGTTTTTTACGTAAAATTTTATTATATTTGATATTATTATTATTTTATTATAATTAATTTTATAATTATTAATTTAAATTTAAATAATAAAATTATATTTAATCACAAATATTTTTATTTAATAGTATTAAATGTGTTTTAATTGTATCGTGTTGTGTATTAACACGTTTAATAAACGTATTATCGTATCATACCATGTTACATGATTATTAAATATATATGTATACACATTTCAGATTTTAAATAAGAATATTATTCATGTAGTGTTCGTATTTAACTTTAGCGTGTTTCATGTCTAATCATATTTAATATTTTTAAAACACAAAAACATAAATTATCAAGTTTATATCTTATTAATGAAACATTTCTTTTTAGGTATTTATTTGAATTTTCTTCATACTCATGTAATTGTGGAGGTTCAGTTTATGTCCCTTTCCCACCTATACTTAATTTTTTTTTATTTTTAATAAAATAATTACAAGATAACTGGTTTCCATGAGAATTTCTAACAAAAAAAAGTTTATATCTTATCAAATTAATATTTTTGAAAATAAATTAATAATTACATGAGGGATACTTTTATCTTCCAAAAAAACAATAAAACACCCATCGTCAAAATTTGCTTTTCTTCTCTTCTCTCTTCATTGATTATATATTAATTACACCCATCTCTAGAACCTTTTCCATATGTAGTACTCCATGATATTTTTTTTTTATTTGAGATAAAAGATTCAAATTTTAATTTTTTTAAAAAAATTATGTATTAATTAATAAATTAAATATTCAAAGATTACTATTCCATGATATTTAATGCATCTTTGACGTTAAAAAGCGAGACGAATCAACATATATAAAAAGCAGGAGCAGCTATAATTGTATACTCAGAGATTTAATGGGAGCTAGATTGAGACCGACAGAAAGAGCAAAAGCCAGTAGTCTACAACATTTGCCGAAGGTAATGAATGTATGAGGACACTAGTAATATAGTGAAAGAAGTAGTTTATCTCTATTAATAGTACTAATAACAGCAAAACTGTTTTTATTTATCATAATATTGATATATATTAAGGACATAATATTTTAAAAAAATTAAATTATTTAAAAATTTTTAAATAAATTTTTATTCTTATATTACATTTAATTGAGATTTTATATGTTTTTTTATTTTATGTTAAATAAATCTTTCAATTTTTCTTTTAAATTAAATAAACTCTTATAATTAAAAATTAACTTAATCAAAATACTACTTGTCATTTCATATCATATGATGTTGATATAACATGTTGACGGCTTTAATGAATGATAATGTGATATGATGACTAATAATGTAACATTTTTTATCTTTTACATTAATATTACATTAATGTCACATAAGTATAAAATGATGATTAGTATTTTAATTAATAATAATTAATTAATCATTAATTATAAAATAACATATTTGATTCAAAATTAAAATATACAGATTTGATTAAACGTAATAAAATAATAAAGACTTATTTAATTTTTTTTAATAATTCAAGATTTTTTGGAATTTTATATCTATATCAAACTAAATTTGACTTTATAAATAGTTTTATGAAATTAATGTAGCTTCTAATTTTATCATTTATATGACACAAAAGGTATATTGTGAATTTGGCTTAAAGTCTTGTTTAGCTTAAGCATAAAATGAACCTAATTTTTGCACCCCTTAAATGAATTGTTGAATAAATATTTCCTATCATATGGAGTTGTGAAGTTAACAATTTAAAATGTGACATCTTATTTAAAATAAATGTTGTATTAAGATTCGTTGCACATAGACCTTAAAATTCATAGTCACAAGAGCAAATAGTGCCTGAATTTTGTGAGGTGACGACTTGGCAATTCGTGGCGAAAGTCACTGGCCTGTCGTGACTCGTGAGAAAGTTTGAAGTGCCCCATTTGTCACGTTTCACGAATACAATTTAGGAAGGCAGATTGTTAATCCGTCACCAAATCAGTAGCAATCACCCACCCAACAGCATTTCTTCATAACCAAGTTCCTTCCCTCCTCCGCTGAATACACCTCACCAACCTCCCAAAAGAGTGTTGTATCCAACTCCCAATTAGTCCCAACCCAGTATTAAAATATATAAAATCTTTCCAAGACTGGTATTATTCCAAAACTACATCAATTACTGCTTCTTGTTTGGTATCCTGGAGAAGGGGAAGCACAAAATCTAACCTTTTGATTCATTTCAAGAATAAAGATCACGCACTTCCTAAGGTTCAGGCCAAGTAGGAGGGGGTTTCTTCAGAAAACGCATTCGAAGAAAACTTGAAAAACTTGACATATAGAAACAATTTGAGGAAGCTGAACCTTTTATTTTTATTTATAATTAAGAATGTTTCACCAGTAATATTAAAGGTTATACTCTATACTTAAACCAGAGAAAGAAATAAAAGAATAGATGGAACTTCATCATCCATTCACCAACCTAAAAGCATATCTCAACAGACAGGTCCATTTTCTTCATCGAAAGACAGCAACTGTATTTTGCTTTTACTTAAAGTTACACAAAATAAAGGCCTGCAAGAGAAAAATGGAACGCAGAACATCATAATGGAAAGCCAAATTCTGCACCCAAAAGTTGCACCAATTCAACCAGAATGGGACCTGGAAGACATCCGCATGGCATTCTTCAAATGCACCAGGTGGCAAGTAGAGGAAACTCTGGATCCAATCAACTGCCCTTTCCATTACTTCTGCGACAGCATTTATCCAGGGAATTATCCGCCGGCTGTGGATGTTCTAGTTCTTCTTCTTACAACTGCTTCATACCTGGCAACACTAGTCATCATGTTAATAGACATATCCAGAAGAGGGCGGCCTTGTCTCAGTCAATCCAAGAGATTTTTGCTGCCCTCGGGTCCGCTGTCACTCCCGCTAATCCTTTTAGCACTAGCCAAGGGTCAAAGGATTAACATCTTATTTCCTCTCTCGTGCATTGCTCCAGCAATCCTTCAACTGATTCAAATTTCTGCTCTTGCCTTCGACATTGGAGCTGACAAGGACCCTAGGTACGCGTTCTTTGAAGCTTCCACAATTTCGGGGATTTTGCATGCCAGTGTATACCTGGATTCCATTATCCTTCCTTACTATACAGGTTTTGATGCTCTAGCATCGTCAACATTTTCTGGTGAGTGCCTCTCTTGCGTGTGTCGCAAAGAGGTTTTGGTTGCAGGAGGGAAGTTGATCACCTACCGGGGATGCTCAGTGACTACATTTTGTGTTATCGGAGCTCTGTGCTTGAGGATTATTTGCAGGCTGTGCGTAGAGAACAAAGGGAAATTCTTATCTATCAAGTCACTATTGGAGAGTTTTGCTTGGATCTTGATCACCAAGGATTGCATTTACCTGGTGGCAAACTCCCCGCCAGAACAATCAGTACCACAAGCTGCTGCTTTTGGAGGCATACTAGTATTAATTTGCCTTCATACACTCAAGAAGTTCTGCACAAGGATTACGCACGGGCATTGAGTTTGAAATGATTGTTTGGTAGAGGATACGCACAGGGCCGGACGGGTGTGCAAAAGATTTTATTATCATCAACCGTAGAAGTAGCTGCCTTTAGATGGTAAAGGTTCGTCGAAGACACTATCGAGGTTGCACATGAAGACCAAATGTACAGTTGAATTCACATATTTGCCTCATTCTAGGACCTAATGGTTGATTGTTTGGCCCAGCAATCTCTCACGTGTAGGTTCTATTGCAAACGGTACAACGGTGCCACCCTCCTTTCTTTTTTGGTTTTTTGCTTATATTCTTTTTTAAATCTAAAGGGGAAATGAGGAAAATGTGGGAAAAGTTGTGCTGTATCTGCCATTGAATTCCATGCTTATTTTATTTGTATTCAGCTATATTGGCAAAAGACTTGACAGTGAGAACACACATTAAAGAGTCCAAGACAAAATGGTGGAAGCGCTTATCATGATTATAAATTTTCTATGCAAAAACAATACAATTTCTTCCAGATCCGTTATATAATTGGGCAATTTTGAATATAACAATGCTCGAACCCAAGATGCCAGCACAAGGAGAAAATTTGAGTATCAACTTCATCTATCGTTGCAGTACCAACCCTCTTCAACAGAAAATCGTTGCATTCCAGGGGCAAAGCAAATGAAAGCACGAATCCCAGTTACAATACCAACCCTCGTCAACAGAAAATTGTTGCATTCCAGATGCAAAGCAAATGAAAGCATGTACCAAGTTACAAGAAAAATCTCCTTCGGCTGGTGTCCATTTCAGGCTGACATTCAAAAATGGGAAAGAATAAATGTGAGTAATGAGACTGATAGAGATGGTTTGGTAGGAGAAAACACAAACCAATCAATGTACGGTAGAAAATATGATGACAAGTAATTACCTTGTGAACCCACTCATATTCTCCGCCTTTGGTATCAAATGTCCCATGCTGTAGACTTACCAACTTTAGTGTAAACCGAGGACCACACTCCTGCAAGTTTTGACAAAACTTTTAACTATAACATATATTCCTAACCATATAAACAATCTAGGTCAAATGCCAGATTATCAACGGGCCAAAACCATGTGTGGCAGCAAAGTCATTTCTACAAAAGGAGATAACTCAAATGCTAGAGGATAATCCTCAGAAAAGGAAAAAGGGACTTCCAAAAAGCCAAACCCAGTTTCATAGTGCTAACAAAATTATTTTCAAAATCTCTAAATACAATTGTATTAACAGCAACAGGGAGGGAAACAGACCTGAAGACGAGCAACTACTTTTTCTTTAGCAATGCAGTCACCCTTCGCATCCTTTGCCTTTTTACCTTTTGAATCACTCTGTTTGCTCTCCTTGGTTTCAAATATGTACCTGAATGCATGAATGGACAATTTATCAGAAAGAAATTATACAATCATCAATTACTTAACTTGAAGTAGACTCAGAGGATAGGGAGGCAGACCTGTGATGTCGGAAGAATATAAAATCTCGTTGATTGTGAAACGTTACAACTCGCCGTCCTCGAAAATTAGGATCTTGGGGAAAAAGTGACTGAATTAGCCTAGACAGTACAGATCAACAAAACAGAAAACTCTCAGACAGAAAAGCCAACAGAGGGAGATCATAAGATTGGAAAGCTAAAACACACATTTTACACAGGAATATACTTGTAGTTCCAGTATAACCATCAAGAAAATTAAAGGAAAATGTGCAATTTTTAGCAGAATTTAAACATCCAGTAGTAGAATATAAAATACAGAACAGTATGCAACCTCCCAATCCGATGGCCCAGGCGAGTTGTGAAGTTATTTAACACTAGCTCCGGCATGTGACTAGTAGGATTTCCGTGATTCTACAAGTACAAAAATAGAGGCAATTAATATGATTATGGTAACAACTCCTTTTCCAGAAATCCAACAATTAGACATGAAATTCATGTCCAATTTTAATAGTAGAAAAGAGAACCAATATAGCATAAGGATAGCTCACATCAAGCAGAAAGAATCAGTCTGCTACCTTAATGTCCTTCCGCAAAACCAGACTTGAAAGCTTGAAATGCGCTGTAGGCCCATCAGGCAAGCCAATGATTAGAAGAGCATCTACATGACAGCCACACCAACTAGTCAGCCTTAATTCTCATAAAGAAAACAAAGCTAAAGCACAATCCAAATAAGAGAAATGTATAGAAACTCTTATCACATACTCGGTTCTCTTCGATTGGTGTGAACTACTATAATTGACGTGAATTCTTTATTATTTGCATATTCCACAATCTGCAGTAATATGAATTCATTACTTCAAAAAGATACTTACTAAATGCTACAAAGCACTAACCCCACATTTTCTTAGTATCTTGATAAAAGAATAATTCGAGAAAATTTTCATGAAAAGCACCTTTTTCAAGTCATATGTTCCTCTCTTATAGTAATGAGCATTAGGGATCACTGAAAGCAATTCGGAGATAAAAGCAGGTCCCCTCTGAAGATATAGTTATCCATAAATAAAAGATAGCAGAAAATTTAGTAAGACAGATAAAGATTGTTCTAAATGTAGGCAAAAAGGAATCAAAACGGTATATGCGTAGCATAGTTTCATCAACTGAGAAGTGAGATAAAAAAGCATACAGTAGAATTGAAACGGCAAGCGGTGATTAATATCTTTGGAGTGCGATCATGCTTTAGAATCGAACTGAATTCATCCGCATCATTACCAGCAAACAGCTGGAATAATAACCAAGAAAAAGATAATAATTTGCAACTCAAATTTCAAATTTTTTGAAAAAAAAAATCCTCAAATTTCCAAGAAATAAACCGATAAATTTACCTCTTCATCATCAGGCATGCAAACAGTCTCGTCAGCGTCTCTCGTATTTTCAATAGTCCGAGGGATTTGCTTCGGTGCAGGCTGCCAAAAAAGAAAAAAATTCAGTAATCGTTTGCTCCATTTAAAAATATAAAAAAAATAAAAATAAAAAATAAAAGAAAGGAAAATAGAGGACGACCTCTTCTCCGAGTTCAAGAGCGCGTTTTTCGGCGGCGTCACGAGCTTTAAGTTTCTTGCGTTTCTCGACCTTCTTTTGGTGCTTGAGTTTGGCGTGTACAGCCGACCTCTTCTCCTTGTTTTTGATGGAGGACGGAAGTATCTCACTCTTCTGCTTCATCTTTTTATTATTGTTTTTGCTATCTTTATCTCCTTCCATCCCTTCGCTTTCGCCCTTCTTTCTTTTTCCGCCCATTTTTGGCTTCGTTGGCTCTCCGGTGGATCGATGAACACTGATTCACGGAAGATACGGAAAGGAGAGGAGGTGCCTAGGGTTTTTGGTTTTGAATGTTGATAGCAGTTCACGCCTGGTAATGGATGTTGGGCCCAGTTAGGCCAGGAATTTTGGGCTCAACAGAGACTGAGCTTCTTTTCAGCCCAGCACCTATCTGTGGCTAAACTTTTTTGTTTTATTTTTTTTTTGGGGGTTCTTTTACGGTTAGGGATGTTAACAAGTAAATATATATCTAATTGCCGGTGCATATGGTCCCGATTACATCAGATTTGGATATTTTATATCTGGTTTGAGGTAGCTTTAGGTAAATTTTGCTGTCCATCTTAAATTCAAGTATTTTAGATATAATGTTTAGGGTATTAAGATATGTGTTCTAATAAATTTTTTTTAATTTAAATCAAATATTCATAAAATTTAAATACTTTATCAATTAATAGGTATAAGGTAAAGTATCTTAAAAATAATAAATATCTATTTCTCCTAGTAATATCCAAATCTTAGAAAAGTTAACTCGAAAACAATAGTACGAAACTAACAAATGTATTTTTCGTTAACTTTTATAGCACCGTTATTTTAAATCTCTTTTTTTTTTCATATTATAATTCATGTTAGTAATGAAAATTGGCATGGGAAATAAATGGTGAAGATTCAATCTGTAATATGTAGAAAGGGATGGTAATAAGGTGGTAAGAGGTGTTTTTAGGCATGAACCTTAAATGAATAGTCAGGTGAGAAAGAACAAGAAGTTGGCTGGTTTAGAAAACTTCCAAAGAGACAAAGAAAGATAGGCATAGAAAAGGAATGAAAAAGTTAAGAAAAACTCGAATTATAACAGCTTGAAAACTTGAATTCGAGGAGATGTGAGTTGGGAAAACATGGTAAAACCTCTAGTTGCCTTGCTTTGCAACTTGGCATTATGAACTTGACATAAAATTTAGGCTCGGTCTATTGCCAAGATAGTAGGTTAGAGATACAAATTATCATTTAAACCTAGCAGAAGAGGAATTCATTCACATGATCATATCCTGAATGCTGACCTTGTTGATATAGTAATTCATTGTTCTTAATGGAGTTGTGCTGGAAATAACAATACTAAATGGAAATGATAGGGAGTTTCTTAGATGGTATACGAAGTCCTAAACTAATTCTTGAATATTTTGGGGTGACCATCGGAGAAGATGTTTGATGGGTGTATTATGAAAAGCCTTGCCTCTTTCCTTGTTAGTCAGGCCACTTTAACTCCTTTTGCCATTCTGCTATTCCTGGAGTGTTATGGACATGCCTATCCAGATTGGATCCTTGTGGTCCATAGAAGCATCTTGATGGTTAGTCCCATAATTAGCATTAGTATATAATATCCTTCTGCAATTGTCTGAACTCACTGTATATGTCAGGCAGAAATTTTGATTGCATTGAAACTTGGAAAGCAAGTAACGAATTCAAGATAGGAAGCATAATTGCAGAAACATTTATTTCGATGATTAGTTCTTGGGAGGAGGATCGGGTCACAGGCAAACACTTGCAATACTAGTTGTATAAGTAGAAACTAGAGATTGGTTAGACTTGTGACCTCGCATCACGGTCCTCTTCTTGTTCTACTTGGGGCTGCTTCAGCTGATTAGTTTCTTCTGCCTCCGAGTTTCTGCCCCAGAGCAGGATATATAAACCAATTACAACTAGGATAGATCCAACGACGCTGTTCATTGCCAATACATAAAGGATGTTAGAAGTTAGAAGCAATATAAATATTTGCGAAGCAACAAGAAAGAAGGATTAAAGTAAGCTACCTTCCCAAGTAGATTTGTCCATTTAGAATGGAGAAATCAAACATGGCTACAAATATTTGCACGAGTGGTGTGAATGCAGATGTGAAGACAGGACCCTTTTGTTTGACACACCAGGACATTGCCACGTAGCACAAGCCTGATGTAACCATTCCCTATTTCGGCAAGATTGAAACGATGGGATTTCCAGGTACCGTGTAACTTGATTTAATCTTGACAGAATAAAAATAAAACTTAGCAAAGAGAATACTTACAGCATAAGTCACTGTTATTAGTTCCAGTTTTCCTTTCAAAATCCATTTGGTAAAGTCCCTCTCTACTATCAAACTTAAGATGGCTGACTGAATTGCACTGAAGAAAGACCAAAAAGCAGTGGTGGAATATTGGTATGGATATGTCTTGCCAATCCTGGCTTGCAGAAGGAACCATGATGACCAGAAGATGCAGCCTACAGTCAGAACTATTGAACCGATAGCCCATCTCTCTTTCTTCTTAGTTGAAATCATCGTATTGGCATACTTTATGATTTGAGTTGTGGCTCGTGAATTTGATTTGACCAATGTTTTTCCTCTGTAAAGGGTCAGTACCATAGCTCCAGCAACGCAAACCAATGTACCAAAAACCTTTGCCCTCCCGGCCTTGTTTCTGATATCGACTTTCTCTAGACTGAAAATGTGTGATATCAAAGAGTTATGACTCTGAATAAACTCAAGCCAGAGAGATGCACTTGGTGTTTAAGCCTTTACCCAAATGGTAGCGCCAGCATAAACGTGACTGCAGGAACCATATTTATGAATGCGCACGAGAACGTTGCCGTAGTATATTCAAGTCCAAGAAGGAAAAAATACTGAGCGAGTGTTGCCCTGCAGGACATATTTGAAATGTTCTTAGTAATTATAAAGCCAGGAGAATAAACAACAGAAACCAAGCTACCATTTAAGATTTTACAACTAACCCTATAAGAGCAGTGAGGAAAAGCTGGCATAAGATACGAGCTGTGAGCTTGGGTCTACTTTTTCTGCACGGAAACCAATCAACTGTAGTAAGTGCATGCCTTGTCGAGTGCTATGTATTCAGAATTCTCCTATAATTCAATCTGGTGAATGAATTAGCTGAGTGCTAGCAGCAAGTAGGTGATAGAACTTCATGGAAATTAGGGGCATTTTAAGTAGTTTTTACCTTTCCCAAAAGTAGGCAATTGGTGCCAAGAAAACAGCAGAAATTGCCTGACGGTATATTAATATGATAATATGGCTCACTCCTTCATCAAGAATTTTTTTGACAAGGAAATTCGTTACAGCCAGGGCAAAGTTGACAGCTACCATTGCAGCAACAGGCTTCCATTGTCCGCAGCACTGCATCTCAAGCAATATGCCTGAAGCAATTAGAGAAACCAACTCTCTCTCTCTCTCTCTCCCTCTCTCTCTGTGAATGTTGTAAATTCTTGACCTTCGAAGCACAATTAAGCCCTGCCAACTTGTCTGCTACTATAAATAGGGCGGCTCCTCCAAATTCGGAATATGTATTTTTTTGATATTCCAATCACGTCCATGCTTGAAGCAATCTAAGTTTGCCAACTTTTCCATATTTTTATTCTGTTTCTCCGCTTACTGCTGTACCTTTTTGAACAGTAAGAGATCACAGAACCACTGGGGAAAGTTCGTGCATCATCATTATGAGTTCATAGATTCATCACGATCACTAATCACATCTTGTTTCACAAATTATGACCACAATTAAAGCATAATAGTCTTCGTGGCACAGCAATCTATATGCTTGTTAATTGTATCGTTCAGTGGTCATAAGCATCTGTGGAAGTGGTGTCGACAGACAAGACCGAGCATCCATTTCTTCTGCGTGGCATCCAACTCCGAAGATAGATTGACTGGGTATTGACAGATGGGTTAGAGCTGAAGAACAATATGTCAAGTCTTAAAGAACAAAAAACTAATATTGTATTGCCAATATCAAGTAATCGGATGCTTATTTATTCTGTTCTGCTACAAATATGATGAGAACCCTGTATAAAGATGATGAAATATGCTGTCTTAATGCTGTTATTGCCAAATACATTATGGGAATAAACTTCTTTATGCCTTTTTAAATATTTATTTATGTATTCTGGATCATTTCTGGTGAATGGCCCCATGCCATTCACCATTCCAAGATTATTCGTTTTGGTATGCAGCCGCAAAGGATGATAAATGTGCGGAATTCAGTGCCCATTGCTTGAAGTTCAACAGGAAATCTGTATACTTTGTGAGCCACGTTTACTTTCTCTGAGCACCCCCGTAAACATGATGCTCTTCCCCATCCACTATTTTGGTCTTGGGAATTGTGTTCTTTTTCTTCTTTTTTGACCATATTTGGTGGAGAATTTGAAACAATAATTGAATAAAGAAACACTTTAAAGGAAACTAATCCAAATAATATGTTTTAGAACAAGTGGAAGTGGAAGTGGAATCCCAGCAACAGAAAAGCTAAGCAAACTCCATCCACAGTCATGGCTGTTTCTTCTTAATGACGAAAGTCTTTAATATTTGCATCGCTTCACTAGATATAAGATCACTTTGGGCTTAAATTATTAATACAAGAAATTGATTTCAAAATATTAAGTTCTTTCATCTCATTCTAAGTCAACCTTTAATTAACAAATTAAACATTTGTAGATTCATTATTAGCTGTGCATCACCTTATTTATGCTTCTATACAACATTAGCACAGAACCACATCTAATCTAACCATTATGGATGGATGAATATTTTTTTCTAAGAATAAATTACCCTTATTTTTATAAATTTTGTTCATAATTATATGTACATTCATTGATATTCGAAATAAATAACTTGTCTCAAATATTAACGGTAAGCGTGAAATGTCTAAAATATTCATCACATAAAAAGAATAAACTTAGTATCAATAGTTCTTCGTAGAATTTTATCAAATAACTTCAAATCTCACAATTCAAGAATATTAAGCCATCACAACAAGTTTTGAAATTCAAAACTTAGATCAAACATGGATTTATGATTTATAAATCTATAAATAAATAAGAAAAATCAATTCAACAACTCAACTTTCATTTTCTGTTCCCACCTTTTGATCTTACTTTGAATCACTCATTAAAAATCAAATATAAATTTATAGTTTCTCTTCATAAGTCAATTCTGAGTTGGAGGGCTAAAAAATAATAATAAATCTTGAATATTTCAATAATGAAATCTAATTTTAAGAGAGTTTTAGTTTTTGATTTGTTTAGAGATAAAGGAAAAGCAAAATTATCTTAAAAATTCTACTACATTAAAGTAATAAAAACACTAATGGTTGACTCAGGACTTGTTAATGAAAATATTTTTCTAGAATGAAATATTTATTTTGAATATCAATATTAATGGATGAGCTTGAAAATATGGATAAAAATATTTTACCATTTTTTTGATTTAAAGAGAAATGAATAGCATTTCAAATTGAAGTCAGTATCAACTGCAAAGTAGTCACAGTAGTGCAAACTACTAAAACATGGGCACCAATCAAACAGCAAGGCCGATCTCTCTGGGGAACCATTAACAACACCTCGTCTCAGACAGATCTATGACTGCACTTCTTTACTTGGGCTGATATGGCAATTTAACTCTCTCTCTCTCTCCGCAATGCCATGCGCCATGGAAGGACTGGCATATCGTCAGTCTCCTCTCCTCTGCTCAAAAACCCAACAATCCACTTGGGCAACATCCTTCTTATCGCCTCTCTCACCAAAACCCTCTCAGAATCCGGAACTAGAAACCTCGACCCCAACTCCATCCCCATATCCGAGCCTCTGGTCATCCAAATCCTCCGCAAACATTCCCTCGAGCCCTCAAAGAAGCTCGATTTCTTTAATTGGTGTCGCTCTGTTAAACCAAACTTTAAACACTCGGCCGTCACTTATTCCCAGATTTTCCGGACCCTTTGTCGATTTGGGTTCGTTGAGGAGGTCCCTAATTTGCTGTTTGCAATGAAGGAAGATGGTGTTCTTGTTGATTCTGATACTTTTAAGTTCTTGCTCGATGCTTTTATTCGGTCCGGTAAGTTTGATTCTGCCCTTGAAATTCTCGATTATATGGAAGAATTGGGTGCTGGCTTGAATCTTAGTGTCTATGATTCGGTTCTCGTGGCTTTAATTAGAAAAGACCAAGTGGGTTTAGCTTTATCTTTATTTTTTAAGCTTTTAGAATCTTGTAACGGCAATGATGATGGGAATTCTGTTGATAGCTCACTTCCTGGTTCCATTGCAATTAATGAGTTGTTAGTTGCTCTTAGAAAAGCTGATATGAGAAGAGAATTCAAACAAGTTTTTGAAATACTGAGGGAAAAAAGGGAGTTTGAATTGGATACATGTGGTTATAATATATGCATTCATTCTTTTGGGTGTTGGGGTGACTTGGGTGCTTCTTTGAGGCTCTTTAAAGAGATGAAGGAAAAGGAAAAGAGTTTTGGGTCCTTTGGTCCAGATTTGTGTACCTATAACAGTCTCATCCATGTGCTTTGCTTGGTTGGGAAGGTTAAAGATGCTTTAGTTGTGTGGGAGGAATTAAAAGTGTCTGGTCATGAGCCAGATGCATTTACTTACGGAATTCTTATTCAAGGGTGCTCAAAATCGTACAGAATGGATGATGCAACGAAGATATTTAGTGAAATGCAGTATAATGGGTTTGCTTTGGATACAGTTGTGTATAATTCTCTTCTAAATGGATTGTTCAAGGCCAGGAAGGTGATGGAAGCATGTCAGTTTTTTGAGAGAATGGTTCAGGATGGTGTAAGGGCCTCGTGTTGGACTTACAATATTCTGATTGATGGGTTGTTCAGGAATGGCAGGGCTGAAGCTGCTTACACTCTGTTTTGTGATTTAAAGAAGAAAGGGCAGTTTGTGGATGGTATCACTTACAGCATTGTTGTGTTGCAGCTTTGTAGAGAAGGTCAGCTTGAGGAAGCACTACGGTTGGTGGAAGAGATGGAAGCCAGAGGTTTTATTGTTGATTTAGTTACTATAACATCACTCTTGATAGGATTTCATAAACAAGGTAGGTGGGATTGGACAGAGAGGCTAATGAAGCATATTCGCGATGGTAATCTAGTGCCAAATGTTCTCAAGTGGAAAGCCAATATGGAGGCTTCAATGAAAAATCCACCTAAAAACAGAAAGGATTATACTCCTCTATTCCCGTCCAAAGGAGATTTTAGGGAGATCATGAATTTACTTGGTTCTGCTGGCCAAGCAATGAGCACTAACCTTGATTCAGAAGATTGTGACAAAAAGGATCAGGAGAAGCCATCCATTGACACTGATCAGTGGTCATCATCCCCATATATGGATCAATTAGCCAATCAAGTAAAGTCAACTGAACGTTCTTCTCAGTTGTTTTCACTGATTAGGGGCCAAAGAGTTCAAGAAAAGGGGATAGGTTCTTTTGATGTTGATATGGTGAATACTTTCTTATCCATCTTTTTAGCCAAGGGAAAACTGAGCTTAGCCTGCAAGTTGTTCGAAATATTCACTGATATGGGCGTTGATTCTGTTAGTTACACATACAATTCTATTATGAGCTCATTTGTCAAGAAGGGCTATTTCAATGAGGCATGGGGTATCCTGAATGAAATGGATGAGAAGGTCTGCCCTGCAGACATAGCAACCTATAATCTGATAATTCAAGGCCTGGGGAAGATGGGAAGAGCAGATATTGCAAGCTCAGTTCTGGATAAATTAATGAGGCAGGGCGGTTATCTTGATGTAGTTATGTATAACACCCTGATCAATGCACTGGGAAAGGCTGGTCGCGTTGATGAAGCAAGCAAACTTTTTGAACAGATGAGGACTAGTGGGATAAACCCTGATGTTATCACATACAACACACTTATCGAAGTTCATACCAAGGCAGGTCAATTACAGGATGCATACAAATTTCTAAAAATGATGCTGGATGCAGGCTGTTCTCCTAACCATGTCACAGATACCATTTTGGATAATCTCGGAAAGGAAATCGAGAAAATGAGGCTGCAAAAGGCATCAATGGTGCGCACTGATAACGGGAATGAAACTTGAAGAAGAGTCTTTGAATGGAAATCAAGAAACAATCAACAACCACTAAATCGGTGGCCACAAGCAGTCACCATGAAGCTGGGCTGTTATCAGAACTGGTAGATATCCAATTCACCAGAATCCCCTTAGTAATTTTTCAGAATTTAGATTCATTTTAGTCGCATTGCACTAATCCAAATGCAGAATTTATTTTTTATTAGATGAATTACGATCCCGAATTTGGATTTTTTTTTTGTCTCTTATTAAGTTTTCCATATGAATCATATTCAAAACCAAACAGACAAGACAACGAAGTTTTTTAGGGAAAAAAAGGAATAAAATAGATATATTAATCCAAAGAATTACATTTACAATACGTATAAGAAATAGTAGATAAAAAAAATGCAGATCCCATCGGAGGAAAACACAATCTCTCTGCTTTCAACAATCAGAAAAGACCACACAATACAGAAAATCCGAGCAAGATGAGCCAAACAATATGAACCAAAAGAAGTGCTTGACCAGGAAACGAAGCACTACCTCCGTTCCCAACATCACAAAACCCTAATTTGGCCACGCGGGTACCAGCACATAACGCATCGGCGCAACCGCACCAGTACGTGACGCCATCAACGCCGCAAACGGGCTCCGTTCGAAAGCAGTTGACCGGGCACGATGCCGGCTTCGTGAATCGTGCGCAGACGCCTTCGTTCTCATAGGCGTTGGTAAATCCATCGGAAGGTAACCGGATAGATCCCGAATTATCTTGCAGCGATTGCGCGATCGGGGCACAGAAACAGAAGAGTAGGAGGACGATCGTTAAGATGTGGAGCGCAGTTGCCGTGAAGCACGGCATTTGGGCTGCAATTGAAAGGATTTTCTGCAACAAATTTTCGAACCCGAACCCTAACCCCCGATTTGGGTAAAAATTATAATAATATGGATGAAATGGAAAGGGTCCAAGACTCCAGTATTTTCCACACCTGGCAGGAACCGTTCAGCTAGACCTAACGTCCACCTGACACTTTCCTATTTCTCTTTTTTTCCCTTCACTTTTTCTTGTTAAAATCGTCGTAATACACTACTACTTTCTTTTCTTTTCCCAAATTTAATTTTCGTTTGTCAAGTTCAAGCTTCTGGAAGCCCAAACCCATCATTACTGGGCTTAAATCTATTTTTACTTATTTAGATAAAGCATATTTATGTAAGGGAAAATTAATTAATTGAAAATAATATTTATTGTATACACAGTTTAATCCATAATTTTTATGAAATATCAACAAAATTCATTATTGAAATTATTTGATCATTTAACAATCTATATCGATCTAATAAATTTTTTTAAGTTTTGCTTTGATCCATGGTAATAGAATATTTTACAAAAGTGACTTTTACTTTAATTAAGATTTTTTTTTTAAAAAAGCAGGAATTTTATTACTGAAAGGTCTTTACAAAGAGCAAAGTCCTAGGCTTGGAAAAAAAAAAAAAAAACAAACAAGAGACAAACTCACAAAAGTCACACCAAATTCCTAGCCTTCCACTTTACAAGAATCACATCCTATTACAACCTTGTCACTGACACAAGAAAACTTAGAAGCATGCACAAACACAGCTCACATAACTTGATGAGGTATGAGATTTTAAGTAAAATGTTGACATAATGTTCAAACAATCTTTACATTATTTAAAAAAAATTTAAATAAGTTATTATTTTTTTATTACATTCAATTAAATTATTATATTTTAATTTGAAGTTAAATAAGTTTTTATAACTAATAATTGAGTAATTGTCATTAATCAAAATATCATTTATTATTTTATTATATTAAATTAATATATCACATCATTATCAATTATGATATTGCAACATATTATATCATTATTAATTATAACATATTAACATTTTACGTCTATGTCATATGATATAGAATGACAAATGACATTTGGATTAAGTTAATTATTGTAATAGATTTATTTGACTTAAAATAAAAATATAAAGATTTATTAAGCTTAAAAGAAAAATATAAAAACTTGATTGAACATAATAAAAATATAAAGATTTATTTAAATCTTTTAAAAAAATTTAAAAACTTTTTAGATATTGTACTTAAAATATTTAACAAAAAATGACACACCAATTGTGTGTGACAAATTCTATAGTAAAGTTAACCTTAATGTTAGGTTATGAATAAAAATCATTAGATTTAAAGGGTTTTTTTGCAGCCATTGATCAATAAAAAAAATCGCAACTTGTTTACATATCAAATAGGTTAAGAAAAAACTTAAATAATTCAAAATAAATATAAAAATATTAATTAAAAATAAATAACTAATAAAAATATTAATTAAAGAAAAAAAAACTAGTAAAGAGAACAACAAAATTTTTATAAAAATTAATCATTTACATTTATATTCCTAAGTAAAAAATATTAATCATTAAAATTTTTTAAAGAAATATTATAATAAAAATTTAATTAAATAAATAATTTATTATTATTATTTATTTATAAATTAAAATTTATAAATTGTTAAATACTTTTAACTCGATAATATAAATTTAAATAGTTAATTTTCACAAAAATTAAATTTATTTTGATTTAATTAATTTGTTACGTCAAATCTCACATATTTATCTCAATCTTTTAACATTCTTAAGTAAAAAATATTAACCATTGAGAAATTTTTAAATAAATATTATAATACAAATTTAGCTTGATAAATAATAATTTTAACTATAAATATTTTTATATTTATTATTGTTTATTTATAAATTAAAATTTATAATTCTTTAAATATTTTTAAATTGATAATAAAAATTTCAAAGTTTAATTTTCTAAAAATTATATTTATTTTAACTTAATCGACTTGTTATATTAAATCTCACATATTTGCATTAATATTTTGACAATATTTATTTCGCCTTTATAATTTTTTATGTTAATTCGTATAGCTTTACATAAAGGTTTTTTAACTACTAATTTCACTATAATTATTTTTATCCTTACTATTATTTATTTATATATTAAAATTTATGTACCGTTTAATACTTTAAATTTGAGAATAAAAGTTTAAACATCTAATTTCTCAAAAAATTATGTTTATTTGACATAATTGACTTATTACGTTAAATCTCACACATTTACGTCAATATTTTGACAATCTTTGTTTCACATTTATAATTTTTTACGTTAATACTTATTATTTTAAGTCAAGGTTTATCAATTACTAATTTTTATTATAATTAATTTTATCCTTACTATTATTAATTTATATATTAAAGTTTGTGAACTATTAAATAATTTCAACACAAGAATAAAATTTTAAATGTTTAATTGCTTAAAAAGTTATATTTATTTGATATAATTGACTTGTTATGTTAAACCTTACACATTTATACTAATATTTTAACAATACTTATTCCACTTTTATA
Source organism: Theobroma grandiflorum (assembly GCA_036013995.1). Taxonomy (NCBI): domain Eukaryota; kingdom Viridiplantae; phylum Streptophyta; class Magnoliopsida; order Malvales; family Malvaceae; genus Theobroma; species Theobroma grandiflorum. The sequence goes on from CP142130.1 coordinate 5,315,851, forward strand.
ATTTCTTACATTAATTCTTATTGTTTTATGTCAAAGTTTTTCAACTGTTAATTTTCAATATAATTATTTTTATTTTTACCATTATCCATTTATAAATTAAAATGTGTAAGCAGTAAAATACTTTAAACTCAAAAATAAAAATTTAAATGTTTAATTTTTTAAAAAATCATGTGTATTTGATATAATTGACTTATTATGTTAAATCTCATACATTTACATCAATATTTTAACCATTCTTGTTATACGTTTATAATTTTTTACGTTAATTATTACTATTTTACATTCAACTACTAATTTTCATTATATTTTGTGATTTGCAGCAAACAGGAGTTTAACCAACTATTATGAAACCATTTATGTTGTATAAACGGGAAAAACGAAAAGCTTCAGCCATAGCGGTCGGTCTATGTCAGGTTTTAGAGCAGAAATTGAAGCGTTGTTAATTTGCCATGCGTGTGAGATTGGTTCAACATAGATAAATATCACATGCACCCAATGACAGAAAAAATAAGTAAGAGACAGAGAGAGAGAAGGAGCCAAAGCACATACTAAAATCAAGATTCTGGAAGCTTCAACTCCCTACAAATTCATCTAATGCACCTAACATCATGTGAGTTTATTCCATAAGCACAAACAAATTCGATTTCAAAACAATGTTCATCAGTCATTTCACGACCAATGCTGCTTAGGATACAAATGGAGCTCTTGTTTCACATGACATCTAGAAAATGTAAAGTCTATGACAAACCCCGAACATATGGAGAGCTACCCTGAACTTTTGCCCAAATGGTCAATATTCAAGGATAATATAGGATACATCATCTTAAAGAAAACCGTCAAGATTAAATAGCCATGCGATTCATCAAATGTTTAAAACTTATTTTGAAGGGGAAACTTTTCCCTCTCGGCACACAGGGGAAGAAGGCAACAGCAAGAAGCAAAGTTTGGATCGAAGTCATGTTTGTTAGGTAATGTCTATATGCAGAGTCATAAAAAAATTTCAAACCCTCCATGTAGATGGTCCTAAATAGCTGCCTACCTTTATAGGTAGGACAAGATCAATCCATTGTGGGAAACAGTGACCGAAGTTACTTGTTTTTACCGGCAGAATTCTTGCTCCAGAGGACCTGACCATCAATGGCAGTGAGATGTTGATCATCAAGGCGCTTCCATGTCTTGATTGACTTGACAGCCCCCCAACCTCCTTTCTCTGTCTTCTCTAGAGATGCTACCACCACCCTAGCTCTCCTGGACCATCCAGCTTTCCCATAAGCATGGTATCCAAAACCCCCAGCATAACATAGTTGAATACCAGTCAATTGACCACAGAAGTCGTTGAGGTGATCATGACCTGTAAAAACCGCCTTCACATCCCCTGCTTCTAACATGGTTGTGAAGAAGCCCGAGTTCACAGAAGCCGAGCTAATACCGTCTTTTCTCTCCCCAGTGAAGTTAGATGAGTCAAAACTAGCAAATTCAGGCAGCGGGATGTGAAAATACGCGAGTGCAGGTGCAGATGATTTCTGAACATTTGGTAGGCTCATGTAGGCTCTCTGCAATATAAAGAAAATGATTTATTTGAACAAAGAAGGCATCCAATCATAAGGCCACAGGTCAATAGAGAAACTTCAGATAGGCATGCCCACTATTTAGCAAAAGAAACGAACTTCAAATGTTGTCCAATCAGAGTCCAATGAAGTTCATACCTGAAGCTTTGCAGAAGTGCGTTGAAACCACAGCTGCTGAGATTGTTTAATCCAACCATAGCCTGGGATGCCTGGAACTGTGGAGTAATCTCCACTGTCAAGGAAGTAGAGATTGAGAACTGAATTGTTTGCAAAACCAGACCCCTCAACTCCACCAACCTCCAAGTTATAGTTGCCAAAACCATCAATAATATGTGCTTCAGAAGGATTGAATTGAGACATGGTATGCTTCAATCCGACTATGTGTTTCATAACCTCTTCCCTTGATAAGGTGCCTTCCCCATCATGGTTCCCCAAAACAGCAGCCCATGGAATTCTTGCAGCAATTGCAGGGGCAAATGCTGCATTCAAAGATTTTGCTGAATCCATGGCATCAAATCCAACGATGTTATCACCTAACAAACCGAAAAAAAAAAAAAAACACTTGCATAGGTGAATAAGGATATCTCAATGGGCATACTTGGAAAAGATTGTATCACTTTGAGAAAAAGCGAGTAGTACCAATCAAAGCTAACCTGAATCATTATGCTACGCTATTAAAAGATAGCAAAGAATAACTATGATATTAATCAATCAGAACTCAGGGTTTTGGACAATGCCCTTCTAAAAAATCATTACAGTCACCAACTAAACCAAACCAACTTCACACCCCCTCAAAATTTTCTTTACCAAAAAAACCAAAGCAGGAGGATTATTAGATGCAAACAAGGGAGCTTTCTCTACCTATAGTACTAATTACAAGAGATGAAGATTACATTTTCACATTTTCATCTCATAAAGTACAAATTTTTCTACAAATAAACCTACTTTCTTCAAATAATACGAAAAGGTTCTACTAGATTACCAGTGAAAACGATAAAATTGGGTTTCTCAGCTTGGATCATGCGCTGGATAAAAGCGCTGGTGTTGAGGTCGGAGCAACCACGAACCTGACTAAGCAACACATCCAAACACGGCGTTGTTTTACCATCTGCATAGTGCATGTCCGCCACTTGTAGTATCTTAAACTCCCCATTCCGACCAAACCTCAGCTTCTGCGGTAGCTGTTGCTGCGGAGGTTGTCGCCTGGCAGCAGCCGATACGTTAATGGGTACAAAACACAGCAGAATCACAGCCAAAGCAACAACAAAACCGTGGGAAGGAAGTGAAACGCAACGCTTCCTTTTGTTGATGCTAACAACTGAAGAAGCTTGTGCCATTGTTTTCTTTTCTCTTTTTCTTCCCTTTTCCTGGGTTTGCAGTTTTTGAGAGGGTTCTCTTTTCGTTGGTTTTTAAGTCTAGAGTCTGCTAGGCAACGGCTATACTAAGGCTGGCTGACCTTACTGCACCTGTCTACACTCAAATGTAAGAAGAAACCAAAACGAGAGGATCACAGTCACGCGAGGCACTTATCTTTGCAGTCACTTAAATTTAAATTACTTTCTTTGTCATAGTCGGAAACGAGGATGTTCCAAGCGTGGAAATATTTGGCAGATACTCCAGAGAACGACTATTTAAAGACAGGGCACAGTATTTTTCAATCTTTTTCAGAGCATTTCAATTACTAATTTCGCCATCCAAACTATCAAAAATTCTTCTTACTTCTTCTTCTTTATCAATTTATTTTGAAGTTAGACTTGTACAGGTGCCATTTTCTTTAATTAAATAAATAAATGAAGTAGCCCGAAAACTCATCTTCCATTCTCCTTTATAAACACTACGAAAGGAGAAAAAGGAGACGAAATGAAACTCGGCATGTGGGGTGGGCTTAACGGTACTACCACACAATGAATGCAGGAGTAATTTTGTTCCAACCACCAACGGCCACGCTCATTGTAATCAATTCAACACTTGTGCCTTTCAGCGCAGTTGTATCTCAATCAAATCATTAAAGGAGGAGTCCAAGTTTTAGTTTCTACTATAATTTTCACTATTTTCTTACCTTCTCGAGAAAATATCAGTGTAGTCGGTTTATGTAGAACAGAACGACCAAATGAGCATCAGTACATGTATTCTGCTGTTGGTTAATGAAAGTATTATTATTATCTCTTTTTTTTTTTTTTGTATAAATATCTGCATCACTGCCTGAATAGATTTAGTTACCTTCCTTCCCATTAAAGGACCATACCAAACTTCCTCCCCGGGCTGGTGGGCTGGTAATGCCATTACCTTGGAAAAGTCATCTTCCCCATTTAATTCCCAGAAAGTACTTAATTTTTTCAATACGGATGGGGACCTAAAGACTTGAAAGTATTTTATCAAAATAATAATAATTGATATTTCATTCTACCATAGATTTCCCTTTCTCTCATCAGCTATTGTGAAAACATTTATGTGGTATCAAAAAGAAAAAAAAAGGAAAAAAAAACCTTCAGCCATGGTACGAACACAGGTATACGGTTACATTTCCATAGAATTATTAGATACCAGCAGTTGACGACACAGCCTTCAATGTCTCGTACCATCTTCACGAGCTACATCCTTACTGTCCAGTTGTTGCTTACCGATTGAGATTAAAATAATAATAATACTTCTCAGTTGTCCATTGCTCAAGTCAAGCACGGCCAAGGATATGTTTCTTTCTACGAGTACCTGTCCAATGCCAAACCAAATATGAGTATACCCCGCAACCTTGTCTTGATAGTTGGCGGTCTGTGTCATGTTTTAGAGCAGAATTGAAGCATTGTGAATTTGTGGTGCACGTGAGATTGGTTTAACATAGATATCAGATGCACCCAATGACAGAAAACATAAGCCATGAGACAGAGAGAGACAGAAGGAGCTAAAGCACAAATTGGAATCAAGATGCTGGATGCTTCAACTCCCTACAAATTGTCTAATGCACCTAACATCATGTGAATTTATTCCATAAGCACAAACAAATTCGATTTCAAAACAATGTGCATGAGTCATTTCGCCACCACTGCTGCTTAGGATATATATGGAGCTCATGTTTGACATGACATCTACACCATGCAAGTCTATGACATATCCCAGCATTTGATGAGCTATCCTTAACTTTTGCCGATATTGTCAATGTTCAAGAATAATATACGATACATTATCTTAAAAAAAACCGCTAAGATTAAATAGCTTGCGATTCATTAAGGAAAAAATAAATTAACTTTTCGCTCTGAGCACACAGGGGAAAAAGGAACAGCTACCAAGCAAGTTCGGATCAAAGTCCTGACAGTTGGCTAATGTCTAGATGCAGAGTCATAAAAATTTCAAACCCTCCATGTAGATGGTCCTAAATGCCTGCCTACCTTTATACTTAGAGCAAGATCAATCCATTGTGGGAAATAGTGATCAAAGTAACTTGTCTTTACCAGCAGAATTCTTGCTCCAGAGGACCTGACCATCAATGGCAGTAAGATGTTGATCATCAAGGCGCTTCCATGTCTTGATTGACTTGACAGCACCCCAAACTCCTTTCTCTGTCTTCTCTAGAGATGCTACCACCACCCTAGCTCTCCTGGACCATCCAGCTTTTCCATAGGCATGGTATCCAAAACCCCCAGCGTAACATAGTTGAATACCCGTCAATTGACCACAGAAGTCGTTGAGGTGATCATGACCTGTAAAAACAGCCTTCACATCCCCTGCTTCTACCATGGTTGTGAAGAAGCCCGAGTTCACAGAAGCAGAACTAATACCTTCCTGTCTCACCCCAGTGAAGTTAGAAGAGTCAAAACTAGCAAATTCAGGCAGCGGAATGTGAAAATACACAAGTCCAGGTGCAGATGATTTCTGAACATTAGGTGGGCTCATGTAGGCTCTCTGCAATACAAAGAAGACATCCAATTAGTCGAATGAGAAAGACATAAGGCCACAAGTCAATAGAGCAACTTCAGATAGGCATGCTTAGTATTTGTTGATGTATTTTCAACATTAAAGGTTATGTCACATAATGAAAAGTTAACTTAGTTCAAAGATTATGTCATATAAAGTGACATAATGTGACTATTGAATTGTAATCAAATTTTCATATGAATGGTTATGTCTTTTAGTAAAATAATATTCAAAAATTATGAGACAAATTGAAAAAATACCATAACGCAAAAGTTTAAATATGAAAAGTTATTGTTTCAAATTATAACTCAAAAATTATGTTTCATGAAATGAATAGTTATCCTTTCATAAGATGATTATTGAAACAATGCTTTTATCTAAAAGTTATGTCTGACAAAATGTAAAGATGTCTTTTAGATAAAATAATATTTTAATGAAAAAGTTGTCATTGAAGAAAAGATACTTGTAAGCCTATATAAAAGGCTTGTTGCCAACCATTTTGACACATCAAATCAAAAGCAAAACAAAAGCAGCAATATCAAAAGCAAGAAAAGTATTGTGTTCTATTAACATAAACACTTAAGTTCTCAGCAACTACAAAAGCGTCCAAATTCTTTATAATCTACTCGCTGTAGAAAGTAGGTTCTAAGATCGAATAACTTTACAAACCCTCAAGTATATCTAGTAGTCTACTCTCGTAAAATGTAAGACGAAATTAGACGTTGGTTTCATTATATCCCTAAGGCTATTCACATTATTTTCCTTTGCATATCGAGTGATAGAGACGAAATAAATCTTAAAGATAACGTCTATCAAAAAGCTCACTTTGAAGTCAATTTTGCCGATTCCTTAAATTCTATCTAAACTCCATTTACACAAACAGTATTTAGCAAAGAAATGAAATTCAAATGTTGTCCAAATAGAGTCCAATGAGGTTCATACCCGAAGCTTTGCAGAAGTGAGTTGAAACCACATCTGCTGAGAGGTTTTAATCCAACCATAGCCAGGGAAGGCTGGAACTGTGGAGTAATCTCCACTGTCAAGGAAGTAGAGATTGAGAACTGATTTATTTGCAAAACCTGACCCCTCAACTCCACCAACCTCCAGGTTATAGTTGCCAAAACCATCAATTATATGTGCGTCAGAAGGATTGAGTTGAGACATAGTATGGTTCAATCCAACTATGTGTTTCATGACCCCTTCCCTTGGTAAGGTGCCTTCCTGGTCATGGTTCCCCAAAACAGCAGCCCATGGAATTCCTGCAGCAATTGCAGGGGCAAATGCTGCATTCAAAGATTTTGCTGAATCCGTGGCATCAAATCCATAGATGTTATCACCTAATAAACAGACAAAACACTTGCATCGGTGAACTAGGATTTCTCAATAGGCGTACTTAGAAAAGATTGCTATCACTACAAATTCATAGCGAATAGTACCAATCAAAGCTAACCTGAATAATTATGCTATGGTATTAAAAAATAGCAAAGAAAGACTATGACGTTAAACAATCAGAACTCAGAGTTTTGGTCAACGCCCTTTCAAAAATTCATTGAAGTCACCAACTTCCCACTCCCTCAAAAATTTTTTAACGAGAAAATAAAAGCAGGAGGATTATTAGATGGATAAAAAGAGAGCTTTCTATACCTACAATACTAACTAATTACAAGAGTTGAAGATTACATTTTCACATTTTCATCTCATAAAGTAAAAATTTTCTACAAACAAACTTACTTTCTTCAAATAATACGAAAAGGGTCTGTTAGATTACCAGTGAAAACGATAAAATTGGGTTTCTCAGCTTGGATCATTCGCTGCATAAAAGCGCTGGTGTTGAGGTCAGAGCAACCATGAACCTGACTAGGCAACACATCCAAGCACGGCGTTGTTTTCCCATTTGCATAGTGCATGTCCGCCACTTGTAGTATCTTAAACTCCCCATTCCGACCAAACCTCAGCTTCTGCGGTAGCTGTTGCTGCGGAGGTTGTCGCCTGGCAGCAGCGGAGACGTTAATGGGTACAAAACACAGCAGAATCACAGCCAAAGTAACAACAAACCCATGAAAAGGAAGTGAAACGAAACGTTTCCTTCTGTTGATGCTAACAACTGGAGAAGCTTGTGCCATAGTTTTTCTTTTTCTTTTTCTGGGTTTACAGTTTTTGAGAGTGTTCTCCTTGCGTTGGGTCTTAAGTCTATGAAAGTCTACACTCAAAACTTAATAAAAAAACAAACGAGAGGATCACAGTTACGCGAGCCTTTATCTTTGCAATCAACTCAACTTTAAATATCTTGCTTTCTCATAGCGGGCAACGAGTATATTCCAAGCGTACAAGTCTTTGGCTGATGCCCCGGAAAACGACAGGTTTTTATTATTTAAAGACAGCTCACACTTCACGGTATTTTTCAATCCTTTTGAATCATATATCATTTATCCATTTTACTTAAGCTCTTTGGACTGTAAATTACTAATTTAGATTTCCAAACCATCAACAACAGTTCGTACATCTTTTACTTAATCAATTTATTGTTAAGTTACACTTGTACGAGTATCATTTTCTTTGATGAAGAAGTTAATAAAAGTAGCCCAAATACTCATCTTCCTTTCTCTACTGTAAGCGCTATGAAAGGGAGAAAAGGGTGATGAAACTCACCATGTGGGGTGTGCTTCAGGAAATGGTACTACTACACAATGAATGCAGGAGTAATTTTGTTCCTACCATCTACGGCCACACTCGTTGCAATTAATTCAACACTTCTGTCATCAGCTTTTGTAATGGATTAGTATATGTTAATTTCTAATATAATTTTCACTATTTTCTTATTTATTTTTAGGTGTAAAAACGAGACAATTCAACAAATGAAACATGCAGTGATTGGTTTAATCTTGAGTTTGAATCGTTCTTGAGTTTTCAATTTCTGTTTGTTGCACCATGTATAAGTTAATAACTTCCGGGTTCTAATAAACATTTAGTAGGTTTAATGTTGTGCTTATTTTACATTAATGGTGAAAAAATTACTCTATAAGCATACATAGTCAAAATAAACTTGGCTTTGTAATAATGTAATTGAGACATTTGTCAAATCATCTTAGCTGGCTGAAGATGACAAAAATCCACTAAAATTATCAAGATTACCTTCCGAGAAAATATCAGTGTAGTCGGTTTATGAAGAACAGAAGGACCAGATGAGTGCGAGTCTCAGTTCATGTCTTCCTCAGTTGATTGATCAAAGTAATATATTTTTTTCTGTACAAATATCTGCATCACTGCCTGAATAGATTTAGTTATTCCCAACAAACTTAAAATATTGAAACCCCCGACTGATTTGAGATTTCCATTTGGTTAGATTAAACCACATGTTTGCTCAATCTCCGACTCGTGAACGCTTCAGTTGTAGAATTTAAAAGCCCAGAATCTGCGGAGCAAGACGGTCTCCTTGTTGATAGTTGTCAGAATCCGGACATACGTTGCACGTGCGGCTGCTGCACTTGGGGAGTTAATTACATATAATAGTGTAGTACGTATTTAGCTAGCTTGTATGTATGTTAATGCTAGCTAAGCTTACATGAAATTTCTGACAGTGGCAGTCCACCATTTGATAGTTAAATTAATGGACACGGGTTTATAAATTAATTCACAGTTGATTTGTTCTGCAACTGTTTACGCCATGAAGTTTGCACTGTGTTTAACATTTGAGAAGAATACGAGCTATAAAGTCACTGCATGCGTCATTTTCCTCCTTTGTTAATCTATTTAACACTAAGTAAGATCTTAACAAATTCTTTCCTCTCTTGTCTACATCTTTAAATCTATTTTGGGACAATTTTTTCGTCTTTTATCTTTGAATCGTGTATCACTTGTCAGTGATTAAACATTCTCATTTTTAGGAACCCTCACCGGTCCGAGTTGGGCCTGGATATACACCTGATGAGATTAGCTTGATTCCCTAGTGAAGTACAGTGATCGGATCGATAATTAAGCAAGCACTAGAATTCTAAGCAAGCTGCCAACCAGGCAAAATCATAACCTATTGCAAGACGGAGTAGTCATTCACGAGGGTGATAACCCGTGAATGAAAATATTTTGAGATTTTTCAAAGTCATGATCTACCAGGATTCCATCAGAGTATACGACCTGAGTTCCAGGGCACCAAAAAATGCTTAAGAAGAATATTTCCATCCATTGAATTCCTTGCCAGTTGGCCAATTTGCATCTTAATAGATTTCAAACCCCATCCATCACATACATTGGTGGCATTTTTATTTTTTTCCATAGTCTAAATTTCTATTTTCAAGAGTAAGAACAATATGAAAAGAGAAACAGAGATATCACTCTTATGACAGTTGGAATCACTGGTGCAAGCTGATAAGAGGGGTACAAAGCTAGTAATTCGAGGGAAAGATCCAATGGGTAGCAAAATCAGCTCCACAACAATAGCTGAAAAGGTTTAGACTTTGAGCAGAATAGCAAAGGAAAGCTAACTTCATGTAATCATTAATAAGTCACCTATGTTTGGGTCATTGCACAACCATGCCAAACAAAATGTGATTCACTAAGCTATGAGCCTACATGAAGTCCTTGAACATCGTTCCTCAAGGTGGGGAGTGTCCAGTTGATCAGAATCTGTGCCCGGATTTAATCAAAATGGACTGATAATGATAGCTCATCAATTAAGGAAACAAAAGTCATGGAGCAGGAATATTATAGTGCTAGGGGAAAGACCATTCCCATGAAATTTGAAGGATAGAAAAAGTCCTGCACATGCTCACTCCATAATTAACTAGAACCAACAGGAATTAAGCACTTGCTGCTGCCAAGTGAGAACAGGGTCAGCAATGAATCCAGGGCTAATATATTTAAATATAAAAAATAATTTTCAAGAAAAAATAACTACTCCTTAGTCCCAACTCCTGCTGACCTCATCAAGTGTTCAAATATTAATAGACCTCTAGTAATAAAACAAGTTTGATTTGTTTGTGATATACAGACTAGCTGATCTGCAAATGATTCCTAGTTATGCATGAAATACTAGTGAGATGATCTGTTATGACCTGCAATTCTTTGCAGACATCAGGTGCTGCAACACCGAGAAAGAAAAAATGAAAACGTGTAATATCACTTCTCTTGTTACAACTTACATGTAGATCATGAAAATCAAGCATTTGTTCTTTCAGCTAATTGTTTTCTGGTAGGAATATTACTCCATAAAGTCATTGATAAAATGGGCCATAGGATGCCAAATTTTGACTTCTTCAAGTTTTGGAACAACAGCAATATAATACCCATAATCAATCACTTTTTCTATCAAGGATGTCAATGCTTTTTCTGGCTTGAAAAAGTGCAGAAGCAAACAAGATGACTGACGTCTAAACAGAGAGACACAGAGACATCGCTATATTTGGTCTGAAGTTAGAATATTTTTTCATGAGCATCCTAAACAACTATCTAATCACCAGCTTAAATCTTGATATAGCCAAATATCTGCTTTGGCCATCCATGCAAGTACAAGCTTGCTTTAAGATTTTCTTCCGTAGAAGACTTCAAATCTAGCCTTACACTCTGATAACCATACCTGATATGACCTCAGATCTACATATTGTAAATATATGTGAAAATCAGACAATAAAAAGAGTTTTATAGCAAATGAAAAAAGAATTTACATGATTGCATAAAGTGATCTCTTTGACTACCAGTCTACCACAGACAACAACCATTTTTTTCTCTCAAACAGACAACAGATTACATCAACAGGCTACAACAAGACAGGAAATCAAAGTATAGCTTTGACCCACATAAAATGAAACTTTCAGAGTTGGCAGTGAAGCAAATATCAGATCAAGTATCCTTATTTTTCACTGCTATAGCGGAAGATCTGAACCAAGGTACACACGCTGAGGTTGTCTTCTGATATAGTCTGTATGCTTCAGCTCTGTACTCTTTCTTCAACATCCGCTGCTCCACAAGCACAGTAACATAAGCTAAGCACATACTATTGATCAAAGACCCGACAAAGGTCCATCCATGTCCCAGGTTCCATGCAAAAATAACCAGCCCCCACCACCACAATTGCTCCCCAAAATAGTTTGGATGACGAGAGTGCTGCCACAAGCCCCGGTCGAGATTAGGGACCATAGGCTTTCCAAGCTCTTTCAGCTTGCTATTTCTAGTCATAAAATTATGCAGTTGAGTATCTGCAAAGTACGCTATGACAATGCCACACAAACAAACTCCAGCGGCAACAAAATCCCAGATATTCAAGGGCATATCAACCGAGTGCACAACATAGAGTGGAAGACATATTCCAATCAAAAATACCTGCAGACTTTAATTACCCATTAGTTCATGCTCTCTCATCAGCATTTTTATTAATTTAGGTACTGTTGATAGCTGCTTTTAATATTTGCTTTTTGCTTAGTGTAAAAAGCAACAAATGAAGCTTTATCAAAGCTCCTCTTTCTTTCAAAATGTTCATCTGTTCTTAGAAAAGGAAAATGCCCCTACTTTATTAATTATAAAAAACACCCACTTAGCATTCCACAAAAGTTCATTCAGGCACTTTATCCAACAGATTTTCCGCATTAATGAAAAATGGTCAATTTCCAGAGAGATGCAAACTTGATAAAACAAAAATCTTTGAAAAATCACCTGTTGAGACAAGTAGACAGCGAAGAAGGAAATCCACCACCAATGCTTGCCATACTGTTGACTCAGATCAGTAAACCTCCAGTCTTCTTTGGCACCCCACTGCCATTTTTCACGCCTGAAATAGTTATGGGTCAGCCTAATACTCCAAACCCAGGTCAACACTATCACAATCTTTGATCTCCACCAATCAAATTGAGCCAAAGGGTGTGTTGCATAGTGATGAACTAGCAACACCGGTATCACTGTCCAATACAAATCAATCATCTGAAACCAACCAAAACACCAAAACCACATTAAAAAAAAGGGGTGGAGGGGGGGGGGGGGGGGGGGGAATATGAAGAAAAAAAACTTGAAAAAAAAAGGAATACTAGTAATAGAAAAACTGACCCAGTGGCTGGATTGAATATGACTGATGAGCCAGAAGAGGATATTGACATTGAAGAAAAAGAGGGCATTGGCTAAAAGGAGAGGGTGGTGAAAGCACCATGACCAGAGTGGAGAAAGAGAATTTCTATCGCTCTGGAAATGGCTAAGGAAATGACGATAGAAGAGAATTGAAGGGAGAGGAACAAGAAATGCTATGACAGCATTTTTCAAGTTGCTGTTGCCCATGTTGTTTTGTTCCGTTCTGGGGCTATGAGGCGTTGGTCGGATAGGAGCAAAAGAGGCGCGACTTTTATAGTAACAGGTACCTTAGTTTTTTTGGTTTGTGGGACTGGGTACAAAGCAAAAGAGAAGTCCAAATGATGAGCAAAGATTGGCGTGATTTTCCTTTGTTCCTTTTGTGCATGGAGGGTGGCGCATGGGCTCCCAGGGGGTCAACCCATGTCCAATCACCGAAGGTCTCTAATCATGATTTCGGGCCTATTCTTTGTTAAGTGCCAGTTCGATTCGGTGTTGCATTATTAAATTTAAATGCATCCCTAATCATTTGATCGATTTAGCTTTAGGCAAACCATTACCCTCTATGTTTCTCCCTAGAGAGGAATTAAATTAAACAGTACTTGAGCACTAGATTGAATAATAAATCATGCATTTTCACGTAAAAAGAAAGAATCAAACTATAATTTAAAAAATAAAAACTATAACAAAAGGAAAAAAGAAAAACATATGCCTGGACTGATTTGATCTTTGAGCAGAATTGCAAAAATAAAGGCAGCATTGAATATTTTGTGGCACAGCTTTTTAACCGATAAAAGGATAAGAAAAAAAAAACCTGAAGCCTTTTTCGTCTACAGACTGTAAACAAGCATCTTTAATGGCTTCAATTAAAGTTAGATGGTAGTATTGAAACATTTATCTATGCATTCCAATTTCCTATCCAATTACTTTTTGAGCTTTTTAAAACGCTTCCATGCCGGTCCAATGGGTTAATTGCTCAAATTCAATGATAGTAGCAGTTAAATTTGACCACATTTTAGATTGCCAGTGATCATGAGGCGTGTAACAAAACATCTATCTCTATTAAAGGAATAGATTAAAAAAAAAACACTTGGTTTAACAGTGCTTGAAAGTGCATGCAATGATGGGTGCAGCCTGTAATGGTGAGCTTAATCATATATGCTGGAATCAACTCACATGGATTCCACAGCTTATAAAAACTCCAAACCTCGGGTCCCCAACCCAAAAAACTCTCCTGGACAACTCCAACCTTTGCAAAATCCCCGCAATCCACGCAGCCAGAAAGTGAAACAGCTAATTGTACGGCTACCCCGCCTGGGGTGGCGGGGCCCTTACCGTTATCCGTAGCTGCTGCTGCTTACACTTTATAAGCTTAAAAAAAAACAAAGGGTCCACAAGCAGCGGTATTGTTTTCCTCTCGGCTTGCGAGGTCAGTGAAATAGGCGACTTTTAGTGTTCATAGGTTGGCGGAGGAGAATTCTGCTGAGCATGCCAATGCTTGAGGCGTCATACTGCATCTCAAAACAGGGACCTCTTCCATGGGACCGAATCACTTCAATACCTTTCAACTAATAACATTCTCAATTACACTCATCTATATAGTATTCATTGCCGCATTAATAATTATTAATTTGAAAAATACTGGAAAAGATCCAACCTCCCTCTCAGAGATTCAAACACACCCAAAAAAGAAAATCAGTATAGGTAGTTCAGAAAAACAAAACTGAAAGAAAACGATGGGAAAACATGAAGTTAGGAACAAAAGAACCTTCGCCTGCAAGCATGGTAATCCTACAATAACTCAACAATACACCATCCTAACAAGCACTAGTGGCTGGATCTGCCAAAGCATACGCATAGCAAACTACCAAAATGAACCTGACTTTCAGAAGCAACCTTCAGAGGATTTCCTTTTTAATTTTACCAAAGAAAGTGATGGCACGGAAAAACGAAGGCCTTTAACAAGACCCAATGATACAATGATACTTGCAGAGGGCCAGATCCCATTCTTGTGGCTCTCATAAAGGTCCATTGCCAGTTGCAATATCCTTTTTTATTGCTCCTTGAATCCATTTGAGAACAAGCCACTGGAACAACAAAAGATATGCATTAGAATATAACCATTTATGTTTCAGTCCAACCCAAAGAGAAACCAAGAAACTGCAAAAACTTTACCTGAAGCCCAAGAATAACAGGAATCCACATTTTACCCTTATCATTTGAATCAGACCCATCTACCAACTTCTTGCTAACCACAATAGCTTGACTCTTATTTGTAGCAACACTTGTGATGGCTTTTACCAAGTTCAGAATCCAAGTATCACCATTGGGAAGAATCTGCATTGAAACAACATGAATTTTGCAAAGAATCAAGGCACTCAAATATATGAAGGGTCATAAACTGACAGCACAAGATGAAAAAGAAAACAAGATCAAACCTTTTCATCACTGTCATTTTTATTGCACCTCCCACTGTTTTCAACCAAAACAACAGGAATGGCAGAATCCTACAATCATCAAAAGCAAGGAAGCATCTAAAAAGGTAATTACAGCACTCTAAGCATATCATCAGAAAAGAAATAGTAATTAAGTAAGATAAATTTACAAGTAACATGTCCTTTGCAGACAATGGAGTCCAGTTATAAACCACCTGTTAACTTTTAAATTTTCTTTTTTTTTTTGCCTCAAACTTTCCCCAATGTTTATGCCTGAAGCATGAATCTCCATTTGTGGTATTCACTAATAGCGTAAAGTGAAAGCTCAGATCACACTCATTTTAAAAGAGTGACTTCCATACAAACTTCTCATGAGACACAAGAATACCACCAAAATTGTCACCTGAAGCTAGTCATTTAATCCAGGACTTATATGCTAATTTCTCTTCTGTTTCCCATTTCTCATTGCATCTCCAGTTTAAATCATGAATCATAATTTGAGGTATCCACAGATATAAAGATAGAATTAGTTGAACTGATGTTTTAATTTATATGGTACGTCCAAACAAACTTATAAAAACAAAATGAGAATCTTCATCTTGACAAAATACACGTCAGATACCTTCACCATTGCAGCTTGAAACTCACTGCTCAGCATATGTTATTAATTAGAGTTCAATGACCTTAAAAACAAAAGTAACCTCATCTATTGATCTTTTGTCTACTACACACAGCATTCTAATCGCATTCAGATATATGGTAACAACTCCTATCTGATAATTGCCTTGCCAACCAAAAACCTAAATCCATTCTGAAGGCCCTGCTGTAATGGGAGTAAATTATATATTTAAAGCAAATATCAAAACCATCCACACCTCTTACTCTTCCTCTCTCATAACTAACAAGTACCAATTTTTTCCTGTTTGTGGAACCAATGACTAAACTGTGACTCAACTCCATACTTCCACTACTTCCACTACTTACAACTAACAAATGAGAAAGCACATGTGTCACGGTCCACATCAACCCCTTTGTGAGGTATTGTCTGTGAGGCCAACATCCACACCAACCCCTGTGAGGTATTGTCCGCTTTGGCCCCCTGGCCTCACGGTTTTATCCCACAAAAGCTGCCTCTAATACATAGCCACTGTGGGATTCATGACTTCCCCCTCTAAGACCATGACATCCACCCTTACCCCCCGCTGGGAGCATTATCCTCTTCGATGTGAGACTTTGTGACTCACCCGCTAGAAGCATTATCTCAACGATGTGGGATTCACGTCCACGCGAGGACCGTAACATCCTCCCCCACTTCAACAAGGGTCCACTGTCCTCAGTGGCATATTACTACTATTCAAAGTCCGCTTTGATACCAATTGTCACAATCCACGCCAACCTCTATGAGACATTGTCCGCTTTGGCCCACTGGCCTCACGATTTTGTCCCACAAAAGGCACCTCCCAGGTTAAAGGTAGCATAAATCCTTATATTCCTAGTATCACTCTAGTACATAGCCAATGTGGGATTCATGGCTCCCCTCTCTAGGACCATGACATCCACCCTTACTCCCCGCTGGGAGTTTTTCTTTGATGTGAGACTTTGTGACTCATCCGCTAGGAGCATTATCTCGACGATGTGGGATCCACATCCACACAAGGACTGTGACAACATGCATAGCAAGCACAGTACACAAGGTTAAGGGGATAGATAAACTTATCTCTTCATGTCATCCTGTCCAACACCTTTCTAATATATCTCAAACAGATCAATTTGAAAGAAAATATATACCCCAAATCTTTTTCCCCCGATTTAAATTCATTCAAATAATTTGAATAGTGATACAAGAAGTCGATGAAGCTGCCATATGACAGACAATAAAATGCTTTGGTATTAGTATAACGGACAAAGGTAGCTGATATAGATGGTCTACAATTAGCACCAAAGATCTAAAATGCAAAAAACACCTAAAAGAAGCTTTCTCACTTTAGGAAGCCACACAAGAAAGAAGATTAGGACAGCATCAGCTAAGAAGAGGAGAAGGTTTGCCATATGTAATTTCTTTCTATGGGAAATGGCAACAAGCAGAAGCTGAATGAATTGTTAGCATCAGAATTCAAAAGAGCTTAACCACTTCTATCTCTAAGTGCATTTTTGGGCATTAGTGAAAGAAGCAAAGCCTTAACTTAAGGCAAATCCTAGGAGTATAAAATCACAGCTCTTCTACTCTCGCATAACTACCAAGAAGCCATTGCTTCTCCAGTCCGTGGAATAATTAAAATCAAAACTAAACTCTCTACTACGCCAACTTACAAGTGACAAACAACATTTTAGTCAGCACATCATGCAATTTTTGTGAGAACAAATAAGCTTACCTATTTATGTTAAGCTGTTCAACACCTTTCTTTATGCAATCCAACATGTCTCAAAAAAAAATAAACTTGAAAGAATATGCATACCTCAAAATAATTTTTCCTAATCCGAGCTCCCATACGAATGGCCTTTAGCACACCCTCTGATCTTTTAGAAGAAAAAACATCATAATTCAGTCCATCAGGTGGACAAAGCTGTGCATGAGTGAGCACAAGCAAACTTTTGCGCCATATTTCTTTGCCAAAACTGTTGGTTATAGCCCTAATGATCTGCTTATCCAAGTCATCCACTCTATACGCATCCAGGCGATCAACATAAAGCAAAACATCTATAGTCTTATTCAAAAGAAACCTGCATTAAAATTAGAAGATTTGTTCTCAACAAAAAGGAACCATACCATGTAGTAAACTAATCCTAAAAAGAAAATATTATTATAATTTATTGAGAATCACTTAATTAACAACTAAATTCATCATACAACAAATATAATACTAACTTAAGACTGCTTAATTCGAGTACTGACCCTTTGATCAACTCAAGAGCTTGGTGATTGACATATCCAGCCTCCACAAGCCCTGGTGTATCAATTACATTCAATGTAAACCCTGCCCAGGAGCGTGAAACCATGACGGGTCTTAGCCCCTCTGACTGAAAAACAAACACTACCACAATTCAAGCTTATGAAATCCAAAACAGCATAAAGAGATCAATCCAAGAAAGCAAAGGAAAAAGTAAAACCAATACTTACCTGAAAAGCAGTGACTCGAACAACTGGCTCCCCAATAAGAGAATTGATAGTAGAAGACTTTCCTACACCACCTTTGCCCATAACAAGGATAGTCAAAGTGTTGACATTCTGCAATTTTTTGCAACAATCTTGAGTAAATGTGTTATTAAGTCAAAGTAGTCAAAGTAAATAAAGGATTAAAGGGTTTATCGAAAACCTCTTGCTTCAATTTGCCCAACAACTCGAACAATTTTGTTTGTGTAGCAGCAGGGAATTGTTGAAGACCGAGCCACTCACGAGGCAGAGCGGTACCCATTCCTGCAAAATGCATAAAAGAACAGGAAAACAAAATCAACAACCTTCAATATAAGCAATAAACCCTAAACCACAAAAGCTGATATCATGGTGAAATGCTTCAGCAATCTTTAAATGCAGCTAAAAAAATGAGATGGGTCCGTTTTCTTTCGACAGAGAGTGAAACAACGAGAAAGAATTTGAGGAGAAATGTGGATTTACCGTCCTATCTTCCTTACTGCAACTTGAGAAAGAGAGTAAGAAAGAAAGAGAAGGAAGGAAGATTTTGGGGAGGTTTTTGTGGTGGTTGTTGGTGGGCAAGTAGGTGGGAAACTGCAAGAAATAAAGGGGAGTAGGGATTGCGTTTGCGTTTGGGTTTGGGAAGGTTACCTTATCGAATTTGAGGCTTAGCCGCTTAGTGTTTGTTTTTTCCGCCAGCAGCAGAGGTGGCTCTTTCACGGGTCTGCAAGGCTACATAATCTGCGCCCACTGCCCACTGTGCTTACCCAACCGACCTATTTGCAACTTTGCAAATTACAATTTTCCATTTTTTTTTTTACCCAACAATTTAATTTAAATTTTATTTTCACATTTTTCAATGAAGTTAAAGCCAAATTTTGCAACAAACATGTTTTATCCCTGCCCGTGCATACTTGCTAAGTTGTTTTACCAACCCATGGTTTCTAGTTGATGCGGTAAATCTATAACATCTCTTTACTTGGTATGACAAAAACTAAAAAAATAGTACTAAAGTAATCATTTAGGTTAGGATGGATAAAATTTTTTTTATCAAAACGAAAATCTTATAAAGATATAATATTTAAAAAATTCATAAATTATTTCAGTAGATTTAAATAATTTTTTTATATTTTGATTTTAAATCAAATAAAATTTTTAGGCATAATGTTCAAAAAAAAACTCATAAATTATTTAAAAAATTCAAATAAATCTTTATTTTTTTATTAAATTCAATCAAATCTCTATATTTTTGTTTTAAGTCAAATAATCTTTTATAATTAATGATTAATTAATTATCATTAATTAAAATATCACTTATTATTTTATATTCATATGGCACTGACATGACTTTAATCAATATGGTAAAAATATTACATAATCATATTATCATTTTAAATTAACATGTTATATTATCGTCAATTATAATAAGTGAATATGTTATATCATTATTAATTTTAATATGCTAACATACTATGTTAGTGTCACGTGATATAAAATAACATATTACATTTTGACTAAGTCAATAATTAGTTATAAAGATTTATTTGATTTAAAATAAAATTACAATTACTTATTTAGTTTAAAATAAAAGTATAAGAACTTGATTGAACACAATAAAAATATAAGAGCTTATTTAATTTTTCTTAATTATTTAGGGGCATTTTAGATATTATGCTAAAATTTAATAATTAATGTTTGATTAACTGTTGTTAATTAAAATATCATTTATCATTTATGTCACATGAATCTGATGTAATATACTAACATATATGTAATAGATGAAAACGTAACATGTTATATAGCATCATAATTTGGTTACGTGGTATTTTCACATTTGATGTTAGTGTCATCTAACATAAAAATAACAAATAATATTTTGACTAATGAAAGTTAGTTAATTGTTAGTAACAAAGGCTTATTTGATTCAAAATAAAACTATATGAATCTAAATAAATGCAATAAAAAAAATAAAAAGTTATTTAAATTTTTTAAAAAATTTTTAAAATATTTTAAAATATTAGGATAATATATAAAAAAGTCTCTAAAATATTCAAATAAGTTCGTTTACTCTTATTGCATTCAATAAATCCTTATACTTTTATTTTTAAGCTAAATAATCCTTTCTATTTTTTTATTTTGAGTAAAATAAGTTTATATGAGTAGTGATTGACTTAATCAAAATATCATTTGTTATTTTATAACATGTATGCTAACGTAATATACTAATATATCATAATTGTTGATGATATGATACGTTGATATATCATAATTAATGATAACATGACTGTTAATTTTACATGATAACAAAATAATGTGATATTTGTTACATTTTACATTAATGCTAAGTAGATATAAAATAATAAGTGATATTTCGACTAATGATAATTAGTTAATTATTAATTATAAAATTTTATTTGATTTAAAATAAAAATATATGTACTTGATTAAATGTAATAAAATAATAAAAATTTATTTAAATTTTTTAAAATAAATTAAAACTTATTTAAACATTATGTTAAAATATTTTGTCGAAACTAGCCCTAACAATGTTAATTTTTTTTAAAAAAAAAGCATAACAATGTTATTCTCGGTCCATTAACTTTTGATTTAAGAAATTAAGTCAGCCATAATAAAAAAAACAAAATGCATTTAAAAATTTAAAATTTTTAATAATTTATTATTTTAAGTAAATCTGTTGGATTATGATAAATTGGACTAGGCTTTCTAGCCCCCTTTATACCAAAAAAGAAAAATAAATAAATAAAAGCAATACCCCAAACCCAAAGTGAAATTAGCCCATACACAGGAAATCCGGGTCGGCCCATGAATCAGATTACCATCATCTTCCACATGACAAACGAGCATCACCGTAAAAAGTCCAAACCGGTGGTCCTCAAAATACAGAGCAAGTGAATCCGAAAACTCAAAACCTCGGCAGTTTGCCCGCCGTGCCTGAGAAAAAGAAAGAACGATGTCGGCTAGATTGCTGAATAAAGTTTTGAAAGAACGAGAGCAACATAAACAACATGTAATTGAAGAAGAGGAGCAACTAAACGGCGACGAAGCAGAGTCGCCGGATTCCGGTGCTCGTTCTTCAGTGAATCCCTTCGACCTCCTCAACGAAGGTGACGATGAGGACGAGCATAATCCTGACCAGGTTTAGTTGCTTAACCCTATCCTGTATAACTATCCTTTTTTTCGATTAATCGTTCATCGCGTTGAACTAGGAATAGCCGTTTGATTTAGCATATTTTGCTTTGGAATTAAGTTTCAATATTATTAATTTATTCCAAGGATTATAACTAAGGCTTTTAACTTGAAGATTTCAAGCTCCAAGCTGATGTTTTCTGGGCTTTGCATTTGTTAAAGAAACGAATTTTGATTATAAAAGCTTTAGTTGGAAACAATAATTTATCATGTGCTAGTTACATTATATTGATCTGGTGATGTCCTTTGGAGAGTGATATGGGTTTCGGCTGCAGATAGATGCACCGGAAGTTGCTGATGAAACCTTGACCAGAAAAGAAGAACCACCTTCATTGAGAGGTACTGCCAATGTAGTTTCGAGGTCTAATAACAAATCAAAGAAAAAGAAGAAAAAGAAAAGCAAAGAGGGTTCTCCAAGTATGGATAAACATGAAACGCCCTTGGATGTGACTTTAGATGCTTTATCTTTGGATGGTAGTTCTTCTGGTCATCAGTCGGGTTCTAATAAACCCATATCAGAAAATGCTAAAGATTGTGGTGATTTAGTTAAACGGTATACACCGTCTATACTACAAGTGGATCCTAAGTATCTAAATGTTGAAAATGAGCTGCGGAGAATATTTGGTTCTAAGGTGGTCAAATCATTTGAGAAAAGCAATCAAAGCGGCACTTCCAGACAGGTACGTGGTGGAAGACGGGGAAGCCATCATATTAGGAAGACTGTTATGATATCTCCATCAGACCATTGGCCTCGCTGGGATGGATCTCTGTCGATGGAATTTCTGGAAACTAAGGATGGGTATCATAACTTCAGGTAGAAATCTTGCTAAGTCTCTCTGATATTGCTAAAAACTTACTCTGCATTTTTGTATTTTTCTCACCCAGTTTGAGTGTATGTTACCAACTTGAGAAATAGTATGTAGATAGCTTTTGACATGTATGAAATAGGAATCTATTTTTCCACAGTTTCCTGAGTTGAGTGAAAATTTTACATGCTTTTGCAACATTTAGATGAGTTTAGATGTACAAAAAAATTAAAACTAGGCAGTGCTTTGGTGAACATTTTCACAGTTATTGAAATGCAATATGGGAACCAGAGCATATTTTCATCATGCAAAAGTGATGATTTACCAATTTCTAGGTGACCTTCTGCCTAGCTTCATTGATCTAGAGACAGAAAGATTCAAAAAGTATCAAATCAAGTGCAGTTCCCATAGTTTTGGTTTTAGTTTGACTGTGTCCTAACTTCGTGGTTTTGTTCATGTCTTGTAGATATGCACACTCGTCTTCCTATGATCAAGCTCAAAGAGCATTTGAAGCTGCTCAAGCTATTCATGACCTGAATGGCGTAGCTAGTGTTCTGTTGTATCATCCTTATCACTTGGATTCTCTTATAACGATGGCAGATTACTTTAAATTTGTGGGTGAGCATCAGATGTCTGCAGATGCTATTGCAAAGTGTTTATATGCCTTGGAATGTGCGTGGCATCCTATGTTCACTCCCTTGCAGGGTAATTGCCAATTGAAGTTCAGTCATGACACAAACAAGCCAATATTCAAAGCTCTTTTCACTCACATGAAAAACATGGATAGGCGGGGCTGTCATCGATCTGCTCTAGAAGTTTGTAAATTGTTGCTTGCACTTGATTCAGATGACCCAATGGGAGCTATGTTCTGTCTTGACTACTTTGCTTTGAGGGCAGGGGAGTATGCATGGTTGGAACAGTTCTCTGAAGACTATAGAAGTGATAGCTCCTTATGGTTGTTCCCAAATTTTTCATACTCCCTTGCTGTTTGCCGATTTTATCTTGAGCAAGAGGAATCCTCCCATAATACTTGTGTGGATGCCTCAAAGGCTTCTTCAGCTGATCTTATGAATCAGGCTTTGATGCTTCATCCATCGGTCCTTAAGAAACTAGTAGCCAAGGTGCCTTTAAAAGATCAGGCATGGACAAATATACTCAAAAATTCCTTTTTCAATTCAGATCAAATAGGGATCCCATCTCTGGATCACCTGATTAATATTTATGTGGAAAGAAATTATCTAATATGGAGGCTTCCTGATCTGCAAAAGTTACTTCGAAACGGTGCCCTCCTTGTTATTGAAACACTGGGACATAATAAAAGTGATGCTAAAGATTGGGCTTGCATGAGGAAAGAAGCATTCTCATCTGACAAAAACGAGTAAGTATCAGGATATAAATTGTATTGTTGCTTTGTTTGTTATTTACTACATTTCCTTCGTCTTTGATTTGACTACAATATTCATGTTTATTTGTTACATTTTAAGCACTAAATCCATCTATTTGCTGTCTCCAACTTAATGGTGTGCTAAATTAGTGTTGGGGCTGAATATAGATGAAGCTGCTCTTAAATATACATGCAGCACTTTCATTGTGATTTGCTAGCTTAATTAGATTAGATGAGCTTATTGCATAAATTGGAGTTTTGTGTGACAATTTTTTCACCCTGTGGTCAGGTATGGTCATTTGTTGGTTCAGGAGTTCTCTGACACAGTGCAAACTCTTCCACCTGATAATCTGCAAAACTTTATGGTTGACATGAGGGAAGCTGCACAGATTGGTGGTCAGGTTGCCAATCCACCTGCTGGTGGTCATGCTCCTGCACCACGTGATGTTGCAAATCGCAATCCATTAGCCGTCCTGTTTGAGTCGTTGCTACCATGGGTTAATTATGGAGATGGCATAGTTGATGAAAACCAAGTTAATGGGCAAGGTCAAGACGATTAAGATCACTGAGTTGCAATGTATTAAGGGTTGACAGAAAGCTCTTAGGCAAAATAATCCAGTTTTCAATAATGTCTCTGGCACATATATCAGTTCCATGTGTAGAAGTCAATTTTTTTACTGTTCAGCCAGGAAGAGGATCTTGCGTGTACAAAGATTTTTGTGGGGAATCAAAGCTAACTCTGTTAGTTGTCTTGTCAATTTTGTGGACATTTTTGGAGCATCCTGTAAAAACTGATTCATTGCTTTTACATAGCGTATAAACATAGCAGTTCAGCCATTTTGGAAAAGAATTTGTTTATCATAGTAGTAGAACGCACAGCAATTGCAAAATTGTTGATACTATCCACCACCATCCGGTGGATCCATTTGGGGAGTCAAATTTAGCATTCAGAAGATTTGTAGACTTAATTCTTTTTACCGATCGATATTTTGAATTATTGGGATTGTTGAGAATTGGCTACCAGCATTTCTAGCGATTTAGTGTGCAGATTTCAATTTGTTGAACCGAGTGACCAGGAACCCTTGTATTTTATCTCTGAAGATGAGGAGCTAGGATTAGACAATTAGATGCCATGCACAGGATGCTGATGTGCACATTTCCTTTTACAATCTCTGAACTTGTATTTTTTTTTTTTTTTTAGAGAAAAAGTAGTTCGCAACCTGTTTAGAACAACAATTCTACAAACCAAGGAATAGAATAATAGAAACATTTGATACATGAAGAATTCCATTAATTTCAGATTTCACCTTCTGGAACTTTTATTTCCACTAGATGAACAAGAACTCCGAAAGGGGATAAAAAAATTTGTCAGGTAGACCAGCCAGGTACTTGAGAAGCATCCCTTTCTGCAGCAGGAGTAGACTTGCCAACTTCTTCGTAACCATCTCTGATTGAAGCAGGGAGAGGGAGTCCAGACGCAGTGTCAGCATCCTCTGCAGACTTACCGTCATCCTTTACCGCCAAATAAACAAGGAGCCCCAGCAATGGATAACTCAAAGTGGTAAGAGCCCAATTGATAATCAGCTGGTTGAGCAAGGGAACCTTGTGTTTGTCAACTTGCCAGGCAACTGCAGCTCCTGCACTCTGCACTCCTTTGTAGAAACCGGCATACCTGCAAGTTTTATGTGGACAATCTGTAAGTGAAGTGAAGGGCTTATGGAATTTACATACATGCAGCCATGTCCTCCAATTGACATTAGGAGCTAGAAATTATTAAGGATACATGAAATGGATTATTTAATATTTATGGGGTGAAGGGGGAAAAAAGAATTGCCTGCTGAGGGTCTCTGAGTTATCAGCTAATGCACCAATCACCCAATAAACCAAACTTTGAAACATGGCATCCAATAATCCATAGCAAAAATATAGTACGAATGGTCCAGCAAAATCGTTTCCTGAGTTTTTGAAGTCCAACCGCTTGGGAAGCTTGTGAAAAGAATAATTTAACTGGTTGGCAAGCCCACCACCCCAAATTGCAGTCCCAAGCACAGCAACAACTCCAATCCCAACCAAACCTCTTGTTCTTCTGCTCTTGTAACTGTAGTCCAAAACATATCCAATTCCAACTGAACCTATCATTTGAGCCCCCCAATAAAAGACATTGTTCAATCCTCTTGTTCTCAGATTAAACTTCAAACCGTTAAAGTTATTGAACTGGTAGGTGTAGAAGAAGTTGCTAGCCCAGGCAGCTGGCATGATGAGACGCAGCTTCCAATTACGAAAGAGCTTAACGATCTCAAAAGCCTCTATGCAAACTTTTGAATATTTGATGTTGGTGCAGCGAGTACCATCATCTCTGACAACACGATCAGGGGATAAAATTGCAAATGAGATGAGCGCACCAGCTGACATGAAACACATGAAGGCAATATACGTCTTGTCATTGACAGATTCGGAATTTTCACGGTGGTAGTTCAGGACGAAGGGTATGAGTCCACCAACAACACCACCCAAATTAAAAATAGTCCAGAAGAGAGAAATATAGGTGCCTTTACGGCCAGGGGTGGGATAGGAAGTCATGATAGCACCTTGTCCAGCCCATAGAAGGCCTGCACCGACCCCAAGCAAAGCGCCGGCGATAATTGCAAAAGTCTGGTTGTGATGGTGATTGTAGTAAAGGAAAGAGCCCGCATAAAGGACATACGTGGAGCAGCCTATGGCAAGGGTAATCCTGGGTCCAAAGATGTTGTAGATGGCACCACCAAGGATTCCAAAGACGAAAAAGGTGGTGTACAGAGCTGTGTTGGCGTTATTTGCTGCCGTAGGGTCAACCTGGCCACCACCTCCCATGCCAGAAAGGGCATTGAACATGCCAGGACAGCAGAAACATACTAGACCTATTAAGCTGACCTGGACCAGGGGTGAGTTGTACCTGAAAAGTGAAGATCTCACAGGTACTTTGGCTGCTGCTTCCTCATCTCCTGGGAATCCCATCATTGATTCGGTTACTTAAACTCGATTCTCCCGAAAGGGAGAATCTTATATAGAAGCAAATATGGCTCTTCATAGAGGAATATAACATTGGTTTCTGCGTGGGGTGTTTTGGATGGAACTGCCATTGTTCCCATTGTTTTTCCGTTAGTAACAAAGTAGGCTTACCTTTCCACCTCTTTTATTTATTTTTTTTCTTGTTTTCTTTTCCCTTTAAATATTTCGTAAATATTTTATCCAGAACATGTCAGCTGCCATGCCAGCTTATGGTCATGCTAAGTTAATGATTCAAAACATTTACCTATTCACTTTGTTTTGTCGAGAAGCAGCTGTTCAGAATACTTTGCTCTGCAATAAGCTCTGAAAAATTTAGGTAGAAAGACAAATTAGATGGGCACAAAATACCCTGTATATGCCTTCCAAGGATGATTTCTACAAGGAACGGTGATGTCAGATGGTGGAAATTTTGAACGGACATTAAGGATTTCTTGTCCTGTTATCTCTCCTTGATGAATGAGCATGCTCATTGTCCTATAATTCTGAACTACACAGCCTTTTTGTTTTGTGGCCTTAAAACCATGCAATAAGCACCGCCACAATGGCATAGTTGGACCCCTAGATGCAAACAAACAGCTTTCTTGCCCCGATTCCTGTTGTATGCAGAGATCTAAAACGGGAAGAAACAACTGCAGGAAGATCATTCTGCCGAAGATAAAAATAGAAATGCTAAGAAAGAATATTATACGAAACTAGGAAACCTGTAATGTATACATGTTTTATTCAAAAATAGAAAAGCAGTCTCAAGTAATTTCTAGCTCTGTCTTATTGGTTGTTACAACAAAACAAGGGGGCAAATGTACATCAGGATGATCCCCAGCCCCTACCTTGCTTTCAGGGGGAACAGAATTCATCTAACAAGCATATATCGATGGCCAGCATTTTACTTGTCTTAATGAATTTCAAAGGATGTGGCAGGCCTGCTAATGGGCGCACTGGTTTAAGGACTTGACCTTCAATCAACCCACTAGTCACCTGCCAAGTAGATTAATTCCGTGACCATTTAAAAATATGAGTGCCTTTTCCGGAGGATGTTGCACAAACATGAACCACGGTTTTGACTTCCAAGGAATAAACCAACAAGTCAAGCAGTAAGTATGACTTCGATCATCGTTTTTGGCAGATTGTCATTCCATCTCCAATAGGTACCTAATGTTCCAAAATGTGCAGGGTTATTGACAAACTGAATAAATTCCATAAATTTGTTTAAAATGAGCAGACAATGCAACTACTTACCATACTGATGCTTACACGCTTGTCCTCCATTACATTTCTATTGAAATTCCTAATGCTAACAGTCTTCGCATCATTCACCTGTTATAAAAAGATCATTAGAAAATAAACTTTATTTGAAATGGGCAGATTTTATGAATCATAGACAAACAATTTACCAATGGGTCAGCAACTTTTCCATGCCAAAGGACATTATCAACCACAATAAGTCCCCCAACCCTAACCTTTAAAACAAGACCAACTATAAGCTAAACTTTGCGGGCAAAGAAGTGAGTTAAAGTATTTAATAAAATAATGAAAGCCTGAAATTCTATTTTGGCATTACCAATTGTAGTAGCAGTTCAAAATATTCTTGATTCATTTTCTTTTCAGCATCAACAAATGCAAAATCATAGCTGCTTTAAAAAGAAACCTGTGAGTCATCACATTCATCTGAACCTTAGAAATCGTTAAAAAAGACAATTTTCATTGACATCCTGCTAAATTAAGAAAATAAGCAAGCATGTGAGGAATGGCGAACTATTATTCATTTGCACCAAGAAAATATGGATTGAAACAAATGCACCATAGTCTAAACGTTGCAAACTAAATTCACCTGCAAGCCTCACCATTCAGAATCATAGATTTCAAGGCATCTGCAGCTAGTCCATGTTTCACAATTACCTAACACCAACAAACAACTTAGTTCTATATAGATACCATTGAAACAAGTATGATTAGCGCAAACATGTAGGATAATTTATTGCATTATTTCACCATTGTCGAAATCAAGACAGAGGAAAATGAAAACTTAAAATACTAGTAATACTGTTTCAAAAGGGGAAGAGATGTTTATCACATAATATATCCTTACCTTCTGTGAAACACCGGCTAGCTCATAGTACTTTTTTGCAACCTCAAGAGATCTAGCATCCCTTTCACAGGCAACTAAACAGCCTGATTCTGGTAGAGCCAATGCAATAGCCAATGAAGAGTATCCCTAAAGAAAAAACAACACGAATTCTCTTTACTAGAATTCATCTACCTTCAACAAGAAGGGGAATAGTTCCAACAACGTAGCTTGGTTTATTAATAGGCTGAATTGAATAAGAGTGCATAAACTTACGGTGTAAACACCAATTTCGATGCATCTTTCAGCCCCCAGAATCTGCACTAGCATCGCTAGTAACTGTGCTTGATCAGGAGACACCTTATAAAATTAAAGAAAAGAAGAAAACAAAAAACAGAAATTTACCACCTGTTTTGCTAAATAGGAAAATGAAAATTGCGTGATTGATAATTTGGTACCTGCATTTGACTACCGCGCATATTGGCGGTTTCTTCGCGTAACTGTCCGAGAATCTGGAACAGAGTAAACCAACAAATTAGGGCAAAATTGTTTTTTTTTTTGTTTAATTGGAATTTTTGATAAGTACCTGAGGCTCGCGAACATTGGCGAGGATATAATCGTAAAGCCGAGGAGTGATGCTGATGACTTGCTTGTTACCGTATTTTTCATCGTCCGCTACAATAAATGGTGCCTTTGATAAAGACGAGCAATTTCTCGTGAGATTATTCAGCTTTAAGAATCTGGATTTGGCGGTTAGAGAAGATAAGGCATGGAATTGTTGCGGTCTGCTTAGATAGACTACAGCGCGTTGATAGGCTGAGGCAGAGCATCGACTAATTGCTAAGCTGGCGGCCATTTGAGGAAGAGATAAGGGAAGAGCTGAATGGGTAGTACAATTAGCGGGAAGTGATCGAGTTATTGCGGCGCCTTTGTTATGGCTCGGGTCGGGTTACTTCTGCGGGTTAAAAAAGGTCGAAATAAAATATACTAAAAATAGAACTCCCATGGGTCCCGCAGCGCCAAACGATCGAAAATAGAGGGAAACGGATAACCGAAGAAGTGGTAGCTCTAAGCTCTAATTAGCTTATATCAAAACAAGCAACAATTAAAGCTGTGAACAATAAAGCAAACCCAAAATCCTTTCCTTTCTTTGACTTAATCCAATTTCTTCAGTTATTAACTGTCATATTTGGGAAAAATCATAATCCCCATTGTTACCAATCTGTGAACCGTTATGGAATTAGCATTTGCTGCTTCAGTGTATCCGGGAAATGGGAAGAGAGCCATCCATGAGATAAAGACAAGACCGCTCCGCCCAAAACTCGTTACCACCAAGAAACGGTCTTTTCACAACAAGTGTCTATGTTCAGTTGCTGTTGCTCCTGACGGGAATCGGGTTAGCATCCTTTCGTAACTTACCTTTATTATGACTTTCTTTTTTGGGTGGTAATGGGATTTGCTTTTTTTTGTTTCAGGTGTCTGAGGTTGAGTTAGAGAATAAAAAACATGATCTTCTCCTGGCTGTTCAAGAGACACAACGGGGGCTTATTGCAACTGCTGATCAACGCTCAATTATTGAGGAGGCTCTGGTCTGGTCTGCTTCCTCCCATTTTGGAAAATAGAGAGTAAATTTTGAAGTAAAGATGATTTTTTTTTCTTAATGTTATAGTATTTTCCTTTTGGGTTGTCAAATTTTGTAGGTCAGCGTTGAGGGATACAACATGGGTGCACCAATTGACCTGGTAGTGCTGGATGGAACATGGCGCCTGCAATACACGTCGGCCCCTGATGTTCTCATTCTTCTGGAAGCTGCTGCAAGGCTTCCCTTTTTTCAGGTACCAACTCTGGAAATTCTGTCATAGTATTCCTTTGCCCTTGATTATAGAATGCATTAAGTTGTTTAGATTTTGTTCAATTCTTGTTAGGAGGGTTTTCATGTTCTAGGATCAGGTTTAGTTCTCTGTGGTTACAAAGTTTGAATTATGTTACTTGTGTTTGTCAATCAATTGCTAAAGAGATTTGCGCTTTGATTCTTGCTGTCATAATGGAGTAGGTTGGGCAGATCTTCCAGAAATTTGAATGCCGGGATCAATTCAGTGGAGGTGTCATCCGAAATGTTGTTCGGTGGAGTATTCCAAATTTGTTAGTGGTAAACTTCTACTTTCCATCCCTCCACCTGTGTTATCGTGCATAAGATATACTAGGCTAGGATCATAGATCCTCAAGTAATGGCACTTTTATACTCCAAGTTGGTGTGCGCACCTACTTTTCGCTCCAGCAATGCTAGCTTCCATTACATCAACCCCAAGAATTTACTTAACTGATTATTCTTGAAGAAAATATAGTTTTAAGGAATTTTGTCTTTCTATTGCTTTACAGGAGCAAGAAGGTGCCACTCTGGTTGTTTCTGCTAAGTTTGATGTTGTTTCTGTGCGGAACATCTATCTTCAGTTTGAAGAGGTCAACTCCCCTGCCCTTTTTCTTTAAAACATTACTTCCATGAAAGGTAGACTGTTTCCTACTGCTGTTCAATCTCGAGATTAGAACTCTGGCGGAACATGCATGGTAGCAATTTATGTCCTTGTAAGGTTTGACAGTGAACATCTTTCCAGGATTTCACAAGCCAGAAACAGTTGTGGTGGAGATTTTGAATATCTATCTGCCTCTAGGCTTTTTTTTATTCCAAACAACCACACAAGAATTACATAGCCTTAAATGTGCCTAGTTAGTCTTTAAAGGAATGCTCAGGTGACCCTTAGCGCATAACTATCTTCTTGTGAGAATGTTGATACACAGAAACTCGTCCATGATTGAGTCTTTTCATTTCTTTTCGTTCCTTTTATCTGAAGCTGTAGGTCATACCATCTGCAAACAAAATGGTTAGTTTTGTGCGGGTAAGTTGGCCTTTAGATTAGCGGTCCAGATCATGGTTAAAGTTTCGTACTGTCTTCACTAGTGGAAGAGGAAAGCGGATTTTCATTTTTTTTCTTAACTGATCTCAGGTCTGCATGTTGTATTTGGCAGATAAAAGTTCAAGATATAAACATCAGTGAACAGCTGCAGGCTCTAATTGCTCCAGCACTCCTTCCAAGGTCATTTTTAAGTCTACAGGTACATAATTATTTCCTGAATTTTTGGTTGGCATTGTTTGTTTTTGGGTTCTGCCATTCTGCATTTCTCCATGTGAAAAGTTGGAGTCCTGTGTCTAGATATATTCACTAATTTAGGTTCTTCAATCTTCAGGTAGTAACTGATTCTCATCAGTGAAGTTGAGCTCACTATGAACAAATGTCAATTATATATATTTTTTTGCTAATCTACTTTGATGTTCACTATCATATTAGCTTGTCCCGTAGCTATGTTGTTGAATTGATGCTGGGTGACTCAGCAAAATCAAGTCATTTGATTGTCTAGAAATTGTAGAATCGTGTGTCTATAGGTTACAGTTGTGTGCTTCTCTATGTGGTTACAGTTGATTGTACATTAGTATTTGTTTTTGAGAATTCCTTTGGATGCTTATGTGCAGATTTTGCAGTTTCTCCGAACGTTCAGAGCTCAAGTTCCTGTAAGAAACCCAGGGACTGGAAGGTATGTGTAACCAACTTGTGCATTATCATAGCTCTTAAACATGTTGAGAATATTGCCATATGAATGGTGAAAAATATCTAATTGCAGGAGATCAGTGGGAGGACTTTATTACCTTTCATACCTGGACAGGAATATGCTCTTGGGCAGAGCCGTTGGAGGTGGAGGAGTCTTTGTGTTTACCAAAGCTCAACCCCTTGAGCTCTAAGGACCAAGTTGAATTTGTGTCTCGATTAGTAGAACCTCCATATCGCAAGTTCAGAAATTGGAAAGATGGGAAACATTCAAACAAGTTATCATTACTCGAGAAATCCAAAGCACCGAACCATAACTACAACCTGCAATGCCTTCTCCAGAAGTGATGAAATTTCCTGCTGCCTAATAGTTTTCTGACCTTTTTCTACTTTCATGTATAAAGGACAGAGTAATGCCAATGCATGTATAAAGGAGAGAGAGAGAGAGAGAAACAAAGGACAGAAAACTTTTGGTTTTCTTGCCTTGAGTTATTTCTTTTAATACACATTATTATATTTGAAAAAAGATTGCATATACATTCCTCATTTTGTGGAAAACTAACGGATATGTAATTTTATAGATCAGGTACGGAAGAAAAATATACTATTTCATAAGGAGAAAATGATTACACTTCTAAATCTTCCAGACTGATGTACAGTAGTTAATGGTAATGGAATTTGGTAATTGTAATACAAACACTAACCAAGTAAATCATGCCAACGATCTTTAAGAGCCTCATATGCCTTGGGGCAAGGAACCGTGTCAAGCTTGAGTCTTCCATCAACAGCTGTTTCTGTCACTAGGCCCAACCTTACCAAAGTATTCAACGCCTTGTCAACCGGCATTTCAACCTGCAGTCGCTTCAATCCAATGAGAAATCAACGGATATTTCAACTTCAATAGATAATACTACTCCAATGGTATTACCTTTCGTTTAAAAACGTCGTACATAAATCTTTCACATTTCTCTCCAACTTTTTGGTGACAAGCAGCCTGCAGTAAGAATTCTTGTTAGTGATCTACTTAGCAAACTCGATGATGCATTAAGAATGGCAGTAGAGTTCCCTTCAATTTAATTCAAGACACGTAGATTATATACAAAGAGCATGGGCCAATAATAGGCAAACATTCCCAAGAACCAATAGATAAGTCACCAACTCCTAAAAGACAACATTTGCATGCAACCCCATCTCAAAGCACAATGTAGTCATCAGAAATAAGGCTTGGGATTGGCATGAAAACTGGACAAAGTTAGGATTACCCTGGTCTAGGAGTTCCCCTTTTTGCTGGATAAGAACAATCAAGGATTGATCTAATTCAGGCCATCAGCCCTAAGAACTTAAAAACTATGTGCCTGTCCTCGATTTGGAAGCCTCATAAATACAAACAATGAGGCACTTCTACAACAATCATATGATTATCAGAAATGGGATGCAAAGGACAAACCTGACCATTCTCCATGTTAAGCAGGATAGCATAGGTTAAAATGGCCTCCTTGTACTGCAGATAATGAGGATGGGAAAAAAGAGTCACAAAAACTAGAACAAGAACAATTTATATAACATTAAATATAGCTGGTATAAAGATTTGATAAAAATATTAATTTCAGGAATCTCTTATTCTGTGTTCAATAGAAAAATCATGAAATAGTCAGTCCAAGTCTAAATTCAAAATGAAAAACAATAAGCTCATATACTGTTCAACAATTTCTATGCAGCTCCATTTCCCCCTCAATTGAATACTTATTATTATGCTTTTGCAAAATATATAGCAGAAAGAGTTTCTCACTTGCTGCTGTTCAGAAGCATCCAAAAGAAAATGAACTGAGCCAAAGCCACTTGCCAAGGTTTTCTCATAAAGGGTCTTGTTAACCAAAAGCTGTGGAAACAGATTCCTTTAAGAAATTGTTTAAATACTTAAAAAAGGATAAATATAATTATCCCCAGTACTGCATGAAAAAATTTTGATAGCTTACCTGATACCTATCCCAAGTCTGTTTGTAACCCAACGCCACGCGGGACACATATATTATCAGAGCAGTGATTGCAACCACATCAAGAAATATTGCTGATCTGAAAAAAAATGAAATGACATTTTCCTATGGAACTAACTTTTTTTACAGAAAGATCACATGAAAATACAACAAGACGTACGGCGAAGATAAAATGTCCTCGAATTTGTAATTTATGAAAAAAGCCAAAAGTCCCAATATTGTGGCTACATCCAGGCGTACCTGCAAGTGAAGTTCACCAACATCAAGACCAAAGGTTATTTAAATAAATTATGTACTTGAATATACTAGAATTAACCAGGTACGCATGAGCTAGCTCCAGTCCTTAGCCATGGCCAATCAACCTTCATGCCTTAATTTCATGTGTTATCACATGCTTCCTTGTCACTATTCTTGTTACAAAGACTGTAGAAATAACACAGATGTTGAAAAATAACCTCCTATCTATAATGACAAAGTTTTTGAGGCACCTTATCCTTTAATTCTATTTATCCGGCTATACTGCCGTTCTATGTTGTTGAAGAGATAAAATGTGGTGAGATACATCCTGATGTGGAAAGTCCAAAGGTCATGGTGATTACCTTTTTGTTGCTTAATGACACATGCAGAACTATATATCAAACTGAGTCTAGGGAACCAGGGTCCAAAAACTTTTACCAGTCAACAGCTCAGTCCAATGGGAATCTGATGGAGCTAAAGAAATGATGTATCTGTGAAACTAATAGTGTAGATTGCTAGTGTTCCAACAGGATTGATTTCCACTCCAGAGTGTGTCTTTCATTGACTGAATCAGTTAGATGCATCGATGAAACACCATGAGCAGAAGCTATGCTTAACAAGGAGTGAAATTTCCTTACGTTTGGAACAGAATTTTATCAGGTTGAACAAACTCATCTCTTAGAATGTTAGAAAATACTTGTTTGAAATCCATATTGTCTCCAAACCAGTTGATTATCATCGAGTTTACGAACTGACAGGGAACTATAAATATAGAGTCTAAAATATAATTTGTTAAAATCAAATTAGAACAGCATGGATATTATTAACCTTGTTCATACCGTGTCTATGATACGGAAAGACAGCTTTTTGTGAGGAAAAATAACCTACAAATAATCAGACAACAAAGTGAAAATTCAGAGACATATAAATGAAGCATAATGACCTAAATTAAAAAAAAAAAAAAGATAAGATTAAAAAAATTATAAAACAAAAGAAAAGCATAAACGTGAAAGAGAATTGACAGACATTGAGGTGTTAGGAGTATTTACTGGTAAATCTGGAATAGGAATTCTCTCGTAGATCTTTAGTTGTAATGCTTGAGCTTCAGCGTTATCTTCAGTATCTTCTTCAGCAAAATCCTTTGTATAAAGCAAAATCAATTCTTGAAATGCTGGCTCCTGACCAGAAAAGACACCAAAGTTTTACAAAGAACATTGAGTGGTATCAAAAAGTGAAAATTCTAGAAATAAAATTTGGCCACTACCAACGTTTTACAATTAGATGATCCATGCATACAGGTAAGCTAATAGGTAGATAAAAGCAAGAAACTTCAATATCTATCCTAAAAGCATCAATCACCATAAAACATAAGCAAAGAAAAATCATGAATGGTTCAAAATGGAAGAAATACCTGGAGGACTGACCGTGAAAGGAGAATGGAAACAGAAGTTTTTAACATTTTCCAAACATCATTGCCACAGTATTTCCTTGTAGCCGGTCTCCATATATCACTGAGTGATATCCTTGATAAGAAAGTTGGCCTGAGTGAAAAATTCTTTTATTACTTAATAAGAAAGTTGTTATAGATAAAAATTTCTAATATCACATCTAATCCTTATAAAGCATACATTATAAAATGATATAATGTCAGATCAAATTGACTAAAATCGCATCAAAGCCTTATAAAGCATGCATTATAAGATGATATGAAATCAGATCAAATTGATTTTTCTTTTTCTGGAACAGTAGTCTATGTACCAGCACATTCAAGTAACACCTTAGGTTTTTCTTATTCACATGTCAGCGAACAGATCATCTTCCAAGTACAGCACTCAGTCAAATAGTTAATATGCTTAGATTTGATGAAAAAAAACAATTACTTGTTGAAGGAATGACCAATAACCTAAAAAATAACAAGTACCAGAAGGCAATCTAAGCCAATGTCATCTCAACCCTTCCCATTACACCCTGTCCATGAAATGAAATCTGAACATGAGGCATTAGACACACACAATCCCGTTGACTGTGGAGGAAATCTCCTAAGTCCTCAATAAAGAATATAAAGGAGTTAGGTTGAACAAACCTTAAATAAGGTTCAGAAACACTACTATCACTGTGAGGCTGAAATGGTGTTTCTGATGTAGGACGTATAATTCCAATCCGTGCAAGCAACTTCCTTAAAAGCCTTCCACGGGGTCCAACTGGAGACAGAAAACCTTCATAGCGACTAATTGCCCTCTGCGCTGCCAGCCAAATAGGAAGGTCACAATCTGATAGTTGGTCGATCCCCGGCACATTTTCAAAATTTTGCTCATTATTAAAATATGACTGTTGAAAGAGAGACACTTCCTGAAGCCAAAGCTTCAATCTCCCAATCCAGTTTTGTGTTTCCTCTTCCAGAGAAGCATCCTTGAGAGCCTGTCCTAGAGTAATAAAGATGAACTTTGTCAGATTGGAAAATATATAACCCAAATGAGAGGGTTAAAAGAGTAAAAGATAAACAAATAACACAATCCAAACTCCAAAGTGATAGTTATTGATTAAATAAAAGAGATCAACCAACATCAAAGATCAATCATGGACGCTTTAAAAGGTTATTCTAAAGGATATCTGTGCAGCCAATTTCCATTTAGAGAACGTCATTTGTGTGCCATTTGCTTTCTAATTAATGCTGGGAAGTCATAGAGGAGAAGGCAATAACCTCATTGAGCTTGTAAGAAATCCATTTGCCAACTTTCCCTACTGGTTTTGATATAATGGAGAAGATTCCTCGCAGGAGTCTGGATTGCAAGTAATCCAGCTTTTCAACAATCAGTAGACCCTTCTGTCTCTCAGTTGCATAACCCCGCCTGTGAGAAAAGAGGTCATTTCAAAAGTAAAAAACTCCAATATCTTACTGGTGAAAGCATATGTAGTAAGCAAGCGCACACACACACAAAAGAAACTAAATTACCGGAATATAATTGCATTGGATTCAGAGGCTCTCTTCCAGTCAACATATATTGGCAAAGTAAGGAGATAATCAGTGTTCAAAGCATTTGTCAACATCAAATCCCTAACTGATAGTTCTTCAAACTGAGCATCATTAAGAAGTTGCATAAAAGCTCTCTGAAAACGAGTAGCGACCGCAACTCTGCAATCAATTTTTGCATTAAAGTATTAATTTAACCAAGACACTAATTTGAAAAAAAAAAAAAAACAACTAAGTATGTGGCTGAATTTTAAGACTAACCTGGACTTGTCATCGGAATATCTCCTAACATTTTTAGCTGAAGAACTTAGAAAATTCGTCAAGTCCAGACCATAATTGAACCCCGTGTCAGGTTCGATGCTATCCTCGGTCAAGTTAGATGTTTCACCGTTGGCTACAACTTCCGATCCTGAAACGACCGTTTTCTTTCTTTCTCTCTCCGTGGAATGAGAAAAGAAATAATCGGTTCGCATTTGTTCCAAAATGCTTTTGTGTTCAGCGTGAAGGATAGAATCCAAACACCTGAAAATTAATTTTTACACCGCAAAAGGAAATTTCAAACTTGAACGCAGTAGAGAAGTAATCGGGGAAATCTTAAAATATATACTAAATTTAAAAAAAAAAACATAAAACTTACGAAGAGAGGAGGCGAAATTGACGAGCATCTTCGTCTTGAGAATCGAACAGTCTCGATACAATAGCATCCAAGAGCTCCGCCTTGGAAACCGGTATGTATTTCTGTCTGGAAACTTGAATTCTTGAAATTCCTGGTTTTTCTTCTTCTTCTTCTTCTTCTTCTTCTTCCTCCTTTTCATTTTCGTTTCTTGGAACAAGATCCTCGGTATCGCTCAGTGTTAATCTGACGTCGTCGCTTCTGGATTCAATTGGTTCAGTGGATATAGCCCGGAGCCTCGGAGAGATACCGGGAACCTTGAGAGTTGCAGCGGCTGTTAATATACGGTAAGAATCGAGTGAGCGAGCACCATACAAACGGTAACGTTTTAAGGACGATGATGGAGCGGTTAGACTGGTGAGAGTTTGCCAAGATAACATCAGATCGCGAAGAAAAGTTTCGAAGGAACTCTCGCGGGTTTTTCCGTTTGAAGAGTTTTCTTTTCTTTTTAAATTAATTTTAGGCCAGGTGGGTCTGAGGGCTGAGGAGTGTTTGTCTAGTTAAGTTCAGTCAGTAGCATAACGGCATGAACTTTGAAAGGAGACGTTAACGGCTGGAGGAAAGTAATTAGGATAAGGAAATCGGGGCAGATAATGGCTTGGCCCAGTAATCCTCTTCGAATTTATTGCTTCCATTTTTTCTTTTTTTCTTTTTTCCCTACGTTTGTGTGTCTACAGTCTACATGAATATGAATGAAACTGTGAAACGCCACGTAGTTCCTTTCCTACGATATCGGTGCCTGTTTAGGCGGTTGGAGGTTGAGTCCGGGTACTATTTTTTAAATAATGCATACTGTATTCATTTGTGACTTAAATATCTAGATGATAAATCTTTTTATGATATAGTAAATATTAAATATGATACTAGTTAGTAGTGCGTTATGAAGATATTTGGGAATCATTCAATCTTTTTTTAAAGAGATTGGATGTGATTTAATAAATAAAAAAAATACTTATTTTAATAATATAATATTATAGAAGAAAAACAATTACCTATTGATATTTTTTTTATTTAATTTTAATTATTTAGCTTTTATTTTAATTAATTGTGTCCATTAATCTATTGGTTTTCTTTTTCTTTTTTTTTTGTTTTGAAAATTAATCTATTGGTTGTTAAACATGTTTAAGAGTTCATTATTAGTATTATTATTTAAGTGAGAGGGGTTTTTATCTTCGAAAATATGGGGAAAAAAAAAAGTATATTGGTTGGGGTTGGCAGGCACTTGGCATAGAAGCACCGAGAGTGACTGCTTCGTTCAGGTAGTGGTGGAGTCACGCGGGATGTGCAACAATACAAAAGCCAATACGCAAGAAACTAAAAAAAAACAAAAGGAAAACTGTGACTGTGAGACAAAGAGAGAGAGGAGGAAGGAAGGGAACAACCTTCCCTGGGAGTTGAAAGGTTAAAACGAAAGGAAAAATAAAAAAATTTTAAAAAGAAAAAAGAAAGGCAAAAAGAAAATTCCAATTGGCAGTTTTTTGGTTCGCCATTTTCTCTCGAAATGCAACAAAAGGTAAAGAGAGAAAGCCACTCTATCCCTAGTTTCACGCACTCCTTCACTGTTGCCTTATTTTTTTTTTCTCTCTATTCCTATTTTATCTTCTCTGGGGATTGCTTCATCCCTTGATCTTCTCTTTCGCTTTCTTTAGCTCCAAATTCCCACTAATCAGTGAGTCCTTCCTTTTTCTTCTTGTTATTCTTTGGTTGTGGTTTGCTTTGATCCCTGTTAATTGCTTATTTACTTGATAGCTTGAAATTTCACTTAAATTGTACTGAATTTGTTTACTGCTTGATCTTATTTATGCTGTGGTAGCTGATTGGCTTTCTTTCCATGAAGAGTTTGTGATCTTATTGTTAAAAATCTGTTCATTGCATTCTTGTTGCTGGATTGTTTAACTTAAATGAATGGTCTATTAGCAATGTAATTTGTAACGGATTATTCTTGTCAAAATTTGATTATGTTTGTGTTGTTTCCCTCCAGAAATTTCTTTATGCTGTGGAAGCTATGTCTGGTTGTAAACTATTGGAAATTGAATTTACGATTGAGATGCAATGTTCTTGTGCTGCTACCGAAAAGAAAAAAGAAAGGAAAGAAAAGAAAAGAAAATTCTTGTATTTTATGCCTATTTCGGTTGCTAAATATCTGCGTGCTTTGCATGTCGCAGGTACATTTCCATTGGCAATTAAATTTTTGCTTAGTTGTTTGGTTCTCCATGTGACTAGATTGTAGAGCTGAACAGCCTTCTGGTGTCAATGGGCATACAGAAGATTTTCCATTGGAAATCAGGTGTTGATAATTGTCATGGTAACATTCCTAGATCATTAAAAGGTGAGGGCAAGGAAGATAACCCTATCTTCGGGGCAGACTCTGGTGATGATCTTGATGACTGTGACTTCTGGGGACCTAGCTGTGAGCTTGGCATGGTGGAAGGTCAGATTTGCAGTATACCGTACGAACTTTTTGATCTACCAGATTTGAGGGAGATATTGTCTTTGGACACATGGAACTCATGTTTGACAGAGGAAGAGAGGTTCTCTTTGTCGGCCTACCTTCCGGATATGGACCAACAGACTTTTTGGTTGACTATGAAAGAGCTCTTCAGTGGTAGTGATATGTTCTTTGGAAATCCCATGGATACATTTTTCAAAAGATTGAAAGGTGGATTTTATCCTCCACGGATGACTTGTCTCAGAGAATCCTTGCAGTTTCTTGAGAGGAGAAAATATTACCATGCATTAAGATCTTATCATGACAAAATGGCACAAATGTTCATAGACATGAGAGGGTTGTGGGATGAATGTGATGAGAGTGCTGGTGTTGAAGAAAGACTCTATAAATGGAGAACAAGGAGGAAACACAGGGATGCCAATTTGCTGGACCTTAATGCAGTGCCTAATGATGGATATATGTTAAATGAGGATGTTAACTCGGATGCAATCATGTGCTATTTGCCAAAGAGAATGAAGACTTGGGAAAGTGTTAGAGCAAAAAACATTTTTGCTGGTCCATCTGCCAATGGAATGAACATTATTGCTCCAAACTGCAGCACAAAGGGTGTTCTGAAGGTTAGGACTACTGGCAATGCAATTCATAGTCACAGTCAAAAGATGGTACTAGGTGAGATAGTGGAACAATGTCGATCAGTACCGAAGGGCCTGCTGAAGGTTGTTCCTAAAGTTCCTTCTGTCCAACCAGAACTATCAAAAGTGTTCTCAAGAAGGTCACAAACAGCATTGCTTGTTGGTGCCCAAGATTTACAGGACCGCAAACCATCTTGTTCGCCAGCATCTGCATGTGTGGGAAATGCAGGTGGTTTTAGTGGGTCACCGATACTATGGCAGAAGGTTGCTGGTAGCCAAATGAACCCTGAGCAACCTCAATG
This sequence comes from Theobroma grandiflorum, assembly GCA_036013995.1. Taxonomy (NCBI): domain Eukaryota; kingdom Viridiplantae; phylum Streptophyta; class Magnoliopsida; order Malvales; family Malvaceae; genus Theobroma; species Theobroma grandiflorum. Next base: position 5,357,301 of record CP142130.1, read on the forward strand.
TATATTAAGTTGTCAGGATGGTACTTTACGAAGCAGTAGGTATTTACAAAAGTCTGGTGGAAATCTAAGCAAGGAAGTTGACATTGTTGATTTAGCTAAACATAAACGGATTGGACATGATGAGGAAAGGGGTTCTAATGTGGGATACGAATCATTAGTTGATGTCATTGATTCAAAGAGATACAATTTTGGTGGTCAGAATTTGTGGCAGAACTTTGACACGGGAAAGAAAGGATTGTTTGAGAGATCCTTGGAATCATACCCATTTGCTGCCCAATACCATGAAGGAGAGAGGCAGACCAGAATCATGCAAACAGACTGTATCACCATCCTTCCAAGAGTTCCTGAAGCTGTCTCAAGAAATTCAGGAATTGGAGGTGGCATGCAGCAAACATTAATGGCTTCTCCCAACCAAAAGAAGAGTCCAGGTGACTACAATGTTGAAAACTCACAGAAGCCTAGCAAACCCTGTGTTCCAGAGAGGCTTAAATATGATCTTACCCTTCCTTTGACATATAAGCGAAGAAAGTCTAAAGCAAAAAACTCATCAGACTTCACCAATTCACTAATACCCGGCACTGATTTAAGATCTGGTACTCCAAAGGAATCTAACCAACCTATGGAGGAGAATGTGAAGGCATTGAAGATAAAATTCACGGGTTGGGAAAATACTCCTTTGAACAGGGAATCTTGAACAGCATGTTAAGCACAAAAATGTAGTTAGCTCCTTCCTAGTATAAGAACCACATGTGGTGGTATAAAACATAAATCCCTCCTTTGTTACAGTCTTGGTCTGTATAATCGGTATATATTGCAGAAAGAAAGTTCTTATTATCAAGTCAGAATGTTGTCAACTTTTCTCCATTTCATTGTTAGTAAGAGAAAGGTAGTCTGACCTTTGATAAAATCTGCTGACTGCCTGTGCATTTCAAATGATTAAGCTCATTGTTAAGCTTTTAACCCCAAGAAAAAGGGTTAAGGAGATAGTGATATGGCCATGTTGGGATGAAAGGTTTGGGATCAAATTCTGGGTAGGACCTCCATCCATATCATGACATTGAAAGTTAAACAGCCAACAAATTCAATAAATCATTCCCACATGATCTTGTTTTTGATTGATCATCGTGTTTGATTATTAGATCATCCTAATAGTCAATTGAAAACAGTTTTCTATTCTTGCTATTGCATGGGAATGGATATCATCTAAATTTCTCGAAACAGGATGACTCAGAATCAAAACATGTGGAGGTATGATATATGTTCAAACCGTACATCAGTTGCATAACAAGATTAATACGAAAGCACAATAACAAGACAAGTGGTCTTAATCAATTTTATCTTCCTTTTGGGATTCGGCCGCTTCCTTTTAACCTGACCTTACATTCTCGGCAATATTCCCTGCCTTTTTCGGCTCATTCTATTCCGATCGGTTATTCCATTCTCACAGCATCGCCATCATCAAACTGTCCAAGGAACTGAGACTAATTCATTGTCTTGATATTCGCCGAACCGACAAATTTGACTTTAAAAAAGGCTCGAATTCTCTAGTGGAGAACCCAACAGGAAAAAAGCTCAAGCATCTGTTAAGATGGGTACACCGATGCTACCCCAACCTCAACCTCCATCTTCCTCTTCAAACAATCAATTCAACATGGCTTCTTACAACAATAATCCTTACCTCGCCATTTCACCAGTTCCAGCATCTGGCAGGAGTAAGTTCTATTTAATCTTGAGTTACAGTATGCCTTTTACTAGTATTAATTGCTTATTGTTGTTGATTGTTTGATCTTTGCAACTGGGTGGTTAACTGGTTGGTTCTACAGCACCAATGGGTAGGATATGTGACGCCTTGAACCGGTGCGGGAAGAAGGTTGAAGATGCTACAAGAAAAGCTGAGGCCCTTGCTGACAACGTTTGGAACCACAGTAAGTGTTTTCTCAATAGGATTATTAGCTATAAATTTTTACAGTTACTGTATTTTTTTTATCTTAGTGTCACATATCTATGTGGTTTCGATTCTAACATGTAGTTTTTTTGTCTGCAGATAGTTGTCTCTTTATATGTATGTAATTCTGGTTCTTACCTGCAATTTTATTTGTTTGAAAGCAGTCAGGGTTAGTCCTAGTCTTGCTGATGCTGCAGTGGCAAGGCTTGCTCAAGGGACAAAGCTGCTTACAGAAGGAGGGCATGATAGGTTGTTCCAACAGACATTTCAGATCTTGCCAGGAGAAAAGCTCTTACATGCATATGTTTGCTATCTATCGACTACTTCTGGACCAGTGATCGGGACTCTTTACATATCCACTCAAAGAATAGCCTTTTGTAGTGATTATCCTCTCTGTTATCATGCTTCTCCAGGGTACCAGCATTGGATGTATTATAAGGTATATCTCCTATACTTTTGATTCAATTCTCATTGCTAAATTTCAATTAAAGCTCGGGTTAAGAACAAAACTGAAATTTTCAGCTAAGAAAAGGAAATAAATGTCAGGGTACAGCTTGTTGCTTTTAAATCATATACTATAATACTAAAGTTACGTTTTAATGTGGCTTGAAATTTCATTCTGCTCTCCTTTCCTGTTATTCTAATGGAGTTCTTTTGGTGGGTTAAATTTACTACAGAGCATGTTGTTCCTTTCTTTCCGTTCATAGCCAGCCTCTTCTTTTCTTTTCCAGCTCAGATGCATATGTTCAATCATTTAGCACCTCTACCCTAAGCTTTAAGAAGCTCTGATTTAGTACCACAATTCATGAATTCACTTGTAAGTTTGGTCAACCTCCCAATTCTTCTGTCAGTATCCAACCCAAGTCCAAACCCGTCGTGTTTTAGCTACAGAGCAGCCATTGATTCTTCCTTAACTCACTCTGTCTCTAAGCTGCTTAAGTTGCTACATGAGGAGTTGTAACCTTTTTTGTGCTACCTTACTTGGATTATTCTTATATTCTCATATCAAATTTTCTTTACTGCTATTACTATTTCCATTTCAAGTTGTCTAGACTGAGATGCTGCTGCATCTAGCATTGTGAGTATTGACTTCTGATATTGCTATGTAGGTGGTGTTGGATCTTGATAAGGTAGCAACAGTCAATCCTTCTGCAAACAGATTGAACCCTTCTGAGAAATATATTCATATTGTCACCAGGGATGGTTACGAATTTTGGTTCATGGGGTTTATCTCGTATGACAAGGCACTCAAGTCTTTAACCGAAGCTTTACAGCACAGTCGCCATGCCTCAGTGCGATTCTAAGAAAATCACTCAGGCCTTTATCTTAGAAGTGTGGAGAAATGGCATGTGTGGCCGTTGTACATCACTGAAATGATATGGACTGATCAGCTAAGAGTAATGGAGTGTAATAAATCTCTCTTATCATCCTGAAGCGGTTTGTCTTTGTATTATTAAATGTGCTGAGAAACTGAGAGTGAGATGGGCATATTAATGAATTATGGGCGAAGAAGTGTTGTTCTCCATCCTTCTCTCCTTCCTTTTCCTTTTGGATTAAGGCCTACCGTGGAAAAACCAGTTTTGTATCAAACTGAAATAAGGATATGACTTTTTATTTCATGTTAGAAAGGGTAACACATCAATTACCACTAGCTTCGTTATTCAGCTATAATATTTATAAAAATATGAATGTTTAAAAAACTTTGACTTAATACTTGAAAAAATTCTTAAAATTAATCACAAAAATTTAAATAAATTTTTATTTTTTATTAAAAATAATTAATTTTTATATTTTTATTTTAAATCAATTAAGCCGTTAAGACTAACAATAGATTAATTGATATTAATCAAAATATAATTTATCATTTTATGCTTATGTAGTGCTGATATGATATTGATATAGAAAATGAAAATATCATATAATTATATCATTATAAAGCATGTCCTGTTATAATTTATTATTATATATCAATAAATCATATCAATATTATGTAATATAGAATAACAATTGATTAATTGTTATTAATTAAAATTTGATTTGTCATAATAACATGATGTTGATGTGAAAGATGAAAATGTCGTATGATCATATCATCATGAAATATATTACATTAAATATATTACATTATTATCTATTATGACATGTCATTATGTTATATCAATATCATATAACATAAAATAACAGTCGATAATTTGACTAATAACAATAAATTAATTAATAATTATAAGAGTTTATTTAATTTAAAATAAAATATAAAAATTTGAGTGAAGGTAATAAAAAATATAAAAATTTATTTAAATTTTTTTAATAATTTAGGAACTTTTTAGGTTTTATACCAAAAACTTTTGATTAACAAAAATAAATAATTTTAAATTATAATTTATTATCTTAAATAATTTAAATTATTATATAAATAACATTATAAATATACATAATAATATCATACAATAATTAAAATTTAAAAATTAGAAATTTTAAATGAAAAAATTTAATCTAAATTTAAAATTATCATTTTAAATATCTTTTATTATAAATAGTAATAAAATTTATTCAATTTGTAAGTAAAAAATATTATATATAATTATTTTTTAACAATGTTTTTTCAGTTTAATAATATTGAAACAATTAATAAATTAATATTGTAAAATTTGAATATTTATACTTATCAATAAAATTGAATATTTATATTTTAAATCTTATACTTTAAAAATTATTCATATTGATATTGATAATTAAAATATATATATTAATATGCTCAAAGACAGAGAACTGAAACTCTTCTTTTGCCACGTGAAGATCCAGTGAAATAGAATATCTTGGAGATAAGCGTCGGGACAGGTGAACGTTTTTGAGGTTTTCCATGCCTTTGACGTCACAGCCGCTTAAAAGTCCAAAACTGACCACTAACACAACACGGCAAGATTCCTTATATTAATGTTTTTGCCAATTATCTATATGTTTCTCTCCTGTTTTCCCTGTTACTTACTTTGTCCTTTTCTTCACAACTCTCCCAATAGCAAGGGAGGGTCTCAAGGTTGAAACCCTCTTATACCCGCTCTTTGCCCCTTTCTTCAGCCTCAGAAATGAAGGACATGGCAAATCCCCTGCCCTTTTTGGCTAGCTTCTTGTTACTTCTCTCCATGGTTCACCCAAAGGTATTTTGTTATTTTTCTTTTGTTTTCTTAATTTGGGTCTAATCTATCATATATTTCCATATGATGTGAAAAGATGCCCTGATATTGTTATGACTTTTAATAAATGGTAAATAGTATCGAGAATCTAAGTTATACCGGATCGGTTTCAATCTTTAGATTGATACTCTTAACTTGATGACCTTTTTTCTTTTTTGGAGTTGATAGTGGTGAAAAGACAATTGTTTTTGTAAGTCGTCCTCTTCAAATTACTTGCTTTAGGTAGCTTGCTTATTTATGATGAAAAGTTGTATCCTAGTTCAAAATAAACGGAAAAAGTGGTTTTCTCAAGGGAGACTTTGGGGAAGTTTATATACTGATACTGGACTCTTATAGAGTGTATTGCTGGTAGTTTTGCTTTGATGTGTGGCTTCCATCATTGGCGTGCTAGATTAGCTATTGATTAGATTGTTGTAATTCTGCTTCCTGGGTTATATGATAAATCAGATTCGTACATGCCTTTTATTTCCGGTTGTTGCTTGATTAGACATATGGTACAAATTTTATAACGTTGCAATGGGAACTTAGTTGATGCTAAATTGTAAGCAGGTGATTGCTGTGGAACAACTTTCTGAGGTCAAGCTTAACTCTCGAATCCTTCAGGTATTTTCTCCATTGAATGTTATTAAGAGAAAAAAAAGGTTTCTGTGGTCAAATAACAAATTATTAATTATTTACTCTCACGATGATCATCTAGGATTCAATTGTGGAACAAGTAAATGAAAATCCAAAGGCTGGATGGAAAGCTGCCCTGAATCCTCGATTTTCTAACTACACTGTCAGTACTTCCGGGACCTTGTTAGTGACCTTTCTCTCTCTGAGACATATGTTAGTAGTTCTGTGTGCTTAGTAGTTCCAATTTTGTATATTGGGTGCATAGGTTGGTGAGTTTAAGCATCTTCTTGGAGTCAAACCAACACCCAAGAAGGAACTTCTGGGTATTCCTGTTATAACTCATGACAAATCCTTAAAGGTGCCAACTAAGTTTGATGCTAGAACAGCTTGGCCACAATGTAGCACAATTGGAAGAATTCTTGGTGAGTTATGTTATGTGCTGGTTTATAAAATTTTGCAACTTTTGAACAATTGACTGATGATTTCCTTTTTACATGGTAAATCAATTGTTGGATCAATTTCCATATTGAAGATCAGGTGACAACATTTTCATTTCCCTCAATTTTTATATCTCATTTTTTATTTAAATTCTTAATATCTTTAGCTGCTGATGATTTAGGGTCACTGTGGTTCTTGCTGGGCTTTTGGTGCTGTTGAATCACTATCTGATCGTTTCTGTATCCATTTTAGCATGGTAAATGAAACTTTTGTTTCCAGAAAATGAGACAGCATTTTTGGTTCATGGAAAAATTATTTGTACTCACAAAATATTTCATTGCAGAATATATCTCTGTCTGTTAATGATCTTCTGGCGTGCTGTGGCTTTTTATGTGGAAGTGGTTGTGATGGGGGGTATCCAATTTCTGCATGGCGATACTTTGTGCGCCGTGGTGTTGTCACTGAGGAGGTATTATTATTACTATTCTCATAATTATTTCTGCGCACTAAAGACGTATAATTATAATCTTCATTGTTACTATTATCGCCCTTCAGCCTCTAATCATGGACAATTAGTTTCTTATTGTTTGTAGTTCTTTTTAAGATTTACATAAAAAGATAAGATTGTTTCATTCTAAATTCATTATTTCTTTCTCTTAGATTAAACCTTCCAAACTTCTTACCTGATTAGTTTTTTTGCCTCTTATTCTCTGTTGATGCATTTAATCTCTCTTTGTGTATTTGTGTGTGAGGGAGGATGTACTTTTTTTCAGTAATGAATAGAGTCTTCCTCTTGCAGTGTGATCCATATTTTGATGATATTGGTTGTTCTCACCCTGGTTGTGAGCCTGCATATCCTACTCCCAGATGTGTTAAAAAGTGTGTTAAGGGAAACCAACTCTGGAAGGAGTCCAAGCACTATAGTGTCGGGGCATACAGAATCAACTCTGATCCAGCTGATATCATGGCAGAAGTTTATAAGAATGGACCAGTTGAGGTCTCCTTCACAGTTTATGAGGTAAAAGAAAGCAGTGATAATTTTTCTAATTGAATTTGCTGCATCTCTTGCAAGGCAATTTTAATGTGGTCAGCTTGGCTTGCAAACTATTACTTTTGCTTGAACCCCCAGCGAGAGCTGGCATGCTTTTGGCCCGTAACTCGCAGATTAGTTGTCAGTCTTGCTTTTCCTTGAAAAGTGCTCCTGGTTGCATTACTTATATCTTTAACCCAAAAATTGATGAAAATAACATTTATTTAGGAGATATGTTGTGTTTGATATTCTAGATTCTTTATGATTGTACAGGATTTTGCTCACTACAAGTCAGGAGTTTACAAACATGTGACAGGCAGTGTCATGGGAGGTCATGCAGTTAAGCTTATTGGTTGGGGAATATCTGATGATGGGGAGGATTACTGGGTATGTTTTGATTGGTTGTGTGTTTAGGCAAACATCTTAGAATGATATAATTAATTGATTTAATATTTTGTCTTTCTACTTTCTCCCTATTGCAGCTTCTTGCAAACCAGTGGAATAGAGGCTGGGGTGATGTATGTTTTTCATCAAACTTTTCTCCACATTCGCTTAGGAAAAAGTGTCTTTAGAGCGCTTAAATATTAATGATCATATTTTGAATTACAGGATGGCTACTTCAAGATTAGAAGAGGCACAAACGAGTGTGGTATTGAAGAGGATGTTGTAGCTGGTTTACCTTCTACCAAAAATCTTGTTAGAGAGGTAGGTGATACGGACACTCTTGAAGATGCTTTGTTTTGAGAGTAATTCATCTATACAGGCCTACTACTCATTTACGTATATCAGTTGGGAGTTGCAATCATAAATAATAAGTGCATGAGCTGCCATGAAATTTCATCCTTGTTTTAATGTTGATTATCAAATGTTATGTTCTATCAGTTTGCAAGAACTTCAGCCGGTATATATATATTACGTAATGTACCCGCATGAGTTCTGATCAGCAACTACTGTATTTGGCCTGATAGTTATCATCAGAAATTTCCTTGTATGACAAAGTAAATTTTATTAAATTACGAGGTGTCATTTGTCCCTTGGAATTTGAGCTATCCTATCACTCTCGCTGGAACCATAGGATCCAATTTCAGGTGCATCTTTCTTCTTAATAGGACACAAAGCGTACAATCTAAATGCACAAAAGAAGTGGGAGATTGATTGTTATCCTCCCCATCATTTTCCACAATGAAATAATTTCCTCATAGGTTGCCTTATTCAGCAAAGCTAGCGTTAAGAGATGAGGGCAACATAGCTGGAGAAGGTGAGTGAGATGGTATGATTATTTAATCACATAGAAAACAATTGAACACTCTGATACCAAAGTATGAGTTAATATCAAAGATAACACGAGGGGAGTATTTAAAGAACTTATATGTAATCTGGCTGGCATAAATTGCTGAAATGATACAAACCATATCGGATAAGAACTGCTGGTCCTGGAGTTTCACATTGTCTGGTACGATTAAAAAACAAACCCATCTTTGCACCGACATATGCACTCGGCAAAATTCATTCTTGAATTAACTCCCTGGACACTTGTCTTCTGGATGCTGAAAATCAACAAGAAAATTGCTGAATTATGGGCGTAAAAGCGTTGTTCTCCATCTCCCTTCCTTTGATTTTGACAGTTGACACCTGATACGCGTGTAAATTTCTTTTCAAATAAAAAGAAAAATGCACATGTAAGTTACTAGAAACGACTTGCATTGCCTTTGCCTTCCCTAAGTGCTCGTTCCATTATTAATGTTTTAGAAAAAGAAAGAGAGAAAAGGAACTAATGTTAAAATAAAAGGGCAATAAAATTGTCAACCCACCAAGCTCTTTTTATGCCATTGAAGACAGAGTCTAACACAGTCTTTCCCATGTGAAAAAAATGTGAAACATATAAAGAAATGTATTTTTATAATAACTTGTCGGGTTTTTCATTTTTCAACATTTCAACGTCATAATCGTTTTAAAGTCAAAAACACATCGAGATCTCTCAACACGTCAACACCAAAAGATTTACTTCATTTATTGCTCTTTGTCGTAATCGGCTCTCAATAATAAGGATTTTCAATATTAGAGTTATAAAGTTGATTGAATTTTAAGTTTAGTTTTATACAATTCAATAGATCACTTTATACAATTCAATAGATCAAAATTTAAAAATAATTTGAATTTAAATTGATTGGAATTTGCAAGACATTCAATTTTCAATTATTTCAATTCAAAAATGATTAAAAATTTTTTTTATCTGAAATAATTTAACTCAAATCCAATTTAATACCTCTAATTATCGTCTCTAGTTAAATGGATTTTTGTGATCCCAGCATCTGTGTTGATGTTCTCTTCAAATTAAGAAAGAAGGAAAACGGTTAGTCCCCCAACCAAAGGAGCTGTTAAAGTTGCAATTGGAGCTTACTTGATGCTATATTGCTAGCACGTGATTTCAGTGGAACCACTTTCGGACATCAAGTTTAACTCTAGGTTCCTTGAGCTGTTTTCTCCGTTGAATGTCTTTTAAGGAAAACGAAAATTAAAGCTTCTCTTAAAAAGAAACCATTACATTCTTGCTCTCACCATGAACATGCAGGAATCAATTTTATGAAACAATTACATGAAAACCCCATGGCTGGATGAAAGGCTGCCCTGAATCCTCGATTTTCTAATTACACTGTCAGTTGGCAAGTTGCAGATCCTTGTCAATGATATTTCTCTCTCTCAGACACGTCTTGGTACTTCTCTCTGCTATGCATGCATACTGTTGCAAATATGTTATTTTTGGTGCCTAGCTTGGCTATACTGAGCAGCTTCTTGGAATCAAACCAACGCCCAAGACGGAACTTGAGGGTATTCCTGTTATAACTCATGACGTGGTTAGTAACTCATTGATTATCCAAAATTTTACTTCTTGTTTGGTCTCTCATTCTTGGTTGATGCATCTGCTACATGAAATTGTACTTTTTTTTCTCAGTATGATGAATGGATTCTTCCTCTTGCAGTGTGATCCGTACTTTGATACTGTTGGTTGTTCTCATCCGGGCTGTCGGCCAGTATGTACTACTCCAAGTTGTGATTTAAATTGTCTCGTTACAGGGCCGCGTATACAGTCAATTTTGATCAACATGAGATTATGGCAGAGATTTTTATCAGAAGGAATCGGTTGAGGTCCCCTTCACTGTTCATGAGCTAAAAAGAAAGATATAGCCACTGTTTTTAAATGAATTTCCTACGTCTCTTGCAGAGGAATCTTACTGTTTGGTAGCCTTGGCTTGCAAGCTGTTCGTACTTCTGCAAGAAAACCCCAAGCGACAGCAGCTGGCATGATTTTGGCCCTTAACTATATGTACATCAGATCAATTTTGTCTGCCTTGGTTCCGTGAAATCATGTAACAGGCGGTTTAGGGGATATCTTGTGGTCAAAGCTCATTGGGCAATGGGCGGGGAGCATTATTGGGTATGTTTCGATGCGTGTAATTCAGGCCAAAAATCTTTAAATTCACATATAATTAATTGAGTTTAATATATTATATATCTGCTGTCTCCCTGTTACAGATTCTTGCAAAGCAGTTAAATACAGGCTGGGTTGAAGTATGTTCCATCAGCACAAACTGTCTTCTATATAAAATATGCTTAAATATCAATTGTCATATCCTTAGAATTACAGGAGAGTTGCTTCAAGATTAAGAAACGAGTGTAGCGTTGAAGAGGAAGTGTTAGCTGGTTTGCCTTTGTAGTGTGGACACTCTCTAGGATGCTTTAATCTTGAGAAAACCTACCACTATCATTTAGGTGCCGGTTCTAAGAGTTGCAACTTGCAATCATAGTGTTTTTTTAATATATTGCGTTGATTATTGAAAATTTTTTGTTGTATCCTGCCGCAACTTCAACTTGATTCGTATCATTTACTATAATATTAGATATTACACCCGCATGATTCATGGGTGAAATAAAAAGCCCCTCTCTTTACTCAAATCCCCACAGCAGACTGTTGACAAATCATCAAAACACAAAATCTCCTCATTTTTTAAAGGCTTCCCTCACTTTCTTGAGACCCAAACACAGTTAAAGCTTTTATCAAAATACAAATTTGTGTCCATCTTCTCTCAATTTCTTTTTAATACTATCTTGGGCGATATATGGCTCTGTTTATATCTTTCCAAGTCAAAAATATAAAAAAAAATAAAAAGTCTACAACCAAACAAGAAACTTCTCAAAATTTGCTTCTTATGAGTCTACAAAATTTGCTTTAGAAGTTAGATGGCGGCGGCAACGTGGACGATATTGGAGCAAAGGAAACTGTTCTTTTCTCAGCCAATAATGGAAGTTTTCATTAAAAAACTGCAAGAAGTAGAGTGAAGACAGCAAAATAGCTACACTTTCTAACAAAAAACAATTTTAGTTCTCGTCAGACTAAATTATGATAGACACATTCATTGTACCGAGTAAACAATATCTGCATTCTTCAATAGTTGGACCTCAGCAAGGATTTCTTCATCAACGTCATCATCATCGTTATCCTATCATCTTCCATTTCTTTATCCAGTTCTTTCAATTAATCGTACACAGCGGCTTGAGGGGAGGCGGGCTAGTAGGGTTCCGTCTTTCAAAAATTTTTAAAATTTTAAAATATATTTTTATTTCTTAAAAAGTTTATAATTTTATTTTTATAAACATTTTAACATTTTTATAATATATTTTTATTTTTTAAAATTTTTGTAATTTTATTTTTATAATAATTTTATAACATGCCACAATTAAATAGAATTATCGAGTTAATTTGTTTTTGATTGTTATTGACTCATTCTTATAAAAATTGGATTTTAAATTTAATAAGAATGTGGTGAGTTACTCACTCTTCATATATCAATGATTTCAAATTGTTTAATGTTAAAAGTATATGCAACTTTACAAATTTTTATTACTCTGATGACTTTACTGAACATGATAAAATATATTTAAATTATCAATTGGATATATTCAAACTTTACATTTTTCATAATTAAATTTTAAAAAATGTATTTACACTTTCTAAGCTTTTCTTCCTTATTGACAAATCGATTAGGCTTGTCTTAACTCTTCCGGCTTATCTTCTATTGCAACATCATAGCATTCATTTTCTGTTATAAGACTAAAACTCGTAATAAAATGTTAGATGAGTTTTTAAGAAATTTATTAATCATTCTTTTTGAAAAGAAAATCATTCGAGATTTTGATATTGATTTAGTGATAGATATTTTCAACTCTATAAAAGACTATCGAGCTCAATTAATAATGTCGAATTTTAACATGCAATAGTTATTAAAAAATATTTTTATTTTGTAATTTTTACTTTTTTTTCATTTAAATTACTTTATGTTTTTGTTAAATATTGAATTTCTAGTATCATCATTTACATGTGAAATCTTGATTTCGTCACTTATAATACATACGTGTTTGGTTGAGTTAATAATTTTAAAAATTAAAGGGTAATTAAGAAGCAGTTTAGTATACCATTTACTAATTGGAAAGGGCGGTTTATGAACGTCACCCCATTGATTTTTCATTTTTTTTTTATTACGAAAGATATGGTCGCAACAATAAAATGATTTCTTGCTAAGATTTTACAAAGTTAGAGGTTGCCTTGTTCAGCCAGCAAAGCATGTCTACGAGATCACATGATTAATTCCGACATAGAAAATTAGTTTGACAGAGATACGAAAAGTGTGACATAATCAAAGATAATGACCCAACAAGAAATAGAAAACAGGCTAACCGAGGAGAGAAGTTGAAAACTTACAAGCAAGAACTGGAGTTGGATTTGACATCTTTGTACAAGCAAGTAGCTTTTGACTTTTGCTCACCTGGGCTTAAAAAAATTTAAGGGAAAATTACAAAAAAGGATAGTGGAGAGGAAATATTTAGCGATTGCGACAAAGGAAATATACTCTTTTGTCATTGATCTAGAAGGAAGTGGGAATTACCACCTTGTCTTTCGGCTTTTTATTTAATTTCAACTGGAAAGATATATTTAGTGACGAAATCAAAATTTTATATTTCAAAATGTACACGATACCTATAAAATAATAAATTTAATATGTGTGAGGATAAAATTTTAAAAATAATAAAAATAATTTATAAAATTTTAAAACTTTTGAAGAGGGACGGCTCCTACTAAGCCCTCCGTCCGCTTCCGGATATACCAAAACTGCTGGGTATGACAGTCCAAATTCCGTTTCGTTTCGTGGAGATTATTGTGTTGTTGTAAGCCAGATTAGGTGTTGTTCCATCGGATCTGAATTTGCCAAACTCATTAATCATTGTTAGCATTATCCAATCTCATCCAAAAAAAGTTGTTTCTAAAGTTTATCTGATTAGATCCTCGTCGAACGAAACTAGATCTGGTTTCAACAAAGAGAATTTTCACTAAACGGAATCAGATCTCATCGTATCTGGCTAATAAATCTAGAGCAAAGTTTTTCTCTCTCAAAAATGTGTTGTATTCCATTCTCGAATTTTCTTGAGGGAAATCCTTTGCTGTTTTGACCAACTTGTCCATTGGGTGCTGCTCATTTACTCCTTCCTCTTTTAAGAACTTGCATCCCTTTAAATTTCAATTATTTAGTTAAAGAGTTCGATAAAATAAGGGCTGTAATTCAGCTGCATCAATCCTCAAGAAAGTAGTTAAATCATTTAATTCATTATTCAGGTTTATCTAATTTTGTATACCATATAGTAATATGATATGGAATTAAATTAGTTTGACTTAAGATAGTTGTGTTTTATGTTTTAATTATGTGTATATGGTTAACACATGTCAAACTTATTTAAGACTCATTTGAAACATGTTTAATTAATCTATTATCACGTATTCATATAATTCATGATCTATTTATAATCAAATTAATTAATTATGTAAACATGCATTTATGCTTTGATTATGATCCATTTAAACTCTATATAAATACTTTTTTTATTAAAATTAATGTTAATGGTGATGAATTTTAAATATGTTATGCGGTATTTTACATTTAATAAACATAATCGTGTTTATATTTAATTATATTATATTTATTTATATAATTATTAATATTTTATATTTATCCGACACAATTAAAACAGGTGAATTGAATTACTTTAGGAAAAGAATTCAATCATGACGTCTTTACAAAGATGATGTTGACTCATGATTGCTTGGGGTCAAAAGGTTAATTAATTACTAGTGTGGTCAACTTGATTTGGGTTGTTGTGCTTTTATCTTAAGTGTTAAAAGAGAACACAAACACTTGCACAACAAAATTCAAATGGTTTGAGTCTTACATGATTCTCTCAAAGAACCAAAAAGAACAAGAATATGATTGTGGTCCCAAAGGCATGAAAAGTTGTTCCAATTTGAATGGGAGCCACCTAAACCCCTTTGGCATGCCATTATTAAACTATTTGAGTCATGTGCGTTAAGCATTAACTCCATTCATTTTCTTCCAATGGGAGCAGCTTTTGAAAACAATGAGCTTACATTTCTGGAGAGCTGCTGAGAGCCCTACAGAATTGAAGATTACAATAATGGGTGCATGAACCATGGTTTTATTATTCAAAACAAATCTGTGAAACAAAGAGCTCAACATTTTGGTAAGTGGTACATTTATTTGGGCCTTGGCATTTTGCTGAAAGACTGAAAGTAACATACCACCATTTCCTCTTTAGTGTTAAACAATGAGCACGTGTGAAACATGGCTTTGTGTTTAAACCAAGAATGAAATCCAAATCCTCTCTCATCACTTCAATTCACTGGGCTTAAAAGACTTATAATTGTGGTAAGTGGGAAACATGTTATTCTCTTGAAAGTGTTAGTACAAGTTCACAGAACTTAACCAGGCGTTAGCCTGGATTGTAGACAAACAGGAAGAAAACCATTTTGGTTATTGGAAACAAACAAAATGCAATAAATAGCAACAGTCCACTGCATCTATGAATGGGACGGAGGAAAGAACAGCATATTTTCTCAACACAGGCTCTTTTCCTGGTTCTGGCATCCTGCCATGCTAGCATTTGGCAGCATTCCCATTTAGTTTCGATGAATTTTAAATTTAAAGAACAAAAAAAAAAACAAAGGACAATACTGTGGGTGGTTTGTTTGTTTTTTTTTTTTTCTTTTTTCCCACCCTTTTTAAGCCCCGAGGAAAGTAAAAGAAGCAAGGAATTTACAAACAACGGGTTTCCCAATATTTGCATTTCCAAGTTATCCAAAGATAAAAAAGAAGATTAGGTGGCAATGGGCGGTTGGGCATCGAAGATCAGAGGGAGAAAGAACATCAACCGCAATAGCTCTGCCTTTCCCAGACGGGTTTTAGCAAAGCAAATAAACAATGAGATTATCAAATATTTAATTATCGAAAAGATTAGATGAAATAATAATTGAATTCTCTTAAACACACGTCTTTCACGTTGCTACTGTTCAGATGAAAACAGGAAAAAAAAGTAAAAATTAACATCACTCTGTCGTAGATTGGATTGATACAAAAAGGCCCCTTTTTTTCCCGTCCTCTCTGTTCTGTTTTTGTGATATTAAGTGGACACATGCACCAATAAACTCTCCTTTTTTTTTTCTCTTCTATATCTCCGTAGCTCCTACGCTTTCCTTTCCATTCCCTTTGCCATTGTCTCAAGCTAAAAACTTTCTTTTTTTTCTATATTTCTCTCCTGTCATTGGGTTCTTTTCTATCAAGGAAAAGGGTCAAGTTCCAATCTGAAAAGGATTGAAGGTGAATTTTGTTTATTCTACTCCTAATAGCTCTTCACCCCTTTTTTCTTGGCATTGTTTCAAGTGAAGCCTTTTCTTTTCCTCGTTTCTTTTCTGGCATTGGGTTCCTTAGAGATATCACGAAAAAGGGTATCGTTGGAATCTTGGGAAGGATTGAAGTGAATTCTTTTCTCTTCAGCCTTTCTTTTTGCATTGTCTTCTCAACTAAAAAACTGTTTTTCTAGCTCCTTCATTTTTTGGTACCGGGTTCCTTAGAATTATTAAAGAAACGGGTGAAGTTGGAATCTTGAGGAGGATTAAGTGTTTTGCACGAGAAGATGTCGATACCAAAGGAGCCAGAGCAAGTGATGAAGATGAGAGGGGGTTCGGTGTTGGGTAAAAAGACCATTCTAAAGAGCGACCATTTCCCTGGATGCCAAAACAAGCGCTTGTCTCCTCAGATCGATGGTGCTCCCAATTACCGTCAGGTTCTTTCTCTTAATTCCTTTCTCCCCTTTCCAGAGATTTCTTTTGCTACTTTTCTGGAATTGATAGGAATGGGCATCTAATTGCAATTCTTGCCTCTCTAGCTGGCTTTTTTCCACTACTCTTTGTAGTTATCTTATTGTTTACTGCTTTCTTGGATATCTTATCTAAAACAAATTAAAGGGATTGCTAGATAATATGTTTATTTTAGTTATAGGAAAAAAATTGCAACGGGGAATTAATTATGAATTTGTTTCACCTCATGTTTGCAGTCGAACAGTAATTATACTTAATGTATGCTTCGTACTTTCTTTTGACATTTTGGTTATCTCCACATGTCAATTCAACAAGTTTGCTGGACACAATAACATGTTAATAAGTGAGGGTAAACTGGTTCATGTTCTTTATGGTGAATTGCTCGTGTTGGATATTGCTTAGACTTACAAAAGCAGGGTGGTAATATCATAGGTGAATTTAGATTGTAACAGTATTAGGAGGCTGAAATATTAAATCTCATGGTTTACTATGCCCTTAGTTTCATCAATGTTATATTTCAATTATCTTTAAGTATCTTCTATGATGCAGATGCTGCCATGCTTACGTTTGTGGGTACCACTTTGAATTCGTGATTTAGCATGATCTATTTTGTTACTTTCGTGTTTATAACCCTTTTCCTTTGCCTTTTTTTCTTTGGTCTGTTATTAACAGGCAGACTCATTGCTTGTTCATGGAGTTGCAATACCAACAATTGTTGGAATTCAAAATGTTCTTAAGCATATTGGTGCCCAGAAAGATGGGAAGCAGGCACACTTTCTTTGGATTAGTCTTCGTGAGGAACCGGTAAAATTATTTCTCACCAATTGATTTCTGTTTGTAGATAAGTGCATGGACAGACTGCTAAGCTTTAGTTTACATGTGAGATGTTTTGCTCGACTACTGAAAACATGATTATTATAAAAATAATTTTGAGAATTGGGAGAAAAGTAGAAATTTGATTGAGTTTCAGGACCACTCATGCTATTGAAGATGCCAAGACTCAATCTAGGATGGACAATAATATGAAATCATAATAGAAAGTCAATCATGGAACAAGTAGGAAGTCTAAAACAAAAAATCAATTCCCAAAAAATAACCAAAAAATAAAATTGAAGAAGAAATGGGAAACAACCATGACTCAACTATATCTGGCTGAACCTGCTTCATCTAACAGACAATTGTTGTCTTGTGCATTCTGTCAACACCAGTTTTCATATGTGGCATAACGTTGACTAGTATATTTGAAGGTTGTAGGTCATAGTTATTGTCATCTCAAATTAATTGTCTTCATGCCATTCCCAAGAAACATTTTTTTTGGGCGTAATGTTGATGAATTGAACTGGAAAAATAAGTTCTCTCCTCCACCTCCCTCCCTTCTCCAACAAAAAGGAAAACCGTTTTTTTCTTCTCCAACAGTTTGACTGGAATAATATCAGCGTTGGTGTTCTTAGTGCTTGTTATGGTGTTGGTGAGATAAATTAAAACATAATACATGCATTCATTATTCATCAGAAACTTTATGATGAAAACTTTCTTCATTGTGGTGGGCGTGTTGTTTTGCATAAACTTTTTTAGAGTTTGGGAATTGCTCAATTTTGCTTATTCTAACATATATATATATATGTATATATATATTTATGTGTATATATTCTTTATGCTTAAATAGGTTGTGTATATTAACGGACGTCCCTTTGTTTTGCGTGACGTGGAAAGGCCCTTCTCCAACCTTGAATATACGGTATGTTAGCAGAAGGAAACTTTAGATGTTGTCATCTATTTATGACATCTGGTTTCTGGCTCCATCACTGTGTTTTAAGTTCACAAACTACTGTGTTCTGGCAACTATTATGTAATGTTCTTATTTGCTAACTTAGTGCTGGAACTTGACATCAAATGTACTCACCTTGTGGGAGGGTTGAGTTGATGATGCAAATATAAATGGTCTTTACACATTAAGTTTTAGCATGGCTGCAATAGAATGCTTCATTTTGTAGCTTTATTATACAATGCTTTAAGAGTTTGTGTTTTTATTATCGACCATTTATTGTGAATACTTTGTAGTTTACTTATCTCATGAGTCATGTGAGTATATAGTGTCTGAATTATTAAAGAGAAATTGGGTTTTAAAGTACAATATCCATACTCATATATGTAGCATGCATGCGCATGCCAAAGGCCTGCTGAAATTTCCTTTTTCTGTTTATTGTTTACTTGATTATAGTCTTTATGTTGAATAGGGAATCAACAGGCACAGGGTTGAGCAAATGGAAGCTCGATTAAAGGAAGATATTTTAATGGAAGCTGCAAGGTATTTCCTTTAATTGCACATTTTATTTATCTTGACTTGTAAACGTTTATTTGCTGTCTTTACCAATGGTTGCACCTGCCCTGTGTAATAGCCAATTTTATTTGGAAATCTGACATAGCAGATATGCAAATAAGATCCTTGTCACTGATGAACTGCCAGATGGTCAGATGGTGGACCAGTGGGAACGAGTTTCCTTTGATTCTGTGAAGACACCATTGGAGGTATAAGCTTTGGAAAATAAGACCTGACTGATCTGCCAAGATTTTGAATTATCATCTTGAACTCAATTTTTTGGGTGTTTCACTAGTATAGGTGTATGAGGAATTGCAACTTGAAGGGTACTTGGTTGACTATGAGCGTGTGCCTATAACGGATGAAAAATCACCAAAGGAGCTGGATTTTGATATTCTGGTGAGTTCCATGTTATTGGCCTTATACTGCATGATGATTTAAATAATTTATGAACTTTGTTTGCTTTTTGAGTCTTCCTCCTTCCACTTTGTTACATATTTCCTATTAAACTTCTGCTAACACTTGGACAACCAAATATTCCCAACCCAATTTTTCTTTATATAAATACCTGGGGTAATGTGGACTCACTCTTCTGATCAGTTGAACTTTTATTTGTTAAATTATGTCTTAGTATAATTTTCTTTACAGCCCGGTAATATAGTTTGAATGCAACTCTTTTAAACAGTGATGGTGGAGGGCTCTTGAGAGATTGAATTTTCTCTGAGTTTTGCTCTTGGGATGACTGATTGGAAATCTGTGGGTACTTTTTCCCCCTCTCTTTTGAGCTCAGTGACTTATATAGGAAGCACACTGAAGTGATGCAAAAGGATTCATATAGCTATATGAATTTTAAATTTTTAATGAATTTATTTGATGGTTTTCCTATAAAGAAAGAAGGATAATAATAAGGAGAGGTGTATCTATTTCCATGTTTTACATGATGTCAGGAGTATGGTGACTCGAAATCTTGGTTCTTAATTTTAAATTAAAAATCATCATAGAAATGCTTGTATTTGGTGCATTGATATCTTCTACATGGAAGCCTGGTTATGACCATGGCAGTTTTAGTCTATTTGAGAAAAAACTTAAAAGTGTGAATTTAATTTGATGGTTGTTATGTTTCATTTTGTGCATGAAAGATACTTCGCTATGAAGTTAATCTTTTGGTTTTATGATTATTAAACATGTAAGCATTAAAATCTGAACATTGCACTTTGCAGATAATGTAATATATTATCTGTTTATCT
Organism: Theobroma grandiflorum; assembly: GCA_036013995.1. Taxonomy (NCBI): domain Eukaryota; kingdom Viridiplantae; phylum Streptophyta; class Magnoliopsida; order Malvales; family Malvaceae; genus Theobroma; species Theobroma grandiflorum. Next base: position 5,377,307 of record CP142130.1, read on the forward strand.
TTTGTTTCCAGGTTAATAAAATTTCACAAGCTGACATAGGCACTGAGGTAATTTTTAATTGCCAAATGGGACGAGGAAGAACAACTACTGGCATGGTGATTGCAACTTTGGTTTATCTCAACAGAATTGGAGCTTCTGGTAGTGGTGTCTCTTTGTTTATGCAATTTTAACACAAACAGGCTGCAAATTTTCTACTATTTATGCCATCCCTGTTATCAATATAAATATCTTTACATTACTGTATTGGACTATTTGGGTTTTTTTTTTTTTTTTTGCTTGAATTTTCTCTTTTCTACACTAGTTTTCTTATGCCAAAATCAACTTCACGGTAAATATACTGAACTATAGGTCATTGACTTTATCTAGGCTAAGAAATTGTAACATTTGTGACTGAAATTTGATTAGATGTTGGAAGAAAGGAGAGCATATCTCATCCACAACCTGGAAAATTGTGGCGTTTCCGCATTTCATCCCTTTTCTTTTTTTCTTTTTTATCTCATTTTACATTGGTCAGTCAAATCTACCAGAGTGTAAATTGTCCTTAAATGTGTCCAGAGACAGAAAAATGCGTAATTTCACCTAATGTAACTTATTCTGATTTCTAATGTTTTTACATCTAATGACATAGGCATACCGAGAAACAATTCAATCGGCAGAGTTTTTGAGTCTGGCTCTAATGTCACTGACAATATACCCAATTCTGAGGTGGCAATTTGTAGAGGAGAATATGCAGTCATAAGAAGCCTGATTCGGGTCCTTGAGGTATTTAATACTGCTATTTGGCTCTTGGTTATTTTTTAACATACCCTTGGATCTTTTTTCTTATCAATAGTGACATTCCTTTAGGGTGGTGTTGAAGGGAAAAGACAAGTGGACAAGGTCATTGACAAATGTTCTTCAATGCAGGTATGGCTTTCTAAGTCTCCCATTGCATTCAGGTTTAGTTTCCAAGTTCCTACTCTAAACTTAATGCAAGTATTGTTTTAGATAGAACTTCTAGCTGGGAGACCATTGCCATAATTCCTTCCTAGGGACAAGATTTAATTGTCTTTATCTACATGCTTATTAAGTTTTATTATAGGTTTATACAACTCATAGGGTGTTGCTTTATATGCAAGTACAGAACTTAAGAGAAGCAATTGCCACTTATCGGAATAGTATTCTTCGTCAGCCAGATGAGATGAAGAGGGAAGCATCACTTTCATTTTTTGTGGAGTACTTGGAGAGATATTACTTTCTTATATGCTTTGCTGTATATATCCATTCAGAGAGAGCAGCTCTCCGTTCTAGTTCCTGTGGTCATACCAGTTTTGCTGACTGGATGAAAGCAAGGCCAGAATTATATAGCATTATTCGCAGGTAAAGATTTAATTGCAAGATCCTAATAAGAAGTTCCCTGTTTTAATTTCAGGAACTGATTCTACACCCTTCATAGTATTGATTTTGCACTCATAGAAGCAGTAGAGATACAAGTACCATATTTTTTTAAGAAAACATTTACGGGTCATATAGTGAGTCAAATGGAGCAAACATTTTGAGTCATGATGAGAACCGACTAATAGTAAAGTGTCAAGAGAAGCTGAGCTGCCTGAACATCTGAATCTTGCTTTGTTTATGTCATCAATTCTTACCATTTAGTTATGATGTGATAAAACATTGTGGATATTGTGGTGGTTGCTTATACTTCATGTCTTTGCCTTTACATGCTCAGTTGGGGTTCAGTTGAACTAGCGCCTTGTTGAATAGAAGTTGCCTGATCAGTTAAACTGCAAGAATGATTCTAATTCAGCCATTTGATGTTCAGTTGGTCTGGATTAGACGGCAACAAGTTGCTTCTCCCCAACCCCATTATTTTTCTCTCTTCACTTGTTTTTTTGTAAAGGAATCAAGAAGGGTAAATGCATTAGTAGCAATTCGATATGCTTATAAGATTATATTTACTGAATGCTAAACTGTCACCTGCATTGTTAAGGTTCATTTTCTCATCTTTAATATGATGCTAACTTTGTTTTCCAACTCATTTTTAAAAGAAAATAATCCCAACTATGGAATTTGTGTTGGTGCATGCATTAATTGGCAACTTATTGTTTCAGGTTGCTTCGGAGAGATCCAATGGGTGCACTTGGATATGCAAGTCTGAAACCATCTTTGACAAAGGTTATTGAATCTGGTGATGGTCGCCCTCATGAAGTGGGTGTAGTTGCTGCTCTGAGGAATGGAGAGGTTCTTGGGAGCCAGACTGTCCTAAAAAGTGATCACTGTCCTGGTTGTCAAAATGTAAGCTTACCAGAGAGAGTGGAGGGTGCCCCTAATTTCAGAGAGGTTCCTGGGTTTCCAGTTTATGGAGTTGCAAATCCAACTATTGATGGAATTCGATCTGTCATTCAAAGGATTGGCAGCGCCAAAGGTGGTCGTCCAGTTTTTTGGCACAATATGCGGGAAGAACCTGTTATCTACATTAATGGAAAGCCATTTGTTCTTCGTGAGGTTGAAAGACCTTATAAAAACATGTTGGAGTACACGGTAAATTACATTTAATTCTTGTCATATCTGTTAAAATTTTTTTGAAGATCTGTGTGGACCTGCTTTATGAACAGAAGGATCTCTAGTTCAGATGTTTCACACACATTGCAGTGTGAGTTATTGTGCTTACAGTATAGCATCACCACTGGTATTTGCTCATTGTCATCATACTCTATGTTTAGAAAGGAAATTAATTGAATCATTTCTTTGTTGTCTGGCAACGTATTTCTGAAAAATTCAGTGGACTTTCAGGGGAAAATGATTTTTTTGAAGCATGTGATGCCCAGCTATCTTGACTGTTTATTGCTTAATTGAACATTTTATTTCACTGCAGTAGATTTCAATAATAAGCTAAGCATGTTATGAGGACAGCAGGTTTGAAGAATTTTTAGATACGTGGACATGGATGCGGACACAAACTTAATTTATTGCATTTATATGTCATCTTGAGAAAGTGGAGACATGCATTTTATTTAATCCAAAAGGCAGTTAAAACCATATGGGCTGTCTTACTTTCTAGCGTGCATCAGGAACATGCCCTTAAGAAATTAAAATGAACTAAACTCACAGAATGGATACATCTGATTTGTATTAGCTAGAAATATAATCATTTGATTGTTGGTAATTGATATAAATAATAGTACTTGTACCTGAAATAAACATGGCTCTTTCCAAAAGAGTATCTATTTCTTTGGTTTGTGCAAATGGTTTCTGAGTCCCCCCTGTCCCATCCACTAGGGAAGAAAAGGGACAATTGTTACTGGAGTCTAACTTGATATCTTCATTCAGGGAATTGATCGTGAGAGAGTGGAGAGAATGGAAGCTCGATTGAAGGAAGATATTCTGCGAGAAGCTGAACTCTATGAGGGTGCTATAATGGTCATTCATGAGACAGATGATGGGCAAATATTTGATGCTTGGGAACATGTCAATTCTGATTCTATACAAACTCCATTAGAGGTTTTTAAATGCTTAGAGGATGATGGTTTTCCCATTAAGTATGCACGTGTGCCCATTACTGATGGCAAAGCTCCCAAAAGTTCTGACTTTGATACACTGGCTGCAAACATCGCTTCTGCTTCAAAGGATACTGCTTTTGTATTCAATTGCCAGGTATTTATTTTGCAAATTGTTTTGATGACTATTTGGATTTGCAGATGCTTATTACATTTTTGTGTCTGCATCTTTTTCTCACTCTCACCTAAATGTCATTGTTCCCTTTCTTTTCATAGATGGGAAGAGGGAGGACAACAACTGGTACCGTAATAGCTTGCCTTGTGAAGCTTCGTATTGATTATGGGAGACCAATTAAAGCCCTGCTTGATGACATGAGCCGTGAACAGGCAGATGGAAGCTCCTCAAGTGGTGAAGAAAGTGGAAGCAGTGCCACTAGATTGACCTCTAGTACTGTTAAAGTAAAAACAGAAAATGAGCGAGGCCGTGCATTTGGCATTGATGATATCTTACTGTTGTGGAAGATAACAAGATTATTTGATAATGGAGTGGAGTGCCGTGAGGCCTTAGATGCAATCATTGATAGATGTTCAGCACTACAGAACATACGACAAGCAGTTCTGCAGTACAGGAAGGTATTCAACCAACAGCATGTTGAGCCAAGGGTGAGGAGAGTGGCACTGAACCGTGGTGCTGAGTACTTGGAACGGTATTTCCGTTTAATTGCTTTTGCTGCATATCTTGGAAGTGAAGCATTTGATGGGTTTTGTGGACAAGGAGAATGCATGATGACATTTAAGAACTGGTTGCATCAGAGACCGGAGGTCCAAGCAATGAAATGGAGTATAAGATTGAGGCCTGGGCGATTTTTCACTGTCCCTGTAAATATTCTTCTCTGTCTAGAATCAAGTCAAGGGTTTAATGAACACAATGTTCTAAGTTTGTCATATTTTGACATTTTTATCTTTCGTTTTTATTATGCTTGTGCGACTAATTTTGCTTCTTGAATGCAGGAGGAATTGAGAGCACCACATGAATCCCAACATGGAGATGCTGTAATGGAGGCCATTGTGAAAGCACGTAATGGTTCTGTTTTAGGGAATGGCTCTATACTTAAGATGTACTTCTTTCCTGGTCAGAGGACTTCCAGCAATATCCAAATTCATGGTGCACCACATGTTTTCAAGGTTTGTTCAAAAGAACGACTTTTTTGAGATTGTTATGCTGTAAGGCCGTCTAACCATTAAGGTCATTATAGCGTTGATATATTTAGCATTCTCCTTGATGTTTTACAAGTTATATTTTACAGTAAATGTTGTCCATAAGATAGGTATTTTCTGTTAAATCGACAAGCTTCATTGCAGTAAATCATGTCTATTTACCTTTTCAAGAGTTCATTTCAAAGTTACTGGTATATGAGATGTAACATCTTACTCAATGTGGTTCATCAAATTGTGTCAAGATTGTTTTTTCTTCTCAGTGGTACATGGAAATAAGTCTTTCCTTTTTTATCTTTTAGACTTGCTTGTATTAGATTGAGTTCTGTCTATTTAGGTTTGCATTCATGGCAACATATTATTATAGTTCAATTCCTCTTACCCCATTTCAAATTTCTAGGTCACACGTGCACTAGAAGCATGCATATTCTTGGTCTTAATTTTGTAAAAAACAAACCATATAAATGATTAAACATTGGCAGAATCCCTATATGCCTTTGACACCTGTTTGTTCTAGGTGGATGAATACCCTGTTTATAGCATGGCAACTCCGACAATTAGTGGTGCTAAGGAGATGCTAGCATATCTGGGTGCCAACAAGTCCAAGGCAGAAGGATTTGCTGGTCAGAAAGTGGTGGTGACTGATCTGAGAGAAGAGGCAGTTGTGTACATTAATGGCACGCCATTTGTACTGAGGGAGTTAAATAAGCCTGTTGATACCCTAAAGCATGTTGGAATTACTGGCCCAGTGGTATGTCAGCATGAATGTGGTTTATTGTTTATGGGTTAGTTATTAAGTGCCAATTACTTACTTCTTGCATTGTGACCGTACTGCAGGTGGAACACATGGAGGCACGGCTAAAGGAAGATATATTATCTGAGGTTAGACAGTCTGGAGGTCGAATGCTTTTACATCGTGAAGAATATAGCCCATTATCAAATCAGTCCAGTGTTGTAGGATACTGGGAAAACATCTTTGCTGATGATGTGAAGACACCTGCCGAAGTATATGCAGCTCTAAAGAATGAGGGGTATAATATAGCTTATAGGAGGATACCATTAACTAGAGAGAGGGAAGCTTTAGCTTCTGATGTGGATGAAATCCAGAACTGTCAAGATGAGTGAGTATCAGTATATCTAGCTAGTGCTTCATTGATCATTCTTTTGAAGTGACACCTAGAAATTTTTGTTGTGTCTGGTTCTACCTACATATATACATGCATGCATGCACCAGGGTGTCTAGGCAGGGATTTTTTACCAGCTAACATTTTAACTTGGGATATTATGTGCTAACTGCTTGTTAGGTGAGGTATAAGCGAGTGATATACAGTGGCTAGGTTTATAATCATTTTGGGAAATTTTGCAACACAATCTGAAAATTGTCAATATGTTATCAGCCTGAAAGATAGAATATTCTTTTGAAAGGCGGAAGGAAAATAAAAGATGAACTGCATCATTCTGTTAAGAAATTGCTACTGCCAACTAGAATGCCCACACCATATCAGTTTTAAAAAGGCCAATAACATCTTTAAAGATCTTTTGTTTTTTTAAAGACTAGATTTATTTACATCAGGACCATTTTTGTTATTATGATGCCAAGAATTTGAAAAAGCATTTTCTTTTGTAATTGGTTAAGAGGCTTTGAGGTAAAGACAATTTCTTTTTTGATCAAAAAAAATGGAACTGCAATTGTGAATATGCTTTAAAGTGATTCCTTTGAATCAAATATTGTTTTTGAAGCTGCAATTATGTCTTGTACAGCTCCTCACAGTGTTACCTTTATGTATCACATACTGGATTTGGAGGAGTTGCATATGCAATGGCAATCATCTGTAGCAGACTTGATGCAGAGGTGAAGTTTGGGACATCTAGTGTTACACAATCATTGGCTGATGCACATCTACTTTCTACCCTTGAAGAAAACTTGCCATCCCGACCTTCTGATGAAGAAGCACTAAGGATGGGTGATTATCGTGACATACTAAGCCTTACAAGAGTTCTCATGCATGGTCCCAAAAGCAAAGCAGATGTTGATATCATTATTGAAAGGTCTGTCTCCTTTCCTTTTCTTTTTTCCCATTATTTAAATTTCTTTTAAAAAAATTGGAAGGGAGTTTTCTTCTCACTGTTTTACAATTTTAGCAACATGTATAATCAGATTAGTCATTCAATGGTCCGCAAAAGTAAAAATGATGAATTGTTCTGCTGATATCAGCAATATCTTCTTTTTGGGACTCAGTTGAACATGCCCCTCCCACTGCTTGTTTAATTTCTTATTTCATGGCTTTTATTTTGTTTCATATTTTTGGGCAGTTGGTTTTTTCTTCCCCAAGTCATTTAACCAGTCAGGTACTGGCCTTTTTTCACCCTTTTATGATGCTGAGTTTCTTCCTTTTTGGTGAAGGTGTGCTGGTGCAGGGCATTTACGAGATGATATCCTTCATTACATTAAGGAACTTGAGAAGGTCACAGATGATGATGATGAACATCGGGCATACCTTATGGATATGGGCATAAAGGCTTTAAGGTGAGTTGTTGGATTTTACCGCCTTCACCAAATAGCTTGCTCGATAGTCTTTTCCTTTTGATTGATGGGCTCAATTCCAAGGCCATGGTCCTCTTTAGTTAGTTATTGCTAATGAAACTTGATGGTGCCAAAAGTTGCTCCTTTATCATTCTATTATGGTTTGAAAATTCTAGTATGCTAGATTGAGGTTAGGTTGCTTATTTTTGAGGAAAGATGTTGCCACTAAGATGCACCACCAAGTGTTTTATTTTCATAATCCATAAACTTGTATTTGTTTATTTGCAGGCGTTACTTCTTCCTCATCACATTCCGGTCTTACCTATACTGCACATCTCCAATTGAGACAAAATTCACTTCTTGGATGGATGCAAGGCCTGAACTTGGACATCTCTGTAGTAATCTTAGAATAGATAAATAATTCGGCATATTGTACAGGTTACGACGTATGTACAGTTGATGATGCCTATTGTAGTTTCTCCCTTCGTAGTTCGCCTCCAGTTTTCCCACTCCCACCAGTGTATCATTGATTGCTTTATATCAAGAGAGTCAAGTGATTTGGTGATGAGAAACCTGATCAATTGGCCTGTGGTGTCTACTGTTTTTAGTTTAAGGGAGGCTGAGCAGGTTGGAAAATTCATAGGATCAGAAGTCGAAACCCCTTAAAAGAGTAGGGGTGAGTGTCCAAGTTTGCTGAGAATCATGGAGTAGAGATATATTCTTTTTTTCCCTTTCCTCTTCAAAAAATTTTATCTTCAGAATGGCAATTGTACAAGTAGAACATGTTAATACTCAAATAGCAAATTACTCCGTATATTTGGTCGACTGCAAGAGTTTTGCTTCTTTTCATTTCGCTTTCTGTGTCTTATTAACCTTTGAAAAGGAGAAAAAGAAGTCTTAAGATCTTCAAGCTTTTCTTTCTTTGGACCAACTAGAAAAAAAAAAAAAAAAAGAAAGAGGAGGCCTTAAAAAGGGGAATTCATGGATATCTGATATTGTCTGGAAAAGCTATAAATGTTGACGTTACTTAGCACTGCCATGTGAATCTTCCCATTGCTTTGAGAGATGTTCAATATCTCTTGTCAGGTGATCAAAGGAGGTCTTAAATCTGAAAATATGTGCAAATAATAGAATAGAATACCTTAACTTTAATAAGTTGATAAAGAAATGAAGAGATCGGTAATCCTGGGCCGCTAGCCGACCGCAACTGACTCACTGATCGTTTATGAAAGATGAAGGGATATTTTGGCCGTTGCAGTTGCAGGGAGAGAGAGAGAGAGAGTTTCAGTGTGAGAGTGAGACCCGCACCCCCAGTATTTTTCACTCCCTTTCTTCGAAACTTGAGACCTGACTCTGGTTTCAAACTTATTCCAATGAGTAAAATTAGAAACAACAAAAAGCTGTATCATGATTCTAAAGGTCGGTGGTGGGGTCTTTGACAGGGAAAACAAAACTTTGCCAGCTTTTGCCTCCCATTTTTGTGCTTGGTCAGTAAATATCCTTCTCACCGGACATTGTTATTCTGATTCTTCCTCTTAATTTCTCGGTTTTCTTTTCTTTTGACGCAAGAAGAAGAAAGAAAAAAAAAAAACGGTTGGGTTTCCATAGTACCATATTAATGCATGCACATGCAAGAAGGAAACCCCAAAAAGAGGGAAACAGCGTACGGTCTTAAATGCATCATGAAGGCATTTAACTGTACATAAGCATCTTTGTTTAAATGGTAGACTTTTTATTCTATGTGCTGCTTGAGAATCTCGATAACTTAACTGGGTTTTCATTGGAAAGAGATTTTATAGGTATAAAGTCGGTGATGTTGGGTGTTGGTCTTGTTCTTGGAGCCATTCCTTGCTCCATCTTGAGGCAATTTTATTTCGTACATCTTTCTTTCTCTCTAATATTCACCCTATAAAGAATGCATTAATCTGGCTCGTGCTTAGAATCTTTTCTTTCCTTTATATTAAAGGATGTTTTAATTTTATTTCATCACGTTCATGTGTTTACATTTCGTAATATACCATAATATGAAATTTCCATTTTTTATAATTGAATTATTCCTCAATTTAGTAAGATTGTGCGAGCTATTCTTCCTTTTTAAAGCTTTCGGTTTTATATTTTATGATTGAGTGGATTATATATTATCAGGTCGGCTCTAGTCTATAGAACAAAAAAACACTCTTGTAACATATAATTGTAAATATTGCAGAGAAATTTAAATTGTGTATTGTATTTTAATTGGCTAATAGAGTTGTATAATAACTCTAACAAAATATTTTATATAATTATGAAACTAGAAATTTCGAATCTCAATAAACATTGGCATTGAAATTGAGGTGAGCAATACTATCATCAAGACAGCAGAGAAGAGCAATTAACAGGAGATATCAAGAGGGAGAATTCAAGAACTGTAACGAAAAAGGCTTGTTCTTGGGCTCTATATTCTTTCCTTGAAGAAGGTAAATCTTTAATAGTAAAAGTTTCAGATTAGCGCATTGCCAAAGGAAGAAAAATGTTCAGTTCTTGCTGTGTTCCATCGTCAAAGTTGCCACCATTCCAACGGGACAGACTTCTGTCATCTTCATTCTTTGGTAATGCTGTGGGAGTTGGGCAATCCAACAGTGCGCTCTCTGGTATTCGGATGGGAAAAATGAACATTCCTAGGAGGACATGTGCTGCAACCAAAAGATTTTCCACCTCAGCTGTTCTTGCTGATGTTGCCAAAGATTTCATGGTAACTTTGTTCTGTGTTTGTATTATGTAGAAGTGTACATTTTTTAATTTTCATTTTTGTTACTTGATCAATTTTCTAGCACTTAGTATGGAACGATTACTGAATTCTGATTCTTTTCCAACCCTGAACTTGCAATGCAGGCTTTCCGGGCAAATATTTTACCAAAACAGGAGGCAGACCCCAAGACTGTTGCTTCTATCATATTAGGTGGTGGAGCTGGAACTCGGCTCTTTCCCCTTACTCGAAGAAGGGCCAAGCCAGCTGTAAGCTAATTTGAAATATTAGATGGCACCTTAAATTTATGTAAATATCTCTAAGATTTGCATGATTTGTTAGGTACCAATAGGGGGATGTTATAGACTGATTGATGTTCCCATGAGTAACTGCATCAACAGTGGAATTAACAAGATTTACATCCTCACCCAGTTCAATTCTCAATCTCTCAACCGCCACATTGCTCGGACATATAATTTGGGCAGTGGTGTGAACTTCGGTGATGGATTTGTTGAGGTATGTGGAAATTCTGAAGATCTTAGAGTTTACGTTTTGAACTACCGATGCTCCAAACTGTTGTAGTGCTTTGTTGCTTATGGTTAGTGAGAAAGGATTTTACAAAAGATTGTATAAGAAGGAGCATTAACATGTTTGTTAAAGTGATTAAACATAACATGTTCTCTTTTATCATGTCTCTGCTACATATGCTTCAAATTCTGCTCCTTGTCTTGCCATAGGTGCTAGCAGCTACACAAACATCTGGTGAATCTGGAAAGAAGTGGTTTCAGGGTACCGCAGATGCTGTAAGACAATTCATCTGGTTGTTTGAGGTACGAGAAACTTGTCTGTCCTTGTACTGTTTTCAGATTTTCTCCCTTCATAATTGCTCTGTGTTTTTTAATTCAGAATAGAAATGAATTCTTGTATCCTCAAATAGGGTGACATTTTGTGGTAACTTGTGTAGGACGCTAAACATAGAAATATCAAGAACATTCTGATATTATCAGGTGATCATCTATATCGAATGGATTACATGGACTTCTTGCAGGTTAACCACAGCTTCTCCCTTGATTATTTACCTTCCTCTGTTGTCATTTATACATTATATTTGCAGGCTTTATTAAAAACCTATCTCTATTGCAGAAGCACATTGATTCTGGTGCTGATATATCTGTTTCTTGTCTCCCTGTGGATGAAAGGTGAATATTTTGAACCAAAACTTGCCTAGGTTTTCAGTTAAATTTGCTTTCTTGCCTTGTGTAAGACTATATTGTCACCTGTAAAACGACTCTGTATTACAAAAATTGGTTGACCATTTCTTTCACTTTTCTTCTTTTTCCCTGGTTAAAGAAATTATCTTCTTATCCTGCAGTCGTGCCTCTGATTTTGGACTTCTAAAGATTGATGAAAATGGACAGATCAGACAGTTTCTTGAGAAACCTAAGGGTGAAAGTTTGAGATCAATGGTTGGTACTTGTCCTTTGTTCTTCTGATGTAAATTTTGTTTTAAACTAAAACTAGCAGTTAGCTGATTGAAATTTCTTATCTTGACAGCAAGTAGATACAACTGTGCTGGGATTAACAGGTCAAGATGCAAGGATATCACCATACATTGCATCAATGGGCATATATTTATTCAAGACCGAAGTTCTACTGAAACTACTCAGGTAATAAAGCTCGAGATGCGAAGGATCTCCCGTAAACTGCATCAATGGTTTGCTTCAACTAGAAAAGATATACTTTTTCTCTCATCAATACTGTTATCAATTTATTTTAGAATTGTAGCTGCCAATTTAGACTCAAAGCTGAACCATTTCAGTGTTTATGTTGCCAATTCTTAAGGTGTACAGCAGCAAAAGATGATGTTTCTGTTTCTCTATTGTTTTTGCTTCTTTAGGTGGCATTATCCAGCAGCCAATGATTTTGGATCTGAAATCATTCCGCTGGCTATGAAAGATTACAATGTTAAGGTAGACCCTCAAAAGATAATCAGGAACCACTTTTACTTGAGAGTTGCCATTTTCAATAGTTTGTAGTAGAGCCTCTAAGTTGCAGTTATTTGTACATGGCAGGCATATTTATTTGATGGCTACTGGGAAGATATCGGAACTATAAAATCCTTTTTTGATGCAAATTTGGCCCTTACAGATCAGGTAGTCCTCTTTTAAATTATTCCTGCTGTCTTTCCTTATCCAACTGTTAACACTGTTGCCACGCAAAAAAAAAAAAAACTGTTAACACTGTTATCTCAATGTTTAAAGCCTCCCAAGTTTCACTTCTATGATCCCCTAAAGCCAATCGTCACTTCTTCTCGGTTTCTACCACCAACAAAAATAGAGCAGTGCCGGGTAATAATTTATTATATGTGATTAAATGGCATGGCTAAGTTGATGCATGTAGAGATCATGCCGTATACGCTTGCTTATTGTAGGTCGTGGACTCTATAATTTCACATGGTTGCTTGTTGAAAGAATGCAGTGTCGAGCATTCCATCGTGGGAATTCGTTCAAGATTGGAATACGGGGTGGAGCTAAAGGTGATTTTTCCTTTATTTATGTATCTTTCATAAGCTTCCTTTAATTTTGTTTCATGCTCTTCTGGTCGAACAAATTAACTAGCTAAGTCTTCTTTATATATGGTCCAAGTATGAAAATAAAGTAAAAAAGTAGCAGCACCGTTCTAGAAGACAAATGGGAGTTGTGTACCCTGAAAAGGCTATGTGATACTTATATATGCATTGGAAGGAATACTATCTAATAGTTAAATATGATGGAAGAAAGCATGTTATAAACTTTGAGCAGATATAAATATTTTGAACTCAGCATTCTTTAAGATCGTCCTGGAAAAATGGCATCTAGCTCGTCTGCGGTCTATTCCACTGCTTTATAATAGCTCTTTTCATCCACATGTCAAAATGTCGTCCTCTACATTACTGCATCATTGTGTTGCTCTTAACCAATTTTGATCTCTAACTTTTGAGTACCCTAGATGGAGCCAATAGGAGCCAGCAGCCAATCTTTAACTATTTGAAAAGTATAATTTTCACTGATTCTACAGGATACATTGATGATGGGTGCTGACAATTACCAAACCGAGGAAGAGATAGCATCCTGTTTAGCAGACAGCAAGGTTCCTCTAGGCGTTGGAAAAGATACCAAAATCATGTAAGTTTGCTTTGACAGTTTCTTCGCAGTCAACCACTATGAGAGATATGTAAGAATGATGTAAATGGTAATGATGTGCATCCCAGTTTCAATTTAACCACGTACTGATTAAGCCATTATTATTCTCTTAAAGCATCATAGTTTTTGATGGAATGGCATCACGGATTTTTTAGAAATTTTAAAGCTTAATTCAGTGCTTGTTACTAAATCTATCTTGCAGGAATTGTATAATAGACAAGAATGCAAGAATTGGACAAAATGTTGTCATCACAAACAAGGATGTAAGTTACTTGCTCTTTGTAATAGGGAAGGAATGTGATTTTTATTATGATAGTTTGGTTAATATTACAGTAGTTACGAATCAGAGTCTTGTGGCACTAGTATTTTTTTATAAAAAAGGTAGTATTTTTGTAAAGAAGTTTTGGACAAAGATAATGACTAAGAATTTTATTTTATTTTTTTCACTCATTTTTGGTTAAATTGCAGAATGTGAAAGAGGCAGATAGACCATCCGAAGGATTTTACATTCGTTCTGGAATTACTATAGTTTTAAAGAATTCTGTAATTAAAGATGGAACTATCATTTAGTACATTCTTCTAAGGATTAATTACATCCATTTTGATTCACCAAAATTTGTTTTGACATTATTGTTTGTAGAAAAATTTCAATAAAGTGATGAACTTGATTTGCAAAGAGATAAATGTGAAGTTTTCATTATAAAGTTAGTTTTTGTAGCTGTTCAAGACGCTAGTTGAAAAATATTTGTTAGAACTTCCGTGAGTTTAGGGTACCAAATCATATTTGTTATTTTATTTTAGTAATTCAGTCTGCTTTTCTTGGTAAAAATTATTACTCAACTTGTTCGTAAATCCCATGTTGTTAATAGAACCTAGTGGTACTAAATCATTGTCTAAATGTAGTTTATTAGACATTTGTTCAACTAAACTCATCTCACGATGCCGCCTGTTGTACATTAATACCTAAGGCATCCCTCTGTCATCTTCAAGTGAGAGATGATAGCTTCTGAGACTGCTGAGCAATGACATGAGCAGTTGAAGGGCTCTGTTCCAAAACAACTTGATAGCCATCTCCCATGTTATCCATTCCAAGGCTTAAGAGTTGCCAAAAGAGCCCACCAGCACATGACCCCCCACTTCTAGCACTGTTGTAGATAGCATCGTAAATCCTTTGGAAATAGAAGTTTCTCTTCTCCAAGCTGTATCCAGGCAACTTGAAAGACTTGCCGAACTCTCCTATCAGAAGTGGTTTTCTCAGTAGTGAATTACAGTCCAGGATATGGGATTGGATCCATTTGTCCACAAAAGCAAGCTGGGCCTCTTCGCTTGAATTTGTTGATGGTAACCTACGATTGGATTCAAGAAAAGAAAAATCAATTCCCCCCTTCCTTTTGGTGCAGAACAGAGGATACCCAATCAGTGAAATAGCACTAAAGATATTACCATTGTTCAGGGTACAGATGAATAGTAGCAAAATCGACGTCGGGGATCTGATTATTAGAAATGAAATCAGTCCCAATAGGAGAGCTATTTGGATTGTATTGTTTCTTCTCTGGCATCGATTCCCCATAAAATCCTTCAAGACCTATTTCCAGTAGGTGATGATTATCAATGCCCTTGACATGTGCAGCCATTTCTTTTAACCAGTTCTGTTAAAAAGAAACAATTGGATTAGTCCTGGTTCTATAAGCATACCAGTTTGATTATGTGTTGACAAGTTCAGCTTCAAAATGGGAATTAGAATTACTAAGCAAATACCAGTACATACAGTTAGCTGTATAGCAAATTCCTCTAATAATACGGCTCAAAATTCTGACGACATGATTGAGAAGTTGGTGAGATCTATATGTAGCTTATAAAAGTCGGTAAAGTGGGTTGAAGAAAACATCAAACCACAAGCTATTAGAGGAAAGTTTAACAACTTTACAGAATTCCAAACAAACACACAAACTAGCAGAAAGAACAAAGGGAGCAAAATTGGCGGTCACCATCATCATCAATATAGGATTCTGATTCTCCATTGCTCTTGGAAAGTTTATCGTTCATATGATTCCATGTGGAGTTACATGCGTGCGTGTTACGGACCTTAGCCAGACTAGTTAATCAGTTCCTTATCATTTATCAATTTGTAACAACAAACCAAATCTGTTCTTGTTATGTTCATATATATCATCTAGTCACTTTCTATCCGTGACAATTGATCATATCAATCTATCTTTTTATCCTCCAATGCGAAATGGATTTTTCTTTAGCTGTGATGGGTTGAGTTCTTTTTTCCCATGATATGAAAGCTCAATTACTCTAAACTGAGGTAATTTGTTTTGATTACTGTCTTATTCACATAAGCCTTTATTATTTCCACTTTCTAGCAGTCACATGATAATGAGAAAACCTGAAACCATAATTTGTACGTTGTTCGCATGAGTCGCTTTTATGTGTCATTGGACAAGACAAGACTTTTAACAGGCAAAATTAGCTTAAAATCAACCACAAATGGAGAGAGGGATACAGCGAGAGAAACCTGAAGGTTAGCTCCAGAAGGGTCACTAGGGCAACGGGGTTCATTCATGAGTTCCCAAGCAAAGATTGTAGGATCGTCTTTATATGCCACCCCGGTAATCGTGTTGATTCTCGTGAGCACCGCCTGCAACCATCGTTATCCTGCCATAAGTCCATAACTTAAAAAGCAACAAAGATCTCCTCCAGTCCTCGTCACCCGAAAAGGAAAATGATTAATACAGTGTCAAAAAGTGATGTTACTACCAAATAAAAAAAAGAAGGGAGATTTAGCCATGGCATCTATATTCCTAGGATGCGACAAACCAAACCTGTTAAAAGTAATTAATTTATGTCTATATGATTTTGATATCTTTTTTTTTTATGACTAATTAAAATATGACCAATATATATCATTTTTGCAGTTTCTTCTAACAGAATTCAAGGATCAGACTATGAAGTCAGCCCATCTTTAAATTTAGGTGGATGAAGCCAGCAATCATAGAGTGGACCCAACCAGGCCGAGGACCTGGCGTTCCTTTCGTTAGGTTCATACCATCCTTGCAAAACTGGAAAAGTTTTTACGAAACCCCCCGGTTACAGTAATGATTTGACGACCAGACAACAAAGCCCCAAGTAATACGGAAATTAGTTGCAAGCATTTATGAAAGGGAAGAAAATGGGGTTCAAGAATTTAACACAAGTTCCAGGAAATCAAAGCTGTACACCAACGTACCTTAACATGATTCTTGTAGTATTGTTTGACGAGAGAGTTAGTATAAAAATCATCTTCATTGCTCAGGCTCTGACCTCCTTGCTTTGCCCATTGAACGTATTTATCTTTTCCTCCAAAATCTTTGAAGTTATTCACCAAACTCAGAATCAAGTGAAACCCATACTTCTTAGCTTCAGCTACAACAAAGTCCAGTCCCTGGAAAATAATTTAACCATAACGTTAATAACAATAACAATCAATGTCCCCATTAAATTAGTCAATCTCAACTGAATACGACCACTTTTCTTGTAATTTCCACAAATCCCTCATTGCATTGGAAACAAGGAAACGAAATCGTTACCCAGAAGAAAAAATGAATATCTGTTGTTACCTTGAACACGTCCTCATTGTAAGAACCAGGAGAATTCTGAAGGGGCTTGTAATCACCATCGTTGAAAGCCCAAATTCTTGCTACATTCATGCCATACCTTGAGGCTTCTCGAAATGTGTCCGTGACCTTGATCTTTGTAGAAGGGTCAGATGCAAACATCATCATCCAATAAGCATTGAAGCCATTCAGGTAAAACGGCTTTCCATTCATGACAAAGTTGGTTCCTCTTGTTTGAACGAAGGAAAGTGTACTGCCGCCAAGGTCAGGCCGAGCATGGCAAATTTCACGGTGGAAGATCATCATCACCGTCAGGATTAACAGGAGAAAGCTGTTGAAGGAACGATTTCCCTTCATTGCACAGGACCTGGAAACTTTCGTACGGAGACAGTGTAGTCAATGAAGCACTAGCGCCAGTGATATAATAAAAGTGGTTTACAGTTTGTTCCTTGTAACAAAACTATAAAAAGGACAACGAGGTGGAGCAAATATACAGGGAAGGGAGGAATGGAACTTGAGAGTTAACTTGTAGATTGTGTATCATTGGATTGGTGGCGTGGTTTAAGTAGGGCAAATTTATACGTAATACATACTTACCAATGCATTTATCATCACTTTTCATACTGTATTATACTCATTTTTTCCAATGAAGCAAACTAAATACATTTTCGTTTTCCCTTAGCAACCCATATGAAGCCAACTTACATGTACTAAAAAGGGATAAGGAAATTTTTAAAAAAATAAGAGATAAGGGAATTAAATTAAATATCTCATGTGTGAACAAAACATTGGATAACTAAAAAATTATCTATTAATAATTAATATTCGCTTCAAATATATATTTATTACTGTAATTAAAATTCTTTTGAAAAAAAATGCTTCGATAATCTTTTAACTTATTATAATATAATTAAAAAATATTATAAATACTTATTTTTCATTATCGGATCATTTACGTATTTTAAATTTTATTAATTAATTCATGTAAATATGTATATCAATTTTGACGTATTGTATAAGAGGCATTTTCTTGTAACTGTTATAGTGGTTTCTTCAGCTACAAGTATCCATAAAATCATATTACATGAATGGCAATAACAGAATGCAGGTCTGGCAACTGATTTTTGATGTGGAAAGCTATGCATGCCACAAGATATATGCCTTATCAAATGTATTTTTTGTGAATTTTGTCATGTAACCATCTATATGTCATCAAGCAAATGACCCAAATCTATTTCAGTTGTTGGTCCCCAATTCCTTTATCTATACACTCAATCTAATCTTGAATATTTGGTTTTACTACATTTTATCCAATCTAATCATTAAATTTCCTTTGTTTGTAATTAAAAAACAACTAATTAATTACAAATTGATTGTGTGCGTGAATATTTGTAGATGGCGACATGAGCATGCCTATCATCACCAAAAAAAACTATATAAATTTTCAAATCAATCATCATAATGTACATGATATAACAACCTAGCTAGGATTAATTTTGGCGTAACAATTATTACCTCTACTGAATTGTCAAGATCCACCATTCAAAACCCCAAGCTCCTTCCCTCAGTCTTATTCAATTATATGCAAATAGTAAAAAAAGAAAGTTAAAGTTATTACAAATGCATACGATCTTGCCCATAAAATTAGCTCAAGTTATGAGGAGAAACCTTCATTCTCTTCCCTCATTGTCCTCCATATAAATACAGTACAAGAAAACAACTTGTATCGTAGGCTGCTCTAGCTAGTGCCTAGCTAGTGATATAGAGAGGTGGCCAAACCTGACTGAACCCTAAACATCAAGCCCACCCAAAATACTGTACATATCCCCATTCCCTAGATCAAAATGTTGATAATGTAGAAATGATTAGGACCATATTTTTGTGAAAGACATCGGGAAAATCAACAACACTCCCATCGTCTTCAACATCGCTTTCCATCAGCAGTATATCGCCTTCCGCCAATTCAATGGCTCAGTTGGCCACGTAGTACGTACACTTACGTAACTATCTATTCAACTATAAAATTAAGATTAATTCTCCCTTACCATTAATGGTCGAAAACGATTCCATCGTTCCATAAAATGCTTTAGCATTTTTGATCTTCACAAACTCTTTCATTCTTTAGTTCTGCCACTCTTGATAACGTCTACACTTGTCTCCAGGTCATTAGCTTTTGGATAAGGAGGCGATGAGGTTAACGCAAGTGTTGGGTTCAAATTTTTTTATTTTTCAGGTTTTTTTAGGACCGTTTATCTTATAATTATCAACAACACTTTCACCTTACTTTGCAAAAAAAAAAAAGAAAAAGAAATCACAACAATTCTATATTATTTTCAAAGAAAATGACATGTAGCCTGTCGAAAACCACTTTTCTTTTCGCTTAAAACCTCATTCTCATGGTTGAATATCATAAGCATGAATAGTGATGATATACATGTTGAATATGTATTGGTTGATAAAGTATTTAACGGGATACATCTACTACCATGATGTGGCCATGGCCAATTAATTAACGAACTGGCTAGGTTTGCTACATTTGCCAAGGGCATCGTCCCAGGTTGGTACCGAGCCCATAATCTAGGATGATGATAGGCGTATGTACAACTGGAACCTTCGGTTGGTGCCTTTAAGGCCCTCGCGTCACCAGCCTAACCGCGGTGTGTGCTTGCTTACTTTTTGGATCGCAAGCTTTAACCCATGTTTGCCCCTGCGTGATTGCGTACGCTTACTTTACTTTCCACTTCCTATTGCGTTGTAATAATGGATAAAATGGGTTACAAAAAATGGGTCTACGCCAAAGCAAGAAAACATAATCGAAACCAACCGAATCCAACATCCCGTGTAAAGATAGACGAAAAATGGAAAACCCATAGCATATTTGTTCAGACTAAGATGAGCCTAGAGTGCAAAGCTACCAATTTAAGCCCAACCTACCAAGTAATGGACGTCTGTCCAACCCTTTGCCAATAAGTCCACAAGTCATTAGTGCACAGACTTTGGAACTTTAGCCATAAGCACGAAAAAGAAGCATGTGAATTACGTAAAAGTCCATTGTACTTGATAAGAAATAAACCCCTATATTATTCTTTATCATGATTAAATAATTGTAAAAATTTTATAAAAAAAAAATTACAGGTGAAATGGTTAAGCTAGTACCTGCATTTGTTCTTTCTTCCAGCATATTCTTCATTTACATGCTTTTCGCTATCTTCAATTCTTCATTTCCTAGATGCTTAAAACTCCTTACGAGTAAAAACCTGTGGCTGATTAGCGAGCATATATATTGAGCCAAGGTAAGAATATATCCTTGATGCATGACAATCCCCCAAACGAAGTGTATGCAATAACAAATTGGTGAAACATCCCCCCATGAAATCTGAAGAACTGATAAACATAATCTTAGAAATAAATAACTAAAGGAATAAAATAAGTATTGCTTGATCTAAAAGGGAAATTAACCGAAAGTACTTGCAGCAACAGTCATTGATTCGGCTTCCCACTGCGCATGGTACAGATAAAGAGGGAAAAGAAACACCTTCACCTTGTTCTTCTGTTCCGAGTTGGCTTCAATCAAGCGGGCCTTGATTGCATACATGAAAGCCAAAAGCATGGTAGACTCCAACCAGTAACTTCAAAAACAGGTAATCTGAGGGAAATTTTTGATTAAAACATTTTATAAGAATTACTTTGATGGTTTCTTTACAAGAAATGTACTCTAATCAATGGTGAATAAGAAACTATGGGCTTGGCAATGATATTGCTGACTTACAGAAGAGGCATCTTAAAAGGAGAAATTAAAAAAGGAAAAAAAAAATATTTTAGGCTGTTGCAGGCTGAATGCCTTTCAATCTTTGGGCTACTTGCCTCATAGAAGGCCTGGATGAAAGATATTCACCAGTACATTTAACAGCCAAATGAAGCACCTCAATTAGATCATCTTGAGGTCCAGAATCCCATAGACCAGCAGTAAAAAACTCACAGCCTCGCCCCTGCCCAAGAAGCATGCTCGCCCACGTCACAATGTTGAAACCATTTCCAAAAGAAGAGAAGGATGGATCCAAAGCCTTCTTGTCAGATAATAATTCCAGAAGAACAACACCATAACTATACACATCTGCCTTATCAGACACGCGGCATGTCAGAGCATATTCAGGGGCAACATATCCAAAAGTCCCTGCAACATCAGTAGTTGCATGAGTCTCAGAAGTGCCAAGAAGCCTAGCAAGGCCAAAATCAGATAGGTATGCATTGAAGTTATTATCCAAAAGAATGTTGCTTGGCTTGATGTCACGGTGCAATACCCTAGGGACACACTCATCATGCAAATAAGTAAGGGCACGTGCTATATCCAGAGCAATCTTTTGTAGCATACTCCATTTTACTGTCCTGCTTGATCGCTCCTGGATGAATTTTTCCAAATTGCCACCAGGCAAGTAGTTATAGATCAGGAACATTTCAGCCTCACTAACATGGTAACCTATAAGAGTTACAAGATTCGGATGCTGCACCCGTCCAAGAGTCTTGATCTCAGCAGCAAACTGTTGAACACCTTGAAACCTCCCAACTGAGAGCCGCTTGACCGAAACCACAACTCCTGGAGTGATTTCAGCCTTGTAGGTTGCTCCAAAACCTCCACTTCCAATGCAGTTTTGGAGATTGAAACAACCTGTGGCCCTGACAACATTTTCATAAGTCAACTGTACTCCGATGCTGTTGCAAGTTACAACTTCTTTCCTCCCTGAAACTTGATCAGATACAGAATTGCATGCAAATTTCTTCATGCATACAAGTAGGAAAATCAATGCTATGAGGACAGAAAAAATTATTGAAGCCGATGTGATGGAGGCAATTTCTAGTGGACTGAATCCACTGCCATTTTTCTGTATGCTTTTCATGGGAGAATAAGCTCCTTGTTGTGAAATATTACCGAAGTGCTGGTGCTCCAATTCAGAGGACGATTGATCAGGGCGACATGGCTGAAGGTTAGGATTTCCTTTCACACTTTCGCAATTTATTGAATTTGAATTCAGGGGGATAGATCCAGACAAATTGTTGAAAGAAACATTGAATACTGAAAGTGTAGTGATGTTACTAAAGCCAGAGGGTATCTGCCCAGTGAGCTTGTTATGATCAAACCGCAGAATACTAAGGTGCTTGAGCTTGGCCAAATCAGGTGGTATCTCTCCTGAGAGGGAGTTTGAAGAAAGCTCCAAAACCTCTATTGAATACAGTTTAATAAAATCCTGAGGTATTGCACCAGTAAAGTTATTACTAGAAAGTGAAAGGTACCTCATATCCTTCATCTCTCCAATATAAGATGGAATAGGACCTTGCAATCTATTTTCACCGAGGTTAAGCTTAACTAGGGAAACCATGTTAGTGAATGATGTAGGAATTGAACCAACAAATTCATTGCTTGCTACACTTAAAAATTTCATACACTTACAGTTGCTGCCTATATCTGAAGGAAGTTGATCTACAATCTTGTTGTTGCTAATATCAAAGATCAAACCATCCAAACTTAGACAAGGATCAAAAGAATATGCTGAAAGATTACCTTCAAAATTGTTTCCATTCAACCATAAACCATAATGTGGCTTAACAGACAAACTATATGAAGAAATGAAAAATGGAGGAACTGAGCCAGTGAATTGATTCCTGCTGAGATCATGCAATACAACAAATTCACTTGACGGAAAGGAGAAAGGACCAACATTCACAAGGGTATTCCTATAAAAGAAAGAAGAGTAGAAACCAACCAAGTCCACTTGTGACACTGACAAATTCACAGAACTATTAGAGCACTCACCAGAAGAAAACCTTGAGATGTTCCCAACCAACGAATTTTTGCTGATGTTGAACACAACCATGCATGGAACAGAAATTTCTGTTGGAAGCAAACCAGTCAAGTTATTGGAGCTCAAATCAAGGAAGTGCAAACTCTTACAATTACCAAAGGACACAGGTATTTGTCCAGAGAAGAAATTCTGCGCTACATTCAGCATATTCAAGTTAGAACACGTCCGCCAAGTCTGAGGAAAATTGCCCTCCAAATTTGCATTTGGCACCCAAAGTACACGAATATTGGGAAGTTCTACAATACTCTCAGGTAGTTCCCCCTCAAAATAATTATAATCCACCTCCCCATCCTCCTCTTGCTGAAATGTCAAGCTAGAGTCTTTCCTTGAAAACAGGGGACCATAGTTGTTCTTCAATACAAGCAATTTCAACTGCTTACAATTACCCAAATCCGGTGGTACAACCCCACTCAAGAAATTCCTGGACAAGTCCAATGCTTCAAGATTCTCAAGTTTACCAAGACTTGAAGGAATATCATCTTGCAGCATATTAGAAGACAGTATCAAAGACTTAAGCTCACCACAATTCCCCAATTTGGAAGGAATTGAACCCGAAAGCCCATTACTTGCAAGATGGAGATGCACTAGACTCCCACAATTCTCACCTAATTCCTCCGGAATTTCACCACTCAACCCATTGAAAGAAACGTCAACAACTTGCAAACTCACAAACTGCGTAAATATCGCAGGAATTGTTCCATTCAATTGATTCCCAGAAAGATTAATAACCCTCAGTGCAGTACAGTTTTTTAAAGTGGCTGGTATGGGACCATGAAAAGCATTAAAACCTAAATCAAGAATTTCCAAAAGATTAAGCTTTCCAATATCCAAAGGAAGCTCACCGAAGAATGCATTGAACCCCAGTGACAAAACTCTAAGCTTTGTAAGATAGCCAATTGAAGGAGACAATTTACCTCTCAATTTAGCAAAAGAAATCTTGTCATCAGCACCAACACGCAAACAAGGATATAGCAAAGAAAAGTTACCTCCAACTTGACCAGCTGTTACTGTTGTTGATGTAGAAAGTGAAAGTAGAGAACATGTAGAATTGAGGTTAGATGAAAGATTGAGGCTAATGACTCGACCTGAAAGTGGGTCACATGTAACACCATGCCAAAAGCAAGGGTCTTTATCATTTGGGTTCCAACCAGAAGTGAACCCTAATGGGTCTTCAACTATAGCAGATTTGAACTGCAACAAAGCATCTTTATCTTTAAAAACAGCCGCTAAACTAACTGCCTTGAACATAAATAGACTGACCAGAATTGAGAAGAGTAGTGTATTAAGTGAAAGAACATGTTTCTGTAACTGAGGTGGCATCTTTCTGGTCTCTGAAGGAGGAGGTTTCAACTTTCAAGTGATGGATACTTCAAAAAATAAAAAAGAAGAAAAAGAAAAAGAAGCCCTTGAGGTTGCCCTGCCAACAGCCGAAAAGTGAAGCAAGAATTAAGGTAGGATTTAAACATGGATAGTTGGAGCTATGGGCGGGCCGGAACTAGAAAGTAAGGCTGTTAAGGAGTTTGAAGTGTGAACTGAGGAACTGGAGAAGTGTAAAATGAAATGAACCGTCAAAGAGAAGCAACCATTGAGAGAAAATTGGGTAAAGTTCCAAAGTATGTGTACGACTGTAGAGTGCATGAGTCTAGAGGAGGAAAATTGAATGTCCTTTTCAGCTTTTCTTTTTCCTATCCTTTTTCTAGTTTCTCTGACGCTCACACGCTGTATCTTGAGGCTTGGGCCTCTTCAGCTTAACCACTCTCCGGGATTTTACGCTAACATTTTTTTTATGAATTTCACATTTACCCCCAACGACTTGTTGGTAATCTCAATTTACTCCTTAACAACTTTGATGTTCAAGCAGTACTTCATCTCGAGTCAATGTATCTATTTGCATCTTGTCTCAAACCAAACTCATTTTCAACGAATTTGTTTGGAGTATATTCTTTGTTTACTCATGAGTCATTAATGATCAAACCAAACTCATAACTAATTATTTTAAGATTTGTCCTTATTGGCTAATAATTTTACTAAAGGTCGCTGCTCAACCAAGAAAAAAGAGACATAAAAGACGTAAAATAGGATTAAATAGAAGCAAAAAATATTTTTAAAATAAATACAGTATCTTGGTTGGAATGACCTGAGATTATCCGGCATTAAGTTTTGGATTTTAGTTTAATTTTTAAATGGATTAGGTTTGAATGTAACCCACAAAAAACCAAACAAATCTCCCTTCTCTTCGCCATTAAAGGCCCAATCAAAATCTTACTGGACGGCAATTAGAACCCGTTTCAATCTCTTGGGGCCTAAAAAACCCATTTCACTTCAGCCCACCCAATAGAAACGAAATAAATTGAAATTCGCGCGCATTCCAGTATTTCCTAAATTTAAAAACCAAGCGTTTTTCTCCAAAGCAAAGCGTCTCTCGATTTTCGATTTCGCTCTCCCTTTCTCTCCGGTAATTATGTTTCTCCATAGATTATTCCATCAATTCTATTGACCACGAATCTTTTATTGGATTAATTGTCTTTTGTTTGCATGATCAGATATATTTACTTTTGAGGTGTTAAGATGGAAAGTGGAAGGAGTGAAGCTATGAGGAAACGCATGAAACCGAACGTAACCCTCTTTGATTTGTTTATGTTCTTCTTCTTCTTCTTCTTTTTTTCCTTTTTTAATCAAATATCTAATTATTCTAAATGTTAGATGGAAGAGAAAGAGGATGATCATCTAAGCAATGAAACTGTTATGGAAACAACAGAGAAAGAACAATCTGAGACAAACATTGTTGGATCTGAAGAGATGGAACTCAATATCTCTCACATATTTGAAAAGATCGAGCGCTTTACTCAACTGGTAACGATAATCAATCACAAAATCCTTTTGATTTTATGCAGATGTTCCTATTAATTTACTTTTTTAAATAGTGTTCTTATAATTTTTTGGAGGTTTCGGAGCTAATGGAATCGTGGAAGACGATGTTCAAGGAGTTGAGTGATGAATTTGAAGAGCGGCTGATTGTGTAAGATACAATTATTTATGAATTTAAGGAATCTAAAGATGGAGAATGCTGTTTCTTTATATTGGGTTTGTGGGGTTTCAGGATACATAAAGAACATATGGAGAAATGGCAGGAGGAGATTAATGAACTTAGGTTGGTCGATGGATCAAATGAGGAGGCTAGTGCTATGTTGAATAATGCTCGTACTTTACTTCAGAATCCTCTTTTTGAATCTTGAAAGGTAAATTCTCATAGAACATCCAACTTAGTCCCAATTACATTTGTTCTTAACATGGAAGTTTAAGTGAAAGTGATTTCTTAAATAATTTCAAGCATTTTGAATCGTTTTGATTGGAATGTTCAAAACAGGTATTTGCTGTGGTTTTGTATATTGGTCCCAATGTGTGAAAGAATTTGTTCATCCATATAGTAGCTAATGTGATGTAAATTGCTATGCCTCTGTTATCCCATCCTTCCTGTTTGGTTCATAGAATTGTAAGATACGAAATTAAAAGATAGCTCTCTTGTTAGTTACCACTTACCATTTATTGGAACGCATCTTTGGTTGGTTTCCTCTTGTATTCAGTTCTCTGCAAATTCCAATGATGACAAATTGTTAAAATGTTACAATACTCACTTTACTATATTAATTTTGGCTAAAATATTAAAGGGCTCATGTATTTTTCTAAATAATTTAGATAAATTTTTATTCTTTTATCGTATTTAATTTAGTTTTTAAATTTTTTTTAAAAGGCAATTTAATTCTTAAATTATTATTATTTGTGTTTAAGTATGCCATTATTATTCATGAAAATCATTAAAATTTTCATATCTTTATCATTGTAGCATCTATATATATCTACCACACTAATATCTATGTGGCATATAGTGACAAAAAAGGTTTTTGTAGACGTTGTGTGACATGTCATATAGGGATGATTTTACATGTCATGTAAGCATCAACTTAGCATGAATTTTCATAATTTTTTCATATGTGTGCTAATTTGGAAAAAAAATCAGGTACATAATAACCTGGCATTAAATAAAAATAATTCTTGAAGAACTTAATTAAATATAATATAAAGATAAGAGTTCACTAAAAGTTTTATAGAAAAGTATAAAATTTTTTTACTATTTTAGCTACTAATTTTGCTTTAAACTTAACAAGTTGAAATGTAGTATTATATAGCTTTGAACTTCAAGTTAACTCTACATCATCGCTGCTTATGTTACATGGACTCGGTATAAGGCATGTAGTCGATGAGGATATGCTATGTTTTGATAAATTTGTACATTAATTTTAAAAATTCAAACGTCATACTCATATCAATAGTAAAGTGCTTAAAAATGTTGAGTACAATTATGTTAGGGTAAAGTAAAGAACAGTATAGATTACAATAATGGAGGTTTGATGACACAAACAAGAACTCTGAGTAGGAATAATACAAAGTTGATGGACGTTGCATTGGAGTGAAAGTGAAAATTAAGCTTTGTTGCCTCAAATGAACTTTCCTTGGCTAATTATCAAGTATGGTCAGCAGCCCCAGCAGTCGTTTTAGCCTTCATTATAAAGTAAGGCATAGCATCACTACCATTTATCCCATTCCACATCATTTCCAATTGCAAAGATTGTGCTTACCATTTAGAAACTGAAAATTACACTGCAATCAACCGTATTTGATTAGTTAATATTTTAGTATTTGCATGGGTCTTTCAGACACTCTTCTTCTCCCTCAAGCCATGAGCCATGACTTGCATACTTTTTTTTTTTTTTCGTTTTTGATAAAAAAATCAAAATAAAATACAATTTCCCTTCACCAATTGAATTCCAGAACGTGAGACCATGTGTGAGCAAGTGGTTGGCTGGGAAATTCTCAAATGGTGAACATGGCATCACCCATGTGCTATACAGGTGTACGTCCCTTAAGACATGCCATGATATACGGTTCTACTTATCAACCAAAGAATTATTTTTCTTTTTGTTCCTTCTATAAGTAAGGTACGGACATGGCGGTTGCATGTAACTGCTACTGCAAATTCTGTCTAATAATCAATTAAATATGGTTTTATTTTGGCGAGTTGACTTGGATTTTTCAGTTGCAGTTTTAGAATCTACGTATCCATTTGTCGTTGAAGGGTCGTAGTTGCAGTTTTCAACCTTAAGTTTCTGCCTAGAAACGATTATAAAATCCCTCTGCTAGTTTTATATTTGCCTGCTCGACAATTTTCAGCTCAACTGTAGTATAACGTACCACGGGAAATATAATGCCTTGAATTTACGAAACAATCCCATGCAGCACACCGTCTTAGAATTTCAGAGAAATTGAATGGAAATGACTTTGCCAATAACTAGAGCTTTGCTTTGATGTAATGTGAATGGGATTTTGTCGGTGCATTTTCTTCACTATATTATTCCTTCTAAAACTGTATGTTAGTTGATGCAGTGCTGATCTGTCCATATGCATTAAATTTTTTTCTAATTTTTTCCTTTTACACACCTCTATATGTTCATATTATTGGTATTAATACCTTTTGATGTATTTGACATCATTTTGAAACATTAATATTTTAAAAGTATAATATATACTTTAAAAAGAATTTTAAACTATTTAAATAAATTTTTATTTTTTTATTATTTTTAATTAAATTTTTTATATTTTTATTTTCGATGAAATAGTTTTTATAACTAACATTATTCATTATTTTTATGTGATGTGGTGTTGATACGTCATGTTGATATATTATACATTATAGTGAATAATGATGTGTCATGCTAATATGGTATCATGCATGATCATGTGGATGTAAAATGACAAGTGGTGTTTCAATTAATATTCATTAATAATAATTAATTATAAAAATTTATATGATTTAAAATAAAAATATAAAAAATTGATTAAATAAAATAAAAAATGAAAATACATTTAAATATTTTTGAATATTTTAGAAACTTCTTAAAACATAATTTGCACCTAGTTATGGATATAAAAGCTTTTGAAATTATAATATTCAATTTTTTTATTTTTAGTAGAAAATGTTAATAATTACTACGTACTTCCATTAAGAAAAAGAAAATTTTGGATGATCAATCTTATCTTCACGAAAATTGAAGAATGATGATGAGTGAGGAAGGGGCATAAAAGAAAAACTAATAAACTGAAGCAGCAAGTTCATAACCACTGCCACATGGGTTTGAATATTTAAATGAGAATTTCCGTAAGACATCATGAATTACGGATTATTTCTATCATTAAAGAATCATGGAATACCTTCATCCAAGTCAACAAATTTGCGATGATAGCTTAAGGCCTAACAATTCCATTCATATTTTTATTATTATTATTATTATTATTAGCTAGCTAGCACTGACTATAGATATCTAGGATTTTGGCATCTGCAGCATCAAACTCAGCCTTAGCTCTAAATTCATCAGCATCAGAACAAGGAAAAAAATCCATTGTTTTTAGAGGGAGGGAGAAACGAAAAACAGAATGGAGAGTGCCTTTCTATTCACCACTGCCATACTCCTTGTGGGGTTCTTTTCCACAACATTTCACGTAGCATCTGCTGCCGTTTGGCTTCCAGCCCATGCAACTTTCTACGGTGGAAGTGATGCTTCCGGTACAATGGGTAGGTTTTAATTTTTTATTTCTTTCTTTATATTAATCTGCTCATTTTAATGCATGAGTTAGAGCTGTTGGTCTTGAACTGATGATTACCATGTTGTGTTTTTCCAGGCGGAGCTTGTGGTTATGGTAATCTCAATACGGATGGTTACGGAGTAGAAACAGCTGCACTCAGCACAGCTTTGTTTAACGATGGCGAGTCATGCGGAGGCTGCTATCAGATAGTCTGCGATGCGGCCAAGGTACCGCAATGGTGCCTCAAGGGCAAATACATTACCATCACGGCCACCAACTTCTGTCCTCCGAACTATGCACTCCCAAGTGACAATGGTGGTTGGTGTAATCCTCCCCGACCACACTTCGACATGTCTCAACCTGCATTCCAGACCATCGCCAAGTACAAAGCTGGGATCGTACCAATCCTCTATAGGAAGTATGTTGTTTCATCTATGCACAGATTCTTCCCCCTGCTAATGTTCAACTTGAATTTATTATGCATTGTTCTTGAAATAAGGGTAAGACTATCTGTGGATAAATGATTACTGATGAGAAGTTGAATTCTGTTTTGTGTTTGCCAGGGTTGGATGCAAGAGAAGCGGTGGCATCAGATTCACCATCACAGGAAGGAACTATTTCGAGTTAGTGCTCATATCAAATGTTGGAGGTGCTGGAGAGATTTCCAAGGCATGGATACAGGGGTCCAAAACCAATAAATGGGAAACCATGTCGAGAAACTGGGGTGCCAACTGGCAGAGCTTAAGCTATCTAAACGGTCAGGGCTTATCCTTCAGGGTCCAAGCCAGTAATGGAATGATTCGAACTGCTCTTAATGTGGTGCCTTCCAATTGGCAATTCGGCCAGTCCTTCAAAAGCAACGTTCAGTTTTAGATCTTTCCTATTGTTCATGTATTTTGTTTCGCCATACCTTTTTTTTCTTCTTCTTCCACATTGTATTATACAAAGTGTAATCATTTGGCTTGTGGCTTAGCCATTTGCAATGAAGCCCAGCAAGTGATTTACAACATATATAAGCCAGGCCAACTATAGGCAACTCTACTGTATTGGCATTGATAGATGCAACCAGTATTGCACCTCGATTCTCTATTCCGCTTTAATGGAATAGTAGAACAAGGGCAAACTATAGGCCAAGTAATAATAGGTGCACCAGGCTTTCCTCCAATAATGTTTGTTCAATGAATCCTCCTGTCCCTCTGCTTGTGCGTCCATCTATACACTAGCTAGTACTTGATAATTGGTATGCAACGATTTGGGAAAAATTATTTAAAAATATCATAAAAGTAAGAGAATTGATAACCTGGTAAGAGAATGATCGATCTCAATTGAAAATGTACAACATTACATCAGTTATAAAAAAAAGTAACTAATAGTAGTAGTAAGATGTCCTGTCCTTTCTAACTGGACAACTTGGTGCAGAGGTAGCATTATAAGCCTATCAAAGGACATGTAAAGCACTACAAATGCTGCTTGAAATTTCAGTATGGTTGACATGCTGCTTGTATAACCATTTGTTATCTCCTCATTACACGTTGGCGTTCTCGTTTTCGGAAGCGCTCTAACATAAACTCATCTGTTGCAGCTTGCCTACTTCCTGCTGCATCAGTGCTTGTATCAGTTGGTCTGGAGCCAGCGCTCTCATCCTGTGAACCTCTGTCCTTGTACAACTCAGGATGTTCTGCAAAGTTCATGAGGAGGAAAAGGGTGGGAAAGAATGAACAGCACATACCTTACTAAAGAAACAAAAGCAGAACAATAAGAATTGGAGATTACAAATTCACATCAAGCAATGACAAAATAGAGCCAAGTAATACAAACTAGTGAAAGAGCACAATCAAAATCCCACCAAAGGAAAACTGAAGTAAAATTCATTAACCTTTCATTACAATAGCATAAAAAGAACATGTAGCCAACCTCTTCTAAGTTTTTCAGCATAATCCCTGCCACGCTGAAAATAATCAGCACTGAAACTTGATGGGATGCTAACTTCTGATTTTGCCCGTCCCATGAGCCTCTTTTCTTGTAGAAGCTTTTTCGCAGCTTCTGTTTCCTCTATATTTCTTAACTTGTATCTGAAAGCAAAGAAACAGTTAGCATACATCATCCATTCATCTATTACAAAGACAGTGTCACACACTTTGGCCATCATTTAGTGCGTCTAAAGACATTATAACAAGCTTGCTTAGCAGCAAAAGCATCGCATCTTAACATGGTCTGACCTAGAAGCTAAATCTTCCCTAAAAAGAAGCAAAATAAGGAAGCACAAATACTCCTTGAAATGAAAGGTTAGTAAAAGGCATACTCAATAGGCAGCTGAACTTCAGCGATCCCAGTAGTCCACTGTGTCGAACTTTCCTCTGAATTTCGTCTCTTCACCTGCAAGGAATAGGCAAAAACTTACAAAACATGTTTAAACAAAATAAAGAGGTAGCATTATTCATATGAGAGAAAGAAGTAGAATGCTTAAAACTAAGGGGTCGATTAAAACTGGGCGTGAAAACCTATAACCCGAAACTGGACAAGCAATCTTCTTTTAATCAACGAAAATTCAAATGCCAATGTTCATAACAAACAACAAGCAAATTTGTCTGCCAATGCCAATTCCGAATAAGCAGCAAATCAAAATCTTAGCAGTATGATCGGCAGTATATAAGGAAATTCAAACTCACTTTAAGATGCTCGGGAATTTTATACAATTCATCATCTGCTCGCGTTAAATCATTCTCAACTTCGTTTTTTGTATCCATGTTCCTCCCTCTTTTCTTCGCTAATTCTTGCTCTACATATTTTACCCTAAGTTTACAAAACAATTAGAGACAAAAATTAATCAATAAATAAAAAATAATCCTCCCCTTTTTAGAAAAAAAAAATTATTTCTTATAAGAAAAAAAAAGGTAAAATGCATACATGTTTGGATCCTCAACCATGACGGCGGTTTCTTGAGCGAAGGTGTCTTGAAGAACAAGCTCCTCCTTTTCTCCATCAGCTTCGCCCTTTTCGGTAACTTTAGCGACGACGCCTCCGGTTTGCACCGTAGGAATTGCAGGGATTCCTGATTTCCTCTCCCTCTGCTTCTGCAGGAATTTCACTTCCTCTAACGCCAATCTATACACTCAATGATTTTTTATTAGCTGATTTATTTTATTATATATACATTTCCGACTTAAATTATCAAAACAAAAAGTGGGAAAAAGAAAAGAAATGAAAAACCCTAATTAGGAGATTTACCTTCTGTCTTCTTCATCGTCTGATTTGGCGGCGGGATCATCTCCTTCGTCTTCTTGGATGCATCTTTTTCTGAAATTCTTCTTCTTCTGCATTTCAATTATAATTAGCTTCCAATTTCCTCCCGCAAAATTCCTGTAAAACAGAAAACTCGGGAAAACCAATTGAATTTCGTTTGATTCAAATTACTTCCTGTCCTTCCCCACCTCACCACTCACCGCGCTCTAACAAACAATATCACACAGCCACAGGGTAAATTCAAAACGCTACGTTTCGACGAGTTTCAATCCCAGCCCAAACGCATCGTTTTGTTTATTGGGCCTGTTCTAGAAGCCCAATGGTGCTCACATCAGGCAACAGTTGTTGTTCTAGAAGCCAATTTGGGTATATCCTAAAATACGAAATCATTCAACATCATTCATATTCGAGTGAAAGCATAAGCGAACCTAAATATATTCGAGTGAAAGCATAAGCAAACCTAAATGTGTCAAATATATATATATATATATAGCCCCTGGTCTATTACTTTGGGTACAGCATGTTGGTATTATGAAAATGACGTAACTCTTTTACTTTTGAGAGAAGACCTTTACCATTGAAGGACAGCTAAATGTGATCAGTATGATAGTTTCGATTCACACTGTTTTCTCTCTGCCAAATAGCATTAGTGACTCGACAACCAGAAGAGGGGAGGTCCTCATTGGTTGGAAGCCTCCACCTGTCGGGTGATTTACAGTGAACCACCATGGTGCATATTGATGCACTCTACATACGACGGCTACGGGGAATTATTCGGGATTCCAAAGGAAATTGGCAAAGAGGTTATGCGGTGAAATTGGATAAGTTCTCAAACACACCGAGTTGAATTGTGGGGGTCTATCGTGGACCCAGGATAGCATACGATTTGGGGTTTAGGAAAATATGGTTGCAAGTTGACAATAAAAAGGTGGGACTGGACATTACTTCAATCACAATCTATTTGGGTGCGGATTCGGATTAAATTTAAATAGTTGATAAACTACTATAATAATAATGGGAGGTGAAGGTATTTTATATTTCTCGAGAAAGAAATATGCCAGGAGATAATATGGGAATAAATATTTTTTCTCTTAAAGAGAGTTGTTTAATTTATGATAGCCTTTCAATTGTATCCAGGAGATTGTTGATGAATAATATATTGGAGGTTTGCTTCTCTACAATGATTAGATCATAATGATATTCTCACTTAAAGAAATATTTCAAATGTTTTAATATAAAATGATTAAAAAGACAAGCTACAAACAACATTTTCCGTTTAAATTACATTATTCAATTCCAAAGTAATAGAATACTGGTAATTACAAATCTCCAGCTAGACCCAACTCAAATTATTATTATAACCCATAGATTTTCTTTCAAGTTTGAAAAATGAATATAGAATTAATGCAAAATAGTACTCTCAATTAAGTTTGGAGAGCCAGGATTCGCTGGATTTTCTCCTCAAACTCGAGGGGCTCTTCTTAACTTTTCTTGGGGGCAAGCTTGCTTTTGATTTTGTCGACTTCCTTGGTGCCAATTTGGAAGGCCTTGGTCAAGACATTGTCTGGCACCGGAGGTGTTGACGTAAACAATGTTGCGGCGATAGATTGAGTTCCGGGCAGTTGGCTGTTGAATCCTGCGATCACGGAAGCTGGCTTGTCACCATTGTTCTTCTGGAAATGAACAAGACCCTTGGGGAATACAAAAATGTCGCCTTTCTTGATGGATTTGGAGATCAACTTGTTTCCTGTAGTGATAAATCCTGCATCCAATTCACCATCAAGAACAAAGATGATTTCCGTGGCACGTGGGTGAGTGTGGGGTGGGTTGAGGCCACCAGCTTCATAGTCGATGCGGGCAAGTGACACGCCAAGGGTGTTAAGCCCTGGAATTTTGTCAACATTGGCAAGTGTTACAACTGATCCGACCGAATTATTGATTACTCCTGGATTGGCTAGACCGCTAAAGAAAAAATCAGCTTCGGTTACATTTGCTTCGTCCTTGCATGGAAATCCATTCACCTTTATTCCTACAAGTACATGCAACATCAGATTGATATATGTTGGACAAATATTGCCCTGTTCGTGAGGAAAAAACAAGAAAAGTAGGTGTTGAGATTAAGGTTTTTGTACCTGCTGCTTTGTTAGCAACGCAGAGATCCTGGAGAAGGTCAGGATCAGATGCAGCCACGCCGAACAGGGCAATAAAGACAAAGAGATATGCAAAAACCTTGACTGCAGCCATGAAGATAACAATCAAGAGAAGCAATAGGGGAGAATAATGGATAAGACAAAAAGCTGAGAAAAGCTTTTGTTTTGATTGTTGGAAGAGAAAGGGTTCGTCTACTTTATATATAGAGAGAAAAATGGCTATGGAATGGGTGGTATAGATGTGACGTTAAAGTTTGGAAACAGGCCTTCAACTTAAAAACAAAGCAAATTGTTACCACCTTTGACCCCATAGTGTTCTGGGCTTTTCATGGGGACAACATGTAAGGAAGAAGGAAGCTAAAAGATTTTAATGCACGAATAACGAGAAAAAAGAATGATTGGACCTTGGGAGCCACAACATGAATGATCAAACGTGATAATAACTTAAAGAGAAGAAAAAGGCGTTGAATTATGAGAAGTTGAAGGGGAAAGAAGAGAGAATAATTAAAAGTTTGGTGGGGAGTTTTGCAGGGATATTGTTTTCTGGCTTTTGGGAAATCAAAAGAGGGGAGTGGAGCGAAGAGCAAGACATTTTGCATCACGCCAGCCAGTACCTACCTCGAAGAAAGCGATTCCCTTCAGTAGGATAAACGGGTCCTTTGGGATGGGATGGGACGGGGCGACTAACACTTTCGCTTTCCATTTTTTTGGTGTCTCCTACTTTGGTTTTCATTCTCCAACATCCTCGTTTAACGACGAACAAACATAAACCTTGATTCTTGGCAAAACAACCGTGAAAAATATTTACTGTGGATAAATTTAAATGGGTTGGTTTACCAGCTGTTGTTGCAGTGGTTGAATTGTCCCGTCTGGTAGCTTACATTACAGCTTTACAGGATCATTAGCGGATAGCTCATGCATATAATAATATATGTAGTTCATTTTAGTTCCGGTTACTGTAACGTGTAAGCTTTAGATAAAGTTAGCTGCAATACTTGGCTTTAATGAAAAGTGAAGAAATATGCTTCTGGCACCTCGAAAATTAGTGGCAGAAACAGATGTCGACGTGCCACTGCCGATTTTTCACGTATTTGGACAATATGATAGTCTGGAAAACTCAAAAAAATGAAATATTGTAAAAGTATTTTCTTTTGTTTCCTAAACAGGTATAGTTAATAAGAATTACCATAGGGCAGTGGCTCATTAGGTAAACCTGCAGTTACCAAGTGTCTTTCGTGGATCTACTGTACCATGCAAGCCTAAGCCTGGCTACCAGAAAAAGCTTGCAAAAGGTGGAAGCATGCATTTTTGTGGTCTGCAAATTAACCCGGAAGTAAGACTTTCTCCATTGATATTGTTTAAGTAATAGTCTTGGTGAAGGAAAAGAGAGCTACTGAGAAGGAAGAGATCTACATAAGCCAAGGCAACACAATTCACCATTGATCTCCCAGACAAAACGAGTTATTGTATTCTTTCAAATTTTAGTTTAGACCCAGAAGAAGTAAACTGAAACTTTCCGCATGAATCAACTCATCCGCAAGAAGAAACCAAGTTAAACCAATTATGATAGGCAGCCTTCAATCACCATAAACGAAATTATCCTTCAAAGTTCAATTGAAACAGTCTTCATGAAGAAAGTGCCGAAAAAGGCATGAAAGGTAGTATAATTAGCTTAAGTAGTAAATCTCTTAGGCGGTCATACCAAGATATTGGTTGTTCGGATCTTGTTATGGTAAGAGCAACCTTATTTAGCCAAAGGAAAAAAAAAAGGGCAAAACAAAAGGAGAGTTGCCGTATCAGGTAGTGTAGCCATAAAGCCAACAAAAGTAAGAAAATGCGGGCATGAGAATGAGAAACTTCTATTGAAGAGAGAGGGAAACGCCGACGGTAGGATTCTCATTCATTTCTGAAATGCATAAATGATTTACCCCCTACTTGAAAAGATTACACTGTTGAAGCAATATGCAAATATGACAAAAAGAGGGGACAAAAAAAGAAAAAAAAATCATCCAGAAGATCTCCAAATCCTTCCCTCCAATGAAACAACCATAACAGAAACATCATCATGATATTTACGCCGATCTCCATGAGGTATGTCAAGCAATTCGTGAAAATCCATTCCTGCAAAAATGAACAAAATCCCATCAGCACAATGTGCAACACAGAAGTTCAAATTAAGTCATGGTTTTCCACAGATTGCAGTAGCTGGATGAAATCTAAAATCCATTCCTTTTGGAGTAGGAAGAAAAAAACATTGAGTTAAATGCTCAAAGTCAAGAAGAATGACCAAATTCTATGTTGCAGTTGTTTTTTCCAAAGAAAACCACATCTATTAAGCAGCTACATCTACTCACAAGAATAGAACCTTAACTACATAAAATAAAATAAAAAACAGTATATTCAATAATCTTACCATTCTTTTTGGCAGCACGGAATAGAAGCTCTGCAACAAGGTACTGTGCAGGATCACCTTCAGGGACGTTTTCCATGAACCAAGTGACATGGGCAACAACTTCCTCATTGCTAAAATACTGGTAAAGTCCATCAGATGATAGTACCAAGAATTGGTCACTTGGGGAGAGCCGATGATGAACAACAGAGGGGATGCAGCTAACATAAGGAGCATCTCCCACATAATCAATTTGAAACATCTCTAGCAGAGCCTCATTACAAGTTGGCTGCATCCAAAAAGTGAAATCAACAAAGAATCAATCATTTCAAAATCAATGAAATAGCATAGAAAGACAACAAATAAAGCAGATAGGTTTTTGTTAACATGGTCTGCAGCAAATGATGAAAGGTTAATGTCACTCTCCTACTTCACCTCATGTTTTACTTCACTATAAAGTTGTAGTCTCCCAATGCTCTACAAGGAAACTACTAAAAGTGAGTGCTCATTACTAACTGACATCATAAAACTTTCAGGCCTAGTTTTCAAAGCACACTGCTTAAGCATCTCCTCGTGCAAGATAAATAATAAAGTGATTAAAGTTATTTACAATTTCATTCATCAAGCCCAGTAACAAGCTTCTGATTTGAATGCCAAACTGCCAGGAGAGGATTGATACAGATCACTAGAGGTTATTTTAGAAGGAAGAGAAAGAGAGGCAAGTATAAACTATTGATGGAACGATCCTGTTAGCAAGAATTCAAATTTGATTGAACACAATGGAGCACACTAAACTTGGCCATATTTGCTGAAAGTTTTAGTACAATGTAGGCATAGCAACAGTTGTGTGCATATGTGTGCATTTGCTTCTATGTGTCAACGTATACAAATATCTGAAATGAAGTGGTACCACTGTATCAGACTTGAAGTGGACATGCTAATCATCAATTTTCAGACAGAAGCACAAACAAGACTTCCTATCCGAATTCCTATAGAAATGCCCTTCAGTGCAACATCTGAAAAAAAATTCTTATCAAAAATTCATATATTTTCCACCATGTATCCTATCTATTTGACATAAACGAATCAGTTACCTGCTCTCTTAAATTCCTGTGAAATGTCACATCTTGAGAACCACAACTTATAGGACAATCAATTTTATGCATCAAGTAGAAAATTTTACCCACATAAATATCAACTTCATTGACCTTGCTAATACTTAAAATACTGCAAGAAATTCTTGTTGTGACCAAATAATATATAGTACAACAGGTTACCTAGCCTACAAAATAAACAAGAATAGAGCAAGAAGCAAAAGAACAATCAAGAAATTCTGTCAGGTTGTATGTATTTTACACAGAACCATCATAATTCTATTCTTTTATCATTTTTACTAGTTATTCATTCTCAAATGACAGAAAGCAAGAGCTTAAAAAAAAAAAGAAAATAACAGTAAAAAATGCTAGCTCAACCAACCTTCTTCAAGAAACCAGCACCAAATGCTCTAGTGACTTTCAATTGCCCCTTTACCCTATCATTGGAAATTGCTTTCTCATCATCAGGATGCTCTGCCTTTATTCTTAAGATTTCCTGCCAATGACAATCAAGAACAGGTGAGTATTCCCTAATGACATCTGGATCAATTTCTTGTTTCACATATATAAACTTGATGAGTTTTACTTATAGTTTCCTGGAAATTATAAACAAACTAATATTTGAAGCCATCATCAAGGGCAACTGATCAACTGAATATTTATCTTAGTCATTCACATTGAGTACACATATCCATGGATTGGGACATTTGGCAACACAACCATGCCAAGGCCACTAAGGAAGGGTAAGCCCACCATGTGAGCAAAGGGCCCACCATTTTTTCAGTTCATCAACTTATAGTGCCTGGCCAGTGGCTCTTTAAAATGGAAACGATACAGTTAAGATAAAAATCTCAAACAAGTGGCAAAAAAACAAACATGTTGAAGTATTCATATATTATAATGCAAATTTGACTCTGTCAATTAAGTCCAAACTAAATACATAAATTCATAAAATATTTTGTTACATTTTCATCACTCTAGATTCAAACATCACATGTGCCATACACATATTTTCCCTGCATGTTTGTCGCAAAAAAGAAGATTTTTACAGTTTACAAGGGCACAGTTGTGATGAATATCACCAAAAGTCCAAAGCAAATAAATTAAATATATGCATAATTAAAGTTGAGCTTGTCAGAAATACAGTAGCAAACCTCTTCAATACTTGTGCTGTGGTCAGTGGAAAGCTGAACCGCCTTCATCTTCAATCTGCATATAGAGATGTCTCTGTTTTTATTTATTATGCTAACTTGACCATGTTGGTTATGCATAGGAGACTCCTCTGATATTCTGTCCAGCTCCATACGCACTAACGACTCTCTTGATCTATTTCTATGCCTTAAATCATCCCTTGCAAAATTTGGATTGGGGTGGCGATCATTTGGTCTTTCTTGTGCCAAGATCGCACAGCTATCCCCAAGGTTCATAACATATACATCCTGATCCTTCATTAACATCACTAGAACACATGATCCCATCAAAGCAAGCTCTGGGTTTATGTCAAGAGCCTTTTCCACCATTTCCATATAAGCCTCTTCTGTACTTTCAAGCGCTCGAGCCATTGCTCTCAACACAGCATCATGATCAACAACTCCAGACTTGCACCTCCTAATAGGTCCTGAAGATTCAACTATTCCCTCATCCACACAAATCTCTTCTCTGTGCCAATCATAACTCCAAGGAAAAAGCTTCTTGCGTAATGACTTCTGCTTCCGATATATTTTTCTTATCTTTGAACCAATCAAAGACTTTCTTGTACTCTGTCTTTGCCCTGACATAGAAGCAGCAGCTGCGGCACTTTGATTATCAAAATCAAGCCCAACCCCACCATCTTCTCCTGAAGTAGTAGGATCTTCACCTCGAATGTTGGAACTATCATCTTTGGAATTCGATGAGCTGCAGTCTAAAGTATCTGAAATTGGTTGACAGTCACAAGAAACCTTTCCTTGCCCATCCATTTGTGAGATTGACGTAGAACCTTGACCATCCCACGGTTCCATCTGAAGTAGCTCATATAGCCGCATGCTTTTCCGACCTTGACCAGCTAAGTTTGCATGTGGAACAGACTCAGATTCAACACCTAAATTGGAATTTCTACGATCAGATAAATTCTGCTCCGCTTTACTTCTCATGTCATCATTTTCCTCAACTATTTCATTATTAGAAGACTGACCCTTGATATTTTCTCGATTAAGAAATTCTCCTATGCTAGACGATAATTCTTGATCTGAACAAATATTTGACTGATCTTCTTTGCTGCATTCTAGACCAGTATCAGGATTTCCACTCTTAGATATTTCAGATTTTAACAGATCAATTCCAGATTTATCTTCATAATCCCAGAGCAATCCTTCCAATTCTTTGTCTATGGCTTTATAAAGATGGCTCATCAGAAAATCCGGAGCATCAGGACCACTAAAACCATCGTATATCCCAATAAATAGCCATCCTTGCTCTTCAGAAAGCACAACATGAACCCTATCTTCACCAGCCTTTCCATGAGCCCATTGCAAGTTGCGACTGTTCCCATATTCCCCTTCAGATGGCCCCCCTTCAAGACAATTCCGAGAGTGTTCTGATCGAAACTTTGGCTCCTTAACTTGCCATGCCAATTGGGTCACCGGGTGCAAGAAAAATCTTTGCATCCAACCAGACCCCATTGAATGCTTTGAAAAGGTTCTTTTCATAGGTCCACTAACACTTCTCATGAAACGCTGGAAACGAGGTCTTCTACGACCACGTGCAAGTGGAGCAGAGAAATTGGATTTATCAGTAGCATCAAGAGGTCCAGACATCACACCCTTCTCAATTGGTCCAGACATAAAACCACCTCCCCTATCCAAAGGCCCGGAAGCAAACCCTCTCTCAAGAGGTCCAGACATAAACCCGTTCAGAGGACCGGAACCACGAGGAACTGGCTGCAAAGGGATTGCAGCAAATGAAGAGGTACTTTCAAATGATGCAGCAGGCTCTTGGACATCAGTAGCAAACATTGCACTCTGATTACCAGTTCTAGCTGTAGAAACATTTGCACTGACAGATGCACCAGAGATGGTTTTAAATGTGGTTTCCGGGAAACTCTTACTCTGTCTTTGTAGTCCTGAGGGATCCTCTATGGCATCATGTCTAAATGACCCACTCAAAGTCTCAGAATCAAGAGTACTTGAATCAACAGTAAACCTCTCAGAGTTTGATGGAGTAATGGCAGGAGAGTCAAAAATCGTAGGCCGAACATAACAGAATGAATGGCCTAAACCTTCATCCAAAGGCTCCAAAAAATCTAAATCAACCCCACTTTTGCCATTAAACGGCACAAAGCAACCAACAACACGAGAAGTCCCGTTACCCATTTCTCCTTTGTATATTAGGAACCCCCTAAAGACTACACCTCTGATGAGGAGGGTTTCTATGACTTTGCACCATAAGCAAATGAGAAACAAAAGAACTCAAACCAAAACCCCAAAACCCAATAAACCCCTTAACCACCCTATCACTATTCTGAAAACTTAGCATCATAAAAATTAGCAACTTGGCAGCCAAAATTAGCCTAAACCCAAGTCTTTCCTAGATAATTAGAATTGAAAAACAGTGTATCTACAGGCAGAAAAAAGCAATAACTAGAGAGAGTGAAAAATGTGACGATCTGACCTTAAAGAGTGGAAGTTGAAGCATGAATAAACCAGTGGATCGAACATACCCAGCAAAACAGATCTACTGGAGAAGCAAAGGGACAGCAAATGGAACACATCAGATAAAAACAAAGACACCAAAAATTTAAGTTTTCATTTTGTTGTGGAATCTGACAAAGTACCCATATTAAAAATTAAAACCAAAAACCCAGATTGAAACTACCCTTCCCATGATTGAATCATGCAGCCATGTAACAACTGTTCAAAATCAAGACATAAGTCCATATAAATTAATATATTTATGTTTATAATATATACAGTGTATTTTGAATGGAAAAAAAAAAGGAAGAAGAGATTTTTTGAGTGAGTTAAACAAGGAGGGGGAAATGGAACTGGAAAGACGAAGAGTGGGAAGTTTGAGTAGAGAAAAAGAAGAGGAGGAAATGTGGGTATTAGTTTTTGAGAGATTAAAAGGAAAAATAAAATAAAAATTGGGATTTGGTTATTGATGATGAGGAATCAAAGTTTAGTTCATCAAGGAGGGTCTCTTTCTTGGGGTTTTCAAATGGTTTGGGAGGGTAAAAACCAAAAAAAAAAAAGAAAAAGAAAAAAAAACTCTAATTTCTTTCTTTAGTATTTTATAACAACGTTGAAAAGTTGAGACTGTTATAACATGGGTTTGGTTCGGTTTGTTTTGTTTTGTGTTTTCGGTTTGGTTTTTTTTTTATTGGACTTAAACTTGAATTTTTTAAAAATTTTCTTACAAATGATTGGCGGTGTGTTTGGTGCTGTTGGAGTCAATAAATTGGCAATACACATCATCATACTCATCAATAAAATTGGATGGGTGGGGGGTAAAGTGGGTCATTCCTTCCTAATTTTGAGTCTTTGACCTTTACAACAAAAAAAATTGAATAAAAGAATAGTTTAATTTTCTTTTTTTCTATTTTATTTAATTAAATTATAACGTTATGTCCATTATTTTATCATAGATTACACATCTAAATAAAAAAATAAATCTTAAATTTATAAGTAAATATTTTCTTCAACTTAATAAATATGATTTTTGAATTAAAAATATAAGTATATAATCATATTTAAGAGATATCAATATCAAAGTAAACATGAATTAAAAGTAAGTGTTTCTTTTTCATAGAAAAAAAAATTTATATAAAGACTAATTACATAATTGAGTGAGATGAAATGTTACGAGTTTCAAATCAGTAATATAATTTTTAAATTAAAAATATAAATGTATGATAATTTTGGACTTAAAATAATGTTATTTTTTAAAATAGTTTAATAAAAGAGAAAGATATTGGAAGATATCATTTATATATTTCAATTTGTTTGGTTTTTTCTTCTTTAAAAAAAAAATCAATCCTTCATTGAATAAAGAAAAACAAGTGGCCTGAAATATTTGGACAATACGTTCCCCTACTTTTAAATTTGCTTCTTCAATTAATGATCCCTTTACTAAAGTCAAAACCTTTTTTTTTTTCAATTCATTTTAACTGTATTTTTTGAACTTCATTTATTGACCTTACCACTTACTGTTATTATCATAAAATAATGTACAATATTAATTATTTGAATTTGAAGATTGCATGCGATATAAATTATTCAGAAAAAAAAAACAAATAATAATCAATATGTCAAGTTTAAATTATTACGGAAAAAAATTATTATGAAAAAAAAATCATTTAACGTATATCGCATTCCTTGC
This sequence comes from Theobroma grandiflorum, assembly GCA_036013995.1. Taxonomy (NCBI): domain Eukaryota; kingdom Viridiplantae; phylum Streptophyta; class Magnoliopsida; order Malvales; family Malvaceae; genus Theobroma; species Theobroma grandiflorum. The sequence continues at coordinate 5,420,759 of CP142130.1, forward strand.
AGTTCAACGGCAATTCAAGTAGAACTGATAGGCGAACGAAAGAGCTAAAACTTATCACCCCGTGAGAAGTGAGAACACAAATTGTGTAAGAAGTAAACCTTGGATTGACTTTGTTTACATGCAAAAGAGGTTCGATGGGTACGTGTTCTAGATGAGCCCATAATTATTAGCAGTTTCGTTTGTCAAATTAAAGAGAAACACATTTCAAAGAGTATGGGTTTACAGTTTGACTGACGACAGTTTCAAAGACATTATTCTGAAGCCAACCAAAAAGGGTAGAAAATCAAGGAAAAAAAATAAATAAAGGAGACAATTCAATTAAGAAAGATATATCAATAATTCTAGGCACATTAAATGTTTAAAGGTTATTTCTCAACCAAGAGATAGAGAGATATGCTTTCGGGAATAAAAATTAAACTGAAACGTAATTAATTAATATATATATATATATATTTATTTTTATACAGTGTAGTTGGGCATATAAAGCCATGCCTAACATGGGGCAAGGGATGCCAAATCCATGACCTTTTGTATCCTTCCATTGTTGACTAACTAAACTAAATCCACTAGAATATATGATGACCAACCCTCCTTCCCCAAGTTGTTGTCCTCTTTTCAACGCCTATAAATTAATTAAAATTTTCTTGGCATCATTTCTTTTGTCCATGATTTGTTCAGATCAAAGTTTAAACACTAGTACAAGGAACATGTTTCAATAGAATAATGACACTTACTTGCATTAAAAAAAAAGTGGTTGAAAGTGGGTATCTGCAACCAAAGTCTAAGACCACAAATTAATCCTTCATATGCAAACAAAATCATAAGTCAGGGAAATGCCCATTAAGAAATATATAAGTAGTCATATTAAAAAAATAGAATAAAAGAATCCCCCCATAAAGTCTAATTTGGTTCCCACATCCTTCCAAAAACCACTCTCCCATTGAATAATGTAGTTCAAAAAAAAAATCGAAATAATTGGCATTAAGGAGATGAGTTGAGATCAGATTCTGATGTGAATTACATCAAAGTGGGGATTAAAGTAAATGAAACTCTTTTTTAAAAAAAAAAATTGGATTTGTTTTTCCGAATCCACTTATGGTTTGTGTTAGTTGATTAATACTTGCCAAAAGGTCATAGGTTTTGACAATTATGTGGCTAAGGATCATGATGATTAATTTGTGATGAAGCATATAAAATAAAACATTATCTTTTTTTTATTTATTTTCTATTTATTTTTGGGTCGGGTTTTGTATTGAGTGGATTTGCTCTGCCCAAGGCGAGGAGTCTCCATCTCAAAAAAGCTTCACAATCACAGATGCCAGAAAGAATAATGATTCCATCAAATGATCATTAGTCAGAAGCATTTTTGTGCTACAGAGAAAAGGAGTAATCACCGAGCCGATGAATGATTAATTTCCCTTTGCTGTAAAAAAAGAACTCAAATCCTATTGCTCTAAGTGGAGAAGAAACTGTGAATGTTCTACTATAGTTAACAAAAAAAAAAAGACAGGCAGATATAGGAAGAAAGAGAGAGAGTAAAGCAACGTGAAAAAGTGCCAATTATAAAGTAAACAGGATCGACATATGATTATATTATTTTGGTTATCAACTTATAATAAGACACCATTGGCTTTGCCTTCAGTTTCTGGCTTTCTTTTGTTTCTTGCAAGTAATCTAAGTATGAGGTGACCTTTTGTTAATATTTCAACCAAATTCAATTGTTTCAGAACGACACCGTTCATTTATATGTACATTCTATTCGACCTGTTCCGACTTTTTTCTCTTTCGGGCTCCTTTGTATTGAAATGGCGAGCTTGTAGTGGTGCATAATCTTCATTACTTAATAATAATAATAATACCCCCTGGCCCCTGCAGTGCGGGCTTTGTGACAAGTCACCAGCTACCGTAAATGGTGAATCCTAGACCCTAATCTATTACCATTTTCGTCAAACATTATCCGACAATTCACTTTTAATGGCTTCTAAATAAGCAGTGAACGCACGAAACGCGCTTGCTTGCTTCTTCGATTCGTCAACTTTGATCCTTTGCGCGAGAAAGACTGAAGAATTGAGTTAGTTTTACACCATCTCAAATACGATTTTTTTCATTTTTCCCTTTTTACTAAATTATGGTATCAAATGGGGAAAAATAAAAAGGAAAAAGAGAGTTCACGTTTAAAGTAGGTGATAACCGTGTACGACCTGTCTAGCCAATAGCAAACCCTCAAATCAAGCTGATTGAAGTTAGGTCAAGGTTATATCAAACTAGTAAAACAAAATGTCACTTTCAACTCCTTGTCTTTGACAAGCTCATACATATGGGGTTTGTGGGGGGGACTGAATTTGAGTTTTGTCTTGAGTTGGAAAACAAGATATGAGATACGTAAATCACCAAATACTTGCTTCTTATTTTCATCAGGTTAAAATATCATAGTAAGAATGATCGGAAATGGAACAAGAAGTTGAAAATTTTATAGGTGACGGAAGCAATTTATTACTTAGAGGGTGAACTCCACCGCGAAATCTCTTTGATTAGATTCCTGCATCAATGGGCTGAAAAGTGGAAATTCTTCCCATTTTCAACCCGCGTGGAAAAGGATTGATCAATCAATTGCTAATCTCTCTTTTTGTTCCTTATTTGACGGGCCAATCTTAAGATCAACAGATAAACTTGATTGGAAATGCAAACTAACAATTTTCCCAACAGGCAAAGTCATCCAGCGGTGATTCTGTTGGATCTGCCCTCATTGCCCCCCCATGGATGTCAATGCGGATAATAGTACAGCAACAGGATTAGGAAATAAAACCATAAAATTCTGGTAAACCGCAGAAACAAAGTGCCTGTTTGTACGAATTACCTTACCTGCGTGTAAAAATGGGTCAAACATGTTGGACCCACTTCCCAATTTGTTCACGTCCTTTTTGTCCATGTTCGACATTCAGCTTCTTACCCCCTTTGCGACCAATTACTGCCGTATTTTACATAACAAATACATCCAATTCTGCAAAAGGTATTTATCCCTTCTTCTTTATTTTTTACCCCCCTTTTCTTTTTCCACCCTCTTGGGTTTCTGATGGTTCAATCACCACAGATTGCGGAACCCCACAGTATTGGACTTCGTGTGATTACCTTTTGTAAAGTTTGGCCCTAGAGTCACTTTGATGTTTCCCTAGAATTTGATCATGTTCTTCCCCTTTACTTGGAACATACCCCTTTTGGCCCTTTGAGGGCTGTCACAAAAACTTACCCAACGTGCCTCCTCTGCTCAACAACATCATTGTCATCATTTTTCAAATTTTAACCCACGAAAAAGACATGTAACATCATTAGTTCTTTTACTATAAATTAATAGTAAATAATATATTACACTAAAGAAATATTAAATCCTTTCACCAGAGTGTCCATCATACTCAATTCTTTCCCTTTTCCTCAACTCTTTCTTAGACAACGTAAAGCATGAGTATATCAATAGGTGAAAAAGGTTTGTGGGTGAATCATTCTTCCATTATGAAACTCGATCTTGAATAGATTATGCTTGAGTAGAGTGCATGGAGACTGATCTGTCCAAGCAAATAATATTAAAGTGAGCTCAAAGCACTTATCACTCTCTTTGCTTCTTCACGAATACAGGAAAGGTTCGTCTTTATCTCGCTAGAAAGTCTGCCCTCCACAAGGCGAACTGGCAACCACATCTTTGGCTTTACATCAACTAAATAAGAAAGGGTTGTCTGGAATTCTTGACCAACAAATGCTTCGTTGCCTTTGCATTTTCCTTTATTAAACTGCACACCCCATCATTAAGACAGTTCTTAGCTTTGGATTATAAACCTTAAATCCTAATCAAAGATTATAACAAATCTTAAAAAGAATTATTTCTGAGGAAGCTTGTGAGAATCATATAAAGGGTACACTTCTCAAGCCAAGCCTCAAGTTTCCAAACAGGAAACATCTATACCAATACAATTGCTATACCATATAATTTTATAGATGCAACCCTTTAGAGCAACATGTTCTAAAAACAATCGTGCTCAATACCAGTCAGAACTTTGGAATAAACAAGCAGCAATATAAGATGGGATGGAATAAAAAATGTAAAAATAAACAGTTAAAGTGAAATGCACTTGTCATAAGATAAACAAGTGCTAACTGCAGCCAAGCCAATGCAATTTCATTTCGTTTAGTTCAGTCATTTGCATTGCAGCAGACACAATAAACTTATAGCGAAAGCCAACAAAGAAGGCTAGTTTCTTAAAGGCTTCAATAAGTCTGAGGGCAGAGTATGGATCAAAATACTTTTCTCCACTTAACAGGAAATGGATCCTTTCAGTTGACTCAAGCTTCCAAGAGGGTGTAATACATAACCATTTGGATTAAATGAGGTTTAATTTTTTGGTACAATCTGTCGCTATCTTTTATAAGGTATCTCAAAGCCAAAATTCGTGATAAACTTTAATGATGAGATGTGACTTAGTCTTGCTGTGAAACACAGACTTTTGGTTTATGCTACTTCATTATTATGCCTTAAGTCATAGTTTGCAGCTAACTCATGATCTATTGCAATTCCTCTTGAACCAGCTAAACAATTTGTCAAAATGATAAGTATGAAAGTTGCAGCCAAAAATCAGACAGAGATAAGCAATGGCCTGAATAATATAAATTCGAAGGTGCTGAACAACCTAACAACAATTAATTCTTTACCTGTTCAATCAACCATGTCCCTTCAAAACGTGAAAAGTCACCTTCAACCATCTTAAATTGAATTTCACGCTTTTTACCGGAAGGCAAAATCTCAAGATCTTTCTCATAACAATCTAAAACTCCTTTAGCATTAAATTTCAAACCCAATGGCAAGTTCTGCTGTCCAATCTGTTGAAAGAATGTAACAGAACAATTACATCAATTACATCCATGACAGAAGGTAAGGAGTACACTTTAGAATAAAAAAATCTGTATCCAGACAAAAGTTCTCAATCAAGTGATAGACAAAGCATCAAAGCAATCACTACATACAAAGAACAGTTGGTTAGCGATTGAAGGGTGAGGAACGTATATCAATAGACAACATTTTATACATACATCAAGAGAATGGATTCAATGCTACCCTACCCTATCAAACATTTAAATTTATTTGGGAAAGAAGAATAACACAGCTTTTCAGTCCCTACAACATCCTTTCTCCCTTTATCCCTTTGCTTAATTACTCAATAGGAACTCAAAAATCCCCTTTTTTGTTTTCTTGACCCACCCAGCATTTGACACTCAAAATATTCACTAAATTCTTACCCATATTAAAAGACACCCAGAAAAACCTTCCTTTTCATTCTAAAAATTCTGTATTTGCTGCTGTCTTACTTAGAAGCTTAATTGATCATAAGTACAACATTGTCAAAGTCCACATGCAACTGAATTTGAATCAAACACCAAACGAAGTATAAAACACAAATTCAAAGAAACGGGGTATAAGTAAATTACCTGATAGAGTCGAGCAAATTTGTCTTTTTTTTCGACAACTTTGCTGACAGCAAGACCCGGAATAATGTCAGCCAACTTCTCATAGTCAGTCAAAATGTTCCAAACAGTATCGAGGCTGGCTTCAATCCCAATTTTGGACCGAATTCTACGAGAGTTCCCTCCATGCTTTTTGATCTCAATAAAAATACCATCTTCAGACAACGTCTGTGTCTTCTCATCTGACAAAACAAAACCATCATCATCATCAAAATAAACATCATCATCGTCATCATCTTCATTCGTGTCGGATGAGGTGGCATCAGAGTTGGAACAAAAAGGGTTGGGTCTGAATTTAGAGAACAGAAACCTGGGACAGGAAGTTGAAAGAAAAAGGGAGGTGGTTTTGTCGGAGATTGGTGGGTTGAGAAGAAATCGGCTGGTGGGGATAGGCGCGAGCGCGACGGTGGAAACAGCAGTTAGTGAGAGTGGGATTGGATAGGCGCGCATATTTTGTTTAGCTTAACTGAAAGGGCACAGCCCCACATTTTTCACTGCCAGAATTTTTCCCAGGGATTTCGGTAGGTTTCCAAGAAAATCCAGATATTACTCCCAGGCCCAATGATTGTAAGCCAATTAGGCTTGCAAGTTCACATCTCAAACTGCCCTTGGGTCCTAATTCAGACCCATTTTTCCTTTTGGGCTCGGGAACCTGATTCACGTGCTTATTACAAGCCTTGATTATTGAAGAATAAAAAACTTCCTGGCAGGGCATTTTTAAAAATTTTTGAAACACAAAAGTCGTTCTCACTAATGAATAGGATGTCAACGGATCGAGTATCCTATAATTTCAAGATATTCGAATTTTAACTTTATAAAAAATTAATTATCCTAATCTTATTAACTACCCGTTTAATTTTAAAATTACTATCCTAACCCTAACCCTAATACATTCTCACTACCCTATAATTACCCTAACCGGTTTAAATACCCGATTAAATAAAAAAATTATTAAAATTTTCTTCATGAGAACCTAATTACCCAATTAACTTTTCTAATCTCATAAATAAACATATATATACTGTAATTAATAATTTTATAAATTATAATTTTTATAATGTTAATACAAAATAAAAAATAAATATATTTATATTTAAAATACATAATATATACACATACGCATTCATAAAAGTGTTAATGTCATCATATTAATAATTAGAGTAATTATACTTAAACATAAATAACAATCTAATAATTTTTTAATTTAAATATAATAATGTCAACATATTAATAATAAAAGTAACCATACTTTTTATATATTTGTTAGTTTTTAACAAAAAAATTTACTTGTAAAGTTGGTAAAAATTATAAATTTTTAATTTAATTATTAAAATAATAATAAAATATTTATAAATAGTAATCGGGTTCGGATAACGGGTACCCGGTACCCAATAGGTGGTACCCTAACCCTACCCTATTAATATTCGGATAGTAAAATCACTACCCTAACCCTACCCGAACCCGTTTATGAGTACCCTAACCCTGTATAATCGGATCGAATACCCGCGGGTACCCTATAATAGGGTACCCGTTGACATTCCTACTAATGAAAGGGTATTTGTTTTGTCTTTTACCCTAAGAAAAAATATTTATTACTTTATATAAAAGTAGCTCCCGGAGCTACTGTTTCAATTGATCATTCAATTGAATGACAGTTCTTTCCAATTTTTTTTTTTTGAAAATCTGGGGAGAACTTTCATTAATAATGGAGAGTTAAAGGGTTCCCCAAGCAAGAACAAAAACAACGTCCAGAAGGCTGAAAAAGGACGATCTGACCCTTAAACAAAAACCAGCATACCCTCCCATAACACCATGAAGGCATCAAAAAGAGACCCATCAGAACATCAATGCAAAAAAGAAGAACTGCGATTGCACCTTTACCATCGGCACACAATATGATCCCAGCAAGCAAAAACAATAGACAAATTCATGACTATACAATCAAAAGGGTTCAAGGGAGTTTACCACCGGCCGAAGAGGCACACAGCAAGCACAAAGACACTTCTTTCAAAATGACGATGTTTAGGGTTTAAGGTTTTTCTTGTATAAATAAAAAATTTAGAATAAATGATATTCATTCTTTTAATAAGTGATAAGTGATTAGCGACACAATTTATACATTGATATTGAAAATGAAATCATATTTTGAAAAAAAACAAGAGAAGTTATTAGAGTTTAATTTATAGTTTTGTAAAAAATAAGATCGAAGTAAAGATATTGAATAAGGTTAAGTTAATAAATTTTATGTGATGTCTTTTAAGTTCACACTAATAAGTAAAACTCATAACGAAAAAAGAAAGAAATATTGTTCAAATTTTAAAATTGAAAAGGAGGGCATGGGCTCAATATTCTCCCCAACTTTTAGAGAACACTCCTTATAATGAGAAGGAGTCAAGCTATACAATCAAGATCCTGCATAGATGCATTATTTATCATAGAAACAAAGCACTGAAAAGGGCAAAAAGAAGAAAAAAAAAAGTGGAAGAAATATCCAATATAGTAATACCTCGAAAGTTTACATATTCTTTGCAGCTAAGAGACATTTTGGGAAAAAAGCCCAGAAGAGATTACAAGTCCACGAGCTTCTTTATGTGGCTTAGAGTTTACTACCATTCTTATAGCTGTCCGCGTGGTTTGAAATCTATACAAACAAGTAACCAATTGCCAATGGCGCATTAATGACGCTCAGAAAATAGAGTTGGTGGGCGAGTGTTATATATATGGGCATGGGGCCTCCTCCTATCTTATGCAAACAATAAAACATGGTATGGGTGTGTTTAATGTGTAACACATTTCAGCAGAGACTTTTGTTTGAATTGTTAATTTTCTTAGGTGTGCGTTGGAATTATTGTACTCACGCTTAAATGCTTTATCAATTTGGCCTTTTGTTTAATTCCATGTGTAGTTTCGGAAGGTCGAGACACACCCCACATGTTTCATTTATGTTTTTGTCCGTGCAAATCGCAGGAAGGGGATGGATGGGATATGATAAAAACTTTATGTATAAATAAAGTTATACAAATCTGAGATTTATTATAATAAGAATTTAAAATACAAAATCTAATGCAGGAAACAAGCGAAGGGAAAGTGAATTTAATTAAATGAATAATTATAAGATATAATTAATTGTCATTTTACTAACATTAAGTAAACTTAATTTATTTTATAAAAAATAAAATAAATATAAATAATATAAATCTATAATTCTGTATTGAAAAAATCTAACAGAAAAGTGGTAGAGCACAGCGTACTGCAGAAAGCAGGCGAAAGGAAAGGCCGCATTGTATTCACGCGCTTCTCCTCCTACATGCTAAGCTTAACTACAATTGTACCTTGCGGTCTCTACAATTGTACGCTGCGGTCCCTGCCCTCCTTCAACTAAGCCGATTATATCCCTCTTTTCAGCTTTATAACTCTTTTAAACTCGCCATTTAGACACAATATGCATGGAGTTAGAGCATTTTTAAAAAGAAAATTAAATAGAAAAAATTATTAAACAGTTAAATTTTTTTTATATATAATTCAATTATCATTTATTTAAAAAATTAAATAAAATTTAAAAGATATTGGATATATAAAAAAATACACATTAATAATGATGATATTATTTATATATATATATATGATTGAATAGAATATAAAAAAGATCTCTCTCACTCATTATACATAAAAGTGGAAGAGAAAATAAGTTTTCAAATTCAAACGAATTGTTTCTTTACTTTGTATGTTCTAACTCTCGTTTTATTTTGTATTTATCTTTTAAATTATTAATTAATATATTGAGTTATTGAGTTGAACTATTGAGATATAATATATTATGTAGGCTATTCGGTTATACTGTTAAGATATAATATGTTATAATAGGTTTAAATTTATATTAAAATTTAATAGGTTCGGATTAGTAGTCTCATTTTTTTTTAATTTGATAGATTTAACATAGTAGTTTAGAATTTATTTGCTGCGCTTAACTAGCAATATGTTATTCATAATGATTTTAATTTTATCAAACAGTTTAAAGAAAAAACTAATTATTAAATAAAAAATTATTTTGAGAGCCATAAAAATATATATAATAAATAAAATTGTATTAAAAAAATATAATTATTTTATTCTATTAATTTGTATGTTTATCTTTGTTATTTAAAGTTTACAACATGCATGTTAGAATGCATTGGTTATTTGAATAAAAAATAATATATTGATGAAAATCTAAACAACATTGTAAGTTATGTTTAAAAATTATATAATAATTTATTTATTTTTAAAAATTAAAATTATAAAAAAGAATTCACATGTGACATTATAAAAAAGAAAAAAAAGAATATAATTGATGGTTTGTAAAAATTTGTGAAAGAAAAACTATACAGATTTAAAATATATAAATAAATATAATAAAAATAAATAAATAAATAAATTTAAAAAATAAAAAAAAACTTTAAAATTGGTCAAATATATAAAATTATTTTATTATTCTTTATTTGTATTAATTATTAAATAAAAAATTATTTAAGAGACTATTAAAAATAATTATAAAAAAATTAAAAAAATTTATACATCATTTAAAAATTTTTTAAAATTTGGAGGGCTATGCCCCCCATAAGAGGCTTCGCCCTTGAAAACAAGAAAGATTTATCATTCATTAATTCCAACTACATATATATATATATATATATATATATATATATACATACATCTGCAACATGGCCTATCGGTATCTAATTCAAGCTTCCCCAGCCCTCGGGTTTTCACTTAAAACTAGTCTCAAGATCATGTTATTTCGCTGGTGCGTATAAGATCACCTTGAACATAAATAAAAGCATTGAGAGAGAGAGAGAGAGAGAGAGAGAGAGAGAGAGAGAGAGAGAGAAGGGTGATCAGAAAAGGAAGATATGTAGAAAAAGCAGGTATGCACCTTGACTGATGGTAGCTCCTCCGTCGTAAGCGAGAGACATTCTTGGCGGACCGGATTGCTGTATATGTATCTTCAACCGTCAATCTCAATCATGTGCCGAAACAACAAAGTCACTCTTTATTATGCAACCAAAAATGATCTGTAAAATATATGCCAAACTCCAACCTGATTTATAGCCGCCGCTTTTACTTGTAAGTTCAAGCTCCCTTGATGAAGTATCTGCACTTTGGAGTAACTCAAAAGGATGGTTTCTCTGCTGACTATGGGCGGCAGCTTCCTTTTAATATTATTAGAATAGGAATCGTGGGTAAATATTAGACACTTACGTATATAAATACATACAACTCATGTAAAGTTTACATCTTTGCAATTTACATGAATAATGTCGTATATCTTTTGAAAAAAAACTGTTCAATTGTTTTAAACACTTTCCATACCCGATACGTGATTAAGTGAGGAAGCACGGTTGGTTCATTGCTACATATAGCGGGATCAAGTACATCTATACATAGAAAAATTACATGGGGATCATCATCCTCCGAGCAATGGATGTCCTTGTAATCAGGCTTTTAAATCAAATAGATCCTCAAAGTTTTTAAATCAGCCAAGGGTGGGACCATCGCAGTTAAATGTCCTCAAGCTTTTGAATCAAATAAATCCTCAAAGTTTGTGCTCGCTCACTCCTCTCATTCCAAGATAAAAGATGTGATACCCATCTCCATGGCCTGCCACTCCCGTCCTCGTGGGTTCCATATGGCAAAAAAATCGAAAACCTTTCCAGTTTCCATTCTCATTCCATGTGGTTCACGCCTTCTGACCACATCCTCTACCCACTGCCCACAGCTCTAAATGCAGCCGATCTCATAAAAATATTTTTAAAATCTCTTAAAAATGGTCACATGTCAATAAAAACAGTCAGAAACCTGACTGCAGCTGGTGGCCACGCTTGAGTGTATTTTTTATATATAGTACAGATATTTTTTAAAAATTATCTTTGACTTGGAAGATTTGAATCTTGCATTGATTTCAAAATATATATATATATATATTTTTTCAGATCAATTGTGCAATAATTTTTTATCGTTGCAAGATCTGTATCTGCATCTGATTTTATACATTAAATTAGTACGGTTGTGTAAAGATGGGGTTTTAGTTTACAAATGGGCTTCATTAATCATCATCATTATATTATTATCTTTTTTTCCTTTTTTTCACTGTTAAATTTTATTGGGTTAGAATTAAGAACAGGGAACTCAACCTTCTTAACGTGCAATGGTACTTTAACACGACAAGACGTTAGACTTTATCTTAATAGTTAAAAGAGGAAGTTTCAAAATTCTAAAATCTTATTTTCAATTTCCATGTATGTGTTGGTTATTTGTTTTATTGATTTCGTATGCAAATAAGTTGTAATTATAGTTTCTATTTGTAAATTTAACTTTATAAAAAGATTAGTATCAATCTTTCTAAATAGGAAAAAAAAGAATCCACAACACGATTCACGTGTTGAATGATTAAAGCAATAAGATGGGGATGTATAAGTAGGAAAGGCAAATCCCTTAAACAACAAGGACAAATTATATTAATTCTAGGATAAGAAAACGACCGAGACAAGTTACTGATTTCCTTCACCTGATGAAGGAAATATCATCACAAGTATACAATTCCTTTTTTTTTTCCCCAAACGGTAGTGTTGGTATTCACATAATTTACTTGATCGAGCATCTGAACTTGTATGTTCATGCAAGTCCCGTGTATATTTATATAAGAAAAAAAAGGTCTATCGAAAAATCAAGGCAGTTTTCTTTTTGTTTTTCACCAAAAGAAGCAATGAGGCGGCTTTCTTTCTTTGAGCAAATAGGTGGTGCACAATTAAGTTAGTCAAACCAATTAAAGAGTCGTAGCATTATCAAGGTAGGTTAGAGGAGAGGTAGGCCGGAAGTTAATGTACTAAATTAATTAATTTTCAAAAAAAATACTAAATTAATTTGTTTTGTCAAATCCAATGAAAAATTCGTTGAAATTCTTTTGAAATTATAATTAAAGGGAAAGTTCCAAAATTTTGAGATCTTATCTTCAATTTTCAGATATGTGTTGGCTATTTGTTTTATGCGGAAGTTGATATGCTTTTGAAATTCTTGAAATGCATAGGACATGGAGATTCAAATTTAGCTGAAATACTTACAATAAATGAAGCTTTTCAATTGTTTGTTGGTTTAATGAATCAGTATCTACAGAATTGTTTGGATAAATAGTGATTCTCTTAATACTGTAAGTTGGGTCAATAATACAAAGGATGCTCCATAGAGATTCAGGTAGGCTTTATTGTAAGTTGAGAATCTTCGTAATAAAATTTATTGTTGGATGGTGACACATAAAAAGAAGGAAGGGAATAGCATTGCAGATGGTGTTGGCCTGTTGGGGTAGTTGGGAAATATTATGGGAGAAGGAGTCTGATTGTTGATAACGAGGTAGAAGATTTCCACTGCTAGGGGTATTCATTTAAATCTTGAATACTGATAGATGCCGTCCTTGAAAGGATCTTCTAATTCTGAAAATTAAGTTGCTGATGTCTGGATAATGTCTAATGTATTCACGCCGCTGCCAGTACGTGGTCTGAACTTGGACATTTCTTTCCAGTTTGGACACGGCTATCTTTCCAAGTGGATGTTCTACATTTTAATAATCCATGTCTTAATTTAGTATTACGTGCCTAAGGTTTGGGCCAGGTTTTTGGGCTTTTTGTTTGGATCCGGCCATTCCAAACATCCTCACATGCAGTGTTTTTATTCTTAGGGGTTATTCTATTATTTTTTTTTATTTTTTCTTGTATTTTGTATTAATAAGTTCAAAGAATTATCTTTGGCATCATGCAATAAAATTACTTAATTTTTTAAAAAAATTAAAATGGTAATGATTGAATTATAAATGAAATATTTTTTAAAAAATAAAATAATAATAGATAATTATATATTATAGTAAAAGATATATTTACCCTTTTATCATCTATTCTTTTGTTATTTCAAAATTATCTTTACCAACTAAATATTGCAATAAGTTATAATAGCAATTCTTACATTACTTCATCCCCTCAACCAAACTACATAATAATATTTTCATTCTATTCTCACAGAATATTTATTTTATTTCATTTCATTATATTTTGCGAATCAAACATGCTCTAGAATTAATTGGTTTTGTCAAATTCAATGAACAATTCACCATCTTGATCATGTTATAGAATTCATTCACCATAATTTATGCATGTGTAATAGGTTCTTTTGGTAAGAAGTACTAAAGATGATAGAGAAGAAGATTGGAGTAATCCTTAAAGTCAATATTAAGTATTTTATGATGGGAGGTAAATGATACAAATTAATGAAAAGGTAAGGTCTGTGTACCATGGAGGAAAATAGGATGAAAAAAGTTGCATAAAGGAGAAAGAGTGTTTAAAAAGAGCTTTTAGAGAGAATGTCTTAAGAGGGAATTTGTTGAATTTTTCATCTCTCCTTAATGAATTGCCAAAGTAAAAACGATTTCTTAAGAATAGTTGGTAAGAAAATGCTTATTAGACATCATGGAAAGAACATGTTTACGGAGAACATATTCATCATGGGAAGAATAAGTCCATTATGTAAGAGCACGTTTATCATGGGGGATAACAATGAGTTAGTGATAGTAAACAGTCATATGTCTCTTGAGAACGAGAGAAAATGTAAAACACTTCTATGAAAGTTTAAAAGGAAGACCTATTAATCATATCTAAATTTGAGCCATTAAATTAATCTCTTGAAAATATCTTAATGATGAAACTAACTTATGAACCTTATTACTTGTTTCAAGTTACTTTCATTGTCATCCACACAGCATAACCGTTCTATACATGTTTTTATTCTGCAAAACAACTCTTAAAGAAATAATAAGTTAGTCAAAATCAAACATTTATGGCATGTAAATGCTAATAATCAAAGGTAAAAAAATTCTGCTTTAGGAGTTGGTCATTCTACACATGTATATGATTAATGCAAAACTAAAAATAGCTCGTGACAATATTAATAAATTGAATACATTGATAATGTGATTACATTATAATGTATTTTAATGAATAATTTTTTTAAAAAAATCAATATTTATATCGCATATATATGAAGACTTAAATCAAAATTAAAATCTCAACATCAAAAAAAAAAAAGTCTAACTAATAATTAAAAAAAGCACAAGACTACATATATTTAAAAGACATTTAAAAGGTCATAGAAAAATAAAACAAGAAATGTTGGAAAAATAACATATTTAATAAGGTTCAATATCCCACATTGCCATGATATAAGAGAGGTGAGTACCATATATATGAAAATCTATTATGCGCTTGTTGTAAGTAAGAAAAAAAGAATGGGCACTTGTGCACATGAGATTGGGCTAGGCCTTGAGAAAATGTAGGTCGCCCTTTGCACGTGGGGTAGGTCCAAGTGAACCTTTTGTAACTTGGCTTTATTTTTTTTTTCTTCTCAGCTTGTAGTAGTTGAAATAATCTTAATGACTGAGTCTTTTAACCTTACCTAACTTAGTCTTATTTTTCAGAATATTTCTTGAGTTTGTTGCATGATATAACGTTATGAACATGAACTCTTTACTTTGCCTGTAAATACAACTTCCTTACCTCAGTCATAATACACGCCGAGCCTCTATCTCCTCTAAAGCTTCTCTACATACTTTCCTCTAAAGTTTTTCTGCATACTCTTTCTTTGCTTTCTTTTTTGTTCTGCTGGGTTTTATTTTTTCAAAAAAATCTTTCTATTGTTCCTACTATCCTTTACTAGTTGTGCAAACTATAACGAAAAATCTATTGAATCTTGAAGGATAATTGCTACAGTCTTTTTGCATCGAGTTTTGTACTCTGAAAGGGCAAAAATTATCTTTAAGGACAGTGATACTACACCTCAGATTTTTTACTATTTTACTTACTTTATTTTATTTTCATTTGTTTCTCAAATTCTTCTAACAATCTTAAGGATAATGGATTCCCATGTTGAAAATGTTCTGTCTTTACTTTCACCACCATCGTCAATAGTTCCACCAAGACTCCAACTCCTTTGATTGTTCCCCATATGCCTTCAGTTTTATATGCCAAACCATTTCTGGGTATTTCCAAAATTGAAGTTTTTTATGGTAGAAACTTCAAAATATGCCAAGAAAGGATTTTTCAATCCTTGATGTTTGTAAGGTGGCTTTTGCACTAATTGACTCCAAGCTAAATGATGTCAAAATACTGAAACCATTGATGCACGCAAATAAGGTATGCAAGCATACGATCATTAGGTATTTCCAAATTGAAGTTTTTGATGGTAGAAACTTCAAAATATGCCAAGAAAGGATTTTCAATCCTTGATGTTTGTGAGGTGGCTTTTGCACTAATTGACTCAAAGCTAGATGATGTCAAAATACTGAAACCATTGATGCACGCAAATAAGGTATGCAAGCAGACGATCATTAGCACACTTTCTAATGAGCTATTTGATGCATACAACTTCTACAAAGAAGCAAAGCAAATATGATAGTCAATGATTGCCAAATATACTACTAAAGATGTTGGGAAACAGAAGTTCATGATTGGCAACTTCTATCGCTAGAAGATGATAGATGACAATGACATCAATAGTCAGATTAATGGATATCACAAGCTGGTGGATGATTTAAGGGTAAAAAAATCAACTTGCAAGAAAAGTTCGTTGTTGGGTTGCCAATTGAAATGCTGTTAGAATCTTAAAATGGCTATAAGCAATAACTGAAGCACAAGGAAAAACAATTGTCACTTGTAGACTTGATTGTGTACATCATCATTGAAGACACAACCTAAAAAGAGATTAAGGCCTCTAAAGCTAAAGAAGTTGCAATTAAAACCAATCAAGTACAAAGCAGAACCTAACGTCAATAGAGGTACCCTCATAAGTATGATTATAAACCCAAACCTCCTCATCCCACCTTTAAAAAGAAGTGTAGTTGTTTTGTTTGTGGAAAGCCAAGGCATCATGTAGCATAATGCAGGAAAAGAGCAAAGGGAAATGACAAACCTACTAATCTGAGAGTCAACTTGGTCAAAGTAGATGCATCTGATGATATAATTGTTACAGTCATTTCCCAAGTCAATATGGTGGCTAGTGTGAAGGAATGGGTGGTAGACTCAAGTGTTACCCGGCATATTTGTGCAAACAAAAATGCCTTTATCTTTTATACCCCAGTAGGAAAAGGAGAAAAGATAATATATCTTAATGATTTTCGAACTGCTTAAGTTCTTGGCAAAAGGAAAGTCCTTCTCAAGCTCACATCTGGCAAGATCCTAGCTTTGAATAATGTTATATGTGCTCTTAATATAAGGGCAAACCTAGTTTCTGTAGTTTTATTGGCCAAAGTTGGGGTGAAAGTGTCATTCGAATTTGACAAGATAGTAATGACAAAATATAATCTGTTTGTGGGTAAGGGATATTGCGATTATGGACTCTTTGTACTTAACATTTCAAATGTTTTGAATGAAAATGTTAGTTCTTCCACTTACATAATTGACTCTATTGATTTATGGCACAGTAGACTAGGTTAGCATTCCCTGTATTAAGAAAATGTTAGCATTCCCCATGTTAAAAAAATGCAATCACTAGATTTAATTTATAGTATTAAAAATGGATGCTTTAATAAGTGTGAAATATGTACTGAAATGAAATCAACTAAAAAAACTTGTATTTCAGTAAATAGAGAATTTGAATTATTAAATTTAATTCATACTAACTTAAGAGATTTAAAACAAACTATAACTAGAGGTGGTAAGTAATACTATGTTACATTTGTTGACGATTATTTTAGATTTTCTAAAATTTATTTACTTAGGCATAAAGATGAAGGTTTTGACATGTTTGTTAAGTATAAAGCTAAGGTAGATAATCAACTGAATTAAAAGATAAAAAGAGTTAGATCAGATAAAGGGGATGAATATGTACCAATTAATGATATTTGTAAAAAAGAAGAAATAATTAATAAAATTACTCTTCCATATTCTCTTAAATCAAATGGTGTAGTTGAAAGAAAAAATAGAACGTTTAAAAAAATGATGAACTTTATACTCATTAGTTCTAATACATATGAAAATTTATGGGGTGAAAATTTATTATCTGCAGGTTATATTCAAAATAGAATTCCTTATAAGAAAACTGGTATGACACTTTATGAATTATGAAAAAGCTATTCTCCTAACTTAAAATATTTGAAAGTGTGAGGGTGTTTTACTAATAATGCTTCCTGATTTTAAGAAGAAAAAAATTAGCTCTAAGACATCCGATTGTATGTTTATTGGTTATGCTAAATATAGTGCTGCATACAATTTTTTAGTATTAAAAAGTGATGTTATTGATAATAATACAATTGTTAAAAAAAAATACTGAATTTTTTTAGCATATTTTTTCATTGAGAACGAATACAATTTCTCATGCACCTTTTAGTAAAAACAATTTTGAAATACAAAATGATGATTTGAGAAGGAGTAAAAAACTAAGGAAAGAAATTTTTTTTTGGTAATGATTTTTATATTTATCTTGTAGATAATGATCCTTTAGCTTATACTAATACAATTTCTTCTAAAGAAAGTTTATTTTGAAAAAAAACTATATAAAATGAGATTGATTCAATTTTACAAAATAGAACTTGAAAATTAATTGATTTATCACCCAGAGCCAAACCAATTAGTTGTAAATAGATTTTTTTTAAAAAAATTAACCCTGATGATTCTATTGAGAAATAAAAAACTAAATTAGTTGCAATGAGTTTTACTCAAACACAAAATAAAACATTCAATGGTAAGAATAGACATATTTGTTTGAGACATGATATAGTAAGTAGTTATTTAGAGATGGAATTATGTCCATTAATTATATGAAGTCAAAGCTAAATTTAACTGATCCTCTTACTAAACCATTAGGAAGAAATTTGATTAATGATACATTGAGGGGAATGAGACTTAAGCTAATTAAGAAAATCAATAAATAATAGTAACCCAACCTATGTGATTGGAGATCCCATGAATTAAGTTTATATGAGTAATAACAAGTTATTTATTGATAAATTGATATACTATTAAAATTATTATCCTTCCTGTGATATGTAGATAGAGCAAAACTATAATGCAAGAGAGGTTGAGTTAAACTCTTAATAAATACCATATCGCTTATAAGTAATGTATTAAATTATAGTATACACTTGATGGAATCACATATATAAGTGTGGAGTAGGGTCGCTCTTATGAGTATTGTGACAAATTCTCTAGAGCACTTATGAATAACTAGGCACGCGTCTGGCCTATTCGCGTTAAATCGCAATGAACAATGAAAATTGTGGAGGTGTAATGTGATTAATGAAAACTTATTTCACATAAAGAATTTTGGATCCATATAAGTTATAAATTTTACCAAAATTCTATGATTTATGTTTCATTCTCTCTAAGTTGGTTCATAATTTAAAAAGCATCAATCATGATACATTACATTCAAATGAAATTTAACCTTGCAAAAACTTCTTATGAAACCTTATGAAATATGTGGGGGATTGTTGGAAAAATAATGTATTTAATAAAGTTTTAACATACCACATTGCTAAGCTGTAAAAAAAGTAAGTGTCGTATATATGAAAACACATTATGGGCTTATTGCAAGTAAGGAAAAATGAATGGCTTGTAGGGGTGAGCAAATATAAACCGAACCGAACAATCGAATCGAATTGAAATGAGTTTGGTTTTTTTGGTTCGGTTAGTTTAATTTTTCGATTAGTTCGGTTAGGATAGTTTGGTTAATATAATTATTTCGGTTCGGTTTTACTTACAAAATTTCTAACCTAACTAACTGAACTAAAATAAGGGTATTTTGGAGATTTTACATAAAAAATTTCTAAACCTAAATACCTAATCTTAGTTCCTTTTTGGCCCTTTCTGGTTTTTGTTGATTGTCGTCCCGTCTCCACTCTCTCTTTTTTTGGTTTCTGCCGACTACGGTCCCGTCTCCACTCTCCAAACTCTCCACCCTCTTCTCTTCCCTTTCTCTCATTTTTAGCAAGTCCAAGTTGCTGCCATCCTTGATCCTTCACCTTTCCAAGCCTTCCCACATCAAGTAACTGGTAAGTTTTTTTGGGTTTCTGTCATCTTTCATCTTTTGATCCTCTACCATTCCTTTTAGTTTTTTTCTGGTTTTTACTTTTTACCATTTGGGTTTTCTTCATCATTGAAAAAGAAATGGTCAATGAAAATTAGTTGGGCAAATCCCCATTAATCTCTTCACTTTTTGCTACATAACATATTATTTGATTTTTCGCAAATGTTTTGTTTTTATAGTTTTCCCTTATTCTAGCTTTTTGTGGCCTATCCTAGATTGATCATTTGCTTTTGCCTCTTTAACTCTCATAATATCTAGAAATCATTGCATTCCAAGAACCCATATCTTGTATTGGCATATCATCAAACAAACTTCGAGCAGAGCCTACAATTCGAAACTGGGTATACATATGGACTAAGGAAGCAATAACAACTACATCCTATTCAAAGCCTAGTTTTAGAACCAAGCAATGCATCCTCATTCCATCAGGTAAAATTTTACAAGCTTTTAAAACAAGAGGAAAAGTATAAAAATTTGGTCGAAGACATGAGGTTGAGAAAAACTGATAGAAATAATCCACAACTTCCTAAAAACGGCCACTGCGAACATAAGCAGAAACCGTTGAGTTCCAAGTATAGACAATTTTTTTGTTAATTTGATCAAAAGTGCGACGAGAGAATAAGACATTGCCAAGGTAAGCATTAAGATTAACAAGCTTGGTTGAAATAAAGAGCTTTGAGCTTTTCTCGAAACCAAAACAAGGGCATGAAGGCGCTTTGCAAGGTGCGATTGGGTGCAAGATTTGAACAGATCATTGAAATCAATTGATTTGTCATTGTCTTCACATCCATTTGATGTACCTTTTAGAGAATTTGCAACTGCTGAAAACAAGGGGCAACGCACTTGAAATAATAGCAAAACTTTAGAAATATGCCTAACTTTGTAGGTTGGCACCAATCTGAGTAAAATAGGCAATGCATAAGGCATATTGCAAATTACTTTTCAAATTTTAAATACGCATTGTGGCCTAACTATAACTAGCATATATTAATATACAAACCAAAAAAAAAAAATTTATTAAGTTCAGTTTTTGGAAAGTGAATCGAACTAACCAAATTAGTTCGGTTTCAGTTAATTCGGTTAGTTATATAGTTCGTTTCAGTTTTGGTTATTTTTATATAAGAGTTCGGTTAATTCAGCTACTGAACTAATCAAACTAACTGTTTGCATAGCCCTAGTGGCTCTTGCGAATATGACATTGGGCCAAGCCATGAGAAAATACAAATCCCCCATCGTGCACGAGTATACACATGGACTAAGCCCAAGTGAACCTTTTGTAACTTGACTTTATTTTTCTTTTCTTTTTAGCCTATAATGGTTGAAATAGTCTTAATGATTATGCTTTTTAACCTTATTTGACTTAATCTTATTATCCAATACATTTCTTGAGTTTGTTGCTTGATATAACTTTATCTGACTTGATATTTGTTAAACGTTATTTGACTGAGCATCTTGATTTCCTTTGATTTTCTATTGATTTTATGTTTGATTGAGTCTTTTAACCTTATTTGACTTAGTCTTATTTTTCAGAACATTTTTTGAGTTTGTTGCTTGATATAACTTTATCTGCTTGATATTTGTTGAACGTTATTTGATTGAGCATCTTGATTTCCTTTGATTTTCTATTGATTTTATGTCGATTTTATGCTGATATTCTATAACATTAACTCTCAACTTTGTCTATAAATACAACTTTCCTACTTCAGTCACAACACACATCAAGCCTTTCATCTCCCTTAAAGCTTCTTTACATACTCTCCTCTAAAACTTCTCCACATACTTTTTCTCTGTTTTGCTACCTTTCCGACTAGGTTTTATTTTTTCAGAAAAATCTTTCTATTATTCTTACTATCCTTTATTAGTTTATGCAAACTATAAGGAAATGTTTGTTGAATCTTGAAGGATAACTACTATAATTCTTTTGCATCGAGTTTTGTACTCTAAAAAGGTAAAAATTATCTTTAAGGACAGTGATATCACGTCTCAAACTTCTTACTATTTTACTTGTTTTTATTTTATTTTCATTTGTTTTCCAAATTTTTCTCACAAAAAAAAGTTAAAAAAAGGGTTAAATGTGCAATTAATTTTGCATAATTTTATAATAGTTTAAGTTTTTTTAATTATTTTTTTGTTATTAGCATATAAATAAAATTGTTGACACCCATAATTGATTTCAAAATATCTATTTAATTGATTGAGAAGAAAATTTCTTAATATAAGAAAGTAAAAATCTATGTATAATGCTTAATTAGATAAAAGAATTAAAGAAAATAAAAAGTTAATAATGAGGTTTAAAATAACATGATTGATTCTAAAAAAAAAAATAGATTGATCATAGTCTATAACTATAAAAGGAACCCTTACCTAGGTTTCCAAAATTTGACATTTGGCTTTTTCATATTTTGATAGATGGAATCTTGAGGATGGGGTTGGGAATTAGGTTAGGGATTGATCGTTGACATCTGATGAGTTAGGGGTCAAGGGGCTTTTGGTTGAGGTGTAAAGGGTAGAAAATAATAAGGATAAAAGTGGAAAGAGAAAGAAGAATAAGGAAAAAGAAAAAATTTGACAAAAAATTGGGTGAAAAAAATTAAATTTGATAAGAAAGGAATGGGTAAGGAAAATGGTAAAAGAAGGGGAGGGAGATCAATAACGTATCTGAGAGAAAGGTAAGTCTGGGTTGAGAAGGTGATGAGGGAGGACAAACCAGAAAACAAAAAAAACAAAAGGAAAAATTGAGAAAAAAGAATGGGTGGTTTTCTTAGTTTAATTTTTAATTGAGAAAAAATTGAGATTGAATTTTTTTTAGTTTTTCTTTTTTCTCTCTTTTTAATTTTTTTGTCATTATTTTTCTTAATGTTTAATTTTTTTACTAATTATATTTACAATTTTTATCTTTTTTATAACTTTTTTTTATTACAATGCATGAAATAACAAAAAAAAAAAAATCTTAACAATGCATTGTATAAATATGTTAGTAATAATATTGCCAACACATGATAGCACTGTAAAAGATCAAACAAATGCAAATTTGATAAATAAGTTCATTTTGAATAAGTTTGATTCCTTATCACAATATCTTTTAATTTAAAATTTGTTTTTACACATTACAAAGTAATTTGTAGATAATATTTTGATTCATCTTTTATTTTTAGATAATTATCTTTGTTAATATAAATTAATTTCATATTTTATTCATATATAAAAAAAATTGTTCCCCAACGTGTAGCATAATCAGCGGAACTTTTGATACATAAATAAAAGGCCTTATATCTCTTATATTGAGGCATTTTACTTTTTTGTAAGAGCTCATGGGCCCAGCCCAAAACAAAGAAAAATGAAGCTGGGCGTGGGCCGTGAGGCGGATATTTTGAGAATCGCGCCGGTGAAAACGATGTGGAAATCGAGCCGCGCGTTAACCACAATACCAACCCATTCCCAACCACCAGCCTGTATATCTCTCAGTTTCTGCACTCGAGACCGAGGGGGAGAGAGTGACAGCCTTATCGAAATACACTTTCTTTTCTTATTAAACGCCCCAATAACAGAGGGCTCTTTTCACCATTCAACCACAGAAAAATGGCCTGCGGCTTCTCATTGCAGATGGTCTATAGCCCTCGCCTAACTTTCCAGGTCAGTTTTGCTGGGAAAGTTTTTCCTGCTTCGAAATTTTCTCCTATTGTAGTGTTTGACTTGTCCTGCATTTTCTTTTCATTCATACAGGGTCAAGATATTTCAAACGTGCATAGGCCACTTATCATAAATTCGCGGTCAGGGTACTCCCAGAGTCAAACTTTGAGCTCGCCTGGAAGAGCCTTAACGTCGAAATTAAACTATTCATCATGTTTCCCTGTTACCCAACTTTCTAAATCTCCTTCCTTTAAATACCGGAGAATGGTTTGCAACTCGATGGCAAATGTAAGTACTTTATCATTAGTTTCTGTAAAGGAAAAGTATACATCTGAAATGTGCAATTTGAGCTCTGTTGGTTTACATTTGGTTTAGTGTTCACTGTTCAGCGTCTTACACATTTTTGGATTTAATTTAGGATGTAGCGTTGCAATCAAAAGTGACAACCAAGTGCTTCTTTGATGTTGAAGTTGGAGGTGAACCTGTTGGTAGAATTGTGATGGCCCTTTTTGGGGATGTTGTTCCAAGAACTGTTGAGAACTTCCGTGCTCTCTGCACAGGCAGGCTATGCCTAGACTTCTATATTCACTCTCTCAAACCAGTTTTATTCTTATCTTCCCGGTATTATGTTTATTAGATCAACATATTTTTTGTTGATGTTGTTGTTGCAGGAGAGAAAGGGTATGGTTACAAAGGATGTTCCTTCCATCGAATTATTAAAGATTTCATGATCCAGGGAGGTGATTTTACAAACGGAAATGTAAACTCTCTCTTGCTTTCGTCTCAATACTTTCTAAAGATATATACCTTTTAAAAATACTTCTCATTGCTAAGCAGAAAACTGGTTCATTTTCTGGCTGCAGGGAACTGGAGGACGAAGTATTTATGGGTCCAGGTTTGAAGATGAGAATTTTGACTGTAAGTTGTGCTGTAATAATAAAGAGCGTACAAAAATTATGCACTTCGCATCTTTTTGTTCAAAAATTTTGGAGTTTATATTGGGGCTGTTAGGTTATGGGATATCTTAATGAGTGCTAGCGTGGTACTGATATTTGAGGTTGTTGTCTGCAGTGAAGCATGTTGGACCTGGAGTATTAAGCATGGCCAATGCAGGTCCTGATACCAATGGGAGCCAATTCTTCATTTGCACTGTAAAGGTGATCTAGCTGCGGCTGCCTTATTCTTTTTTGTAGATGATGTATCTGGTTGCACTATTCCAATTGGATATCCATTATATTTGTTGGAAGTTGTGCTTTTATGGTCATTTTTGAGAACCAAAAAGGTATAATCGTCTACTAGAACTACTCTTGCTCTGTGATTGGGATTATATCTTATTAGTATAAACTTTGGATTGGATTCTGACTTATGTGTGCATTATCTGCTTATAGCTTAATGCTGACTGTGTGCTGCTGATATGTCTTGCTAATCAATCATGCTGCCCAAATCACTTATTTTTTTTTTTAATTGAGGGAAGGGGAATTCAAACCCTGCTCTCTAGGCAGGGGATCATGCACCAACTAATGAACCAAATGCTTGGGTTCCACTTTTTATTCTTGGAGAGCTTAAATATTCATACACACAATTTTGTTAGCTTAAGTTGGTTATTTGGTTCAAACTTTACATGTAATGTTGTGTGTTTGTGTTTTACAGACTCCATGGCTGGACAATCGACATGTTGTTTTTGGACATGTTGTTGATGGAATGGATGTTGTGCGCAAACTAGAATCTCAAGAGACAAGCAGGTCAGACAGCCCTCGGGTGCCCTGCAGAATTGTAAACTGTGGGGAGCTACCACTGGATGGCTGATATGCTGTTCATGTAACAAGCATGAAAATCATGTATAAGAATCAGCATTCATTGTAGCTGAGAGAATTTTGGATGATACTCTGTAAGCTCTTGGCAGGGGTTTGCTATTATGCTTCTCATTTTTTAGGGCAATAAAAGCTTGCAGATCCCATGAAAATTCTTCTCTTAATGTAGCATCTTATTTTATTAATTTCAATCTATTTCTCTTCATTCTCTTCATTGCCATAAATTTAGTTAGGTACATAAATCATAAAGATACATAACTTACATTCTAAGTACATGTGGATATTACTGAGCTTTGGTCATTTATATAGTAAGCTTAACGTGAATACTTCCCATGTACATAATATAACAAGGATAGCCTCCCTTCAAAACCTAAAATTTTCAACTTTTATGCAAGGACGACAGTTTCAACTGCAGCAGATTGGATAACTTGCTCCATCTGCTCCTCTTCACCTTCCCATATCTCAGGTATTGCTTCTTTGATATTGTGGATGCTACTCAAGGCACAGTCTGCACCAGGCACCAGTACCGAGCTCCCCACCTACCATCAGTATTCTCCAATGTTAGCTAAAACTGAACGCTGAGTGTTAATGGTAGCAAATAGAACCAATGCTTTATGCTTTTGCTTGTTTATGTTTAGCCATTCAAGATAATTGTTCCGGCAGGTTTTTAGATGCTGTGAATGCCATACAAAAACAAAAGGCAGCTTACTATAACTGTGTGAAGCCCTGCTGCTTTTCCACTCGCGATGTTTCGAGCACTATCATCAAAGAAAATCTGAAAAAATAAAAAAAAGATGGGGAATCCATGAATCATTTACATAGTTTTAAAATGGTAGAGGCCAAAATTTGTTCAAATTCAAGAAGGATCGAGTCCTTACCGTTTTCTTTGGATTGACATTCGCAATCCGAATGGCAGCTTCAAAAGCTTCCAGCGAGGGTTTACAGAGAATTGGTGAATTGGAATTGACACAGCTGGCATTAGTTCTGTCAGCAGTGTTGGGCTCTAGGTCTGCTCCTGCAAGAACTTGATTATCATCCACCGCATCCATGAAATCAGCTGGTTCAAGAGGAGGGTTAAGCGTTTCAAAGCATATGATTCCTTCAAAGCAATCTTCCAAGCCCAACCTTTTAAGAACTTGACTTGCATGTGCCTTATCAGCATTCGTGAAGATCTGAAAGCATCACGAAACATCTTAGAACAGCCAAGATACATTACGTTTTTCAGTGAACTTTACGATCAGCTAGAAGGAATTCAACTTCACAGTCTTCACTTACTATTTTCCGCTGGGGCATGGAAAGCAGAAGGTTTCTTAACACCGGATCAGGCCTCAGTGTTTCGTATGGCAATCTTCCATGAACATACGCGTGAAACTCGTCGTTGTCAAATTCATAACCAAGAGCCTGAAAGTGGGCATTTGTAACTCAAATTTTCAGATGCATATTTTTGCCAGAAACGGGCACCAAAAAATAACAAACTAACAGGAGCAGGGAATTTAGGGCAAGATAAACTCTCATTCACCTTTAAACCAGCCATTGTTGTTCCATATTCCCTGTATAATTCCAAGCACATTCTTGGTACTTCACTTTCTTCAATATTCAGGTATTGCAGCATAAATTCTACAATTAAAACAAGTCAAATTGCTTATAACATGATCATAGCCCAAAAAAAAAAAAATCTGAAGTAATCATGTTTGCTTTTTAGGGTCATACCTTCTATGTTCTTGCGGCAAGCCAAGTTGACACCTGTGCTTAAGGGGTAGAGAGTATCATCCATGTCTGTAAATCATAATTGAAACCTCATAAATCAGAAATTGTTCTAGATGCCTTAAAACAGGGGAGGGTTGAGCAAAAGCAGCTAGATATATCACATGATTCTGTTCTTAATGGGGAGATTAACCGTGCTATAGCATACCAAAGAGCAAGCATTCATATTTAGTTCCAGTGGCCCTCCCAACAGCGTCCATCTTCATGGATGTACCTGTAAAAAAGTTTCATCAGATACTGCCAGGATAATCTTAAACCTGCAATTATAAGCACTTTAGCATTAAAGTCCTATTTGGTTTCCAAATTTTTAACAGATTAAAACATGGGGAGATTGTCTTCAAGAAAATAAAGTGATGAAATGAGATTAAGGAATCTGAGAGAGACCTAATGAACCCATCAAGAGGAGCTATGGAAGAGCAAAGGCTAAGAGCTAAGAGCTTAGAGCTTGGAGCTTAGAGCTTAATGACATATAGACGAGACAACCTTTTTCTTGGTTTTCAAAATGACAGCATATTCAACAAATTCCACTTAAATTTGTGATGAAATCAAGGCAACCCCATCAATATTAACCACATAATCCGAGAGAGAACAGTCTTAAACACTGTATAGAAGAAAACAAATCAACAAGAAAACATTAAAAAAATCATATCGCCATCGTTAAACGAATACCTAAACCAGTAGAATGAAATAAAACAGCTCCGATGCACGATCGGAGTAGTGGCTGATGGGGCCTATTTATACGAACTCAAGGAAGGATGACCCATCCCAGTTGAATGATGCATTGACATCTTGAAGCAACGCTGAAATGGCTGAGGTGGTGACCATATTTTTCTTTGTTTTACTATGATTAGGAATTACGTATCAACTAAAAGAAAAATATATGATTCGGAATTGTTAAAGTCATCCTGCTTTCTGTTACCTGTCATTTTCTAGTGATTGTACTGTAAGCTGCTTTAAGAAGAACCCTTGTCACCCCAACTTTTTTGTACAAAGAATATTAACGCTGGTCCCCAAATAAAAAGAAAACCATGTGTTCCGATGCATGCTGGCCACCACTTATTCTTGTAAATGTCAATTAACAAAATATATAAAAAAGATTATGATAAATAATAACATTCTTTTTTTAGCTCTAAAAGATAATATATTTTTAAAAATAAGTATCTTTTTAATTTTAATTATTTTTAGTTAAAATAAAAGATTTTTAACGAAATTATCTTTAATAAAACATTTTCACATTCGAGTGCATATGTTGAAAAAATATATATTTTTTTAGAAAGAAAAAATCAACATCACCGTTACTCAGGAACAATGATATAGAAGCGAGAAATTAACAACAAAAGATTTAAATTATACAAACAAAAAGATGAAAAAGAAGAAAGAAGGGTTATTACCATAATCATCCTCTCATACACACAAACGAACAAATGGTATTAAAAGCAAAAGAGAAATGGAGACAAAGTTATTTTGATTTTCGATGGGTCCTTTATTTTTCTATTTTTTAGTTGGAAGGATAGATGTGGAAAGATCCCAAAACCTTGATAACTGCAACCTTAAAGATGTACTGGTGGTATGCAATTGTTATAAGAGCTTCGATAAAAGGATCAACCCAAAAAACTTAGAAAAAAATATTGTTACATGCCATGTTGAAAAATATTGTTACGCACCATGTTTAAGATGTTTAACTTCAAAAGTTTATGTTCTAGTAAAATACAAAGATAGAAACCAAGTTACATGCCATGTTTACAAAATAATATTATTACACATCATATTCAAAAAAATGTTGTTAAATGCCATGTTCAAAAAAAAAATATTGTTTTACGTCATGTTTAAGATATTTAACTTCAACGATGTGTTTGGTTGGGGGGAATGAAATAATCATTCCTCCGCTATTTTTAAGCTCCCTTAATAATTTGTTTGCTTTAAAGTAACGACCATTCCTTGAAATAATCATTCTTGAAGAAACCTGAACAACCATTACCAAGAGAGACCTTGGTAATAGCTATTCCAAGGGTGGGAAATAAGTCAAAAATTTTATTGGATAAAATTACCTTTAAGTAAATTTAAAAATTATCATCACATATAATATACATTTTCTGTTATGAATATTTTGTGAATATTCATTTATTCTATCTATATCTAGATTAGATGTAAATTAAATTGGTTTAGGATTTAATCCATCTAATCCCTAAGTGTTATCTTCATCTTGTAAATTCTATCAAGATAAAGGGGTTATTGGCCTATAAATAGGCCCCATCAGTTCATTTGTAAATACACACTTCAATAAGATCTCTTTTCTCTCCCTCAATACTTTCTTTCTTCTCTTTAATTATTCTTTCCAATTATCTTTATTCGCTCTTTTAGATTTATGTCATAACATTTTCTTCTTTTTTTATATTGTTTTCCTCTACCCATCTTCTACCTTTCCCTTCTCTCTCTAAAGTCTCTTAATGAAAGGCAGCAATGACATCGATGTCAATTGTGAGACGCACCAATTAACATTCCCCACCGTATCCGACTACGAGAAGTGTCGATCTAGCACTTTAGTAGCCAAATCTGGCCATAGGGAGTATAGGGAGTGCCAAGTATAGGGAGTGCCAGATTGGCACTCCATTAAGCCGATTACAAATTCAGTGATCGGCTAGTGAGAAACAAGAAAAGAAAAAAAAAAACGAAAATATTAGAGTGGAATTAACAAAAAAAAGCAAATCTAAAAATTAATATTTTATATTTTAAAATTAAATTAAAATTTTTAATTATAAAATATTAAAAAATATATTTAAAATTTTAATAATAAAATTTTAATATTTTAAAAATAAAAAAAAATCATATATTATAATAAAGTGTATTTTTATCATTTATCACTTATTCCTTAGTTGTTTCTAAAACTATTCCTACAAACCAAACATTAAAATAA
Organism: Theobroma grandiflorum; assembly: GCA_036013995.1. Lineage (NCBI taxonomy): Eukaryota > Viridiplantae > Streptophyta > Magnoliopsida > Malvales > Malvaceae > Theobroma > Theobroma grandiflorum. The sequence goes on from CP142130.1 coordinate 5,450,483, forward strand.
ATCATAATAGCAATTCCTGTCTTTTTACATTCTCATAAATCAAACTACAAAATAACTATTATTCTTTTATTCTATTCCCATAGAATGGTTATTCAATTCCCACCCTATTCCATTGAACCAAACATACTCCAAGAGTTTATATTTTAGTGAAATACAAAAGTAAAGATCAAGTTACATACTATGTTGAAAAAAAAATTATTACACATCATATTTTTAAAAAAAGGTTATAACATGTCATGTTTAAGGTATTTAACTCCAAGAGCTTATATCTTAGTGAAATACAAAGATAAACATTAAGTTATATACCATGTTGGAAAAAATATTATTACATGCTATGTTGAAAAAAAAAGTTATTACAAGTCATGTTTAAGATGTTTAACTCCAATAGTTTATGTTCTAGTTAAATACAAAGATAGAGGTTAAGTGGCGTGCCATATTGAAAAAAAAAATTTGTTACACGTTGAAAAAAAAAGTGATTACACATCATGTTTAATGTGTTTAACTCCAAGAATTTACGCTTTAGTGAAATACAAAGATAGAGATCAAGTTATATGTCATGTTTAAACCATGTCATATTCAATAGATTTGTTACACGCTAGGTGCATTAGAGTTGTTACATGCAGATGTGAAGCGTAAAAACTCTAGGCAATATTCTAATTTACAGATTTTACTTTTATAACTTCAACCTATCAACGTTGGGATTCTATGAATGTAAATCAATAAACCCGAAAATATACATTGATATCATCTCTACTCATCGGTCTATAAATCAACGATGATATGATAAGAAATAGACAAAGAGAGATGATAATAGTGGTAAAATTAAAGAGAGGTAAATGGCGGGAGAGAGAAATCGATAGCACAACAGATATATGCAAGAGAGAGAAATTGATAAAATTAAAGGGAGTTGAATGGCAAGAGAGAGGAATCGAAAGCACAACAGATAGATATCAAAGAGAGAAATCAGGAGGGAAAATTGTAAATGGTGTACTTTATCTAAAATGGCTTCAAGGACATTCTTGTCAAGTTATAGCAAAAATTAGATAAAAACAATTAACTTTATATTAAGGGTTATTTTTGAAAGAGGAAAATGTGAGAAATGGTCAACCTCATAAGGCCATTTCAAAAATAGCTCCTAATATAAAATTAGTTGTTTTTACCCAATTTTTGTCATGACTTGAAAAAAATGCCTTTGAAGCAATTTCAAATAAATTAAACCATTTATCACAATTTTCCCTCTTGATTTCACTCTTTGGCATCCGTCTGTTGTGTTCTCGATTTCTTTCTTTTGCCATATAGCTCTTTCTAATTTTATTGATTTCTCTTTCCCTCGTCTGTCTAATGTGCTCTTAATTTTTCTCTTTTGCTATCCAACTTTTTTTAATTTTACCACCATCGCCATCTCACTCTATCTATTTTTCGACATACCGTCGTCGATTTACAAATCAAAGAGTAGAAATGACATCAATATATGCTCTTGGATTTATTAATTTACATTCATAGAACTCCAAAGTTGATGGGTTGAAGTTATATAAATAAAATCTGTAAATTAGAACACTGTTCAAAGTTGTTACACGCCATGCCTACATGTAACAACTCTAATGCACTTGGCATATAATAAATCTATTGAATATGACATGGTTTAAACATAGCATGTAACTTGATCTTTATCCTTGCATTTCACTAGGACATAAAATTCTTAGAGTTAAACATTTTAAACATGACGTGTAAAAACTTTTTTTTTCAACATAATGTGTAACAACTTTTTTTTTAGTATGGTGTGTAACTTGGTCTTTATCTTTGTATTTCACTAGGATATAAACTGTGAGAGTTAAATACCTTAAACATGATGTGTAATACCTTTTTATTTTTAACATGGTGTGTAACAATTTTTTTTTCAACATACCGCATAACTTGGTCTCTATTTTTGTATTTCACTAAGACATAAACTCTTAGAATTAAATATCTTAAACGTGACGTATAATAACTTTTTTTTTCAATATGGCATGTAATAATTTTTTTTTCAACATGGTGTGTAACTTGGTCTCTATCTTTGTATTTTACTATGACATAACTTTTGGAGTTAAACACCTTAAACATGGTGTGTAATAATCTTTTTTTTCAACATGGTGTGTGATAATATTTTTTTGAACATAATGTATAACAATATTATTTTTTAAACATGAACTGTAACTTTATATCTATCTTTATATTTCACTAGAATATAAACTTTTGAAATTAAACACCAAACATGACGTGTAGTAATATATATTTTTTAAGTTTTTTGGGTTGGTCCTTTCGTCGAAGCTTTTGTAGCAACGGCATATCACCAGTACATCCTTAGGGCTGTAGTTATCAGGACTTTGGTTCCTTCCACAACAATCCCACCAACTAAAGAAAAAAAAAAAACAAAAGACTCATGGAAAATCAAAATAGATTTGTCTCTACTTCTTCTTTTTTTTTTTTCATTTGTTCATTTGTGTGTATGAGAACATGATTATGATGATGATCCTTCTTTCTTCTTTTGTTTTATCTTTCTTTTTATATAATTTAAATATTTTGTTGTTAACTTTGCACCTTTGTATCATTGTTTCTTAGTAGTGTTTGTGTTGATTTTTTCTTTCTAAAAAATTAATATTTTTTTCGGTATGTGCACTTGAATATGAGAAGTTTTTATAAGGGTAATTTTATACAAAAATTATTTTCTTGACTAAAAATAACTAAAATTAAAAAAAAAGAGTTATTTTCAAAAATACTCACTTTGAGGGCTTAAAAAAATTGATCCCAAAATACAAGAGGTTGTTGCATGATTTGCATCGCATTTTGGCAAATGAGAATATTGGGGCTTTATTTGTTTATCCTGAAAGGAGAGACTAAGGGATGGTTTCAAGTTGGTCTGGAATCTTGGAATCCAGAATATGGTGAGGGGCTAGTCAGCTACAGTGAAGTGTGTTTTTGAAGATGAGTATAATTCCTTTCTAGGGTACATAGAATAAAGCATCTCGCAGTAAATATTCAATTATCAAAATTAATGAGGAAATGACATTATATTCTGCTCCATCTATTCTTTGGTCCTTACGCAACTTCTCCTCTGTTATCTCCACCGATTTCAAAGCGCAAATGGGGTACTCTTTACGTGGAGCTGAAAGCAATAATTTGCTTGAACTAGAAGATGGGCAAGTGAGCTGAATCTAGCTGTTGGCATGAATAAAAAGGGGATAAACCGATAAATCAAATGAGTTATTTTCTCATAACAGTCATCTGTGGAGGAGGCATTGAGCGAAAGTACAAGTTGCTTGAACATTTTCCTTTCTTATCTTGGGATGGGAGGATTCGAATCTGTTCCTTGAGCAGGGAATACATGCACTCAAACATTGTTGGATTCTGCAGTTCCGGCTAGACTTTTTGCGCTTGGGAACTTCGCACCAGCCGCAGGAAAGCAAGAACTGATGGAGATATTTTGATGAAAAATTGTAAATGCAGTATGACTTAAAACCAAAACCAAGTCTTGCCTGTCACACATTTCCTTACTTTTGACAGCGAGGGAGTGTCAAAGCACCGCTGTACTCAAGTATGCTACGGCACTTGATTGGTATAACCAAGCATATACTTATCTTAATTAGTACTAGTTGGAGTGCCTTTATTCAATCAACCCATCTCTGGTCCAAGATTTGTAATATCTTAGCAGATAAGGGCATAATGCAGTGTTACTAAAAAGTGAAAAACGAAAGAAAAAAAAATCAAGGAGAAAAGAGTATATATCATGAATATTAATGTAATGGGTCGTAGCACATTCCTGCATTGTGGTAGAAAGAGATAGGACATACACCCACCCAATCTTATGTAAGATTTGAATCTTGAATCACATTACTTATAATCACATTGCATTGTAAAGTATCAAACGCCACCAACATGTTTGGTAAAAGTAATATTGTTTCATAATAAAAAAGAAAATACTTAAAATTGTTGCAAATATAATAATTCAATATACAAAATAAATTTTAAGAATCAAATCAAGATACCAATGAATTTAATAAATAAAATTTATATTATTTCGACAATAATAACAACAACTAATGCTATCTAATAATTAATGTTATCATTTAATATCATTTAAATATTAGTATTATAATTGCATAAAATATTAAGCAATCTAGATCTTTCCAAGGTTGTTGCATTTGTTAGTTAATTCTTCTACAGGTGTGCAAGTGAAGTCAAAATTAGATCCCTACCAACATGAGCCAGTTTTGCCATGCATTCAAGTTTTTGATATTCTTAATTGGTGAAACTTAAAAAAAAAAATAGAATAAAGTATTCTGAATTGTAAATGATTGTCAAAAAATTTTTTTGCTCTTCTTTTTTTACAATTACATTCGAGTAAGCTTTAACATTAGTGAGAAAGCGATGAGTAACCATAAAATAGGCTTCTTGTAGAGACTTTGAAAGCATTGGTGTGTTTCGAAAATTTGTTTAAAGAATGACATAAAAGGCAAATAATATACTACTTTTATTTTCATTTGTTTTTTCAAAAATAAAATCTATTATATCTCATCTTAAGAGTTACATAATTTCTCATTTATTTTATTTGTGTAGGACCATGTTCAATTGTACATTAAACGTACACATTTGTTGTCAAGGAAGATAAACGCTCTGATTGCTTATACTTATTGAAGTTGATGTTTGTTTTATTCTAGAACTTATTCACTTGTTAATTATGAGTTCATTTGAATTTTAAGAATTGTTTGATTTTATATATATATATATATATATTATAATTGAAGAAAAAAAATCCGAACATTATTCTTTAGGTAGAGAGATTATGCACCAATTAATGAGCCAAATGCTCAAGTGCTTGTTTGATTTGATTTTATATATTTAATTATTTGTAAATTTTTTATATTAGATGTAAAAAATCTTCTTTTTTTACTTGCACAAAAGAGACTTGCAAAATCAATTATTTAATGGGTTCAAATATTCAACGAGTAATGATTATTTAATTCAAATTTGATTCAATCGATAATTTTAGATACAAATACTTAAAAAATAACAGATATTCTATTTGTTGTCAATATTAAATATATAACTATGATGGTGCATGTAACTATAGATTATGTTGGAGTATACTTTAATTTGGTACTTTAAAAAGAGTTTATAAGGAAAGCTATATTATATTCATCAACTACATGAATGTATGGTTTTTACTAGCAAAGAAAAAGATAAACAAGTATTAATTGAATATAGTTATTTGCTTTGGTTTCAGTTACTAAAAGTTGCTGCTAAATATATATTTTTAAAACGGTACTTAATCAAAAAATATAATAATTTTGTTAAACATCTAGTAATTTTTTTCAATTAAAAATATATTGTTCAAACAAAATGAATAGCATTTGTGATTTGGAGATTTCCATTTTTGTTAGATGATGTATATCAATTTCCTAGATGCAGGATTTGTACTTAGCTAAATGTTAAGGGAATATAAGCTGTTACTCAATTGTCAGATATGTTAAACTATGGTAACAGTTTGCTCTTTCTTTTGCTATATACATTTGTTTCCATTTCTTTGGTTTTTGTTGTTATGCTATATTGTATTACTAAACTACATAAATGTATAATTCTTGCTTGTAGAGACAAAAATAAACTGGTATTAATTGAAGATAATTATTTATTCTGATTTCAATTATTAGAAACTTGTATGAATATACATGGTTATAAAACAATACTTATTTAAAGAAGACAATAATTCTATCAAAGATTATTAGATGTATAATAAAATATTAAAAAATAAGAAAATATATCACTTATATTATTGATAGATTAAGATAAACAATAGTAGAATATAGGATAGTAGTATAATATAAAAATCCTATCAATATAAAATAATTACTAATTTTCAGTAGTGTATATCTTTTATATATAAAATGAATGGCTAAAGGTTGTTAAATTCAGTTGATTTTATTGTTTATTCAATGATGAATATGCGTGATGTATATTGAGAAATGAGTAAACTTTCTTTACTTTTTTATTTTATTCAATGAATTGGATGGATATTTATTGAAATTTAAACATTCGTATATAAAAGAGATGTCTAAATACCATAGATTCAGGTTCACATAAGATAAGAGGATATAGACAAAAAATAATATTAAATTACAATTGATAAATATTATATGAATCTATCATCTAAATATTAAAAGTTAAAAATTATTATTTTTAAGTATTTTTATTGAAATAAAAAAAAGTAAAAAAAAGACCCTTCAAATGTAAAAAACAACAAAGTTTTGAAATAAAATATAAAAAAAATTTAATTCAATTAAAAATGATAAGTATCGATTAATTATCTTATTTTTATATATATTATAAATATCAAAATGCACCTCACCTTTCTGAACTGGTAGGGCTTGGGCTAAGGGCAAGCTCTAGAAGAGCGGATTTAAATGTTGGGGCAAGGGCTCTGTCTCTGTCTTTTAAAGAAAACAAACATGTTTGGGCTCATTGGGTCAGTCCATCCTGCAACAAACAGCGACGAGCCTCCACGTCGTCGACTCTGCTTTACTTCCCAATTTCATGGACACGACAAAACCCACGTAGCCTTAAACCTTCACTTTAGGACAGAACATAATTTACATTCAATTCAAACCCCAAGATTTCTTCGACTTACTGTATATATATATTTTGGGCTGTAATCAGAAAAGAAGTCAGAAGCAGAAATCTTTTTGGAGAAATTACAAGATGTTTTGATTTAAACGCGCCATGAGTTCTTTGAATCAGCTGGGGAGGCTGGTGAACGGCCTTTCTTTAATCGCCAAAGAGGTCATCAAACGCTCCCAAACGATCGAGAACGCCAAAAAAGGCGATCTCCAAACCCTACTCGCTTCCTCTCTCAAAAACGCTGTAGTCTCGGCTACCGACCTAACGGGGCTAACTAAAGGTAAGGTCCGCGAGTTCTCCAGCCCTAGGCCCAAAGAATCCGTCGTCTACTTCAACAGCAATAACGATGGCGTTGCCGAGGACAATGTAAATTCTTTGTCAAACGGCGTCGCACCGGCGAGCCCCACCCCAGATGTACCAATCTATTGCGAAAAAGTCGTCAGCAGTAATGATCAAACGATTCTTGAAGAGAAGGTTGGTAATGATGGATTAGAGAGAGAATGTGAGTCCAATTTGGATGATAAGCACGATGTTGACTGCGGTGAAGTGGCGGCGGAGGCGCCAGTAGCTGTGAAGAGACGGAGGCCGAGGGAAAGGAAAGTTCCTGCTACTCCATTTTCTAGAGCATTTGGGTAAATTTTGTTTTTGTATTCCTTTAATGTTTTTGTTATATTGCTATTGCAAAATTTTTCTTTTTTCTGCTATATTTTGCTAACTTGTGCTTTTTATAACATCAAAAGCTTTGCTGCTTTAGGAGCCGGTCTTGCTTGGGGAACAGTTCAGGAATCTGCCAAGAGGCTTGTCTATGGTTCACCAAACTCAAACGACAAGCAATCTGCTATTTCACCATTCTTGTCTGAACAAAATGCAGAAAGATTGGCCCTTGCGCTTTGTAGGATGCGTGGCGCGGCTTTAAAAATTGGTCAGATGTTAAGCATACAGGATGAATCCCTTGTTCCTGCTCCGGTATGGTAATTTGCTGTCATATGTGTTAGAACGCTGTCGTATGAATGTAATTTGATAGTGGGATGTTTGGCTCAAGAGAAGAGATACATTTGTAGTTCTTTTAAAGGAGTCAGTTAAGAGGATGTTAGGCAGAGGGTTGTGTTTTATATCTTTTCATTGAATCAACTTGGCCATAAAACTTGGCATAATGGACAATCTTATTTTTGAATTCTTTCATTTTCTGTAGATCTTAACTGCTCTGGATATTGTGCGTCAAGGGGCAGATGTGATGCCAAGGAGCCAGCTCAATCAAGTTTTGGATGCTGAACTAGGCCGTGATTGGTCTTCAAAGTTGACTAGCTTTGATTATGAACCCATTGCTGCTGCAAGTATAGGCCAGGTAAACCGAAATAGTTGCATGTCGTTTTCATTGTCACACTAACTAGGATGTTCCCTTCTATGTTAAGTCTTTGTAACCATTTAAGGTAGCATATTTCTCTTTCTATGTTTTACTTCTTTTATTGATCATGCTACCAGGAGTCTTTGTGTGCAAACTTTTGATCAAGATGTGAACATATTAATATCAATTAGTCATTATTTTTTTATCTAGAATTGATGTTATATGGTTGAAATGGATAACTCGGTGAAGCTCAGGATTTGGTCTTCTTTTCAACCTTCATTTTAGTTTACTGATGTTTTATGTGATCATTTTCTGCATTATACATTTTAACTTGTCTCTGGCCTAGTTTTTTCTTTTTGGAAAGTTAGTTTGATGCTAGTTACATGTTACTTCCTTTTTGTATATATGAAATGCAGTACTTAATTTTTGCTTTCCTTATTTTATTACTCTCAGCATTTCAAATTCTTACCATGTTTGCTTGTTTGTTTACTTTTCTTTCTTTACCATGAGACTGCTCTGTTTGATCATGTCAGATTGAATATTTTTCTCAATGGTTTAATTTGGATGAACCAACTGTTGTCCCGTTCCAATGGCCTTTTATATTATTTTGATGGTTACCCAGCCTGGACTTACAGTTTTTCTATAATCGTAGGTTCACCGAGCTGTCACAAAGGATGGTATGGATGTAGCCATGAAAATTCAGTACCCTGGTGTGGCACTTAGCATTGAAAGTGACATTGAGAATGTGAAACTTCTATTAGATTATACAAATCTAATTCCTGAAGGACTTTATCTTGATAGAGCAATGAAGGTATGCTGTTATGCTTTTATGAACTTGCATTATTATTCAATTTCCTAGTATGCATATTGTAATAAGTTAAGTAAGTGGTTGGCCTTCAATGCTAGTGCTATGATTGATACATTTAGATATAGACTTGGCCCACCCCAGTATATAACTAGAGTATTTTCTCTTATGAATGTTTGATCCTTTCCCTGCACCTTTTTTGCTCAGGGTAGTGGGTTCCAGTGCATACTTTTCTCATGCCTCAAAATGGCTGCTCAGTCCTGTATTGGATGCTAGAGAATGTGAATTAAGTGATTGGAGGATAGTCTGGGGCATTTAACAACTGAAAATTCTGTGTTTAAAAGAAGATTTGCATGTTTATGTCCATTACATGAATTCTTGCAGGTGGCTAAAGAAGAATTATCTCGTGAATGTGACTATAATTTGGAGGCATCCAATCAGAAAAGATTCGGTGATCTGCTATCCAGCAGAGAGGGATTTTATGTTCCACTTGTTGTTGATGATATTTCAAGCAAAAGAGTTTTAACGACACAACTTGTTTCTGGTAATTATGTTGTGTCTTTTGGGTTCCTGTTTTGCTTAAATCATTTGTTTGCAATGGTATGGTGCTTTATTGCTAAGTATTCCAAGGACAATTTCCTTAATCGCTTAAAAGAAAATTTTTTAACTGGAATTTCAGATAGATCAAAGTGCATAAATGTGATTCAGTACTCTAAAACAGTTTCCAGTTGATAAGGTTGATAGAATTATCTCGTGAACCCCATTTTTCAGTTTGAAAATAATTTTTACTTGCTGCAGGAGTTCCAATTGACAAGGTTGCATTACTAAACCAAGGAACTCGTAATTATGTTGGGAGAAAGTTGCTGCAACTGACATTAATGGAACTTTTTGTATTCCGCTTCATGCAGGCATGCTTTCTTTAATTTCGTTTTCCTTTTTCAGGAGGTTATTGTATTGGGTGTTTCTCTGTCTTTCCTACTTCTCTTTACAAAGTATTTAAATTCCTAAAGGTTATTTATGCTTTGCCATTTAAGGTTTAGAGTTACTTTAAAGATTATAAAATGGTTGGTTTGTATATTTCTCAAAATTTTTTTCTAAGCACAAGGCAATCTATTCAAGCAGATACTTGAATTTTCCTTTTAGAAAACTTTGTAGATCTATGTGTTTAGCCCTTTCTGTGAGGTTGCTTCTTATATTCTCTTAAACTTCTGCATTATTTCATTTTAGAAGTCTTGTTGAAAAAGTGATTTCTTGCTTGTCTTAAACATTGTGTTTGCTCTGGTGCAGACTGACCCTAATTGGAGTAATTTCTTATATGATGAGGCCACCAGAACAATCAATCTCATTGACTTTGGAGCAGCTCGAGATTATCCAAAACGTTTTGTTGATGACTATTTGAGAATGGTCAGTTCCCTTCCAAAGTGCTTGTGGCATCAATTATTTTCTGTATGAATGGAGCATTAATTATTTCATGTTGACATTTAGGCTGAAAACTGGCCATTTATACTTCTCAGACCTTTATGGATCATACTTTTTCTTGTTTTAGTTTTTTCCTGCATAAACATGTATTTATAGAGTTTGATCTCTAAAGTGATTTTGCTTCAAGCTTATTAATGCAGCAAGATGTTCAACCTTCTGTTACAATAGTTTGTTGAACACTGTTAAATTTTTGGCATCTTCAGATTTGATTGTTCTACCACATGAACTAAAGGATTCCTTCCTTGTACATGTTTGACCAGGTTATGGCTTGTGCAAATAATGACAGAGAGGCAGTTATTGAGATGTCAAAGAGGCTTGGGTTCCTCACGGGAAGGGAATCAGAGGTAATGCTGGAGGCTCATGTTCAGGCCGGTTTTGTTGTGGGATTGCCATTCTCAAAGCCTGGTGGCTATGATTTCCGCTCCACTAATATTACTCAAAGCATTTCAAACCTTGGGGCAACAATGCTGAGGCACAGGCTTACACCACCCCCTGATGAGGCTTACAGTCTTCATCGGAAACTCTCAGGTGCTTTCTTGGCTTGCATTAAGCTTGGGGCTGTTGTACCGTGCAGGGAACTATTACTTGAAGTCTATGAGCACTATCCTTTTGGTGAAGATGAGGATATCTTATCAAGTGCTTCTGCATCTTGATGGGATTTTCTTCTCCTCTTTCCTTTCTCGAAGTTTTGTTCCAAATTTTGATTAATTCATACATGTGTAATAACAGGGATGCAATTGGCCAAGTTTCCATCCCATCATAGTATGAATTTGTAGCATATTCCCATAATTGAAATAGGTTGAGCCAACAATGGAGCTGCAATACAGCCGTCATTCTATATTCATATAATTCTTTACAGACAATTAAAAGAACGGTGAAGGAGAAAGGGTTGAGTTTTGTCCAGGTTCTGATCTCCTTTGCTTTATATTTTCTTTCATTGTTTAATGCTTGAGTGCTCTCTTTGGCATGCCCCATCTAATATCGAGTAGGCTGGGTTCAACAAAGAAGTCTTGACAACCTGCAGTCCAACATCGACAGACCCAGTTGATCACAGACCGCCAAGAATAACTTTACTGGCAGAAGACAGAAGTCATAAAAGCGGAATACTAAAAGTAAAAGAACAAAGGTACTCTTGCACTTTGCATGTAAAAGCCCTCGAATTCAAGGAAAGAATGAAAACAATTAAAATAATTCATAAAGAATATATTTTTGCGTCGCTTTAACTGAAAATTCTAAAATGAAAACAATTACTGAATGGTGGTTTAGAGGCTGTTTGGCTTAGCATTTTTTTAACTTAAAAGTTATTATGAAGTTCTTATGAAAAATAATAGTTTTTAAAATTAAGCTAAAGTTGTTTGGTAAATTTTTTTTATAAATTTTTATTTATATAAGTTATAATTTTGGTTAAAATTATTGTAGAGAGTATTTTTTTATTAAAAAAGGTAATATTGTAATTATTTTTAATAGATAAGGATATTTTTGAAACAAAAATAAAAAATTTTCTTGTATTTTTAAAAGAAGAAAAGAAAAAGCTCCTCATAGGAGTTTTTTTTTAAATTTTTTTTTTAAAAATTTTACTCTTTAAAAAAAAGTTACTTTTTTTTTTTAAGAGTTTTTCAAAATTTATGTTTGACTTGATTTTTACTTTTAAGAGGTAAATAAGTTAAAAAAAAGTTAAACCAAACAAGCACTTAGTGTTCTTTTTTTTTCTTTGCAATAAAACCCAATATGACAATGTTGGAAAAAAAATTCAATTAAAACACTAGATCGCAAGCGCAATTACTGGAAAGCGGGTTATCCGCGAATATAGGGAGCGTGCGTCAAACGTCTTCATGATCATCGTACAATGCACGAGAATTGTGTCGGTGGTCCGACGGCTCCGGCCCTTACTTTGATACCAAGTACTCGACGAGCTCATTGGCCATTTCAAACCAACATACTGTTTTAGTAGTAGTTGTTCTGTTTTGCCTGCCCACCAACCGCGACAGTACTGTAATTGTATTAGCTTATAAACATTTCCTCACGTTACGAAATTGCCATAATTTCCATTTTTCAAGAATTTCCCAGGGCATCGAAAAGAAAGGCTAGTAGTAATTCTTTTATAAAAGGAAAGAGAATGAAATTTGGGTAATATGCAGAGGGTTTAAAAAGGTATGTTCAAGAGAACAACTGTGATTAGAGAGGGATGGGGCTAGATAGTGAAAAGAAGGAAATGGCATCTAGTGTTGAGAGGGACGTGGCCTTGGCCTTTTGGGCTGACGGCAAAAAGAGGAGATTGTCAATTATGAGAATCTGAAATAATAAAAGTAAACAAATAAATGGAAAGACACAACGGTCTCTTGCGGCTGACCAATTATTTTCCAGAAATTCTCATCAATGAGCAGTGAATGTGGCTCAACTGTACAGGGTTGCCTTCATTTTTTGTTTTCCAAAATTGGGATATCAACATCTTAGATGAAATCTGTAGCCATTATTATAATATCCGATTTCCCACTAAAAAGTTTGCACTTTGATGGTTATTTTTAATTGCCAGCTCTCTATTGCTAAGCTTTTGAAACTCCCAGACTGAAAAGACATTGTTTTTTTTTTCTTTTAGCAGGTAGAGTTAGCTGTACTCTGTAATAGAGAGGATTGATAAGACAGGAGGAAGAAACATAATGAATCAGGTTTCGATATGGGTTTTGAGTCTGTGTTGTGTAGTTGGAATTGGTTTGAGCCGATCTGAAGATGGGGTTGAAGAATTGAAAGCTAAAGAGAGTCTGCTTTCGTACTTGGAGAAAGATGCAGCGTCCGCTGGGGCCAACTCTCTCATGGTTCCCCTCACTCTCATTCAAGGAGCTGCTTCTAAAGGAGCTGGTAATTCAGATTGTTGTATTTCAGGAGTGCCCTGAAAGCCTGATTTTTTATGCCTGTTGAGATATCAAAATTCTCCCCTTTTTTTTATGCGTTGTGTCACAGTTTGTTTGGATGGGACGCCTCCTGCTTATCATCTGGATCGTGGGTTCGGTTCAGGTTCAAACAGCTGGCTCATTCATTTTGAGGTTTGTTTAACAGGCTTTAACACCTCATTTGATAAGTGTATTTAGCATTGTATGATCCTAATAAAGATTGATTTGTAATCCTTTTTGCGCTTGGATGCTGAAGTCATATCACTTTGTTCCTACGCCGAGATAGATCTCTTTACTGGTTGCATCCATTTTTCTAACTTTGTCGGCATTGATGTTTCTCTTAAGGGAGGTGGATGGTGTAATAACATTCGAACTTGTGTCTTCCGTAAAACTACTCGACGTGGTTCATCAAAATTTATGGACAAGCAAACAAATTTCACCGGAATATTGAGCAATAAAGCTGAAGAAAATCCTGGTTTGTAGAATTTTGTAATCCTATTTTTATGCTTTTTGGACCAGTATTTATGCAGCATTTCCTCATAAAAATTTTGAATGGGGGCTCTTGCGTCCTGCAGATTTCTACAACTGGAACAGAGTCAAGTTACGGTACTGCGATGGGGCATCATTTGCTGGCGAGGGCCAGAATGAGGTTAGCAAGAGTACTTTTAACCCTTTGAAGCATTTTCCTGAACTGTTACTCATGACATCAACAGCCTAGTCAGTGAAATTAGTGGTCAAGTTTGATTTACTTTATGCTTGTTTTAGATTCTTCTAGTCTTTCAGTTATTATTTTCTTGTTTTTCCGTCATGCTCTTCAATGATTTATAACTGTTAGGGAAGTTAGTTGATGTGATTATTGTAACCAAGCTCTAATTGGACAAGTGATGATATTCTCTTTTTTTTTTTTTTGGGGGGGGGGGGGGGGGGGGGGTGTCTAAAATTAACATGTTTAGTTCTTTAATATAGACTCTGTTTCAGAACAGATTGCTTTTCTTCTCTAGCATATATTCTATAGCACTTTTTTCTGTCATAATCTGGTGAAGTATTCATGGTATTCAGTGATTTTACTTTCAGGCTAACCGACTTTATTTTAGAGGACAAAGGATCTGGTCAGCTGCTATGGAAGAATTAATGGCCAAGGGAATGCAGAATGCTGAGCAGGTTTTGCACCTAGCATGTTCTTTTAATTTTCAATTTGTTTTTGGGTATCTAATATATGATTGTGTTTCAGGCTCTTCTTTCTGGATGCTCAGCTGGGGGTCTAGCATCCATTCTACACTGTGATGAATTTAAGGATTTCTTTCCGAAAACCACCAAAGTGAAATGTCTAAGTGATGCGGGAATGTTCCTTGATGCGTAATGAACCATGCTCTGTTTCCTCCTTTGTTCTTTTCAATTCAAAAAAATAGTATTGATAAATGGTTTCCACTAATTATGCAGAACTGATGTGGCTGGTGGCCATACATTAAGGGATATGTATGGGGGTGTGGTTACCTTACAGGTACTGCTTATGCACCTCTTTTAAGTTTCTCAGTCGGTGAAAACTCAATTAATAGCTAGTTTTGTGTCTTAACCTTAGAAGGCCAAGTAAGCCTCATTTGTAGTCACTTCAGTGCTTTTGATCTGAGGTTCCTGGGCTATATATTAACATTTTGTGGTATTAATCTTTTCAACATAGATCTTTTGTCCTCAGGAAAGAAATGCTAGTGCTGTTATGAGTAATCAACGCTCATTGTCATGAAATCTTTTCTGATTGCTTTCTGCTCAATTAAATTTTAGGGTGTGCGAAAGAATCTGCCAAACACTTGTACCAGCCAAATGGATCCAACTTCGGTAAACATCTCTGCTTAACTAGATTAGTTTAAGGGAGAAGATCTACCTCAT
This sequence comes from Theobroma grandiflorum, assembly GCA_036013995.1. NCBI lineage: Eukaryota > Viridiplantae > Streptophyta > Magnoliopsida > Malvales > Malvaceae > Theobroma > Theobroma grandiflorum. The sequence continues at coordinate 5,465,532 of CP142130.1, forward strand.
TCAAAGGATCGTAACTCTATCTTTCATTTACAGTGCTTCTTCCCTCAAAACTTGGTTGCAAATATCAGGACTCCTTTGTTTCTTCTCAATGCAGCCTATGATGCATGGCAGGTAATCTTCCTCCTTTTGCTACTTTCTTTCTTTTTCTTCTTGTGTCTGCTAATTCTTTTCGTTTTCTCTTTGTCTTCTTTCTTTTAATGAGAATCCATATTTCCACCCAGAAACGTATCAGACAAGATTTCATAATGCTAAACGTCAAGACCTCCTCTAAACAGCTGTCAACAGAGTGAAACTTCCGGATTGTTTGAATAGGGCATTGATGGGTCCTGTCCTGCATTGGCCTTTCTAAGACAGCAACACTTTGAACCTAAACAACCCTATCCTTTCTACGAAAAAAAAAAAAAAAAACAGAACCTATTCTTCTCCTTTCCCCTTTGCCATCAAGCCAAAGTCCAAAAGTAGACAGTCATTCTTCTGGGTGGAGTTGCCAGTGGATTCACCAATAGCTTTACCAAGATGACCTCTTGATTGGCAAGTAACTTGGATTAATATTCTAATTTCTGTTTTCAGGTCCAACAGAGTTTAATTCCATCATCTGCTGATCCTCATGGCTCCTGGCATGAGTGCAAAATGGATCGTTCCCATTGTAACTCAACACAAATGCAGTTTCTGCAAGGTGATTTCCAATTTTGTTTTCTGCTATGTTTTGGCTTAATTTTATTAACTGGAAAATACAGATGAATTGCCTGTAACTGCTATTTTCTTCTTTCTCACATTGAGCAGACTTCAGGAATCAAATGCTCAACGCCATAAATGTTTTCTCAAAGTCCAATCAAAATGGTTTATTCATAAATTCTTGTTTTGCTCACTGCCAGTCAGAGAGGCAGGATACATGGTATGAGAATGATTCTCCTCGTATTGGAAACAAGGTATGTCCCATCTGTATTAAGTTGTTAAGTTCCTGCAGCAGCTGCAGATAAATGATAGCAGTGTCTATCTTCTGAATTTTCTGGAGAACTATACCTCATTTAGCACTTTGTGATTTAAGGTGGAAATAACATAAAACTCCATAGTCCCTTAATTCCAAACTTTATGTTGAAGTGTTTGCTAAGGCTTAAACACAAAGTAGCAAATAGATTTCTGTGTCTGCCTGAATGGGTCAGAGGTTATATGAGCATATCTTTTGCATTAGTTTGAATTTCATTATCATTATGCAGGCAGTTGCAGTGTCTGTTGGAGACTGGTTCTTCGATCGAACAGCTGTTAAAGCTATTGACTGTGCATACCCCTGTGACAGTACTTGTCACGATGTTGTCTTCAAGTGAGTGAGACCTTCTCGTTGACCTGTTGGGGCCTGTATGGTTTCCATTTTATTCTTTTCCCCAATTGCCATTTGTGGAAACTGTAACATTCATTTGTTGTGATAATAAAGTGATAGGCTATGGCTTTCTAGGGAATGCAAATCAGAATGATTAGCAATATAATCGTTTCTCGTTTTTTTTTTTCAGAAATATTATTTATAAGCAATATGATCTCTCCATAGACCTTTGTTATCTCTGAACTCAAGTGGAGAAGAAAAATATATTAATATGTTTGATATCTTTTTGTTTGAGATTTATGAAGGCCACACTCATGGAACCTTAACTGTTCGCACTACTGCCAACCGTCACCTTTTTCACATTATTCTGTTTCATACTTTTAAATTTTCTCTAGGACCTCAAACTATGCCCAGAATTCCCAAAAAAGTTTACCAAAAGCGGGACATCAAAGCTAATCCTTGTAATTGTTGTTCTGTTATTGTGGCATTTTTTAGTCAGAATCATAAATTTGTTAAGATAAAAACATTTGCCAGTAAATTAAGGTGCCAGGGATACAGAATATAATTTTTATTTCCACGTTGATGTTAGTTATTCTATTTGAATTTCTATATGCAGATGAGTGAAAATGTTACAAAATGAACCTTGTTAATCCTTTGTCACTTCTATGTCTCTAGGGATATATGTTTTTATACTTCCTTATGAAAAATCTAGGATGCAGTTAGTGATGAGGCCTTGGTCTAATGGCAAAAGGATCCAGTGATGTCCTAAGAGGTCTTAGTTCCAATCCTCCCACCCCCATGTGTTTGAGTGGATTGTAATTTATATTGTGTCTTTCTAGTTTCTTGGCTTTCAGTATACCTAATGCACCCTTTCTGGATTTCCTCTCTCCACGTCTACGGTGGGACTGAAATTAATATCTTCCTCTGCAGTGACGTTACATCGACCATAACGATCTCTCAGTCCACACGGTTGACATTTGCTCTCCTAAATCTGCTTAGTGCCCTCTTGATCACCTTAACATGTTCCAAATGCACCACGGAGTTTCAGTTTGGCCAGTGACTAACAATTATAACTTTAAAGTTCACATCCTAGCAGATATGGTGGATCTTTAGATTGCTACCATTTCAAATCATTCATTCAAAGCGCTTCTTTAGTAGCCACTGCATTCCTTTTCTAATATTCTGTGGTTGCAATAGTTTATGCTTGGGAATGGTTAACCTGTACCCAATCATATGTGTATTAGTCATTTACAGAAAGTGAAGAAAATGAACACTGAGAGGGATGTTTCTTGGCTTCTGCGACTAAAGGGTTGATCTCTTTGTATGCTATGTTTTGGTGTATCATGAAATTTTGTGTTCGCATCAATTCTAGGTTGTTATTTCAAGTGCTTTCTCACTTTATGCTGAATTGTAGGATGTGAAAGTGTGTGAAATAAGTAGTGGCAGGATGTTTAAACAACTTACCTGATTAGCTTACTATTGTTTGAGATTGCCTAAACTGGTTAGGCTTGGTATGGGGCTGTCATAACTGAGATCTCGTGGTAATTTCTTAGGGATTGATTTTGTCTGAATAGAGAGAGCATCCCTGATTTTCTAAACCGATATTGCTGGTGGAGGTAACAGTCTGCTACATTCTGATATTTGAGCTGTTAGATTTTGGGGTTCATACTCTCTCCTTACCTTGCATGGTGGTTCTTTTCCAGTGAGTTTGATTGTCAACTCTGTTTTGACATACAATCTCTGATCAGATTTCATGATTATTTTTAACTGTGGAAGAAGAGTTCTTAACATATGCAGGAGACTATGTAGTTGAAATTATTTTCAGCAGTATTTTAGTCCTGCCCACTGTATGGGGAGTGCACTTAGTTCTTTGTACTTGAGGTGCTGCCTTCATTATTGAAATCCTGATTATTTTACTTTCTCCTAATAATGAACAAATGACCAAAGCCTTGCTTTATTGCTCTGGGGTATAAAAACAATTAAGTAAATCGTCATTTTGGCGATTTGTAAATTCCCCTTACATTCGAACCAATCCCAAGTTTCCCCCCGCTTATGTGTTTACTCTTTGTGACGGGCAATTATGATTCCTTTCGTTCGTTAGAACAGAGGGCATGAAGAACAAACAACTCTTTCTTGTAAACAAGGTTTTAAATGCAATTTTTAGGAACACACTGTGAAACAAATCGCTATCCAAATGCTTTACCTGCAACTACCCAAATCAAGACCGACGATAAACAAGAAAAACTTATCAGCAAAGAACTGGAAATATGCTTAGCCTCAGAAATAATAAGCCTATAATCTGGCTCCATATTCCACCCGTGTTATATTTACAAGCGGAAAGCTGTACATGAGTAATCAAAAAAGGTGCCTGGAAGCTCTTAAATGCCAACGGCAAAGGAATAGAAGGTCGAAGAAACCTCTGCAAAAAAGCTTCTTTGCCAGGAAGCAAGATGAAGAAAAGTATCAAACCCATCCCACCAAAGGATTTCGAAGGAGAAAAAAAGAAACAGAAAAACTGGAAAACCAAAAACAGTAAATGATAGTTGAAAGGAGCTTGTCAGCTGCAATGCCTAGATGTTGATGCAAGCGCCACTGCTTGCGCCCACACCTTGAGCCGAGCCTTGACCTCTTTTGGGTCATCACCTAAAATTTCAGAGTAAAGATCCCATCAGATGCACTGAAAATGCTTAGCCTTTTCATTAAGACAGATCACCAAGAATCAGCAATTTCTAGTTCCCTGTTAGGCCAAAAAACAAGAGTCCAAAATAAAGGTAATTAAGAGGGTGGCGTGGCAATGTTTTGACTAACCAGGGCTAGAGATACGCCAGTTGGCGATGGGAGAGTTGCCACCGCTACTAGTATCAAGAGTGGAACCTGACAGGGAAACACGACTGGGCATCTCCAACATCCGCTCATGTTCCAACTCGAACCCCAAATCCCGACACGCCTTCACTTCCTCCAAGTCCATGCACAACGATCTCCTTCCTCCTTTTGGCCTGGTAATCACCACCAAACCCGCACTACCCCCCTCACTCTCCCCACTAAAACTTCCACTGTAATTGCTGTAACACCCCAACATAAAATCCCCATCTTTCTTTTTGCTGCTACATTTACTCTCCTTATCTCCCCATCTTTCCCTTATAATCCTCCTCTTCCTCAAATTCTTGCTCCCCTTTGGACTTCCAAAACTACCCCTTTGAGCTTCATTTTCACTTGCATAATCTTTGACCGCTCCCATCAACTGCTGTGACAACACGCCAGTTCTATTCCTCCGACGAGGAGGCGTGGCGGGAAGAGAGTAACAACTAGGTTCTTTGTCAGAGTCGGATGAGAGTTCGAGCAGTTCTTTGCCTTCTTTTTCATCAGAGAACTCTTCATCAACATCCGCATCAAAGCTATCAATTGACAATCTCGACATGTACATCCCCATATGATCATCATCATCATCATCATCCTCGTTGGTGTACATGGAACTGGTGCACATGGAAAGCCTGGACAAGTTATGTGGATGAGCCTGTTGGTCATGATCATGATCAAACCCAACATCAATATCATCATACTCATCTTCATGCATAGAAGAAACAACCGTCATACTTTCATCTGATGCCATCCTTTTCTTTTCCTTCCTTTTCTTCTTTCCTGTGATTTTGCAACTCAAAGAAACGAAAAAGAAACCAAAAGAGTGAAGAAGGTAAAGTGTTTTTCTGTATATCAAAGCGATAATTGATTAGAGAGAGAGAGAGAGAGAGAGAGAATACAGAAAGAGCGGCTGCACTTATTAACAAGCTGTGGCGTTTGGGCTTTTGTGAATCATTCGTTTCTCATTTCATGATAAGGCAAAAGGTAAACCCAAATCAATCCTCCAACGACTAAATTTATAGCAAACTGTCATGCCTCTAAATTCCAGATATGCCCATTTAAGTCCTCACTCACTCCCTCACTTGATTCACATCCTTCCAGCTACTCTGGTGGAAGTTGAGAATTAAAAAGAGGGTGGGATGGTAATCTTAATATGAAATCAGATGAGTTAGAAGTTTCGGATCCGGCCTCCTTTTGGTTAATTAATAATGATTAAGAAATCCACACGGCAACATTGAGACAAATGACGTAGAGAATCAGCTCAAGAGGGGAGTGTCCCACACCACTCACTTCAGGACACGTAGCTTCGGGCATCTTCCTTTGCTGCTAACATTAGCAACCCTTTGATATCCCCTGCTGGGTCGCTACTCACGACTCACTAGGTGTCAACGAGGAAACAAAGATTGAGACCTGCCCGCACGATGACCCAAAACCTAGGCCATTTACGGATATCACTATACTCTGTCTTTATTTCAATCCATGCTCCAATCTAACCTTTTTTTTCTTTCTCTTTTCCCCTTTTAACTTGGCAATAACATCCTTGGAAAATAACTCTGAAACCTTCACTGCCCAGCGTGCAAAATTTTATTCACTCTGTATTTCACTGATTCATGTATTAGTGAAACACTTGAAAATGAAGTATCCAAACCGTACTAAACCCTAAATATTGTCTCCATTAATAGCTCTGTTGCTAGTACTGTACGTGTGGTCCCTCTCCTCGTAATTAGAAATCGACATGCATTCCTTAAGAGGGTCAAGTTCCGTCTCCTTTTCTTCGTTTAGACAAATTGTTCACCTTTGTAATGTTTCATCTCTACGCCATTCGACAGTACACAGTACATTTTGACTATGTAAGGTGAGGATCCAATGTGGCAAATGCCCCTCCGCTCCAACCATAACCATGGTCACAAATTGCTTAAAATTATAATAATTTCGGGTTATGAACAAGTCAAAGTACTCTTCTACAGATTACTTGCTTTTACTTGGTTAATTAATTTAATATTGAACGGACTTTGACACTTGATTAACCGTGTGTTTTCCGCGTATGTTATTAGTCTATATGGATAGTATTTAAATAAATGGTAATATCCACATTATAGTTTGGTAGTGAGCTGATGCAGACATTTTTATGTCCAAGTAAAAGCAAAAGAAATTGAATTAATCCAAACATTATCCACATTGTACGACTTTGTGGATCACTAGTTTACTACAACGCAAACCCCAAAATTAACCTCCAAAAATCCAAAGATTTCGTGGCTAACAAGGCGTTGGTATCAATGAACAAAACAAGGGTGCTTTGGGTAATGGATAAGCTAATTTTGGGGTGACCTGGGGATTGGGGGGGTTCGGCAGCATCAGGCCCACGAGACTGTGTTTGATTTGAAGATGATCGAAGCTGATGTATGGAACCGCGTTTAAGGGGACAGCTGTCCGCGTTTTTTGGTCCTTATTTCCTCACCCAGAGCTTCAAAACGACAATTCCCCTAATGGTGGATTTTCCGAAACAAAACCGTCGTGGCCCAACTATGGGGTCCACCAGTGACCTTCCCTGGTCCAGGCCCATCCCTTGCCACGTGGTCTCCCTATCATGCACCCAACGTAGCACTTACTGCGCCAGCACGAGCTGCTGCCTTTTCCTTTATCTTCTTTTTTTGTTTTTTGTTTTTATTTTTTTTTCCGTTTCCATTCAATATATTTAATTACTTCTTTTAGCCAACCTTTTTTATCTTCAAAAATTTTGAATTTTGGTGATAAATTTATTTAATTCCATTGAACGGAGCTTAATGGGTTTAGTTAACACAGACGCTCACCGACCCTTGACCCTTTGACTAGTCGCTTTTATTTTTTATTTTTTAAATTTCAAGCCAGCTTTGTTGAAGGCAGTGGTAAAAGGACAGCTGATGTGGTGGTGACAGTGACTGTGATGCTTACACGTGTTAATAGGAATAATTAGAAAAAGGCTTTTATTTTGGCCAAAAAATCGAAAAGACTGACGTGGATGATCGGATGATTGAGAGACGTGAGGTGATGAGCATTCCTAAGATTTTGTGTGGTTTGGATCAAGCCTTGGAGGAGTGGACCCCATTTGTCGTATTTGCCTTATCTTGGGCTCCATGACAAACGAAATGATGGCTCACTGCTACAATTGCTGATATATCGTTTAATTTTATTCTCGGGGTTTTATTGTGGAGACATTTATGAAAATTAATTATCGAAATATCTTTTAATTAATACAATATTTTTGTTAAATTTATAAAATGATTAATTAAAAGATATTTTTATAAATAAATTAGAAACTAAAAAAACTATACTCGATTAAAATTATAAATGAGAAGTTATTCGCTCTTAAGTTATGATATGAAAGAATAAAACTTAATTTTTTTTATCCTATATCACATTAAATCTAATGAAAGAATTTGATGATGGCATTTTGATTCATTTTACAAAAAGAAAAGGAGAAAAGAAAATCTACGGAAGACAAGTTAGAGGTTGGGAGATGCGGCAAGCTTTTCAGATACTATTAGCTTAAGAATCTCAATTATTCACCAAACAATTCTCTCCCCTTTTTGGAAGGAAAGAGGGGAAGGCATTGGAAATGATTCATTGAACCATGTATTTTATAACAAAATGTGTTACATAAATGTCAAATCGTTCCTAAGATTTGCTTAGTCTTAACACTCTACTTAACTACCCTGCTAGCTGCTAGAGCAGGGCCAAGAACGATTTCTTCTTTATAAAAGTGTCAAAAAAGGGAGAAATTTTGTCTTTATTTAATGTGAAATGACTTGATATAATGTTGGGATGGTAGGCGTTTTCTTCCATGGTTTTATTCTGTCCTTTATTCTTTTCTTTGTGGGGAAAATGCAACGTGGACTACGTTCCAGACATTTGAAGAAGAAAACAATATTTTCCTGCCTTGGGTTGGTTTTCGTTTTGCACAATAAACCTAATCACCACTCCAACCTTTATTGGAACAACAAATTAATGATTTTGTAGCCAACAAATGGCCAACACATGAACTTGGAAAACACAATAAATTGCAAAACAAGTATGGATATCTACATTTTGGCGAAAAAGAGGATAAGCCCGTTCTCAGCCACTGCTGTAATTCTACACAAATTGTCGACAATGGAGGCAGTGCCTTGATGGAAAGCGATAGGCAGTGGGCTCCAAAGCCCTGGGGAGATAAAACATTGTTTGGTCAGGGAGAAAGTCCATGGGCAAGAATGTCTTCCCATCTATTAATATTTAATGTTAAAACTTGACCCTGATTTTCTTTGGGCCCAAAGGGGGGAAAAGGTGAATTTTCAGAAAGGTTAGTCGGTGGTGGAATCTGGAATTTGGAACGGGTGTTCTGAATTTTTCAGCCTACAACAGGATTTCATGCGAGTAATTTTCTCTAGAGTTCGACGAAAATAACAGCTTTTTGTCTCTAGTAACTGTAAATGGGCCTGGTGTCCCCTTGATGGGAAGTATAATTCCCAATGACAGACCAAGTCTTGATGTAAACATAAAGTATTACACTCGGCCAATGGAATCAATTGCTTAGTGTGGTTTATGAGAAGCAAATGCTGCTACTTTGCAATTTACAAAAGAGTTAAAAATACAGAAAAGATGAGGGAGAGGTTGAAGAAGAATGGGGCAAAAAGTCATGGCCTGTGTTTACAAATCAGACATTATCACGTGTTAAAGGGTCCCTGAAAAGGAAAAATCAGTTTAATTGATGACTGATGGCCGATTGGGCTAGGCAAATAGAATTCTAACCAAAAGTTGGAAGAAGATCAATAGATGAGCAGCCTCTTTTGTCTGGTCAAGGTTTCAAGGAAAGTGCTTAGGCAACCGACCATTTAAATGGAAACATTTTATATATCAGGTGGTTCCCTTGTTGGAGGGTTCTTTAGCAGTTTAATTTTCTTTTCTTTTTTTTTTTTTTTGTAATCTTTGAACTGAAATTCACGGCAATTGGTCCAATGGTTTCATTTTTTTTAGTTAAATTTGTTTCATTTCCTTGAATTATGGAGTTGAATTCATACGTTAGTTAGTGCTCTTCCTGCGTATTAAAAAGAAAAAGGGATCCTTTCAAAGAAGAAAAAAAGTTACTAAAACAAAGAGGTGGGAAAAGGGAAGGGTAATTTCCAAAATAGAAACGGCTTTTAAGTTTTGGTAACAAATCAACAAAGAAGGGAAAGTTCGTTAATTTTTTTGGTCTAATATCTTAAAAAAAAAAATTTAATTATTTAAAAATTTTAAATAAATCATTATTCATTTATTGCATTCAATTAAGTTTTTTTATTTTTTACTTTGGTTCAAATAGACTTTTATTATAATTAATTAATTGTTATTAATTAAAATGTTACTTGTCATTTTATATAACATAATATTATGTGATATTTTGATATATCATAATAAATGATGGCATGACACATTAATATAACATGATGCTACAATCAGGTAATATTCTCACTCTTAACATCAACGTCACATAGTATAAAAAATGAAAAGTTGTATTCTGATGAATGATAATTAATTAACGATTAGTTTTAATGATTTATTTGATACAAAATAAAAGTATAAAGACTTTATAAAACATAATATAAGAATAAAATCTCATTTGAATTTTTTTTAATAATTTAAAAATTATTTAAAATATTATGTAATTTTTTTCCTATACACATTTAATATAGAATTTTCTATTTCTTTTGTGAATATCTTAATTATTTTACAGTTCACTTGCATAGGCAAATGTAAATCTGTTATATGCAAATGTCATCCTAGTCCTTGGCAGTCTGGACCTTCACCCATAATTGGCCCAGTTGTTGGAAAAAGCTGACCCAGTTAGAGAAAAATCTCTGACAAATTGGGGCATCGGCCCGGGTTGATAAGAGATGGATCTGGCCCTATTTAAATGCAGCCCAGTCCAAAGCTTAATCAACTAAATGCTGCAGACAGACTACCTCGTTACAAAAGGTTGCCGACTTGACATTCCTTTCCAGTTTCCATTGCCATTTTTTTTCATATTTTGTTCAATTGACCAAATTCAGTTCATGAATTTTTTTCCAACAAATTAAGTTTAGTTTAATTGTCAGTAAAAATCTGCATTCTCAATATCATCATGTTAGAAACTGAGGAGAGCTTCTAGTAATTTAATCTTTGTGGAGTATGCACACCTATGCATCAGAAGATGAAGGAAGATTTCAATATCAGGAAAAGGGCAAGTGCTGAATTATGAGTTAAACAAATGAAATATGATGGTTTTGTTGAATCTTTTTCCTCCTATTCCCCCTACTTTCCATGTCCTAAAGGTTAACCCAATAATTTGTAGATTGTAGTCAACGTTATTAGGTCAGGTATATTTGGAAACTACTTACTTTTTTCTCATCTGCTATCATTTTCCATCTTTCATCTCCCAAATTTTCATTGGGTATGGCATAGTTTGGTGGTGCTTCCTTTCCCAAAATTGTTCAAATACAGCTAAGCTAACGGATCAAGAAAATTATAGAACATTTTTGCTGATCAATTAAAGTAAAACTATTTCATGTATTACAAGCAAGCATAGGTGTTGCCGGAGTTCTAGACTCTGATGATCACCATAGTTTGGATTCATTGCAAGGGTAGAGCATTTCACAACTCATAGCTGGAGACTAGAGTATCATCCCAGTACTCTGCTGCACATATTTTTGGGTTTTAGGCTTATGCAAAGTTGGGCATGGCTTGACATTGAAACCTGTCTGTTCTTTGTTCAAACTATTTCTACCCTATGCATTTATGCCCTATTGCCCTTTAACAAAGATGGTATCAGCTGGCTGCAAATTGATCTAAATTTGGTTTAGTGTAACTACTGGTATAAATTCTTCCCCAGTCTTCTCCTGCAATGCTGCAGATTTTTGAAGTCCCAGAACTAGCTAAACTTTAAAAATACTAATTATTGATACATATATATATATATATATATATAACTCCCTAATTTTTTTCTGCCAAAGGAATATTAGTACTAATAATTTGTTTTTCTATTTTATGTTTGAGGCTGGATGTGCTGTTTTCATTGCTTGGGGACTAAGCTACAGTTTGATTACATTAATTAATTAGTACTTTCCTAACTTTGAGAGTTGAGGATTAGTGCTTATTTTATTGTTGACAACGATATCAAACCCCAAATTAAAATCCACATGAAGGTTTGATTTTGTCCTCTAACTAACTGGCAATATAATAACAAAATTTTCAAAACCTTTAACCTTTATATAGATGATTACTTGGTGTTTTCGTGAATATGGTCAAGCAACTTCGTGATTGCAATGCTTGAACTTGAATGCATGAAAACAAGTTCAAAGTTTCCTAGAGTCATCAGGCAAACAGTGAAGTCTTTAAGTAAATTTGTTTCAATCAGTCTGCTCTGCAATGAATTGCTTTAAAACAGGGCTGAAAATATTGTTTCCTTATAACAGATGCCATTTGGGAGGGGGGGTATGGGGTTTATGTTGTGCCGTTGACAAAGATGTCCCCATGACTCACCCCACTAGGAATTATTGCAGTGGGTCCTCCAACACAGCTTCGCTTTCATATACTTCCAGTTCTCAAGTAAATATATGGAAAATGTAATCGTTGAATTGTTAAACGAGCAGTACATTAATTGGTTTGCTAGCTTAGCTCATTATCTCAAACTGACATAGACATATTCCCCATTTCCTTCATCTCTCCTTTTCCAAAAACTACATTGGATTCCGAACCATTTAGTCTTATGTTCCAGAACTTAGAAGAAAAAAAAAAAGAGAAAGAACCCTGTAATTCTGACCATAAGTGGCCTGCTCTTTAATCAGAAGCAGCTTTAACTGCAACTAAACAAAGCATAAATGCATAGTTCTTTTACAGCAATGAAAGATTGAAGCTTTGAACCATTTTACAACACTAATGAACCAAATAAAAAGTTGAATGTATCCTCTCAAAGATGTTGCCAAGTTGGCGGTGGTGATCTATTTGCCATGTCAGCAAATGTATAAATATAGTTTTTATGCATTTACTGCGAGATTGACTTCTCTCCTTCCCTTGAATTGGAAGTTTCTTGCTTTATAAAGTGTTTCTTAAGATAATGTAAGTGTCTTAAAAGGAGCTACAAGACAGCACCTGATGTATGGCCCTTATTAGATTGAGAGTCACTTTCCCTTGTACGGGCTAGAAAGTTAAAAACTCTCAATTTGTTCTGTGGGTGTTTTTTTTTTCTTACCTGACCATGAAGTGGCACAACCCTTCTTTTCTTTCTTAAAGTTTAGGCTCATGTTCTTATTGAGTTTTGGGTGTTTATGTGTGAGCGTGGGTGTGGATGTGCGTGGGACAAAGAAAAGGAAAGGGCGAGTGGTGGGGATGGGTTTCTATAACTCCTTTTGAATCTTGAAAATCAAGCAAACTGAACTGAAAAATGTAGTTCAGGTGATTAAGATTGTTTAAGGCAAAAGGCAGCCCAAGTAATGGATTCATTTACCCGAAAATCACCTAAAATTAAAGGGGGTGGGGGGAGGAAGGAGAAAAGTGATAAAGCTGTTATAAAAGCGATAAGGATTTCTTATGTCCTTGCAAGACGGTGATAGACAACCAATTTAGGGTGTTGGAACTGGCAAAAAAGGCGCTGATGAAACAAGTTTCATGTATTTTTCAATTATTATCTAAACCAGGAGACGGCACAGTCTAAAGGAAAGATTTGGATAGACTGCAGATATCTTATTAATATCTGTCTTTGTGTTTCGATTTGAAAAGTGTGTCGTTCTAAAAGCGGGTAACAAAAGAGTGGTAAAACCCCCACGGATGAATAACAAATATTCTTTTCTTTTTCATCGATCGTTTTACAGATAATATCGCAACATTCCAATGCACAAATATGACCATATGCAACGAGGCAAAGAAGAGTAAAAAGACACTAAAGCAAGCCTTATTCTGCAGTTCTACCCCACACACACACACAAAAATGGAAAAATAAAGAAGAAAGAAAAAGTTAACAAGAAGATTGTTATGCTCACAAATAGTCCAAAAGCAGAGGTGATAAATTTTTGTATCAGACCTATATACACGAGAATGATGAGAAAGGGGGGAAAAGAAAGAAAGAAAGAAAAATCTGTGGTACACACCTGATATGAGAATGGCATTTGTTCAAGCCCCCTTCACTTTTACTTTCTTCTAAGAAGAGGGGTCCTTTGATAAATGCAAAAGCTAAATATGTCCATAAGTTGCCGTAAGTCTCTGGATATCCTTAGCACACATATCGGAATTTTGTAAGGGTTCTTGCTGCTGTTGGTTATGGGGCCACATACTGTTTGAACTATTAGTCAGGAAATGTGTTTCTGATTTTATCTCAATGTTGTATAAGGATTGTGGAGTTTGATTTTGCAAAGCAGCCGCCACTAATAACGGGTTATTGAGATATTCTGGCCACTTGATTTCTTCTGCTTGGCTTTCCATTAGAGGGATTGGAGCCTCTTTCTGTGATGTGCTACAATCTGCCAACCCCCAAGAGAAACTATTCTCAAAGAAGGAACTGTTGCTTTGCAGCTCAGCGCTGCTGCTGCTGTTACTGTTATTGGCGGAGGCACCGGTTTCCCAATAGCGGGATCCATTAACAGTAAACGAGGGCATCGAAGGGCTATCAGAGGAAACGGAGACAGAAGGCTTGAATCCCATAGGAGCAGAGAGAAATGAACTTGTCAATGGTGGGAGAAGGGTAGACATCGCGCTTGAAGAAAATTCAGAATTTATATCGAAAGCCTTGCTAGTTTGCGTGAACCAGAGAGTGGGGTTTGAGGTAGATGAGAGCCTGGCATTGGATGCATAGTTCAATTGTTGAATTGGAAGATGTCCCACTAAATCAGAAGGCTGGCTGTTGGTGGTTGTGCTTTCATGGTGAGTGGCTGCAAATCTATCCAGAAAGAAGTCTTTGCTGGCTGTGGATGTCATCAAATTGTTGTTGTTGCTATTGTTATTGCTGCTGTTCATTGTCTTGGAGCTGGGAGAGCCTTCCATTTCCAATTGGTAACCATGTGCAGTAACTGACGTTGGTCTTTGTTCATGTAAAGTTACTCCAGGTTTAAGATTGTCGGTGTTGAGGTTCAATTCGCTAGATGCTCCGGAGACCTTATCCCGGCTGTTTGTCTGTTGACTCTTGTCTTCTCCATTTTCAACCTCTGAGAGCGGCTTGTGTGTGACAGGGTCAATGCCTCTCTGCCTAAGCTTCTTCTTTAAGCAAGAGTTCCACAGATTTTTAATTTCATTGTCGGTTCTTCCTGGCAATTGTGCAGCGATTTGGGACCACCTGAGGAACCAACAGAAGGCAAAGAATGTTTACACAGAATTCTGTGTAAAATCCAAAAACAAGAAAAAGTCATGAGAAAGAAAGAATACCTATTACCCAAAACCGCATGAAGTTCAATTATCAGGTTTTCTTCTTCCTGAGAGAATGTGCCTCTCTTTAAATCAGGCCTCAAGTAATTAATCCACCTTAACCTGCAGCTCTTTCCACACCTCTGCAGACCTGCCAATTTGGTCATGTTACGGAAATAATTTCATTAATACTCTGTCATATATTTTTCTGAAGACCAGATGATTTAAAGAAGAAACTAACAAGAAAAGGGAGTTGAAGTTTCTTAAATTACCAGCTTGCTTAGGGACAGAGCTCCAGCAGCCATGGCCGTACTTTGTAATATGCCTCAAGAGCTTCTCATCTTCTTCTGGGGACCAAAGACCTTTCCTTAGTTTCTGCTTGTAACAGCAAGAGTGCCTCCCCATTTTGAGACAGACCAAATTACAATGAGGAAGAGACCTTTCCTAAAACAGCAACTTTGCTGAATCCTAGGTGAAACTGTCAGCAAAGCAGGGGTGGTTCTGAACAGTATCCTGGGAATGCTTTGGTAAAAAAAAAATAAGAGAGAGAGAGAGAAAAAGTGAGAGAGTTTTGATATAGGGAGGCTAGAAAATGAAGTAGCAGCTGAGAAAGGGGGTTGAATTAATATAAGGGGAGGCTCCCCGGAAAGAAAAGTCACATTCAATAAGGTGTTCCAGTTTCTCTCTCACTACCCACGCCCCCCCCGCCCCGCTTTTCCTTTTATTTATTCTTTAAATTTTCCTCTTTATTTCGATCTTTTTTCTTCCTTCCTTGCTTTTTTTTTAATTCCTTCTCCTCATATTGGCGAGGGGTGGAGATGAGTTAATAGTCTGAGTTGCATGTGTCTCATCAAAGGTCTGAGAATTAATGTCTTTTGCAGGGATGGTGGGACATTTTTCTGATATTATATTAGAAAAACAGAAGTTTTGATAATCACCCCATGCTTTTAACTTCTGTCAGTGAATCCAAACCTAATGGTAAATTTTACTTAATGGGAGACCGACAGTAACTCTCTTTTACTCTTAGGCAAAAGCATAGGATTTCTATCTGATAACTGGTTCTGGACTTTCAGTATTTGGTTTCATCATCCTTTTATGTGCTTGCTCACCTCCTGAAATCCCAATTCAAAAGCAGCCCCAACAACACAATCAAGATGGAAAATAACAGAAAGTTCTCCCCCTCTGCAGGAAAATATATATATATGATATAATCTATTCCTTTGCTTAATGCACAATAACTTTTGTGTCTCAAAGGAAACAGGATCCACTCCCTTCTTTACTCTGTGAGCTTTTTGGGGCAATTCTTCCAAATCATGATCACTTTGAAAAGTTCCATCATTACGTGGAAAGAACAAATTATTTTGTTCATGTTCTGAAAATTAAGAATGTCTTTCCTGTTTCTGATGAATTTCACTCATTGTTATAAATTACCTTACTCCCTAAATTTTTTCCACTTTGGGGACTTAAGACTTAATTCACGTTTTTTCCCTTTTTCCCCCTCTCATTAATTCAAGAAGGGCAATGCTTTCTTCACACGGCAATGGCCAAAACCGAGAAAAAGATTCAAACTGCTGTGTCTTCTTGTGATTACATACGTTGAAGGTGACTACATCGCTGTATTTATTCAAATTAGCCAACACATGCCACTAAAATATGTTGTTCTATACTTTTGGTAACACATACTGCAGCAGCGTTAATGTCTCTTAGCTACAGTGACTTTCTACAGGCAAAGCTAACCCTTGAGGTTTACCAGCAAAGAAAAGCCACCCACAGCCCAAACTTTATTCCAATCCAAAACTAATATAAAATCTTTATCCGAATATTTGATTCAATGTGTTGATTCATATATCTCTTTATTTGAAAAAACCCCATTTGGACCAGAGCACTGCCTGAGCACCCCCACCATTTGTACCAATACCTGACCTTTCTGCATCACCCTTTTTTACTAAAACTATTCACATGACAAATTTTGCTGTATTCTCAAAGAGTGAGGTTCATATATATGATTTTCCAAGATATGCAACGTCCAAGTTCCTCTGGTTCATACATTCATTGCAAAAAAGAATAGTGAATTTTATTACTTTAAGCCGACTGATCATGAATCTGAAGAGGACGAGAATAGCTTTTCCTGGTCTAATAGTGGAGCTACAAAGCAGAAGGTACACACAACTACAATAACTTTGGGGACCAAAGAAAAAACTGTCAATATCAAATTACTCATGAATCTAAATCCTGCAGTAAGGTTGGACTTTTCAAGATTCAAGTAACTTTAAAAATGATTGAAAGACAATGTCTGCCATAACAATATCATGAGGGGAACTCATCAGAAATGCTAGTTCTTTTGTAATTAATGCTGCATTAAGCTTGGCTTTGTGGCATCTTCCTTTCGGTTTAACACCTGGCCGTCCTGGATACACAAGAGAAGACTCGAACTTAAGTCTTTCATTAATTTGGAAATATGTTTCACCAGAAACCTTTGCCAATTCAAAACCCTGACGAATGCAGCAGCATTACTATAAAAAAGCAAACCCTGAAAAGAAGAAAGAAATAAAGCACAAGTCTGATAACGGTACTAAACCATATGAAGTCAGTTTCTGCAAGAAAACTTATTTTAAATGTCAATATGACAAAGTTGAACAATAAAATAAGTGGGAAAAAGGATTCGGTTTACAGATTAATTTTATATTAATCTTAATGATTAGAGATGTATAGCAGCATGATAGGCTAAATAATTCTTTGGAAAGCTGAATATATATTTAATTCATACAAGACTAAACTGGGAACACTATATGTGATATGAATACAGATTACAGAACCAAATTCTTTGTGCATGCATTTCTTCTTTTTTTTTTTTCTCTTGCTCTGGACCACCTTTGCTGAAATTTGATTAGTCAATTCGAATATAAACTCTCTAATCCTTGTTGTTTGCACCTTTTCTTGCGGTCTTTTCTTTAGCCAGCCACAGACAAAAGGAAATTAAATTTCTAAGAGATGATCAGGAACAGATAGATTAAATTAGAAATCCCAGAGACCCCCCCCTGAGTTTTTTCTTTTTCTGCAGATTTTTAAATGATTTAACAAGCTTATGACTTGAAAGATAACAAGAAATTCATCAAATTATTCCAAATCATTAGCTGTACTGGGCATGGCCCGCATTGAAATGTGAAACCCATGGGAATCTTGATAAAAGGATTAGAAAGTATCGATCATAGGCGGCAAACACAGTACTTTAACATCAATAATACATAGGACCAGTTTATATACAATCGAATTGACAAATTTAAAAATAAAATGAAAATCCTTTTTCTTTTTATCTCCTTTGCACAATCGAGTTGTAATTTGTTCCCAAGAAATAATAATAAAAAGTGCCCAAACGTTGACGTGTAATATAGTCAATTCATACATTTCTTCAACACTAATAATTGCCTCAAGCTACTGTCTGTCAAAAGTATTCAATGATCTTTACGTTAAAATTATCTCAGGTAACAATGCCTGTTCTTTTTTCTTTTTTTATTTTTCAGGAATGACTAGTTTGGCCAGATGAAGAGGTTCATGGGAATTTGGGGTCGGACCCATCATTTAAAGGGGTCCCATGGAGGACACTGGAGTTTGGGATCCATAGCGACAGACACGAAAAGGGTATATGAGGTTTTCATCAGATGGTGGAGAATCGGTTGATGGAGTCAATTTGTGTGCATGCAAATTTGTCCATGGAGGAATGGACCCATTAGATACTGAGCACTACACAACATCTGCATCTGCTACACTGCACAGATAACAGATCTCTACGCCATCTTTCTGGGTCCCAAGTGTTTCAAAATTATGCAAGGGACACCCCTCAGGAAGATGATGATTAAATGGTTATTTTTTCTCTTGTCAAATTTTCATTTTCCCCAGCCCCTGTCTGTTCCTGTTCCTCAGTTGCTATGCAGCAGTAAGTACACCTTAGCCAATGGTACACGCTCCTCGTTTAGTACCAATCATCCTCAATAACTAGTTCCATTTGCATGAGTAAAACATTAACGTTTAACTTCTTGTAATCAGTTGAAGTTAAGAGGAATACATATGGAAATTTAATTAGCATTTGTTAACAAGGTTGTCTTCCACGTGGCCATTGAGAAATTGCATGTGTGCTTCCTGCTGGTATTTGTGACTGATTGCAAGCAAAGTTGATGGATTTTGCTTCTAAAAAAGCTGAGAAATGTAGAAAAATTTCCACCTTTTTTAATACGGCAACCTTTTTCTTATTATTTTTATTATTATTTTGGATATTTAAATATATATATTTATAGGAGGATTGACTAAGCAAAGCATTTCACTTTCTTTTGACTTTGTATAAATCCAAAGCCAATGAATGAAAAAGATGTCATGATCAGCAGAAAGGAATCAGGAAGGGAGGAAGCTCATACACACAATTAGGAGGTGTGCGGGACCCATCAAGGTAGCGATTTGGAATGCTCATACGTACTCCACCGACAGACTCATCATTCATTCCTTTTTCATTTTCCATTTTTTTTCCTTAAATAAAATTCTAATTTTATTCTTTTAATTTGCAATCACAAAAATATCATTGAAACCCATTATTAGTGTATAAAAAGTGAACTTTGGTTCTGATTAATTAATATTGCAGTTTTTTTTTTTAAATGGAAGATATTAGACATATTGCTCCTGAGCAAACGTTGAGATTGTTTTCCACTAAGGAATGAAATACTCGAATTTATTTTACGTGTAATCTGGAATAGGAAAATATAATATTATCTGCCAGTTGCAAGCCATAATTTCACTATTGAAATTAATCTATATTAATTTAATCTAAAGATAAGTGT
The DNA here is from genome assembly GCA_036013995.1 of Theobroma grandiflorum. Lineage (NCBI taxonomy): Eukaryota > Viridiplantae > Streptophyta > Magnoliopsida > Malvales > Malvaceae > Theobroma > Theobroma grandiflorum. The sequence goes on from CP142130.1 coordinate 5,484,894, forward strand.
TTTCTTGGGATAAGAAATGGAACTTATTATCTATTTTATTTTTAAAATTAATTTCACTATTTAAATTTTTTTTTCAGGAAACAAAAAGTGAAACGAATATAATTTCTTTAGCGTCTTGAGAAAATTATATTTTAATTTGTATTTTGAAAAAATATAAATATATATATATATCAAATTCATCAGATTTTTAATATATACCTTGGAAAATACTAAAATTAAAAATAAGAACTCGTAAATCTTGTCTAATGGTAGAGAACAAGGCAAAATGAATATTTGAACATAGAAAACAGATAGAAAAAGTGGTTAGAACTCAAAAGCGCGGTCTTATTATTTTTATTTTCTAAAAAATCAGTTAGGAATGAAAAACATATTTAAATATATATATATATCTCTCTTTTTTTTTTTAGAAATTAGAAAGTAGGACATTTTATATTTGCAAAACATTTTCCATTCTTCTAGTATTTTTACAATTTTATAAAAAAATGTGTTTAATTTTAGAAAATGGATTGAAAAAAAAATACTTAGTGCAGTATTATTTTTGCTTTTATAAGGGCTAATAAAGAGAGTTAAAACCCTTATATTTTGTTTTTTTTTAATTTTTTTTACCCGAAAGTTGAAAAAGCAAAAAGAAAATAGTTTTCTATCTTTCGTAAGGAATGGAAAATTGGGTTAATTTTTCCAACAAATGATAATAATTAAAAAAACCATGCCTTTAAATACATATTTTAGATTGATATATTATTCAAAACTAATGCATGAGGTTGCCCAAAGTTGAAAACATGCATGGTGTAGGATGGTTTTTACCCTAGGTACATTGTTCTTTCCCTCTTTGCAAGATTTCAAGACAATTACAAATCAAATGAAATCCTAGTGCTCTCCTCTCTAATTTTAGAGACATTATCTTCACATTTTTCTTATTAAAAAAATAGAAATTTTGATCTAATTTTTTGATAAATAAAGAACACAGTTACCTATCATTAGTAGTTAAATACTCGAGTGTAATTATCTTTCACATTTCATAGATGTCAATATGACCAAGGGTGGAGCTAAGGTGGTGACAGGAGATGGCGGCCATCACCTTTCAATTTTTAATTTTTATGATTATATGTATAAAATTTGAGATATATAAATTTATAACTTTATATGATTACCCTTTAATCATCCATCAAATAAAATCTTAAATCTGTCACTAATAACCGTTTACTAGAATTTTTTTATTTACTTTATTTTTTTAATTAAAGAAATATTAATAATGACAATCGAGTTGTTCATGAAAATAGACTAAAGTCAGTATTTGTGTAAACATTATCTCGTTTTTATATATGAAATATGTTTTTCAAAAAAAAAAAAACTACACAAATTCCCAGGTTGTAGCATATTTTTTACTTTTCTTTTAAACAAGAACTTATTATGCATGACAAAATCAAGCCATTATATTATTTCACAGCCTATTTCAACTTTTTTATTTTAAAATTTTCTGTTGTTGATTTGTTTCTTTGTGAGATAGCAGAATTCAATCTATTATTCCCACAAAAGCACATAATTCGTTAAACATTAGATATTTTATAAATACACAACTTTACACTAAAGGACCATGGACTATGTCCCTTCTGACAATTATAGCCAATTGCTTGTTTATATTACAACAGAAAGGATGGAAAGATTCCTTGGCATTTTATCTTTATATACATATATATATATTTATTTATTTATTTCAAGTAGAAGATAATTAAGGTGTTGGTTTCCGAAAGAAAACATGGAAAAAAGTACGTCGTTTAGCAATTTGCACATTTAGTTTGATGGAAAGGCAAATATTCCATTCAAAGTGTTCAATCCTATATACATACAGACAACCGAACCCATCGAGCATCTTCAACTCCTTTCTCTCTCTTTCTTTTCTTTTCTTCTGTCTCATTTTGGTATTATAGCTGGTTTGTCTACATTGTAACGCCAGTAGGAGGCTTCCTTGACCTTAGCAATGTCCCAGTTCACACATCCAACAAGATCAAATTATATATTATTTTATACCCCAGGAATTTGTTTTTTTTTTATTTTTTTTTTTTAAAAAATGGATACTTCTTCTAATTATATCTGCATGCCTCATCATTTACTCGTGAGCTTATCATATGCAAGCACATGAGCTGTTTCCTTTAGTCAACCGTTGTTTTTCACCGTTAAATTAACAATATTATGCTAATGATATTTGATACCCCTAAGAAGATCCACGGCTGGTCGGCTGTATCATTTTTAATGCTTGGCTTCAATTCATTGACTTGGGTTTTCCGAGTTCCATCCTTTGTCCCAGAGGAATTTTGTTTCCCTAAGTTTTGGGGTTGTCATGAAAAGAAATATTGTTAGTTGCTGCAGGCTTTAATTTGACAGCATCATTAGCATCATAATTGGTTTTGAAATTTTAGTCATGGTCCAGAAGTGGTTAGCTTTGGTTCTTTTGGAGGTCAAATTGTGGAGTTCTCAAGGATGCCCCCAATTCCCCACTTTTCTTGGGGGAAGTTTTCAAATCCAATTGCAGACATACAAAAAGGATATTCATATATACCTTTTTTTCAACTTCTACGTCATAATCAAAGCTTGATTTGATTTCAATTTTTTAATACAATCAATACTATTATGAGCGTGAATAAAAGAGAATTTAATATTATTTCTTAAATAGGAGGATATATATATATATATATATAATATGTACCTGTTATTGAATTAGATGTTGAAATATCAACTTGATTTAATTTTAAAATTGCTAGTACAATCACATATAATTGTAACTGCTAATTCCTTGATGGGATTCAGTTGATGTTGCTGCATTTTTACCTGGTTGCCTTCATAAAGTTGAACGAGAATGCCAAAGGAATGTAGTACCCAAAGTAAAATATTCGCAGTTTATTAAAAATAGTACAAAGAAAGTAGCTAGTTGCAAATTAAGGAGTACAAACATTCTCAAAAGCCAAAAGCCGCAGCCTGCAGACATTAAGAATTAAAGAAAAGGGAAAATCGCTGGCTCTGGAAACTCATTGGTTTTCATCTCTCAAATTGCAAATAAAAAATTGTTATCTTTAGAAACATCAGGAATTTTTACTTGCGCACCTCATCCAATGGCACCCAAGAAAAGTACAAAGCAAAGCCTGAGTTCACAGAGAGAGAGAGAGAGAGAGAGAGAGCACAATTATTTAAGGTCAAGCGGCAATTAAGGTTAAGACCAAAGATTAGGTGATGGCCTACAAGGAGTACAATCAAGAATGACATCGAGATCAAAGCAAGGGTGTGGCAAAATCCTTTCAGTTGTCTAGGTACATTGCTTGCACGAGCGTGCTAATGACCGGATCCAGCCCAAAATCAAATTTTAGGTACTTGGTTTATATTTTGTCCCCTCCAAGTGGCTGAGCTGGGAACCCCCCTCAAAATGTAACCACATTTAAACGTTGCCCACTTCATGTTTATCCCTACAGGGAGAAGAAAGGAAAAAATAAAATTGAAATTAATGGCAAAGATAGATAAGGTTTTGGTGTTGGGTGGGGTCTAGAATATGTGACATTTGTCCAATTAAACCCCACCCGTAGAGACATGTATCTTTAATCATTTTCCCCATTTAAGGTTCAAAAATAATGCCAAAAAGGAAAGTAAACATTGCAGGCAGAGGGAAAAACAAAATTCATGGTATTGTACCATATATTTCATCCAAAAATAGGAGTTTGATCAATACAGCAGTAGTTTATTCTAGGAGTTATTCAACCATTCTTCTATCTTCTCTTTTTGTGTTGTTTTCTTCTCTCAGAATGATTAACATCACAAAGTCGGTCAAACTGGGTGTTTCATCTATTAAGGAAATCGAGGAGAAAAAAATATCAATTCGATTATTGTATATAACCGACCCTGTAGTTTTCCAGATTGTTGATTTGATCATCACAATGAAAAAGGCCCCTGCGCACAAAAGTTGGAAATCCCTGAATAGGGGTTTTGAACAAGGGACCCAATCAGCCCCAAAGGCAAGTTCCTAACTTAGAAAAGGTGACCTTAATTACTATTCAAAGGATATGTCACATTCTTCTTGTCAAGTACACCTAAACACCCGAAGGCATCACAAAAGGGTAATGTGGGATAATTCAAGATTGCAATCAAAGGCATCTAAAATCCATTCATTTTTTGCAGGAAAAGAAAGAAAAGGAAAATAGGGGCAGCCAGGGTCTCCTAGGGCTCCCCCCCATCCTTCCTCTTTGGGGACCCAATTCCTTTACGCACAATTTGAAGAAAGCTGTGAATTGTGGGCCTCATGATCTGGCCGTCCATCATTGGGACCCCCCTTCCCTCCCATCTATGACTAGGGCGATGACGTGATGTATCGTGCATTGGGATGTAAAAATAATGATTTATTATCATGACCATGCAATGCATTGATGTCAAAGATGAAAAGAGCAAAAAGAAAGAAAGAAAGAAATCCCACAGCTCTTTTCGAGTGCTGCTGCTTCTTTTAACTTTCCAAAAAGATTTTCCTGCGGATTCATCCAGTAAAGGTGTAAAAACGTAATCAAGTATAGATTTCATATTTGATTCTTTTTTTTCTCTTTTGGGGATTGAAAAAGTTGTGTGGAAAACATTACCATAACCATCACTTGAACAAGGATTGTCGGCAAACCCCTCTTTTACCCCCGCCGCTACTCATTTCTCACTACCCTTTGCTGTGCATTCCTTCACTGATGGAATATTTTGCTCCCTGTTTGTCTGCCATTATTATTATAATGATTTTTGCTTAATAACTTAAAATAGCCACTTTTGGCCCTAAAATCTTGCCTCTTGACCTGATAACAATTTCTTTTATATATATATGTACATAATTTTTTATTACTACATGGCACTTTCCTTTTTCGGGTTTTTAACTTTTAAAAGCCCAGAACTTTATTAATTTTTTAATGTTTTAGTGTGGTAAATGTGTCAGCTGATGCGTGGACAAATCTCTGTTACTATTTCGCCTGCCATACAAATCCCCAATATCTCTTACTCCCTGTTTGGCTGGAAGTTTCAATGGACGACTGGGATTGCATCATATATTACTCTGAATAATTCAAGAATGAACTCTGTGTCAAATTAAGTAATGATGAAACTCAATGACACCTCTTTACCTGCATAATTGAGATTAAGAATATGATTATCAAACCCTTCATCATTTGAGAGCAAAATGGACCACCCAAATTAACGACTTTAAACAGTATTGCTAAATGATTAACAACTGTTGTCGCAATGCAATTGAGCATGTATACTATTCATTTATATGAGAAAAAACTTGCCAATTCCCTGTACCAATTTCAAAGATGGTGTAACCCAAACAGAGCCGGAAACTTTTTTTTATTATTTATTTATATTTGGCAACGTAAAAGAAAATGTTGGGTGGGGCCCCGGAACCGCTTTGGGGGGGGAAGATTTGTGTCGTAACGGTTCAATGATTGCCCAAAGAAGTTGGTTTTTAACCCACAGTCACCGGACACCAGACCAATATGAAAGAAAGAAGCCTTTTTAATCTGGCTCGCTCTCCAACACGTGTGCGTCTTTGGACGGGGCCCATCAACTACCTCAGCCAACTGTAAATCCCACGTCACATCTTCATCTATCCGTACGTCCACCTCAATGTCGCCTCCTGCATCATGTCAGTTTCCCATTGGCTACGTACACCAGATGGGAACTCCTTTCCCCTGCCCTCGAGCTGTATTTCCTCCCGTCCCGACCTCCTTCCTTGATTCTGCTGTATAACTAACGATCATTATATTACACTGTATAAAAGAAATTGTTGGTTTGCAAAAACTCTTAGGATTAGTTAAAATTTTATTTTAAAAAATATTTTTTATTAAATTTAAAAATAAATAATACATTAGTTGTAACAAATTTTTTTATATAAATATCATCTTAATAAGTGTTTGTAAATACTGTTTAATATTTGTTTAAGAGAAATGATAATAAAGAGTTTAAAAAAGAATCTAAATTAATTCGTGTCAATCAATATTGTTAAGATGATATTTACAAAAATAATCTTGTAATTAATGCATTTGGTTTTTTTTTTTTGTGAAAATATTTTGAATGAGATATTACATTTTCATTATTATTTAATTTATTGACGGGAAATCGAAATTGTTAAGTTTTACAACTGAGTTTATAAAATTCACACATGTCAATTTAGATGTATTATGAATTTATTAATTTGATTAATTATGTACCTACTTACAATCAAATATGCTCTTAAGTTATACTAATTGAAGTGTCAAATCTAAATTAAGACAAAGGTCATATCATCTTCTGTTCTACTTCTAGTCATAGCATAAAAAATGTTATAATATATACATAGTATCATACACAAATACACAAATATATACATAGTATCATACACAAATATACAAATATACATATATAGTTAGATTCTTTAGTAAGGTTGTAGTATTATTTTGTTAAAATTTTTGACTTAATAACGTTATCTCAATATAATAGAATTTTACTTAAATATCGTTATCTATGAGAAGTCTCTCTTTGTCTCTCCCTTTTTTTTGTTCATATTTCTTTTTCTTGATGTCCTAAAATAAAGTTCTTTTCCATTTTTAACATTCTAATGCTCTTACCTTTTCCATATTACCAAGTTATTTTCATTAATCTTTTTATCTTCTTACATTAAAATGTATTGAACATTTTTAAAATTTTAATATAAACTACATCAAAATCAAGATTTTTATCTTAAATCTCCATAAAAATTAAAAAAAGATAGTCATTTAAAAACAAAAAAGAGTGTTATATAGACCACTCATACCACATAAGCCAAAAATGGATTTAGGATGGGGTAGCAACCTACACAATGACAAATTCAAGATTTTATATAAAAATTGGTTCAAAGATAATCATATAAAATTATAAATTTATATATCTTAAATTGTATACTTGTGATAATAAAAAATTAAAAACTTTCATCACTTTCAATCCATCCCCGTATCCACACTTAAATTCTAAAATGCTTTTGATGTATAAAAAAATTGTTCAAATTTTAATAAAAATTTTAATTTGCACCAACTAAATTGGAAAAAGGTTATATTTTTAACAAATGTATTTAAGGTAATAGATGTTAAGAATTACTTTCTTTAAAATATTAAATGATCTTTATTCATACACTAAGAGCATTATCTTGTTCAAACCTCATGAACTCAAAAATTTCTTAGCACTACTTTATCCTATCCTCCATGGATAGGTAGCAATCTTTTTAAAAAGAAAAAAAAGACTTGAATATTCTGCATATTATTAAAAGAAATTCATCTAACATAATTGATTATTTTATGTTTTTATAATATGATAAAATTATACTCTCTGTTTTGCTCCAACAATGATTATTCTCTTCTTTGAAATACAAATAAAACAAACCCAGATTAAAGTTTTTGAAGCCTATCTATCTAGAAGTACCCAAGGCTTGAGCGAGGTATTCGTCCCTGTCTTTGTCACGTTGCAACCATGATTATGGAGCACTGGTGCAATGAACCCATTGGCAGTGGAAGAAATGATGTTGTTGTTGCTTATGAGGTGGACACATACGATGGCATGGCATACTATAATTGGATGGGTTCATAGCCGATGTGGTGGGAATGGTTAACGTATAATTTTTCTCAGGAGCGGTTCAATAACCTCAAAAGTTTAAAGTTAAATATTCAATTGAGGTTTTTTTTTTGAAATTAAGAAAATGATATTGCTTTTATTGAAATAATTATAGATTGTTAAATATATATTATTATTAATTGATTGAAAATAAGAGAAATAGTTGAGAATTAATATCATTGTGGACATTGAGAAGTGACAAAAAATTAAGATTATAGACACATAATTAGGAAATTAACAAAATATGCCATTTTATTAATTATTTGATTTTTATATATTTTTAATGAAAAATGAAATAAATAGTTGAAATTAAAAAAAATGAGAAGGGAGAGAAAATAGATATTTATTAGACATGAGAAGATAAGTAAATATTTTATTAATTTTTTATTTTTAATATATATTTAATATAAATTAATTATTAATTTAAAAATAATGAGGTGTATTAAATTTTGAGGCCTAAAGCAAGGGGTTTGCTCGCCTTACCTTAGAGCCAATCCTGATTTCTCTCTTTATTATATATGAAACCAGATAGCTTTTTTTTTTTTTTTTTTTTACTATTGATCAATAGCATCAAGTGGGGGGAGAATTTGGATAGAGTTCTTTGTTAATATCTTAATACTATTTGAATTTTATTTGAAGACAAAATCATGTATGTTTTTTTTATTTTCAATTTGGTTGTCGTTGTTTAGAATAAATATGAGAATGGATATCATATAAATTTGATATTATTGTCTTCGAATAATTTAAATGTAAGTAAACACATATTTTGACTATTCAATTAATGCTTATGTCTGGTATATCTCAAAATCATGTGCACTCTCCTTTTTTTGTTAATACAAAATTCTTAGGTTTTTTCATATCATATAACATTATTTTCAATTTTTTGGTATTATAAAAAATTAAAATTTTAATAAAAAAATACTAGTAAGAGACAAATTTATTTATTTTTTCCAAAATTGGGTGTCAAATATTGAATTTGAAATATTGAAAGGGATGTCAATGATTGTGGGTATTGTACAAAAATTAAAGATTGGGGCCAAATTCATGCAATAGAGACCCAAGTACGGTCGGCTAGTAGCAAGAGTTTGTATCCTCATTGGGGCCTCTTGGGGATACGATTTGTATTCTCCTCAAACTCAAAAACTGAAAAAAAAAAAAAAAAGAGAAAGTCTCTCAGTATTTGCCACGTACAAAGACGGTGACAGTTTCAAGTCCACCATAAGTCCTTACATGAACAAGATCTAGCTTAGCCACCTGCATCCCTGTCCACACGACCGCCTTTCAACCATTTCCTTGTTACATTCATGTCTTCGCCCTATCAAACTAAAGCTTCGGATCTCCTATTTTAGTTTTCTTTTTTTCCCTTTTTGTGAAGTTAATACACGATTGGTACTCAACTTACAATAAAATAAAATTATTGATTTCATACTTGAAAAAACATTATAATTAAATGATTCAACTTTCATTACCTTAAACATATGGTACATTTGGATAATTTCATTACCGAAATTAATTTCGAATACAAATTATTTAATAAAAATAAAATTTTAAATACCTAATTAAACATTTAATCATGATTTTAAAATACTGAATATAAAATTAATTCTTTTTTTATTAATATCATCTATTATATTCACCGTCTTTACTTTCAAATAATAAATTTCTTGATTCTGAATAGAGAAATTAACTTGAACACTCCTAATTAAATTATTGAGCTAACTATAATATATTTCATTGTCAAATATGATTGGATGTTTTAGTAAGACTCCGAAAGGGTGATGATTTAGCCAAAGAATTGAAAATAGAATCATGGGATATGTTTTTTTTTGCGTTCGAAGGAAGAACAACTTAAAATGATTGTTTTTGTTTCTATACGTGTAAATATAAAAGAACAATATATACTTGATATTTTGGGACTCATTGCCATCTCTTTCACCAAGCCCAAAGTGATGATTCATCTTAGAATAATATCTGTATTATTATTAGTAGTAAAATGAATGTGAACCATTGAATCATAAAAATGAGACAAAAATTGCAAAATAAATAAAAGAAAAGAAAAGGGGTTTGGGGTTTGATGGGATATTAGCGAAGGATAACATTCACAAGGATTAGGATTATTGAAGATTCTAATCAAACCAGCTGTTTGAAATATCAGTGGACATAATCTATATGTCCTTGAAACAAAAGAAGAGGTGCCTCACATTTTCATTATCTTTTTTAACCCATCTCTTTCCAAAAGGGATGACAACCAATTGACAAGAAAGATCAACTATCACTACTTTGGGGATAATGGGATTAGACGTTGTGCTAAGTCCTCATTAAATTCCCTAATAATTTCACATATGCTATTGGACAAACCCTTTTTCTATTTTTCTTTTCCGTCCTTGAGGCCGCCAGGAACCTGATGTTAACGGCCCAAAGGATTGCACCCAGTTTTACACAATAATTGTCCCACTCCTCTCTCTCTCTCTCTCTTTTTTTCTCTTCTTGAGTTCAGCTTGGAAGCACATCACGTTCTTCCTTGTGTGCCTAGAGCCCCTTGGCACTGAGAGAGAGGGGTCTATTCAGGATGACCCTTACTGTATCCCACTAAACCAGCCCCATTAACATTAGAGGCAACATAAGCACGTGCATTTGTCATTACACACATCTATTAAACACTCAACTAAGACTGATTTCAGCTTTAAACTATAGCAATTGACCTTATCGTTATCGATAGTCTTAAATCAAAAATGATCACCTACTTTTATGATCTTAAAGAGATTGCATTTAAATTGACTGTTGCAAAAAGATGGTTTATTTCCATCAGCTTAATTTCCTGGGTTTTCTAAAACAATTTGCAGACAATGGCTTGCCATCATAATTAGTGAAATAGACAAAGCCAGGAATCTCTTTTGAGTTAGTCACAACTGAAAACTGAATTTAACCCCAAAGTAAAATGTCAAAAAGTGCTTTTGGCAGAGAAAAAACCAAAGGGTTTTAGTTTTAATTATCATATGCCATATATCACACACACACAGACACACACACACATATATATATATATATATATATATATATATGTGTGTGTGTGTGTGTGTGTGTGTGTATGCTTTTAACTGATCTAGAGAGACCAAAAAGTATGATGGCAATTTGACTTTAATCACAAGGAAGATAGCATTACAAGGGGGGATTAACATATTTAACCCCCCATCAATGATCAAAAAGGCTTTGGCAAGTTGATTAAAGCCTTTGTCGAGCTTTGTCAAGCTAAATGCTTTCCTTGTCTCCCCCTTAACTTTGAATAATTACATCGCCCCCTTTTGCTTATAGTGGAAAATGATAGTCAACTTTCATCACGTATTACATCATTGACCTCCGCTTAGGAGATAATTAGACCCCCCTCCCCCTCCCCCTCCTTTTTGGCTGAATTGGTAATTAATTATACCCTTATGAACAAATAGTATTATATTATCTTTCACAAACTTATGTTAAAATTGTTTTGAAGGAAGCTCAGCAGTATGCAATTGCTATCTTTACCAGGGTCTAAAATATTCTTCATTCATTGTCTAAAAGGAGAACTCAAGAAAGGGCAGATTTGAAGATAAATGAAAGTGGAGTGACAAGGACAATGTTTGATTGATAATTTTCCCTTTCCAGTTCAGAAAAAAATGTACCAAAGGCATATCCTGATGAGTGACAATCATTCCAACACGAGCCATTTGATCAGGAGAGGTTTTTAAGAGTCACTGGCTCTAGCGAAAGGTCCTAATTAATTGAAAAATGGTCGCTACTGGTTACAGGAAAGCATCAATTTCGCAAGGGTTGCATCACGGAGACAGAGACAAACCAGCAAATAGAAATTTTGCTGCATGCTTTTATAGTGTTATTAACATTATATAATTAAATACAATTTTGCTTGGATCATGTTGATATGGTACCTATGGATAGCTATAGATTGGAAAGGTCAGAAGCATCAAAGCTTATTAAAGGATAAAAGAGCAGCGTGTCAACTGGTAAACTAAATTCACTTCGGTGTTTTTGAAAATCTTGTCCTCAACAGTGTGAGTTAAATTCAAGAGAAAGAAAAGAAAAAGTTAGGTAAAAGTAATAGTTGGGTCATGCAATTATAGATGAATCATTTTTTTAAAACCTTTTTGTGGAAATGAAAGAAACCTTTCTGATTACTGGTAAAAAACAGAGAACGGGTTTATATTAGTTGATCAAATCTCAATGTCCAACTGAGTTATGTAGTGATCAAGGTATCCTCCTTTTAGAAGGAATATGTAGAGGATATCACATTTTGTAACTCTAGGAATTATTCCCTCATGTGTGCAGGCAAAAACACTTGAAACTCTTTTTAGTTGATGCTTCTTGCTTTTGTTTTCAACAAGTAAATAATATTCGAGTGAATTCAAATTAAATTTGAACCCTCACAGAAAAATAAGAACCCACTCCGTGTCTCACTAACTGGGCTGACCACGCTGGGCTATGAAATCCTACAGAAAACGAGCAGGCTGCAGTGCCCAATCTCATCGCTGCTCCTTTGTAAGAAATCTTCACTGAGTCAGGATCATTCAGTGAATCAGCACTCAGCAGCAACACCTCTCTGCTGTATGGACACATCCAGGGACAGTCAACCCAGCAAAACAATCAAGAATTTGAAGCCTTTCACCTTACAGAAAGCTACCACGGTCACATATGAAGGAACTGGTTGACATGTCATGATGTCTTGAACATTTTTCCTTTTAAACAGTGTGCCAAGTAATCGAATTTACGGATGCTTGTCTGATCTCGCTCATAAGTTTCTATTGTTCTCATTCCCGAGTATATAACTATAATCTCACCTCCATCAAAGCCAGGTTTATCCATGGAGGCAGGGACTAACATCATTATTGGTTTCTCAAGATTTTGCACGTTCCCTGATGTTACAAAAGTTCCTAGTTTCAACCAATAAGAAGACATATAGCCTTGCGCTCCAACAAAGTACTAGATTAAACTTGTCAGCCATTTCTACTCTATTTCCACATCACAACGTTGAAGGGAAGTCGTCATCGGACGTTGATAGCACCACTACCCGCCTTACACAATGTGGTAACCAGGCCCTGGCAACTTAGCGCTGAAAAGACAAGACAGGCAAGAAAGTGAGAAACCGTATATGTAAAGAAGGAAAAGACCAAAAAAGAGTGCAGGTAAATCCCCAAAACCAACTGAAAGATGATCAAAGTATTTGTCTAGGCATAAAAGGAACTTTCGGCCGAAGCTAAACTCGGATTACATATTCTACTAGTACTTTTTTATATGTTCCTTCTGTCAATACCAATTCAGCTTTGCCTGAAATGATATATGGCCGACGTCACGCTAATGCAGTATTATTGTTTAATTTTTCTTTTTGTTGAAAGAGAAGAGACCAAACGAAACACGAAACACAAACGTTTAGATTGAAGGCCGGACTGGGCTTACACACACATTCTGGGTTGACAAATGGACCAAGCCAGCTAGAAGATTGAAAGCTAAAACTAATAGGACCTTCACTGTAAATTAGAAAACCAATGATTTGGATGCACGGACCATTTCAATTATCTGCTGCTCTGTTGGCTTGTTCCAAGTAATTGTGTTGCACTTGCATATGGTGCTCAGGATCTTTAGAAATAACCACCCGTATGCATAGATTATAGCACGGTTTCAAGCAACTTGAGAAATTAAAAATTAGCAGCGTTTCCATAACCATAACATGAATATCTTGCTTTGGTTTTTTCATGACTGATTCGGTCAGAGATGGGTGAAGAACATATTGAAAGCAAGTAAGTGATGAACCAGGCCATATGGGACGATTAGATGCAAGCATGAGGAAAAAGCAGCAGCATCTTTAGCTGTCAATGTACATCATGAAAATAGAATCAATCTGCATCTGAAAAGTGAAATTAGCGTGGTAAATGTTAAACAATGAGCATAAAAAACCCATAAAAATCGAGAATTGAGTTATAATTGAGCTACACCCTTCTTTACAGGCAGGTAGGCAGGCAGCCATGGGAAATTTAGATTGGACAGATGTTACATCATGTTTTATGTGATTAGAAGGCTTACCTTTCAGCCTATGGGCGGACGAAGAACCCTCATCGGCGACTTCGTTGATATAACGAGGGATGTCAACGAGTACCTTATTATAGGGTACTCACGGGTACTGGATCAGGTTATACAGGGTTAAAGTACTCATAAGCGGGTTCGGGTAGGGTTAGGGTAGTGATTTCACTATCCGAATTTTAATAGGGTAGGGTTAGAGTACCACCCATTGAGTACCCGTTATCCGAATCTGATTACTATTTATAAATATTTTATTATTATTTTAATAATTAAATTAAAAATTTATAATTTTTACCAACTTTACAAATAAATTTTTTTGTTAAAAACTAACAAATATATGAAAAGTATGGTTACTTTAATTATTAATATGATGACATTAATATATTTAAATTAAAAAATTATTAGATTGTTATTTATGCTTAAGTATGATTACTCTAATTATTAATATGATGACATTAATACTTTTATGAATGTGTGTGTATATATTATGTATTTTAAATATAAATATATTTACTTTTTATTTTGTATTAACATTGTAAAAATTATAACTTATAAAATTATTAATTACAGTATATATATGTTTATTTATATAAACATATAACATATAAATTTAAAGGTAAGTTATGAGATTAGAAAAATTAATTGGGTAATTGGGTTCTCATGAAAAAAATTTTAATTATTTTTTTATTTAATCGGATATTTAAACGGGTTAGGGTAATTATAGGGTAGTGGGAATGTATTAAGGTTAGAGTTAGGGTAGTAATTTTAAAATTAAAAGGATAGTTAATAGGGTTAGGGTAATTGATTTTTTATAGGGTTAGGGTTCGGGTACCTCAAAATTATAGGGTACCCGACCCGTTGACATCCTTAGACATAATATGATACTCTCTTTGTCTTTAGCGAATAGCAATTCTACAAATCTCATCCTTCCACATACCTAATTGATCATGGGGAATTTAGGATGGAAATTTTGAATTCCTCGCTTACAATTGGATTTGGAGGAAGGGGGTATGTAATTATAAATCCTTTAAATTTTATTGTTTGAGAATTTCTTTAGTTCTTTAATTTACATTTCCCTCACTATACTTTCCTTCTTCTCAAGTAAGATTTAAATGAAAAAATTTCAGATGGAATTTTTTAAATTTTATTAAAAGTTATTACATAAAAATAAAAACGAAGATAGCTTATCAATTAAATATACGTAAAAATTAATTGAAAATTACACACATTAATTTTAATTAAAAAATTATTTATTACTATATACTGAATTAATAAATATTTTTCATAATAAAAATTAAACAAAATTTTAAATTAATATTTTATAATTATTTCAACTATAGTCTATCTTATTGGTTTTGATTTTTTTTAATTTAATTTTTAAAATAATTTTAGTCAAAATATTCACAGATAATAGCCACTATAATCGTTAAATCCATCTATATATATATATTGTATATCGAAATTTAATTTTTGAATATTGAGTATCATAAATTATGATAAAAAATTTTAAAATTAATTGTAAATAATATTTACATATGTAAAATAAAAAGAAAAAAATATTTTATTTATTAATTGAATTGAAGATTATAAGATGATTATTTTTTAATTTAAACTCTCAAGATATTTTTAAATAAAATATATATTTTTATATTTATTTGTAAATTAAAAATTAAAAAACATAAATTGAAATCAATAGAGAAATTTGATTTTTTTAGTACTTTTATTTAAAATTTAAATCTATTGAAATTCATAAAAAAAATATTTTTTATATTTCAATTAAAAATAAATAAAAAATAAATTTTGATAATATGGTAAAATTAACTTTATAAAAAACGTATCATGTTCTAGGACTCCTACATTTTCAATAATTAATCAAATATAATACAATTATCAGTACATATGGAGTTTTTACTAACATCAAGAGAGATATGCTCTAGTACAAATATGATTTAATAAACAACAAGTTTCGCATAAAACACGGGGTATAATGTCCGGCTGCTTGTAATACCGCCAGAGATATATCTTAGTATAAATATGATTTTAATAAATAACAAGTTTCGCGTAAAACACGGGGTATAGTGTCCCGCTGCTTATAAATTAAATTTATAAAAAAAAAAAAAGTCAAACTCAAGTAAACCGTGGACCCCACTCTTCTCCTTTGTTTGGTTTTGTATGCCCTAAAAATTTCCCATTGTTTCTCCTCTCCCCACCCTATTACCAGATCCCAATCAGATCTCTGTCTTCGATAAATCCCAATTGAGAGAAAAAGAAAATGGTAATCAATGTTTACACCAAAGAAGACGCGCAACAAATTCTTTCTGACAAAATTGCAAAGCTAACAGTTAATGTAGAAGATGGAGAGTGCAACAGCGAGGCAGCTCCAGTTGCTGACAGTGAAACCTGTAGGACTCCGACTTCTAAAGAGCATCGGATTCCTGAACCCTTGACATGCCCACCAGCCCCAAGGAAACGTAAGGGTTCCTTCCCTGCCGGTAAAAATGAGCCCAAGAAGATTGTGGACGACAAAGAGATTGAGACCATATTTTCCCCTGATCAGGTTTCCTCGGAGACATCTTCCGGGCAGTGAAGGGTTGGATTCTCATTCTTTTGAACCTTTCCTTTTAATATACCGGACTAGATAGAATTCACCTGGAGTTTAGGCGATTCTGATTGTTAGATAGGAAAATCCCTGTTAAGGGCGGTTATGGGAAAGATGATACACAATGGGACAGCAAAGTGTACACTAGACATAGAAGGCGTTAGATTGAACATGTTGAAGTTTGTTGCCTTAGGCTCCGTATAAAATTAGGATTTTGATGTTTTAACTTCTTTCAACATATACCCATTAATCAATGCCTAATGATGGTTATTGTGTATGCTGTGATTTGTTGACTAATATGTTGCTTCAATCTCCATTGGCGACAACAAAGTTTCTTTTTAATATTGCTAATAAAGTAGTTGACTAGCAAAATTGGTGAACAATTATATTAGAGAGGCCGGGGAGAATTCAGGTAGGACCATGTTAATTGGGAACTGGGAAGTCAAACTAGGCCAAGTCATATGACTCTGAGACTGCCATCCCAACTCTTTACGGAGAAGGCCAACCACAGGCCAAATTCTCAGTTGTCAAAGTAGTCATAACTGATAGTAACACTAAACAATCTATAATATTCAAGCTAAAAATGCATTACCCTGTTTTTTACCAGGATGAAAGAGTTTAATGAAACCATGGATGCAGTAGAATTTGGAAGAAGTATCAACTTTGATACCATAAGTTTGCGGTAACCTTGAACAAGTTCCGATATAACACCAACACTGGTTTTGTGTCACACGTCCAAAGGTTTCACGATAACGGGGAGGTCAGATTGTGGGTGTAGGAAAGACAGTTGATAGGTGTATGCTTATACTCAAGGGACTGAGGATAAGGAAAACCTTTGAAGAATCAAGGAGCTCACAGTTTTGGCCTGCTACATTGCAAAATTCTGCCCAATGCAAGGCCTTGGGCCAATTGCAAAGGCGAGAAATGCATTGGGTTGCTTTGCTGCTTTGGAGATTCCATTCTTGAATCTCAGTGGATTGAACTCCTTTGCATCTCCTCCCCAATAGTCTTTGCTATGATGAATCATCGGATTTATTGAATCTCAGTTGATTGAACATGTGCTTTTTGGTACCATTAGATTCCCCAATTTCAAGTCTTCTGGTGCCTCTCTAATCGTCATTAGGAACGGGCAATACAGCCTTAAAACCTCCAGCAGCAACATGTTTCCCTAATAAATAAACAGCTCAGGCCAATTCGGACTTGTGAAACTTTCTGGTAATTATTCAAGATAATAATATATTTGTGGTAAACTTACTAATTTTAATTTGGCGAGCATATCAGCATCTGGAATTTTCATTCTAAACTCCAGTACAACTCTTCTCTGAGTTTTACCTGCCATTCTTGATGTGAACTCAACAGAAAATGGTCCAAATTAACAAATTGGCGATCTAATAGTGGCCTGTAAAGAAATATATGTTTTGCACTCCTCCATGACTTCATCCATAGTCAGTTTGAACCATCATTTTGAGTCGTTAATTTCTGAGTTTGCAATGATAAGACCAACTAGATCATCTCCATAAGGAGATTCTGATTTGCTGGTAGCTTTAGAATTCAATCTACTCTGGATGCTGCCCCTCAGTGTGATTTTAATTTTCCTATCAAGCTTCCATATTTGGAGATTTGATGAAGTGGGAAGATATATGCAAGTAATTATTGTTATATGTTAAGCATTTTGTTTAGCAGTAAAACCTAGGCAAATTCCAAAATCCAAATTAAGAAAAGATGAGTCAAGAGTATATGAATTAATAATCACTGGCCGCCAGGGATGAAGATATTGGCATATGAAGCTATAACCCAACGTTGAAGCAATTTTTGTGCCTGGAAGGCCTCCTTGCCATGAATTTAGCTACTTCCAAGGCAGTGCATAGTTTTTGAAATTCTCCAATCACTTCTATCTGTTGCATTGTCCCTCGGGTGTAGTAGCTTTGACTTTTCCACTCTTCAAGCACGGATATGGTACATGTTGCCATCTTGTTCACCGTAACCTGCATCACCCAGAAGACAATGCACGTGGTGGTCTGCACAATAATGTCTTACAGTGAGAAGAAAGGGCAGGTTAAGAAGAACATCTTTTAACTGCTTCCATTTGTTAAGTCAAATTCCCTCAAACGTCTAGGGAGTAAAAATATTCAGATGAATTTTGTCACTTATCGTGGGTTATTTTCATTACTGTCCAGAGTGGTGATGTAGGTTTTTTACTTATTCCGAGATGTAATTCCATATAAAAATAATATATTAATAATTAAATCCAAATATCTACTACAGGTTAAGTTAAAGCTCTCTTATCTTTGATTTTCTTAAGAATCTTAGTCGTTTAGAGATGAAAATGATTTTGAAGAATGGTGGGTGAGGGGAAAAGAAGCCAGAGGCTCTATATATATATATTTTTTATGGTAAACCATAGAAATTTTTATTGGAATAGAGAGGTTACCATGTAACCGTAACCATCAAAATGCAGAAGCAATGTTGCGATTTGAAGAGATTTTATAGTGAAAGAATAGAACATGAAGAACAAGGAAGAAACTCTGGAAAACAATTTGGAGAGCTCACAAAACAGAGTCTCACACTTTTCCATCTATTCATATTCGTTTATATACATTGTAATATCAAGGAATAATCGAGATTTTAGCAACTGTAGAAAGCCTCAAACAAAGAGAATAGAAAATGGTTGGTTGTGCACTGAAATCCATGTATTGGTTTTAGTGCCATGCAACGGCTAAAAACCAACAAAGAAAATGCCTGGCTTAATAGCCAGATAACATCAAAACAACACACTCAAGTTGTGTTTCACAAAGTAAAATGAAAAACAACATAGGCTATAGTCGTATTGCATAAAACAGTAAACTGACTTAAATGAAACGACATTCAAACTTGACGTATTAGCCATTGAAGTGAAAAAATGGCACCGTACAACTTGTCCCTCTTCTTCTTCTTCTTTCTTCATCCTTTGACTATTCTCGCCAAGTATGCTTCTTGAATTTCCAGAATTGTGATCATCTTCCAATAGAACCCCTTGATCACAAATCTGGTAAACACCAAAACATGATCTTAGGAATTCAAATCTGTCTCTACTCAAGCCTTTGGTAAGAATTTTAGCAAATTGCTAATCAGTTGGACAGTAATGAATATCAATCTCATTGTCTTTCACAGCCTCTCTGAAAGCATGGTATTTAACCCTGATGTGCTTAGTTCGACCATGCTAAATAGGGTTCTTTGCAATAGCTATGGCTTATTTGCTACCAACCTTAAGCACAATACCTTTAGTTTGTGAAAACCCCAAATCAACTAATATCTTCCAAAACCACTAGATATGATTTACAGCAATTGAAACAGCAATATACTCAGCTTCAGCTGAGGATTAAGCTACCACTTCTTGCTTCTTCGAATTCCAAGAGAACATGCCACTGCCAAATGACAAACAAATCCCCTAATGCTTTTTAAATCATCTATTGATCCTGTCCAGTCACTGTCTGTATAACCTTGAAGTTCTCCATTGTTTGACTTACAGTACTTGATTTCATAGTCCATTGTACCTTTGACATATCTCAACATTCTCTGAGTTGCTTTGAAATGAATTTCAGAAGATGACTACATGAATCCTGATAGCAAGCTAGTTAAAAACATAATATCAGGCTTGGTAGCTGCGAGATATAGTAAAGACCCTAGCATGCTTTTATAAACTTGACCATTTGCATTATCTGCACCATCCTCCTTGACTAATTTATCCCCTACAGCTATTGGTGTATAAACTAGTTTACAGGACTCCATCTTGAACTTTTTCAACAAGTCTTTGGCATACTTAACTTGGTGAATAATAACCTACTCATCAGTTTGAATAATCTCCGTACCAAAAAAGTAACTCGTGAGCCCTAAATCAGTCATTTCAAAATCTGTCATCATCTTAGCTTTAAACATTCTCAAATATTCTTCATCATGCCTTATTAACAAAAGATCATCCACATAAACAGCTATTATAAGTATAACTGAGTTATCAACCTTCTTTACATATAGTGTAGGTTATGTGATGCTTTTAATTAACCCTTGAGCTCTGAAATAGTCATCCAATCTCTCAAACCAAGCCTTAAGTGCCTGTTTTAGACCATATAGAGCTTTAATAAGCTTACACACCTTGCTCCATATAGCCTTCTGGTTGCTTGATATAAATGTCTTCTGCTAAGATGCCATTTAGAAAAGCAGATTTCACATCTAAATGATTGATTCTCCATCTTTCTTTTGCTGCTAATGCTGCTAACAACCTTATAATGCCATGCATGCAATAAGAGCAAATGTTTCAAAGTAACCTATTCCATAGGTTTGTGCATAGCCCTTTACCACCAATCTGGCTTTGAATTTATTTACAAAACCATTAGGATTAAGCTTGCTTTTGTAGATCCATTTAACTCAAATCACAAGATGATCACTTGGTCTGTCAACAAGGCACCAAGTTCCATTTTTCTCAATCATGTTCAACTTAGCATTCATTGCTTCTTTCTAGATTTTATCTGCATTTATCTCTCTATAACTTACAAGATATGTAATTGCTACATTACATTTACTATATATTTCCTGAAGAGTTTTGATACCTCTAACAGCTAAAGACTCATCTTCAATATCTATCTCCCCATCAGACTCACCTTGCACTTGATCTAAAGATAGTTTCAAGTTACCAAAACCTTCAATTACAACTTTATCCCAGTTCCAAGTTGAGTTCTCATCACACTGTATATCTCTACTGAACATCACTTTCTTGCTCTTCACATTGTACAACTTATATCCTTTGATGACATCACTGTATCCAATCAGTATAGTAACTACATTTTTTTCATCCAGCTTGGATCTTTTCTCATTTGGCACTCTAGTATAGCAAATGGAGCCAAACACTTTCAAATGTGATACTGAGGGCTTTTTGTCAAATCAGTATAGTAACTACATTTTTTTCATCCAGCTTGGATCTTTTCTCATCTGGCACTTTAGCATAACGAATGGAGCCAAACACTTTCAAATGTGATACTGAGGGTTTTTTGTCAAACCAACATTCAAAAGGAGTCTTCTAATGCAGAGTTTTAGTCTAAGTTCTATTCAGAATATAATTAGTTGTGTTAACAACTTCTGTCCAAAACACCTTTGAAAGATTCTTTTGAAACAGGAGACATTTGGTTATTTCTATAGGGGTTCGATTCTTCCTTTCAGTAATTCCATTCTGCTGAGGAGAAAATGTAACTGTCAATTGATGCATAATCCCTAGCTTGGATAAGAAAGTTTCAAATTTAGCTGAGGTAAACTCTGAACCATTATCATTTCTCAAAGTTTTAATTGTTGACTCAGCTTGATTTTCAACAGTGTTTTTAAACTTCACAAAGTTGCTAAGAGCTTCTAATTTGAATTTAAGAAAATAGATCCAACAGAATCTAGACGAATCATCAATGAACAGAAGCTAATTCTTACTGCCTCCAAGTGAACTAGTTTTCATAGGGCCTCTTATGTCTGTATGAACCAGCTGAAGTTTCCCAGTTGCTCTCCATTTTCTCTCTTTTGGAAAGGGTAATATACATTGCTTACCATACTGACAAATACTGCATATCATATAAGGTTTTGTAACCTTAGGAAAACCTTCAACCAACTCCTTAGTTGCCATGTTTTGTAGAGAGTTGTAGTTTATGTGCCTTAACTTTCTATGCCATAGCTCAGAGTCAGGAACTGCATTGAACAAGGCCCTTTGATCTATGAGCTTCCAGTCAATGGGGTAACACTTTTTCCGTATCTCAACTGTCAACATTTTCTCACCCTTAAGATCAAAGATAATACAAAATTTATCTTTAAACAAGAAAGCATAATGTTTTTCAGTCAGTTGCCCTACACTCAACAGGTTTTGACTTGCATCAGGAACAAAGTAAACATCAGGATTGTGTTTATTGCCATCTTCAGTCTCCACAACAACTGTTTCTATGCCTAAAATCTTCATAAATGAACCATCACCAATCTCAACTCTAGCTCCGTAGCTTCTGTTGATAGTTGTGAATTGTTTTATATCTCTTGTCAGATGATTAAAGCAAACACTATCTATTAACCACACATTCTTCTTTGCTGATCACCCTGCTTCCTGAACCATGAACAGTACTTCATTAGTACTTTCACTTTACTCAGTAATTGTAGCTTTTTAATCCACATGACTCCTTTTGTTTTTACACACTCTTTCAACATGACCAAGCTGGTTACAGGACCTACATTTGACATTAAGCATGTACCAGCAATACTTAGGTGAAGAGTAGTTTTCTTACAATGAGAACATGGTGGATACTTAGTTTTCTGTTTTTCAGTCTTATCATCTAATGATTTCTTCCCCTTTTCCTTATTCTCAGATTCATTTTTCTTTGAGTTGTTGCCACCAAGCTTTAGATTCTTAGTTTTAGCAACCAAGGCATTATTGAGAACATTTTTCTGTCTGAATGCTCTTCTTTGTTTAAGAGCTTTTAAGGCATTTACCAATTCTTTTAGAGTAATTTTCTCCATATCCTTTGAATCCTCTAATGAGGAAACTTTAGATTAATATTTCTTTGGAAGACTAACAATCATCTTTTGAACTAATCTGTTTTCAGTTAAAACTTTTCCTAACGGTCTCAGTTGATTCACTAATGCTATCATTTTGCCAAAAAACTCCCTAATAGATTCATCCTCTTCCATTGTCCGCATTTCAAATTATCTAAACAGATTCAATGTTTGAATCTGCCTAGTTCTATCACTGCCAAAAAATTCATCTTTCAAGTGTTCCCACACATCCTTAGGATTATTTAAATACATAATCCTAGTGAATATTTCATAAGAAATAGCAGAATGTAAACATGATAAAGCTTATACCTCTTGGCTTTGTCTTCTTCAAACTGTCGAATCTAAGCTAAGTTGGGATTGGCATGCCTCTGAACCGGCTTATATCCAGTATCCACAACTTCCTAGATACTAAATGCCTTGAGGTACGACTTTATCTTCATTGACCAAATTGCATAGTTCTCACCAGTGAATATTGGTAGAGCAGCATCATTAAAGCCTGATGTAGCCATCAATGGATCTTGTAGAGAAAACTTAAGCAATACTCAGCTAACAGAGGAAGTAGATAACCACACAATCCTTTAAGATCGCTAATGGGGCTTTGATACCATGTTGTGATTTGAAGAGATTTTCTAGTGAAAGAATAGAACAGGAAGAACAAGGAAGAAACTCTGGAAAACAATTTGGAAAGCTCACAAAACAAAGTCTCACACTTTTCCATCTATTCATATTCATTTATATACATTGTAATATCACGGAATAATTGAGATTTTAGCAACTGTAGAAAGCCTCGAAGAAAGAGAATAAAAAATGGTTGGTTGTGCATTGAAATCCATGTATTGGTTTCAGTGCCAAGCAATGGCTAAAAACTAGCAAAGGAAATGCCTAGCTTAATAGCCAAATAACATCAAAACGACACACTTAAGTTGTGTTTAACAAATTAAAATGAAAAACGACATAGGCTATAGTCGTATTGCATGAAATAATAAACTGACTTAAATGAAACGACATTCAAACTTGATGTATTAATTATTGAAGTGAAAAAACAACGCCGTACAACTCATCCCTTTTCTTCTTCTCTTCTTCTTCCTTCTTCATCCTCTGACCCTTCCCGCCAAGTATGCTTCTTGAATTTCAAGAATTGTGATCATCTTCCAACAAGCAAATACACAGTTTCCAGGTCCCTATCACTATTTACATCAAGCAACAGAGGACCCTATAGCCATAGAAATTTTATTAATTTCTAATCAGATGATAAGTGTAAAAAAGGGACAAATCCGAACATCATCCGGTTTAGATGGGGAGAGAATTTTGAGATTCTTTTTACTCTTTGGTTTAATACAAGAGAGAGATATTTCTTACATTTTGTTTTTGCTAGGAAGGAGAGACAATTAAAGTAGTCATGTTTCATTGCAAACCCTAAGAGGTTGGTGATGATTGTGTACAGCCATCTGGGCCATGTAATGCGGGCTGGAATGTACATATAGATTTTCTTCAACAAAATATTTTCACAACCATGGTCTAGGTCACTTCATGATTGACCGTAATCCAGTGTCCATATTTTTCATCTCTAATTTTAAAACATTTGGACTAATAATGTAAAGATAAAATAGAACCTAAAGCATAATCAAAATTATTAATGCCCATTAGATTTGTTTATGTTTTGGCCCATTAAAATTTATAATACTATATCAATACAAAACACAACCTTGAAGCTAGTTGCAAAGAATATTTTGGATAATCTTTAGCAAGTTCTCTGCAAGTATTTCACATGACCTGTTGATGACTTAGGAACTCTTTCTGACTAAGTAAATGTTTTTGGTGAAATGTTTGTGGGATTGATTGGAACTGTACAGAGTGGGCTTCCATTTTGTAAGAGAGGGTTCAGGCAATGGTTGTATAGGGTGGGTGGTTTATTAAATCAATGGTTGTATATGGGTCAAACTCTGTGTTTCCTATGTAAGGCTACAACCTTACGTAACCCCATTGAATTATTAAATCAATGAAATAGTTCATGGCTTAGCAAAAAAAAAGTATTTCACATGTTGAGAGGTTTTACAATAATAGGGAGACCGTGTTGGGGCTGTAAAGAAAGGAAGTCGGCCGGAGCGTGTTTGTAGTCAGGGGAGTGGGAGAAGGAAAACCTCTGAAGAATGAGCGCAAGCACAGCTTTTGCTTCCAGCATCGCGAAATTCTGCCCAATACAAGCTCTTGGACCAATTGAAAAGGCCATTAATGCATTCGGATGTTTTACTGCTTTGGAGATCCCATTCATGAATCTCATTGGGTTGAACTCATCTGCATCTTCTCCCCAATATTCTTTGCTTCGATGAATTTTCACCACTGGAATTGTTAAAAGTGTGTGTTTCGGAATCATTAGATTCCCCAACTTCATGTCTTCCGATGCCTCTCTCACCAACAGTATCACTGGGCAATACAGTCTCAAGACCTCCAGTAGAACCATGTTCACCTGATATTAGTGCTATCCAATTCAGGTTTTTGAAACATTTAAGACAATGTTTTAATTAAGAGAATAAAATTGTTCCTGAAATGTTACCAATTTCAACTTAGCCAACATATCAGCATCTGGAATTCCCATCCCACATTCCTCCAAGACCTCTTCTCTGAGTTTTGCCTGCCAGTCTGGGTGTATGCTCAACAAGAGCATTGCCCAAGTTAATAAATTGGAAGTTGTCTCATGCCCTGCGAAAAAGAATGTTTTGCATTCCTCCAAGATTTCATCCATGTGCAACTTGAGATTTCCTTTAGATTGAGTAGGCTCCGCAGCTGCCATCATCAAACCAAGTAGATCATCTCCGTAAGGGCAATCTGCACCACCGCTGATTTTGGAAGTCAATCTACTCTCTATGATACGGCTTAGTGAACCCTTTACTTTCCTGTCAAGCTTCCACATTTGAAGGTTGGATGGGGTAGGGAGATATCTGAAAGATTTGAGAAAAATTAAGACAAGTCTAAAAACTTAGAGAAGAAATTGAGGTGTAAGAGTATAATTGTTACTGGCTGCCAGGGATGAAAATATTGGCACTTGAAGCTGCACACCATCTTTGAAGCTCTCTTTGTGCCGTGAAAGCCTCCCTTCCATGGATATAGCTGCTTCCAAAAGCAGTGTGTGCAATTATATCAGCTGTTAGCTTTTGAAATTCTCCGCAGATCTCTTTCTTTGTACAGTGGTCTTCAGCTAACTCAGCTTGATGTTTCCACTCTTCAAACATGGATATCGAACAAACTACCATTCTCTTTACCATAACCTGTAAGATCCATATATACCACATAAGCCATGGACATGGAGATGCTGATAAATTTCCCAAGATATTAACAAAACGATGAAGAAATTTATCTTTGTTTCAAGTAAGAAGGCAAATAGGATTATTCGGAATTTGTTGAAACCTTAATCTTGTCCAAGGAGAAAGCAGGATTAAGAATTCTTCTGCGCCTAACCCAGTCTAGTCCATTAATCAAAGCCAATCCTTTCCCTGCTAACATCTCGACTGAAGGTCTCGCACGGGGTTTGTTGTAGTAACCAAACTTGTTTGATAGTATTTGCTTGGCCAGCTCGGGGTCTGAAATGCAAAGATGGGGATCTGTTCCATGCCAATACAGAAATGTCTCTCCTGAGTGGCAAGAAAATAACATGCAAAGCTGGTTAATCCGAATGATAAGAGTATTAATCAATCAATCTGGTTAATCTACAAAAATCTAGCAGAACTTGTTCATAGACACGGGAGCACTAAAATTTAAGGAATCACTATGTTATAGTAGTAGTATAAGAAGGAAGCTGACCATATTCTGAGGACCATACATGGTAGTGTGGGAGAACACGCTTAACAATATCATTTGAGTCTGTGTCCAATATAATTTCTTCGGCTGCTTTCCGCAACTTCTTTATCTCATCGAGAGAACCCCTAAGGAGAGAGTATGGTGGCCCTCTGATGCCTTGCGTCTTGAAGCATTTCGTCAAGGCATGTGGCCTCCACACAACAATCCTAAACACTTGCAAAATCTTGGAGACCAGAACAACAGCCAAAGCAGTTTTCAAGGCCAAACTAACATAATCCATCCTGACAAAGTCCTTCCTCTGCTTATTTTTGGGATCAGTGGGGTAAAGATTGTGTCAATAAGATGTTGGTTTGCTAGTACCGGCTGGCTCATTTGTAGTATATACAATAGATGAGGCTGGGATTTGGTCCTTTCATGCAGGGATGCCCCGTGGATGACAGTGAGGTCATTGCTGAGGCAAGAAAATGGAGCTTTCGTATATGTGGGGGACAATGATTGCGGCCTTGGCTTGGCAATTGGCATGTATGGCTTATAATAAGGCAACTCTTTTTAGATATATGCTAACTAGTTTTAACCTGATCCCTGAAACCCCTCCCTTCTCCTCCTTGCATGAAATGCCTATCAAGTTAAATGATTAGACACCCATGGACCATTGCCATATTCGTTTTGGTTTGGCCCCATTGTTCAAGCTGTTCCAGCTAGCCATCAATTTATAGCTAAGATTCGTTTTACTGGTTCTTGTGTTTTTAGTTCCTGGAAAATTATTCTAGTTCTTTTTCTTTTTTTTTTCGAAAAGTATAGAATTTATTCAAAGTCTCACGTAGAGACCACAAAAAGCAAATCCTTTTTAAGGCTTGCAGATACAAAAGGGCGTGGCAGATCATCAGAGGTGTCAGATGGCTAATAACAAGTCAAAGGTTACAGATTTATAAGGTCTACAATTCATTAACACAACCATAGCAGAGAAATGAATTTAAATCCTTTCCAGACCATGTCAGCAGTGTTCTTAGGCATCCATAAACTGAATTGAATTTATTCTATTTCTATTTTTGGGTGATCGAAAAAGCTTGATCAGATCCCTTGAAATGGACCTGAGATTATTGCTGAATCAATGTTACAATTATTTCATTCATTATGCAATGCAAAGGAAAGGACCCTCCTCTCGCAATTAATAAACAGACACAAATAATAGTACCCGAAAAAGAAAAATCCAATGTAAATCTTAAAACCAACAAATCATCGTTAATTATTGTTGTTCAATCCAAACTCAGGGTACCTAGCAAGATATATGGTTACTTCGGTTATATATCTTTACTACATTATAAAGCAAATAATTTAACTTTTATTCTTTTCACTTGATTTTCAAATTTAGTCACGAAATTACTTTGAATTGTTTTTTGTGAAATTTCGTATTGTAATAAAAATATGAACGGGTTAGATAATTATTAATTTTTGAATTATCTCAAATCTTATTATTAGATAGAGTATCCAAATTCTATAAATGTTTGATTAAATTTTGAATTATACTCAAAATTCATACCTGTATATCTTAGACATTACTTATAAAATACCCAAACTTGTTTATCCAATTAAAATAAATTTAAAATCAATTTTTATGTATATTATTAATAAAAGTTAATAAATTAAACTTAGTTCATAAAAAAATAAATTAAAGTTTAAAAACCATGTTTAGAACAATTGATAAATATTAATAAGTATTACATTAGTTATAAAAAATTTATAAACAAAAAATAATATATAAAACTAAAATTTAATACCAAAAATCATCATATATAATCAATTTTAAATAGTGAGTACTGTAAGATTATTACATGATTCCTATCTAAACTCAATTATAAGATATCTTAATCATACTTAATCTGATCGAGTAATGTAAATATCCATTTACAAAGTATTCATTGACATCTGTAAATTACATTTAATATTTTTTTTATTTAAATTATTA
Source organism: Theobroma grandiflorum (assembly GCA_036013995.1). Lineage (NCBI taxonomy): Eukaryota > Viridiplantae > Streptophyta > Magnoliopsida > Malvales > Malvaceae > Theobroma > Theobroma grandiflorum. The sequence continues at coordinate 5,513,489 of CP142130.1, forward strand.
CTAATTAAAAGTTTATATATAACACTCAAAACATTCGATTTAATCATAAATTAGAATGCAACTTTGGTTTTGGTTCCAAGCTTTAAATGCCCAAAAAGGGGAAAAAATTCTGACGAGGCAAATCACTATGAAATGTAAGCATCGTCACCATTTATATGAGCACCTAATTTTCAACCGTACCCATTAAGATTGAGAGTTCAGATATCTGTATTCTGTTCTTCGTTCGTGAAACAAAAGCAGGCCCAAGAAGGTTGCTATTGGGCTTGGACTTAAAGAGTAAGATCTGGTTCTCAATCCAAACCCGTTTCGGATTTCCTTTCCTAATGAAAATTTCGAGAGGAAATTGCGAAACCCTTCTAAAGAAAAGGAAAAAGCAGCCCTAGTTAAACGGAAGAATTGGGCGGGAGTTTAATTGAATTCCGATATTTGCAGTAGCTAAGAGAAAATGGATTCGAAATCTGTGAGGGAATTCATAAGAAAAGAAGTACCGGATTGGGATGACGAATTGATGGCCACGGCCCGATTCAAAGCGTTTAGCGGTCAAAGATCCGATTGGGAACCCAAATTCCAATTCTGGAAAGATTTGATCATCAAAATCTCCCGCCACTTTGGTCTCTTCGTCATTTCACCTTCCCAGGTTTTTAATTTTCTAATTCTCTTAGCTTCTCAAATTTACTATCTTTTATTTTATTTTATTTATATAGTAATTCGTTTATTTGAAGGTAAAAAATGAGTGGTTTAATCGAGGAGGGTTGACTCCTTTGTGCCTTGTTCACGCACTGGTGAGCTAAATTATGTTTCTTTCTTTTTCAAATTTGATTATAGCTTTAGGCTTTTGTTTGGGGAATTTTTGGGTTTTATTTTTTTGTCAAATTTTCAGTTTATGATGTATAATGAAGGTGAAATAACCCGAATTTCGGACGTGGCGGATCCTTATAGCGGGAGAATGTCTCAGCTGTTTAGGAAAGTGAAAGGTTTGATGAATAGATCAACTATGACTTCAGAAGGGATTCTTCTTGAAGATCGCGTCATTCTTACAACATTGTTAAAGGTTTTGTAACGATGTTTGTGACAAGTTTTTGTTAAATCTAGTAAAGTTGGAATGTTAAATTGTTTTGTTTGATTGTCTTTAGGAAAAAGCTGATGAGGTCGTTAAGTTTTTGTCTGAAAGTCATTGGACTTCTTCTTGCATTGTTACGAGGAAGAAGTTTGAGAGCATGTGCGGAGGACAAGAGGAAGCGCATGCAGTGTTGAGTTATTTGTCAGGGTGTGGTAAAGGACAGTATCTCTCGACCTATAAGAAAGAATTAATTGAGGTATTGCTTTTTGTATCTATGAACCTGCTTGAGTTATATGTATTTGCAGACTTTTGTTTCTTGTTGGTAATTAAATTACTGCAGGGCATAAAAGTTTCGCTTTCATCAGCAGTGGTTTCTAGTGTCTTGAGTTTAGATTTTGACACTCTGCACCTGATTTGGACTCAAGAAAAACTCCAGCAACAACTTGATGTGATTGACCAACGCTGTGAAAAGTAACCTTTCTCTGACTCTTTATACTTATCTCAAATGCTGAACTGTCTTGCTTCATAGTCCATGCCTATGAAAATGTGAATTATCATTAAGGCATTCAAGGAGATTTAGGGTAAAGGTAAAGACACTGGTAAGGAGTTCACATGTCCTTGAAGTTTGTCTAGCATGAATGGTTGCTTTCTAGACAGATATGGAATGTGATTCCTATTGTTATCAGTGATTAAACCATTTAGGACACTAGTCATTTGCACTATGTTCCTGGTTGAAAATCTTGGTTAACTTTCTTTTGAACCATGAACAATTCAGAGACAATGAGTGAGCAATATGTATGGCAGAGAGTTTTGATTTTAAAACCATATTTGCATCTTAGATGTTCCTCTTTCCCAAGCAGTTTTTTTCTGTTATGCATAGAGTGTCTCAACTCGAGTTATCCTGGTCTGATGGTTGCGGTTATTCTTTGCAGGTCAAGACAGTCTGCATTAGTTTCTTTGAAATCTGGGAACAAGAAATTGGCCCTGAGACACGCAAGGGAGATGAAGTTGGGCACTGAGAATAGAGAAAAATGTACCTCACTTCTGAACAGAGTGGAGGAAGTCTTAAGTGTTATTGCAAATGCTGAATCAACAAAAAAGGTCAGACAATTACAACTTAAGTTTTGGTTTTAAACACAACATATTTGACCCTCTTAATATTTTATGCGGTTCCGAAGCTATGCGAAAATGTTCAAACTTGCCAATGAAAGTGAGCTTAATGACTTAGGTTTTAGCTATCGGGAAAGTTGGTTTACAAGGCTTCTCATGACAGAAGATACTGAATAAGCTGATACATAATCCTTTGATGGCAGGTGAGTGAAGCAATCCAGATTGGAGCACGAGCAATAAAGGAAAATAAGATCAGTGTGGAAGAAGTTCACCTCTGCTTGGAAGAACTTGATGAGAGCATTGATTCGCAGAAGCAAGTTGAAATGGCTCTAGGTATTTATATAGTTTATTAATCATCCTTTTTAACATCTTTGAAAGTAGAAAATACCAATTAGTTTTCATTAGTTGTTGCGTGGTGTCTTGATAATATATTGTTACTTAGTTCTCTTGTCTAACGTGTTCTCTTTTGACTGTTATAGAATCAGCTCCGTACTCAGGCTTTGAGGATGAAGATATTGAAGAGGAATTCAGGAAATTGGAGTTGGAAGTTGGAAATGAAAACCATAAAGATCCGATCTGTGAAGCTGGTGTTAGTGATACAGCCGGATCTGATGAATCATTGACTGAAGCTTTGTCGAATCTAAAACTAGTGGATGTTACACCCAAGGGATCAGCAATTCAGAATTTCGGGGTACCAGCTAAGAACAAGGATTCAAACAGCCTGATGCTTGAAGCTGCATAAATATCCACATGCTGTTTTGATTATGACCATTTTGTGATAACTGTCATTCATATAATGAACAGTGGCTTAATAGTCCATCGTTTGAGCAATTGGCTTCCGTTGTGAATAACATACGATTTTTAATTCAGAATGTGAATATGCAATGATGTCTTTTGAACTTATGTCTGATACTGTCCCCACTCACCCAATATTTTTTGTTTATCTGCTGGGTGAAAAAACCAGCATCCACACAATAGGCAAATCGCTTTGTAATGCTTAAGCAGTCCAACAAGTTGGGCCAGCAGGAATATAGAGCTTCAATCATATTAACGGACTGCAAAGGATAGCAGTTGCATACATTGTATGAAAAGCGACCCTGTCTCTGGTTAATTATCATGACTGTGTTTGCATAATTGCGTCAGTGATTTTTGTTTCCTTCTTCGCCGTTATCATCATCAAAGAAGAAAAGGGTTTTTCTATAAGGGTTAGGGAGAAGATTCTGAAAAGACTTGCTAAGGACTTCGTTAACGCGAATAAGCAGCCTCCTGCAGTTTGCCTCCACCCCGGCGTTTCTTCCTCTTAAAAACGCTAAACGAATCCATGATCCAATTTTCGTAAATTAACACATCCCAGAAAATGCTAGATCTCCAACATCACGCTCTGGAATTTGACAGAAAATGTTGCCAACAATAACCAGAGAATCCACCAGGGTTCACAAACAAGTACTCCATTTACCATCTGTACTATCACTTGTCATCGGCAAACCCATTTCAACCCTCTCCCAAAACTCAAACCCACCTCATAAATGCACTGCCCAAGCCGACAAAACCTTTCATCTAACGAATATCTCTTCTTTGCCACCGTCGTTCAATCATCAAAATCTTTTGCGTAGCTCCCTATTTTCTGAACTTAAGTCACCTTCAAATCTTTCTGATGCCAAAAGATTTCATGCTCTTTTGATTGTCAATGGATTGTTTAACCCCAGTACTACTGATAGAGTCATTGGTTCACAGCTTGTCAATGTTTATGTCACCTTTGGCTGTTTACAACATGCACTTTTTGTGTTTGATCAGCTGCCCCAAAGGACTAATCTTGCTTGGAACGGAATTCTTAGAGGTTTTCTTGACGTGGGTCGTTTTTCCAAGGCAATTGATTTCTATCACTTGATGATTAGTCAAGGGCTGATTCCTGATAATTTCACTTACCCACTTGTTTTAAAAGCTTGTACTAAGTTGAATAATCTTGAAGAAGGTAAGAAGGTTCGAGATTTTATTCTGTGGAATGGGAGTTATAAGAAATGCAATGTTTATGTTGAATGTGCCATGATAGATATGTTTGCCAAGTGCGGTAGTCTAAGTGAAGCACGACAGATTTTTGAAGGAATAAAAGAGAAAGATTTAGCTTGCTGGAGCGCAATGATATGTGGGAATGTGCAGAGTGGAGAATGGTTTGAGGCGTTATCACTATTTAGAAGGATGAGATTAGAAGGGCTAAGACCTGATTCAGTTATTATGGCAGCTATTCTTCCAGCTTGTGGCAGACTGGAAGATTTGAAAGTGGGAATGACCCTGCAAGGATGTGCTATAAGGAGTGGTTTACAGAGTGATTTGTATGTTTCTAATGCTCTGATGGATATGTACTGCAAATGCGGTGCCACTCATTCTGCCTACTCTATATTTTGCGACATTAAGAATAAGGATGTAGTCTCTTGGAGTACCTTGATTGCTGGTTATTCACAGAATTGCCAGTACCTCAAGAGTTTTCACCTGTATCTCATGATGAAGGATGCAGAAATAAAAACGAATGCCATTGTTGCAGCAAGTGTTCTTCCAGGATTGGCCAAACTCAAATTACTGAAGCAGGGAAAGGAGATGCATGGCTACATCCTAAAACAAGGGTTTGAATCTGATGTTGTTGTAGGAAGTACACTGATTGATCTGTATGCCAATTGTGATTCAATGATAAAAGCAGAGCATATTTTTAGAATTATGTCACATAGGGACATCACAATATGGAATTCTATAATTGTAGGATATTCTTTGAATGGTGAGGTTGATACCGCATTTTGGACTTTTCAGAAAATATGGGATTTCAACCTCAAACCAAATGCCATAACCCTGGTTAGCATTCTTCCAATTTGCACAAAAATTGGAAGTCTCAAACATGGGAAAGAAATCCATGGCTTTGCAATCAGAAGTGGTCTTGCGACAGCAGTCTCTGTTGGAAATTCTCTAATAGATATGTACTGTAAATGTGGGAGCCTTAAACTTGGAGTAAGCACTTTCAATCAGATGAAGGAGAAAAATATTGTGACATTTAACACAATAATCTCTGCTCATGGGATATATGGACTTGGAGAACACGTTTTTCAATTCTTTGAGCAAATGAAGAAGGCAAGAATTAGACCCAATAAAGTCACATTTATTGCACTCTTGACAGCTTGCAGTCATGCCGGTCTAGTTGATAGAGGCTGGTCGTTGTATCATTCCATGATATATGATTACAATATTCCACTAGACATGGAACACTACTCATGCATTGTGGACCTTCTTGGTAGAGCAGGGCACCTTGATGATGCCTACGATCTTGTCAAAAGAATGCCAGTGGAACCGGACATGAATGTTTTGGGAAGTTTACTTGGTGCCTGCAGAGTTCATAATAGGGTTGAGCTGGCTAGGTGTTTAGAGAAGCACATTTTACAGAAAGAGCAGAAAGATTCAGGCCATTATACTCTGTTATCCAATATATATGCTTCCACCGGAAGATGGAAAGATGCACTGAAGGTCAGAACGATGATAAAAGAGAAGCATCTGCCAAAGAGACCTGGAAGTAGCTGGATTCAGGTAGGTTCCGGTATTTATATGTTCCATGCTGCACAATCCAAATTAAATAACCATCAACACATTCTGGAAAACCTGTTTCTGGAGATGAGGAATGAAGGATATAAGCCTGATCCAAGTTTCTCATCCGATGATCTTCTGCATGATGTTAATGATCTAATGAGTTTCGATGTTGGCTGAAACTGTCAACAATTCAACGGGCACAAGTAAAACAGATCATGTAGGAAGTATCAACCACCAACAGACTTCAGGGTGGGCAATCATTTAAAAAAGTTGAAAAGGGGGGGCGAACAATCTACATCTGAGAATGATTATGCTAAGGATGAACTAATTTGAAGTCTGGTGAGCTTAGTACAATTTGAGTTTAACTTGCTAAGATTGATCTTTATTTATTGCAATGTACAGTTCACAAATTTCCACTGTCAAAATATTTCTTGTTCCAATAAGAAACTTCAAGCATATACTATTGTTTTGCTCGATTTACAGGTTTGCCGACATGCCCTTTTTTCTTTCCTTTTTTTTTTTTTTTTGCCTTTTATTTATATTGTTACGTGAGAGCTGGCTATATATACATAACTGTTGCACGGGTTTGAACTTTCGGTATTAAAACCAAAATAAAGGATTTGAAAAAAGTTATGGCTTACCAACCTTTTGGTGAGCTAAAACGTAATTTATTCGAGAAACCAAACTGATGAGACTACAAATCCAAATGAATCATCACTATAGAAAGAACTCTCATGTTGGAAAGAAAAAGTCTCCAACTGTTGCAGAAATGAAGTTTGTATGTTCCAATGGTAATGTAATGATATGGAAAAAGCAGCAACCTGCTGCAAATTAACTGCTACTGGACTGAAATTTTCTTCAGAAAATACTTGTTCTGACTCCTTCACTGTTTTGATTGGGAGAAAGGGTGATTCACGCTTCAATCGCCCGGGATATAGCTTACAAATCTTGCTGATAAAGGTTGACTCCTATATACGCCTCGTTCCATGGCTGTAATACTGCAATTTCAATCATCGGATCTTGTTTGTTCATGGGCCAGTGATCGCATCCTATTTGTTCAGTAAAAGATTGTAAAGGAAACATCCGATCTGGGTTGCCCATCGTTGAATTGAGGGCAGGAACAAGCCGAGATATGAAGAAGCAAGAGGTTTTTGTCAGTTGAAGGCGTTTACTAGTTCAAGAAATGATTGAAGTTAGGCTCCTGCTTTGATCACCAACCGGCTACCGCCATGGAGTGAGCGACAAAAATGATACTACTAGCATATTTAATTTGCACCATACACACATCTTTCAAATCTAATAAAGAATATTCATAAAGAATACTCAAGACTCAAGACCTAAAATAATGCATTCAACTCAAAGCTATGGCATCTAAACCTCTGTGGTCTAATGATTTTGATATTCACTTTTTGGTCTTTTAGCTTAAGCTTGAAAAGGGTGTTAAAATATAGTATCATAAAATATAAATCAACAACATCCCAACATTAAAACGATGATTATATATATAAATGATATAAAATTGATTTTACCATTAATTTATTTATAGATATATGGATGGTTATTTTACTTTGAGTTAGGTTATTTTTCTTCAATTGGACTTGGACTTCTATGTCTGAACTAAAAACCGGAAACATCAATGATTGCCTTATCTTCTATTTCATTACTTTTATTTTTAATTGTTAAAAAAATAAAAGTATAAAAATCTTATATTATTAGAAAAATAAAATTTCTAAATGGCAAGTGGGCAAACCTGATAGGATATCGGGGTCTTCCGAACTTTAGAGAATTCATTTGCTCTTCAGTGTTTTTGGGGTTTAATGACCTGTTGGATTTGAACCCTTTGGTGTCGATAGGGAAATAGCAGCACCTGGAAGTCCCACTTGCGCGGCAGGAGGTTGAGATACCCCAGCAGGGGCCTGGACCGATTGTGGGGAGAATCTTCCAGCCAAAGATACAAAAGGTGAACCTGACATCGACATTAATAACACCTGACCAGGGAACCCAAGCATGTTGAGTCCAGCTTCCGTTGTGATCCCAGGCAGAGCTGCGGCAGCTCCTGACAATAGAAAAGTTGTTGGGAACTGTGCTGGACTGCACCCAAGACCCATTTGCATCCTCATACCCATCCCAACAGCCAAGGGAGAATAACCAGCCAAATATTGTGCATTTGCCATAGGTAACATCATCGGAGGCATGTAAGCCCCAGTTCCCATTGACATCATCTGTTCCATGGATCCCATGGTTAAGGTCTAATTGACTATTTTGCATATTTGAACAGAAGCAATAGTTGTAATTCGAAGAACTGGAAAGGCTACCTGAACTTGGAGCTGAAGGGTCTTTAAATACTCAATTGCCTCGTCAAGCATAGAAGCTTTATCCACCTAAAAAAGTCACACGTAGGAAGAGTAATCAAGAGAGACCCAAGATAGATAATCCAAAAGTATGGAACAAAGGGGTGAAGGGTCTCGATTTCGTAGTTGAGAAAGTGATAGAATGATAAAATCTGCCAACCTTATTACAGTTGGGTATGAGCTCTTGCAATGCACGCATCTTCTCGTTGATTTTATATCTTCGGCTCTGCGTGCAAAAATCCCCAACAGCTTATCAGAATTTATATCGTAACAAAGGTCTCCATTTTTTTTTTCTTTTGACATCGCTTACCCTTTCAGATAGGTTGTGAACTTCTGCTTTTCGCTTTCTCTTAGCACCTTTGCTTCCCCGTGATGGCACTGCTTTTGTCGTGCCCTCGGGTTCTTCCATTGCATTCTGCACCGTATATGTGAACACCCTTAGACTCAAAGGAGGATAAGCTATCAAAAGAGATAAAATATACCAAAAAAATGCCTCTAATTTGATAAAATTTACATACTTCACTGAGATCAGTGTCTTCATATCTCCTTTTCAAAGTATAGGTTGGACAATTTGAAGCCCCAAGCGAACATACGGAAGATGATGCAACCATTTGCTCAATAGATTTTCCATTACCAGGATTTCCTTTAATGGATGTATTTGGCGCTAAGTTTGACGACGGGGCACGAACCTTTCGAGGAAATCTCGTATTTGGAGGGGTATCTTTATTGCCAACGGCTTCAGATTGCTCATCAGGAAGCGACTCATTTTGAGGCTCAGAATCAGGAATTATTGGCTTCATGTTGCTTGCCAAAGAAGTTCCTTCTCTTTCAATACTTGTAATATATTTTGAGCATTTAGTTGGCTCTACCAGAATCATGTTGTCAGCGGGATTGCTAGTTCTTGGAGCAGATCTCGCGTTGCCTTTTAAATCCTCAGATTTCGCATTGCCTTCCAAAATGGCCTCATCAGCTACTGCTAAACCTGGACTGCTGCTCGTTGGTCTTGTTGCACCAGAGCTTCGACGGGTAGATTTAAGTAGAGCTGGAGATCTTAAGAAGATGGAAAAGTTCACCCTGTCCCTTTTCTCATCAATCCCTGGGTTTTGATCCTTTGATCTCATGAATGGAACAGAAGCTTCAGATTGCTTAAAGGAAGACTGGGGTACCACGTTATCGCTATTCATGGCATGCTGGGGAATCTCTTCTACGACCTTGGACATGTAGCTTTGTTTAAAACTTTTGAATTTGTTTACAGAAACAATATGAGAATCTATGAGTTCCTCATCGAAGCACTTTTTGTTGGGTTCGAAAACAACATTGATATCATCTTCATACAATTCTGAAAAATGTTCCGCGTAACCAGCTTCCAGAGAATTTACCTTGTTCTTATCACGACGATCTAATTTTGTCAGACCTGAAAGACCCGATAAGGGATCGCCGAACGTAGAATCTGCAACCCCAGCCTTTGATCTATTTCCAGTGGATGTTTCTCCTTCACGTTGAATTAGAGCCTGGGAATATTGAGAAAAATAACCTGAGCATGGAAAACGACTCTCTTTAGTTATCTTCGACGACAAACCTCGAATGAGAATCTCTCCATTTTCCCATACCAGCTCCAGGATTTCAGGATCACACCTGCGCTAGAAACTCCATCAATCCATAGGAAAAGAATATATCAAAAGAAAATGCAAAGATATAGTAGCTTGAACAACATACATGGATGCTAAGTTAGCCAAGTGGTTTGGAATCCTCGGCTGGATTGCTTCAGAGGCCTCTTCTGCCATTGTATGAGATCCAGAATGTGTGTTCGATCGAGGAACTGATAATTTAGAAGAAAATCAGACAATTTTTTTTGCCAAGAGGTCCTCACTCCTTTGTTGTTACACCTTGGAGTTGCAGCTAAACGTAGCCCACCAAACCTACAAGCAATAATACTCAACTATCTGATTCTGCCAAGAAATTAATGTTCGTTTCAATTTGTGTTACTCCAGTATCGTCATCACTACGAATCATTTTTTATTTTTATTTTTTTACTTTTCAAATGAAGAACAGTGATGATGATGATGCGGGATAAGAAAAGAAAAATTGCCCAGAACAGAACATAGATAGGATTCCCTGATACTATCCAACCAAGAGGTAAACTCCACATAGGCATATTTACGAGGGACTCTTACCCGCTAAGAGCTAACTCTGTTGCACTCGAAATCTTAGAGATTAACGAAATTGAAAATGCACTAAAAAAAAAATCAAATCAAGCACTGGGATGAGTCGAATCCTTTGTAAAATTATTATAAAACACTGATAAGACGGTGGGATTGGAAGAATTCCTGGGTTAACAAATGAGTTGGAGCTTGTCTAATCTGAAATATGTTGTTGCGTGGAGGTTAGGTATCCACGGTGGAGAGCGTGGGCCACATTCACTGCCCCACCATCTAATAATTTGCTGTTTTGAAGAGGCTAGAGTCTTTTGGGACCACTGGAGTCGTGGTGTTTCAATCAAGGACCCATGCCCTGGGGGAAAAAAATCAATGTAAATCACCTGGACCATTTCTTTGGTTTCTAAGCATAATAGACGCATCACCCAAAAAAAAAAAAAAGAGAAAGAAAGAAAAGAAAAGGCAGAATGGAAGCATGATAGAAGTGAAAGAGATGTTCCTGAATCGTGATGTACACTGATATAAACTGCCTTTCGACTTATAAATATCTTGCTAGTAATAGCATTTAATTTTTGACTGGGATTATTGATTCTCACATTTGCTTTGAAACGCTTATAAGTCATGTTTCAACCCAAGTACGTATTTCACACTCTTAGTTGAGGATCAAGGCATATAATTTATTCCTGGACTACGATATTACGTAAATATCATAAACTCCTTGAATTCAAGTTATCAAATTAAGTAAAAAAACTAGTTTATCTCTTGTAGTATTAAAATTTTTAATCACCCGACTAGGTTATTTCCCTTTGGAAAACTTTATTTTAGACATTAAATTATCATCAAATAAATTAAAAATCAAAGAATGGAATTTAAGTCACATGACCAAAAGAGGGTTTGATGATGCAGTAGTACATTAATAATTACTATTAATTACTATAATAGTTTATTAGAATGAAACCCATACCATACGTTGGGTAATTGAAAATAAGCCATGATGAAAAGCATGCCAATGAACGGACAGTGACGATCATTTTCATTATCTTCATTATCTTGAAATTGAAAATGAAACTTCAAAACGCGACAAGGAGGTGGCCAAAATTTTTTGTACGAGCCCACGATGGCATCCAAGACACTCACGTGGCCTGGGGTTCACGACCAGGACTAACCACAGTCTAAAGTGGAGCCACCGCCCAGTGGTGACATGTAACCCAATTAATCAGTGAGTCAACAACCATCGAATCAAATCCTCGCATAGGAAGAAAGATTGGAAGAAAAAAGCGTGTACTTCACGTGGTCACCTATGGTTCCCGTGCCCCTATGTCTTCTTGTCTTTGTACTTTTTTAATTTTATTATTTTTTTAGTTGAAATTTTGTTTTCTGCCTTCCGGGGTCGACGAAACAGAACCGTAGCCAATCCTTGAAGAAAACAGACAGCGACAGTCCTGAGAAGGGAGGGACTCAGGCCACCACAATGATGGGGATAATGAAAGGTCACGAACTCAACGAAACATTAAATGGTGTCAGAACTAGTACCTAATCCCACGTAGAATATGCCCAAGAGGTTTTAAAGTCTTTCCCTTTCAATACTGGCGTGTCTGTTTGAGAACCCCCAGAAAAGTCTGCCCCTGCTCTCTCATAGTGGTGTGCCACCTAACGGACGCAACATGCTCTTTTATTTTTTCTTTTCTTTTTTGCTCGTCTATTCAATTCTGATGAAGGAGAAAGGCCACAATGGGTAATCAGTTCCGTTGCATCATACCGAACAGCGGATGGAAAAGGAGTGGTGGAATAAGGGAAAAAGAAAAATTAGAGACAAAACTCTAACGCTGACTGTGGTGTATGTAGACTTGCGTAAAACATGAAATAACATCAGCCCCTGGGACAGAGATAGTTAAAATAAGTTTAAATAAACCCAACACCATAAATACAATGCCAACAATAAGATTCTTGAGCTTATCGCGAGGTGCTTACAAATGTGCAGTGGCAAACAACGAAATTAAAAACATGCATATCCATTTCATGCAGTACCCAAAAAGAAAAAAGTACTGTCATTTTCCTCCATTTATGGTGACGTAGAATAAAACCGACCAAATCTTCAGAAAATACAAGTGGCATCATCTCGGTTCACATGTATTACCCAACAAAGAGTTACTACAGATATAATGCAATTACATATCAGAATCATTTGAAAATACTTGCGGGCCATAAATCTAATTCACTATTGTCCAAAATTCCCTACATATTTGTCTAAATCCAATCATACTACTCGAAGTACCATGGGCATCAAGAACTCAAGTTACAGGCCACTCAAAGAATATCTGATGTCTCCACTGTTACCTATAAGGTTCTATTGTACATATTGAAAGATGAATAACCAATGGCTAAGTAGAATAAGGTATGTTAGGACATACAAAACTTGCAAGGTGATCTTCAGGCCTCTGTCATGCTAGTATATACTGTCTTTCAAGCACTCAGCTATTACATGTTTCAGCTGGAGCATCTTTTCCTTTGCCGACTGCATTAAAATTAGGATCATAACATGCATGTTATTAAGGATACACAACATTCAGTTCCGAATTGTAATGAAGAATTTAAGTGTTACAAGGCATGGTCTCTTAAGACTATCTCAAGTATGAGGACTAAACATAAAGTTGGTAGCAACAGAAAGATCCCACCCGACTATGAAGAGGTTCATAGGTTCAAGCCTTGCAAGATTAGAGCTGCAAAAAAATTACTTATCATAGGCTTCGTTTTTAAGCAGTACTTAGTTAGCGAACCACAAAAGCATGAAGTACACCCAACAGCATATATTTGAAGCCCACACAAATCTACCGTCTAGTGGCTTCCAATTAATGTATCTTAGTTACCAACTCCCCAAAATTTGATAACTGCATGGCTATATTCCCAGAACCAAGCATTTGGCCAGTGGATGCCCCACACAACATGTGGATTACACTGTGCCTGAATTGTAGAAAGCTAGCCCTAAACTTTTATCATAAACAGAAACAGCGAACTTGCCTCATGGACAGCTGTGATTCTTTTTTCAGCATTATTAATTTGGATTTCAACTGCTTCTTCCACATGCACGAGAAGCTTCTGGTGTGATGCTTCTGTAAATATGAGACACATTCAGGCATCCAACATACACCAGAATATTATTCAAGCATAACACCAGCTACATATGTACATGCACAAAAGACTATCAAATATAATTCGGTAACTATGCACCGAGTTCTACTTTTAAAAGAACTAATTGTCAGTTTGCTGCTTGATATTAGTTCAAGTTAGTGGTTTTAATGCTGCAGTGAAACCAGATTCCAAATTTGTTAGTGGTTTTAATGCTGCAGTGAAACCAGATTCCAAAATTTTCATACTCCAATAAATAATTTTAAAATACAAGAATATGCTAGTGAAGGTTGTAAATACTATATTCCTCAATGCAACCACTAAGGACAACTTTTGGTAGTGCAAGTTTTTAAATGGGACCTAAAACACCGCAGTGTTTCTCAAATCAAGTATAAAAATTTCAGTTAGTCCACTGCTCACAATTGGGATGCATCGCAATATCCTAGATGATGTCATACCCAAGAACCTCAATGACTAAAGTAGTGTCTCCAAATTGACATAGCCTTGCATGAGAAATCATGGATTGAATCAATATCGCAGTGATTCCCGCTGTCCCAAGAAATATTCCACACAAAAATATTCCATATCCACCAATGAAAACTTTCATGCAATTAGCTTCATTGCATGTTAGTGACAAGGACAGCATGTGTCTCATAATCAAGCAAATGGTGTCACATTTTACAACACAATCCTCACATTTTTGCTTAACCTAAATGGACACATCAACAAAAACAAACAGCAATAAAGCAGTTATCAATAAGGAATTTATTGAAAATATATAGAGTTGCCATACTTTGTTTCTTCATGATTCCCTTCAACTCAACTTGGTGAGTTTCCATCCCTTCAAGGGTACTTCTGCAGTCCAAAAGATGGTGATGTATATCCTCCATGAACTTTTCAAGTATCAGCTTCAATTGTTCTTGTTTCTCTGCAAGAAAATAAAGCAAATAAAATAGAAAAATCAATCAAATCAAGCCTCCTTGAGAGTTCAATTACCAAGAATAATAACTAAATACTGAGAATCCAGAAGACCAGTAGCATTCATGTATCAAGTTTATTTTAAAAACTGCTGCAAGTTCGTAAGAAAAGAAAAGGTGAAACTGTGTTTGGTACACTCTAGCGTGGCTTGCTTTCCACCACATATCAATAATCATGTTTTTCACAAAAAAAAAAGGATCCAACCCATGCTTTTTGTTAGAACCATGAGTAAGATGGCTAATGTATCAAGTCTAACTACATCTAAATAGCAACCATCTTGCCTGTGATGCCTAGTCATCCTAGACCCATAATGGACATACAAACAAACACCAAGACTCAATGTAACTCCATGTGCCAGACCAGCAAACTACAAGTATATAGGTACTTATTTGGGGCTGTTAATCTATAACACAAAAATCAGAAAAAAATAATACTAGTCTAATTCATGACACAAATAAGCAACTTTCAATACAAATAGGAGCTGATGACATTTTTTTGAAGTCAATGACGCTATTCAGTTAATAGAAACTGTCACCTTGAAATCTTGTTTCCAGGCGTTTCCTTTTTGTTTTACTGAGACTAGTCAGCTTCCCTCTGAAAGATTATGAAAACAAAAGCTAAGTACTGACATGTCGGATAAGCAAAGCTTTCAGTTCGAAATACTTACATATCAGATTCAATCTGAGACTCAGCATTCAGCAGCAACGACTTAATCTCCTCAGAAATGGACATCAAAATCTCAGAGGACTTCTTTCTAGTTGCTGAATCCATGTTCTGTTTAAAAGTTTCTAAAGCCAAAGCAAACAATGTAACAGCCCTGAAACATTGCCAAGCAAAACCCAATTCAATCAAGAATACGGGTGATGGTACACAGATAGAATCAGCAGGAATTTCCTAATCTTTGCTTAGATATAAATAAGAACCTTGTCAGTTCATCTTCTTGGTCCTGTTCTGAGGGTTCCTGGAACCAATAACTTTCTCCATCCCCAACCCCTTCTGAACAGAAACAGAAAAGAAAGTACTTTAGAAAGAAACTAATATAAGGATAATTAGAAGAGCAGTGGATGTTCAATGTTGTGAACCTGTGCCTTTTTGAGAGGGTGAGGTGGGACTGAATTCACTAAGCCTGACATCTTCATGGTTTTGAAGTCGTTTGATTGGACAATGCACCAAATTTGGTTTCTCAGCAATAACTGTCTCTGGTGAGATTATATTTTCTCTGTGACCTTAACAACACCATCAGATAAAGAACCAAAGGAGCTTCCATTAAGAAGAAAAGTACAGAAGAATAAATCAGAAAGAAGATGAAGTTAAGAAGAATCTATGCTGACGCATCACACTATACAACAATACCGACTGGTCAGAGCTTGTGAAGGCAGTTAAGCTATGCAAATTGAGAAACAATGTTAAGTTAAGCTATGCAAATTGAGAAACAAAGTCAAGTAGATTACTTGATCTTGGAGCAACAGCCAAATGTGACAAGTTACCTAGAATTCTTCTCCGAAGTGATAAGTTACCAAGAATTACACATGCAATAAAGCAGGCTAATAATTTCCTGGCACAATATTAAAAAAACTAACCACAGTCACAAGGGTGGAGTGGTTTTACGATATGGTTTTTGCTCTAAACAGTTTACTAAAGAGAAAACAAAATTTCCAATCAACAAGCCATAAGCAGAGGGTGCAATATCAAAAAGAGAGATCAAAATTAAAACTGCCATTTTTCCTACTTTTGGAAACATACAGCCCACTGATAAGAAATCAGTCAGCAGCAGTAAATCAGGTAGAATGTCTTGTAAGCATGTGAATCCGAAGGGCATATATGAACACAAAAGACGGAAATAATGTCTAATGTACCACCTAATCAACTAATTATTTAGAAGTAACTAATGGCAAATCATATCCTAAATGGAGTTCTGCAAATAAATGTTTGGAAGAATGTACATAGCATGCTTCAGAAAAGCGTTTTAGATACTTACAGCCATATCTTTTAATAATGGGTGATCCTTCTTCAAAGCTCTCTGACCACCTCTCTTCTGATGATGGTTCAGAATGCTCATTTAGTGCATTAATGCTTTCCTTAATAGGCATTGGATTCCTAAGTGATGAATCAATATGCTTCTCTGCATCATCCTGAACTCAATAAGGAAGGGCAAAGGCAGTAAAGATAATGCTCAAGCTTAGACATATATTCAACTGCCGTATCAAAATCTTGAAGAATAGTTAAGGATACAGGTGACTGAGCTTGTGCAATGGATTTATTACAAACTGGTCTTGAACATTGGAAAGTCCTGAAGCTCCTGATATTTCCTATGGTAAATCCTCTCTCTAATGGTACAAAACTGCAATCACCTTGCTCTATATCTACAGTTTTTGGTGTTGGACTCGGAGAAGTATTTAAAGTAGGTGTTCTGAATTCAAAAGTAGGACTTTGGAAATCATGTTGTGTATACACAATATTCCTCAAAGATATATTAGCTAAATCTTCTTGTTTTTCCCCTTTTTCTGGTGATGTTGGATTGTCAAAATTAACCTGCTGGTTTGTTTTGTTGATCACTGGAGAATACAAAGAGTCCTTGTCCTGAACCTTTTCAAAGTTTTCTCTACTTTTCTCATTGAAGGAGCCAGGAAAGCTTTCAATCTTATTACCAAGTAAAGAAGTCTTCTCTGCAGGCACTGAAGTTTCACTCCGATAAGTTGTTTGTTGAATCTCATCTGCATTATCCTCTTCAGGAAAACAGATCCTACGTGGATCAATTTTAGAACTTTTCTTCTGAATTTTCATTTTCCTGGACAAGGATAAGCCATCATTGGCAGAACCATCTAGCTTTGTAGGCCTTCCTTCTCCAAAAGAGAAGATGCTTTCTCGATGTTTCTGATTGGAAGATAAACCAACTTTAGTTTTGTCTGGTTGCACTTTGGCTGCAGCTCTTTTTCGAGTCAAAGAACGGGTTACTGGCCTCTTAATAGTGTTATCAGGATTGTCTGAATCGGTTTCTATAGTATCTGAATTTTGTCTGGGCTTTGCAACTGTGTCTCCCATATTATTAGTGATTATCTCTGGTCTTAAATTATTGGCATTGAACTCATGAGACTGTGAGCTAGATTGCTGACTTTTTGGTGAAGAAACAGTTCCCAATAACTCCTGCAGCTTGATTTTCAAAGCTTCAGTTTTAACGTTTTGTCTTTTATCTGCTTTGTCCTCTAACACCACTTTATCTGACTCAAGAAATTCTCTATGTGCATTTGAAAAATTGAAATCCTCAACTGTCTGTGAGTTGCCATCCTTCCCTCCTTTCCTTTTGTAGGTGAGACCATCATGCTTATTCTGGTTGCTACCAACATTCTGTGGATTCAAGGTTTGGTTTGAAAAAAACTGAACTGAATGTGTTAATGCCACATCCTTCACTGCATTAAGTTTCTTCTGTCTAGAGTTGGAAATTTCTTCTGGGAAAAAGACAGTCTCTGGAGCAAGAGATTTTTTATGAAAGGATCTAGGAGTAATCCATGGAGATTTAACCTGCTCAGCATCTTCAGTTTGCCTTCCCTTGGCAGTTTTGACAGCTTCCCCTTTGGTTTTTCCCTCAGTGGAAATTCCAGTGCTAGGTTTGGTTCTTTCTGTGTTTGGCAGTTTACCCTCATTTTCCTTGATGGTTCCAGTTTTTCTCTTAGCTAAGGAGTCTACAGTGACTCCTATTGATATCTTTCTAGATTGGCTGGATGGATGATACTTGCTGCCAAAACTTCGACAGTCACTCATTTGATCCTGAAATATAAATTTGCAAGGCATCAAACACTTAATTTCTTGCAGCATTTATTGGGGTTCAAATAAGTTAACTGGAATAGTGAATGCAGTATACCAGTACTAGTTCACTGTTATGAATTTTATTTGTAAACCTATGCAAATTAAGCTAAATTCGTATTCAAAGAGTCCAAAACCACGTAACTTGCACATACCAGGAAAACAAGACCTATAAATTGCAAGAACTGGAAATGAATCTACTCAAGCAAAAACAAGGCAAAAAAAATGAATAGAACCGGAAAATTAGTTAGCTACTATTATGCACCACCATGTACAACTTAAATGAAAATGAAATATATTTCAAACAAATTTGTTAGTCAAGTAGAACACTTGAACTTATAATAAACAGGCACTGCTAGCAACAAAAATTGCAGAGAAGTAAGCTATGGAATACAAACTCTTGGTGCAGGAAAGAGGTAAGATGGTTCAACCAAACGAAAATGCAGCTTAAAAACTGGCATGTTTCCTACTCACTTCTCGTAAAGCTTGCCTCACATCTACCATTCTCGCAATTTTAGCTAGAATTATACAAAATGGACATCGCTACTAGAAGCAGCACGTAGAGTGAGCAATTGAAGTTTAGAAGAAGAAACAAATAGAGTAAAAGCACATCTCTAAAACTCCGTTCGGTTAATGATAAAAACATAAAAAAAAAAAAAATTCATAATTCAACCTCACTTTATTCGAATTATTAGATAAGCTTAAAAGATTTCTCTAATTTCTCATCAGATGCCAGGTTTTGAACTGTTTTTTCTCCTCTGTCTTTATATTTTCTCTCCAGCCGTAAAAAACGGAAAGAAAAGGCATAAAACACCAAATCATCGGATATGAAAGGAAACTATCAAAAATATATGTGCAGCTCAAAAAATCAACCCATGCTTCTGAGAAGTAAGATGAAAAAAAAAAAATCAGCAAAAACATGAAACGCATATTCTTAAACCCTAATTTATCACAACCGCAAGAAAAACCCTGAACAATAAAAATTAAAAGCAAAAACAATATCATAGAATCGAATTCCCAACGATTACCAAAACCTCTAAGATCATATGGTAGGAAGCAAAATCTATAAAAACGTGAAATTCGAAAACAAAAATCAGGGAGAGGGCCTCTATAAATTCTCAATGGTTTTAGAAATTTAAACTTAAGAAAATATGAAATAATGTTTGCAAAATCCGTCGTGAAATTAATTGAAATTGAGAGAAATGTAATTTCTTACTGGACGATCTCGCGCTAACACTTGAAGATCGATAGGTTTTCGATTATTCTTGGGGATTTTGAACAAAAAAAATTGGGAGAAGTAAGGTGAAGTGAAGAGAAAGATTGTAGAGTAATAATGATAGAAATAAACAAAAACGAGAGGGTGGTGAATTTTCAGGTGAGTTTTGCGAATGGGGAAAAGAGGCGGGAAAAGGGAAATTTGTTCTTAGCGTCTTCAGATTGGAAACTAAAACAGCCCAAACATATTAGCATCCACGGGGTGCGCATCGCGCATGTCCCTGGTTCAGTCAATTGTCAAAATTGCCCCTGTAATACTTTTCTTATTACCATCAAATCAAGATGTCCAAATGGATGAGGCTGCGGCCCAACGTAGACGATTTCCTATCCTTGTCACCTTGTGAAAAAAATTTAAAATCTCAATGTATGAAATAAAAATTTAAAATTAGACCCATTATGTCAAACTCTACCCTATAACGTGATTGCAATGTCATTTACTTATTCGATATAATGTTTACATATTGAGGAAGTCTGAGAAAATCGTTAAAAGACGATATTACCCTTATGGTACAAATAAGTCGATTTAAACTTCAAACAAGTTAAAATAGGAATTTTAAAGTGAAATTTAAGATTTCACAGTCTAAGGATGACTCAAAATAGTAATTCGGAGTTCGAGGTCCGATTTGGAGTCAATCCGAAAAATTGATCTGTTAGAGGCAAAATGATCATTTTACAATTTGAGGACAAAATGGAAATTTTTAAAAAAAGATTTTCTTAGCCCCATTTGACATGTTTGAGTATGATATGGGTATTGAAGTACAACTGAAAGATTTAGCAGTGAAAAAAAATGAGTTTTCAGTATTTTTGGAGTATATGGGTAAAATAGTAATTTTGTCACTCGAAACTAAAAAATTGAATTTTCGAAAGGATTTTGATCAAATTTAATTATTTGGAATGTGGTATGGGTTTGAGGAGTGAAAAATATGTCTTGTGGTAATTTTTTAATTTTTGGGGTAAAAATGTAATTTTGTACTTTTTCAGGGGTAAAAGTGTAATTTTACAAAATTACACCATAAAAATCTTTGAGATTTGTCCAGAACCTTCTTGAAGGGGGAAGGAAAATTGATGGCTGAAAATAAAGTCAAAAGATAAAGAAAAAAAATAAAAATAATAAATTAAAAAAATTAAAAAAATATAATAAAATAATATTATTTTATTTAATGGCTTAAAATGGCCAAATTTCAGCCTTCTTCTCCAAAAATTTCGTTCTAACCTGAAGGAAGAGAGAGAAAACACAAAAATAAACCCTAAGTGAAAGAAAATCAAAGAAAAAGTGTGATTTTTCAAGGATTCAAGTGTTTAAAGGTATGATTTTTCAAGTTTAGCTTATGATCTATCATTTCCATGTATTTTTCATTATTTTCCATGGTTAAATTGCATATTTTCATGGTGATTTCATGGCTGGTCCAATGGGTTTAGAGAGAGAAAGTTGATGGAATTATTTGATTTTTAACTATGTTAGTGTTTGTAGTTAGTTAGTCATGTGTAGGAAGAAAATTAAGTGAGAAAATCACCTATTCCATGGGAATTCATTTAGGCTGAATTTCATAGTGAGTTTATTGAAAATGAAATGATTTCATTTCAAGCGAATTTGTTGAGAATTGATGAATTTTGAGATGAAAATCAAATAGGGAAATTTTAGTGAAATTCCACCTAGTATGGCCGAAATTCCCATAAATAATTTTGAAGGTAATTAAGCTGAATTTTAGGTTATTTGACATGTATTTGGTGATATTTGATGAATTATGGAGTTAGAAAATTAAATGAGAATTTTCAATGCAAAATTTAGAATTTTTACCCACTAGGGGTAAAAGCGTAATTTTTGATCCGCACTGATAAATTGGACCAAATTCACAATCATTGAGATATTGTGGATATGATTGGATAATTGAAATTGAAATTGATAGAATTGGAGTTGAATTGGGAATTTTAGGAATTTATACTGTGTATAGGCGAATTAGGTCGGACACCGCAATTGAGCAATTGTCTAAACATTTTACACCCTATCTAGTGCATACGCATGGATAAGAGCCTGAAATAATTTATGATAAATTGACACAATTTATTGAATTTTACGTCATAGATTGTGGATAAGTGGTGAGTCAATTGTTTCGGGTAAGAGACTGCACCCGAAGACGGAAGATAGGAGTATTTATACTCCTAATATTGTGAGTATTCATATATCGTCTTAATTATCTAGAGTAGATTTATTAAACTCTGTGATTTTATGAAAAATAGTTTGATTGGAAAATTATTGTGTTTTATGGGAAAAAATATGATTTTATAAATTTCTGAAAAGTGAATAATGATTTCAAAAATAGAGTAATTGGAGACCCACACTATGATTTGTGTTGTTTATCCATGATTTTAAATTAAATGGCTTATGATAAATGTGAGCATGACTGGTTTGTTTTTATTATTTGAAGAATATGTGAACTGCTTTTAATTTGCCTTGAATGTGTTATGCACGCCATGTCATGCTATTGTGATTTTTATTGATTGATGGATAATTAAAGTGGGCACTGCAGTGACGGGGGTTCCGTGGGCCACCTATTGGAAGGGCACGGTTCTCATTTATTAAGCTTACCTCGATTGGAAAGGCGCGTAGGATAACTCCCGAGGTAAGATTTGAGTACACTTCACGCTAGCCACCACGTGAAAGTGAGACTCAGCCAACGCCAAGGAACGACTGTATTGTCAGCGGTAAAATATGTTTGTGTGTGTGTGACAATAAACAGCCTTGGCGGTCTCAGTAAAGATGCCTCCACGGGGTATCCCCGAGAATGGATTTTGGCACGAGCCAAGTGGCAAGAATTTGGAAGAGAAAAGCAGAGAGCCTTCGCAAGACGAGGCGAGATACACCTCTAGCCGAGTATTCTGATAAGCCAAGTGTTTGAAAAGCGCATAAGCCATATTGAGAAATTGATTTAAATACAATTGCTTATATGGGTTGCGATGAATTTCCAAGTAAAAAAAATATGTTTCGCGAAGGGATATTTTCATTGTCTCTTTTTACTCGGCTTTAGATACTTTAGATGGTATCTGTTTACTCACTAGGATTATATAATCTCACCCCTTTTTCCTATACATTTTTCAGGCTCAGAATAGGCAGTAGATTGTCAATTGCATCGAGAAGTAAATTTTGGAGTTGCATCCTAGAAAGCAAGGTTATAAACTTAAACCTTCTCAGTTATTTAGGGGCCCACGTGTCATTATAATTTAAATTGCATACTCTAGTTTTCTATATTACAGTATGTATAAATTTATTTTGTTTTTATGTGCAGAAAATTAATTTTTAATGTTTCAAAAATATATATATATTGTTTTACATTAAAATAGATTGTTTTAATTAATATTTTTATTTTATTTTATTATTTAAAAAAAAGAGTGGAAAAACTAGTACGAAAGCTTTACGAGGTCTCGAGGGGCATTCGGGGGAAGAATGTCTGTCGAGGCTTCGCGGCGGTTGTCATGGGCTTGAAGAGGTACCGGGTCGTGACACATTAAGCTTTAAATTTTGAGGCAATTTTTTTATGAACATAGTATTTTAAATTTGATACTCCTTCTAAAAAATCAAATTAGAATCTTCATTTATTTAAAATTAAAAAAACAATTATGATCATTTCTTCAACATCGAAAATAGTATTTGTCTTCTTAAATAAATTACAATTTCAATTTTTTAAACATTAAAAAGGATTTTATCAAAAATGATAAGTAACAAGTTAATAATATGCTTGCCATGCAAGTTAAGGTCGAATTTGAGTAACAACTTAAATTAATAGTATTATATAATAATTATGGTCAAATACTAGCATTTTTTTTCACTTTCAAATATTTTTATCATATTTTGAATATATTTAAATTAAATGTAAAATTATCATAAATAACATCACTTAAAAAACATCGCAATCAAATAATTTTACATCAAATAGCATCCTTTAAGAAAGAACTTCAATTGTTTAATTTTTCATTGATCAAGAATCATTACCAACAATAATAATTGTTTTTTATTTATAACTAATTAGATTTTACCATCGGTATCCTTTTAAATCATTTTTCAAATTATCATATTAGGTAATAGATTTTTATTACATTAAAATTTGTGATATTAATCATTAATTTTTTTATTTAATGTAAAAATATTATTGCCAAATAATATTTTACCTAATTGTATTGATTAGTTGATTCACCAAAATAAAAAATTTTAAAGGAAATATATTTTATTAATAAATTACCTATCATCTGCATCCTTTTTTATTTTGAAATTCAAGAATTTATAAATGAAAACTAAGAAAATAGTTTCCCTTATAATTAAGATGTTATTCACTCTGAATTAAGTTTATCAGTAATTAGTAATTTACTTTTTTTTATAAAACAATTCCATAATCAACTTTTCAATTCCATATTGCGTCATTAGTTGTCAATATATAAGGTATCCATTAATTTTGAAATACCCGAATTCTAACATTATAAAAATCAAATACCTGAACCCTATTAATTACCTAAATAATTTTAAAAATTATTACCCTAACTCTAACTTTAATACATTCTCACTATCTTATAATTACCCTAACTCTTTTAAAAACCCAATCAGATAAAAAAATTATTAAAAATATTCTTCATGCATACATTATTATTATAAAAACCAAAAAATTTAAAAAATTATTAGCTATTCCATGGTTGAGGAATAGACTAAAAAAATTATAAAAACCAAAATACCCCTAACAAATTTAAAAAATTACAACTCTATTTATATAAAATATTATTTTCTCTCTCCTCATTATTTCCCTAAATTCAAATTTTTAATAAAATGTTAATATTAAATTATAAATAAAATATTAATAATTTAAAATATTAAAAATAAATTATAAATAAAATATTAAAATTTAAATTATCAATTATTAATAAAATAAATTATAATTATTCCTATTTAAAAACAAAATAAATTAAAAATAAAAAGGCATAATATCATTTAAATTATATATAAAATATTAATAATTAAATCATTAATTATTAATATTTTAAATAAATTAAAATTATTCATATTTAAAAAATAAAATAAAATAATTAATCATAATAATATTTAATTTAAATAAAATATTAATATCTCAAAATATTAATGATTAAATTATAAATAACATATTAATATTTAAATTATCTATTATTAATATTTTAAATAGATAATCAATTATTAATATTTAAAAATAAAATAATTGGTCATAATAATATTTAAATTAATAAATTATTAATATTTTAAATATTAATGATTAAATTATAAATAAAATATTAATATTTAAAATTTCAATTATTAATATTTAAAAATAAAATAAAATAAAATAATTGAGTATAATAATATTTAAATTAAATAAAATATTAATATTTTAACAAATAAAATAAAATAAAAATTAATCATAATAATATTTAAATAAAATAAAATATTAATATTTTAATTAAATTCTAGATTATTAATATTTAAAGAATCTAATAAAAATAAATAGTGATATAAATAATAAATTTTTTTTTTTGATCTTTTTATTTTTTATTACTTTCTTATTCCAAAGTTATTGTTATCAACTAAACACTACAATAACTCATAATAATTGAGTAAGGATATTTTTATCTTTTTATCGCTTATTCCTTTTTTATTTTAATTTTATTTCTACCAACCAAACACTGCATTAAGTAGTAATAGTCATTCTTATTCTATTCCATTTATTCTTTCAAATAAAATAATAATTATTTTTTTTATTTTTATCTTATTTTAATTTCACATAATACTTATTATTCCACGAACCAATCTTACTATAAGAACTTGAGTATTACCGTTTGGCAGAGATTGATTGCCTAAATAGAAAAAGGAAATCCAACCGACTCAGACGTGTGAGCAGGCACACTCTACATGTCCTCTTGAAGATAACACAATCTAGCCTAAGTCGTCGTTTCACCCGCGCGCATCCATGAACATCCACTTATTTTAATTACAGGCCCCTTTCTCCTTCTCGCTTGCGAGGCCCACCAGCCATGACCGCTCTAACGGACATCTCTCTTCTCCACTCGTCGCCCTTCGTTTTTCCCTTCTGCATACCCAGACACCAAATTCTGCCCCGCGTTTACAAACCTTTCAAGCTCCGATGCTCCATCGCGGAGGGGCCCACAATTTCCTCATCTAAGATCGAAAGCGGAGAATCAACAATTGCGGATTGTGTGATCGTAGGAGCCGGCATCAGCGGGCTGTGCATTGCCCAAGCTCTTGCCACCAAGCACTGTGACGTCGCTTCCAATGTGATCGTGACGGAAGCCAGAGACCGGGTCGGTGGCAACATCACTACCGTTGAGAGAGATGGATATCTGTGGGAAGAAGGGCCTAACAGTTTCCAGCCGTCCGATCCTATTCTCACCATGGCGGTAGGTTCCTCTTAATCCACATTGTTCCTGAATTACATTTTTTGTAACTATTTCTGTAGTTAATTAAGTTATGCCATTTAGCTTATAATTTGGTGCTTAATTGAACTACGTTATACGAGGAATTTTAGGTTCCTATTGGTGTTACTGTTCAAATGAATGTTTGTTGATTGTTATAGGTGGATAGTGGATTGAAGGATGATTTAGTTTTAGGTGACCCTGATGCGCCGCGATTTGTATTATGGGAGGGCAAATTAAGGCCTGTACCCTCCAAGCCAACTGATTTGCTGGTTTTTGATTTAATGAGCATCGGTGGAAAACTTAGGGCTGGATTGGGTGCTCTTGGCATTCGGCCTCCTCCTCCAGTTTGTCCTCTTCACTTTCCTATAAGCTACTGAAATTTCATCATAATTGTGCTTGCATAAAATTTTTAGTTGAATGAAGTTTCTCATATAGCAAAGTTTGACAAAGGTGACAGGGTCATGAAGAATCAGTGGAGGAGTTTGTGCGTCGTAATCTTGGTGCTGAAGTTTTTGAGCGCTTGATTGAACCATTTTGTTCAGGTGATGATTAACAATCTTTATTGTCAATTATATTTTATCTTGTTAAGGTATTTTATGTGTGCAAAGCATTTGTTATTTAATCACAGTCTGTGAAGAATGTCAATTATTTAGATAGATATTCTGTTTGGACTAAACCCTCGTGTCAACTTGGCATGTTAATTGTCCTTGTTATCTTTAGTTATTCATACAATTAATGGTGCCTTTGTTGCAAATGCTAACATGGTGACTGCCTAGCATTGTTGCCATTGCTGTGATGATAGTGTGAAGAGTTGAAATAATAGCAGTTCGTGAAGTTTCCCTTTATCTAATAATTTACATTACTTTTGGTGATAATTCCAGTCTTTATTATGTAGTCACTTATCTTATCTGCAATGATGTTTTGTCTTAGGCCTTTCATTTTCAGTCTATGAATTATATGTTAGGGCAATACTGAACCAGTTCCTTCCAAATCAGCACCTTTTGATTTAGAAGTTTTCAAACCTTAGTACTAATATATAGTTTTTGTTTTAATTAAGTCAATATTTGTATGCTTGAAATGTTTTTGTTCTTGCAGGCGTTTATGCTGGGGATCCTTCAAAATTAAGCATGAAAGCAGCATTCGGCAGAGTATGGAAGCTTGAACAGATTGGTGGTAGCATTATTGGTGGCACTTTCAAGACGATCCAGGAGAGAAATAAAACACCTAAGCCTCCCCGGGACCCGTAATTATACACATATCAAGGCTTTTAATGTGGTTCTTTCATGATATTTATTTCATACTGCTGAGTATGGTTATCTTGTAGGCATCTACCGAAACCCAGGGGCCAAACAGTTGGATCTTTTAGGAAGGGACTTGCCATGCTGCCTGAGGCAATTGCTACAAGGTAGCCTGGTCACCATCTCAGCTATGATTTAAGCCTCCGTAGTGGTTCTAAAGTGTCAAATATGCAAGTAGGCCGATCTTCAGGTTTTAGAATCCTAATTAGTTGTGTTGACTTGGCAGCTTGGGTGACGACGTTAAATTGTCGTGGAAGCTCTCCAGCATTACTAAATTGGAGAATGGAGGGTATAGCTTGACTTATGAAACACCAGAAGGAATGGTCTCTCTTCAGAGCAGAAGTGTTGTCATGACCATTCCATCCCATGTTGCCAGTAACCTGTTGCATCCTCTCTCGGTATGTTTTAATTTTCACCTATTTCTTGCTAGGTCATCCTTTTATGACGTTTTTGGTAACCTCCAGCGTAGAAGGTTCACTCCCTTATCTTGCTTTGTCTAGGTTGCTAAATTATCCATATATTCTTGGTCAAGAGGCACTTAGGTTTACGTGCAGCATGTATGTATTCATCTGCTCATGTTGGTGCATATGTGTGTGTTTTAAATTTTGAGTTGTGGGAGAAGTATATATTTGTTCTCCTAAATTTGATAAAACACACTGTTGGCCAAGTTTGGACTACGAATTGGACATCTTTTACATGGTGTGTTAGCCATCTGAGTCATTCAAGTTATTCACTCAAGCTAGTCAAAATCTAGTTTCTTGAGAAATTTTCCATTCATGATTTGTGGTTTAATGGATCTGTAAGAAATTCCTGATACTAATAATGTATATGGATACCTAAAAAGATCTTTTATTAACAAGGGAAGATGTCTGAAGAAAATGGCTGTTGAATGGACTAATTGAGGCCATGTTCTAGTTCTTTTACTGATTTAGTTCAGAATTTTAGTATAATTCTTTGATCCATTTCTATATTCTGTATGCAGGCTGCTGCTGCAGATGCACTATCCCAATTTTATTACCCACCAGTTGCATCAGTCACAGTCTCATATCCAAAAGAAGCTATTCGAAGAGAATGTTTGATTGATGGTGAACTTAAGGGGTTTGGCCAATTGCACCCTCGCAGCCAAGGCATTGACACTCTTGGTAACTCTACTCTTCCTGAAAGTAGCATACCCCGGTCTTATGCTGAATGTTTTTGCATTGAAAGTTGCTTTGAGAAATTAGATTGATTAATAAAAAACTCGCAGGTACAATATACAGTTCATCACTTTTCCCTAATCGAGCTCCATCTGGCAGAGTTTTGCTCTTGAACTACATTGGAGGAGCTACCAATCCTGGAATTTTGTCCAAGGTAGACATCTTTTAAGAAATAGAATTTGAAAGTTTCGTTGTGGACAATGTGACTATATATAGGGAAGCATTGTATGGTAGATCTGAGATATTTTCTATGCTCTATATAGGGGAGAACAATGATATTTCTTGTAATCCATCTTGAGGATATTAAGAACCTGTCATAATCACTGACTAGTTATCAAGTGTGCCCAACAAACTTTAGATATAGGTTGGTCAAAATTAGTGACGGGTTCAACTTTTATCACAACTATGATTTGTCACATAAAACTATAATTAACGTTTTCTGTGATTAGGACTTCATTGCTCAAATGAATTGGCTTGTTTTTGGTCTGCATAAGCCAAATAAATTCTTGCCCGATTCTTGTAATATCTACTCTTCCTTTTCTTTTAATATATGTAATTAGGTGGATTTGTATGTCGAATCATATTCTCTGAAGCTTTTTCCCTTTCCCATTATTATTTTTAATTTTTGCTAAGACTACATTTTTTCCTGTAGACTGAAGGCGAACTTGTAGAAGCAGTTGACCGTGATTTAAGAAAAATGCTTATAAATTCTAATGCAAAGGATCCCCATGTATTGGGAGTGAGAGTATGGCCACAAGCCATTCCACAATTCTTGGTTGGTCATTTGGATCTCCTGGATGCCGCCAAAACTGCTCTCATGAATTCTGGGTTCCATGGGCTGTTTCTAGGGGGCAACTACGTGTCTGGTGTGGCATTAGGACGATGTGTGGAAGGTGCATACGAGGTTGCAGCTGAAGTGAAGGACTTCCTATCACAATATGCATACAAATAATGTAGAATTTTAGGTGGCAGGCTGCATATGTAGAAATGCATTTTTGGATACTATCTCTTTAGCTAAAATTTTAGGAAGCTGTTGATCAAAATACGGTTCCTTTACGGGTTTAGGAGTTTTCGTTAGCATTCTATATTTGTAACATACTACTAATTACAATGTTGCAATATCATTCTTGACAGCAGTTATACCATTCTTAATTTTCTTGTCCCATGATCAGTACCTGGCCTTGGAGATGGAGGAACACATGCACTGGCGCATTAAGATTTGGAAAATGAAACTAAAACATTTTGTCTTCCCGTAACCTGTGCAACTATTCCTGACCATACACGCCGTGTAAAACGGTTATGCTTGCATTTGAGAACCTCCTGGCCTAGTCACCTTGCCTTCTAGAAGGGCTGGGGACTCATTGGTTCGAGCTGGTCACGCTTCAAATCCGCTCGATCCAGTGGGTTACCTCACTTGCACTCAAGAGAGTGCTATTTTTCGTGAGTTATTGGACGCAGATGGGTAGGAATTAATGTTTCACTTCCTTTTCTAATGAAAGTTCTTGGAAGCTTTCCCCTAAATATGTTTGAGTGGTCAAACTGAACGATGGGCCGGTTAAAAAAGGACCCTTAAAGTTGACGGGTCAAGAGCGGTCATGACTCATAAAATGGTTTTGGTAGAGCCAAATTATGAACAGTGTTGGTCTCTTCCATTGCATTTGTGTTCCCCCTTGGTGGGCGAACTCTGCCGTGGTGCCTCCGGACTTGTGATTCTGCTATTTATTTCATTTCCAGCAACTTTTACACTTACCATGGCTATTTATTTCTTTTACTGCAACGGCAAGTCCTTAATTGTTGTTGTATTTATTCTTTTGGTAGCGAATAACGAGTCATTCTACAATTATTACGAAGAATAACATGCTATTTGGCAGAGCCTTGTCTCTGATTTTTTAGGCAAGCCTCTTCTGTTCTCTTTATTTTCATTTAAGCGGCAATGAGGAGTCCAGGAGAGAGTCCAATTATATAAAAGGCCTTTGCCTAAAGTAATCATTCCACTCTTTTCTTTGACCAATATAATTTTAATAGTGATAGTAGTGTTAATTAATTTACTGTACTTCCTGTTATGCATTACAGTACCAAACCTTTTAATTAAAAAGATTTTACCCACAGACGATGTGATGGAATTAACCTAAGCACAAATATCATCACCACTTATCAAAGTAATCCTTTGATGGGAGTCAGTCAAGTCCCCACTTAACCAAGAGTTGCAAATGAACGACAGGGCAATTGCTCTGTTTGATGCCAGGCAGTAAATCTGAATCATGGTTTAACCCAAATGAATGGAATTGGGTGGAAGATCTTGCTACGCCCACGCATGCATATATAGAATCTACTTAAAAATGTGTAAAAGACATTATTCCAGTAACAGCCCAAAAAAAAAGGCTAGACAAGAAACTTTGATCCGCTTTGGACAGTAGGGGAGCATAATGTTTAGCCTAGAACTGCTTAGGCGGCCGATTTCTTACTTATCGTTTGTCCTGGCTGGTAAAAACCAAGGCGCCTAGGTTGATTGACATGTAAAACAAAACCAGATTAACATCAAAGCAAAAGTGATGAGGGGAAATCATAGGCAAGTGCAGGGAGAGAAAAAAGTTGACAAAAGCAAAGCCCGAAAATGGGATCATGCCCCCACCCCCGGGACCTAGACGCTAGACATTTCAGCATAGACAAATAAAAAGCAATCCTAAGTTTGACTGACAAAAACAACTGTAAAAAAAAAAACACCAAACGAAACCCAACCCAACCCATACAGGCGTAGACACGATGATGGAGATTTTCATGGAAGGGAGATAAGAATTTTGACAAAAGAATTGAAGATTTGAGGCTTCTGGAGAAAAGTTGGCGTCTTTTGTTTAAAAGCTTTAGGTTCAACGTTTATTAGTGTTTTTTTTGAGAGACCAAAAAGTCTTTGGAGCAGTAAAAAGTTTCCCCCTCGATGGCCATTGGAAGCAAACATTTCGGTAGGGCTGGTGGGGGACATCCGCTTTTGCTTTTCTCCTCGTTTGTTTTTTGTTTACTTGTTATTAGTTTCCTTTGCCTTGTATCGCAATCGGCGTTTCTTTTGGTGTAAGCAACATTTCTTGTTCCCTTCTTTTGTTTGCTCAACGTGGGAGATTAATATAAATCATCGACCACAGTTTGATTTTTTTGTGGAGAGAGATTAGGGTTACCTTCGACACGTGGGGAAAGATTTGATTGAAGGAAATGTAATAAGTAAACAAAAACAAAAAAAACCTAATTGCCCCTTTGTGTCTTTTCTTCTTTTCTACCGTTTCTTTTTCTTGTGCTTGCAAATTGAGTTGATTGCATATCTCCATCATGGGACCTTTAGGTGCTCTCTCTTTAAGGACAAGTCATTAGCAGCAAAGGGTACAACAGAATAGGAGCTCGTAAACAACTTTTTGTTTCTACTGTATACTAATGTCTTTATTCAATTTATAATTCCTAAAGTTTAACACTTTATTAATTAGATCTAGTCGGGAAAACCAGAGAATTAGGAAAATCTCCGCTTCTTACGTATGAGAGATGTTGTCCGATCAAACCCACTGTATAACTTGGTATTGAGATGATTGAGGAACGTGCGAGAAAGCCCTTTTCCCTACAAAAGACATGCAAAGAAGATGGCAAGAGAAGTATACAATGAACTGATTTCAAAATTTCCTGTGTGAAGCACTAGGGACCCATCGATTCCTACATCCCAGACAATTTAACGTTTGAGGTCTTTCTTGCATGTTGAGTTTCGCAACCCCCTCATGGTTTGGGTATGTTTGATTATGCACTGTTTTAAACATCTTATTAAAACATGACACACTGCATAGCAACAGTTGTATATAATATAGAAGCCGAGACTCATCATTACCAATACCCCCCCCCCCCTTAATTATGTTTACGCAGCACGATGATTCTATCCATTGAACATTGATTTGGGACAGGATTCGGAAGCTTACCTTACGTGTTCTTCCCATGTCAAACGTTTCCAACTTCGATGCTTTTGTATCCTGTTTGAAATTGTTCATCACCTGTCTACATTCATTTCCTCTCAAGTGTCGACTCTGCTGTTACTTTCAACCAATACTCTGGAAATATATATTCCATATTTTTGATCGTCAATATTGTATTGCCATTAGTAGCTTTATTCAGTGCAGAATCTTGCATTAGCTTTGTCAAAGATTCAAAATTCTTGCAATCGTTTTAACTGGTTATGGCTTTAAATAAGACACCAAGCTTGATGACCCTAAAACTTTTATATAATTTTCACGACTTGTTTCTGCTAGCTGTAGTTTCAATTCATGTTGAATCCCACAGGTAAAACAGTTTTAATTAGTAAACCCTTGTTGTATTAGTTAGATGTGGAAATGACTTTGAATTTATTTCTTTTTTCCCGCAAAAGAGAGACATAACCATCAATTAAAGAACTAAAATTTAAATGCAGTTCACACACTTTTTCAACCAAGGGATGCCGCAAATAGCTGCCATGAATTACCCGTGAATCCTTGAACAGAAGCAGCACAAAACATAAACCCGCACATGAAGTTAGAATAAAAAGTCCAAAAAATGTAAAAATCATGATTAATACGAGTTGGGTTCGTAGAGGACACGTGTACATGTCGGCTGCCCTGACAACATATCAGCCCAACCAGAGCCAGTAATATGAAAGAATTGCCTCCCTTGGTTCTCCCAACAAAAATTTAGTACTACCGGTAGATTTCCAATAAAAAAAATATTTCCCCTACTCTTTCTGGTTATTTAAACCCAAGGTGGCGGCTCATTTGTCTTCACTCTTCCTCCGAATATGGGCAGGGCAACCAGTTCTTCTTCATCTTCCATCGAGAGCAGCAACCACTTTGCTTTCTCAAACACTGGCGCTTCTTCTTCCTCGCAGAGGGACCTCAGCACTGATCTCAGGCTTGGTCTTAGCATTTCAACCTCTCCTTCTTATGGAAGGTGTTTCTTCTGTCGCAATCCTTTCCTTTTGTTTTTTTATCTCTCAATAGTACTTGTTCTGGATTAATGGGTAAATTATTACATGTATATATCAGGGAGCAACAATCGGATTGGCCACCAATCAAGCCTCTGCTAAGGCAGGCACTTGCGGAAGATGAAAATGAGTGCAACAGTGCAACTTTCTTTGTTAAGGTTTACATGGAAGGGATTCCTATTGGCAGAAAACTAGACCTGTTGGCTCACGAGAGTTACTATGACCTGATAAAGACTCTTGAACAAATGTTCAACGCAAACATTATCTGTTAAGTTTCCGTCTTTGGTGTTTGATTTCCTTTTACCTTTCTCTTCTTCCGATCTTTGTGAACAAAAATATTGACAAATCGAGGGTGATGTTGTTGATATGCAGGGGCTGAGGCTGAGGTGGATGCAGATCATTATGAGAAATATCATGTGCTAACATATGAAGACAAGGAAGGGGATTGGATGATGGTTGGTGATGTTCCTTGGGAGTAAGTAAACCAGTTTCTCCATTAAAAACATTCCCATATTTTCCAAATTCAATTTATATACCAAACCTGAACCTGTTCTTCTAATGCTTTCTGTGTAGGATGTTCTTGTCAGCTGTGAGGAGATTGAAGATCACCAAGTGCTGAATTTTGATACAAAATCTTTCTGTCTTTTCTTTTTTCTCTTGCTGTCTTTTGTGGAGTGGAAATCAATAGGTAGCTAGGCAGAAAATATAGGGTGGGATATGTTTAGGATTTCGAATGTACATTCGCATACTAAAATGATAGTAACAAGCATCGGTTTTGTCTTTGGGCTGTAAATCTTTTGCGCATGATTGTGATGCTTTCTTTTTCCTTTGTTTCTAAAGCACCCTCATAGATTCAATTTACAGTGAATGGAAGCCTGCCCATTTTCCAACAGTTTGGTGGCAAACAAAAGACGAGAAGTACATATTAAGCCAACCAAAAAGAGAAAAAAAAAGAAAATATTAATAATAAAATGTGATTGAATATTTATTCAATCAAACGGAAGTAGCTTGAAAATTCAAAAGAAAATTTTGCAAATTCTAAATGAACGAAACTAGAAAATTGTATCGTCCTATTAAGTTTTTAATCACAGTCTTAACATTTTATCACTTGTTCCTAGCCCAAGATCGAACCAGCAGCCCATTTAGAAGGAGTGGCCTAGTGAGGGCCAACACGATTGGAATGCTGGCTGCAGATTTGGACCTACAGAGTTTGCAGGTTTTAAATTTGAGATTAGATGGACCCAACAAATCAATTAATGTTTTGAAATACTGTCTCGTCGGTTCTTGCTCTTTCCTGATACTCTGATCATGTCGAGAGGACTGGGTGTGTTTTGGTTTGTGATCCCAATCCTTTCGAGACATGAAAATTAAACCCATTGAAACGTTATTTCTCCATAACAAAACTAAATATGTGTGCCTAGGCTTCTTCTTTAAAGCAACAATGAAGCATTTGTACAGCTTGATAATCAAACTCAAATAGTCCTAGTAGATTGGAAATGAAAGAGACTTGAATGGACAAAACTTGGATTACTTTTTGAAAATGCATTGTTTTAATCTAGCTAACTTCCAAAGGGAGGGAGAAGGAGACACAACCAAATTCCTTTCTCCTGACTTTCACAAGCCCCGTTTAGAAAGTGCCGTTGATTTTCCTTCTAAAGTGGGGATGGAAAGCAAAGTATTCTTTGGCAGAGTACCTCGAATGATTTCTAGTGTGATTTGGAAGCTCAAGTGCTATATACGTCAACTTTATTCTTCTCTCTTTCTCACTTGTGTATCAATTGAGATATCTAGAACCAGAGCAAGAGTTTTCCCAAATTATCCATTTTCAAGTGCTCTGGGACTTCAGGGAGGCATGCAATATTAATTCTCGTAATTGGGGGGCATTCTGTAAAAGACGTACGAAATCGATCGGCTTGATGCCCACAAAGGCTAAAGTATAGAACCAGGCATGCATCTTGAAAAAGCACAAGATGGTTAATTCAATTGACCTTAATTAACAAGTCAAGCTAAAACTTGTATCACCTATGGTAATTATTAACATGAAATCAGCATCGTGACAATAGCTTGCGAATGTCATCCCTGAACTCATCAATCCCATCCCATTCATGCGATCCAGCGATGTCCTCGAGACTCGAGACGAACCACTCGTTAATTTGATTCTGTCTGTTGGAATTTGATTACAAAAAAAAGGCAGCGGCAAACAGAAAATCGGCATAGCGTTTTGGATACTATAAAAGTAAGTAGACGACTCCGTCTTCGTAAACAATCACTGGTTCAAGCAAATATAGGCCGATCAACATGTGTACCTGCATGAAATTATGGCGATGCCTTTGCTGCGGAAATGCAAGCAAGAAAGAGAAGAAAACAGACTGCCTTGACGTGATCCTAGCAATCTTGCTGCCTCCAGCTGGGATATATAGAAAGGAAGGCTGCTCGGTAACCAGTCTCTCCTTTTATTCCCACATTTCTTTTAAACTTAATTAATTCATTCATTAATTACAAGATATTTAGGCTGGCACCTCTATGTTCATCTTGCTGTATTAAGTCGAGAAAAACAAGTAATCTCGCTGCCTCCATTTGCTTTTGAGTTGCAGGGCAATTTCTGGACATCCGTATTTCTGACGGTGACAGGGTACGTGCCGGGAAGCGTCCATGCTGTCATTGTCATATCTTCGAATTGAAATTTATAACCTTATATATTGAACTGTAAAAGGTTACGTACTTGAAGAAGGGTTTCCTCTCTTTTATTGTATGTCTTGCTGAATCTTTTCTCCATATTTTGTATAAACGGCATGGAGTGTTGGCCGGACAACGGCATTGTTCGTGCCAGGAACCGTCTACCCGCGGGTGATATTGTTACAAACAAGGAAATCAAGTGAACAAGATAACCTTTAATTTTGACCATGAATATAATGTTTGGGCGAATGAATCTTGCGTTCTTGAATGCCTCCAACAAGAACAAAGGTCGCTTCTTGTCCTTGTTTGAAAATTTTTGGCTTACTTTTCATTCACTTTCCTGATTATTACTTCAGTGAAAAATGATTAGTCGCTGTACCAATAATGAGAAATGCTTATGTTTAACCGAGGATAAAATTGGCACCCCTCACTCAGTTAGGACGGACTCAAAATTTTTTTTAAGTGGTATCATTAGAATGATATTCAGAAACTTTTTTCTTCAATCTAAAATTTGTTGAGAGAATACTTATATTAAATTTAATACGAATTTACTTAAAAGAATATTATTAAGTACTGTCATTAGTAGAATTTTGTTATTGTTGCTTAAGATTTGAGTTTTGTGAAATAATTTCTTTTCTTTTAAAATATCTTTTCATGGTTTATTTATCTAAAATTATAAAATTTATTAAAAGTTATTAGAATTAAATAAAATATAATTTTATATTGCAAATTATTATGGTTCAATAACTAACCATATGAATTTTCCTTTCATTAATCAAAATTAAATATAAGCACTCACAAACTACATAAAATTAAATACAAAAATTAAATAATCAAATAATATATCTACAAAATAAATAAAAAAAGTGAGACTCACAATTTCAAAATATTATTTGACATCCAATACTGTTTTCTATTATAATTATAAACCCAAATTACCAAATTAATAAAAAAATATTTAGACATGAAATATTTAAAAACTTAATGTGGATTGAAAATTTCTTATAATTGAAGCTTAGGTGAGTTGTTTTGAGTGAGTGAAAATATAATCGAAGGATTGAAAAGAGGAAAGGCTTGAATTTTAAGATAAGAAAGTAACTTGGGTTTTGAATTTTTTAATAAAATTTGAAATTATAAAAAAAAAAATTTATCTTCGCTTATAGTAATTAAACATTAATACATAAATTAAATTTTTATAAATCAATTTTACTTGGAGTCTTAGACCTCACTTTTTATAAAATTACAAAAAAAAAAAAGTTCACTAATATATTAATAAAATTCTAGATAAATTATATAAAAACTAAAGCATTTAAAGAAGCAGGTGACAACACTCTCCCCAATGTGGGTCCGTCCATGCATTTAGCTAAGGCTGGCCCATAAGGTCATCTCTAGGGCACAATAGCAGGTCTATGTTCTCCTTAATCCTTATTATACTAGCTTATCCTTCCAATAGAGAGAAACGAAAAGTGAAAGAACCAAATTCCTTCTCTCACTTTGTAAACTGTTCATGACGCCCTTTTTGCTTATAATAGACTTGCAATCTACTGCATTGTCTAGTAATGAAAAGATAATTGAAAATAGAATATTAATTACTTTTATAACTCAAGTTATCAAGCTCATTCTTTGATGCTAATAATAATTTATAAGAGATGGCAATTAATTAAGAAGTAGTTAAGTACTTAATTCTTTTCAAATTCCACCCCTTTGATTCCATTCTTTAGTATATGATCACCATGCATACGTCAATGTGCTGAGATCAATATCGGCCCAAAAAGGAGCTCAGTATTCTTTCAGCCCAATGGGTTAAGTATTTGTTCCCCAAGGCCTAAACCTCAGATCTGCTATGATTTCTAAGCCCATTTCGACGCAAATTGATCAGACTCCTTGTGCAATTGTGCAGTGACAAGAGAGAAATGAGCTGATGGATAGTGTAATTTATCATCCAATCTAAAGATTATATTGAAATTTGTTTGTGTTCTAAATTAAGGCACTTACCCTTTAATTATTCAGAAATTAAGACTTTCCCTGTGATTCTTATAGAAGCTGAAAGCGTCATATATTCGTATAATTTAGCAATAGCAGAAAACAGTCCAAGGCAAAAAGGGTAGCCTAGTTTCTGTGGATGAGAAACACGAGAACAAGTGGGGGAATAGATGCCTAAGTACATATTGGAGTCCAGAGCAGACCTGTCTCAATTCAGACAGAATGCAGAGAACAGAATCTAATTCTCCAGCTACACACCATTGAGTTGACACTTGGATTGCTTCCTGTTTAATTGTCATTAGTATTATCACCTTTAAACCGATTCTTTGGAAGAAAAACTTGATACAAAATGAGCCGGTGAGCACAAACCTAATTAACATGACCAAGGGGCCCCGATGTTTTCTTCTTGATTCCTTGGTTTACGTCTTGCAAATGTTTGGTCTCATTCGTCACTCTAAGTAGTACCGCAGCCTCTCTTTCCTGTAAAGTAACTGAACGCCCCCTCTGGCCCAAAGAATTAGCCCTGCTGATCCATTTTCGACTGTACCAACCTCCATTTTCCTTAACCATGAGCATATGTCTAGCGTGCGACTTGGTGGGAGATGCAGGGTGCCTTGACTTAACGTTGGCATTGATCATGCCTCCTTTTGGAGTTTTCAGGAAAAGAGGAACTAAGGTTTGTCACTGTCCACTTCAAATGAACTTAATTTGATCTTCTGCCAACAGCCTCTTGTTTCTTCAGTATATACATTTCTTTCCGTTCTGTCTTTCATCTGTGATCAATACCCTTCATTGAAAAAATAAAAACAGGATTTTTTCCCGGACATGCCGCTAGCAGCTGCTACCTAAATTCAGACTGAACAAATGAAGGCAATGCCTTAAGGGATGGCAGGATTTAGTTTTAGTTTTAGTTAATGTACTCCCCTTGACAATGGTGCTTCTTTCAGTTTAAAATTCATTTTACTGAAGTTACCTCTAAAGGGTTAAGTATCTTTATGTCCAAGCTAGAGGCTAATATTTCCTGTTCAACGGCATCATATATATTTTATTAAGATGCATAGTCCACATAATCATCCTTTCTCTAAATAACTCTGAAGCTGCTTGGTTAGAGGATTGAACATAATCCGTCAGTTGCTGCAATTATTTATTTCAGTATTAATTCTAACTGAATATATAATCTTCTTTTATTTCTTTTAGCTTCTAAAAACTAGATTTCGTTATGCAAGTGATGAACCTAAGATAGAAAAGGAAGGTTATAAATTTATAATGGCAGTGGGGAAAAAGTATTTGGTGAAGCTAATTCCTTCTTTCTTTTCTGATATTGCAGAGTGAATTCTGGCTCAGTATTTGCCTGACCTTGGCATTGTTCGTGCCAGGGAGCATCTATGCTTTCACCATCGTTACATCCAAGGAAAACAAAGGAACAAAATAAATTGTGATTCTGGTATCTCGCGTTCTTTCCCCCTGTTTGGCCATCTTTGATTTAATGGAATTTGTTTTCCAACTGCTCTGAATTCATTTGCAGTCAATAGATTATGTGACTAATAGCAGTAACGTAGAACCCATTCGGCCCCAATTTGAATGGATTTATGGGCCTAAATTCAATCAGGTGATAGCTACAGACAAAGGATTTACCAAATCAGTGTGACCCTGTGCTTTGACGTTTTCTTCTTGGAACCGTGTTATTGGCATGTTTAAGCATTAAGATGTTAGA
This sequence comes from Theobroma grandiflorum, assembly GCA_036013995.1. Lineage (NCBI taxonomy): Eukaryota > Viridiplantae > Streptophyta > Magnoliopsida > Malvales > Malvaceae > Theobroma > Theobroma grandiflorum. Next base: position 5,553,178 of record CP142130.1, read on the forward strand.
AAGAGTATATTCTAAACATCAAATATCACCGGGAATCAGGGATAACATAAAACAAAACAGAAGATTGCATTGAGAAGCCTTCGGACCAAAAGCATTATGATAGAAATTACAATTGCATCACAAGCACTGCCCTATGTATGATTCTAATAACAAGCAAACAAAACTAGGAAACCCTTTAAAACGACTTTTGATGTTCACAGTCTAGGTTAGGTCCGGTATCAACGTTAAACAACTGAGCATATCTCTGAAAGTATCCAATTCGATCATTTACACGTCCATCGTTGGCTATTCCACACTCAAGCCCACCGTTGATTATGTTGGTCACCAACCCATATCCAGCCGTCCGGTTAGCTGCCAAGTCGGCTTCCGTGGGGACATATTTACCAACCATGACATCGTGGCAAGAGGGTTTTGGCTTCTGCTCGGTCATCCAGAACCAAAGAGCAGTTTTGAATGCAATCAAGGAGTTATTGGCTACTATTTCTGGGTTCCTTAGCCCATCAAAACCCAACGCCTTGCCAGCTGGTCCATAATTGAAATTCCTGTTTAGCAATAACGATGTAATCAGTTAAAAAGCTTTGCCTTTGAGGTCACTGAAAAACGATTTAAGGAGTGCAACGTGTTAGGAAAAGTGTAATATTACCAGGACAGTTGAATGGGTCCTCTTCCTTTGTAGGATTTTCCAGGGTAGCAAGGCCATTGTTTGTTGGTAGAGTCACAGTAGTTGCTTTGAGGGCTCACTTCCTCTTTGAAGCACAAACCCCAAGCGTATGGTCCATCGGGTGCAGTAGCCCATCCGCCCGTCGTCTCGTGGGATATTTGAGCAAGAAAAGCTGCGATTTCACGCTTCCTAGTGACTAAATCCCCAGTGTTTCCGAATCTTGGAAAACACTTTGTGGCTTGAATAAAGGAGTTGTAACTGTAGAAATTTCTGGCGGGGCATGCATTATCGTCCTTGTGTAGGAATATAGAAGCAAAGAGATCTTCACTGATCAAGTATGAAATGGCTGGGAGTCTTCGAGCTTCAACTCCATTTGATGCAAAGGAGAGGAGAATAAAGCAGAAGATTAATGAGAAGGAAACAAGAGAAGAGGATTCCATAATTGTTTCATATGTGGGGAAATGATGAAGAGACTCCTATTATTTATACATTCACGTCCTCCTGAAATTGCAGACGGCACGGCGGGTGTTTTTTCATATACGACAAATGAAGTCAGCCGTCCGAGTTTTGACTTGTTATAAACTTAAAAAATCCATCGATTTTTCTTAAATTAGGCAATAATATTGGTTTGCTGACCAATGGGATTGAGAAATATAGCTAATTAAATTTTTTTTTAAAAAAAACTCATTTTTGACTAGTCAATCCATTAAGATGCTTGCAAGAGTTGACCAGGGCACTGTCATCGGCTGATACAACTAGCCTCATTCTCATATCTAGTGGCAATGTCGACACCGCGCATATGACTTTCATAAGTTGGAAGTAAATTATAATAAAGAATTTTTTCGGTTTATTATCAATTAAGTGTTTATCATAAAATTTTTAAAGTATAAAATCAAATCCATACTCTTCTATGAAGAAAACCATTATCAGGATTTAAATTTTATTTATTTTTAACTTAAATTTCTAAACTTTTTGTTGTATGAACATTTCAATTTTCAAGTTGCATTTGACATTAAGGGAGAGCTTTACATTTCTTCAGCATCAACTAGGAATTTGTTTGCATCCGTGTAAAAGGTGAGTGCTCGAAGATGTACTTCTGCTAAATGGTAGTAGTAATTGGTAAAGATTGGGTTGGGGACGTACAAGACCCGTTAAAAAAGGTTCACTATTTCAAGCATTTTTGTAATTTTGACCGGTGATGATGCAATGGAATCAAAGTTTTTAAAGTAAGTTTGGTGAAAAGTTGACTTGCTAAAAGCCCAAAATGGTTGGAGTTATCCGGAATCAGTCGTGAATCAGAGAAGAACAGAGTTTACGCAAGAACCATAAGAGAAAAGCTCCTCTACAGTCTACCCCCTTTCATTATCTACATCAAGGCTCCTTCCTTCTCTTTCCTTCAGTTTATCATTGGTATACATGGAGAATTTAGGTAGTTACAGGCCGTATTCAAGCTTTACTGCAGCAAGTAATGGATTCTTTCTCTTTTTTTTTTTTTTTGTCACCTTTTTCCCGTTTAATAAACTGTTTTTTAACAAGTTCAAACACCCAACGTTTTCCAAGCAAAGACGAAATGGGTTCACCTGGAGGAGGAAAACACACAAAATCCTAATAAAAAAAGAGAGAAAAAGAAGTTGTGAACATAATAATTGGACCAAGCCCTAAACATAGTCATCAAACGAATCCCACCAAAGGAATTGGATTTTCAAGAATCAGCCCCAGTTGTTCAGTTATATTCCCACAAGTCCTGCCAACAGGGCTCAAAGAGGCGGCGGATTTGACTTCTTCATTGATTAATACGTAAAAGGACGCGCCACTAATCAAAGTTTTCCCAACACAGCTCGTGTTGAGCTTATTTAGGCCTTTTTCTTTTGGAATGAGAGCCCAAAGTTATGGTAGAAGAGCGGCCTGCACCCGAATCTTCTATCTGGGCTGAAAATGGATTACCCCACCAGCAAATAGGACCAGAAAATCGTTAGCCGCTCAAAATATTTCATTCATTCATATTTCCCTCTTGAAACTCCACTAACCCCCGAAGACTAACAAGAGAGCTAGAGGGAAAGGAGCTAGCGAGGTTAGGACTTTTTACGCTAAACAAAAGTGGTCCTGTCTTTGTAGAGTTAAGACAGAAATAAAATTGGTTTGGATAATGAAAGAAAGTTGGTTCCATCTTGACAAAACAGGGGAAAAGGCCCATCCCAACCCATCCCATCAAGGAGCATAGTTGAAAGTTTTGAATGGAGTAACGTGGGAGTTAAATTGCCTTTTATAGAGTCATCTCGTCCCATCAAAGACCATTCTTCAACACTTATTCTAAGCCCAAACAACCCATCTGTCTGCCTTTATTGCTTTCTGCTAAAATCACTTTCGTTTTCTCTTACCGAACCCTACTTGCGCTGCATGCCATCTCTCAATACCACACAGGCTAATGCAAAAACTAAAGCAGAAATTTTTTTATAACCACGCGCGCCCACATCCTTAATTAGTCTCGTAATTAATGTTTTGCCCTTTTTCTTTTTCGACATTTTGTTGGAAAAACTTTTCTGATTAGATCAAAACTTGAAAAAAACAGTTCGATTATATATCAAACTTTCAATGGGGTTGTGGTCCCTTTGATTGTTCCCATATGAGATGGAGACTTCAAACAGTGGAGAAATGTGTTTTGTGTGGAAGATGAAGATGTGCCGACTCTATTTGAAATTGAATTTACAAGTCAAAGAATTAATTGAAATATATATATATATATATATATATTTAGAAAGTAATTTTTATTAATTAAGCATTAATTAATATTGGCTCCATTGAAAGGTGCTACTGGCTGTCCACTCCCTTGGTGGCACGTCTTATTTTGCTCAACTGCATATCAAACATTCATACTTGGAACCCAACTAGAATTACGAGGTCCATGTTACCTTTTTTCCCTTTATATCTGAAGATTAAAGTGAAGTAATTACACAATCTATCCACCCCATCAATCAGTAAAAACAACATTGATTAACAGTTTTTACTCATATTCTCTACCACTAGATATTTTGCTTTTGCTTGCGCTTTTGCTTTTGTGTTATTCATCTGAAAGAGAATGCTTTTTTTGTTTTCTTTGGGTAATTTACGTGTGAAATGCTTTACTCTAAGCTCAAGCCTAAAGCTGAGCTGAAAAAGATTTTGGAGAGCTGGGTTAGGTGAGTCACATCCTCATCCCAGTGCCATTTTTCTACACACACAAACAAAACAAGCATGGAAAGGGGGAGAGCGATATTGAAAAAATTCAATTATTAAAGAACAAAAATCAAGAGGGGGCTTCAAAGTCTACAAGCTTGAAAGAAAGTGAAAACCACCCAGCCTTTGATCATCATCTTACGTCCTTATATATAGTTTGCAGTACCTCTCTCTCTCTCTTCCGAGGTCGCTCCGTTTTCAAAGTTGCGAAGAGGAGATTGGCCTATTTGATAGCTAATCCTTTCAAGTTTGGTCCCATGGGAGAGCGTTACTTTTGGGATAAAATAAAGTCAGCCTCCCATTTGCTATGAGAAAACGACAACAAAACCTAAAACAGAAGGAAAAGGAAAAGCACCTCTTTGTCAGCTTCCATCACGTTGGATGAGTTCTACACGGAACAAAAGCCTTAACCGTATAACTATTTCTCCCCCTCTTTTCCGACCCTGAAGACCTGTCCATTAATTAAATTAAATATACTAATAACTCGAATAATCCATATATATAAAAAGTTTGTACGTGCAACCTAGCTGATTAGCTAGCTTGAGGACTCCTCATTTCTTTTCTTTTTCCAGGCACTTTATCACCAGCATCATGTTTCTTTCTGTCTTTTGGCCAATTATAAACTATTTAACAAGAGCTAGGCATATATATCAAGGATTGCTATAAACAGAAATATGGAAATGAAAGTGCAACAAATATTTTTGTATAATTAATTATTAATTTCCCTTTTTTAAATAAACAAACATGGGACGAAATTGTAGTTTTGGTTCGTGTATTGATAAATACATAATGTTATTGCTTTGGGTTTCGAAGAAAAGAAAACCAAAGAACAATTCTCAGCTTGAATCGGGGATAAAATTAAGATACCAATGATATATATGAGCATGCATAGTTTTGGTGTAGTGTCTAGAATCTAGATATGTAAACGTCATGCGAACGTAGGTTGACCTAAGTTTTGAGACAAAAGGCCAAAACACAACTGTAGGGTGGGGGGCGCTGTTCGTCTATTCTAGACTCTAGAGTGTGTTTAGGGTTTTTACTTTGTAAGGAGCTGTCAACGTGAGTAATATTCCTCGCTACCATTTTCTGAGTTTTTTTTTTCTGTGAAAAAAAACTTAATTTTAATTATTATTTTAAAAATAATAATGAGACAAAAGAAACAGCTAGTGTTAATGTACACGGGAAGCCCGATTTTATCCTTTTTTTTTTTTTGGTTGGGGAAGAAGAGACGAGAGGGCGGGGCCGAACGCGTGGGCAAAGGTGGTTCCGTCATCCTGGGTTGATCACTTATTTGTACTTATTTGGTTATTCTAGCCGCTCCCACTCGGCTTTGGCTGTGCTTTCAGTGCCAGCCAGCTACAAGCGCCGCTCCACCATTAATGTGCTTGCTTGGCTTCAATTTTCTTTTGTTTTTCTCTTTGATGTTTTGACTCAAAACCAGAAAGCTAGTAAACCCACGATGCATCACGCATGTGACTTCCCCTTCCTTCACGACCTCATTATTGGGATATATTCCTTGAATCTTTTTTCCCAGTTACCAACTACAATCTAGGTGCCTAACTTGCCACCATATGAACCTATACAAGACGGCTACATTATTATATAAAAATATAAAATAAAAATTGGGTTTCCAACTGTTCTCTGAAATTTAATATCTTGCTTCTGCTGCTGAATTTGACGTTCATCACAAAAATGATGAAAACTGGAGATTTCTTTTGGATGCTAGTAATAACTACTGCGTATCACACATGTTCCGAGATGATCAGTAATTGCTTGACAGATTATAATTAACCATTTGATTGATGTAAGCTGATGTGTTGGTCACTTGATGATTGCCGAAAAGTTTTGGCCCTTTTGATTACTATTTTTAAAGGAAGGATTATTAATCGTGTGAATGAAAACTCTGTGGACTTCGTACAGAATTTTGTCAGCTTAATTTCTCTGTCTCCCTTTTGGTTGGAAAAAGTTAACAGCGCTTTTGAACGATCCAAATTTAATTACATATAGAATTAAATAAATAAAAAGGTTGCTTTCAATTAAAACTCCAGGAAGGAAACAGAGAAAAGCCCTCATTCAACATCAGCATGCAGCTGGGTGTGTCGACGAAAAGATCGAGTTGGCAGGCACGACGTAATCAGGGATGAATACTTCCAGGTTTGAAAGGCCTACAATTTCAAAATAATGGACAAAGCAAGAAGAATAGGAGATTACCCTTTTAAAATTGTTTAGTTTATCATTGACTTGAAAGATATCCTTCACATGAAAATTAACATTTATATTAGTTAGATCTAGGCCTTGTGATTGTGTAAAGCTGGAGACAATCTGATCATTCTCAATATTTATATATGTTTTTTTATACATAAATCAAAAGAGGGGGACCTTCCAGCTGTGGTTCTCACAATCAAGGGGGCATCTTTCTACCATTGACCAAACTTTTCCACTTATTGACTAATTAAACTGAGATTTTTATATATAAAAATATGGTGTTGATTACATGATATCTCTACGTTGACAACAACATTTTAAAACTGGAAGAGGTGGTGTATATATATATATATATATATATATACAGAGTGTAGTGATTTTTCTTTTATTTTGAAGACAAACTTAGAAATTTAATTATGATTTATGTGTTATTAATCTTTATGTTTCAAAAACGAAATCCAAATATAGCATAAAGCTCTAAAAGAGGAGAAGCTAATATCCTGATTCAAATGCTATAAGATTCTCAAACGAAAACTAGCTAAAAGGTAGTAGCAATTAGCAGCTGGAAATTCAAGTACTTGAAAAATGTTTTGGAAAATTTGAGGTTAATCCATGGCATGGATGGGAGAAAGGAGAATCGAATAGCATTAAAAGTAGTATTGATTCCTCACTTATATTTGGTTGAAGAGCTGAAAGCGGTTTATTCATTAACCTTACAATATTTCATGTTTTAAAATCAATAGGGAACTTAAATTCAAGTTTAATATACACAGGTAAGGTAATTATCAACAAAAGTGAGAGAATTAAATAAATAAATATATATATATATATATGTGAGTGTATAAATAAGTATTTTTGAAATTAAATAGTTTGCCAGAATTTCTTTTATCAAAGAAAATAGTTCCATCTCTATCAAAGGAGAAATATTTAATGAACTCTTTCTACCCAATTTCCTAATTAGGTGAGTGAATGGTCTATTTTCTGGCCACTAGGAAAACATAGCTTCAAGACCAGGCATTTTACCACCAACTTTCAGTATACTCCAAATGAGAAATACCACTTTTTCTTTCATTATTCCCAATCTACAAGCAATTAGTTTGTAGAAACTTAGTACCATAGTAAGGTATTGTTTTATAATCCAATTTCCTCCAACAATGATATATAGTTTCTCTAGTAATTTAATCTTACCTTAATTAAATATTAATCATAATTTGGAAGCAACTTACTCCAAACAATGCACATTTTGTGGTAGCATGGTGAGAACTTGGAAATTTTTGGCAACGATTTTTCTTCGAAGCTTATGAGAAGTGACACCATTTATTTGTCTAATCCTTGTCTCTTATTTATCTTCATTCTTTTTTATATAATTATTTATCATCTAATTGATTTTTTTAATTCTATATATATATATTTTTTAAAAATAGTTTTATTGAAACGCAATTTTTCTAGGATCTAAAATTCTTGAAACAGGTCATCATTTATTAGGTTGTCCAGAAAACGAGAGAAGCTTCATTTAATTTTTTGAAAATTTAATTATACATCATAAAATTTTAGTGATTTCTTAATTACTTTTTTTTTTTTTCCACGGACTTCCCTTCAAATGACTTAAAAGTATTGCACTTTTAGCCACGACTTTAAAGTCGGTATCGTCTAAACTTAAAACCACAGAACTAGCCGCTACTTTTAACATTTTTTTTTTCAATTAGGGGAGTGGGGAAGCCGCTACTTTTAAGTTGCGGTCTAGGTTATGGTGACGACGTAAGACATTTTCAGCCTCCACGTTTAGCGTTGCCTAAGGCAGGATTTCTTGTAGTGAATATTAACTTGAAAGAAAAACAATAGATTCCACTTAGCAATGCTTAAAAAAAAAAAAATAGACTACTTCCTACCACGTTTCAATTATTTTTTTGTTTTTGAACTTGTCAATCAATGTGTTTTATGGAAATATATTTATATATATATATATATATAAAATACTTGAGAAGTTGAATCACATTGATTGCTGATGAATAAAAAAAGTTCAACTATCCGTTTTCATAATAGCTGTTATAATTATTGGAATACAATTGTCATGCGTATGCACATTAATATATTTTTAGTCCATCTATTATATTTATATATTGTAATGTTAACCAAAGTCAATATAAAATTTAGGTACCGTGTACACATAAATGAATTCTCTAGAAGATTGATTGAGATTATAATCTAGGTAACACTATTCAAGTGATACAAAATGATGAGTATATATATAAAATATAATTTAAAAATTCTCTTTTATATCGTTAGAAAATTTTTATTCTCATCTCCTCATATGTACTAGGGATTTACTTTAGAAAAATTGGGATTGCTTTCTAACTCATGTTCATCATGAAGCCAATCAGTGTGCTGATCGAATGGCCACGCACTATAAAAGTTTACATCTTGATCTACATATCTTTGATTTTCCACCATCTTATGTTAGTTCTTGTCTTTTGACAGACACGTTAGGCGTTTTATGACCTAGAATGATGTAATTGATTATTTAGTATTTTCTTTTTATTAAAAAAAATAATTCTAAAATTTGTCTCAATAGGTGTCACATATTATCGTGAGATGTTTACGTATTATTGTGAGATGTTCACGGATAAATTTATTTATTTCATTGGCTTGTCGAATACGTCAAGGCACCTGTTTTGATCTTAGAGGACATTTTTAATTAGTTTCTTCATTTTCTGGTTTGGTTATGCATTTCTACCGCTTAAAATGATAGATTTTATATCTATTATTTTCAAATGAAAATTTCAATCATGGTTTTCCAAAAACAAAAAGATATCATATATACTTTCCTATTTAAAGAATTGAATTTGAAACCCTCTTATTCAAACAAGAGGGAATGGTTTGTTTTAATTTTATAGTAAGATTTATTATGCCAATTTCAAAATAAAAAGCGAACAGTCAAACATGCATCCACTTGGAAAGAGACACATACTCAAAGAGTGAAAGAGTACTTAAGAAGTGCCTGCTTGCTACTATTTGGAATATGCCGACTTCTAGAGGTATAGGCAAGCACCCCCACTTTCCACTACGTTCACGTGTTAAATTAAACTTCATTAATTTTTTTAAAAATAAAAGAACGAGATTCAAATTTTATTTTTTTAAACAGAAACATCATATATAAATGAATAAAACAAATATTTAAATTTTATTAACTTCTTTATAAAATTTGCAAGCAAATAAACACATTTATGACTCTTTCTTTTTGTGAAGGGAGGGAGAATATAGGACAAACTTTTGTGTACCTATGGAGGGTTATGAGTTTCAAGTAACCCCATTTATCAATGACTTAATTCATGACTTGTAAAAAAAAAGGTTCTTTCTTTCTTTCGTTTTTTCCTTTAATTGACTTGGGAGGACAGAAAAAGTATTTTAGTAAAGTTTGCAGTTACAATAAATGGACGTTGAATGATGCAAAAGCAAAGAAGTTTTGCCACGGTATCAAATTAATGAACTTTCTAGAATCTTGACTGATTACAGTACCCCAACAATTCAGTTATCAAGAGATGAGCTCTTAGTTCGAAATTGTGGAAAGAAGGAAGAAACCACACCTCAGATATTTGGGAAAAAAAGGAGTAACTTGGTAGCTATAGCTAGGACCATTTTTGCACATAATTTGGTCTTCCGTTGGAATCAACCCAAGGATGACTTAGTAGAAGTCAAAAGTTTTTGCTCAGTCATGATCCTCTTTTTTGCCCTTTCTTTCTTGCCCATTTCCCATATCGACATTCATTACATAATTAGTAGGCTAATTAAACTCGACTAATTAACTTTCAGTTCTTTAGATTTATCATGCCTTTGGAAGAATCTATTACTTCTAGGGGCGACTAATTCTTACCACCAGCAATTTGTACAACATAATTGCATGAAGGGAAGGGAGGTAATATATCCATTTGTGGTGACACATGCCTATTTGAAGTTGATTGATACCGAAGAGCAATAATTCAATTGTACAATTATGCCAGGGGTTCTGTTAACTAATTCTTTTTCATTATGGGTGTTCAACCCTGTTAATTGATTTTGATTGGCCTAGTTTTAAGTTTCACCCACTCTTTTTCCTTTTTCTTCGTCTCTTGTTTCCCTTTTCTCATATATATGATATTCCCATGATGAGGAGTTTCTTTCATCTCCCATATTCCTTTCACACTTTTTTTTTTTTAAAAAAACTCATATATCATATTCATTTGACCAATATAAAAATAAATAAATTTAAAGTATGCAAAATTTGATTTATTTTATGCTCACATCAATTATCATATAAACAGAAAACTAAAATTTATATATCAGTAAAAGGGATTGATTTATGTAAAAAATGTGGTTAAAAATGGAAGCACCGGTAAACACATACTAATAATATTCTAGGGAAATGAAAGGGATATATATAAATGGGGTAATTAGACTAGGATTAAAAGTTGCAAAGAAATTCAATGAGACCAAAACGTAGGTGGTTGAGTACATGTAGGGCAGCAAGGAGCCGAGCTAGCCAGGTGAGCCAGTATCCGGGGGAGGGACGAGGACTGATCCAAAAAATGACGTGGGGGCCCTGGCTTCGTAAGTCAAGTGGGATTAGGTATTCTCCCCTAGGTGGACCCCTCCCCTTGTTTCCTCATTCTTCTTTTTATTTTTTATCCCTAACCACCGTCAGATGGAGCCGTGCCGTCAACTTCGTTGACCTGGAAACGACGCCCCCACGTGGACCGCCCGTACCCTATCTCTCTCTTTTACACTAAAAACGCTACGTACCTCTATCCTCCGTTATCTTTAACGCCATTCCGTCTCACAGCCCTCACCCATCGTTTCACTCCTTGCTTAGTCCTACCTCAACCAGAATTTGCCACGTCGCCCTCTACATCAACTGTTACGTCATATCTTCCGCGAAAAAAACGGCTGGTCTTCGCTTACTCTTTCTCTCTGATAATCCCTTTCTTTTATTTTTTAATCTTTTTTGGACCACCCCTAAAGCTAAGTCATTTCTCTCTTCTTTTTTCTTTGGCGTTCTTAGTGATTTAGTATATAACTGATATAGTGAAAATACTCTTTATTCTTGTTGAAAGCTTGAAAAAGCTCCATAACTACTCCTCCTCTCTTCTCTCTCTTTATCTTTCTCTTTCTCTCTTTCTCTTTTTTTTTTTCTCTGTCTTTCTCCTTTAGTCATGGAGAAGCAGCACCGTCGAGAATTGACGTTCTTGCGCTCTGGTGACTTCCTCCGGCCGAATTCTGGTGTGCCTGATCGTGCGCTTGATGATTCTAGTGATCATGTTAAGCCAACCATCAAGGAAATGGATTTCTTTTCTACAAACAATCAACCACATGATCCTCCTCAAGAGAGCAAGATTAATAATGGATCATCTTCCTTGTTTGACTCGGGTGTAAACGTAAGGTTTTGGGTTATTATTAATTTTTTTATTATGTTTATATGTTCATTGAACCTATCGGGTGATATGGAAATACTAGTTGGAATTATTATGGAAATTTGAGTTTACTTCTCATTGACTAAAATTTTGTTGTTCAGACTGGATTAAATCTTCTCAGCTCAAGCCCGAGAGTTTCAAGGACAACTAATGAAGAGAAACCCAATTCTGAAGTGAGTTTTCCGAAGAGAAATTTTTACATGAAAAACGTTTTACCATGTAAATGTTTTCATTTCTTTTTTATTTGTGAGCTTAAACTTATTAATGGAAAATTGGGTTTTCAGATGAGTGCTCTTAGAATCGAGTTACAAAGGTTACACGAAGAGAATCGGAGACTGAGAAGCATGTTGGATCAGATTACCAAAAACTACAACGAACTACAAGGTCAACTGTTCATGGCGGTGCAAAAACAGGCACATGGAAATCAGGGAGAACAGGTGAATTTAAGTTTGATTAAGTTACCATAAGGTCAAGCACACCAGATTCGAATATATACATCAGTTTGCTAGGTGATTCCTGTGGTTTAAATTAGAGTAAGAGAGGGTTTTTATTATCCATTAAAATTTAACAGTATGATATGGATATTGGATGTTTCTTTTTTTTAATGCGTAAAAAATTGGTTAACGTGCTTCACTAGAATTGGAAAGTGTGCTCTCTTGATCCCGTATCATCTTTTTTCAATATCTTATTCGTAATATATCTTTGCTAATCTCAGTTTTCGCCTTATTGTTATGCAAATTCACATTGAAGTTTGGACTCCTTCCTATCTTCGAAAAGAAATTTTCAGTAAATTTCATACACAGTTATTCAATCCCCCAATCTATATGATTCACCGTGTGCCTGAAATGGTCTTTCTAAATGATAATAGAGTAAAGCCTACTGAAGAATAGGCGGCGTTTGCTCAACTACTTGCCTATTTAGGCTTGTTTGCACCCCCTCGTGTGCACTTTGGACAGCCTAAAAGGATATTTTCCTCTTGCTTCAAAACAGTTTAAAAGACCCCCGATGATTCTTTGAGAAAGATAACCTATGTATCTATGTACTTTCACCGTTTCTCTCATTTTACAAGTTTACGTTAAACCAGTTAGAGGGGTGAGTGAGACAATCTGGGGATTAGCATAAAGAGTACTACCATAAACATTTTGCCGTTTGATATTTAGAGGTAATGAAGAGTGGTTGATAATTAAGCCCATCGCATTTTTCTTCTCTCACTGAGGAAATTCAAGATCCAGGGTTAAGACTAATCAAATGGTTGGTTTTCAAACAGAAGGGTGCAGTTAATGGCATGTCAAGTCTCACGGTGTCAGTCCAACAATTCGTGGACCCACGATCATCGGCTGCCTTGGATGTCAATGCACCTACGGCATCTGACGACAAGACGCAGGAATTGTCAGCATCCCCAGTAAACACTATGGAAGTCGTGTCAAAGGAACGCGACCATCAAATGACTCGAATTCCAGGAAAGCACGTTTCTGTTGAAGATGGTACTGATCGAACGTCTCAAAGCTGGGGGTCGCCCAAGAGTCCAAAGGTAGAGCAGTCAAAGAATGAAGAGCAAGTCTCTGAAGTACCTTTCAGGAAGGCCAGGGTGTCGGTTCGAGCGAGATCAGAAGCTCCCTTGGTAAGGACTATTTTGCTACTGTACAATTTTAATTCCTCATTTATGCGAAAAAACTTTGAAGAATATGTCGAAATTAACGATGGATCTTATTTTTGTTTGGCGCAGATAAGCGATGGATGTCAATGGAGGAAGTATGGTCAAAAGATGGCCAAGGGCAACCCTTGTCCACGCGCCTACTACCGTTGCACCATGGCTGTTGGCTGCCCGGTCCGTAAGCAGGTACTTGTCTTTCTCTTCTAGTTAATATTTTTTATTTTGGTAATAAGAAGAGAGTTAAATGGGCTCTATTATTCTGAAAAGCCTTCAACTACTTAAACCTTAACGTCCTTTTAACACTTCCAACTACTTAAACTTACCGTATTTTCTGACAGGTGCAAAGATGCGCTGAGGATAAAAGCATTCTCATAACAACATATGAAGGAAATCACAATCACCCTCTTCCACCAGCAGCCACAGCTATGGCTAACACTACGTCAGCTGCAGCAGCCATGCTACTATCAGGTTCAACCACGAGCAAGGATGGCCTATCGAGTTCGGGCTACTTCCCTTCCTTACCTTATGGATCAACAATGGCCACCCTGTCTGCCTCTGCGCCGTTTCCCACCATAACCCTTGACTTAACTCAGGGCCCAAATGCTGTTCCATTCTTACGTCCCCCGCCTTCCACAGCTACATTTCCATTACCGTTGCAAGGCTATCCGCAGCTTTTAGGGCACTCTATGTTCTCTCCCACCAAGTTATCTGCATTGCCGGTAACGCAGTTAGGGCAACGTCCTGCTTCCATGGTTGACACAGTTACAGCAGCCATTGCTTCTGATCCGAATTTCACCGCAGCCTTAGCTGCAGCTATTTCGACAATTATGGGAGCACCACCGAGCAACAGTGGAAACACTATAAACAATGGTGGGAATAGCAATGCCTCCAATAGGGTGCCTGGTCTTCCAGGATCACCACAGCTTCCACAGTCTTGCACCACTTTCTCCACTAACTAGCTAGGGTGATAAGCACTTTTGGTTCTTCGCATTCTCAGGTTGTTCATCACTTTTTTGCATAACCTTTTGCTTGGTAAGTAGACAGTTTGAGCGAAGAACCCATCTTTTTTATGATCAGAGCAGTAGAATATATGGAGCAAGCTTTGACGTGCACGTTGATGTTGTTACACCTGATCCGGGTTATATGTAGAAGAATTCATCATAGCGAACTCTTTTGATCAACAACAGTGTACTGATGGTTGGTGGTTCGGGCTCGCAGTTTCGCGTCTCTATAGCCGTAAGAAAAGACTTTCAGAATCTGATCATTACCGCCTTTCCTAATCCAAATATTTCTATACTCTTTATTGTAGAGAATTATGATATGTTGTCACATGCAGTGTAAGCATACTGAAAGCTTAGAGTGGGTTGTAAGAATGAATTGGTGGACAAAATTTTTAAGTATTTCTTTTGTTGGGGATGATTTTGCTTTGTACATAATTAAATAAGTATGAAGAGATACACATGTATAGTGAAAGGGATTTATATAACTTTTGCAGAATTATATACTAGCAATTATTTGCTTGAGTTGAAGTTTTTGTTTCCCTTGTTTTAATTATTGTTTACTGCCATAACTTTAAAACATTCTATACATACTACATATATATATATATATATATATATATATATTGCTAGAGGAAGAAGCTTGCTAAACCCTGGCCAATTACTATTTTCTTTTTGGTCACTTGTAGTTGCCGGGCACTGTTTTTTTCATCTCTTAATTTGGAGCTTGTTGAGAATTGTAATTTGCTGCTTTTAGTCTATTTCTACCCATAGGAAAAGACTTACAGCAGCATTTTTTGGTTCTCTTGATGGAATGAATATACAAGTTGCTTTTCCAAGAAAAAAAAAAAAAACCCTTGACCTAAATCTCTAGTGTGACTAGAATGACCCATCAGCTAGTTAATTAATAAGGGCCTAATCTCAAGATCCTTTTTAATAAACAAAATATTGATCCTTTTTCACTAATTGAAAATAAATAGTCAGAATATTAGGCAATTATTAAGAAAATTGTACTTATTTAAGAAGAAAAAAACGAAATGAAGAAATGCCAGTCCTACAAGGTGTTTATTAGTTTAGTATAAGACTATAGCAGTCCAATTTTTTTTTCCTCGTTTGGTTGGCTTAGAAAGTAAGAGAACGAGGAAAATTAACGGAATTAGGTTTTTCCACAAAACTTGACTCAAAACTAACTCAATCCACCAATGTCAGATGTGAGTTAGAATTGATATAGTTAGAATCCAAAGAATAGTAGAGGGAGTATGGTTTATCATAGATCCTTATACTTATTTAATGATGCTTTTACCTTTACTTAACGTAGACTATTCAAACTTCTAAAAATAAAAAATGACTAAGGCAAGTCATATATATATATATATATATAAAATTTGTGTTTCATATTTTAATTAAATGATTAATATTGACATTTGACATCAAAAGGAATCAAATTTATACTTTATACGTTCACAACACTAATGAGCTGTAATTTTGACTTATATATAGTTGCTTACTAGTTAGGTCTTACATTTAATCGAATTCCTTTCTTTAACTTTTGAATCTCAATGCCTATTCTTCCTTTCATTTAATGCCTATTTGACTTATTTTTTTTCAGTTTGTCTATTTTTTAAAAGTAGAAGTTAGGCCAAATAAGATTTTTTAGAAGCTATTTAAAAAAAATATTTTTTAAAAAATAAAATTAAAAAAAATAATTTAAATTAAAGCTCCAAAGATGAGCTTTTTCTTTTTTTCTTTTAAAAATCCGTCAATTTTTTAAGAAATATTCCCCTCTCTCAATCATTCTCCCCCTCCTCTCTTTCTTCACCAACAAAGATTTTAATGTCAAGTACATCTTTTCATCTTTTCTCTTCTTTTTTAAGAAATTGTAGCATCATGATACGATTGCTTGTTAAATCAACAAAAATCTAATATTATTACTACTATACAAGTTTAAAAGTTGTTCCATTTCTTTATAGATTTTTTTTATTTTAATATCTAAAATTATATTTAAACTCGAAGCATATTTGTTTTTATTAGGTAATTGAAGATGATATCAATAGCTTTCATAATAATTTTAATCAAAATTAAAATTTATATAATTTATTTTACCAAACAAATTACCAAACAATTTTAGTTTAATTTTAAACGATATTATTTTTTATAAGAGCTTTGTAATCAAACATAAAAAGTAATTTTAATTATAAACTAGAAAGGGATATAGTTTTGGTGCTATGATTTTAGATTAAGCCTATGTTAAATGGCATTAATTGCTTAGCGGCATAAAGAAGAAAAAATAAATGTGTTCTACCAAATAAAGAGGGATGAAGAGGACAAATTAATCCACTTCTTTTGTCTTCCTATTTCTTTTCCTCTAGCGTTTTAATTAATTTGCTCCATTTTTCTGGTTTCATCTTTCAACGTATAGATATTGATATTTCTGTCGCCTTGTAACCTAAACATGGAAATATCTCCTACTCGTCCTGGCATTGATTATCGATCGTGAACCGGTTCTTTCCCAACTTCTCCAGAGTCTGACTCCAGCTAGCCAATCCGAGGAGGAGGAGGAGGAGCTGCAGAAGCAGAAGCGACATGAATGATATCGTACGAAACAATCAGGAGAAAGCTTGCTTATGTTGAAAATATGATCAGGGTTCACAGAGGAAACCTTTTTCCACACGTTTTCGTCAACTCAGGACAAAGGATTTCCTCAACAACATGTTAAACTGAACACATGGTTGTCGGTGTAGATAAGATTCCGTCTCCTTGCAAGTTACACCCGTGAGAATAAAGCACCATGCAGTGTCCAAGTTCAATGAATCTCCTTGGGTTTTATAACGAATCCGACCAGGAAAAAACGCCAGGTTCAACTAGGCACGGGGCTTTTCTTATCATCCAAAAAAAAAAAAAAAGATTCCCCAGTTGCACCTGAGAGACGTCTTTGGGCTCTAGGAAGCTCAGTTTCGAAGGTGCAATTTTATCTATATAAGCAGCATCATAACCGGTTTCGAGAGACAAATGAAAAACAAACCTAGCTAGCTATCCAACCCAAGAGGCAATATTAATGGCTTCAAGTCAGAAGTCGAGACGAAGAAAGAAACCGCACGTTTGGTGCCAACCTTGAGTTCCTCCAGATGCTTCAGTGCTTAATCTTTGCAGCGTCGTGCTTTCTTTGCAATTCGCTTTCGCATTAATGGGTTTTGTTGTTTTGGTTTTGGTCTATTTTTGCCTTTAAAAACATGGGATATTTACGCAACAGGTGATGCTTTGCTTTGGTAGTTACCATTTTGTTTTTATATACCAAAAGACCTTTTACTAGCTACCAATTTCTTTTCGGATATAATCCCTTAAAAGGGTATAGTTTCTTATTCAATGATGGGGTATTTTAATATTATGTGGATTGTTATTTGTTAATATCAAAGAACTCACTGAAGAGTTTGGAGGAACTCATGGATACTGCCAAATTTTCTTTCAATGTTGACGAAGATGCATTTGTCACAGAGTCTCAACTTGGAAAACTAGTTGATGTGATGTGAGAATCAACAGGCACCTGCGTCGCATGATCACATTGAGGACAACAAAAAAGAATACCAGTTCAAATCCCCTGCAACACCAGTGAAACCCATTGTCTCAAGTATTTGGGCCTTTTTTCACAATCTGGGTTTTACGGGCTAAAACTTTGAGGCCCATCCTTTGACCAATTAACCTAACACTCCCAAAGTTTCAACAGGTCAACATCATAGGGAATCTGAGTTTACAGCTGGCGGCCCATGGAATGTTTAGTCGTACTAATGCAATGGCCCCACGAACAAATATTTTGGCCTTTTCGGGCCCCTAATCATGGAAAAGGAAACGATGATGATGAACTCACAGCCGTCAGATGGGGCTAGATCTGCACCAAGAATGGCCGTTCAAATTTCAAACCGCCTTATCGACATTCGACCGTTGGGGGGGGGGGAGCTGTTCCTCAAGCTAAGCGTGAACTTCAAGGGAAAACATTGAAAAACACAAAACACATAAAAACATCTAACAAAAGAGAACTTTTCTGCTCTTTAGGACTTTGAAAGCAAATCCCATGGATTGCTAAGTAACTTAATTTAAATTAATTTAACGCACAAAGAAAAATCTGTTGTTGTTTGGATTCAAAAAGCTGCAAAGTTTAAGGCCATGAGGATCATGAGACGCCATGGTTGGCAGCGACCTCTCCATCCTTTACAGGTAAATGTCAAACTTAGACCCTTTTCTTTTATGGTCTTAGAATTGCTGACCATTTGTTTTCTGGATTGAAACTTTGAATTGAGTTGAAATTATTGGATTTGCAGATGGTGGGAATGGCGCTATACAGCTTTCTAGTTGTGGCCTTTTTTACATTTCTAGGCCTGTTGCTTGGAAACAGAATTGCAGAAATAATTGTCACAACTATCTTTTCCATTGTGGTAATCATCTCTAAGCAAAACGTTTGAACCTTTTTATTGGTTTCTTCTTATCAGTTTTGATAGCCCAAAACTCACTGAGAATTAATGATCTATTTTAATTTGGTTTTCCAATTCCAGGCACTCTCTGTTATGTTCCTGTTTATTAGGTGTACTGCTATTGACCCTACTGATAAAACCAGCTCTAGGAAGAAGAAAAGAGACAAATCTAAAGGGGTTTTGAAGCTCAATTACGGTTTCATATTGACCCAGATTGTTGTAAGGTTTTTTAGGAGGTGGGAGAAGAAGATTCTTAGGACTTTCATAAGGAGGAAGTATTTGGATCCATTGACAACCAATGTCCAAATGGAACCATTGCTACCATTTGCCCTTGTCATGAAAGATGCTGCAATTTCACCTGACCTTAAAGAGGATGACATCTCCTACTGTTCTCTCTGTGATTTTGAGGTTTGCATTTGTGCTAGTAACATTTTAAAAAAATAATAATAACAGATGGGTTCCCTTGTATTTTGTCTTTTAAAACTTTCTCTACTTTATCTTAGGTGAAAAAACATAGCAAGCACTGTAGGACTTGCAACCGGTGTGTTGAAGGTTTTGATCATCATTGCAGGGTAAGGACCGGGTTTTGAGTCTAATTTTGGGCCTTTTTTTTTTTGTTTCTATTTTCAGTTTGTAGTGTATTTTAGAAAGCAATTGCTGTGCATTTGATGTAGAGTCGCTTGTTTTATGTCAGTGGCTGAACAATTGTGTAGGGAAGAGGAATTATACGACATTCATTCTTCTAATGATTTTTGTATTGTTAATGGTAAGTGGTGTTTTGTGTCCTTCGATTGCTAGAGATCAACTATATTATGCTCCGTCTTACCTCTAAAGGGGCTTGAAATTCTATTTACCCTGACAATTGAATCTTTACTCTTACAGCTAATCCTAGAAGGAGGAACTGCTATTGCCATATTCGTCAGGTGCTTTGCAGATAAGAAAGGAATTGAGCAGGAGCTGGAGAAAAGGCTCTATATAGAGTTTCCTAGAGAAGTTCTTGCCACAGTCACAGTAAGTATTATCTTTCTTACATGGCAGCTATATTTGGAGTACAAATTCTGGTATGGGTTTTGTAATAACTCTTGGAACTATAACAGATTTTGTTGGCTTTGTTTACTGCTTATGGTTCGGCAGCAATGGGACAACTTTTCTTCTTTCATGTTGTTCTGATAAGAAAGGTAAGTTATAGCTTCCCTCACAGGATTAATTTGCAAAACCCAATACAGTAATTTGAAAAAATAAGATGCCATGTCAGTTTGGTTAGGTAAAAAATAGAAACATTGTTGTACTAAGTTATTTCAAGCTTCCCATCACTTGCTTCCTTCAACATCACCACTGCAACTTTATGCACATGAATGAGGCCCTTTCCCATGTGGTCAATTTACAAGAAAAGATGTGTTTCTGGTGGGAGTCATGTTCATTGAATTGTCACTCCATTATCATTCCGTTCCGTACTAGAAAATCATTTTGCATTTCCTATGCTGATGAGTTATATATTCCAATCATTACTGTAAAGCTAAGAAACAAGGGAAATTTTCTGTCGTTTTCATAGTGTACCCCATTTGTAATTTATAACAATTTCGAGCATGGCACCACGCATCAGCTAAACTTTGGCATGCATTTGTTATCTTCATGCCCCAGTCCTTGAAGAAAATTTCCTTACGTTTCTTCAGTATAGGATTCGAATTGTCACTATCTCAGCATGCGTGTCATTTCGAAGCCCAATGGAACTTTTCACTTTCGCAGTGCTTGCCTGTCCTAACAATTTGACATTTGAAATATAGTAACTATTATGTTCGTATGTACCCACATGCTAAGTTACTTAGCAGTTTTTAAGTAAAAGTGAGGACTTTGGTTGTTTGTTTTATTCGTGCTTTAACTTGAGTTGTGGCATATCTTGCTGCATCAATGCCTTTGAATGCAGTGAAGAGGGCTCGGAATCAAAGCCCTTAACTTGTTACTACACAGGCTTGAGCTGTTTAGTTCCATTGCAGCCTCAATGGTATGTGTTGATTCTTGTTACAGGGAATGAGAACTTATGATTATATACTGGCAATGAAAGAGGAGAACCAATTTACAGTAGACCCATTTGACGACTCAGATATCTCGTCAGATGATAGTTCTGATTTTGATTCACCTGAAAAACCAACATTTGTGTCTAGGTTTTTGTGCAGAGGACAGAGAACTCAGGTATATACAAGATATCCCATCTTAAACTTTATCTAAAGGTTTTGAGCAGGCTCATCTTACCGGTCAGTTACAATTTCAGAACCCATCAAGATTGTCCATACGAATTGATGGAGATCCTGAAGCTTCCACCTTAACAAGCAAGAAACAAGGGTTCCGTGTAAGCATTGACCCATGGAAACTGATAAATCTTAGCAGGGAGAAAGCTCTTCTAGCAGCAGAGAAGGCTAGAGAAAGGCTTATGAAACCAAAGCCAGCAATGGAACTTGATCCATTGAAGCCACTACCACTGGAGACAAAACGTGGCCCACTAATGAACCCAGAGAGAAATATAGCCAATTCAGGAACAGCAACAACGCCTCTCATTTCTAAAGACAGGCTTCCAGGTTCACCAGGAAGGTTTTCAAGCCCAAGGCGTCGATTTTCTGGTTCTACTACTATGTTCTCGAGTGTTATGCCATCACCAAAACAAAAATATAGAAGCAATTTCGATTTGAAGTTAACAGAGGTTTCCAAGGAGCTTGAAACATACATTTCAAGGCAAGTTTTATGTTCTGTTATTAAAAAAGATGGCAGTGAGGCATCTCCAAGATAAAGACGTTTGAATTTCAAGGTTCTCAGCCTCTGAGAAAGATTCGTTGGTTGCCTGTGTTCATTCTTGATGAAGCATCTCATCTCATTAGATTTACAACTGTATTTCATTTCTTTGTCATCTCTTTCACAGACTATAATTGGATACTCCTTAGATTATTCAATACAAATACAGTTGAAGAACTTGCACCTAACTTAGCACATGCATTGATGCAACGAATCTTGTACTGTACCAAAAACAAGGACAGGTCGGGCACTTAATTATTGCAGTATATTTCTTGAGAACTTCCTCTGCATAACCTTCCAAAGCATGGAAATTGCATGCAACTTCCCAGGAAACAGGCTGGATTGACCACCACCACAATGAAAGACACCTCAAGAAATTACACAGTTTATGCAAAATTTTCTGTGATTCTGTTTTCATTGAGCTTTTGAATAACTTGCCCTTTGTAACATACCAAAATTTAATATGTTGGGATTTCAGACTGCGACAAGCAAAAAAAAAAAAAAACCCAAAACCCTTTCAGAGACATACTCATCTATGCATTTTTCTTACAAATCACTCAATTATTTGTTACTGCACACAAAGTTACAAGAAACAATCTCTCAACACCATCTCACAAGTCAACAACCACTTATCAGCTACTCCAATCAACTTCTTATGTCGGGCATCATTTCCTTGGCGAGGTGATGGGCTGTTGTGTTGGGAAATGGCAAGAATCAAATTTCCAACTAAAAATTTCAAAACTCATGAAAGAGGGTGATTTCACCGTAAAGCAAATGCTATGTTTCCACTATTTACCAAGAAAGCAACCAAGAACCTCTGTTTTCATTACCTGAACTCCTCAAATGATTTGATAGACGGTAACAGTCTGAATAATGCTTCGGGAAGATACTTTCCTTCAGAGGTTCACAAGTTTCTGGGGAAACCAAGGCAGAGTATCCTCGAATATTAGAGCAGTTCCATGAAGGCTCTGAGGTTACATTGAGAGTAATATTCAATAAGCAAACATTACGAAAACTGTCCCCTTCTATGCCCTTGAGGAGGCCTGCAACTTTTATGTTATCTCCTATAACATCTTTAATCGTAATCCTTTCTATTACAGGGAGAGCATTTGGATCATAAAACTCATCTGGATGCTGAGAAAAATTACTATTGAACTTTATAGCTGTGTCTACACCAGCCAAAGTAACATTTGATATATAGATATTTCTCACATAACCACCCCTTCCGCGAGCTGTCTTTATTATGATAGCTGTGCTGGTATTGAAAAAATATATGTTTTCTGCATAAACTTCAGAAACACCTCCAGACATCTCACTTCCAATTGCAATCCCAGAGCCATTTCGATTGTGTCCAGTAAGCCCGCAGATGGTAATATTTGTGCTGGGGCGAGCAAATGAAATGCCATACTCATCCCACCCACTTTTGATGGCAATTAGGTCATCACCAGTGCTGATATAACAGTCTTCAATGCAAACATCATCAGAAGAATCTGGATGTATTCAAACATATCAGTAAGAAAGATGTGAGAGTTTAAAATGGAGTAGAAAATAGAGACAAGAATGTTGATTACACTTCGATACAATCATGTGTTACAAAGTAGAATCCTGTGTCTTGCAAAATTTGTTACATTTTAAAGTTGTTACAGCTTTAATTGCTTGCCATTGCAATCATTCAAGAATACTTATTATTGATGAATCAAACAGAATTTCCAGGTTCGCATATAGAACTCACCTGGATCAATCCCATCTGTGTTTGGTGAATCCAGAGGAGCAAGAATTGTGACATTCTGGACTGTAACATGGCTGTTCATCAAGAAAAATAAAAGTCTCAACTTAATTGATAAATGCTTTAACTCTTAATAGTTCTGTTCTGAAATGGTAATGTAAACACTTTAATTGCAACAAACAAGAAGAGCATGCTGACATTAATGTAGAGCACAAACCTGCAGTATACTGGGTGGATGGTCCAAAATGGTGAATTCAAGAAAGTCAAGTTTGTGATTACAACCCCAGTTGAGTTCATCAACTCAACCAGATGGGGCCGAGTATAATTCAGAGTTTTACTTCTGAACCAGTTCCACCAAACACTGCCTTGGCCATCAATAGTTCCATTATCACCTGCACGGAGAACCAATGGCATCAACTAATGAAATAAAATGCTCAGGGAAGAGCATTCTTCATTAATGTTACTAACCTGTTATTATGACATCAGTCAAATTGCGTCCGTATATGAGGCTTCGATGCCTTCCACCAGGTAACTCCCTACCTCGGCCATATGAAGGCAGAGGATCAACAACCGGCCAGTCATCAGAATTCTGAAACACCCAGAAGATATGCTATTATTCAATATGTGATAAGAAAACATCTCGAGCAGTAGGCTTACAACAGATGGGAATGCCCAGTTGAATTTGCGCATAGGCAGAAAAATATCATATAGTCTAGCAGCAGAGCATCAATGATCATAAATGAGATGTGATTCTCGCATTACTAAATTAGTATGTTCACCATATAGAGCATTGACTTGCTTACAGATAGCCGAATGCAAATTCTCCAGTGTCAACACGTTGATTACATAGTATTGTAACAACAGTTCCCATATACAAGAAAATTTCTAGCCAGAAAGAGATCATAGGAAAGTCCACGTGACCGGGTTGCAATGTTCTTTTCATATCTTAGGGGTAAATGTTCTTTTGATATAAGTTAAGGACTTACCTTTGATCCAAGAATTACTGCATCCTTATCTAACCACAAAGTTAGGTGACTGATGAGATCGAAGCTTCCTGTCAACCACCGGCCAGCTGGGACAAAAAGCTTGGCCCCACCTTTGTCAGCAAATGAATTGAGATAGAAGATGGCATTCTGAAACGCTTTCGTATTGAGAGTGACACCATCTCCAACTGCGCCAAATTCAGTAATAGTGACACTGTGAGGCCGAGTCTCGCCTGAGTTGGTCCGTTTGCAATGCAAGCTGCCCTTGACAGCCCATGTAGTATGACTGACAAATGCAAGTAGCAGAAGCACATCCAACAGCTGAAAAGAAATGATTTTAGAATTGATCATGAATGTTGAATCAGAGATTATGCAGCTTTCCTCCCCTTTATGCTTTAGTTATTGCCGATTGACCGAGATAGGTAGATATGGGCAATTTACTGATTAAGTAATTAGACAAGAATGACCATTCAACAAACTCGGAGTTCAAACAAAAATGAAAGCCAGATTAACAACAATGCCAATCAAAAGAAGTCTGAAAATAGGTAATGAGAAACATGCAAAAGTAGTGAGCGAGTAACTTTATCAACCAAGTCATGGATAATAAATGACTCACAGATTTCATGCCATAAAACTAGCAGATGGACAGAAAAGTCGATGAAGCTGGGCTACATTTTACGAAAAGGATATCTAAGCAACAACTGATCCCAAATGGAAGAAGCTAAATGCGTTTACTCACAACCACTAATTGTCTACAACACTCATAAAAGCTAAATAGAAGAACCATTTCGCTTATTTAGATCCCAACAATGTTCTTAATCAATTTTGTAGCGAGTGTAAATGAATTTAGATGAGTCAAACTGTTCTCCCATAACACATTTTGAACATTTTGTTCAGATCTTGTTCAAAGTTCAAGCACTTAGTGTTGTAGCAGAATGACTAGGGACAAATTAAGACCCATTCAACAGAGAAATTTTTTTTTTTTCAAAACAACAAAAAAAATATGAAGTCAAGGGCAGGAGAAGCAATGATCAAACAACTCACACTGAAAGATCTCTTCATATGAATGAGATCTGCAATTTTCCCCTTCAGCCCAAGCACCTAAGAAGGCAACTTGCAGATTCCACAAAGACCACACTCTCCACCTAAAGCCCTGTCCTTTTTATTTGATCAAAACAAAATAAAGACGAAGGAAAACACTTGGAAGAGGAGGAAGGGCTTTTTTTTTCTTTTTTATTTTATTTTTCTGATCAAGAATAAGATCCCCTTTCTCCAGCTAGCTAGCTAGCTAGCAATAAGGCAAGTGTGTATGTCTGAGAGTGTGGGTGATTAGATGGGTCATTGAGAGAACCACCACCACCACCCAAAGAAAAATCATTGACAGTGACAGTTGCTGCCCGCCAAAAATTAAGCAGTAGGTCCCTCTTATGTCTTCACCTGCTCCATTACTACTCTTTCTCTCTCTGTCCTTGCTCTATACACTAAACTGATGAGAAGAAATGAAGGATTACCCAGAAAAGTTAAAGCTTTAAGGAAGCTGAAAAAAGGTACAAACTCGATGAAATCGAAGGTGGGAGTGGTTGATAACCTAGTATAAATGTTCTAATAAATGAAGGGTGAGTGAGCTTTTTGGTGTCTGCTCTGGGCTTGTTTTTGTTTGCGTTTGACAGAAACAGAGGCACCTTTCCCTGTAGAAAGAGCTAGTCTTCGTAGTGGGGTTGGACTGGAAGAGTTACACTTACACACAGATTAAAACTCTTGCATGAGATAAGGCATCCTAGCTAAACTCGCTTTATCTCTGTCCGTTCATGTTCCTATCTCATTTCATGTGACAATCTTACTTACTTTAATTTGAGTTCGTAAAATCCGTCAAAAAGGTAATACATGCCAAAAAAACAAAACAAAAAACACCAGTAATTTCACCTCATCCATCATATATTCAAAACAGAGATTTCCATAAAGCAGTTTCCTTCTTTTTCTGTTTTTGTGTTTTTTACTAGTGGTTTCCAATATACATAAACTGATAAACCGAAGGCAGGACATACCTATGCATAAAACAAAAGAAAAAGGAGCTGGTAAGGAATACAACAAAGTTTTGATTTTGGGAAGGGACGTATAGTTCCTGCCAGGGAAGGCATTACAATTTGCAAGAGCAACGGCGTCGTTTCCGTTGTCCAACTTGTTTTTGTCGGGGATAGGCCCTTTTCGTAACTGACGAAGATGGATAGCTCATGGTATCGCTAATCCCGAGTTCATCGTTACATTAAAAAATTAAAAAATAATAATGATGATAAGTTGTGGGTCAAATTCTTCTTTAATGTTCACATGTGGCTTTGCTTGTTTGACCAACCGGGCTTGACCAGTTAAACAGGAGCCGAGCGGTTTAAACCAATGGGCTTGGTGAAGTCTCTCACAGTCACAGCACAGGCTTTGGAAGTAGGGACCACCTCCTTCTTTCTCTCTCCATGACTCGGGGGGTTTGATCGTTTGACCCCTAAAGGGAGTCCTTAACAATCCCATTTGATTGGCCATTATTTTGCCCTTAAAATCATTTTCCACATCTCCTTCTTCACTCATGCCTTCTCCCTTTTCTGTTTTGTCTTCTTCTTTTTCCTTGACGAAATCAACTGCATTCAGGTAGAGTGTAAGCAATGTTTTTATTGTTCTTATGTAAAACGTTTTAAAAAAATATACTATCCCATGTCAGCAAGTCTACTCCTCGGTTCCACCTCCACGAGGTTATGTCTCATTCTCATTCCCGTCTTACGGACGAAATTACGAAACTACTTTGAAACATCATGATTATCAGACTAACATTTCTCTTTTACTAATTAAGAGAAACAGGAAAAACCCAGACAAGAATCCCGGTCCCAATAGTTTCTTATCACTTAGCTTCAACAAAACAACACAGAAAACAGGCTGACAGTGAGCAAAAGTCAGTGACCAACTGACCATCTGATTACTTGATAAAGATTTTACAAAGCATTCTGTGTTAATCTCATGGCTGTGAATCCGTGAAGGTACTAAGTACTAACTGTAACTATTAAGGAAATAAGAAAAAATGTCCTGAAAGATGGGGACAAAGTCCCAGGGGCAGGACGAGAGAGACAAAGGGGAAGTCTTAATCACGGTAATGCAAAACGAAAAGGTTTCCAAAGTCAGGTATCCAATGACCATTCAAACCAAAACTCTTAAAAACAGTTTTCTCAAGCGTATTTTGTGACTGTCAAGTGTCAACATGCTGCAGGCTCCCCGCGTGCAAGGCTTGAGCCACTTCATTTGTGGGACCAAAGGGTTTTCGGTTTGTGTTTTTTCGCTTCAAGTTCGATGTTTACCTATTTCTTCCATCAAACTTTCCTTATTTTTACCAAAATCTTTCTTAGATTTTGCCTTGTATATTGCATTTGACTCATTGAAAAGGAACGACAACGCAATACATTGAATGTGTGCTAACCCTGTTCTGGTTTCTGACCTCCTTTCTTCCACATCAATCATGATTTTGTACAGGAGAAGGTAATCTTGGATTTGGAGTAAGATTTAATAGGATAGTTTGAAATTTTATTGATCGAAGGAACAACCCCATTCATTACATATATGAAAATGACAATTCAAGCAACTTCCATTACTGGTATCATTAATATGTGCTAGACTTAACTAACACTGTTACAGGAAACTCTCAAGGAATAAGGGGTTTTTGCTTTACATTGGCCAATGAATTTTCATTGCAAATCATGACCATTTCCTCATGTTTTCTTGGATCAACTTTCACAGCTCTGCAACTTTGAGTTAATAATACGGCTTATTTGACTTCTACACGCATAATCAATACTTAACAGCAATAATTAACTTGGGTTTATTTCTAATTAACATTTAACTCGGCGTGCCCTTACTTAAGCTACCTAATTGATCTGAACTCTTTTATCAAGCATGTAGGTGTTGAAGTGCCAAGAGAGTATTTGGGGATACAAATTAATATAATGTCTAATTAATGCTGATTTGGTACGACCTATATTCATTAAAATATTAACAGTTCATCATGTCAATTCATTACGTGATAGCATGATTGAATTTCCCATTAAAGTATGGGTCTATACACCATTCCTAAACAATTTCAGCAAACAGAGTATATATATATATATTTTACTAGTAACAGTAGTCCATCCCTGTCAGCAATGGGAAAAAAACAGTTATTGAGTTCACCCAACCTTTTTCTGAGAATCATTATATTTCTTAGGTTTCTTTATGCCCTCTTTTTTATGTTGTTTGGATTCCATCTGGGAAAGAAAGAACATTTCGCCAACCATCTGGTTCTATGTTGACTGCTGCAGGAATCGGTTTAGCCCTTTTTTTCTCCCTCCATGGAAGCTAACAGTATCTGATGGGACGAGGACTTGGGGAATCCTGATTATAAAATGCCAAAAGAAATAGTACTAATAGAACAAGCAACAAAAAGAAACGATGTTGTAGTAAATTTTATTCTCTTGTGTATCATTACTACAGGACAAAGTTGACAATTTTGGCAATGGTTTTTCCTTCTCTATAGTAGACTGACAGGTAGCTTTAATGGACCACCATGTTAGCAACAAACCCACCAACTTACTTGTCTGTTGTATATAAATAATAATACTTCACCATAATAATGCAGGCAAAAGCACCACGTTTCCATGTGGTAGAGACCCTCACACATCGTTTCATCTACACGGCTACACCCCGTTTGCTTTTAATTATAATATTGTTAATGCATGTCAGCCTGTAGTAATTGAAACAAGAATAATGGTCATTAATCACTGCTGGTGATAGTCCTCTACAATGGAATATGCGAAGCAAAGTGTATACAAAGGTAAACCGTCTCTAGTTAAGACGATTTGCACATTGACTTTACAGGTAAACAAACAAGAGAAATTTCATCTAACCCCATTGGCTCATTGAGCTGCTGTGGCCTATGGGTATATTCTTCTGTAAAGAATCTGCCAAAAACGAGACGATTCATTCTCTTCTGAAGCAAAGAGAATCGTGCTTATAGCATCACCCGAAACAAACAAATAAAACCTAACAAGAACACCAATACATTGCTGCTTGGTAGGACCACTTTGTAATAGATGTTACGTGCCAGGATTTATGCATTGCACAATTAATTATCAAATATGAATAATGCTTAGAAGAAACGTTGCCGTTGACCCATCGTTGATGATGATATATTTAATATGTTGGTACGATGATTATTGAATTAATTGATTAAAAAAAGGTTATGATGTAGCATACCCCTACTTGGCATAACATTGGATTAAAGGCAGTGACCATCCCAATTTCTCTACAAAAATCACTTTAAAATTCTGGGTTTTTTTTTTTTCTTTGGATCTGTACTGTCTCAAGTGTGTTCTTTTTGACTCCATCCAAGATCTTTGAGCGAGGACCACACCCAATCTTTTTGCTTGATTTTTCATTTATTTTAGCTTTACAACGAATTAATCATAATAATTTACTGCATTGATACTGGATTTTTATGTTTTTGGGAACTTATTCCAATAATTTCATATTGGGCACAAAACATGCTAAGGGTACGAGACCAATACTGAAAATTGTCCCCTCCTCCCCAATTGATGGGCCCTCGAACCAAAATTTTTTAAAAAATATATATGTCCGTACACATGAAATTTGCCTGTTGCTTTACTTTTTATTTACACTTGATGATGATACCACAGCCCCAACTCTTTTCTTATTCCTCTCTCCCCTTTTCTTTTGTATCCTAAGACTGAACTTTTTTTGTCCTTTTTTGGGGAGGACATTAGATTGGGTTTAGTATTTTCTTTTTCTTTTTTTCTTTTTTTTGCCCTTTTATGGTACCCAAAGGAATGAAGAAGATTAAAAAAAGAAAATGAAATTAGAGCTCTAAGCTGGAGCTGTCCGTGGGCCTAATAACTTGATAATTTAATAATTGGGTTAATTCCTGGCCTATCATCATCTGCACAGCGTAAAGTTTGTTGGCCCAATGTCCTTTTACTCAGTTTTTGGGCTAATCGAAGCTGTCTCTGGCAAGTTACACTATTCGAAACCATTCTTTCAAGCTTTTCATCAAACAAGTAGCGAACTCTTGAGAGAAGCATGCCGATTAGAAATAAGGCTGCCAAAGACATCGTCGATGGCTCTCTTCCCCAGCAGCCAGAGTAAGTCTGTCTTCGCTTTTATTGCTTTTATACAAATTCTGGATCTTTGATTTAATTCCTTTATTAATTAATTTATTTATTTGTTCTGGCAGTTGCTGTGAAGGGGAACGTCTCGTTCGTGTGCTTAAATCAATCCAAAGGTAAATGATTCAAACGCATTATCGATAATTAAAGAAAAATACCCTTTTTTTTTTGTATTCAGCTACTTGTTATTTAATAATTTAAAATTATTGCTATGAACAGAGGGGTAGAGTCAGCAAGAGAATTGGCTGGAAACTCCTTGCCTGAAAAAATATGGCTTAAGGTTTAATTCCTTATTCAATGCTTTATTGAATTATTATTTTTTTTTGGTTTTGACTTTGTGGTTTAATTGCAATCTGATTATATGTATTTGGGTCACTGTTGTTAGCAACAATTTGCAATTGGTGTTAATGATGTGACACGTGTACTTGAACGGATGGCGCCCATTGCTGACAAGGGAAGCTCTGCTCAAGCCCCTTGCGTTAGGCTTCAGGTTGGCTACCCTGTTTGTAAATTTGAAATTTAAGTGATCTGCCAATGTTTTTAGAACATGCAGTATGTAGTTGTTTATTGTTGATGAGTTTGTAGGCCATTTTGTTAGCCGCTGATTGCAATCCACGGTCGTTAACGAAGCACCTGCCAACCTTGGCTTCATCAAGAAAGGTACCATTGATCTTTGTTAAAGATAATAAAAGGGGGTCTTTAAGATTGGGTGAGCTCGTCAAGCTAAAGACAGCCATTGCAATTGGAGTGAAGGTTAGGGGTTTTAATCTGCAGATTGTCTTACTATTCCCATGGTATTTCTTGTTATTGGCTGAAATATTTGTCTTCTAAATGCAGGCTAGAGGAAATGCAATCAATCAGATAATCGAGGAAATTCTTGATGGCGATGAAGTGAATGATGAAGCATTGCTTGAAGTCCATTGAGATGCCTGGCGACAATGTTTAGCAACCTGCCTGCCAATTACTTGCCCTCAGAGTAGAATGGAATCGATGACCCAACTTAACCAGGAGTTCACTACTTTGGCAAAGTTGGAAATGCTTGGCTGTAAATCCTGAGAGCTCATTTTCCCTGCTTAGATGCCTGATGTGGTAAATCTTGACAGCGGTTGTAAATGAAGACATCTATTCTGGAATTATTAACTTTTAACTTAGAGAAATGGATACCATTTTGCCATTTGCCTAGTCTAATCACCTCAAAGAAATGGTAGATCAGTGATATTGCCAATAATAAAAGGGGGGAAAAGGAAAGAAAAAACTTTCATTGATCTTCGAATGTGAGTTACATGACCTTTAGCAAAAATGTTTCAGTTCCTAAGAATCTGAGCGGTGTGGTTCTCTATGGTACAATAAACAGGACATACTTTTTCGTTTTTCAACTGAGATCTATACAGCCTTGACACAATCATATACTAGAACAAAAGGATACTTCTAATTGATCACTATGCCCTTTGAATAATCCAAAGATTTGTACTTGATACGAGCATTAGGCGCTGGCTTGGGGGCTCGCAGCTGACGAAGATGGCTCAACTGCACCAACTGGTTCAGGTCTCTGATTACTACTACCATTTGTAACAACTTTATCCGACTTCTCCTGATCCTTCTTTACCATCACTGGTTGGAACTGACAAATTGTGAACAAAGAACTAGTTAACATGACATGCCATGTATGGAAAAAGTAGAGCTCCCATAATTTTTAGGTCCAGGTTTCCGTTTCATACCTGATATATTGAATATATTACATTTCGTCTTATCTGTGCCATCATATCCAAGAAGAGATTATAGCCTTCAAGCTTATACTCGATCAGTGGATCACGCTGAGCATATCCACGTAGGCCTACGGCTTGTTGTACAAACTTGAGAGCTTGCAAATGTTCTTTCCACAGGCGATCAATATTGCTCAAAATTAAGAATCTTTCAGCTTCCTTCATCAACCCTTCTGCTTGCTTCTCCACGATATCCTAAATCCAAAATTTTGGGGAAATCACCACCATGAAACAAGCAAAATACAGAATACCATATGCTTGAATCTTGTGCAGGCACCCCAAGAAAAAACAGTTTAAGCATGCAAGACCCCTAACTATCCACAACCCAAGCAAAGATGTTGATACTTGGAAGCTTAGACGTGCTAAATAAACAAATTCCATTTAGGGCTTACACCTGTTCACGATTCACAATAATTCAGCAGAAACTTGATATCTGCAAAAGATTAATATACTGACCCTTTTCTGCAAATATGCTTCACGACCACGAAGACGAAGGTAATCCTGTAATTCCTCATAACTTGAACACTGGCTCCTCAATACATCTGGGGTCAGATCATTCAACAGGTAGCAGTACCTAAAATTGTGGCAGTATGTTTGCCAGAAAAATTATAATGTTTCCACATAAAACACGAAAAGATCCAGAATATTATCATGATGAATGATATCCTACGGCCTTCAGGCAATTTTTACTTTTAAGTGCATAAGTGTAAATCTTTGTTTTGAAACCCTGAAAAGGATGCAGGCTAGAATAATAGTTGCAATTAGTTGTCTGGATTATAAGTGCACATTGCTTCAAGTAATTAGACAGAATTCCTGTCGCTAGCTTGTTGTGTTTGGATCTTTTTTAGTATCAAGCAGAGAATAAAAGGAGCCACTTACTGTTGAAGTTTTGCAATGAGCTTTTCAAGATCCCAGCTTTCCTTTGGAGCATCCAAACCAATATTCGCCTATTAGTCATAAGAATTAAAATGAATAAATTCCTTGAGACCTGATTAGAACCTAGATAGACAAGAAAGAGAGAGATTTAGCCCAATTCACAAATAGTTCACCTCTAAGATGTCATCGATTGTCAATTCAGCATATTCAATAATAAGAGATTGGAGATTGTCGGACATGAGGGCCCGTCTTCTCTCTGTATAGACACGGTCCCTTTGACTGTTCAAGACCTCATCATACTCAAACAATTGTTTACGAATATCAAAAAAGTAGTTTTCCACTTTCCGCTGAGCTTCATCAAGTGCTTTGGTCAACATCTTGGATTCAATTGGTAGGTCTTCAACTCTGAAAGCTCTCATCAAGCCCTTCAAGTGTTGGCATCAAAAAGTTTAACAAGCAT
The DNA here is from genome assembly GCA_036013995.1 of Theobroma grandiflorum. Classification (NCBI taxonomy): domain Eukaryota; kingdom Viridiplantae; phylum Streptophyta; class Magnoliopsida; order Malvales; family Malvaceae; genus Theobroma; species Theobroma grandiflorum. The sequence goes on from CP142130.1 coordinate 5,586,596, forward strand.
ATCAAATAGTGAACAGAAATTAGAAAACTGCAACACAGGGTAAACCTGAATTCTGTCTCCCCCAAAAATACGGAAGATGTTATCTTCTAGACTAAGAAAAAAGCGAGAACTTCCAGGATCCCCTTGCCTGCCACTTCGGCCACGCAGCTGCATGGACACGAAATGCAATTTAAATTTGCAAATACACTACAGAAGCTTATTTTATGCATAATGAACATAACAAGAAAGCAGAAATGTTTTTCTTTTCTATTTTTTCCCTCTCATTTCGAAACAACAAAAATTAAGAACCGGGAAAAGCCCCTTGACTCAAACGGACAATGCAGTAATCAAATTGCCAAATTAAATTTTATAAATGTATTTCAAATTAACCTGATTGTCTATTCGTCGTGACTCATGACGTTCTGTCCCCACCACATGAAGCCCGCCAGCTGCCACAACCTGCAGCGACATAGAAATTAAGAAATTGCAGGTAACACTAACAGATAAAAACAATTATAAGTTTATTCAGGGGGGAAAAGTCAACCTTCTTCCTCTCTTCCTCAGTGTAGACCTTATATTCCTTTACAATTTCTAAAAACGCACTTCGCAGCTTGGCAATAACTTCATCCTCAGCAGGGCCCTGTATATATAAAAGCAAAATGACTACTATTTGGTGGTATATTAATGGACTCAATAATTCTTAACAGGTAACAAGAGGTTTAAAAGTGAAACAAATCATATAACATATGCAGAAATATCTCTTTCATTTGTAGTACACCTTTTCACAAGAATAAGACAGGCGCTCCTCAGCTTCCAGCTCACTTAAAGATTTCTTGCCCCAAGTTTTGACAGCCAACTCTACAGCTTCCTCGGCTAACTTGGAATTCTTGCTGGATAGCTTGCAAGGGAATAACTTCTCATTCACCTGGAATAGGAAGTAATAGTTAGCACCAGCTATCCAAACAAAACTAGAAGTCAAGAATGCAGCAATCTTAATATGAATTAAATTTATCTACCAAAATCAAAGTTAGTTTCATATAGCAATACAAATAAAACCTTCCATGTCTTCATTGGAGGAGGTTTCTTCACTGAGACAAAGACTCCCTCAGCTGGCTTAACAACTCTGCAACATATATGCACTTTTAGAGACAATGTAATCCACTTTCCAGGATGCAAGTAGCCATTATGAGGCTGAGCCACACACAGCAATAACCTAGAAACAATTACAAGAAAAACGAATTTAATGAATATCAGATTGAACCTTGGCATTAGCATCTCACGTAGCTTCAGCCTGGCCATAAATTCTGCATTGCCACCAAGGATTATGTCTGTTCCACGACCAGCCATATTGGTAGCAATAGTCACTGCCCCTAGACGACCGCTCTGTGCTACAATCTCTGCTTCTCTTTCCACATTCTCTGGTTTCGCATTGAGAACCTTTACAAATAAAGCTATTAATCTCTCATCCAGAATCCATTAAATATGGTGGCTAGGTTATGTTTGACTTTCTTTTCCTCAAAGCTTGAGACGAAGTTAAACAGCTCTGCTGAAAAAGACTTCAATAAAGTCCTTCATTTCAGAGACAAGTCTTTGTTTTTAACGTTTAAATAATCTGCAGTCTCCCAAATTTAATAGCCTTATTGGCAACTCAAAAAAGGCCTTACCTCATGGGAAATTCCTGCTTCTTGCAATTGCTCTGACAATGAATCACTTTGCTCAACACTTGTTGTGCCAACAAGTACTGGACGACCTGTCTTATTCATTCTAGAAATTTCTACAACAATGGCCCGCCATTTTCCATTAGTTGCCCTGAAAACTACATCAGACTCATCCTGAGAAAGACATTAAAGTGCAACGGGATTAGGATAAAACTACAGACTTTTGAGATTCAGATCAAAATGGAAAAATTACATTTAAGGTTTTTTCCCCCTTTTCTTTCAAAATCCTTTCTTTAATATAAGGACCTGAAGTACAATTCAAAAAGATATACACCATGGATGGCAAACTAGAAGGCACCTTTCTTATCATGGGCTTGTTTGTGGGGACAATTGTAACTTTAAGCTTGTATATGCTCTCAAATTCTGTGCTTTCAGTTGCTGCAGTGCCAGTCATTCCACAAAGTTTTGGAAACTATTGAGCAAATGTGTAAGCATTAGGAAGTTGAATGAACATAAATTCCAAAAGAGTTCCACTAAATTGTCTGAGAGAACAAATTCTCCAACCTGGAGAAAAAAGTTCTGGTAACTGATTGAGGCCAGAGTTATAGTTTCATTTTGAATAGGTAAACCCTCTTTTGCTTCAACTGCTTGATGAAGTCCATCACTCCATCGCCTCCCCTGATGGAAAGACAACAACATTATATATACAATTCAATGTCCTAATTTATAGATGAATTGAAATGTTTCCCTAAATTTTTTATTCTCATGCAAGTGACATTCAAATTAACTGCTAGCTACATTTTCTTCATTTAGTAAGCAAACCGGAGAATTAGATTTACCTGCATAACTCGACCAGTAAATTCATCCACAATAAGCACCTCCTTGCCACGGATAATATAATTTACATCTCTAAGAAACAATTCCTTTGCTTTAATAGCATTCAAAACAAAAGATGCCCATTGTTCCCGTGGATCATACAAATCTTTCACATCCAGAATTTCTTCAGCATCTTCATAACCCTGTTCTGTGAGAAGAACAGTTTTCTGCTTCTCATCTACCTGCAAAAACAACCTTGTTACTAAAAGGGGACTTTAATTTTTTTCCCTTTCAAATCCCACTTTCTAATTTCTTTCATGTCCTTGGATCTATGTTGACAGTGATTCTCAATCAGCACAACGCCAACTTGCAATCATGCTTCTATTGACCAAAACAAAAGATTAAGAATCACCCTCACACCAATAAATTTACAAGAACCATATAATGAGACTCCAACTTCAATATTCTAAGTATTGTAATAATTTTTGCTGATGCAAGAATGAAAGTAATAAGAGGATTGGTTTGGTCGAAGAAAAACAGTCCTAGTAATTAGATTGTACTAGTTTTTTGAGAAAAAGAAAAATAATACAGGTTAGCAGCTTTACAGTATAATGTATATCTCGTTCAAAGGCAGCAGCTATTTTTGCTGCTTTATAATACTGATCGCTAGGTTTTTCGGCAGTCCCAGATATGATAAGAGGCGTTCTCGCTTCATCAATCAGGATGGAATCGACCTCATCTATGATACAATAATTGAAATCCCTCAAAACAAGCTCCTCAACACTCTGCATATAGCAAAAAGTCCACTCAGAAAGTAGAAATGCTATTAAGTAATATCTTGATTGAATTGAAGCAACCACTAGTAAAAAAAAGAACATATAAGGCAAGACAAGAATTACTTTCCGTGGCAAGATTATCTCTCAAGTAATCAAAACCTAGCTCACTATTGGTGACATAAGTGATATCACACAAGTAATTTTCCCTTCTCTGTTCACTTGTCATATTCTCTGCCAAAAGAAAAAAAAAATAGTTAATTGTTATACTACAATGATCCTTAAATTTACAAATCAACATGCAGCTCAAATCTGCTGAGGTCTGATTGACTGCCTTCAGTAAAAGAAATGAAGATCAGAAAAAACAAAAAGAAAAGAGGGGGGGGTGGGGGGGTGGGGCGGGGGTGGGGGCGTTGGGGGCGCTGCATAGAGTGTAATATATGCAAAAGAATGAGACCTACGTTGTATTAGGCCAACCTTCAACCCAAGAAAGCGAGGAACTTGACCAACCCATTCACAATCTCGTCTGGCCAGATAATCATTGACGGTAACCACATGAACTCCTTTCCCACTTAATGCATTCAAATAAGCTGGTAAGACAGCAACAAGGGTCTTTCCTTCTCCAGTCCTCATTTCAGCTATTTCTCCCTTATGAAGGACCATGCCACCTACATGACCAAACTTCAAGAAGCTTAAGGAACTTCCATTACAAGTATAAGAAAAACTTCTAGAACTAGATAAGTAAAAAATCAAGATTGCAATTTACACATGAAGTGGGCACTTATCTCCACCTGCAATTCAAACATAATTGATAGTAACAAGTTATGCTTCAAACTAAATGTGGGTGGAAGCAAGCACTATACATTGGATTGGTGTAGAAGTAGTCCCAATGTCCCAATAACATTTTCAACTAGCACATATGTTATTGCCACAGTTACTTGGCACCTAAAACTTTTGGTACAGAAATCAAAATAGCAATCAGAAACAAGCATCAAATTGAATTTATTTAGAAGGACTGGACACTGCCGTTTAGAAGGCAAGATAAAGTCAAATTAGTATATATGGATTCTGACCAGGTGTTAGATATGAACATAAGACTATACCTATCAGTTGGACATCAAAGGGACGGAGGCCAAGGACCCTCTTGGAGGCCTCTCTTACGACAGCAAATGCCTCCTGCAACAAAATTACTTATTTAATTATAAACCAAAGTGTATCATACCAAAAAAACCAGGACAAAGTGACGAATGAGACTGAAAATTAGAAGAAAATTTTTTAAACTTTGGCTTTGAACGTTGTACGTTACTAACTATAGAATGCTAAAATACTAGCGAAATTGTAATCCACCATTTCCCATTCAAAAACATTTATTTCTTAACAATGATTCAAACTTACAGGCAAAAGAGAGTCCAAAGATTCGCCCTGAGAGGCACGTTCCTTCAAAGCAAAAGTCTTTTCCCTCAGCTCTGCATCAGTTAACGCAGCCATCTCCGATACCAATCTGTTAATAGCCGTCACAGTCCCTGCGTATTGCTGCTTGGTGGACTCTCCAGTATCATTACCTTTGAAAATCCCACCCAAAAGACCTCCCAATGAAGCCCTAACACCCATCCTCCGCCTCCTTCCACTTCCCAATCTGGGTGTTCCCGCTCCAATTTCAGCCACTCTAAGGGACTTCCCAGTAAAGAACGAGGAACCAGCATGGAGAGGGTAGTTTTTGTTTCTGTAGTTGAAGATAAATTTGGAAGCAAATGGTGAAACAGAGGGAGAATGGTGGTTAACCAGAGTGGAGTCGAAGAAGGGTGCTGCCATTATTGAGTAGAGATTCGATTACTGGGAAGCGGGTGGATTTGGAATTATTTTGTTATGAGAAGCGAAGACAGTGTGAAGGAAGAGGAACTAGCGAGGCTAGAGAAGGTGGCGAGGAAGGGTGCTCTGTTTTCATGCTCTGCTTTGTTTTTTCTTTAATTGTTGAGCGAAGATGAGAAAGAAGACAGTGAGACGTTGCGGGGATAAGGTGCGTGGTGGGAGAATCTAGTCATTGAAACTTATGGTTAACATGTGGCATTGCGTACCACCATCAATCAATCAAATAGTCAAGCCCCTTCCTCTTTTAACACAACCACATCGAGTTACAAGCCGTTTAGTTAAAGATGCTTTCTTTTCTCCCATCTTGCTGGATGAAGAATAACCGTCAAAAGATTTTTTTTTTTTTTAGTTTAATGGAATTCCTTCTTTCCTTTCCTCTCAACTGCACGAAAATGAGTTGCCACTGGCACCATTAAAATGAAGCAAGCAAGAGGTGTTCCAGCTTATACCCTGTCTCAGGGTATTTCGATCCAAAGTTCTTACTCCAAAAGGTCAAAGATGTTTACAATAATACAATGATTCATGCGACATTTGCTTCAAGCACCTCAACAGCACAAATGCAGGCCAGTCGGTCATGGCATCTGACTCTGCCACCCTCATGTATTTTTCCAGTTATATATTTGTACATGCAAACTGATTATGTGGAATCCTCTTTCAACAGCATAATTAAATAACAATCCACTGTGTAGCAGCATCAGAAAATAATGCCAAAGCAAAAAAATAAACATCAAGACTTTCAAGTAATCATAATCATATTCTAACAGTTTGTAATAACACAGGATAAAGCTGTAGATCAATTGCAGCAAAGCTACAATTCAACAAAACACCCTTGCCAAAAACAAAAATCCCAGAAGTTTTAACGATATGATAACAAAACTGAGACTTCTCATTAGTTTTCTATAACAATTTTAAATTGAAAATTTCCATGTTTAGAATGGTCCAGACACACCAGCACTGCTGACATCAGCCACAGGACCATGGGAAGGAGATGGTCGTAAAAGAAAATGATCTTAGTAACTTCTGCCCCAATAGGTCCACTTCTTTGCAGGCTTCCCAGAAGCAAAGCATTTAGTACCTGCATTAATTTTTCAGATGAGTAAAGAATTCTGCAGAAGTCATACAATCTGCTCTCTTTTTGTCCCCCATTCTTTTCTTTTTTGATAGATGTAAAGTTCCAGATAATCAAATTGCATCTACACATGATTCTCATCCATACTAGTGCAAGCTTTACAAAATTCATACTGCCAGAAAAGACTGCATGTTAATGACAATAGGAACTAAGAAACTTTGATCCCTATTCACATGAGAGACGCAATCACATCCTCACCTAAACCAGGCTCACTGGCTGCCCTGACTTTTACTTAATCCTTCAGCTTAATTGAACAATTGGTTAATATTATCTCCTATTCCTCCCAATATAGTATGATTTCTCTAAATTTCCAATAACTTTTCCCAGTTTTTTCACAAATTAAGATTCTTGTCAGTTCCTGATCACTGCATGCAGATGCACACTAGTTTACCATAAAATAGAATAACACTAGCATTATGAGAGAGGACAAGTATCCTATTGTTTAAAATGTGATCCCTGCTTAGATGTAGTCAGGTACCTTCTGGGAGTTCAGGCTGCTCAAATGGGGTACAAAGAGACTTAGCTGCTCCCATCTCACCCTTTGTTCGTGCTTTCACATCTTTCTCCACATCCTACGGATATACAAAACACAAAAAGTCTTTTAAGAAAATGCGCTAGATCCATTCTGACCAACAGATGCACCAGGGAGGGAGTCTTGGAAATTAATGACTTCTTAAAACACTTCAGGTTAATGATATTGATGCAATGCAGAGATAAAGGGTAAAAAGAAAGCACTAAAATAACACTGATTAAATACTAAATAATAAAGCCTCTACGAAGTATGGATTCTGCCAATTCAAAGCATACCTCCTCATCACACCAAGGAGCTAAGATCATTTTCTTCTCACCAAGAGCTGTTACAAACTCTTCCCAAGTTTTTACAACTTCAACGCAGGCATCTCGTTTTTGTTTTGCAGCGTCAAACAAGTTCTGTTGAATCTTATCCAACATTCCTTTTACTTGTTCGACCAAAAATACTCTAGAGATATCAGTTTTTGCTCCATTGTCACGGCGAACTGCACGCACCTGTCAAATAAAGCACTTTTCCAGTTTCAACTGTATAGACACAATAGGAAAATAGTAAATCAAAGAATAGAAGGAATGAGGCATTCAAAGAAAGGGATCAGGGTTCACCTGATTATTTGCCAAGTCTCTAGGCCCTATTTCAATCCTTAGGGGAACACCTTTCATCTCCCAGTCTGAGTACTTCCAACCAGGTGAGTAGTTATCTCTAAGATCAGCTTCAGCAGGAATACCAGCATCTGACAGGGTTGCCACAGTGGCAACACAGGCATCAAAAATACCTTGAGTATCTGCATCCTTGTAAGGCACAGGAATCACAATAACTTGCACAGCTGCTACTTTTGGAGGCAGCACCAAGCCCTTGTCATCCCCATGAACCATCACCATTACCCCAATCTATGAAAAATTCAAAAACAGTAGAAAACATAAGCAGAATAGCAGGTAAAAGGAGCCTGAGATAGCATGGGAATTATACGAATAGTTCATCATTCATTTGACTTGCAAGCTCATGTAATCATTCCAAATAACAGGGATAGCAGGGATGGCATGACAAAGGACTTGAAATAATAAACACCAATATCATTCTAAGTAAAGAGATAAAAAGTTTTACCGTTCGAGTACTATATGCCCAAGAATTCTGCCAGACCATAGCCTTCTCACCCTTTTCATTTTCAAAGTTTATCTCAAACATTTTTGCAAAATTTTGACCCAAACAATGGGAGGTTGCACCTTGAATACCACGCCCGGTATTTGGAATAAATGCCTATCAAATTATGAACAGATTAAAAGGTCCTTAATTTAGATTAAAGCACATGGCTCAAGCAGACAATTTGAGTTCCTTGATCATGACAAAGAGTAAAGATCATTATTACATGCATAAATGCGTGAAAGTCTATACTATACCTCAACACTAGTTGTGTAAAGTCCACCAGCAAACTTCTCCAATTCACTCTTCCGGCCTTTTATAACAGGAATAGCCAAGAATTCTTCATATATACGTCGGTACAGTTCCAATATTTGAAGAACCTGAAATATAATGAAATTTAGATATACGTAAAAAGCAGGTGACATCTCTACCATTATTATTAGTTACTAATTCCCTTTTTGGCCTAGTTAGTTAAGAGCATAAGATATGACAAATAATGTGCTGATGAGAAGCATCATAATTCAGAACAATATTGCATGAGGGATTAGATGTTGGAGCTAAAGTCCAAATATCACCAAGCACAAAGTAATTCAAAGTACACATCACCCAGTATGTTATTTTTGGCACCTCACTCATCCTTTAAAAATATATTCACCAACAAATCCATGTTTAGAAACACAAGTAAAAGGTTCTAAGGATCTGGCACATTTTTCAACGATACTTCAAAAGGTAACATAAGGGACATTTGGAAGAGCAATGAATCATGGCTATTTGATTTTTGACACAGTGCAGAGACCAACAAAATATTGACATTATTCAAAAGAAGATCACATGTGAAATTTCTGAAACATTTACTTAAATGCTAAATTCAGCAATTCTAACAGCCAACTTAAGCTAAAATCATATGCTTATAAATATGGAAGAAGAGAAAAGGAACAGCTACGCAAAATTTCAGTAAACCCTATTCCATCATACACCAATAGTAAGATGGACAAACTTGACCTCTCCATGGTAGTAATATTGGTCAGAAATAAAAATTTTAAGTCTATGGTACCTCTGTGTCTGCCTCTTCCTTTGTTGCAAAGGCAGTATGCCCTTCCTGCCAGAGAAATTCACGACTCCTACAGTCAAGAAGCAAGTTAGTAGCAACCAATCTACCATCAAATCATTTTAAAACAATTTTTTAAATTGACATCAAAAGAATTGAGAAAACATTTTGCACATCTATAAACATTAATAAATATGGCTAACAAAATTGATCCAAGATTAGAAAATTATTTGGAAATTAACATCTCATTAAATGTATGGCATACATATCCCATCCACTGGGTGGAATGAAAGGGGGGAAAAGGACACTGGAAAGTGAAAGGTGACCAAGTTTAAGACAGATTACCTGATAAATGGTGTGGGATGGCTAAATTCCCATCGAACAACATTGCACCACTGGTTAAGTTTCAAAGGCAAGTCACGGTGGCCTCTTATCCACTTAGAATAGTAGGGATACATAACTGTCTCACTAGTTGGGCGGATTGCTATTGGCACCTCCAAGTCGGACTCCCCAGATTTGGTCACCCAAGCAACCTGATTAAACCAGGATCCCAAAGCCATTCACTGGTCATTTTTCCATTGAATCACATAACATGTCCAGTAAAAAAAGCATAAATTTTAAAGATAAGTGTTTCTTCAGTCCAGTGCCAAGAAGCCTATAAACATTGAAATATTTTCATTTTTTCAGCATATTAATGAAAGTATCTTGCTCAAATCAGGAAGAACTTACTCCAATTTTGAGGCCTAGATAAAAACTAACTCCAATTTGAGCCCTAGATAAATCTAATTCCAAGATAAAAACTAAAGTATGGATTTCCACAAAATGAAGCAAATCATTAAAAAACAGGGCAGAACATTTTAGGGACAAAAAGAGTTTCAAATGGCTTCAAAAAATTTAATAAAAACAGATATTAACAATTTCAAGCTGAAGCACATTCCACAAGGCCAATTGTGCCTGAAAAACTTAGTTCTCACCTCTGGAGCAAAACCCTCAATGTGATCCTTCTCCTTTTGCAAAACACCTGGAGATACAAAGAGAGGGAAATAGCAGTTCTTGACTTTCATTTTCTTGATTTCCGCATCAAAGAATGACTGCAATTTAACATCATGGATAAGTTAACCATGAAAGGAAAGGGGAAGAAAAAAAAAAGATCAAGGAATGGCATCCGTGACCATTTTTCCCTTGTAATTAATTAACATTTGTTTTTTACTAATTAAGCTGCAATGAACATAAATATCATATGACTTACTTGCATGTTCTCCCAAATTGAAATTGCCCATGGCCTCAGAATATAACAGCCAGAAATGTCATAGTACTCAATCATTTCACCATTGACAACAACCTACAAAAGCCAAAATTTCTGATATAATCATAAGATACTAAGATCTCGTTAAATTAGTACAACAATCACAAATCAATTAAACCATTGCAACAAAATATACCTCAGAGTACCATTCCCCGAAATTCTCATCCTTAGTGAAGGAGAGACCCAAACCAGTCTCCTTCTTCACTTCCTTCTTTTTCCCTCCTAAAATATGAACAACACGTCATTTGCAAGATTAGAAACAGCCATACTTTTGTGCATGCATTAACAATGAAATCTAACGAACCTAAGCAAAAAAAATACTTACCACCGCCAGACTTTTTCTGCTCCCGTCCAGCCATATCATCAACTTCAAGTACAATTAAAATAAAACTTAAATTAGAACAATTAGAAACAGTGCATCTCAATCAGTTTAAACGCTAATAGCCCGAACAAGGGAAAATAAAGCCGTTGCCCTACTAATTGCACATATTACTATAGTGTTTTTTCTTAACTTAATGAGTTTAGAATCTGTTTAAGCCTATTTATGCTGGGTCCCGAACATGCTAAAAAATCCTTGCAGAACAAGTATCTTGTAAGTGAACAACCAATTATCCTTTAACCGCGTTGGCTAACTTTCAGATCAAGACAAGAAGATTTTACCACCTGCCGATTTAAAAGTAATTTTTCCTGGATTGTCCGAAGTCTCTTTGACTTTATAACAAAACAACATAAACATAAGCAGGATGCGTACATTCTCATCAAAATTCAGATGGGAAACCCTAAATCACCCACAAACTAGAAATGCTTACTATATTAGATTTTCGAATTAGAATTGGAAGACCAGATAAAATTTTCCAAGTAAGGGAACAAAAAATAGAAATGAAAAACTGGGAAAGTAAATAAAAATGGAAGCAAGGGGAAGAAGTGAAGGCTTACCGAGAATGGTTTGGATTCTTTGGTTGCGTTGGCTTCTTCCCTCGACACAGTGAAGAAAAGAAAAAGAAATCAAGAAAGAAGCTAGGTGGGGGCGAGAGAGAGGGAGAAAGGTGCTGATAGAGAGTGTTAAACCCTGGATTTGCACAAGTAACAATATTCGTTTTTTAATAATTTATTCGTTGGGAAATGAGGGACCGTTCAGTTGGTAAAATACTAAATAGTCGTCGTGACTCCGAGTCAGACCAGCTCAGTAACTCACGATACAGCCGTGAGCCGCCCATTACGGGTCCATTCGATCCTAAACCTGATTCTTTAGGAACGGTGGGATAGTGGTCAAAATGTTTATTAAATAAAAATAAATTGTTTGGTTTCAACAATTTTGTGTAACCAGTTAATTTTTCTATCATCGTAGCTAGAGTTGAAGGAGAGATTTACATTTAACTCTTTTCAAGGAAACTTCCATTGCTTCCCATTGCGTTATCTGCATATTAACTTGGCCACCAACACAAAATTTTACTTACCGGTCAATCTTTTCATCTGTTCTTCTCAATCAAACCAAATTTGATTGCCCCAAATGCAATATCTGTTATCCGCTGGCTCAATGGTGCACAAAGCCAGAGCAAAAATTGAGTCTGACTTCCTTGGATTAGACTTCGCCCAGAACTAGATATGTCACAGTGATAGCAGGGATACCAATTGGAAGAGATTTATAAAAGGGCATAACTTATACAGGAATGATACAAAGTTAAATTAAAACTATTGCTCTAGCAAAGCATTTTCAACTAAAGAATGAGACAACAATGTTAATTTTGCGAGGGGAGTTACTATCAACTATAACTGTTTCTTTGTAGTTTAAAAGGGGGAAGGGGGAATTTTGTAAAGTGAGGGCTAGACAAGAAAAAAAGAATAATAAAGAGAAAAGATGATCGGAGTTACATTCCCTTTAGAGGGAGAAGAAGAACAAAAAGAAGAGCAGAAAGATTCCAATAAATGATGGTTGGATGCAACTCCCCGGTGCTCCATTTTGGAGGAATATTAACCGCCAAAAACTTTAAAAAATCTCTTAGCTTGGTTCTGGTGGCACTACTTTCAAACTCCGAATCCATTCACAGAAGCTGGGATCATCAAAATGAATAAAACTGCTTTTCAGTTTTGTCCGCTGTTCTGTTGTCAGGGTTCGAAGCTGTGGAAATCTTGCCTCCTGCATTTAGTATCACCCAATACGTTACTTATTACTTTAACTTTTCAAAATATGTAGTCCTTAATTTTCCAGTAAATACACACAGAAACAAATAGACCGATTAGGACTAAAAGCTAAGATGATTCCCTTTGTATTTTTCTTACCTGCTCGTAAGGAGGATCCTTGTGTGCTGGTATTAGCCGAGAAACAAAATAACGAGCCTGAGAGCTCCCCTCCTGCAATAAAACCAGATCATTAGGTTCCTTTCTCTCTGATGGCTAACGAAATAAAAACACAACAATGCACAGTTAACGGAACGTGGGGACCATTCAAGAGAAAAAGAACCTTGAATGCAAGGATCCGAGGAGCAGGAAATCGTAACTCCGTGAGCTCTTCTGCCAATGTTCTACAAGCCGCCAAAGCTGCTGCACTTCTTCCTTCATCAGCTGCAAGTTCAGCACCCTGAAGCCAGCAGTCGACAGGAAGATGTTCAATATTATTCCCATCAAAATAAATTCATAAATGCACGTGGCTTATAAATACAAATCTAAACTTAGTAATCCACCAACCTTTCTCTCAGAACACAAACATACCATACAAATATATACAGGTGGAAGAACATGGCAAAAGAAAATGCACACATCCAGGGTCAAATTATCACAGGGTGTGCGTGTGTGTGTGTGTGTGTGTTGTATATATATATATATATATAGGAACAAATGTGCTACGCTCTTTGCTTGCAACTTGCCCTGGATCTCCTGTTCAATCACAAAGCAAAAAATGGACCCACATACCACACACATGCATGCCAAACTCCATTGCTCAAAGATGAACAACATAGAAGCAAAAATAGGCAAAAAGCAAATATACCAGATATAGAACATTGCAAAGCTAAAAGATGGGTTATTTACATACCAACCAAATGAAGACATCTGTACCATGGTCTAGAACAACAGCTGTATCAGACTGCATGGCAAGATCATAAGCTGGCAATTCTTCAAAAGTGCCTCCTTCTCGGTGCATCAAACAACGAGGGGCAACCATGCGAAGTGAAAGATCAAAGGATGCATTCAAAAACAAATTCCGCAGTACAGACCTCTCATCCTCATGACCAACTATACTTCCCAACAGTGGGCCCCTTCTAAGATGGAATAGAAGCTCTGGTAGTAAAGAGATTTCCTTTGGGAACCGATAAAGCTTTGACTTTGGCACTTGAGACCCAAATTTTAATGCAATGTCTTTAACTCTTTCATCGATTGTTGTTTGCATGTCAATTGCATCAGAAAAATTTTTTGCTCGCAAGAGAGTCCTCTTGGCAATTAGGACTGCAGCCACCTCATCTTGAACACTTTGAAGATAGGCTGAAACACTATCCACAGTTGGCAATCTGATAGTAATCACTCTAGCTATGTCAGCTTGATAAACATTTGAGTATTGAATAGCAAACTGGAAATATACATAATCACTCTTGATGTCATATTTATTCTCCATCGATATTGAGAAGCATTGTGTTTCTTCGACACTCAGCAATTGAATACAAAGAGAAATATCATCTTTGAAGGTTTCATGGGTGTCTATATGTGCCTCTTCACCAGGACCCACAACCTGAGTAACAAGAATATCATCAGAACAGCGTATCTCCAACAAACCATGGGAACCAGCTGCCCTTGCGGATGCCCTTTGTAAGTTCACACCAAAGGCTTCACCAAAGTCATCATGAAGAACCAAAACACCCCCTGAAGCTTTTGCAAGAGGCTGCAACACAGGAACTCTTACAGGGCAAGTTCCAGCACAGAGAATGTCAACCACCGTGTTATGTTGATGAGCCTTACGACCAAGACCCTCCATCCATTTCAATGCTGTCTTTTCCTTATGAGGATAATTAGGGTGAGTATAAGAATGAGGGACAGATCCAGGGCCATAAGTATTTGGTCCACCAGAGCACACAATGACTCTGCTATTACCACCTGGCCTTTTAACTACACCTCGAGACATATCTGCGGATGGTCCTTGAATAATAGCCAAAGCAACCTCGACTGCAGTACCCAAGCATCTATCTCTTGACGCTTCTGGCACATTCAACTTGTATGGCCTCAATGAAGAGAATATCTGGTGTGCCACCTCTTTCGAAGCATGCAATGGTGACAAGTATATGCCAGTTCCATAAATCAATGCTTTCAAGTTCTCTTGAGTTGGTGAAGTGCCACCTGGAATCACATCAGCAGATGCTATCGATTCCTCTGAAAAGTCATAGACTGATACCGTGCGACCATACAAAATAATTCCAATTCTTGTTGTTGGTAGAACTGAATCAACAAATGCATGCAGGGAGCTCTGCAAATGCTGAAGATGTGGCTCATCTAAACATTCATCAATGACAAGAACAATCGGTGCAGATGTTCTTGAATCAGTAACTGGCACAAAACTTGGTCTATTATTCCCTGTTTGAATGAAATCAACCAAAGGCGATGACAGCTCTGGAAAATTACGGAGATCCTCCTTGCTTGATGTTATGTATTCACCTTCACTTCCATTCAGATTCCGGCAGATTACACACTGCCATTGGCCTGAGCCAATTAGTATGTTGCAATAGAGATTTGAATAAGCTCCACAATTATGGCATCGATGAGGGTCACGCTGTATCACTTGAGGACCTGGTGAAGTCTCCCTCCCAGGAGAAACTAATACTCCAAAACCTAAGCTAGGTACATTTGCTTGTTTCTTCTGTTTCAACACCTAATATAAAATTGGAAGGAAGAGGGGGACAAATAAATAATAAGTAGAAATAGTGCATATAATTGCAAAGCTAAATATATTGTAAAATTTAATACTATCTACCATCATAAAATCTGAAAAAAGAATTTGAGACTTCAGTATCACAATCATAGAAAACAGACCAATAAAAAATAATTTAGCTTTTCATTTCCTACCACAGAGAATGAAAGATACCTTCTGAGCTGAGAATAAAACGCATGGTGACTCTCCATCGGGCAAAGACTCCTCTATAGCACTGGGAAGCTGCTGTTGCAGCTCAACTGACCCATTTGAAAAGTGGGGAGGTGAAGATGTGGGCAAAGATGAACCTGATGAGAAAACAACTGGCTGAGGAGTTGCAGGAGAGGTCCGGAAAGGCACAGCAGCAGGCCGTACAGGTGATGTAAATACAGGAGGGCCAGGTGGAGTACTCAGATGGGGAATAGGGCTTCCAGTTTTGACCCCATTTGCCGGTGATAGCATAGTAGGATTTTTTATTGAAGGGGAAGGGACCTGATCTTTTCGTAAATTGGGCGGAGGAAATCTAGGTACTCCAGGTGAGATTGTGGAAGGGGGAGGAACAATTGGACTTCTATCAGGATTAGGTGAAGGAGAATCCATCTGAGGAGTAATAGTCTTAGAGTATCCAGGAGAAGTTTGTGGCGGAGTAGCCATTGCAAATGAAAGCTTTTCTTAATTGAATATCACGAACAGCGAAACACCAGAGATATATCAAGTAATGCCAACCAAATTCCAGCTCTTGGAAGAGAAGAAAAGGTGCAGGGTTTAAGCTTTTGCCAAGAACTTCAATGCAATGTTCACAAGAGCAAAAGCCCAATCAAAGCCTTAAAACCCCATAAAAAATATAATGAACAAGATTGGATTTTGAAGGAAACCCAATTCAAGATATCCACATCAAATGCAAGAAGTCAATCAAGATCCAAGAACCCGCATAAATTCACCACAATTCACCTTCCCAGATAAAAAAAGAAAGGAACTCGATCACTTAGGTCTCTATCTTCACTTCGATTCAAGCTTCAATATAATCCCTTCTTCCAGAACTCAATCTAAAATTCAAAATTAAGGGAACAAAAAAAGATAACAACTGGAATTAAATCTAGGGTTTTAAGGTATATAGAGAAATAAAAAAAAGAATAGACAAATAAGGAAATTTCATACCTGATGTGAAAGGAAAATTAGTAGAACGGAAGAGTCTTTTATTTGAATTATCAAAGACTTGGAATCATAGAAGTAATAATCTTTGACTCTTTTTTCATTTTCATCATCATGTCTTTAAACTCTCCTTCTTCGTCTGTGTGTTGGGTTATGGTTAGGCTTACAACACGGGCGACGCAAGGCGAGCCCCAGCAACAGGAGCCCTTTGTCTCTTTGGTGTATTATGCTTGGTAATTAGTAACCATTGACGCACCCACGCCACCCACGGTAATGTTTTTCGCACTGCTGGATCGATCGATTCCTTTGATTGGTCTAATGCTGTTGGCAGCGCGACCTATGACGTGTTCTTGTCGAAACGTTGCCGTTGAGTGTCCTACGTGTCAAATTATTTGGGTACCTGATTTTCTGTTTTTTTATAATTAAATTTCTTACTTCTACCATAAAAGAAATAGAATAAACCTGCTACTACCAGGAGAGCACAAGCTGGGATATTCATGAAATAGCACCTAGCTAGTTAAACAGACTGGTTCAGACGTTACTTTCTATAAAAATCAATGACAGTACAAGATAGACAGTCGTAAATCTAATACTAATGTCTGTTACTAATTGTTGCAAAATAACATCTGGGGATTTTGCTTCACAGTATGCTTCCTAGGATAACGCTCTTTCTAAATGAGAAGTATATAAACTGTCCAAGGTAGCTTTAGAAAAGGGTGAGAACTGTCCAAGCAAGTTCCTCTTCCCAACCTCCTAAAGCCCTTAGGATACTAGAATTATGCAGGAATTTTTGCCCCAACACGAGAAAAATATATAATTCTTACATTCATCCATGTAAATAGTGACAGTTAACCCTTTTTTTTATTTTTTTTTTAAATATAAGTGTTTTTCTTTTTTACCTTTTTCATTTTATTTTCCCTTTTTTTTTCTTTTTACTCATGAACAAGTTTCATTATGGATGAGTTGAAGCTATGAACGAAGCAAGAGTTTTAGTTTTAAGGTGTGGAACACCTCACGTGAGTTATATCGATAGTCGAGGATCTAATAAAGTTCCATTTATCTCAACCCAAGGAGAAGGATAATGATAAGGGAGAAAAAGATAGTGTGTCAAAAGAAGAGGTCGAAGAAAAGTTGATTTGCCACTGGACCAAGGTAGCCGCCAAGTGGAAAGGTTAGGAAAGAAAGTCGACCAAATATTTCTTGTGCAAGAGGCCACATGGGACGAGCGATTACCCAAGCGTAATAAGCTCGTGGTTATCTTGTTGGACAAATAAGATCTAGGCAAACATAGGTGGTGACTACTGTGTAGAAAGACTTGAAAAGCAATCAGAATGAGGGAGTAAAATGTTGCATAGGAAAAAAAAAACCATTAGGAAGCCTAGATAGCTTGGAGGAAGAGCCAGTGTTGTGGCGGGGAATGCCACCATCTATGACCAAAAGATTCTAGGGATACACTGAAATTGGATAACATCATGTTGTACCAAGAAGAGCAACAACAAAGTGTCGTAGGGCTCAAGAGATACCAAGGTCAATGGCGACAAGACCACCATAATCGAACCAAGAGGCTCTCGATATCAGTGTGAGCAAGAGCTGGAGGCAATTATGGATTGGTTTGCAAAAAGTGTCAAAAAAGATGGCGCATATGAGAAAAGTGTGTGTGTCATGGGGATTTTCTCGATGACTCGTGCGGCTTAGCCTTTGCCTATCCGAGAACACTTCGAAAGGCTAGCAATCTTTTCAAGAATTGCTAAAAAGGATCGTTATGGCAAGCACACAAGAGAGTTGGGAGAGCAAAGAGAGAGTTTTATTGATAGCAAGTTCATACAAAGAGACATTGTATGTAAATGAGGGGTTCCAAGGGGTTTATATAGGCCTAGGACCCCTTGGAGCCGTTACAAGGTGGTGCCCAACGGCTAGGGACAGTTTTGGGGCCTGCTGGGGCTGACAGACGTGCCCCCAGCACTGTAGCCAACGGCAGGCAACAGCTACCCCGCGGGTCCAGGGGGAGCCAGTACTTCCCGCGCATCTGGCAGACTGCCTGGGCAGTTCCCGCGCCCCGTCTGCACGCCAATCTGCTAGCCCGCCTGCGCGCCAAATTCCTGCGCACCCGTGCGCCCCGTCTGCGTGCTGGCTCGCGCACACTACCGGTCCGTCGGCCTGTGCGCTTGGTCTGCTTGCCTATGCGCGCCCTAGCCTGCCTGCGGGTGCCGATGCCCTTGAGCCCCTAGGCACCGAGTGGGGTTTTCGCGCACCTTACTCGTCCACCATCGAGCTAGCTCGCCTACTCCCGAGCCCCAAGCCCCTGTCATCGGGCTGTCCCGCCCATGTCCACAAAATGGGCGTGACATGTGCAGGACAACAGTGTCAAAATAGTGATACTTGAGGGATCAACATGCGACGAGATAGTGTGTGAGGTAAGGTGTTCGAAGCAGAAGTACGTGTAGGCAACATGCAGCGCGAAAGAGCCTGAGCTAGAAGTGCACCAAGCAAGGTCGTTCGAGGCAAAGGCATGTGAGATGATAGCACGCAACGTGGCAGTGCACAACACAAAGACGTTCTTTTCCTAGCAAAGAAAGCGTTGCTAAATTGATTCTCAAAAAAAAAAAAAGCGTTGCTAAATTAAGTGGAAAAAAGTGTCATGGACTGAGTGGTTAGCAGCCCAAGTAGACTAACAAACCAAGCAATCCAACATGTAGTAGCCTAAACAGGCCAACTGATTGGCTTGCACCAAATGGTAAGAGTGTTTACACACTCTTTTGAAAAATATAGATAAATTGATGTAATTTTAAATTTAAATGTAAATAAGGTAAACATTTCAATTTGAATGTTTTTAACCATTTAGTTTGAATTTAAATTGTAAATAAGCTTGATAAAGGAGCTTACAAGTCTGTAAGTACTCTTTATGTTCATTTGTTAAACACATCATTAAAAATAAATACTCTTTCTTCTCAACCGTGTTTCTTTTTTTTTTTCTTTTTAATTTTCGTTACTTTTGTGTAACTTCAAAAGTTTTAATGTTATTGATTGATTTTAGATTGATTTGAGTTCAATGAATGGCGTATTTCAGAATTGAATCAAAATCTCAACACATGCCATGAAAGCACTGAAAAAGAAAAAAGAAATCATCGAGCTTACGTGCTTCACTGCACAGCCATCAATGGTTGCCTAACTAAAAACCACAAATACTGTCTTGACTAAAGAGCTCTGATCATCACCTCCACTATGAATTGGTTTTTTGGACCCATCCATCACCAATTTAGAATTTGGCAGGAATCAAAACCGAAAATAAAGAGAAAAGAAGGAAAGAGACGAAAAATTCCAACCAAATGATAATAAAATGATAAAAGGATTTGTTCAGTCTCTATATTATGTAATTTTATTTAATTTAGTCCTTGCACTCAAAATCAAAAAAATTTAATCCCTTAATTTTAAAAATTTCGTTAATTTAATCACTTCCTCTAACGGTATTTAATTTTTTTATTAAAAGATGACATCATTGATGATGTGTCACATTTTGATGATGTGACAATATCACATGACATCGAATGATGACGTGATAATATCACGTGGTACTAAATGATGACGTGTCAATACTAACATGGCATTTACATACGGACGTGTCAGTGTCACGTGACAGATTAAAAAAATTCTAAAAAAAAAATTTATCACGTCATATAGATTAAATTGAATAAAAATATATAATACAAAGATTAAATTGAACAAAATTGAAATGTTGAAGGATTAAATTGAAAAAAAAATAAAAAATACAAATCTTTAAGTAAATTATTGATGTTAAATATTTAAGTGTAAAAAATTTATGATGTTAAAAAATATACATATATTTTCTTACTTGATTATTTGATTCTAAAATATGTAAATTAATTTTTTTAACAAAAATTAAGTTTGAATTCTCCTTCTGTAAAAAAAAAAATTTTAAATTTCATATATAAAGTCAAATTTAGATGAATAATTTGTATTACATTAAAACAAAATAATATAAAATGACTAAATATGTTGATTTAGTTACAACTTTTACAATTTACAAATACACATTTTTTTAAAATTATTCAACTCTTACCTAATTTACCTTTTATTTAAAATTACTCAAATAAGTAAAATATGTTGATTTAGTTACAACTTTCACAATTTACAAATACACATTCTTTTGAAATTATTCAGCTCTTACCAAATTTATCATTTATTTAAATTTACTTAAAATTTCTTATAAAACGATTTTATTTAAATTCAAATACCACAATAATTTTAATCTAGATTTAAATTATTAATTTGGATCTACAAAAATTTTATTAACAAAATAAAATGGTACAAATATCTACAGTTATATTTAACTTCATCAACTATAAATGCAGTTTTTAATTTAAAAAATTTTAACTTAAAAAATATAACTTGAAATATTAAATAAAATAAAAACATAAAAAATTAGAAGGGTGGAGCTCAAATTCTGTAGTTGTAATAAAAGGTTTGTCATGTCCAAATTAAACAGGTTAGAATGAAGAATTATTTTTATAATCATTGCTAGCTCTATATTTTAGTTCTTTATTTTTTTTAAAAGAAAAACTAAATCAATATATTTTACTAATTTGACTTTAACTTAAGTTAAAAACTAAGTTAAATAAATTTTAAATTTTTATACTATTATAAATAGAAGAAAAAAGAATTTATTTAGTTATTTTATATTATTTTATTTTAACGTAATACAAATTATTCATCTAAATTTGACTTTAGATATGAAATTTTTTCAAAATTTTTTTTATAGAAAGAGAATTCAAACTTAATTTTTATAAAAAAGATATATTAATTTACATATTATAAAATCAAATAATCAAGTAAGAAAATATATATATATATATTTTTTAACATTATAAATTTTTTATACTTAAATATTTGACTTATTAATAAATATATTAATAATCTATTTAAAGATTTGTATATTTTTAATATTTTTGTTAATTTAGTCCCTCAATATCTCAATTTTATTCAATTTAATCTATATGTTATATATTTTTATTTAATTTAATCTTTATGACGTTGCAAAATTTATTTTTTAAAAAATTTGTGATCTGTCACGTGGCATTAGCAAGTAGCATGTTAACACCACATCAGCACTAACACGTCATCATTTAGTATCATATGATATTGCTACGCAATCACACGATACCATGTCAACAAAATGTAAATTAGTTAGCGTTGACGTCATTGCACGTCATTTTTTAATGAAAAAATTAAATGTTATTGGAAGATGTGACTAAATTGATGAAATTTTTAAAATTAAAAAATTAAATTATTTTGATTTTAAATATAAAAAATAAATTAAATAAAGTTAAAAAATTCAAAAACTGAATAAATCTTTTTACCACGATAAAATCGGTAGAAATCAATAAGGAAGAGTGAAAAGAAAGGGGGCTAGAGAGGCATGTCAGGCTTGCTACCATGTCCGGTGAGAAAATAGCTAACATGCGCCGACCCTCAGGGATGTGTACTCCTGTTATTATATTCCTAAAATGGATGTTCCCGAAATCTAAGGACCATGTTTATAAAATTGTTTCCAGCCGCTGATTCTTTATGTCTCGTGTATATAAGTAGCCGACGTCACATTTCATTCCCAGTCCAACTCTTGCCCTGTATGCGATAACCTTTGATCGTAAGTAAAAACAAGGGCGGAAACGGGGGGAAAAGGGCAAAGGAAAAAGAAAAAAACTGTTAAATAAAAAACTCTGAGTTTGTACCGTGTGAGCTCCGCCTAGTTCCAAAAAATCATGCCCATTTTCCTCACGAAACCCTAATTCCCTTTCATTTTCTTCCATTAGCTCCCGATCTCGGCCCATGGAGCACGAAGACCCTCGAAACGGGGAGCCGAATCACCGCAACTCCAAAAAACCCAAAATTTCCTCCAAGTTTATATCGGAATCCGCAATCCGAGACGAGTTCTCTCACCACCAGCCACGTGTCGCTCGAATCAACAACGGGAGTTTCGGTAGCTGCCCCGGTTCGGTTCTTGCGGCCCAACGCCAGTGGCAGCTCCAGTACCTCCGACAACCTGATGATTTTTACTTTAATACTCTTCGTAACAGAATAACGGCGTCGCGAAAAATCATTAAGGACCTCATCAACGCCGACCACGTCGACGAGGTTTCCCTCGTGGACAACGCCACAACCGCCGCCGCCATCGTCCTCCAACAGATCGGCCGTAGTTTTGCCGAAGGAAAGTTTCAGAAAAATGACACTGTTTTAATGCTCCACTGCGCATTCCAAGCCGTTAAAAAATCAATTCAAGCGTACGTCACGCGTGCCGGTGGCTCCATCACCGAGGTACGGTTACCATTCCCGGTAAATTCTGAGGAAGAAATCATTTCCGAATTCAAAAAATCAATCGAGAAAGGAAAATCTAACGGTAGAAAGATAAGGCTAGCCATTATCGACCATATTACATCAATGCCATCGGTTGTTATTCCTGTAAAAGAGTTAGTTAGGATTTGTAGAGCGGAAGGAGTGGAGCAGGTTTTTGTAGATGCGGCTCATGCAATTGGGAGCGTGAAAGTAGATGTTAAAGAAGTTGGAGCTGATTTTTATGTTAGTAATTTACATAAATGGTTTTTTTGCCCGCCTTCGGTAGCATTTTTATATTGTAAAAAATCTAATTTATCATCTGATATGCATCACCCTGTTGTTTCACATGAGTATGGAAATGGATTGCCTATAGAAAGCGCCTGGATTGGGACGAGGGATTATAGTTCTCAGTTGGTGGTTTCTGCAATTTTGGAGTTTGTCAACATGTTTGAGGGCGGGATTGAGGGGATAATGAAGAGGAACCATGAGGAAGTGGTGAAAATGGGAAAGATGTTGGCAGAGTCTTGGGGGACAAATCTAGGGTCTCCTCCAGAGATGTGTGCTGGGATGATTATGGTTGGTTTGCCTTCAAGCTTGTGTCTTAATAGTGAGGAGGATGCCTTGAGGTTGAGGTCACATTTACGGGATTGTTATGAGGTTGAAGTTCCAATTTTTTATCAGGCTGTGAAGGATGGGGAGGGGGGAGTTAGGGATAAGGATGGGTTTATTACAGGATATGCGAGAATTTCTCATCAGGTTTATAATACGTTACAGGATTATGAGAAATTTAGGGATGCTATTAATCGGTTAGTTGAGGAT
Organism: Theobroma grandiflorum; assembly: GCA_036013995.1. NCBI lineage: Eukaryota > Viridiplantae > Streptophyta > Magnoliopsida > Malvales > Malvaceae > Theobroma > Theobroma grandiflorum. The sequence continues at coordinate 5,610,053 of CP142130.1, forward strand.
GGGAAAACTTGCAAAATGCTTTTGATTGAATGAAGAGGTATGACTTTTGACTTTGTTGCCTGTCGGATTTTTGCATGCAGTGTTTGCTGTTAAGAAGCATTACTTGTTTGTTTAAGCTGATTTTTGTTGCCCTTTTATCTTCAATGGAAACATATAATTTTGAAACTTAAGACCCAGTTGGTAGTTCTTCTATTAATTCCTCTGTTCCAGTAGAAAGAGAATTCTATGCTGAGTTTATTGCTAGGGAAGAACAATATTTCTTCAATGTTGCATAATGGATCAATTATTCTTATTGTGAGTTTAATTGCATCGTGATGAAACTTACACTATATTTGGTTAGAAGGAAAGAAAACAGAGGGAAGAGAAAAAGGTGAAGGAAAAAAAAATGAAGGAGAGAAAGGAAAGTTGTTTTGTCTTTCTTGTGTTTGTTGTGAAGGATGGAAAATAGAGGGAAATAAATAGATTTGGGATAAAATTTTGAATAAAATGATTAACTTAAATAGAAAGAGTGTTTTCACTTCACTTATGGAAGATTAGATTTGAAGGGAAAGGAAATGTGCAAATTTATCTATTTTCCTTTCACCTTCATATTTCCTTCCTGCCACTTGAAGGAAAGGAATGAAAGAAATATTGTTTTTCCTCCACTCCCTTTCTTACTTCATCTCTCACTCCTACCAAATATGGTGTTAGTGTCTTGCTTATTGAACAATTTAACTTGCCAAATCATTTAGAATAATTTCTTGGCAACGTTGTTGTTCATATCACAATACTAATGTAAGAATAGAAGTAGATTAATAGACAGTAATACTATAATTTTTATGTTATTTCTAGAATGCACAAGTGTACTACTGGTGCTGATCCGCTAATAGTTCTAACCAAAATTCATGGGAGGTGAAAGGAGAGGGACAAAGGAGTGCTGGGGCAGTTGATGGGAACACAACCGGGTCTGTGGAATATACTATGCCCTAGATGCAGTAGCACCTTAAACAGGAGTCTTTGATGAATTTTGGTTGCATTTGTTGATTTCATGCCTTTTAAGGTGTAATTTAGTAACTCCGCATGCCATCGCAATCAAATAATACTGAAATGTACACGAGTTTTAAGTGTGCTTTTACATTTGGACGAAGCTTATTCTGATCCAGAAGATTATATATCTTAATTTTCTTCTATTTACGGTTGGGCAGGTAGTCATAAAGATTGGAGCAGCCTTCCATGGAATAACATCTGTGTTTTGCCATTTTTCTGATGCATGTGGCTTCTCACAGCTTTTAAAGAACCAAAGATTTGGCAAAGAGCACCGCACCATAAATGGTTATAAGTGCTTCTTACTTCTTAGAACTGCAAAAGCGTTTGTAAGAAACTTTGACCAATGTAGTGTGACAGGCTAGTGTCTGGGGCATTGTGAGTTTGTGGTCTCAATCCCTGTAGTTATGACAATAAATCTATGAATGCCAGCATTTTTTTAGCAGTTAACCTGCTTTTGAGCTAATTTGATTTTTCATTCATAGCTCTCGTGTTTTAGTGATATGTGGTTGTAATTAGTTTGTCTTAGTTCATACGGATTTCATAAAGCAAGCTTGTTTACCATTTTATCAAGGCATAGTAAAAATGTGTTTTGATTATCCGTCAAAACATCGTCACTGGTGAAGATGTGGAATGTGCTACCATCAAATATCGATCTCATCTATCTACTTTGAGCTTTAGCTGCTCTATGGCATTATTTACTCAGTTACACCAGTCCAACTTTCTACGTGAATCAGTGAAGTGCTTACCGCCAACAAATGCAGTACCTAGTATTAGAATTTAGCGGAGCCATGGCCTATGAGACCCTGATGAAAAACTTGAGGAGCCTAACAGAAGAAGGAAAGAAGGCTAAATATGAAATTGGGCACCAATCTCAATAGACTGACGTTTTGGATCATTTTGGATGCTTGCTGCATCAATATATCCCTTAAAAATGAAAAATAAAACATTTATATGTACACTATCAGCTAGAGCCTAGAAACAGGGGTGTTACTTCTATGCCAATATCACAGACACTCTATCCCCTATTCAAACACTTCCACTCAAATATGTGACTGCTATAAAAGAAGAAAACAGAATGACCAAAGACTCAAGCAGAGAGCATCAGGCATTCATCATCAATGTCTTTGCCCAAAAGATTTGCAACAATCAGATCCACGTCTTGCAATCCAACAGCGGTGCATGTAGGGTTAATCCCAATTCTGATAGAGTCTTGATTGCTTCTTGCTTCAATTCCACTTGGTGAGTTACAGACCCTTACATTTGGAGCGGTCTTGCACTTCCCCATGCATTTGCACCCAACAACAGTGCCCTCTGCACCAACCTTCCTCTCAAATTCTTCTAACAATGCAGCAGCTCCCAGCTTCTTACACTTGCCACCCATGCAAATTTCAATCTTCTTGGTCAATGCTCCTTCCAGAATTCTGTTACTTGTATCATCCTTGAAGCCATTTGAACTGCAACATTCACTACCAAATCCAGAGCAAGGTTCTTGTATCCGAATTTGGGGGCTCGAATCTGAGTTTTCCAGTTCCATGAGTGAGCTAGCTAATGTTGCTTCCTCTTTTACCATTGGTGCGTCCATGTCTGCTGGTGCTTGATGCTTGTTTCCTAGTTCCATAACTGAGTTAGCTAATGTTCCTTCCTTGGTCACCGTCGGTGCTGCTTCCATGTCTTCTGTTCGTTTCAAAGCATTGTCACTCGGTGCTTGTATGTCTTGTAATGGTTTCAAAGCATTGTTTCTCAGCCTTTTCATGTCAACTACCTTCCCACATTCGCCGTCACTTGACTCAGAGGAGGAAGATGATGATTCTGATTTCTCCAGAGTGGCTTTGAGCCGGGCTCGTTCCTCTTTCAATTTTCCCTTCAACTCTTTTTGTTCTGATCTCAACTGTTGCAGTTGTGCCAGCAAAACATCGCTTGCTTCCTGCAAGAACAAAAGACACATAAGGTTTTCAATCCAATATATCATAAACACCCTAATTCCAAAAAAGAAAAAAGAAAGACTAGATATATTTCTCAATTCCCATAAAAAGAAAGAATCAGAGTTTATCTGCAGCAATGTTCGCTATAAACCAAACGGCTAAGACCAACTATGAACATGTGTATCAGGCAAAAGGCTATGAACCAGATCAAAACAATAACAAAAAATAACTAAAGAAACACCAAATTAATTTCTTACAGAAATCATCGTCGTCTTAACTTCACCCATCAATCCAAGCCCAATATCCTCTCCATCAGCCATCCGAGGAAGCATAGACAAGTCTTTGGACAATCTCTTAATAAACTTCAACTTCGTCTTGACTCTTTTAATCTCACAGCTCTTTTCCTTCTCTTTCTGCTTGGCAGCACCAGCCCTTGGCGATACATAATACTGGAAATGCCCTGAATCAGAAAACTGACAACTCAATTTCCCGAAAGAATTCCTGGGCCAAACAGAAACCCTGGAATCTCCAACACCAAGATTCAATTCCCTGGAAAACCGACCACCAAAATCAACTCTAATCCCCGCCAACCTTGGAACTCTCCTGTAAACGATGCCGGAGGTCTCCATGGTCTATGAATCCGATGCTACAAATTCCTGTTCAGCCAAGAGAAATAAGAAGGGAAGGATCAAATTCCGATTCCACAACGGTCTTAGTTTCCAGGAAGGAAAGGAACTAGTATGCGTGGCTAGGTATGAGTGGTTGGTTTAAAGCTAAATCTGACGTGGAAGGTTGATTTCGTTAGGCGGTGGCGCGCTCGTGAAGATTTCGGTTTGCCACGCTTTGCGGAGCCTTTGACATGCGTATCTTTTTAACATCAGCGGTGCGATGACATCGTCTAAATAACGATGGCTCAGATTGTGCCAGCTCAACTTTTCTTTTCTGCCACTCTGCAATATGCTTTGCCCTTCTGTTGCCACGTAGGCGCGAGGCGAGCACTTCGTGTCCTTCTCGTATAAGGGGACGGCCAAGGAATATTGGGTAGAGCATCTTTTTCAGGTATATCCTAAATACGAAACAACTCTTTCAAGACTGTAAGGCAATTTGTTTTTTTTTTTTTTACCTCAATAATTGCCATTGTCTCTCTAATATCTCACTGGAAACACCTAGAAAAATTAGTTTGATAAATTAAATATTTTTATCTATCCACTAATTATTATTAGTTCATTAAATCAACCTCTCTACTAATTTGTTTGACCAAGGTATCAAATACTATTATATATTTTCTTTTTTAAAGTTATCATTAAATCCCATGGAATTATAAGAAAATTGATTTTCTTTTTCATGTAAAATAATTTGAGAATGTCTGTTATGCATTTATCAAAATAATATAAAATGAATAATAATTTACTCATTAAATTATGTTTTATATTATCATATCTACAATTTCATGGTGTATATATCAAAATTATATTTAAGAATTTCAAATTCAATTCGATTCGTGTTTTATTTTTTTTTTAAATTGATACATGTTTTTAAATAAACGTTATTTGTAAAATTATTACATGTCAATTAAATAATTATTAATATTAATTTATCCTTTTATATATAGTCTAATAAACATATAATAATCCTTTAAATCAATTTGCATAGGTGTTTAAAAGATAATTTTGCTTAGTATTTGCTGGAATAATGTTTTATTCATTTTTAATTTCTATAATAAAATCAAGCAACGTAGGCAAGGCAAGCAAGCTCGACAGAAGCTTCGCCAAGGTCCAGATCCGTTTTGGCATAATGGGCCCAACAATATATGTTAGGAGGCCCAAAGGTGAAACCGATTATATGGTTTCAACATCAGGGAAGCCAATTCCATCACCTATAGTATTTCGCCACGTTTCAAATATAAACATCGTTGAAGGTTTGGGAGCGAAAAACAGATTTCGATTTGTAGCAACTCACTGCTTCGAAAGGAAAATAAAAAAATAAAATTCAAGTAAATTTTAGAAGGTGTAGTGATTTGAATATCTCTTGAGTTGGAGCTCGAAGTTTAGTAATGGCAGACGAATCATCGAGTTCAATGAAGTTGATGAACTTCGTCTCGGAGCAACAGGTGATTTTATTTTACCATTCATTCATGCTAAACCCTAATTTTTTGTATTCCTTGATTATGATTAAAATCTAATTTCTCGGTTTTGATTTTGGTGTGGGTGGATAACTATGGCAGTTAGATGAAGCAAAAAGAACAAGAGGTGAACGAATTGAAGATGGCACTGCCCAAAGGGATAGGCCTCTTTACGAGGTTTTTGTTTTTTCCACCCTCCAATGGAGCTCAAAAAATGTATATTTTCTTTTATTGTTTTTAAAAACCCTTTTAATGCAGATTTTGAAGGAGAATAAAGACAAGAAAGATGCAGAATTTAATGAACGGTTCAAACATAGTGAGTGCTTAACTTTTCAAATTGCTATTGTTTGATAGTGTAGCTAAGAACGAGAACTTTAGACAATTTCTTCGTTTGCAGGGCCACCCAAAGCCTTGGATGAAGATGAAACAGAGTTTCTTGATAATTTGGAGACGGTGAGGACTGATTTGATATTGGCAATGATGTCTAATTAAATACCATGGAAGCTGTTGATGTCAATAAATTTTTTTGTTTTTCCTTTGCAATGAATGCTGATTGTTGTTCTCTCCTTTTGGTAGCATTGACCTCTAATTTTGATGTTTCGACTGAATGCTGGAAAAATCATAGTTTTAGTTCACCAATTGTTAAAGGTTTACAATATAATTTTCTTTTTTCTATTTGCTGCTGCCCCTTCCTTAATAACTGAGCACTTTCCATATCTTATGCTTTCTAATTTTCTGATATTTTTCTTGTTAATGCAGTCAAGAAGGGAATATGAACGACAAGTGGCAGATGATGAAGCTGAACAGTTACGAAGTTTCCAAGTAATTTCTAGCCTGTCTTGAGTCACAAATGTCACTATGAAGAAGCATTAAACACTAAGAATCTGCAATCTTGTTGTGTTCAGCTGATCAACCTGTCCCTGCTCCTTGATAATTTGAGTCTTGAAGTTTATAGCTTTATTCTGAGATCACATATGGGACTGCCAGATTACCAATCATTTAAACTTACAAGATTGCAATTTAAAATTCAATTCTTAAGGATGAGTTGATTTTATAGTTTAAACAGCAATCATATTCAACAGAAGAATCCTGCAATTATCTCTAATGTTTGACCATTACATTTTAAAATCCATGTGCTCACCTAAAGACTGTATATTTTCCATTCAGGTCAGTCAAGGCTGAATATTTCATGAGGGTATTAGATTGAAGGATTCTCAAGATTTATATTGTACTCTTTATTTAAGATGTTAAGTTGTATAACTTGTATTCTTCAGATAATTGCAATCTAGAGTTATTTAGTGTAAGTCTTTAAGAGTGCTGTTACAACGTATGGGATTATAACTGCAGCTATTGTCTTTCAAAAAAATCTTCTTGAGAAGTGTGAATACTTATGTTGCTTGTTTAGGTTAGCCATATGGATTTTTGTTAAAGCATTTTCTGAATTGTTTACTTGATTTATATTTTATCTCAGACAGTAGTGTCTTGTTTTCCTTTTCAGGCAGCAGTGGCAGCACAGTCAAATATTGTGCATGAACTAAAAGAAACACCACCTGTTCCTGCTGGCCAGGTTGGTTTTAAATCAACCAGTAACATGCTTGTACTTAATCTCATGAACGTTATATTTGGACCTGAACTTTACTTTGGAATTAACACAGCTTTTATGCCATATGGTTGAGTAATCAGTTTTGATGAATTTCCTGGTTTTATTTCCATGAAATCCAGTTAACATTGTTTTCTGTTCTCTATGACTTGAAGTTGATTAGTAACCTTTTGCAACTTTGCCTGAATTTTCTTATCATATATTGATCACTCAGTGAAGCCCCTAATGTCAAAGGCCGTGACTCCAATCAAGTTTTATTTTACCTTATTGTGTGGTAGTTATTAGCCTTCTCAGCTGCTTGTTAACCCTTCTTGTTTCTGCTGGCAGGAACAAAAATCAGTTGGGAGGAAGAATCCAGCAGCTCGCCCTCCGGGTATGATCATAAAAGTCAAGCCACAAGCAAAAAAAGCAAAAATTGACCAGGAGAAAGAACTGCCGAACACAATGAAAGCACCTCATGTTGATACATTGAAAACTCCAAATCCAGTGAACATACTTAATGGTGATACCAACAAGGCCCCTGATGTTGTTAAGACCGGTCTTGTTTCATACAGTGATGAAAGTGAAGATGATTAGTCTTTCTATTTCTGTTATTCTGGAGTTATTATTATTGATACAGTTCATTAATCTTGTTTCTAGCCTATTGAACGCACGGCACCTGCCTTGCTCTGCAAAACACACCACACATGCTTTAAGAAATCTTGAATCAAGGTAGTCTGAAACCTAGGAAGTTAATGTACACTGAGTTGAAAATCAAGAACAGATTGCCGCTTAAACAAAGAACTGCTAGCTACGATTGCAAAGCTATTAAACCCTTTCCCTCTAGTAATCAGTTAAGAGATATTCGATTTGCAAATTAATTACAACAAAAAGAATAAGAAAGCGATGGAAGTGACTCCTTAGTCCTTCATGCGGTTGAAGCACTAAGGTGGAGTGCCACTAAGGAAGCATAGGAACCATCTTTGATGTTTATCAACGTTTCATGCTTTCCTTTCTCTACAATAACGCCATTTTTGACTACTGCAATCACATCTGCATTCTTGATTGTGGATAGCCGATGAGCAACTACAACGGTGGTGCGGTTCACCATGACTCTGTCTAATGCATCCTGAACCACTTGCTCCGATTCAGCATCCAGTGCACTTGTGGCTTCATCTAATAGTAATATCTTTGGACTCTTAATGATGGCACGCGCAATGGCTACTCGTTGTTTCTGCCCGCCTGACAATTGAACTCCTCTCTCCCCCACTACAGTATCATAACCCTGTATTACATAAGGGGGAAAAGAGAGGCAGACTAGTAAGCACATCTGCAGATCTGTTATGTCTATTTGTAATCTTTGAAGAGTAATTTACATAATTTAACTCCGTATTTGCATCATGAAGCCAACTGAATTGCTTCTTTTGGTACCAAAATGATATAGGAGAATGCTTCAGAATGTCTAACCTGTTGTAAGCTACTAATGAACTTGTGGGCATTGGCCAACTCTGCTGAGGCTAAAATTTCTGCCTCAGTTGCATTTCCTCCCTTTCCATATGCAATGTTGGCACGGATCGTGTCGTTAAACAAAACAGGTTCTTGGCTTACAAGACCCATCTGCTGCCTCAACCACTTCAATTGGAGCTTTTGTATTTCAACTCCATCCAGAGTGATATGACCTGCATCAAGATCATAAAATCTCTGCAATAATGAGATTACGGTTGACTTCCCACTCCCACTTTCCCCAACCAGAGCAACTGTCTGCGAGAAGAGATTCACACCATAAGATTTAGACCCAACGATTAATTTTTGAAATAGCTAACTGCTTGAAAGTTGACAGAGATTGAGCTCAAAAATGCAATTGATGATTACCTTGCCAGCAGGAATAGCCAAGCACAAGTCTTGGAAAATTTGAATGTCAGGCCTTAATGGATACTTAAAGCTCACATGACAAAGCTCAATTTCTCCCTTCACATTTTCTAATGTCACCCCTGCCTCGTCACTTGGGTCTATCTTAGACTTCCGATCAATAATTGAAAATATGGAAGCAGCAGCGGTCTTTGCTTTGCTGGAATCGGAACCAAAGGAGCTTGATTGAGTAATTGCGACAGCAGATATAGTCAAAGCAAAGAAAACCTGGAAAATGGGCATTAGCTTCAGTATCAACGAAACATATTGAAAGAATTTGGTAGTCTTGAAAAGGATTTAAGAAATAACTTGATAGAGATAGAAGAGATACTTGAAATACATCTGAGAATGTAGCATGACCATGCTCAACAAGTTGAGCTCCTGCGTAGAAGCTAGCTGCATAAACAGAATACATTAAAAAGAATGAAAGCCCAAATCCTATTCCGCTGATCAACCCCTGCCTTATCCCTGTCTTCATTGGGCGTTCACATTTCTTTTTGTACAGGTGCATCACCTTCTCCTCAGCACAGAAAGAAGAAATTGTTCTTATCCCCCCAACTGCATCATTAGCAACTTGGCTGGCTTCCTCGTACATCATCTGCAGCAAATTATACTTACATTAAGAAAAAAACATACTGCTTTTATTTTATGGAGAATTTACAACTACGTCTGGTGATGCAAGTTGCAGTTTCTTGATATTGAATAAACCTCTTCTCCCTTTCCACTTTGGAGTTCTTAATATTAGGTGCAGGAGGTCATTAGTTTTGAGCATACCTTTGCATCTGCACTGAATCCCTTCATGAATTTCACTTGAATATACCCATCGATCCCTATCAGAGGAAAAAGTGCAAGGACAATCAAAGCCAACTGCCAACTTGCAACAAAAGCAATGATTAAACCCGCAACTGCTGATACAATGCTTTGAACCATCTGAGATAGTGCATCTCCAACTAGAGCACGCAGTGTTGCCGCATCTGCTGAGAGCCTTGCTCCAAGTGAACCACTTGAGTGCTCAGGTTCGTCAAACCAACCAATCTCCATGTGAACCACTTTTTCAAAACACATTGATCTTACTCGCCGGATTAATTTACATCCAGCGACAGAGAAGAGGTATGTTTCTGTTGGATACGCCAATAATGATGCCAGGCCAAGGGCCATAAATATCAGAGCCCAGAATCTTGAGTCTGTTTTGAGTTCATTAGGTGGCTTGTAAAAGGTTTTGATGACCTGGGAGAGAAGCAGAGCATAAGTTGGAAGTATAAATCCATTGACAATTGAAGCTATAGTTCCAATTAAAAGCACGGGAATCTCTGGCTTGTTGAGAGATGCAAGCCGACAGATTGACACTTCTGAAGCCTGTACTGATGGTATTGTAGGAGGAGCTGCTGCATCTATCAGCACACTATCAGCAACATTCTGTCCATTAGGTAAACCAGTTGATCCCCTACTGATTGATTTCATCAATGATATTTCCAAACTTGACTGTCTAAACAATTTCTCAGTAATGTCTGACCCGTTTTCGTCATCTGGTACCTGTTCTAACTGTTTATTTACTTCCTGTAAACGTATAAGCTGAGAGAAAGCTCCATCAGGATCCTTGAGCAATTCTGAATGAGACCCTGATCAATTGACAACCATGTTATCAAATGTCAAAATGGTTTTCTTATGGAAAAGTAAGGTATGATATGCTGATAGAAGTGCGAGAAAGAATAAAATTGATTCTGATGGAACAACTAGAACAAATTCAGAGCTTTTCAAAAATATTTTAGAATATTTGTGATAAACACTTAGGTCCCACACAATCATCTGCAAAATATTTTGGCCAAAAAAAAACCTATCTGGAGAATATGCCCCAATATGCACAGCAAGACAAGTTTAGTTGATTAACAATCTATGCAGTGGGTGACATGCACTGGTTACATTGCCCCAGACATGAATAAGTAGAGTTATATGGCCATGATTTATCATACCTTTTTCAACCATCTTTCCTTGATGAACAACAGCTATCATCTGTGCATTTCTCACTGTGCTCAGACGATGAGCAACAATGACAGTAGTTCGATTGACCATTATTCTGTCCAATGCCTCTTGAACTGTCCTCTCAGATTCTGCATCTAGCGCACTTGTAGCTTCATCTAAAAGTAAAATCCGTGGGTCTTTTAGAATTGCTCTTGCTATTGCCACTCTCTGCTTCTGTCCACCAGAAAGCTGAGTTCCATGTTCACCAACCATGGTGTCCAGTCCCTATGTATAAAGTTTAGAATGCATAAGTAAGGTACAATTCATATAGTTGTAAGAATTAAGGAATGAAATAAGTAGTAGTCATTTAAAGAAGACATTAAAACCCGAGGTAGTTTGTCAATGAACTTGGCAGCATTTGCGAGTTCAGCTGCAGCTCTTATCTCTTCACTTGTTGCGCCTTCCTTTCCATACGCAATATTATCCCTAATGCTTGATGTAAACAACACAGGTTCCTGGCTGACAAGGCCAATCTTTCCTCTGATCCAGTTAAGCTGAAATTCCTTGAGGTTAATGCCATCAATAAGAACTTCACCAGCTTGTGGATCATAAAATCTTTCTATCAGACTGATTACAGTTGATTTCCCACTTCCACTTTGTCCCACCAGAGCAGCTGTTGTGCCGCTTGGAATGGAAAGTGAGAACCCACTAAAAATTTGCTCCTCTGGTCTGGCTGGATAACTGAAACAAACATCCCTAAAGTCTATATCCCCTCGAATGTCCTCCAATATTTTCCCTTTTGTGTCGTACGCATCGATATTGGGCTTCCTTTCAATAGTCTCAAACATCTTAAATGCTGCTGCTTGACCAGAAGCAAATGCATTTACGCAGGGAGATGCCTGCCCCAGGGACCTGAATCATCATAGAAGGCAAATACAGAGAATTACTCCCCTTTTAGCAAATTAATGCATGTTACTAGGAACAACAAATAATTAAATGTTTAACTCACATGGAACCAGTCATAATAGCAACAATCACACTAACTACTTGACCACCAGTGTAGCCTTTTTCCAGAATCATCTTCCCACCAAACCATACAGCCAAAGCATAACTGCAGAACATGATTAACATAACCATGCCAAGACCCAATCCAGAAACAGAGCCTTGGTAAACACCTGACTTGTAAGCACTAACAAGAAACTTGTTGTAATCGCCTATGGCTTGCTTTTCACCAGTAAATGATGCAACCTGGTATCAGATAAAATAGTGGGTCATATTTTTACGAACTTAAAGAAATAAACAACAATGCTGAATATATTTCCGGCTATAAGACCTACAGTTCTAATTGAACCAATTGTCTGTTCAACAACAGTTGCTGCTTTTGCATAAGCATTTTGTCCTTGGGATGCCTTGTTGGCTATAATGAGGGACACCGCTGCACCGGCTATTACAAGAAAAGGTATAGAGGACAACAAGACAAGGGTAAGAAGCCATCCTTTGATGAATGCTACTACAAAGCCTCCAATGAATAAGGACATCAGCTGCAAAAATTTTCCAACCTGCAAAAATCAAGCAGACATCTCCATGACTTCATAGAGAAGATGAATGAAAGTTAGTGTGGTTCTTCACCCTGCAGGGTCTAGTTGTCACAGTAACATTATACCTTCTCGCCCATGGCGTCTTGTATGAGAACAGTGTCACCAGACATTCTCCCAACAACCTCTCCTGTGTTTGTTTCCACATCAAAGAAAGCAACATCTTGTCTCAGTATAGTTTTCAAGTAAAAGCCCCTTATTCTTGCAGCCTGTCTCTCTCCTGTGACCATCCAGCAAGTTACTTCTGGCAAATGATAAAAACACAGGCTTCTCAGTTTCTCAATGCATAACAAACACTTGTGTCTTAAATAAAATACATGGCAGAGGTTTTAAATGCAAGATGCACTTACGGAGAAATCCTGCCACAGCAGCCCCTACTCCTAGGTAGACAAATTTCAGAGCAACCTAATATTTTTCCAGGAAGAAAACTATTAAATACAACAAGTTGACCCAATAAAGGTGAAAACAGACAGGTCTTTAAGAGCAAACCCTGATTTGACAAACTAAATTCCAGTAAATGAAAATTTTAAGATAGCATTCATCCTTTTACAAATGGAAAGCAATTTACACTTGTATTAGTAAAAATAAAGCATTTAGCAATGATGAATATTGAAATAAATCTCATAAATTTAGTTCATGATACGTATTAATACCTCGGAAACCACATCAACCACCTCGTTGTTGTTCTGGTTTTCTCCAAAAGAATCAGTTAGCTCCCCAAACAATATCGTCATAAGAGGCATACTTAAACCATTCCCAATGGCACCGATTGTACCAACAATCATTAACAAAATATCTGTTGGATCAGCAAATGCAAATAGTTTGTAAAATGGAACTGTGTTAGTTTTCTCATCTGGTTTGCCTGTCTCTGACTTTTGATTCTGTCCATTCATTCTACAGCCTTTCTCTGGCTCTTTGCAGCTTTTTGATGTGCTCGCCTCCCTGAAGTCAGTGTCACCTTTCAAGCCATTCTCAGTGGCCATTGTATGACACCCAGGATACTACTTCGATCCTTAATCGCTTCCGAAGCTTTAGAGCTAATATTGCGTCTGCAGGGAACAATTAATGGGCCAAAACTAGCAAGTTATCAGTGAAGTCCAAATAGAGTAACCAACGGGCAGTTGGAAAATGCTATCCAAGGATCTAACTCTTTCGAAAAATGGAACCAAGTATTCAAGGTTTCTTGTTGGACGGTCGAAGGATTTATAAATCCAAGAGCATTTCTAATGTAAATACAATAAGACTTTTCATTGGCAATGAAAACATTTGGTGGAATGGTATCGGGCCATCAGCAGTGCTCTTCGTTGAAAATTCAACAGGTTAACTCCAAGGTTTATATTCTAAGCTGACAACGTAGCTAAAGCAAAACAAATGGTATCAGGTCAGCATCATCGTTGAAAATTCAACAGGTTGAATCCAAGGTCTAAATTGCTTAACTAACAAGGAAGCAAAAGCACGTTGAGAATTCAAGAATTCAAGAATTCGTTAGCTCCACACAAACTCAATTTAAAACAGAGACAAAAGTAAAACGCATTGTCAATCACCCCTTAGCAAAAACCTCCATTATAACACTATGTAAATGCAATATTTCATAAACAAATACCTGACGCCAAGCGAGACTCATTCATTCTCCATATGCGCCAATGTTTGCTACAGAAAGATAATAAACCATCCAAAAATCAGAACCAATTAGCTATCAATCTGGCAAAGGACACAAAACAGAGAGGGCAAAATACATAAATAAAACAGAATTTACTATAGGAAAAATAACAAAAGGGATATCAATTCAATTCTTATAGAAATGAGATTCTTCCTTAGATCCACCCAGTTTCCTTGCTGTAAGATACATGAGGAAGCAAGGGCAAGTCCTTGGACAGAAACTTCGTTTTCGTCGTCATCTTCTAATTCTCACAGCTTTTGTTTTCCTTCTCTTTCTTGTTGGCGCCATCACAGAATCAGAGAGCTCAAAATTCAATAGCTGACATGGATTTCTGAGCCTCGCTGAAACCCAGGAATCCCCAAGACCCAGTAACCATAGAACTCCCATGCTATTGTAAACAACGCTGGTAACCTCCATTGTTAACGTAACAGCGAGAAACAGTTGGGTAACTGCACAACTGACCCAGCTAAATTCTGATAAACAGTTTAGGGTTGTTGTAAAATTATTTTAAATTTTAGTGAAAAATCTCCATCCCCACCCCCCACAAAACTAAACAGGAAAAAAAATGAAGAGGCAAACAATTAAATAGGATTTGTCTCTTTTAGGGTTTTTCCTTAACAAAACTAACAGCTGAAAATTGCAAATTTCACTTCCTCAACTGTTTTGGTTTTGTCATCCATTACAGTCAAAGAAAGCAAGAATGTATCATAACAGTAAAGAACCTTCAGACTCCAAACAGTGAACCAAATAAACTTGCTTCGATTTTGCTAAGACAGACCTTTTTTGCATACAATGATAATGATCAGTAGTTTCACTTCTAATGTCATGGTCCCGATTACTTGATATTCTTTAATTTCTCCCTTTTTTTCCTGTTTTTTGTTTCATCCTTGCAATTGCATGAACATGTTATCCGTCTAGGAGAGCTGAAACCTGAAGTTCTTTTACCCGCCAAATGGGTTATGGTATTTCTGGCTCTTGGAGGGTCGATACAGTGCTCTTGATCATTAATTTTAAGAGTATATGAGATTAAGGATTGGTTGCGATATTGACTGTTCGCCTCAAATCTTTTTTCCTGCCAATATACATGAATGCAAAAGAAACAAATGTGTTACTCGGCCTTTGATTATAACAATCTCTTTCTCGAGACCCTTCGCTGATAATTCATCCCAAAGAAATATCTCCAGGAAGGCTTTTTGAATGATCCTACCTTGACATGCAAGGTGAGGAAAATTCAGTAAAGAAAACAAACTAAAGCCGAAGTTTAAGTTTTGGTATGCTAGGCTTCCATGTCGGTAGACCGCGGTGCCTTAGGCCTTTTTATTTGTCTCTTGAAACTTGCCCTTGTTTGGGTGGAATAATCAACTCTGAACGGCCGCGATAACCAGAGTCACTTTCCTTTTCGGCTAATAAAAAGGCAAGTGGTTGATTGTTCAGGTGCGCATGTTAGACAACCAGCCGCGTATTGTAGCCATAGAAGGTAATCTTGCAATGCCCAGGATTCACGAATTTACACTTTTAATTCAAAAGATTTATTTATTAGATGGAGGAAAAATTCAACATTTTATTTCATCCAATTTCACCAGCATTTTTATTTATAAATGAAAAAAATAATTTTGATTTGAACCTAATTCAATTATGATATCTCTCTTAGAGATCTCATATACGAGAATACTTAGATATATTTAGTTTACGTTTTTAATTCAAAAAATATATTTAATAAATAAATAATTTTTTATTTATAAATTTAAAATTTGTCACATTTAGAATCCGTGACACTAATATGAGATAATCGATTTAATTTTTTAAAAATTGGATCAAAGTTTTGAGTTTTAGGTAAACAATGAAGGTCTACCAATTGATAATGATAAGGAAAATTCATGAAGATTTACAACGTTGAATAAAAAAGGTATTTAAAAATTTAAAATTTTCAACCACTAAATCAAATTTTAATTACTTTTTTTGTTATGACAAAAAAAAAATTGAACCTTTAATTTTTAAGTAGAATAATAATGCATCAATTGTTGAATTAAAATTTTTTAGGTATCAAATTTTAATAATTTAAAAATGATAAATATATGTTTATTTAATTATTAATTTATTCGAAGGTGAAATGAATTAATTATGGATGTACATTTGTTGCCGAATCGTCCCTTTCTAGAAGACATTAATTTAGGTTATAAGAGGATAATATAAATTACCCAACACGTAAACATGAATTACTAAAGAATTTAACGTAAGCTGACAAATAGGGTCGACACCTACAACGGCTGTCGTTTTTGCTAAGGACGAAAAAAATATAGTCAAAGCCTCTACTGTCTTCTAAAAATATAATTATTAATTGCCCAACCTACATAGATTCCGATGGTTTTAAATATTCAGTAGATCTAGCTTCGGCACCACTTAACTTGGTTTCCAATACTTTATCACTTAAATCTTTCACACTGTTGTAATTAATACGTTTTTCTAAAGTACTAGACAAATGGTTGTGACAGCATTTCCAACTAATAAGCAGTTGCTTATAGAAACAGGATTCATGTATTAATTGAAATTTACGTGCCATCATTTTCTTCGAGAATCTATTTAATATGAAAAAGGGGGCGTAGAAGAATGGAACATGGATTTGTCGTCCGTGCCATCATCCATGACGTTTGCGACAGCATCTGGCATTAATATATTGTTGTTATCCTGCCTGACATATTCTTCCTATGATAGTGCACAACACCAGAAGAGTCAAATAGCGATCATGTTGTCTGCTGCATCAGGCTGAAGTCAAGCTAAAAAGCACACAAGTTGAACTTCAAAAGCTTTTCTTTTCTCTTATTAATTCATTGCAAGATTACAATACGTATAATGGATAATACAGATTAGGTTTGCAAAATAAATTGGAGCAGGAAAAGAATTAAGGAAGTGACCCTTAACTGAAATTCATGATTACATCAGGCAAAAAAAAAAAAAAAATTATAGAAGAAGTTTATGCAGTGGAAGCACTCATGTGGAGTGAAACTAAGGAAGCATAGAAACCATCTTTGATGTTTATCAAAGCGTCGTGCTTTCCTTTCTCTACGATGACGCCGTTTTTAACCACGGCGATAACATCTGCATTCTTGATTGTGGATAGCCTATGAGCAACTACAACGGTCGTACGGTTGACCATGACTCTATCTAGTGCATCCTGAACCACTCTCTCTGATTCAGCATCCAATGCACTAGTAGCCTCATCCAATAGCAGTATCTTTGGACTCTTAACTATGGCACGCGCAATGGCTATGCGTTGCTTCTGTCCTCCGGACATTTGAACTCCTCGCTCTCCTACTACAGTATCATAACCCTGCATTATAGATTTTTAAGGAAAAGGATTAGTATTTAGTAACTAATATAGCATATTTTCCAATTGTTTTCTGTACTATTAGAAAGGGTTTAATGGGGGTTAGATAGTTTTGTACAAGAGTTGCATTACTAAGCCAATTTGGGGACTATTTATAGTTTCTAACCTGTTGTAAGCCACTAATGAACTTGTGAGCATTGGCCAGCTCTGATGCAGCTAAGATTTCAGCCTCTGTTGCATTTCCTCCCTTTCCATATGCAATGTTGGCACGGATTGTATCATTAAACAAAACAGGTTCTTGGCTCACAAGACCCATCTGTTGCCTCAACCACTTCAATTGGAGCTTTTGGATTTCAACTCCATCAAGAGTAATACGACCTGAATCAGGATCGTAAAATCTCTGCAATAATGAGATAACTGTAGATTTCCCGCTCCCACTTTCTCCTACCAGAGCAACAGTCTGAAGAAGAAGGATTGATGTTAGTATGAATTGGTCTCTACAATATTGCTGATAAATGTTGATTTGACTGTTTGAAGAGAAATTTAATTCAAAATTAGGATCATTACCTTGCCAGCATGAATAGACAAACTCAAATCTCGTAAAATTTGAATATCCGGCCTTAGTGGATACTTAAAACTGACATGACGAAACTCAATATCTCCCTTCACATTTTCCAGTGTCGTCCCAGACTCATCGCTTGGGTCTATCTTAGACTTACGATCAATAATTGCAAATATGGAAGCAGCAGCAGTCTTGGCTTTGCTGGAATCAGGAGCAAAGGAGCTTGATTGAGAAATTCCGATAGCTGCCATGGTCAAAGCAAAGAAAACCTGAAAAATAATGTTAATCTCAGTATCTTAGGAACATGCATAGTAAATTGAAGGTCTTAAAATGTTTTTAAGAGGAACTTAATAGAGCTGGAAGTTAGACTCACTTGAAAAACATCTGAGAATGTTGCATGGCCATGCTTAACAAGTTGAGCTCCAGCATAGAAACTGGTTGCGTAAACACAAAACAGCAAGAAGAAAGAAAGTCCAAATCCTGATCCACTTATCAACCCCTGCCTTATCCCTGTTTTCATAGGACCCTCGCATTTCTTTTTATAGAGCTGCATCACCTTTTCCTCAGCACAAAAGGAAGCAACTGTTCTTATACTCCCAACTGCATCGTTAGCTACTTGGCTGGCCTCCTCATACATCATCTGCAACCATTTATATTTAAGACTAAATCAATAATATGCATGATAACATATTGCTTTTAGTTTTTTTTTTTTTCAAAATTATGAAAGAAATATAGTGAAATTCAAATAGCAAATTTTAGATACCAAAGTCCTTAGTTTTGAGCATACCTTTGCATCTGCACTAAATCCCTTCATGAATTTTACTTGAATATATCCATTGACCCCTATCAGAGGGATTAGTGCTAGGATAATAAAAGCCAACTGCCAACTTGCAACAAAAGCGATGACCAAACCAGCAATTGCTGATGCAAGGTTTGAAACCATCTGAGCTAGTGCATCTCCAACCAGGGCACGTATTGTGGCTGCATCTGCTGAGAGCCTTGCACCAACTGAACCACTTGAGTGATCTGGTTCATCAAACCAACCAACTTCCATGTGGACCACTTTCTCAAAACACATTGACCTGATTCGTTGGATTAATTTACATCCAGCGACAGAAAAGAAGTATGTTCGTGCTGGACTTGCCAATAATGATGCCAGGCCAAGGACCATAAATATCAGTGCCCAGAATCTTGAATCCTTTTTCAGTTCATCAGGTGGTTTAAAGAATGTTTTGATTACGCTGGAAATTAGGATACCAAAAATTGGAAGTATCACACCATTAACAGCCGCGGCTATAGTTCCAAGTAAAATCACAGGAATCTCTGGCTTGTTGAGGTAAGCAAGCCGGCGGATGGGGACCTCTGTGGCCTGTTCTGATGATAGTTCAGCAGGGTCTTCTGTATCTAGCATTGCAGGATCAGTGACATTCATTCCAGTAGGTAAACCAAAAGATACAGAGAAGGAATGGCGGCTGCTATTTCCTATAGACGATCCCCTGCTGATTGAACGCTTCAATGACCTTCTTAGGCTTGACTGTCTAAACGATTCTGGATTAATGTCTGATACATCTGCCACGTGTTCCGACTCTTTATTTACTTCTTGTAATCGAATAAGCTGAGAGTAAGCTCCCTCAGGATCCTTGAGTAGTTCTGAATGTGACCCTGCTCAGTTGACAAAAATGTTATCAACTGTCAACAATGGTTTTGATGTGGAGCAAAGTATGGTAATGCTTATGCAAAGTGCAAGAAAGAATTAAGAACTAATAAGAATAAGTTGATTGTTTTACCAAACTTGTTTTATAATATTCAATATATAGACCCTAATTTAAAAAATGTCCAATTATTGTAGATGATGATGATGATGAAAATCTGCATGCCTTTTTGTAATATCCAAACTAATACCTTTTTCAACCATCTTTCCACGATGAATTACAGCAATCATATCTGCATTTCTCACAGTACTCAAACGATGAGCAACAATGACAGTAGTCCTATTGCCCATTATCCTGTCCAATGCCTCTTGCACTACCCTTTCAGATTCTGCATCTAGTGCACTTGTAGCTTCATCTAAAAGCAAAATCCGTGGGTCCTTCAGAATTGCTCTTGCTATTGCCACTCTCTGTTTTTGTCCACCAGAAAGCTGGGTTCCATGTTCCCCAACCATGGTATCTAGTCCCTATATATGGAGTTTGAAGTTCAAAAGTAAATGTACAATTCAAATATAATTATAAGAGTTGAGATATAAAATAAGAAATAATTATGTGCACTAGAAATTAAAACCTGAGGTAGTTTATCAATGAACTTAGAAGCATTTGCAAGTTCAGCTGCAGCTCTTATCTCTTCTGTGGTTGCATTTTCCTTTCCATACACAATATTATCCCTAATGCTTGATGTAAACAACACAGGTTCCTGGCTAACAAGACCAATCTTTCCCCTGATCCATCTAAGCTGAAAGTCTTTGAGATTAATGCCATCAATAAGAACTTCACCGGCTTGTGGATCATAAAATCTCTCAATCAGACTGATCACGGTTGATTTCCCACTTCCACTCTGTCCAACCAAAGCAGCTGTTGTGCCACTTGAAATAGAAAGAGAGAATCCACTGAAAATTTGCTCATCTGGTCTGGCTGGGTAACTGAAATAAATATCCCTTAGTTCTATATCCCCACGAATGTCCTCAAATGTTTTTCCCCTGGTGTCATAGGAGTCAATCTCTGGCTTCCTTTTGATGGTCTCAAACATCTTAAATGCTGCAGCTTGACCAGCAGCAAACGCACTCATGCATGGAGATGCCTGCCCCAGGGACCTGAAACATCCATAAGTACAATGAATTTAGGCTTCAAAGGATTTACACGCATGATAGTATCAGACAAACGAATTTCAAAATTTAACTTACATGGAACCGGTTAATACAGCGATAATCACATTAAGTACTTGACCACCATTGTACCCTTTCTCCAAAATCATCTTCCCACCAAACCATACAGCCAAAGCATAACTGCAGAATATAATTAGCATAACCATGCCAAGACCTAGTCCAGCAGCAGCGCCCTCATGAACCCCTGATCTATAAGCAGTAACAAGAAACTTGTTGTAATTGCTTATGGCTCGCTGCTCACCAGTAAATGATGCAACCTGGAATCAGATCAAATGGTTGGTCATATTATTTTCACCAAAAAAAAAAATTTTGACAAACTCTAATGCAAATATATTGTGATATAAAGCATACAGTTCTGATTGAACCAATTGTCTGTTCAACTACAGTGGCTGCTTTAGCGTAAGCAGTTTGTCCACGGGTTGCCATCTTGGAGATTAGAATGGCCATGGCTCCACCAGATATTACAAGAAGAGGGATAGCGGACAACATGACGAGGGTAAGCAGCCATCCTTTGATAAACGCTATTATGAAGCCTCCAAAGAATGTGGATATCAGTTGTAAAAACTTCCCGACCTGCAAAAAATAGGCAAATATTTCCATGACTAAATGTTTACGATGATTTTCGTGGTACTTTTTACTTTGTAAGGATTCTAATCGTCACAAAGTCATGATACCTTCTCCCCCATGGCATCCTGTATGAGAACAGTGTCCCCAGACATTCTTCCAACAACCTCCCCTGTATTTGTTTCCACGTCAAAGAAAGCAACATCTTGCCTCAATATGGTTTTCAAGTACAATCCTCTTATTCGTGCAGCCTGTCTCTCACCAGTGACCATCCAGCAGCTAACCTCTGAAAATAACAAAAAACAAGCTTTTCAGGCTCGGAGTGTGCCCGCATTAAATACTTCAGCTACGTGATAAAACATCAGGCCATAGGGTTTAAACGAGGTATGTACTTACGGAGAAACGCTGCAGCCGCCGCCCCCACAGCCAGGTAGACAAATTTCAAAGCAACCTAAGATTTTCCAAGTATCCAGTTATTAAAGTCTTCATTTTAGAAATTCAACAAAAAATAAACTAAAATAATTAACAAAAAAACTTTCTAAGCAAAGATTATATTGCTATAAATCTTTCATGCTAAGTTTATGCTTCATGTTATAGTACCTCGGAGACCACATCAACCACTTTGTCGTTACTCTGGTTTTCTCCAAAAGCGTTAACAAGATCCCCAAACAGGATTGTCATAAGGGGCATACATACACCGTTCCCAACGGCACCGATCGTGCCGATGATCATTAACAAGATATCCGTTGAATCGGCAAACGCAAACAGCCTGTAAAACGGAACTGTGCTAGTTTTCTCATCTCCTTTGCTGCTTTCTGAATCTTGATTTTCTCCATTCACACCAGAGACTTTCTCTGGCTCTTCCTGGCTTTTTGATGTGCTGGCCTCATGCAAGTCAGTATTACCACTGAAGCCATTCTCAGCGGCCATTGTGCGGCTCCCTTGCTATTAGTTTGATACTAAACACTTCAGAATCTATACGATATATATTGCGGCTGCAAGAAACAATCGAATCAAATGGTCAAAACTGTGTAAGTAACGCCAGAATGAGCAGAACAACTAAACAGTTGTTACAAAAATACTAGCTAAGGATCTGAAACTGTTGACAGAATGAAACTAGCTATTTCGGATTCAAGGATTTTTAATTCTATGAGCAGCTAAAAGAATTGCTTTAGAAAAAAAAATGACTAAATACTCTGTTCATTGGTATTGAAAGCTTTTGACTTAAATAACTCAACACCCTCAGTTTTTCAATTCCACAGATTTAGATTCATCCAACAAACTCCAAAGGCTAACTGGCCAAGGTTTGAAATGTGTAACAGAGATGAAAGCGAAAGCAGATAAAAGAAATCAATGTTTTACAACGTCCTGGAAAATCAGGCAGACAAAAAAGGAAAACCAATGGATAAAATCTTCGTCAAGGTCATTGTTCTAATCCCAGAAAATCAATTCACAATCAAGAAACTTTCTTGAGGAAGTACAAATTTAGTACCTCTACTAAATTTTTCCATCAGCAAAAAACAAGACAACAAAGATCGCAGAGAAGGAAGAGAGAAAGAGGTTCTTTCATACTGTAAGAAGAAGAGAATTAAAAAATACTTAAAACCTTTCCCCTGTTTTTGACAAAAAAAATTTCTCTGTAACGACGACTCCCTGGCTCCCATATAAATAGAAAAAACTCTGCTAAAGCTGAAGTTTTCAATACAAAGCTTCATCATTGTTACACTGAGTGTAGAACATACCATCGACAAAGCCATCATTTGAGCATAACCCAAACCCCATAAAGCCCTCAACTCACCAAAGGAAAAAGGAAAGCACAGAATAATGAAAAGAGTCGAATAAATCTAATGCTTTTCAAAAAAAAAAAAAAAGAAAAGAGTCACGGAGAAGCATTTACCTACCAAAAGTTCAAAAGGGTAGTTGAAATGAAGCACTCTTAGTGATTCAGAGTTGTCCACTTAATTCCAACTGTGTGGCCGGCTCTGGCCTCTGTTTGCGTTTGAGCTGTTTAGAAACACATTTATATGGCTCGTTGGTGAGCCTTTTCTTGACCAGCAAGCATTTTGCCTTGCAGAATAGTTAGCCTGCAACCAAAGTCAAAATTTTCGAGTTTTTCACATTGTCAACCATATCCCAATTGTTTTTCCCTCCTCTCGAAGCAATACAATATACAATTTAAGAGTTTACTATTTATACGTATCTTCTTGGACATGTTAATTTATTATAGCGTACACTCTATACCGGAAAATCACAATTTTGGATATTAACCCTTCAACTTCCAAGTTTACCTTCATTTGAAACAATCCAGAACTTCAACTTTTCTTGTTTTATTTTCAGGTTAAATTGCAAAAAACGTTTTCGAAATTTTTGGGAAGTTTCGATTCTATATTTTCAGTAATTTTTTATTAAGTTGTTGGCTTGGCTTGGGCCCTGGATTTATGACTTACCACTGACAAACACAATCATAAAATAAGCGGCCGAAGGGAATCAAGGTTGTAGAAAAGAGCCAAGGGTTAAACCAACTTGATTTGTTAGGCTACATCATCTCTTTTGAATTAAGTGACCAGATCAACTGAGATTTTGTTTCATTTTATCACTATTTAGTATTAAAGCGTAATAATGTCCAAAAAATACAAACAAAACAAAACAAAAAAAGAATATCCAAACTTTAATTTACAAGCAGTAAGTAAGTGAAATCCAATTCCTCCAAGTTTAGACTTTACAAATTATTATGTAATTGAAAATATGTACATGGAAAGATCTTTCAAGAAATTAAGTCAATTTCTTTTTAATTCAAGGAAACAGGTTTAATCAACATTCCTGAATTAGACTCTGTAATTAGTGCCTGATTCCCTGTTTAAAAATCTTAAAAAATATGAGTTTGACCATATTAACCGATAATCTTCTACAATAATTGAGGCAGTATCTAGATTAACAATCATTACACATCTGAATCAGATTTTAGACGTCCCATCTTTGCTTTTGAAACATTATTGCACTAAATAATCAGGAAAAAAAATATCAGACTTTTGAGGTTAGAGGCGTAAGTCTCCTATGTTTAATAGGGAAGTGAATTTCAAGTGATACGGACGTGCATGATAAGACAGGCAAAGGAAAGTGCCCACCCGCCAGCTTCTCCATTATCTTTGTATTTGCTAACACAAAGATAATCATTTCCTCGGTAAAACTCAACTAAGAAACCTACGGTTTTGTTTGTACTAAATTAGTAGTTGAGGGATTTTATCGGTAAACAGGGAGAACATAGCTGAGGGGATTTACTAAGAAATTACTGGACAAAGCCGTATTTTGTCAATTTTGACGCCTGACTTTTGAGTCTGCTTTTGGGGGTGGCCAACTATTTTCCACTATATTCGAATTATAAAACTCACGTGCTGCTTTATGAGGATTGAGTTGGAGAACTAAGAAAGTGTATGGGTTGCCTCGTACGCAACTCTCACGAGATGTCTGGGGATTCAGGGAAGATGCGGCGAGAATTCCTTATCAAAGTAATATCTACTTTTGAAAATGAAGACTGGATTACAGTTCAACGACCGTAATTTCATTCTAATTTTTTTTAATTAAAATTAAGGAAAAAATGAAGATTCATATATATTGGAGTCAAGAAACTGCAAAAGGATGCTTCACATTTTGAGTTTTCTAAGGTATATAAAATTGATTATAATTGGATTAAAGAGTAAGCTAATCTACCTTGCTAAGGTAATCCTGATGAATCGTTATTTATGAATATATAGTTTAAAGATTAATTAAGAATAGCATGACCAGTGCATCTTTGATTCCTTCTTTATTTTTCTTTTTTTGAAAAGTATGATTTTTCTCTCTGTTTGAATCTATTTATTTTGGTCATCCCATGGTTTGAAATCATTCAGTGTTATTGTCAAGCTTAAATGTGGACCAGATTGGCTGCATAATTTGTCAAATCTTCTCGATTAAGAATATGAAGTCAAATAAAATGAAATCTTTTCAATTGGTCACATATATATAAATATATTATATACATTTCTAGATTTTTTTTCCATTAAATGGCAACAAAAATCAAACTATTTCAGCTTAAACAAAATGTTACCTAACTACTTTGATTAAAAGCTTTCACGGGTATAAACATGTCACTTCTTTTCTTTGAATATTCTTACTAATTTCTTAGTAATGTGAGAGATTGACTATCTTTCCGTATAAAATAAAATATAATAATTTTTTCTCATCGGACTATACGTTTGCCTTTTTCACTGGCAAGTTGATATGCAACAAGAACGATTTTGTTATATATATCGTTCTTAGTTCTTGCATGGTTAGCAGCAGATCAAAACAGGTATGATTGATTCAATTTAGACTAAAAAAATATATATTTTTTTATATTAAATGAGAAATGATTTGATAAGTCATGAAAATGATGTTATAGCATGGCAAATAAAGGCTGGGACACGGGGGGAGGAATAATAAAGATAAACAAGGCATCCGCTAACCACTTGAAAGATAGATTGAGTGGTTGATGGCTCCATTCCTTCAGGATTTGATGGGATCAATACTCCCATTTCCATATCGATGTGGAGTTCTAGAACATTACAAAAAGTATTAGAATAACTATAGAGTGTATCGCTATGTTGTTGGAGGGCTTGAAGCCGGCTTGGGCTTGAACATTAATGTCCATCGTTGTCAGGCATTGCTACCAACATAAACATAAGAAACAGAGTAGGCGAAGTCCTTGCTTTTGGCCGTACCAGAAGAGTTTGTCTCCATTTTGACCAGTTTTCATTTCGTAAATTATTGTATCCCGGCCCAGGATGAATATTTGGCCATTTCCTTCTGTTAAAAGACAGGGAATAAGACAGGGAACACATATAATCAAATCAAGCCAGTAATAAGGAGAGCTTGTTGTCATCACTACGACCATTTGGATTAATCACCACATGTTAAAACCTAAACACAACTGGTGTTTTATGTTTCACAATGGATGTTTGAACTTCAAAAGAGAAAAGAAGAGTATAACAGGGAGGCTAACCTAAAATCCACAATATTCAAAACCAATCTCCAACCACTAAGAGTCCAAGTGAAAAACATCTACAGTTAGAGAAGAAACGATATCCAGAAAGCAAAATTGGGCAATCCGATATTCCCAAAAAGGAGCACGATAAGCTAAAAGGAGAAAGAGTAGATGCATGAACTACGAAGCCTCCCTGATGGAGCACGACTACTTTTAATTTTTGTATGGTTAAATATGGGCAGAAAAGGTATAGTGCCGGGTCGACCGCAATCATTCTGTTCCCCAACACCACCATCGTTAGAGATCAGAATAGTGCAAGGCACTTTCTAGTTAGGTTGGACAGAGCTAGAAAGATAGGCAAGTAGGCAAGAATTTGATTAGGGATTTGGCAGTGGCAGTGGCAGTGGGCGTGGGGACCTAAGATGAAGTTCGTTAACTTTGCAAAATTTTCAGACTTTTTGTTTTTTTGTCAGTCAGCGTATCTCATCTGTCTAGAGTGAAAGACAGAGAGCAGGTTACCGCCTGGCAGTGGTCGAGGGGATAAAAATTTGCCCATTTAAGTTCTCCTTGGTTTTAAAATGTGGGTTATTTCTTAAATTAATAGGTACTAATTAATAAGTTAATGAGTTTAGTTTTTTTTTTGTCCCCTTTTTAGGGACGACGTACACAAAAATTAATGTTCAACTTACAGGAAAATTTGGCAGAGCCTAGCCTAGGTTGGGCAATCAATTAAGGAAATATGATAGCTCCCCAATGGGTTTCTCAGCCCAAATTACCAAACAATTAGTAGCATATATAATCGAGGTTAGGCCCAATTAACGCAGAGTCTACACTTTTTATTTAGAGTTTTAAATTGTAATTAATTCAAGTGGGCAACAGCCGCAAGAGTCAAGACCTGACATCATATATGACAATATTTTCTTACCCTTTCTTTATGCAATCTAGATCCTAAAATTATGTCATTTGTAGAATTTAAAAAGCGAAGGGCATATATGTTATGTACATTTTCCTTTGGACCATTTAATTTTTGCCTGTACCTCTTAGTTAAATATTATAGTTATCAATATCGCACCATACATGAAATGTATAGTATAATATGATATTAATAAAAAATTATACATATTAATAGTTATATTATATTTAATTAAGTATCGAAAACATATTATATAAAAAACGATACGTATCGTACAATGCAGTTTTTTTTGTTAAATTATGCAATTTGTTTTTATATTTGACAAAATGGTAGATTTAATCCTTATATAATAATTTGTAAAAATTGAATTTTATATTTTCTAAAATTGATATAATCAGTCAAATTGTTAATAGTATTAATTTTTTTTTATATTTTTGTTGAGATAGTATTTTCTTACTAATGTGACATTAAATATGATGATTTTTTAATGATGATATGAGTTTATCTATTTTATAACATTTTCTTCACTGTTTTAAATTATGAAGTACAAAAATTCAATTTTTCTTTATCTCACAACGCTCTTTTCCTAAATCCTAAAAACCTATTCAAATTATTTATTTATTTTTTTCCAAAGTTGTTTAAAATCATTAGCTCACATTAGATAATTCCATTATTACACTTATAAAATCCATATCAGTACTTGGTCACGTTATATCAATACTATTGTTATATCATTTTAAAAATGCTACATTATCATTGTTATGTTTTCATATTCAATATTACATCATCAAAAAAATATCACGTCAATAAAAAAAATAAAAATGACACCTTAACACAATCAAGCATCATATCAATAAAAATAATAATTTTTTTAACATATTAGATTGACAGTGTCATTTTTAAAAAATATAAAAATTTAATTTTTAAAAAGTATTATACAGAATGTAAATTTATCATTTTGATAAAATATAAGAACTAATTATATTATTTGACTTTTTTTTAGAACAGGATTATTCCATTTTTTTTCACCCTTCCCTCAACTGAAGAAATCTTCAAAAGGGCGGATTAAATCAGAGCAAAGGAATAAGATGGGTAAACAAGCAGGATTCTATATACACGCATTTAACAAGCTTATTGGCCAAAGACAGGACACAACACCCGTACAAGATCAAAGCCCAATGTCCCACTCTAAATTGCTGTTTGCTGATAAGAATCTTGATGTGTCTTGACTGTATCTTTCTTCGTCTTCAACATTGCTGTTCCTAAGAAAAATAAATTAAAAATAGTTAAGAAAATATATAGTTTGGGTGCTGCGAATAAAGAAAAATATAGCAGTAAGTATAACGATAAGGTAACGTTTGGTAGGACAGTGGAAGTACATTTTTTTAATGTACTTAATTAAATTATATTGTAATATTTATTTTATAACAAATCACTGTAATGTAATTATATTATAATCAATGGATATAATGTGATTACAATGCAATAAGATTACATTACACTTTATAATGTATTTAAAAACATATTTATTCTTCAATTTTGTTATTTTGTTAAAAAAATTTTATAATGTTATAATTTACTTTTTCATAAAAATTTTGAAGAATTTTTTTTTTATTATTCACAATAGTCATTATGACAATCAGTAAAATTTTTAATATCTTTTAAAGGAAATAGAAATTAAAAAATATATATAATGTAGAAAATTATATTAAAACATGAAAATAAAATATATAAAATTATAATAAAAATAAAAATAAAACATATGACATTAAAAATATATTTAAAAGATGATATTGTATAAAAATTAATAATAAAAAATATAAATGTAATAAATTTATATTTTCATAAATGAGGATAATTTTAGAAATTAACATTACATTTTTATCAAAGTACTTATAAATTAAATGTTGTAATGTTATCATCTCTGTTTTTAATAATTACTTTATGTATATACAAAATACTATAATATTATTTTTTTTACAATCATATTACTTGTAATTATATTATATCGTAAAGTATCAAATGTCAACTAATTATAACAGTGATAACTAACTTTAAGCAACCCCGCTCGCATTCCAACAAATACTAATAAATGTAGATAAAAAAAACCAATCAAACAGGCCCAACAACATCCTTCCATGACCGACGGTAAATTGGAGCCCAAGAAGTAGACGGAAGTATTTAATAATGCCACGTGCTAAGCGGTCCAAGGTAACTAGCAACTTCGTCAATATTCTACGTTGAAGCAACACGAACTTAGTTTCTTGGGTACCAATGAAGCCAGCCATTTCTCAACAAAGGAGAACAAATTACGAGAGAAGGGGAGAAGAAAAATTGGCCCTGGCTTTAGCCAAGGGCTATCTTGCTTTGGTTTTTTAATCTGAGACATACCCAACCGAAAGCATTTATCAAAATTCAAATACAAAGCTTTAAGATGTGTTTGAAAATGATTGTTCAAATAAGAAGGTTTTTCATTAGATGGAGGAAGGTTTGGAGATAGGCCTCTTCTTCAGAAAACCAAGTCATCAAGGGGACACCTTTCTTTTGCAATGGAGGCGACCCTATAACACCAATGTATAGGCATGCCGATGGTGGCTAGTATTTCACAAAGGTCAGTGAAAACCAATTGTCAAGGACAAGCTAATTAACCCCCAAAACAAGCTAAATATAAATATGAATAGAAGGAAGAGTGAATGCATTCGGAACACTTTGTTAAACCCAAAATTCAGAATTAAGTTTCAACCTGAAATTTCTTTGAGTTTGACAAAAGCTAGATTCTGTCCCTACATCAAGAAATCGGAAATAGGAGACCAAAATGTAGAAAACCAGTATCTGATGAGAAGGGAGTTTATGGCCAGATGCTACAATATAGTATCAACTATCCAGTATTACTGCCGTTTCAATTGGGGTTTGGTCTGGCATTTGTGAGTTGTGACTAGGCAGGCTGTCATTAAGGATTAAGAAGCATCCAATGAGGATATGAGATTCGGAGCTCTCCGTTAATGCCATCGCCGGCAGCAAAAACAAAGGATTACTACCTTCACAAGGGAATCAAACAGCACCAGGTTTCTTTATCTTGTTAATCGTGTATTGTAGTAAAGCAATTGCTCAAGCCCTAACTTGACAGCCTAGACCTCGATCACAATCTCACTTTCTTAATGGAAGATTGAAAACCCACGTGTATATATATATATATATATATTCGATATCTAAGCAGTACACTTATTAAAACTTTTTCATGTGTTTCTCAGTAATTTTAGAAATTAATAGTGAATTATATAACTTTTTGTTCAATTAAAATATGAAGGACAAAGGTAATCATTAATTATAATATACATTTTTATTTTAGTAATTTTCAAACCAAAAGATCAAACATAAAACGAAGGTAAATTTTTATGAGTTTCAAAATACAAAGACAGTCATATCTATATATTTATATATACATATATATATATGTGAAAAATAAAAAAAAAATAACTCCCATAAAAGAGATTGGAGTAGTACTGAAATAAAAAATACAGTAAAGCATTGTTTTTAAGACTTCTTGATATTTAGTTTTGACCTTTTAATAATTTTCGAAAACCATAATCTCAATTATTATCAAGAGAAAGGAAGCTAAAAAAGGCACCACGAATTGCTCATTTTGAGCTTTTTCTTTTATTATGTAGCTGTGGTCTTCCATTTATTTCAAACCTTTAATTTTGGGCCGCCATCCGAACTCATTTGAATCTATCTCTGGCCTAATAGTTTTCTGATCCACAAAGTCCACTAATTAGTACTAACACTCGTGACCCGACCTGAGGCCCAATATGCAGATTACTTAGTACATTCAAAACCATTGCAGTGTGCACAGACAAAAACATAAATACTTGAATGTAATTCCACACTTTACATTGAAACAACATAAATTCTTCATTACTTTTGTGTCAGTGAAGCCACCGACTTCGCAGCAAACCCGAACAAAGTTGGGACAAAAAGCATAAGGGAAAAGAAAAATCACAACACTGTTTAAAACATGTCTTGCCATCTTGTTTTATTTTTACACTTTGTCCCTAAATAAAGCAATAGGAGTTCAAGCATTCTTTAATTCTTTAATTGTTAGACTAGTTTTGCAATCAGATCCAGGAAGGGCCGGCGATGGTCCTCCTCGACACACCATGTCATCAAACGGATACCTTTCTTGGGCAATGGCAGCGACCCCATTATGCCAACAGGGATGATGCCCGAGCCAGGAATTGGAACCATGTGGACCGGAGAGCCCCATCCAAAGTCAACCTCGTTAAATCCCAGTCTACCCCATTCTGATATAAACAAAGTGGTGTACCCCAGAGGGGGTGCAAATGGGTCTTTACCATTTCTTAAGTAGTCACCATCCTTGAATTTGGCAAAATCGACGGGCAGCTTAGTCTTTGCTTCTTGTATCAGTTTAATCACGTCAATGATTGATGCTTGTTTAAGCAACTCACATGGAGCTGCGATTGTTATTGGAAAGAAACAGTTGCCATAGAAGCCTTTAGGCAAAGGAGGGTCCAAAAGCTGGCGGCAATTTGCGAAGAAAAGAAGCCGTACTTCAGTATTTGGCTTGAAGTTTATTGCTCTTGTTCGGAGGCTCCAAAAATTGGCAGCTACAATTTCGAAGGCAGAGCAACCTTGCCCTGTCGATTCATGGAATTCTTGCTTTAGCTGAGTGATTTCATCCATGGAAATGTCTATATTCACATGCTCTAGTCGGTAGCCAGGCATTAGGAGTGGCAAGTTTGGCAATACGTTGGTATTTGCTTGTTGCGGCCGGGTTGGGAAAAAGTCCCTATGCCATACTGGCGCAGTGCTCAGATGTTCCAGACCTCTAGCCAACTCTCCTACAGCGTTCAGGAATTGCGCAGATCCTAGGCCATCACATATGGTGTGACAAAATATGAGGCCTATCACAAAACCGCCACATGCAAATTGTGTCACCTGAAATAAAAATCATGCATATCAACAACAACATTTCTTAGGCTTCGTTATATTATTAGTATTGTTGCGTTGTAATCAATTTTTTGATATATACAACTAGTAAGTAATACCTGCATTTGTACGAGAGGTTCCATGCCTTGACGTTTTGGAACTTGATCAGGAAGAAGTTCATCACAAGGAATGGACAAAGCTTTATCAAAGTGATTAACGGAATCGAGGGTACAATCAGCTGATGCCTCAACAAACCACACGCCTTCTCCTGAACATTCAACCTGAACTTGATTTTCACCGGACTCTTTCAGCCGTCCTGCAAGGGGGTAGTAGGGTACCAAGGCCCTTGACAAGGCTTCTCTAATGACTTTCGGTGCTTCAGGGCCATGTCTATAGACATGCAACGTGCGAGTATAGCATCTGAGAACCGGTACTTTATCAATGAATGATAACCCAAGAACGTCAGAAGGTGTTTGCTGAGATGGAGTTACTAGGCTTCGACTTGATCTGATAACAGAGAGAGCCATTGGGAAGAATATGGCTAGGAACTGAAAGGCCTAATGATGATTGTCCTGCTACAACCGTTGTAACAGAACATCTTTTTATACACACAAAGGAAATATTGAATGTCTGTATTTTAAATACTAGACAAACTTCTTGGCTTTGAAGTTCAATTTGGCAAAGAAAGAAGATAAGTTTGCCCAATATATGTTGCGTGTATAATATGTTTTACTATATTATACTATATGTTAGGTGATTTATAAATTTAACAAAAGTATGATGTACATTACTAAAGTTTGTTATAAGAGGACAAATTACACATTTGAACCTCGCTGTCAATACTGTCCATTTGATAAAGTGATTCGCACCACAATTAGTATTAACTTATAATAATCTTTTTTAAAATTTACTACATTAAGGACACATACCTTGTAATTAAGCCTAGAGATTGAAACACTCTAGTTTGTATAATCTTTCTAAACTGAAGTAAGATATTAGAATTTAGGGGACACATCAGTTGTGTCATGAAGCCTAAAGGTAGAAGGAGTCTAGATTTTGTAGTAGTAGCTTTTTATTTTTCAAAACCAAGTTGCGGCCAAATAATGATTAATCGCAATGAAGGCAGCAGACCAGGTGCCTAGTTTCAACAAGCAAACTGTCCCTATTGGCAAACTTGGGCCCCAGTAACCAAGGTTGGACGACCCCTGAGCGTCTGACAAGATACAAAACAAACCCCACGTTGGCAGCCGATACCAACTACCGCTCAACAACCACCACAAACTCAAAGCTCTCTCCCTGGCAAAGTAAAAGGCTTTTCTTTTTCTCCGATGGAAGATGAGCCTTTTCTCTCCCCCAAAACAAAATCCCAACTTCTACCCATCCTTGAAGATGACCATCATGACTACTATTTCACAGCCCCACAATCAATCTCCACACCAGCCATCTTCCCATCGGAAATTCAAGACCACCCACAGATTCAACCCCCTTCCCATCTTGAACATCCCAGTACCGGGTCAAAGAAATTCGGTTCTCTCCATCGTTGTAAAACGGCTCCTGCCATGGCTGTGATGCGTGACCTGAAGCCTAAAACACCCCAAGTGCCTAAACCTCAATCTGAGTCCAGCACCATTATCAGGCAAGCTGTGTTCTTGCTATCCATTTATTTATTACTTGGTGTTGCTATTTATTCTTTTAACAGAGATGAATTCTCGGGTATTGAGACTCACCCAGTTGTTGATGCTCTTTACTTCTGTATAGTCACCATGTGTACTATTGGTTATGGTGATATAGCTCCTTTAACCCCAGCTACCAAGATTTTTGCTTGTGTTTTTGTATTGGTAGGTTTTGGTTTTATAGATATATTGTTAAGTGGGGTAGTCAATTATGTTCTTGACTTGCAAGAGAACATGATTTTAACTGGGATTCATATGGAGAAAACGCAAGAAGGGTTTTCAGCTAAGAATTACATTGTTGATGTGGAGAAGGGAAGGATGAGGATAAGACTTAAAGTTGGCTTGGCACTTGGGGTTGTGGTGTTGTGTATTGGAATTGGAACTTTGATGTTGTATTTTGTCGAGAATTTGGACTGGATTGATTCTGTTTACTTGTCTGTTATGTCAGTTACTACAGTTGGGTATGGGGATAGGGCGTTTAAGACTCTGCCTGGAAGGTTGTTTGCTGGTATTTGGCTTCTGATTTCGACTTTAGCTGTGGCTAGGGCGTTTTTATATTTGGCAGAAGCAAGGGTTGACAAGAGGCACAGGAGGATTGCCAAGTGGGTGTTGCATAGAGATATCACTATTGAGGATTTGCTAGCTGCTGACATCAATAACAATGGTTTTATCAGGTTGAATTTCGATCTTTCTAGCCTATGTTTGGTATGAACTTCAGGTGTTGCTTGTTATGGAGTTCTCGTAGTCTATGAATTTATGATGAGGTCAATTACTCTCTCTATTGCAATCACACAAGCACTTAGGTTTATATTTAATATAGGTGTTAATTGTTGGGTTGATTGAGTAGGGAATCTAGGCCATTATTGGAACTAGGAGATACTTCATAATGCATATGGAGGGTTAACTTTGATTTGGACTTGTTTATATTTTTCAGATTAAAATGATCCGTGACTAATGAATTGACTCATGGTTGTACTACTCTTGAGAGGTCATTCGTCTTGCAGAATCAAGAAGACAAATATATTATAAAGGCTGTATTGTTGTTTCTATTGTGTGTGTGAATTCATGCAACTTTTCTTAATGAAAATTCAATAAAGATCGTTGTAGTATAAATTTAGAGAAAGAAAAGGGAAAGATAAGGGGAAACAAAATACGAGTGATAATATGCCTATTTTATTTTACTTAGAAAACAAAGAACGAGAATAGGCACTTGATACTGTTGCTGCCAAAGGACAGATATCTTAAGGGTATTATCTAGGGAGGGTGATGGATTCATAATATTCATTTTGGTTACTGCCTAACTTTGCGAAACAAATAGATGTTATGAATACTTTTTTCTACTGAACAATGAGTTTAGAACTTTAGATCATGTATTATATCAATGAAAATTCTATTACAGATTCATGCCCTCAATCTGCACCGTTGTAGTTTATCTTTAAAATTTGATAGTTAAACCCCAATATCTTTCCATCTTTACTGCATATAAGTGTACCATTTTTTTCTTTAAATTTATGATTTAAGTGTGCTCTGAAGGAGACTTACGGGCTTGTTTGTGGTTCATTTCCTGGTAATGATTGCTATTTTTTTCTTTTTCCCCCTTGAAAATTCTTGTTGCAGTAAATCAGAGTATGTCATCTACAAGCTCAAAGAGATGGGAAAGATTGGGGAGAAAGATATATTGCAGATCTGCAATCAGTTCAGCAAGCTTGACCCAAATAACTTGGGGAAAATAACCCTGCCTGATCTCTTAGAAAATCGCTTGTGACATTGTGCAGACAAGGTTACTTATATTCTTTTGAGTAGAGATGCAAGATTTATCTGTCCCTTCTTGGAAATGGGCATTGCATGGGAAATTGTATATTCATTCACGTTAGGAAATCTCAATTCTATACTTTTACAAGCTGTGGTGATGTTAGAAGAAAAAGGAATTAGTGAAGATAGAAGGGGCAACAAGATGCTTTTAATCTTATTAAAATTTTGAATTGTAAATTCTTTGTTGCCAATGTATTCATCCAGAAATACAATGAAAACTGAAAAGTAAATATATCATGTTATTGGCTCTCTACTTTCTGTCATACTGCTAAATGATGTTTTCCGTTTTCCCATTCTTCATGTGGCTGCAGCTAAATTATCAATTTTTGTATACGAGATGGAAAGAAATTATGCATTAAGGAATTAATGGTGGAGGAGTTTTAACTTTGGTGTTAGTTGTTTGGCTTGGTTCAGTATGGAATGCAGCTCAATGTCAGAACTAGGCTGTACTTAAGTGCTTGTATAGATTATGGAGGACTAACTTTGACTTAGGTTTGTTTATGTTTTTCAGCTTAAAACAAATCTGTGAATTAACTTACGTTGTTCTGCTCTTCAGATGGCATTCATCTCATAGTGAACATCTAGAGGTCAAGAATATTGATGGCACTGGAGGGCCCTATTCGTTATTGTTGAGTTCATAAGACTTTTCTGATGGAAAATTCAATAAATATCTTGATAATGCAAAATCTAGAGAACAAATAAAGAGTGACAAAGGAAAGAAGTTAATTAGGTTTATGTTATCGTAACCACAACATAAAGAACACGCAGAGGCTCTTGCTTGTATTGCTGCTGAAGGCCAGAGATCTTGCAGGTAATATCTCGGAGAAATTGAGGGATCCATAATATGCATTTTCTTTAGTGTCTAGCTTTGTTAAAAATATAAATTAAATGATTGGTTTAGCTCGTATATGATGGACCTATTCAATTATGGATTTATATCCACAGTACTTAGTAGTTACCTTTGTGGCATATCTTTAGGATAAAGCTTGTAGTCCCTCAATACCGTTCTTGCTTCGTATGAAACCTATTGTTGAAGTTGTGAGTTTACTTCAAAGGGCACAAAGACTGTTCAGATATTGTGGCACTGGCATGCAATGCAGGTTGCAGCTCATTTCCAAGTAATAAATCTCAGTATCCTTTTCCCCCTCCACTTAAACCTATTGTTTCAGTAATATCAGAACAGTTGTTTACAAGCTTAAAGAGATGGAAGAGGCTGGAGAGAGAAATACGGCATATTGGCATTTGGTTCGGCAAGCATGACCTGAACAGCTATGCCTTATCTCTTAGAAAGCTTGTTTATGATAATGACTGGGACAAGGTTGTTCACGTTCTTTCAACTAGAGATGAGATGTTCATCTTTTCGTTCTTGGAGAGGGGCATACATAACAGAGATTAAAATTAAAAACGTCGGCATCTTCCTGCATTAACTTTGCAGGAGCACATGCCTGTCATATTATTGCAGCAAGCTTTCGCAAGAGGAAAGCCATATTCATTTAGTTTAGAAAAGTTATTGGCAGTAATATTTGATCTTACACACTGCAAGGACTAACAAGAAACATCCTGTTTTGAGAATTGACATACCTCAAAAGTCAAAAACACAAGCACAAATAAATAAGCCATCAAACAAAGAGAACAGCCAAAAGTAATGCAGTTTCAGATGTGTGACTCATTTCCTGCAATGCCACTAAATATTTTTGATCAATTTCCAGAAACCACGACTTACAGCAATATTGACTAGGAACACCCATTGAAAGAAAACCACAAAAGAGATCGTCGCGAAGTCTAGTGTGCAGTGGTTTAGTAAAAGTAATTAATTTTGTAATCTGAGTCCCTACTTCCTATTTTCACCTTCCTCCACCAAAGGGTAAAGCCCATCCTTATTTATTTTTGACGTCTCCTAGCATACTCCTGTAAATGGCCATAGCCTGAGCCACCATGTTGGCAGGATCAGCTGCGTTGCTAGGAAGCAACACTGTCGTGCCCCCCTTGGCAAGTTTGCTGAAAGCATCAATGTACTTATCAGCAACCCTCAAACTCACTATCTCGATGCCCCCACTCTCTTGAATAGCTTGTGACACTATCTGGATTCCTTTCGCCGTTGCATTAGCCTTAGCAAGGATGGCCTCTGCTTCTCCCTCTGGCCTGTTAACCCGGTCCATCCGTGCAGCCTCAAAAGCCAAAATCACCGAGCTTTTCGTCCCATCCGCCATGTTGATATTTGCTTATCTCTCTCCTTCTAATTCAAGAATTTTAGCCCTCTTCTTGCGCTCTGCTTCTACTTGCATCTTCATAGCTCTGTCCACTCCACTAGGTGGCGATATGTCCCTAATCTCATGTTTAAGACACTTAAGCCCCCATTTTTCAGCCGCTTCATTGATAGCCCTCACAATTTTCTCATTCAGTTCATCTCTGTCGGCAAAAGTCTTGTCATGAGTAATCTTCCCAAGCTCACTGCGCATTGTGGTCTGAGTAAGCTGAACAATAGAGAATATAGGATACTCAACACCATAAGAAACCTGAAGTGGATCAACAACTTTAACGTGAAGCACCCCATCAATCCATATGCTGACGTTATCTTTGGTGATAGTAGTTTGGCCTGAGATAGGAATAGCCTCTTCTTTCGAAGAATGCGCATAAGCAATTTTATCAGCAAAAGGAATCAAGAAGTGGAAACCAGGACTAAGTAGTCTATGGTATTTACCAAACCTTTCGACGACCTATGCCTTCTTTTCAGGGAAAAAGATGATCCCAAAGTTAAAAGGGCGTCGAGAGGTATACATCTATTGTTGGTCTCTGGAAAATGAGAGGTAACGACGACCGCGCCAATGGAGCCATGAGGGGTCAGGGTTGGAACTGTTTGAGTCCGAGGCCTACCGAATTTTTTGAGAAACAGAGAAGAATAAGAAGTTGACAGATTTGCATGTTGTTGTCGGTATTTCAAAGATGTGAGTGCGTTAAAGTAGGTTGTGAAAGTTTTTGAAAGAAAGAACACAACATAACCATTGGCTAAGTTAAACTATAGGAACAGATTAAGTGAATATATTATTTCCTTGCAAGTAATAGATTGCCTAATATTTGCTTATAATTAATGAGGGGAATTGAGGCTCATTTATTTCAAAACCAGATTACAAAAATATATACATACAGCTATCATCATTATGTGGAGGGATTTTTTAATACTACTTAACCTACTTAGAGTTGTTCTAAGATACGAGACCCGCATGGCTATTACTCAAAAGGAAAAACTATATCATTTCACAAAGTCTGTTATAGACATATATAGTTGCATTTTTTTCATCTATTATGTACATTACTTTCAAAGAACTGTTTTACCTCCAAAAATATCTTCAACATGATCTCAGAGTTCTAACACACCTTTTTTAGATCAGTTTTGAAAACACCTAATATTGTCCTTAACTCCATAAATTTATTGGTTGGCAAACCTTTGGTCATGATGTTTGCCAACTAGTTGATTGAGCTACAGTGCTGTAAATTGATTTCCTTATCTTCACAGTATCACAAATCATGTGAAACTTAACTTAGATATGTTTTGTTCTTCCATGATGTCCAAGGTTTTTAGCCATAGCAATGGCTGATTGGTTGTCAACCCATAAAGTGGTAGGATTGGTTTGAGGAAATCCTAGATGAACTAATATTTTTCTCAACCAAAGGGCATGGTTTGTTGTTGAAGTTGTTGAGATATACTCAGCTTCTGCAAACGATGGAGCAACTACTTTTTGTTTTCTTGAGGTCCATGAGAAAACTCCATTGCCAAGAGAGAAAACAAAACTAGATGTGCTTTTAGGTTCTTGAAAACTCCCTATCCAATCGCTACCAACATACCCTTGAAAAACTTGGTTTTGCTCTTGCTAAATTTAATTTCAAAATCAATAGTGACTTTAACATATCTTAAAATTCTTTTAGTTGCAAATAAAGAACTCACTATTGGGTTATGTATGTATCTTGACAGAAAATTAGTGCTAAATATAATATTAGGCGTTGATGAATATTGAAGAATGGTGCAGAGAATATTTTGGGAAATGAGCATGATTTTATTCCACTACATGAATTTGTACCGAAGAAGGCTTATTTTTACTCTACCTTTTACAAAAAATTAGGAAAAGAACAAAAGAACTTGTAACTAATTACAGTGTTAGTTAACTAACTATAAAATAAAAATTACTTAACGGTAATAAATGGCTAGCTTTTCACCTCATCCTTTTAATGAAACAGTGCGTTTTGACAGTGACTGTTTGAAGCCATACTGCAGAATGGAAGTTGTCAGTTTTGCATTCCATTATCTTGAAGCCTGTTTAAGTCCATATAAGGACTTTGTGCAGTTTGCAAACTAGTTTTGAACCAATAGGACACTCCCCCTCAACTATGTAACCTTCAGGCAGCTTCATGTAGACTTCTTCATTTAGATCTCCATGCAAAAATGCATTGTTCACATCTAATTGTGATAGTGACCAATTCTTTGCAGTTGCTAAGGCAAGAAAAATTTTGACTGTAGATTGCTTTGCCACAAGGCTGAAGGTCTCTTAGTAGTCAAAACCAACTACTTGACTGTATCTTTTTGCCACAAGTCTTGCCTTGTACCTTTCTACTTCTCCTTTGGCATTCAGCTTAGTTTTATACACCCATTTACAGCCAACAGTGTGACAATTTGCAAGCAATCGTACTATGCTCCATGTGCCATTGTCCTCCAAAGCCTTTAGTTCAACAGCCATTGCATCTCTCCAATGTGAATGAGTCATAGCTTGATGGTAAGTTTTAGGTTTTTAGATATTGGACAATGAAACTGTGAATGCCTTGTGTGCAGATGATAAATTGTGATGAGTGAGATATTTGGATATAGGGTGTAAGGTAACACTATTTGTTTGTAGGGGTAAATCAACATGATATGCTTTTAGATATTTTGGCAGGTTTTTAATCCTTGAACTTTTTCTAACTGGCTGAGCTGAATCAATAATAGGATTTGTCATTGGTTCACTAGTATTGTCTTCACTAGGCAGATTATTACCTTGTGATGAATTATGAGAAGTTTCACCATTTCTTGATGTGGAGGGTTGATTTAGGTTTGGCAAATTCTTATTCTGGTGCAATTCAACTTGATTTTAGACTAAAAAGTCAGAATTTATATAATCTGAGTTAAAAGGATCAAAAGAAGGAATATGCATACCAGGTGTTTGATGAAATGTTAAGTCTTGGTTTTCATGCTTTGAGGAAAGAAATGGAAAAGTATCCTCATGAAAAACAACATCTCTGGATATCAGGACTTCCTGTGCTTCAAGATCATATAATTTGTACCCTTTGACATGATTTGGATAGCCTATGAAGATGCACTTACTGGCCCTACTCTTAAATTTCTTTCTGTTTCGTGTTTGTGTGGAGGCAAAGCATAAGCATCCAAAAACTTTAAAATGATTATATGAAGGAAGACTTTTGAACAGCAGTTCATATGGCGACCTATTATGAAGAACTCTGGTTGGTATTTTATTGATTATATGAACTGCGGTTAAAACTGCATCCCCCCAAAAAAACAAGTGGAACATTTGATTGATGTCTTAGAGCCCTTGCTACAGCTAAAATGTGTTGATGTTTTCTTTCCACAACACCATTTTGCTGTGGTGTACCAGTGCAGGACAGTTAATGAACAATGCTAGTTTTGTTGTAAAATTCAATGAGTCTAAACTCTTGACCATTACAAGACCTTAAGCACTTTATGAAGCTATTAAACTGATCTTGGACAAGCTTATTGAAAACAGGAACAATGGATGAAACTTTTGATTTGTTTTTCATCAAATATATCTATGTAAAATGAGTGTGGTCATCAACAATGGTCAGAAAATATCTGTGACCATTTCTAGTAGGAACTTCATATGGACCTCATATATCCATATGAATTAATTCAAAAGCAACTTTGGAGCCTTGAGAGTGAACTGGAAATGACAGTCTCTTTTGTTTTGCCATGGGATAGATTTCACATAGCAAATCATTTGAACAATTGATTTATGGAAAACTTTTGTTCAGTACATTAATTCTTTCCACAAGGGCATGCCCCAACCTAAAGTGCCAAAGATCAAAGTCTTTATACTTTGGTTTGTTGGTATTAACAGAAAATGCAAAAGGATTCTTAACAAAGTTTTCAAAACAAAACTGAGACAAGTCTTGTTCAACTTGGCATCCTGCACCATATAAAGGCCTGATGTTTGCCAAGCAACCTCAGTCACTCTCCATGAAGGTAGTTCCTGGATAACACAATATGAATCAATGAAT
Source organism: Theobroma grandiflorum (assembly GCA_036013995.1). Lineage (NCBI taxonomy): Eukaryota > Viridiplantae > Streptophyta > Magnoliopsida > Malvales > Malvaceae > Theobroma > Theobroma grandiflorum. Next base: position 5,651,776 of record CP142130.1, read on the forward strand.
AAGAGACATGATTTCTTAGATTTGGTCAATTCACCTATTGATATGAGATTGAATTTAAAGCTAAGAATACAGAAAACATTTTTGAGAACTAACAAGGGTGTTAGCTTGATCGTTCCTATGTGAGACACAAGTGCTTTACCATTATTTGGCAGATGAACGAAATGATCATTAACTGGTTCAGCTAAAATAAATCTGTCTAAAGAGTGACAAATATGATCAGTAGCACCAGAATCCATTATCCAACTATTTTGTTTAATCACAAGGTTACTTATGTGGTTAAAACTATATGGTAGATTATTTGAAGTATTGAAACAAGGTTGGTTTGAAATTATACCTGCAAAGGTAGAGTTGACCAAGGATGGTTTATTTTGTGAACTGTTTGATGAAGAAACTTTACCATCATTGCAAATGATTCCATTCTCATTCAAGAATTCCATCAGCTTGTTGACCTGTTGCTTAATGATGGACATTTGGGACACAGAACCTGCACTATCAGTATCATCTTCCTGGTCAGATTGTATGCTTGTAAACTGATCACTAGTAACATTGTTTGCCACTGCTTTTCTTTTCTTAGGATTTGCCTTGTTCTTTGTAAACTTAAAATCCTCTGGAAACCCCACCAGCCTATAGCACTTCTCCTTAATATGCCTCTTTTTACCATAGTGTGAACACAAAAGATCTTTCTTGGATTTCTTCCTTGCATCACAAGCTGTTAACATTGCTAAAGATTCTTGTACAGGTTGTGTCTGAAACATCAAGTTCTTTTGGGTTTCCTCTCTTAGAACAAGACTATAAACCTTGTCCAAGCTTAGTATAGGATCCATAAGGATAATTTGAGACCTCACAGTAGAAAAAGAGTCATTTAGACCATTAAGAAATCTAAATACCATATCCTTCTGGTATTACTCACTATACTTCTTGAAACAGTTAACATTGCATCTACCACATTCACAATGAGGTAGGGGTCTAAAATTTCTTAATTCCTCCCAAACCCCTTTCAGTTCAATAAAGTAGATATCAACAGATCTAGAACCCAGTATTATGTTACCTAAGATATATTGCAAGTTACATACCCTAGTATCATCCAGCTGAGCAAAGTTCTGCTTAAGGGTATTCCATATTTCCATAATTGAATCCATGTAGAAAATTGTCGAAGCAATAGGTTGAGTGATTGAGTCTAGGAGCCATGCTACCAGTAGGTTGTTGCATCGAGTCCAAGAAGGATAAATGGGATCTGTAGCATCAGGTTTTGGAATGGTTCCATTAATGAACCTAATCTTGTTCCTGATCAATAATGTTAATAGAAAAGATCAACTCCATGCCATATAATTACTAATGGTCAGCTTAGGATTGATCACAACTGATCCTAGATGATCAGTGTGATGCAGGAAGTAGGGTGATTGAGGATCTGCAATGGGCGATATTGGTGATCTAGAATCTACTGAAGTTTGAGACATTTGGTGTCTTGAATCTGTTGATTCTGACATGATTTACGGCTTCGACTAAGGAAAGTAGAGATTATATGAAGAATGTGAATGATTCAACTTACTAAGGAATATGATTGATGATCAAGGCTAAAATAGGCGAGGAATGTTGTAATCAGTGGATGAAAAACTTCAATAGCTTCCCAAAACGACCTCTACAGGAGCTCTAACTGGCTTTGATACCATGATGAATATTGAAGAATGGTACAGAGAATGTTTTGGGAAATGAGCATGATTCTGTTTTGGGAAATGCGCATGATTCTATTCCACTACATGAATCTGTACAGAAGAAGGCTTATTTATACTTTGCCTTTTACAAAGAATTAGGAAAAGAACAAAAGAACTTGTAACTAATTACAGTGTTAGTTAATTAACTATAAAATAAAAATTGCTTAACGGTAATAAACGGCTAGCTTCTCATCTCATCCTTTTAATGAAACGGTGCGCTTTGTGTATGCAAATTGGTTAACTATAATAAGTATAATAAACTATAATAAACTCCTATATTAAGTATCATGAACCTAGTTTTCACCATCAGTTGAAGAAAACTTCAAATTTGCGGAAATAGAAGTTAACGTTGCTTTACAACTTGATATCTTGAATCTTCCTAGAAGCTTTAATGCATATTTCTTCTGATGAACCATAATAAACTTTTTTGATTAAATGAATTCCAACCCCAAAAAATATGTCATGAGACCAAGATCAATCATTTTAAATTCGTTCATCAGATTTTTCTTAAATTCAATCATTAACTCTGAGTTTACACTAGTTAGGAGAATATCATCTACATGCAATGAAACTATAAGTTAAGGACTTCTAGAAGAGCACCTGACGTATAGTATGGGCTCACTTTCCTCCTCATGAAGCTTTTGCTACAAAGATAGGCTTCTATCTTGCCCTACTAAGCCCTTGAGGCTTGCTTGAGTCCGTATAAAGCCTTCTTCAATTTGTTAACTCTGTTCTCCAAACCTAATGCCACAAATCCTTCAAATTGCTTAATAAAATGCCCTCTTCAAGCAATCCATTGAAGAATGCTGACTTGATATCCATGTGCCAAAGGTTCCACCGTTTTTCAATAATAATTGCAGCTAGTAATTGAATCGTATCCAGCCAAGCAACAAGTGCAAATATTTCTAAATAATTCACACCATAAGTCTGAGCACAACCCTTGACTACCAATCAGGCCTTCAATTTTTTTTTATATTTTTTCCAAATTTGGGGAAGGGGATTCAAACTTACTTTTTAGTTAGGGATCATGTACCAACCAATGAATCAAATACTTGAGTGCAATTATTTATGGAGCCATCACTGTTTAGCTTGGTCTTGTATCCATTTTACTCCAATGACTTTCTGGTTTGTGGGTCGATCTATCAATGCCCAAGTTTCATTCTTTTTTATCATATCAATTTCGTGTTGCATGGCTTTCTACCATTCAATATTTTTTGTAGCATCACTAAGGCACTCAGGTTCTGTTATAACAACATTACACCTATTATAGGCATTAGTCAAGCTCTTCGTACCTCTGATTGCGAAATCATCAATATTATCATTATTTATATCATCATCATCAACTGGTTTTTGATCATAAGAAAGTTTTTGAGCTTTCAATCTCAAGTTTGGACTAGTTCCATCGTTTATCTTCATCGAAATCAACATCTTGACTAACAAAAACTTTGTTAGTTGATACATCAAACAACTTATACCCCTTGCTAGTCTTGCTAAACCCAAGATGAATAGCCATTTTTGATTTTTCATCAAGCTTTCTTCACTTAACATATGGAATTTTGGCATAAACTATGCATCCAAATATCTTCAGATGAGAAACAGAGGGCTTGGATCCATAGTAGACTTCATGAGGAGTCTTGTTTGCTAGGGCATTGGTTGGTGCAATATTTTGAAGACTGTTGGCTGTGTTAACAGCTTCTGCCCGAAAACTCAATGTCATTTTCTTCTCAAACAGAAGGCAATGAGCCATTGCCATTAGTGTTTTATTTTTCCTTTCTGAGACTCTATTTTGTCAAGGGTTGTAGGAGACTGTAAGTTGATTCTTTATTCCAAACTAAGTTTAAGTATTTTTCAAACTCCGAAGTAGTGTATTCCATCCCATTGTCACTCTTTAAAGTCTTTATGGTCATGCTTGCTTGATTCTCAACAAATGCTTTAAATCTCAAAAAAATTGTGGAGGGCATCAAATTTGTGCTTAAAAAAATAAACCAAGTAATATCTCGATAAATCATCTATGAACAGAAGATAAAGCTTGTTTTCACTTAAAGATATGGTTCTCATTGGTCCTACTATATGTCTGTATGCACAAGCTGCAATTTTTGTGTAGCTTTCCACCTTGCTTGCTTTGGAAACAGCTTCTTTATCTGTTTTCCAAACTTGCTAGTGTCGTAAACATAATTCATAGTAGAAATAGTAGGTATATCTTCAACTAAATGATTATCATGCATATTTTTCAAAGATGCAAAATTCAAATGCCCCATTCTTTTATGCCATGTAATTGTATAATGTGAGATACATGCATATGCATGATGTTTCATATAGTTCCAGTTAAGTGGGAAGCACCTATGCTTCATTCCCATTGTCATAAGCTCTTTACCATATGGATCAAAAATTCTACAAGACATGTCTTTAAATAAAAGAGCATAACCATGTGCAACCAACTATCCTATACTCAAGAGGTTCTGATTTACGATGGAAACAAATAAAACATCTTGAATTTGCTTCTTACTTGATGAAGTTTCTACCTCAACAATGTCCATACCATCTGCTTTTAAATATTCCCTATTTCCTATCTCAACACTTGACTTGTAGCTATCATTAAATACCACAAAGAGAGTTTTATCGCATGTTATATGATTTGAGCATGCGTTATCTAGTAACCAGATATCTTTCCTTCTTTTTTCTGTTTTGTAGCTAGCTACGAGTAACACTTTTTCCTTTTATTCAACTTGCTCTGCTACTGTTGCTTTTTGGTCATTTGTGGTCTTCTAGTTCTTGCAAACTTTTTCTATATGTCCAAGTTGATTACAAGCTCGACACTTGATTTTAGGTTGAAACTAATAGAATTTTTCTTAATGGTTTCTCTTTTTACAACACTGACATGGTGGGAACCTACTCCTTTGTTTTTTGGCATTACCATATCTCTTCTGCTTCTTATCTACATCAAGCTTCCTAGTAGTTGTAATACCTCATTTTTGTCTTGCCACCAAGACATTTTCACTACTCACCTCACTTTTAATGGCTTTTCTTTGCTTTGAGGCTTAAAAAGCATTTACAAGCTCTTGCAAAAACATAACAGTGAGGTTTTTTGATTCCTCGAGAGCTAAGATTTTTTACTCAAATCTTTCAAGAATACTTACCAACACCTTTTCCACAGCCCTTACATCAAATAGCTCAGCTCTTAAAAGCTTGACTTGATTGACTATCTTCATAAGCTTATCAATATAGTCCTTCACAACTTCACCTTCCTTCATTTTCAACACTTCAAACTATCTCATTAAATTTAAAACTTGCATCATTCTAGTTCTATTTGACCCTTAAAACTCCTCCTTGAGTTTATCCCAAGCTTCCTTGGCTATTTCATAAGGCATGATTCTTGTGAATGTTGTATCTGTCACAGCAGCATGAATATATGACAAGGCCTTATGTCTTTTGGCCACTTCCTCACTATACTATCTTATTTGGTTTATGGTGGGATTGGCTTTCAGTTTAGGAGGCTCTTCTCCTTATTTAACTACCTCCCAAAGGTCAAAAGCTCAGAATAAAGCCTTCATTTTAACTGCCTAAACAACATAATTTTCACCATTAAAAGTTGGTGGTGAGAAGGATGAAGTGCTCCCATTTAATGCCATTTTATGGTGAAGGTTGTTTTGTTTTCTTTTTTATTTTGGAATGAGAAGAGATGGCTTAGCTGGTCCTTAAAAGCTTAAAGGAGCTTTGATACCATGTGAGAGCTTTTGAAAGAAAGGACACAATGTAACCAGTAGCTAAGCTAAACTATGGAAAAAGAGTAAATGAATAATATTTTTGATAAAAGTGATGGTAGTCTATTATTTCCTAATATTTCCTTACAATTAATGAGGAACTGAGGCTCATTCATTTCAAAACCAGATTACAATATATATACATACATCCATCATCATTATGTGGAGGGATTTTTTAATACAACTTAGCCTACCTAGAGTTGTCCTCAAATATGGGAGCCATACGGCTCTTACACAAAAAGAAAAACTATATCATTTTACTAGATTTGCTACAAACATATGTAATTACATTTTTTTCATTTGTTAGGTATATTATTTTTGAAGATATATTTTACTTTCAAAAATATCTTTGATATAATCTCAAAGTTCTAACAAAGGTTGAATTGAAGATATTTCTCATCATCTTGCTTCACGTTGCTTTTTCTTTGTTGAAAAAAACAATACGGTTTTAAGAAAGATAAGAAGAGGTACGAAGGGGGTTTTATATCTTAGTTAAACCCTTCTGCAACACTACCAAAAAATCATCTTTTTCCGACGGAATTTTTTCCGTTGGAAAATTCCGTTGGAAAATTACAACGGAATTGCAACGGAATTCCAACGGATTTCCAACGAAATTTAATTATAATTGACAGATAATGGTTGCAACGGATTTCCAACGGAATTCCAATGGAAATTTCCAACGGAAAATTCCGTTGGAAATTCCGTTGGAAACATATTTTTTCAACGGAATTTCCAACGGAATTTTCCGTTGGGAATTGACTTGCCAATTATATGGACTATTTCCCACGGATTTCCAACGGAATTTCCGTTGGAAAGTTCCAACGGAATTTTTCGTTGGAAATCCGTTGGAAAAATGCATCAGAACATAAAACATTTTGGTTCCAACGGATTTCCAACGGAAAATTCCGTTGGAACTATAAGCTAAAAAAATTTTTCTTTAGAGTTTCCAACGGATTTCCAACGGAATTTCCGTTGGAAAGTTTCAACGGAATTTTCCGTTGAAAATCCGTTGGAAAAATACATCAGAACATAAAACATTTTGGTTCCAACGGATTTCCAACGGAAAATTCCGTTGGAACTATAAGCTAAAAAAATTTTTTTTTAGAGTTTCCAACGGAATTTTCCGTTGGAAATCCGTTGGAACCAAAATTCAGAACATGCCACTTTGGTTCCAACGGATTTCCAACGGAAAATTTCGTTGGAACGGTTAGCTATATAATTTACCACACTTTGTTTTATTTTTTAAACTTTCTGACGGAATTTTCGTAAGACAAGTCCGTTGAAAATAATTATGAAATTTCCTCTTGTCAAATCGAAATTTTCTTAAAATTTTTTTAATTTTTTTAAAAAATAAAATACTACTAAAATTAAATACAAGCAGTTAATAATTATCTGTATAATTTTTTTAACTTTGATGTTAGGGTTTAATATTGGGTACATAATAACCAAATTTTGATAATGTTATATTATTCCAAATTTGTAAAAAATAACAACGTTTAATTTTATATTTTGTAAAAACCCATTATTAGATAGAAAAATAATCTAAAAAATATATATTAGGAGATATATATTCATGTTGTAAATGTAATTAGCTAATTAGCTACGTATGATTGAAGGCTTATAATTTAGATATTATATTTGTGCTTAAAAAGTATAATTTTATTATATTTATGTACTCATATTTCGTTGACCGAGAGCTATAGAAAAAAAAAATATATTTATATATAGTTAGACAAGTATGATTTAAGAATCCATGATTATATATAAATATAATCTAAATAAGATATATTAGTAGGTATATATTTATGTTTTAAATGTAAGTAGTTAATTAGCTTATTATGATTGAAGTCTTGTAATTTACTCATTATATTTGTGCTTAAAAAGTATAATTTTATTATATTTATATATTCATATAGCTCTGACCCAGAGCTATAGAAAATATATATATATATATATATATATAGTCAAAGAAGTATGATTTATGTGGAAAAATCAATTTATAATTTAGTAACATTAAATTACAAAGTATAAGTTATACTTTGTATGGTATATAAATATATATATAAATATTATTTAATAACAATAATATTCTCCCCATTTGAATTCATTTATGTATCATACCAAACGGCGCCGTTTTTGGAGGAGGATATCTGTCCTGTATACGGGTCCAAAACGACGTAGTTTTGGCCTTCTATATCTGCCCTGTATACAGGGCCAAAACGACGTCGTTTTGGCCCTCTAAACCTTAACTATAAAAACCCTTTTTCCTTCCCCTTCCCCACTTTCTGTCTCCCGTTTTCTCTCTCTACCAGCGGCGCCCTCCTTTCTCTCTAAGCCCGACACAGCCCTGTTCCACGGTGGTCCTAGTGCACTCCTGCTGCCGGTGACCTGTCCCGGTTGTCGCCCCTCTGAGTCGCCTGTCCGGCCTGCTGCTCCAGACCCGACCCGAGTTTGAAATATGTTTCCGTGGCAGCCCTGTTCCACACCCGTCCTGGTGCCCTCCTGCTGCCGGTGACCTGTCCCGGTTGTCGCCCCTCTGAGTCGCCTGCCCGGGCTGCTGCTCTAGCCCCGACCCGAGTTTGAAATCTGTTTCCGTGGCAGCCCTGTTCCACACCCGTCCTGGTGCCCTCCTGCTGCCGGTGACCCCTACCGGTTCGGCGTTGTGGCCCCTAATTCTGGGTTGTCGACCAAAACATTTGTTTCTTGCATCTCTTATCGTGACTTTTGAATTGTCTCTTTCTCTGCTATTGGGCTTGGTTACAATCTTGGAAGTTTCTGTCCGTATTGCTTCCTTGAATATTTGTTGCAAATGCACTGCATATATTAAGATTCTTTTCAATTATTTTGCATTACATATTTTTCTTTTAATATTGGTTTCTGTCCGTATTGCTTCCTGCTATTCTTTTCACCTTATTTTAGTCTACACTAGTCAATGGGCCAATTAATATTGGTTTAGGGTATTGTTTCCAGCATTGGATTCCATTCTCTGTTGCCACATTAATGGAAATTCTTTAGTACGTAAGGGTTTAGGTTCTCGGAATATGCCCCCATTCCATCGATATACCAACTACCCCCACATGAATTAGGGCTTTCCCTTCAATAATATCAATAAGCAAATCTAAATCTGGGATGGTCATCCTGTTTAATTTCATTTCCAACAGACCCAACTGAAATGTTTAGGATTTATGGATTTAAACCAAATATCTATATCTCAGCCAAGGCAATAGTTAGTCTGGACTGAAATTATTGAATGCAGTTAGATATGTGGCCAAATTTGCAGGTAAAGTATAAAAAATTCCATGCAATAGGGTATTGCTTTTGTGTTTTTTTTCTCAGAGTTCTATGACTTGAGCATGTGGCTGATGCATAATCCACTCTGTTTCCACTACAGTGAGTTATAAGGACTCGTCGTATTTAGTCTAATTCGACACTGTTGATTGGTTTCATCAGGTCTGACAGTTGCCAAGTAAGCACATCAGCGCAAGGAGGTCAGCCAGCAACTGAAGGCAGCATAGCAGACACAGGAGATCAGGAGGTCAGCCAGCAACTTGAAACCTATGATTTCATAATTAAATCAATTTATAATTACGCGGTATATTGTTTTTTGGGCAGTGATTAAAAATTTCAAGTTTGATGCATTATGAATAATTTATTTAATATATGTTGTTTAGCTATCTCTTATGTGTTCGATATTATAAGATACGTTGTTTTCAATCACGGTTTGGAAATTTGACGTCGGGAATGTACTTTTTTTTTTTTGAGTAAGATCATCGTATAACGATCAAATCAAAAAACCTTTTTTAATCACTGCCAACAATTCCGATTATACATACGAAATAATTAAACAATATTGGTGAGGAAATTGACGGGTGAATAAAATCTTACAACATTGAGATACTCGTCTATTGATATCTTATGCAATCTGGTTGGAATTAAAATTCGAAATATCAAATTAATCAATTACTAATTTGAACATTTTTTATCTCCAATTAATCATTTATATTATTTATTTTAAATGAAATTACATTTTACAAAATACCTTTCAGTAAATATCATTTATGTGGAAATCATTTATCTTTGCCCTTTAACGTAATAACGTTGATATATTTTATACATACACATAACATTTGAACAGAAGTTAAATTTAATTTTTAAATTTAAATAATTTTATTGTATTACACATATATGAAATATTATATTGTTATATTATATGTTAAGGCACAATACGTTAATGTAATTTAATTTACTTTTTAAAAATGACTCAAACTTTTGACGACTAATTATAAAACATAATTAAATTACACGAACATTTATATGAGTTATACAATTTGTAAATCTCTCCGACTATCTTAAAATCTTATTACTCGAAATAATCAAAAGCATTTAAAATATTTGAGCTTAATCTTAAATTTTTCCTATATCTTTTATTATAATTTAATTTATTACATCTTAAAATTACGAGCTTCAATTCATATTGCTATTTAAAACTATAAAATTAGATAGTCGTACCCATATGATGCAATGCAGACAAATTGGCATACGTTATTTAAAATTTACAATAAATTCGAAATTTTCAGTATTTTGACAATTATAGTAGAGGGTAGACATTAGGTATATATATAATCCGTTCAAACTTCATGTACAGGCATGAAACTACACTTTAATGTTTATGGTCTATAATTAAAACAAGTATTCAAAATTACATACTTAATCCATCTGATGTTGATTGTTTGATAATTAATGTACGCAATAATTTATACTATAACCCATACTGAACATCTTACAAAGTAATTTTGAATATATATGGATATATATGAAATACATATTGGAATGTAGTGTTTAGGGTGTAGGTTTGTTACAAACAATACAAATTTTAAATGCATAATGATATTCTATGATACTTAGGATTGCAGAATGTCAGGAGATCGGTCATGGATGTACCGTCGTTTACAGAATGGATACATTACAGCTGAATTTGTAAATGGAGTCACTGAATTCATTAATTTCGCATCTTCGAATACTACAAGTATGTGGAATAATAGAATTAGATGCCCTTGCACGCGATGTAGTAACAACAAGTTCTTAGACAAAGATAAAGTGACAGAACACATCCTAAACCGGGGATTTACTGGTGCTTACACAATTTGGAGTTTTCATGGGGAAATTGATGTTGGACAATCATCAAGAAGGCAATCTAGAGTTGAACCATCCCTTGGATTTGAAGGAGATGCTGTTTTTCGAGAACCTACATATGAGGATGAAATAGAAAATCCATACAGTCGAATGGTCATGGATGCATTGCATCCCGAAGTTGGAATGAACCATGGCATGGACAATACTCATGAGTCAAGCTTCGTGGAAGAAGATCCCAATCCAAATGCATCTAATTTTTACTCTTTGTTAAGCAATGCAGAGGAACCTTTGTGGGTAGGTTGCACAAAGCACACGATGCTTTCAGCTGTGTCGCAACTTTTAAATGTTAAGGCGGAGTACAATTTGAGTGAATCATACTTTGATCGATTGTTAGAGATAATAAAGAATATGTTGCCTTCTGACGAGAATTTACCTACAGACTTTTATAGGATGAAAAAAAAGGTAGCAAAGCTTGGGTTGGGATATATCAAAATTGATGCTTGCAAGAACAACTGCATGTTATTTTATGAGCAATTTGCTACATTTGAGCATTGCCATGTCTGTGGACATCCTCGGTATAAACAGAAGAATTCGAGTGTGTGAATGCAGAAAAAAATTCCTTACAAAATTTTGCGTTACTTGCCACTTATACCGAGGCTTCAAAGGCTTTATATGTCATCTAAAACTGCTGAACATATGACGTGGCATGCGCAACACCAAAGTGATGACGGACGCCTTAGACACCCAGTTGATGGTGAAGCTTGGCAACACTTCAACCGCACACATGAATTCTTTGCAATGGAACCTCGAAATGTTAGGCTCGGGTTATGTGCTGACGGTTTCAACCCTTTTGGATCAACTGGCAACCCATATTCTGTTTGGCCAGTAATGCTTTGTGTGTATAATTTACCGCCATGGATGTGTATGAAACAACCATATATTTTTCTGAACATGGTTATTCCAGGCAAGAAAAGTCCAAGCCAAAATATAGATGTTTTCTTGAAGCCTTTGATAGATGAGTTGAATTTATTGTGGGGAGACGGTGTTCTCACCTATGATGCATTTAGAAAACAAAATTTTCAGATGAGGGCAGCATTATTGTGGACAATTAATGATTTTCCTGCTTATGGTATGTTGTCAGGGTGGAGTACACATGGACGGTTATCATGTTCGTATTGCATGGAAAAGTCCAAATCTTTCATATTGGAGCATGGTAGGAAACCTTGTTTCTTTGATTGTCATCGGCAATTCTTGCCAACTAATCATCCTTTTAGGAGGCAGAGAGACAAATTTATTAAAAAAAGAGTTGAACATGACATACCATTTTCTCGATTATCAGGCGAAGAAATATTAACACGTTTGAATTCACTGCCTCAGCTCCCATTCGGAACAAAATGTGGTGACCGAAAAAGTTCAGGATATGGTGTTTGTCATAATTGGGTGAAGAAGAGCATTTTTTGGTCTCTGCCTTATTGGCATACGCTTCTTATTCGTCACAATTTAGATGTTATGCATATTGAACGAAATTTTTTTGAGAATATAGTGAACACAGTGATGGATGTTAAAGGAAGGACAAAGGACAACATAAAGGCACGACAAGATTTGAAGGTGTATTGTAAGCGGCCAGAGTTGGAGTTGGTGGAATATAATGGAAAATTATATAAGCCAAAGGTTGCGTACACATTACATAAGGAGGAAATCAGAAGTGTTTGTGATTGGGTTAAACAACTGAGATTACCAGATGGTTTCGCGTCGAACATTTCTCGGTGTGTTAATGATGATGGGGAAAAATTTTATGGGATGAAAAGTCATGATTGTCATGTATTTATGCAACGGTTACTCCCAATTGTTTTCCGTGATATGCTGCATCCAACAATTTGGGCGGCACTTACAGAGATATCTCAATTTTTTTGCGATTTGTGTGCAACTGAACTAAATGGTGATCATATGGAAACGTTGCAAGGAAAAATATGTGAAACTATATGGAAACTGGAGAAGATATTCCCTCCGGCTTTCTTTGACTCAATGGAGCATTTGCCGATTCATTTGCCTTACGAGGCGAAGGCTGGTGGACCTGTACAATATCGATGGATGTATCCATTTGAGAGGTAAAATAATGGTTATTTGTTTGCATAAAATTCTTTTGAAAAGCTTGAAGGTTTTCATAAGATTGATGCATTTTGTGGCTGATAGGTTTTTGCAACAGTTGAAGAAGAAAGTAAAAAATCGTGCCTCTGTTGAAGGTTCCATATGCGAGGCTTATGTTATCGAGGAAGTTTCCTCGTTCTGTTCATTGTATTTTGAACATACTGTGCGAACAAGAGTAAATAGAGTGCCACGTAACGATGATGGGGGAGAGGTAGACTCTATGGGTCGTCTCTCAATTTTCACTCACCCGGGACGAGCTTTTGGTCTATCAGATAAGTCTCGATTTTTGAATGAGGATGAGTTTTATGCGGCTGAGTTATATATTTTAATGAATTGCGATGAGATACTCCCATATATAAAGTAAGTACCATTTGTTGTTTTCTCTTGCTAATACAGTATAATAAGAATTTTTATTTGTAACGTAGTTGTGGATTTTATGATAGGATCTTTGATGACATGGTGAGGGGAGATGTTGAATACATTTCGGAAGATGAATTGGAGAAAGTACGTGATTCGAGATTCGTTAAATGGTTTAAAAATTATGTAAGTACAATAAACATACACGTTAACTTACAAAAATGCATTGACGACTATGTTATGATATCAATTATTTTATTTTATTGTATTGAATGTTCTTAGGTTGCAAAGCATAATGAGGAAATTGACCAACGCATAATTGATATCTCTTATGGTCCCGGACGTATGATAAGGTCTTACAACGGATATTTTGTAAATGGTTTCAAGTTTCACACAATAGATTACGGCAATAATCGTAAGACAATGAACAGTGGGGTATGCATAAAAGGGAGTTTTTACAATGATCATGAGCGTGACTTTTATGGCATCTTAGTGGATATAATCGAGTTGGAGTATTTTGGAATAGGAAACAGAGTAGTTCTATTCAAGTGTCATTGGTTTGATACGGAAAAAGGAATAAAAGTTGATCGATTGCATGGTCTTGTTGATGTTAATTCCAAGTCAATACTAGCCACTAATGAACCATTTGTTTTAGCTGCCCAAGCTAACCAAGTTTATTATAGTAGTTATCCTTTAAGAAGGAGAGATCGACGTGATTGGTGGGCAGTATTTAAAACAAAGGCTAGGAGTAGATTTCAAATTCCAGCCAGTGGTGAAAAAGAAAATGAAAGTGATTTGAATGAAGGAGTATACCAAGAAGATGTGTCCAATTCATTCACTAGAACTCAAACAGAAGCAGTTGATTTAGCTGAGTTAGCAAGTGGTGAATATGAAGATGTCGGAATTCCGATTGAGGATGAAGAATATGATTTCGATCAAGATGAAGATGCAGACGATGACACGGATGGAGAAGATAATGAAGATGAAGATCATGTGGAGCATGACGACTGCGAAACTTATAATGATGACAGTGATAATAATGCGGAACATGAGTTTCATTATTCAGGAAGTGAATGATCACATAATGCATGTTAGATATTGCTTTAATATTTACGGTTTAACGTTATTGTTTATCTTAAAATTTTTTTAACGCGGAGTATTTTGACGTTATTATTAAATATAAGGCTTGAGTTTAAATCAACATATAAATGTTGCAATTAATTAGTATATTAATTGCTGTGTTGCCTCGTATAGCTAAGATTTATATATGTAATTCCGTTGCATGGAAAGTAATTTAATCGAATTTTAATAATAATAATATTAATAACAATTGCTAATGGGATGTTAACAATAGGATATCTAAACCACGATGGTTAAAGGGAAGCAATCAAAGCCGAGACCCAGGTCTTCATATGCATCCGCAAGTATGGCTATGCAGACAAGTTCCCAAGCATGTGATGCTATATTCGATCCACAACAGGTACAGCAGGATAATATAGATGCGTCACTTGAGACACAGTCTTTGTACGATGCATTTGCAGAGCACGTCGAAAATGATGCAGCTACACATGATATTACAAGATCCCCATCTATCGATTTAGGTGGAAATGCAAATGAGACAGCGTCAAGATCAAGAGGTAGGGGACCTAGTGTAGGATTACAGACTCCACAAGATCCATCTGATAGATTACGTATTACTCCTATTGCGGATAGGTATGTTATCTTGTTTATACTTGTTATATTTTGCAACAATTAGCAATTTTCTTAATTGCTAATATATACAATTATTTGTGCATATCAATCATATAGCTCTTTTTTCGAGAGAGGGGTGACATCAACAATAACAAGGATCATCAAAAATCACTTTCATGGTCCATGGTCGACATGGAGGAAAGTCCCAAGTGATATCAAAAACTTAATGTTTCGAAAATTTCAGGTACTATGTTACAAGATTTTTTTACGCTGAATATATTGTTTCAATTGATTTGTATTACTTTGTTAAATTATTGTATTACATTGTGTTTAGGAAAAATGTGTTTGGTCTGCACATGAAGATGTTGTAGTTCGACGCATATGGGAAAAAATTTGTTCCGATCGATTAAGAGACATGCTTTCAGAAGAAAGGCATAAAGCAATGACTGAAGCCAAAACTAACAACATTACAGAATGCAGAGGCATGTCGAGGGAATGGATCACCAACGACATATGGGACACCCTGATCGATACAGTATGGGGTACAGAAGAGTGGCAAAACAAATCACGCAAAGCAAGGCAAAATCGTTTAACGCCAAAAGATGGATGCATTCCAAAGCACACTGGAGGTTCAGTTCCATTTGTGGTTCATGCAAAGAGGCTGGTATGAATTAATGCTATTCATAATATTTATAAAATTGTTTTTCCATGAATTTCATTTAAATACGTAAGTTTAGTAGTTGGATCTCGGTTTTCATATACATGTTATATATATCAAGATATATATATATATATATATATCGATTATGGTTGACTAAAAATAAGTGTCGGCAAAATTCAGGCAATTGAGCTGAAACGAGATGTTACATTCTTGGAAGTGTTCAATCGTACTCATAAGCGTTCAGGGGGTCATGGTGATTTTATTGATAACAAGTCCAAGTCTACGAGTGTAAGAACAATTTCATTAATTTTTACTATTTATTCTAAGTTAATGGTCTACTTCAATATTAATCATTAATTTTTTTTTCTGTAGGAAATGTATAATTCTGTACTCTCGCAGAAGTATGGCGATGAGTCATCTTCTCAGCCTGAATTCGATCCGCATGCTTGGACTGAAGCAATTGGAGGGAAGGAGACTACACGCACTCACGTGTATGGGTTTGGCTCTCGTGTCCCCGCTACAGCTTTACTTACTGGAACACAATCTAATGTAGCAACATCTGAGTCTGCGTGTGGCCCAATCAACTCAAACTTCAACAGTCCCGCAAATGCATTGGAAGAAAAGGTGGAAAATCTTGCACAAAACTTGCAGAAGATACGTGAAGAAATACGTGGGGAAGTACGTGAAGAAATGAGAAATGTGATGGCAGAAGGCATGAGTGAATTTATGGCACGTATGGAAACCATGTTCATGAGTAATACACGTTCAACAGTTGGCGATGCGGGCCCTTCAAGACGTGACAAGTAAGGATAAAAAGTTCCCTCAATTGATGTTTCATATTTGTTGCAAACACTTGGATACTGTTTATTTTAATTATGTTATGAGTTCTTATATGTATCCTTATATTTTATATATTGTTTGTTAAGGATAATTTATAATTAGATGTTTATACTTTGATCTCAATTTTTTAATGTGTATTTTTTCTATATATGTTACAGTTTGAATGCGGAATTAAATTAACCACTTTTTAAAAATTGATAATTTTTTCTAAAAAACTTTTTAAAAATTATTTTTATAAAAATAATAGGTTACAATATTTCCAACGGAAATTTCCGTTGGAAATATTCATTATTGTTCCGTTGGAAATAGGATTTCCAACGGAAATTCTGTTGGAAAACCCTAAACTTCTAACGAACATTTCCAACGGAATTTCCGTTGGAAAATCCTATTTCCAACGGAAAAATTCCAACTACATTTTCCGTTGGAAATTTCCAACGGAAATTCCGTCGAAAATCATTTTTCCAACGGAAATTGTTTAAAATGATTTTTCCTATTTAAATATGTCTTCCAACGGAATTGCAAAAACTTGGAAAAACTGTATATATTTGCAACGGATTTCCAACGGAATTTCCGTTGAAAATTTCCAACGGATTTCCAACAGAATTACCAACGGAATTTTTTGTTGGAAATTTCCAACGGATTTTCAACAGAAAGTATTACCCACAAGGCTTGTACCGACGGAATTTCCAACGGAAAAAATCCTATTTCCAACGGAAAATTCCGTTGGAAATAGGCAAAATTTTTGTAGTGTAAGAAACTTGATAGCCAAGTTTTCTTTAAGGTATCGAGTGATTGCAATGAATCAGACTCCTACTGCCGAAAGGCTAAGTACGATTTCGAAAGCCTATACATATGATCGAACAGGTTTATCTCAAAGCTAATTTATTTTGTAAGAAATTGGGCTGTTAACAGTGACCCAGTCAATTAATGGGTTGGCTTTTGAATTGATTAACATCCCTATACCAAGGTCTCATGATAAATAGTATACTATTTATTATGCCAACAAATTTGCAACATAATAATATTCTTTAAGTCTGAATGTCAAGCAAATCAGATAAGATTTATTCTTGTTATAATAAAGTAAGAATAGAATTACAGAAGAATTATATGTCCTTGTAATTGTAACTTATTAGAATAGAGTTAGAGAACAATTATATGTCCTTGTAATTGTAAGTTATTAGAAAATAATACCTCTAGTTATGATTCGCTAACAAAGAAATTCTTTTAACTAGAATATCTGTATCCTCCATCAAGCTAAAGATAAAGAGTTTGCCGATATTTTTTCCTCCAACCAACAACAAATTTCATTTCAGAACCATGTGAACACAGACGAACTGTTTCTTTACAGGTAAGTTTGAAAGCTGTGTTCATGGCCACCATCACAATGATATCAATCATTTGGAAGGAACTCACAAAAGAACGAAGTAGTTTGGTGAGTCATTGCAAGCTTATATTTTTGCTAGGGTACAAAAGCAATTCCTCCCCCAACCGACAGCTTTCACTTCAACTTTACTGCCTCAAAAACTAATTAGATATATAGTTATTAGATAAAACAAATATTTATTAATTATGTTATAATAATTATACTTATTTAATTGGAGTTGTAATACAATACCATTATCTAGTTAGATTACAAAATGAGTTAACTATGAATAAGATTAAGAGATATATATATATATATATATATATAAAAATTAGATTTCTCAATACATAAGTTAAAAAAAATTTCTTACATTATATAATTCTGTATAAGTTACATAAAAATCTAAATTGTCCTAACTTGTGTATGTAATATAAAGCTAATTTTAATTTTATTCATAATCTAATTTTAATTAAAATATCCATAATTTAACTCTAATTAAGATATTATAATCTAACTTTAACTAAATAATTTATATAATTATCTTAACTCATTGATTTCATACAATAAAGTTTCCTTTCCTAGCTAGTTCCTATCCTCGGCATCAGTAAGGAACTTGCTCAATTTATCAATTGATTCAAAGTTGAGGAAAAAATAAAGGAAAAGGAGACCGTTAACAATTTAAAATAAGAAAGCTGCATGTGGAGGAATGGTCATTTTCATTTCTGCTGTCATGACCATAATGCATGTCTTGTATGTGCAAATAGGGACAGTCCTGCAGAAAGGAAAAACATGACAGTGGTCACACTATATGACTATAATAATAATAATAATTCATTATCCTTTAATTAATTTTCTTGCCTCTGTATCGTAGGACTTAGCTATGTCAGTTGTGGGGAATATATAGCTAGCCAAATGTCCATCATAGTCGGCATAAGCTGTTTGCACTTTGTATTCATTATTTCTTTTACTTAATAATAACAATAATAATAAATAATGTTACCTGATCCTTTTATGGAAAGGATAATTGGGTTTGGTACCTAATGCCTATCATTTGATGGAAAGGGTAAAATGATAAGATGTGTGTGCAATATTAAGACTAGGATAAGACAATCTTTTTTCTCTTATCATGTTTAGTCTGTACAAGATCAAGAGTAAGATGGGATTATTCTTCATCACTAGTCAAGATGAGCTTCAACCCACATCACGATAATTCTCACGGTTAACATAAGTGATTAATATTGGCAAGAAGGTTGAGCAGATTGTCTATTTAAGATAGTATTCAAGATATTTATAGAAACTTTAATTGGGTAAAAATCTTCAAATTTATCGATAAAAAAAAAAAAAGAAAAGCATTTTCTTTTGCTTTCTTGTTCTTCATTTGGGTGTTGGGCTTTTTGACCGAGCCCCACTGGTAACTAATTGTGCTGGGACCAGATGGCCTTGAGTTTACTTGAAAGGGAACTACTTTTGAAAGTTAAAATCAGGAGGGTCGCTATGATCTATCTGCTTCGGCTTCAGAGCAACAGGAAGTCATGGTAGCAAGGAACCAAAGATCTCAGGCCGTTAAAGACGTGGTTAAGGATAACATCAAAGTTATAACTAATGTATAAGTATACTAGTGATATAAATCTTCAACAAAATAAAATAAAATAAAATCCAGTGATCCTTTAATTTGTTACGTGGCAAAAGCTCAAACATTACCTGACAAATGATGCAACCTCAGACCCCACCCTTTTAAAATCTCTATATATGCCTGTTCTCATACAGGGGAACAACGAACCATAAAAGATCGCAACCACTCAACTGGGAGCGATTTTTTTATCCCTTTGATTTCTTTTTGAAAAGGCAGAGTACCATGGGAAAGGCCATGGAGAAGTCGTTGCTATTGCATATGATGTTTCTGTGGGTAAATTTGCTCTTGTGGACAGTTAGTGGTAGACTTGGGAAGCCAGTAGAAAATGCCGAAGCAGAAATCTCAGCAGTCGGTGATCCAGGAATGAAAAGAGATGGGTTGAGAGTGGCCTTTGAAGCTTGGAACTTCTGCAATGAAGTCGGCTATGAAGCTCCTGGCATGGGGAGCCCCAGAGCTGCTGATTGTTTTGATGTTGTTAGTAAGTACCAGCGTAACTTAAAAACATACAGTAAAGCGAACTGGGATTTTCTTCTAAGTTTCTCATGTTTATTAAATCTTTTTCGATACCTCAAGTCTGTAATGAAAAAGAACTATCTTTTTTAGAGTTTAGTGTGATTTTATCAAAATGGGTGTAGTAAAACGCAAACTACTATTCTGATCAGGACGAACTAACTAACAAAAGAATATGATTTCTGTTGCATGTGACAGTTGTCTAGTATTTGATCTAATAATTATTCTTGTAAATGGGGCAGATTCAACTCTGATACACAAGGTATCAGAGGCTGATAACAGACTTTCGGTAGGCCAACCATTCAAAGGATTGAGTCCTGAAGCACTGAACAGCCCAGATCTTTATGCAGTTGAGAAGGAGCTATATTTGGGTTCTTTATGTGAAGTTTCAGAAAACGGTTCAGAGCCATGGCAATATTGGATGGTTATGCTAAAAAATGGCAACATGGACACAAGGACTGGTTTGTGTCCTAAAGAAGGGAAAGTGGTACCTCCTTTTACCACAGATAGGTTTCCTTGCTTTGGAGAAGGATGCATGAATCAGCCCACTTTTAATCATCAACCGACTGAACTCTTAGCTGATGGTACTATGAGAGGATGGTTCAATGGAACTTATGATTTGGATGCTGATATTGGGAGAGGACTTGGTGATAATGTCTCCTATTATGAGGTGACTTGGGAGAAGAAACTTGGTTCTGGAAGTTGGGTCTTTAAGCATAAGGTCAGGACTACAAAGAAGTATCCATGGTTGATGCTCTACCTCAGAGCTGATGCAACTAAAGGATACTCTGGAGGGTACCATTATGACACAAGAGGAATGCTCAAAACTGTAAGTTGAAACTCTTTGGAACAAGTATTGCTTTACTTGGTTAATTAGTTTATGATCCCATTCACAAATTTTTTTATCTTGATCTTGTTTGCCTAACAAAAATGAAGAATATTCTAGTCTCCCATCTTTTTCTGACACTAAATTTTGTCTAATTACCCCCTTCCCTGGTTTGGAGGAAGAAAAGAAAACGAAAAGGTCTAACCATATTGCTCTAAAATTCTCGAGGACATAAGTGTAGCCCTGTAATTTGCTGATAATGTTGTTCTCTGGCTTCTTGAAAGAACCAGTCATGGGGTAGGTGAGTGAAAGACATCATTATTTGGGAGGCAAATTTTGTTACTGCAATACTAATCACGGATGATCTAATTTCTGGCCTAACTACGTTGTTGGTCAAGACATGAATAATTAGTTTTTACCGTCTTTATTTGAAATTAAAATCAGACATCTTAATTACTTTTACAACTAATTCATACCAAATCCATGTCCTTACTTTGTGCGTTAACTGGACATTGGTTGAACTGGTACTGAGTTGACAGGCCTTGAAACAGATTCAATGAAGATCAACAAGGTCATACGATTAGTTTTCTTAATAAGACGACGGTGGGGGCTATGACTATGATTTGGACTACGTTTATATTTGAATATCTTTTGATACCCATATTCTCACTTTGAAAGAGTAAACAAATTTGATTTGCTTTCAGCTCCCACAATCCGCTGATTTTAAAGTCAGGATAACTTTGGATGTGAAACAAGGAGGAGGAAGCAAGAGCCAGTTCTACCTCATAGATATTGGCAGCTGCTGGAAGAACAATGGTCAGCCTTGTGATGGAGATGTGACCACAGACGTTACAAGATACAGTGAGATGATCATCAACCCTGATACTGCAGCTTGGTGCAGCCCGGATCATTTGATTAACTGTCCACCATGGCATATTACTCCAGACGACAAAAAGATTTACAGGAATGACACTAAGAATTTCCCATATGGGGCTTATCACTATTACTGTGCTCCTGGCAGTGGTAAATACTTGGAGAAACCTGTTAGCATTTGTGATCCTTATAGCAATCCGCAGGCACAAGAACTAGTTCAGTTGCTGCCTCACCCCATATGGGGTGAATATGGCTACCCAACCAAACCGGGTGATGGATGGATTGGGGATCCAAGAACTTGGACGCTTGACACTGGCGGTCTAGCAAGTAGACTCTACTTCTATCAGGTGATTGTTTGATTAACCTGTGTAACTCATGTTAGAATGTGTTACTACTAAATAATCTTATTCCATGTTAATGGTTCATGGCTCTTGTTCAATTGCAGGATCCAGATACCCCTCCTGCTAAAAGAATATGGACATCTATCGACATGGGTACAGAAATTTTTGTCAGTGACAACGATGAAGTGGCAGAATGGGACATCAGCGACTTCGACGTTCTTCTCACATGATTCTTTATTCAGTCTTTCACCTTTCGGTTCCATTTATTTTCATTATTTTTAGCTGATTAGAAGTAGCACAAGATAGAAAACAGGGTAAAGTAGGAGCATTTCTGATACCGATTCTTTAAGAGTGCAAGGATATAGGAGGCAACCAAGTTCCAAGGGCATGCTTTCCTAATCCTTGAAATATAGTCATTTCGTTACCTTGTCGAATCACCATGTCATCAGATTCCAGGTTTCATAGTCAATAATTTATTAACTGCCTATTTTTTTGGCATATTTGAAATGATTTTGAGGTTGAGTTTTGCTTAAGAAATGGCTTGCTTGCGGCAATCTTGGATGCCTTTTGTTTAGATATTGACTAGCCAACCTGAACTGTTTCCAGACATAAAAACAAAGGGCCCCCCCAACTCCCACTAATACCATATGACAATCTGATAGAAGCTTGATGGTTTCCAAATTCCAATTATGGGCACTTTCTTGACAAAAGTTCACATAAAGTTATGGGGCCATAACAAAGGTTTGTCATAAAAACAAAGGGCCCCCCCAACCCCCACTAATACTATATGACAATCTGATAGAAGCTTGATGGTTTCTAAATTCCAATTATGGGCACTTTCTTGACAAAAGTTCACATAAAGTTATGGGGCCATAACAAAGGTTTGTCATAATCATGCTAGTGGTCCTACCATGTGGATTTGGTTGAAAGTTGAAACATCTAAATTGCACTAAATTTTTCCTCTCAAAACACACGCATAACAGTTGTACAAGCTATCACGGGACATAGCCAAAATCGATGCTCAGATGATGCATTACAGCTAGAGCAAGTGCAAGCCCTCACGCTTTAAACTAATTGCTTTGCACCTTTCCTTCTAAATATGAAATATTACAAATTAAATTATACCAAGAACTTCTATTTAATAAAAGAGAAAAAAAAAAAAAAAGGGTTGTGCCAAGGACTTAAAATGCCCTGTCCAGGCTTAACTCGTGGCCCAGCTCGGTTAACGTTTTATAATCGTCTCAAAGCCCAGACCCACTCCTCTTTATTCTTCAAAGCAGGTCCGGAAACGGCCCATGATGAACCCCTCACACTTCCTACAGACGATGTCGCATTTTACGAACACCGAATCGCACATGCTACTGCTGATCGGCGATCATTTTCCCCCCGAAATTGCCCCCCAAAAGAAACAAGAAGAAAAATCAAACCAAAATTTGGCCAAAAACTTTTTCGAAGATGGAAATTTTATTCCGTCAACCCACATTGCAAATGAGCTTCTAAGCCAATCTGGGAATTAGGGTTTTCAATCTCTAAGAAGGTAACGACTTTCTCTTAACTCTGAAAATAGGGTTTTTTTTTTTTTTTTTTGTAATCTATTATACTTAGTTTACAAGCTGAGACTAATATTTGTGCTTATTGTTTCGATTTCAATTAAAAACTCTTCTTTTCTTTTCTTTTTGTTTTTTATTTTTGGCAAAGGAAGGTTTTTGTTTTCCTCTTTTTTCTGACAATGAAAACTCTTACTTTGTTTGCAAGTTGGCATTTTACAGTAGATTTTAGTGGGTTGTACATGAAAATCGAAATCCGCAAACTCTAAGTCTTTTTTTTAAACTTAATTCTACATGATTTGAGCTTGTTTTAAGCTGAATATGTGCAATTTTATTTTTTGTTTTGGATTTATTTACATTTTCTAATCTACCACCTTCTTCTTATTCATTTTTGCGCAGGCGGGGGGGTTCTTTTAGGTTTTGTTTTTCTTATATTGCTGGCGAAGGCATGGCTAAGGGAAAGCTTATTGCTGTCTGCCAGTCGGGAGGAAAGTTTACACCAAGTAGTGATGGTTCGTTATCATATGCTGGCGGAGATGCTCATGCTATCAGTATAAACACTGAAAGCAAATTTGATGAGCTGAAAGCAGAAGTGGCAGAGATGTGGAAATATGATCCTGATTCCTTCACCATTAAATATTTCCTTCCACACAACAATAAGACGCTCATCACGATTTCCAGCGACCAAGACTTGCAACACTTGCTGGATTTTCATGGAAACTCTGCAACCGTGGATGTTTATGTCTTAACAAATGAGAATCAAATGAGTGACCAGTTGACAATGTCCCACAGTAGGTAGTATGCACTTCGCAATTTTTGGATGATGAAGAATTATGTTGTTTCCTATGTGGAATAAATAATATGTTTTGTGGTTATAGCTAACTTCGTCATCATGCTAATATCATTGAGGCAACTAGGTCCAATACTAGGGTTCATCCATGTTGTTATTTTGCATCACCCTTGTAAACTATATGGTTTAAATGGATTCTTATCATTGCAGGTCCAGAATGGTGGATGAGCCTGTGACTTCTCCTGGTAGTTTTACTCATGCTGCTTCTGTTACTGGAGACACTGAGCAACTTGATTGGTTGGCTTCTGTTGCTTCTGTTTCCAGAGATATGAACCATCCCAATAACTTGACCGCTGAAGCTCCTAACGATAAGGATAATGGGCTGCAGAAACTTGTTAAATCTTGGGAAAATTGCTTAACTGGTCTGGATCAGCAGTTCAATAATGTTCATGATTTCCGTGTTGCTCTGAATAGATTCTCCATATCTCATGGCTTTAAGTATACCTTTAAGACCAATAATGCTAGGTATGTGATTGCAACTTGCAAAGCTGAAGGCTGTCCTTGGAGCATTCAAGCTGCAAGGTTGTCCACCACAAAGTTGTTTCTAATTAAAAAGATGAGTGAAACTCATAGCTGCGGAGCAGGAAAAAGTTCTGCTAGATGTCCCCAGGTCTCTAGTAAGTTGGTCAAAATTCTTGTAAAGGAAAAGTTGCGAGATGCCCCACATGCTAAACCGAGAGAAATTGCTGATGAAATTCTTCAGGATTATGGATTTAAAGCAAGATATTCACAGGTATGGCGTGGAGTAGAGACTGTCAAGGAGAAGCATCAAGTTCCATATGAAGAGGGTTACAATCAATTACCTAGTCTAGTTAAGCAGATGGTAGAGAACAATCCAGGTAGCATAGCAACTCTATTCACCAGGGAGGACTTAAGCTTCCATCGTCTATTTGTTTCCTTTCAAGCTTCATTACATGGTTTCAAGAATGGTTGCCGCCCCCTTCTTTTCCTTGACACTATGACCATAAAATCGAACTATCAGTCTGAGCTGTTGACTGCTACAGCTTTGGATGGAAATGACGGCGTTTTCCCTGTTGCATTCGCTGTAGTTGATGTTGTGAATGATGATAATTGGCATTGGTTTTTGGTGCAACTAAAATCTGCAATTTCAACATTCCAACCGCTAACATTTGTGGCAGATAGACAGATTGGGTTTAGAAAGCCTATTTCCATGATATTTAAGAATTCGCACCATAGTTATTGTCTCCGTCATCTGACTGATAAATTAAAAAAGGATCTTGATGGCTCATATACTGAAGAAGTACTTAAAGTAATTGTCACACATTTCAATGATGCTGCCTGTGCAACCACACTTGATGGATTCAGGAAGTGTATTGAGAACATCAGAAATATTTCACCTGAGGCTTGTGAATGGATCTGGCAAAGCGGACCTGAACACTGGGCAAATGCTCTTTTACACGGTTCACGATACGGACACTTGTCAGCAGATGTTGCTAAGGCATTTTATACTTGGGTAACTGAACTTCCGGTCTTACCAATTGTTAAATTGATTGAGACTATCTGCCGTGAGATGATGGAGTTGATGAAAACTCAGCTTTCAGATTCAGGTCAGTGGTTGACAAAATTAACTCCCTTCGTGGAGAATAAATTACAGCAAGATATTCTGAAAGCTAACATGCTTCAAGTGTCAGTATCACACGCAAGCATTTTTGAGGTCTGTGACAGTTTGGGTGCAGTGAATGTAGTGAACATTGATCTCTGGGACTGTAGCTGCAGGGAATGGCAATTGAAAGGTTTTCCGTGTTGCCATGCTGTTGCTGTCCTTCAGTGGTCAGAAAGGAGTTTGTATGATTATTGCTCCGAGTACTATACAGTTGATGCTTTCCGGTTGACATATTCAAACTCCTTAAATCCAGTTGCAATGGCAGATAGGCCAGTGCAAAAGAAATCCTCAAAAATTGAAGTACGCCCTTCTCCTCTCCATCCTGCCTCTGGCCCTCCTAAGAAGAGAAGGATACGAAATAGACATAAAGGACCCTTTAAGCGCCCCCTGCATTGCAGCAAGTGCCAAGGAGCTGGACATAATAGAGCAACATGCCGTATATTTTCATAGTCGCACTAGTGTTACTGAGGGGATGTAATATAACTCTAGATACTCTCTTGGGAGTTAGGGATGGAATAAGTTTGAAATGCCTTACCCCATTGAACTGTAAAACAAGTATTGGCAGGTCTCACAGTTTTGGGTGGGACACCCATGTTCATCTAACTTTAGCATTGCCAATAGTTATCAATCAGAAGTATGTTTTTTGGTGATAAAGCCATTTTCTCCTTTATAATTTTCAAGAATGGTGTACTCTTTTTACTGGTCTCAATATGTTGATATAGATTGCTGAGTTGGATTCTTTGAAGGTCTTCTATGTAGCCTCCTGGTTTTTTTATTTTTTTTGGGTCCCTTAAGTGGTAAATACTTCGACCATCCAATATTTAATAAGCTCAAAAGGCTCATATCTGTAGGCTTCGACTATTCCCTCCTCCCAGATCGCCTCCCCAAGAGACTTTCAGCGGGGAAGAGAGGGGGGCAAAAACTACAATAAACTTGTATGAGTTCCCAATTTCCTTTTATTTAACCCAATCACAGAATGTACATCTGATTTTCATAGAAGGGTTGTTGACTTTTCTTATTTGGGTTGGTTTGGTGGTTGAGGTTGCTCAGCCTCATTCTAGTTGTCGATTTCTTGGATCGAGAGGCGACATTTCATCTGATTTCCACCACCAGCTACCCTTTCCAAGTTAAACCAAGACCTCAATCTCTTTTGCTTAAATAAACCAATTTCTCCTCTTTTCAATCGATTTTCTGTTGCTTTGCTGCATCTGCCTGAAAAAGGATAGTACTGGAATACACATTTCTCCTACCAGATCCACTCATACTTACTCGGCTTTCATGATTAAATGGAACATACGATTTGAACTCCACAACATGATAACCTGAATCTATTTATTCAAAGATTTCGTAGACATGCTCATTCAATTCTTTAAATACTGACATATTTTATTCAATTTTTTGGTAAGGGTAAAGTATCAGTATCATTGGAGAATATGAGAGTAATACCAGCAGACGGGTAGTACACGTTCGTACTATCGGAGATACTCAAGAACTTGTATTTTCAATTAGCACTCAAAGTTGAAAGTACAGAGTCAATTTGTCCAACGTTATAGTACATTTTGTACTGTCATCCTTTTGGGTTTGTAGCATAAATAGCTCATATGACAGCATAAACTCAAAACCAAGTTTCTTCGTCGCTGAAAAGTGTATTATGACTTGATGAGTTTGTCATAAAAGAAGGATGGGGACCTAAGCCCTGAGGTCATTGTGCAAGTGCCAGGTTTTTAAGGCTTTGACAGATACACTGAAACAAGGTGATTGCAAGAAAGTGAGGTAAAAGTCAATAGGGAGAGAGCGAGAAAGATGTGAGAGACCGACAAAGACAGGGAACAGGCTGAGCATGGATGAATCTACCAACAGGTTTCAGTTGTCGATCCGCCCATGCACTGCCTCTTCCCTGGCTCAGCCTCTTCCGTTTTCTCCTCCCTCCTTTTCATCTTCATTATTTTTGGGATTATTCTTTCTCTGTTTTGTTATAATAAGAAATAACCAAGTGATTGAATTCAGATCCAGGTTCATGAGTGCTACGTTTAACAACAAGCCAAGATAAACGTGGTTAGCTATGCCCCCACCACCCCAGCTCTTTTTCTCCCTTTTTGTACATTTTCTTTTGTTTTGTTGAAGGTAAACTATTCTCTCAATCCAAGTGGAGCTACCTTCTAAATCTGTTGACCTGGCATTAGATTACTGGTAGTGGTATCAGATGTGAACCTGATCGCCTTGTCCAGCAGATTTTTTTTTTCTTTTATTTATTAATTTATTTATTGCATGACTGTGGAATATATTCATTTCATTATACTTTGAGTGAAGTTTCTCTCGATATTTAGAATTTCAAGATAATTAATAAGAAGCGATTCTTAACTCCATTTATACAACATCTGCACCATAAATGGGAATGTACTAAAATCAAGCAGTAGCAACCTGTAGCCGTAGTTGTCATTGACAGAATCAGGCGAGCAGAATCGGTTGGAAACGTCTCATAGCTTGGAGATTAATTGTTTCACTAATTACGGAAAATGCATTGTGATTTTGCAATCATTTCTGAGAACTTGATTGCCTTTGTTCTTATTCTTCCACTATCACCATTGGCAGGGCGAAAACGACGCAATTAACACTTACATGCCTCATTGCTTTAAGTGACTGAAGATAGAAGGCACAGAGGATTTCCGGCTTTGCCAAAGCTGCCATTCCTGTTTTGAATTTGTCCCATAACTCCGTAAGCATTTGGTGCTACATGGAAAACGAAGAGATGAATTCTTCATTGAGATTGATATTCCCTTTACAAGGGCGTAGTAGCAGGGCTGGTTTTTTTTTTTTTAACAAACTATTTTTCCTTTCTCAATTGGGTAATTGTAAAATACAATCTCATGTGCTAGGAAGGGAAGATTTCTGTAGTTTGATCATTCTATAAAGAGAAACAAAGATAAATTAGGATCTCGGATTGATCTTCATGTCATTGTTTCTTTCCAGGCAATAATGCCTGAATCTTTGCACGCAGAAGCCACACACAGCTTAAAATTCACTGGATAAGGCTGCAATAATGATATTAGTTTCTCAGGTGTCACGCTACGCTTTTGGTCAGAATAATTTATAATGATAAAACACAGAAATACGAAACTAATCTTTCAAGCTCCTCTTCTATCTCATGATACAGAGAACATACCCCCGGAAAAAAGTTATCATCCTTGTGGATACCGAAATTTCTCTGACTAATGAAGTCAAGTTCATTTACAGCTAGAGTGGAATAATTATGCTGGTAAAAGTAACCAACTTTAATGGATTTTGAAAAAGCAGAGAATCATGTTCATATTAAGCAATGTAAATGAGTGGTGGCAAAGAGTTCTCCTAGCAAGTCAGATCTTGGACGTTGCCGGCACTGTGCCCTAATAGAGACTTCAGATCATCGGGGAGATGGTTGTAAGTTTCTGAGTGTGATTAAGATTAGTACTCATAATAATTAAAAGGCAAGTAAAAATAACCCTAACACATCATGCTACTCAACTTCCAATTAAACAAAGCTCCAGACCCATTTTCTACCATCCACAAATTGAAATGTTAAAAATCTTTCCAACAGTTTCTGTTTCATAATGAAGAGATTGATTACATCTAGGAACAGCGGATATAGCATTAGGATTGACACATTAATAATAACAACCAGCCTTGCTAAATATGCCCTGCATTCTTACCGGGACATGGGCTCTGGCAGCCACCGGTAACCAATCTGCTTTCATAAACCAGAACTAGCTCAGGAGATCAATTTATGTCCAATCGAACCAGCAAGCTGTGTTAGCAAAAAGACTATAAAAATCAGAAAAGATTACACTATTTCAACCTAATAAGTTTCATAACAATGTTTACCAGGCAGAAATGTACAGAATCTGAAACTTTATATCGCCTAGGGTAATGGCTTGCTAGAAATGAAGATATTAATAACCTTCATTTTAGATGTAGAATCGCATAAATAGCAGAATCATTCATCCAATTATAGACCCTGATCTAAAGCTTACTCGAATACAGTGCAAAAGAAAATGAAAGCAAGAAAACAAAGTGGAAAAGGGAAAGCACCCTTTAGAAGTTGACTTTGTTTCAGGCTTTCAGCTAAGGAATAGATTGGTGCCGAGGGTTACTCGAGCTGAAATTGCTTACTCTACATCTATTAGCAGAATAAAACCAGAAACAAACTTCGAAAAAGAATTTGTCGGTATTTCTTTGGATATCTTTCTTAGCACCACAGATGATGTTCAATTCAAAGCCAGTTTCTTGGTGGCCTACACTGCTAGCTAAAGAGAAATATATCCTGAATTAGAATAGAGAAATAATTTGCTATGAAATTGGCTATTATGATGAAGGAAAGGCCAAA
Organism: Theobroma grandiflorum; assembly: GCA_036013995.1. Classification (NCBI taxonomy): domain Eukaryota; kingdom Viridiplantae; phylum Streptophyta; class Magnoliopsida; order Malvales; family Malvaceae; genus Theobroma; species Theobroma grandiflorum. The sequence continues at coordinate 5,682,007 of CP142130.1, forward strand.
AAAAAAAAAAAACAGAACATAAAAGGCAAGTATAAACAATGAAAAGTCCTAGATTGAGAGGCATAGCAAGATAGGATTCTTCTACTTGTCCCTAATGAATGGCCAAGTCAAGGTTGAGCTGGGAATCAGCCCAGATGTCTATCCATGCGTGAATCAAGTTCCTTGATCAGTTGAATCCCAAAAACAATCAGAGCAAACTGTACAGTTTCCAGAGTCAACAAATTTAGATGAACAAGTATCCCAATTTACTTCCACTCTAGCTATAAATTGTAATGATCCTAATGAATTACGAGTTATGACTCATTAATCGTCAATATAGACCAGAAAGGTTTCATGAAACATGATGGGCTAGAGGGGGAAAGAATACAAAGAATTGGTAGAAGAGAGGCAAGAAGGAAAGTTACGTACTTGTTATCTTCATCAGTCCAGCATACAGATTGATTGCAGTCGACTTGAATACAAGACTGAGCTTCGACAAGTTTATGGTCCAGTTTGCCAGACTCTATAAACTGCAAATCTTCCAAAAGTATCACATAATGTTTCTGAACTTCTTCGGCGCTTTTTTCCCCTCCAACCATGGCTGCAACCACTTCCCAGCGATCTGGGTGTTGCTCATCAACCAATGCGAGAGCCAGCTCAAACAACTTGTTCTCCTCCCAGCTCCAACCACACAAAACTTTTGGAAAGTTATCCATATGTCACCTCTGAAAAAACCTTTTCCTTTGATTGATTGATATGGCTCTTTTGAGGGAAATAAGGAAGACTTAATAATTGCTTCCCATTCTAGGATTCATCGAAGAAGAAGAAGAAGAAGAGCTGAAGAGGAATCTTTTTAGGTGATTTGTTTGATTCTCTAGACCAGATTCTAACACCCCTGTCTTTTGGGGGGGTGTCAGATATCTGTTGTGAGCAGCAAATCTACCCTTTTTGTTTGTTTTTTCTAGGGAGTCTTCTTGTCAGAGACAACAGGGCTTTCCTTGGTTGTAGATCTAACCATGGGCAATCAAATAGTAAAAAAAAAGTAATTTTAAACCCAACATAAAAGAATATACAAATTTAATCCATCTGGTCTAAAACAGGAAAACTGCAGGTCAAAAACAGACAAAACTTACAGACTTCACTAGCCATTTCTTGCAATACCTAGAATGCCACTTTCCTCCAAGTCTAGCATCGGATTCTTAATGTTGTTAGATCCGGAAAGGCAGCATTACATGCAATTTTAAAGTAATTTAAACCAACAATTGGAAAAGAATCTAACATGATTTTATCTTAACCCTATCAACCTTTCTCACGTTTTTACAAATGTCTACCTTGAAACTAAAGAAAGAGACTTTTGAGGGTAGGATCACACCTTGCCTGATTTTTCCAAGTTTCCAAGCAATTTACATTTCAGACCTGGGTCATTTTCAAGGACTTTTTAATGGGTGGAAAAGACTTGGTTGTAGAAGGAAAACATTTCTTTATCTTACTAGTTTTTGCCTGATTGGACACCGTCGTGGGCAGTGATAACTGATCCAAACCAACTTTTCCTTTATTTTTTCAATTCGCATTTATGGAGTTTCCTAGGGTAAGGTTGCTTTTTAATAGATGTGTTAACCTGTCTCCCTCAGTCCGGACAATTTTGGACCCCAAAGGGATTTGAACCACGTCTCGGGGCTTCCCCTGTAGCCTTACAATAGATCGTCATATATTCAATTGCGAGTGGTTACGCAAATGCATTTTCAACAACTATTATGAGAAAATCACCATTACCTATTTTCTAGGTCAGCAAATAGTGAACGATTCAAGAAAAAAGTGGCAACATTTTCCACGCCAACTTGATCTCAGCCAAAAGAGCGGAAAGGGTACACCCGCCGGCCGTACCCCACGGTCCACGCATCAACCAATCTCATCCAGTCATTATTCGTCTTAGGCTTTTATTTGTTTTTGAAGGCAAACTATAGACTTATTCTAGGCAATTGATCATATGACTTTATCGTCTTTGTTTTTTCTTAAAGGGAGCTGGAGGATTGCAATCATAGCTTTATGTCTGTTTAGTGGCATGAGCCATCAATTTTCTTGGGCGGAAGCAACACGATTAGTGTTATCTCACCAGCACAGATAGGGTCGGTGTCCAGGTGGGGTCACTCTGCTCAAATGGCTAAGATGGCAACAAAGGCGACTAATTGACAGTTATTCCAAGAACCCTCTTTCCCTGTAATAAGCTTAGAGATATTTGGGACACCTCAAAACAGTAAGATCCATATATGCATTTTTAATTCGAACAAAAATCATCTTCCGGGACTCTCAACACCCTTTGAGATGAAACACAACCACTGGGCCCTGGATCAAAAATAGGAGAAAAATACAAACTATTGACCCAAAACTTACAAGTCAATTTCATAACCTGGATTTTGGCAAGATAAATTTCACATTAATACTGTTGGCATTAGTAGTTGTAGTCCCTACGACTCCAGCGACCGAGGGCTGCAAAACTAACTCAGAAAGTAATCTCACAGCTTTTGTATGAAAAATGATATTAGAAGCAATATCAGGTCGTGGAACATTGTGACAGTTATCCGCTACAAAACAAATCTAAACTCTAACTAAGTGCATAAAAAATTGTGTATGCAATATCATAAATTTGTAGTTTCTTCCAGGATACCAAGTAAGAGACACAACAGGCGATGACACGGCATGGAAGTATAAAGGCCTCTCTGTGTTAACACATGGATTCCCAATAAGTAGTAGAATATTCTACAGGTCCAAATTGCAAGAGAACAAAAAATAATAAGCCAAAAAGCATAACATGAAATCCAACCACTTTCATGCTGGAAAATGATGATTAATGGAAAAAAAAATCTGCAACTTGCCAGACACCACGACCACCAAAACAAGGTCATTGAGCAGACGTGAACAATGCAATTGCATCCATTTCCTGTTGCAAAATAAGAGCATCAACAAAGATATCCAGATTCTCTCCCTGCATCACATCATCTATCGCATGATATGTGATGCCAACACGATGATCGGTGACACGCCCTTGAGGAAAGTTATAGGTTCGAATGCGCTCAGATCTGTCCCCACTACCAATCTGTTCATACTTCAAAGCGATCAGTATCCAATCATCTGGAACAAAGTAGATAAACAGTAACAAAATAACTAAATCTTCATCTCATAGTAAGCCCATACCTGTTCAGATCTAAGTTTTGATCGACTCATCTGAATCCTAGACCTCTCCATTTCATACAGCTTGGCACAAAGCACCTTAAGTGCTTTGGCTTTGTTCTATTATTCAAGCAAAAGGGGAGAACAAGGTAAAGTTAAGGGAAGCACCAGGAGAGTATAAGCATGGATGATAAGTGGCATAATACTGTTAGAAAACCATCCACATTCATATTTCAATGCTTTCAGGTTAAAAACCCATAGCTCACATACTTTACTTAAGAGACTCAAAATATGGCACATATATCAGAGTATTTAAATAGTTACAAAGACTAGACATGGATGCAATCATGTCAGCAGAGAAGATACCTAGTCATTCACACAAAGCTTATTTTCTATATTGATACATACAGATGCCTATTGAGCTTTGAACTACACAAATGGATATAGTTATCTCACATCCCAAGATTCAAACCTAAGACCTCCAGGTTCAGGTTCTAACCGTTAAAAGTGTAATCCTAAGGACTAACAAGCATGTTAGTTTCTAAAGATAGTGGAGCAGTAAAATTGACAAAAAGCTGATACTAGCATGTAGGGCTTAGCAATATAAATTTAAAAGCAAGCATGCATCATCAACTTTTCAAATGAAAAACTTCTTGTCCATGATTGGATCATTTTGAAACATATAGGATCACTCCAAGGTAAAAAAACCAGGAAAGGCTGCAAAATTAACAAGTCAGCCTTGGCAATGACTATCAGAAAATATGGGTTAAAAAATGAAGTTTTGTTCGAAAGATCTTAGGACAAAAGAATGCAAAACCACAACATTTGAGTGCTCTTTACCATATGCTGCGATCGTTCATCCTGAATAGATACCGTTATACCAGTGAGCAAATGAGTGACTCTAACAGCACTGTTGGTGGTGTTTGCATGTTGTCCACCAGAACCACCAGACCTGTAAGTATCAATTCTCAAATCTTCATTCCTTAACTGGACATCTACCTGCAGATACCCAACATGAACATCAATCAAAGCAGGCAAAAAGGATATAGTAATCAAAAACACGACTCAGAGAAAATAAGATTGTGAGAGTTTCAAATATTAAGGTGAAAGCAAACTACTATAAGCAGTCTGAGCACTCGACAAAACCCTCAACTAAATAAATCTCAAAATCTTTCAAACAGAAAAAAGAACCACAGATGAAATGCAATTTGTATTCTTAAGCACCTCATCAGCCTGAGGGAGAATAGCAACTGATACAGCACTAGTGTGGATACGTCCAGACTTCTCTGTCACAGGAACACGCTGCCAAAAGAAAACTCCATGTAACTTATGCTTTAAGCACTATATTACATGTTAAAAAGTCAGAAATGAAACCTGAACTCTGTGAATTCCACTCTCAAATTTAAGTTTCCCATAAACACCAGCTCCTGAGATTGCTGCACTAGCTTCCTGGTTAGGAGAAGAAGAAGTCAAAGTTCTGTGATGCAGACACAAGATAAACTCCACATGTTAATCCCAAAAACTTTAAAAATGACCAAGACACTATCTATAGACCACAAATGTACAAGTTGAACAAGCAACCAGAAACCATCTAAAATCACACATAAGATACATAAAACACTCAATAAAAGATGGGAGACATACCTTATATCCTTTCAGATCAGACTCTGTTATATCTACCACTTCAAACTTCCAACGCTTCTTATGTGAGTACCTCTCATACCTGTTGTAGCCCAAGCAAGGAAACAATTCTCAGATAATCAGCTTCTAAACAAAATTTGCGATTAACAGACAGATCATGCTGTACTAACTTACATTTTAAACACATCCATTGCAAACAAAGAAGCCTCCTCCCCACCAGTTCCTGATCAAACTTTTTTGTCAAATACAATACTAAAAAGTGGAGAAAGGGAGAGGTACGGGGGGGGGGGGGGGGGGGGGGGGGGGGGGGGGGGGGGATGGGGTGGGGTGTTGTTGTTGGGGGGGTTGTGTGTGGTGTGTGGTTTTGGGGGAAGTAATCAACAGAAACAATGACAACAACCCGCATTCAAGTGCCAATCACATACACTTTGTTACCTGCTCTCACCTCCAAAATGCAGTCCCTCTCATCAGCATCATCCCTAGGAAGTAACGACTTGAGCAGCAAGTTTTGCAGCCTCTTCTCTTCTTCCAAAGCCTGACCCAAATCCTCAGCTGCCATATCAAGCATGTCTTTATCATCCGGGCATTCAGTCATCAATGACCTCAAACCATCTATCTCCTATGTAAAAAGAAAAATGAAGGGCATTCAGCCATCAATGACCTCAAACCTCAATCTCCTACGTTAAAAGAAAAAAGAAAGCCTAAAACAGCGTCCTCATTGGACAAAATAGCATAATAATAGCAACTAGAGAAAGCATTAGGATAACGCTCAAAGAACCCCATAGTATATACTTATATTATCAACACACCAACTTAAGTGAAAGGCTTAGATTAGCAAAGCTACGGAAGTAAACAAGATAAATGATACCATCACAAGGTAGACAAAAAGTTCATTCTTCGATTTAGACAAATTGGAAGACAGAACAATAGTTAAAGACAGAAAATGAAGACAAAAGTATACCTTCTGTTTGGTTCTCAGCTCATTGATAAGTTCCATTGAGTCCTTAAGTTTTCGAAGCTCTTTGTTAGCCTTTGAATACTCTGCCGGTGAGGCTTCTGGCTGTCTTCAATCAACACCAACAAGCTTAATAATGAAAACAAATTCAAAATAGAAGTAATTAAAAACCATTAAAAAAAGAAATAAAAAAATATACTACCTGGTTCATGAGATTCTCGAGATAAGCACTCCTATGCTCAATAGCGGATAATCTTTGCTCCATGATTTTAAGAAGGTCAGTTGAAAGCTGAGGTTGCAGCTCTGCCCAAACCCAAAATATTGTTTCAATCACTCGAAAACAACACTGTTTTTTTTTTTCTGAAATAGAAACTAAGAAATAAAAAGGCTTACCGGTGGAATAATACCGAGAAAAAGAGAGAGAACTGTTAACGATTTCGGGTAGAAGAAACGATCTTTGATTATAAGGATTGGCATATGATTTTGCTAGTTGAAGTTGCCTCGACGAAGTGATGCACCAAATAAACGTTCGATTCAGTCTTCTCATTTTTCTTTTTCTTCTTTATCAGTTGCTGAGCTCGTTCTTTCTCCACTTCTCGGTGGAAGAATAGCTACGGCTGATGCGACACTTGTTTCCGGCGCTGGAACTTGGAATTGCTACGCATGTAGCAAACAGGCGCGTTTTGGAAAACCTCATAATAGAAAGGCCCATTTCAGTTTTGGAAAATAAAGGCGAGCAGCAGGCGGCCCAGTCCTGCTATACGACTGGGTAAGAGTCAGAAACCCAAGCTAAAACAAGCTAAAGCCATGTCGGAATCAGCAATTTAGAGCCCAATGACACTGTAGTGACATTTGTTTAGATAGATGTAAAGTTACATTCTTTACAAGGTACTTAATTAAATTATATTATAATATTTATTTTATAATAGATGTGATTGTAATTCAAAATTAATGTAATCATATTATATTACACTTTGCAATGTTATTAAAAATATTTTTATTTTTCAATTTTATTATTTTATTAAAAATATTTTATAATATTAAAAATTAAAATAAAATATATAATATAAGAAATAAAAATTAAAAAAATAAAATATAAAAAATTAAAATTTATATAATATAGGTAAAAGAAATTAAAATAAAATATATAATATAAAAATTAAAAATATAAAAAATTAAAATTTATATAATATAGGTAAAAAATATTAAAATAAAATATATAATATAAGAAATAAAAATTAAAAAATTAAAATTTATATAATATAGATAAAAGAAATTAAAATAAAATATATAATATAAAAAATTATATTAAATAAATGAAAATAAAATATACAAAATTATAATAAAAAATAAAAATAAAATATATGACAATTAAAATATATTTAAGAGATAATATTATATAAAAATTAACAATAAAGAATGCAAATACATTAAACTTGCATTTTAATAAATAAGGGTAATTCTGTAAATTAATATTACATTCCCTGTAAAGTATTTGTAAAACAAACACTGCAATGTTATCTTCTCTACATTTTAATCATTACATTACTGATATACCAAACACTGCAATGCTATTTTCCATGCAATCACATTACCTGCAATCACATTGCTTGTAATCATATTGCATTATCCAGTACCAAATGTCACATGTAATCATTTACACAAGTATACCTAAATTTAAAAAAAAATTGAATAATAGCATAAAGTATTTTCATTCAATTGGAAGTAATTAGGCTATCTTGAAGAAAATTTCCTACCTATATTTTCAAAACTTGGAATAACAAGCAAAGATACAACTTGACCATAAATGGTGGAAGTAAAACTACAGCAAAAACTCTTTTTTTCAAACGTTTCACCTGCCAATTTTGGACGTTAAAATTTCAGCTAAAACCTTGAAGAGAAGCTTGTGGTTCAGAGATTACAGATAGCACTGCATATATAGTAATTACTATTGTCCATATATAGGATGTAGATAATATGATTAGAAGAAAAGATAGAGAGTATTAATTCACATGTTTATAACATGAAAATATATTATTTGAATTATGAGCTTCTTGTGTGTGTGTGTGTTTTTTTTTTTTGGATCAATAAAAGAATTACAATACCACAACAAAGACAAAGGCGGACGTAAGAGCCCTGAAAGAGATCCCTAAACATAAACTTACAAAAGGAAAATCAAAATGAGATGAGATGCGCCTCCATTTGCTAGCGACCACTATAAAGTTCTCTCTATGTGGGTTTTTGTGCAGTTGATCTCTTTTCTTTTCTTTTCTCTTTTTTTTTTTTTTTAATGTTTTTTGGACTCTCATTCCGCATTTTCTTCATTAACATGTGTTCAATATCTCAAGCCAGCTGTGAAAGGAATGCCAGTGGCGGGCAACCAATTCTCACGGCCCAAAAGGAAGGATTGAACAGTGAATCTCATGGCAGTCGTCCTGTCAATCCTGTGGTAACCCTTCCAGTTAACCCTCTTAGCGGTGTTAGCACCAGGGCCACGGTTGTTGTACTCAGCATAGTAGAGAGTGTTGAGAAAACTGCTTCCAGCCCAGGGCAACCATCCATCAGGCTGAATGAAGTCTCCCAAGATGGACTCCATGATAACAGTTGTAGAGTATTGCTTCCATGGTCTGCCCAAGTATGTTGGGAGCTTGAACCTGTCAGCGAAGAGCTTCTGCTCGGGGACAATCCTGCAGTTCTGGATCACGGTACCAGTGTTCTCATTCGCATTGGTCTTGCCCTGTGCAGTCACTGTGTTCTGTTGATTATCCATTGGCCTCCTGACGATGATCAGTGAGTTCTGGATAATGGTAGGGGAGTCACCGAAGATGAAGTCAATGGTGCCAGAGATGACACAGTTGCGGAAGAACTGACGGTTGGCTTGATTGTACAAGGTGTCTTGGTAGCCATCCATTCTGCAGTTGAAGAAGGCTGACTTATCGGATTGGATGCGAAGAGCCACGGCCTGGTGCTTTTGAGGACCAGCATTGTTCTGGAATCCCATGGATTTGGCAATGAAACCATCTCCAATAGCGGCTGTACCATTACAAATATGGAATTATATATATAAGAAAATTAATTGGGGAGAATTATGATGAATTAATGGTCCTAAGTCTTAGAAACTTACAGAAAGTGGCAGTCTGCCAGGTGGATGTGCCATCAACGAAGTTCTTGTGGCCAGTGACAATGGTCCTTCTTGGGCCGTCACCGTACATGAGGATGTTGGTGGTTTTTTTGTCCACGGTGATGTACTCGTTGTAGATTCCAGCCTTAACATAAATCACATGTCGGACCTTGGAATTCTTAGGAGCGGCAGCAAGGGCAGCAGCAATGGTCCTGAACTGGCCACTGCCATCCTTAGCCACAACAGCATTTGGTCTCAAGTTGCGGTTATCAATCCTAGCCAAAAGCTTGCGGTCTGCAGCCGAGAACCATGAGGGATAGCCATCCTTCTCAACAGAAAGAAGCCTACGGGCGGTAGGAATAGCCAACTGGAGACCGAATTTGGAAAGAATGTCGGACAACTTTGTCACAATTGCCAAGGCATTGGCTGTGAGTTCGCTAGAATCAGCAATACCGGCTGTCATGGTTTGATGCATGGTGGTCTCCGGTTCGAAACCATCCAAGCATGACTGCTGGTATGAGATAACAGCGCTCAACCAGGTTCTGAGATCGGCTACGCGGTCATTAATGCTGCGCAATTCACCATCACCCACCTCGGAGAACGATGCCTGAAGCGACTGAATAGCGTAGTCCATCATCTCCTTACAATCATCCAAGGCCATCTTTGTTCGGCTATCGTTCTTGGCCTGAACGATCAGGGAGTCAGAATAGTTGAAGAATTTCTTCACTGCTTCCTGAGAGGCTAAGATAGCGTGGGCAACGTACTCTTTGGGATCAGTGCTGTTGACAGAGCTGAGGGTCTTCTTGCAAGCTTCTTGATAATCAGTAGATGAACAGAAGTTGGACACGGCCTTCATCTGTGGAGACAAGTCGGCCTTGTCGTCGCCATTGCGATGAACCACAGCAACAACGCCAATGACGACTCCCACCACAAGAATGATGGAAATCCCCGAAACAACTACTTTACCCACCATCTTTGCTAATTTTTTTCTTTTTCAGCTACTATTTTTAGATTTTTTTTTTTTTTTGAAGGATCTCCCTACGGCTGGCTTTGGCCAATATAGCACACGATCCGATTCCCAACCAACTTGAAGGGACTCGGACGGGAGAAAGACTTTATTGGAAAGCGCACTTCCCTTCTGCCTTCGCTTTGTTGCTTGATGGCAAGGATTATGCATGGCGGGTTTTATAGCAAAATGGAACGTCTAAAATTGGGGTTCTTGCATGGTAATGGACGTTAAAATTGAATGGCTTGTCGGATTTTGCAGTGGATATAAGGCAGAATTTGTGGTTTGAGACAAGCGTTTGACGAGGGTGCGCGGTTAAATTTAGACAAAACATATATTCATAGTCTCTCTTTTTTTCAAATATTTTTTGTCTTTACTTGATCTCCACGTCAGCACTATCGTCCCCTCATGTACGAACGTTATTAAACAAGTTCCTTATCCAATATATTGTATACTGAATCAGTTAATTTAGAAACACATTTGATAACCTATTTTACATTTTATATATATATATATAACTAACACTTAAAATTTTGTATGAATTATTTAAAAAAATTCAAATATATCTTTATTATTCTATTACATTTAATTAAGCTCTAAACCCTTATAATTAATTATTACTAGTCAAGTTATCACTTGGCATTTAATATTACGAAATATTGACATGACATATTAATATATCAAAATAAATGATAATATGACATGATAACATAATCACGTAACATTTTTCATCATTCATATTAGTGCCACATCAGTGCTATATAACATCAAAATGATAAGTGAAATTTAATTAATAACATTTCTTTTTTTTTATTTGGGGAAAGGATTCAAATCATACTCTTTAAGCAAAGCACCATACACTAACCAATTAATCAAATGTTCAAATGTGACATTTTAATTAATAACAATTAATTAATCATTAGTTATAAAATTTTACTTGATTTAAAATAAAAATATAATAACTTAATTGAACATAACAGAAGAATAAGAACTTATTTAAAATTTTTTAAATAGTTGAAGATTTCTTAAAGTATTATATATACATATACCTTAATTCTAAAATTCATTTTTTTTTCTTTTTGTTAATTATTTGAAAGGAGTAATTTTTGCTCCCATGCATATGTACTTTTCAAAAAATTATAAAAGTTTAAAGTGATTCTAGTGTTTTATTTATTTTTTAAATTAAAAATTAATTGAAAAAACAATCATCTTTATTATTATATGTATAGAATATAACATTAATATTCATGTTAATAACATAAAATTCAATATATATATATATATATTTATCAGCATATATGGCAGATAATTATTAATACCATATTTCCGTACAAATGTTCAAACTTTTCAATCAAACTTTTAATATGAATATTTTTATTCAAATAATCTTAGATTGAGAAGGTGAAATTCATAGGAAATAAGATAAGATGGAATATAACTGCTTCTTTATTGAGTAATCAAATTGAGTTTTAAAAAGTCATACTTTCCTGTATATTGAATTTTTATGAAGAGAATTACGGAGCAAAGATAAAACGGGTGGCAAGCGCCTTCCATTGCTTTGTAGTTTGATTACATGGCCTCACGTCAGGAGAGTAGCTAGTGGCACACACCTTCTGCATTTGTCGAGTTATGATTTGGCTAATCAGTGTCTTTTGTATTTGTATCAATTGCTGTCCCAACTTTCTATTTCCCAATAGCTCTTGCTACTTCAATGCCTTTGTCCATTAGTCTCCGTCTGTTAATAAGGTAACATTTTTCTTGTCAAAAGAATAATTTATTGATGATCAATCTTTGACTAGAAAAACTACAGTGAAAATAATTGTGATTGCAATCGTCAAATATAAAAATAATTACGTACACGCTAATTGCAGTTGGAAATTTTAATCTGTTGTAAATTTTAGGATTTATAGCCAAATTTGCCGTTGTGCTACATATAAATTTAATATTGAAATTTATCATTATACAATTTTCATTTTTTTTATAAAAATAAGAACGAATGAAATTTCAATTTCACAACTTTTTTTTAAAAAAATCAACAAAATTAAAATTATAACAGAAAATATTTAATAAAATTAAAATTTAATGATAAATTTAATACTGAATTTTAGTACAGCAACAAATATTTGTGGTTGGATCTAACTCTAGTCATAATATCAAAAAGGATCTAATAGTTGAGAGTATACTTTAGTTATATGTCTCTTCTAAATCACTTATTTCACTTAAATAATTAAATACCATGTTCATGCATATTTCCAGATTATTTAATTTAGTCAAGTTCAATAATATATATATATATATGATCACAATCATGCATTTTGTTTTCACTGAATATAGTATATAAAAATACTGAAGAAGAGAATAATATATATTTTTTTATGAAAAAAAATACTAACAATTCGTGAAATCGGTCAAAAGGCTTTATAAAATAGGGAAAAAGAATGTAGCCGTTCAGAAAAGGTAAAACGAAAACGTTTCAGGAAATAGGGTACAAGTGGAGCACATCACATGCCAATTTCTCCATCTCTTTCATCAATCAATGGTAAAAAGTAGATTCCAACTGCTCTGCTGCATACTGTACAATCACTGTGGAATGGAATTTTGATCTCATCAATGATCAGGATATTGATGATCGACCGTTAGTCGTTCAACACCTGTAAATTACCAGAGCGTGCCACACCCAAAAACTTTCCTAATCTTACCAGAAAATTAAAAAAATAAAAAATACTTAAAAACCACCGTAAGCTAAAAACATGAGGCGACTCAACCCCACCAATTTACAGAAATGCAGGGCGATGAAGCCAGACTCTTGCTAGGCTTCCCCCCTAATTCTCGCCCTTCTCCTTCTCAGGTCATTTTCTCTTGATTTTTTATTTTTATTATAATTCCTTGTTCACCTTTTTATTTCGCTCTTAAATCTTGATCTTTTAGGGTTTTTTTTTTAACCTCTTTTTTGTTGACTGGGGATTGAAATTTATAAATTTGGTTTGTTTCGCTTTTAGAGATTGTAGAGCTTTGATTGCTTGCTTTTGATCGACTAACAAGCTTCCTCGATTTTTCTTTTTCTTTTTTAATTATTACTTTTTTTTTTTATGAATTTTGATTCGTTAGGTAAAAGCAGCTTATAGAAAGAAAGTATGGGAGTCGCATCCTGACTTGTTTCCTGTTCACGAAAAACCTAAGGCGGAGTCTAAGTTCAAGTTGGTAAGTGCTGACATGCCTTTAAACATTTCGTCAGTCTTTCATTTGCTTTGATTGGAATGCACAAATTCGTTGATGCTGGCTTTGAACATCGAATTAGGTTTGTAAAATCTGCTTCTTGTTAGTTTTTTCCTCATTAGCAGCACGCTTTGTAGGGAAATTAAAAAGGAACAGTTGGAGCATGTTGAGATGAGTTTTAAGCCTTTTAGAGATTTTTGAACAAATAAAGCATATTTTCATGTAAGGTTGGAGTGATTTGAGGGCTTAGAGTAGTTTAGTAATGTTAGTAATTCTACTCTATCTAGAATCTACTAACTGGGGAGTCTTTCTTGGTACTTTTTGCTATGAAAAATTCATGGAAGGAGATTGGCTGCTTAGAGACTTGTATATTATTTTGGTTAAAAATATGGTGCAAGCAATAATTTGTAATAGTATGTTCTGGTGAGTAATTAAATCTGTTAGTATGTTGTATTCTTTTAGAAGTTCTTTGGATTTATAGTGGTTTATCCTATCAAATTCTGACCATGGATTCGGGAGATAAACTAAAATTTACCTGATAAAGGCTAGGATTAGTCTTCTCAAATAAGAATTTTTATAATTGGAATTAGTCTTCTCGCTGCCAAAGAAACTTATCACTTTAGACTGGCATCAGTACTTCAATGCCTTTTCATATAAAAGCTAAGTGGGGAACTTTGTTCCTTGAATGGACTATTTTCAGCCATTTTCTGTCTAAAATGTGATATGTCATATGGAGGTTGCCATTTTCAATAAGATCCAACTTACCTGGGAACATAACTAACCAATGCAGTATGAAGATTCCGTGTTTTCCACTTAATTTAGTTTGCATATTGTACCTGAACATAAGATTTTTCCTTCTTTCAGGAACATTCAAATGAGATAATAGTCAAGTATTCTGCAATTCAAAAATAATTTAGTTGGACTAATGATTGCGAGATAATCTAACCTGTAGATATGCATTTTCTGCAGATTTTTGAAGCTTATACTTGCCTACAGTCTGGTAATTCTCCTATCTTCATATACTTTTGTGAAATTATAACAGTATTCCAAGAAATCATGGTTTGCAAACTCTCGAATAGGCTATACGGTCTCACATGGAAAAAATTCTCTTGTTTAACATTCTCCAAAGGTAGCATATTTGGTGAAGACATAATAATTTGTTGTCTAAACTTAGGAAACAGTAGATTATGCCTCCTTCCCACTTTACGGTGTCTCCTCTGGCTGTCAAAATGACTTTGATTGGTGTATTTATCACTTTGGGTGTTTGACAATGAATTTTTTTTTTCTTTTTTTTTTTTGCGTTGCCTTCCTTGAGGGTTCCCAACTCACCTGTTACTTTAAGTTTTGATAATTAGCTCAGGCTTTCTTTTAAGGACTCGTGCAATGGTTTTGAGGAATAAAAGTAAGCAAGCTCAATCTTTGAGGGATATGTAACAGGAGATTTGCAGTTGGAAAGGGATTTCCAGTGTGTCATACTGGAAAATTCACTGTATGGCTTAGATTTATGTCTAGTGTAGTGATTTTAAAAATTTCCATTCACTTTTATTTATTTTAACTTTTAATTCAATCATAAACAGCTTCGTGATATAAAGTTTCTGCTCTTGTGCTACTTATCAAATGGTTGAAGAGATGGCCCCACTTCGGTCCACAGGATATGTTGACCCTGGATGGGAGCATGGGATTGCTCAAGATGAAAGGAAAAAGAAGGTTAAATGCAACTACTGTGGGAAAATAGTCAGTGGTGGAATATTCAGATTGAAGCAACATTTAGCCAGATTGTCTGGTGAAGTTACTCACTGTGAAAAGGTTCCTGAAGAAGTATGCTTGAATATGAGAAAAAACCTGGAAGGATGCCGTTCCGGTCGAAAACGAAGGCAATCAGAATTTGAACAGGCTGCTCTAAATTTCCAATCTAATGATTACAATGATGCAGAAGAAGCATCGGCAGGTTATAAACACAAAGGCAAGAAAGTGATGGGTGACAAGAACTTGGTTATCAAGTTTACCCCTCTTCGATCATTAGGGTATGTGGACCCGGGATGGGAACATTGTGTTGCTCAAGATGAGAAGAAGAAAAGAGTGAAATGCAACTATTGCGAAAAAATAATAAGTGGGGGCATAAATCGGTTTAAGCAACATCTTGCTAGGATCCCTGGAGAAGTTGCATATTGTGAAAAGGCACCTGAGGAGGTATATCTCAAAATCAAAGAAAATATGAAATGGCACCGTACTGGTAGAAGGCATCGAAAACCTGATACCAAGGAGATATCTGCTTTCTATTTGCACTCAGATGATGAGGATGAAGGTGGAGAGGAGGATGGGTATTTGCAATGTATAAGTAAGGACATACTGGCTATCGATGATAAAGTTTCTGATAGTGACATTAGAGATAATAATGTCAGAGGTAGATCTCCAGGTAGTAGCGGTAATGGTGCTGAACCACTACTTAAAAGATCAAGACTGGATTCGGTATTTTTAAAGTCACTGAAAAGCCAGACATCAGCACACTACAAACAAACAAGAGCAAAAATAGGTTTCGAGAAGAAAACTCGCAGGGAAGTGATATCTACTATATGCAAATTCTTTTATCATGCTGGAATCCCTTCTAATGCAGCAAACTCTCCATACTTCCATAAAATGCTGGAAGTGGTTGGTCGGTATGGGCAGGGTTTGCAAGGTCCTTCAAGTCGAATCATATCTGGTCGTCTCCTTCAGGAAGAGATTGCTAATATTAAAGAGTATCTGGCAGAGTGTAAGGCATCTTGGGCTATTACCGGTTGTTCTGTCATGGCTGACAGTTGGAATGATGCACAGGGAAGGACCCTGATTAACTTTTTGGTCTCTTGTCCTCGCGGTGTTTGTTTTCTCTATTCTGTTGATGCAACTGATATGATAGAAGATGCAGCTAATCTCTTCAAGTTGTTAGACAAAGCAGTGGATGAGGTTGGCGAGGAATATGTAGTCCAGGTTAATTTATCTTTACATTTGTTTCTCTGTGAGTTCTACTTTGATATCTACGTGAGTGTGCATCCTGCTGAGCTGTTTTCCTTATAATTTCCATTCCAGGTAATCACTAGGAACACTTTGAGTTTCAGGAATGCTGGAAAGATGCTTGAAGAGAAAAGGAGAAATTTATTTTGGACACCATGTGCTGTCTATTGCATTGATAGAATGCTTGAGGATTTTTTGAATATAAAATGGGTGGGAGAATGCATAGATAAAGCAAAAAAGGTGACAAGGTTTATTTATAACAATACCTGGTTGTTGAATTTTATGAAGAAAGAATTTACGAAGGGACAGGAACTTCTTAAGCCAGCTGTCACCAAGTTTGGCACTAATTTTTTCACTTTACAGAGTATGTTGGACCAGAGGGTTGGTCTTAAGAAAATGTTCCAATCAAATCGATGGCTTTCCTCCCGCTTTTCCAAATTAGATGAAGGTAAAGAGGTTGAAAAAATTGTCTTAAATGTCACCTTTTGGAAGAAGATGCAGTATGTGAAGAAATCCTTAGAGCCAGTTGCTGAAGTTCTTCAAAAGATAGGTAGTGATGAAATCCGATCAATGCCATTTATCTATAATGACATATGTAGAACAAAGCTTGCAATTAAAGCCATTCATGGTGACGATGTGCGCAAATTTGGACCTTTCTGGAGTGTGATTGAAAACAATTGGAGTTCATTGTTCCATCATCCTCTTTATGTTGCTGCATACTTTCTCAATCCATCCTTTCGTTACTGCCCAGATTTTCTGATGGTACAAAACTATGAATACAGTGACTTCACCCATATCTTTTCCTGCTTGTCTGTTTTTTCCATGTTTAATTTCTACTCTTTTTTTTTTTTTTGTTACTGGAGAGTCCTGAAGTAATTCGTGGTCTAAATGAGTGTATTGTTCGATTGGAGTCAGACAATGGGAAAAGGATTTCTGCATCCATGCAGGTATCAGTTTCTCATCTCTGCTAAACTGCTAGATTTAATTTATGCTATGTTATTATTATTTCTTTTTCGGCTGATTTTCTGATGTGATTTTATCAGATACCTGATTTTGTGTCGGCAAAAGCTGATTTTGGAACTGATTTGGCCATAAGTACTAGAAGTGAGCTTGATCCAGGTGATTCAACTAAGATTTTATGCAGCCTGTTTGCTCAAGAACTTGTATTTGATATATTCAATTTTGTTGCCATGCAAAATTCATGTTAGGTGAAATTTTGTTAATCATTGTTTCATCATTAGCTTCATGGTGGCAACAACATGGGATAAGTTGCTTAGAGCTGCAACGAATCGCCATACACATACTAAGCCAGAGATGTTCATCGATTGGATGTGAGCATACCTGGAGTGTGTTTGATCAAGTTCACAGCAAAAGACGCAACTGTTTGTCTCGGAAGATATTGAATGACCACACCTATGTTCATTACAACTTGCGACTGAGAGAACGCCAACTAGGAAGGAAGCCTGATGATTTGGTTTCCTTTGACAGTGCCGTGTTAGAAAGTGTATTAGATGACTGGCTAGTGGAGTCAGAGAAGCAAGCCATGCAAGAAGATGAGGTAAGTTTCATTCCTATTTAAATTGTTCTCATTAACTAAAGTATTGAGAAATAACTATATTTTTATTTGAATTCCTGATTTAGGAGATCATTTATAATGAGATGGAACAATTTTATGGAGATGATATGGATGAACATGAGAGTGAAGAAAAGAGACCTACAGAAATGGTCACATTAGCTGGTTTGGTTGAACCATTGGATGTTAATCCTGCTGCTGGAGGTGTTACCACTGATGATGATGGTCTCGATTTTCTTGATGATGATTTGACAGATTAGTTTATCTTCAATGTCGCTCATCAAACATGGAGTAAGCCATGAGATACCTATTTCCACTAACTGGGTATTGATTAAGAAAAAGTAATTGATGTTGTCAAAGACCAATTCTTATATTGTAATTTGTTGTGCCATATATCATTATAAGGTATAAATATGTCATCTTTACTTCTTTTTTGATGCTAATTCTTTAGTAGGGAGTGCATCTGTCTGCATCAATCACCGCAATTGGTACTATCTAGCTTATACCCTCTTCTTTGCATTTTTTTAATCTTTTGGAATTTGACTGGTCACTATTTTTGGATTTACTTAATTAAAATTTGTGTTATTTTGGTGATGGTAATTGGTCTGCTTGATATATTGCAGCATTCTCTTTAAGCAGCTCTTTTTTTTTTCCATTTACTTTTTATAGATTAGTCATCTGTTATCCTAAATCCTAAATCCTAAATCCTAAATTCTCATTAGTTGGGATTGGATCTAGTAGGTGAGCACATCTGTGTCTGCATCAATCACCGTAATTGGTACCATCTAAGCCTATACCCTCTTCTTTGCATCCTCATGACACCTATTTTTCTTCTCCTAGTACTTGGTGAGTTGTTATTTTTTGGATTTAATTTATTAAAATTGGTGTTATTTAACAAAGCTCTGCTTGATTAATTGCAGCATTCCGTTTCAAGTTTACAGCCTCCTTTTTTTCATTTACTTTTATAGGATCTTCATCTTTGATCTTAAATTCTAAATTCCCACTAGATGGGATTGGATCTCATGAGTATATAACTACTGGCCAGAAACTGGTTAAAAGTTAATCTAGCAGATGTGGATGCCATTATTCTCAAACATAACGTGTAGAATTGAGTTTGCAAACCATGATTGGAATCCTTCTATCATCTTTCAATAATTACATTAGATGAGTGAAAACATAGCGATAACAATTATTTTTACATGCTATTGAAATCCGACATACTATGATTATCTCAGGTGCAGAAGGAGAAGGTTCAGTTTCAGGTAATTTCTTGTTTGAAAGTTCAGTTCAGGTGACTGTATATTCTTTCTTTATTTTGCTATTTAGACATTGTCTTTCTTCTTTAGCTACATATTCACACGTTGTCAGAACGGGAGTACCAAAGGCTCATGGGGGAAGAAGAAATCGTGCATTTATTCAGATACCTTTCCTCATTATTGTTCTGGGAACGATTGGACTTGGAGGATTAAATGCTGCAAGGTAGACAGCAGCATGATGAAGATCCTCACTTTTTGCTTTAGGCATGAATATTACATTGTAGGGTCTAAATAATCTGTCTTCATCTTCTCAGGGCTTATAGAAAGCAAAAAGAGGAATGCCCTTCCCACAATCCGTTCCTTCCCTGACCAAGATTCCAAGCTGGAAATTATGCTGTTTTTGATGTGGAAGCTTCAGTTACTTTGACCCTTGAGTCTGTGTATTGGATGTGCTATAAGTATGACAGTTATAGACCATACCTTGACATTAAGCTGTTTATATTTGTCGACATGCAAATAATTTTTTCTGGCGAGCGCGATCTCAATGTACGTGCATCCAAGCACCTGATGCTGAACCTTACAACGTGTAATTGTAAGTTATGTCTTGTTAAAGCAAGTATCACTAGTATTGAAGTTGGGATGTAGCATCAACAGAGAATGGCATCCTTTGCTCCATTGCAAATGGCTTGAGACTTTGACTGAAACGGCAACGTAGTGTTGTAATAGATCCCAAAACCGAGGGAAACGGCGACGGTTGTATTATATGATACCAAATCTCCGATTTTTCTCTCCACCGTTAAAAGAGAAGTGATTGAGCTAATGTCGCCAACTTGTCCTTCTATTCTATGGACAGAGAAGTTGTTTATTCGACAAAGAAAAGTCTACCGGCACCATGAATCAACTAGGCTGTAGCATTTTAATGGGGAAATCTTTAATTATTATTAATTAATCCTCGGGGAAATCTTTAATTATTATTAATTAATCCTCGAGGTCATTTATTATTCAACGACTCCAGCACGTGCATCGCCCAACGGACGGGGACGGGCAAGAGCATAACAATGAAAGGTGATGGACGAGCTCGAAGGGTCCGACCTTATTAACGGTGAAGAAAAATTAATTTCTATTATGAAAAATTAAAATAAAGATTTTAATATGCAAACTGAGAAAAAAAAATAAAGATAAAATTGTTAATTTGAAAGAAATGAAACTGTTTTTTTTCTCACATTAAAATAAAAAAAGAGAAAAGATATTCAAATCCATATATTTCTTTTCCTTAAATCAAACGGAAAAAAAAAAAAAAAAAAAAAAAAAGACTTTTCTTCAAAACCTTTTCCTTCATGTCTGTTGTCCTGCTATCAAACATATTTGATAAGTGTAAATCCGATGAAATAAAAAGAGTTAACCTAACGCAGAAATTACATGATTAACTAAAGTGAATGGCTACAAGACAAGCAAAGTTATAACTTCAACACAAAACATTTACAAGTGTGCTCAAGATAAAATCGAGGATACAACCATCAGCCACAGTAACAACACAAGGTTCAGGCTAAAACATTCACTTTAGTTGATAAGTATGGCCATCTATTCCATGGCCCATAAATGCATAGTGTACTAAACTGTACTACTAGGAATAAAGCTCCCTAATCATACTTCCATGCGATGTGTACTGATTGCCAAGAGCTTAGCAACCTCCAAATATAATCCAACATGAAAATACTTTGGAAGCTTCTATAATGTCTATAATTGTGTCAATCTTGGCCATGTCTGACATCCATCACTATTAAGCCCCATTATGCAGCAGTTGAACAAGAACCTGTCCGACAGGTTCTGGAAAACTCAGTACATCTTCGAAAGATTACATAAGAGTCCGATGATATGGGTGGAGATACTGCAGATGGTATATACATGTTGAAACTAGTCCAAGCTCATACAGCAACATGGAATTATCTGCTGAAACAAAAAGATTACCCCTATCCCGAGCAGTTAAATTCTGAGCATATTGTGCTGGAGTGAAGAAAGCCTTTTGCATGTAACTAATTAAGTAATACCAGCAACAACCAAACATATTAGGGATAGCTTGTAATATACCAAATCCACATAGCACAGCCTCAAAAATTCTTTGCAAAGCAGGCTTATGACGCAGAGAATGAACTTATTACTTAACTCTGCTCCTGATCCTGAAAATTTACGATCTAACTCCATCATCTTAAGATTTTCTTTCCCCTTCTGCAGATCCCCATTATAGTATCGCAGCAAACAATACTAGAAAAAAGAAAAGAAAAAAACATAAAAGAGAAAGACCTATCCTACTTACTTGACTCATGATCCAAAAATCAGAGTCTGCCACTAACTTTCTTGATACTTGATGATTGTATTTTCTTTCTAAGTGACCCTTTTTTCTTACCCCCAAATACACTTTTTACCATCTTTCATCACCCTAGGGCCACTTCGACCACCAGAACCACTCTTGATCAGGTCAAGCAGCAGTTCCAGTATCCATTTCCATCTTAGTCTCTGGAAGGGAAACTGTAATCGGTTGCCATCCTGACTGATGATGTATAATCCATTTCTTCATGGCAATTATCATATTCAAGATCTGAAGAACATCACCTAGAGCAAATTCCTCCAAGCATGCATCTTTTAAAGCCAAAGCCGCTTCATATCTGCAGAGTTGATAACAAACTTAAGCTAAGGGAACCCCCCAGTAAAAGTTAGCACCACTAAAATAGGAAACATAAGAGAGAGGCAGAGAGAGAGAAGATCATCAAGCACCATTACCTGCTTTGAGAAGCCATCATCGCTGATCGTCCAGCAGGGGATGATAAAAACTTTTGTATTGCATCCCACGTTGTCTTCAAGAACTGATTAGGATTCCCACCAATAGGATTCACACACTTCCATAGTTTCTCATTTCTACCAACATACAACTGCAATGCACCTAAACTTTGCTTCAATACCATATGTTGCTCAATTGCACTATCCAAAGCCTTCCTTACATCAGTATTGCGGTGTTTTGGATCTCCATAACGAATGCAATCAGTAATGTTTGCTTCAGTAGGCATAATTTTTTCAATTTTGAGTGTGTTTAATGCAAGTAAGATAACACCAATAAGACCTTGCACATATTCAGAAGGTGGTGAGCGTCCTTGAGTTCCCCAAGTACCGTTGCTTGGAGAATTAGAAATTGCTGAGGGTGATGGAGGTGGAAATTCAGGACTCCGTGGATACCTATTATTAAATGTATCATGCTGACTTGCTTGGCCACTGTGCGACACAAGACTCTTTTGTGGTGCATTTAGGCTAGCTTGATTAGGCAATGATTCGATAGAGCTTGTTTTAAACTCTTCTCCAATTCGATGATGAAAATTAGAAGGATTTTGAGCATAGGTGGAGTGTTCAGAGATATTTAACTTACCAATATCAGGCATATTTGAGGGTGGAGCTGGAAATCTATGCCCCTCCACTCTAGGATGCATTGGGTGGTAACCATGATTTTGTGAATTAGGAGGTAGCAAATGTTCCTGTGCAAAAGCAGGTTGCAAAGGAAGGTTATTCGGCCTCAAGGAATGAGGATGATTCTGATGAATGCCCATGAAATTACCATTGTTACTCCCCAGAGGGTTAGGATTACTAGGAAAGAAGTTTGGAGTAGATTTGCTTGCAGAGACAGCCACTTCACTGCCACCAAAAAATTCATGTGGTGCTTTCTTAAACGACTTTGCCTGTGCATACTCTGGCTGGTAAGAGTAACCATTGTTCATATTTTCTTGAATGCTAGTTGTTGGCACACTAGAGGCTCTTGATATGCTTGGCTGATTCGGGGTTTTCCTGATATATTTCCCTTTATATTTGCTATCACCATTCCTTCCAGCATTAGAAACATTTTGATTCCCCAATGCAACATTTTCAGAACTAAAAACCATTGGTTGACTATACTGAACCATTTCAGGAATCAGGTTGTACAACATTTCGGAGTTAAAACTACTGTGACCATTAGCAAGTTTAGATGATTCACCACTCGAAAGAGGAGGACCACCAGCCGAGAGACTTGTCCAAAGCCATACACTCTTGGCTGCAGCAACAAGGGGCGCAGATGCCTTCTGAGGCTGTGCCAAAAGAATATTATATCTCCTCATACGTAACTGATGTAGCGCATTAGAAAAATCCCTATCGCCAGAAATCAACAGATAATTCGCAGGAGCAGGATTGTCCACTGCCCAAAACAGCATATCTACAAGAATCTTCTTATCACTTGCATCTTTCACACCTGCTCATATATAAACATCAACGAATCAACATCCTTTTTCTATAATATCTTAATTTTAATTTCCAAATAAAAAGTTAAAACCCTAGATCACAGCACAGTAAGTCAGATTTTCAGATCAGTAAACGAATAACAATAATAAATTTCTTAAAAATTCCGTAACACCTTGTAATCATTCCACAATTAACACAATTAAAAAAAAATTCAAGATTAATTTACAGTTTTTCAAGAAATAAAGGAAGTTATGGGTTTAGATTAACTTACCGGCGGGGACATGATTGAGTGCGATGCCGGTGCTTGAAAGCGCCTGCTGTACAGAAGAAGGAATCCGATTGGTATCGCCGTAGGCGGAGATGGAAACGGGCCCACAGTAGTTCATCTTAACCAACGCCGAACTAATGTTCTGCGCGATCGCGTGCGCGTCGCAGCTCTTGGGGACCTGGCAGTTTTCAATGTCCCACCAAACCGACGTCTTCGCCGCAACGTACTGAGCTTCAGCCGTGCCTCCACCGTACGGTGAGGCTCCCGTGGTGGCAACGGCGGCGGCGGTGGTGGTGGTGGTGATCGCTCCGGTTACATCTCCTCCCATGTGTGGCGCACGATAGAATGTTACAAGTGGTTAGGCGCAGGATACAATTTACCAAAATTTTGCTTTGATTCTCTGCTTGGCTCGGCAATTTTTCTTCTTTGGAGTGAGTTAGAGGGGTTAGAAAGAAAAAAAAAAGGTAGAATTAGTACACTACTGGCCGAAATGGCTCCGGAGGATCTAATATAGAAGGGGTTTCTTGCATTTACTATTCTAACCCTTTGTTTACGCCGTGGTGAGGTAGAAATTAGGGGTATGTACAGTCAACGCTGCATTAACTTAACTTCACGATTCAATTGAAGGTGAAACGTGGGGTTAGGGATATCCTCGTCGTCCGTCTTTTTTTTATTGTTATTATTATTATTTTTGCTTATAACCTTTTTTTATTACAGTACTAATATTTTATTTTCTTTATTTACTGTTTGGGTCTTGCGAGGACTACATATATGGAAGTCAAGCAAAAAGAGCAATTTAATGACTATACATGTGTGTTTTCATCACTCTACGCGTCAATTGCTACCAACCTCTCAAAAGTCCAAATTGGCGTGTTACTGTTTTAGCATCTTGATTGTGGGAAGTTAATTAGTGCCCAATATCTCCCAACTCCGAATAAGTCTCCTGTACTTTCATGATTTATAGTATTAATATAAAAAAGCCTCAATTGGTTCAACTACCCAGTTATCAGCTAGTGGTTTAGGTTTAAACTATAGCCGGCCCAATGAAAGTTAATTATGTCATTACTGATTAACAAGCCAGGGCCGGTGCTGGGATTTCCATTAACTTCACTTTAATAATTGACTGTTACTAAAAGTTGTGTTGCCCATGACATATAAAGGAGGGACAAGTAGACCCAAAGCCAACAAATCCCATTATTCTTTTCTCAAGTGTTCAACGCATTTGGATCTGTCCATATCTAGCCTTTCCATCTGTAAAGTGATCTTTGTAAATCATTACTCGCTGAACAACATTTTTTTTTTAAACTATTTTTCATTCTTTTCTTCAGATACAGACTAATGCATAAGATGTTCAACGTGAAGGAGAAAGATATTTCTATATGCCATATGGCATTTCAGGAAAACCATGAAGCCGCCATTTCCTTTCTTTGTTGGTAATTTCTTGTTATCCAGGCAATCAAAGGTGCATAGCCATTTGTTCACAAAAGGAATGATATCCATTCCATCAAAGGTAAGAAACGTCAAGATGAAAAGGAAGGCGACCATCAACATACATGCAAGAAAGAAACAACCTCACACATTATGAACAAATCGAATACAAAGTGTATAATGGATGCATATGGAACTTTGAATAAACAAATTTATCATCACCTTCTAAAATTGTCCCCTCATTATATATTTTTGGACACTTGAATGTGTGAACACTTCCTGCACACGCAGGCACAGAGAGACAGAAAGAGAGGGAGGAGTGAGAGAGAAATAGATATCGTTATGTGCTTGGTGTTTCACCAGCAGGTCCAGGTCGTGCATTTAACAGGGGCTGAAGAGCTTTGACAACGATGCTCATATTTGGCCGAAAATCAGCTTCATATTGCACACACAACGCAGCAACAGCAGCCATCTGTAATCAAAACAACAAAACACTTTAGGCACGGCTGGCATTGACAATCAGTGAGGACACCAGTCTGGGAAAGTCAGGCCAAGATAAGTTTAAGGTTTAAAACAAAGTTCTATTTGAGAGGAGCTAGAGAGGCCATCCAGAAGATTTTTTTTTTTTTCCAGTTCTCTATTATTCTGATTCAACTTACAGGCAAATCAGTCATTACTACTCTATGCCACTCCTATCCTACTGGGAGATGTCAATCTTCAAAATGGAAAACTGTACCTTTCTATGCTCAAACAACTCTCTGGAGCTGTCAAATAACATCTTTTTTTCCATCTAGACTTGCATCTTATCACTTATGTGGTATACTTTTACTTAAAGCTTAAAAATTATCTTAAAAAAGGAAAAGGGGTGTCTAGAATCTAATTACCAATGTACACAATGTGTGCCACCTCTTTTTTCTTTTCTAGCAAATAAGAAAACAATTAAAAATAAATTTGGATCAATGCAGCCTCTTATAACTAGCATTACTTGAAAACTTGAGGGAAAGGAGAAACATTAACAGAAAAAATGTGCTAACAAAAACAGACATCACCATGTGCAACCAAGCATATTAATACCTTTGCAACAGCCTTGGGAGGATACTCTCCTCCTAGTCTTTGATCAACACACTGCCTAACCTTGTCTTCACTAAGTTTTGGCGTAGCCTAAAACAATTCAATACTCTCATTAATCAGCCAGGTCTGAAAATTTTAACAGTGAAACGCAGGCTGGATAAAAAAAAACCTATAGTAGCAGAAAAGTACCCATGTCACAAGACTTTGCTGTCCACGGGGTAAAGTATGATCAACAGGCTTCCTCCCAGTTAGAAGCTCAAGCAGCACAACACCAAAGCTGTAAACGTCACTCTTGGCATTTAATTGCCCAGTCATTGCATATCTGCCAACAACAAGAACAGACAGCCAATGTTCAAGGCATGCATTCTGAAATCAAGCTTAATAGGAGGAGAAATATAGTATATTAAACTTATGCTCAAAATTTCCAACCGTTCCCTGAAACATCTCAGTAATCAAAATAAAATATTAGGTTCCAAAGTGCAATCCATGATTGCTTCATAAAATATTATGTCATTAGTTGTTCAGCAACAAAGTCTGCCCAAAGCCACATGTTACCAACAAAGAAAGGATCCTTGATAAAATAAATGTAAAAGACGGGAGACGAAGGGAATGCACTAATGACTTACTCAGGAGCATGATAACCAAAGGTTCCAAGAACACGAGTGGAATGAAGACGGGCTGCCATATCAGGAGCCTGATTAGATAAATCGAAGTCTGCGATCTTGGCCACATCATCATCAAATATTAGCACATTGCTGGACTTAATGTCACGATGAATGATGTGAGGATCAGCCTTCTCGTGCAAGTACTCGAGCCCTTTTGCAGCTCCTACAGCAATTTTTACTCTTTGTGCCCATGTCAGAACAGGGCCTGGCTGAGCTCCCTTAACACCTTTTCTCCCTGCATTAAAGGAATAATACTTTTGCAATATTAACAGCACAACATGTCAATATTACAAACCGCAGTTTATTTTTCTTTTTTTTTTTTTTGGTCAATGGAGGAAGAAACTTTATCATTAACCCTTATAATAGGATAAGAAGAGATCCTTGCTTCAAGCATCACTATGCTCCTCAAGGGTAATAGCTTTGAATAACTGGAGCAATAAGTGAAGCATCATCAAACATACCATGTAGAATATCATGCAGCGATCCATTAGACGCAAACTCATAGGCAAGTATACGGGAGCTCCCATCAACACAGTAACCAAGCAACTGAACAAAGTTTTCATGCTTCAACCTTGATACCATGGAAACCTGAATATCAATGCATCAGTAGATATAAATCTGAATAAATATCACAGATCCAGTAAATGAGGTGATTATAGCTGTCAACCAAACCTGGGCTAAAAACTCATCATCAGGTTGCTTGCTGGCATCTAACTTTTTTATTGCTGCAGCCTGCCCACTTTTAAGAACTCCATAATAAACTCTACCATATGAACCTTCACCAATCAGAGAATTTGTCCCAAAGTTATCTGTGATTTCCTTTAATTCATCTGCTGGAATAGCAGGGACTTCAATAGGCTGAACCTTCACAGTTTGAGCACTCTTTGATGCAGTTTCAGATGTATGGTAGCCTCCGTCATTTCCTGAGTGGGCAAATTCAACCCAGATTACACCAATAGATAAACAAACTATAAGTAAAGTCCATTTGACTATGGTCTATGGACACAAAGACCAAAGGAGTTTATGCCATCCTATTAATCATGATTCATTCAACTAGTTCACTATATTGATAATGTAGAACTATTTAAGCAAGATTCACAAAGATGTTATATGCAATCTTATCAGCCTCGATGTGAATATCAACCACAGGATTACCTGCTGAATTTTTAACCATGTATTGGCCTCCACTATCAGCAGCTTTGTGGAAATCATCCTCTTCGCAACAGCCAAAGCAACTCATGGTCCAATCCTTTGAGAATTTTCTCTAATTTGTAAACTCCAAAGCTAGAAATTCAAGGAAGCGTAATAAATACAAGTGTCTAAAAATAATTTGATGAAAAAACAGCTTAACAAAAGCTTTACAAGCATTGTAGGTATTGAGGCTGCAAATTAATACAACAAAAATGCAAACAGGCAGAGCACAATTATTTGGTTAGATAGATGAAAGTAATTGCCAGAACAAAAAACAGAAGCAAAATGCATTTCATTTTTCCACTATATGTTGGTTTGAGGTCCAAATATTATGAACCACAAATCTTTTGATTGTGTCTTGCCAGGCATTTGTCTAGTCTTCTAAACCAGTAACATATATTGTCATCTAATTTTTTTGTCTTTAAATCTAAAAAGCTGGCTCCAAAGCAGACTCTCATTTCTTTTGCATATGAGTATTTCCATTCAAGATTCGACTATGGCATGTGAAGGAAGAAAAAAAAAGCTCTAGGAATGCACTGATGACCATCATCATCATCATTGCCATGATATCAATTTCATAAATTGATGGAATTGCAGCATTTAAGTGAGAGGTAAGGTAATTTAAAATTTTCATTGGATCATCCAAATGCAGCCTGGCATGCACAAAAACCTTGCAAAGAAATCACAGGGAATTCATGCTCATAACCAACTTGAAATGGCACATGCATCAAAACACATTGGAAATAAAGTTTGCTAAGGTTTTTTAACCACGGCAACTATTAGTAAAACAAAACGGCATAAATCTACAATTTCACCAACTTTATATACCAAAAAATTTCCCAGCAGACAAATTCAGTTCCAAGTAGCTTACAATCCTGATATGATCACAAATTCTTTCAATAAGCATTTTCAAGTACACCGATGCACAGTTCTCCAAGTTAAATCTTGTTATATGTAAAAGTTCAACCACCCTAGCGAGCAGATCAACCACTCACCAAAGGCATATTACTTATAAGGTCAAATTTTGAGGAGGAACAATTTCACGCATAAAAGCACAGTCAAACTCAACAACCACTTTCGTGATCAGAATTTTCCAAAATCCAACTGATTCACAAATCCCTAAAATTAAACAAGTTACATCCGCATGCATATTAATCAAAAGCTACTATTAGGATCAAAGGATAAGAGAAAATCAACGAAAAATAAAAAATATATATATAAGAACAAAATATCACCTGAAATTTAGCGCCGATGAAGTGGAGCAAGCACTTATACTTGGATCAGTCCAACAAGAGACTGTGCGTATTAGTTGAGCTGGAGATCTAAAACGGTGAAGCCGGCCAAATGTGCGCAGGTTAAGAGAACCGAGTGGTGCGTAGGATAAAAGGGAAAATCGAAGGCTTGACTTTGTTGGCACTTGGCAGTTCCTTTAGATTGCATTATTACAGGATTTTTTTAATTTTACGTTATTTATATTAATTATGTTTTGTTCTTTTTTTCTATTCAAATTTTTTCGTTGTTCCACACTGAGCTAGCTAGCCAGACTTGACTTCACCAGCGTCAGGTTGAATTTAGAACGGAGTTGTGATTGGAGGGATTGAAGCCCACCGAGTTAGGTTACGTGGCTCCTTTTAATTGGACTGAATTACAACAAAGGAAAAACAAAAAACGAGTTGTTCCTTTTTTTATTTAGAAAAGAAAAAAAAATGGAAAATTCTTGCTTTTGAAGCGATCTTTCAATGCCATGCCAGGTCAGCTCACGTGAGATTGAATATGTCTCCTCATTACTCTACTATTCTCTTACAGGTTGTTGTTTTAAACCCGGTAAAAGATCTTTCAAATACCAGAATTAAAAAATAAAAAATAAAAAATAGTTTATTTGTGCGCAGGTAAAGATCATATATTATACCTTATTGTAAAATTCACCGATAGCACTCTTTTTTTACTTTAATCTTATTAAGTGGTTTCTTTCTTGATTTATTTGTAAATGTATCTATCTGTTTGCAAGTTTTGTCTTTACTGGTTTTTGTATTTCATCCCAATATTCTCATGTGAATTTTGTTAGCATCTTGACCTTTTCTCAATTATTTGTCCATACCGATTATCCCTTTAGCTTTACTTTCACGTGAATCAACCCATCCACCAAAGTTATACTCCACATTCAATGCCAAATTCATTGTTCTGATAGCCACCTTTTTCTTTATCTAGAAAAGGCACTTCAAATTCTATGCTACCTTTTTCTTCTATTTGTTATATATATTTATACATATATATATATATATATTCATTTCATTCCATCTGTATAGTTAATTTGACACGATAAACATGCATATATGGTAAAGAACTTGCCACTGCTTAAAAGCATTGATGTATATAGAACGTTACGATTAGCTATCCCAAGAGTTTAATAGGAGCTGAACAACTCAAAGCTGCTGTAAAGTAATTGTATTACTGAAATTCGAATAAGCAAATCATTGTTTGCTAGCGACAATATTCAGATTAATTAACTCGTAACAAAATGATTGCGGTTATACATGATATAAAGACAACATGTTCACATGAATAATGTTGTCTTAGCTAGAAAATATATAAATATATATATATTCTAATTTCTCTGTCGCATCATTATGATTGTCCTGATTGGTTTTCGGAAGCAGTCTGTCAAGGTGTAGGGGATCACTACACGAATCATGACACTTTTCTGTTTCTTGTAAGACTTAAAGCGGTGCTAACTGAACAAAAGGATGAGTATTGATTATTTCTTGGTTAAGATACAAAACAAAAGACTAAATTGTTTCTTAGTTCGTTATGCAGCATTCATAATATTCCTCTGGTCTGGAGATTTCTCCAGAGAGGTAGAAGAGTGTTAAGCAGAGAATATATGCAGGGTTATGGTTCGATTTGGGGGCGCTGCTGATCCATGTGGGTGGTTATAGACATAACAACATATACAAGTTAGAGAGGAATTGGCCGAAGATTTGCACCTTTTGGTTGATTTGTGGGCTCATCTGCCCACCAACAACCCATAACCCAACCATATTCCACCCAAGCTTTATACCTATAGCTAGGGATGTCAATGGGTACCCTATTATAGGGTATCCATGGGTATTCGACCCGTTTATATAAGATTAGGGTATTCATAAACGGGTTCGGGTAGGGTTAGGGTAGTGATTTCACTACCCGAATTTTAATAGAGTAGAGTTAGGGTACCAGCCCTTATGTACTCATTATCCGAACTCAATTATTATTTATAAATATTTTATTATTATTTTAGTAATTAAATTAAAAATTTATAATTTTTACCAACTTTACAAGTAAATTTTTTTATTAAAAACTAACAAATATATGAAAAATATGATTACTTTAATTATTAATGTGATGACATTAATATATTTAAATTAAAAAATTATTATATTGTTATTTATGTTTAAGTATGATTACTCTAATTATTAATATGATGACATTAATACTTTTATGAATGCGTGTGTGTATATATTATGTATTTTAAATATAAATATATTTATTTTTTATTTTGTTTTAACATTATAAAAATTATAACTCATAAAATTATTAATTACAGTATATATATGTTTATTTATATAAACATATAACATATAAATCTAAAGGTAAGTTATGAGATTAGAAAAGTTAATTGGGTAATTGGGTTCCCATGAAGAAAATTTTAATAATTTTTTTATTTAATCGGGTATTTAAACGGGTTAGGATAATTATAGGGTAGTGAGAATGTATTAGGGTTAGGGTTAAGGTAATAATTTTAAAATTAAACGGGTAGTTAATAGGGTTAGAGTAATTGATTTTTTATAGGGTTAGGGTTTGAGTACCTCGAAATTATAGGATACCCGACCCGTTGACATCCCTACCTATAGCCCTTCTCCTTCCATTTTTATATTCTCATAAAATAACTGTGTTTAATTAAATTTCATAATAGAAATTAAACTATCAAATTTTGCATATGGAGGTAATTTTAATATAATTAATTTTATATTTTTGTTAATACAATTAGGATATTCCTAAATTTTTTTTTGGATTTAGTTTTTTTAAATAAAATTTAAAAACACACTTTTTCATATCAATCAACTTCATTCAAAATTTTAGGGTTTGAAAGGTTAGCCACAAGATAATTAATTCTATATATAATATAATTTTTTTAATTAATATCAATTAATTAAATTAATTTTATTTTTAAGTTTTATTAAAAAGTTCCATGAAATTCATTTAAAAACTTTACTTAATATTTTTCATTTATTTTGTAAAGATTGTAAGATTTGCATTTATTGTTTAAATTCCTCAACAAAATTTACAGTAAATGTTAAAATCATTAGCTCAATAAACAGAAGTGAGGTTGACGAAGATGGTAACTTATAAAAAACTGCAAAAAAGGATATTTAATTAAAAAAATTAAATATCCTAGAAAACTCTTTGAAATTAATTTAAACACTATTTATAATAATATTTTAATATGAAGTATAGTAATCTTAACTATAATAAATCCTAGCTATAGACCTCTTCTACTTTTAACATCTGTCTTTAGTCTTTTAGAAATTTCATAAAAACAGGTTAGGGTTTGCAAGTAAAAGTGTTGGATATGATAATTTTATGATGTCAGGGATTATTTTAAGTATTTTATTTGAGATGAAAAGTTTTTTTCGAGTTTTTAAGTTTTAAATGGAGGGCTTATTCAGGTTTAGTCTAGATGGGAGGGTTATCTTCGATTGTGCTGCCTAGGTTCTTAGTTCTCTTTTTTTCTGGTTTGTTCATTAGGTTGTGCCACTTGGGATTTTTAGTTCTCTTTTCTTCTTTTGGGTATTTTAGTGCTAATGGTCAGTGGTCAAGTGAAATTTCCCGTTATTCTTCTCTCTTTGTCTCTTTGTTTTTGTCCTTTTTCTGTTTTTTGTTTCTCTCTTTGTTATTTTTTTCCTTTCTCTTTCTCTCTTCCACCCTTCTCTTCAGTTGTGGTGGTTTATGGGTTTTCGGTTTTCCATCTGTTTGAATGCTTTCAAAATTGTCCATACCCTGAAATCATAGAATTTTTTTGAAAGATGCTTGAAATCATGGAATTGGAAGGATATCCTAAGTTTCTTTATCATCTTCCTGCAATTTTTCAATAACCAAACAAGGCATTAATGGTATTAGTGTTTGTTTGTTCTTGAAATTCTCAATTTGTTCTCATAAGTCTTTATTTTTTGTATAAGGAATTGAAGTCAAACTTGAAAAACCGCACCCTTATCATTTTGACAATGTGTAGGGAAAGCTTCACATTACTTACATTTTCCTGATTTAGAAATTGAAAGTTAAAAAAAAAAAATTGATTTGATTTTTTGAATTTGGGTTTATGTTGAAATTTTAATTTTTTTAAAAAATAATAATTAATGTAGTAGTAATGTTGATTGTAGTTTAAATTCTTTTATGAGTTACTTTGAAGTTGTGTCACTTTTTTAGTGGAGTGATTGTTTGCATGGAATGGAATGAAGTTGAACCATTTACTTAGCATATATTGGTCTATGGTTTGTTAGAGTTTAGACTTAGTTTTCTAAATTACGTGATTGCTAAGATTTCATGTGTGTTTTGTTGGTTTTATATTTTTTTCTTGGGGTTAGGTATTTTGCTTATAGTTTGTTGATTGTTTTTTCCATTCATTTTGTATTTTAATGTCTTCTTTTCTTTGCTAGATATAACTTTTTATATTTATTTATGTTTTTAATTTGTAAACCATTGGGGTTGGCACTGGTATATCTATTTTTATTTGAATTTGTCAACAAGTTCATTATATGTTTTAACATAATATTGTATATTTACTGTTTTTTCTCATAAAATATTATTAATATCACTAACAACATTTACTTATGCATTATTGTTAACAATTATTTTGTTACTCAATTCAAAGATAAGATATTTTATCAAATTATTTAATTATTCAAAATAATTTTTAAATTATATGTGTCAAACAGTAATTTTCGTAACATAGTGTGGGTTGGTGACTAGTTAACAATTAATATGATGAGTCAAATGCATTAAAAGAAAAATAATATATTTAAGAATTATACTAGAAACATTCATTAAAAGAATCTTTATTAAAAACTGGTGCTTAAAAAATAAAAATCACAAGCTCCAAATTTTACCAATACCAACAAAAAAACATGCTTGCTTTAGTCATAGGCTCATGTCACATTTTTTTGTCTGCTTCTCTTTGTTTTGCCAACCGATATCCAAGTTGCTGATCGATAGGCCCACTTACGCGGCAGATGGCGGATCCCGACAAGACTTCGCCTTCAGGCCCGAAGACTGACCCGCGCTTTTTTATTACGTGACCACCTGAGTTTGACCGTGCGAATAAGCAAATCTCTTTCTCGTTTTCGGTGAAGATCAAAGTCAATGCAACTTGGCTTCTTGATTGGTCCGACAGTATTTTATTCTTCGTTAAATTTTGTTCGCTCCCGGACATTATTGAATCCAGATGCACTGAATCACCCCCTCTATTTATAACCTACTTTTTCCTTTGTGGGGCGAAGGTGCAAAGCTGCCAATTAATTCAACAAATAATGTCTTTTTCCAGGGACAAAATAATACTTAGTCCTATATAATAGTATTAAATAAGTCATGCGTTATTTAAATAATGGGAATGCCTATTTCTCTAATCGTCTTAACATCTTTGAATATTTATATAGAATAGTACTATGAATAAGTCACAACGTATTCTATAAATTAATAATGAAAAATACATACTATATATTATAAAAAAAAGGCCTTATACCTTTAATTGGCATAGTAAAAGTTAAGGAGCAAATTTAAAGTATTTATTTATAAAATGAAAGAGTTAATGAGAATAAAAACGACATTACATCGTGCACTATATTTTGGTATCAAGATTTAGGTTTTTTCCCCCATTTATGACACTCGATTTCTATTTATGATTCAAGTGACATTGTCTTGTTTTTTCACATCAACGTTTTTGTTATTAAAAAAAATACTTGTTATGTAATTATATATATTTTAATGAATTCAATGATGCAAATGAATATAATTTAAAAGTATCTATAATTATTTTATTTAATTAATTCTTGTTTTGGTAAATGTACGCTTGATTTCACATTTTAATAAATTTAATAACTAACTTTAATTTCTAGGCAAGTTTTATATTTGGGTATGTCAATTTAGATAAGAATCGACTAAGTTAGCTTAATGGGTTTTGCCTTTGTTAACAATGTAACAACT
Organism: Theobroma grandiflorum; assembly: GCA_036013995.1. Lineage (NCBI taxonomy): Eukaryota > Viridiplantae > Streptophyta > Magnoliopsida > Malvales > Malvaceae > Theobroma > Theobroma grandiflorum. The sequence goes on from CP142130.1 coordinate 5,717,026, forward strand.
TGGTTCATTGCCTGTTACGAACAATGATAAAATACTAAATTTGTCAATGTGATGGGCCTGATGGCCAATTGAAGCAATGTAGCAATGATTATAAATGTAACGCAATGATCAATTGATCATCGAGGGTCAAACTTTCATAACCACCAAGTGGCAACGTCGTTACACACAATTACAGTCTCTTGTTTCTTTTTTCTCAAATCTAAAAGACTAGATTACTCGAGGGAATCTAGTGATCCTGCGTCCTAGTAAACCGTTAGAAACGGAGGGAGTCGGTTGTTACAGTGTGACAAAGGAAAGGTAGGAAATTACAGATAAGTCAACAGAACGAAGGGGTTGTGATTCAGTGCATTTCCCATCACGCAATCTCAAATCAAAATCCAATTCTAGACTCATGGGCAGTGGAACGAGACTCTACTTTTTCGTACAGGGCCACCGCATCGATTGCCAAATTGCGCCAAGCACCAGAAAGAAGCTTAACTGAGATGGGGGATTAGGGAGAAGTTAGAAAAGAAAAGGCAGGGGGAGATGGTGGGGGTGGGGGGCATCTTTTTAATATGATTATCGAGAGCCAAGGGAGTGAGGCACGCGGTGTGCACATGGGCCCACCATTTTGGTTTAATGGGTGTACTGTTCCCTTTCCTTCCTCTCTTTCCTTGCCCTTTCTCCTTCACGCATTTCATCAAACAAGTAAAAATTACAAGGGAATTTTTCCATCAATAAATTTTTAAAATCAATAAAATTATTTATTTATAATTTTTTGTGTACCATGCCACACCAAACCACTACCCAGACAACTTTCCCACAAAAACCAACAAAAAAATAAATAAACACGTTCCCATCTTCATCACCACCATCATTCATCAGTCATCATTCATCAAACATCATTGATCATCCATCATCATCCACCATCCATCATCAGGGAAGCCTTTCGCAACTCGTCTCAACTGCCGTTCACTTTTCGGCGAACACTTTCCCTACTCTTCTCGCCGTCTGTCATCTGAGCTAGTAACCGTTAAGTCTGTTAATCTTTAACTTTGACTCTTTCATCTTGTTTAAGTTTTAGTTGATTTTCAGCTTTTATGTGGATTTGTTGTTTTAAGATGTGAAAAAAAAGGCTCAGTGCTTTGAGTTTGAAACTCATGGAAAAATAGGCGCTTATTTTTTGTAAAGTTGTTTTGGTTTAAGGGCTATTTGGTATGTGGGTTGCTGTTAATTGGAATCATGGATGTGTTGGTGTACTATTTTTGGACTTTTGGGGAAGAACTGAAGCTGATTAGTTGTAATTATTAGGATAGTTTTTCTTTTTGGGGGTTTTGGAGCTCTGATCTGTAGCTGGGATAGGGTTAAAGTTCTAGTTTGTTGTTGTTAAATTGTCTTTTTTGAGGTTAAATTACTGGGTTTGGATCTCTTGGTTAACTATGGAGGCTAGATTTGGAAGTGAAGCTCATCATTTTTACAGTATGAATCCGGCCAATTTGCGGGCAGTAGGGAAGAGGACATTGGAGTGGGATTTGAATGACTGGAAATGGGATGGTGACCTTTTCATTGCTAGCTCGATAAATCCGGTGTCTGCTGATAGCACGGGAAGGCAGTTTTTCCCACTGGGGTCTGGGATTCCTGGGAATTCGTCCAATAGTTCATCATCATGCTCTGATGAAGTGAATCTGGAAACTGAGAAAGGGAAAAGGGAATTGGAGAAGAAGAGGAGGGTTATTGTGGTTGAAGATGATAGTCCGAATGAAGAAGCAGGTAGCCTTACTTTGAAGCTTGGGGGCCAGGGTGGTCATGGTTATCCAATTAGCCAAAGGGAGGGAACTAGTGGGAAGAAGACTAAGTTGAGTGGAGGTTCTGGAAATCGTGCAGTTTGTCAGGTTGAGGACTGTGGGGCTGATCTGAGCTGTTCCAAGGATTATCATAGACGACATAAGGTTTGTGAGATGCATTCCAAGGCTAGTAAGGCACTGGTCGGAAATGTCATGCAGCGATTTTGTCAGCAGTGTAGTAGGTAAGAGTTTAAGATTTGCAGTGCTTTGCCAAATTCTGGCTTTCTAAAATTTTTCCTCATTCCTGTGTTGCTTTAATCCTTCTGTCACGCTGACTTTTTAATGCGATGAAAGAGAGACTAATAAAACTCTTAGAAACTTTGATAGAAGGGAATTCTTGGCAATTTTGTGTACTTCAAGCTGAAAATTATATTGTTGGATGATAAGTTGTTTGGTTTTTGTTAGGTTTCATGTCCTTCAAGAGTTTGATGAAGGTAAGAGAAGCTGTCGCAGACGTTTGGCTGGCCACAATAAAAGGAGGAGGAAAACAAATCCTGACACTGTTGTCAATGGCAATTCATTGAATGATGAGCAGACGAGTGGTTATCTTCTGTTAAGTCTTTTGAAGATACTTTCTAACATGCATTGTAAGTAACTTGATGGCTTTCATACTACAACCAATTCTAGTGGGTATATATATGTTGGTTATAACCTTTCATTTTTTCTCTGAACAATGGAGCCCGTTTTGCTGTTGATAGTTCATATTATGCAATTATTATCCCTAATGTTTTGAGGACATAAGGCGATATGATGGCTATGTTTATCATGCACCTTCTCTGAAATCTATATTTTAGGTGAACTTAGAAGTTAGACATATGATAGCTGGCATGATTTATGTATAATATTTTTGCCTGGAATATTTTGTTTTTCTTTATGCATTACACAGGCTGAATGATTCTGCTTTTCTTAAAATACAGCTAACAGATCTGAGCAGCCTACAGATCAGGATGTGCTATCTCATCTTCTAAGGAGCCTTGCAAACCATGCTGGTGAACAAGGGGGAAGAAACATATCTGGGCTGTTGCCTGAACCTCAAGATTCAGAAGCTGTTTCGGCTTTGTTTTCGAATGGCCAAGGCCCTCCTCGGCCTTTCAAGCAACACCTTACTGGAGCTGCACCAGAGATGGCAGAGAAAGGAGTAAGTTCCCACGGTACTAGGGGTGTTGAAGTCCAAGGCAATACAGCTGGAGCTGTCAAGATGAATAATTTTGATTTGAATGACATATACATTGACTCAGACGAGGGCACAGATGACATAGAGAGGTCACCTGCAGCTGTGAATACAGGGACTAGCTCTCTTGATTGCCCTTCATGGATCCAACAGGACTCTCATCAGTCAAGTCCACCTCAGACCAGTGGGAATTCAGATTCAGCATCTGCACAATCACCTTCTAGTTCCAGCGGTGATGCTCAGGTATCTCGATGTTGCATAATATGCATGATTGCATGGCATTTATCAATTAAAACTCCATGAATTACTCTGAGTTATAGGAGATTTGCTAGATGGCTTGATTTGTGGAGGAGGTTCAAATTTGGCCACAAGTTTATGCTCTAGGAGTGCTAATAGTTGGGTAGTCAAGCCTCAATCTCTGAACTCCTCAAACTGGTCAGAATGGACCAGGTTATGGCCTCATTGAGAATCATGTATGGCAAAGTTTAGCATGATTATGCTATCCTCAACTAATGACTTCAAAGATTTCCAGACAGTGTCTAATAAATATAACATAGGCAGAGAGTTTATCTCTTGTGTCATGACAAGTGATTACAACTGAATATTTTGATGATCCATCTTCTCTGTTGAATAATATATCTAGTGTCATAAAATTATATGTTATTAAATTTTAATCACTGATGATTTGTTTTTGACTTTGACCATTGCAGAGCCGTACAGATAGGATTGTGTTTAAATTATTTGGAAAAGAACCAAATGATTTTCCAATGGTCTTGCGAGCACAGGTACTTAAAGTTTTTGAATGTGACTGTTTTGTGTTTGCTTCCTCAGAAAGTATGCTTATGTAAAATGTTTGAACTTTCAGATTCTTGAATGGCTATCTCATAGTCCCACTGACATCGAGAGCTATATTAGGCCCGGTTGCATTGTTCTGACAATTTACCTTCGTCAAGCTGAGGCTGCATGGGATGAAGTAAGCTTGGTTTGTGTGAAACTATGGATTTTTAACTTCTTTGCTTTTAAATTCTATTTTCATAATTTTAATCCCCTGTCATCTCTTTTGTCAGCTTCGCTGTGATCTGAGTTTCACTTTGAGTCGGCTTCTGGATTGTTCAGATGACACTTTCTGGAGGAGTGGATGGATTTATATAAGAGTGCAAGATCAGATAGCATTTATTTATAACGGTCTGTTTGGTCTTTTATCTTTATCTTTAATGGCACTTATTTAATTACTATGACCAAATAATTGCCAAGCAAAAGTACTTTTATATGCAGGATTGAATATTCTGACCAGTTTATTTTTATGCTGCAGGTCAGGTTGTTGTAGATACATCTTTACCTCTCAGAAGCAACCATTATAGCAAAATTACAAGTGTCAAACCAATTGCAATATCTGCAACTGAGAGAGCTCAATTTTCAGTTAAAGGTATCAATCTGTGTCGGCCAGCCACAAGGTATTCTTCGCTCTTTTCTAGCGGTCAATCTTTTCTTGTGTCATTTAAACCCTCAATGGCTTGAATAGTTGAATTGGTCCTTAAGAGTGCATATAAAATTAGCTTTAATTTTAGTGTAATTTATGTTTTGAATTGGATTTCTATGGTTGCTCTAGAGCCTTTTTATATTCTTGGATTTCCTATCTCAGGTTGCTTTGTGCTGTAGAAGGGAAGTATCTGTTACAGGAAACTACTAATGAGTTGATGGATGGCAATGACGATTACAAGGAGCAAGATGAGCTTCAGTGTGTTAACTTTTCTTGCTCTATCCCTACTGTGACTGGAAGAGGATTCATTGAGGTGGTCATTTCTTCTACTACTTATTACTGAGCGCCTCCTCCTCCCTTGCTGTTATGTTTGACACAGATTATATGTGAATTCAAGTAAAGTTCCTTTGACGTATTGTAGTGAGAGGTTACAATGGAGATTGTTGCTAATTGGTGTAGTGTAAATACATCTTAGTTGGTATCAACTTTATCACTTCATTGAGGTTATCTGTTGTAATTTTCCCTTACATGAAATTCCATCTTACTTATGGGGACTGCCATGGGTGGGGGTGGGGGGACGAGGGACCTAGGACAATGAGTGTGAGACAAATGGCGTGAATTTTGATACTTAGCTGCTTCCACAACTTTTATAAATTTATGGCTGCTCTAATATAATTGTATTTATGGTGAAACTGTAGAGAAAGATGTAGAAGCATGACTCTTTCTGGTTTTCGACTTGCACTGTATTCTCCAGTCATCACACTCTTTTCATGGAGTGGGAAAAAATATAGAATCTACTGTAATTTCTGTCTTTGCTTCCTTTTCTTTTTCTAAATGCCTGTGATAAAAGATGCATATTATATAATTTATTCTGAGTATGCCTTTCATTTAGCTGAAGGTAGCATTTCCTTGATATTCTCCAGATTGAAGATCATGGTTTCAGTAGCAGTTTCTTCCCTTTCATAGTTGCTGAGGAAGATGTTTGTTCAGAGATACGTATGCTTGAGAGTGTGGTGGAGATTTCTGAAACTGATGCAGATGTTGGTGGAACTGGAAAATTGGAGGCCAAACATCGAGCCATGGACTTCATTCATGAAGTTGGTTGGCTTCTTCATAGATGCCAATTGAAGTCTAGATTGGGGCACTTGGATCCCAACCCAGAACCCTTTCCTTTAAGGCGGTTCAAGTGGCTTATGGAATTCTCAATGGACCGTGAATGGTGTGCTGTAGTGAAGAAACTCTTAAATATTCTTCTTAATGGAGTAGTGGGTTCAGGGGAGCACCCTTCCCTTAACCTTGCATTAACAGAGATGGGTCTTCTTCACAGAGCTGTTAGGAAAAATTGTAGACCTCTAGTGGAGCTTCTTTTAAGATTTGTCCCTGAGAAAGATTCAGATAAATTAGGATTTGAAAACGAGACATTAACTTGTGTCGTTCATAAAAGCTTCTTGTTTAGACCTGATGTCCTAGGCCCTGCAGGTTTGACTCCTCTTCACATTGCAGCTGGTAAAGATGGTTCTGAGGACGTGCTGGATGCATTGACTGATGATCCTGGAAAGGTAATACCGTACCTTAGTAATTTATTTCTGAGCATGACAGGAAGGGAGCTGCAGGAATTTTATTTCCATTATCTAGCATGAATTTTGATGATCTTCTCAAATGCATTTCTCTGTATCTTATTCAATCTGGAATCTGTCTGCCATGGTCTATTCCAAGTTTGGATTGTAAAGTGTAAACTGCCCACCATGAATACAATTGCTTGATTCAAAATTGCTAGGAATACATTTTGTGATACTAAACACACTCCCCCAACACTTCTACAAGAATTTGAACATGGGCTCTTTGCTTTGAAATGTCCTCTGAAGTTAAGACTGAAAGTGGTTAACACAGTTCTATTCTTTTCTTTTTTGGGTTAAATTTCTTTTGAAAAACAATCGTATATTCTCAATTCAGGTTGGCATTGATGCTTGGAAGAGTGCTCGTGACAGCACTGGCTCTACGCCTGAAGATTATGCTCGCTTACGTGGCCACTACTCATACATCCACCTGGTACAGAAGAAAATTAATAAGAGAACAGCTTCTGGGCATGTGGTGGTTGACATTCCTGGTGCCCTCTCAGAGTGCAGCATGAACCAGAAGCAGAATAAGGAGTCAACCTCCAGCTTTGAGATTGGCCGGCTTGAATTGAGATCCATGCAACGACATTGCAAGCTTTGTGATCAGAAGCTGGCTTATGGCTGTAGAACAACCAGCAGGTCATTGGTTTACAGGCCTGCAATGCTCTCCATGGTAGCCATTGCTGCAGTCTGTGTCTGTGTTGCTCTACTATTTAAGAGCTGCCCTGAGGTTCTTTATGTATTCCGACCCTTCAGGTGGGAATTATTGGAGTACGGAACAAGCTGAAGTCCAGTAACTCCCAAAATCGGTCACGCATAATAGGTGGTTTGTATTTGTATCCGTTTTTAATAGACTGTTAAAGTTGAGATCGGTGTACAACACCAGAGTTTGGACTAAGTTTTCTGATGCAGTAATATTATTGACATATATATATATATATTTATTTGTTGTTCAGTCATCTATGTAATGTTATCTGGGTATTAACATTATAACATATGCATAGGTCTCTCTCTCGGGTCTGTGGTTCCTAACTTTGACATTTGACAGTGGGAGAGGTAGCATTGTAACCATTATTTTATGTCGCTACAATAATGAAAGTCTGTGTTGCTGGCTTGCAGCAGAACAAGGAACTCCTGCTGGAGGATGATTAATTTCCCCCCACTACACATCACCCCCACACACCACCACACCTCCCCCGGACCCCGGCGGGGCCCCTGTTCTTTTTTTTTTTTTTTATTTCTCCTTATTATGACTGATTTTTTTCTCTTTACAAGGATATGAAGTGCCCAAGATAATTGTTTGTCTTGAAGTGATTCTTAACCAACCAACAATGTCGTTTTATTGTGTTTCCTCAGGGTAAAAACCAAGAAGGATTTCAACACTCATTGGTTACTTATAGTGAATGCTATGGATCCTTTTTCGTTTTTACACAGGTTGGGGTGGTGGTTTGTCTTACCAACGGTCGACAGTTTTCTCTCGTGAGTGGTTTGGTAATTGTGTACAAAATAACCAAAGTACATTAAGAAGAAACCGACGGCTAGAGTCCCCCCGAATGTCCGCTCGAAGTACTAACATGTCTGGAGAAAAATCTCATCTTCCTCGACAGATGCAGCAGAGCTACTTTGTGAAGAATGACCCACTAATTGCCAGAGCGATAATTCACGTGAAGACAAAGCCTATTCTCCTGTGAGAACTTTTCCACTCCTTTTCTTTTATACTTTTTCCCTTACAGCACAAAAAAAATAATTCGTGCCTTTTAACAGTTCGCTTAATGCCAAATTGCCAATGCCCCGACGATTGGTTAAACGTGTTTCAGTTGCATAATGTTCGGTTTTCCAAGTGGCTCTCTGGTTCTTAGGACAAATTTTAAGTGAAAACCAATGGATAAACTCTACTTAAAGCAGAATAGGATGACACTGACTGACAAGTGCTCAATGGCAGAAACTGTCTTTGTTAGACTAACAGTTGATATATATATATATATATATATATATATATAGATAGACGATAGAATTGTTTGATATGCGTACAGGACCTGATTATAGAGATATATACACAATCAATTGGCAAAATAAATTTACATTTTACAGAAACTTGCCTGACAGGTAAGAAATTCAAGCAGAAGCAGGTTTTTATCTCCTTTGAAAGTTTAGTTTAGCAATACCATATGTAAAAACAGATGCAAAGACAAGTGGAAAAGCAAGTAATGCAATTGCTATGATGGGTAAATCTTGGTGTTTATACCCATACTGGCTGTCCAAGAAGGCGTTGAGTGCTTTTTGCTCTCCGAATGCTATGATTTCATCCTTTATATCTCCGTATTGTGAAGTCAGGAGACCTTTCAGGGACCACGAAGTTGGGCAAATCCAGTAGCCCCAAACCCACCATTTAGGAAATTTCTGCAAGTAAAAAGGTGGCAGATATGAGTTTCTTTAGATATTTCTGTAAAAATGAATGAACTATTGATGGTTTCTGAAATGCAAATGAAGCACCAATTTAGTTTGTGAGTGTTTAAGCTGAATCATGTTCTTCTTATCATTATTCTAATCATCCTGCAATTTACAGGTGTCTAGTTGATGGATTTTATTGGAAATTTTGATTGAGTTTGGCTCAGCTAGTCATGAGAGAATTGGCTTACCGGTCCTGGTATGAGGTACCCTGAGAACAAGCTCAGCAATGTGTAACAGAGGCTTGCAAATATTGTAGCCACTTGATAAGTTGGAGTCAATGAAACGAGCATCATGCCTAAATATTTGTAGTAAAGCAGTGTACAAAACATGGTGTAGAAGTACCAAAATACTTTGTAAGCTGATCCATAGAAGTTTACAGCTGGATAGGTGATTGTCAGGAATAATACTGCTTCAAGAAAGATATATGGAATCTCGATAATCACCTGCAAATATGAAAGAGCAAATTTTTACTAAGATATATGACCTTCAAGATCTCATATTAACCCCCGTAAATACTTCAAAGGCTTTATAAATTGTTCGACCTGTGCCAATGAATATGCCCATGAGGAGTACATCCTGGCAAATCTTTCACGGTAGAAGATTGTCCGTTGAGCAGCTACGAATGGAAGAACAGATGAACAATTGCTTATTCCAGTGAATATCGTGAAAATATACATCGATCCCATTATGTTGAAAAAATCCTGCTCATCTTGTCTACAGAAAGGGGAATAGAATGTCAGCATGTCATTTGGTAAGTTTATAATCTAATATACTTCAAGTAATTTAGTTTTGTAGTTTTAAACGTAGTTTCTCAATACATGTGATTTTAGTTTGGAGTAAAATTCATATAAAATCAGATTCTTTCTCTTTCCACCAAGCAGCTTTCTTTTTATGGAGTTAGAAGATTTAACTATGTGATATGGTATTCAATGCATTCTTTTGGGACATGAGTTGTTAGGGTATGCTAAATGACACTTACTAATTATCTTGATATGATGAGTCATGACTTAATTCCATTGCATAATTTTGTTGTTAATCTGTTATATTCTAGTTTGTACATGCTTACTGCCTTCTCTTACTCTTGCCTCCCCAATCCTCTTTCAATTGAAGCGTGAGGAGACATTAGCACTATTTTTTCCTTGTCTCTTTTAGCATTGTATTCTATCCTTGTAAAATAAAGCCACCGATTTAAACAGGAAAGTTGATGTCCACTGCAAAATGGTTCAGGAAGAAGATATGTTCTAGTGAATGTTTTTGAAATGATAAGTATAATTCTTTCCTTATCAAAGGAGAATACATTCATGGGCATGTATATATAAATGTAGTTAGATTGGTAGAATGCTTGGGAGTAGTTAGACTGACAAAAAGATAAAATAAAATTTCTTTTTGGGTACAATAATTTTATTTAGTTAGACAAGGCAAAAATGTGCAAATTTAAGTAGTACTATGAGAATATCCTACAACAATATTTCTTAGGAGCTTCTCAATGATCAACTTACTTTATAAAGATACATTTTGTGTTAATTCTATTACATAACTCTTGGTGAAGGTTCATAAATGAACGTTTCTTTGCATAGCTATGTGATCATGGTGTTTATATGATTGGCAATAATAGTAAACGGAAAAAAAAGAGGGGTTGAAAGCAGCTTACAAGTTCTGTCCTTTCTGCCAAAGTAATGCTCCATATAACCAAGAAGATAAAATAGTAAATGCCAAGCGTACTAAATTGTATTTGGGGCTTCTCCAATAGGACAAGTGTTGTTTCCAAAGACATGCTTTGACTTGCTCCCATTCATTTTGCGGAAAGGGTGTAGAAAAATGTAGTTGCTCTGAATCCTGTGCTGGAAGGCTTAAGCCTTTGACTATTTCTTTGTTTCTCCTACAGATAAAGGAACGTGTATCACTTGTTATGATAAACAAAAGCTAGGTACCAGAAACCTTGTTTGATAAGGCTTTGTTATCCAAAAATAACCCTGGTTAGTGGTGAAACCTTGACATCTAAATAGTTTTTTGAACTCATTTGGAATAATGAACTTACTGGTAGAGATGAGATTCTTTGTAGAAATGGGCAAAGTCTATTCCCAGTTGCGCCTCTACAGAAGAAGTAGTGACTTCTAACATCCATGTTGCTGGGTTATGGTTTTCTTTAATTTTTGGTACTCCAGGTATACCCTGCCAGAAGGGTGTCAAATGTTGTCACGAGCAATGGATGAGTTAAAGAAAGTTGCTACAGAAAGGCCATTATATTTACTGAGGTGCTATTCCTTCATTGTAATATCATTTTCATGACTAGCATGGCAACAATCGTACTAGCAAGAAAGCATGTAGACATGTAATGCAAAATAAACTTTACATGGTGATATTGTTTGTTAGGATTACCTCAAAGTATTGAATAAGCCTACTTGAATGCTGACCCAGTTCTCCAGAATATATCATTTGTCCTCCTCTTTTCATTAAAATGAGCTGTAAGGATATACACATGTTATGTAAAGTTAAATATAGCACCCAATAATATGTGCTTAGGTCTGAATGCTTCCATGCTAATAAGTTAACATATTTTCTCCACTTCTAGTAATTTCATAAAGTGGAAGGAAGATGAAAATTAACTTGCATCTAATTAACAAACTTTTGGTGAGAGTTTTTCTAGTAATGTAATAATTGGCCCAACCATTGGATTTTTCATGTTCTTTAGCTTATAAGGATCTAAATGTAATTGGAGCAAGCTTTGACAGCCTTTCTTTTGTGTTTATGGCCTTGCTGCCTGATTAAATCATGTCTAATAACATATAATAGTACATATAAAATATTTTAAATGTGGGAAAAAATCAGAATAATTCTTTTGAAAGACTAAGTTTTAATTTTTATTAGAAGAAATAGTTATTATGTATGTGAATCTGCCGGTTAATTACCTCATCAAATGCTTCAAATATGTCAATACTTGGCTGATGAATGGTGCATACAATTGTCCTGTTTGTGTTAACAATATTCTTCACAACCCGCATGACAATTGCAGCTGCTCTGGCATCTAAACCAGAGGTGGGCTCATCCATAAATATTATGGATGGATTCGAAACAAGTTCTACTGCTATAGTTAGCCGTTTACGCTGCTCTGGTGATATTCCACTTACAAGAGGGATGCCGACTAAAGCGTCCTTGATATCATCCAGTTCAATCATTTGAAGAACCTCTGCTACAAATTCCTGTTAGATAGGTAAGTTGAGTTAAACATTTTGAAGCAGTTTATTTTCATAATCATGACATAATTCTAGCATGTATGCAAGTCCTAGGGACATTTTAAGCCAATATGACACCTTTCTGGGTGATGACTTGCTATTTATGGATTAATTTTTTACACATTCTTTTTGCTTCATCAAATAAGAATGCTGTCTTCAGTCAAAAAATTCACGTGTATGACTATATCTAAGTTTATATATACATTTTCCAGTTCAATGCTATAGTCTAAGAGCACTGCCTCAACAGTCAACAGATCCTTTCTATATATAAAGGTGATGCAGTTGGTAGGGACAGGTCTTGAGTTTTGAATCTTTGCTTAGCAATTGTATGCTATTTAATGGTTAACTTATGTAAAACTGAATAAAGTTTGAACATGTCTTACTGATCTTTTATGCTCATCAATCTCAGTTGGTAGACGTAACCAAGCTGAGTACCTCACTGATTCCTCTACTGTAATCAGTGGAGAATGGATGTCAGTTTGCTCACAATAAGCTGATATTCTAGCATATGTCTCCTGGGCTTTGGGGTACCCTCCAATTCTTATCTCCCCTTCAATATGACCACCAGTTTTTCTCCCTGAAAGTACATCCATTAGTGTTGTTTTCCCAGCTCCACTAACACCCATCAAAGCTGTAAGAATTCCAGGCCTAAATGCACCGTTAATATCTTGAAGAAGCTGTAGTCTTTTTTGTGGAAACCCTTTCTCTCTCAGTTTCTGGAATTGCATAGAAGATGTTTGAAAATATTGTAGTTATATTTTGAAATTGTGGGGAAATGTCTTGAGGAATAACATAGTTACCTTAGGAGCATCAACAAAGTATTGCACGTTCTCAAATGATATTGTTATGGGCTCAAAAGGTAAAACCACCCCTGTAATAAAGGAATGTGATTGTTGTATTACAGTACAGAAAAATTACATACTAACCTATATTGTTTGTTTATAGTATATGACATCTGGCAAAAGCTCTGATGATATTAAGTGCTACACAGAAGAGCTTCTCACCCATAGTTTTTGTTTCTGGTACAGCTTTTAGATAGTCAACACTAGGCAATTCTTTTTCCTGAACTCTGTCAGTCAAATCCTCTTTTCCCTTCAGATAGGAAAATCTTTCATGAGAAATAATAGCCCTAGAACTCCCTGGAGCTGCATCAGCATAGACAGGTTAGTACGTATAAATTTAATTTCCTTTATGCTTGCTTTTGTATCATTCTTTTCTTGTATGTGAATGTTAGTGTAAAGCTTACACTTTAAAAGGCTCAATGCAAAGGTGAATCCAATGTTAAAAATCATCCAGAATCCTATTAATGCTCCTATTGATATCCAATAATAGTAGTCGCTGAAGTTTAATCCACGTTTACTTAGAACTTGCTGTCCTAGGGTGGCATTTGAAGTTGAAATCTGTAGGGAACAATGACCAGAAACCATGGAGTGTAAGTAGAGATATGCTGATCTGCATTTGACCAACAGATATAAGTAGTTTTTCTTTCACCTTTTGCCACCTTGGAGCCAGAAATTCATTTACTGCAATACCTATTTCAGAATATGCAAGTGGTGAAAGCCAAAATCCCCATTCAACCCAAGCTGGTAGTAAAGCTGCAGTGAGGAAAGGTTTGTAATATTAATACGAGTACTTTTGTATCTTTAGAATTTCTTCATATAAGTAATGAATGGCCTTACGTCTTGGAATTATGAAGCCACTGAATAAAAATATCACCAATAATGTAAAAAGACCAAAATTTGCTGCAAAAGATGGATCCCTAACAACTGAAGCAATTAAACGGAATAGTGATACTGCCACTTGATGAACAAGGAAAAGGAGGAGGAGTTGACGGAAGAACCTGATAATAGTTCTTGGCTTAGAAGATGAAATTCATTACATATTTATCTACTTTAACATATTTTTCAAAGAAAATTCTGTTTAACAAAACAAACCTTTCTGGTTCAGGACTGTAACCAATCACATAGTATGTAACAGCTGTCCACAGAAAAGCATCTAGCAATGAAAATGGAATCTTTAGAATAGCAGCTGGAATGGAATAAGCCCATGCTGGGTAGAAGTAGAAATCTCTTTGCTTATAGAAAACGGAAAGTCTGGAAACAGTTATTGATAACTCTGCAATTCCATTGCACATAAGTCTTATGAGAGCATAAAACAGGGAACCCAGATAATAGCTTGCATGGACCATGTCAAGTTTCATCCGAGTGCGAATAAAAATTGTCATTGCTATCAATGCAACAACAACAAGCTGCATATAGAAAGCATCCAAGGCCATGTAAGTATGTTGGATTGTCAATGTTAGATATTGTACAGTCAATACTTAATTGTTATAAGTGGTATTATTACCTGTGCTGATTTAAAGACATAAACAAATGAGTTTCTCTTCATGAGAAGCCATTCTCTAGCCATACATGCTTTGAATAACTTCCATTTTCCCAATGAGTAGATGTTGAATGACAAAGCACTTTTATGACTCTCACATTTATTGAAGGGTGTGCAGAGTTCTTCATTTAGCTTCTGCCCTGCATGAAACTTCTTGAATGCAACTATGAACTTGTCTACAGAAACATAACTATGAGGTCGGTCTTTATGATACCAGTACTGTGCTTGATCCTTTTTAGAAAGTACCTATTAAATCAATTTATTTTTAAACATCAGTTTGAGGAAAATGTCATCCATGCTAGGTATATTAAAAAATGGATACATACTTCTTGGAGGAAGTCAGCAACGCCTTTTCGTGGAGGGCATCTAAAACCGCAATGTTCAAAGAACTCTTGAACAGAACTGCGTGCTCCGCTGTACACAATCTTTCCTTCTGCCATTAGAATAATATCATCAAAAAGATCAAAGGTCTCTGGTGCCGGTTGAAGAAGTGATATTAAAAGTGTGGCCTCTGTTATGTGGGTTAGTTGCTGTAAGCAGGTAACTATTTGGAAGGTTGTGGAGCTGTCTAAGCCAGTTGATATTTCATCCATAAAGAGAGCTTTCTTTGGACCAATTATCATTTCCCCTGTCAAAAGTAAACATAGAAATTCTATTAGAGTGATGTGATTTTGTAATGCTCTGGAAATAATACTGACCATTAGGCTTTCATCAAGGTCTCTTGACATTTTATAAGGGATTTAGGGAACATTAATCTTGGTTCTATTTAAATTTGTATCTTTATTAACAATGTGAAGCACAACCTGTTGTCAGTCTTCTCTTTTGACCACCCGAGATTCCTCTGTTCATTGCATCTCCTACTATAGTATCAGCACAAATGTCCAGTCCAAGAATCTGAATGGTAATGAATGGTTGCGGATTTGTTAGAGAAGGATATGGATTTCATTTTATGAATTTCTTTTCTTTTGAGAAAATCACCTTCAATATATAGTCTGTCTGGAGAGTTCTTTTTAATCCTTCAATAGAAATTGCCTGTTAAAGCAGATTATAGTCAGAAATGGCTCCAAAGGAATGGTATCAGGCCCTGCAAAGTGGTAACAGGATAACTATTTCTTGTGGATTGAGTACCTTCATGTATGTGTCTATATCTGGTTCTGGGACAATGCCGGATTGCTTCTCCCTTCGACTGACTTCTTTTAACATATCTTTGTTGGTAGAAAACTTTGAAGATCAGTTTATTATTACAAAGGTATGATTGCTGGTACAAGATGCAAAGTGATATCTACCTGCTCTGCTTCCAATGCCCTGGCAACGAGCTGAAAAGTCGAGTATTTCTCGTACAGTCATTTCAGCAATGTGTAGGTCATATTGACTTATGTAAGCAGATGTTTTCTGAGGGACAAAATCTGTGAACTTGTAACCATTGTAGGATATTTCCCCTGTGACCTGAAATAAAAAATATTCTCCAAGATTGATTGTTGTTCAATCGACAAATTTATGTTATTATTTTAAAACTTATGAGATATCATTTGGTTGTAGTTTTCTAATCTATCATTACAATTTTTCCATTTATTGCTGATGTTAACTGATCTAGATTATTCACATTGCTACTCCCAGGAGGGTTTTGATGGACAGGTACAAAACCTTGAGAGATGGGTTAAGCTTCCCTGCAAGTGCCTGCAACAAAGTGCTCTTTCCACAGCCTGGAGGGCCAAGCAATAGAGTCATCCTGCAAAAAAGTGAGTTTATGACAGCTTATCGATTACTGTGTTGGCACTATTGTTCTCCAAAAAATGTGCCGTAAACTCAATGGCCTAATCATGCACAGATGACATGGTATAAGTCAATGTCCAGGGTGAAACCTTGAGGGCTTGATGATGCCGCTGACATCTTTGAGAATTTTTGTCTTGTATGATTGGGACTTGCATCTGCTAACGTTTGTGAAAGCCTGTTCATCATAAATCTCCTTCGTTATTGGATGACATTAAGCTGTCATGTATTTGGAAATTATATATGGCCAGCTTGTTGTGAACAAGAGGCCCTTCATGAAGGTCAAACCAATATATTGCTATTTTCAATGTAATGAAAGTGAAGTGCTTTTAGTCAAAAAGAAAAGATTATTCCAGTTGTTTAGTTTTCTAAGGCAAAGAATTTCCCTGTGGTTTCTCATAGGCAAACAATCCCATCATGATTTGGGTAAGGAAGCAATATTTTCTTTTAGTAGGTAAGCAATTAAGATATAGAAAATTCAGTGTTTTGGAAACATAATCTATCAATTTGGATTAATGAAAATTGCCTCTTTTTCAAAATTATTTTCAGTGCCAAACACAGAAGTTGTGCGACGAGTTGCAAAGAAGTGATTAAAACTTACAGAGAATGCACTGCAGATGGTGTTCCAAAGAGTAGGGAGGGGCTTTCCATGAACTACTTTACATTCTGCTTCCACTGACAAACTCTGGAATCTCACTTCTATAGTTGGCAATTCCAACCCCACTCTAATCACAAAATGTCACTTTCAGTTGGAAGTCATGTTTCCCATAGAATAATTTCTTTGGATGATTTGTTCATAAATCAATTGTACATTAATTGATATATAAATCATTAGATACATCATACATGCATGAGCATCTATCATGCTTATATAGTTTCGCTTCAGTCAGAATTAATTAAATACAAGTCTGGCGTTCTAACTTTTATCACTTGTTGAGCAAAGTATCAAAGCTCAAAAGATCTCCTTTTTTGTTTGAATGCAAGTCTTATTGCAAATGTTGGTAAAATTTTGTTAACTATTGAACTTTGCTACTTTGTGTAGCTATTTTGGGTTTAAAAACATATTTTCAAAGGTCAAATATGCTTTAATTTTTGATCATAATGTTTAAATATGAAATATTTAAAATATTTTTATACTAATCGATCACCCATGATTGTATTTGACCTCCTTCCAAAAAATGCAGTCTGGGAGAGATGCATCGAGCATCCTATATCTCATGCTTTGTCAAATCCAATTATGATGGTTGGCCAAAAAAGGATTTTTAATAAAAGATAAAAAATTTTATAAATAAAAATTATAATTTATGTAATAGTAATTTTTAAAATCAATAAAAAGTAAAATTATTTTAAAAATATTATCATGTAATTAAAGTAGGAAGCATGAACGGTTAATTAATGGCAGAATTTATTCGTTGAAGGAAAATATTTTTAGAAATGAATTGTTTATTTTCAATATTAATAAATGAATTATAACCAAAAGTTAGAGGGTGAGCGTAATTTACTTAATTTTCAATGCTCATGCATGCGTGAGTAATGAAGACATACAAGATGAGTCAAGGTTCTTGCCTGTCTATTCTTTCTTTCAGTTTCTTCAAAAGCCGGAGATTATCGTCCTCGATTTTGGTGATCAGTTTCTCGATGAAAACGCGGCGTTCTAAAGCTCCAAGCTCCGTAACATCGATCACCTTCCTGCCATCCTTATCTTCTTTGCCGTCATTTAAAAGCTTGTGATCGAACAATGACGTTCTTAGGCGCTTGCAGGTGGGCAATCTCTCAATCGCCGCCCACTGCAATTCGACTTCGTCGTCGTTGTTTTCTCTAAACGACACTGCACCCGAAGTACTGCCCCCCCTGAAGCTCGAAGAAAACTGGCGGAAAGATGACCTGAGATTTCGGCCTGCCTCAGCCAGTTCCATGCCATCGTTCCCTATTATTTCATGTCCCATCCTCTTCTCATGTAGAGAGAGTTTTCCAGGGCTTGTTTGACGATGTATTGTGCATGCCCTGGATGAAATATATAGAGAGTAATTAATATTTAATTATTTGTTTTTTTTTTAATTTCTTTTCGGTCAAATTTTTACACAAAATAATGGAAGGGATAAACGCAATGGGGGCCTGCTTAGTTTGCTTCACAGTTGGTCAAATTGATACAAATAAAAACGAAGCATAGGGTTTTTTTAAGACTTGTTTTGCTTATGCATTGGTCAAAGAAAAAGATTTGTATCCGTTATCTTCTTGTGCTTGCCGTTTTCTATGGAACCAGTTTTCTCAGATATTATATATAGTGAATCCAATCTCCTTTGAATCTTTTATTTTTACGGGACGCGTGAGCATGTCAAGAGTTCTTATATACTAGAAGTACACTTCTATACAGTTGCAACAAAATTCTTAATTTCTATCTCATCATGAATATTATGCATATGGATTAATTTTTTATTTAGATAAAATTTACCTAAATAAATGAAGATATATAGATGTACGTGAATAATTAATTACTAGTATATGAATACGTATATATAAGAGTCAAAAGACAGGTTGTACTTGAATTATTTTATTTGATGCCTCAAATTTTCATAAAAGGCATGCAAAGCGTGTTCGATTTTCTTTACCCTCTCTTAATCACGTTTATTTGTTTGTTCACACTTCCGACAATGCAAGAAAGTTTTAACGAAAGAGGTTGATGAGGTGGGGTTAGGGTAGCAATGGCAGGGTGCCGGTGATATGCATCTAGGATTTCAATTGGCTGCCTAGTCAGTCCAGGGTTAGAGATATACTAGTCATGGACAAGCTAGAAATTTCGTATTGGATGTCATGCATGATCTAGGTACCTAAATCATTACTAATTTTGTTTATGCTGATAATAAAGAAAATTAAGCTAAACAATGGAGCGGAATGGCCCCGTTGACATCAAGGGAATTAAAACGTGTTCAATATTTATTACCAATTTTTCGATTGACGGCCGGCTATACATTGTCTTAATTTGTAATTACTTGCTGCCAAACCTAGCTATCAAGGGATGTCCCTATATATCCTTCTTTTACTTTTACTTCATGGATATAGTTTGTATTTTAGTCTTGTTTCTACACTAATAATTCGATTGATGAAGTTACTCTATGTGCTTCTATATATAAGAACACCGAGTTAAGTCGAAGAGAAACAGCGAACCATCATTCCTCAAATGGTGACTCCCCACACTTGGAGGGATACGCATGACATGAGATTGTAGAGATCTCTTGATTTGATTACTTAATATATATTCAACGGTCATGATGAACGTTTCAAAAGTTTGGTTTCAAAAATCTTGATTTGGTTACTTCAAAATAATATCTTAATAATATATGTATGCATCATCTAAAAAGTTTTTTTTGTATTTTTTTTTAATTTGTATAAAATATTTCTCGATATTCAAGTTTGATATCATAAATTAGATGCGAATATGAATATAGTTACATTAAATGTTATAGTGTATGTCTCAAGTACAAGCATATATGGTTATCATAAAAACAAAAATACAAAGTAATAATATAAAATTTATTTGCAAATTAAAAGAAAGGAGGTGCTCAACCTAACTAGTTATTTCTAATTAATTAACCAATACTTAGTTAGGGGCGTGATAGCATTAGCATCTCATTAGTAGTTACAGCAGTAGCACCCATTAAAGAGAGATTAAAATTGGGGTTTATCATCTAAGTAAGCCCCTATCCCTTGCATGGAAAAAAAAAAAAATAACATTGGCAGTTGGGTTTGGTTGAGTTTTTCTTGGAGTACATAGTGACAACACGCCAGCAAAATATGGAAGTATGAGGAAGGAGAATGGAATTCATTTTTTTGTTATAGAAATAGCCGGCCTTTGATAATCCATTGAACATCCATAGAATTGATCAGCAGGTTCTTGCTGTCACCAAAATTAAAGAATACCCCAAGCATTAGTAATTAAGTTCACGACCCATTTTTTTCGTGGGAGATATGACTTGTTCCAGTTCATGTGACCAAAGTTGTTATAAAACTAAGTAATTAAGCCAGAAAATCTTTTCCATATCTTGTCATTTTGTCGATACCAAGAACACTTCTAGACTGCAATTTTTTCCTTTTTCTTGTTAAATAACTAGAACTTTATTTAATTTTTTATATTAATTAATGTATGAAATTCATGCATGCCCTGCCTGCAATGCAAATCTTCTCTGATTGGCATGCACAGATTTTCTTTTTCCCAGGGCTGACGATTTTTTCTCCTGAGGAAGCGGTCTCGAAGTCAAAAAAAATTGAACCTTCATTGAACTTTCAGTTCAGTTTGACCTCAGTAAAAGTAAAAAAAAAGCACAACAAAATTTAAGCATATCAGAATTAATTTGCTTTCAGTGACAGGGTTCTGGGGCCTGAACCAGCAAGCCAACTCGACTTTGTCCTGTTCGCAAAGATAATAATAGTAATAATTAAATCTCAAGAGATACGCAAAATCAATTGCTTTGATTGCTATACCGTGAATTCATGATTTGACTTCTTTTTCTTAAGCAGAGGGATTTGGCTTTTGATGGTACAAAATCAAAGGTTTCTGCGATTCGTGCGTTGATTTCAAGCAAACCCTTTGGTTGATTCCGTCTGCAATAACAAGGAAGCCGACTATATATTTCCTACGTTAATGCGGGAATCGATCGGTGTATGTATTAATTCTGAGCCTTTTCTCCAATTTGCTCCCTTTGGTCATTTCTAAGAAAGTTCCCTCGTTGAGAGTTGAGATATCAGCACTTGAGATACAGAGACAAATTAAATTATTGTAAAGAGATGCTTTTATTATTGCAATACAGGATCTGATCTCGCCGGAAGTTGAGATGTTCACAAAGAAAATTAAAAGGAGAAAGAAAAAGAAAAGAAAAGAAACATTGGACCTAGTAAAACTAAAAACCAACTATATAATATAATTTATATTGATTACAGCAATTACAACCACACCGGCCAAGCTTTCTCGTCATCAGCATTTCGACGCAATTCGAAATGTAAGTTGCTCAACGACGGGTTTTAGTTTGTCAGTACATTGAAATGGTGCCTAGACGGAAAAGATCATTTAAAAAAAAAAATTAAGCAGGTGGAGTTAATTGCACATAGTTGCTGGACTCCAATTTTCAAGTTAAAAAGATGATAAATTTGTTAGCGTCAACAGATTTTTTTTTCTTAAATTATTTTAAAAAGTTTAAATAAAATTTGATTCTTTTATTATATTTATCAAAATTTTATATTTTTATTTTAAATTAAATAAATTTTTATAATTAATGATAAATTAATTGTTGTAAATTAAAATGGCACATGTCATTTTTATATTGTATGATGTTAATTTATTATGTTGACATGTCATAATGGTTAATAACGTAACATACTGTGATAACATGATTGTTTGTTATTTCCATTCTCTACACTAACATTAGGTGCACATAAAAAGACAAAATAATATTTTGATTAAATTATAAAGATATATTTTAATTCAAAATAAAAATATAAAAACTTTATTAACCCAATTAAAAAATAAGTACTTATTTAAGTTTTCTTAAGTAGTAAATTTATTTTTCAAAACACTATGCTTTTTTTGGTCCTCAAAGTTCAACAAAATCTAGTATCCTAAAGCAATAATAGGAAGTATTTTCCACAATTTAGGGTTTCAGGACACATTCAAATGATAGCAGGAAGATCAGCTTATGGTAAATATTGAGAAAAAGAAAAAGAAAAAATTGAAAAACAGAGGCCAGGTTGATAGGCCATTATTCTACATCAAGAATTTGAGATGCAGGGAGTCTATTCAGTTGGGGGCATTGACAAGTAAGCAATGTTTTATTAGTAAGAAGCATTGATATATATGATGAATTTTCTTTCAGGGTAATATACATAATACAGGATAGTAGAATGAGTCTGGAAATGGTGAATCAAAATTTAGAAACTGAAACAGAAGCGCATGCATTTACCTCCTTTGAAAACTTAGCTTGGCTGTACAATAAGCAAATATAAATGCAAAGAAAATTGGATAAGCAATAAGTACAATGGCTATGGACGGTAAATCTTGATGTTTGTATCCATATTGATTCTCTAAGAAGGCGCTCACTGATTTGCGCTCTCCAAATGCAATCATTTCGTGCTTTATATCTCCATACTGTGAAGTAAGGAAACCTTTCAGGGACCATGACATTGGAGAAATCCAGTAACACCATCCCCACCATTTAGGTAATTTCTGCAAGGGTGAAAGCCAACATGTAAATTACTATGCTGAATCAACTTTATTTCACTGTAACAAAAGAAAAAAAATAGAAATCTACTTTGGGCTTTGCAGCAAAAAGCAAATTATTCTATGTCATAATTCCAGGTTTGCTACTTTAGGCATCTATGATAACAAGTTATTCTAATCTAGGGCTTTCTTCTCATTTTAAAGATTAAAGTCATTAAAATGCTTGCAAATATTCAGATAAAAAGTGGAAAAGTTTTTCATAAGTTGCATGCCAAATCAATTTAAGATATAGGGAGCCTGATGATATAATTGTCCAAAGGCGAATGAAAAGACTGAGGAATTATATACCAAATGCAATTTGATCATTATTCTGATTCACAGGCCTAGTTGATGAACTTAGTGGCAAATATACAGTAATTAACTGGAATTTTTTGTTCTGGTGAGAAAAAAAAGAGAGAGTTGGCTTACAGGCCCTGGTATGAGGTATCCACAGAACAAACCCATCAACGGGTAAGAGAAACTCGCGCAAATCGCTGCCACTTGATGAGTTGGAGTCAAAGAGACAAGCATCATGCCGAAATATTTGTAGTAGAGCAGCGTACAAAACATGGCGTAGAAGTACCAAAACACTTTGTAAACTGATCCATAGAAGTTGACAAGCGGATATGTAATAGTCAAGAACAAAGCTGCTTCAAGGAAGACATATGGAAGTTCGACAATCACCTGTGTTAAAAATAAAAGTGCAAGTTTATATATTTGTAATGTGAGCTTCAGGATCTCTTACAGAGTATTAGACTTCTTGGAAATGCTAAGAAATGCTATAGAAAATGTTTTTATACCTGTGCTATTGAATATGCCCAGGAGGAGTACATTCCGGCGAACCTCTCTCGGTACACAATCGTACGCTGAGTAGTTATGATGGGTAGAACAGATGCACAGTTGCTTATTCCTATGAGTATAACGATACCAAACAGCGATCCTATTATGCTGAAAAAGTCCTGTTCATCATCCCTAGAAAGAGGATCAAAGTTTCAGTATATTAGATGGTAAATCTTTCTAAAGTTTGAGGTGCAGTTTTCTGATGGAACTGAACTTTAGTGACGTAAATTCTTTAATAAATGTACTCCACACAGTTTGCTTCTCATTCCAAACGTTTAGAGTACTGATCCACGGACACAATTCATCATGGAATATGTCCCGCAATAGTTTGAAAGGAATAACTGTGACCTTCATTCATGAGTTTTGAGTACTTAAGTGCACGAACTCTGTCAACTCTGTGACATGAATTCTGCTGATGCTTAATGAAGCAAGTCTTATCTGATATAGTGAAGTAAGCAGCTTACATTTTCTGCCCTTTCCGCCGAAGAAGCACTCCATACAACAAAGAAGATGCTGTAAGCAATATCAACCGTGATAAGTTATATCCAGGACTTCTCCAGTAGGACAAATGTTGCTTCCATAGGCATGCTTTGAATTGCTGCCATCCATTTTGTGGAAAGCGTGCAGCAAAATGTAGTTCCTCTGAGCCCTCTACTGGAAGACTGAGCTCTTTGACTAGTTCTGCATTTCTCCTACACAAAAAGGAACATATATATTACTTGGTATGACAGACAACTATGCAGCAGGAACGTTTTCTGTTGGGCTTTATTTTGTGGTGTGATCACAGGTCTCCAGTATATCAATTAAAACGTGCTTTGGAGTCATTTATCAAGGCAATCATACCGGCATAGATGAGATTCTTTGTAGAGATGGGCAAAATCCACCCCGAGTTGAGCTTCAGCAGAAGGACTAGTAACGTCTAACATCCATGTTGCTGGATTGTAGTTTTCTTTTATTCTTGGTACCCCTGGTATACCCTGACAAAAGGATGTCAAATTTATTATAGTTTCTTTTGAGTTGAAAGCATGCAGGATGTATTAAGTGAGCCTTTGCTTCTAAAATTTGTCTAACTACTTAGGGAAAAAGAAAATACCAATAACATGTAAATAATTTCATAAAACTGAACTTGTGTATTGATGTTTTCAAGCTCACCTCAAAATATTCTATAAGCCTACTTGAATGCCGACCCAGGTCTCCAGAATATATCATCTGTCCCCCTCTTTTCATCAAAATGAGCTGTAGGATGCATTGGTATTATGTAAAACAGAATAAACAGGCTCATCACTTCGTTGGTTAGCTTTGGTGCATTTGCTACTGCAGGAAATGACTATCATGCATCATAAGTATGTTTCATATTAATTACCTCATCAAATGACTCAAATATGTCAATACTTGGTTGATGAATGGTGCATACAATTGTCCTATTTGTATTAACAATATTCTTCACAACTCGCATGACAATTGCAGCTGCTCTGGCATCTAATCCAGAGGTGGGTTCATCCATAAATATTATGGATGGATTAGAAATGAGCTCTACTGCTATAGTTAGCCGTTTACGCTGTTCGGGTGATATTCCACTAACACCAGGGATGCCAACTAAAGCGTCTTTGATTTCATCTAGCTCAATCATTTGAAGAACCTCTGCCACAAATTCCTGTTAGAAAAGGAAGACAAGTGAAATATTCTGATAAAGCAGTTCCCTTTCCATTATAACAGGAAATGATACAAGCATGTCTCAAGTCATAGAGGTACTTTAGGCTAACTTTACAAAAGCGTACCTTCCTCTATGCTTCTTTAGTTTTTATGTTCTTTCGTTTAAAGATATAAATTAGATCCTCTTATCAGTAAATAAAGAAACAGTTGTAACTAAATGTTTGATGCCATTAATAAGGAGAAATCATTTTGTTCTAATCATCTTAGAGTTACCATATTGTTATCCAGTTTGATCTTAAAAGTCTAATACACGTCCTCAAGTTCTTCATAGATATAAGGTTGGAGAACTTCTTACCAATCTTTTATGCTTATCAACCTGTTCTGGCAAGCGTAACCAAGCTGAGTACTTTACAGATTCCTCAATTGTAATTTGGGGAGAATGTATATCAGTTTGCTCACAATAAGCAGATATTCTGGCATATGCCTCTTGAATCTTTGGATATCCTCCAATTTTTATCTCCCCCTCTATATGACCACCAGTTTTTCTTCCAGAAAGAACATCCATCAAGGTTGTTTTCCCAGCTCCACTGGCACCCATCAAAGCTGTAAGAATTCCAGGCCTAAATGCACCTGTAATATCTTGAAGGAGCTGTAATTTTTTGTGTGGGAACCCTTGCTCTCTTACTTTCTGCAAACACAGAGCAAGACATTAGAAAAAGAATTTGACATCCAAAATTATGAGGAATGCATTGATGATTAATGAATAACATGGCTACCTTTGGAGTATCAACAAAGTATTGCACATTCTCAAATGATATTGTTATGGGCTCAACAGGTAAAACCATCCCTATAGTTTTTGTATCTGTAACAGCTTTTAGAGCATCAACAGGGAACAATTCTTTTTCCTGATGAACTACATTGCTTGAATCTTCTTTCTCCTTCAAATGATGAAACCTTTCACGAGAAATAATAGCCCGAGATCTTCCTGGAGCTGCACAGATTTTAGTTTTTGACATATTCAGTTTAGAATGATTGATTCATAACTTCAAATTTGTTTTCCTATGTTTCTTTCTTGTGTCTGCACGCATGCTACAACTTACGCTTGAAGTAACTGAGTGCAAAGGTGAATCCGACGTTAAAAATCATCCAAAATCCTATTAGAGCTCCAACTGAGATCCAATAAAAGTAGTCACTGTAGTCTAAGCCACGTTTCCTTAGGATTTGATGCCCTAAAGTAACATTTGAAGGTGAAACCTGCAACTTTCAATGTCCAGAACCAGCAAGCATGAGCTGTCAGAAACTATATATACATTGATCATAATTCATTTGAAGGATAGAGATAAATAGTTTGTGTTCACCTGTTGCCACCTTGGGGCCAGAAATTCATTTACTGAGACTCCTATTTCTGCATACGTGATTGGGGAAATCCAAAAGCCCCATTTTATCCAATCAGGTAAAGATGCTGCAGTGAGCAAAGCTTTATTATTATCTTGGCATGAACACTCGGCATTTTCAGAATTTCTTAACATAAGTGAAGGATGGCCTTACGTCCTGGAATTAAAAAGCCACCAAATAAAAATAGCACCAATAGAGTAAATTGACCAAAGTCTGCTGCAACGGATTGGTTTCGAATTACTGAAGCAATGAAGCGGAATAGTGATGTTGACACTTGATGAAGAAGGAAAAGGAGTAGGAGTTGACGGAAAAACCTGACAGCGAAACTACGACTTAGAAAGGATAGAATTTAGTATTTGCATTTAACATATCTTTGGAAAACAAACCTTCCTGGTTCAGGACTGTAACCAATCACGTAATATGTGAGACATGTCCAAAGAACAGCATCCAGCAATGAAAGAGGAATCTTTAGAATTGTTGAAGGAATTGAATAAGCCCATGCTGGATAGAAGTAGAAATCTCTTTGCTTGTAGAATATGGGAAGTCTGGAACCAGATAATGGCAACTCTGCAATTCCATTGCACAACAGTCTTATAAGAGCATAAAACAAAGACCCCATGAAGTAGCTTGCATGGACCTCATCAATTTTCATTCTACTGCGTATAAATACTGTCATTGTTATCAGTGCAATAAGAACAATCTGCATCCAGAAAATATTCAAGGTTGTGTAAGTCTATGTTGATTTAAGTTCTGTGTGCTAACTAATAAATTGCAGATAGTGATTATTTGTCACCTGTGCTGATTTAAAGACATAAACAAATGAGTTCCGCTTCATGAGAAGCCATTCTCTAGCCGTGCATGCCTTGAGTAATTCCAATTTTCCTAATGAATAAATACCAAGTGACAGAGCATTTTTGTGGGTCTCAGATTTGTTGAAAGCTGCGCAGAGTTCTTCGTTTAGCTTCTGTCCTGCATGAAACTCCTTGAATGCGGCGTTGAACATGTCAATAGAAACATAACTATGAGGTCTGTCTTTATGATACCAGTACTGTGCTTGATCCTTTTCAGAGAGCACCTGTTGAAGAAATCGACATTAAAACCTGAATTCAAAGGCAAATACCATTTACGTTCTAGATAGATTAAACATCGATACATACTTCTTGGAGGAAGTCAGCAACTCCTTTTCGTGGTGGACACCCAAAACCACAATGTTCAAAGAACTCTTGAACATGAATGCGGGGTCCATGGTATACAGTCTTTCCTTCTGCCATTAAAATTATGTCATCGAAGAGATCAAAGATCTCTGGAGCTGGTTGAAGAAGTGATATCAAAATTGTAGCCCCCGTTATGTGTGTCAATTGCTGTAGACAGGTAACAATTTGAAAGGTAGTGGAGCTGTCTAAGCCAGTGGATATTTCATCCATAAACAGAACTTTGGTAGGACCAATAATCATTTCCCCTGCGAGAGGTGAACATCAAGCAATTTATTACAACAACTTTTTGCTGCAAATGTGTTTTCTGTAAATGATTTGCTATTTCCAACGTTATAATTATAATATAAATTTGTAAATTGTTATTTGATGAATTCTCAATTAGTTAACATTTGAAATATAAGAATATAAATGTATGTAAGCAAAAAAAAAAAAAAAGATGTATTTTCAAGAAAAATACTAAAATTAAACAGATTTTACGTCTAAAACAAAATTTTTTAATAAAGAACAATATACTATAATCAATTAAAATTTAATAAATAAAATTTTCTAACCTATTGAAAATTTTCCTAATCATGTTAGTCAAAAGGTTTTCACTAGTTACACGTTTCTCATCATCTGCAGAGATTCTTTTACGTATTTAACTCATTATGTTACTAGAAAGGTAGCAGAGTACAAGAACAAAACCTGTTGTCAGCCTTTTCTTTTCTCCGCCTGAGATTCCTCTGTTCATTGCATCTCCCACAATTGTATCAGCGCAAATGCCCAGTCCAAGGATCTGAAAACAGCCACAAATTGTACCAGAATTATTAGAAACGAATATGTGCTACAAGATTTGAATCCTCTGATGGAAGTCCGAATGGTGAGGACCCAAATCAGTAAAGTGCTTATTTTACGTTTGTTTTCCTTGGAGAGAATCACCTTCAATATATAATCTGTCTGGAGAGTTCTTTTCAATCCTTCAACTGAAATTGCCTGTTAACACAGATTATTGTCAGGGATGTCAGTGATTAGCCCTCTTTCAACATGATTGATATAAAAGTGAACTATTTCTGGCAAATTGATTACCTTCATGTAAGTGTCTATATCTGGTTCAGGGATGATGCCATATAGTTTCTCCCTTTTACTAACTTCTTTCAAGATATCTTCATTAGAAGACAAGTTTGAAGATCAAACTGGTGTTATGAATTGTACAATCATTCGTATAAATGCAGTAAGAAAATCTACCTGCTCTGCTTCCAATGCCCTGACAGCGTGCTGAGAAGTCAAGTGTCTCTCTTACAGTCATTTCAGAAATATGCAGGTCATATTGACTTATGTAAGCTGATGTCTTCTGAGGAGCAAACTCTGTGAACTTGAAACCATTATAATATGTTTCTCCTGTGACCTGAAAATTGTTGTAATTTTCCAATTGTTTAATTTATATCATATTTAAAGATTAAGCATTCTCGTACTCTTAACTTTTAACCATAATTATATACAAATTTATTAATTTTTAAAATAAACAATCCATTTTAAAAAAAAATTTATTAGATATATAAGTCTTACCGTTAATTAATTATTAATATTTTTATATATTTGATGACATAGTAATATTTTTAAAATAATTTTACTTTTCATTAATTTCAAAAATTATGACATATAAATTATATTTTTCGTTTTAAAATTTATTTTCTCTCTTTTCAAAAAAAAAAAAAAAATCTCTCAATCTGGCCACCTCATAGTTGGCGGCATTTCCCTGAGGAATGCACCAAGGGAGCACCAGATCTGGTGCTCCTAGGGGAGCTCGAGATCTGGGGTGTGTGACTAGATCTCGCACTCTCATAGGGAGACCTGGTCGAATCTAGTATTTCACAGCTAGATTGAGTCACGAGGTGATCGGTCGATGTAAGAAAGTGTAGTAAGTCTACTTGAGAGAAAGGAAAAGAGTGAAAAAAAGAAAAAGGAATTTTAGATATTTCACATTTAGAGATTAACATCATCTACACATTTACAGCAATATATTTATTTTGAAAATTAATAAACTCACATGTAATTATGATAAAAAAATTAAAAGTGTGAGGGTATTTTACCTACATTTAAACCACTAATAAATATAATCTATTTGTTGTTCTTATAACTATTAATATTAAAATTGTAACTTCAATTGTCGATGACAGGTTATTTACCTTGAGAGATGGGCTAAGCTTCCCTGCAAGTGCCTGTAACAGAGTGGTTTTCCCACAGCCTGGAGGACCAAGCAATAGAGTCATCCTGCATGAAAAGGGAGTTCATGAAAGATTATCAACTAATTGATTTGGTCATTAGTATAAGCTACTATCCCTTTTTTCAATGGAAAGTTAAATAAACTCAGATTTCACAATAAACTGATAACAAGCTTTTGTGGTGGACCTTGAAGGCTTGATGATGCCACTGACATCTTTGAGAATTTTTATCTTGGTTGCATGAGACTTGCATTTGGTAACTTTTGTCACAGCCTGTTCAACAGCAAATATTTTTTCACTTTCTGAGCTTTGCATAATCATTTTAACATTTAGGGAATAAACATATTAATTTGAGGTTTTTTTTTTTAAAAAAATTCTAAATAGGAAATTGCAACTTCTATGCATTAATGGAAAAGGAAAAACCATATCAAATAATTGCTGAGCTGACAATTGCAGTGTTACTTCTAAATAATTACTGCTATGGATAGAACATTTCTCATTTGCCTAAAGGAAAATTTTCTTATCATTGATTTAGAGAATTATCCCTATCTCAAAGTTTCATTCTGGGCCACATAGAAATATCTGCAAGCTTATTTGGCATTCAGAATCATGTTACAAACTTACAGAAAACGTGCTTTTAATGGTGTTCCAAAGTGTAGGTAGGGGCTTTCCATGAACTACTTCACATTCTGCTTCCACACACAGATTCTCGTATCTCACTTCAATGGTTGGCAATTTCAAACCCACTCTGATAGCAAGCATAACTTTCCATTAACAATTATCCCAATCACAGACACAAAAAGAAAAAAAAAAAAAGCATAACTTTCCATCAGTTTGAGTTACCAAATCTTCGTCAATACATTTTTATGTGCACTGTTGAAAATGTGCTTAGAGTAAAAAAAAAAAAAGAAAGGTTAAGTTTCTTGCCTGTCTATTCTTTCTTTTAGTTTCTTCAAAAGCTGGAGATTATCCTCCTCAATCTTTGTTATCAGTTTCTCAATAAAAACGCGGCGTTCCAG
This sequence comes from Theobroma grandiflorum, assembly GCA_036013995.1. Lineage (NCBI taxonomy): Eukaryota > Viridiplantae > Streptophyta > Magnoliopsida > Malvales > Malvaceae > Theobroma > Theobroma grandiflorum. The sequence goes on from CP142130.1 coordinate 5,747,521, forward strand.
TGCTCCAAGCTCCGTAACGTCTATCCTCTCCATCTTCCTTCTGCCCTGATCTTCTTTCCCATCATTTAACAACTTGTGATCAAACAATGACGTTCTTAGCCGCTCGAAAGTTGGCAGTCTCTCAATTGCAGCCCACTGCAACTCTACTTCATCGTCGTCTTTCTCTTTAAACGACACCGCATCTGAAGTAGTACTCCTGAAGCTTGAAGCAAGGTGACGGAAAGAGTATCTTAAGCTTCTGCCTGTCTCATCAGCTTCATCTTCCCCTAGCGCACGAGCCATCTGTAGTCTTTTGCTGTCAAGATGGATCCAAATTAAATTTTTGGTGCATGTCTCTTCTAAATGCATAACGGGAAACTTATAGATCTTTACTCGATTCACTCCGTTGCGTTGAGTCTTTTTTAATCCCCATGTTCTGGGTCAACGAATGCAAACCTAGTGCAGGCAGTAACTGTTTAGATGGGTATGAAAAGCAATATTATTGATCATTACTCGATTTAGTTTACAAGAGTCAAATGTATGATCTGCTTTGATTTCTATTAGATGTACCGGAGACATATGCATGTTCATATATTTCATGCCAGGCTTGGAGTAATCTGTTTATGATCACACCCTCTGATTGGAGAAAACTGTCCTCTTATTTATTTGTTAATATATTTTGTTCAACATGTGACTTAATCACGAATAATAAAATGCAAACTTAAGAAAAGAAACCATTCCAGAATCTGCAGGTTGTCAATTGACGAAGCAAAAGTTTTATTTTTAGACTAACTAGCAAAACTTGGGGAAAAGCGATGGAGATCTCAATAATTGGTAATTTTCCTATGTATCTTGTTGTATTTATAATACAGGTGCCAGCCTATCCATGGACGTCTTCTGGTCTTTCTTTATTAGAGGCCACCAAAATAATTTTCTTGAAGACTGATAATGCGAAAACCCAAGAACACAGAGTATTTCTCTGAACAGAACGAACACAGAGCTTTCTATCTTTTTCTATCTTCAAGGGCATAACCATATCTCGCCAGGAATTGGTCTAGAATTGATCAACAAACGGGATGGGCTACGCAATCAGATTTCAGTTTGACATCAGTAAATTATAAGGGGTGAAGTTCAACTATATTTCCGGCGGCATTGACATTTGATAGGTTAATGACTTGCTAATGCAGCATGATTAACTTGTTTAGCTTTGGGGATTGAAGCAGTGAGACAACCCAGGTACACTTTTTTCAGAGATGCGAAAATCAAGTGCATTACATTATTGTTAAAATTTCAATTGTTATTCATGCTTCGACTTCTTAAGCAAGTCTTTTGGCCACCGATAATTTAAATCAATAGTTTCTTCATTTTCCACGAGGAATTGGAATTTGGATGATTTTATCTGCTAAAGTAGTGACGATTGCCATGTGTACGCATTACAAAATTCGTTTATTGGGAAGTTCTACGATGGGGAAACTTTAAATATAAATAAGAAAGATCTCTTCCTAGTCAGACCAGATCGGATTGTCGGAAAAGAACATCTCTTGAGGTCTGTCTATTTCTCAGTCAGATCTCCCTTCTGTATCTACAGGGTTTTCTTGCTTGAATGAATGCACGTAACTTAAAAAAAAAAAAAATCAACAGAATCTTAAAGATTTATTGAAGGCAATGTAGACTGTATTAATGGCATATTTAGTTTGTGAAATGAAATAGAAGAATTATTATGTGAAAATAAAATAATAATTACGTAGTTGAGTTGATGGAATGAAATAGTGTAGGAATTATTATTATAATTTATTTTAATGTTTGATTGGTAAAAATAATTTTAAAATAACGAAAGAATAATTGATAAAATGATAAAATTATCTTTTATTGTAATATTTGATTTATTTTTTATCAAAATACAAAAATATAATAAAATATTTATACCAAAAACTTAAATTACCCTTCAGTATATTTTAATCACATATTTATATTCAAAAACAAAATTATTGTTGATTATATTTTAATAAAAATTTCATAAGAGTACAAAATCATAAGGCATTGTGACCTAAAAGGCTTAAAACGACATACTTTAAATATTCACTTTTTATTTTCTTCAAAATAATAAAATTTCAAAACAACACCTTATTATTTTCTTCAAAATAAAAAGGCACAAAAATAAAAAATTTTGCTACCAAAATCCCAAAAAAACAAACTATAAAAATAATTTGTAAAATACCCAACAAATAATCTCACTACAAAAAAGAGATCAAAGTGACAATCGGAAAAGAATTTCACACCAAGGGCAGTGAAGAACGAAGCAAGAAAGGTGGTGGCAGCAGCAGAAAAGTGAGAGAAAGAGATGGATGAGGAAGAGAGGGGAGAAAAAGGGAAAAAAAAAAATTTATATAGCGGTAAGATTGTAATTATTTACATTAAGCAGGGACATTTTTATCCAATGATATTTTTATTTTATTCCATCAGCTATGAAATGGCTAATAACGGGGAAGAGAGGGGAATGGCTAAACTTTTTTAAATCAAACAAAAAAAGAATGAAAAGAATAAAGAGAGAATGACTTAGCTATGCCCTCGTACGTGTCATAAGTAATAAAATAATTCTCTTGTTTTTACATTCACCAAAGGAATGTGAAAATAAATTGAGGGGTTTTTTTTTTTTCAATTAAAATGTGAGTAGCAATTAGTTTTGGAAAATGTTAAAAAATGTTCAGAGAGACCGTTTAAAATGCTATTTTAAAATCTACTTTGTATTTCCTTGTTGAAAATTTTCAATTTTGTATAATAGTAATTGAGATATGTGTATTTTTTAAAAATATCGAAATTTAATTCAATTTTATGTGACTTTCAACTTTAAAATATGCTTTTCATTGAACTTAAATCAACCTCAAAACTAGTAAAATCAATTGAAAAAACAAAAATTCTTGAAGCAACGAAAATAAGAGAGAGAGAAAAAATTTCTAATACCCCACTTTTTTGAGTTATCTTATTATAATCGTAATTAGACCTCAAAAGGACTTTTTGGTAAATATGATAGTTATATGTTTTTTTAGGTTTATTTTTATATCAATGGACATAAAAATAAGTCAATTAAAAGAAGTTAACCCTAGAGAAGAAAAAGAAAAGTAAAGAAGGGATAAATTTGTTTAAGAAAGTATTGCTTAAGGTATGATTAACTTTCAATTTATAAATAATTTGTATTTGATTTAGTTTGGTACAGAAATCCTAACTTTATTTTATGTTTTTTCAATTTTGGTCCAAAATCAATATCCTTTCGATAAAAATCCATTTTTAAGAATTTAAAAGATTCAACTTTGAAGAACTCCACATTCTAGTAGTAATTTTTTGGATTGATTTTTTAAGGGTTTTGGTTGTATGAACTGTGTTCTTCATTTTTATTTCAATGGTTCACGGCTTTCTGTATCAAGACAATTGAAGGTTCAAAGTAGTTTAGTTGAAACTAAAATTCAGAAATTGTAAATATTTCAATGATGATATTGAAAATTTTAACCTTTGAAAGTTGTGTTTCCAATAATCGTTGTTAGTGAAATGAATTTGGTTATTAAAGTAGGCTACGGTTGAATTTGGTTCTAAATACACCTCTAATTTCAACTTAAATGTCAAATGACCATAAAAATTTGAAATTTTTAAAATTTATAAAAATTCATTTTTAATTATTTTTTAAATTATTTTTGACAGGTTGAGCCTCCAATCTGCTGGGCCAATTTACTAGCCTGTTGGGCCGTTGGTTTGCTGACATGCCTGGGCTACTAACGTGCTTCGGTTGCTGGTATTTTTTTATCCATACACTCTAATCTTGACATATGTATTTATCACTAATGCAGCAATACCACATAAGAGTCTTCATTAATGCTTTAATTATTTATTCGATTAACAGAAATTAATTAGTCTCATTGATGCCAAGGTATTCTCTTTAGCAAGTTTAGCAAAATTTAGTAATTATTATGTAATTTTTGTAACCTCTTCTTAAAATTTTGGGTATGATTTAAATTAAATTAAATTAAACCCAAAACAAACCACTATAAGTATACTCCAATAACAATTAGTCACTCATTAACAGCAAAATGACATAGGGCAAAAGTAGCCTAGTTCAACAGTGTGTCACTAGCTTTAAAAGGGTAAAAGAAAGTAGAAAAGCCTAATAGTGTAGAACAAGGATTGCTATGTAAATCTCAATGAGGCAACTTTTAAGAACATAGAGTAGATAATAAATTTCAAGGTAAGTTTACAGAAGATGCATGACAATTCAGAGGCTAGCGTGTGTTTACCTCTTCTGAAAGTTTAGCTTAGCCATAAAATATGTAAAAACAGAGGCAAAGAAAAGTGGGTAAGCAATTAGTAAAATAGCTGTGATGGATAAATCGTGATGTTTGAAGCCATAGCGGCCCTCTAAGAAGGCGCTGATAGTTTTGCGCTCCCCAAATGCTATGATTTCCTGCTTTATATCTCCATATTGTGAAGTGAGGAGACCTCTCAATGTCCAAGAACTTGGGGCAATCCAATAGCACCAAACCCACCATTTAGGTAATTGCTGCAAGAGTCAAATGCAGCATATCTGAGTAATGCTGAATTGAACTTCATTTGGTATGAAAAGAGAGAACATCTAATGCAAACTTTCTAGATTAATTTAGATGTCAAAGAGACTGAATCAAATGAGAACTTGCTTTATTTTAATTGGAATGTTCTGTTTTTATGTCTCGAGCATTTCAATGGCATTCTAGTATTAAAAACAGAAACCCAGTAAACAAAAATTCCAAAGTTTCAGTAGAAAAGGAAAAGAATGGAAGATTTCTACTAAATTGCATATCACAATGCAGCACTAAAAAGATTGGTTTAGTAAATTCAAGATGAACCACTTGTTTTTTCCTCTATTATGCAGGCCTAGCCAACTGATGAGCTTTAATCAGAAAAAAATGTTTAGACTTGTAGTTTAATTTTGGTTAACAAGAAATGATATAGAGTAGGCTTACAGGTCCTGGTATGAGAAAACCAGAGAACAAATTCAGCACCGTGACAGAGTAACTAGCACAGATTGAGGCCGCTTGGTAAGTTGGAGTCAAAGAAACAATCACCATGCCTAAATATTTGTAGTTGAGCATTGTGCAAAAAATGGCATAGAAGTACCAAAATACTTTGTAAGCTGATCCGTACAAGTTGACTGCCGGATATGTAATTATCAAGAACAATGCTGCTTCAAGGAAGATATACGGAATTTCAATTATCACCTGAAATCACACAAGTGCAAGTTTATCTTAAGATCTCCTGTTGGCCACTGCAAATGTTAAGAAATATGCTGTGGGAATTTTTTTGGACCTGTGCTAATGAATATGCCTTGGACGAGTACATTCCAGCAAACCTTTCTCGGTACACAATAATCCGCTGAGAAGTTATGACTGGAAGAATTGATACACAGTTGCTTACTCCGGTGCTTATCATGAAGACATACATTGATCCCATTATGTTGAACAAATCCTGTTCATTATCTCTTCAGAAAAAGGATCATGATTTCAGCATGTTAGATGATAAATTTATGTTTAAAGCTATAACTGCAGATTTTTTGGGTAGACTGAACTTTGTGTATGCTTATTTTGAATGAGTTCAAAGACTAAAAGACTCGAAAAGGAATTCAGCCAGGGTAACAGTGCTTTTGGTTGTTGGGAAATTTTACTAAAGGGAAAAAAATTTTGAGAAAGCAGCTTACATTTTCTGCCCTTTCTGCCAAAGAAGCGCTCCATATAAGAAAGAAGATGCAGTAGTGAACATCAGGCGCCCCAAGTTATATGCGGGGTTTCTCCAATAGGACAGATGTTGCTTCCAGAGGCATGCCTTGAATTGCTCCCATCCATTTTGTGGGAAGCGTGTAGAAAAACGTAGTTCCTTTGAGCTCTCCGCTGGAATATTCAGCTCTTTGACTAGTTCCTTGCTTCTCCTACACATAAAACAACATAATTATGTAGCAGAATTATGTTAAATCTATTCTTCCTAAGCTTTATCTTTCTTCATTTTATCTTGAGGTGTGACTGTATGAGCAAAGGTCCTCAATATATCAATTGAAGTCAAACTTCAGGATCTTAACAGTGCTTTCTGACTTATCATGGTGAACGTACTGGTACAGATGAGATTCTTTGTAGAGATGGGCAAAATCCACTCCAAGTTGAGCTTCAGCAGAAGGATTTGTGACCTCCAACATCCACGTTGCTGGATTGTAATTTTCTTTTATTTTCGGCACCCCTGGTATTCCCTGCTTGAAGTGTTTTAAATTATTATACTTTCTAATTCACTAGGCTGGTGGATGAGTCCATATGATGTTACTTTGCCTTACCTCAAAGTATTGAATTAGCTTACTAGAGTGCAGACCAAGCTCTCCAGAATATATTATATGCCCGCCTCTTTTCATCAAAAAAACCTGCAGGTTGCATTTATGATATGTGAAACAGAATAAACATGGCAGGATCAATGATATTTAATGAATCAGCCTGTGCTATGAAAGATGGCACCTAATAATAAGTACATTGTTGAATAGCAAGCACGGTGAGTGCACTTTTTTACAAGAAATTAACAAATATTTAACGTTTATGAACGCGTCATTTTGTCACCTCATCGAATGCCTCAAATATGTCGATGCTTGGCTGATGAATGGTGCAGACGATTGTCCTCCTAGTACTAACTACATTCTTCACCACTCGCATGACAATAGCAGCTGCTCTGGCATCTAAACCAGAGGTGGGTTCGTCCATAAATATTATTGATGGATTAGAAACAAGCTCTACTGCTATTGTCAGCCGTTTGCGCTGCTCTGACGATATACCACTGACACCAGGGACACCAACTAACGCATCTTTGATTTCATCAAGCTCAATCATTTGAAGAACCTCTGCCACAAATTCCTGTTAAATACGTGAACCAAGTAAGACTTTCCATACTTATACTTCCATGGTAACAAGGCAATTTTACCATGTAATATGGCCAAATGTTTGATGTCAAAAACCAGATTGGCATATGGGCGTTGCATAAGGTTTGAACACATCTTACCAATCCTTTATGCTTATCAACCTCTGCTGGTAAGCGTAACCAAGCCGAGTACATCACTGATTCCCCTACTGTAATCTGCGGAGAGTGTATATCAGTTTGCTCGCAGTACCCAGATATTCTGGCATATGCCTCTTGGACTTTGGGGTATCCTCCAATTCTTATATCCCCTTCAATATGGCCAGCAGTTTTTCTTCCAGATAGAACATCCATCAGTGTTGTCTTGCCAGCTCCACTGGCACCCATCAAAGCTGTTAGAACTCCAGGCCTAAATGCGCCAGTAATATCTTGAAGAAGATGTAGTTTCTTCTGTGGGAACCCTTGCTCTCTCAGTTTCTGAGAAAACAGAGAGAAGATACTAGAAAAATTAGCTAATCATCTTCAAAATACTAAGGGGTTTGTTGATAAATATAGTATGGTTACCTTGGGGGTATCAACAAAGTATTGCACGTTTTCAAATGATAGTGTTACGGGCTCAAAAGGTAGAACCGTCCTTGTAACTCCTGTTATTGCAATATCTTTCAAAGAATCAGCACCAGGCAGTTGTGTTTCCTGTATGGAATTGCTCAAATCTTCTTTTCCCTTTAGATAAGAGAACCTTTCATGAGAAACAATAGCCCGAGATCTCCCTGGAGCTGTGCAAAATTTCATCTTGTCAACGAACAAAGCTTAGTACCAAAATGATTAATTTTTAAATTAAGTTTTCGATTCTTTTATAATATTCTTCTTCTATCTGCGTAGAGTAAAACTTACGCTTTAAATAACTAAGGGCTAAGGTGAATCCAATGTTAATAAGAATCCACATTCCTATCAAAGCTCCAACTGATATCCAGTAGAAGTATTCACCGAAGTTCAGTCCACGACTTCTTAGAACCTGATACCTTAAAGTCTCATTTGAAGATGAAACCTGAAAGCGGCATTGACCAGCAAACATGGACTGTAATAAGTACGGATGTCCTGATCTTCAATTAATTTCATCAACAACCATTGGTAATTTTCCTTTTTACCTTTTGCCACCTTGGAGCCAGAAATTCATTGATGGAGATTCCTATTTCTGTATATGTGAGTGGGGAAATCCAAAAGCCCCATTTTATCCAAGCCGGCATTGATGCTGCATTAATTGAGGAAAGGTCTGTTATATTGACATGAATACTTTGCATTTTCTGAATTTTAAAATTTCTTCTTATTACTAAGATTGACCTTACGTTGGGGTATTATGAAGCCACTGAACAATGCTACCACCAGCACGGTGAATTGACCAAAAATTGCCGCAACAGGTGGTTTTTTAGCTACCGCAGCGATCAAACGGAAAAGCGAGATTGCCACTTGATGAAGAAGGAAAAAGAGGAAAAGTTGACGGAGAAACCTGACAGTAACATTGGGACTTAGGTAAGATTAAATTTGTTTTTAAATAATAAAAAATGTCTTTAGAAAACTAACCTTTTTGGTTCTGGACTGTAGCCAATGATATAATATACAAGAGATGTCCAGAGAAGAGCATCCACGAATGAAAATGGAATCTTTAGAACAGCTGAAGGAATTGAATAAGCCCATGCAGGATAGAAATACAGATCTCTTTGTTTGTAGAATAGGACAAGTCTTGAAGCAGTAAATGCCAACTCTGCAATTCCATTGGTCATAAGTCTCAAAAGACCATAAAATAAAGAACCCATGTATTGGCTTGCATGGAGCTCATCGATTTTCATCCGAGTGCGAATGAACACTGTCGCAGTTATCAGTGCCAAAAAAACAAGCTACAAGAAGAAAACACCCAAGGTATGTAAGAGTATATATGTTGATTTGCCTTCTCGATATTGATTCATAATATTACTACCCTTGATTAATTTTTTTTTTAAAGTTAACCTTGATTAATTAATTGTTACCTGTGCTGATTTAAACACATAAAAAAATGAGTTTCGCTTCATGAGAAGCCATTCTCTAGCCAAGCATGCTTTGAATAATTCCCATTTTCCCAGTGAATAGATACTAAATGACAAAGCATTTTTGTGATTCTCAACTTTGTTGAAAGTTGTGCAAAGTTCTTCCTTTAGCTTCTGTCCTGCATGAAACTCCTTGAATGCAGCTATGAATTGATCAGTAGAAACATAACTTTGAGGTCGGTCCATATGATGCCAGTACTGTGCTTGATCCTTTTTGGAGACCACCTATTTAGATAAATCAACTTCAATGCAATGTTTCAAGAATTCAAGGCAAGTAGTACAAGCGAGCTACATAGTTTGAGTGCGGATACATACTTCTTGGAGGAAGTCAGCGAGGCCTTTCCGCTGTGGGCACCTAAAGCCGCAGTGTTCAAAAAACTCTTGAACATTACTCCTAGGTCCATGGTATACAATCTTTCCTTCCGCCATTAAGATAATGTCATCAAAGAGATCAAAGGCCTCCGGGGCTGGTTGAAGAAGTGAAATTAAAATTGTGGCCCCTGTTATGTGGGTCAATTGCTGTAGACAGGTAACAATTTGAAAGGTGGTGGAGCTGTCCAAGCCTGTTGATATTTCATCCATAAAAAGAGCTTTGGTTGGACCAATCATCATTTCCCCTGTTAGCGGTTAGCATTAAGAACTTAGTGCAATGAATTAATTCTCTAACTCACTGGAAGTTGGGCTGATCACATTTTATTCCATTGGTTTACATCACTAGCAGTCTAGCAAGGTGGTAAAATTACAAAACCTGTTGTCAGCCTTCTCTTTTCACCGCCAGAGATTCCTCTTTTCATTGCATCTCCCACAATTGTATCAGCACAATTGTCCAGTCCTAGGATCTGAATAATCACAAAAAGGTAACAAAAACGTTAGATAAGGCTATGAGCTACAGGATTTGGATCCTCAGATGGAAGTCAAAATGAAGTGGATCCAAATATATGAGTACACTTTTTTTTTCTTTAATCGAGCGAATCACCTTTAATATATAGTCTGTTTGGAGTGTTCTCTTTAACCCTTCTACTGAAATTGCCTGCGCCAAAGATTATTCTCAAAGAAATACTGCAGGAAAATGAAATGCTGGAAGCTACTAGTCCTCTTTTAACATGATAGATAACCAACATTTCTGGCAAAACTGATTACCTTCATGTAAGTGTCTATATCCGGTTCAGGGATAATGCCACGTAGCTTCTCCCGCCTACTGACTTCTTTCAAAATATCTTCATTGACAGACAACTTCAAGGATCAATACAATGCTAGGAAAGTATGATTGTTAGCATAAGATGGAGAACAATATCTACCCGCTCTGCCTCCAATGCCCTGACAACGTGCTGAGAAGTCTAGGGTCTCTCTTACAGTCATTTCCGAAATATGCAAGTCATATTGACTTATATAAGCTAACGTTTTCTGAGTAACAAACTCTGTGAGCTTGTAACCGTTATAAGAGATTTCCCCTGTGACCTGAAGTTAAAATTTTACAAATAGATTGATTAGTGGTATGTTATTTGATTAATTAAGGTATAATATATTTTTTTTACGAGAAAATATTATTATTTTTTAAATTTTAATCGAAATTACACGAAAATTCATAACTTTTCAAAATAGATACTTTATCCAAAAAAAAATTTTTTATTAGACATATAGATCTAATTATTAGTCAACAGTTAGCATTTTCGTTAACTTGACGTTGCAAGAGTAAAAAGATAATTTTATTTTTAATTAATTTTTATAATTATTATTATATAATAATTATTATTATTTATTTCTTATTAATTAAAAAAAAGCCTCTCCAATATGGGAAGCAACGGTGCTCAGCTCATGCTCCTCTTTCTTGGGGAGCTGGGGAGCACCGATCGTGCTCCTTTCTTTTTTTTATTTTTTAAAAAATATAATAATAAATTTTTAAATTAATAAAGAAAGAAAGAGTATTTTAGTTTTTTCACAATTTCTGTTAACAGTGTATGCACTTTTGCGTCGGAGTGTCTATTTTAAAAATTAATGAACTTATGTGTAATATAATTATGATTAAAAATTAAGTGTATCTGAATATTTATCTTTTTTTTATGTTTGAAATTTGTTGAAATTTGAAGATCAATTTGAAGATTTTCCTTCTGGCACCTTTTATCCATTTTGACTTATTTTTTGTAAAGTGAAAAGCAAGTGACAGGCATGAAAAACTTGTAGTTGTACCTATAGCAGACCTAATATTGTGATATGTTGGTTCTTTTTTGTAATAGCCTTGCGACTTCAGTACTAGTTTATTTAAGATGATTGGCTTGTGAAAAACTAAAAAAATTCTCAAGTGGTATTCCTGGTTATAAGTATTTTATGTATTATGTGTTTATGTAGAATGAAGTTTCCTTCTTTTGTACTTTCACTCTATTATTGTCTTTGCTTCATTCTATCTTCTCTTTTGTTATCTCACAAAAAACTCCAACTAACTCTATGATACGAAGTCATATGTTTCTTCTGTTCAAAGCTACAGTTTAAAATTGAGAGTAGTGGTGAATATTTAAAGCAGATCATACACAGTTTAAAAGTGTTAGTAGTATGAAGATAACCTCGAGAGATGGGTCAAGCCTCCCTGCAAGTGCCTTTAACAAAGTAGTTTTTCCACAGCCTGGAGGGCCAAGCAACAGGGTCATCCTGCATTTTAATTGAGTGTATGAATTATGTTCAGCAAATTGATTTGGTATAAGCTATTGCTATTTAATTCAAAAGAAAAAATAGCTTAAACTTGATAGGTTCTATTAGATGATGTCAAGCTGCAGCTTGTACCTGGAAGGCTTGATGATGCCGCTGACATCTTTGAGAATTTTTATTTTGTTTGGTTTAGACATGCATCTACTAACGTTTGTCATAGCCTGCTCAACATGAGACATCTCCTTCACTTATTATCGACTTTATGACGTTCATGGCATTAATTGATTAGCTTGGTTTTCTTTTTACCTTTTCTGAAACTCAATTATACAAAAAAAGTAGTGGAATGTAGTATCAGGAGAAGTCTTTGCAGTGTAGTAAGTTACACATTGATATTCGAAAGCAGTATTTATACGTTAAAATTTATATAATTTTTTTTTATATATATTTTCTTAGAATGAACTAGTGTCAACCTTGATTCGTATGATTGATTCATGCAAATTTTCCCGTGTGCCAAACTGAAATACTTGCATGAGGAGAAGAAAATTGGTTGAATGTTAAACACTTACAGAGAATGTGTTTCTAATGGTGTTCCAAAGATTAGGGAGGGACTCTCCGTGAACTACTTCACATTCTGCTTCGACAGACAAATTCTTGAATCTCACTTCTACAGTTGGCAATTCCAACCCCACCCTGATTCCAAACATCAATTTCAGTCAGACCTCTAAATGCCAAATGTAAATGTTTGCCATTGGCCCATGTTACCATGCAAGTTCATAATGAAAGAAAGGACAAGATTGTTGCTTTTGCCTGGCTATTCTTTCTTTTTGTTTCTTTAACAGCCTGAGATTGTCGTCTTCGATTATGGTTATCAGTTTGTCGATAAAGACACGGCGTTCCGATAATCCAAGCTTAGTAACGTCAATTACCCTGTTGCCCTCCTCTCCTTTGCCATCATCTATCAACTTGTTATCGAACATCGATGTTCTAATCCGCTGGAAAGTGGGTAATCTTTCAATTGCAGCCCACTGCAGCTCCACTTCATCATCGTTCTCTGCATCTGAAGCAGTTCTGAAGCTTGAAGAAAGGTGATCTTGCAAAGACGACGTCACGCTTCTTCCCAGCTCTGCTAGTTCCACGCCGTCTTTCCGAATGGCATTCGTCATGTTTTGTCCGACCCTGTTAAGAAGGCTGCCAAGTTAGTGAAGAATTGTTAAAGAGAGATATAGCAACAACTAAATTTGATTCTGTCAGTTTGAGTGCTTTGTCGTCTGGTTTTGGTCAAACGAAGATCATGCTTTGTTGTGTTTTCCGTTGAAAGGGAATCTAACCATTAAGCCTCTTGCAATATATAAAGACTCAAGTAATTGGATTTTGTAGGAAGCAAGAGCACGGTTGCCATGTAAACTCTATTTTTGTAGGTTTTTTTGAGTGTTTAACTTTTATAAATGCAATTAATGGCCAAAATTAAGTTTTAGAAATGCAATTATTAATGTACAATAACAATTAATTATGTACCAGCCTAATTTTGGATAAAATACAAAAAGATCTTTGAAACATTTCAAAATGACACTTTGATCCTCTTATTTCAAAGTATATTTTTGTTCTCTTGATTGTTGATACCATTAGTCCATAATTAAAAAAATTAGACTTAATACTAAATAAATATTTTAAGAAATAGATATCTTTTATATTAATTTTTAATTTAAACATATTCTCTTTTTTAAAAAATCTATTCCTTATTCCCCTCAAAACTTTAATAAAAAAAAAACCCTAAAAAATTTTTTATTTGAAGGCTTGAAAATTTGAAGTTGTATCTGCTTTGAAAATCACAAACTTCTTTATTAAAGTAAAGCTTATTTTCATCAAACTCTTTATTTCTCTAATAATTTGAGATTTTTTTATTGAAAAGAATGTATTAAAAAAATAATCTTTTGTTCAATAATAAATATTTTAAATTTGATGGTATCGATTCAAGAGATTAATTTCTTACTTGTGATTACTAATTTTGTTGAAAAATTTTTATCCAAAATTTGTTCTTTGAGATTAAGGTTTAGGGTGACGTAAAACAATTTTAACTTCATTACTATATATATTAAAAGTTTTAAGTTTTTTTTTTCTTTTCTATCAAACATTCACAAACCCCGTTTTTAAATTTTATTAAGTTTTAAGTTTTTTTCTTCTTTGTCAAATATTGAGTTTTATTAAATATTATAGAGAATTTATTAAATTTTGAGGGGGAACATAAGTAGATTTTTTTAAGAGGGCATTTGTGTCCTAAAATATTTATGTAGTATTAGATATAATTTTTTAACTGTTGACTAACGGTGTTAATAGTCAAAGAATCAAAAACATTATTTTGAAATAAAAAGGACTAAAGTGTTTGAAGGGTTTTTTGAATTTTACGTAGTTAATTTTAGTATTTACAAAAGTAGTATTATAAAAAATTAAGTTTAATGAGATTTTAATGACATCACTCCCAAATTACAATCTTGACATAATATCCAAAAAAAATCCCTAAATTATTCATAAAAATTTGAATAAGTCTTTATATTTTTATTGTGTTTAATTAAATTTTTGTAATTTTATTTTAAGGCAAATAAGCTCTGATTTTTTTATTTTGAATTAAATAAGCTCTTATAACTAATAATTAACTTAATCAAAATGTCATTTATCATTTGATGTCGTATAGCGCTGACGTGACATATTAACATATTATAATTGATGATGATATGATATACTGATATATCATAATTGATGATTACGTAACATGTTAATTTGGCTTAATAGTTTGATTATGTGGTATTTTTCACCCACCACATCAACACCATATTAATGTTATATGAATATAAAATAACAAATGATATTTTGATTAATAGTAATTAGTCAATCATTAGTCATAAGGGCTTATTTGACTCAAAATAAAAATATAAAATTTTGATTAAATGTAGTAAAAAAATAAAGACGTATTTGAGTATGATGCCTACAATGTTTTACTTTACCTAAAGTTTGCACTTTTGCTAAGCATGTTTAATTCTGTTACAAATTTATTATAAGTTTATATTTGATATATTATTAGTTTATAAATTTTATATACTATCAATGAATCAAATGTTACATGTCGTTAATAAATAAATTTAAAATATAAAAATTCTCAAAAATATATATTCATAATTGTAAAAATACTTATTTTGAATGATTTTTAAATTTTTTTCTGTTACAAATTTATAAAATAATACTCTATAATTAAGTAATAATATATAAATACTATACATAACACTACATCAAATATTAACTCATTTATTATATCAAAGATATACTAAGCTTAATGAGTTTTTGTAACGATGTTAAGTTTGGACAAGAGGTGATACTAATGTACTAAATATTTATTATTTATTAACTTATCTTTAGTCTGAATTCAGAATTAGGTTTTTTTATCTAATTAAGTCATTGAAAAATTATTGAGATAAAAAATCTATTATCTCCTTCAAGTTAATAAAAAAAAGGATTATTTGTAAGTAAATGGGGGTATGAGTGTCTTAAACATATTATAGGTATTAATCCTTCGCCCTTGCGTTCTAGTCTAGTCAACTTTGCTCTTAGGTCCATTAATGGCCAATGGTAGCCTAAGAGATCTCATAACGTGTGCTTTTGCACGATGCTAAATGACAACTTAAAAACCTGGAAGCCAAGGCAGTAGGCAGTAGGCAGTAGACAGATTGGTTTCAAGCAGTAGGATTCCTTACCCACCTAACCTATTTATGTAGGCGTCCCATCCAACAAAGTCCAAGTACCAACCGTATTCAACGCCATACTCTATGCATTGCGATTTCACTTTATTTATAGGGATCTTTTAAAAAATAATCCTAAGATGTTTTTAAAAATAATTTTTTTATAATTTTAATTATTTTTAATCAAATTAAATAAAAATACCGTTAATGAAATTACACACTATGATGTTACACGACATGTATAAAAACATGTAACATGTCATGTATAAAAATATGTGACAAGCCATGGTTAAGTTATTACACTCCATATACAAAAAGCTGTGACAAGCTATGTACAAAAACCTATGACACGTTATGTACAAAATATGTAACAAGCCATGATTAGGTTGTTACACGTCATGTACAAAAATATGTGACAAGCCATGGTTATGTTGTTACACGTCATGTACAAAAATCTGTAATAAGTCATGTATAAAAACTTGTGACACGCCATGTACAAAAATATGCGACAAGCCATGGTTAGGTTGTTACACATCATGTACAAAAATCTGTGATAAACCATGATTAGGTTGTTGCATGTCATGTACAAAAATCTGTGACAAGCTGTGAACAAAAACCTATGACACGCCATGTACAAAATATGTGACAAGCCATGGTTAGGTTGTTACACGCCATGTACAAAAACCTGTGACACGTTATGTACAAAAACATGTGACACACCATGTACAAAAACCTGTGACACGCCATGTACAAAAATATGTGACAAGCCATAGTTATTTTGTTACACGCCATGTACAAAAATCTGTGATAAGCCATGTATAAAAACTTATGACACGCCATGTACAAAAATATGCGACAAGCCATTGTTAGGTTGTTACACGTCATGGTTAGGTTGTTACACGTCATGTACAAAAATCTGTGACAAGTCATGGTTAGGTTGTTGCACGCCATGTACAAAAATCTGTGACATGCTATGTACAAAAATCTGTGACAAGTTATGTACAAAAACCTATGACACGCCATGTACAAAATATGTGACAAGCCATGGTTAGGTTGTTACACGCCATGTACAAAAACCTGTGACACGTTATGTACAAAAACATGTGACACACCATGTACAAAAACCTGTGACACGTCATGTACAAAAATATGTGACAAGCCATGGTTATGTTATTACACGCTATGTACAAAAATCTATGACAAACCATGTACAAAAACTTGTGACACACCATGTACAAAAATATGTGACAAGCTATGGTTAGGTTGTTACACGCCATGTTGAAAAAAATACTGTTGTTACATGTCATGGTAAAATTGTTACACACCATGGTTAGGTTGTTACATGCCATGGTTAGGTTGTTATACGCCATGTTAAAAAAAATACTATTGTTACACTCCATGATTAGGTTGTTACACGTCATGTTGAAAAAAATTGTTGTTATACAACATATTCAAGAACATTTTGTTACTTACGAATAAAAACTTCAAATCTTCTCAACTATTTTTATTTTTTTTTTGTTTTTCTTTGACAATTTGGTACCGATTAAAGTGTTTTCAACATGTTTTCATAAATCAAAATACAATTTTTTTATCTAAAACACCTACTTTGACTAAAATTTTTAAAAAAAATCTTTAAAAACCTAGATTTATAAATTTCAAAAATTTGAATTTATTAGTGTCTAGGTCCCAAATTGATTCAATTAAAAGCTATTTCATACATCTGTGATTATTTCTACCATTTTTATTTTATCCAAAATACTTAAAAATCGAATTTTTCAAATACCCACCCACCCAAGCATGTCAAAACCATTACTTGGTGTCTTTGAAAGCGCAAGAAAAAGAAATCTGAAAACGCCAGAGAGAGAAATCGAAAGCATAGCAGACGAATGTCGAAGAGAGAAATCGATAAAATATGAGAGAGCGGGATAGTGAGAGAGAAATTTGACTAAATTTAGTTAAAGAGTGTTTTTGTCAAGTCATGGTAAAATATGACTAAAAACAGTTAAACTTATTTGAATGGTTATTTTTAAAATATCTTTATTAAGAAAAGTCATTCATCACAATTTCTTCTTATTTATACGTTTAGTTTGCTGAATAAAAAAAATAAAATAAAATAAAAATAATATTATCTAATTTGATTGACGAAATGAAATAGAGTAGATAAAAATAATTTTAAAATAATAAAAAGATAATAATTCTCTTTATTATAGTATATAATTATTCATTTTATTTTTTTTATTTTTTAAATATTAACAATTTATAATTTATTTTAAATATGAATATTTTATTTATAATTTAAATATTAGTAAGATTAAAATATTAATAATTTAAATTAATTTTTAAATTTAAAAAATTTATAATATATAACTAAAAACTTAAACTCTTTATTATAATAAGATTTATTTTCATCAAAAACAAAAATAATCTTTATATAATATAGTAAAATTTATACCAAAAAGACAAAATTAAAAAAAATTTCTTTTTTAATCATTTAATTTTTATTTTTATTAAAAATTTAAAATTTTAATAATTTAATAATTTTTATTATTAAAGTATTAGTATAGTTTTTTGTTTGCTATTTTTTCTCTATTTGCATTTTTTATTTTTTAATTTATATTTTTGTTTAATAAATTAAACATTAATATTTTATTCATAATTTAAATATTATTATAATTAAAACATTAAAATATTAATAATTTTTGTTTTGTTATGAAATAAATATAAATGAACGAATAAAGATAATTGGAAAGAATAATTAAAGAGAAGAAAGAAAGTATTGAGGAGGAGAAAAGATATCTTATTGAAGTGTGTATCTACAAATGAATTGAGGGGGTCTATTTATAAGCAAATAACCCCTTATCTTGATAGAATTTACAAGATGAAGATAACACTTAGAGATTAGATGGATTAAATCCTAATCCAATCTAATTTACATCTAATCTAGATATAGATAGAATAAATGGATATTCACAAAATATTCATAACACTCCCCCTTGAATATCCATTGTATCAAGAATATGCCTCGTTAAAACCTTACAAGGAAAAAACCCCATGGGCAAAAAAAAAATCCAAGTGAAGGAAAAAGAGTACATAATTCTTTTCAAGAATACGCTTATGAAATACTGCCTCATTAAAAACCTTATCAAGAAAAACCCAGTGGGAAAAACCTTGATGAAGGAAAAGAGTACAGTGCGTATTTTACTCCCCCTAACAACTGCATTATTTAAGATTTTTGAAACGGCGCATCCCAATCTTTTGTACCAACTTTTCTAATGTTGCAGTTGGAAGAGCTTTAGTAAACAAATCTGCTAGATTGTCACTTGATCGAATTTGTCGAACAATAATATCACCATTTTCTTGAAGATCATGAGTGAAGAAGAATTTTGGCGAGATATGTTTTGTTCGATCGCCTTTAATGTATCCTTCCTTTAACTGTGCTATGCAAGCAGTATTATCTTCATATAATATTGTTGGAATTTCTTTCTTGGTTGACAAACCACACGTTTCTCGAATATGTTGAGTTACAGATCTTAGCCAGACACATTCACGGCTTGCCTCATGAATTGCTAAGATTTCTGCATGGTTAGAAGAAGTAGCAACTATAGTTTGCTTTACAGAACGCCATGAAATAGCCGTACCTCCATATGTGAATAAGTAACCTGTTTGGGATCGAGCTTTATGCGGATCTGATAAATATCCTGCATCTGCATAACCAATTAAATCTGGTTTTGATGCATTTGAATAATATAAGCCCATATCCATTGTTCCTCGAAGATATCGAAGTATATGTTTAATTCCATTCCAATGTCTTCGAGTTGGAGAAGAACTATATCTTGCTAATAAATTCACAGCAAATGATATATCAGGTCGTGTATTGCTAGCAAGATACATTAATGCTCCAATTGCACTAAGATATGGTACTTCAGGACCAAGAAGTTCTTCATTATCTTCACGAGGTCGAAAAGGATCTTTTTTCACATCTAATGATCTTACAACCATTGGTGAACTCAATGGATGTGCTTTGTCCATATAAAATCGTTTTAGCACTTTCGCTATATAATTAGATTGATGGACAAAAATTCCATTTGTCAAGTGTTCAATCTGAAGACCTAAACAAAACTTTGTTTTTCCAAGGTCTTTCATCTCAAATTCTTTCTTTAAATAATCCACGGCTTTTGATAACTCTTCAGGAGTTCCAATAATGTTTAGGTCATCAACATAAACAGCGATGATCACAAATTCAGATCTGAATCTTTTTATAAAAACACATGGGCATATAGGATTATTTTTATAGCCTTCTTTCAACAAATATTCACTAAGGCGATTATACCACATGCGTCCGGATTGTTTTAATCCGTATAAAGATTTAATTAATTTGATTGAACAAATCTCTCGGGAATTCAAATTTTGTGCTTCAGGCAACTTAAATCCTTCAGGGATTTTCATGTAGATATCATTATCAAGTGAGCCGTATAAATAGGCTGTAACTACATCCATCAAGCGCATTTCAAGCTTTTCATGTACTGTCAGACTAATTAAATATCGAAATGTAATTGCATCCACCACAGGAGAATATGTCTCTTCATAATCAACACCAGGCTTTTGGGTAAAACCTTGTGCGACAAGCCGTGCTTTATATCTCACTATCTCATCTTTCTCATTTCGTTTTCGCACAAATACCCATTTATATCCCACTGGTTTTACGTCATTTGGCGTACGGACTACAGGTCCAAAAACTTCACGTTTTACAAGTGAATTTAATTCCACTTTGATTGCGTCTTTCCACATTGGCCAATCATTTCTATGTCTACATTCTTCAACAGATGTAGGTTCAAGATCCTCATTTTCTTTCATAATATTGAGCGCTACATTGTATGCAAAAATATCGTCGACATTTATTTCATTTCGGTTCCATCTTTTTCCCGTCATGACATAATTTATTGAGATCTCTTCATTTTCACTAATTTCAGGTACCTGAATTTCTTCTGAAATTATGTCAGGGGTCTCTTCTGGAGTTTTTGTTTCCTCTTCTTGACCATTTTGAATATTTGCTCCTTTTCTTTTTCGAGGATTTTTATCTTTGGAACCGATTGGTCTTCCACGCTTTTGGCGTGTCTTAGACTCATTAACAACAGCAGGTTGTCCTACATCAATTCTTATTGGAGCATTTGCAGCTGGTATATGAGATTTAGTTACTCTCTTTAGGTCAGTAAATGCATCTGGCAACTGATTTGCTATATTTTGCAAATGAATTATCTTTTGAACTTCTTGTTCACATTGATTTGTGCGAGGATCAAAACTAGATAATGATAATGTATTCCAAGATATTTCCTTTTCCAGCTGCTTATTTTCTCCCCCTAATGTTGGAAAATTTGTTTCATCAAAATGACAATCAGCAAACCTTGCAGTGAATAAATCTCCTGTCGAAGGTTCTAGATATTTAATTATAGATGGAGATTCATATCCAACATATATTCCTAACCTCCTTTGAGGACCCATCTTTGTGCGTTGTGGTGGAGCAATTGGAACATATACCGCACATCCAAAAATTCTTAGATGGGAAATATTTGGTTCCTGACCATAAACCAATTGTATAGGGGAGAATTTATGATAACTTGTTGGCCTGATGCATACAAGTGCTGCTGCATGTAAAATGGCATGTCCCCAAGCAGAAATTGGGAGTTTGGATTTCATAAGTAATGGCCTTGCAATCAGTTTAAGGCGTTTGATAAACGATTCTGCTAGACCGTTTTGTGTATGAACATGACTAACAGATTGTTCAACATTTATTCCAATAGACATGCAATATTCATTAAAAGCTTGAGACGTAAATTCACCAGCATTGTCAAGACGAATTGTCTTGATTGCATAATCAGAAAAATGTGCTCGCAAACGAATTATTTGTGCAAGTAATCTTGCAAATGCCAAATTACGAGTTGATAATAAGCACACATGTGACCATCTTGTTGATGCATCGATTAAAATCATAAAATATCTTAATGGTCCACATGAAGGATGTATGGGTCCGCATATATCACCCTGAATACGTTCCAAAAACGTAGGGGATTCAATCCCAATTTTAGCTGGTGATGGTCTTATAATTAATTTACCTTGAGAGCATGCAGTACATGAGAATTCATTTGATTGAAAAATCTTCTGGTTTTTCAATGGATGACCACATGAATTTTCAATAATTTTTCGCATCATTATTGATCCGGGATGGCCTAACCGATCATGCCAAACATTGAAATTGTCAGTAAACTTCTGGTTTACATAACTTTCAATCATTTTAATTTTTGTGTAGTACATTCCAGAGGACAAAGAGGGTAATTTTTCCAATACATATTTTTTACCCAATATAATAGATGTAATATAAAGATATTCAATGTCTCTCTCCTTCGTTGTCTCAATATGATATCCATTCAAACGAATATCTTTAAAACTTAATAAGTTTCTTTGAGACCTAGGAGAAAATAATGCATCTTTTATTATAAGTTTTGTTCCTCCAGGTAGTGAAATATTGGCTCTTCCGGAACCTTCAATTAATTTTGTACTACCACATATTGTATTGACATTAGCTTCTTCCATTGTCAAGTGAGAAAAATATTTCTTGTCTTTAAATATAGTGTGTGTTGTAGCACTATCTATTAGACATATATCTTCATCATTGATCTTGGATCTAACCAGATGAATATCCATATTTTCTTCAAGAAAATAAAACATATATAGTAAGAAACTTATATAAGAGAACATTAAATATAAAATTTGTTATTGAAATACAAAAAAAAAACTTCCTAATAGACATATTTAACTTCTTAATAGAATTATACTAAACATATCAAGTTCCTAATAGAGTTATAAAAACACACCAACAAATAATTTAAAAAATTTCATTATTGGGATTTCCATCACCAATCAAATGATCAATTCGTCCTTCAGGGTCGGCAAAAAAATCAGCAACATCCAAGTGTGTTATATCAACTTGGCTATCATCTTCAACAAAATTTGTTTCGATCTTTTTTCTTTTATCTTTAAGTGAGGCTTGATAAAGTTCAACAAGATGTTTTGGTGTACGACAGGTACGTGACCAATGGCCTTTCATGCCACATCGATAACAAATATTTTCTATATTCTTTTGTCCACCTTTATCCTTTTCTTGTATCTCTTCACTATTCTTCTACTTCTGGTGGGTATTCTTATTATCAGAATAATTTGTGTAGCCACCACGACTGCGGTTATGATGACCTTTTCTACGTCCACGATTACGGCCACGATTACGACCATGACCAGAATTTCTAAATGATGTCGCATTCACTTCAGGGAATGGAGCAGAACCAGTTGGGCGAGATTCATGATTTTTCATCAATAGCTCATTATTTTCCTCAGCCACAAGGAGACATGAAATCAGTTCAGAGTATTTTTTGAAGCCTTTTTCACGATATTGCTGCTGCAGGAGCACATTTGAGGCGTGAAAAGTAGAGAATGTTTTTTCTAACAAGTCAGCATCTGTCACCTTTTCTCCACACAATTTTAGTTTAGAACTGATTCTATATAATGCTGAGTTATACTCACTTACAGTTTTAAAATCTTGCAATCGTAGATGCATCCAATCATAACGAGCTTTTGGCAGAATTACTGTTTTCTGGTGGTCATATCTTTCCTTTAAATTTTTCCAAAGATCGACTGGATCTTTTATTGTAAGATACTCAATTTTTAATCCTTCATGAAGATGGTGGCGAAGGAAAATCATTGCTTTTGCCTTATCTTGGTTGGATGCCTCATTTTCTTCTTTGATTGTGTCTCCAAGACCCATAGCATCTAAATGGATTTCAGCATCTAGAATCCAAGATAGATAGTTCTTGCCAGTAATATCAAGGGCCACAAATTCAAGCTTTGTAAGATTTGACATTGTGATAGCTTAAAAGAAGAATATAAATGTTAGTATTACTCAATATATTGTAATTGGCAAGTAAAACAATAAATTGACTGATGAGATGAAAATAATTAATATAAAATTGCAAATTGACTTGGTAAAATTTGGGCAAAACAATAAGGTGACAATAAATAAAAATTACCTGAAGAAAAATTGAACTTCGATTTTGTAAAGCTTGAGTGTGAGAGATTAGAGAATCGTGCTGATAACGTGTTATGAAATAAATATAAATGAACGAATAAAGATAATTGGAAAGAATAATTAAAGAGAAGAAAGAAAGTATTGAGGAGGAGAAAAGATATCTTATTGAAGTGTGTATCTACAAATGAATTGAGGGGGTCTATTTATAAGCAAATAACCCCTTATCTTGATAGAATTTACAAGATGAAGATAACACTTAGAGATTAGATGGATTAAATCCTAATCCAATCTAATTTACATCTAATCTAGATATAGATAGAATAAATGGATATTCACAAAATATTCATAACATGTTTTTTAATTTAAAATATTAATTTTGTAGCTCTAGATGTGTATGTTTTGAAAGATATTTTTGTTCAAAATGTTTTGAACTTTATTCCCATGGGTGTAGAATAGCTAATACCTTGGGAGGAGATGGCAATAGTCATTCCAAGATTTGCAAGGTTTTTAAGTTATTCCTCCCTCCAAAAGCAAACCAAAGGAAAGGAGAAAATCTTTAAAGAATAAAAACCATTCTTCCAACCAAACATGCTATACAAGGATTTCGTTATCTAATTATTAGTAATCAATTCTGACAAGTTGAGTAAAGTAACTCAAATACTTGTTAACATTGTCACAATATCAAATCATACTTGCTCTACTTAAAATAGTTTTGCTCTAATTCATATCATTATCGACAATTTAAACTGTCATTCCTTTTGTATCTTTTATATGTGATAAAAAAAATTCATATTGCCATTGCAACCTACCTGTTAAATTAAATAATACCGACTTACAATAATTAACCGTCAGCCTAGCTAGCTATCAAATGATGAACACTCGGAATAACATGAGAAGATGACAAGATGATTAGCTTACATAGTCTTCTACTTGTAGAAGTACATCACTCATTTGAAACAAAGAGTAGCGGCACTACAATTACAACTCACATGTGCTGAAAATGAGCACAAAATCTCCTCTAAAATTGTACAAACAGCAGCCCAACATCATAGCTCACATGTGCTAAAAATCAGCACAAAATCATGTACAAATAACAGCCCAAAATCATAGCTCACAACCAACACGAAATTCAGAACAAAGTACCTCTGTACCGTTGGAAGACTTTCTATATAAACAAATCATGTACTTTCTCTACATCAAAAGACAAAAGAAAAAATAACAAATCCTTCATTTGCACTATTTATCTTCCTTTTTCTTTGTTGAGTTTTTCTTCATGGTATCAAAGCTATTGAGGATAGATTAGTTGTCCACGCTCTTCCTCTGTCACAACTCCTCTCTTCTCTTACCCAACCTCTCTCTTTTTAGATTTTCATCACCAACGTTAGTGGTCTCCCAATCGACATCCTCATTTTTTTTACCCTCTTTTTTGGTTATTTGTTACTCTCTACTGTTAATATCTCTTTTTATGATATTTAGTCTCCAAGTCAAAAAAGATCTCTAAAAATATTGTTTTTTTCTATTAAACCCTTTTTTCTATTTATCTATGACTCTCTCTCGTTAATATCTCTCTTTCTCATATTCTTTTTTTAATTATTTCTCTCAATAGACCTTAGGTTAGTCTCCAAATCAAAAGAGATCTCTAAGATATATTTTTTAAGTTGTTTTCTCTGTTTATTTCTTATTCTCTTCCACTGGTATCTCTCATATATTAGTCCGAAAGAAAATGCTAAGAGGAGTCAATAGCAATTAAAAATATCTTTGAAGGAAATCTTTTTAAGTTTAAAACCTTTTAGAAGAAATGAGATGGAAGGTTTGAAAACTTGTTAAGGTTAGTGAACACTAAATAAAGAAAGGTTAAGAGAAGTGGACGAAACTTAGTATTTATAGTGATTCGCTGCATTTTTCCTACATCTACTATCTTGATTTTTTCAATTAAGGATTTTCAATCCAACTTCACTAAAACTATTAAAATTAATAGCTTTCACCAAGTTTTTACAGGATAAGCTTTTAACCTAAGCTCTAAACCCTTACAACAATTCCTTTAGAGCGTCTCGCACACTTTAATCAAATAAGAACAAGCAGAAGATAAAGTACAATGATCACTTAGCTGATTTAATGCATACAAGCTCAAGCTCAAGCAAGTTTACAAAATGTAAAAGTGAAATACGCTTGCAAAGTGAAGGTTTTTGGAAATTCTAAGCTCAAAATCACTTTGGATGGCTTTTCTCCATTTATGAATGTTGCAGAGGCTTTAAATACTTGGTAGATCACTTCTAACCGTTGGAGATAAATTCTAACTGTTATAAATAATTTTTTGTCATTATTTTATCTTTTAGTACGTAAATTCAAATCTACTAATAATGTTTCATTAACCCATTAAAGATGATTTTTAACCGATTAAGCCTATTCTGACTTGCAAACTGCTTTTTTGTGTTAACTAGTTAATGGTAGCTTTAACTGATTAAAAACTTTCTGTTTTCAAGCAACATCCTTCACTAGACTTTTTTCAACTGATTAGTCTTTTCTTTAACTGATTAAAGTTTCTCTTTATTTAACCTTAACTGATTGAAATAGGCTCCAACCGATAAATAATTCTTCAACTTGGAATCTCTTGGTTGATCAAAATTACATAGAAGTCCATTAGTTTTCAAAATATACACTCTATCTCAGAAAAAAATCTTCCGCTGGACACATAGATCTAGTCGTTAGTGTTTTCGTTAATTTGATAACATGGTAATATTAAAAAGATAATTTTACCCTTTCTCAATTTTAAAAATTACTATTATATAATTTTATTAATTTTTTATTCATCGAAAAAAAAGATAGCCCTGATTGAGCTCCCCCCAAAGAAGCATCGATCTAGTGCTCTCCATGGGTGGTCAGTTAATGTAAGGAGATCGCTGACCAGTTGAAGAAAAAGAAAATACTAGAAAAAAGAAAAAATGCATTTTAGATATTTCATATTTAATACTAACGCCGTTTAGACGTTTGGAACAAAATGTCAATTTTGAAAACTAATGGATCTCCGTGTAATTTCAATTAAAACTTAGAAAGGTGAGTGTATTTTATCTTTTAAAAAAATAAATCTATATATTTTCTTTCATCTATCTCTTATTTATAGCATCAACAAAATACTCATATCCTTCAACTCTCAATGTAGGCAATTTTGTCTCAATACGTCTCAATTAGACTAATTTTCTCCTTTGGAAAACCTAAATCATGGGATTGATTGAAAATCAAGATATGTTGGAGTTTATTGATGGCAAAAATCATGTTCTAGTGGAAAATCCTGAATATTAACATTGGAAGAAGTCCAAAGCTGTTATCCAAGGATGGATTATTGGGACATTACCTGAAGAAGTCTTCGGCCTGGTTATTGGGCTTGAATCTCCTTTGACATTTGAAATGCTTTAGTAGAAGCCTTCGCATAAAAATCACAAGAAAGAGAATTTTATTTATCATAAAAATTACAAACTCACAAGAAAGAAAATCTATAAATATCTAATTATATTAGGAAATTCAAAGGGATATGTAATTATCTAGCTACCATTGGGAAACTTGTTAATAATCGAACAAAGGTATTTCAACAACTTAAAGGTCTTATCCTTGGATATGAGCCTTATGGTATAGCCATGATGAAATCTCCAATTCCATGATTTTGAGAAATTGGTCATTTACTTCAGGGACATGAAATAATGAAGATAGTGAATTTCTCTTATGGTTTTGGATTGTTCAATCAAAACATAGCTTTTGTTAGCCAACGAGTCTAACAATGATCAAGTGGAAGGAATTTTAAACCCAAGTTAAGGCAATCTTAACTTAGTTTTTTGTCTTAAGGACATGGATTTCCTTAAGCTAATCACACTATAGCCAATGATAGTATTCTAGGTGCTCAATCGGTTACAACTTCTATAGCCAATTCTCCTATCAAGTAAGGATAGGAAACTTAGGTTATCTGTTAGATTTGTGGCAAGCCAAGATAAAGCTTTATCAATCTGATATTCCATCACAAGCTCTAGCAACCTTAACCATTGTAGATATTCAAGATAAAGCTTGGCATCTAAACATTGGTGCTTCTTCACATATGACAATTGATGTTGGTAAGCTAGATCATACTGTTGCACATAAAGGACCTGATAAAATTATGGTAGGAAAGGGACATATTTTAGATATCACACATATTGGTTCTGCATCAATCAAACTGAGATTAGTAGCTTAGACATTGATAACATTCTTGTTGTGCCTGACATTAAGCAAAATTTACTTTCTATTAGTCAATTAACTACTTATTATCCTTACACTTGTAAATTCCCATCTAATAAATTTGTGATTAAGGACAAAGAGACAAAACAAGTTGTAGCAATAGGAAATAAGAAGTGAGGACTTTATGCCTAGCACCCAAGAGCTTAACGCAAGAAGTACTATTTTCCAGTATATTTCAATCTGCAACAGCTAAAGTTTGGCATGCAAGGATAGGACACCCTCACATGTGTGTAATTGACGCTCTGAGAAAACAAAATTTAAGTTCTAGTATGGATAAGTGCATTGATATAGAGCACAACTGCATTGACTATCACATGGCCAAGGCATGCAGGTTACCATTTCTAACAAGAACTAAAGTCTGTAAAGAACCTTTCTCTGTTATTCATTGTGATTTATAGGGAAAGGCACTGATTTTATCACATTAAAAATTTAGTTACTATGTTATTTTCATTTATGAATATACAAGGTTCACTTGGTATTTTCCTTTAAAATATAAATCCAATTTCTTACAGTGCTTTATTTATTTCCATAAATATATTGAAAATCAATTTAACAAAAAACTTAAAGTTTTTCAATTCGATGGTGGAGGTGAGTTTAGTGATAACAGATTTCATGCTTACTTATCTAAATATGGCATTAAACATCAAATGTCTTGTCTTACTATTTTTGAACAGAATGGCATTACAAAAGAGAAGCATAAAAATATCACTCAACTAAGGCTAACAATAATGTTCCATAGGTGAATTCCCAAATATCCATGGAACAAAGCATTTGGCACTACTATATGGTTGATCAATCAACAACCTTCCAAGATTGCATTGGAAAAGCCCTTATGAACTCCATAATGGACAACTTAACTATTCATCTTTAAAAACATCTGGTTGTCGTTGCTTTCTTTACTTAAAGGCTTATATTAAGACCAAATTCGATCCTAGATCCTTGCCTTGTATTTTCCAGGATATAGTGAGATATACAAAGGTTATAAATGCTATTATCCTCTTACAAAACACACATACATCTTTCTACTTGTAATGTCTGATGAATAAATATTTCCTTTTCAACAACAAAATATTTCAACTTCCACACATTGTTCTAACTATGAAATTACTTCTTTTAGTGAATGGTATGCTGGGGCTTCAGAATTCGGTGATTGAGATATCCAGTCAATCAACTTTAAGGATCTTACCAACTATAAGTGAACCAGAACAAGATAATGGTTTTTCTCCATCTACTTCAACACTTGCTACTGGCTGTTCAAGTGTTGTAAGAAAAGTAAACACCATTACACCTTTTTCCATCACACCATTCCTTACAACTCAACTCTCCCACTCTCAATCTAAAACACCTCTATCTTAATCTATTCAACTCACAAACTCTTTACTTGAATCACCTTTTCCAAATAGTGAAAGTCTTCCAACAACTTGTCCGTCTCTTTTTGAAATACCTTTGCTTCAATATCTTCAACTCATAAACTCTCTACTTGAATCACCTTTTCTAAATAGTGAAAGTCTCTCTACAACTTGTCCGTTTCCCTTGATTGAACAAAATTCTTTACCTCATCCTAATTCTATATCCTCTACTTAACCAAACCTCCATACCATGACAACTAGATCAAATAATGGAATTGTCAAACCAAATCCTAAATATGTCTCCACTTTTCTAGCTCATATTCCTTCTGAACCAGAAACCATCAAGTTTGCACTTCAACATCTTGGGTGCCTTCATGCCATGAATAAAGAAATCACTATATTAAAAGAAAATGTTACTTAAGAATTGGTTCCAAGAACTTTTAATATGCATGTCATTGCCAACAAATGGGTTTACAAAACCAAATTAAAATCAGATAGCTCACTTGAAAGACTAAAAGCTCAATTAGTTGCAAAAGGATATTCACAAGTACAAGGATTAGATTTCTTCGAAACCTACTCTCTTGTCATCAAACTTGTCACTATAAGAATTGTTCTTACCATTGCATTAGCCAATAGTTGGAAAATTAAACAATTGGATGTCAAAATGCTTCTCTTCGTGGCAAACTGACCAAACCTATCTACATTGAGCAACCACCTAGTTTCCAAGATCACAATAAGATCCATCATGTCTGCAAATTAAAGAAAGCTTTGTATGGTCTTCATCAAGCTCCACGTTGCTAATTTGATCGTTTTAGTCTCTTTCTTCTTTCCATTGGTTTTTTTTTTTTTGTAGTATAACTGATTCTTCACTTTTTATTAGACATCATTCTAATAACATCATTTATTTATTGGTTTATGTTGATGACATCCTATTAACCGATAATGATAGTCATTCTTTAAACACTCTTATTCAAGATTTGCACAATGAATTTTCTATGAAAGATCTTGGCCACATTCATTATTTCTTAGGTATTGAAGTTCATCATTTTTTTCAAGGCCTCCTTCTTAATCAAACTAAATATGCATATGATCTTCTTGAAAAAGCTTAAATGTCAAACTGTAAACCTATATCCACTCCCATGCCTAGTAAACTTTATTTTTGCTCTATTGATCTTTTTGAAGATTTGCATTTTTATCGAAGCATTGTTCGTGGCTTACAATATTTAACTTTCACTAGACTTGATATTACTTTTAGTGTTAACTATGTATCTCAATTTATGCATTCTCTTACAAAGTATCATTTCCAATTTGTGAAAAAAATCTTGCGTTACGTTAAAAAAACCATCCCATTTAGCATTAAGCTTTTATCTAACATTCTTTTTGTACTTTATGCTTTCTCTTATGCAGATTGGGTGGGATGTTCAATTACTCGATGGTCCACCACTGGCTATTGCACTTTTCTTGGTGGCAATTATATTTCTTGGAGCTCAAAGAAGTAGTCCGCTATTACAAGATCCAATGTAGAAATAGAGTATCATGCATTAATCTCCACTATAGCTGAGCTTACATGGTTATTTTATGTTCTTCATGACCTTAGCCTCTGCATGGACAAACCATTACATTTTCTCCATTATAATCTATCAATCCTTCATCTAACCATCAATCCTATCTTTCTTGCTCGAACAAAACACATTGAAATTGACTTTCACTTTTTTCGTGAAAAGGGAGCTTTAGGCTCCCTTGTCACTCAATTTGTTCCCTCCACTCACTAGATAGCTAACAACTTCACAAAAGCTTTGCCTCGTAATATCTTTGAAGGTTTTCACATCAAACTTGGTCTTTGAGATTTTCCCATGACCAATTTGAGAGGGAGTGTAGAAACAGATGACTTATTTGAAGCAAAGAGTAGCAACACTACAACTACAGTTCACATGTGTTGAAAATCAACACAAAATCTCCTCTACAAATGTATAAATAGCGGCCCAAAATCATAGCTCACAATCAGCACAAATTACTTCTGTACCGTTGGAAAACTTTACATATGGACAAATCATGTATTCTATACAAGCAAAGAGTTTCTTTACATCAAAAGATGAAAAAGAAAATAACAAATCTTTCATCTGTACTTATTACCTTATTTTTTCTTTGTTGAGTTTTTCTTCACTATTGTCAATTGATTGTGCCAGGTTAAAGGGGTGGGATGGTAACAAGATAAACTGAGTAGAGCCCTGTTTTTTTAGTGGTCTAAGAATTGCTTGTCTAACTTCAGGAATTGGTAT
This sequence comes from Theobroma grandiflorum, assembly GCA_036013995.1. Lineage (NCBI taxonomy): Eukaryota > Viridiplantae > Streptophyta > Magnoliopsida > Malvales > Malvaceae > Theobroma > Theobroma grandiflorum. The sequence continues at coordinate 5,778,817 of CP142130.1, forward strand.
TGAGAATCTCCATGATTTCATTAATTCTAGTGAATTAACTAACTTGTTACTAGAGGGCAAGAAGTTTACTTGGTTTGGTCCAAGCACAAAGCAGAGCCACATTCATTGTTTCCTCGTATCATTGGAATGGCTTTTTTGATTTTAAGACATTCAACAACAGTGTCTAAAAATCCTTGAAAGTTTAATGTTTCATTTGACTGGTCATTCTTGACTCTATACCAATACAAGCTTTTCTACAACTACGAGGGCTCCCATTTAATGATGAGAAGTTGCTATGTGGGTGGTGCAACAATGAGACTGAGACATGTCACCGTATTTTACTGAACTGCGCATGTGGCATATTTTTAACAAGATTGATTCCCTTATGATTGACCTCATAGATGTTGTTATTCAGCATATTCTAGGAGAAAGAAATACCTTTGCAGATATGCTTGCCAAAATTTGGAGTTGGCAGTGACTCAATACAAGGTCAGCTACACCACAAAGCAGCCAAAGCCTTTGCTTTAGGTCTCAATTTTTTATAGATCTCGTAATTTTATAATAATATAATTAATTAATTAAAAATATATAAAAATATAATTATTTATAAAATATCTATATATTTTCCCACTTCCTAAATTAAGTACCTAATAAATATCATTTTTTCTCACTTCCTATATACTCATTAATTTTTAACTATTTATCTCATTTTCTATTAAAAATATGTAAAAGTCAAGATAATTAATAAAATGACATATTCTCTCACTTCTCTAATTATGTATATAATAAATTTCAATTTTTTATCTCTTGTCAATTCCTACAATACTATTAATTCTTAATTATTATTTTTATTCCAATCAACTAATATAATATGTATTTAATAATCTTCAATGACTATTTTTTTCTATATATAAAACTAATTATCTTTTTTTTCAATTTATAATATGTAATTTTAAATCCTTTTTTTTTTTATTTACTCTTTCTTTTTTAACTTTAATAAAAAATATTTTTTTTTAATTTCAATAAAAAAGATATCATTTAAATATTTAATTTCAAGTCCATTATTGAATCGCCCTTGACAAACAGCCTTTTGGGTTACCATTGGTTCGTCGTTTATTATTTTGTCTTATCAGATATTGTAAGGCTTAGCCTGTAATTGTGGATTTGTTTTGCATCACCTAGCTGTTCTGTTTATATGTTAAACCGTGCTTCACATCTGGTTGTAACTATTAGAACAGCAATTGGTTGATTCCTCGCCGTTTATGCAGATTATTAATGAAATCTAAATTATTGGTTGAGAAAAAAAAAGGAATTTACAGAAGGGATAAAACAGAATCAGCTAGCATGTCTTTACCTCTTTTAGAAAATTAAGCTTAGCTAAAACAATGGCAAAGAAAAGTAGGTAATTAAGGAAGCTGTACAATTGCTGTGTTGGCTAAATTGTCCTGTTCAAACCCAAAATGGACCATTTTCAGCTCTCCAAATGCTAGGTTTGCTGCTTTATATCTCCATGTTGTGAAGTCAGGAGAGCTTTCAATGTCCACGAAGTTGGGGTAATCCAATAGAAGCAAACCCACCATTTAGGTAATTGCTGCAAAATTAAAAGGTAGCAAATTTGAGTCTGCTCAATTGAGACTTTACTCCAAGAATGAAAACAAAAGAAAAAGAGGAGAGACCGAAAATCTAATGTAGGAGATATGTTCTGCTTCCGCTTGGCGAGGTGGGCACTTAAGAACATAATCTTCCCTCCAGCCATTGAAACAATGTCATCAAATTCGAATCGATACTAAAATTGTGGCTCCTACTATGTGTGTGAACTGTTGAAGACAGGTGGCAATTTGACAGGTGTTGAAGCTGTCTAAGCCTGTTGATATTTCCATCAATAAAGAGTGCTTTTACTGGACCAATTACCATTTCGCCTGTCAGACATGAACATCAGAACTTTTTGCACAACAAATTAATTTATAAATTCACTGGGAATTGTCCTGATATCAAATGAAGGTTTCTAGGTATTTGCATTGAGATTCTGATTATTAACTTTTCTTTTGTCTTTTGAAAGTTCCCAACAAGGGAATGGTTCCTAGTCTGGCCCAGAAGTTGATGGTCCAGCGAAGAGCATTGGTCTGGCTTCTTGAGTTTTAATATTGAAATACCAAACTCTCTTGGATAAGTAATTAACTTTGACTTCTTTTCTCGGTGGTTTTGTAGACCTTTGAATAAGTAGCAAGAGTTCAGGTCCTCATCAAATAATTTGAGTCGGCTTCAAACAGGGTTGGTCGGTAGTCCATACTCGTGGGCTTGACAGGTGCTTTTTAGTAGCTTCGGACTGCGGTTTAACATGACGTCTAACCGGGTCTTACTCTTGGGTCAAAAGCCCATGGTCTAATAATTAATAACTGTCTTTTTCCTGCATCAAAAAGAAAATATATGTCTTTTTCCCTTGCTAAAATCCAATCATCTATGTTATTGGCAACACCTTTGCTACGAATGAAAGAACTGGAATACCATATGATTATTTCATCCAATAATCAACTTACAATCTAGTAAAGAACATAGTCTATCCTATCTATGTTGACTAAAAATATTCTTGTTTTTTTCATCACACTAGTTGATGATTAGCACTTTTTTTAATCACACGGTGATTAGCACTTTAAACTATTCAAAATGCCAGCTCCTGTGCTATGATTTTCTACAGCATTGTAACCAAGCCTCCTCCATTGCATTTTTTATTTCTCACATTAGAGGTGTGACCGGATTTTCATGCCAGATTAGCAAAGAATTAGTAGGAAAAAAGGACGAACCCAACAGAATTCACATGAATAATCTGTTAGTTAGAGTACAGGTATGACATGTAGAAGATCATGCCAAAGCCCATAGCTCAGAAAAAAAAAAAAAAAGGTTTCAAAGCAGGCTTAGGTTAATCTGAGACTAGGAATAAGAGATCAGTTAATTCATTTACAAAAAAGACAAACACAAATTAGAGGCCAAACCATAGGAGAAGTTACATATAAATTCCGGTTAGAATGCTAATGTAATTTTGAACTAAAATTTGGATCATCTCATGATACAACTTACTTTGCAGTGTTTTCTTCTTCATTTTAACTTAAAAAAAGGAAACAATTGTGGCAAAAGCAGGCCTGTCCCTGTCTTAACTTTCCAAACAACCCATTAATTTTAAGCCATTGGTTCTGCATGCGAATCATCAACAGACAAATTCCATGTTCGATTCTGCATTTTTCATTTTCCAATGAGCTAGTAAGTGGTGGTAAAATCATCAACAGACAAACAGTGCATGTTACTATCACACCTCTGCCTTTGATTCTCCAGAAATCCTAACAGATTAACGTAAATACCGCCCTAAGTTAGGGAGCATTATGACAATTTACACATTTGACCTATCTGTAATCCATTCTCATTTAACTCTATATATAGAGAAATCTTCATTCATTAACTGCCCAAGTCTAAGCTCTTTCAATAACACACCAGTCAAGGTTCTACATTTTCACTGACCAAAAACAAAAAATGAAGAGTGCAAAAGACCCTTTGCCATTGGCATTTCTTCCTCTAGCCTTCGCTTTGCTTCTTTGTTTTGCTGCTTGTGTAGGTGCGTTTGTTTCCATTATCACTTGTATCACTGATTGTTGAGCATTTTATTCGTCCTTCATGTTTTGATGTACGATGAAAGATTGTATCACTTGGAGTCTAAATCTGCCGGTATTCTAGCTGCATTTTAGTATTTTCTTCTCCATTAATCTCTTTTTGCTGTTTTAAACACATTTTTTTTTTGTTTAGTTTGATTTTCAAGTATTTTGTACCCTCTAAGTTGGGTTGTGCCCCGCATGCAGATTCAAGAAAACATGGTAATGGGAGAAACCGGGACGAGAAGGTATGTCCCAAGTAGTAAACAAAGCAGTTCTGATAAAGCTTTGCTGGTAGTAGATTTTTAATGGGTTGGGAACCAAGTGGGTGTTAGCAAGTGATACGGATTTCTAAGAATTAAAACCGAAATTTAACAGTGTTACAATTGCTCTTATTTATGCCATCCTAATTTCTTTGTTAACATACTGAAAGTAACAAGGGTCAAGTGTTTAGGCAATTGATGGTGGAAATACATGGTGCATTGCCAAGCCATCCACAGAAAATTTTAGTCTGAGCAGCAATATTGATTACAGCTGCGCACAAAATGGAGTGAATTGCAAGCCAATCCAACCTGGTGGTACCTGCTTCCGCCCAGATACTATCATCTCGCATGCTTCTTACGCCATGAATCTCTTCTACAGGGCTGCGGGGAAGAATACTTGGAACTGTCATTTCAATGGCACTGGCATCATCGTTTCAGAAAACCCATGTAAGTTCTTTTTCCAGATCCTCTATGTTTCAGTTCTACTTGGACTTGTATTTTGCTAGAAGTTGTTGATGTTTGAGAGATATTGACGCTGTTCTTTGTTGTGTCGTTGGCAGCCATTGGTAGCTGTAACTATCCGCTCTGATAAAAAGAAGCCCGGGGCTACCGAGAAGGACATGCTCTAAAAGTTCGTTTTGTTATGAGATACGAAATGTGTAAAGCTGCTGTTCATTGTGTTGTTTGTTTTAATTGATTTGGGAGAAAAGTCAATTTCAAATTGTTGAAACATTTTACCTAGTGGTTTTCATTTCGATATAAAATGCATACTCCTAAGCAGAGGTGATCACCTGACAACAAGGTGAAAAGAATGGGACCTCTAGCAAGACAATGTGAAACTAAAAAAGGAGGGAGGGCGAGAGAAATAGAGCAATAATTTGATTATCCCAAAGTGCCACATTACTACATTTGATTATCCCACAAGCAATCATAAGAGGGCATACATTTTTGTATGCTTCCAGTGCCATCAATATAACCAAAATTCTCATACATCTTTGCGACACCGACACTGATAAAGGTCACAAAATCAAAACAACCCAGATAAAAGAGCAAAAAAAAAAAGGAAAAGAAAAAGAAAATGAGTAGGGCATCATATGTATGAGATTAGAACATTAGGGGGATTGCGTAGAGTTATAGGACGGCAGCAAGGAAATATCCTGATTATTCAGCACTGCAAATAAGCAAGCACTGAGCACCAGGGACAGGCAAAGCTCCATTTTAAGATTGAGGCTTCTCCCACTTGAGGGGCTTTACAACTTCCCAGGTGAAGTCTGGGTCGTCCCTTCCAAAGTGTCCATAGGCAGCTGTCTTCAAGAACCGGCCATTGCCACCCCTCTTGAGGTCCAGGTTGATGGTGATCATACCAGGCCTGAAGTCGAAGTTCTCCTTCACAATTTGGAGGATTTCCTTGTCGGGAATCTTTCCAGTTCCATAGCTATCCACAAAGACAGACAAGGGCTCAGGCACACCAATGGCGTAGGAGACCTGCACGAGGCACCTGCGGGCAAGCCCATTTGCTACAATGCTCTTGGCAGCCTGCCTAACAACGTAAGCACCACTCCTGTCCACCTTGGTTGGGTCCTTTCCAGAGAAAGCACCACCACCGTGGGCTCCCCAGCCACCATAAGTGTCAATAATGATCTTACGTCCAGTGAGACCTGCATCACCGTGAGGACCACCAATCACAAAGCGGCCAGATGGGTTAAGGTGGAAGATGGTCTTCTCATCAAGGTACTTCTCAGGGATGACAGGCTTGATAACATGCTCTTTGAGGTCAGCGGCAATTTCGTCATTTGTAACAGTCTCGTCATGCTGGGTGGAGATGAGGACAGTGTGAACACGAACTGGAACCATGGCCCCATTATCGTTGTAGTACTCAACAGTAACCTGGGTTTTACCATCAGGCCTTAGCCAGGGGCAGGTGCCATTCTTCCTAACCTCAGTAAGACGTGCCCCAAGCTTAGTTGCAAGGACATGGCTAAGAGGCATGAATTCAGGGGTTTCGTCAGTGGCATAACCAAACATATGGCCTTGGTCACCAGCTCCAATCTCTTCTGGGCGCTTGGTAAAGTGGCCATGGACACCCTGGGCAATATCAGGGCTCTGCTGCTCAATATTGACCAGGACCTTGCAGTTGTCAGCATCAAGACCCACATCATCAGAAACAAATCCAATGGTGCGGCAAGTGTCACGGACTATCTTCTCATAGTCTACATCGGCATTGGTGGTAATCTCTCCAAAGACCATGACCATGTTAGTCTTGGTGCATGTTTCACAGGCAACTTTGCTGTCAGGGTCCTGGGCAAGGCAGGCGTCGAGCACAGCATCAGAGATCTGGTCACAGAGCTTGTCGGGGTGTCCCTCATTTACGGATTCAGATGTGAAAAGAAAGGTCTCCATTCTAACAAGCTGCACATTGCATGAACACCAAAGCAATCTTAGTACAATTACCGAACAGCGACTTCATAAAAGGAATCTTAATTAGAAAGGTATGCCAATAAAATATGCTGATGAGAAAAGACTGTAGAATAAAAGAACTTAAAAAAGGATTGAAAATTTTCATGCTTGGAGAATCAGCATAAACCATAATAGTTTCATGCTTTCTAGGAAGATCATATTCCAAGGCAAGTGAGAACAACAAGTAAAGAAAGAAACAGATTCCTTTAGCATCACAACAACATAAGATCAGAATCTAAATTTTAAAAATCGAACACTTTCCAAATCATGGAGCCTGTTGCAATTCTACATTAATGTTTATCACAGTAATTTCTCATTATTTGAAAGCTCAACTGCTAAGCTAATTTCTAATTCTCTGAAACAAGCCAACAGGTTTGCCTTTCTTTTTCTCCCTTATTTTCTCAAGATCCAAAAGGGGACCTTATAGACTCAGCCTTCGCAATTTTTCACTAGCATAGGGGCGTTTTTGTCCGATTGCTGGACCAGTTATCAGATTTGACATAAGAAAAAAACGCCTACTTTAAAATACCATGAGCAGATACAAAGTTGCAGGAGTTTAAGCCTTCACAAAAATGACTGACACACACATCAACATCAAAGTGGCTGAAAATCACATCAAAATTCATTAGTTTTACACTCAATTGATAGATCAATAAGAACCATTACAGATCCCGTAGATCCTACTCAAAACTGAACTACTTTTTAAGTAAAATAAAAATTCAATCCAAGTGAAAGACACCATCAATTACCGCCAACCGCCAATAATTATTTCATGTCAACTCCAAACAAAGTGAACCTTTTTCGCAGTAAAACTTGCATAAATAATTCACAGTCAAACCTCAGAATCTCAGAGCTTTAAATATTTTCCAAACCACTATACTAAAAGCTCCAAAACAACCGAAAACGCACAGATCTGCAAGCATTTCAGTCAAACTTCATTCAAAAACGAGAGACCAGCAGATAATACAAAGACAGAACACACATTTTCCGCTGCTACTGCAAACAACAAAGCAAAGCTCCGAATAGAAACGACAGAGCAAAGCAATAAACATAACAAAAAATATATATGGAGAAAGAAAAGGCAACCTGGGACAAAGATTTACGTGCAGATCTGAGTCTTCGGTTTCGTGAGAGAGGGAAGGAGAAGAGAGTTGAGCAGACCAGACCTCAAAAGAAGCGGAACTCAACGGCACAATGAATCCAGTCCCAAACGTGGCTATTTATAGAGAAAATGGATGTGTTACCGGTTACCTGGTTTAGTCGGTCTGGATTCTCCTTTTATTTTTCTTGAGGTTAGTGGGAATCTGGTAAAATCAGCATCTGACGGCTGATATACAAGTTTCGAATACAAAAAAGTAGCCGTTGGATGTCAGGAGATTGTCGGATTGTGAGTGATTGGTTGAAGTTGGTGGGGGAGAAGGACATTTGCTTCTTTTTTGGATATAAAGAAAAATAGTTATTAGGGTTTATTATTATTATTATTCCTTTTTTTATGCTATTATTGGATTCTACCGGGAAACTTCGGTCACTCACCAACCTCGCCGGTGATTTGGCTTGATGGCTTTGCTCGAGCCGTTTGCCTCATTGGCTTGGCGGAGTTTCCCCATTCCAGTAGGCCACATGGGTAGGTTCGAAGTAGTTTTATTTATAATCACTGTCCCCACATCGTTCTTATTTTAATTTTACATTTATTAATACATCTTCGATTGTTAGTATTTAAATAAAAAGAAGCCTTTAATTTTCTAATATTAAATTGGTTAAACCCAAGATATATTAAAGCAACAGACAAAAAATTTGGCATGGAGAAATAGATTTAGTTTTGGCATTGGTATGTCACGTGTGTTAACGTGTTAGTCAATTTATATTTATGATTTTTTGTTCTTGTATTAAATGAGATGTTTTCCTTTTTCAATACCATGCTTGATTATTCCTTAGATTGTAAGATTATAAATCAGACTTATCATACTTTATGAGGTCAAATACTTGTTTGAGAATGCATAAAATATGAAATTGTATGCATATACGTTAAAGAAATCAAACAATCCATCAGGCCTCCTCCAAGTTAAAGTATTATTCTTCCAATGCTTTTTCCCACGCCTTTTTACTCATCATGAGTCAAAAAGAATCCAGCGGCATAACGCGATTGAAGGGAGAAGTACGAAACCACCCTTGTGGAATGAGTCCATCAAGTAATGTTTCCATGGGCGTTTCGGTCAAAAAAATTGGCCATTGGCCGCCGACATTATAGCAGCGTATCAAGCGGGACACCTGAAAGAAGAAATGTTGGAAGAATAACTTCATGCTCATATCATTATCCTTAGAAGCAAAATTATGAAGGGAATGGCCTTTTCAACAAGTTGTCTGCTTCCACACAAGCTTTTACACCCTTTGATATCCTTTCAGTAAAACCAAAAAGAAAAAGCCCTCTTTCACACGGTTGTATAATGAATGCCATGGCAAATTGTTATCCATCTTCCTCAAGATGCCAAATTGCCACTCCTTTTTTTGTTTTTATACTATACGAATTTGTTGCCTTGCTTGGAAAAGCCAAAAAAGCATTAATTGGTTTGTATTGTTATGTATATAGTTGGACAGGAGAAAGCAATAATTTCTTTCACCCTTAAGATTAATACTGTTTTTTGTTCTTCTGAAATTAAGGTACAAACTTTGACCACTTCCACGGGGTTCTGTATCAAAGCAAATTGAAGCCAATTTCCTGTCTAAGATGTTAAGGAATTCAGGTTGCTTAGTACTTATTCAACATACCTAGAACTCACTGTTTTTAATGAGTTTCAACTAAAACTCAAAAACTCAATAATCAAAGATCAAAAAGCTTAAAGTTCAATTTTTTTTTTTATTTGGGTGATAGCGAAAGTTTCCAACCACCTTATCTTATTCTTCCTTTAATTGATCCGATACATTTCAAGATAAACAAAAAAAAAGAAAATTTCAATCTTTTTCAATCTTGTAAGAAAGTAAGTTAAAATATCTCTCAACCTTTATAAAGATTTAGATTGAGTTTTTTATGAATTAAGGAATGTTTTCAAGCAGAATAGATAGTGACATGTTTTTTAATATATATATATATATATATAAATAGTGATACGAATTAGGGGTTAAGTGGGAAAAGACTGAAAGATGAAAGTCAAATTTAAGTCATTATTGTAAATTAGAACCGGTCACACGTTGTTTGTTCTATGGCAACATTATCACATTCAAAACATGATCTCAACAATGTCTAATGTCAAAGAAAACTCGTATCCGGAGTGGGGTTGGCCAGTTTTCAACAACTTGAGTCTCTCAAGGTCGTAAATTCAAGTCAAAACTTGGATTTTTTTTTTACTATTAAATATTAATTAGCTTCTTCAACGAGGTTAGGGAAATTGGTTCAACTTTTACCAACCATGCTGAGCAAAGGACGGTGGTGTACAAAGGGGGGCAAGTTGGAAACGCATTCAGAAAGCGGAGAGAGAAGCCAGGAAGCCGTGTGAGCCGAGGAGGGTCGAGTCGAATGGAGCCCTGTAGCCCACAAAATGACGTGGCAATAACCGGGCAAAGTAGTGGGGGCAGTTGAGACAGGTTAGGGGCCAAGCTAGGTGCGCTTCCTACCAACAAAGGCATTGTGTGGTCGTACGGGTTCCACAATAACTATACGGGATTTTCCCAAAAGCTTGGGGAGATAACTGCCACGTGACGGTTATTGATGCTTGGTGAGATGACTTGTCAGTAAAATTGACCTTCGAATCCTCGTCTCTGTTCTTGCCCTTTTTCTGGAAGAGAATAATAACTCCGGCGGGGTAGGGATGGGTAGAAGATTTTAGGAAAAGTAGATACTAACTGTTTGTTCTATATTCTAGTATTTGATGTAATAATGAAACGTAAATTTACTTCATGACACTGTTAAGAACTTGGTTTGGGTTTGGTGGATCCAATTATTTTAAATTTATAGTGGAAACCAAAAAGAAAAGAATGCATGACGTGAGAATAATGACGAAGTATGCAAAGGCATGAGTTATGCCTCGTTTCTTGCTTTAATTAAATTAATTAAATAAAATTGGTTAATTGGCTCTCTTTGCCGTAAGGATTTTTGGGCCTCCACTAGTATAGTTATGTTTAATATAAGTGAGTTATGTGTTGGTGTAAGAATTTTTCAATGACATAAAATCTGACTGCTACCTACGAGTATTTATTAGTAAGACTTAAGGCCTTCGGAGCTATTTGATCCCAGCCCTACGAGTAGCCTTATCCCCGAAATCCGACGGTTGGGTATCATTGCGATTCTCGGTTCTTATTTGTTGAATTTCCCAAGTAAAATTTACGGGAAACCCTTCGGTAACCGGCAGTCACCCCATACAGGAGTCACGGACCAAACGGGTGGTACCTTTTTTTTTCTTTGGACACTAACGGTGCATTAAAATTTTAGATGCACGACATATATATTATATTTATAAAGGAAATTTTTTAAATTCTACGAAGGCATTAGTTTGTGCAACACATCTCATTCGGCTTATCTTTTTGGTCTTTATTGCTCGGCTCAATTAACTATTATATTATATTATATTCATTCTTTTTGTTCATGTATAAATCATATGAAAATTCATATATTTTTGTTATTATTATGTTAATAGAATTTTCAATTGTAATATTCATATATTTAATTTATTGATTGATACATCATTTTTTTATTTAAAAAGTAAAGTTTGAATTCTCCTTCTTCAAATTCAAAAAGAATTTCTTATTATAATTTTTAAACTAAGTGGATTCAAATCTCTTTTTTTTCAAATATAAAAAAAATTATTATAATTTTTAAATTAAGTGAAATTCATCTTCACTGTTTTTTGCTTCATTGGTATGTCATGTAGATAGTTTTATGAGCATTAATTAATCAGTTTTTTCATTTTTCTAGGAAATTAGTAGGTGAGAGTATTTATATTATCGGGCTAATTAAGAAATTAATTCAACCAAATTATTAGATTAAACCTTATGAGAAAGTATATATATAAAGAAGCTCTTGCCAAACTGGCTGGCTAGCTAAACCAGTTGAGCCCTCACTCGGTCCAACTCCCCCGTTCCCAGTCCCACCAACCAACAAGATCATTAGCCCCTCTCACTCGCTAATCTATAAATGTTTATGTACCCAAACCTCAGTCTGTCACCATTATTATCAAGATAAAATGTTTCCTCTCTATCACAATTCGACAGTACTGGCATGGGAAATGCCCGAAACTCGTGCAGCAGCAGTGACATGGCTTGTGAAGGCTGAGAAGTCCCATAACGGAAAAGCGCCCATCATTTTCATGCGTGGCCAGTATTTAATTTGCACTGAATTTGACTATTTAAAAAGGAGGCACAGAAACCAATGGAAACGGAACCATGTCTTTCACCAGGACATGGGTGCCAATTACAGAAATGGAAACTATGACATTAACTGCAATAGGACTTTATGTTTTTTTGGTTATTATGTCGCAATTAATAAGTAAGCTGAATTATTGATGGACCAAACCCTTCAAATATCTTCAGTGTCATCCAAAGAGAACAAGGAAATAGATTATTGATGACTGAAAGACAGCCAGCTGTTTACAAGTTACCCTTTCTGATTCTAATTTTATGCCAGGAAAATGTTTTAACTCTTACTTTTTAGAGTAAAGAGTTATTAAACCTGTGTTTAACCACAATCTGATCATTATATTTAACCAGACTATTATTCCAATTTAAGAAAGTTGGTCTAAATAGGATAGAAACGCTCTATGTTATTAATGACAAATCAGTAACGTGCACAACGTGAAAGCGGGAGAAATGTGTATACGGGCCAGATTCAATGTATTTATCCAACTACACTGAGGGGGCAGGCAACCCTTGACATAGCCAGTCAAACCAGCCAACTACACAACTAAATAATATCCGTCACGCAATCCCATTGCAGTGTGCCAGATTTGGACTTTGAATCTTCTTGATCTTTTATCTTTTCACTAGTTAGTTTTTTGTTTGAGGTGGCTTGCTTTACCTTCGGTCAGATAATTGACCGATGACCATTTCGATGTAGGCTTTACAGAAAGGCCGACGTTGCATTAACGGGCTAGCCCTCAGACTGACTAACCCCAGTAAATAGCCCAAAATGCATAATTCCACGGTTATTCAGGCTGCTGGAAAGCGCGCACCATATTAAGAAACTGACAAGGTAAGTCGGATTTTTGGATGCATGCTTCTACCTCATAAGCCAATCAGATCAGAAAGAGGATGGCGATTCACATGGATAGGATTGTGGACCTCACCAGACCCTATATAAGAGAAACCGTCGTATCGCGCCATTTCATCAAGTCACACAATCAGGAATTGTTACACCTACTTGCTCTCACCCCCGAGGCATTTTACATGGCAACCATGGCTCTCTTATCACCATTCACTGGAAAAGACGTGTCTTTCAATGCACAGACACAGGTTTTCAACCGGTGTTCGCAGCGGCAATGGTAGTCTCAATGAGGAAAACAGCAGGTAAGCCAGCTGCTCCCTCTGGTAGCCCCTGGTACGGTTCTGATCGTGGGGAAGTTTCCGGGGACTACGGGTGGGAGACTGCAGGGCTCTCAGACCGGGTCATTCTAGGTGGGCAATGCTTGGACTTTGGGTTGTCTTCCCATAACTACTCTTAAGAAATGGTGTCAAGTTAGTCGAGGCAGTGTGCTTCAAGGCTGGTGCTAAAATCTTCAGAGAGGGTGGTCTAGACTATCTAGGGTGTCCAGCCTAATTCATGCTCAGGTCATTTCGGCCATACGGGCTGGCCAGGTTATCCTCATGGGTGAAGTTGAGGGGTACCGCATTGCCGTCGGACCTCTTGGTGAGGTCACAGATCCTCTTTACCCAGGTGGGGCTTTGACCCCTTGGGACTTGCTGAGCTTATGGTGAAGGAGAGTAAGGACGGGTGGCTTGCCATGTTCTCAATGTTCAGATTCTTTGTACAGGCTATTGTAACTGGAAAGGGACCACTGGAGAACCTTGGTGATCGTCTCGCTGACGCTGTTCACAACAATGCCTTGGCATATGCTACCAACTTTGTACCTTGAAAGTGAATTTTAAGCTGTTGTGTATTATGTAAACTATATTCGTATTGGAACTTATCATCAAAGTAGTAACACCTATCAGATTTTCAACTTTTCATTAAATTTGACATATTTTACATGTTGATACTGTATGATGTTATGCAACGTAATGAAACCCTCGATCCAGTCTGATTAGAGTTGGAGGCGCCACGTTCTGTTGTTTTGCCATGGGGCTTTGCCCATTAATGGAAATGAAAACAAGTGGTCAGTTAGACCACACTGCTCAGATTCGCAAGTCAACCAGCACTTAAAAAAATGGTTGACCAATTTGTGATTATCTCTCTGCATCTTGTTGTGACAGCTATATCAGCTGGCAAGAGTGAGGAACTGATACAAAAATAGTTGCACAACAAGCTGGTACCAATATGGTGCTGCTGTAAAATCTTTTACTGTAAAGCAGCAAAGAACTCGACCATTTGCATCCCTCTTCCAGCCACAGCAATCTGATAGTGGTTCCTGAAACACCCATTACAAGAATCTCGATAAAATTTCCATAACCGTAACAAAGGATTGCCAGCTATGTAAATTTGCACATAAATACTCCACTGACCTGCCGCATGCTCTCGCATCCAATGCTTCTGGTTCTGGCACACTAATGATTAGGTGAGCATGCTCAGTTAGTATACCATGCTCTCCAACAAGCCAACACCTGATGCGCTGATCAAGACCGGTAGAAAACACCCAGGTCCCATCTGTCCAAATGCCTTCATTTAAAAAAACCTGCTTTTAGTACAAGAAACAACAACAGCTAGGATAAACCAGAGGCCTCAGGGACTCAGAGGTCTTAGAAACTTTGCATTTGTCCTTAATTTGTGAGGGTAAAATATGTCCTTTGTGATGTTAAATAGAGATAAAAGCAAATAGGAACTTCTCATTTCTGCAGAAGACTGCTGGCCAACTGAAAGTGTTCAAGTTAAGACCTAGTTGGCCCCTAAGAACAGCACTTGCAAAACATGTAAGTCAACCAGTACCAAATATTTGTCAGCAACAGAGAAGTAGGAGGTTGCAAGTTCAAACACAATAAGTGAATTAATGCACAATTTAGATTCCTTTCAAATAAGGACTACAAACCAACATTTAAGAGTTTGAAAGAATTTAAGCAGAGTTATCACTATCTGACCTTTTATAGCAGAACTATGAGCTGAGGCGATTCTATGATGATTAAAGAATCTGATGTGATAATTCTGGGTCTGGTTCTGGCTGTTATAATATACTGTCTTCTCAATACTTTCAGATTGAATGGTTAATTTTATTGTTTCTGCAGTCAAAATTTTAGTACCTAGGTCCATTGATGACTCTGTCAGCTTACATCGAACACAATGAAGTGCTTGATCATCACCCCCACTAACAATATTGAACAGAAAACAATTCTCAGAACCTTGGTAGTCCATGCCTGAAAGATGGAGACAATTCACACCAGATTGGTGTACATTATTCATAACATGTATAGGCTGTATTTCACATATCTCAGGCGAGGAATCAATTCTGCTTGTTTCCAACTGAAGAGCATTATGCATAGCTTGAGAACGGTTCTTTGAGCCGCTTTCAAGGTCATTTAATTCTGAGGATGTGCCACATGTCGCATACAGCAAATCAGTATTAGCTGCATCTCCAGCTTTCCTAGTTACTGAGTTACCACCAAATCTTTTCTTAGACATGCCATTGTTCAATGATCTCCACTGCCGTCCACCTTGGCTTCCCCTTCCTGTGCGTGGCCGTTTCTGACAATCAATGAACTTCTCTATATTAAGACTTGATACTCGCTGCACAAATGTTTCAACACTCTCAGTTATATCCCAAAAGCTGATACAGCCATCAGTAGCTCCACTTATCACAATGTACAGGTTGCCAATCAGGATGTTCCCTGTTAATGAAGATTGTCAAGAAAAGTTAACAAGTAGTTGATGTCATTAAGGTTAACTAAAATGTTTCATTTATCCAAAACGTTGAGTAAGTTTGATGTTCCTAATTGCAGTAAATAAATTTATGTTGTAATTATATTCAACTCAAATGATGTGTCTTTTGTTTATTAATTCTTTTTTGCTGTAATATACCCAAACCTCTAGCTGAAATGCAATATTACAGTTTCTTTTCCCCCCTTTTTCCTGCCTAGGAAATACTCATTACAACTAATCCAAACTTCAGCAAAAAGGATTCCTCCCTCCCCTATTCTGTCACAATACGAAAAAGAAAAAATCCAAAAAAGGGGACAGCTAGACCTCTTTAACTGATAAACAATTTAAATACGAAGCAAGCAATGGCATCCATGTACATTGTGACTTGTGAAGAATAGATTTCATGAGCCTTAGATACCTATTCCAAGGCAATAATTATGAAATCCTGCTTCAACAATTATGCAAATTCCAAAAAGAAAAAAGAAAGAATAGAACAGGCAAGTGAGCTGAAAATAAAGCAGATGGTATAAAAATACAGAAATAAATCTAAAATTTAGCCCTAATACTATGTAGTCAGGGTTGGATACAATAATTCAAGAAAAAGAAGGGATTCTGTAATTCTAGAGAAACATATGCTGTATTCTTAATCTAACTCATGAATTCAAGGAAATGAGTACCTTTAGAAGGCGTATGCACAGGAACAACTACATGCTGCAACGCTAAAACTGGCGATGGCATGGAAGCTAATAAAGCAACATCAAACCTGAATTTATTAGGGGGCAAAATAAATATCATGATGCATGCAGAAGTGTTAAAAATGGAATTAATAATGACCATTAACTGAAATAGAAATGAGCCTTTGTGACTACCATAATCTATGTGGTAAGACCAGAGCCCGTAATGCAAGTGTGGCATCTGAACAAGCAACAACAACAAAACAAACAGTTAACCTGCAACAGAGACAAAATGAAATAGTTTATTTTCTTTAAAAAAAAAACGAAAACAAAAGGAAGGCACCAGCAGAGCTTACCTGGAACCAGCACATTTAACAAGAAAAGCAGTTACAGCAAGGTATCTCCAATCATCTTCATATTTATTCCCCAGGAAAGTTTTCGACTTTGTTTCCTGCTTTTCTGGAAAAATTGAGCTGGTCATTGCATCATTATTGAGGCTAGAAACATTTTTAGCACCACTCACTATGTAATTTCTTCCTCCAGTGGGACTTTTAGTTGGCATATCAGTGGAGAGCCACCGGAATGACAATGATGACCAGTGTTTGACTGTTGATTCGTAGCCAGTTACACATCCATTATGGTTTTCTCCAGTGTAGATTCCTTCCTTCTCATCCAGTCTCCTATTTCTTAGTAACCAAGAAGTCAGGACACGCTTTGCACCAACAGAAACCAGTAAACATGGATTCTGTTTGTTGTCTGAAGTGGCATTTTGTCCCTTTTCCAAGCTAGGCAGGCTGGACACATCTGAAGCAATTATATGTGTCTTTGACACAAAGCATATTGATCTAACCGCAGATCCACCAACATGCTCCCCAAGCAATTTTGATGCGGACCAATTCTCCATTTCAGGAGTAAACCTAAATCAACCATAACGCAATCAGATACTCTATTTGTGGGTTAAGCTTTTCAAGAATCAATGAGATACAAAACAAGGGAAGAACATATAGACACATCACAGGCATGTGTCTCGTAGAATACATGACATAGCATATGCAGTGCACATGCAAATGCCGTAGCTCAGGTCAATCATCCCAGGTTTCTTCAGGGAAAATAAGATCAATCATGTGTCCAAAATGATGAGCATTCTATTACATTCTAAAGGGAAGATGACTATCAGCATACCTAGTTAACCTCACAGTTCCATCTTCACATCCAGTTGCAATCCAACTAGATTTGTCAACTAAAGTTTCCACTTCATTTGCTTGAACTTGCAAATTTTCATAGACAAAGCATAAGGAATGCATCTCTCTCCCATGAAACTGTAAGTGTAAATTCTGGGGGAATATCTTTTTCCCACTTCCCGGTAACCAATGCCTATGAATATAGATGATTTCATCCTGCAGAAGATATTGAAAATGAATGACATGCAGAGAAACTAAACAAACTTGAGGAAACAGGAGACAGAACAGAAAATATGATTATAGATCCATGAAATTCCAAGGATGTGGCTTAATGGTGAGTGCTTGTCAACAGTGCCTTAACTTGGCAGTAGTCAATAGTCATAGATGGGTGCAATATCACATAAATTGGAGAATAATTATTATGCAGTTTTCTGAAGTTTCTCAAGGGAGGAAGGTTGAACCATTAGAACTAAACATACCTTGACATATGCAAAACAGTTCCTCATCTCTGGTACATCACCAAGGTAGTAAGAATGAGGACGTCGCCATCCCCCACATGGAATTTGCACAACCTGTGCCGACAAACACATCAGCAATCAAAACCTAAAACCTAAACATCTGCACCCCCTTTGTCAAAGGAGGAAAGAAGGGGGGGAGGAAGAATACCTTCGCCTCAGTTATCAAATTCCATATTAAGAAATCTGTTGATGCAAAACCAGCTGCATAGTTGCAGTTTGCCAGATCATCAGCAGGCGTGAAATCAGCAGAGACAGATTCAATCAAACTCAATTCTTTCACTTGTTTCATTCCTATAAATTCAAAACTTTCTTGGTCCTTGTCATAGTCTAAATAGCATATGCACCCGTCCGCTCCAGTCTGAACAAGAAAGGAAAATAGAAAAAGAACTAACACACTAAAACATGCTTGCATATGAAGAAATACAAAAGCACACAGGCAGACATGCATCAAGCCATTTACAAAAGGTTTTAGTACATCACACCATTAAATATCATTTATGCTACCCTATGATTGTCCCTATTTTAAGGCTAGTTTGATGTTCATATTAATTCCTTAACAGATAAGGTTCCCTTTTCCTTGAGTGAGCACAAATGACATAAGTTACATCTTAACTTTATTAGAAATTTGTCTGTTTTATAAACTTTTAATCGTAAAAACTTCCAAGGAAATTCCATTGTGGGAGAAAAAAAGTAAGACATAATTATAATTCCAACATTTGCCTTTTACTAGGAATTGAGATCATACCGAGCAAATTTCAATTTGATTGCAACTCAATCTGGCAACTGAAATATTGGACACGCTTGAAATCCCATGAGCTCCTTTGAAATAACTTAGTGGAGATATCTTCACACCTGATATGGTTGACATGCACAGCAACAGGTCCTTTGATAAAGGGAATAGAACCAGATTACCACGCAGATCTCCACAGACCAGCAACTGCAAAAGTTTTAAGTACAAGATACATCAGGTAAACAAATAATATGTAATACCAACATCAATATATCCCTTTTTGTGCACACAAAGCATACTGAACGAAATCTGGCTTCACATTAACAATACCTTCTTCAACGTTGAAACTAAAAAGGCTTTTCTAGCTTTGAATCAAAAACTCCATCTTAAAAGCATAGGAGAGAGAGCCCATTCAGATTAGCCATAAAGAAGGTTAACACATACCTCTTCCTCAAATGACACATCCAAGCACATTATTCGTATTCCAACACATGAAGGGAATTGTGCTATAAGGGATATTCTTCCAGAATCAAGACAAACAGATAGTGAAGGGTCATACAACCTCCACAGCTTTAAAACTCCTCTGGGATCAGTGGTGAAGACATATCTAGACAACAGAAATGATGATAATTCAAAATCCTCTACATCTTCAAACTAAAGCATAAGACTAAGATGTCTCTTGACTGAAAATGCCAGATAATCAGCAGGAAAATTACAGATTCTCCTACCAAAGAGCATTGGGCATGTGGTATAAAAGTTGGTCACTTCTTTACCAATCAAATAATCATATTAGCAAACCAGCAATTCTCAATTAACTTAACCAGCAAATGGGGTCTATAAATGATCCAAACAATAAAGAAATTGGTTTAAAATTCACAAACTAGTATGTAGGTTTTTACAGAACCTGACAGAGAATAAAATTCAAGATATCATCAGATTAAAAAAAGAAAAGTCATTACCTACATCCAAGTGACTTGCACCAGTAAGTTCCTAAGAGTTGCCTCTCTGCTCCAGCTGACCAAGTAAAGGTGAAGCCCACTTCAGGTGAGGAGGGATCACCAGTGACTCCAACAACTGTCATATTTCCTTTACCATCTCCAAGAGCAATCCAATCATCGATACTGCAATCATGTTCAGAAAGGTTTTTGGACAACAGATCCATACAAACAATTGGAACCTCTCCAGTGACATGGACTAGTTCAGTCCATTTGACATCCCCTGTCTCAGATAACAAAGCATGGTACAGATAACCATGATTTGTGGCAACATAAAGGATATTTTCACATTTAAAATACAAGGAGCGCACGTATTCACTTTTGCTGCAACAACAGGAACCAACAATGCCAATCGACCATAAGTACATGATACAAAATAACCAAATAATACAAAAATGAAAGAAGTAGAGCAAAGAATGCTAAGGCATAGGGGCAGAACAAAAGTTTGTGACCCACAAGGCACCAATTTTGGGCCTTCAATAGAGATATTTAGCAACCACTAGAATGTTCAGCATCACAATATGTTAGATACCAGCATCACACTAGAAGATCCAATATTTTTGTACCTTCTTAAAGAGGCATTGATATGACATGCCATGCAGAGCAGAAACTCAAAAGCATAGTAATAGAATCTTAGGGCAAAGCCAATGTTTAGAGGCAATATGATGAAAATTTTATATTGTCCATTGAACTTTTTACCTGTCCATGAGTCCAGAATGCTCCATTGAATTTGGGATGCGAATAGTGTTTATCTGTGCTCCCTCAATTATATCTTTGGATTCAGCATCTTTCTCCAAGTTCAATGTCTGATAAACAGAGGTGTGCAACTGATGAACTTTAATTGCAGAGTCAAACCCAGCAGTAATGAGAAGTGAAGAGTCTGGATCATATAAACATCGCCATATGCCTCTTCCTCTGCAATTAAAAATATTTTAATACTGTGTATTGTACAAAAAAATTAGTTTGATCAGATTTGGGCTAATTCAACAGCAACTTCCTCCTAAAATTACCACAGTTTCAATATAAAAGGCCACATAAAATGTCAAAAAGAAGAAATAAACTTAAGTACAAAAATCTGGATTTACAACTTACATATGCTCCTTAATCATCCTATGCTGCTTTCCATCCAGACCCCAGACACGACATGTACAGTCCTCACCAGCAGTAATAATTATCTAACAGAAACTATGGGAAATCAGTTTCTGATAGAGAACTTCATAATTTAAAAATCAAGCTAGGAAACAGACTAATTCTAGATGCAGCTAAGATGCCACATTTTGGAATATGTAAAGGACACCAAAAGCATACTAGAAATTACATAGAACAAGTTAAAAGTTTAAATCTATCACAGATATTATTTTCTTAGTTCTCTGTTCTTGTTAAATTTCACATATGCCAGAGAGAATAGTACAGTAATAGTGAACCAGGATTACATGAATCTTACAGAATCAGAAACACAGCAGTCCCAAACCCGAGCACTATGGCCAAAGAGCACAGGACCAATGACCTCCCTTTTGTCATCACAATTATTCTGTCCAACATTTATTGTCCAGATACGAGCACTGTATGGATAAAGATACCATATTAAGGCATAACATAACTCCAAGAATAAAGTAAAACAATAAGAAGAAAGGAGTTTTAAAAAACTTATTGACCTACGATCATCAGAAACAGAAACAAGTTTGGCTCCACTGGAAGACCACACAATGCGAAATATCGAACCTTCATGTCCAACAAGTCTACATATGTGAACAGCTTTATACTGCTGATCATGACACTTGATAAAGTTTGGGTTTGAACTTCTTAAATTCATGCAATCTTCCACTGGACTTGTTAAACTTGGAGAATAATGTTGACAAAAGACTTTCCAAACTATAATCTGCTCAAAGTCAATAAGTTAATAAGAAATCACTTAATATCAATGGTGCAAACTACTGAAGTTAACCACTACAGAGTATAAACCTACAAGGACGATGATAATGATGGCATACTGACAACAAACAGGGTTCACACTCAATTTCAATCTGTTATTGGCAAAGGACAAAACTAGGGTGACATGTTTAAAGGATGAGAATTGTAAAACTTTAAACAAGAACCAAAAAAACTTAAAATTGGCAAAGTAAAGGATTTGTCAGTAACTAAATCACTAAACAGAATTTCAAAGACAGTGAAAGCGTTAAAATGAAATAGGAGAACAATTGAATGCAAGGAAAGACAAGCCACCTCGTTATAAATTGTACCAGAAGCAATTCGAAGAGCTTCAAGATTGTCACCCCATAATCTCATGGAATACAAAAGACACCTATCTACATATGAATTAGAAAAAAAAATGTTCAACATAATAATAAACGTTACAAAAGGAAAATAAAACTCACTAAAAAAAATCAATTAAAAGTCAAAAACTTGATGTAACATCATGAAATGGTGAATTGGGTACAAAAAATTCCAGAATTTGGATGCAACTAACCTGGAGACTGAACTTGAAGAACCAAGCTCGAGTTCAACATATCCCAAAGATGGACAGAGTTGTCACTGCATCCAATGGCAAGACAATGGTCCTAGCACCCAATACAAGAACAAGCATTAACAAAAAATGAATGGAACTTTGCAGTCAAATGAAAATAGGCAAAAAATATTTTACCTTTAAGAACAAAACATCTAAAACCCAATGACTAAACCTCGGCAAAGAATGATCTAAACTCAAATCCGCACAGAACTCAGGTTGACTCTGGGAGTTTGACTTGGACACCAATTCAAAACTTAAGTTAAATAACTTTACTCTCTTTTCACCGCAAACAACAACTTTATAAGTCAACGCATTATGAGTTAAGCTACAAATGATTCCATGTACGCGACTGCCTTGAAAGACTTGAAAAGATTGTATCATTGTCGCTGATTCTAGATCATAAAGGAGAACTTGAGAACCGGAACCTGATTTAAACAGAGGAAATATTAGATATTTAGATAAAAAAAAAGTTTGAGGGGGGGAGATTTGAGGGAAGAAAGTTTTACCGGCAAGGAGATGAGGGAGGGAAGAGAGGTGAGAGGGAAGGTGGAGAAAACAAAGGGCTGAGATTTCTCCGAGGTATTGGCTGCTGCGTAGATGACACTGGCTTTGGTTCACCTGCGACTCCGCCATAGTTGAGCTTTTTCTGCTTTGCCTAAAACTATGAAAGTGGAACTCGAAACTCTTTTGGAGTTGCAAAGGTTTTGTACTTGACTTACTAATGAACGGTTTAGTGGGGTAAAGAAGAAAAACACTAAACTAGCCCCATTATAAGGGTTTATGGGCTTTAAAAAAGGCTAGATTAGCCCAATCCAAAAAGTTACAAAACCCAATCTAAAATTTGCGGTGAGCGTGGATCGAACACGCGACCTTCAGATCTTCAGTCTGACGCTCTCCCAACTGAGCTATCCCCGCTTTATTGTTATTACGTTAAGCAGATACTTTATTTAGTACTTAAACTACTTAAATTCTATAAATAGATGGCCTCGGTGAGTGTCTTTCTGAAATCGTTCTTCATCGTCTCCTTCCAGTTTTATCATCCATTGCGTATTACTAAATCCTTTCTTCTCTCTCCATTCTTAACACGACTCAACGACTGCCATGGGAAAGATCCCTTCTTTCAAGGACGAGTTCACATTCGGTTTAATTCCCAAAACTCTTCTCTTATCTTCCTCTTCCAAAAAAAGAAAAACCCTCCTTTCTAATCCTGTTTATTTTTTAATTTAATTTGTTCCTTCTTCTAAATTGAATTGCAGAGCAAAGGCTCGAAGAATCCCGCGATATCACTGCCAAATATCCCAATCGGGTCCCCGTAAGTTTTCCGATTCCCTCTCATTTGACTTTATTTTTGGTCAAACCTTTTCCTCTTTTTCTTTTTTTCGTTCTTTTTTTTTTATGTGTAAAACTATCAGTCGTTATTTGTGTTTCCAATATTCTGCCTTTGGGATATTGCCTGGAAGTTAATGTTCTTAAAATTATGATCATTTTTCAATTTTTTATCTGCTGGGTTTATTTTGTTGTCTTGATTAATGCTCTACAGTTGTAATCAAGCTTACTACTTTAGATTAGATGAACTTAATCCCTTCTGCCCTTCAATGGATATGGCTTATATTAAAAAGAATAAGCTTTTAATTGCTAAAATGAGTGATCTGATCTTTTTGTTCTCATTTTGCAGGTGGTTGTGGAAAGATACTCGAAAGCCGATCTTCCCGAGATGGATAAGAAAAAGTGAGTTTGAGCCTACCCCAATAGCAATTTGTTCTTATCAACTGCATGCCTTATTTTCTTATACCTTATAATTCTTTGTTTGGGGAACTCTGCCTAAGGCAAGAAAGACTACTGATGATGGATACTCTTTTTTTTAACTTTGGGTGATTATTGTTAAGACTTTGCTTGTTGAATTGTGTTAATGAAAAGATCCAAAGTTGAAAACACAGTTCCATTATCGC
The DNA here is from genome assembly GCA_036013995.1 of Theobroma grandiflorum. NCBI lineage: Eukaryota > Viridiplantae > Streptophyta > Magnoliopsida > Malvales > Malvaceae > Theobroma > Theobroma grandiflorum. The sequence continues at coordinate 5,802,696 of CP142130.1, forward strand.
TAAATATTAGAAGTATGGATATCAAAAGTTGGAATTACTGGTTAGAGAAGGATAAAAGGGCAGAATAAATTCATGCCACTCTGTTTCAATTGTAGGTATCTGGTTCCTCGAGACATGTCTGTTGGACAATTCATTCACATCTTAAGCTTAAGACTTCGTCTGACCCCTGGAAAAGCGCTCTTTGTGTTTGTGAAGAATACTTTACCTCAAACAGGTAAGCCATGATAGGATTATGCACTGTGTTTCTTTCACATGGTTCTGTTGTCTAACATTTTCTGAGCCCTCATCTATCATCTGTGTTTGCAGCTACTCTTATGGACTCTGTATATGAATCTTTCAAGGAGGATGATGGATTTCTCTATATGTGTTACAGCAGCGAGAAAACCTTTGGTTGTGCTAGCAATCAGATTTTCGAACTATAAGCTGTGTACATTACCGTAAACTAGCTTGGTCCCCCTCCGGTTAATGTTGAATGTTGAAGCTCGGCCTGGTGTTGTTGTTGTAGCATCTATGGACCATACATTCATTCTGTAAATCATATATATGCCTACAAGTTAAAGCTATCAATAACAATGCACTTGCATACTTGATGGGAAACTTTAAAGTTATCCATGCATTGCTTACATATGTTTAACTTTGGGAAATCTGACATCCATTTATTATGTTATTCTCAATTTTGACCTCTCCATTCAGCTTCTATGATGCTTGCTTTTGACTACAAAGTTGGGATATAAAGGCAAAGAAAAGGCTGTTACATTTGCTTTACATACAGCCGCAGGGATATTTTAGGTCAAAATACCCATAGAATGTACCCCTTTTGTGGTATAATATGTTTTACTGGAAGGAATATTCACGAGCGGGGTTCTGCATTAGACTTGACATCTCTTATCAGTTTGTTTTCCGTTTGAGTAAGACAAAATTTCATTCAGTTCTAAAGCTCAAACCCAAATTTAAGAACTATTAAGTGTGATTGTTATATTATTTTCTTTTAAAAATCAATATAAGGAGCGGAGGAATTATTACAAATTTAAACCCTTCAATCAACTAAATTAAAAGATCAATTTATCCCCGTACGTACATAGAACACAGCAATCCTGTTTTATTTTCATGACTGGTAGAATAGTTCTTTTGTTTTTTGATTTACCATACTGCTTCTTTATTCGTACTAGTGTTTACTGTCATCTGATAAATGTTTGTTTTTTATTTATTTTTACATAATAATTATATGTAAAAAACAGTTAATGATTCAATTATATATAATTGAAATTTTTTAATATTAATTTATAAATTATTAAATGCTATTAAAATTAAAACAACATATTCAATGTAATTAGCATACTCATTTACAAATTGAGAAATATTTATATAATAAAATAACATTTTTAATAAAATTCATTGATACAATTAAAATTTTTATATATTTAAAAATTATATAAATCTTATTAATATTAATAATTATTTACAATATATAAATCTAACTATTTTCATCAATTAAAAACTTCTCCAACATCTGTATTTTTATATATATTATAAATATATAAGTACATATTACAGAAAATAAAATACTAAAATAAGAAGCAACATATTCAGACAAAGAATCTTCAGCTCTGTATATATATATTTTTTTCTAAATAAAAAGCATTTTTTTTAACACTAAAACGAACAACGTCCAGACTCCGGAAAGATCTTTCTCACCTCAAAATTACAATGCTGTATCATCAAAAAGTGGCTAAATCAGACAAGCCAACACAACTAGGATAGTTTTTGCAACACCCTGAAAACTCTGGCATTAATGGAATCTTCTCCATCTATTGCCAGCACTTCTGAGAACATCATAGCAATACTCAAATCACTTTTAAGACTACTTTAGGTCATCTTCCAAGAAACGTTATGACCTCCCTAGCGCCAAACACTATCTTCCAGTAAGGTTTTGGCGTAAAACCTATGGAAAGAGTTTCTGACTTCCTCCCTTCTTCCAAACACCACGAATAGGCAATCCTCCAGTGGAATTTTGGCTGCCGTCAAACTTCTTGTCTAATGGCTCAGGATCAGGATCTGGCTCAGAACTTTGATGATCTAATAGTGCTGCCATTGAACCATCACCAAGCCGCAGTCGGTGAAATTTTGAAGTTTTCTTCCGTTGCTTGCTACCACCACCCCCATCCCCTGATCCCACTTTAGCAGCTAAGGAATCATTTTGGCCCCCAACTTTTATTGATGGCTGATTGCTAGAATTCAGTTCCACCTGCTGTTCATCGACCATCACCTTTGATTTGCCTTTGGAAGGGCGGTAACCATCCTTTGATAGCACCTCCACCTCTTCTTCAGAAAGCATATAACTTGACTGCAATGTCCTGACACTGCTCATAATACTATCCGCTAAGGCATCCTTTGAGTGACTGCTTGCAGTATCCAAAGACTTCCCTTTCCCTTTCTTAGAGGCAATATTATCCTTCAACCAGGCACCACCTTTGGCCCCACCATTATCTTGCAGACAGTTGCTTTGAAAACTAGCATTATAGGTCTCAATTAGCTCTTTCTGCTTCTGAGCATCAGGGCAGAGTCTAGCCAGCTCAAGAACGAGATGTGACAAGCCATACTGTTTTACATAATCCAAATATCTGCCTGTGTCTATTAAACCCTGACGATACTGTCCAGATATTTCTTTAAAAGCATTGTATTTTTCTTCATCATATTCAAGAGCAGCTCGCATCTTTTCCACCAAAGATTTGTTGGCTGTATGAACATCTTCCACATTCATCCGCACCTGGCTGCTTGAGGACTGCTTGTGCCTTTGTGCTGCAGAAACTGGAGGAAAATCAGAAACGGAAGGTTCCGAGAATCCACTATTAGCAAGATTTGGAGCTGATGAAGAGTGGCTTATCCTACTTGTGTTGCCTGAGCTCATTCGAGAACCAGATGATATTAATACATCTGCTGTTGTCGGTCGAGCCTGAACCTGAGCCTGTGCCTGCGTTGAACTTGCATAGCTCAACTGTGCAACTCCATTACCAGTACCACGTGGTGTTACGGCTGCAACACTTGCTGCTTTTCCAACCTGACTTGAACTACTTGATGCTTGCACAGGCCTGTGACTTGTTGCTGGCCATGCCTGAGTTGAATTGAAAACATTTGAATTCCCATTCTTCTGGCGCCGTAGATGTGCTGCCATGGTGTTGTTAGCCAAAACTTCTGAGCTATGTTTAGGCTTTTGTTGGCTGGTGCTGGGACCAATGGGGAGAGGAGGAAAAGAAGATTCTTGCAAAGGCGCACCCCTGGAGCCTCCCCCCAATGCTTGAAGGTATCTTGCTGATGATTCAGAATCTGCTGAAGATAATAATTCAAAAGGCTGAACAAGTGGGTCAATATCATTTGTGTCTGCATGATCAGAGACCAGCTGTGCAGTAGATGATGCTGGCGGATCACTGGCAGTCCCCAAACTTGCCTCAATGGCCATGGAAAGTTGATAGTCGTTATCAGACAGCTCACGCCGAAATGTTCTTCCCCTTCCACGACGATTATCTTCATTACTTCGACGATATCGAAAGCTTGTTGGTATCTAGAAAAAGTACAATTAGTTAACAAAACCACAAAAAGTAACCAACAAATCAATGGATCGCATAACAGTGAATCAATTAGGGCAATTCAACTTATGAGAAGTCCATTAATCAGACGGATTATACATACTTGTAGAGCAGCGTTACGCTGTGCACGAGACATGCGACCTCCATGTTCCATTGTATTATGCCTCTGAAAGAACAAAAATGCAAAACATAAGAACAGTACATGAGAAAAGGAAAACTTGAGCTATACTAGGACATAATCAAACAAAATATACTATGCACATAATGTATATGCTCGAAGAAGTCACCTTTAGTTCAGCTTCAGACTGAAAGACAACAAACTTTTTGGCAAGGCAAGCCTCATCCTCACATAGGTAATGATCTCGGCGAAAATGAATCTGTGGCAGACAATTTCCAAAAATGACATTTAACTTTAACTTTAAGAGGAGAAAAAGAATAAAAAAGGAAAAGCAAAGAAATATAGGAGTCATCTTGCCTCAAGGTCATCATAATTCTTGTAATATTCATACTGTCCTGGATGCTGCCTGCATTGAACATTGATCAAGCAAAAGTAAGCCCACTTGCTTTAAGGTGTATTGCAAAAATCTGTACCAAGAATAGCCTGATTACCTTTGGCATATATGACAAGTATAGTGCTCTGTGGACATGTGAGAGTATAACTCATTATCCCCATAGAATGGGGTCTTGCAGAATTCACACATTGGATGCCCCATGAAGCCACCTCTCTCACTCTCAGTTCCATCCACCTCAGAATCACCCGTGTTTATATGTTGGTTTAACTGTGCTCTAGTATATAGCTTTTGTTCACAGATAAACACCTACATCATCCAAAGGAAACCAGTGAGCTAATAATGCATACAGACAGAACGGTCATATTTTCATTTGAACAACCTTACCTTCCGTCCTTCCAAACACAGGCTGCACATAACCAATCTATGTCGATGAAACAAATGAGCCTTCAACTGTTCAATGTTCCTAAACTTTCCCCGTCGTTTCGCCCCCTCATTTGACTGCTCTTCCATCTTATCACATACACTACAAGAAAGTCTGCACATTGCTTTGATCATCCTGTAGTGATCAACATCATCGAAAAACGCTTGTGTATCCTCATGGTACCAATAAGATCCCACCCGTCCTTCTCTCACTTCAGATGGCAATACAGAAAAGTCACTGATCATCCTTGTGTAATCCCCCAAAGCCTGGAACGAAACCAGAACCACAAAGTAACAGACAACTTAGGCTTGCCTTAATGATCATTACTCTCTAATAAAGATTCGAAAGAATTGGCTAATTAAATCAAACAAAAACAATATCTAACGGTATAATTACAATAATTTCATTTCGAATTTGAGACTGGCGATGAAAAGAAAGAAGAAAGCCCTAACCTTAGTGACGAAGATGACACTGGACTCAGTCTTGCAGATGCAGCAACGGCCATCGTTGCAGATGAAGCGTAGACGCGCGACGCAGGTGGAGCACACTTCCCGGTGACCACAAGCGCCGTAGGCAACCCATTCCAAATTGTCAGCGCAAACCGCACAGCTGTCGTCCATCTCTGTTTCTTGATAATATTCTTCAACAAAAATCCACCTCACCGCTATACCGATCGATTGGAAACTAATCTGCGGAGAAAATAATAAAGAGATGGAGATCTAGGGTTTATGTTTTGCACAGAAAGAATTAATTCAGATTCATAGATTATGACAATAATATTCCATATATGGCAATAGTGGTTTGGTTAAGGGGAAAAAGAAAAAGAGAATTAGTTGATTACGTGAGATTTTGAGGGCAGGAGGCGGCGCACGGGTTCGGGAAGCTACCCACCGGGAACTTGGAAGGTGAGGAAAGAATGGTGTGACCGGTTATATTCTCTGCTTGCTAGATTTCTTGATGTCTAAATAAATAAAATTCTCTGGAGAGAATATTAATGGATGAAAATTGGAAAATAAAGTGGTGAATAATGTTCCTCACGCCACAAAGAAATCTTTTTTGTTATAAAATATAAATTAAAAAAATATTTAGAAGAGTAATAAAAACTTATTGAAGTACGTATTTTATAAATGAAATGAGCTGTTTATTTATAAGCTAACTATCCCTTTAATTCTAATTTTAATTAAATTTAATTTAAAAGTTTAAATCAAATTACATTCACTTAAATATTTATAATTTTTTATTTTTTTAACTTATGTTTCTTCCAAAAATAAGAAGCACGGTCTTTTATCCATAAATAAAAAAAGAAAACGAGCACCTATCCGTTTCAATCTATTTTCACTTCTAGATTTTTTGCCACTAAAATAAATAAGTAAATATATTATGTGCTTTTAGTCTTTATAATTCATAAATTAAAATTGAGGAGAATTTTGATGTTGGCATGTTGCTATTAAATATCTGAAAATAAATAGTGTTAATTTTGAGCACCCGAATTTTTAAATTGTTGAAATAACGATTGTTCGTCAACCATACTTGATTTGATAAAGTCGAGTCAATTAACAAAAGAAAAGAATCACTATTAATCTTGTAGATAAATTAGGAAGCCAACCAACTTGCAGACCAAGAAAGCTTTACAGGAGATAAAGAGAAGAGAGAGGAACATTTATAATTTAAACGAGGACTGATATTGACCAAATATTTTTTAAGTCTAAAGTTGATAAACTTTATTTTCTGGTCATAAGAAGGAGGCCATGTGCCAGACAAAAATACCACCACTTTAGAACGATAACAACATGTAATTCATTTAATTTCTTTCCCTGCTTCTTCCTACCAAACTATGTTAAAAAAAAAAAAACATTATTTTTCTGAATAAGCATCATATTTATCTGATTCAACATGTGGACTACACACTATTTTTATAAAAGCGAGTAAAAACCACTCTATATAAGGTTGTAATCAAGCATAAATATATATATATATATATATAATTACAAAATAAGTCGTTGATGTAATATTTAAATAAGTTCTTGTATTATTAAAAAAATTTAAATAAATTTTTATTTTTTATTACGTTTAATCAAATTATTATATTTTAAATTTGATTTAAATAAACTCTTTTAATTAATAATTAATTAGTTATCATTAATTAAAATATTATTTATCATTTTATATCCACATACCATTAATATGAAAGATAAAAAATATTATATAATTATATTATCATATCAAATTAGTATATCACGTTATTATCAATTATAATATATTAATATATTACGTCAGGATCATGCGATATAAAATAATAAATGACATTTTGATTAAATTAATATTTAGTCATAAAAGCTTATTTGATTAAAAATAAAAATATACAAACTTATATGGTTCAAAATAAAAATACATGAGTTTGATTCAACACAATAAAAATATAAAGACTTATTTAAATTTTTTTAAATAATTTAAAATTTTTTTCAAATATTATGTTTAAATCTTTTCCAGCTAAATATTTAACTGAAGAAGATTGATAAGTGCATAAATACTGACTTTTATTTATCCTTATCTTCTTCCTCTTATTATTGGGAAAGTTCAATAACTATACATAAAAGTATGAGTATAGAGAAAAAAAGAAAAACCGAAAATGCTCTTTTGTTTTTCAAGTGATAACAATCACTTTCTCATAATAAAGAAAAAAATAATAATAATCTTTCATCAAATATGCTTTTGGAGATTACAATTTTGTTTTGCGTCACTTAATTAATGTTTCTCAGCCTTGCTCTAATTGATTTCATCGCTTTTCCAACAGCCTTTGACATGTTTTGAGAAAACTTTTTTAATTTTATATTATGATTTTATTATGTTAATTTTATTTTATTTTTGTTATCTTTTTAAGTGTTGTTTTGGTTTTACATTCTCAAACGGGTGAAGGTAGTATTTCTTTCACGAAACAATTTTTTTTTCTAATTATTAATAGCAATAATATTGATAATTTATTTGATCATTTGTATGTTATTTTACATTACCGATCAAATAGTTAAATATACATATTTTTCACCATATGTACACGCATTTGATGATCGATAATAAATGTACGTCAATGTGTCTAATCATTTTTCACCATATACCAATTTTTGTTGTTTTATAATATGTCTTAATATTAGGTTTCAGTCATTAACTTTAATACCAAAACGTCTAAAAACATTAATATTTTGATATGGAAGTATTATGTAAATATAAATTATCACACCAATATTTCCATAATAATTTTATTTACTCCAATTAGTCACAACAAACCCGTGGGGGTCAACAATAGCAGACAACGAGGATAAAAGAAATCAAGAAACTCTAATCAAAATCACAAGTAATCCATAATGGTTCCTCAAAGTCACCTTTGAGTTTAACCCCAGCTTCATTTCCCAAACACAAACGCCCCATATCCAGCTCGCTCCCAGGGTGCCACGCTGGCGTCCCATTCTCATACCCATTCCACGTCAGCCTCCTCAATCCACTCCCATCCAACCTCACCACATACAAATCCCCATATGGCTGGAACTGATTGGGCCACGACACCGGCTCAACCGTCACGCCTCCTATGTTTGTCGTGAACAGCAGCCACTCTCCATCCTGGCTAAAACACACGTGGTTAATTCTCTCCCTGTCCACGTCACTCGACCCCTTGGGTCCCGCCACGTAAATCCTCTTGAGATCAGAGCCATCCGGTTTAATCACGTAAATGCTAAAGGCATCAACTCTATCCGGATTATGCATGTTGGAAGAAAACGCTATGAGATCTCCGCTAGGGGACCAAGACGGCATCGTATCAATCCAAGGACCGTCGGTTAACTTCCGTATACCGCCGTTAAATTCACCGTTGACGGCGTCAAGTATGTAAAGATTCTTGTGTCCAGAACGGCCGGAACGGAACACGAGGGACTTTCCATCAGGGGAGCAAGACGGGAAGGCGTTATTCCCTGTATCTTCTCGCGTAAGAATCTTTACATCGCAAGGGATCTCTTCAAGTTCACCGTTGAGATCTGAAGGGTCAAATATGATTCGTGCGACCTGCACCGTTGTTTTAACAGACTCGAATATCGGGCCTAGGGAAGTGTAAATCACGTGTTTCTCAGTGGGGCTCCACGAGTTATAAAATGCCGTACGGCCCTTGACCAAGGTACATCGTTTCGAGCCGTTCGATTTGACAACTTTAATGCCGCCGCTTTCATCCAATGTGGGATTCAAGGCTAGAAGATCACCGTCTGGAGAGAAGGAAGGGAATGATCCGTTGAGTCGCAGCATACGTAGATTTTTGAGCGGAGACATGACTGGCTCGAGATGTGGAACCGTGGACTCACCCTGAGTCGACTCACCTCTGAACCTGTGGTACCCGAGGAATTCAGAGTCGGGAGAGACAAACGGGTTATAATGATGAAAAGTCGGGCTGAGCAACTCAGTCACTTGATGAAAAACCTTCGATTCGAGGTCGAAAACCTCGATATGTCTGTAATTCTTGCCGCGCCGCCTAGTGGCGACTGCGATTCGTTTTCCGTCATGGAACGCGGCCGGAGTGAAGCAGTGGAGACCAGGTGGAGTGACACGGAGAGGAAGGACTGGGAACCCAGAAAATTCAATAGGATTTTCTGGAAACTCGAGACGGAAAATGCTCCACCAGCCATCGTCAGCTTGGCGGTGAAAGAAAATGGTGGAGTCACCTGACCAAGTGGGCCAACCGCCTTTCTCCCCAACAACAAAACGGTTATTCGGGTTGGATTCTGGGAAAACAACTATATCCGTTTTGAGCTCGTGAAAATCACCTTCCCAAGGCCGAGAACCGTACGAGGCAACAGCTACAAATTTCCCAGACTTTGAAATAGCAGGACTGTAGTCAACAACCCCGTAAGGAGACAACCTTATAGTGTCTCTTTTACCGCGGAGCTCCATCGAGTAAAGAGCGGACCAGCTCTTGAAAGGTTGATCAGGTTGTTCATGAGCTGAAATGAAGTAAAGGCGGTGGTTTTGGATGATGGGTCGATCGTGGAAGAGGCTGCTGGGGGCAGATTGGAGCTGCTTGGGCTTGGGTAGACCCGGGTGGGTGAGGTAAATCCGGGGGGAACCCGATCGTTCAGAGATAAAGACGATGGATTGATCTTCGTTTATGAATTGAGCATTGAAGTTGATGGAAATACAGTCAGTGAGGCGATGTTCGGGGGTGGAGTTGGTGATGGGAGTTTGATTGAGATTGACAGTGAAGATGTCGAAGCCGTATTGTGGCCTCCCGACGGAGGTGAAAACGACGGTGCCTTCAGGATTCATTGAACTAGGTGTTGGATGAGTGGGAGTCGGAATGAAACCGTGAGAGTGCCTGGGTTCTTTGCTTTTGAAAATCAGGTGCGACCAAAAGTGGAGTGGGTGGCAGAGGGAATCGAAGGTGGTAGGTTGTTTGCGTATGATATGACGCAGCATTGTTTATCCTCTTGGTCGTGTTCGTCACGTCCAAAAGTAATTTTAAGATGACAGGTTAGAGTCAAGGCGATGAGGACATCTGCTGGGTTGACCTTTAAGGCCACTAATGTGGAATGAGAACATCAACGCTGGATATGCTAGTCCACAAATTTTTACCAAGACGCTTGGACGTTCCATTATATTTTGTGTTTATAGTACCACAAAAAAGTTATAGTCAACGAGGGTTCAATTGATTAAATTGTTAGTCTTGATAGTAAGAGTGGTTAATTTGTTAGTCTCTACTGAGTTCAAGCATCATGACCTCATTGGTATTATATATGTTTTTTAATTTAAGTGTTTGTAAAAAGCGTGAAGAAACTGTATATTACATTTTAATCTAAAAATTGAAACAAACAATATATTTTAACAATAAAAAGAAACGGTTACATTTTTCAGGAAGCCTATGATAGAGTTGAAATCTAAAAAATTAAGCTTAAAGACATCGGGATGTAGGCCTGCGACTTGTTCCTGGCCATGCCTGACCTGAATTGAAAACATTTGTTTTCCCATTCTTCTGGCGCCGTAGATGTGCTGCCATGGTGTTGTTAGCCAAACCTTCTGAACTATGTTTAAGCTTTTGGAACCAATGGGGTGAGGAGGAAAAGAAGAATCTTGCAAAGGGATATTTGATGCTTGCACAGGCCTGCGACTTGTTACTGGCCATGCCTGAGCTGAATTGAAAACATTTGTATTCCCATTCTTCTCTCGCCGTAGATGTGCTGCCATGGTGTTGTTAGCCAAACCTTCTGAACTATGTCTAAGCTTTCGTTGGCTGCTGCTAGGACCAATGGGGAGAGGAGGAAAAGAAGATTCTTGCCAAGGTAAACCCCTGGAGCCTCCTCCCAATGCTTGAAGGTACCTTGCCGCTGAGTTAGAATCTGTTGAAGATAATAATTTAAAAGGCTGAACAAGTGAGTCAGAGACCACCTGTGCAGTAGATGATGCTGGCGGATCACTGGCAGTCTCCAAACTTGACTCAATGGCCATGGAAAGTTGATGGTCGTTATCAGACAGCTCACGCCGAAATGTTCATCCCCTTCCACGACGATTATCTTCATTACTTAGAACAATATTGAAAGTTTGTTGGTATCTGGAAAAAGTACAATTAATTAATAAAACCACAAAAAGTAATCAACTTATCAATGGATATATGTCAACGAATCAATTAGGGAAATTCAACTTATGAGAAGTCCATTGATCAGATAGATTATACATACCTGTAGAGCAGCATTACGCTGTGCATGAGACATGCGACCTCTATGTTCCATTGTATTATGCCTCTGAAAGAACAAAAATGAAATAAACAAGAACAGTTTATGAGAAAAGGAAAACTTGAGCTATACTAGGACATAATCAAACAATCAAAAAGAATATACTATGCACATAATTTATATGCTCGAAGAAGTCACCTTTAGTTCAGCTTCAGAATGAAAGACAATAAACTTTTTGACAAGGCAAGCCTCATCCTCACATAGGTAATGATCTCGGCGAAAATGAATCTGTGGCAGACAATTTCCAAAATGACATTTGACTTTTAACTTTAAGAGGAGAAAAAAAAAGGTAAGAAAAAAGCAAAGAAATACAGGAGTCATCTTCCCTCAAGGTCATCATAATTCGTGTAATATTCATACTGTCCTGGATGCTGCCTGCATTGGGCATTGAACAAGCAAAAGTAAGCCCACTTGCTTTAAGGTTTATTGCAAAAATCTATATCAAGAATAGCCCGAGTACCTTTGACATATATGACATGTATAGTGCTCTGTGGACATGTGAGAATATAACTCATTATCCCCGTAAAATGGGGCCTTGCAGGATTCACACATTGGATGCCCCATGAAGCCACCTCTCTTACTCTCAGTTCCATCCACTTCAGAATCACCCGTGTTTATATGTTGGTTTAACTGTGCTCTAGTATATAGCTTTTGTTCACAGATAAACACCTACATCATCCAAAGGAAACCAGTGAGCTAATGATGCATACAGACAGCTTTTTTTGATGTATAAACAAACGATGCTTCAAAAAGAGACATGGGTTTACAGTTTTAACTAAACAGAATGGTCATATTTTCATTTGACCAACCTTACCTTCCGTCCTTCCAAACACAGGCCGCACATAACCAATCTATGTCGATGAAACAAATGAGCCTTCAACTGTTCAATGTTCCTAAACTTTCCCTGTCTCTTCGCCCCCTGCTCTTCCATGTTGTCACATACACTACAAGAAAGTCTGCACATTGCTTTGATTATCCTGTAGTGGTCAACATCATCGAAAAACGCTAGTGTATCCTCATGGTACAATAAGTTCCCACCCGTCCTTCTCTCACTTCAGATGGCAATACAGAAAAGCCACTGATCATCCTTGTGTAATCTCCCAAAGCCTGGAACGAAACCAGAACCACAAAGTAACAGACAACTTAGGCTTGCCTTAATGATCATTACTCTCCAATAAAGATTTGAAAGAATTGGCTAATTAAATCAAACAAAAACAATATCGAACAGTATAATTACAATGAAATTGAGATTGTCGACAAAAAGAAAGAGGAAAGCCCTAACCTTAGTGACGAAGATGACGTTGGACTCGGTCTTGCAGATGCAGCAACGGCGATCGTTGCAGATGAAGCGTAGACGCGCGACGCAGGTGGCGCACACTTCCCGGTGACCACATTCGCCGCAGGCAACCCATTCCAAATTGTCAGCGCAAACCGCACAGATGTTGTCCATCTCTGTTTCTTGATAATATTCTTCAAAAAAAAAAAAAAACCCTAACCGCTGTACCGATCGATTGGAAATTAATCTGCGGAGAAAATAATAAAGAGATGAAGATATAGGGTTTATGCTTTCAACAGAAAGAATTAATTCAGATTTATAGCCTATGATAACAATATTCCATATATAGCAAAAATGGTATGGTTAACGGAAAAAGAAAAAAAATATAATTAGTTGATTAATACCCTAAATCCGTTTTAATAAATTTTCACTTGTATACTTTGTTCCAACAAAATAAATAAATATTATATATATATATATGTGCTATTAGGCTTTATAATTCATAAATTAAAATTGAGGAGAATTTTGATGTTGGCATGTTGCTATCAAATATCTGAAAATAAGTTGTGTTAATTGTTTTCCGAAAATAAGCCGCGTTAATTTTGAACACTCAAAATTTTAAATCGTTGAATAAACAATAATTCGTCAATCATACTTGATTGGATAAACTAAGTCAATTGCCAAAAGAAAAGAATCACTAATAATCCTCTAATGAAAGTTAATTCAATCCTCAATTATTAAACCAAGCAAGATTGCAGTGGATAAATTAGGAAGCCAACCATAATGTAAAATAAGCACAAAAGGAACAGATGAGAGAGAAAGAGAGAGGAGAGAGAGTGTACGTGAGAGAAAGATCTAGGACCAGAAACAGAGTTTGGCAGAGGCAATGGATCACGAACGGAAGACAGGAACGAAACAAAGGGGATGGTGGAGAAAAGAAAGACCCATGGGGTGTAGAGAAATGGAGGAGATCCCTTTTCACGGTATTTGTAGGAAATTTACCCAGAGATGTGGAGTGGAGGAATGTGAAAGAACTTTTTGATGAGTATGGAGTGGTAGTGGACATCTTCCTACCAAAACCGAGAAGGGTAACTGAGTCCAGATACGCATTCGTGAGATACAGAGACGAAAGGGAACAGGCAAGAGCCTTGTTTCTGGGACATGGAAGGCGATTTAATGGCAGAAGACTTAGGGTCTGCGAAGCTGAAAAACCAAAGAGACTGGAGGTAGCAAGGGAAACAGAAGCAAAAGTAGAGGGATCAGAGGGGGCAAAGGATGCCAGCAACAGGACCTTTAAAGAGGTCGTCATGGGCAAAACGAATGACGAAAATAAAGAAAAGATGACAGAGCAGAAAGTAGAAATGACGAACACGAGCAAAAGTAACACTGTGGTTATTAAGGAGAACGATCTGGAATGGCTGGGAAGAAGTGCTGTGGGACAATTAAGAAGCCCCATAAATAGTGGATCGGTGCAAAGCTCCTTGCTCAGGGAAGGCATATGGGCACAGGTGAGACCAGTGGGTGGATTGTTTGTCTTGGTTACATTTGACGAGAAAAAGGAGATGACGGAATATCTGGAAAGGTGTATGGATTTATTTGAGCCGTGGTTTGAATCATTGACCCCATATCGCATGGGAATAGAAGAAAGGAGATTCAGAGCATGGGTAAAGATTGAAGAAATCCCGTTGCAGGCATGGCATGAAGATAGTTTTAAGGCAATAGGGAACACATGGGGAAGGTATATTAAGTCAGACAAGGACACCATGGAAAAGTGGCGTCTTGACCAGGCCTTGGTTTTGGTGGAGGTGAAGTCGCTAAGTTGTATTACGCCATTTACTCACTTGACTGTCAACGGAAATGATTATTTTGTAAAGACATCAATTGTTGACGTTGAAAGGAGTGAACCAATGGTCAGGACAGGGGAGGACGGGGAGTTCCAATCTGAATCGGGAAAAGAAAACACAGGGGCGGAGGAAGAAGTGAACAGTAGAGGGGAAGAGGAAGGAGGAGGCTCTCACATCGAGAAAATCTTCACATCTTTCGAAGCAGAGGAGAAAGTGGCTGATAAGACTCAAGGAAAGACTGCAAAGACGTATAGCAGGGAATTGTCAGATGAAAAGTCATTAGATAGAGCCATTTCTGAAGGTAAAAAAAGAGATTTAAAAGGGAAGGAGAAAGTTGTCTGGGAGGGCAGTGTGAATTCAAATTCAAACGGGGCTAGGAGCGAGAAAAGCCTGGGCCCAAGGGAAGTGTGGAGCATCAACGAGACAGGCCCAAGCAAGGCAAACCTGGGAAGGTACGGGCTGGACCAATGGATAAATGGAGAAGGAAATGAAGGAATAGCTTTTGGGGATACGAACTTGGAAGATATGGAAAATAACGGGATATATTACAATTTAAACAGCACAAAGTGTGAAAAAAAGGGCCGAGGAAATGAGTGGAAGAAGGTTGTGTTTGAAACTGACCCATATGAACAGATGGAAATAAAAAGTTCTAGCCCAAGTGATTCGGATCAGGAAGTTAGCCTCACCAACCGGTATAGTGTTCTAAGAAGAGGAGCAAAGAGATTAAAAAAGAAGAAAAAGGAGAAAGGGCTCGAAGCTACTGTAAGTAAGAGAGCCAAAATGCCTGGTAGGAGTTTAATGAGAAGAAACAAAGTGGAGGAAAATGAAGAGCGAGAGCAAAATCTCAGGGGAGACAGTAGTGAGACTTGGAGTATGATGCTAAAAGAAAGTAAGGGGGGCGAAGACAAAAGAAGGCGAAACGACAGAAATGGGAAAACATCTACAGTCAGAATAGGAGAAAGAAAAATGGAAATAGAGATGAATGAAAATGAGAAGAATTGGAAATTAAGAGGATCAGAAGAAACAGTTTCTGAGGCACGAAAGGAGGCGAAAGTGGACTTTGGGAGAGTCAGAACGGAAAAACAAGAGGAGCAGGATGAAGGGAACATGCGGTTATCGAGAGGGAGGTTGAGGAAGAAACACAAACTTAGTAAGGATGGTGGATTGGAGGGTGGGAGCAAAAGATTGGTTTCGAAAAGCAGCAAGAAAAAACAGTGTAGCGGTAGAACAAAAGACCGTTCCAGAAGAGATGGTGGGAACTCAGAAGGAGATGAAACAAAAACGAAGTCAGCCAGTGAGAGTGAGGAGCCCAACAACTCAACGGACGACGAGGTGGTGAAAACCTGAGAAATTAGCAACAAACTGGGTATGCAGTTTAAAAAGAGCAGAGAAGAAGTGCTGAGGCATCTCGCAAGGATCGAGGTAGAGGAAATTAAAAGAGGACAAGGTAAGCAATGAAATGGGGAATTGAGGACAAGTATGTGAGTCGCTTGTTTTTATGTTAATAATGTCTTGGAATATAAGAGGGTTGGGTAGGAGAGAGAAAAAAAGGGCAGTGAAACAGTTAGTAACAAGAAATAGGCCTGATATGCTGTTCCTTCAAGAGACAAAGTTGCAGTCTGAAACACAGGGCATCTTTGAAAAATTATGGAAGAAGGGAGATAAAATTAATGGAATATCTGTGAATTCAGTGGGTAGATCAGGAGGATTGATAAGTATCTGGAGTGAGGCATTTTTTGAATTAAGAGAGAATGTGACTGATAGAAGTTTCATCATGTTACTTGGAAAGGTGCATAATATAGACAGAAAGTGCGGGTTTATAAATGTCTATGCTCCGAATGATGAATCATTGAGAAGGAATCTTTGGGGGAAATTGACAGAGCTAATGAAAGAAAAGGAGGCAATGTGGTGTGTGGGAGGTGATTTTAATACAGTGAGAAATGAACAGGAAAGAGTTGGGAGGGGAAACATTATAAGATCCACGTTGGATTTTGGGGAATTCATCGAAGGCATGGCTTTAGTGGATCTACCATTAGTAGGGGATAAATTCACCTGGAGTGGATACAGAGAAGGCTGGGTGGCTAGTAGACTGGATAGGTTTCTGCTTGACATGGGGTGGTTGGATAAAGAGCAGGGATTTGTTCAAGAATGCCTCCCAAGCTCGCTATCAGATCATAAACCAGTCCTGGTAAAGACAAACAGCGTTGAGTGGGGGCCAAAACCTTTCAAGTTGTTCAATCATTGGCTGGAAGAGAGAAGTTTTAATGATTTGGTGGCGAAAAACTGGGGAAATTATGGAGAATCTGAAAGTGAGCACAATAAGATTTGGGGCAAACTCAGAGAACTCAAAGTGGATATAAAGGAGTGGAAGGTAAGGACACTTGGCAATACACAACTCAAGATAAAAAAACAAGAAGAAATGATCGAGGCTTGTAAAGCACAAGCGTTAGAAGAAGGGGCAAGCCAGGAAAAACAAGAGGAGCTGTTAAAACTAAAAGCTGAGTTGTGGGGATTGTACCGGAAGGAAGAAAGAGAATGGCTTCAAAAATCAAGAGTGAAGTGGGTGAATGACGGAGATCGTAATACAAGATATTTCCACGCGATGGCTTCAGCTAGAAAAAGAGTGAACACGATCAGCAAACTTCAAGTGGAAACTGGGATGAAGGAAGATCCGGATAGCATAAGAGAAGAGGTAGTAACACACTTCGAAAAGCTGTATAGAGAAAGGATAAACATTGAACTGGAGGATATGGACTGGAATTTTGGAAAATTAAATCCAGAATCAGCAAGCATGCTTGAAAGACCATTTGAAGAAAGGGAAGTGTGGGAAACGATCCAAGGGTGTGACGGAAACAAGGCACCGGGGCCAGACGGTTTCAACTTAAATTTCTTTAAAAATCAGTGGAGTGTAATTAAACAAGATGTCATGAAATTTATGGAAGAGTTTCACAGAGATGGCAAGCTTGGAAGAGGGGTGAATGCGTCTTTCATTGCTTTGATCCCAAAAGTCCAAAACCCGGCATCACTAGGGGAGTACAGACCGATAAGTTTGGTGGGAAGTTTATACAAGATAGTAGCGAAGACTATGGCAAATAGATTGAGGAGGGTGATAGGAGAGGTGATTGGGAAAAATCAGTTCGCCTTCATAAAAGGCAGGCAAATAATGGACTGTGCCTTAATAGCAAATGAGGTGGTGGACTGGATGAAAAAAGAAAAGTCGGGAGGAATGGTCCTCAAATTGGATTTCGAGAAAGCCTATGATACTATTTGTTGGAAATTCCTTAATCTTGTTATGACCAAAATGGGATTTAAGGAAAAGTGGATTAAATGGATTAAAGAATGCACAACAACGGCTAGAATCTCAGTGCTGGTAAACGGATCTCCGACAAAGCAGTTTGGTATGGAGAGGGGCTTGAGGCAAGGGTGCCCTCTCTCTCCGTTTCTTTTTAACATAGTGGCTGAAGCGTTAAGTTGTATGATGAAAAAAGCAGAGGAGATTGGGCTGTGCAACGGAGTTAAGATTGGGAAGAATGGTTTTTTGATATCCCATCTTCAGTATGCGGACGATACGATATTATTCTGTAGCCCGAAGCTTGAGAACCTTTTGGTGTATAAGAGAATTCTCAGATGTTTTCAAGGAGTTTCAGGCCTGAAAGTTAACTTTCACAAGAGTCATTTGTTTGGTATAGAAGTTGAGCAGAGAATTGTTGGTACATGGGCAAGAAAGATTTCGTGTCAAGTGGGGAAAATCCCAACCTATTATCTTGGGCTGCCATTGGGGGTAAATCATAATTCATCAGCTTTTTGGAGGCCGGTGCTTGATAGGGTCGGAGCTAAACTTGAGGGATGGAAAGCAAAGACACTCTCTTTTGGTGGAAGAGCAACTTTGCTCAAATCTGTTTTAACAAGCTTGCCAATCTTTTTTATGTCTTTGTTCCAAATTCCAACCAAGGTAAGAAATGAGTTAGAGAAAATGCAAAGGAGATTCTTCTGGGGGGGCACAGAGGATAAAAGGAAGATACACTATCTGTGTTGGGATAAAGTTAGTAATTATAAAGAGTGTGGAGGTATAGGGGTTACGGACTTGGAAGTTAAAAATAGAGGCTTACTCAACAAGTGGATTTGGCGATACGGGGAGGAGAAAGATAGTCTATGGAGAGATGTTATTGTTGAAAAAACCGGGAGTGATCCGACAGTCATTCTGCCAAACGTGTGTGTGAACCGGAGAGCATCAACTTTATGGAAAAAAATCATCAGCCCCCTTACCCCGACTAACAAATTTTTCTTGCAGGTTAACTCTAACATTGGATGTGCTGTTGGCAACGGAAAAAGTTGGAGATTTTGGCAAGATGAATGGACAGGAGAGAATACTTTGGAGCAGATGTTCCCAAGGATTTACGCTTTGGCAAAAAATAAGAAAGGGAAGATTACAGATTTTGGAAAATGGGAAGAAGAAATATGGAAGTGGATAATCGAGCTTAGAAGACAATTGTATGACTGGGAAATAGCACAATGGGAACAATTTCAAACGGTGTTGTGTGATTTCCAATTGAGTAAAGAACTGAAAGATGATCTAATATGGAAGAAGGAAACTTGCGGCAAATACACCACAAAATCCTTTTGTAAGTATGCCCTTAATTATAGCAATAACACTGATGGGATCTGGAAGTTTGTATGGGCAAATGTGGCACCACATAGAGTGGAAATGTTTGTGTGGCAACTGTTACATGGTAAAATTGGGGTGAAGGAAGAACTCACTAAAAGAGGAGTTCAATTGGATAATGATGTTCTGTGTGTACTGTGCAATAAAGAGGCCGAATCTTGTGACCATTTGTTCGCTAAATGTAATGAGACATGGAAAGTATGGGCATGGTGGTGCAAAATGTGGGGTGTGACCTGGATATCCTCTGGACATGTCAGAGGGATTCTTGAAGTATGGAACGGGTACCAACTCGGGAACCTGGATAAAAAAACCTGGAAGATGGCTTTCTTTGCAGTGGTTTGGTCCATTTGGAAAGATAGGAATGAGACAATTTTCAAAGGAAAAGAGTGGGATGCAAGGAATTGTTTGGAACTGGCTAGAATCAGAGTAGCTGAATGGGCAAATGCAAGGTGGCCAAGGGAGTTTCCGTCTATCCTGGATGTTTACAGACAACCTATTGAACGAAACCAACAGACAAGAAGACATGCAAGAAAAGGGATTCAATGGGAGAAACCAAAAAAGGGATTTTTGAAATTCAATGTCGATGGGGCAGCAAGAGGTTGCCCGGGACCAGCTGGAATAGGAGGCATTTTGAGAGATTCCAAGGGAGAGGTGAAGGTGATCTTCTCAAAGGGCATTGGCACTGCTGATTCGAATCTTGCTGAATTATTGGCAATAAGGGAGGCTTTCCTTATCTTTTCAGCTTCACAGTGGAGAGTACAACAACGTCTCATCATCGAAAGTGATTCAGCTAACGCTGTTAAGTGGACTACTGATACAACTATAGCTCCGTGGAGGATGAGAAAATGGCTGCTACAAATGGAGAGAATGAAAACAGGCATGTCTGGGTGGGAGGTAAAGCATGTTTTGAGGGAAGCAAATCAAAGAGCTGACACTCTTGCAAAAGAAGGAGCAATTCTGCAAACAGACATTCTGAGAGTGTTTTAGAGTTAGTCTGCTTCCTATGAGAAAGTTTGGAGGTTAAAGCCTCGTGGTTACAATCCGAACCTTGATCTGCTGCTGCGGTGCTTTTTACGTTTTAATTCGGGAATGGCTTCATCAAAAAGTGGCATTGACTTTAGTTATTTGGGGAGTTCAAGTAGTGTGTTCCTTGGGATTTTTCTAGTAGTACAGTAGGTGGGTAATGTCAGATTAGGGAATGCTTGAGGATACTGTTGGTTATTTTGTTTTTGTACAGAATTTAGTGAACTGGTTGTGGTGGGATGAGTCTTTCTTGACCCCTTGTCTTTTTTGTCCCCAAGGGGAGCCTTTGCTTGTCTGTAGGAGGTTGATCCCATATGCAACCTGGGTTTTGGCTTCGATTTCTTTTCGTTTTCAAAGGAGTCAGGCATTTATAGGGGTTCTTGTCCCCGGTTCTTGGTTCTTGGCCACCAGGAAAGGCTGGCTTGCTGGTATTGTAAGGATCTGATAATGAAATAAAGCTTCCTTACTTTTCAAAAAAAAAAAAAAAATTAGGAAGCCAACCTACCTGCAAAAACAAAGTAAGATTACAGTAGACTAGTAGCAGACCAGCAGTGCTTTGCCCAAGAAACATGAAAAGAGAAGAGAGAGGGACATTTATAATTTAAATGAGGATTGATATTGACCAATATTTTAAGTCTACCGTTGATAAACTTTATTTTCCGGTCATAAAGAAGGAAGCCATGCGCCCAATAAAAATACTACTACTTTACCAAACTATGTTAAAAAAATATTATTTTTAGATTCATTAAGAAATAGGTTATAATTAACGAAATAGATTTGAGATTCTAAAGTTCATTTATGTGAAAAGAAGATATTATCATCCCCACTACATTTATTTAATTGATATTTTATCAATTATGTGTCTTAAATGAAATCTAGTTCAATACTTAATTTTATTTCGTTTCTACTATTCTTTATATCGAAAGTTTCACAAAATCTCCAAATAATTATGGAAAATTTTTGAATAATTTTCTTAGAAGCTATTTTAGCATTATTGAGATTTCATGAAGAACTTATTTATTTAATTTGATAATTTTTTATCTTTGTATTTTATTAAAATATAGATGTAAATTTTTAAGTATCGAAAATTTTCTAAAACCTTAACAATTTTTTCACCTATAAATTCTCAAAAAGCTCATTATTGAGATTTATCATTAAAGAATTTACATAAATTATGCGAGATCTAAATAAAACATAAAAATAAAAATAAAAAATAAAATCATATGAAAAGAACTTACCTCATTGGACTGAAAAATTAAAAAAAAAATCAAACTACAAATTTAGATACGAAAGGTGCACTGTGAGTTCTCTCAAAAACTAAAACACATAACACTTTTCTTGTTTCTCTTTGCTTTTCTTCCCTAATTCTTTTCCACCTCTATTAATGTTTGGCTATATTTATAATCAATGTGTTCTATTCTTTCTTAAATTAGTTTCTTGCGTGTTTAGATTTTTCAATTCATTTTATATTAGGATTGGTGCCCACATATACATATTTTTTTTATATTTATCTCTTTTTACTTTCATATTTTATTTTATTTTTTTTAAATTCAATAGACATATTAAACAAAATAGTATGTCTACGTTATGTTCTTATTATGTAATTTTTATTTTATTTTTTGGTATCTTTTTAAGTGTTGCCTCGGTTTTACATTCCGAAACACGTGAAGCTAATATATTTAAGTTTATTTTCCTCATTCAAAGTATTTCTTTCATGAAATAATTTTTGTTTCTAATTATTAATAGTAATAATACTTATAGTTTATTTGATCATTTGTATGTTATTTTGCCGTTACTGTTTCAAATATATCTATTACTAATCAAATAATTAAATATACATATTTTTCACCATATGGACATGCATTTGATGATCGATAATAAATGTACATCAACGTGTTTAATGATTTTTCACCGTATAATAATTTTTGTTGTTTTATAATATGTCTTAATATTAGGTTTCAGTCATTAACTTTAATACCAAAACGTCTAAAAACATTAATTTTTTAAATGTAAATATAAATTATCATACTAATATTTCCAAGGTAATTTTATTTCCTCCAATTGGTCACAATAAACTCTCGGCTGGAGGGGTCAATAACAGCAAACAACAAGGATAAAAGAAATCAAGAAACTTCAATCAAAATCATAAGTAATCCACAATGGTTCCTCAAAGTGACCTTTAAGTTTAACCCCAACGTCCCCTATCCAGCTCACTCCCAGGGTGCCACGCTGGCGTCTCATTCTCTACCCGTTCCACGTCAGCCTCCTCAATCCAGTCCAATCCAACCTCACCACATACAAATCCCCATATGGCTGGAACTGATTGGGCCACGACACCGGCTCAACTGTCACGCCTCCTATGTTTGTCGCGAATGGTGGCTACTCTCCATCGTGGCTAAACACAGACGCGGTTAATCCTTTCCCTGTCCACGTCACTCGACTCCTTGAGGTCCTTTAAGTAATTTTAAGATGACACGTTAGCATCAAGACGATGAGAACATCTGTTTGTTTGACCTTTAGGAGCACTAATCAGAAACAAGAACATCAATGTTGGATACGCTAGCTAGTCCACAAATTGTTACCGGGCCGCCTGGATTTTCCATATATTTTGTGTTTTTAACACCACAAAAATTTAAAGTCAACGAGGTTCAATCGTTTAAATTGTTAGTCTTGATAGTAAGAGTGGTTAATTTTTTAGTCTCTACTGAGTTCAAGCATCATGACCTCATTGGTGTTTTATATATTTTTTAATGTAAGTCTAATTAAAAAGCGTGAAAAAACTGTATTTTACGTTTTAGTGTTTGTTTGGTTTAATTTTTTTTCAGCTTATCTACAAAAGTTAAACCAAACATAAATTTTGAAAAGCTCTTAAAATAAAAAGTAGTTTTTTTTAAAGAGTAAAATTTTTTAAAAAAGAGTTTAAAAAAAGCTCCTATAAAGAGCTTTTTCTTCTCTTCTTTTAAAAATACAAAAAAAATTTTAATTTTTGTTTCAAAAATATCCTTATCTATTAAAGATAATTACAATATTACCATTTTAAAAAAAAATATTCTCTACAATAATTTTAATCAAAATTATAACTTATATAAATAAAAACTTATAAAAAAAATTTACCAAACAACTTTAACTTAATTTTAAAAGCTATTATTTTTCATAAGAGTTTCATAATAGCTTTTAAGCTAGAAAAAAGTTAAGCCAAACAGCCCCTTAGTCTAAAAATTGAAACAAATTAAATATTTTAACATTAAAAAGAAAGGTTCAAATATTGTGTTTTATCCAGTTGATTAAGTTGAAATAAATTAAGCTGAGAGTAATCAGGGGATGTAGCTCAAATGGTAGAGCGCTCGCTTTGCATGCGAGAGGCACGGGGTTCGATCCCCCGCATCTCCAGTCTTATGCTTTTATACCACATTGTAATCTAATCGCTGAAATAAGTTGACAGGTAATGAGTGACTGTTTTCAATTGCCCTGCTCAATATAAATCTACTAATTAGCTAACCCTTTGAAAGAATCGAATCTGCCTAATAGGCCGAGAACAAGTCATCCTAATCAATTAAACTTTTGTACGAGGAAGACTGAATGACGGACACATCAACCACCTAAACCTTCACCAGCTTAGATGGCAACGATCTTTGGCAGGTTCAACAAGAAAATGGAAGACTGTTCTAATAGATCACAAGTTCTACTGCATAATATTCTAAAAGAATAGGATGCCCATAAATTCAGTACAACAATAAACTTTAACAAAACTGCTGCCTTTAGTTGTACAAACAAATATGGGGAGAAGAAAAAAGGGAAGAAAACCAAAACCATGGCATCTTAGAAATGACAAACATGTCTGGCAATCAATAAATGGTTTTCTGGAGAGATGGTTGCTGGAACATACTTAACAAGCTGAGTTACTAATCCATGTTCCTTGACCCACATCAACCTTCCCATATCAATTATCTGCTTGCACATAAAACCTAACTTTGCCCTCTCAATAGCTTTCATATTCCTTGCCATGCCTTCGACTCCATTTGCATCCCCACTATGTTCTTCCTTTTCACTGCCACTGCCACTGCCACAAGGGAAAATGAATGTGCTTTAGAAAAAAAAGGGTATGAAAAAATTATAAAATGCCCATATTCTCGATAATCCTGAATGTGAAAAAAGGTAGAAACATATTAACATTCAGATTCCAAAGAAATGGCACAAAGAAAGCGTCTATATAAATAGAGGTTTGTCCCAATTACATTGAATCTGGATGCAATTTGAAATCAGTGACATCAGAAAGATCTGAACCATGATCCGCATCTACTGCCCAGCTGGTAAACCATGTAATTGCATGGAATTCTTCCTTACTGATTCCCAAATGGGTTAAGTATTTTTTATCTGTAGGGATGCCCAAGTTAAAAAGTCAGCTTAGATGGGAAAGATACAAATGAATCTGATTATAGATGTTATATTGGTGTAAGGCAAAAATTTTGATTACTTATATAGTGCCTCCATTGGCAAAGATGATGGCAGCATGTTGCTACCGCCAGACCTCTCAGGTGACAATTACCTCTGCATCGGTCATCATTCCTTTGATTTGCCAGGCAACATCTGAGTGTCAGATCTGCAGGGAAAAGTTTCAACAGAAGGAAAGATAATAAAGGATGCTTTGTGCTGGTAAATTTTGACTTGGATCATAGACAACAATCATTAGTGAGGCTCACAGTCAAGTTTATGAGAAACAGAAGACATTAACTACCAGTTGCAGGGCCACAGAGATGTTTGCCAATAGCTACATAAGGAAGTCCTTGCAATGACTCAACAGCATTCAAGTTCAAATCCTCAACTGCAAAAGGAAAACTTTGTGATCTGATGACAGAGTAAAGGGTAATGAAGTTGAGCAAACTTACAAATTGCTATAAATAAAACATGCTTTCTCCCCCCTTTCCCTTTTTTTTTTCACTTATGAATATCAGAAATTCTATAGAGGGGAGGCCAAAGTAAAATAATTAACATTTTAAATTTGTGCAAGCATACCACATCGCAAAACTCAGCAAAATGCGTCACAATATTGAATGCAATTAAAGAATAATAAAAATAATAATAACTAGTAATCTAGATAAAAAAATTATAGCAAAACAAAAACAAGAAAACAAGCATTGGAGATCTAATGGAGAAGTTGCAAAAATCATCTCCAAATACAAAGTTCTGAAAAACCTTACTGTCAATTCTCAAACGCTCTAATATCAAGCTCTCTTTCTGTCGCAAAGACCGATCAGCCTAGAAACACCATTGGCATAATGTAACCAATAAAAGCAAATTATAATTAATGAAGGTTCAAAGAGCACAGAAACACATCCAGATTAGATCACATGAAACTAAACTATATAAAATCATTGAAATACTACATATTTAATCTGAATTCAACCAACCTTCAGCTTGTATGACTTTCTCTCAACTAGAAATACCCTTCCAATACCATAGCAATCTGCAAGCATTTGTGTCAAGTATCCCCTCCCTGCTCCAAACTCAACAACTGCAGGAACACCATTGCTATCTTCAACTTGCTCCACCTCCACACCTCCACACTGTTCCTTGCCAACGGAACTTTCCAAAACCCCAACTTCTTCCAGGTTCCCAAGAATTGAGGCCTGTTGCATAACATGCTTCTCTTGAAATGGTAATTTCCTGTCAAGAATCAACCCATGTTAGAAACCAATCAACTCACAGACAAAACAACCTGAGCAATTCAGCTTACAATACCTGTCTACTTCTCTCTTAATCCATGTACCACAAGCTTCAGGTATCTTATAGGAGTCTTTAATATCCTTACAAATTTGAGCATGAACTGACTCAATCTTTCTAATTAGCTCGACGAATTCGGTTATGTTCAAGCTATAAAGAGCATTTCTTTTCATTTCAGAGGTAACATTATCAAAAGACCCTGAAGTGGGTATTAAGGTTTCCGGTTCCTTTTGTTCATCATCTTTGCCAGCGTTAACACCCTTTTGGTAGAAAGGTTGGGTGCTCAAAGATTGAACTTGTTTAAGCAATGGGCATCTCTTTACATGTCCTTCCAGATTTTCCTGAAGCACAGAGCTACGAAGTAAAGCCAAAACAAAAAAAAAAAAGAGTTAAAAAGTTTTTCACTGGAATCAGGAAGTAAAGGGGAGAGGGAGAGAAAGACAGAGGGAATTACTGGGAAGGGTCAATCGGACATGGGATCCACTGGCCAGCGGTCCTCGGAGTGTGATTACCACAAAACCTTGAAACAGTTTGATCATAAAATATAAGAGAAATTTAAAGATTTTAACAAAAGAAAAGAAAGAGGGAAAGAGAGAGATAGAACTTACGAGGAATTGCGAAGAGGAGCGTTTGCACAGAATCTGTTCTTTTTAGGAAGCCAGAATTTGCAGCGATTCTCCATTTATTTTTACTGGATCACCGACGACCACTTTAAGCACTGGAGCCCTTTCTTTTGTTTATTTTCTATTCTTTAATTCATTCGGATTAAGCAGAATGCAACTATCAACAATGCACGCCTGCTCTGCTCGGCGGTGTGTTTCAGAGTCGAAACTGCCCGCGATCCAATATTCCAATGCTTACGCTTGTTATGCAATCCAATAAGTTTATTTTACCGGTTCAATTAGCATAACACACTTGCAACACAAAAAGGTTGTCTTTTCCCTGTTTTTTACCCCATAAAACTTAGACATTACTTTTTTTCTTTTTAAAACAATAGACATTAAATTATATGTAACAAGTTAATTAAAATAGTATCTACATACAAAATTTTATCAATATCTACTATATATAAAAGTAGTATAATTTGATTTTTCAATTTCTTTCAATTGAGTGTTTATAAAAGTAGTATAATTTGATTTTTCAAAATCTTTCAATTGAGTGTCTAATTGAATTCCAATTGAGTGTCTAATTAAATGACAAGTGTCATTCAATTAGAATCCCTTCTTATATATATTTATTTAACTTTTAGTCTTCAAAACGACAGACGATCTGATACATCGAAACTGTTCGTAATAGACCGAAGAATGGTGCATTAGATTTGGTAGCTCGCAGAAGGAATTAGATCCAGTAAAGGCCAGCCATCAATTAAGCTTAGGTACAACCTTACTGGTGCTTTCTTCATGAGTTTCTCTTTCTATTTTTTTTTACAGAAGTTTATGCCTTTGCTCGCCTAGAAAGAAGAAGTCCGGAAAGAGAAGGAACGGGATTAAGGGAGTGAAGCCCAGGGCAAAAATCCACCAAATAGGTAGAGTCCTGATAAACTGGGAAGGTAGTTGTTCCACTCTTTTTTCTCGATGCTTTTCATAACCCAGTTTTGTAAACAAGGGAATGACCCATGACATCAATTGACTTAAACAAGTTGGGGAGCGAAGCAACTTTCGGTAGCTACCGATCGTATAGTTAGCTTTTCATGAACCAACCGAAGGAAGGGTTGACTCTGCTGCTGAGCTTTGAGGAATTGGAGCTGCTTTGGAATCAGCATAAGTAGAAGCAGGTCACCCCATATAAGTAATATGGGCAAGAGAAATATTTTCTTATGGAAATAAAAATTTCAACTTCAATATATATTATAATGATCCCTATCATCATCAAATTCTTTTCAATTTCAATTCGCATAGCAATAGTTATTTCACTCTTTCTAAGTATTATATATGTAAATATTATCTGGAGATTGCTTCTTTACCTTATAACCAAAACTAAATGGTAAAATTAAGATTAAGCAATCAAGTATTGTATTTTATGGTCATCCTCCTTTAGAATTCTCATCATTGCTACATAGCCTTCCATTATGTGTTTTCAAGGAGATTTTGTTGTTATATATATTGCAAAATCCATATATCAATAGATTTATAAGAACAACAATTGCTTAAGAGTACAAAAACAATCTTTCTATAGGTTCAATAGATCTTTTGTTTGACCTTTTGGTCTAAAATGAATACTGTTTCTCTAGCTGACAAATTTTGTTTTAGATACACTGTTGGAGTAGAGTGCATCCATTTCCTCATGAAAACATTAATTCATATATGGAGATACTGCTTGAAGTTTTATAGTCTGTGTATGAATTTAAAAAAGATCAGAATAGAAAAAATACCATAAAGTAGATTTGCAAAGTAGAAATTGCATGTCTAACATGCCTTAGTTATTGATATTGATTTTGTTGGAGATTACAGAAAGAGTTATGTTGGTTATCATTCCATGTTTATTTGTTATCCAAAATTTCATTTGTTATGTCAACTTTTTCTGGTATTTCAAAATCTCAAAATTTCATTTGTTATTCATCATTGAGTACAGTTTTGTTATGCTAAGTTTCATTTGTTATTCCCACCACTTTTGTTGCTAGAAAGCATAAACCAACTTTTTGTTCTTCCCTTTTTCTTGCCATTTTACATACTTTACTGCTTCTTGAGTTGCAGAAAATGTTTTTCCAATTTTAATCTCTAGTTTACATTGCGAATGATGAATTAAATATAGGAAATAACGAAACTTTTTTATTTTCTATACAATTAGATAATTTTAAAAATGATTTTCTAGCTTTTTATTTTTTTTAATATTTTAAATTTTAATTACTTACCTTATCTTATGTCGATGGTCATGGGATTGATGATGCTAAACAGATTTTATCTTTTCATATATACAACAGGAAGCAACACAACAACAAAAACAAATAAATGGAAAAAAGACATATTTGATAGTCATCTAATAGTGTAATCACTTTGTTTAACCAAATGTAGGAAACTTTTTTTTTAGACAATTTGATTTACTTATAGTGTTCCCTTTTGATTAGTTTATTATCTCTTTTATTTAAGGAACTATTGTTGTAATATATATTATTGAAATAAATTTATCCTCCATCAATTTTCTCATGATTTAAATCAAAACAAATAACTTTTTGTAATTAAAATCAATTTATCTTTTGAAAATATCAAATTGAAATCTAATACAATATAATTTATATTTCTTTTAACATTTTTCGAGCGTAGCTACAGGTATCATCTTAGTTTTATTTAATAGTGAAATAATAAAAATTTTTACTCAAATAAAGCATCAAAAAATACTCAAATTTGTATAGTTGGTTTACATAACAAGGTTTTTCAATTTATCGGTTTTTATTTTTAAATTTAATTTTAATCTGATCATTTGTAATAAAATTTCATGAACTTAGCCTTAAAAATCTTAAGTAATTCTTGGTCTGCTGCTACAGCCTGCCTACAGCCAGGATCCGCGGTTCCTTCTAGCGCTGAAGTAAAGTAGGAAATTCACATTTCTGATCAAACAAATGGTGTTGGCTGCAAATTCAACATTCTCCAGAAAAACAGGTTTCAAAATTGTCAAAAAAAAAAAAAAATTCAGCCACTACCCTGGGTTGCCATTTGGCATTCATAGAACAAACAAAACAGATATACATGCAGCTATTTTGATTGCCAGACAAGTAAAATAAACAGTACTAGCATATGCCGGTGCGGCAGACGAATCCAGGCAATCCATTTCATTATCAAGGACTTACAGCTCAAAAACAGCAAGTGGAAAACCAAAACGACCTTCACTTGCATGTTGCAATTGATGTGGTAACTAGAAGGACTTGTTCAGACTTGAATATGATATTAATTTCTTAAGGACAAGGACCGAACTCGGTAGTGTGGGGTTATCCTCGCCTGCTGCCATTTATGAAAGGTTGAAATTTGAAACTTTCTCAGGGATAAATTCTTCCTGTCTACTCAGAGTCGTCGTTTTTGTACAAAGTCCAAGGGACCGAACCCAAAATAATAAATAGTACTAATGCCTGGAAGGGGTCGCGAAAAGGAGACGAGAGACTGTTGCTGCCAAACGTTCTATGAAAGATGCTGGTGCCGGGTTAGAATTGTTCAAAATAAGAAAACTTCAGCTTGATGTCACGCTCTGAAGCTTACAGCCACACACGCTTTGGGGTTCCAAAAGTAATACCAACTCTACCTTCTTTACTTACATCTCCACCTATAAATACTCTCACTGGATCAGCTTGTTCTTCCATCTCCACTTCCATATAACTGTTAATTTGCATAAAGCTACCAGGATCATTCACCTGATTCTCTGCCTTAAGCTTCTTCTAATTTGCTTCCAAGCAACTTTTTCATTGATAAGTACTACTATTTCTTCTACTATATATCTGGTACAATGAGTTTTTTGTGCACAAAGTTTCCCATTATTGCCCTGGTCTCTTTCATGTTTTTCTGTTCACTGTTGTCCACAAAGGCTTCTGCATCAGCAGCATCTTTGAAGGTGGGCTTCTATAAAGGAAGCTGTCCATCTGCTGAGACAATTGTGAGAAAAGCTGTAAATAAAGCTGTGTCGCGTAATCCTGGAATAGCTGCTGGACTCATCAGAATGTATTTCCATGACTGCTTTGTGAGGGTATGCTCATTTTTCAACAATCTCTAGTAAGTTGTACTGTCTTTT
Source organism: Theobroma grandiflorum (assembly GCA_036013995.1). NCBI lineage: Eukaryota > Viridiplantae > Streptophyta > Magnoliopsida > Malvales > Malvaceae > Theobroma > Theobroma grandiflorum. The sequence goes on from CP142130.1 coordinate 5,833,211, forward strand.
TGGATTATATTTCTTCCTCCTCTAACTGAATGCAACTGCTTTTGTATGTAATTCAGGGTTGCGATGCTTCCGTTCTTCTAAAATCCACACCAGGAAACCTAGCAGAGAGGGATAATCCCGCTAACAATCCAAGTTTACGAGGTTTCGAGGTTATTGATGAAGCCAAAGCCCAAATCGAGGCACTATGTCCAGGAACCGTGTCATGTGCAGACATTATTGCCTTCGCTGCCCGTGACAGCACGGACAAAACTGGAGGAATTTATTACGCCATTCCAGCTGGACGCCGAGATGGCCGTGTCTCTATCAGTGATGAAGTGACACAAAATCTTCCCTCTCCATCTTTCAACGCAGAACAAATTGCTCGAAGGTTCGCAAGAAAAGGAATGTCGGTCGATGAGATGGTGACTTTATCTGGGGCACATTCCATTGGTGTCTCACATTGCTCTTCATTCTCTAACCGCCTCTACTCTTTCAATGCCACTCATGGTCAAGATCCTTCTCTGGATCCTAACTACGCAGCTTTTCTGAAAACAAAATGCCCACCCCCACCGACTGCTGGGGCTGGTAGAGATCCAACGACAGTGGCACTTGACATGGTGACTCCCAATCGCCTGGACAACAAGTACTACAGTGAACTGAGTCGTCGTCGTGGTTTACTGACCTCCGACCAGACGTTGATGGACAGTTCTTTGACCTCAAGAATGGTGTTGAAAAATAAGAGGGACGGTGCACTGTGGGCTAAAAAGTTTGCCAAGGCAATGGTGCACATGGGATCCCTTGATGTCCTCACAGGGGCACAAGGTGAAATCAGGAGAATATGCTGCGTGGCGAACTGATCTTAGCCGAAATTATTCTTAGTGTATTTTTAAAACCAAAGGGAATGTTACATAATGAAAAGTTATTTTAACTTAAAGTTATGTTATATAAAGTGATATAATGTAATTGTTAGATTATAAATAGGTTTTCACGTAAATGGTTATATCTCTTCGTAAAATGATATATAAAAATTATGAGACAAATTAAAAAAATATCATAGTTCAAAAGTTTAAATATAAAAAATTATTGTTTTAAATTATAATTCAAAGATTATGTTTTATGGAATGAATAGTTATCATTTCATAAGATAATTATTGAAATAATACATTTATACAAAAGTTGTATTTGATAAAATATAAAGATACTTTTTACACAAAATGATACCTTAATGAAAGGATTATGTCCTTGAAGAAGAGACATTTGCAAGTCTATATAAAATGTTTGTTATTAACCATTTTGACACATCAAATCAAAAACAAAACAAGAATAAAAAAATCAAAAACAAGAAAAGTGTTGTGTTCTATTAACATAAATACTTAAAGATTTCATCAACTACAAAAATGTCTAAATTCCTTATAATTTACTTGCTGCAGAAAGTAAGTTTTAAGGTTGAACAACTTTGTAAACCTTCGAGTATATCTAGCGGTCTATTCTCGTAAAGTGCAAGACGAAGTTAGATATTGATTTCATTGTATCTCTAAGGTTATTTGTATTATTCCTTTTTACATATTGAGTGGTGGTGGCGAAATACGTTTTAAAAATAGCGTCTATTGAAAGATTTAGCTTAAAATCAATTTTACTAATTCTTTGAATTCTATTTAAACTCCATTTATACCAACAATTATTTTCTCCATCTTCTTTGGTTTCATTTTTGTTTCCCATACTCCTTTCTTAAGTCTTTCATACTCGAAAATGTTTTGTGTTGTTTCAATTATTTATGAAATATTCCAAGGGAAGTGTAAATCATTTCTGTCATAAATTCTTTCAATGGAATCAATGGTTGTTGTTTATATATTTATTCGCTTTCCTAATGTCACAGTTTCTGCTTGGTACTATATCATATTTCTCTATTTACTTTTTATGTATATGATGTTCACATTTATCGTAAAGCAGTAGTAGTTTTATTTTTGGTGGTACAAGGTTGCAACATATGTACACAAGCGAATTATAAAGGCCTCCCGTTTTAACATTGTCAGTTCTTTTCTATTTTTGGGCCTTTAAGTTTCATCATAGAGAGTTAAAGTTGCTCTTTATCTAATTTCATCAATCAACACCAAAATTAAGGAAAGGGTTTGGTTTATGACAAGTTAAAAACTAAAACTAAAAGAATAAAATTAATAATGATATATAAATATAGAATACATTTTTCTTTCACAAAATTATAATTTCTGTTAGTATATTCGAACTGCTTTTAGTCATTAAAAAAATAAAATTGAAAAAAGAAAATATTTTCATTCGGCTTGGGCTCCCATATATATCAGGCCCAAATAGTAATCTAAAGCTCAAAGCCAAGAGACCATGGGCAATTAGGTACTTTCAAACCCTGCCCCCACTCCCACAAAACCCTAACCCCACCCTTTTTTCTCCGTATGAAAACCTTCATTCATCTCCCATTTTGAAGCCCTAGCCGAAACCCCCTCCTCCACTTTCTTTGCATCTTCAGCCAACGCAAAGATGCAGATCTTCGTCAAAACCCTAACGGGGAAGACCATAACCCTAGAGGTCGAATCCTCTGACACCATCGACAATGTCAAAGCCAAGATCCAAGACAAGGAAGGAATCCCACCGGACCAGCAACGTCTCATTTTCGCCGGCAAGCAGCTCGAAGACGGCCGCACCTTAGCCGACTATAACATCCAGAAAGAATCCACCCTTCACCTCGTCCTCCGTCTCAGGGGTGGCGCCAAGAAGAGGAAGAAGAAGACCTACACCAAGCCCAAGAAAATCAAGCACAAGAAGAAGAAGGTCAAGCTCGCGGTCCTCCAGTTTTACAAGGTGGATGAATCCGGGAAGGTTCAGAGGTTGAGGAAAGAGTGCCCTAATGCGGAGTGTGGGGCCGGAACTTTCATGGCTAACCATTTTGATAGGCACTATTGCGGTAAGTGTGGGCTCACTTACGTTTACCAGAAGGCCGGTGGGGATTGAGTAGGGTTCGACTTCTGTTCGGCTCGTGATAAAAATGGATCTATAGTTTTTCAGTATGAGTTTTAGGATTTTTATTTTCAATAATCGTTGGACTTTTTATTTTTCTGTTATGTTTTGTTATGTTACAATACTTTCGATATGATTTTGGAGTTTTTGATCATTAATTTAGCTGTTTGAATCAAATTATGCGTTTTTCTACTTATTTATGTCTGGTGGATGACTGATGTGGTTGCTTTATTCATGTTTCTACCTTTATGAATGGTTTTTTGTGCTCTGGTGAATAGATGTATGCTTGAAATATGGAATTTCAAAAAGCCATGGACCATTTCAATCTTTATTCAAGGTTATATTAATATTTCCTACCTTTGAATGTTTAACCGTTGTAAGTGTTATTATTGGATTAGAATTCTTCTGTTAAACAAATTGTTGATTGAAGTTCCTTTTTGGGGACCCAGACTGATGTTTGCTTTATATGCCTGACATGTTATATGGATTTTAGTTCCTTTGTACAATAGAGCAGAGTGGATCCCTGAGCATTGGAAAGTGGTTTTTTGATTATGGAGAGGGTTGAGAAACTCGAGTCTTGTCTGATAAAAATGAAGTGACAGGAAAAGGGCTATTTTTAACCAATCACTTAAATCTATATAAATCATTACTGGAGTTATGGTTGTGTTCTTCATTTCGTAATTTTGATCTAAATGATCTAGAAAGCCCTGCATTCCATTCTAGAATCTGTTTTCAGTGTTTTAGTTGTCTATATATTGAAGATGCTTCTCATTACATACTGGTTGATGCGGTGGTAAAATTCTGCATTACTGTTTCAAGAAAAATAAAATATTTCCACGTAGAACGTTTTTGAAACGTTTCAGAGATGCTTGTTGACGTTATGGAATAATAGAAGGTGTCACCTGTCTTATACATGTTATCAGGTATCCTTCATGTGCATGAATCTGCAATTTATTGGTGGTGTTTTATGAAATTGTTGCAGAGTGTTCTATTGGTCCTTGCCTGTTAGTTATGGGTAGCACAAGAATGAAACCGGTTGGGAAAATGGATGGTGTTGAAGTTTTCCTCTTTCCATAATTGGTTTTCTATCCACCTCAAGAGTTTCAGATTGGTGGAAATGGAATGGAACCCACTGTCGACGAAATTGAGTTTTAAGGCTTTAAGCACATGAGAATCAGATTATCTGCTAATGTGTTTTCTCCTGCCCTAGTTATAGGAGGCCTCCATAGTTCAACAAACGTTAATGGGCTTCTCTTGACAAGAGTGATCAGAATTAAGTGGCCCAAAACAGCCTTTTTACATCATATGAGCGAGGGCAATCACAGTTGGTGAGATGATGTCTCATTGTCTCTTATCAATTATCATCACAATTTAGAGGCAAGGAATTAGTAAACGAGTTATCCACCGAATCTGGCGGTCAATGCCCTTCACGATTGTTTGTTGCTAATTGCAGAAAGTTTTCTTTGCATCCTTCGACAACCAATGAAGAAAAATGGTTTCCTTACTCTGCATACTTACTGTATTAAATTATCATTATCCATAGATTTTAACTTCCCTACCATTCGCTAGATGCAAACAGATAATAGAACCCTTGTGAAAAGTAAAAGCAATATGCTAAACATATCAGATAAGCCTAAAAAAATCAGGAGGATATATTTTGATTTTGGTAGGAATGCTGGAGTACTTGTCCAAGTGTTAAAATTATGCAACAAAAGGTGTATAAACCACAATCTGTGGAGGGAATGGAAGCAAAACCTCCGTCTTCATATACACAAGCATACAATCAAAGCAAATTACCACATCCAAAAGCAGTGGATTTGTAATAAATAAAGAAAGAAACTAGTATGAGTATGACCTCACAAAAGCATGAGGGAACAATCTTGGGAGGATCGAATTTTTGGCTTTTACAATCAGTGCATATATCCCATAGCAGGGGATGTGAACCACAGCCAGGGCAAAGTACCTGTACAATGCATTGCATCCATCATATTCTTATATTAAGTGATTTACAGTCGAAAACGGGATGGGATATAAACTGTGTTAGCCGCTTACCATAAAGGAGCCCATGGCGTATCAAGCTCAAGGAAAGGATATGGCCACCTAGTTTAGTATGAGCAGATGTTATTAGTTGTTTAACCAGAACTTAGAGAGACAAGAAGGCAATGCAGAATCCAGAAAAGATCTATGCTTACCATGTAAAACCACAGGCATGAAGGACCCACTGGAAAACAACATACAAACAGCTCCACTGAACAAAATACGCAAGCCGGAACCAAGGAAATGGCTGATACACAAGATGAGATCTAATTAATATTAACCCGTGGAAGCAGTAACTCATAAAGGAAATCCAGAAATTATCTATGTTCTTTCTTCCTTCATCTTTCCTTTTTTTTTTCCTCCCCTTTTTCCTCCTCCAACTCCCCTCTCTTGACTCATTCAAAGATATCCAACATTGTGGCTGAGCACTAATTGTGTTATGGGAAACAAGTAGAAGTTATATGCATTTATTGTAGAAATGAACAGCATTTAAGAAAAGGATTTCCCTTAGTGCTGCAATACTTACAAGGCTATTGAGAACGGTATCTAATATAAGAAAAACAGCGTTCAAAGTGTGCATGCAGCCCATTAACTGTCAGAAAGAAACAAACAAGAATCAGTGAACATTCTGGTAATTCACCATCCATTCTAGGATTCCAGCATGATTTATAACATTATATAAGCCAGTAGTGCTTAGAGGCTTGCAAATAAAACTTAGTGGCAAGCATAATTCTTACTTATCTATTGATAGTTTTTTCCACAAGTCTGTGAATGAGTAAGGAGATGTGGTAACTGGAAAGAAAGCATTCTAACGTGATTTTAATCATGTTGCCATATGAACCACTGGTTGGATCCAATTGCAGTCATTAAAAATTTTTGGTGATGATGTTTCATATATAAACCAAAAAGGAAACAAGGCAAGGCTATTAGAAAAAAAAAATTGCAGGAGAGAAAGAAAAACATGCAGAATATGCATGATGGTACCAATCACATAGCATGGAGCAGCAGTCTGTAAGGAAACACAACACTCAACAAGCATTTTCAGGTAGCAAAAAATTAGTATGAAACAGTTTAGTTTCTACCATGTAACTGTCCTTTTTGACATTTAATTCAATGATTCATCAGGAAAATTTATTTGAAGAACTTTAAGAAGGGAACAGGAGGATAGTAGTCAATAAAACATAGTACAAGATTCATAGCATAGATAACTGACAACAACTGAGACATAACCTTTGTCAAGCTCTCTCGTGTAAGTGCAGTCAACTCTAATGATACTATTATAGAAGAATGCATGGAGCATTTTTGACTAAAGGCCAGTCAAAATTCATCTTTCAACAAGCTTAGCAGGAACTGAATAAACAAAGCAGATGCCAATAACCTTTCCATCAAATTAAGACGTTTCCATAAATGTAGCATAGACAGTTTATATGAAGTAAATCTCACCATGTTCAGTCCAAGGTGTGAGTTTGATAAAAATGGAACAATAATACACCAAAATACGATGTCTGTCAGGATGACAGCACCTCCACAAGTCTGCAATTTAGCGAAAGTAAGGAATCAGTTGTCTGCAAGGAAAGAAAGACAATAGTCCAGTATTAATGGTCTCAAGGCTCAAGCCATTTGCCTTAAGGCATGATGCTCAGAACACTTAATATAGCTGTAATATTCTGTCTTTGATCGGTGCTTGCTTCAAAGTTTTTGGTAATCATTTTGTAAAAATGAAAGGGATAAACATCATATTAAAACACAACTCACTGAAGTGTTAGCTGGACCTGAATGACGCATTGCACATGTGAGATGGGAGAACTAGGGCTATAATAAGCTTTTAGGATGGGCAGAATAGTTGGATATCTTCATGACTGACCTGATATATAGTTTGCATAAGATATCCCCAAAACCCTGCTCTTTGTTGAAACTCCTCCTGAGCATAGTGACTCTGCAACTTGATTTTCCCCCTGACATCTTTTTCCTGATAAGTTACAGAGTTTGCAGTCCTACCCTCTTCAACATCTCCTTTCAGAAATTCATCCCTTGCACCATTTTCACGAAGAGGTGTACTTAAGCACACCCAACATCCATAAGCAGAAAAGACAGTCCCCAGCTACACAGAGAAAGGGCATATCTTAAAAAGGGGCTCTACTTCAACAAAAAGAATGTAGTTTAATAAACAGAGAAAAAGGTATGTAATTTTGTATTATTGAAATCACGTTATATGTATCTGTTCATACATGAAACAGAGCTTGCCTTTAAAAAAAAAAAAAAGAGAGAGAGAAGCTACAATAAAAGAATATTACTACTAGGAGAAGATAACAGGAGAAATGGGATTTAAATTCTTTACATACCGCAAAATAGACCATAACCAATGCAAATGTCCACCTGCAGAGTTGTTGCATCATAGATTAGGTATCAGAAACACTCATTTCTCTACTAAAGACAAAGGGATTTAACATCATGAAAAGCGGAAAAATTATAACGGAAAGGTTCAACATAGGATGAAGGAAAATCTCTAAAGCATTAATCTAACAACAAACAAATATGACAGCACGTGATCATTTAGTTTTCTTTTCCTTCAATCTTCTTAGCAAATGCCAAGTATAGTACGTAAAAATTAAGAACTATGAAAAACAAAAACATGAGAGAGGGATTGGGATATAATCTTACTGAGTGTAGAAATAGAAGGCAAAAGCTCCATCGAAGGCAACAATCTCATACAGTATCCGAGCCAAGCATACAAAACCAAAAGCTCTATAGCATAGAAGCCAGCAGGGGTTGAGCTTTATCCACTGTGGCTTCCAAAAATCATCGAAAAATAATGGGTCTGTTTTAACTTTCTTGATGACATATGAAGCTAAAACAGATGGGGCTACGATGATAAACGCACACACTGGAACTTGCCATCTAAGCCAGTACCCGAAACCTTCATCGTCCGAATTAGACATTTCTCATTGGATTAAGCGAAGTAAAGAATTGGGACTTGGGTGAAAGTTAGGAATATGAGAAAAACAAATGGAGTTTGGTGATCAGAGTTTTCCCAGTTTTTCCTCTCTCAGGGAAGAATGGTTGCCTTGTTGGCGGTCAAAGGTAAAAACGGTAGGTATGGAAGTTGACTTGGGTAGGCTCCGAATGTAGCTGGGGTGGGCGTTGTTGTTTGTTTTAAGGAATCAACCAACGCTCATGTTCGTTTGTTGCAGACTTTCTGGCCCATGGGATTGGACCCTAAGAAATGGAAATGTAGCATTGGGTTTTGGGCCTTTTGGCGTGGTTTTCAACTTTTCTCATTGTTCTTTCATCGTTGAAAATAGAATTTCTTACTAGTGACTAGAGGTATAGCCTTATTACCTACTCGGTAGTCCAATTCCTTCTCCAGAGATAACTAAATTTAAACAATTTGGGTTTTATATGGTGAACAAAAAATAATAATAAAAAGAAAAGGAATGCTCATTATTTTTTTCTCAAGTGATCACAAGACTATTAGTTGCTCACCAAATGGTCCAACCCTATATGGAAACCAGTAATTTTTTATGTGAATGCTTGTTATTCAATCTATTGCAAGACACTCCCTTCCCATAATAAGCTATAATTTTAAAATGTTTCCTTGTGATCTAATCAATTACCTCAAATGAGCTTCACTAATATTGATGACTGAAATGGCTAAATATGCATAGAAATACAAAGGGAAATATACACAAATGTGTAGAATCAAACATGAAGAAACTTACTCAGTGTAGTAAACGAAGATGGTTGCATCCCATTCGACTATGTCCCACGACAAGAATCCGGCCATGACTGCAAGTGAAACAAAACGAGTCAACGCTAGCCATCCTGGGTGCACCCCTTTCCAACAACTGGTCCATAGCTGGTTGGAGCCAACATGAGCCCTTGGTGTGGCACGAACGAACCCATCAGCATCCGGTCGAGCCGCTAACAGACTCTCGTATACGCTGTTGTCCTCGCATCTAGACGCAGCTTCCTTTCTCCATAGCACCCATAACGACCCAATGAAGGCAGCCACCACAATGCCAAAACAAATGAAATCATACCAATATACGACAAGGGCCATGGTTTAGACTAAAGGCGCTGCAAATCTTGCCCTTTTGCAATGCAAGGCGAATTGATGTCAAAGTTTCAGGGAAGAAGGGCGTCAAATGATCATCATTGGTGTAAGCTGTCGAAGACTAGAACTTTGTTTTGTTTAGTAGAGATTTAGCTGTTGAACTGGATACACGAATGGTAGTTTTGACTGTCTGGTTTGAGTCTTTGGAATCACGTTTATGGTAAAGGCTTTTTTATTATTTTTTCAAAGAAAAAAAAAAGAATAGTTCAATTTGACAGCAAGGGGAATCTGGTCGGTAAATATATAAATAAAAGTTAAAGGAAAATCCCGAATAGGGTTAGGACGATTTTCGTTGAAAATTCTAGTTTGATTACGAAACCTGACATGGTCCGTCTGTTTCTTTCTGATGATCAAATTTTTTTGGTACCTGCCAATTTTATCCGATTATGGTCTCTTAGATTTGAGCGAACAAAGGCTAGGCACTTTTGCCCATAATTATATACATCTCAGGGAAGTTCCATCTTTGAAGGTAATTATATCAGTATAATCCATTGAAGTGAAGCCTGATCAGTTGATTCTACTGACATTAGCCAGACCAAAACTCAAAAAATTCCTGAAGGAGAAAACCGACTTTACATATTTGTATTTTTATTTCTCTCGTGAATGTGCTATCTTCTCGTGCTAATAATGCATAATATTTTTTTAAGTTGAGTATAATATTTTTATTAACAAAGCATGTGTGTCTGATTGTTACACTGTACTTGGATGCCCATTTAGTATTTTAAGCATGATTTGGTTGAAAATTTGGAATAAACTTCTGCGGCTAATCTTAGCATGAACTAGCATGCCTCCTTATAGACTATTTATTTAATTATGTTTAATATAAACTTAATTCAGAAGCAATTTTAGAAGTTGTTACTTTTAGACTCTGTACAAAAGCATCTTCCTCCTTGTAAACTATTATTACCACCAGGAAAGTTAAATAAAGTTCGGGGAATAAAGAGAAGAAAAGAAAATACAGGAAAAGGAAAACAGTAAAGACAGAAAAACTTCGAAAGCCATATCGTGGTCCTTAAATTAATTTTTAATGGTAGATGTATAGAGAGAAATTATAACATTATGGTGTGGCCTTTTTTATTGGTCAATCAATGCACAGTGGCAGAAGAATAGGAGCTTGCTGTTGTTTGTGCAGCATAAAGGAAAGCACTGGCCAGGGGCTGCAGGGCTGCAGCGAAAACGTGCAGAGGAAAATCATTTGGAAACCAATTAAGAGTTTTTCTCTTCTGGTATTTCACCACATGAAGAGCTGTCACCGAATTAATGTGCTAGTCTTCTTGGCTTTAGCTTCAAGTTTCTGTCATCCTTTCTGGCACTAATTAAATTGTTGGTTATTGTCTTAATATCGCAGCCAAAGCCGCGAGATAGTTAACAACAAGCCTTAATGTGCACTATGACTCCTCCCACATTTCAGGAAGGATTTTTGACTTTTACTAGTCAAAAGATTCAGTGATGAGGGATGATTCAACCTTCAGAATTTTCTTGCTGCTTAAAATGAGGATAATCCAAGTTGTCTTTTGTATTGTAGCTTTTATTTTTGAGTGGAAAGGGGAAAAAAAAGCAAGCATTCGAGAATAGAAAGAGTGTAGATTTGTTCTTTTGATGCATATTGTCCTTTACCACGAAATACAGGGCTGAAAATCAGAAAATGAAACAAGGGAAGAGTGGAGAAAGCTTGAGAGCTGAGACATTGGCAGACAAGACTGATGGATTTGTCAAGTGAAAAATAGAAAAATATAACATTGCTGATTATAAGGAAAATGCACATGGAATGTGCTGATAACAGGGTTTGACTCGCAAAAGAAAGCTTTGCTTATAAAAGTTTACAGAGAAGCAGAAATTAAATGCCAATCTATTTCAAATATTGGCTTCGATACTATGACAACCATTAATTTGTGAATGTTGAAAAACTGTGATTAACCGCTGTAAAACCTCCATCAACTGCCAAGTTTTGCCCGCTGATGTAAGTGGATTCATCAGAAGCAAGAAACAATACAGCCTCTGCAATGTGCCTAGCCTTCAACACAATTCCTTTCAAGTTGCTCACTGAACAGCTATTGGCCTCCACTTCACTTGGTTTCCAATTGTAACTATTACAAGCAAGAGGTGTAGCAACTCCATATGGAGAAACGCAATTGACTCTGATCCCATAAGCCCCTAGCTCGCTGCAAGTTGCTCGGACGAGGCCTACTATGGCATGTTTTGATGTAGTATAAGCATGCGGACCAGTCCCTCCTAGGGAAGATGCTACACTTGCAGTGCATATGATGGATCCGCGGATATTTCTAGCCACCATAGTACGAGCAGCATGCTTGATCGTGGCAGCAACACCCCGAACATTTGTGGCTATGGTGTTGTCAAAGCCATCCATGTCAAGTTCTAAGATTCCAGTTAGAGGGCCGAGGATACCAGCATTGCTGAACAAAATGTCCAGCTTTCCATATTTCTCCACCGTGTAACTCACCGTTTCCTCAACCTGCTTCTCATCTCTTACATCGCAGTGGTGGTAACTAACCTTGTCTAGCCCTAATGATGCAGCAACTTGATTCCCAAGATCATCCTGGACATCAGCAATAACAACAAAAGCCCCATGTTCTGCAAATAATCTCACCGTCTCTTCACCAATCCCACTGGCTGCACCTGTGATAAGTGCTACCTTACCTTCCAACCTAGAAAATCTCATACATAAGAAATGTTAATCTGTAAATGTATTTGCAGCATTGGAGAAGCAAATTAAGAGTTGGGAATTTTTTGAGATGCAATACCAGGAGAAAGAATGTCAATTCACACAGGCAGATCTAACAAAGTATTAAACAAAGATAAACTTACCTTGGCTTAGACATTTGAGAAGTCTCTTTGTGAGCCTGCTCAAACTTTTAAATAAGAACCTCGGATCTGATGTTTTTCTGACCTCGTGATCTTGCCTATTTATAGGATTTACCAGGCTGCGGAACTCGATCAGGTCAGGATTATGCTTTTGTAACAAACTGTAAGGTCTTATTGATTGTTTGTGCATGAGAAAGATTAATATACCTGTGATCATATTATTTAAAAGCACAACTTTTGGGACTTGCAACTTAATCAAACATTCATTTTTAAGTCAACTGTAAATCTTTATAATTTGAGTTAGCTATTTAATCTATTTCACACCTTCTTTAGTGTCCAGGCAAATTCATTGTCTGCATGTTAGGAAATTCCATGTATTATTTTAGAATTTCTTGCAACTAGGCAATGGTTTATTCCAGTTGAATACAACCTGGGTAGCATCTTTACATGACCAGGCAAAAAAATTTGCGGTGTATAATGGTAGGAATTAAATGGTCAGAAAACTTTCGTTATCTTTTCCTTGTCCACTTCTTTCTTTTGTTTGTTAGATTAGGCAACAATACATCACTATTGTTTTCATTCCTTTACCCATTCTATTTTCCTTTTTCATACAAGGAGAACATATGGTCATTCTGCAAATCGATGATTTAAATTACTTAAGAAACAAGCAGGAGTTGAGTTTTAAAGAAACAAATTGACTTTAACTCAAGTTTATTCCTCACAAAAGCTGGGTTATAGACTGAACACCCTATCCTTGTCAATTGTGTGATTATAACTGTCTTCAAAGGACCAAACAGGAACAGGGTCCTAGAGGCCTAAATTCTTTGGATACATCATTAGGCTCAATAGGCTACACTGCTCGAGTTTGACATTGACGCTGGGCCCCCTGGCATCGCAACGAAAAAACCCAATTTCGCCTTCAATGTCCATGAAAGCAAAGCAATTTCGCCTACAGCACAGCAATGCTATTTCCCATCCTGTCCCTGAAACACTCAGACGTAGGGAACCCTTGCCATTGGTCTTTTGGGTTGATGGGCGGCCTCCGGCTCCCTCCACCGGGTCAGCAATGGCTTTTTGTGGAGCCAGGACCAAACGAATGCAAGAAATGTGCTGGCAACAATACATCAATTATTCAATTTTCTGGGCAGTGGATTAGCTTCATCTTCACAAAGTTAGCGTTAATGACAAATTGTATTGGATAAGAAAGAGAATCCTAAATGAATAAACCGAGGAATAATTGAAAGAAACAGAAAAGTTAGAATGATTGAAAGGGAAGCTTATCAACTTGCATTCATGAGACAATATCCAAAAGAAATTCATTGAAAGCTGCTAGTATTATATAGTATCTATCACGCCAGTCCAATTTTGCCAAATAAATTAAAATCATTGGAACCGGGAATTTTAATATTGAAAAGATGTTATTAGTTGGACAAATTCAGCTGGGAGGGATTCAACTTCCATTAACATCTTGTCATCAGTACAAAAACTTTACCCTGCCCTGATCTTTTGGTGGCAATCAGACAATTAGAACAATTCCGGGATAAAATCCGAGCAGACAGGCAGAAAACATAAAAGGACACTTGGAAACTGGATTGTCACGTTAACCAACAACACGATCCCCTTCAATCATTTTTTACGTTTACAGCTAAGCTTACAAGTTATGCACTTCTAATAAGTTAGACAGCAAAAATGCACATAAACTCTGGTTCAACGTTAAAGGAAAACTACCATAATATATATATTTACTGTTGCGAAATATATCTGTTACTACTAATGTTTGACCTAAGTTTCAGCTGAAGTATACTGTATACTGATCTGGTTCTAATGTTAGGAATGATCGTACACCAAAATCATGTAACTGATAAATCATAGCCATCAATTATTGATAAAATAAAGAGCAGAAAATCACATGATGAGAAATGTATGCTTCTGCAAGTTCCTATCATATGAAGACAGTCACAGACTAGAAATCTATATCACAATGATAACATTGGCAAGCACCAAGACTACCACATGACTGCATAAAACTAGACAACAATAATCCCAACTTGGACAGGACATTTTAAGTGAAAGTCCAGTGTACTCCCACAAATCTACCAAAGATCAATTTACATGAAACTGCAAAAGTGTATATACCCAAATCACTGCAGAACCCAGCATCTGATTTTTTTTTTTTTTTGGGTGGGTTGGGGCCAGCAATAGAACCAAGCAGCAGGGTAAACCCTGTTTAAGTAGGCCAGCCACAAACTTACAAGATAGTACGTCTAATATTAGGGTTGTTTCCTAAGTGTTTAATTGTCTTTTGTGTCTTCACTTAAACTATTATTTTGCACTGTTTGACAATATTTTTTTCTATTTTTTGTGTGATGGTTTTGATAGTGATTAGTGATTGTTTGAGGATATAAATAATTACTCCCAATAATTGTTAAGCTGGCCAAGGCAGGGGATTTAAAATTAAAACCTCTTTTTTTCTCTCTCTGTCTCTGTAAGATAAGATGCAGCTAATCCTAAAACCAACAGCCATAATGGTAATTAACGAAACCCTGAAACCATGCCATAATTTTAACCAACACAGAAGCAGATAATTCAGTTTTTTTGAAATACAAATAGGAGGTGACTATTCGGTCTATTCCACTTACTCAATTTTAAAATTTTGAAATTGAATTAATTAAACTCTCGTTAAAAAATAACTACATTGATCTAATTATACTTTAAAATCAAAATCAACTTATGTTCAGTCCATTTTATCATTTTTAAAATATTTTTTTAATAATTCTCACTATTATTTTGAATAATTGATTAAAATCAAATCAAAATAATCAAATTCAATCAATTTATTTAATTGAAATCTATTGACACTCATGCCTTAATACAAGTTCACATACATCCATATGTATTGTATAATTAATTTAGATTCTCTTTGTTTGATAATTTTTTATATTTTGTATTTTGTAAAAAAATAATAAAAAGAAAAATAATAAAAATATTAATCGAGCAGAATATTGGTGTCGTTTTTTTTTTTTTTTTGTCTTTCTTAAAATTCGTTGAAAGATTATGGAAACGGTAAATGGAACATATTTTACGCTGGGCCCGGCCCTCAGTCTTGGGTTGATTATTATGACACAGAAAGTTGTTAAAACATTGTTTTTCTGCATTTTGATTAGTGAACGATTTCTCAATTTAAAAAAATATGAATTCAAATTTTTTTTTTAAAAAAATGTATATTTGAAGAGATAAAATTGACAGCGTAAAGTAAGCCGTCTAGTGGGAGGCCCGAATCTGAAAGCCATTGCCCCTACGATCATGTAGTATTTATAACAAAAATATTATGAGAGGATCAAAACCAAAAGTATAGCTGATAGGATTAGAATTCCTTTTTTTCCCACCAATCCTCTATTTTTTCTTTCCACTGCTTAAGCTGGTAAAAATGCTAATCCTATTAAATAGTAATATTAAGTTCTGTTAGCCGTCATAATAAAACTAGATGAATATTATTCAGCTCCAATAGTTATTAGTTCCATAAGACCATAATCTCGTGAGTTTTTTAATTAACAAAATCACAACCTTGAAAACTAAAATCGTACCCGAATATTTAGTTCATTAATTGATACATTATTTTCTTAATTAAAGAATAAATTTTAAATTTTTTTCTTTAATTATAAAAAAAAAAAACTTTGAAAACTGAAACCATATGGACCTCAAATTACAAACCCATTCAATGAGACTGGGCCATGGTTGAAATTTGCCGATTAGAGAGAGTCTGAAGATAATTTCAATGTTGGCCCAAGATCAATCTTTTTTTTTGGGGGTGGGGTTTTGGAAATTAGGATCATTTCATTCAATCGAAACAAAAATACAAAAGGAGCCCGATGAAGACTGCAGGTGCATTATAGAGATCCCAACCAGCTACATTCGTACCTAATGTCCATTTTTATACTAGTTATACATTTACAAGATTTTCCATACTTATCAAATAAAACAGCATCTCCACAAAGGACGGCATTGTCAACCATGACCCACCAAATATTCTCCTTAGCCGGTTCAAATGCTAAAGTCGATGGACAGGGGAGAGCTTGTCTCTGTGTTGGGATGCAGCCGATGACCATTGGGTTGCTGATTTTGTTGCTGCCATGTTGATGCTGTTGAGCTAGTTTTAAGTGCAGGGGTGCAGTCGATGATTCGATAGTGGCTGATTTGTGGTTTATTTTGTTGTTCTGTCATGTTTGTGATGTTGGAAGGTACAGGGGTTTCACCTTTTGTAAAGGGCGGGTTTTGTAGAGGGGCTTCACATCTTGAATGTTATTGTGTATGGCCTCTTTCCAGTAGGATGTGTTGACAGTAGTTATCCTAGAGGTTAGTTGCTTCACCCCAGGTGCACAGGGTTTTGTCACTCTGCGGTTTTTGTCTGGGTGCACAGGGAACTCTATAATCCCCTTTATGCTGTTTGTGCAATGAAATGTGAATATTCATCCCCCTCTCACGGTCGTTTAATTAATCCAGCTCATCATGAACACCATCGTGATTATCTTTAGTGAAACAACGAATAACAAGCAGCATTGTTACCTCCAGGTTAAAGGCCAAAAGCAGCAATCCCATGCCACAGCAAGATTATCTCCTCATGACGCGTGGCCAAACCACAGTGGGTGCAGTTCTCTTATGACAAACTTGGGTTCTTTTTTGAAATGGACTTTTGACAAAATGCCTTTTTATAATTTTAATTATTTTTAAGTATTTTTGACAAAATGTCCTTTTATAATTTTAATTATTTTTAGATATTTTTGATAAAATTATCTTTAATGAAATCGACTTATTTATTTAACTCCGTGTCTCAACCCGAAACCTATTAACGGATCAATTATGTTTAATTTTGTGCTTCAAACAAACTCATATTCTTTGAACTTTTCTCGTCAGACTATTCATCTTTGAAATATTCTTTGTCAGAAAGGAAAATGTTTAAGCATTTTAAGCATTTTAGAGTAGTTTTTAATACATGAAAAAAAAATCTTTGAGGGTTTTGAGCATTTTTAAACATTTTGGAGTAATTTTTTATATATGAAGAAAAACCTTTGAACATGTTGAGTATTTTTTGTCAAGTAGGCATATTCGTTAATTATGTTGTTAAATGGAATATGGTGTATCGTTTGAAATTGTTGATATTATTGAATGTAAGTCAGTAGTTTTGGTAGTTTTTAAGCATTATGTGATTAATTTTTAAACATTGCGTGATTGATTTTGAACATTGCGTGACTGATTTTGGGCATTACGTGACTAGTGTTTAAGCATTATATGATTAATTTTTAGTAAGGCATTGCGTGACTAGTTGATAGGCATTGCGTGACTTGTTAGTAAGGCATTGCGTGACTTATTAGCAAGGCATTGCGTGACTAGTTTCTGATGCATTACGTGACTTGTTAGTAAGGCATTGCGTGACTAGTTTCTGATGCATTGTGTGACTTAGGTATTATTAAAAATCAATCGCGCAATGCCTAAAACCAATTACGTAATACTTAAAAATTAGTTACGTAGTGATTAAGTCACGCAATGCTTAAAAACTAGTCTAATCAATTTTAACTTCTCAACTTTAGGATTCTATGAATAAATCAATAAATTCAAAAACCTAAAATACATATTTTTTTTTGGCTAAGTCATGAAATTGTGCATTTCATAAAAGATAAGTTACAAAACTCCATAACTCTCTAAAGTAAGACAAAATATATCTCTATCAAGAAGGCCTTACTCACTTCCCTTATACAAAAACAAAATATACTCTTTTTACAAATATTCCCTGAACAATTTCAACTCAAAATCCCATAAAAAAATTAAAATTCTCAGCAAACATACTTAACAATCATCTCAATTCCAGACACAACAAAATTGTGAACCACCATAAAACCCATCAAACATATTTTAGTTGTTCCTTCTCTCTGAACCTATCATCTTAACCAATCTGATCCAACTCATCAACACAGGCATCTTTATCGCAGCACACGTTTCGAAGCAAAGTATTATCAGAAAGCATGCAATCAGGGGCAGAGCCTCCTTATGTGATGGGGGGCCATGGCCCCCCAAAACTTTTTAAAATATTTTTATAATATATAAAAATTTTTAAATTTTTTGTATATATTCTATTAATAACTTTTTTAAAATAATTTTTTAAAATAATTTTTTATTTAATAATTAATATAAATAAAAAATAATAAAATGATTTCACATATCTCTCTCCACTTTAAATTTTTCTTTCAATCTGTATTATTATTTTTATTTTTATTTATTTATTTTTTTCATTTTTATTCTATTTAGTCATATGTTATAAGTTTTTATAATTTTTTTTAAAATTTCTACAAACCATTAACCATATTCTTTTTTTTTCTTTTTTGTTATATAATATGTGGTACCTTCCTTCTATTTATCATGTTCTTCTTTTTTATGTTACGTAATTTTATTTTACATGATTTTAACATTTAAAAATTAATAAATTATTATATAGTTCTCAAATATAAGTTGTAGTGTTAAATTGTTACTTAAAATTTTATTAATGTATCATTTTGTTATTAATCTTGATTATATAAGAGAAAATTAACTTGAGTATATTTTTTTATATGCTTTACATTTTATGTTTGATTGAAGTGAAATTATCTTGAATCAATAGTATTTAAATAATTCTAATTATATAGGAAGAAACTACTGATCTTATATATCGTTTTTAACTATTTATATTTTACAAATTATAATTTTATATTTAATTTCATATTTCTATTATCAATATTTTTATTGTTGATCGAATTTAACATATTAATTTTTTAAAATTTTTAACTCTTATTCAACCGTGTTTGGCCCCCCAATAAAATTTGGTTAGCTCCACCCCTGCATGCAATTACCACATTCATCATGTTGAACCATCATAAAACCCATCAAACATACTTTAGTTGTTCATTCTCTCTGAGCCCATCATCTTAACCAATCCGATCCAACTCATCAACACAAACATCTTCATCGCAGCACAAGTTTCGAAGCAAATCATTATCAGAAAGTATGTAGTTACCACATTCATCATACTGTTTGCAATCAGAGCAAAATCGTTGTTTATCATCCTTGAGAATACTAAGATCTACCATATAAAAAAATAAAATAAAATAAAAAATAGGTTGATATCATCTCTACTCTTTGGATGGCAAGATAAATAGTATTTGAGCAGAGAGAGAAAGCAAGATTTAATTTTGAAATTTTTGTTTAGATGGCTGGATAGAAAAAACTAAAATTATTTTAATTTGTTTGAAATTGTTTAAAGGGTATTCTTATCAAGTTCTGTAAAAAATTATCTAAAAACAGTTAAAATTATAGAGACGGTCATTTTTAAAATGCTTTTACTACAAAAGTTATTTCTCATAATTTTCTAAAAAAAAAAAAAAAAGCACGTTTACTGCTTAGTTAGTGGAAAAAGGGTCAGAAAATGAAAGAAGATTATGGGATCCATATTTCCCTTTTCCGTAGATAAGAAGGATGTAACAGCTTGTAATATATAAAGCAATTTGGACAGCCAATTGAACCGGACTCTGCTTGTTTGAAGACCGAGAAACCAAGAGATCAAAAAATGACGCAGATATGCAAATTCCCCCATCCTAGTTTTCCCTTGCGTATTCTCGGAAACCAATCAGGGGGTCAGCATTTAAGCAGCACTCATCAGCAAAAAACAACATTCATCATATATCATGTTCCATTCGTTTGAAGAAGAAATCGACAAAACACCACTATATATTCATTCCATCATGCATCGCAGAAAAGCATAAGAGTTGAGCAAAACAAAAACCCTAACGCCGTTGCAAACTACTGAAAACAAACAAACGAAACCAGGGCTTATTCTTCTATGAAAGTTGCAGCAAAAGGAAAAGAAGCAAACCCTACATATTACTAATAAAAACAAACAAAACCAGCAAAGCCAGTGCCCTAGCTAGTTCTCAACAACGACAATACTAAAACCGTCTGTTTCATCTATTTCTTCTTGTTTTTCTTCTTCTTATTTTTCTTGGAAGAACCCGCAGCAGAGGAATCATTCCCATGAATCATATCAAACAGCTTAGATCCAATCCAGAAACAAAGATAGGCATCAACAGTAGTAAACAATACCTTCTCTTGACTCAACTCATCTGAATAATAGTGACACCACTTCCCAGTTGTAAACCACTCTATTTTCTTCTCAGGCCTCACCACATCCACGTGTTTCCCTAACACAGCCTTAGCAAGCTTATCCAAATCATACCTCCCCAAATCAAGCTCATCCCTCTTCATCCCTTTCAACGCCAACTCATTCAAATCCACTACATTCTTTATCTTAACCCCAAAATCGCTCTTCAGCTTACTCGCCTTCTCCTTTATCTCCATCCCGACAACAACCACCTTAGGATCAGAGAGAAAGGAGTTGAGGAACTTCGCAGGTACCTCGCGGTAATCGTAGCGGTCGGGGAGGTGGTAGATGAGGCAATGGGAGCCAATGCACAGGTGGAGGAGCTGGTAGGGAGTGTCGCGGAGGCCGTAACGGGAGTAATCGTCGAAACGGCGTTCAACAGAGAGGCCGACGAAGACAGTGTTGGGGAGAGATTTGGAATTGTAGGCTTTTTTGGAGTCTTTGATCCATTTGCCGGCGGTGACCTCGCAGTTGGTGACGATGGTGAGGATGCGGTGGTCTTCGACGTGGACGTTGTAGGCGTCGTAGAAGTAGTTGGCGTCCTTGACGTTGATCTTCTCCACTGAGATTTCCATTGTCCAGAGAGCGGATGAAATCGAAAGATCAGAGAGAGTTGGAAAAAGTAGAGGAGGGAAAGGGGATTATATAGGGAGAGGATGGGACGCTTGACGTGTCGCTTTGGGGATGATTTGATAGGACGGTGGGGTCCATCGTTTTTTGTTTTGATGTGATCGTCGCTGATGATTATAACAGAATAGACGTGGAGGGAGAGGCAGTAACTGCCAAATGGATTCGTGCAATTGCCATTTGCCAGCGCTTAGCAGCGATGCATTCCGCTTTGTTGTACCGCAACTGTGAAGGTGGCGTTGGCTTTTAACCTGGATGCCATATTTTGAGGGACGAATATGTCCGGTTTTGGTTCGCCAAAGAAAAACTTATCAAATTTTCTTTTTTTTTTCCTGGTTAAAAATCAAATTATTGAAACCCAGATGATTTTTTAAAGTGAAGTGAATCACCAAATAATTGTGGTAGCACTATCAGAAGATCAAATTATTCTGAAATGTTTTTGCACTGAATTAATCCTAATCCTATTTATTTGACTTCCAAGGTCTATTCGACACCCAGCTTACCTTTTTTTTATTATTATTGTAATACATGCCCTGCGTGCATAGTTTACATTATCTTAATCTTTTATAAATATGTTTTCATGATTGAAGC
The DNA here is from genome assembly GCA_036013995.1 of Theobroma grandiflorum. Lineage (NCBI taxonomy): Eukaryota > Viridiplantae > Streptophyta > Magnoliopsida > Malvales > Malvaceae > Theobroma > Theobroma grandiflorum. The sequence goes on from CP142130.1 coordinate 5,854,552, forward strand.
CTTATTTTACATTATCTTAATCGTATAAAATTATAAGACAATCCTTAATATTCATAGTCTTATATACTTTTAATTTTTCTTGGAATCTTGTTCGCTAATTAAAAGTAACTTAATTATTAGAAATGCCATCCCAACATTTAACTCATTTACTTTACATGATTTCTTTTTTAAAAAATAAATTTAAAATTCTTCATTTCTTATTTATATTTAATTCACTAATAGTTAAAGTAAATTTAAAACTTTTAGAACTTAAAATAAAATATTAATACTTAAAAAAATGTATAATACTTGAATAAGTTCATAAATTGTTTAAGAATATTCAAACAAATCAGTATTCTTTTATTACATCCAATCAAATATCTATACTTTTCTTTTGAATTGTATAAATCCTTATAATAATAGTTAATTAATTATCATTAGTTAAAATGTTACTTGTCATTTTATATTTATGTAGTGTTAACTTAAATAATAAAAAACTAAGGTGAAAATTAATAAAGTTATTAAGTATAACCATATAAATAAAATTTATTATTAGTTATAGCAATACTTATATATAAATTAAATATATATAATGTTTATACAATTATATATATATATTCTCATAATATTTTATATTACGAAACATTATTAAGATGTAATAATTATAATATATTAATATATAGGATATTTACTATCACATATTATAATATTAACATATAAATTATATCATTTAAAATATATAATTTATAATTTTACATTAATACAGATTTATAAATAAATAAATATATATACCTAAAATTAAATTCGTATGATTATGATTTATATACGTATATATAATAATTAATATATTTTAAATATATTATTAATTAAGTTTACTATAAATTCTTCTTAATACATATAAAAAAATTATATATATTAATATATAAAATTAGTTTTATTTTTTAGATGAATTGTCTAAAAATTTTAAAATAGAGAACTGGCTAAAAACTTAATTAAATTAAATATTTTAAACTAATTGATCCAATAGCTCAATTAAATCAAATCGTTTTATCCAAATTGTATTTAATTTTAATGAATAATTAATTTGATTTAGATTTACTCACTCCTGGCCGTATCTGATCGAACGCGATTGGTCCGTTTTTTAATAAAATTAGTCCTTGCGTGTCACTCCAGCATTCCAACTTTAGAACAAAAAAAAGATAAAATCATTACGGCAGAGGGCAGAAAGTTTTGGTGCTGGCTGCGCTTGTGGATTTTGTTGTCCAGTCGCCTTCTATCTTTGTTTTCTGCAACAAAAATATTGGAGCTATGTCTTCAGCTGCAGTTTCCTTTCTTTCAAGCCCAAACTCTCTCAGGCTCAGCCACGTCTCCCCAACCAACAGAAATGCCATCCTGCGTATTGCCACACCCAGTTGCAAAATCTCTTCTTTGAAGCCACCGTCTCTCAGCAGTATCTTCATCAGAATCCCATACGGGTCCTTTAAGAAGGCCTCCTTTTTCACTTCCTCCAGGCCCTTTTCTCCTGTCATGGAATGGCAGGATTGCACGTAAGTTTTGGAATCTTCCCTTCTCTTTCTTTTTATAGACAAGAAATTTGTTGACTTTGAATTTTTGTGTGAATGAACTCAGGGTAAAAACGGAAATTGATGTACCTGCCTCAGTGGCTTACAAATGCTACTCTGATCGTGAGGCAATTCCCAATTGGATGCCTTTCATTTCCTCTGTCAAGGTAAGTATATGCTATAGGGGACTGTCCACGTTTTATTGTTAAACGTTAGTATAAATGTATGACAGACAGTGATAATTTCATTGGAGAGATGACGTTTTATTATTTGTTTTTTAATTAGATATTGGAAGACAAGCCTAACTTATCGAGGTGGTCGTTGAAATATAATGCATTTGGTCGTGATCTTGAATACTCTTGGCTTGCTAGAAATATGCAAGTAAGGATCATGATATTATCCCTTTCTTTATTTTTTATTTTTGGCCCTCCTTTGAATTGTGATTATTCATTATCCTTCCAATTGATATATATATAAATTCCAATTCAACTGGTCTTTATTCGCTATTGCAGCCGATCCCAAATCAGAAAATTCACTGGAGATCTCTGGAAGGACTTCCTAACAGGCAAGCAGAAACGAACTGAGAAGCAGAAATTGTCATTGACAAATCAAAGCAAACCTAAATAACTAAACTTGCAATTCTTTTGGGACAGTTTGTGAGTTTGCTTTTAATCTGACTTGTCGATGGCCAAAGATTATAAACTAACCATCATTATAAAAGATTGTTCTGGGAAACTCTTGCATATCCATTAAGGCTATATATCGCAAAATTGGGTGTCGAATTGAGAGTGTGTAGCATTAGAAAACAATTATTAGTTTGTAAGGTGCTGGCATATTCCTGAAATATTATGGAAATGATGCAATGAAAGTATGAAGGATGATGTTTGGAAGCATCAAAGAAAAAGCTTTAGGATATCTCTATGATAGAAATTTCAATGTCACTCCAACAGAAATTTGGTAGTATTATAAATCTGCAACCTTCTAGATTGGTCAATAAAGTTATATTACTACAGCATTTCCTTTTCAATTTCGACCTGCTGTTCCTTCAAGTATGCTCTGAAACACAACTAACCAAATCAAGGGAGAATGGATGAATGCAAATTTTTAGAACTGTCATCGAAGCTCTTACATCCACTAAGCTTTGCCACTCCCACATTGTTTTAGCTCATTCATTTGCACTGACAACGCTTTTCTGTTTTATATGTATGATGACTACATGCAGTATTGTGTGCTTGACCCTAAAGTTCTCTTGGTTTCGTGTAATGAAACATTTTTCTTTATTTCTACATTTTCACATTCCATTAAATAAACCATTTTTTATTTGTTTCAACTTGATGGTGGAATCTTAACAAACTGATTTTCTACTTGGCAGAGGTGTTGTTCGATTTTATCCAAAAGGTCCCTCATCATGTGTAATGGAAGTAAGGCTGCTCTGTACAATATTTTGATTTGATGCCTTGCTGCTTTATTGTTCTTGTTTCCTTGAAAGTCATGAACTGTGTTATATTTGAATTTTGTTCCTTATTGCCAACAGTTAGATTAATCTATAAGCAGATGCAACCTGTTTGATTGATGTTGTAATTGTGTGACCAATTTCATATATAGCAATTTTTCTTGTCTTTACATAATGGCAGGAGCAAAGTATTTGTACAGCAAAAAATGATGACATAAATGGAAAAGTGTACTTTGTGTTCCCAACATTTTTTCCTGCAGCCTTATTAGAGAAATTTGGGAAACCATAGAGTAGCGAGTTAATGGGTCTTCATTGGGTATCACTTCGAATTGTGCTCACATGTTGCAATTTTTCTTTTCAGCTAACAGTTTCATATGAAGTTCCTCAACTTTTAGCTCCAGTGGCATCTGTAAGTATATTTACTGCAATGAAAATGTTAATGCAGAGACGAACGGTCTTAAATTTCTTACCTTGGGAAAAAAAGAAATATTGCTAATGTTTAACTTGATGTGTGGCAAAAAGATAATGCCTCATTTTGATTTTTCCTGAGAAATGATTCTTCACATTTGAGCTAAGATGAAGTAACCAATCATTTTCTCTCTGTTAAATTCATTCAGGCACTTCAGCCTTTCCTTGAAAATTTACTCAAGCGTGGTTTGGATCGGTTTGAAAATTTTGCTAAAAGCTCAGGCTCAACAAGATAATCATCTCACCTGGGTGGTCAGACATGTGCTAATTATTGGCACCAATCTTTGATCTAGATGTTTCTCCCAAGAAATATAATTCTCCTCTATTCAATTGCAATATAAATTGTGTTGGACAATGAAAGGTCCCTTATAGTTTTTCATTATTCTCTTAAACATTTTTATTTTGGAGGGGTTGATGTGAATAAAATAGATGCATCAATTTTCATTGATGAGATCTAATGTGTTAACATTCTGCAAAACCCTGATTGATAATAACAGAGTCCACATCTTAACATGAATAACCTTTGCCATGTTGGTATTCCTTGTTGGTGGATTTCAGCGATATTTGCTTTTTCTCGCTAATGTTGCAGCTACTTTGCTGTTGTGAACTGTAAGAAATGAAAGAAAGTATGCTACACAGATGATGCGTATGGAGATTGTGTACTTTGATATTATAGCAGAATTTTTTTTCTTGTGCTTATTAGAAAAAGACTGTTTACTTGCTTCGCAATTTCCTAATCCAAATGTTTATGTAATTGATGTTCATGGTTGATGTCCAATGCTTCTATTGCTACGCACTTCTGGTTTGTAGATGATTTGGACACAATGGAAACAGTCTGCCTGCAATGACCTACATTCCCTAATGGCAGGACTGTTCTGGATATAAGGTTTTTAGGTCTGGAAATAGAATCATTTGGTCCCAGATGCATAAAAAAGATCAATGGTGATTTAACATTGAAGAAATCATGCGACCCTAAACTGAAAGATTAGCTTGGGTTGGCATGATTACAAATACAGCATTGTGAATTCGCTTTTATCAAAATTTAAGGAAGATAAAGGGCTTGGGCTCTGGTGACTGGTGGAGTTAATGTGTTTGATTCATGGAAACAACTGCAACGGGCTCCAAAAACGCTTTCGAAGTTTGAGAGAAGTCTCCCATGAAACAACCATCTATTATATCTCAGCTTGGGTAGACATTATTTTGCTCAGTCTGTTAATATCCTTTGTGTTGCTGCCCATCTTCTTCTAGAAATGCTACTTACGAGGATGAACAGAGAGAGATAATGATGGATATGTAAAATCATAAGCCATGGTTGAGCTGGTATTCAGGAGCGAGTTCCTGATTCCGTTTGTTCAAGGTTTCAGGTCTCCTTTGTTTTGTGTGGCAGGTTTTTCATCATCTTTTGGCCTGAGTTTCACTCTCCAAAAGCTGAACCCTGTTTGTATTGTTTCACAGGAAGGTTTTTCCTGGTTTCTATAAGATTTTATTACCTTTTTTTTAAAAAAAAAAAATCATAACCCATGTCTTAAGATTGCGAAATAACAAAAGCATTTTTCTAAATTCGCCATTTTAGGGGGTTGAGTTGAATCGAAAGTCCTCTTTCTGTCTTTCTCAAATCACCCAAAGCAATGTATTGGTACAAACATATTTCTTTTTGTAAAAAATTTCGCCTGTTTTCTTCCCTTGCTCGAAGGAATTATACTTTGTTTAGTAGATTACGCTTTCCCTAGTATTACAATTGTGATTGCGAACCTAAGACCAAGACTTGAGAGCAAAGACAAAAAGTGGGTCTTTTTTGGTCAAAAAACCAAAAGGAAAACTGAAAAAACTAATCATAACTGGTTGCTTTTGTTTCTTGCTCAAGAATGACATCAGCTCATTGCAGGCGATAAGCATTTCCAGGACATACGCAACATCCATGCCGTTGCCGCTAACAACCAAACGACAAGCTGTGATCGTAGTAGGGATCCTTTGTTGAAGGCCACTTGAGCGTGTTGTCCCAAGTCTCTCATAAAAGCTATTGATGATTAGTCGGGGAAGGGAAGGCACGATGTGACAAAGCTTAGCTCAGCGGCACTAGTTGTTCCAGTAATTAGTTTAAACCCCACGTTGACCCTCCAAAAAAAAAATCCAATTGCCAGTAAGCTTGGAGATATTCCAGTTATCGTATGATATTTTTCATTTTCCCTTTTACTTGAAACAATTGACAAAGTTCTACAAGGAAAATCAAGAAAAAGTTCTACTCTGAAAATCAAGAAAAACATAAACTCAAACTCTTCATATTCGAATATTTATTTTGATAAAAGTACATGAGTTTCGTTTCCAAAAAATATCTGAAGGATAAGTTTTTCTTCCCAAAAAAATCCTCCGCTCCTTTATTCCTTAGCCCTCGGTCTAATCCTCAAAAGGGGAGAAAAAGAAAACATAGGAAGTTTCCTCCAACGCGGACTTGCTTCAGCCGTATAGCAGCCCATGTGCATAGAAGACTAGCATCTGCTGTCATTACCGCCCGAGTAACAAAGCCATGAACTAACGATAATGAAAACTAGGAATTTTATTGACAATACATATACATACATCTCAGGAATGAACAATGAACTAACAAGGGCAGCCACCCTGGATTTGAGTAAAAGAATCCATAAATGACTTGAGCACGCAATAACATATCGGACCATCTCTACACCACCATCCTCCATGTACATCCGCCCATAACCCACCATAAATATACCACGACCAACCCCTGCAAAACTGCTAGCTGCTTTTTTTAGCTCTACCTGAAGCAGCCAGAAACAGTACAATATCCCCTATTGAACAAGAGAATTATTTAAAAATTCTATTTACATTCAGCGAGTGGCATTGCCATCCAACAAACTCCTCAAGCTACACAGGGCCTCCGCAGATAGGCTACAACACCTCATTCTTCTTTGCCGAGGAGATGGCTGCTCCCTGTGATCTGGTGCAGTGAAGCATACAACAATCACAGTGAGATTATCAAATGTGTTGCGACGTAAGGCCTCCATGACAAGGTCTCTAGCACACTGCTCAGGGTCATCATGCCGCCGCAACCCTCTACGAACAAGGCTAACTGCATGCTGACTTGACATAACATCCCAAATTCCATCACACCCAATGATAAGGAACTCATCATCCTCTGTCAGAACCACCTGTCGGAACTCAGGCTCTGCAATGAGAGGCGAAGAAGAACCTTTAGGAAACTTCATGTCCCAATCCCCCAAGGCTCGGGAAACTGATAGAACACCATTGAGATACCCATCATCAATAAACCCACCCAGCTCTTCTACTCTCCTCTGTTCTGATGGATAAATAGGCCTGTGGTCTTCAGACATATCTATTGCCTCCCCTTTCCGGCAGAGTACAGCTCGGCAATCACCAGCATTCGCCACCATTAGAAGCCTATAATACAGACAAACCAGTCAGTCAGAGATTTAAAAGCTGACAACAACACTCAAAATAACAGAAGCAAATATATAGCAATCAAGGCTCTAAAGCATAAAGATACCTTCCAAATATCAGAGCAGTAAGAGCTGTTGTTCCAGAAGAGCTATTCACAGTACAATCATCCGCAAGAGCAAGGTCAGCAAGAAGAAATGACTTCCGGAGAGAGTTCTCAACCCCTTCTAAGAAAACATCATCAACTTCACATGTCTGAGGAAAACTGACATCTTCAAAAAAGAATCTAAATGCATTTTTCCTTATATATGCTGCTGCTTCAGGTCCTCCATGACCATCAAACACCTAGATATGATCCGCAACCCAAATTAGTTATAAATCAAACAACATCATTTAAGGCAGTAGAAAAATTAGCCAAAACAGTAATTACCCCATAAAAAGCACTAGGCTTAGGAAACTTGAAAAGGGATCCCAAATGTGATGATAGATCATCTATTCTGATATGCTCATCTTCCATGTATCTCCGTGGTCCAATGTCAGCAAAACTACCTGAACGGATGCTCGGGACAAATTGCAGGACAGCAGATTCGATAGTTGGATCTGGGACTTTTTCAAGAGATTTCACATCCTGAAATAAGAAACAAAATTGATAACTTTTCTCTTCAAAGGTTATATACTACTAAGCAACTTATCTCTTAAATTGAGATTGCAATTATTGCAAACTAAATTTAGTAGCACCTAAAGGACTCTCCAATTAGCTGTAGCCAAAGCTAGACAAATTTCATTTTTTTAATTCCCTAGATACAACTAAACATGGATAGATACAACTTTCTCGAATCTTCGATTGTGCAAAATTCCAGTCACCAAGCTTATAAATTTAACAATCTGATCATCTTTATTCAAACCATGAAATCTATGGATCCCAGAGATGTAAGCTACGAATATATTTCCTCTAAAACTTATCCATAAATAGGAAAAAAATTACTTAATTATTTCAGCCTAAAATTCCAAAGAAAAAAACAATCGGAGGAAAAAAAATCCAACATATTTATACTTAACCCTTTTGCCAACCTTATCAAGATATTTAGTTGGGAGCCAACCCCTCATCAAAAGTCATGTTCTTCACAAACATAAAAAGAGGGAGAAAAAAGGACTAACCAGTTGAGAGGTAGATAAATCGGCGGAAACCGACTCAGCAACAAGAACTTGTCCAAGCTTTGGAGAAGAAACCGGCGACGAAATCGCAACAATTCCATCAATCTCCTCGCTATTGCTTGCTTTACCAAAATATTGAACGTCCAACACCGGCACGCTCTGTTGACAAACAACCTCAGCTTCAGCTACCATCTTTTCCCTTTTTGCATGCAATTACCATAACCAAACACAAAATCGCCACAGAATAATTAAAATCTTCCAAGCTCAAACAAAATCGATTTAGATATTTTCTGTTTTTCTTTCTCGCGGTTTCTAGGTGAACTGATTTTTCTTTCTTTCTTTTTTTTTTGGGGGGGGGGGGGGGTTAGCAAAAAATGATCAAACTTGGAATCGGTGTGCTTGAAATGATATTTATAGGGTCAGCAACTGGGACAAACCGGTAACTGGGAACGGGTAAAAAAGGCGGTCCGGTTCGTTGACACGTGTAACTCTTAGAGCCTTTCGATTTTTTGGGGGGAAGGCCATTTGTAATAATCACACACGCAAACGGCTTTGGCTTGACGGTCACGTGAAAGTTCCTATAGTTTTTTCGTCGACGCGTCACCCTTTCGGCCTTTCGCCTTCGAACCATTTTGCCGAAGGCGTTGCTTCCTTGTAAAATGACCGATTCATCCTTCTCGTACATTCCGCCAGCTTGTCAAGTTTGACTTTCGTTGAGGAAACGCAAGAGTATATAGATGTCGTTGTGGATTACCTTGGGGGGTAATCTGGGAATTAACGTAGTTCCGCCAACGAGGAATATTTTAAGGATTTTCTTTTCGGATTGTGTTCATACTTGCTGGCAAGGAAGCGGTAGTTTCTGGGGTTCGTTGGGGGATCACCGAGTTAGGTATTTGTTGCTTAATGGACAAAATTGCCCTTACATATTGCATCAAATGACAAGTTTGTCATAAACCTTTTGCATGCGGAAAATCTGAAGACGCGATTAAAACGGCACCAAGACCTTCATGTCAGCATCATTCGGCCCTATTTGTTTATGGACGGTCCGGATAAATTTGAAATATTGAAGCTTTGCATTTTAGTGATATTTGGTACTTTACAATGTAATGTGATTATAGATAATGTGATTGCAGAAAATGTGATTATAAGTAATGTGATTGTAAGAAAGATAATATTACAGTGTTTGTTTTATAAGTACTTTACAAGAAATGTAATGTTAATTTATAAAATTATTCTTATTTATTAAAATATAAATTTAATATACTTATATTATTTATTATTAATTTTTATATAATATTATCTCTTAAATATATTTTTAATGTCATATATTTTATTTTTATTTTTTATTATAATTTGTATATTTTATTTCATTTATTTAATATAATTTTTATATTATATATTTTATTTTAATTTCTTTTGTCTATATTATATAAATTTTAATTTTTTATATTTTATTTTTTAATTTTTATTTCTTATATTATATATTTTATTTTAATATTTTTTACCTATATTATATAAATTTTATTTTTTTATTTTATTTTTTTAATTTTTATTTCTTATATTATATATTATATTTTAATTTCTTTTACCTATATTATATAAATTTTAATTTTTTATATTTTATTTTTTAATTTTTAATTTTTATATTATATATTTAAGTTTAATATTTTTTATTTTAATTATAATATTATAAAATATTTTTAATAAAATAATAAAGTTGAAGAGTAAAAATATTTTTAATAATATTACAAACATTGCAGCCTGCAATGTAATATATATTGTATTGGTTTTGGGATACAATCACAGGTAATGTCACTTTACATCCCTGCAAACAAACGCCACCTTCGATTATAAAGTTTCTCAACTGTACGATTAGTTACAGTACCGCACGTTTAGAGCCAGTAACCTTTTTTCTTTTTTTCACGTGCATAACAAGGCTGAATTTAACCAGAAACAAATGTACCTATATACAAAATGGAGGACGATAGGGATGTGCAACTAATTTATTTGCAATTTTTAGGATTTGATTGCTTGAAAATAAATATTTTGAAAAACAATTTTGCTAACCATTATTTTAAATATGTTTTTTAAATTGCAATTTATAATATTATTTTTATATTATATGCTGCATTTGATGATTATTATAATAAATTTAAATATATTTGATGAAAATATTATTTTACATTAATGTATTTTTAAAATAAAAAGTTATGTTATACGGTGTGATTATTGACTTATAAGTAAGTTTTTTATGTAAATAGTTATATTTATTGAAAAAATGAAATGTTAGAAAAATATTTTTAAATTAAAAAATTATAAGATAATTAAAAAATAACATAATTCAAAATGCAAAAGTTGAAAAGATAACTTTTTATATTATAGTTTAAAAATTATATCTTAGGAAATGGATAATTATCTTTTCATAAAGTGATTTTTAAAATAATGCTTTTATCTAAAGATTGTATCATGTAAAATATAAAAGTACCTTTAAGATAAAGAGATGCCTTAATGAAAGGATTGTATTATTAAGAAGATACACTTACAAGCTTATATAAAAAAACTTGCTGTAAATCATTTTCATATACCCAAAAAACAAATAAGATAAAAGCAAAAAATTCAAGAGTAAGAGAAAAGTTATGTTTTGAGAAAAAACATAAATATTTAAGTTTTCATCATTTATCAAAGCAATTTAAATTTTTTATAATCTACTTGTTGTAAAAAATAAGTTTTAAGGTCAAACAACTTTACAAACCCTCAAATGTTTTTAGCAGTCTATTCTCATAAATTGTAAAGACGAAGTCAAATATTGACTTTATTGTATAACTATTCGCATAATTTTCTTTTTGTATATCAAGTGGTGGAGATGAAATAAGTTTTAAAAAAATGTCTATTGAAAGGTTCGTATTGAAATCAATTTTGTTCGTTCTTTGAATTTCATCTAAATCTCATTTGCACCAACATTTTATATAAGACATAATATCTAAAAAAGCTTTTGAAATATTTAAAAAAATTTTAATAAATTTTTATTCTTTTATTATATCAGATTAAATTTTTGTACTTATATTTTGAGCTAAATAGATTCAAGTAATGGTTTTTTTTTAAGTTCGGTTAATAGTTAATTAACTATTATTAGTTAAAATGTCAATTGCCATTGTATATCATATGTTGTTAACATGGAATGTTAATATGCTATAGTGAATGATAATATGAAATGTTAATATGGTGTTATAACATGTGATATTTTTACACTCCAAGTCAATGTCGTGTTAGCATCACATCAGTATAAAAATGATAAGTGATGTTTTGATTAATAATCGTTTATCAACTATTAATTATAAATATTTATTTATCAAAAATAAAAAATATGAAATCTTTATTAAATATAATAAAAGAATAAAAATTTATTTAAATTTTATAAATAATTCAAAAGCCTTTTTAAAGCATTGTGATTTCATAAAATAAGTTTGAAGAGTGTTCGGTTATAGCAATACTTTTTAATGAGTGAGATGAAATTTGAAAAAGAAAATAAAACTCAAGTTGTATTTTTTTTTTTTTGGTGAAAAACGAAAGGAACCCTTTTAACGTTACCGTTAGTTCGTGATCAATGTCAATTAACAGCGAGTGGGAAAGAAATCAATGGGCTGGGATTTTGTTGGTTTCCTCTCCCAACGCTAAATTAATTACCTTACCAAGTAGCAAGAGTGAAACTGATCTCATGATCTCATCTATTATATATAAAAATATATATATATATATATATATATATATAGAGAGAGAGAGAGAGAGAGAGAGAGAGTGATTCTTTATTCAGTAAAATTACGGTTGGATAAATCAACTTGGTAATAGAAAATGTTTTGTACCTACGGCTGGACCTTAGGTGAGGGACTGCGCGTTTCAAACCAACTGGCTATTATTAAGGTGTTGAACATTTCCTTGACGAATCATCAATTGGGTTGACCCAAATTAAAGTAAACTCATTTCATTGAGACAATGTTGAATTCTTTTCTATTTTTTTATGTTAAACCTTTTTATTTATTCTATTTTTGAAAGATTAAGATACGTCAACATGGTCATTCCCCAATTTGCTAATCAGCAATGGGAGGCTCAAATTGCAAGGTCTACCCCATACACAAATTTCACTTCACAAAAAGTTATGCTAAATACGTAATTGAACGTAAAATATACAAAAGTAGTTAGCCCCAAATCCAAATTATTTATTGATTATTGTTGACATTGCGCTTTATGTAGTTTTAGATGAGAGATTAGCAGGTAAAAACATGTGTCAAGTTGGCATAATTAACCTAAAAGGTTGACTCTTAAACAGTCTCATATAATTGCCAAATAGCAGCATCATGGGAATGTATGTCTTACAGTCTTAGGAATATAAATGGTCTGAGCGTGATCTTATCCTAATTAGGTTCCCAATAATTTGCATTATGGAAGACACAAAGGCTAGTGTTCGGGGTTATTACAACTTGTCCATCCGGGGACAGCTTCCGCTGATCACTGCTGAAACCCACACGCCACGGTCACAATAATTTACCAGTTAAAAAAAGAAGTAATTAGGCTAATGGGTTTGGTGGTCCAACTAGCCAAACCACTAACCTTTTGGGAAAGTGTACCGAACGCTCGTGATTGGTCCACCTAGTTGGCTCGTAGCACTTGCTGGAATGTCTTTGTGGTTGAGGACTATAATATATGGCCTTCAATTATGTTTGGTTGCCCTTCTCGTAATCATGTACGGCCAGAAATCTCCTTGTCAAGAAGTTTGGTTTCCTTACAAGAAGGCATATTTATCAGAACGAGAAGCTTCATAACTGTCTCTTTGCTTGATAAAACCAGGATTGCAACAACAGGCTCTGCGGCTATTGGTTTCTTTCTTCCTGCTTGTCTTAATCAGGGGCTGGTTTTAACCACAGCTGGTGACAGGTTAAAGGCATTTGGACAAAAACCACTAACTATGTTTTTCTATTAGCTTAACTATTCATAATTACATTAATCGAAAGACATTTTTGCACTCGTATCATGAGAGAAGAAGAAAAAAAGACATATTGCTCTTTCTGAACTATTGATTGAAGAATAATCGTATCAGGAATGGAAAAGTTTGGTCTTCCTTATCTGCATACTTTACTATATATATCTACAGCGTGGAGTCGGCAAACTGAATAATGTAGGATTTTGCCGGAGAGATTGAAGACATCATGGAGCATCAAGTTTCCCTGTTAATTGCAGCAGCATTGAGTGAAATTGATCTGATACATAAAACATTTTTGACAATGTTTTTGTTTTTAGAAAGTTTGAGATTTTGGTTAAAATATTATCATATAAAATACACTACATTACAAGTAATTAGAAGAATAAGCGAAAAAAAAATAGACAGTATGATCCAAATTCAAAGAATTTCATCCAAACTATTCCAACTCAAATTCCTACCAAACCTCAACTTTCAATTTCCTTTATCATTTGACAAGCGTAAGCTTTAGCTGTGCCATGAACAAATTTTTAAACATATTTTTGATGGTCCATTATCAGCAAACCATGGGCCTCAGGGTACAATCTTATCTTCCTACCGCTAAAGAAATACATGGCAAGTGACCAATAATTTATGCATGTCAGAACAACATATATATAATTGTGGCAATGGATTTTTAAAACGAAACTACCGCTGTTGGTCGGAAGCTAGCATTGAACTGGTAGATTTTGTATGAAAGGGGGATGCACGAGAGAATCTTGTTGGGAGGGGAGAGGGTTTAAAAAGGAACCGCTATAGCTGACTTTTTGATTAACAACATTGGATTTTCTTATGCTTAAATTATTTCAGAATTTAGAGGAACGTGACGGCAATGCTTTCCACATAACTGGTGCTTAATTACAAAGTTACAATAAAGTAGCCAGGTGATGCAGTTGATGCTTCCAAGTCTTAAACAAATCTGGAAGAAGGGAAAGGCGTGTGAACTTGTATCTATAATCTAACAGATGGCAAAGCCAAAACCCGAATCCCATTATTTTGGTAACTATTCCTACCTGTTCTTTTCTACTAGTACTATATATGTTTAGCTGAGCTACATCTTCCAGAATGTTGTGAGGTTGTGGCATCCTATACGAACGGCACGTTTTATCTGCCTGTTTAATTCATTTTTCCTAGTGGAGTTTTATGGTCACTTTCTACCTGTTTGGCGAGATGCATGTGTAGAGCAGAGGGCGTTTTCTTGCCTCGCTAAAAAGGGGAAGGAAGATTGGACCTCAACGTAATCGAGTTGAGCACCGCTATGACCTTGAGGAAATTGAGATTCTTAATGGGCTATTTCACATTCATGAGAATAGAGATACTCTTATGCATTTGGGCTTTAGAAGTTCACATACAAATGAACTTAAATATAGGTCCCAACCCAAGTCTATGTCATAATTATTATCAGCTGTTGTTGGATTGTTTCAGCTCAGCCTCCTTGACTGAAGACCTAGTCCAAGTCCATACCATCTCTGAATCGGGTCTTTACTGTTCAGAGCAAGATTATTAGTAAAGCTGGTACAGCAGGTAAAAGCACCCAAGATGTAAACTCTGACCCCTAGTCCCCTACAGTTTTTATGGCTTTGACTGAATGCAGCTACTCACTCAAAGCTATGGAAATTGTAATTATTGAATACAAACATTCAGCTGTGAGTAGTCATGACTTAATGGATTCTGAAATCCTTTTTTATGATATTAACCATTACTTTGTGTTGGTTTGTTACAAGATTTGCTCTTAAAGAGGATGATAAGAAAAACACTGTTTTGGGTGGTTAAGATGCTTTTAGCCTAAATGATCTCTTGTCTCTTTTAAGTCCACAATTTCATGAGTGCTTTGCTGTGCAGGCATTATTGGAGTCGTGCTGACAGTGACTTTCCTACACTCTGTTGTGCTGGTAGCATACACAATTCAATGTAGGCAAGGATCTAGCATTTGCTTAGCTTAGCTGATTTTGCCGGGGCACACCACCTGGATCCCCCATCAATTAATGCTTTGAAACTGAGAAGTTCAAATCAAATCCCTCTCATTGGAGCAAAGATTATTAGTAGACTCCAAACACAAAGAGAAAAAAAAACCCTTCAAGGGATAATCTTTTTATGGGTAGAAAGAAATTGGAGGCCTCAGCCTCCACGGATTCCTCCAGCTCCCAAGTCCCAACCTGCTTAAAAATACAACGTAAATGACCATAATTGCTGCCGTTAGACTGCCACCACAGCCATCAAATCTACCCTACCACAAATGAAAGAATTGGATTTGAATCAAAGGGCTTCGCGATGGTCACATTTTGTGGGTGTTGACTAAATAAAAATAAAAATGGAAGTTGAAACGTGATATTGATGGGTTGAACTGTAGCCTTAACTTTTGATTTCATTATCCTAGAAGGGATAGAGATGAAACTTGATCATCTTTATCCAATTCCACGCGGCAAGGCATGGGTTTTTGGAATCTAATTAATTACTTTTATAAGCTTTGTCTTTGGAAAAAGCAAGATGGGACATGTGACTTTGGGACTTAATGTTTCCATTAGCAATCTCAAAGAGTTTTAGTCTCTGTTTGCTTTTACAAATTATTTCTTTATTTTTGGTAACTGAAAATGAGAAACTGTTCTCAAATATCAAAACAATAACAAAAAGAAATAGTCTTTGGTTTCTACATTTTCTAAATAAAAACATGTAAAATTAATTACCAAATAATTACTAATATCATGAAACTTCAAATTTGTCTATGACTATATCATAAAGATGTAGCATTCTCATTTATAACTTGAGGCATTTTTAGTACATCATGCTCTTGGCATTTATATGACGTTGTTTTCTAAAAGAAGGATACTTTTGTCATTTTCCTCCATGTGGCAAATCGTTTTGCTGGCAGTACTTCGATACCTTGAGCACTACGAGTGTATTTTACTCTTTTATTGATGGACTGATTTTAGGTTTGCATGCCATAATGTTTCTTAGCGTTTTAGTACACCATTTTAACCAAAATAGAAAATCTTGAGATATAATATACTAATAAATTTTGAAGTTTTTATATTCAAGTTTTTAAATTGTTAAATCTAACTAATGATTGGATAAATTGAATGGATAGTCCAATTATTCGGTCAGATTCTTATGTTAGATCAAATAAGCAAATGACCCAATCAAACTCAAATATATATTTTTTTATTGTTGCATTAACCTAGACATTAATTATGTCCAAAATTAACATGGTAATCATGTTGGAATTTGAGCTTGGTAACTTTCTTTTATTATTATTTGAGATATGAATGGTGATTCTGTTTATTATTAAAAAACAACATTTATATATTAGTATGGGAAGTAATACTTGTGTGATTTGTTTTCCATATTTTGGATAAAAATGCTAGCACTGTGATTTAATTGTTTGATCAATGAGACATAATGAGAGCTTATTGTTGGTACTATGAAGGTTTATGGTTATTGAAGGATTCAGTACCCTTTAACTATTAGTAATAATATTTTTTTATAGAAATTATTTATAATCTTAAGTTTAACAAAAACCATCAATTTTACTATTAACCATTTATGGGTTTTTACCTATGAAATCTGAATAAAAAAATCATAAATGATTTTATCTATTAAGTCAATCTATTATAAAAAAACCACCACGACATACTAATTTAATTTTTTGTTAAAGTTTGAAATTGGTCATTTAATCAATTTAATTCAATCATTTTAGTTTTTCTATCTCAATTTTGATGAATTTAATTTTCTCAAATTTATTAAAAATTAATGTAAAGATTATTTCTAATAATAGTAAGATTTTAGTTTTATCTTGGATGATGTGATATGTCGGAAATGGTCAGACATACTACAGTGAATTAATTTCTTAACTATGTCAAACATATCAATCTAAAATATATATTATACCTTATTCTAATTAAAATAATTAATGCTTTTAAAATTTTAAAATAAATTTTATTTTATTTAATAAAAATAAGATTTTTTTGTTTCAATGTATATTACATGGTAAAAAATCTTCAAGTTACCATATCAAGTCATTTTAAAAAAATTATGTTCCTAAATTTAATATAGTTATAATTTATTTTTGTATTCGTTTTTAACAAAAATACGAGAATTAAATTGATTGAAGTTGGGGTCGAAAAACTAAACTATAGATCTAAAATAACAAAGAGATTAAATTCATTGAAAATTATGTTTATTTTTTCCTTGTTGGATATTACAGGGTTGTTAACTTAACAGAAAAGCAGGGGGAAAAAAAAATTTAAAACTGTGTGGAGAGCGGCAAAAGGCGCGGCTTGAATTATTGTAATCGGAATTCTATTTTTAAGTCCAATCACCACCCAGACACCAACTAAGCTGCTTGAAAAGTCGGTTTGACAGTTTGCGGCAGCTACACAACAGCGTCCTCCTTCACTCTCTCCGCTATAAATATGTATTCCAAGTTTGACGCTTTCTTTTTTTGTTTAATTTTTTGTTTTCGTAATAAAAGGTGAGAAAAACTAAATGGAAAAGGAAGGTAAGCTTTGGAAGCTGATGGCCTAAACATCCCATTCATAATTTACTGGCCTTTGATTTTCCACAAAATAAGAGCCCTTTTCCAATTTAATATGAAAATTGGTAGTGAATAATTTGTCATGAATTTCATGTAACCTTGATATAGTTAACGTACTATTTAAAAGTACAATTATTTGAGTTAGTTGCATCTACCACACTCCTATTTTTCAATCTTCTTTCCTCTATACTGGTTCCTGCCAAAACCATGAAATATATCTACTATTCCATGGTAGTTGGAGGTTTGAACACCACCTCCTTTTCTTTTTTATTTGAAATAAATAGCTCAATTTAATAAAATATTCATATAAAGAAAATTAAACCCATCGACTTAAGATTAGAATAAATTCACAAACATGAAATTTAAGTAGTCCATTTATGTGCCTAATATTAGCATTGAGGTTTAATTTAATTGATTAATTCTTCGCTCAACTTACTTACATAAAATTTTCTCAATCTTAGACTATTTACTAAAAATAAAATACTAGCTCATGTATTCAACTAAACGTATATTTCGTGTTAATTCGATGGGGGGTTGAATGAGTGGTTAATCAACTCGAATTTCAAAATTTTGTTTGGACAAGTAATAGTTGAATTTGTATTTCATAAACTTATTAATCAGCATTTACTTATTACTAATTTAGAAAATTTCAAAATTTGAATAGGTCCTCGAGACTGTGGAAGAAAATAATTTATTCTTTTTTTTAAAAAAGAATTCATTAATCTGATTAATAAATTCGCCGGATTTACAGATTTGACAGGTCATTTTTTCTTGTTATAAATAAAATAATATTGAGAAATAAATAAAAAAAAGGGGGAAAAAGACAAAGGGAACAGTTTGATTCAAAACTTGAAAGAGAGAGAAAGCTGAAAGTGGGACGAGTGGGGCAAGGGGGGATTTGAACGGTCAAAAAGAAAGGGCTACTTGCTGTTGAAAGGCGAGAAAGAAAAATAAATTATATTAAAAAAAGAATAAAAAAGACATAAATGTTTGGGCTCATCTGTTTGACTGTCATCAACACCTCCCACCACCAAAAAAAAAAAAAACCTCCAAGAAGGCTCAAAGCAACACCTCCTCCTCCTCCTCATCCTCCTTTCTCCTCTAAAAGAAATCCGAAACGACATTCTTCACCTTCAAAGATCCATTTTAAGATCCGACTTCAATGCCCGTTTTATTCCTCTCATGATTCCGCCTCACCTCCTTGTTTTTTCCCCGCGTTTCTTGACCCGATCGGTAATTAGTTTCCTTCACTGTCTATTTCTTTTCTCTTTTTGTGGTTTTCGGTTTTAGTCGTGAATCTAGTGGTTGTCTTGTTTGGTTGTTGGATCAAGTATTTTTTTTTCGTTATATTTGTTTCCTTTTTCTGCTTGATCTGTGTCTCTTTTTCTGCTTAGACCATTCTTTCCTGCTAGGGTTTCAAATATTATTTTCTTACTTTGATTTAAAATTTTTACGCGGGTTTGCGTTGTTTGTTTCTCGAGGAAGTGCGGGAAAGGAAACTCCTCTTCATCGGTTAATTTCCCGTTTAAATTTATTTATACTGAACTTAACTGCGACAATTAATGCACTGAGGAAGAAAAGGATCTCTGCTTTGGCTAATTTATGCAAATATGTCATCAAAGTTACCTTCTCTTTTTGTACTCGTTTATTGTTTTCTTCAAAGGATTAGAGATTTAAAGCTGCTTTTTTGGTTATGCTATTTGAATGTTAGATACATTGCTGATTTCTTCAAGGATGAACCATTGACATTGTTTTATGTGTTCTACAGGTAATATATTGAGTTGTTTTGTTGGTTTAAGGAAGTGAATTTTTGACAGAGGATCTGTGAGATTCTCGCATTTGCTTTTTGTTTAGTCCAATGGCTTCAGTAAGTATAGTTCCTACTTCCGGATTAAGAGAACCTAGTGGAACTACAGTCGGTGTCGATAGGTTGCCTGATGAAATGAATGATATGAAAATTAGGGATGACAAGGTACGTTATAGATTTTTGTAGTTTGTTTTGCTTTGATATTTGGTTGGTATCTTCGGGATCAGTTTCATAAAAACTAGTACTATGTTGCAGGAAGTGGAAGCAACTATAGT
Source organism: Theobroma grandiflorum (assembly GCA_036013995.1). NCBI lineage: Eukaryota > Viridiplantae > Streptophyta > Magnoliopsida > Malvales > Malvaceae > Theobroma > Theobroma grandiflorum. Next base: position 5,874,204 of record CP142130.1, read on the forward strand.
TGATGGTAATGGAACCGAGACAGGGCATATAATTGTTACCACTATTGGTGGTAAAAATGGCCAGCCTAAGCAGGTTAGTTTTTATAATATTCTCTTTGAGAATTAGAGTTATTGGTTGCCTCTTTGGGGGAAGGAGGGGGTGGTTATTTGATAGTTTGGGAACTTACCCTTATAATCATTTTCAGACAATAAGCTATATGGCTGAACGTGTTGTTGGACATGGATCATTTGGAGTAGTCTTCCAGGTATGGATTGATTTCATTCCTATGACATCTTCATTTGAAGAATGTTCAGATTTTGTGTATATTTTTTTTATTTATATTTGGAGTGTTGTACTGAATTATCATGTTATTCGATGTGGTATTTCAGGCTAAATGCTTAGAGACAGGTGAAACTGTTGCTATTAAAAAGGTTCTTCAAGATAAGAGATACAAGAACCGTGAACTGCAAACCATGCGTCTGCTAGACCACCCAAATGTTGTCTCCCTGAAGCACTGTTTCTTTTCAACAACTGAAAAAGATGAGCTCTATCTTAACCTGGTGCTTGAGTATGTTCCAGAAACTGTCCATCGGGTTATCAAACATTATAATAAGATGAACCAAAGGATGCCACTGATATATGTTAAACTCTATTTCTACCAGGTATGGGCTCGTTTAAAATCTTGTCTTTTATCTTTTTCCTATCTCATATATGTTTATGGAAACAAGAAATCCATGTTCATATGTGATTCTTACATGGAATTGGTATTTTTCTTGTCTGTATGCAGATTTGCAGAGCACTTGCGTACATTCATAACAGCATTGGTGTGTGCCACAGGGACATAAAGCCTCAAAATTTATTGGTATGTTGTCATCATGAAATGCTTTCTGTTGGTGGTTATTACAACTATATTATTCTTGTTAGTTTTTAACAATTTTCCAGAAATAGATTGGTGGTTCTCTTTAATGATGCTAGAGATTGGTGGTTCTCTTTAATGATGCTAGAGAAATGTACCCACCTCAACGCGGTGGAGTGCAATTTTTTATTACTCATATTTCATAAGCCATGTTAGAGATTTGAAACCCTTTCTTTATGGCTGGGCGTCATTTGACTGACAGAGGTCTAAAAACGTGGCTTTACTGATTCGTGGGCAAAAGAGATTTGAGTTTGACTGACTCATGGGCTCTTGTTTTTTCTTTTGCAAAATTTGACTTACATGGGTTGGGAGATTGAAAACGTGGTCATTGTTCTAGCGTACATGTGGCAGAATGAGGAAGTCCCTTTGGGGTTTACTTTTAAGCATGTAATAGATTTGGAAAAGGATAATAAGTAGTTTGGCAATGGAAAATATAATCTAGCATTCTGACAAATCTTTGTATAGTATTATGTTATAATGTGAAATTTGAAACTGTATGCTGCGATCTCAAAAACTTAACTCAAATACTCTTTTATTCATGCCTTCTCACCGTTACAATGGTTTCTTGTGACAGGTCAACCCACATACCCACCAGCTAAAACTCTGTGATTTTGGAAGTGCAAAAGTATTGGTATGTGCATTAGCATCCTAAACTTATTTATTTGCTTCTTTAGAGGCTGTCTATGTTCATGAACCTAACTTTGGTTTGACTTTGACAGGTAAAAGGGGAACCCAATATATCCTACATCTGTTCTAGGTACTATCGAGCACCTGAATTAATATTTGGTGCAACCGAATATACTACAGCCATTGACATCTGGTCTGCTGGTTGTGTTTTGGCTGAACTATTGCTTGGACAGGTAGATAGTGTTCGTGCACATATTTTTGGATATATATATATATATATATATATATGTTTCTTTTATATTAGCTAACAAATTATTCTTTTCGCTCCAGCCTCTATTTCCTGGTGAGAGTGGAGTAGATCAGCTTGTTGAAATTATTAAGGTAACTTTAAGCTCAAAATGCTCTTTAATAAAAGTTCAGCATGATTATTATTGGAAAATACTTAAGTAAACATGAAAGATGGCAGATGTTAACCTATCCAAATTCTTTTCCTAATTGGTGGCTCTTAAATAACCCGGCTTCATTGACACTGGATTTATTTATTTATACAGACATCCTGTTCTGTTATTATTTCATTACTTTTTCTTCTTTCATTTTCTGATTTATGTGATTTTATGCAGGTTCTAGGTACCCCAACAAGAGAAGAAATAAAGTGCATGAATCCTAACTATACGGAGTTTAAATTTCCTCAAATTAAAGCTCACCCATGGCACAAGGTATAGGGGATAACATCATTTTTTCACTTTGTGCAAAGAATTTCTTTATAATATGGTATTTATTAATGTATTATTGGTCTGCAGATATTTCATAAGCGTATGCCCCCAGAAGCTGTAGATCTTGTTTCTCGTTTATTGCAGTACTCTCCAAACCTTCGTAGCACAGCTGTAAGTATTGATCTTGTTACAACTCTCTTATTGTTTTTGGCTCTTTAGTCCGACTTTAAAGGCTACTGCTCTCTAAGATTGTTTTTGTCCTCATTCTATAAGTGTGAAAAAATTTCACTTTAATATGAAATTCCCTTGGTGATTCTATTTATACTCTATTTACTGTATCGTTTAGGAAATCATGTCAGGGGTTTAGACCTGAAATGTCATGGATCCTGCAAAGAAACTTCACTTTGATTTATTGCCTTTTTCGTATGTACGTATCTTATGATGAGTGTTTTTATTTTCTATGCAGATTGAGGCTTTGATTCATCCGTTCTTTGATGAGCTACGTGATCCTAACAACCGTCTACCTAATGGACGTTTTCTTCCCCCTCTATTCAACTTTAAGCCTCACGGTAAGAAAGCAGTGCTGAGTTTAAGTTTCTGCCATTTTAATTTCTTATTGAACTGTGGAACTGATGATTGTTGTTGCCCTGCCATTGCCATTTCTCAGAACTGAAGGGAGTGCCTGTGGATATAATAGTGAAGCTGATTCCTGAGCATGCAAGAAAACAATGTGCCTTCCTCGGGTTGTGAAGCGGCTCTTTCTTCTCGTTTTCTGCTTCTTGCAGAAATCGTGGTCTATTGTAGAGAAGTAGCTAGTGGCCTGTTTCAGTTATCATATGGAAGCCATGATAATTGCTTTTTCACCTCCAAATGTTTATTTGTTATCTTTATTATTATTATTATTATTATTATTATTTTTTCTGATATTTATGTTTTTTCTTTTCTTTTCTTTTTTTAGCCTCTTTGTAGAAAGCGGACTTGAGAGTTGTCTGCTATGATTAGTATGTTCATAAGACCTTAAAGAGTTTGTTGACCCCCGTATTTCCAGTTGATGAACAGAGTATAACAACATATTGGATTCAAAGTTGTTTCCTTTTAGTATAATTCAGTTGAGCGGTATTTGCAATAGTTTGATGGCTCACGGAATTCAAACTCTGTTCCTTGATCCGTAGCGTGTATTTTGCTCCTGGCTTTGCCTTAGGTCTTCTCGATCAAGCAATTTCACAATAGCTGGCCCTATAACTAAGCTAACTCAGCAGCGTGAGAAAAGGTTGAAAAGCAAAAGGTTTGTGAGAATTAGTCTCAAGTTGAATTCTGAAACCGTGGCGAGCATAATACATGTCGTAATGTGTTGGTGCCGCCTAACTTAAATCCTTGACGAAACGTGTCTTGCTTATTTTTAAGGAATATCTTGGTCGGATCTTCGAATCTTTGTCAAAGCATTTATTTGTCCTCTCAAGGTACGTTTTTTGTACAAATATTTTCTCATATGCCATTGCCAAAGCATATTCTTACAAGTTGGCGTGAACCTGAGGTTGTCATCCAGACCCCATCCTAAACTAGAGTAATTCTTATAGTGTTCACACACTATAACAAACTACAATTTGTAGTATTCAACTTCATACCTTTGATCAACGCTTATTTCAATTGAAACGACTTGATCTAGTTTATAAGCTATTGCTTTTTGGTCCTTTCAGTTTCAGAGTTTTATGATTTTTTTTTTCAAGAGATTCATAAAATTTACATATTTAATTATCTCCATATATATCAAAGTATATCTTAACAGACTCGTGTGTTAATTGAGAATATCTCTAATATTATTCAATTGTTGCATTTTAAAAAATAAAATAAAATAAAATATTCTTATCATTTTAACTTTTAATTATAATTCCGTATGAGTATATTAATTTTGAAATGAATAATAAAATCCAAAAATTTTAACATTGTTAATAGAAAATAAGACAAGACTATAATACTCTTTCTTCTTCCTTTTCTTTTTCTTTTTTTTCTCAAAATAATGTGATCGGTACTCCTATTTGCCGACCTATCATCTCACTAATCTTGGGGAGCATCACAAGGGAAGCACCCTCCCTTGGAGCACCAGATCTGCTCCCTAGAGGAGCAGAGACTTTTTTTTTGCAAAAAAAAAAAAAAATAAATATAAATAATTTTAAAAATTAATAAAAGATAAAATTATCTTTTTAATATTACCATGTCATCAATTTAATGAAAACATTAATAGTTGACTAATAGGTGTACTTAAATGTCTAAGGAAAGATATTATTTTGGAACAGATTGTCAATTTCAAAAACTAACGAATATACGTGAAATTATAATTAAAAGTTAAAATGCGATAATATGTTATTAAAAAAATATATATTATTCAATTACTACGTACAAATATTTTTACATTCATGTTTAGTTATTAAATTGTTTCATGTTTTGGTTATTGAAGGGATGTTTGACGTTGTAAAAGATTTTTTGTGGCCAAAGAGAAGTGTTGTAAATAAGTAAAAGAATGTGTTAGATGTGACGAAGAGAGAAATTGAAAAAATTCATGAAGTATTGAGTGCTGTGACAAGTTAGAGAGAATAAGTAAACGTAGAATATGATTGAGAATAGGACAAAGCAGGATTAAGTAGAAGAGAATTCTAAAGAGAGTTAAATGCGAAAATGTGTTTGCATTAATTTAAGAAATTTTTTATTTTTTATCCTGCCAAAAATAAATTATTAAATTTCTATATATTGAGTGAGAAAAAAAGTTACTAAAGAATAACCTTTAATGCATAATGAATGACAATCTGGTTGACAATTTTAATGTACATAATGAATAACTATTATTGAAATCCATGTGTCCATTTAAGTAATTTATATTTTATAATTGAATTACCAAATTAAATTTTTCAAAATATTTTAAAGTGAAACTCCCCGTGAATACTATCACTTATTTTAAATTACTTTCATTGTTGTTCATATGATATAGTTATTGTACTCATTTTAGTTATTTTTATTGATATAGTTATCCATATAGCATTGCACTGATGTAAAATAATTTTTTAAAAAATAATAAATTAATAATCAAAATGAAAAATCTATATATATATATATATATATATCCCTGCCGAAGGGCAAAAATGATATCAATAATCTATCCTTTGTAGTTTAGTTGCTTCATCTGTGTACTGTACCAGTCTCTTCCAATTGGTAACTTTATTAGGATTAATCCCTTGTTGAGATTGTCTTCAATTCCATCAGAGTATAAAATTCAGCCCTCTTTTTAACCAATTCTTTACATTCCTCATTAGCCGCCTATCATCCTGAAAGAAAGAAACCAAATTGTTATTTCTTAATCATATTCATAATATACGTAGAGCATATACAAGTATAAAAATGCCGGTACATCTGCACGGAGAAAGCCACTTTGGGGCTGAGTGGGTTGTTGTGGAGGTAGCTCTCAGCTCTCATCTCAAACTAGTGGCCCACCGCCCCAAACAACGCCTTCCACTCCAAATCGTCTTTTCTGAAAGCTGAAAATAAAAAATGCTTTTCTCCTAACCAAACTTGTTCCTGTCACTGGATGCCTCATGGTCACGCCATAGCCGACCAGGGTCTTAACATCACCAGCCACAAAAATGTTTGTGGGGCTGTGGATCATGCCAAGCAAAGGGTACCACCAAAGTCCTGGAAAGTAGTTATGCAATTTCTTGTGGTCGGAGCTTTGTGGCTTTACTACCCTTGAAGCCAAGTTCGGTTGTCCCTCACAAATCCATGTTCATCAATGTGTTTTCGAATACACACAACGCATCAAACTGAGCATCATTGGTTATCACTGGAAGAAGCAACTGAAAAAACGGCCTTGATGGTCGGTGCAAAAGGCGTTTCCAATACATTGAGGAGATCTTAAAGTGGGATGTCCACGTTAAAATGAAACTTCTTTTGCCTGGCCGGGAAAGAGATTCATCCCATATATGCTATGCTTAAAAGATTAAATTCCTCTTTAGATGTCTCAGCTTATGTTGCATTAAAGCTATTATTCAGTCTCCCATAACTGAACCAACAGGTTTTCAAAAGCATGCTCCACTCAGGACACAAGGGATTATGGCGATTGCATGCGAACCTAGGTGTCTACACACAGTCATGTACTCCATGGTAGCTACCAATCTGTCAAACTTCAAAAGCTTAATGTAAGATTTAAATGCTACTTTATTGAAGGAAAACGCCAGTAAAGTGTCAACGATGCCTAGTTGCTATAGCTTCACAAGGCGTAATTCCTGTTTGTCGAGTTTATTGGGAAAATCATGTACAATTTAACACATCGATGTTCATACTACTTGCCAATACATGACACATCTCCCAACTCCCATAAACAGTGGATCTGCAATGGACCTGAGAGCAGCTGGATTGAATTTGAACTATACATAAGTTCTAATTTTGTAATAGTAGTGACTATTAGCAGCACTCCTAATAAAGCTAATCCTTATGCCAGAGGCAATAATGTTAACTTAGGGCTTGTTGCATAAATTAATCTGTGGTTGAAGTAACTTAATTGGGGACCGATGAAAGTGAAAGGTATGGGAAGAACATGGGGGGCTTATCGACAATCCACGCATCTGATTTCTTGTTATTCCGTTTACCTTTTTCCAGAACGGTCATATGCAGACTCCACCTTCTCAAAAAAGCCAATGCCTATATGGAATTGGTCGGTTCCAGCCTCCAAACTCCACTAAAATAATCTAAAGGTGCAGATGTTTTTGATACTCCTTTCCACTATCAGTTTATACTAGTACTATTCTACTCTATATATTTCAGCCTTTCTGATTCACCATGCATTGCAAAGCCACAGCAGTTAATCTTCAGCAAGTTGCTCTAGTGCTCACAAAGGTCACTCAAACAAAGGAAGTCACTCGCTTCCTTCTCTACTTCCCAAAATTTAGGGTGCACTCTTTCTCATGCGCATGCCTTCTCTCAGCCTTTTCGTCTAGTTCTTGACAGTGACTAAACAATTTGAGCTGGTTTGTTTTTTTTCCGAAATTCCAGCAAAACAATACCTGAGAGCGTTAGAGTCGGCTCAGTTTAGCAACTGAGTTCTCATTTGTCCTCATTGGTGGAACTAATTTTAGCTTAAAAATGGAGCATTCTCATGTTTCTATATTTATATTCTGCATGTCTTTTTTTTGTTTCTTTCTTTCCACTCAAGCTAGATGGCATCATCACCATACAAAACACACGAATACTCACCATCACAATATATCTGAAATTTCAGCACCCCCTATTACTGCACCTGAGCCTACTAGTCCTCGTGCACCTGAGCCTTCCAGTCCTCTTGCACCAGAGCCTTCCAGTTCACTTGCATCTGACCCTTCCGGTCCATCTGATGATGGGAATGCTACTGGTGTTTTCGATGTAAGAAAATTTGGAGCTGTAGGGGATGGTGTAACAGATGACACAGAAGCATTCAAGATGGCATGGGACTCTGCTTGTCGAGTTAATTCAGCAGTCCTGCATGTTCCCTATGGTTTTTCCCTCATGATTCAGTCCACAATTTTTTTAGGTCCTTGTCAAGGTGGATTAGTGTTTCAGGTAATGTACTTGTCTTGTCTGATTGTCAGCGTTTGTGCCTTTTTAAGGATAAAAAGCACTCATGGGATTTGGTCATGGGGTACATTTTGGTCGTTGTGAAGGTTGATGGTACACTTATGCCTCCTGATGGACCAGACGATTGGCCAGAGAATACCAGCAAGCGCCAGTGGCTGGTCTTTTACAGGATAAATGGAATGTCCCTGCAAGGAGGTGGTCTCATCGATGGTAGAGGACAGAAATGGTGGGATCTTCCTTGCAAGGCCCACAAGGTATAGCTGACTTCACTCTTAAAATCTTTTCGATTTTGCACTATGGTTATAGCTAAGCTTTTGCATTGAATGGCACAGGGCAAAAATAGAACAACATTGCCTGGACCATGTGATAGCCCAATTGTAAGTCGTCAGACTTCATTTATATATTTTGTGTTTTTTCCCCCGAGATAACACAAAGAATTGACATCTTAAAATTCATGATGCAGGCTTTAAGGTTTTTCATGAGCTCCAACTTGACTGTGAAAGGACTTAAAATTAAGGATAGTCCCCAGTTCCACTTCAGATTTGACGGTTGCCAAAATGTCCACGTAGAATCCCTTCACATAACTGCTCCTGCCCTGAGTCCCAACACTGATGGGATCCACATAGAAAACACAAATGGTGTTGAAATATATAATTCAGTTATCTCTAACGGTTAGCGCAAAATCCCAAATCTTCCCAAATTTTCATTTCCCTTTCCACATTAAACTCAGAGTGTCAATGATCTTGCTTCACAGGTGATGATTGCATATCCATCGGATCAGGATGTTCTGATGTGGATATAAAGAACCTAACTTGCGGACCTGGTCATGGAATCAGGTAGTCCTAATTGATTCCATTGAACTACTAACCTTTAGATTTAATATTTCTTATTAAGCTTGTTCAAGCTCATTCTTGTCAAATATGTTCCGCTCTTTATTCTTCCATTCAGCATTGGGAGTCTAGGCAATCACAATTCACGAGCCTGCGTCTCGAATGTCACAGTTCGAGACTCAGTGATTAAGGTATCAGATAATGGGGTTAGGATCAAGACGTGGCAAGGTGGATCTGGAGCTGTATCAGGAATAACATTCAGCAACATTCACATGGAAGCTGTCAGGAATCCGATTATAATCGATCAATTCTACTGCCTCACAAAGGGCTGCACAAACCAAACATCAGCTGTTTATGTATCAGATATACTCTATCAAAGCATCAAGGGAACCTATGATATCCGAAGCCCTCCGATGCATTTTGCCTGCAGTGATTCAGTTCCATGTACAAACATCACACTGTCTGATATTGAGCTTCTACCTGCTCAAGGAGATATCGTTTTGGACGCTTTTTGTTGGAATGCTTATGGTGGCTTGGAAACGCTAACGATCCCACCAGTGTCCTGCTTAATGGAGGGTATTCCTCGATCCATCCTGGATAATAAGGATATGGGTTATTGCTAATGTTTTAGATTTTTCCAGTAAATCAGTTTCAAAACATACGTATATAATTGGAAGGAAAGTCATGGATGTACGGGATTCTACTTCTAATCATGTAATCATTCTGAAGATGTTTATATTAATCTTATCTCCCAATTTGTATGTTTTGTTACTACATTCCGGTAATGCTAGAACAAACAAATGATTTTTGCAAACTAATACAAATAAGGATTGAAATAAAGACAATGATCAATTAATAAAATTTAAAACTCTGGCGAATCCCTTCTTCTGCATCATAATAATTCTGCCAGGCATTGAAGTCTGAAGAAATTGTGGTGATCATTTTTCATTTCTCTGATTTCATGCATGCTATGAGAGCTATGTCATGGAAGGAAGTTTGACAATGAGTGCTTCAAAGTTTGATGGCATGCATTTTTTTTTTCAATCAGCGAATCCCTGTGACATCTGCTGAAATATTTGCTTTTTTTTTTTTTTTTTGGGGGGGGGGGGGGGGGGGGGGTGGGACGATGTTAAAATTAAAAGCAACATTGGATATAGTATAATGAGGCCTATAACGAGTCACAAACAGAGTGATGGGTGTGGCAGTGGCAGATTCATATTGCATTAGTATTTAAGAAACTTTGCTTGGGCTATATATTATCCGAATTAGAAAGTGCAAGATTCCAACTTTCCGCATATTCATGTGTCTAAAACCACGACAAAAGCTCTTGCGAACAAGCAAATCAAGTGTAGAAGTCAGAAGCAAATCAATTAGAGAATAATTCGTGGCAGGGGGTGATTTCACGACAGAATTTGTCATCAATCCAAGAGGATATGTCTGTCGAAACCAGCTCTAAATTTAATACAAACTAACAAAGTGGAGGGACAAGCACCCCCATCTCTTAGAGCACGCGCAGCAGCTACTATAATCATATATCAGGATGTCTATCAAACCACAAAAGATTTCGAGTGTAGACTTATGTGCTCTGGAAAAGTGGCAGTCAGTGGACGGGCCAAAATCCAATGCCCACCACCTTTCCATCCTCTCCTCTCCATTTGAAAAGACAGGCAGATACTGTGGTTAGAATGAGAATGCTTTTGACATTCACACATTCATTTTGGATTTTCTTCCTTCTTGTGAAAAACCAGAATTTAATCAGGTATTTTATTTCTTGTTTAGTAAAGGGCATTTTCCTTCAATAAAAGTAGTACTAGTGATTATTATGGGGAAACAACAAACAGAGCCAATTTTTATCCCCCTGTAAAAAATAGGTCCCCCATCCTTCCTGATGCTAGTATTTACTTCAAACATGTTTTCAGCTTTTCCTTTGCACATACCAATACCACACCTTCTTTAGTATGTGACAAGACTCACCATATCGTTGTTGTACCTAATGTGCTTCCAATCCAATTCAAGGCTTCACAAACAAACAATGCTTCTCCAGGGAAATCGTGACTCCAAAACAAAGAATCATAAACTTGAAGAAGAAGCCAACCGCCAACCGGCAACCGGAACCATTTATTTATTTCAAACAATCCAAACGATTCAAGTATCTTCAAATTTTATTGAAAACCTTAAACTGATTTAAGATGCCTTTATACTTGATTTATCAAAAATTCTAAATCGGTTAAACATTATTCTATATCTTGTTTTAGAGTAACTCAAAAATCGATTGGGAACACTAAATCGGTTTTGTGAACTTTGAAATTGGAAATCATAGAACTGGTTCAGCTATTCTTAAACAAAAAATCTTAAAATTGATTTAGGAACACTTAATCAGTTTAGAAAATCTTAAATTCAGTGTAGTAAACTCTAAATCGATTTATTAAACACTCAAATCGGTTCAATAAACCCTTAAACCGATTTGAAAAATCCTAAAATCTATACATTAATATAGCCAATCAGTTCAATAAACCCCTAAACCGATTTAATCTTTAAATCACTTTAACAAACCCTAAATTGATTTGACAACCATTGACAATGGTTCGATAAACTCTAAAACTAGCTCGACAGCCCCTAAATCGATTCAACAACTCTAAAATCAATACATTAAACAGTAAAACCGATTCAACAAATCCTTTAAAGAATTCAACAAACTATAAAATCAAATCGATTACACAAATTTTTAAATCGATTGTATAGGCTTTTAAAATGATTCAGTAAACTTTTAAATCAATAAAAAAAAAACCCTGAATCAATTCAAGAAATCCTAAAAACCAATTCCATTTTTCCTAAACCAATTCTTAATTGCAGTACTCAAGATTGTGCGAAATCTCGTGATTGAGTTGATGTGGTGGTGACTATTGGGCGAAAAAGTCATCAAGTGCTTATCCAGGGTTCACTGTCTCTAGCCTAGTCCCAATTACTTTGACTCAGCTGTTGCCACTGCTCTTCAATCAGAGGTTTTTGTCGTATAGTAATCAATTAAATTACAAATCTGGGTATTTGGAGTTACGGAGGTGTGGTTAGAGTCCATATGGTGTTTTCGGCTTGTGCTTTCTGGTAGCTATCTGGCATTGGGTATATCAGAATCTAGAAATTTATTGTGATGAGCACACAGGAAAACCTTCTTTGAATTTGTCTAAGATTTTTGAAATTCATTTATTTCTCTTAGTATTATTTCCTATGATTTTGAGGGTGGATCTTGTTTATTTAAGCTGAGATTTCCATTTTCCTCAGAAAAAATGTGTTACTGTCAAAGAATCCAACATTATAAAGGAATACTTCTGGCATATAATGATATATACTAACCAAAAAAACATTGCAAAGTTACAACTAATTTGAAACTCGAAGGCAAGAGGAGTGCTCCTTTCCTTTTTGAAAAGGGCTCTAAAACCCTTACAGCCGCAGAAATGGAGGACTATCGCATGAATTTGAGCTTGGAAGGCTGCCTAAAGCTAACCTCAGAAAAGATAGAAAGGAATCAATCTACTCCACTAACTCTATATCTCTCTCACACTACTCTGCTCACTCCAAAGACAAATACATTAAAATATATTCATGTTTTACTGTTATAGTAGTATTAAAATATACACTTACCAGTGATTAAATTATTAAAGAAAACATATAATTTATAGGAACAATGGCTTACAGAATATGCTTGGGCAGATTCTAAGAATATTGTTGTAATACTAATAAAGGTACTTCGGAGAAGAAATTGAGTAAAATAAAGCATTGAAAATAGAGCCCAAGGGTTGTAGGTTAAAGAGTCTTTACAGTGGTAAGAAAAGAGTTTGTTGGGGGTCAATAATGCATGGACCTGGACCGGGCTCTCTTGTGCGTTGGAAAATTGTATTGGGCTAATCTTGATCCGTTTGGGCTATAACAGACGGATGGCTCTGAGGCTGTGACCAGTGCCTACTGTGATGTTTTAGCGTTGCCTTGAGCTCAAAGGAGTCGTCGCAACCATTAGTACGGACTATAAAATGGCCATAGTCCATAGTCGAAGTCACCATCATTTTCCTTTTCCTTTTTTTTTTCTTGTTTCCGCTTGATATGATTGAATTAGTATAAAAAAAATCAATTATTATTATCATCTCTATTTCAAATTAAATATTAATTTTTAGCTTTTTTTTTGTCAAGTAAAAACCACTTTTGACCTTTAGTTATTATAATTTTATGAGCAATTAACATTTAAAAAAAATAAGATTTGAAAAGTCCTAAATTAAAATTTTGGGATCTTAATTTTGGAAATTTTTGTTTATGTGATATCGGAAAAATTTTAGGTAAAAGTCATTAAATTTGACTCAAAAATGCAAAAGAAATGTTTAATTTGATACAAAAACAATAATATTCTTCACTCTAAATTGGCCTTGTTAGTTGGAACCTCAATCCCGGCAGTGCATGGTGCATTTGATTGCACACCTTTCGGCGAATCCTAAATAACGACAAATAAGCATTAGTTGGTACCAAATTTATTCCAAGCATTAATATCCGACAAGTGGAAACGTCCTTTCAATAGTATTTCATAGCAAACAAACCACGCATTTCTTGCGCAGTGCACCACTCTCTTTTGTTGTTGGCTGTTACTTTCTTTCTGTTTTTTTTTTTTTAAATCCACTTGTTGGGTTATACTAATAATTAATAACTTTTTATTTTACCCATTTCTAATTTCTCAAATAAAAGCTTCTAATTATTGATGGCATTAATTAACCCTTGATGACGTACTAGTTTATAAAAGACATAATATTTTTAAAAATTCATAAACTATTTAAATAATTTTTTATTTTTTAATTATATTTAATTAAATTCATATATTTTTATTTTAACTAAATATATTTTTATGATTAATAGTTGATTAATTACCATTAATAAAAATTATTGTTATTTTTATGTCAATATGATGTTGATGTGGAGTTGGATAAAATTGCTATGTAACTAAAGTATTATATACTATCATCTATTATGACATATTAACATGCTGTGTTAATATCACGTAGTATATATGAAGAATCTGTAAATTCATGGAACAGAAACAAGAATTTGGAAAAAATTATTTTGCTTATTTCGGGTAAAATGAAGAGTCTAGAAACCAGCTATTTATATGATTGGTTAAGTTTGTAATACAAAGTAATATGCAAAGCTAAAATCATAAAAGAACATTAAATAAACTATTTACAATTAAACAAAAATAAATTTATACTCTTCACTCTCCCTTAAGAGGAGTATGATGAATATTTATAATACTCATGTTGCGCAAGAGTGAATGAAATGGTCCAAGTTGTAAGGCTTTGGTGAAGAGATCTGCAAGCTGGGACTTTGTTGGAATGTATGATGGATCAATTTGTCCTGCGGCTACCTTCTCTCGTATGAAATGGCCGTCCATCTCAATGTGTTTGGTGCGCTCATGAAGTGTAGGATTCCGACAAATATGAAGAACAGACTGATTATCACAAAACAGTCTTACTGCATGTGAATGTTCAACATTGAAATCCTTACGTAAGTGTAGTAACCAAATCACTTCACAACAAGTTGTTGCCATTGCTCAATACTCAGCTTTAGTAGAACTCCTTGCTACTACATTTTGCTTTTTAGCTTTCCAACTTATAGATGAATTTCCCAGCAAAACACCAAAACCAGTAACTGATCTTCTAGTATCTGGGCAACCAGCCCAATCACTATCACTATATGCTTGTAAACACAAGTCAGAACCACCAGGGAATAAGATACCTTGACCAAGAGCTGTTTTGAGATATCGTAATACTCTGAAAGCTGCTTGCAAATGAGCTTCACTTAGCTTGTCCATATATTGGGAGAGTATGTGAACGGCATATGAAATATCTGGTCTTGTAAATGTAAGGTATAAGAGTCTCCCAACCAGCTGTCTATACATAGTACTATCTTTCAACTGTTCTTCATCTGTTGCCTTTGTCATCTTATGATGATATTCAATTGGTGTAGACACTGGTTTAGACCCCAATAAGCCATATTCTGTTAAGATGTCAAGAGTATATTTTCTTTGACAAAGAAATATTCCCTTGCTTGATCTTGCTACCTCTAAGTTAAGAAAATACTTAAGTTTCCCCAAATCCTTAAGCTTGAAATTAGAACTCAAGTAATCTTTAACTTCATTAGTAAGATCTATTGAGGTGCTGCCAATCACAATATCGTCCACATAAACTAATAAGGTAATGAATTCCCCGGCTTGAGTAGTCTTAGTAAACAAAGAATAAGTAGTTTTAGACTGTTGAAAGCCATATACTAGTAAACAAGTGGTAAATTTCGAATTCCACTGCCGTGATGCTTGTTTA
This sequence comes from Theobroma grandiflorum, assembly GCA_036013995.1. NCBI lineage: Eukaryota > Viridiplantae > Streptophyta > Magnoliopsida > Malvales > Malvaceae > Theobroma > Theobroma grandiflorum. The sequence goes on from CP142130.1 coordinate 5,889,215, forward strand.
AGTCCATACAACAACTTATTCAATTTACATACCATCTTACCATTGGTAGAACACTCCCCCTTAAAATGATACCCTTGTGGTAGCTCCATAAAAATAGTCTCATTCAAATCCCCATTCAAGAAAGCATTATTGATATCAAGTTGAGTAAGAAACCAACCTTTAATTGCTGCCAGTGCTAAAAACAGTCTAACAGTGGTATGTTTCACCATGGGACTGAACGTTTCTTGATAGTCAAAGCCTGCCCTTTGATTGTAACCTTTGGCCACTAAACGTGCCTTGTATCTCTCAACAGAACCATCAACATTCAATTTGACTTTGTAGACCCATTTACGTCCAATAGCATGAGAATTAGAGGGTAAAGGCACCACTGTCCAAGTCCCATTAGCCTCTAAAGCATTTAACTTAGATTTCATGGCCTCCCTCCATTAAACATGTTTTACAACTTGATGATAATAGGTAAGTTCAGGTATGTGAGACAAGGCCACTATAAAAACTTTATGATTAGGTGAGAATTGATTACTAGACAAGTATTTGGTGATGGGATAGTTGGTAACAGAATTGGTTTGTGTAGGAAAGGTATAATGATAGGCTTCAAGGTATTTTGGTGGGTGTTTTTGTCTAGTACTCTTTCTAAGATTGGAAGGTGAATTACAAGAGTGTGATTCATCAGCAGGTATAACTATTAGTTCACTCAAATCAGGCAGGTCTATGGTAGAAATAGAATTAGAATTATCAACAACAAGATTAGGAGAATTATCAACAACATGATCAGGATTATTATCAAAGACTTGTGGAATATTAAGATCAACAAAATTTGTATCTTGAACAACTAAAGGGTGAATAGGTAAATGATTATCATCAGAAGAAAATAATTTAGAAGTAGAATGTGAGGCTGACTGATGCTGTTGAAAAGGAAAGATTGATTCATGAAATATTACATTCCTAGAAACAAAAACACTATGTGTAACTAAGTCATAAAGCTTGTAACATTTAATACCCACTGGATATCCTATAAAAAAGCATTTTCGAGCCCTAGGCTCAAATCTTTTTCTGTTGTGTGATAAAGTTGAAGCAAAACACAGTGAACCAAACACCTTAAGATGTGAATATGATGGTGATTTATGAAAAAGTCTTTCAAATGGAGTTTGGTCATTTAAAACTGGTGTGGGCACCCTATTTATAATATGGGTAGCAACCAAAATAGCATCACCCCAAAATTTTAAAGGAAGGTTAGCTTGAAATAAAAGTGATATAGTCACACTCAGTAGATACTGATGTTTTCTTTCAACAATATCGTTTTGTTGGGGGGTCTCAACACAAGAAAGTTGGTGCACAATTCCCTTAGAGCTAAAGAAATCAGTAAGGTTAAATTCAAAACCATTATCTGATCTTATTTGTTTAATAGAAACATTGAATTGATTCACAATTAGATTATAAAATGTAAGTAAAATCATGGAGACTTCTGATTTATATTTCATTAAAAAAATCCATGTAAATCTAGTATATTCATCAACAATGGTAAGAAAGAATTTATGTCATGAAATTGTAGATATTTCATATGGCCCCCAAATATCAACATTTATTAACTTAAAAGCAACTGTAACAAAAGGTACATGAATTGAAAAATGAGGCCTTTTCTGTTTTGTAAGTGGACATACATCACAAAGAAAATTTTCTGTACATGAAACATTAGGAAAATGTTGATGAATCTGTTTTATTTTCTTGAGTGGAATATGCCCTAATCTAAAATGCCACAAATCAAAGACAGTTGACAAACTATTACAAGTATTAACAGGATGAAAACTAGCATTTCTGTCTTTTTGAAATTGTGCAACTAGTTGTGCATCCAACTCCTTTTGTAAGAGATATAAGCCATCCCTCACTTTAGCACCCCCATCACTTTCTAGGAAACTAGATCCTGTATAATGCAGTGTGAATCAGTAAAAAACAGATGTTGTTTTTGACATTTTGCCAGTTTATTAACAGAAATCAGGTTGAATTTAAAGCTTGGACACACAAAATATTTTCTAAAACCAAATTTCCTAACTTTACAGTACCTATATAAGATACCAAAATATTAACTTTATTTGGTAATTGAACAAAATTATTATGAACTTTCCTAAAGGCAGCAAAATATTTCAGATTACAAGCTATATGATCAGTAGCACTTGTATCAAGTATCCAGGCATCACTATTTAGAAAAGAACTCATTGAGACAACAATATTATTCACAAAGGAATATGAACAACAATCATTAAGGAAATAATAAGAATGATTAGAAGACTTACTTGCCAAAGTCGAATTCACCAAAGCAGTTTTACCTTACTGACTAGATGATGTAGATGTATCATGAAAATTGGTTGGTGGTTGTTCATTGATGAGAGACAAGAGCTTATGAATTTGATCCTTGGAAAAGATGAATAGAGACAATGGAGCAGTAATGCCTTCATCCCTAGCTTCATTAGTTTGAACCAGAGAAACCACATTGTTAGCAGCATGAGATTGACCTCTTTTAGTGTTGACACCAGATTTGTTCTTATTGAACTTGTAATCTGCAAGAAAGCCAATCAATCGATAACATTTCTCCTTTAAGTGCCCCTTCTTTCCACAATGTGAGCATAAAAGATTAGATTTTCCCTTTGACTTTTCACCAGTCACAACTGACATAGCAACAGTCTCATTTAATGGCTGAACCATGACATGAAAAGTCTTTTGATTTTTCTCTCTGAGAACAAGATTGTATGCCTCATCCAAAGATGGAAAAGGCTTCATCATAATGATTTGTGATCGTAAAGCAGAAAAACTATTATTCAATCCATTTAAGAATCGAAAGACATTGTCCTTAGACATCTGATCAACAAATTCCTGAAAACCTCCACAAGTACATTTAGGTAAAAGATGAAAACTGCGCAACTTTTCCCAGACAGAATTCAACTCAGTAAAATATACATCAACTGATCTACTTCCTTGAGCAATACCATTAAGTGTGTGCTGCAGATTGCAGATTCTAACATCATCTGGTAGTGAAAACCTTCGTTTTAGGGTTCCCCATATTTGAGTCGCATTACTCATATAGAAAACAATGGAAGCAATTTATGGAGTTAAAGATTCAAGTAACCAAGCGACTATCAAATTATTGCATCTCACCCACAATATATACATTTTATCAAAAACTAAAGGTTGAGAGATCGTACCATCAATGAACCCTGGCTTATTACGAATGGATAAAGCAAGATAAAATGACCTACTCCATGCTGAGTAATTGGTCGAAGTAAGCTTTGGGGTGACTGAGACTGAACCGTGGTGTTCTGAATGATGTACATAATAGGTTGAGTGTGGGTCATCCAAAGGAGAAGCCACATGTGTTGAATCGTCCATGGTAAATCACAAAAATAAAATCGAAACACAAATATGAACACAAGAACCAAACCCTAACAACTATCTATTCACAAATGAATCTGCAAGAAACAGGGGAAATTAGACCAAAAATCCGAAACGGTTGATCTAACAAATGGATCTACAAACCAAATCCCAAACAAATTGATGAAAATTGTGGAAGATCGTGGCGTCCTCAGTTGTGGAATTGGAAACAATAGAACCGATGTCAACTTGGGAAATGGACACCGTGATTAAATGACGAGAAGAAAAGATGGATAGGTTCTAGAGAAATCAAGTGAAACAACTCAAGAACCCCAAAATCGAGGCTCTAGTACCATGTGAAGAATCTATAAATTCATGGAACAGAAGAACAAGAATTTGAAAAAAATTCTTTTGCTTATTTCGGGTAAAATGAAGAGTCCATAAACTAGCTATTTATATGACTGGCTAAGTGTGTAATACAAAGCAATATGCAAGGCTAAAACCGTAAAAAAATATTAAATAAACTATTTACAATTAAACAAAAATAAATTTATACTCTTCAGTATACATGTATTATTTTGATAAAGAACAATTTACTAATCGTTAGTTATAAGAACTTATTTAATATAAAATAACAATATAAGGATGTGGTTAAACATAATAAGAAAATAAGGAACTTATTTAAATATTTTAAAATAATTCGAAAGTTTTTTAAAGTATTATATTTTTATAAAAATATTAATATTAAAAAATACCCATAATCAAATTAAGAATGGTAAAAATTTCCTACAATTTACTTATTTTTTGGGTTTAACAGACATTAACTTTGGAGAAATAGAGCAAGTGTGCATGCGAAGCTTCATTCCAACAACTTTTGTCAGCGTCTAAGCAAATTGTTCAATTATTTTACCAGCGTCAACGTCATCAATTAAGTCTTGTGTTAGGCGTACATTTATAACTTTTTGTGTTTTCCATTGTTGGCTTTGAAACCGGCTTATGGATACCTTGGGGTCCAAAATTTAGACTTTGGTAACCATTGCTTTTGTCATTTGGAAAGCCTCCACTGCTTCTAAATACTTCCTTGAAAGTAATTTCTGCTTTAACTCCATCATGAATTAAAATGTTTACTCATGTCTTACCATTTCTCTGTCAATCGAGTTCAGGTTAATTGTTGCAGTGATTAACTCTTTCTTTCACCATTAGAGAAAACCCAAAATAGAACCTTACTTTAAAAGAAAGATTATTTTTTCTTTTCCAAATTAACCGATAACTTTTAGTTTTTTTTTTATATTTATGGAAGAAATATTCAAACTCTTATTTTTTTTAAAAAAAATTATACATATTAATGAATCAAATATTCGGATGGAATCGATAACCTTAATTGATGGCTATAATTTAAGTCATAATCAACAGAAAATTTATCCTAACATTGGACCCACTTCTAATTACTTTAAACTCTCAAATTTACATGGTTTTTTAAGGACAACTTCTTTGATAAGAATTATTTTTTTGAGAATTAGGGATGAATAATGGGTTGGTTTGATTTTAAATTTTAAAAATTAAATTAATTAATATTTTCATAAAATATAATTGAACGGATCAAATTATATTTTAAAATTAAAATAATCCAAATTGATTAATTTCAGTTTGTTTGGTGGATTTACTGTCATTTAAGGTATATTTGATTTGCAAAATAGGATAGAATAGAAAAAAAATAAAATAATTATTTTTAAAAAATAAAATAAAATAAAATAAAAATAATTATTGCGTAACTTAATTCGTTTTGACAAACTTAAAAACGGTGATTCACGTTTTGTACTAATGTTGTTAATTGCTTTGATCACATGCTGTGGACAAACAACTTGGTATCTTTCGGACTTTGTGCCAACATATTTTACATAATCTGTCGTCGGGATGATGTATCTTGTTCCTAACATCTATAATTAGTAATATAGCGTGAAATTGAAGAAAGTCTAAAGAGCTGAAAGCAGAAGTGGGCGGTAATCTCCATCAAACTGATGAAGGGGTAATAAAAAAAGGGTTCCTCCAGCTAGCGCCGAGGCATGCTTACAGCAGAGACTAGAGACTAGGGGCAGACACCGCAAAGCTGTTTCGTCTTTTCTTGCTTTGGTAGATTCTATTACACGAAACTCAAAGGGCACTCGGCTTACGTCATCAAAGTGGGTCATGATGCGTGCGTCACGTTTTCACGTACCATGACGACTGGGGCTATGTCATCCTTACACACTTTTCCCCCTCAATTTACTGATAAACCCCTCAACAAACCCAATGTCTCATCTTTTCTCTGTTTTTTTTATTCCCCTTTTCTTTTGGAGATGGTTTCCAATTAAATTGATGGGATATGGGATAAATTTAATTCTCCCCAAAACAAAAAGAAGAATGGAAAGGTTGATTGCCGCAGCTTCTTCCTTTAACTTCTTTGCTCGAGTATCACGTGGGATCGACTTGGAAAACAAAGCTGGCCGATGGCAGACGACCCATCAAGCTAAGTCAACCAAAGCACATACATTCCTATTCCTATATATATATATATATATATAGACTGATTAAATTAATTTTCAATTTTTCTTTGTAAAGTTCACGAGCACGCTTAAAAAAAAGTAGACATTAGTACTAACATTTATTATTATATCAAATTAACTAGGAGTATGTAAACTAACTTTTTTTCTTTTACAAGTGGACGTCACGAATCTCAAACAGTGAAATAGTAGCTATAGCTTGGAGTTTATTCTTGGAGATTCTTCTTAATTATAAATTAAGTTTACAAATTAAATTGCTTGATGATATATATAATATGTGCCCTTAAAGTTATAACTATCATTTTTTTAAATTTAATTGAGATCAAAATTTAACAATGATATAGTACTCCGGTCCATCTTTGTCCTCTTTGTTGTTGGGTAGTACTGAATATTCCATGAATTTTTTATAAATACAAAAAAAATGTATAATAAATCTTTAATGAAATCTTAAAATGTGATTATTGGTTTTATAATCGAAATGGTAGTAATTTCTTACGTACAAATGATGAGATTTATTGGGTCGAACTTCACAATTGGTTTAAAACATTTTATGATACATTATTGGAATATTGTTCAGCAATATCTCAGGATTTTGACACATAATTCAAATAAGTATATAACCTTGGCTTGCAGCGTTGTCTCTTCCCAGCCAAGAACATTTTGCTGTGGATAGTTTTTTGTTTCTGTCACACTTTGGGATGTATATGGTCTGTACAGACTATGAAGGATCAGGCCTTGAGGTTGTTAGGAGGTTTGTATGAAACTGTGTACACCCTGATCTCTTATGGGTGCCCTCAAGATAGAATTTATCGATTTTTTTTTTTTTTGGTTTTTACTGGGTCTCAAAGTTGACCGTGCTTTGGTACCTTCTAGATCTTGGTTGGTCTTGTTTTCCATTGTTATTATCAAATGGAAAATTGATGCCTTTGCTTTTTTTAAAAAAAAATTCAAATACGTATATTTAAGGATCAAAAGTTGGGGGAAATACAGGCAAATTATACAAAACGGGTACGTTTGGTAGGTAGTAAGGAGCAAGGAGTATAATTAAAAGTGATGAAACGAGTAGAGGATAATTTAGTCCAATGGGCAACGGGTGTCTAGGAACACGCGGAGGGGCGCAACAAAATGAAAATGATCGGACAACTTGACCATGACCTTTGTATAATTTAGGATCTCCCCCGAAGAAGCAACGAAGAAGCAACCGAGAAAGAGAACGCTCTGTCCCTACTCCACTCCTACTCTCTCTCCCTCTGCCCTACAAAAAAAAAAAAAAAAAATCCCCGCATGGAGAGTGCAAGCAAGAAGAGAAAGATTTGCCGTGATGACGAGGACGACGAAGATGATGAAAAAGAAACGATGGAGAAATTCTATGCTCTCGTCAAGAGCATACGCGAGGCTCGTGATCGTTTGATGATCAACAGCTCAGAGGCTGCTGAGAGCAGAAGCAAGATGCGAAAGCTTGAAGAGGAGAAGCAATTCGTAGTCTGGAAGCCGTCGTTTCAACATGAGGATTTCATGGAAGAGGCTCAGCTGAGGAAACCCCCTGTGAGGGTCGGGAGTACTTCTCGAAGCAAAGAGGTAACGGATGATCAGAAAGAAGAGGTTAAAGAAGGGTTAGACCTTAGCCTTTCACTTTAGAGGTTGGAACAACTTGAAGAATGTTGCTAGAGTGTTGAACTGTTGATTGTAGTTGGAAGATGGGGTTCCTGGACCAGACTGTTCATATCAAATAAAGTACTAGTTAACAACATTAAGAAGGCATTCAAGCATTTGCTTCTACTACGCATTTTCCATGTCCTTTTTTTTTGGGGTACTTTATATTTAGTGAATATCAGCATCTCTTTCGGCGATATTAAGAAATTAAGTTTTCGGATAATCATGAATGAAGTAGTCGCTGTTAGGAGCTAGCTAGGATTATATATACAGCAGTACATAGGTATTCAATTTGCTAATCGCTAAAGGGCTGCACAAGTGATCAAATTCTAAACCGAGAATGAGTTTTCTAAAGAATTTTTCTTGGCTTCCACTGTATCTATATTTTTGTATTATATTTCACTGGTTGTGTTTTGGTCTTCCGACTTCAAGTCGTCCGCCAGAGATCCGCATGAATCTCAAGCATTTCACAAGAGTCAAAAAGATAAATTGGCCTGCAAGTTACAGAAAAAAGGTCAAAAAAAGTTACAAAAAATTAACCTTACCCCAAGGATCTTGTAGTACCAAGTTTTATTTCTGATCTTTATATATTTTCTCTTAAATCAGTATTACATTATTTCTTATATCTCATATATAATACTTACTACCTAAGCTAAAACTTCATAATAAGTTAGTACTAGTATTTATGTATTATTTAATCAATATATTGACTCTCTCTCTCTCTCTCTCTCTCTCTCTCTCTATATATATATATATATATAGAAGTCACTTCTAAAGTCTTTTTGAATTACTCTACAACTGGTCTATATATATATATATATTTTGCATTAAATTATACTAAAGAAGGAGAATAAACTCTTATGTCTCAATTTCTTTAGTCACATTATAAGACTTAAATGTCAAAGAATAAAATATTTAATGGTCATTAATCGAGGGTTGACTACATTGAGCACGGTATTTTGATGCTGAACGCATAGTTTCATTACTTGCTCAAAGGAAGAGAAGAAAAGAACAGAAAAAAACCATGTTTCTTCTTCTCATATATGGCTAAATCTGGATAACTTGTAGCTCCTCTCCAATAAACAAGAAAAAGTTTTTGTTAAAGCTCCTGGAAATGCTGAAGAAGCAGAGATGCTCAGCTGCTGGAAGAAGAATCTGGAAAATTTTGTTATTCATTCTTTCACTATACTTTGTACAATGTAGCTCATATTTATAATTAGTTCCTAGTACAGTAAATAAAACTAACTCTCTAACTAACAGAGTAAAAACTATCTACTTCTAGTAACTATGGTAATTAATAATAAGTTACTATACAAGTTAAAATCGAAGCACATGTCATTTACTTGTAAGCCTATTCTGCTCACTTGCCTATTTTCTATTTTCTCCTTTAACACTCCCCCTCAAGAGGTGCGTGAATGTTATGAACGCACATCTTGCTGAGTAGTTTGTGAAATTGCTTTGGTTGCAAAGCTTTTGTAAACAAATCTGCTACTTGCTCAACACTTGATATGTACATAGGCTCTATCATCCCATCCACCACATTTTCTCTGATAAAATGATAGTCAAGCTCAATTTTTCTTTGTACATTCATGAAATACTGGGTTTCTACAAACATGAATGGCAGATTGATTATCACAATATAACTTCACTGCACCCTTATGTTTAGATCCAAAATCTGCCAACAAAGGTTGTAACCATATCACTTCACAGCAAACTGATGCCATTGAATGATACTTTGCCTCTGTTGAACTTCGAGCTACTACAGATTGCTTCTTGGACTTCCAACTCACTAAAGATTTGCCAATAAACACACTGAAAATTGTGACAGATCGTCTAGTATCAGGGCATCCAGCCCAATCACTATCAGAATATGCTGTAATGCATAATTCTGAATCTGCTCTCATCAAGATCCTTTGTCCTGGTGCCAATTTCAAATATTTCAAAAACCTATATGCTGCCATCATATGCATATATCTAGGTGTATCCATGAATTGGGATAAAACTTGGACTGCATAGGTTATATCTGGCCTAGTAAAAGTCAAATATAACAATTTCCCAATTAGCTGTCGATATAGAGCAAGATTGACCAGTTCTCCCTTAGCTTCTATTTTCTTCAACTTATGATTGTAATCTATAGGAGTTGAAGTTGGTTTGGTTCCCAACATACCATGTTCTTCAAGTAAATCCAATGTATATTTCATTTGACACAAGGAAATTCCTTCTGTTGACCTTGCAATTTCCAGACCAAGGAAGTATTTCAACTAACCAAGATCCTTCAGCTTAAATTTTGAGCTTAAATACTCTTTTACTTCATTCGCAACATGTAAGGATGAGCTACCAATGATAATATCGTCTACATATACCAGCAATGCCATAAAATCTCCACTGGTAGTTGTCATGGTGAACAAAGAATAATCAGACTTTGATTGACTAAAACCATATTGCAGCAATGAGGCTGCAAACTTAGAATTCCAATGTCTAGAGGCTTGTTTAAGTCCGTATAATGACTTATGCAAATGACATACCATTTTAGTTCCTGGTGCACACTCCCCCTGGAAATGATAACCTTGCGGGAGTTCCATATAGACTGTTTCTTCCAGATCTCCATTCAAAAAGGCATTGTTGATGTCTAACTGAGACAAGAACCAGTTTTTAGCTACTACAATTGCCATAAATACCCTCACAGTAGTGTGTTTTGCAACTGGACTAAGAGTTTCTTGATAGTCAAACCCTTCCACTTGACTATAACCTTTGGCTACTAAACGTGCCTTATATCTCTCCACAGTACTATCTGCATTCATTTTGATTTTATAAATCCACTTACACCGTACTGTATGCCAATCTTTAGGCAAAAGTACCACACTTCATGTACCATTGTCTTCCAAGTCTTTCAATTTATTTCGCATTGCATTTCTACATTGAGAATAACATACAGCTTGGTGATAGAATTGAGGCTCAGGTATTTGAGATAGTGAAGCAGTAAAAATTTTGTGTTCATTGGAAAGCATACTGCTAGACAAGTACTTAGAAATAGGATGTGTTGTAACAACATTACTTTGTGAAGGAAGATTATGATCATAGACTTCTAGATACTTTGGTGGATGCCTAATCCTACTGCTTCTCCTAAGTGAAGACTCATGAAGCATACTTGAACTAGGTTGTGCAGGACTTATAGAAGCAATATTAGGTGAAGCAATAGGTATAACATCAGGGGACATATTGTCTGAAGATAACAAAGGAAGATGGAGATTATTTTCAGCATTATGATCTGAAAAAGATGGTGAAGGATGTTCAAATGGTGCTGTTTCAGATAATGAAGGACTATGGAAGGTTGAATTATCATAAAAAGAGTCAAGGAAATGGAAATTAGACTTATGCAAATCAGGTGCTCGACAGAATTCAAATGGCTAGATAGAATTAGATTTGGACTTAAAAGGGAAAACATTCTCATGAAAAATCACATTTCTTGATATGAGAACCTTATGGGCATCAATATCATAGACTTTATAACCCTTAATACCTACTGGATAGCCAAGAAACACACATTTGGATGCTCTTTTATCAAACTTTTTCCTTGCATGTGTCAATGTGGAAGTAAAACATAGACACCCAAACACCTTGAAATAATCATATGAAGAAGGTTTATAGAAAAGAACCTCATAAGGTGTTCTATTATGAATGACACTAGAAGGAACTCTGTTAATGATGTGAGCTGCAGTGAGAACAGCATCCCCTTAGAATTTTGTAGGTAGACCTGATTGAAACAATAATGATCGAGCTACCATAAGTAAAGTTTGATGTTTCTTTCCACAACACCATTCTGTTGTGGTGTTTCAACATAGGATAACTAGTGCACAATACCTTTAGAGGCATAAAACTCAAGTAAATTGAATTCAGGGCCATTATTAGATCTTATTTGCTTGATTGAAGTATTGAACTGATTTTGAATCAAGTTATAAAAGGAAGGAATAATTGACAAAACATTTGATTTGGCCCTCATTAAAAAAATCCATGTGAATTTGCTGAAATCATCAACCACTGTTAAGAAATAATGATGTCCTCTTGTAATACATGTAGCATAAGGCCCCCAAATATCTACATGTACTATTTCAAAAGGAAAAGTTGTATTTGAAATATGTTTTGGAAAAAGTAGCCTTTTTTGTTTAGCTAAATGGCAAACTTCATACAAGAATTCATTCTCACAAGAAATAGTAACAACCTATTTATGAAGCAATTTTATTTTATTAATAGGTACATGAACAAGTTTGTAATGCCATAGATAAAAAACTTTAGAATATGTTTTACAAGTATTGATGGAAGAAGTAAATGGACACTTTACAGTCTTATCAAAACTAAACTGCTCAAGGTATTATGCATCTTGATTATTCTGCATGAAGTAGAGTCCTGATGAAACCTCAACAACCCCAGTTACACTCCATGTGTTGAGGTCCTGAATCACACAACATGAATCAATGAAGAATATGAAGTAATTTTTAGACTTTGTGAGTTGGCTGACTGACACAAGATTAAATTTGAAAGCGTGGACATGAAGAACATTATGAAGAGTCAACAAAGGATTTAGTTTAACTGCCCCTATATGTGTGACTACAGCTTTTGCATTATTTGGCAAATGCACAAACACATTTTTCACTGACCTATAAGACACAAAATTCTCAAGAGAGCATGAAATATGATTTGATGCACCTGTGTACACTACCTAAGAATCATGTTTGATCATGACATTGTTCACAAAGCATTGGCTATTTGAATGTTGATACAAGGTATTAAGGTAATGATGATCAGAAATGATACCTGCAAGAGCTGAATTAACCAGGGAATGCCTAGTCTGCTAAGAGGTTGAGGAATTACTACTAACATTGTCAGAGTCATTCTCTTTGATAAGTGCAAGCAATTTTTGGAATTGAGTCCTTGTAAAAGACATTTGGGACATAGTGTTGGATCCTAAACCTTCTTCCTGATCACTTTGAGCATCATTAGCAGCTGAGACACTATTGACTGATGAATTCCTTGAATTTCCTTTCTTAAACCCAACTTTATTCTTATTGAACTTAAAATCATCTAGAAATCCAATAAGCCTGCAACATTTTTTTTCAAATGGCCTCTTTTCCCACAGTGACTGCACAACATATCAGACTTTCTTTTCTTCTTTTTATCAACAATTGCCACCATAGCAGATGACTCAAGCAGAGGCTGTGATTGAATTAACAACTTCCTTTGTGCTTCCTCTCTAAAGACCAAATTATATGCCTTGTTCAAAGTTGGAAGGGCTCTATGATGATTATCTGAGATCTCAAGGCTGCATAAGACTCGTTGAGTCCATTTAGAAATTGGAAAACCATGTCCCTATGATATTGATCAACATACTTCTTGCAACAATTCTGAGTATAGCCTCCACAAGCACAATGTGGCATAGGACGATGGTTTCTAAGTTCCTCCCAAAGACTATTTAACTTAGAAAAATACATGTCAACTGATTTAGTTCTTTGTGTAAGGTTACAAAGAGAAAACTGTAAATTACAAATACGTGTATCGTCTGGTTGCTCAAATCTCTGCTGCAAGGTACTTCAAATCTCTGTAGCAGAGTCCATGTAAAAGACTGTTGAGGCAATAAATGGTGTGATAGACTCTAGGAGCCAAGCCACTATCAGATTATTGCAATGCTTCTAAGGAACATACATCTTATCCGTCACAGATGGTTTTTCAATGGATCCATCAAGAAAACCTGCTTTATTTCATATAGACAAGGCTAACATAAAAGAACGACTCCATGAAACATAATTGTTTAAAGTCAATTTTGGATTAATGACAACTAATCCATAGTGATCAGTGTGATGAAGATAAAAAAGGGAATTGGTATTCTTTGTCTGTATTGTTACAGACCTCGGATTAGATGGAGTTGATGAATCTTCTATTGTATTCCTTTTCCAAGATTCATGATTCAAAGCACCAAATATCAAGAACTAACTATTAACTACTAAATCGTAGAGCAAGAAATCCTCGTGATTCTACTCTGGAACAAATTCATCATCTATCGCAATGAATTTCATAAGCAAAACAAGTTAGAAACCCTAACCTACTCTGATATCATGTTAAAGTTCTTGGAAATGCTGAGGAAGCAGAGATGCTCAGCTGTTGGAAGAAGAATCTGGAAAATTTTGTTATTCATTCTCTCACTATACTCTATACAATGTAGCTCATATTTATAATTAGTTCCTAGTACAATAAATAAAACTAACTCTCTAACTAGCAGAGTAAAGACTAATTACTTCTAGTAATTGTGGTAACTAATAATAAGTTACTATACAAGTTAAAACCGAAGCACATATCATTGACTTGAAAGCCTATTCTGTTCACGTGCCTATTTTCTATTTTTTCCTCTTAACAGTTTTCAAGTACGTTTTAGCTGAAAGAGTGACCTGAGAATCCAACGGATAAAAGGTTGGCAACGACTGCAGGGGATTACCAACCCGTACGTACAATGTATCAAACCATGCAACGAATTAAAAAACCTTTTTACATTGAAGAAAGAATCCACGACAAACGCTCAAGGGTTTAAAACTGACAACAAGCTAGCTTATCTTAGAAGTCATCAGCGGAAAACAGGCTGACTTCAACATGAAAACAAGGGAGCGACTAATAAATCTACGTAAGCCGCTTACGCCATTTCGAAGACAGTATATGCCATCAGCCATGTAAACCAGTTATCTCAAAGGTTTCCATAAAACGATGTGGCATATAACCTGAACGTTATGCAGCCGGAGCCTTGCCAGCTATAGTTCTTAATTTGATTTTGCCTTTTTGGTTTGGGGCACCCCATGGTGGATTTGTATAAATCAAGTTGAGATTAAGATAAGGACTGATAAGCATCAGAGGAAAAGCAGCAGGCTGAACACTGGAACTGAGTGTTCTTAAAAGGTTCTGAAATGAAACGAGACTGTGTAGTTCTTTTGACCAGTAAAAGGCAAAAGAATTATGCCTAGTTCGCCAATAAAAATGCAAAGGAATTAATTAACAATTCCACCTCACCTTCTTTCCCTTTAAACCATTGTCGAAAGAGGACGGATAAAAGACGACAGTACCGATTCGTTGCATTTTGCGTGTGCTTTAGAGCACATGGGTTCAATGTCATGTCATCAATAATACTACCTCAAGTCAAGTTCAGGCCAATACATCGGTCCTCGGACTCTGTTCCTTCTCCCCCAGCTAGTAGAATCAGCATCAGGAAAAAAACTGCAAAGAAAGCACCTGCAGCTCGGTTAAAAGTTGTCAGTACGGGATCATTTGTAGTACTTCTATCATACGTATAGACGGTATATATTAGGACAAAGGTACTCTGTATTGACTGATCATTCACATTACAAAATACTCTAGTATTAAAACTTAACCAAAGATCTTGATTCAGTGATTAGGCTATAAAATAAAGCCAGGATAGGAAACATTTTCATTGGTTTTTTTTTTTGCTCGGTAACATTCTCATTGGTTTAACCCTCAATTCCTAGTGAAATTATATCAATAATAAACTCTTAAAATGCTAGCTTTACCCATTAAATTAAAACATATAGTCATATAATATCTCTTTTTTTTTGTACATTTTTTCGAATTGTTCTGAAATCAGGTTATCTCTTCATTTATAAAATCTAATACATTACTTTTCTATATTAATATCTTTCTTTAGGTTTTTTTTTGTTAGTTTTTTACATAAAAAATAATTGAACATCAATATTGCAAAAATCTTTAAAAATTTAAGCATAAAATATTTTAAAATTTATATAATGACATGCTATAATGTCAAAGTGAATGGTGATATGGCTTATTTATGTGGCATTATAACATGATCATATGTCATTTTTACTATCCACGTCAGTGTTATGTGAATATAAAAATGATAAGTAATGTTTTGACTAACAACTATAAATCAATTGTTAGTCATATCTAGACCTAGCAATTCATGTATTTGTCTCTTAACTGTGTCGTAACGTGCGAGTCTGAGAACTTGACCACTAGACGTGGATAACTTAGGGAGTCGTTATCAATACTTTTTACTTAAATGCAATTAGTCACTTATTAAATTTATTTTATTCGATAAAGTTCTAAATTGACTTTAGATCTGTCTAAAGAACAACAGACTGGTTTACGTCTTTTGTTTAGAGTTGGGTTTGTGAGTACAATTATGCACAAGGAAGGATTCGCATCCCAATTATGCCATTTCCACGAATGGTACCATTTAATCATATGTTATTATAACCCATTGATTTTATTCTTATGTTTCTTTAATTTTTATTTATTTATTTTATTTTTTATTCCATTAACAAATCAAAATATTTTATTTGATTTTACGGGTGTGATGTGCATGTGATGCAATTTTGAAATGCATAGCATAAAATCAAGATAATGCCAAACGAAAATCCTTTATTGAGTGTACTTTTCGAATTCATCCATCATATTGGTGTGATCCGAGGGTATTCTTTTATCTAAGGAAAAACCCGAGAAACTCGCCTTTACAAATTTAACGAGTAAATCTCATGATCGAGGTAGTCATTTGTAAGTAAAAATAATATTTTTCATGAATGCAAACCTATTACTAGCGGAGGCCTTTTATTAAAGGTATTCTCCGAGCCCTCCCATCATACTGGTGGGACTGGGAGATATCCTTTCACTTAAAAAATATTTTGAAAAAACTCGCCTTCGCAAGCTCCTTCGGAAAGTCCCATTATCGGGGTTTATACTTGTATACAGAATATGTCTACATGCCATGGCATTTAACAATGCAACAATTAGGTGTGATGTACCCATAAGTTTCAATAATTTATTTCTTAAATTTCCAGTAACCCCTTCGTTATATCTTTAAAAATTATTTTATCTTTATATATTTATATATCATGAATAGATATTTTATTTTTAGCTAATTTTATTTTATTACATATAATTATATATTTAAGTATTTATCTATTTTACTATGTATATTTTCCTTATACCTAAAGGCTATTTCTTTAATCAAACATTTTATTTTAGAATTATTATTATTTATGCATATATTTCTTATCACTCAATTTTTATTTATTTTTATTACCTAACCTATTTTCTTTTGACTAACTTTTTTTTCTCTTCTCTCATAAGTCTATTTTTTTATGATCATATACATTTGCTTTTTATATTTTAGTTACATTCATTATTATTAGGAGTTTACCATTTTTGAAAATTTTATTTTTACTATTTATTTATCATTTATGAATGTCATCATTTTTCATAGCCCTATATATTTTAAAACAATACATTTCATTTATTCCTTCTTGTATTTATTATTGTCATTATTATTATATTATTATTATTATTTATATTTTTATTTGATTAGTAATTAAGTCAATATGTTTTTCATTTATTTAGAATTGCAAACGTCGAGACTCAAAATTAAGACCTGCCCATCGTCCTAGAGGGGTCTTAATCAAAATCTTTAACCTATAGAAATTCATTCAGAATTGCTACTTCTCGCGTTCCGAATGGACATCCCATAATCGGTATAATAAAGTAATTTTCGTAATTATTAATATTATAACATTTTTTAAAAAAAAAACCTAGATACTTTCCTAATTATATATACTTTATTATTATTTTTCTACCTTTTCATTTTTTGAATTCAAGTGTTTATTTATATAAAATGTTCACTTTTTACCCATATCCATTTTTAACCCAAATATTCCTTTCTATTGTTTCCATAATCATTTATATATATATATATATATATACATATTACCCAATCTATTTCTCATAAATAAATACTTTTTAAATATTTTTCTTATCCTGTTTTTACCAACTTACTTAACCCATTTTCTTATAACTGAACATATATATATATATTGTTTTATTTTTTTACTACTAAATGTTTATTTATTTCTAACCTAGACCTACTATTATCATTTTAGATTGGACATTCAATTTCTTCCTTTATACATCTAATATTCCATTTAACTAAGCCAATTGTAAATATTTATCTACTTACAACTCTCTTTTTATCAGTATTTTATTTTTGTTATTTTTTTGTAATATATATTTTCCTTTTAGCTAAACAAATTACTAAATAACAAATTTTGGGCTAAATAAATGAACAAGCCCCAATAAACATATTTCAAACCCAACAACAAAAAAGGGCAGGGCTTTACCTCACTGGGCCAGAAGTAACCTAAGAGAAGGAAGCTCGATTGCTATAGTCCACCAGGGATGTGAAACACATCATTTAGGTGCTTGTGACGCAAATTCAAGGTGCTCCAAAAACGACATCGTTTGATCTTGAGAAGGATGGGTTTATAGCAGCTTGAAACGGTACCGTTTAGCACCTAAACCTAAGTATAAAAACTTCTTTTTCTTTTCTCCTTTTCATTTCCCCTTTGCATTTTCTCTTTCTACTGCCATTTCTCTCCTTTCTCTCTACAACTTTTAGCTTTCCTTTCTTAGCAAGCTCCCCAATCACTGTGAAACCACCAAGGGCTACCGTTTAAATGACAACCTCACCTTTGCCTTCCCTCATCGCCGAACCTAGCCACCGTCTTTTCGATCTGAACTTAAAACGGAGCCACCAACCTTAAACCATTCCCCAATTCTTCGGCTCATTTCCCTCCCTTTTTTGTTGTTGTTTTTGCTATATTTTTTGTATTATGGTTTCCAGCTGCTGGTAAAACTAGGGTTCTTTTTTAGTTTTTTTTTTTAGGAGAAGTTATTGAGACTTTAGGTAGTTAGGTTTTTTGTTCTTTGAATCCAATTCTCTCTTTCCCTTGAATTTCAAAGGTTTTAATAGAGCTTGATTGTCGAAATTTTTGGATAATCCTAAAGTGAAATCATGCTCTCTTGAGCATGATTTCACAAGGCTCCAAGTACAAGCAAGCTCGGGGGAGGCCGTCGGAGGTGCCCCCCTTCCCCTAAATTCTGCTGTCCAAAGGACATTAAATGCCCCATGCAATTGGTGATAATTAGAAAACCATAAGGTGACCATAAGCCTAAAGTGAGTTGATTGTGGGGAGAGAGAGGCTAAGCAAATCGTGTAGTCTTTTCAAATTTTAAATTTTATTTTTTAATTTATGTTTTGTTAATTTTTATTATATATATATTTATGAGGGATTTTTTTTTTGCCCTTGAAAACAACGTGTTTTCAAAAATAACCCTTCGCATAAATTTAACTGTTTTTAGCCACTCTAATAGATTCTGGGACAAAAAATACCCTTAGTGAGACAACTTGGGTGACGCGTATTCCCAAACA
This sequence comes from Theobroma grandiflorum, assembly GCA_036013995.1. Classification (NCBI taxonomy): domain Eukaryota; kingdom Viridiplantae; phylum Streptophyta; class Magnoliopsida; order Malvales; family Malvaceae; genus Theobroma; species Theobroma grandiflorum. The sequence continues at coordinate 5,908,037 of CP142130.1, forward strand.
GGCGAAAAAAGAGAAAATTAATATGCTAAAGAATTTCTTACAATTTTGAATTCTCGAACATCTAATTTTGTGCAAAACATCCATTTTTTCCCCAAAAGCATGAGAGGGTTTTTCAGATATTTCAGACATGGCATCCAGATAATACTAGAAGGGTGATATTAAATCGAAAGAGGAACCGGTCGTGATGAATCGAAAGCTTCGAAAATGATGTAAAACCAAAAATTTGAAACAGGCTTTAGAGTGGTGAATCGAAAGGAGAAAAATGTGAATCAGAAACAAGAAATGGTCGTGCTACAGCAGGCCATATGTGAGACGTTTGTGTGACGACAGGCTTTAGAGTTCGTGAAACGACACGGATTGAATGTGTGAAACGGCAAGGTGAGAATGTTTGACGCAGCTGAGATACGGCAATGTGTAGTGTGTGTGACACGCCATGTCTAGACGTGTGACACGGTAGAGTTATAATGTGTGAAACAACAAGGCAAGAATGTGTGACACGACTGTGACACGGCAGTATTTAGAGAGTGTGACACGCTTTGTCTAGACGTGTGACACGGCAGAGTTATAATGTGTGAAACGGTAAGGCGAGAATATGTGACCCGGCTGTGACACGACAGTGTTTGTAGAGCGTGACACGCCATGGCTAGACGTGTGACATGGTAGAATTATAATGTGTGAAACGGCAAGGCAAGAATGTATGACGCGGCTGTGACACGCCAGTGTTTGTAGTGTGTGACACGCCATGTCTAGACGTGTGACACGACAATGTTATATTGTGTGAAACAGGCAAAGCGAGAATGTATGTTGTGGTTGTGACACGGTAGTGTTTGTAGTGTGTGACACACCATGTCTAGACGTGTCATACGGCAACGTTATAATGTGTGAAACGGCAAGGCGAGAATGTATGTCGCAGCTGTGACACGGCTGTGTTTGTAGTGTGTGACATGCCATGTCTAGACGTGTGACACGGCAACGTTATAATGTGTGAAACGGCAAGGCGAGAATGTGTGACGTAGTTGTGTTACGGTAGTGTTTATAGTGTGTGACACGCCATGTCTAACCGTGTGACACGACAGTGTTTAGGGTGTTCGACACGGCATGGTTGAATTAGTGACACGTCTGACATTTGAAAGAAGGCGGGCAAATAACGAGGAAACCCTTTGGACTTCTAAGGAGTTTAAGAAATGAATATAAAAGGCCATTTAATTAAAAATAAATATTTTTCTGCCATTCTGAAATCGTAAAGGTCTGTGTGAATGAAGTAAGAGATTTTGATTCATTAATCATCCCGAAACGTAGCAGAGAGTTCAACTTCGTTCTTGCCAAGCTTAACTACATCACAGCAATGATGTCTGCTATCAATGAAGAGGTCAGTCAGTCTAAAATTAAAACTTTCTTCTGTTCGTTGTTTTTTTTTTTGTGATTATGTTTGGTTTGATAAGTTGGTTTTTTTTCCTTTTCTTTTTTTAGCCAAACTGTTTTATTCCTGGTTATGGTCGTACCAAAGTGTTGAAGAAAGGGGTCCACGTCTGCATATGGCATGTTGTGGGTTTACTAGTTTTCTTTTGTTTGAGGGTTTCATGGTTTTAGGGATACATGTTGTGGGTTAATTGGTTTTTTGGGTTTATTTCTTGTCACGAGTTTAGGGTTGGCGTGTCACGATAATGAGTGATGCATGACATGTCACGACAGTTAGTGATGCGTGGCGTGTCACAACACCTATATGCGTGGCGTGTCACAACACCTATATGCGTGGCGTGTCACGACACTTATGCATGCTGTGTGACCACATTTATTTATTTCTTTCTTTTTTCTATCTTCAATGTACCTTGTTTCCATGTTATGGGCTAACTTAATTGTGCATGTGTTTCATGTTTTGCAGATGCACTCCGGATAGCACGAGGATATCGATAGCTTGCTGATTGTGCCGAGGGAGAAGTGGGCATTCAATGTCGGCATCAACACCCACTGTAAGTGGTCGCAGTTGCATTACATCAACAAGATTCTCCAAGAGAAAGAAGAGTATGATGCAGTGAAGAGTACGTGTTTTGGCATGCTGCTGGACGTATATCCACAAGGATACTTCAGCGTCGGTCTCTTGCATAGCATCATGATTTGTCGAATCAAGGCGGCATAATCAATAGAGCACGAGCTGTGGTTTGCCATTGGCAAGAGCAAGGCACGAATATCAAAGCAGGAGTTCTGCCTTATCACCGGCCTGAAGTTTGGTCCAATGCCCGATGTTTTCACACGACCGTACAAGGTCGTTGTTGACGGAATTCATGCACGATACTGGAATGGGCAGCAAAGCGTTAAGCTACAGGAGTTGCTGAATACATTCCGCAGAGGCAACTTGCAGCGAGTAGGTGACGCGACCAAGATAGCGCTTGTCTTAATCGCGAAATAACATTTTATTTCGTCAAGACTACCGTAGACGGGTGGCGCCTTGGCTATTTTCATTGGTGGAGGACATCGACTCTTGGAATGCCTTCCCATGGGGTCATTACGTATGGAGGCTGACCGAGGACAGCCTTCTGAAAGGGTTCGAAGTGTTTGCCTCAAACTTGACCTCGGTTACCCGTTTGCGGTACAACATTTACTGATTCCCGTGGGTGATTCAAGTACTAGCACTTAACATTGATGTGTTTCCTTTTGACTTAAAAATTTACGGTTGCACTCGTTTATCATTTATGGTTTAACGATGTTATATTTGACTTGTAGTTCTGGGCACTAGAGGCAATTCCAGCCTTCCGAAAACTAGTTGCCACCTCTGCTCCAAAGGACATCTACCCACGTATGCTGAAATGGGAATGCAATCAGAAGTCGATTGCATTTTACAAAACAGTTGAGAAGTTAGAGTCGTCTCAGCAGGTGAGTGAACAGTGAACAGCTTGGTTACTTTCTGATGTGCATTTCTATAATAATTTTCCATAAAATTATATTTAATCACAGACCCTATTTTGCAGTTATGGGCAGTTGAGACATTGGAGCGTACACCGGAGGAGTTGAGCCGGGATTACTTCGTTGACATTGATGTCCCGTTATCTGAGGGACACCAGTACGTGCCTATAGGGCACATGGAGGATTGGGCTGAATGGGGCTTAGGTGCTAGGGAAAAGAGGAGGCAGTTAAAGGACAGAAGAGCTAGTGCTGCCGTTAAGCGGAGGCGCACAGCCGCTGCCTTAGAGGATGAGCTTTCAGGCCTTGAGTTGGAGGAAAGGGGGTGACCATATGCATGGCAGTGAACAGCCGGTAAGGACGGATTTAATTGTTTGTATTCAACAATTCCACATGTGAGTATCGAGTAACATATATGTGTTTACAGTTGGACCATGCTACTACAGCTCCTCAACTACCGAGAGATCCTCCTCATACGCACAGTGATAACTCCCCGTCGGTAAGGATTTTATAGTTCTAATAGTTAATGTTCAACAATTCCATATCTATTTACACAGTAACATAGTAAATTCTGTCATTGCAGTTAAGGGAGGCGACCGAAGCACCTCAAGCACCGATCGGTCATGCTCAACCAACCATTGGTAACGAGCAACCGGTAAGGATTTATAGTTCTAATGGTTAATGTTCAACAATTCCATATCTATTTACACATTAACACAGTAATTTCAACTTCATTGCAGTTAAGGGATGCGACCCAAGCACCTCAAGCACCGATCAATCATGCTTAACCACACACTGGTAATGAGCCACCTGTAAGGATTTTATAGTTCTAATGGTTAATGTTCAACAATTTCCTATCTATTTACACTGACCCACAATAATATATATCTTATTGCAGTTGACTGAATCCACAAGAGTCAATGACGGACTAGTGATGAAGTGTCAGTTGCGACAGTTCATGAATAGACATAAAAAGGAGATGTCGACGCTGAAGGCTTCAATCTAGTCATTGACTCTAACCTTGCAGACGTTTAAGGACTGTGTCGTCGCTCGGATTCTAGAGGGTCTGAAATCACAAGTACGAAATTCAATATTTACACATATATTTGTTGTTTATGTTTAGTACGGTTAGTACTAATTTATAGGCATCGGTTTATGCTAACGATTTTCTCATTTCTCTCATTTTGTAGGGCAGACCTTCATCTAACGATGCTGGTGTCGACCACGAGGATTCTACTAATGAAGGGCAGCAAGATGAACTTGGTTTTAACATTGACGATGACGATGTTGTTGGTACCGGCGGAGATGATACACTGGCAGTAGATGTTGATCCGGTGATCAATGCAGCGGGGGGATAGGATGGGAACCTTGCAATAGTCGTGTATGAAGGGGACCATCTTATTCACAACACTCCTAAAGCCAGTAGCTCGCGATTGTCACCACCAGAGGGATCTGCTGTCCAGGATCAGGTAGCATTAATTTTAGACCCTATTGAGCGGGCACGGGTGAGAATGGCAAGCAAGTACATTGCCAGCCCGTACGTTGACCCTATGATGAGCCGTCGCGATCAAAAGAGCGCAATGGTTGAAGCGTACGAGGCCTTCAAGAAAGACGAGCATGCGAGGTAAGCTCATAAATAACATTACTAATCTGGTTTTTTAATTAAACATTAATCAACCAAGGCTAAAGTAATTAATTCATTATGTTACATATACATGTGTAACGTCGGGATCTTAAGGGATCAAGGTGCAGATTTTTTCAGAACATTAGAGGATCCCAAAGAAGAAATGACAAGTGAACATATCGACGCATGCCTCAGCATACTCGGTAAGCGGATGACAGGGCCAAAGTCAAAGCTGTACAAAGCTCGTGCATGCGTGGTTGACACGATATTCTTCGTAAGTTTATTTTTCATTATTTTAAATTATTAAAATAGTAAGTTATTTATTGCATTAAGTGAAAGATAACGTATACATGCTTCACAGGACACCCTCAATATGTTACACATCCTAAACCCCACCGAAGATGCCCAGGCTAACATGGAAATTATAGATGAGTTACGGGGGTACGTGCAGGGTGAAAGGTCGACATATGGGAAAAGATGGGAAGATATCGATTTCATCCTCGCACCTTGCAATGTCGGTGGCCATTGGGTGGTGGCGAAGATAGACTTGGGGAGGTGGACGATCAGGGTGGAGGACTCCGCAAGAACTTCGGATGCTAAAGATAACGGAGTTCGTGCTGCTCAAATGTCACCCCTTACGACCTTGTTTCCAATCATATGCCACCAAGCCGGTTATTTAAACCGAACACGATGGAGGGCACGGGAGTTGATGTTGATGCGATTGGAGATCCATTTGTCAAAAGCTAAAGTGCATCGGCATGATGATAGTGTCAGCTGCGGTATGTTCATGATTGGGTACATTGACGATATGTTGCAACGGAACCAATCAAAGTTAAGCAGAACATGATTGCAAATATGCGTCGGCAATACGCTCTCGAAATTTTTTACGACAATTGTGAGAGCGAACCTTGAACATATAATCGGTCTGTGTCTGTACATCATTTTTTTTGTATATACAATTCATTTTATTAATTTTACTAATATTCATACAGTTTATACATTACTTTCCCATTACTTTTGCATAAATTACATTATGTTTCTATATTTTTTTCTCAAATTGTTTGGATATAGTAGGTAAATTTAAATTTGTATAATTATTTTGTTCAATTATCATTTTCATATTAGTTGAAGGGCCCTGTGGGTGACATGTTGGCAAAATTGATCTTGATATTTTGGAAATGTTTATCATTTTTCTTTTGTTTTGATTAATTATCCATAGAAGGAATTTAAAATGCAACTTATGTTGAATATTTATGGTGGTGACACGCCCAAATCGATGCAGACAAGGTGGTGACACGCCAAGTGCAAGAAGAGATGGTGGTTTAGGCACGCAAAGTGAATGGCGTGTCACCCGCACGTTTGCCTGAACTTGACGTGTCACCACCATGTCTGCCTGAACTTGGTGTGTCACCACCATCTCTGCATGCACTTGGCGTGTCACCAGCACGTCTGCTTGGACTTGGCGTGTCACCACCATGTTTGAGTGCAATTGGCGTATTATCACCATCTCTGCCTAAATTTGGCGTGTCTTTACCATGTCTGAGTGCAATTGGCATGTCAGCAGCATGTTTGCCTGCACTTGGCTTGTCACCACCATCTCTGCCTGGACTTGGCGTGTCACCAGCAAGTCTGCCTGGACTTGGCGTGTCACCGCCATGTCTGAGTGCAATTGGCGTGTCACCACCATCTCTGCATGCACTTGGCGTGTCATCACCATCTCTACCTGAACTTGGCGTGTCATTACCATGTCTGAGTGCAATTGGTGTGTCAGCAGCGCGTCTGCCTGCACTTGGCGTGTCACCACCATCTCTGCATGCACTTGGCGTGTCATTATCATGTCTGAGTGCAATTGGCATGTCACCAGTACGTGGCCTCAGACCGAAACGTTTAAACTGATCATGTCGGTTTATATTCCCTTTACTATATATATGGTAAAAAACTCCTCAGTTCTCATCGACTAACTGTACATTTCGTCAAAAGTAATTTTATTGATGCGTCCTCCGCAGTTCTTCCGACCAGGAGAATGTCGAACAATTAGAATACAGAAGAACAACAGAAATCGGGTCAGACAGCAGAAAACAGAAGGAAAACTTTTTGTTGTTTTAACCCATCGAAACAAACTAAAAACCATTAACAGTGAGGACTTTCTCTCCCCCCCCCTGTTGATATATTTAACTTTAGAATTCTACCCTGGTCTAATAATTAATCTGTTTTTTTTACCTCCGACCTGTAAGCAATTGTCCAACCCTGACTTATCGGCTGATACAAAGACTCTGTATCATCCCAGAAGCTAGGGTTGGACAATTGCTTACAGGTCCGAGGTGAAGATAAATAGATTAATTATTAGACTATGGTAGAATTCTAAAGTTGAATATATCAAGGGGGAAGGGGGGAAGAAAGTCATCACTGTTAGTGGTTTTCAATTCGTTTCGAAGGGTTAAAACAACAAGAAGTTTTTCTAATGTTTTCTGTTGTTCGACCCGATTTTTGTTGTTCTTCAGTTTCCTAAAAGTTCAATATGCCTGCATTTGGTGTATCACCATCATGTCTGCCTCCGCTTGGTGTGTAAAAAAAATGAAATTCAATAGCTTGGGCGTGTCACCAGCATGTCTATGTGCACTGGGCGTGTCACCAGCACGTCTATGTGAACTTGGCGTGTCACCAGCATGTCTATGTGCACTAGGCGTGTCACCAGCATGTCTATGTGCACTTGGCGTGTCACCAGCATGTCTATATGGACTTGGCGTGTCACCAGCATGTCTATGTGCAGTTGGCATGTCACCAGCATGTCTATGTGTACTTGGCGTGTCACCAGCATGTCTATGTGTACTGGGCGTATCACTGTCGCAACATGCGGGTCCGAGAACCCGTCGGCCAGACGAGAGCGAAAATAAAATAAAATTAAGAGTCGCCACCAATCGTTTCTTATAGGTGCGATTGGTCACTTATTGACTCGGTTCTAATCGATGAAGTCCTAAATCGATTTCAGGTCCATAAAAAAAACAAAAACTTGTCTACGTTTTTTCAAAGATGGGTTTGGGAGTGCGGTTACTCACGGAGAAGGATTAGCACCTCCGTGACGTCTATTCCACGAACGGTACCATTTAATCTTAAGTCATTCTGTTAAGGTCTGATTTCGATTTTACGATTATGTTTCCTTAATCTTCGCTTATTAACCAATTTTATTGAGTTGGTCTTTTATTCGGCTTTACGTATGCACATGATGCAAACATAAAATGATGTCATGATTTGTTTATTTTAAATGATGGGGTCGGTAATCTTTTATTGGAAAATCATTCGAAGACCATCCCAACGCTTTGGTGAAGTTTCAACGTTTTCCTCACCTAGAGATATCTTCGAAAAAACTAGTTTCTACAAGCTCCTTGGAGAAATCCCATCATCGGAATTCTCGCCTCATTTACAAGATAAATGTGGCATGCTATGACAAGATAAAATGATGTCTATATGCACGCGTTTATTAACTTAGGTGATTTATAATTCATTCGATTATATGGTTAATGGTTTAAGATCACATTATTTGTTATGTTTTTGAATTTATATTTTTTTATTATTTTTATTCTTATTTCTTTTATTTTTTTTTATTTTTTTCTTCATCTTCTACTTAAATCTTTATTCTTTAATTAACACCATTGGTTAGTAATTTATCTAATTATATAGTTTCTTGAATAAACAATCAAAGTTTTTTTTTTTTGTTTTTTTTATGGTGAAATTAACTTTATTCGGTAATATTCACTTAAACTAATTAACTAATTATACTAACTTGAGTTTATTGTGAAAATTTATTTTTTAATGCCTATCTTCTATATTGACTGTTTGAATAATGAATATTGAAATATAAAGTTCAAATTTATCCCGAAGTTCCGGTGAAAATCTGTCTCGTATTCCTCACCTAGAAATTCGACCCAAAAGAAGTAACTCTTTACCTCTTTTTAGGTCGAATTCCATCATCGGATACTCAAAATTATTATTTACATATATTTTTTATGTATATTTTACTTATTATTATTATTATATTTTTTTGTTTAATTTTTTTATTTTTCATTTTTTGCTAAACTTGAAATTTACATTAGCTATTTGACTTGAAATATAAATTTTATATTATTAGTATTGCCATTTCTATTAAAATTATATTTTTATTTATCATTTTTTATTTTTTATTAATTTTGCTTATCTAAATTTATATTATTATTTATTATCTTATTTTTATTTTTATTATTATTTTTTTAGGTGCTTATTATTAAAATAGCTACTCATATTATATATATATATATTTTTTGTTTTCTATAAAATTTAAACTAAATTAAAATACATTAGAAATAAAATAAAGTAAAATAAAATAAAAAAAGAAAGGCCCAAGGAATATACCTATCTAGGCTTGGATTGGCCTAGCTCGACGGCCACTAGAGGCTCCAAATCCAGCACTCAAAATCCACTCAACAGGCCCATGGTCTGGCTCACCAAAACGCACCGTTTACTGCCCGGCGCCCGCACAAAACGACGTCGTTTCTTCCTCAACCGTTTCAGCTCCCTTTTTCACTAAAACGGTACCGTTTTAGAGCTCGTGACCTAGGTATTTAAACTCCTTTTCTTTCCTTCTCTCTTCACTTTCACTCTTCACTTTCTCTCTCTAACTTCCAGACCCTCTCACTTCTCTCTAAAAAATAGCCTTCTCCCCCTTTCTTCTCCGATGAACTCCGTCGCCAATCGGCCACCAACGATCGGACTCTTTCTTTCACAGATCTGCTTCCTCACCTTCTTACCGATCGGACCTTCCCCCCTCACCGATGTCGTCCAGCCCGATGGATTTAGCCTCCCCTCTCACCGGTGTTCGACCTCCAAACCCAACTATCTTCCTCACCGGCCAACCTACTCCCCCTCACTCGAACAGACTCTCTCCAAAACCCAGACATTCACCGATCAATTCCCCTTTTTATTTTTGATTCGGATTTTTTGTTTTTGTTTGCATTTTTTGCTATTGTGGAATCCTACTAGCTGTTAGAGAACTAGGATTTTTTTTTTGGGTTTTTTTGTTGCATGTTTTTTGTTGCAGATGCTTGATTTTTTTGGTTTTTGGTTTTTTGATTGTGATTGTTTTTTTGGTTGCAGGAAAGATTTTTCTGTTGTTTTTTTTTTTGGTTTCAAAACTCCCTTTTTTTTTTCTGTTTTCAAAAACTCCTCCGTTTCAAAACCCCCTTCCCCCCCCCCCCCGTTTTGGTTTTTGCTTCCTGTTTTTTAGCAACGGGGTTGTCCAATATTTTGGACAACCCCCATAGGTGAAATCATGCTCTGTTGAGCATGATTTCATCTAGGCTAGCTGTTTGGGGGGGGGGGGGGGGGGTCGATCACTGGATTTGGGGCAATCCCCCAAAATCCGGTGATCTGCAGGGGGTTTGGTAGCAGGGAGCCATACCTCCCTGCTTCTCTTTGTTTATTTTTTTATTTTATTTATTTTATTATTATTATTATTTATTTGTTTGTTTATTTTTTGGTGAGGGGTGTCTACAGTCACCAGTATGTCTATGTGCACTTGGCATGTCACCAGTATGTCTATGTGCACTAAGCGTGTCACCAGCATGTCTATGTGCATTTGGCGTGTCACCAACATATCTGCATGCACTTGGCGTGTCATCAACATGTCCGCATGCACTTGGCATGTCACTAACATGAAAAGGATGCAGTTGGCATGTCATTAACACGAAAAGGATGCCGTGTCACTACTGCCATTTATGGCGTGTCACCGACTCTGCAGCCTGACTTCTCACCTTTTTACCCTTTCACAAACTCTAAACCCAAGTGGACAATTAATATAGTTTTGCAACATCGTTTGTAAAATGAGTAAAATTCCCTTATGTATGTTGAAGCGATTTGCTTTAAGCAAAAATGTAATGAATGTATTGGCTTTACAATTGTCGAAATGTAAAGTAACATTGTTGATTTTTTATTTATATATGCTGTCTAAAGATTAGACAATTTACATTCCATACTATATGACCATGCATGGTGTGGCTAAAGTCAATTATTGACTACTTCTATGCCTAGGCAATGCTATTATTATCTAGTGGTTTATAACAAATATCATTATTCAATGCAAATGTCAATGGCCAAGATCGAAACAGTTCGCCATCAAACCCTAACAAAACAATAGATAAATTATAGTTAGTTAGGCCCCGATAATATGTCTTCGTCCACAACACACCCTACGTTTTCAGACATTGTCCTTCGAATTGGACAGCTGTTGTGTGTGTCACTAGTTTCTCTGCAAATTGGAAATGCTTTCGGTCGGCGCACTCGTCGGGGTGCTGATTGACTTAGAGATGGTGTCGGATTTGTTGATGGATTTACAAATGGAGATGGGAAATTCTGTCTGTTATGCCCGTACATATTGCATTACGAACATCTCCATGCTCGACTGCCTTCACCAGTGGATGGAATCCTTCTCCTCCTAGGTTTTCCTGCTTGGCCTCGCCAAGGTGGCGGCAAGACGACAATTTGTTTCACATGCGAGGGATGTCCCATTCACTAGGATGCCCTACTGGGCGAATGGACCCCGCATAACCCTCCACTCAAACAGTTGTCTTGTAGTAATCGACACAGAAATCAAAGGCTTCATGTTTGCATTTACTTAAAAATACAATGAACCCAATATTCAAGTAGAATATAAATGCTATGTCAAATTAAGGATCAAATAAGAAATAAAGAAAATATAATCTGACCTTATTGCTGTAATGGCATGGCTGCATGGCAGCAAATCTGTTTGGAGCTCACAGCATGAACACGTCTTCGTGGACAGGTTAACAAGTCCGTCTATCTTCCCGTCTTTAACTTCAAACTCCACTCGATTGATAGGCTTCACTACAAAGCGATGTGCATCATTGAAGCGTTTGCTCAATCGCCTAGCAACCCAAGGGTTGAGGGGTGTGGTCACCTTGACAGCCTTCTCGTACCGATCATGGAACCAACGTTGGAACATGTCTCGTATGAACTCGATCAAAACAGTGATTGGCATTTGTTTGGCATGCTTTAAGCAGGAGTTAACACATTCAGCAATGTTCGAGGTCATCATTTGGTATCGCCTTGCCGGTGAACATGCACGTGCCCATCTCTTAGGGCCTATTCTCAAAAGATCAGCATAGGCTCCTGCATGAATCTGCTTGAGCTGGTTCATATGTATGTTGAATTCGAAAACCTTATAGCAATCTCGAGCAAGGGTGAAAATCATAGAAACGTCATCACGCTTGAACTTGTTTTTAAAGTTTTTCTTCAAATGGTAATCGCATAAACCGTGGTGCGCTTCTAGGTATGCATTTTGGATTGCTTTCTTAATGCCGAGATGTTGATCAGAAATGAACATAGTGTTTTCAGGATAACCAACCACATCACGTAGCTTGATGAGAAACCACGTCCACGAGTCTTCGTCCTCAACATGGCTGATGCCAAACGTAACTGGATATACACACTTGTTCGCATCTTTGCATACAGCAACAAACAGAACACCTTTGAACCTGCCTTTTAGATGTGTTGCATCAATTGCAACCGTATGACGCATTACATCCTTAAACCCCCGAATACAAGCCCCGTATGACTAGAAACAATATTTGAATCTTTCAGCCTTGTCAGTAGCCACTATTGTGACTGTGCCAGGATTTTCTTGTTCCAACATATAAAAATATAAAGGTAGTAGTTGAAATGACTCCTCCGGGGGACCGAAAACAAGCGTCTCCGCATACTCCTTTGCTTGCCAAGCCTTACCATACAAGCATTTCAATCCCCACTGAACCTTCATCTCACCAATTATATCCTTAGGTCTCAATGCTACTCTATTAGCCCGAAGCTTGGGTGCTATAAGTTCACCAATTATCTTGGCACTTGCAGATGGAAATCGCCCTTGCAAACCATCAACAATACATGTGTGTACTTTGTGGAACGTCCGAACTTCCCAATACCCTCCTTCGTCAAGTAACTTCGTTGAACAGTCACTGAACTTACATGCCTTGTCCTTGCAACCAACCTCGTAACGACTTTTGCATGACCTTTTCACTCTTATCCCAAACTGCTCTTTTAAAGCCAACATGTTCAGAGCTTGTTTCAACTCTGCCTTTGAGGAAAACATTCTTCCTTTGTATAAGCGATCATTAAGACATGTCGACTCCTCAGTGCTAATTGTTTGGAAGGAGAACCTTTCTGCACCTGCAATTCACCACGTAAAAGATATCCTTGCATTTCCCCTTTCCTGATAACTATCATCGAGCATTGTATCAACGGAACGAATCCTGTCTTCACTAGTGATGGGGTTATTGTATATGGGATCATCACACTGAACATTTCCTACATCAAAACCTTTAACAGGTTCCATTTCGCCTTCAACGTTATTGTAAATTGGAATGTCACTGTCATAAAGGCAGTTATTGTTTGAACTGTCATCATCTCATTCGTCAAGCCCATCACTCGAAGTGTCATCAAATCTATCTTCACTGCCAGCAAACAAATCCTCATTTTCCTCATCACATGCAGCATTATCCTTCAGTGTCGCAGTGTTAACATCCAACGTCACAGTGTTAACATCCAACGTCACAGTGTTGTGCAAACGTGTCGTATTCTCATTTGAAATTAGAATTACACACTTTACTGTTTCACCCGATTGTTGCATTCCTTTAGTAAAAGACCCTAATTGGTTTGATGCATATCCCGATCGGAATTGTGCACCCAACTCTTCTATCAATGTCCTTGGGTTACCGGGCTGTACAAACTCCTGAGGATGCCTCAACTGCGGGTTACGGACCGAATGCTCTGGCATATGTGAAGCATTGTAAATTTCATTCTGATTGAGCTGATTACCATGTTTTCCAGCTTCTTCATATGACATAATATTTGTTTCGGATCTCTTAATGTTGACATACATAACCGGAACATTCCTCTGTTTTAGCAGAATTAATCAACATCCTCATCATCCTTGATAATTGCCCGTGATAGCTCCCCGGGTGTACTGATCAATGCATACAACTCAATATCATCAATTTCTGAGTTTACCCCAATAACATCTTCAACCAGCTTCATCAAGCCCGCAAACGACAAATCACTCTTAACCCCCCGCATTCGTGACTCACCACCCTTGTTCATGCCATCCACCCACTGACCACCGTGTCTTACCACAAGTCACAGAATTGGAACCCCACTGAAATTTTGAATACAAAAATAATTATTTAATTTACCTAATTGTTTAATTATTTACTTAATTACATGGTGGTGACAGGCCAAGTGTATGCATGCATGCTGGTGACACGCCAAGTGCAGGCAAACATGCTGGTGACACGACAAGTGCATGCATGCATGCTGTTGACACGATAAGTGCATGCATGCATACTGGTGACACGACAAGTGCATGCAGACATGCTGGTGACACGCCAAATGCACATAGACATGCTGGTTACAAGCTAAGTGCAGGCAGTCTTATGTGGTCACACGCTGAATAGATGCATGGCGTGTAATAACTATGTGCAATGTTTCTAATCCGTCTTCTAATTTACAAAAAAAGGTTTCACAAATTTATGTGTTGCAGCAATAAACCCAAAAACATACCTTGATGTCATCTCCGCTATGGGGTTTATTTTTCAAGGACAATATGGCCAAATTGCGAGAGATAGACCACGGCACGAAAACGATGCTGTTCAACGGAGAGTTAACAGAGCTCACACAGTTCAAAGAGCTAAGAGAGTTGATGACGATGGTGTTGAACGCATAGTTGATACAGTTCAGAGAGCTGAGAGAGAAAGATGAGCGAGCATAAACAACTGAGCATTAATTTCTAATTTTTGAAAAATGGCGAGAAGCAAATATCGACAGCTTAATTTGTCACAGTATTTTTTAAGGGCATTTTCGTCTACTCATGCTTCTTTTTGGGTAGAAACAGATAACTTTATTTGGGTGGTTACTTTTAAAATCACCTTATAAGGAGAGTTATTTCTCACAATTTTCTCTATATTTATTTGGGATAGGTGTTTACAAACTGTGTCGTGTAAACATGGGGTATTAACAGTTATACGAGTAAACACGAACACGATATGATTAATTAATCGTGTTAAGATCTTAAACATATAAATAGATACGATTAATAAACGTGTAACACAACACGACACTGCTAACATGTTTATTAAACGTGTTAGTTTAAATTTTATATGATACGATACGATTAACACGATTAAAATTTATACAATTTATGACATGTTTACATGATTGATATGATTAATACATGATTTATATGATTAACACGATTAAAATGATTAAATTGAAATATGTACAAGTAAAATACGATTCTATTATTCAAGTTTATAATAAAAAATTATAAATATCATAACATATACTAAATATAATAAAACTCAATATCAATAAGTCTTAATTATCATAAAAATATTAAAATTTATATAGATTAATAAATGGATCTTAACCGTGTACTAAATGTGTTTACACGACATGTGAACACGATTAAATAAATGGGTAATAAATGAGTCATAGGTTGTTAGTTTTATAGCTTTCAAATTGATCCTATGTTTTGAAATGACAAAACAAAATGATCAAAATTTCATTTAAGTCTTGAAGTATTAAGTCTAGATATCTCTTAGCACTTTCAAATGAGTTTGAGAAGAAGAAGTCTTGAAGTATTAAGTCTAGATATCTCTTAGCACTTTCAAATGAGTTTGAGAAGAAGAACAATGAAAAAGAACTTCAAAAAATATATTCTGGTCAAAATCTATGATACATGTTCTTAATAAAAGTCAACTTTCGCAAAATCAAACTCAATCTATCGATATATTTTAAAAATGTATCGATAGAAATGCTATAGAATGTTCATTGCCTTAAAAGCATCGATTTATTTTCAATAAAATGCTCACTGCCTCAAAAGTATCGATATATTAACAAATGTATCGATGTATTTCCAACAGAATGGTCAAACCCTTGCAGCCAGGATCAAAAGTATCAACACATCCCAAAATGTATCAATACATTTTAGCAATAATTCAAAATAAAAGCAGTAATGTATCGATACATTAATACATGTGTCAATACAATATGATTGTTGGAGCTTAGAATGAAGAGAAAAATGATTATTTTTGCATTAAATGCTCCTACAACCACCACAGAAGCTTCAGTAAATATAAATAAAAGCTCTTACCACATTTATGAAGGTTGAAAGACTTTGAAACATAACTCCAAGAGAAGATTTTAGCTCAAATCATTCAATACTCTTTGTACTCTTCTTCTAGCATTTAAGTATTCTATTGTATCATTTATTGAGCATTTATTGCTTATTTTTTTCTTCACCAAATATTGTACTTAACTTGCTACTCAATATTTAAGAGGCATTTTAGCAACCATTATATTTTTCTCATTGTATTCACTTGAGTAGTTATACCTTAACCAATTGAAAAAGTAATATTTACGTGGTTATACCTTAACCAAGATAAAAAAATAGAGTGGTTGTACTTTAACCATAAAAGGGCATTATATTGAAAAGTTATGCTTGATACACAAAAGGCATTGTATTCAATCTTTTTCTAATAGAAGATTTTAAACTCTTTAGTATATGTAAGGGATAGAACATAGGCAACGAGGTCAAACCTTTATAAAAACTATTTTTTTGATTTTTCTCTCTCACTCCTTCAATCTCATTTGTGTTTCTAATTTCTCTTATTTGATAAAAAATTAATTATCTTGTTTATTCGCAAAAAAGGACTTTATTTTTTAAAATTAAAAAGAAAAAAATTTAAAACATTTAAAATATTTCGATTCACCTCTTTTTAGAACTATACGCATTGAGCTTATTGCACTAACATACATTATACAAATACACGATAACATAATTAATTAATTGTTGGTGTTGAGTGGGGTTTATGAAGTTTATGAAGTATTCAAGAATAGGCAAAATCGACTTCAAGGTGAGTCTTTTAAATAGGCGTCTATTTTTAAGACTTAATTCGCCCCCACCACTTGGTATGCAAAGGGGAATGATGTGACTAGTCTCAAGGATACAATGAAGCCAATGTCTAACTTTCGTATTGCACTTTACGAAACTAGACCGCTAGATACATCTGAGGATTTGCAAAGTCGTTTGGCCTTAAAACCAACTTTCTGCAGCAATTAAATAATAAGGAATTCGAAATCTTTTATAGATGGTGGAAACTTTAGTGTTTTGTTCTTCTAACACAAACACTTTCTTTTGCTCTCTTGCACTTGCTTGTTGTGTCTACAATTTGGTGTTTTGTTGTTGTGTCAAAATGGATGACAACAAGCCCTTTATATAGGCTTCCAAGTGTCTCTTCTTCAAGGACATTTCCTTTTCATAAAGATATCTTTTTGTCTAAAAAGCATATTTACATTCCAAGGTCACAACCTTTTCATAAAGATTCCTTTCATCTAAAAAGTATCTCTACACTTTTTGCCAACACAACTTTTGAGCAAAAGATATTGTTTCAATAAACGTCTAATGAATAGATAACTATTCATTTCATAAATCACACTCTTTGATTTATACCTTGAAACAATATCTATTCACATGTAATCTTTCACATGTTACTTTACAATTGTAACTTTTCACATGTGACTTTCCGTTGGTGTCTTTTCAACATCACTTTCCAAGAAACATATTTATTCACATGAAAACTTGTCTATATTCCAATAGACATATTATGTCACTTTTTGTGACATAACTATTGAGTTAATGATAGCTCTCCATCATGTGAACTATTCTTTAATTTTGAAAATACACCAACAATCCCCCACTATTTTTAAAATTTCCAAATACCAACAACTTTGGGAAATCATGCACATCAATGAAGGTATCCCACAGATTTGAACCTTCACCTACTGAGTGTGGTTGGTTCTAGTCTGAATAAAGTGGTTGACCAAGCATTAAACCATCGATTCTGCATTTGACTAGTCGGGCCACTAAACACGCGCAAGCTTCCTTACTCATATTGTATCTAGTTTTGCCAACACGGTTTATGGCCTTGTGTTATGCATCCATTCATGAGTGCTGTCAGAGTCAAACCTTTAGCTCTTAGAAGTGGTCGCACTTCCACTCATATAAGTAGCCCCCATCGGAAGTACCCCGTAATTATTGTACTTCAACATTTACATGTTATGGGTCTATTAAGAACTTTCCGTTCATCCTTACTTAACACATTACAAGAACCAAACACTATACACCTTGGGATGGAAAATATAATATAGTGCTTGCAATCTCTATGTGTTGGAATGGTTAGTACCCAAGACTTACAGGTCAGCCGCAAATGTCGGGCTGAGCTCCCACTATTGAAAATTTAATTAATAGGCTTAAGCCCCATCCCTCTTGAGGTCTTTAACACAAGGTCCCTTTTTAGACCTTTAGTAAACGGATCCGCTAAATTTTCATCAGACCTCACATAATTTATAGTGATTATACCGTCACTAATCCTTTGCCTTACAATGCTATGTCGAAGTCCAATATATCGACTCTTTCCATTGTAAGCTTGATTATATGCCTTTGATACAGTTGCTTCATTGTCACAATGTATCAAGATTAGTGCCATCGTTTTTGGCCACAACGAAATTCCATAGAGTAAGTCTTTCAACCATTCTGCTTCTTGGGTAGCAAATGCTAAGGCTATAAATTCAGTCGTCATGGTGGAGTCCGCTTGACAAGATTGTTTTTTAAAACCCCAAGAAACAGCACCCCCACCAATTATAAAAATCCATCAAGTCGGGGATGTGTAATCCGATCTATTTGAGTTTCAACTTGCATCCGTATATCCTTGTAAAATCAAAGAAAAACCGAAATAGCAAATGCCATAATTCTTGGTACTCTTTAGGTACCTTAGAACTTTATGAACAACATACCAATGCTTTTTACTCGGATTAGTTGTAAATCGGCTTAGCATCCCAACCGCAAATGCAATATCCAATCTTGTATAGACCATTGCATACATAAGGTAACCAATAACCCTTGCATATTCATGTTGTGCTATTGGCTTGTCTTCATTAGGTATGAGCCTTTGATTAGAATTATAAAACGTACTCATTGGCTTACAATCTGACTTGCCATACTTAATTACAATCTTTTCGATGTAATGAAATTGAGACAATGTTAGGCCATTATTGTCTCTTATTATTCTTATTCCAAGAATAACATCCGCCATACCCATATCTTTCATGTCAAAATTTTTTGACAATAACCTTTTTGTGTCTTCCACTTGTTCCAAATCCGTTCCAAAAATTAACATGTCATCCATATATAAGCAAATGATGACACATTTCCCATTTTGGAACTTACTATAGACACACTTGTCAGATTGATTGATTTTGTAGCCATTAGCAAGCACAACCTCATCAAACTTTTGATGCCATTGTTTAGGCGCTTGTTTTAATCCGTACAAGGATTTTACAAGCTTGCACACTTTCTTTTCTTGACCCAGAATGACAAACCCTTTCAGTTGTTCCATATACACCTCTTCATCTAATTCACTATTTAGGAAAGCCATTTTAACATCCATTTGGTGAATTACCATCTTATAAATAGATGCAAGTGTTATAAGCACTACAATTGTAGCTATTCTTGCTACCAGTGCATATGTATCAAAATAATCAATACTTTCATTTTGTTTAAAGCCTTTTGCCACAAGCCTTGCTTTAAACTTTTCTATGGTCCCATCCACTTACAACTTATTGACTTGGAACTCGGTGGAAGGTCTACCAATTTTCATGTTTTGTTTCCCATTATTGAGTCCATCTCATCTTGTATTGCTTTTATCCAAAAAGAAGCATCTCAGGACTTCATTGCCTCCTCATAAGTTTGAGGATCACCTTCACCTTATACATTAAAGGAGTAAGGTAGGTATTCACATATTTCTTTTCTTGTACCTTCAACTAAGTACATGAGAAAATCCGATCCAAATGTCTTTGCTTTTCTAACTCTTTTACTTCTCCGAAGCTCGATAGTTTTCTCATCGTTTTTCGATGAACTATTGCTTTTTGTTTTTTGTTCTTTGGGTCTAGGAATTGAGTTAAGCCTTGTTTCATCAAAGATAGTGTCCTTTGATTCTATGACCGTATTAACGAAATATGAATCATTAGGCTCTATCACCATGAAACGATATGCTTTACTATGTTCATCATATCCTATAAATATGCATTCAATTCCTTTTTCACCCAATTTCCTTTTCTTTGGCTCTGGCACTCTTACTATGGCTCAACAACCCCAAACTTTTAAATAATTAAGATTTGGCTTTCTTCCTTTCCATAGTTCATAAGGAGTAATTTTGCTCCTTTTGTTTGGGATTTTATTTAATATATGGCAAGCCGTTAATAAGGCTTCGCCCCAAAATCCTTTTCCCAAACTTGAATTAGAAAGCAAAGCATTTACCATTTTTGTAAGAGCTCGATTCTTACGTTCCGCTACACCATTTTGTTCTGGTGTGTAAAGAGCAGTAGTCTCATGAATAATGCCCGTGGACTCAAAATATTTGGGATCATAATATTCACCTCTTCTATCACTTCATAAACATTTAATAAACAATTCACAATGCAATTCAACCTCTCTTTTATATATTCCAAACTTTTCTATAACTTCATTTTTAGCATGCAACAAGTAAACATAACAATATCTAGAGAAGTCATAAATGAATGTTACAAAGTATTTCTTTCCACTAATTGAAGGAGTACTATGCATGTCACAAACATCACAATGTATTAATACAAGCAATTTAGTATTTCTTTCTACCTTAGGAAATGGATTCTTTGTAATTTTAGTGACCATGCATGTCTTGCACATATAATTATTTTCATCAATATTCGGTATCAATTCTAACTTAGCCATTTCATGCATTCTTCTATAATGAACATGACCTAATCTATTATGCCATAAAGTAGATAGATTTGCTTTACTATCATAAACATTAAGCAAGGCATCAATATAAGCAGAACTATCATTTTTCTTATTAATGTTAAGCTTGAACATGTTTTCACAATAATATACATTTTCCACATATTGTCTACTTTTTGTAAGGATGAACTTAGCTGCTTCAAATATTAATTTGAAGCCATACTTATTCAACAAGCCTCCTGACACAAGATTTCTTCTAACTTTCGGTACATAATACACATTGTTTAGTACAAGTGTTTTTTTGCATGTAAACATGAATTCCACGGTGCTTTTTCCTTTTTCTTGTTTTGTGGAGGAATTTCCCATGTATAGCACGTTTCCTTCGTTAACTTTTTCTAAAGTCATGAAGAAACTTTTGTCATTGCATACATGATTCGTTGCACCAGTGTCAATCCACCATGCTCCATCATTTTGGAGAAGATTGACCTCGGAAACCATAGCCACAAATTTGTTGTGGTTCACACCATGTGTCTTACTTCTCAAAAGTCTACATTCCACCTTAAAGTGACCAAGTTTGTTATAATGAAAACATGGCCCTTTTTTGTTCTTTTTGAACTTATGACGTTTGTCATACATATCTACAAATTGTTTACTTTTGCTTGGCTTGTTTGATGGTTTGTGTTCCATCACATGGACCTTCGAAGTCACAAGATTCTTTTCATTAGAATCTTCATCTTGCTTGACTTCTTCTTATTTTCGATAATCTTCTTCTATTCGAAGATAATTGCCAAAGTCCTCGAGAGACATATCCTCTCTTTTATGTTTAAGCGTTTTCTTGGTGTCTCTCCATAAAGAGGGAATCTTATCAATTATTGATGAGACCACAATAGCTTCATCCATTTTCAAACCATATTGCTTAAAACTATTGAGGATACGTTCAAGCTCATGCAATTGCTCCATAACAGAACGATTATCAACCATTTTAAAATTATTAAAGCTACTAACTAGGAATTTCTTGCTACTTGCATCTTTGGCCATGTATCTTGCTTCCAACTTGTCCCAAAGTTGTTTCGCACTTGCCTCGGTTTGATAAGCATCGAACAATGCATCCGGCATTCCATTAAGTATGTGTCCCATGCATATGTAGTCATCATTATCCCACTTTTGCCTTTAGTGAGTTCTATCCACGGTTTCTTCATCATCATCCTCACTTAGTTGTGGTGTATCCAACACGTATGCTACTTTAAGAGTTGTGAGAAGGAAACGCATCTTTTTATGCCATCGTATGAAGTTTCCTCCTTCAAAGCGGTCTAACTTGACAATGTTGGTAGCCATCTCCTTTAGTGAAGCCATCTTGAATACCACGAATTTAAGTCTTAAAATTGTTGGTGTTGAGTGGGGTTTATGAGGTTTATGAAGTATTCAAGAATAGGCAAAATCGGCTTCAAGGCGAGTCTTTTAAATAGGCGTCTATCTTTAAGACTTAATTCGCCCCCACCACTTGGTATGCAAAGGGGAATGATGCGACTAGTCTCAAGGATACAATGAAGCCAACGTCTAACTTTTGTATTGCACTTTACGAAACTAGATCGCTAGATACACTCGAGGGTTTGCAAAGTCGTTTGACCTTAAAATCAATTTTCTGCAGCAAGTAAATAATAAGGAATTCGAAATCTTTTGTAGATGGTGGAAACTTTAGTGTTTTGTTCTTCTAACACAAACACTTTCTTTTGCTTTCTTGCACTTGCTTGTTGTGTCTAAAATTTGGTGTCTTGTTGTTGTGTCAAAATGGATGACAACAAGCCTTTTATATAGGCTTCCAAGTGTCTCTTCTTCAATGACACTTCCTTTTCATAAAGATATCTTTTTGTCTAAAAAGCATCTTTACATTCCAAGGTCACAACCTTTTCATAAAGATTCCTTTCATCCAAAAAGTATCTCTACAATTTTTGTCAACACAACTTTTGAGCAAAAGATATTGTTTCAATAAACATCTAATAAATAGATAACTATTCATTCCATAAATCACACTCTTTGATTTATACATTGAAACAATATCTATTCACATGTAATCTTTAACATGTTATTTTACAATTGTAACTTTTCACATGTAGCTTTTCACATGTTACTTTACAAATGTAACTTTTCACATGTGACTTTCTATTGGTGTCTTTTCAACATTACTTTCCAAGAAACATATTTATTCACATGAAAACTTGTCTATATTCCAATAGACATATTGTGTCACTTTTTGTGATATAACTATTGAGCTAATGATAGCTCTTAATCATGTAAACTATTCTTTAATTTTGAAAATACACCAACATTAATCATGTTTTAGACGGATTAAGCGGGTTTGACACGATTAATACACGAAACACAATTAAACTAAATCCAAACCCGTTTAAACCTATGTCGTGTTGTCATGTTCTATACAAAATTGTCAAGTCTAGTCATATGAGCTTATTTAGTTCAAAATAAAAATATAAAAATTTAATTGAATGTAATAGAAAAATAATAAATTATTTAATTTTTTTTATAATTCAAGCGCTTTTTAAAGTATTATGCATTTTCCTTTTACTCTCTTAAAAATTTATTTTTAAAATAAAAGATAAAAATAAAATAAAAATTCATTATACGTTATATAAAAAATAGCATGACTAATATATAATGATCATTTGCCAGCCCATGGATACATATAAATTTGGATTGCAACTCGATTTATTTATAAATAAAAAAGTTTATAATGAATTAAAAGATTAAGTACCATAGACTAATTAATTGAATTTTAAAAAATCATAATATTTGTGTTAACCTTTGCTCATCTAAAAAATGAAAAAGAAATACACAATACAAAAATAAATAAATAAATAAATAAAGAGTTTACTTTTAGATAATAACAAGAAGTTCGAATTAATAAAAACTCTAATGAACAAAAAAATAAAGGCCCCGCAGAAATTGTTCGTTTTTCGTGACGCAAAAAGTTGCACGGCATTCAATTATCAAACTTTGGTTCAAGCTAGTGAGTATGTAAGATTTATGGGGACACCAATTGCAGGAAAAGTTATCCTTTTTAACTACAAAAGTCTGACTCATTACGATTTAGGGACAATTGATTTTTCCCATCTTTCCTCGCAGAAGCTGTGGTGCAGGATTATAAGTAAAGTTTTTGACTTACAAATAAATTTTATACTAATTGAAACAAATTACTACTAGTTCTATTCGATATTTTATGTTTAATTTATTCATCAGTTATGTGTTTAATGTTTTTTATTTATTGGGTAAAATATTCAGATATTTTTAAATTTTGATTAAAATTATACAAAAATTCATTAGTTTTCAAAGTAGACATTTCGTCTCAAAAAAATATTTTCATTGTTTCTTATCGTTAGTCAATTGTTAATATTTCTATTAGTTTGATGACGTGATAAAATTTTTACTATAATTTTATTTTTTATTAATTTTAAAAATTACTATTAAATAAATTATAATTTTTATTTTTTTTAAAAAAATTTAATTTCTTGAGATTGGCAATCGTGCTTCCTTGGGAAGCCCGATTTGGGGTTCCCTTGGAGAGATGCTCCCAAGGGAGTCAGTCGATGTAAGGAGACGTCGCCGGTCAACTTGATAGAAAGAAAACAATACAGGAAGAAAAATGGGTATTTCAGACATTTTATATTTAACATTAATGCCGTTTAGATTTTAGGAATGGAGTGTCTACTTTAAAAACTAATAAACTTCTGTGTTATTTTGATAAAATTTAAGGATATATAAATATTTTACCCTTATTTATTTCACATGAACTAGATGTATTACATGAAGTCTATAGTTTATTATATGAACATGAACTTTATTTGACCTTGTTCTCTACCAAAATTAAAGCCTAAATAAATAGAGAATTCACTATCTAGAAGTAGGAGTACTATAGATTCAAGCCCTTGACTATTTACTTGGATGTTAATAGTGCCTAACCTTTCTAGATTAAACACATGTCTCTTATCAGCCTTTTGGGTGTGAAGTCGCTGTCATTGATCAACCGTTCTATTTCAAAAATCAACAAGTCATGTGAAAACTATTAACAGGATCTTTTTTTTATAATTAAAAAAAGGATGAATTTAAATTTTATTTTTTAAATAAGAGATCATGTATCAATTAATGAATCAAATGCTTAAATACAAATTTATTAATAAGTTAAAATCATACTACTTATCAATTATATAATTAACTTAAATAGGACATATGCTAAGTATCAATAAATGATTAACGTCACTATGGATTTAGGGATGAAATTAATTGTTGAAAACTATCATGAGATGTTGTCAATTATTTATAGATTTTTTTAATCTAAATTGATATATATTATTATAATACCTAACATCTCACATTTGATGTAAATGTGATTGTTAAAACTTATATAACAATCTAAGTCCATTATTTCTAGTAACTTGAATTTAAACTTTTTAGGACCACGTGGTTTAGGCCCAAAAAACTATTAGATCAGTGATTCGACTTGGATCGTTATAAATCTTGGTCTCGTGAATGTGATGTATAGCCTTGATGAGAACATCTAAAATTTGAGTGGGTGAAATCGTAATATCCAACATCTCATATTTAATGTGAAGATTGTAATATCCAACATCTCATATCTAATGTGAATGTGATTGTTAATACCTATATATAATCCATGTCCAAATCTATTACCATTAATAACTTGAGACCAAATCTACTACTAGTAACTTGAGTTTAAGTTTTTAAAGGTTAAATCTAAAAAACTACGTCCAAAAAACTACTTATCAGTGGCTGAACGTGATTTAAACCTAAAAAATTATTAATTAATAGTTAAACTTGGATCATTACAATTATCATGTATCGGATAGTTGTTAAGCTGTTATTTATAAAAATAAAGATTTTTGGTGAGTTTTTTTTTTTCTACGAGTGGACTTTTTCAACATTCACCTTGGGATAAGAATTGGTAGCCGTAGCTGTCCGATTAAATTTTCGGTCTTTGTTATTATTATTATTATTCTATGGTTTGTTTGCCGCAGCAGAAAAAGGGTAAGAGCGTAAAATAAATTGTGGGGCCTTGGCAATGTGGGTTTGGTGGTCAAAATCATCGCAAATGAGGAATCAACTTATGAGTAACAGCCAGACTTTTGAGTTTTGTATTGCGTCATCTGGCTTACGTCGACATTCTGGCCAGCCTTTACATTGTCATGCCATCAACATGGCACCCACGTAAACATGTGACGTATCACAGTCCACGCGTTGTCGCACATTTTTACTTTTCTAACCCCATATGGGCTGGCTGGGTTCTCTAGAAGACTCAGAAAATCAACCTACACCTCGTCATTTTGGTCGGCAGGGCAAGTCGGTCTTTTTAAACTGACCCAAGATGGCCAAATTCCTCGTTATGTTATAAATAGATGGACAATTTTGAAACAAGACGTAGGCAGAAAGAACAGAGAGAAACTTGTGTACGCTGTTTCAGGCCTACTGCCACCAGGGATTTGACAAAAACCAAAAAGAAAGTTTGGCGCTAGCTCTGCATTTTCTCCCTTTCTCTTCTTTTCCTTTTCACATGGCAACCGAGAAGAGAAGTCATGTTTGGAATGGCGAAGACGAGGAGCAAGAAGATGATCAGAAGATGGAGCAGTTCTTTGCCCTGATTAGGAATTTTCGGGAGGCGCGTAATAGGAGAAAAGATGAGCTGAGACAAAGGGTGGAGATCACTAAGAATAAGCAGCAAAACAAGATAAGGAAGTTAGATATTGACGAGCAATCGAGTTGGGTTCCAACTTTTGAATTGGCAGATTTTACTGAGGAGATTGAGTTCAGAAGGTCACCTATCATCTTTCCAAGGCCATACAACAAGAAAGAAGACAAGAAAAAACAAGAAGATGATGGTTTAGATCTCAAACTCACCCTTTAGTTAGCTTTAGTTTTTCTTGTTCAAAAGAATGTTAATTACCATTAAAGTTACTTTTGGATCAGTTTTGATCATGTATTTATTTTGTTCTTTATGATCAATGGTCAATATTACTATTGGGATATATATATATATATATATATATATATATTGAGTTCGACGTTGCCAGTGACCGCAGTTTGCCCATTGAAAAGAGGCATCTGATCTGAAAATAAATCTGGTATTCGATCTCATTAATTAACAAAGTGGAAAAGAAAATGAAAGAGGTGGGTCGCGTCAGAGCGTCCTCTTGTTTGACGTGTAAAGGTTTCAAATTTTGATTCAAGTACGTAGCTGGTAAGATAAGGGATTTGGTTTTGGTTTGTTGCTTCAGAATTCGGACAACAGAGAATCATTTTATGTGGTCTCAGTAAGCGTGGGATCCCCCTGTCCCCAGATATTTTTCATCCATAGTTAATAATTCACCGTTATTTTTTGCCAATTAATTCCTTCTGCAAGTTTTCTTATTAATTGTAGTTTCTTTTATTTTCCAGCCTGTGCATCCCCATCATCGCCCCCAACATGCATTCTGATTCTGTTGTATGTCAGTCTTTGGCAGTGCAGTGACAAGCAAATCTTTTCCAAGTTTGGGATTGTAAATGGATCCAAAACAATTTGACGGACTTAAAACCCTTGTACTCACAATTCTCAAAAACAATCAACCTTCTCTTTAATTAGGAATACATCTTATCACACTTCATTGATTGATCAATGAAATTTAATTTAAGGACAGATACGATGATTACATGAATCTAGTTCAAATGATAATGATATTACGGACGATTTTTTTAATCTTTAAAATAAGGTATTTTAAAAATATTTTTTTTTATTTTAATTGTTTTTAGTTAAAATATAATTCTTTAAAATAAAATTATTTTCCATGAAATCTTTTCATACTTAAATGTACAAGAAAAAGTCGTTATCATGTTGAAAAAAAAAATTGTTGTATGTCATGTTTAAATTGTTTAACTATAAGAGTTTATGTTTTAATGAAATATAGAGACAGAGATCAAGTTATATGAAAAATAAAAGTTGTTACCTGTGTTTAACTCAAAGAGTTTATATCCTAATGAAATACAAAGATAAAAACCAAGTTACATGCTATGGTAAAAAAAAAATTATTACATATTATATTGAAAAAAAAGTTATTTATACGTAATATTTAAAGTATTTAACTCTAAGAGTTTATATTTTAGTGAAATATAAAAATAAAAACCAAGTTACATATTCTGTTGAAAAGAAAAATTTGTTATACGTCATGTTGAAAAAAAAATTATTACACCCCTGCATTTAATACCAAGAGTTTATATTTTAGTGAAATAAAAAGATATAGACCAAGTTACACGTTATGTTTAGATATTTAACTCAAAGAGTTTATATCCTAGTGAAATATAAAGATAGAAATCAAGTTACACGCAATGTTAAAAAAAAGATTGTTAGACATTACATTGCAAAAAAAGTTGCTTATACGTCATTTTTTAAGTATTCAATTGTAAAAAATTATGTTCTAATGAAATACAAAGATAAAAGACTAAGTTACGCGTTATGTTTGAAAAAAAAAGTTGTTATACACCATGCTGAAAAAAAAATGTTATAAGTTATGTTGAAAAAAAAGTTGTTACACTTCTTACTTAAGTTGTTTAATTTCGAGAATTTATATTCTAGTGAAATAAAAAGATAAAGACCTAGTTATATGTCATATTTAGGTATTTAACTTCAAAAGTTTATGTCCTAATAAAATACAAGGATAGAGATCAAGTTACACGTCATGTTTAAATCATGTTATATTTAATAGATTTGTTATACGCTAAGTGTATTAGAGTTTTTACATATAAACATGGCGTATAACAACTCTAAGCAGTGTCTTAATTTACGGATTTTATTTATTACTTTAACCCATCAATTTTAGGGTTCTGTGAATGTAAACTAAGAAACTCAAGAATATATTTATTGATGTTACCTCTTTTCTTTGATCTATAGATCGACGACAATATGACAAGAAATAGAGAGAGAAAGATGGTAATAGTGGTGATGGTGGTAAAATTAACGAGAGCTTAATTACAAGAGAGAGAAATTAGGAGCATAGCAGACTAATACGAGAGAAGGAAATTGGTAAAATTAAAGAAAGTTGGATAGCGAGAGAGAAATTGAGAGTGCAACAAACAAATGTAGAAATCGGAAAGGAAAATTATGATAAATGATTTAATTTGTCTAAAATGGCTTCAAGAGAATTTTTGTTAAGTCATGGTAAAAAATGGATAAAAACAATTAATTTTATTTTAGAGGTTATTTTTGAAATTGTTTTATGAAATTGATCATTTCTCACAATTGACTCATGATATTTTTTTTGGCTCTACTCATGATATTATTTATATACAGAATCAAAATTTTGAATAATCATTTTTTTATTTAAAGTGTAATATATATATATATATATATTGGATCACAAGCGAGACAAAGTTCTTTATTTAAACATTAACACAAACTTTTTGAATCTAGATTCTAGGCCGTGGGGTTTTAGTGGTTGAAAACTAATAAAGATGAAGATTCGAAACTTGGAATAAAGAGTTTAGAGTAGAAAACGCAGGTAGAATTACACTTTTGTGTTACCGAAGTAAAACGAAGGGCGGTCGTGGAACATCCTTCTTTCCTTTTTTCTGTATTCCTCCTTTAGAGGGTCGCTTAATGCAAAAGATCATGGCATAAGAAAAGGTGTCGATGCTGATTAATAAAAGAAAAAAGGTTAGCATAGGATGCCAATAGACACGCATTTGCGAAAGGTTGTAGTGCCTATGTGCTATCAACCAGTGTTATAAGGACAAGATTCCAAAAGGATGTACATAATCCCACCCACTCCTAGGAATCTTAATTTGTATCCAATGATAAGGTTTCCGCGGCATAGACAAGATTTTTTTCTCAATAAGCATATTAGAAATATTCCCTCCATTTCCTAACGTAATGGACACATTTCAATCACGTAATTGATTTTAATCTCTTGATATATGTGGAGATATTTTACAAACTTGAGAAAAAAAAAAACATTAGAAAGGGTTAATTACAAAAATCCCCTTTAACAAGCATGATCTCTTTCAAAAATTTTCAAAAAAACATATACTCCTCCCTTGGTAACTCCTAAAGATACATACTGATCTTTTAAAATGTCTATACGAGGGGTCGATATAAAAAATTAACTTTGACAATTTTAAATACAAAACAAATATAATATGAAGTTAAATGGATTTAAGTTTAATATAATCGTGTTGGTATCATCATTTTTTGCAACCCATTTATGATAAGGAAATATTTGTTCTTCATGTAGGTTGAAATGTCTAATTTGTGTATAGCAGGTTTAATTAATTAATTAATCATATTAATAGGTTTTTACATTATTCGACATATCTAAATTATTTAAATTATAAATATTTTAAAAAATATGATTTTTTAAAAAAATATTTAAAAATATAAAATAATTTATTATTTATATTTAAAATAGATTAATTGTGTTTAACTGATTAACTTTTCGTATATAAATAGATTAATCATAAGAAATTGTATTAACCGTATCATGTCATATAACTCATAAAATAAATGTGTCGTATTTGTATCAATAACTATAAAATAATTAAATCATCGTGTTGGATTTGTACCACCTACTAATATGTTATATATTTAGCTTTCCATGGCACAATTATGACCCGCTAACACTAATTACCAACTCTACAAAAACTGATGAACTTTCCAGTTTCATGGGAAAAGTGTAAGTTTTGAAATAGGTTACAATTAAACTATAAGTGGTTTTTTTTTTGTTTTTGCAATTAGCCGAAAATGAAAGTACAAAGGAAGAAAAAAAAGAGAACTCTAGCTGATTGGACCGAGGAGTTGTACACATTGGACCTCTATTTTGATTTGGGTCTGAAGAAATTTAGCCACGTTGTCCTGTTGTCGGGCCGTATATTATATTGGGCCTTTGATGGGAACTTATTGGGGTATTGGTGTTAAAAGTGGGCTCATTGTATCGATAGGCATGTGCCAGAAACAGAATCGGCGAAACCAAAAAGTGCTAATTAGAAAAAGGAAAAAGGGAGGAGACAAGACGAATCAATGCTTATGTCAAGACCGCGACTTTGATATTTATTTTCGGTAGCACTTTGCATCTTTTACAAATATGATGTCTCTAGTAGTCGCTAAAGAGTGTCAGAGGAACAAATAGGGTGGGTCAAAAAAGTTATGCGACCGAGATTTGTATTAGTATTAGTATTCTTTTTTCAACGTGTACTTTAAGCTAAAAGCAATGGAGGCCCATGTTTTACGCTTTTGTATAATTATTTTCTAGCAGCTTGGTCACCAACCAAAGCATTCCATACATTGCAGACACAAAAGCCAATTTGTACCACCCACTGTTAATGAAACTTGTACCACTTGGACTATTAAACTTAGTCGATTAGAACAATTGTGGTGGTTTATTATAAGGGATTAATTTATAAAATAAAATATTTAAAAATTACATGAGTCACACTTGATATACAAATTAATAATTTTTTTATGCATCAAAATTATATATATATGATTGTTTTGTAAAATGTAACTTTAATGTTATTTATTTTTTCTTGAAATTGATGTTTTTTTAAATTTTATCTCTAATTTTTCTTAATGCATTAAGAAGTTTTGGTATAGTAATCTTGTATTGTAAGGAAAAATGATATAAAATACATATATATTAAATTTAATATTTTTATAAAAAAATAAAAAATATCTGAATTAATTAATAAAGTTCTATGACCGGAAAGGTATTAATTTATAGAGGTTTAAGTGTAGCTGTAGTGGGAGTTTAAGGGGTGGCTTGGTCATTTTAAGGTCATAACCTTTTGATTCTCCAAATCTCCTTTCCTTTTGTCCTTTTTCCTACTTTACCAAGTTTACTTTGATTTGATTCGTCTATCTTCTTGGAAACTCAAATAGTAATTACGTCATTGTTGCAAGTATAAAACCCGATGTTCTTAAAGACATAGTAAAGCAAGACAGAGTAAAACGAGAGCCTTTGATGAAGGGAAAATACACGGAAGGAAAGACAAAGGAGAGGCCAGCACTAGTTAACGATGAAGATGATGAAGAAGTCACTTTGGTTAGAAATCTTCGAGATGCACATAGCCGGATGTTGATTGGCTCGCAGGATAGAAAGGGGAAGGAAAAAGGAAAAGAGAAAGAAATCAAATCAACTTGGACCCCATCATTCAAATGGGAAGACTTTGCTGAGGATCATGCCCATCTTACAAATATTAGTGTAACGCTTCCTAGTTCTTCCAAGACTCAAGAACAAAAATGCAAAACAGAAGAACATGAAGAATTAGATCTCAACCTTTCACTTTCATATGTCTTCTCTTAGTACCTTGTCATGTTCACAGAGAAAAGATGTGATAAATTATTGATATATATTATATTCATCTTCAGGGTAGGTTAATCTTATCGTGATCTTTTTTGTTCATTTTTGGCTTTGATATTTGGTTATCTGGTTTTCTTTTCAAATGATACATAATTACATATGCAGGAGTTGCCGTCATAGTTTTCATTTCATTGGAGATTTTCAGTCTACTTTATGGGGAATGCCCGAATGCGGTCACATAAACAACAAGCCTTTTCAGCCTTTTATCTCCTTTGTTTATATGCTAAAGTAGAGGCCAGAATTATTTATTCAAAACATCTCACTAATTTTCTATGTGCCGGTAGAAATTCTCTGTTTCTGTTTGTGCGTATCAGTGTCATGAATTATTGTTGTGGAAAGTGGATCTCTTTACATCGATGTTGCAGTTCTATTGTAAGCCTCTCCTTTCTTTCATGATACATAATCTGATTGGTTTAAATCAAATACCGGCTGAGGTAAACTCTATTTTTCATTAAGAGCAGAATTAGAGGATGGCAAGTGTTCTTTACCAAGCTTCTCTCCTCTCGTTGCCCCTCTCCTACCCCCCAAAAAAGAAAGTTTCACTAGTCACAACATGATTGATGATTAAATTCGCGTGGTTCATATGACCGCTCGTGGAGAAAAGAGTGATTTGGACAGTCAGCTGCAAAACTGTGTTTCTAAAGCAGTAACTTTCGAAGTTTTCCACCACATGTTGCATTGTCCGCACGTGGTTAAGGTCAACTGGAGCGTCCAATCTTCACCCAGACCATCCAATTCTGGTTTTCTTCACATTGATGATGTTGAGCAATATTTCCTTTTCGGAAAGGATCAAAAGTTGGTGTTGGTTAAGTAAATTTTTTTGGAACTATTCGATGAATTATGCTCGAAGGCAGAGATACTGAAATCATTAGAAAGCAACATTATGTAATAATGAAAGACATGAAGAATGAATCCCATTGAAGTCAATGCTATGAAAACAACAGCACTCCATCCACATTTCCTCTCTGCAATTGAGAATGTAGGACCTCATATCTGCAATTCAATTGAATGCCTGGTAGGAAAATAATTCTGACCATTGCTTTTTTCTTCGAAACTATTCCAAAAGCCCCCTTTTTCCATCTCAAGCTGTCTTCTGTTTTTGTTTTTCTTGCTTTTATAATTGTATTGGAAGGTTGACCCTTTTGTTGTTTTCATTTTAGTGAAAATGACACGACAGTTCTCAGTTAGAACGCACTCTCTCGACGAAGCTTTACATACAAGGCAACAAAGATACTACAAGCCATTTTCTGGTGGTGACCATATGTTCCAACATGCACTTAAAAAGGTATGAAAATCGACACAAATTCATGGTTTTTATGAGGATGACATCAATAAACTGCATCATACTTTTTATAGTTTGATCTGCGACATTTTAGTTCCAGGCCTCTCTAGCTGTAAATTTGGTGATTGCCTCAGTAGAGGTAATGAACAAACCCGATTGGCATTAAACATCTTGTCAGGGCTAAAATTTACAATATGCTTCATCAGACCGCATGATAATGGATTCTTTTATCTGATGCCGAATCAAATTTATCTCTCCAAGTTATATCTATCTTATATCCTCGAGTTCTTGGTATGGATGAGAACCCCTTTGTTTCGGTATGTCAGAGTGGAGAGAGAGAGAGAGAGAGAGAGAGAGACCAGTAGCCTTTCAACAAGGATCTAAATTACATCTGCAAATTACAACAACTAATTTCTTTGAAAAAAGTGGCAACAAAGGCTAACACTTTCAAGCAAAAAATACAACTAC
The DNA here is from genome assembly GCA_036013995.1 of Theobroma grandiflorum. NCBI lineage: Eukaryota > Viridiplantae > Streptophyta > Magnoliopsida > Malvales > Malvaceae > Theobroma > Theobroma grandiflorum. The sequence goes on from CP142130.1 coordinate 5,941,585, forward strand.
TACTATAATTTCTGGTAAGAGAAGCAAATCAAATCTGTTGTTACAAATAAGCTTGGGCTTTAAGAGGAAGAGGGAAAGGTTTTTACAATAGTGCTAATGCAACCAACACGCTCAAATAAAGACTGCGATATGACCAAACCATTTAAAAATTCTTGCAAACAGATTTATCAATATATTCAACAATATTTCCCACTAACTGGATACTGGGTTAAGAGGACTCTTCCCCAGATTAGATGGTTTTGGTTCCCCAGCCCTTGGACTCTGTGGCCCCTTTCCACTTGATCGAGGACTTCTCTCTCCTTTTAGTTCACTGACACGTGGACTACATGAGAGGCGCGGGCTTTGAAGGCTTCTCGGATCACTTGCTGGCGTAGCAGTGGAGCTTGTGATTTTAGGACTGCATGTATGCCTGAATTCACCTCGGCTTCTGGTAATAACTTCATCTAATATCTCACCATCCCCTGCATAGGATGCTCCATGTCCCAACTCTGTCTCCTGTATTGGGAAAAAAAAAACGAAATACATCGAAGATGTGTAAGGCAAAATTACATGATTAACAATGACCGGAAAGTTTTCATTGTTGGACAAGTGATCATACTGTGGCAAGATTATATGGCAAAGCCGGTGCCTCTTCATACTCGGCAGCATCCAAATCGTAAAGATGTGCCCCTTTGAAAAACTTCGGGAGGAAGTATTGTCTTACGGGGACTAAAAGCATGATCATCAAAGGAAACATGACCCCGGCAATGGGAATCCATGTTAAGCCGAAACATACAAGCAGATAAGTAGTTTGGAAAATGGTGAATATTGCAATTGCCTTGAACGGAACAGTCTCCACAAATGTCGCATGTTGCTGCTCAAGGACTCTGCAGGAAAGGAAAGCTCTCTCTTTGTCATACAAGATATATGGACAAGGGAAACTTTAGACTAACTAAAATATAAATGTCTTTTTGAATATCTTACTTATATCTTCTGCTTGGTGCTGTGAAGAGCAGTAAGATCCTTTCCCAAAATTGGTTCCCGGGTAAGCTTTCAATAGCCATAAAGGCGAAGTAACCCCAGAGGACTGAAGTTGGGATCATTTTGAGGATGGGCATTGCTGCAACACATCCTCCAACCATGGTGGCTTGAAGCAAGTTACTGAGACGCTGTTCTTTTACTTCCACAGGCAATAGATCATCAATCTCTTTCTCAATATCAAACAAAGTCTCATCAATAGGGGCATCAATGTTGCCTGTACATGTAGCAGCTTGAACGGTCGATTCTTTTAGTTCGTTTAGTCCCTGCTTAAGAAATTTGAAGTAATTTAATTACAACAGGAGAGTGATATTGACTTTTTTTTCATTTGAACTTTTAACGAATACAATTACTGAACTACAAATTTCAAAATTACTGTGAATTCGTTTGTCAATCACCGACGTATGCTTGATCATGCCAGCAATAACGAGAGTTCATTTATAGCACAGAACTTAAGGGTGAAGTCATGTATAATCATCGAAGCACGCTAGTCAACTTTTTTAAATTGTTTATGGAATTTTTTAAGCACCGCTACCTCTCCCTCAAAATTTCTGAAGTATGAACAGAAAGATGCTAATTCCCTTTTTTTTTTTTTATGGTCAAGGAATCTTACTCGAGCTGAAGGCTCCTGGTAAACTAAAGGGGTCTGCATCTGTTGATAGGCTTCTTGCATATTTCCATACAATTGTCCCAAGCTAGCATTTTTTCTAATACTTTTGCGCGCCGTTGCAACCAGTCGATTTCGAAGAAGCTGCAGAATAGCCAAAATTCAGCATCACCATAACATTTTGAAACAAGTAACAACGAAAGAAAACTGAACGAAAGGGTTTTTCTTTTTTTATTAAAAAAAAAAAAAAACCTCGTCAATTTGGACTATTCAAAGGATTTTGAGAAGGAATACCTGGTGCTTGAGAGTAGCCAAGCTCTTGGTATGCATTGGCGACTGCGGGATGACCCCATTTGCTGGAGGGATGCCAATAAGACCACATAACAATGTCTGCCATCAAGAAACACTCAATTTAACGTACGTTAAGCATACTAAACAAAAGGAGCGTCTGGAAGGCAAAGTTTAGATTAAGGATCGATGGAGTAGGAAGAAACTTGCATACCAAGAATCCCAAAAGGAGTAAGTCATAATGATAACAAGATGGCTTTCTCAAATTAAATTCTTTCTGCTGAGCAAGTTGAGATGCTACACTATGGTCAAAATAATAGAGCACTGCAATCATTGTGGCTGGAATGAAGGCTCCAATAATGTAGACGACCGGAACATTTAGCATGTCCTGTCATTTTTTAAGTTGCTAGTGTCAGTTTATTAGTCCTGTAAGGGGACAGAATATATTAAGGAATTATTGTCAATTTGTCTTGACTAAACATGCCTTGATCACTGTCCAATTTTCATAAGCGCCAGGTGACCATGGATTTGGGCTGAGGAGACGACGTGGGATTCCTTTTGGAACACTTCCGGCAGGTTTGTAAGAAACAGCTGTCCATACTAGTACCATAAGTGGCACACCATAGTCTGCTATAAAGCTTCTAAGCCAACCTGTGAAAAAGCTTCTTTTAAGTTCTCAAAGCAAATGATATGCCATATCTCTAAAAGGTGATACCAAGGAACCAAAATTTTGGAACATCAACTTACCCGTCCCATAGCGCCATGACCTTGCTTTCCGGCTTCTTAATGCTGTAAGAAGAAGGCCAAAAGACAGGACCAAAGCAAACATGCCATTGGCAAACCTCCATGAAGGTATAAATTCTGTTAATTTCGGATCTTCATGTTGTGGAATGCGGAACTCTTCCACAAGGCCCTGTACATGAGAAGGAAGATAAATTCGTTGAGGAGATTTTGTTATTAGTAGCTGCTAGCTACTATATTTGAATGAAGATATAAATCAAATGGTCAAGACAAATCGGTAACATTGATCATTTTAAACAAATTTTAGGAACAGCATCTTGATGAATGTGATTGATAGTAGAAAATGAACATCAAACAGTAAATGTACTTACTTTGATAGCTTGCTGCATAAACAGCATAGCTATAAGCAGGCCAAACAGTTCTCCTGCCACACGGGTAAACCTATTGATTATGGAGCAAGCTCCCAAGATAGACAGTAAGAACAGCAAGCCTGCAGTCCACACACATACCCTACAAAATTAAAAAAAAAAAACCAGGCAATTTTTGTCAAAAGCAGCCAATATATTGATTTCAAATTAAACAATCCCATTGAAAACATGACAAAATGTTTACATGGTATGGCTAATTATTCTTTAAAGAAAAGTAGAGGTAACAGCTCACCATCCAGTCCATGCTATAAACAGGTCCCGACCCAAATCCGGTCTTTCTTTAGCAAAGTTAAACATAAATGTGTACATAATGACAGTTGGCTCAGCAACTCCTAATATCAGCAAGGGTTGACCTCCAATTATTGAGTGTATGATCCCACAAAGAGCCGTGGATGCTAAGGTTTGAACTGCCGTGAGAACTCCGTCTGCAGATACAAGGTGAAGATTCATTTCATGTAGAAAAACAGAATCTTTTCTGTTTCAGACTTTGTTGTTCACGTAACTAAGATGCTAAGAAGGAAAGGTTGACAATAATAAACAGGAAAAGTTAATGATTTGATGGTGGTAACAGGTACCCATTAAGCTAAAGAAAAGAAATGTTCTACAGAAGATTCAAAACTATTCTTTATAGAGTTCAAGTGTTTAAAATACCAGTATTTCTCTCAAGTTGTTCACCAAATGAAATGACAGGAATCGCAGAAGCAAAGAAGATATAAGTGGTGGGAGCCAGAATCCTGTAAAGATCAGTCGTTAGGAATAATAACCAATAGGGGAAGCCTAAAAATGCAAGCATAATAATCTTGCAATTGAGCATCGTAGAAAAGATCATTAGACCAGGAGGAATTCGTTAGCATATACCTGAAGCCTGCTTTAAACCCACCAGTCCAATCTTGCTTGTAACACATCAGTCTCCCTTTGAGGTCATTTTTGATGCCTCGGAGAGGCACAAAGGTCTCCTCCATGGTTAGTTTTGTCTATCTGAAGCTCTGACAATTCTCTCTCTCTCTCTCTCTCTCTCTCTCTCTCTCTCTCTCTTTTCCTTGAATAACCTCCGAAAAAAAAAATTGGAAACACTCCAGACAATGATCAAGAATAACTGCTAGCGGAACGATCTGGCTATTACATCTAGCAAGAAGATTCTCACTGGAAAGAAATGAGAGTCAAACAATCTTGTAAAATTGCATGACTTGAGAGTTGCAGACTATAAATAAAAACTTTAGCGAAGATAGACCATGTTCATGTTTAAGAACTTTATCTCCAGGAAGTGGAAAGATAAAGTCAAAGGTGATAGCTAGATTGCCAGAGGGATCAGACTATAACTGAGAGATACGAATTTAATCTTCAAGAAAAACACACCAAATTACATAGTTAAGTGTGCTCGGGAAGAACTGAAACATAAAAAGAAACAAGAACAAGGTTTTTCTTCTCCTTTTTCCCTTTGTGTATCAGGAAGAGAATTTGATGGTCTAATTAACAAAAGAAGAGGGCACCGCTAGCTTTTGAGTTGTCTCTTGATGCAATGTATGGGCGTAGAAAGAGGAGAGGAAGGATCCGAATATATAAGCTGCTTGAAAGGCGATGTAGATTTGGTGCAGACAATTACGCGGGTCAAGAGGGAATGAGAGTGAACCTTCAGTTGTCACCCTTTTGAGGGGATGCTAATCCTCTGCTACACTGACGTTGCCTCCATTCCTGTGCCTCTTCATTCTGATTGGTCCATGTCATCATTCACAGGGTAGCCTCCTTGCTGGACCTACTAGCTGTCGGGTCTGGATTCTGATTTCAAAGTAGAATGAGCTTCTTTTTAATGAACTCAGACGGTCGATGATACTGTATCATGCATGGTTTTCATACACCGTATAATTAAATATCCTATAATTTCAAATCACAAAAATGCCACGGCCAGTTGACTTTCATTAAACCAAGAACAAGAAACACAATTTTCAGCCTCTTGGAACATTTCCCTCTCAGCTCAAGCCAATCTCTTCCATTTTTTCTTATAAATTACTAGTTTAAGCTAATTAATCAATTAATTAATTATCATAGTCAATTCCATCTTTAATTTTGTCTCTATATCGTATGATGGAGCATAACCCCTTGTATCTTTACCTATGAGCTTGCAAAATTAAGACCACCCACATTAAATCCCCTTGTATCTGGGATTGGTTCACATTGATTTGATATTGAGCAGCAGCCAGAGAAGTTTTAATGGCTAGCAATTAGGAAAGCTCAAGCCCACATTGGAACTAATGCATATTATATTCCATGAACTACAATTAATCTTATTATAATTTTGACGTCCATGTGCTGTGAACAGCTCATTTGGGCTATCTTTCCAAGTCAAATGCTTCTCTTAGTTTTAAGGAAGATGGGCTTCACAGGAATAAAAAGAAGAAAAAGGAATTATATATATATATATATATATTAAATATATATATTCGAAGTCAGTTTCAAGCAACAACCAATTCTTAAACCAGTTTGCCACCAGCCTGAGCTCATGTCATTATTGCTCATCGAAACAGTTTTGAGCATATCCTACGGATTCCATTCATTCCACTACCTACGAAGCTCCCCTAAAAATAATCTCAAACCTCATGTAATTACATTAGTCAGACATAATTGATCTGTTCAGATATTCTCGTGCGTTGTACGTCGTGTATTTCTCTAACTGTTGCTTATCTTGGTTTGCCATTTTCTGTTCCTTTTTTCTAGATACGAATCACCACCAGGCATGTGTTTATGGGCTACTGTTGTAGCCCTCCATCCACGATTTAAGTTTCTCGTCCTGGCATGTCAAACTCACGATAGAATACGAGTTAAAAGAGACAAAAACTCAGTGAGTTGAATAAAGCAATTATCGTGGGCCATGTGGGATTATCATGTTTAATTATCGTATCGGAACTTGCTCTTTCACGCTACAACAGGTTTTTTTTTTTGCTTTCACGCTACAACTGGTTAAAATAGTGAAGTTTGAACCGCTCATCTCTCTCTTTTTAGGATTTTTATTAGATAAAAATAAAAAAGCTTGCACTTGCACCATCGGACGGGTGAGATTTTATTACAGTAGTTATCATAATGCAATATTTTATTTTCTAAAACCGACTTTTTATTTCTTTATCTAATCCTGTTGTACGATTATTCTTTGCTTTTTGTAAGTCAAAAGTATACAATTTTCTCCATTATGACAAAGGATATCACGGCTGTTGCATCATGCTAATACTTATTAAATTAATTAGTTTTTGAACCATATTACATTATATATATATATATATATATATTTATATGGAGCGTAGTCGCTACCTTTTCTTACCTCAAGGACGGACGGAGCCTCACAGAGTTTTGGGCCCCCAAAATTTTTAATATTTTTTTATATTATACAAAATTTTTAATATTTTTAATATATTCTTTTAATGGTCCTTTCAAGAATTTTTTATTTAATAATTAATATAAATAAAATAAAAATATTAGATGTTGAATGTATTAATTTTTTTTCAAGTTTGATTAAAATATGAGTAGGTTAAAAATAATTAAAAAAAATGCAAATCATCTAAATAATTTTTTTACATTTGAGTCATCAAACTTCAATGTTTCAACTCATGCACAAAAATAATGTGAATAAAAATGTTAAACACTCAATCCTAAAGCAATAGATATTTCCAATACATAATTTTTAATTGACAAATTTGAATTCAGAAAACATAATTAAGTATAACTTTCGTAAAAAATCATTGTAAGTATTTCTTTTTTTAGATTTACATATTATTTAAAATTATTTTTTATTAACAATTTTTTAATTATTAATTAAATCTAATATATTAATTTTTAGAATTTTGAATCTTTATTCATTTATCTTTGAACCCCCAACAAAAATGAGCTAACTCCGCTCTACTCAAGGTTATTCCTTTATTCTTTGAAGGCTACAGGCTACTACAGTTTTTTTCTTTGAAAAGCTACAGGCTACTACAGTTATACTCAATACAATAATAATTACTTTAGTTTTTGATGAATATATATTTCTTTTACGGTCCAAAAATTTAAAATAATATATTTGCTAATTAAGAATGGTTGCAACATATTTTCATATATTATGAAATATCTAATTCACCTTTTTCAAAAATTTTCAAATAAAATGTGAGTTCTCAATATTAATTTTTTTAGTGGGGTGCATACATTAGTTAGATACTTAATTTTAAGTTAAAATAAAAAAAAAAACTCTTTTTCTCTCATTTCATAAATTTTATCTTGTATATTTTAAGATTTGAATCAAATTCCTTTGAAACGAAAGTTTAAATTTTATAATGTTAGGGTGTCATTTTAGGGACAAATATCTCAATAAATAAATAAAATGCCACACAATCAAAATCAATGCAAATAGATGTACAGATCTTCTTCTCAATAAATATATAGATTGTCTAGATGTTTCCTTTGGCTTAAGAAATCTAGAAGCACGTACGCAAATATTTAGTTTAATGATAAATAGATGTATCTTCTTATTTAAATAGTTAAATTGAAAATACTCATTCCCTAAATTCAAAAAAAAAACCATATATATACATTCATCATGCCAAGATTGTCAATATAAGAAAAAAATAAAATAATATCAGTATTAATAAAAATCTGTTTGAAATCTACAAAGACAATGGAAGTCATTATCATTTTATATTATTAACTTTAAAGAAAAGCGTGTTTGAAGTTTATAACTTTGGGATTCAGAGGAATCCCTACCAACAACTCTTTCTATGTTGTTCACATACCATAATAAAATAATAACAGATGAGAATCTTTTCCTCACCATAATCAAGTGATTAACTTTGAGTTTAATAATATAATATTCAGATTCTGCATTAATCAAGCAGAAAAGTGGCCAGTTGCTGTTTTTATACCAGCATAAATATTGTACCTTTAATTTTCTTTATTTCTCGTTTCCAATTGTTTAATGGTAGTGGAACTTCTAAATGGTTTCATTGGATGGTTTTCTGTTTTGGTGGGTCTGGAACCTTAGTGTACAGAATAATAAGTCCAAAAGTATAGACAGCTCTAAAAGTTTAACATGAAAAAAGAATGGAGTATTCTTATACAAGAGTATGCATGAATGATGTATGCACTTTTTTAGTCAATGGCAATATGCCTTTTGTTTCCAATTGAATTATTGGCTCATTTCTGTATTTTCATATAGGGTTTATATTTGATGTATACATTATCAACAATTATATGTTATCATCTAATTATGAGTAATTTTTTTAATTATGAAAGTCTTTAAAAATAAATGCTTTTAAATTTTAATTATGGAACAGGTAAAATTTAAAAATATTTATTTTTAAGAATTTTTAAAATCTGCAATATTACTCATTAATGAGATGGAAATTATAGTTGACTAATAATAAATATAATGTATACACATTGAATATAAACCCTTTCATATATCCGTCGATCATTACTTTTTGAGTTAAATGCATTAGTAAATTATCTTCTATCGATCACATAGCCTTTTTAAGATTTTTGGTTTTGATTATCTAACTTGAAAAATAATATCTTTGTGACCAACGTTTATGTGATATAATTTGTAAAGTTATTACTTGTTAAAAGATAATAAATCTCTCACTTTGACATTTCACGTCATTATATATCAACCTTAATTAATTGTTCTATCACTTGATAATGATGATTAAATGAAAATAAAAATTAAAAAAAATTATTTTTTTTAATTTTTTTCTTGTCGCATGAACATGTCTACATGATACAAGAGCAAAAGTAAAATGTTATACAGGAAATTTGTTATTTTTTAATAGTTTAGTGAGAACAATAATAATATTTATAAATGTTGGTAATCAAAACTTAAACGTTATATCTCAAAATTAAATCATCCAAATACAAAAGAATTTAAAAATTAGGTAACTAGAATGATAATTGATTGTAAAAACATTAATTTAAAAGCCACTCAAACTTATATGTTTCAAAAAAAAAAAATGTTTCCTGGTTCCAACCCAGAGTTGGGAAGACTCAAACTGCTTTGACAAGATAACTGCGCAATTGAAATCGCAAATAAACTAGTATATATTGTCTTTTCCTCCCTTGTTTTACCATCGATTAAACTAAATGCAAATTTGGTCCTTTTCCAAACATTCTCTATACCCTTTATGGATGAGCACTTCATTGATCCTTTCTTTTTCTCTTTTGTTTTCTTTTCTTTTTCAGTTTCAACACTTTGAAGCTCCAAATGACACTTTGATTCATGTTCAGCATTAGTAAGGAAAATGATATCGAAAAGCCCACTAAAGCTTATTTCTTACAAAAAATTTTGCAGTGGGAAACAACTGAGGTAGGTTTATACACGCAGGCAAAAGCCAGAGATTTTTCAAACAAAGTTTTTCTTCTTTTAATTTTTATTTTTTCTACCCTCTCTTTTTTCCTTTTATATTCATATATATAAGAGAGTTGCACACAAATGATTTTGTCTTGGCGCAGGACTTTATTCTTACTCATAATTGAAAATTGTGAGGCAAAGACAAAACCACCTGTCCAAAAAGGTTGATCAATCATTTTCTCTCTTCAGCAATCAACTTAAGTGGTAGGTCCACTAATGTTGGATATATCTTTACATGGATTGCTACCACTCTAGCAATTATGAAATCCTACTATATGTTAAGTAATTAATAGCACTATTTTTTTCCCCAAATTTGCTATATACAACCACAGAGCCGTAGTCTTGTGGAATATTGGATGCTCTAATGACTGTTTCTCACTTGTGTATATACTTTGGAATTTGGAAACATAATTCAGACAAAAAATGCAAGTACCATTGAAAGAGACTGTCAGCTAATCAAGCTCCTAGAAATCTCTGGTCCTAATTAATTCCCTTCAGAAGAAGACTTGGAAGAGGTAGCATAAAGCAATGCTTAAATAGCATTCCTGGTAACTCAGGTAAAACACCTAACTGGTAGCTATATCTTTCTTCAAGAACTGAAATTCAAGTTCAAATCCCCTCTCTCTAAATCAACTGCTATTAAAATATAAGTTCCTGATGATTAGCCTAATAATAGGTTCTTGGATTTTTGAACAATAATTCATGGTTATGGACTTCGATCCTCTTTAATTGTGAAAATTCCAAGGGCTTAGATGCCCATACCTGACAGGGATGTCTTTGAATGCCTTGAATTCCATTAGAGACAGTTGGATAAGTCATTGCTACTTTTTATTATTATGATCAAGATTACTGTTAAGCAGAGACAACTAAATTAATGTGCATCTTCCACTTGAATCTCATGTCTTAAGTAAGCAATCAGCATAGGCTGCTGTCGAAACGCCAAAGGGGCACTCAGATGACAGCAGCCCACCACTGATTCGATTGACGGTGGAATAATGTTTGAACTCCACAAGTTAAAAGTACAGGTTATGATTGATTCACTGACCCAACAAAAAAAAAAACAATAAGAAGAAAACTTGCATTGGAGACGAATTAGAGGGGTGCCGTTTGTTGTTCGCATAATTAACAGTATTAATCAAGCCTCTCCCAAAAGTTTTCGAGCTTCATTTGTGGTGTAGAGTAATGGCCTGATAAAATACTCGTTGCGACCACACGATTTGAAGCTTCGGAGTAATGAACTCCGTCCCAGACTATAGATCGTGATACATTGCTGCAGATGCTGGAACCAGGCTGGCCGCACGTTGCTTTTTGATCGTAATTATTTGGGGGTCCCCCATAGCCACAACAAGCCATAAATGGATTCTCAAAACCTACATGATTATTTAACTTAAAAATGAAACCACCATGGAAAAAAGGTGAAAGAAGAAAGGCTAGTTCCATTGGCATCATATATAAAGAAAGCTCAAGCTTACCATAATTTTTATACTTCGTAAAGAGATTGTACTTTATGGTGTATACATCTATGTAGACAATGGTTGCATCCTTTAAAACAGTTCTCATTTCTTTACAGATATTGCGCAGGCCTTTATTGAAGGCTTTTGCAAGATCATTATGGACGCGGAAGCATCCAATTCGATCGAGATCCTTGTTAGTATGAGAATGTAATGCAAGTTCTTTTGGAGCACATCCCAATGGACCGGTGTTGTGTATCCAAAATTTTCTACCACCATATGAATATATGTTCTGCAGATGCAAACAGAGGGTTCTATTGGTACAGACAGAACCGGTAATCTGACACTTAACCCAAAATTATTTTTAGGAAATTCAATTGATGAAATGAGATGGACTCACTTGAATGGCTAATTTGATTTCTGCCAGAAAAGAAGGGATTTGTTCTGCGACTGGTTCGTATGTCAAGTTTGATGCATACAATGCCATTAACAGATCATTCTCTCCAATGTCAATCATGTATAGTGCATCGCGAAACGCCTTTTCATCTATGAAATCTCCTAAACCTGAGAAAGATGTTTTTTAAGCAACAGAGATGAGTTTCGAGACAAAATTTATTGATCTAATTTGACATAAATTAACTTACCTGTTGTTTGGAGTTCAAGTGATCTATTTTTGAAGCGAATGAATTGGCGAACTTGAACATCCAGAGCAAAAGGGACAAACTGTGGCAGAGTCATTGCCCCACTTACAGCAAAGTTCACTCCACTAGTGAAGTTTGGTGCCAGTGAGTCTAAATATGGGCTTAGATAACTCAAGTTCAAGTGTTCACCTAACAGAGAAAGCAAAAATTTGAATACACAGTGGCTAAAATGCATGCAACAGAGAGGAGAGAATAAATCCCAAGTTTTCATTTTCTTCCGCTGACATTATCACCAGTTTTACTTTCATTGTTTCTTCTCTTTATCATTATTGCAGAAGATGGAAGATATAAGCCAACATCTGTTGGAGCTAGCCCTAAACTTTAAAGTTCAACCAGTACTTGGGAAATATGGTATAAAGTCGGTTGGGACTTGAGAGAGATTGACTTACAGAAGAAGTCAATAATAAGACGTCCATCCCCTAGCCGTCCAGTGCCTCTATGGAAAAATGTGATGCCGTGAGGAAGCCCGATCGGAAGTCCAGTTCCGGCAAGTACTCCTCCAGTATCAGAATTCGAATCACCAAAGTTGATAATAAGTGGTCTACCTGCAGGGCTGGACTCTGAAATATCTGTCATACCAAGGAAAATCCAAATCCAGAGATGCAATATCAAGCGTTTAGAAAATCCTACATTATCCATTTCCTTGCTTCTCTCTGACTTTTTTTTTTTTTTGGTTTTAACTCTCCAAGATTGATTGAACAAGTCATTCTGTCAATATATGCTACTCTTACTATAAATCGAGTAGACTAGTTAATCAATTTGCTGGCATTGACTTTCTGTCTGGTTTGTTTAAATCAATCCATCAGCATCAGTTCAGAGAGTCAAAATAATTTGCAAATTGCACCACTTGGAAGACGAAGTCTGAAGTTCACATGTCAAATGGAAATAGTTTAAGTAAAAATATTTCCTTCCAAACAGTTCCCCATGTGATTTTTGAGTATACATTACTGATTACACCGTGAGATAAGAATTCACATGGAAATAATTAATAAACTACTCTGTGTTTTGTCACCGTATGACCAAACCAGGTGTGCCGTTCCGTAACGTATCTTAATTCTCTCCGCATTTAACACTAAATTTCTTGCTTTTCTTTTGTAGGTAGAGAATTCACATTTTGTTACAGAAGAAGTTAAAATTTACTTGAGGACTGGAGTAATTAGTAGAGAGAATTTTGGAAGCGAAAACGGCATTGGCAGCTTCTGTGTAGTGAACTCCATCCCAGCTTATGAACTGAGATCCTTCATTGCAGACAGTGTGGCCAGTCCGGCCACAATTGATATTGGCATTGTAGTTGTACGGCGGCCCCCCGTTGCCACAACACGCCATTAATGGATTTTGAAAGCCTTCAACGTAAAACAGATCATCAACATGAGACATTCCCTTAAGCTTATGACAAAAGAACAGGAGACAGAACTGAGAACTGAGACCATACCGTAATTAGGGGCATTGGCAATGAGATCATACTTGATGGAATATAGGTCGACATAGACAATGGTGGCATTTGTCAGTCGAGGTCTCAGTTGTTCACATAAAACCCGCAATTGTGCATTAAATGCGTTTGCAGCATTGTTGAGAGGGTGGAGGCAGCCATGCTCATCAAGTTCACTAGCATTTTGGCCATGCAGAGCAAGTTTTTGGGGCAAACATCCGAGTGGCCCCGTGTTGTGTACCCAGAAATTTTTCCCACCACTTTGATATATATTCTGTATTTAAGATTGAAGAAAACAATAAACTTCTTAGGCACATGAAACATGACATTGGGTTTTCATTATATAATTTGAATTGGGATTTGCATCCTCTTTTATTCCTGAAAAATCCCATATATATATTTTCTATGTAGTGTAGGATATTTCAACTAAACTGAAGGGTATAAGGACTAACCCAAATAGCATATTTGATTTCAGTGATGAAAGAAGGAATTTTATCAATGACTTGTGCGTAGGTAAGGTAATCAAAGGATCCAGCTAGATCATTCTGTCCAATGTCAATTGTATAAAGTGCATTTTGGAAGTCCCCATCACCAACCAAATCTTTGTAGCCTGAGTTGAGGGGGGAAGTTGAATATCAGTATCATTCTTGTCTGAATTATCTAATAAATAGTCATCAAAATAAGCTTTTCTTCGATCATGTGAATGCTAACATACCTTTAGACATGACTGCTGGGGAGCGAGCGCGAAAGCGAAGAAACTGAGAAACTTGGACGTCCAAACTAAAAGGGACAAACCTAGGCAGAGTGGCTGAACCACTAACTGCAAAATTGGCTCCGTTGCTAAAATTTGGCCCCAAAGAATCCAGATATGGAGTCAAATAACTAGTATTCAAGCTTTCACCTGCAACAATTTCTGGGTTTGTTACTGGCTTGGCCTTTGTTTCCAACAATTATCCAGCCTACTTTAGAAAATAAATAATGTTGGGTTAGCTAGATAAGATAAAAACTAAATTGCCTCGGAACGGGAAGAACTAAACTTAGGCCATGTGTTCTATTTGGTAGTCTAATTCGGTGATAAGGAGCCCATTCCTCTTGATTCAAAATGTGGGCTTATCAGCTCTACAAGTTGAACCAGGTTGGGCTTCCCACTGCTTCTGTTGAAAAGTATGATCCGGCTAATTTAAAAGGATCCATACTTAAATGCTCACAAATGTCGGAGGCACCGACTAGCGTTGGGGTGGCACTGTGCCCTTCCTGCCGAATTGCTCGGGGTAGGACGATAGCCAATTCAGGGTTAATATATAAAAGTAATATACATATGACATATACATACATAGAAAACGACAAAGCGTTCCTGGGAAAGGCGCCGATGACAAGTTTGTCTATATCATGAAAAGTAGCTATGTATGACAATTGCTGTTTATTTGAATAATAAAAATCATAACTATTCATCCTCTAACTTGCTATAATGATCATCATTATCTACAATAGTCAGATTAAACTAGATATAACAATTTTGTATGCCATTCATGCATTTTTATCTCACGAGTTCCCATACATCTCTAAGGAATAAAATTAAGGATTTCATGTTGAACAAGGATGGTGACAAAGGGATACGTGAAACTGTTGAACTTACAGAGGAAATCTATCATCAATCGTCCATCACAAAGACGACCTGCTGGTTGATGGAAATACGTACGCCCGTTCGGAGGTGCAAAGTTGAGTCCTAGACCATCTGCAAAGCCGCCAGTGTCCGAATTAGAGTCGCCGAAGTTGAAGATGATGGGAGTTTTGGTGCACTGGCAATGGACTGGGAGGGGAAGCAGGGGGAGAGTACAAAAAATCACATGAAGTGTGAATAAGGGATACATAAGAGAGCATCCTTGCTTCGGGGCTCCCATCTCTGTACTGTACTGGTTGGTTTGCTTTGACTAGAATCAAAAATGGTTATATTTATACACATTAAAGGTATGGGGTACACTACAGCTAGCTAGGGGAGATTGAATTTCAATTCACCAGGCAGTTATTGTAGAGGTAAAGAAATTATGAAATCGTTGTCTTTTCCAAACAGATGAGGACTGCTGGTTTCAGGAAATTACGAATGTTAAAAAATATAAAGCACAAAAAACCAACAAAAGAAAAAGGCGTCAGATAGACCAAAGACCATGCATTTATTGGATGAAACCTATTATTAGAAGAAAATGTATTATTTATGGGCCTAGGAAATTTAATGCGATGAATTCCTGGCCATAAACCAGAGAAGTCATGGTACTTTGCACCAGCACATACAGCTGCTGAGGCATGGCTTACAACTAGCAAGTGGGATTAGTCATTTCCAATACAGAGTCCATCGCACTAATTTTCTTTTGTTTCCGACAGAAGCTTGATGGTTGAATTGACAGAACCACATGCGGAGTGTTAGGTAAAAAAACCTAAAAAAAATAAAAAGTCGGAATCAACTGCTAACCCTGATGTAAAACATGCATGAGCAATGTCAAGACAACTGCTAAACAATAAAGATGATTCATGAGTTTTTGATTTACATTTAATGTCCGTTTCCCAATGTTATATAATACAAAGTCCGTGATAAATCTTTTACCCGCGGAATAATGATGACTTGCAAGAGCTTGCTAGCTGCTTTGAGTTAAGGTTCAGACCGATTTGCCATTACCTGCTGAAACTGAAATTGATTCATATCTTCACGTGTTTACTGTTCAGTGAATGTTTTACAAGGGTTTATCAGTCGGCAACACAATTTTTGGTTTTATGTGATTTTATGTAATGATGGGGTGTTGAAGACCATTTTAATTGGGCTGCGGATTTCTTGGAGAGGACCTTCCTGTAATCACATTTTTGACATGTTGAGAGCTGCTATTGAACGTTTTTTCACTTGGAATACAGATTCCAGCATGTTCTGCTTTGCTCAAGATGAGTTTGTTGACTCACAAATCACAATATTCATCAAATTCAATTGACTTTAACCTATGCTCCGCTAGCCTGCTTGTACAGGCATGCTTCAAAGGGAGACACGGGGCAAATAGAGATTGAGCCCAGTGCGGTCGATAAAAACTAATCATAGTTAACAAAACAGACACACCTTAGCTCTTATTACGAGTTCAAGTATTACAATGGCAGAACATTGTGTAATCATATTCAATGCAACATTATCTCTACATGCTCAAGTAAGTGATGAAGTGGAGCAGTTAATTCAGTAAACTGCAACTGAATTGGCCATCTGATACAGATAGCTTCTCAGCTTTTGTAACTGCATCTAACGGAAGAGGAGCGAAGCTTCGAGATGGGCCATAAAAGTGTGGGAAGCTGTTGGAACCTTCTACAACCTCATATATCAATCCATCTCCAAGCTGCAGAAGATGCACAAGTCAAAACGAGCTCTTACACATCATGACTTTGAGCTAGCAGGGAATGACTGATAAACACAACTTAACAAGTAAAATGTTAGTATATCATTATTCCACTCAATTCAAGGATAGAGAAATGATTGTCCTTTTCAACTCTGAATTAACTATATCCAATTCAGCCTTCTTTTCTTTTAATTGGCAACTTTAGGATGCAAAACTCATAAATCTCCGAAGAATTAGATTGAGAAAAAAATTACAGAGAAGACAACATATAGTGGCAAATCAAGACACTGACTATCAGCGTAACTGTATTTTCTGAGATGATAAGAGAATGGCAAGAAGGTTTGCAACCTATTCTCCTCCCCTCAACCCCTCTGCGGCAACCAAAAAAAAAAAAAAATTTCACCCTCTTAACTGCTTCTCTTAGCACCCTTTACGATAGAAGCTATAAAGCTTGAATTGCTTTGCTGTTTTTTTTTTTTTAAACTCGGACACAATTGTGCAAAATCTAAAGAGAGTAATATATATATATATATATATATATATTTTAATGGCAAAGAGAGTAATATATTGCACAAGTCTTTCCCCCTTAGTCTATATTTTTTCCATCTTAAGCAACACAGAAGAACCAATAACCTTAAATTGCTAAGATTTGATCAACAAAAATATTGTTGCAAAAGATTTGATGACATTTGACATGTTTAAGTAAAAACAAATCTCTCGTATCATTTCCAGCTATGAAGATTAAAGTTTAAACGAACCTAGTACTCTTGCTGCCTTGATAACTATAATTGCAAATTCATTTTTACATTTCTAATCAAGACCCAACATCAAGACATGCATGTTCCGTAAATTACTGGCAAGTTCCCATCAGTTTTATTATTTATGTTCCTTTCAACTTGATTTCTAACATTAACTAGCAAAGACGAGAGTAAGATATGAAGGATTTCATTGGTAAATATGATGTGCTTTTTTTTTTACCTTCTTAGCATCAATCTGAAGAAGGTACAAATCCACCTTGACGTTAGAGAAAAAATTCTGCAATGTCGGCTTTACCTGCAATAATTACTAATAATATGGCAGAAACATGATCCAATTACATGTATAAAAATATTAGAATTTGAAGCCCAACAAAAAGTAGGGACTGGAGAGAGACCTGATGAAGCAAGCTGAGGTGAATGAAACCAGAGGACTTGTCAAGGTCTCCGCCAAAAACAGACTCATTCTTTTGCAATGCTTCCCATTCCTCAGCCGTGCTAATCCTGTACACGAATTCTTCCCCTTCACTTGCAGCCATTCTTCCTAACCCTTACGCTGCTGCAGCAGCAATAGCCAACAGATGGTTTGGCTCTAATCAAAGTAGACCTAGCGGGGCTAGGCTTGATAGTGTTAGTCTGGACGTGTTAGTCCAGCTTTCCTTCAATGGGCTTCTTTTCCGTAGCCCATCCACATAAAGTGCTTTCCAAGGCTTCAACGTCAAGCGTTAGTTCAAAAGCCTAAACTGACAACATAGCGTTAACTCGGAGGTTCTGCGGCACAGTGACCAAAAGCCACCGTTCTTCTTTTTTCTGTTCTTCAACGACCAAACATGGCTGCTATAGCAAAACCAAACTCGCTTACTCCTCTTCATTCTTCTTCTCATCGCAAAGACTATCCTCTCATTTATAGTTCTGTACTACCCAGCTTTAGAGATTCTCGTTTATCTAAGCTTAGTGTCACCCTGAAACGCTCGAGAGACGCTTCAATCCTTCCTGTAATCAGAGCCCAAAGTTCTCCTGGTATGGATGGATAGTTTAGCAAGCTGAAATATAGGTTTATGTGTGTTTACTTCTACTGTAATTTTTTTTCTACAGCGGAGTATGAAATGCATCATGGATGCCTCCAATTTTACTGAGTTTTGTGTTTTCATTGCTGGTAGATTATACCCCCGATTCAAAATTTTATAAAGTGGAAGCCATTCTCAGGTGTTTATCATTATATTCTTTTTCTTTTCTCTTTTGAGAGCGTGCGGCTTAATCAGTTTCTTAGTTTATTTTATCTAATTTTATTCTGCTTTCTTTTGCCTATGCTGAATTTTTGAACGGAATAGGCCCTGGCGAATCCAGCAGGTTTCGTCGGTAAGAGCTCCTAGACTTCACAACTGATGTATGCATAGTAATTTATAGCTAGATTTTGGTTTGTGTTACTGTCCTGTCAGTATATAGTACTAAAATGTTGCAACTATGTATGTAGCAAATGTTACTTAAAAATTGCGCCTTTGGTCTCTTTCTAGTATACTAGTACTAATTTCGAGCATTACTTTCTCTATTCCTTGTTCAAGTTTACCATCAATAGAAAACATTGTTACGATTGTGAAGAATTCTTCCAATACTCTTCGAAGTCAAGGCAATGCCTTGGCAGAAGAGTACCCATGTATTAATGGCAAGGGGATAGTTCATACTGCAGAGATTGGATTGTATGTTAGCATAAGCCGGGGGAGTGGTTCAATCGGAATTGGGGAAGTTTTGGACAGCAAGGTGATAAAGCCATATTATCACAAAAAAAATGCATTGTTACTTACTCATGTTTGATATTCCTTCTCATGACTTCAAGAATAGTCACATCCAGTTCAAGCCTACTTGTCACTGTTTCAAAAGATTAGTTGATTAGACTTACTATGTTATAAGAGTGTAAATGCATTTTGGTTGATGTTGAAGAGCTGAGATTGTTTGGCCAAACCAAGGCTTCTTCATCAAACAATTATGCTTGTCGTAGTCTTGAAGTTTTAAGCCTGTGTTTATTTTTTTTCAAGCCCCTTCGTGTTACTCAGGAGATGGGCAAACACCCTTGTTGGATCTAATTTTTGGTTTCTTTTCTGAAAACAAAGGCTCTTCTGAAAATGGGTATTCGTGGTGTTACGGTTTCTGATGTTCGAGGCTTTGGTGCTCAGGGGGGTTCAACAGAGAGACATGGTGGTAAGCTTTTGTTGTATTCACGGAGTTGAAAGTTCTACCTCTTTCTTCTTTATTTTGATTTTATATACTTAAATTTATATCTATCTGATGGCAATGATATTGGGCAATTCAGGAGATTTTAGTTGATGTATCTTATTCAATTTCTCCACTCTTTCATAGCCAGACTTCAGTTTGCTGATACTCTCCTTTTTGACTATTTTCTTCATCTTTATTGTGCTGCAGGCTCTGAATTTTCTGAAGATAAGTTTGTTTCTAAGGTCAAGATGGAGATTGTGGTGAGCAAGGACCAGGTATATACATATACAATCTGAAGAGTCATTTCTTCTAAATATGAATTATTTGGTGGTACATTTGTACTCATTTCACTTTCATTTCAAAATGCTTATCCTGTGAAAGGTGGAAGCTGTAATAGATAAGATAATTGAGGAAGCAACAACTGGAGAGATTGGTGATGGCAAGATTTTTTGTAAGGATTTAAACTCTTTCTCCTCAATTTCTTAAAATGAAATCCTTTAATTTCCTTTTTGCTGAATTTTATGGCTCTGATCTATCAGGTTAAGTACAAAACTTGTTTCTGGTTGTGGGAGGGGGGGGGGGGGGGGGGGGGGGCAGGTTTGAGTTATTGGTATTGCCTTTGGAGTTTTATCCCATATACAACATGAGGGGATTACCTAATGTATTTTGATCCAACGATTCATTGAGAGGAGGCTGGTTTGGTTGCCAACACAAACATGACTCTATGCTGCCGCAGTTGGGTAGCGTGTAAAGTTCATTGATGAAATGAATTTACTAATTATGCAAAAAAAAAAAAAAAAGAGTACAAAAGCTGTTTAATGAAAACTTTAACTGACTAAGTTTTGTTTGGAACTTTCTAGTCTTTTTCTTTCATGAACAGAAGGTAGTTTTATCACCACAGACATGTGGGAAGACATTTGGTGTGATGGGGAATATGGGATCAAATTCTCCATGTTTGTGCGGACGGTTGACAAAATGGGACTATTGATCAAATTCGGCATGTCCAAGTCTAATTGTCAGAAGCACTGACAGCTGTATCATGATAACTACCATTAATTGAACAATGTTTGCTACATAACCTCACTGACTACAGTGTTTTAAAATTGTCTCTTGCTTTTTTTGCTTCCTGTGTTGTAGCCACATATGCAAGAGTGAGATTGTTACTTAGAGTCCAGAATGATCTGATTTTCATGCTTATAAATGAAAATTTTAACCTGTTTATGTTGATTAATACTACTTATTAAACTTATGATCAAACTCCTGATGATGTTCACTGGTTCTACAGTGGTCCCTGTTTCGGATGTTATAAGAGTTCGCACAGGTAACATTCGTATAACCATTTGAGATTACAGCAACTGATCATTTCTTTGCTTTGGGAAAACCACAGCTTCTAAGTGTGCCTTAAACAACTGTATACGCACAACTTTCAGGTGAGCGTGGAGAGAAAGCCGAGAGAATGACAGGAGGACGTGCTGATATGTCAGCCACTGCATTGAGTTAAGTTGCAATATCAGTGCTGCTGATTAGCATCAAGACCTTTGTTGCAGATCCTGCTTTAATCACAGTGGCTGCTGCCTGTAGCAGACATTGAAGCTTATGACACTGCCATTGTTCTATGTAATATCAGATGGTGAATAAAATTAATTAAGGGAAAAGACCAGTTATGTAGTTTTCCAATAATAAAAAGAATTGAATAATCGAGAAGATTATGCTTTTTCAGATTTGTACAGCTTTAGTGGAACATTCCTTGTATTTAAAAGAGAGAAGGTGGAGAAATCCATATAGAAGAAAACAAACAATTCTTTGATGGTGTCTGATGTGGAAACTTGCAGCCCGAAGGGGATAGGGAGTCCATTCTTTGGGATTAGAAAATTTATATGTTTTTGCAACTGTAAAAAGGTGTGCATTGATGGTCACTTTTACCCGGCTGCCTTTTTTTATGCCAACATCAGCATGTTCTTTCTGTGCCATCCTGTTCAGCCCCTGGTTCCATGCTTTGGTGTCGTTGGAGCATGAACCTTCTTTTGGGTAATAAAATACAAGGCTCCGCCTAGAGTTGTGGACCATTACAGGGAGAATAGCTGCGGGGTTCAATAATTATAACGCCTCTCAGTATTCCTAAAAGGAGGGCAATATAGATCTTGGCCTCCCCATTTCCCAATAGTATTAAAACCATAGTCCATAGATGTAAAAAATTATTGACTATATAATTATTAAATTTTCGAAATTACCATTAAGGGCAATATGAGATACGCGCTAGATTTACAAGAAAAGCAAAAATTGAAGACCAAAATAAGTAAATAATTTTTATTGAAAAAAACTTATTTTTATTCAATTATTTTAAAACTCACTATCTCCGCGAGGGAAACCGACCTCCCATTTACCAAACAGGCTAGGAGCGAGAGCGCGTTCAAATCAAGCGTCGTCATAACGGCGTCATAGAGGACAATACTAACTAACAGCCAAAGTTTTCTGAAAAATCAAAAAGAGAATACGGTGTTCCGTCAACGTAAGATCCTGTTTGGATCTATAAATACCCAATCTCCAAATCTGCGTAAAACATTGAAGGGCAGCTCCTTTGATTTCGAGAGGGGGAGATCTTCGCTTCTCTGCTTCGCTCGATTACGCGTAATAACCGCTCGCATTTCTCTCAGGCAAGTCTCTCTCTTTCTTCTCAACACCAACAAGATTTCCTCATTTCTCACTTTATTCTGCTCTACTTTAGCCGATCTCTCCCGATCTGCGTTTTCCTTTTTCAATGTTCTTCAAAATTTCACGTCAATCTTGCTTCTAAATTGGTTTAAATCTCTTGAATTTTCAGTTCCTTGCTTAGTTTCATCTGATCTGAGTCTTGGAAGCGTCGTAAGTTCGTTAAATTGCTCCGATCTACATTTTTCGAATTGAAATTATATCGTAATAGATTGGATTCAGATTTGTATGTGTTGATCTGGATCAATTCAGGCCTGGTTGGGTGCCGATCGTTCCTCAACCGATCTTATGTGTTTTTGGAATTCTAGCCGTTGGATCTGCTCTGATCTTGAATATGCTATATTTATTTTGATTTCAAATTAAATCGATGATTTTGGTGTTTGGCAGACGTGAAAAATGGGGCTGTCTTTCACAAAGCTATTCAGCCGGCTTTTCGCCAAGAAGGAGATGCGTATACTGATGGTTGGGCTTGATGCTGCTGGTAAAACCACCATTCTTTACAAGCTTAAGTTGGGAGAGATTGTCACTACCATTCCTACCATTGGTAAGTCCTTTTTGCCTTATGAATTTTAACATTTCTTATTCAAATGAATTTTGTACCAAAGTAGGATATTTCTAATTATAATGTATATCCTTGTAGGTTTCAATGTTGAGACCGTGGAATACAAGAACATCAGCTTTACTGTTTGGGATGTTGGTGGCCAGGACAAGGTAACTAGGTTTAGTTTTAATTGTACAGAGTGCATCAAATAAAAAATATAGGTTGTCTTTCCTTATGTTATGTTTATTACCTTCTTAGCTATTGTTTCTGTTTCCCCTTGTGAAAAGGAGTGGTTATCAATTGTCTGAAAATTTTATAATTACCCAAAAAAAGGAAAAAGAGTGGTTATAAAAGGCATTTGTGCTTGTCTTATATAATCTATCAGCAATTAAGCATATTGATAACCTGAATATGTGTAGTCCTTAGTAGACAAGTCCTCAATAGGCCTGATAGGTATATGTAAAGGTTAGCAGTAAAAATTGGACCTTATGTTTTGAGTATATCTTAGATCTTGTTAGATCTGTTCAAAAAATTGAAAAGTATCCATAGGTTTTTGTTTACCTTAATTATTCTACTAGCTGATTTGCTTTGATTTTCTCTGCATAGATCCGACCATTGTGGAGACATTACTTCCAAAACACACAAGGACTTATTTTTGTGGTTGATAGCAATGATCGTGATCGTGTGGTTGAAGCTAGAGATGAGTTGCACAGGATGTTGAATGAGGTACTTGAGCATAAAATATCTTATTGCTGGTCCTGTGATTCTAATGAACATTACTGTGGAATTATGAAAAGTTGCACCCTGGAGGGGGTTTCTTGCTGAAATTTACCGTATTGTTTAATGTGCATTGGCAGGATGAATTGAGGGATGCTGTGCTGCTAGTATTTGCCAACAAGCAAGATCTTCCAAATGCTATGAATGCTGCTGAGATTACTGACAAGCTCGGCCTTCATTCTCTCCGCCAGCGCCACTGGTAAGATGAATCTTTCTTTTTTTCTCTGTGTGTGCGTATCCAAGTATTTTATCCTCTCTGTTTGTGGATATCTATGACACTTTGTATATTATGTATTTTGCAGGTATATCCAGAGCACGTGTGCCACTTCTGGTGAAGGGCTGTACGAGGGACTGGACTGGCTCTCAAACAACATTGCAAACAAGGTAAACTCGTGCATATGACTTGGATAATAATAATTAAACCTGAAGTAGCAAATTGTAAGCTTTTGAATTTCTTCAGTTTCTCCTTCCTTTTATTTACTTATGCTGATATATGTAAACAATTGCAGGCATAGATGGCATAAGAGAGTCGTCTCACTAATGCTGGCCCCTTTATGGAGTTATGGATGTCTACCCGGTTTAAGTGTTTTGGTTTCTCATGTTTCTTTGTTTCTTGCAAACATTGCCATTTGTTACTTGTAGTTTAAGAATAATCGATAAATTTTCAGTTTCAATTATGGTATTATCTCGGTAGCAGCGAAAAAAGAAAAAAAAAATTCCCCAAGTTTTGTGGCCGTTCTTTTCTTGGTGGAAATTAATGGTTAGCCCGTTTCGTTACTGTAATGTTAAATATTCAGTATAAGTTTTTTCATTACATCGAATTCTTGAATATGCTGGTTTGAGACCAAGCACTTGCAAATATCTGATTTATCGAAGACCTGATCAACTGATAAGTGTTTTAAAGACATTCTTCAAGATTACCATATTAGGTAATAGCATTTTACCAGTGTATTGAATTTACTATATTAATTGTTAATTTTTGCTTAATATAAGAATATTACTATAAATCTTAAAAACGCTGTAGGACACGATTAGGTGATGAGCCTTTCAAGATGATGAATGGAGCAATTGGGAAGCCACAGAAACGTACAAACAGGTTGCCTGCGTTAGCCCGAAACATGGTTCAGTGGTAATTTTACATACATCAATCTCAGAGACTGATTCACAGAATGAATATCTTGAGCATCATTGAAAATGAAAATGTGACACTGCAATTCTCCAATAACAGCTTACCTTCCAGGGATTAAAATTCCAGCTGAGCTATCACCGTTAGATAACAATCAGATGAAGTCAAAAAAAAAGTTGTAATTCCAGGCTGCCACACCTTGCTCGTGCTTCCAAGTCTAGAGAATAGGAGGGTTAAATTAAAATATAACTAAAATATCCCCAGTTTGAGCCCAGATCACTGATTAAGGTCTTTTACCAGCTTGCTGAAAGTTGCTGCAATAAATGAACATCGCGTAGAGAAATCATATTTGTGAAATTCAGAGGCAATCTGAGGCTAGTATGAGAAGGAAGAGAAATCAGACACCCCTACAGCTCCAGATTCCGTGAAAATATATAGAGGAAATGTTTCAAATGTCAGCTTCCTCACATCCAGTGAGACTATCAGTTCCAAATGCTACTTGAGAATTCCATAGGAATGATAGGAACTGAGATCAACTTCCAGATGGAGAAGCAAATAAGTATGTTGAAACAAAATAATTTTCCGGCCATTGTGCAATAAGAAATGAGACCAACTCTGCTACCTTCAACAGAGTATCGCATCATACAAAGGAGCAGGTAAAAGTATCAAACCCTCCTTTGTCTGACAGAGTTATTGACATCGTTTTAAAAACCAATTGAAAACCACTGGACTAGACCAAAGACAAGTCAAATGTTCCAGGACCAATAGTCCCCACTTGGTGATGGATTGAAGAACCAACCCAAGAATACGAACATAAAAGAAGTTTTCACATGATACTACCACCACAGTTGCCACACTAGTTAGTTTTGGCATGATTAACATTAAGTGAGTCTATATCTACTGTTTCTTTAAGGTTCTCCTCACCTCCAGGAAGCTGGATTGAAGACCCAAAAACGGCCATCCTCTCTTTCAAGTTCTTAACAGCCTCACGCTTGTTTGCCAATTCCATGAGCACCTTGATCCTCCTGAAAGAAACATTGCTAGGCTTATGGCCCTTCTCCATCATTTCCAAGAAACACTTTTCTGCTTCCACCAGCTTCCCCATATCGCAAAGCAGATCAAACAACACATCAGATACCAAAACATAAGACCCAAAACCCTTCTCCACCATGTCATTCCACAACCGCAGCGCCATCCCCACCTTTTCATGCCTCCTAAACAACCTAATTAAAAACATACAAGATTGTGTATTTGGCAGGCACCCAGAAGCCATCATCCTCTGATACAAACTACATGAGCTTCTCAAATCATTTGACCAATAAAAGACCCTAAAGAACAGATTGTAAGTAGTTGCATTGGGACTCAAACCCTTTCCCACCATTTCATCCATCAAATTATAAGCATCACCAAGCCTCTTTGCTATACAAAAATTTCTAATGGCAGCATTATACGCGGCAACATCTGGGTAACATCCATGCTCCTTCATTTCCTTCAAAACATCTTTAGCTTTATCAGGCTGACCAACCAACCCCAATCCCCCAATAATACTCGTATAAGTTATCACATCAGGCCAAATTTCCTCATCTGTCATTCTTTCAACCACCCTATATGCTTTATCTATATCTCTGTTCTTACAATACACATCAATTAAACTATTATATGAAACAACATCCGGTTTAACACCCAATCCCCTCATTTCATTGAAAAACCCTTCAGCTTCCTCCGAGGACTTCCACCCAGACAAAAGTATATTAAAAGTCTGCAAATTTGGCCGAAAATCATGCTTTAAACTATGATAAACATTCCTAGCATCCTTCATACATTTCTCTTGGCACAATGTCCTTAACAAAGCATTAAAACAAGCTGTATCGAATTCAGAAACAAACTTCTTAAACCTCCTGAAACTATCTACAGTCTCTCTAACCGAACAAACCTTAGCAATTCTAGCTAAAACAACTTGCATTGTTCTTGGGGTTATCAAAGACTGATCCTTTCTCTTAATATCAATTAAAACCTCCCAAATTTGATCAAATTTACGGCTTCTACCCAAAATATAGAGCATAGTATCCAAAGAAAAAGCAGTGTGATAAAACCCTTTCCTTTTTCCAGTATATTTAAAGAACTCAAAAGCTAGTAAAGGATTTCCATGGCTAAACCGGACCCTTTTTAGTACTTTATCGATTAAATCATTTGAGAGAAAAATCCCAGTTGATTTTAAGGACTGGGTCAAGTTCTTTGAAGAAGTCGAGCTAGCTATGATGCGGTAGACGATATCAACGTCGTCGCTTAAGGGAGGATTGGAATCAGAGCAAAAGAACTTGAAGGGAAGCAATGAGAATGATGAAACGTACCTTGAAGGGGATTGGTGAGACAGAGAGAGACGAATTATCATTGCTTATTTTGCGATATCTGGTTAATAGAAAATTATGGAGCTTCTTTTCTTTTTTTTTTGGTTCTTTTTGTTGCTGTGATTTTGCTTTTGGATTTTGCAGAGTGAGGGAAAAGGATTGGAAGCGAGGGCGCCCCCGCATTTCGCGATTGGCAAGGCTGAAGTAGTCAAGCACAATTACCGTTAAGCGACAACGTTTCAAATATCATTCAAACGGCTGCGTTTTGATCTTTTAGGTTGCACTATGCACACCCAACGACCTAATAATAAAAATTGACTTATTTCATTGATAATGTTAACATTATAGTCTACGTTCTCTGGGATTTCGTTAAATTAAAAAATTATTAGATTACAATAGGAATATAGGATTATGATACAGTTAGTTTAATTCTCATATAGAATATTTAGAATCTTTTTTATATATTTTATTATTATTTTTTCTTTATGTTATAATTTGATTTTTTTTTTTTGTCAATGCATCAAACTCTTTATAATTAGTATAGATGCCTAGCTCAGTCGATTTTATTATCAAGGAATTCTTTTTCCATTATTTGAAGAAAAATAGAAAAGGTGTTGCCTTATTCTAACCGATTTTAACCATTAAAACTCCAAGTGCATATTTATCGAAGGAGACATTGTTTGGATATTCATTGGATTATATCTGCAATTAAAATCAAAACAAATCTTCCCTCTATTTTACATACATGATACATTTTTATACAAAGAGGAAAATGTAATGGGAAGTATATATAAATTTATAGTAATTTTCTTTTATCAAGTATAATTTGAGACAAAGGAGATTAAATTCAACTCTTTTGTATCTATCATCAGATAATGTCAAATATTTGATGATAGTTACAATTTATTCTGCTTACTCAAGTTACATAAAAGGTATAAAGAGATATAAATATAATTATCTTCTTTCCCCTTTTATCTAATTC
Source organism: Theobroma grandiflorum (assembly GCA_036013995.1). Classification (NCBI taxonomy): domain Eukaryota; kingdom Viridiplantae; phylum Streptophyta; class Magnoliopsida; order Malvales; family Malvaceae; genus Theobroma; species Theobroma grandiflorum. The sequence goes on from CP142130.1 coordinate 5,969,425, forward strand.
ATTCCCATGTCAAATTGGCGTTTCTTTATTCTTACTTCTGCTTCATGAATCGACTGTTGATTATCAAAATGACTTCCAACAACTTGATAACATTGGTGCCGTCCTCGGCTATCGACGATGTAGCTATTGGATCATTCCTTCTATAAATATTGATGACAATCGATAACTGTGTTAGTTCCATCCTTAACAAAGTTAAATGTAGGGATGTCAACGGATACCCTATTATAGGGTACCCACGGGTATCCGACCTGTTTATATAAAGTTAGGATACTCATAAACGGGTTCGAGTAGGTTTAGGGTAGTGATTTCACTATCTGAATTTTAATAGGGTAGGGTTAGGGTACCACCCCTTGGGTACCCGTTACCCGAACCCGATTACTATTTATAAATATTTTATTATTATTTTAATAATTAAATTAAAAATTTATAATTTTTACTAACTTTACAAGTAAATTTTTTTGTTAAAAACTAACAAATATATGAAAAGTATGATTACTTTAATTATTAATGTAATGATATTAATATATTTAAATTAAAAAATTATTATATTGTTATTTATGTTTAAGTATGATTACTCTAATTATTAATATGATGACATCAATACTTTTATGAATGCGTGTGTGTATATATTTTGTATTTTAAATATAAATATATTTACTTTTTATTTTGTTTTAACATTGTAAAAATTATAACTCATAAAATTATTAATTACAGTATATATATGTTTATTTATATAAACATATAACATATAAATCTAAAGGTAAGTTATGAGATTAGAAAAGTTAATTAGATAATTGAGTTTCCATGAAGAAAATTTTAATAATTTTTTTATTTAATCGAGTATTTAAACGGGTTAGGGTAATTATAGGGTAGTGGGAATGTATTAGGGTTAAGGTTAGGGTTATGGTAGTAATTTTAAAATTAAACGGGTAGTTAATAAAGTTAGGGTAATTGATTTTTTATAGGGTTAGAGTTTGGGTACTTCGAAATTATAAGGTACTCGACCCGTTGACATCCCTAGTTAAATATGTCCCAATATGCATTTTTAGACATAGAACAAAATGCACCCTGGAACTTTCCCAGTGAAGTTTTGTAATTAGTTTGGCAAACCCCTAACGTCGCTCGCCATTGAATTTGATCGACAGCTTGTGAAGTAGCGATCAAGGCGAGGCCATGCAAGTTAGATGTAATTGCACGGGCGCGGCTTTTGATAGTTGAAGTGCAAATCTTGCTCGAGAGATTAAGTTTTTTATTTTTTTATTTATTTGTTATATAAAATTATTATTTATTATGAATTATGAATTTTTTTTGTCATTGATTATACTCAACATATTATAAGTAATGATTATATTATTAATATGAGTTCTTGAATTGATTTAAAAATGAGATTATTGAAAAGTAAAACAATTGATACAAGTGTTTAAGAACAAATAAAAAAATGAAAAACATTGAAAAAAAGTATTAACAAGAAATCTTGTTAAAGTAAAAGTTAGGATAAAGGAATTATGAATTTTTTAATAATTTTTTAAATTTTAATAAAAAAAGTATCATTTGAATATTTCGTTTTAAATCTTTAAATTTATTAAGCCATCCCTGATCATACTTTTCAAAAAAAAAACATCAAACATCATGTCCCTAAAAAGTAAATATAACACCATATCAAATTGGTATTTATTTAGTTTTAATTCAGTTAAATGAGTCGATCAACGATTATCAAAATAATTTCCGATAACTTGAACACCTTGGTATCGTCCTCGTCTATCGGGGATGTGGCTATCGGGCCGCCACTTCTATAACTATTATGACAATCGATAACTATGTTAGTTCCATCCCGAACAAAGTTCAAGGCATCCCAATAAGCTTTATTTGACGTCGAACCGAATGCGCTTTGGAACTTCCCCAGCGAAGTGTTGTAATCAGTTTGGCAATCCCCTAGCCGCTGCTTGCCAAGAGGGTCTTGCACTTGTTTGAGAATGGTGGGGATTCGATCGAGTGTGTCTTGAATTTGAAGGACAGTCAGCGAAGCAGCGATCAAGGCGAGGCCATGCAAGTCGGCTGTAGGTGAGCGAGGGTCGTTGTTGATAGTTGAAGTGCAAAAGTCGTAGTCTTGAGACTCCTTGCAGATACTGTCGATCAAGGCTTTATCAGCATGGCAACAATTGAAGAAAAGAAAGCTGGCCAGGAAAAAGATGGCTATGGAAAACAAGCACTTGAAGGAAGCCATTTTTTTTTTCTTAATTTTTCTGTATGCCTAAGAAACATAAATATATATTATATATAGTGGTTGTAAAGTACATTTGTGGAAATTCTCAATTTAAGATACGTTAGCGGAGATTATGGAGACAGGGGATCCATTCATTGTTTTTCTTTTGTCTGATTTATTTCAACCAGATTTCTTACCATGCATGCAGGATATTCTCCTAGATAGGAAATTTGACCAAAGGTAGTCAACCCAAATCCCTTAGACTTTTAAAATCCTTTTGAAATGAATTTAACGTAAAATTAATCACGTCTATATCGTTAAAGATAGTTCTCAACATTCTTAGGAGACTTCTAAATGTTCTTCTTCAATAGTTGTCATTCTTAGGAGATTTTATGTTCTAATATTCAATAGTTACATTTAATCAAATATTTTTAACGTAAATAAAGGCTTTCTCAGCATGGCAACTGTAGACACCTTTATATATAAAAAATATATAAAAAAATAATAAATAATAATAATAATAACTAAATAAAAAAATAAATAAATAAAATAAAAAGAAGGAAAAAGATAGGTCCAGAAGAAGACTGAGCTTGCTCAGTCTTCTTCCCCGGCATCATTGCAAGAGGGCATTTAATGCCCCTGCAAAGTCACCGGATTTTGGGGGATTAGCCAAATCCGGTGACCTGCCCCCAACAGTTAGGGCCTAGTTGAAATCATGCTCAAAAGAGTTTATTAAGTTTAAAATAAAAATACAAATGTTTGATTTAACGTAATAAAAAATTAAAAGTTTATATGAATTTTTTTAAATAGTTTAAAAGTTTTTTTAGATATTATATATATATATATTCTATTTTTTAATGATTGTTTTCAATTTTTTAAAACCTCGCATATATATGTTGCACCATCACCCCATCCCTTTTCATTTTCTCCCAATACACCTGCAATAACTGCTTAAAAACTTTTCTCTTCTAGTCAATGATTAAAAACTTAAACAAGCTGGAGCCCCAATTTAACTCATTATAGCTCCTAAAACAATTGCATTGTGATCCAATAAAAAGCTTGGCTGGCAGATTTGAATCATATTATCATAACACCCAAAAAACTCTACTTTAATGAGTAACCTATGGAGTCTGCTAAATGTTGCATCCTCTCTATTATTATATCATGTGAACCTACTGCCCAACATTGGAAAATTAGCTAACCTAGATTCATTCATAAACTTCTCAACTTAAGTTGTAGAGCTCCACACCTCACCCTTCCCAATCCACTCTTTTTCATTCCTTAATGTATTAAGATCCCACCTAAGCACCGCCAAACACCCCTTCTTTTGATCACTCCTACCAATTCCTCTCAAAGTAGCTTCCTCTTACCTTCATCGTTGGGAATGTTAACATTCCCAAGGCACACCTCTTATTGATTTTCCTAACCTAATGTCTATTGGCAATTACCTCTTCCATATAAAAAAAATTCCTATCAAATACTTATGATCCCTCTTAACTTTCCCTCAACTTCAACAAAATGGCCTTGAATTTTATCCTTACCCTAAACATATTTATAGACCCTAACAATTCCTATGACTACTTTCAATTTGGTCTCTTACAAGAAGACAATGTAATTAACCTTCTAACCGACCTCTTTTTTATCCCCTTCCCATTCCCTTTTTGATCCATGAAAGCAATATTACTATGAAAAAAAAAATGACTTTTTTTTATAGGCCTAATGCATAAGGTGTTTCTGAGAATGAACCTCTCCATAATTTTAAGTGTTTTTAGACACAAGAAGTCACTTTTGGATGAAAATGCCCTTAATGAAACCGACCCATCCTTTTGGGTCCACGCCTCAACCCGAAACGTTTCAACGGGTAAAGTCTGTTTATATGTGGTCCACAACTCCTCAGTTCTCAGAGACAGACTGTACATCTCCTCAAAAACAGTTTTGTCGATACTTAGTCGGTAGTTAAAGTTTGAAGCATTTTCGCAGTGGGATCATTTTAGAGTGGTTGTTATCAGCATAAAGGTGCTTCACATACTCAGCAGTGAGAGGAAGTTGATAGTACGAGGAGAAATGTATAATATTTATTTTATTTTAGTTAAGAAAAGTATTTTTTAAAAAAATTTTGAATCGTGTGGGGAAATGGTTATTCTTTATGTTAAGGGTTTTGGTTTTTGAGCATAAACCTATACATATTGGTTGTTCATATTGATATTGTTGTCATTTGAAATGGTTGAATAGCGAGGTAAAGGTGGTATTGTTGGTGTTGATGGAGTCGAAAAGTGACCGGCGTCACGTGACTGGTTCATATGTGATTGCTTACCCGCTGTGCGTGACTGGATTTTGGCATGGGGTCATTAAGTGTTTGTGTGATTGCATTAGGGTTTAACTTTGCATGACATATTGATAGGTCATTGCGTGACAGCACAAGTGGATGGGATTAGGGTTTGCGTGATTGCATTAGGGTTTAACTTTACGTGACATATTGATAGGTCATTGCGTGACAGTACGAGTGGATGGCATGGGGTCAGGGTTTGCGTGATTGCATTAGGGTTTAACGTTGCATGACATATTGATAGGTCATTACGTGACAGTACGAGTGGATGGTATGGGGTCAGGGTTTGCGTGATTGCATTAGGGTTTAACGTTGCGTGATATATTGATAGGTCATTGCGTGACAGCACGAGTGGATGGCATGGGGTCAGGGTTTGCGTGATTGCATTAGGGTTTAAGTTTGTGTGACATACTGATAGGTCATTGCATGACAGCACGAGTAGATGGCATGGGGTCAGGGTGTGCGTGATTGTAATAGGGTTTACATTGTGAAAATGGTTGATGAGTTTATATCAGTGCGTCACTTGTTTATAGATGGTTGCGTGATTTAATGTTGGAAATTGCGTGACTTGTTTTATATTAAATTGCACAAGTGTTATAACTGCATAAAATTTATCCGTATGGCATTGCATGAAAGAAATTAGGTTCGTTATGTATTATTATGGATCAACTGTAATGCTTTAATTTGTATATGTTGATTTGCTTAACAATCCATGCACGGCACTTGCATTAATTATGCAGGTCCAAGGCTGTCTAAAAACAGTTAAAAGTATTGAGAGGGTTATTTTATGAGTGAACTTATGAGGAAGGCTATTTCTGAGAAATTTCTCTTGTTTTTTTGTTAATTTACAATGATGGTATTAACATGACTAAATGGAAGGTGATCTGTTGCATGTTGCAGATGGCCAGCACAGGAACAGAGCATGATAATGTCGAATCTATGCTTTGTGTACCGAGGTAGCAGCGAGGGTTCACCGCGGGCATTAACATCCACTGCAAGTGGTCGTAGGTACATATGATACGGGAGATGATGTCCAAAGTCAACGAGTTGGAAAGGTTGAAGGGAACATGCTTTGGGCACATGATGGATGTCAAAGCTGATAAGAGTTTATTCTGCGCCAGTCTCATGCACAACCTAATGCTATGCAGAATAAATGAACCGGACGCCATCGAGGGCGAGCTATGGTTCACCATAGGTAGAACAAAAGTTCGATTCTCAAAAAGAGAGTTCTGCCTCGTGACAGGACTTAAGTTTGGTGCCCTACCGGACCTTATTGTCAATCGATACAAGGCTGTCTCTAGAGGAAGTCACTTGCGTTACTGGGGAGAGGGGAACAAGGTGAAGATTCAAAAAGTTTTAGATACATTCAAGGGAGGCCAGTTTCAACAGGAGGGAGATGCGACCAAGATGGCTCTCGTCTTGATGGCCCAAAATGTTTTATTCAGTCAAGAGTACAGACGATCAGTAGTTCCATGGTTGCTGTCGCTTATGGAGAACATCGAGGAGTGGAACGCGTTCCCATGGGGCACTTATGTTTGGAGTCTGACTGTAGATTACATGACGAGGGGCTTCGAACCTCCTACTACGGGAGTAACGGAGAAAAGACGCTACCACATTTACGGATTTATTTAGGCGTTTCAGGTAGTGTGCCATACACTGTTTATCATTATTCTTGTCACATAAGATTTTATGAGATTAAATCTTTTCGCATAAGAATTTAGGAGGTGAGTAAAAAATGTTTGACGTTTGATGTGCAATTTTGGGCGTTGGAAGCAATTCCTGTAATCCGAAGCCTATTTGGAAGGCAGCGCCAGTCGGGACAAGTTTGGCCAAGAATACTAAAATGGCAATGTGACGATAGGCTTGTAGGCTTCCACGCCAGCATTGCAAATCTGGAGGAAGAAGGGAAGGTGAGTAAAGAAATCATATTTTTGTATTTAATAAAATTTAATTTTTATTGACATAGGCTAGCGAGGGTTATACCTAATGGCAATGCATGTTTTGGTGCAGTTGTACGCGCTAAGGACGTTGGAGCCAACTGCAGAAGAGATGTTAACCTCGTATTGGGTCGACATTAAGGTCAACATCTCCGAGGGACAGCAATACGTTCCATTATGGAAGTTGGAAGGTCGGTCAAAATTTGATCCCCATCAAAGGAGGAGGAAAATGAACCGCAAAGATAAAAGTAAGGCAGCACGAGGCGTTAAATGGAGACGCCGCGTGGACGAGGAAGTCCCTTCCCATTTTGGTGCTACTAAGGCCCTTGATTCTCCTTCTCCGTGTCTTCATGCTGCCCATCATGCTGCACCTCCTCCTACTTCTGCTGCTTTCTCATCTGTTGAGGCACGCAACCCACCGCTGCATCCGCAAAAGACTATGAGCATTAAGCAAGAGCTGTAACGGATGTGGACACAGTGGAAGAAAGACCTATAGTCCTTGTAGACCGATATGCAGTTGGAGATCAGCAGGCAATGCAGTTGGAGATCCAGTCACTCCATCAGCATATCGAGCAATCATTGCAAGGGGTGGAAGGTCGGATTGTGGGTTGGCTGATCGACCATTTTAAGGTATGCGTGTTTATGTTTTTCATTGCATGGGTTATAACATGTATGATGTATACAGTGTTCTAATAGGTTTGATTTTTTCAATCATTTAGGCTCGATTTATGGGTGAAGATGATGGTGCGTGCAAGAAAGATGGCAGTGGGATTGAGGTTGATGTCGAGGATGCGGGTGGCATAAATCAGTCAATTGCATCGGCTCGAATGTCACCTCCCACTAGCCCAATTGAACATCAACCTACGGCTATCCCATCCCCAACAGAGGCAACCCAGCTTCCTCATGACATACCTTCTCGTGCGATTAGTGGAGCCACAACTTCCCCGCGTCCTGCTCCTACTCCTATCCCAACTCAACCAGAGGTCGCACAATTAGTGGTATGGCAAGGTGAGATCACACATTCTACTGAGGCTCCACCTCGACTTGAGCCCGAAGATGCACGTGTGACCTTAGCCAGCAAATACCTTCGAAACCCGTACGTTAACCCATTGTTGGTCTAGCGCAAAGCGAAGGACGAATTGAAGGCCAGATATAAGGCCTTCATGAAAAACGATCAAGCCAGGTAAACGATCAAGCCTTCTGTGTTTACGGTTCTAGTGTATTTATTTCATAGTCTTTTGACATTGGTGTTATTATAAAATAAATATGCAGGGTTAACATTATGGGCATCGAAGGATAGGAGGGCCCTGATTTTTTCAGATGATTGGAGACGTCGACAGAGTTGATGGACAGCCAACAAATTGATGCATGCATCAATGTGTTGTGTAAGCGGGCGCGCAAGCACCATCAACAACAGTACAAGAGGAGAATATGCATCGTTGACACGACATTCTATGTACATATATTATATTTTAGTGAGTTGTAATTATTCAAATGTAAGGTTTGTGTATTAGTTAGTTTTATTTAACTATTGTGCGTAACGTAATTGCTAATTTATTTTGCTCGATCTGAGTAAAGAAATAGAGCCTTTCTCCAGCGAGAAGACATTCAACCCGAGTGAGGCGATAATGCCAGACCATCTGCTAGACTATGCAAGGGGTTTGAGTCTTCCGTGGGGTTTGGCCTGGGATAAGGTTGACTCAATTCTCGCACCGTGCAATTTTGACGGACACTGGGTGGTAGTACACATCAACTTGCAAAGTTGGTCTATGATGTTAATGGACTCATCGTATAGTCGGGACGACGCACAGAAGTTTGGCTTGCGTGATAAGCAGATGAGTCCACTAACATCATTGTTTCCCATTATATGCCACCAGTAGAGGTATTTTATCAGATCGCGTCATCAAAGGCGACCTTTGACCCAGATGAGGTATAATTTAAAACCAAAGACCCCAGTACGGAAAGATTTAGTGAGCTGCGGGGATTGAGTTATCACCTCGTTGGAGTGGTTCATCCAGTCGGGTCCTCTAGCGCTAAAGGAAAACGCGATAGAGGGCATTTGAAATAAGTTTGCCCTTGAGATTTTTGCAAACAGCTTGAGTTGTTAAATTTTTTTATTTGTTTATTCTTTTTCAATCTGCAAATAACATTGTTCCGTATCATATCCATATTATTCTTTGTTCTATCATTTACATATTATTCTTTGTACTCTTTGTTGTTTTAATTAACAACAAGAACAGTTATGCATTCGTTGCTGTTGTACGCATATGGCTGCAATAAGAACAACATTGTTTCTTCTTTCCTTGTTTGTTTCTTATTCGCATCGTAAAGTCTTTTAGTCTATTACAATATTTACAGGCCATCGTGATTGCCTCCGTATGTGCCAACCCCCCTTTAGTTTACAACATATATGACATGTTGAATTGCATTGCGTGACATAAGGTTGTAACTAGTTGATATTAAATTCCGTTACTCAACGTACTAACAATCGAGTCTCAAGTTTATATTGATTCGCGTTAGTATTTGAGAAACAGTAGTTATTATGGAATCGGGTGAGTAATCGACTTGGATGTCGTGACTACTAAATATGGATGGCGTGAACCTTTAAGATTTAACATCGCGTCAGTAGTTGATATTGACTAGCGTGAGTTCTAAATATTGAATTCGTGAATTGATATTATTGAAGCGCGTCACTAGTTTCTGTCAAATCACGTGAGTAGTTAACACTCTTAGTCCCGTTACTAGTTATGGAATGACGTTAGCATTTATAGTAAAATAGCGTGACTAGAAAATAGAGTAGCGTTAGTGGTTATTATGGAGTTGCATGACTAGCTCACTTCGAATCGCGTGAGTGATATGGAGTCACGTAACTTGTTATGGGAATCGCGTGATTGGAAAACTGGAGTGGCGTTAATGGTTGTTATAGAGTTGCGTGACTAGTTGATCCATAATCGCATGAGTGATATGGAATCGCGTCACTTGTTATGGGAATCGAGTGATTGGAAGACTGGAGTTGCGTTAATGGTTATTATGGAGTTGCGTAACTTGTTGATCTATAATCGTGTGAGTGATATGAAGTCGCATCACTTGTTATGGGAACCGTGCGACGAGAAAATGGAGTAGCGTTAGTGGTTATTATGGAGTTGCGTGAGTAGTTCACTTCGAATCGCGTGACTAATATGGTGTCACGTCACTTGTTATGGGAACCGCATCAGTGAATTTTTTCCTTATACCGTGAGAGATGTAATGTATAATCTCGCATGTGTGATTAGTATGGAATCGTCAATTGCTATTATTAATTGATATCGAGACCTTTGAGTTGTTGTTTCAAATTCACACCGGCTATAATAGATTCCACCCTCCAAGTTCCTTATAAAACCCCTTCTAACGCAAAAGTCTTAGCCTAAAATATCCTAACTTTGGAGATATCTAAGATGAGTCACAAAAGCAAATGCACAAAGGTGACTTCCAGCAGTGGTGAAGGTAGCTTCGCTGATGCGAAAACATCGTCAGGATCGACTGTCAGTTCTTTTATACAAAATTTCACTCATATGTCACATGCTACGAAATTAACGTCAAATTCGCCAAAAGAAAGGTAATGCCCGAGTGTATAATTGACTTTGATTATTTAAAGTCAATTGATTTTTCATGCATTGTGAACTTTGAAAATTTAGGGTGGACACAATACTTACAACTGAAGAGGCCATACTACGAGAATTTGATCCAGATTTTTTACTTCAATACAAGACAAAAATATGCTGAGTCGGAAACATCTAGGGCTGTGCATCATGACGATTCGTTTGTCACTCACGTCATGGGACAACTTATCATTGTCACACGTATTTCACCTGACTTTGATGCAATCGGATCTGTGCCATGTCAGTGGCGATGGGAACCTTGTGTTTGCATTTATCCGCCCTCTTTCAAGAGAGAGTGAAAGTGCTAATTGGACAAGGATGTCTTTTTTTGATCAAGTGTTACACATCATCATCGCTCACACTATCCGTCCTCGCCAAGCGATGTATATGAATGTCAGGACAAAGGGGCTCTGGTTCATAAATAACATCAAATTGTCCCGTCGTATCGACCTTGCTAAATTCATAATGGATGACATGTTCCTGACCATTGACGGTTGCAATAGAAGCTTGCATTACGGCATGTTGATTAGTGAGATAATAGACTACTTCAATGTTGACAGCCGTTGTGATCCGCCAATAAACCATGCTTTGTTCGATCACATCAATGAGCCTAGTATTAAACAGTTAGGTTTTGAGTTCAAGAACAACACTTAGGTTAAGAAGGGGCCAGTAGATGTTGATCCAGCTTTCACTTGTCTCATTTCATTTATGGAAACAATGGACGCAAAGTTGAATGCCCGACTAGAATTGTTGGAAGGGCAGAGTAGTAAGCTGTTGCAGCGCCAACAACAGTTGGAGGATCTATTTCGCTCTCAATTCGCACCACCATCATGATATCTGACTGCATGCTCTATTAGACATTGAATAGAATTTTAAATTCAATCACGAACTATGCATAAGATTTTGGATGAAGTTAAAGATATTTGTATGGAATTACTGTAAAATATGAATTGATGAAATGGAAACATTGACCTATTGCCGCTTGCCATGCTTTTAGTTGTGTTTGTTTCAAACAAACGATTGTCTTTTCGTTATCTAATGCCCTTTATTGTGTGCCATGTTCTATGCAGACATTTCAACAAATTACGATGGACAATCCTAAACCATAAACCAACTAGAAGCACCATGATATCAAAATATCTACTTCATTACTCTAAACGATCGAACATGAAAGTGAAAGCACATGTTGAGGTATTCTCAGGAATTCAAAAATTGCCCATAATACCCTTATGTATATTGAATCTATTTGCTTTAACCAACACGACTATGAATGTATTATCTTCACATTTCTTGAAATTTAGAGTTTTTGTTTATTTATATATTCATATATGCATTCGAAGGATAACACAATTTACATTTCAAATAAGAAAATAATGCATTGTGTGGCAAAAAAAAGTATGTTATTTGACTAGTTCTATGAGTAGTCAATGCTATTATTATAATATGTTTCATACTTTAAATATAAAGCAAGAGGCCGAAATCAATAAGGCAAATATAATTATAATTATTATTGTTATATTTCAAATAAGAATTTTATTATTCACAAAGAGACAGAAATTATCATCAATTATGACGGAGTACAAGGCATTTGATGATCCGACAGTATCATCTTATCGCTGGCTCTAGGCAATAGTCAGAGTATCACCTCCAGACTCTGGCAAACTCAAATTCAAATTTCATTATTCAATGGAAATGTCAATAGTCATTTCGAAATAGTTTGAATGAATCCCTAACAACTGAGGTGTGAAGTTCCACAATCTTCAGGTACGACACCTGTAATGTTCTCACTGTTTGTTATCCATAATGGATAGATGTTTTGTGTGTGCTCAGGTTGTCTGCATATTGAACATGCCTTCTGTCGTCGTCATCGTCCATTCGGAGGATGAGAAGATGATGTTTCCCCGAGTGTGGATGGACCTGTAAACAACGTCTGGCAATTTTGACTATTATGACCATATCTCTTACATTGTGAACATCTACGTCGGCGAATGCTTTCCCCAGCCGATGGAATCTTTTTCCTCCCAGGTCTCCCCGCTTGACCTCGCCATGTTGGTGGCAGAACGATGATTTCTTTAACCTCATGGGGGACGTCCCATTCACTAGGATGGCCAACTGGGCGAATGGGAACTGCATATCCCTCAACCCAAGAGCTAGTCATGTAATAGTGCGAGCAGAATTCAATGGGTGAACGATTACACTTACTGCGAAAGCAATGAAATTTCAGTTGGGGAACAATGTAAACATGTAAAAATTCAATACATAATGCCCTAAATAAGAAAACATGATTATTCACACCTTATTGCCACCATTGCATGCATGCAGAGGAGTAGATCACTTTGGAACTCATTGCATGAACAAGTCTTCCTGCATAGGTTGATGACTGCATCCGTATTCCCGCCTATAATTTGAAATTCCACCAGATCGATTGATTGGATGAAAAAATGACATGCTGCATTCAACCGTTTGTTCAACAGATCGGTAGCCCAAGGACTGAATGGCGTGGTCATATTCAATGCCTCGTTGTGCTGGTCATGGAACCAACATTGGAACATGCCTCTGATCCATTCGATCAAGACGGTTATTAGCATTTTCCTTGCATGTCTGAGGCAGCAGTTGATACACTCCGCAATATTAGATGTCATCAGCTTGTATCGCCTTGTCGATGACCGTGCACGTGCCCATCTATCAGGGCCTATTCTCATCAGGCGATCATAAGCAGGTTTGCAAATCTATTCCAGCTCAGTCATGTGTTTGGTAAAATCGGACAGAATATAGCAGTTTGCAGCCAATGTGAAAATGGCCGCAACATCTGTGCGTTTGAACAGGTTTTTAATGTTTTTCCCTAAGTGGTAACTGCATAGACCGTAATGCGCGTCGTTGTACACATTCTCAACTGCTTTCTTAATCGCAAGTTGCTGGTCAGAAATTAACATATGGTTTTCAGGACAACCAATTGCACGACTCAATTAGTTAAGAAACCACGACTAAGACTCTTCGTCGTCGACGTCGCCAATGCCGAATGTAACTGGATAAATCTGCTCATTCGCATCTTTGCAAACTGTAACAAACAAAATACCCTCGAATCTATCTTTTAGATGTGTGGTATCGATAGCAAGTACATGCCGCATTACAGAACAAAACCCCCGAATACATGACCCGTACGTCCAGAAGCAATATTTGAATCGGCGTTCCCTATCTTTAGCGACACTCGTGAGCGTACGAGATTTTCACGTTCCAACATATGAAAATATGAAGGGATGAGTTGGAATGACTCTTCCGAGGGACCGAACATAAGATTTTTAGCATACTGCTTCGCTTGCCATGCCTTTCCATAAAGGTATTGCAATCCCCACGTGTGATTCATCTCTTCCATTATTTCCTTAGATCTCAATGGGGTAACATAATTTCATTGCAGCCTAGTCGAGATATGCTCACCAATAACCCTCTTGCTCGCAGTTCGGTATCCATATTACAAACCATCAACAGTACACATGTGTACCTTATGCAACGTCCGAATTTGCCAATAATCTTTCTCATGTAACTTTGTTGCATGCAAAGCTAACTTGCATGCCTTCTCCTTACAACCCACCTCCAAACGAGCGTGGCATGACTTTTTAACTCTTACCTCAAAATGCTCTTTTATTGCCAACATGCTCAAAGCACGTTTCAAATCGGCCTTCAATGGAAACACTTGTCCGTGATATAAGTGGTCGACGTGTGATCCAGATTCTTCTGTCGTAACTGTTTGAAAGGATATTATATCTACCACGGGAATGACCCATTGACGAGATACCCCTGTATTTACCCTCTCTTCATCACTGTCCACTGGCGAACGAATGTCGTTTCCAAGTGTGATGCTGTCGTCGTAAATAGGCTCGGCACCATCAACATCTTCTAATTCTATTGTTGTGGCATGGTTTCAAACTGAACCCCTTCTAATGCAATAGTGGTGGCATGGTCTTCGAACTGAACCCCTTCTAACGCAACAATGGTGGCATGGTCTTTGAACTGAACCCCTTCTAACGCAATAGTCGTGGCATGGTCTTCGAACTGCACATCTTCTAATGCAACAATTGTGGCATGTCCTGTGCTGCAATCTGCATGATTGAAAGTCGAAAGGTCAATGTGCTCACCCCCGTCATCATCTAAACATGCATAATCTCGGGCTATGTAATCATCTTCACAGTCATCGTGCAAGTCATCATGCGTATCAGCCGTGTCATCCTCTTCAACATCATCTTCAATCTCATCAGATGCATCAACATCGCTCACAATCATCACAGTGTCCTTTGCGAACAGTGATTGACCAACTGAATTTTCATTTGACAGATTTGCTTGTTACAATGTACCATGAAATTCGTTCAATGCACATTCTGATTGGAATTGTGCAGACATCATTTGCAGACACCCCATGTGTGTCCCGGCCTGCTCAAACTCTTGACGATACGTCAAACGTGATTACCATGGTTGTATGTTAGGAAATGCATGCTGTGGTATGTCAGAATAATTACCAATCTACTGTAGGCGATAACTATGTTGGATACCATGTTCATGTCAAATATCGTTTCCCTTTCCTGCCTTAACTGTCACAAACACAGCAACTGCCCTCTCATCTCGCAGAATACTTGCTACATCTTCATCATCCCTGATAACTATGCGGGAAACCCCTGCAGCATGTCTCAACGATGCATGTAGATCAATTTCATTCTTTTGTGCGTCGACCCCAACAACTTCTTCAACCAGCTTCACTAGGCCTGATAATGACAAATCACTCTCAACAACCCTAACTCGTGTATCACCACCCTTGTAAATGTCATTGACCTATTGACCAACGAATGTAATCATAACCTTCACATTTGGCACGCTGCTGAAATTTGTCAGAAAATAAGTGTCACAATCAGTCAATTTTTTTTAAACATAATTTCCCAAGAATGCAAAAAAAAAAAAAAAAACAACTTACGCAATGCCTAAGTCACATTTGGCCAGCAAATGAAATTTAACAGAACAAGTGTTGCAATGTATAATACACATTCATGCCACGCCTAAAAAGTAGTTAACATAAGCCTTGTTACAAGATGTGCATTGCATAAGTCACGCAGCCCAAAACCCTAATTACGTAATAATAGGTAGACTTGGTGTGTAATATCCACTCGCTGCGTAATAAGTCACGCATTACAACATGTCATGCTATATATAAAAACCAGTCACGCTATATATAAAAACCAGTAACGCTATATATAAAAAAACCAGTCATGCTATATATAAAAACCAGTCATGCAATGCCTAAATACTCGTGACCAAAAGCATCAAAATGAGATAAATTGCACAAGTTAGTCAAGAAACGGCAATGTCAAGCAATGGTATTGGGTAGTCACGTACAGGCTCAATGTCACGTAACTCTAAAAAACTAGTCACGCAAACCCTGAAAAGTAGTAAACAAAAAGCTCAAAACAATAAGTGAATTACTTTAAGTCTTGCAGCACCAGTCTCGCAATACCTAATACTAAGTCACTCAATGCGTGATATCCACTCACTCATGCCAACATAAACAGTCACGTAATGAACTAATGTCACGCAATACTTAACAACAGATCACGCACTATATCAAAACCAGTAACGTAATAATTCAAAACCAGCACCCTCAACACAATAGAAAAATTCTTAAATGTTTTATTAATTATAACATAATACGACAATGAAGATATTACAAAACAAAACAAAAAAATGAACCGTAGTTCATTTCTTCCTAAGTTCATCTATTGTTTCCTCGATCTCAACGAGCGCCTTCTGGTTGAACAGGATGGAACACTCCAGGTCATGAGCCCTCCTTATCAACCTGTAGAAGAGGACTCGCACCTCCTACTCGAATGTCTCTGGTTGGTCCTTCAAGGCCCTCACATCGTCCTTGGAGGCTACCCCCCATGACTAATCTCTTCTGTACCTTCTCTAGACGTCATTTTCAATTATCTCAGAATGTTAAGATAATTGAATTTGACTCAAATGGTTACTAGTTCCCTTTATTTATAGGCATCAATGCTGACTCTTCGTTTGCTACACACAAATCTCCGTATAAGTGCAATTATGAGGGGCTAAATTGGGCGTGCTGTACCTATTCGGCATGGCGTTTCATCTCCTCATCTTATCTACCTCTTCATTAATTAATGATGTTCGGCTTGGCTTTTGGTTTTAAGAGGTAGATAAAGATGAGAAGATGAAACGCCAAGCCGAACAGGTACCATTCCCATTAATTGCACTTATATGGGGATATGGGTGTACCAAACGAAGAGTCATCATTCATACCTATAAATACAAGGAACCAGTAAGTATTTTAATCAATTATCTTAAACAATCTAGGATAATTTAGAAAGTCTAAAGGCATCCGCGGATCTAACTAAGGATATTGGCAAATGGGCAACCTCCCATAGGAGGAGGTGCCTCCCTTTCCCCCCCCCCCCCCCCCCCCCCCGGGATCAACTGGAGATATTCTAGGAAGAAATGCGTGCTATCGTCGACTAGCTGATGGCCTGGCCAGGACTTCTGCGCTAGAGGCTGACATCTTGGCCAACAAGAAGATTCTCACCCAGATATATGACAGGAAGAAATGAACAACGGTTCATTATATAATTATTTTTTTCCATCGTCTCGCTTCTCTTTCCTCTTCTTGTACTTCCTCTTCCTGTATTGCCTCTTCCTCCTCCTGTATACCTTTTTCCTCTTCCTGTACTCCCTCTTCCCCTTCCTAACTATATTAAGTTAGTGTATTCCAGCATATAAGAAAATATATACTGGAATACACTAACTTAATACAATTAGGGTGAGGAAGATGGAGTACAGGAAGAGGAAGGAGGGAGTATAGGATGAAGGCGGAGGGAGTACATGAGGATGAAAGAGGAAGTACAATAAGAGGAAGGAGAAGGAGACGATGGAAAATAATAAAGTTTTTTGCATCATTTCCTTTCTCTTGTATTTTCGAGAATCTTAATATTAACTTAATAAAATTTTATGAAATTTTCTTTGAGCATATATTTTCTTATAGTTATGTCTTATCTTCGTTTAAGTTATAGTCTTATGCAGAATAACTTCGTGAGTGGATGTTAGGCATTGCGTGAACTATTATTAGCTATTGTGAGACTGGGTTATACGCGCTACGTGAATTGTGCAATGCAAATCTTTATGCAAGACATTGCGTGAGTAGATTGTATGTATATGGTGACCTGTTGTTATGTATTGCGTGACGTTGGGACAGTACATGGATCGGTCGATGGTTATGTTGGCATAACGTGGGTGCATATTAGGCATCGAGTGACTTATTATTAGGTACTGCGATAGTGCCATTGCGTGACTGTTTTCTACAATTTATCTCTAGTTTTGAGGTGTTTGGACACTAGTTTTTAGGGTTTGCGTGACTGGTGTATTCCATATAGCGTGACCTGTTGTTATGTATTGGGTGACTTCACTACGTGACTGGTTATGTTGACATATGGCATTAGGTGCCTGGATATTACGTGACTAAATATTTGTTGAGCATTGCGTGACTTGTCTGTAACCATTACGTGACTGAGTATTACGTGATATCCAATCATGCATTATTTAATCACGTAATGCGTACAAACAAGCCACGCAATGCTCAACAAATATTCTGTCACGTAATATTCAGGCACTTAATGCCAAATAAACAGGTTACGATTACTAATATCCAGTCATAGACCATAATATCCAGTGACGCAATACATAACAAATATTCACGCATCGACTATAAACTGATTGATTTCGCTACTCGGAGCTAGATTTAGGTGTCCAGACTGATATAATTTACCCATTAAATAAGTTAAGATTCATAATATTCAATCACACATCTTAATATCTAGTGACACGATGCCTAACAAATATTCACATATCGGCTATAAACTGATTGATTTTCGCTACTCCCAGCCAGATTTCAGTTTTGAAACTCATACAATTTATCCATCAACTATTGCGTTCTATGAATAACCATAAATAAAACCAAGAACCCATAACATATACATTAATTCCATCTCCGCACTTTGGGATCCTCAGAAAGTTCGCTGGCAATATAGACCTCGATAGCAACAGCTAGACGGCGAGATATATACCCCAATGGCCTTGGAGAGCTGGACGGAGGGATAGCTAAATCGAGATTTAATTTTAGAATTTTAATCTGAATGGCGAGAGAGGAGAAAGAGACCGAGACGCCACTCTTTCATTTAGATTAATTGGTTTAAATAGTATTCTTGTCAAGTCAACTTGAAAATTATCTATAAACAGTAAAAATTATAAAGTGGGTCATTTTTGAAATGCGATTACTCCGGAGTCTATTTTTCACAATTTCGTAAAAAAAAAAAAAACATATGATTTAACCTTAACATAGACCTTTTATCCTCATGTTTGACACCTTCAGCCCTTGATCATCGGTTCCTTTGGCACATGAAAATCTAGTCCAAGGCTCCCATGAGATCTTTGTTTCCTTCAAAATGACCAAGCTTTTATGCGTTATATAACCATCAGACCCCCATCCTTCTCGATCAACAAGGTAGCTCCTTTTCTCGAAATAATTTCTCAAGAATATCCTTCTTCAATTTTCTCCTTTTCCACAGAGTCGTTCCCCATTTTCAATTCTATTTTTTTTCATCATACCCCTGGTAACCTGACTACTTTTCCCGCTGACTTTACTCTCTTTGCCCCTTTGTCTTTTCGAACGTTCCCATTACAACATCGTCCTTCTCCCATGACTAGGAGGGTCTTATGGTCCCTCTCTTATAATTAGCTTCTTCCTTAGCTGGTCATCTCCTTTTCTCCTTTCTTATAAATTATACTACGATTTCGTTTAATTAATATTTTAATTTTTAAAGTAAAATATATTAATATCTTCAAGTTTTATTTATAATTTTATTTATATTTATTAATTTTTAAAATAAACAATCTATCAAAAAAAATATTTCATTAAACACATAAGTTCAATAATTAATATTTTTATTAATTTGATGAAATGGTAATATTTTTTTAATAATTTTATTTTTTATTAATTTTAAAAATTACCATCTTATATAAATTATAATTTTTTATTTTTAATTTTTTTCTATTCAAAAAAATTCTGTCCTTTACCTCTTCTCACTCTCATTCTGGGATGAGGACTACCCAGCCAGCAGGCTTAACAAGAAGACAGATGAATCCATAAATTAATGAAGACGTATTTTTGGGATTTAAAAGCTGCAGTAGAGATCTATAAATATACTAGAGATTTTGGTAATTGGAACCCGTGATTCAGAAACATGTACTGTATTTTTATTTCACCAGCATTGCTGCAAAAGATTACAATCGCCCATTTCTGCATACCCTTTCATTAGCAGAGACTCTTCTCGGAAAAACATTATGAACAGACGCATACAGCTGTGACCCCACCCGTCAAGTTGCCACTAGACTTGATCACTTCGACACCAAGAAAAGGACAAAAAAAAACAAAGAAAGAGACAAAACCTGGAAGCTTTTATTCCCTAATCCCTGTTTAAGACCACCTCCGCCTTTCAATAGGGAAAAGGAATTTGCTCCCTTTTCAGCTCTTCAATTTTCTACATCTATGGTTTAATTAGTTGATGTATTGATCCGATCCTTCTTCTAAAAGATAGCTGGCCATGTTTACGCAGCCGATGGGGCGGTCACGTATTGGACTGCACCAGCTTCTGAGAGCGCCGCCAGGAATGGCTGCAGATTCACGGGCTTTGACTCTCCTTCGGCAACGGTTGGTCTCTTGTAATCAAGTGACTCGTCGTTGTAAATGTCCCACCACTTCTGCACAAGCATCTTGATGTCTTCTCTTTGCATGTTCTCTTCTTTCCCTGTGTACCTCCACGGTTTCGACCCCTGTTTACTCCACCGCACCACACAGTCAGCAATCAAGACTAAGACCAAGAATTAGTTACGAAATAAAAAAAAAATTCTCTAATAAGAACTTTCTCGTTTAAACTACTTACCGCTGCACAGTAATGAACAACTTTAACTTTGTCGAGCTCCACATTCTCTGGATGACGCCATAACATGGCAAGAACAAGGTTGTATACCAAGGGAATTGGCTTGTAAATGTCCCTAAAGAACATGTTCAAAAAGTCCTGTCACAAACAAAATGTCCAAATCAGTTCACTTTAATCCTACAAACCGATCATTTAATTTCTTTACTTTTTCAATTATTAATTTCATCAATTGAAAACTTTTCCAGATACCTGCTCAGCAAATGGGGTCGGAGGGGTGATTTTAAGGGTCTCCAAGAGATTTTCATAGGTGGAAAGGCTGGGCTCAAACACAAACATGCCAGCATTGAAGTAAAGAGAAGGGGGCTGACCCATCTCGGCAGGCCATTTGACCTTGTCAGGGCACTGTTGGCAAAAACCGATCTTGTATTGTGGGGTGTGGCTCCATGTTTTCTCACAGAAACAGTCCATTACAGCGTAAAAATGCCCATCAGGCAAATCTAACAGGTGATCAATGTTGTCAAATACCTGAATGTCTCCGTCCAGGTATATCATTTTACTGTACTCAACGAACTGCACCCACAAAATTCATACCAGGAAATTAAATGAAAAGAATTGGTATAAACAAAACTAGCGTAATTATACAAGACAAATCATGTTACAGAACGTAAGTAAACTCAAGAGTCTTATAACATATGCAGGCATTAAAAGACACTAACACCCCTCTTTACTAATATGACCGTCCAGATCATGAAGGGCATTCTCGTCAAGAAAAAAAAGATCTCATTGAACTTTCTTGAAACATGTACCGACCGCCTGATAATCCAGACATTATGCCAAGGTTTACCCAGGCTAAAGTACTAAGAGGGCGCCACGTTGACAAACAGAACCAGCAAATTAATTAACCACGCGTAATGTGACAAAGAACGTACCTCCCAAATACGGAGCTTAGAATAGTTGATGACGTAGTAAGCCATGGCGAACTGTGTCTGGTTCTCTGGCGGGTAAACGGGTTCGATCTCTCGAACGATACAACCCTGGTTCACCAGGACCCGCCTGTGCTCCTCGGGCACGTCGGGCAAAACAACAACTATTAATGGGTACGCGGATTTTACTTTCCTTAAACCTTTGGCTAACCCTACAACACCTTTCACGTAGTCTCCATTTCCAGCCAAGAACGTGACATAAGCCCGCTTAGGCAACGTGACACGTTTGGCGAAAGCGGTTGGTTTAGCAGCAGCTTGAACCAGTTCAGGAGCCATGGGAGTCTAAAAAGTAGGAGAGGGCCGGGAGGGAGATAGCTAGAGGAGGACTGAAGAGAGCTCTTTCTGCTTTGGCTTTGCTGAGTTCTTTCTTTGAAGAACTTGAGATGGCTGAAGGGGTTTAAATCGAACCTGAACCGTTGAGTTTAATTCTAGATAGTTAATGCAAAATTTTATGTTTCGGTTCCGATCATGTTGGTGTGTTTGCCATACACGTGTCCTTCAAGATTATCCAACGGTGGGAGTATTGGTTCCGAGAAAGTTCTGGACAGGGACCTGCGGTATAGAGGTAGTGGAAGAACCTGGAAGGCCTTTATATTCTGTTGCAAGAGGGAAAGAGTTTTAATCAGCTGCGATTTGGTGTATGTCGATCACGGGACCTAAACTTTGTCCTATCAAGCCACCATCATCGAAATCATCCAATCAAAACTCAGAGTACTCAAGATTAGTGGAGAGAGTTTTGTGTTTGGTAAGATTACTGGATCAGAATTAGCAATTAATATTTACTCCTTCTGGGGATGATAGCCGATATTTGTGACCATAACTAATCACACAAGCAAATAAAAGTAGAACCATACTCATTTGTGCCTTGCTTGGTATGAGGTTGAGGTGGATAGCATAAGGCAGCAAAGATGGTAGCAAAATCAACAAGATTCTCGACAATTCAAAGATACTTTATGCGAGATCAAAGCCTTGAATCATGTAGAAGAATCCCTCTTTCTATGACAAAGTAGTAATGGTCTTAATTTATAATTACCCAATTAATGCGCTTCTAACTTCTTTATGCATAAAAAATTACATGTTACTTTCACTTTTATCCTTATGGGTTATGGAATTATCCAGTAAAGTCTCGAATAATTGGAAATTTTGAATTTAGATGTTGCCATTCTTGTCACCAAAATGAAGTGAATTTTGCTATACCTCTAGTCATTTTTTATCTCAATTATTTATTTCCTTCTCCATCAATATTCCCAAAAAAATGTCTGATAATTATGCAAATATTATATGCCTCTATAGGAGGATCTTTGATTAAAATTATTTTTTTTCTTTTTTAATTGTTTTGAGGGATCCGTTCTTTTACTTTATTTTTTTTAATATATAGCTAAATGATTAGTCATGACGATCTGAATGTAGTTGGGTAGGTGCGTCTGGTTTGGTGCAATCTCCTCCACCAGCAGTACCATGATTCGTTCCACCATTATTGATAACATGGTATTAATATGCAAATCCTAGTTTTGTCCGTAAATTAGTACTTTGATTGCTTGCCTTTGCCTTGATTGAGGTTACTTTGGAGCTAAAGTTCCAATCAAGTCACCAATCTGTCCCTCATCTGTTTTCCTGAAAACTTTAAAGAAGTGCACCCCCACCAATCCAAATTTGTTCTGTAATCCGAAATTTTCATGATTCAAAAAAAATCTGTATCTCAGATTCTGTGTATTGTTTTTTTTTTTTTTTATGAAAGGTAAATATACGATTTTCATTACTCACAGAAATTGTTTTTAAATGGTACAACTTACAAAACGGAACTTAAAAGAATATATACATACATATAAAAACTTTTACAAGTGTCTTGTCTTTTTTGTGACTTGATAGAGATCCTTCCTTCTCTTTTTCTCCCCTCCATTTGCTGAACTGTCGAAATTAGAACCCAGAGCTTGTTTTCACTTTCCTGACATGTTTAAGACTCAATCAATTCACAACAAGCTGACAAATTTAGAAACCGGACGAATTTGTCGCTTTTGACTGCATGGAACAAGCAAAGCAGACTCAGACTGCCCCTCCTCTCCCACTCCACGTGCTACAGGAAACAATTGGGAGCCCTGAAATTTTTGAACCTTCGTTTTACATGTGGAAAAATGGGCCCACATTGCGGGGGCCAGCTTGTTTGTCATGTGATTCTTAAAGGTTCCACTGCACCAATTTCGTGGTCAATACTCCTCGATTGATTGTCACCAAAGACTTTCCCTATTTCGCCAAGTCATGGGCGTCAGCACCTGCCAACAGTCCACTATCAGCACTTGGCAGATGACAAATGGGCCCAGCTGGAAAATTTTAGACCCGACGTTCAGCCATCTCGAACTATTCTATAAATCCTATTTCTAATTATTCGAGGGACAACTCTTCTATTTCTTTTTCCTTTTGCCTGTTTTTTTCCTTGGTTTGGGCTATTCTTTGTTTTCCTTTTTTTTTTTTCTGAGGCTAAATAGTAAAGTCGTTTGACCAAAATTAAGACCTATGTATGATTTTTGAGTTAAACTTGTGTGGCTCAGATTTGCACTTGACAAGTCTTGAGTAATTCCACGTGTTATTTTCATTTGGTTAGTAGATGATGGATGTCACCGTTTCATTGGTTCTACTTCGAAGGAGACTTAAACGTATATTTAATTTGAGGATGGAGACATTTCCGGAATGATCCATGAAGTGTCAAGTAGCCTATACACTATAGTCGGCAAAACTTATTGCCATTTGTATTAACAGTCTAATGTTAATTACCTTTCCCCCTTTTTCTAAAGAAAAAAAATTAAATTTAAAGAAAAACTATACTATAAATCAACTGTGGAGATTTTAAAAATGGTAAATAAGTTTAAAACATTACCACTTATCATATGTCTATGACGTTATAATTACAAAGAGTAATTAATTTGTAAATGTATTTGTGACAAAATTTCCCTTTAAACTTAATCATCTGAAGCCACTAACTAACACAGTACCTGAAGGCCCAATCCTTCTAAACAATCGAAGGCCCTGCATTTATCTCCTTTGAAAGTTGGACCCAGTTCATGCAAACTAAATCACTTCGTGGGGCTTTTAGCTAAGTCGGATGAACTAATCAAGGCGGCAAAAGGCCCTTACGTCCATTCTGTAGAAAAGAAAAAGCAGAACAATAAAACGTCTTGTGCGTGAACGAGGGAAATTTTCTCGGAGCGAAAAGAGCCAAGCAGAGTGAGACTCCCCCCTCCTCCTACAAATTTGTTCTATCGAAACCTCTGATGCCTCTATAGCCCATAAAAGCTTTCTAAAGGAAGGAAAATCACAATTTTGATTGAGTAATCGTCTTACTCATGGATCTAAGCCAGGTAAAATTCAACCAAAATCCAAAGTCTTAATACAAAAGGTGGAATTTGATGCCGTTTAATCTCTCAACTCACGATATTACTAGTAACTATGAATCTTTTTTCTTCAGCTCTTGAAATTCAGTTTAAAATTGTATTCCAATCATCAGTGCTAGATATCAGATCTCTTGTTTGTTTGTGTCTCTGTCTGTTACGTGATTTAAGAATTCTTATTGTTCAGATTCAGATATATACATATATTCTATTTTACTCTCAATGCAGCCCGTTGAAGAAAACTATGCAAATCCGAAAACATGCTTCTTTCATGTGCTCTTCAAGGTGAACACGATATATCTTTTTATATTTGTAATTCTTTGTTTCAAGAATTGAGTGACTTGCTGCTCTCGACTGTAACTGCTTTCAGACTTTATATTTGACAGGCTTCGGCTTTGGCATTTTACCTACTCTCTGCGCTGTTCGCTGATAGCTTTGTTATCATCTTCGTTATCACTGTTGTGCTTGCTGCTCTTGATTTTTGGGTTGTCAAGAATGTCAGCGGCCGTATCTTAGTTGGGCTTAGGTGGTGGAATGAGATAAACGACCAAGGTGAGAGCGTGTGGAGATTTGAGTGCCTTGACGAACAGGTTGATTATTTACATTGTTACATTTGGTTATCCCATCTCATAATGTCCTTTATAGTAACATTTTATGAGTCTCGTCGTTTCGTGTTTGTAATTTTTTTTTTCACTCTATGCAGTCGTTAGCTCGTATTAACAAAAAGGATTCCTGGCTATTTTGGTGGACATTGTACCTTAATGTGAGTGATCATTGGGAAAATGGACTGAAAAGGACTCGCTGAGGATTGTTGACTAGCTTTTGTGGATATATAAAACTTGTATCTTGCACTTCTCGATGCACCCTAATCATCTAGAATTGCCATGTATAAGTAATGATGTGCATACTGCATTGCAGGGTTAGGAATCTTTACAATCTTTTCATACTCTGATAAACTTGAAGCATTTCTTTCTTTTGTTTTGTCCTTTTTCAGGCAGCCGCTTGGATCATTTTTGCAATATTATCGCTTCTAAGGTTTCAGGCTGATTATCTCCTGGTTGTGGGTGTTTGTTTGAGCCTTGGCATAGCCAACATCATTGGATTTACCAAATGCCGCAAAGGTACGAGATTCTGCCATTTCAGATTTATAGTGATTTTAATGCTGTTATAATATTATGATAATTGTGCTGAAGAATGAGATAAAGGGTGGTAATGCTAGATCACAGATCATGGCAGTCAAAGTGGCTAGCCTGGTTTTGGCTGCTTGAGCAGGGGCTCTTCAAGCCCGAAGTCCATTCATGCTCTGATGCTGCCAATTGCACTATGAGAAGTTCACTGAATATGAAAAATCATTTTAACTAGTACTATATTTATTTAGAGAAAGTATTAGCATGATCATAAAAGCAGGATACTTCTTAGTAGAAATAATTTCCTGAGTAAGTGTGAATGTTGTTTCTGGCTCTGCATCCCAATTTCCAGAGTTCAAAGTGGTGTTTAGAGCTGCCTTATCATGAGAAGTCGTTTGTTAACCAACTAAACTACATGCCATCCGTTCTGAGAAATGGCTGCGTGTACTCTTTACCATTGATCATGTTCTTTTGTGCAATGTTTGAATAGAAACCATTATAACCATAGTTATCACCAGCTATCTGACAGCCCTGCGCGAATGCACGGAATGGGCTGCCCAGCCTGGCCAGTCCAACAAGAAGTTTATGGAGTTGAGGTTAAGGATATTAATTGCTCATTGGCTCACAGGGGGACTAGATTGGGCTTAAATTAGCTCTCTTGAGATCGCAAGAACCTAAGAATTCTATATCGAACCTTGTCAAAGTTTTTTTTTTAGTTGAACCTTGTCCAAGCGTTAAATCTAACGTTGCACAAGTTTGTTCTCTACATAGAGATATATGGATAACATGTAATTAGAAGTAAAGTACAGACTATGCATGTTTTTTTTTTATTTTATGCTGGAAGTTTTCGCAGGCCCAGCTACCCTGTAGGTGTTTTATTAATAAACTGAAAAAGTAAGTACAAAATACAGACTATGCATGCTTTAAAAACAGAAATTTACAAGCACAAATCTCCAAAAATCACCTTAAATCTTGGATTTAGTTAAAGTTTGTTTTGATAGAGAACTGATTTTATGCTACCGCTTTTCTTCGGGAAAAGGAGAAACGATCTATTGACTTGCTGGTGGGTTGAGGCCCCTTCTTTAATTCTAACTGGTTGGGTGGGTTTGTTTATTGGATTGAAGGTGAGCTGGGCTCAAGCTTATTACAGAGCTCTTGATCCCAGTCTTAGTCTGACCTGAACCTTCTATGTGATGCTAATTCTTAGCTACAGTTTAGATCATTTCTTTGATCTGACAAAGTGCTTTTCTAAATTCAGATGCCAAGAAGAAGATTCAAGCGTTTGCCTCTCAGACCATTGCTTCTCGCGTCTCATCTACAATACAGTCAGCATTTGGCGTGGTATAAGTTGTCTGAATGGCGAAGGATTTCATCAAATTTCATTGCCCAGATTGCTTAACTAAGATGTTAGGCAGTGAATACCATTTCCCCATAGGTAACCACAGAAATATACCACTGTTCTTTTTTCATTTTTAGTGGTCAACATCAGGTAAATAATGGCTTCACCTGCTCGAAATTTTCGAAAGCTCCTTGTGATATATAAGGAAAGATGTGCAATTGTGCTGATCTTTGCCAATAAGGAAGGAAAGAGAAACTTCAAATTACTATTTCTTTTATCTAATTTTAATTGCTCCTCCGTCGAATTTGTAACTGGTTCATATTCAATATCACATTCTTGTTCTATAGTTTGCTGAGTATGGTAGAATTCCAAATTTACTCTTCTTGTGCTGATTTTTCTCATGCCTGTACAAATGTAATGAAGTTCAGTAGTTGCTCTGCTTAAATTTGCTAATTTTTCCCTTTAGCCTTAACCTTTTTGGTAATTCTGTACTGTTACTTTAGCATATAAGTATGTTGCAGAGTGCCTTCTGATCTGGTTGCGGACCATACCATACACCCGACATAAAAGTTAAAGTTTTTTAATTGGAATTATTTGTAGTGCCTTTCTTCCCCAATTTTGATTAGGGGAACTCTAAAATGAATGGATCTCTAATGTCAAAAGGAGATATTTATTTACATTATTATAATAATTTAGTGTTTACTTTATAGTATTGACGACTGCAAAACACCTTACGAGAAGAAGAGGTTTGAAATAGAAATTAAGTGCAAGAAGCTTCTAGTTTGACTGCGAAAAAAAAATTCATTAGCAGTCCGCCCAGGAGGTCTACCACTTTAATGGGTCTAGGGCTTGGCCTTTTCCATCTCTTTATTCTTTTAAAAAGGGCAAAACAGAAGGCATAGATAGTGGAGCTTGAGGAGGTATTTTTTCTTTATTAGGGTCTAGACTCTGGAGTTGATGAGATAGTTTGTCAAGCCTAGGCAGCTTTCATCTTTATGAAAAAAGAAATATATTTTTACAAATCCATTGACTTTGTAAAATGCCATGCCTTCGTTGAAAGCCGACTCTAAATTTTTTTGCCCTTCTTTTTGCAGAATCTATCATGTTAAATTTCAGAATGCATAAATCATAGTGTGAATTCTTAAAGTCAACTTATATTTTTGTATCATTAAATTAATCAAATTTGGTGGTATTTTTTTTTTTTCTGCTTAAGAGAAATAACTCAAGTTGGATTCAATGTTTGTTATTCCTTAGTGGAGGTCGAGAGTCAATCATTTCTATTTTTACTTTGAACTCGTCATGGAAAAAAAGGGGAAGGAGTTCGTGTTTTTTAATAGGATGACGTTTAGTCTGGGCAAGTGATGATGGGGTTTCATTAATATTCGTGTTATTTGGTGTTTAATTTTGTCAAAAGCAATGGAAGCTTTTCTCATAACGTGATATACATGAAAAAAATGGGACATCATTTAACATTGACAATCTTAAAGAGGAAAAATTGTGACTGGAATCAAGCCTGGTTATTATCATCAACCATTTTAACCTTTTTCTTTTTTCCAGAAAGAAATCAAGAAAAAAATCGTGGTATACCAAGTTCATGGCACGAATGAAAATTTTGTTATGTTTAGAGGAGAGAGAGAGAGAGTTTTCATTGTGGGCCTCAGCCGAAGAGATGCCTCGAATGTAGACTTGGTGGAACAAATACTTTCTAGTAGTCGTGTTCTTTTTATTGTTTTCTATACGGTTGGGAGCTTTCACAAGCAAAATCCTTCGGACACAACAGCGTAAGCTTTGTTTCTTTTCTTTTCTTTATTCTTCTCTACGCTTTCTTTATACTGTTGTCATGGTGATCGTCATTGCCACCGTCGTCACCTCCTCCTCGTCATGAAACCGAATGGGTCGGATCTGTTCGGTTTGGTGGAGTTAGAATCATTTACTGTTAATTAATTGTAGGTTACAACTTGCATGTGATCCGGACCTTTAATTAGGCTGTAACCTCTTTTAGAGCTTATCTATGTGGAAACTGGAAACATGTCTCCAGGGTAGTTTGGTTATTGGATGAATCAGTCTCATAAGCTTAAGAAAATCATTTTAAACAAAAAAAAAAAATTGCTGAAAGAGTGGTTGTCACTTGTCACCAAGATCATCTTTGATAATTGTGACTCACTTCCATTTACATGGAAACTGTAATTGCGGCTATTTGATGCATGAAAATAATGTTTTTTGTATTAACCAAGATGGAATTTATTCATTTAAATAATGTCATAAACTTTGTGATAAAAGTCTTTATACAATTTGATTCATGAATTTGCAATTTAGGATTAGTGCGTGGAAGACAACACCATTGGTCATATAGGAAATGGAATGATGGTAGCAAGTTTTCGTATCCTTCGCCTTACAAGTTCGAGGATAAGGTTTGCGTCATGGCAAGTTCTACCAATACTTTTAATGTGTTCCACCTTATGTGCTTGTTTATTTATCATTCTGCTTAAGCCTTGGCCTCAAGGAGGCTAATACGACATTCTTGGCTATAAGAAGGTGATGTAGTTGTGAGAAGTTGTTATATTTTTATTTTTCAAGTTTAAAATTAAGAATTCGTATAATATTATCATTAAATTGTTCTTGATTGTAATTGTCAATTATAATTACAATATCAAATTAGATTTAAATGTTTAAATCATGATAAGTTCGATCAATACTATCAATTGAACATCGCAACATACTTGTTCAATCATTAGAAAGTTTAATTGAGAATTAGAAGGTGAAACTTGTAAAAAGATAATAATTTTTTTGAGGAGACTTAAATTATCCAAGGAAATAAAGAAAAAGAGAGAGACGTGTATGGATATTTAGAGCATTAAAACAGGAGAATAGTTTGACAAGACATGGAGTATAATTGCATTATTTATCTCCAGTAAGGTTGGCTCCCCTTTCCTTTTAGCCACACTGGGCCAAAACGAAGATGTCGTCTTCTTATAAGGTGATCTCAATGTCAAAATTGGATCAGACAGCAGCAAATGGCAAGCTCTGTAACAAGTAAGCACAATTTTGGGCGGTTAAGCAAAAAGATCTTCTTTTTACTACTTTTGAGATACTCTTCTTCTTTTAAGAAATGTAATGTCTATTCGGACATGTCTTTCCTTTAACCTAACAAATAGACCAACGCGAAACCCCAAAAAACAAGCCATCAAACTAAACTATAGATGGGGTTCATGATATAACGAATGTCAATGAAACAGAACCCCATTTCCATCGTCCACTTCAAAGTCTCTGTCAAGTGTTGCTCCATCTAAACGTGGAGAGAGCTTGACAGCTTCAACCGGCCACGTGCCCATTGGCCTTTTCACGGTACAGCTCTTAAAACCAAATCTAATTAGCAAAAAACAGAAGTGAAAGTACTGAGAATGACACTTCGCAACTCCCAAGTCAACTATAGAATGCCCTTTAATTAATAGTGTGTCTTTCTTTTTAGCATTAATAGGCAAAAGTAAGACGAATTGAAATACTGAAACTTCTTTCCAACCAAAGGACATCAAATTTCTAGGTAGTACATGTTACACTCTACAGTTTAACAATCATTATCTCTATGGTCTTTCCTTTAGTTATTGCCTGAGAATGGTGGAAAATACTGTAATTGTCATTTCTGGCATTCTGGTTCTAATTATTGGCTGGTCCTACAACTTTCCAAGCAGAAATTTAGACAGGCCGAAGGCTTCCATTTACAGAAGGAGATAGGCTTCGGTAAGGGTTGTGATTGGGAAACGTCCACGTTAAAACAAAAAACAGAAAAATTGAAGCAGAGTAAATTGCAATTAATGGTTATGTCCACTGCCCAAAAAACCTACTTTTTTCTTACCAATCAGCATGTAAGAAAGAGGGCTTCATGTTTGAAATGTTTCAAAGTCCTAACGTGTTCAAAGATACGGTCAGCTAAATAAATGCTTTGGTTCCATTAATTGTTTATCAGCATCTCGCCCACCCTGCCCGGAATTCCCTTCCTTTCCAAGCATTGATTTCCAGGTCGTTGCCATTGGCTAAATTTACAGCAAATTCAACAAACAAACAAACAAAACAGGGTCCAAAAGGCAGTCAACAAGGAGAAGAAATATTCAAGGAAAAAACCAACACAGTAGATATACGTCTTCCTGTGTTTCGTGGAAATGAACTGCTGGTAAACAGGTAATTTTTTTAAAATTTGGATTTTTTTTCTATTATTTGAATGACCTTGTAAAACACATATTTTTATTTTTACAATTAATATCATTATTAAGTAAATCTAATACTAATAATACAGAACTATGTTTAAACTTAAAACTTCTTTTTAAAATGAATTATTTATGTATATAATTTAATCAGAAGCATTTATGAATCACGTGAAATTAGACTCAATTGACATCTCTAAAATATAGCTTTGGGTTCAAGCTTGGCCTAACTAGGCCAGTCTAGTTAACTTTTATTTATTGCTGGAATATTGAAAACATTTTATATTCATATTTTAATCTCTTTTAAAAAAATTTTAATATTTTAGAATTAAAATTAAACAAAAATAAATATTTATTAACATAATAATATCTCAAGCAGGACCAAACTCGGTTGCTACGTCTAAAAACTAGGTCTGACCCATTTATATTATATTAATTATTAAAATATTAAAAACATTTTATATTAATATTTTGAATACATTTTTGAATTAAAAATAAATAAAAATATTTATTAAAAAAATAATATGTTAAGTCAGGTTGGGCCAGTTAACACCTCTAAAAGCTAGATCTACCGAGCCATTTAAATTAAATTTATGATTAAAATATATATATTAATACTTTAAATATATTTCATAATTAAAATTAAACAAAAAAATATTTATAAATATTATAATATCTTAGGTCGAAAATGGTTGAATGCAAGTCTAAAAATTCTTGCCCATCCAAGTCATGACGGAATTGAGCTTGGCCACGGCTCATAGACAAAGTTTAGCTTCAGGGTCTGAGAGTTTTTTTGAAAATTATTTTCCACTTTTAAAAACTGGGAGACAATTTCCATTTTTTATCTTTTTGTTTTTCCTGTTGACTTTCAATTTTTATTTTTTCAAATCTCCAAACACTAAAAAATCAGGAATAAAATTTTTGGAAATCCATTTCCGTAAAACAGAACCGTAATTTGTATTCAATATTATTGGAAGCTGTCTCTTGGAGTTTAACATATTAGAAAAAGAAATGTGGTAATATAAGAAAGAAAAGGATTGGATAAGATTGAACCTTTGTGTACTTTTTAGGCTGGAAGCAATCGTGACAACATTCTTGTCTTGGATTAATTTATGTGCTTGTGGTACTCCTGTCTTAGGAATATAAATTCCCCCCATTTTAGCCAAGCAAATATATAAAACAATGACAAATGCTGAATACTTGAATCAATCTTTCTCTTTTTCCCTTTTTTTTTTTTTTTGACCTTTCAATTCTTTGACCAAAAGGGATAGTGGGACTCTTAGTTGAGTGGGCTCCTTTGGATCGATTCCCACAAAAATTTCATTTTAATGTTATGGGACTTTCTACCACCCCCATTAAGGACACAATGTTCTTCCTTTTGACTGTCATTGTTCTCTCCTTACGGAATAATCTCACTCTTTCCATTTTAATTCAACTTACCCAAGCGTCATTCACAAGCGGTGAAAAACCCCAGGAAGAAGACTCCATTGATGCAAACCGTGGGGTGAAATAAATTTGATTTGGTGCTGTTTGTAGTCCAAAGGAATTTCCAGCACTAGCAAGTTTTTCAACGTGCTGTAAATTATAATTTTACCCGATTAACACTTGTGTCCTAGTGTTATATTGCACCTAAGCGATGCAATTTTGTTGTGGAAACTGGAAAAGTATGCTTTTAATTAAAGGGGGAAAAAGCATGAGAGATTAGATACGTGTCAAGAGTGGGGAATTTGTGCCGCTTCTTTTTTTTTTTTTTAACCTTCCAGGAGCTCAGCCCCCTTTATGGGGGGTAAGGAATGGAAACATCGTTTCAAGAATCATCCTTGTTTATTTTCATAAAAAAAACAAAAGAAAAAGAAAAAGAATCATCCTTTGGTAGAACTCAATTTGACCATATTCTTTAAAGTTAAAAAGAGCTTTTGCTTTAATATGGAATAATCCAAGATTAAATTCTGTTTACTGATACCACTCAAGTATAGCTTAATTGCTTTATATGAACATTCAAGGAAATCTTTTTTTTTTTTTTGAAGACTAACAGTCAAGGAAATCTAAAGGGCGTAATTGCTAGTCATATACAGGACAATTTTTTCTATTCAGAATTCTCTAAATTATTAATTTATAAAAAAATATGCTGTTTGATTTAAAGTGTAGGATGGGAAAAATTCGTGAATGTTCCTGTCAACAGCACCTTTCCTCTGCACTCTTATTGGTCTGGATTATAAGAAAAATCCTTCCTCTGTTGCTAATGCAGAGGGGTTAAATCAGAAGAAGCCTCCGCAAAGGGAAGAGAGACTCCCTATTGAACTAGTACTAGACATTTTTGTCATCAGATGTTGAACCATACCAATCAAAATCTTGTGCTATTGGAGTGATAGGAACACCTCGAAAACTTGATATATGGAAAAATTGAAATCGGAAAATTTTGCACCGTTGCAGAAACAAAACATTAGGCGGAAAACTACAAGAAACCATCATCAATTTATTAACGCAATTTGTGGTTTTAGTGAAAATGAAAGAGAATAATTTATTAAACAACATTTCATTTTCAGTTTGAAGATTTTACTGACTTGTTCAAAAGTTGACAATTGCAGTGAAAATTGATTGACTTGGGGGGAAAATTTTTTATGTCCGTTTTAATCACACCAACCTTCCACACTGGCCACTGCATTGATTGTTAAATTGGGTTTCTTCACAGAATTCAATATTCTAAACTAAGGTACTTGTTTTTCCTTCTTTCTGTCAACACACCATTTGCAGAAAACAATTGCATCAATCTTCCTCCATTTCAGTTTTCAATTCATTACTGAAAAACAGTTTACACGAGTCACAATCCGCACCAGCTACTAAATTGACTTCCCTCTGCTCTATGAGCCTAAAATTCTTTCGATTAACCTAGCTCACCTAACTTGGTTTTTTTTTTTTTTTTTTTGGGTTTGTTTTTTCCGAATCCAAAAGCAAACAAAATTCCCTATGCAGAGCCATTTGTCATATAAACAGGATACAAAATCTTGTAAGTTTCAGAGAGCTGATCAATGACGCTTCAAAAACCCTCAAGAAAGAGGAAAAAAACTACTTGTAATTTGAGACTCAACAAAGACCAATAGCATTACTTCTTATTGCAGTAATGCTCAGCCAGTGAAAAAGGGGTTAGCATAAAAGGTTAAGGAAGTGGTCGGTCAGAAATTATAAATTCCTGATCGAAACCATGGTCTCTTTCATCATCTTCACATGTTGCAAATCACAGCGGAACACATTGAAAACATTGGGCATGTAATAATAAACAAAGACAACTCATCTTGATGAGGCGAACCTTTTTCCACATAGACGACTGTCGCTGGTCTCAATAGTTCATATTCAAATGTTTTTGTCCAATTGTGCGTGTGAGGGAGATATGGAAAAGTCAGACAGTCAAAAGCCAAATAGAAAATTCACAAATGGGTGTTCAATAAAATAGCAGTTTTCTACTATTAACTTAATCAGTTGATTAAATACTATGATTATCTCGAGGGTCGTAGCGCGTTCTATCACACATGCCCTCTCTCTTGTTGTTTATTATGAGAAAAAATTATTGTTTACTTTGTAGTCAGTCCAATCCCATCTTTGCCGCTGTCTATATAATCCCTTCTTATGTAACATCCTAGTAAGCTCATCGCTTCTGTATCTCCAACACTGATACAAATCCCAAATCAATTCTCTCTCTGGCTCTTAGATTCGTACCCTTTGTTCTCGGCCAAAAATTAACCTGTTTTCAGTTGACAAATGGATGTTTACGAGAGAGGTCTCATATCTGAAACTCCACAAAGTGAAGAAGAGATGGACGTAAGGAAAGGTCCGTGGACGGAAGAAGAGGACTCCATGCTCAAGGCGTATGTCAATATTCATGGTGAAGGTCGCTGGAACTCTGTTGCTCGATTATCAGGTTAGCAATTTGTTCCACGATTGTTTCCTTCCCTGTTACTTGAAACAAGCCTGCTTCACCCAAAATCGACGAAACCCAAGATTTTTCAGCTTTCGTGCATCTGTTTTAACATAATATTTTGTGATTCTGATATGACATAAATGTGTACACAGGATTAAAAAGAACTGGCAAAAGCTGCAGATTAAGATGGCTGAACTACTTGCGACCAGAAGTCAGACGAGGAAACATCAGCCTCGAAGAGCAGCTATTGATTCTTGAACTCCATTCTCGCTGGGGCAACAGGTATTTATTTGTCTTCCATATTGCTCTCTCGTCGTTCCTGAAATTCAATACAAAAAGTTTGTTTAGTCTGGGCTAACTTGTCTAATTTTGATCCTGAAACCCTGAAGGTGGTCAAAAATTGCACAGCACTTGCCTGGAAGGACAGACAATGAAATTAAAAACTACTGGAGAACTAGAGTACAGAAGCAAGCAAAGCAGCTTAAATGTGACGTTAACAGCAAACAATTCAGGGATGCCATGCGTTACGTTTGGATTCCCCGTTTAATCGAACGGATCCGTGCTACATCCGTGTCCCCGTCAGGTCAACCTTCCTCGTCCTCCACCACCACCTACATGAACAGTAGCAGCAACATAACCACCAGTCAAATCACCTATGCAAATACAAGCGGGTCGGTCCAGGTGGACCCAAGTCTCCTGCCCGAGGTATCAGGCACTTCATCGGACTCCCTGGACACCCAAGTCTCCTCCGTTTCAGACCTGACAGATTGTTACAACCCACAAAGTGCCTCGAACAACCCGAATAACCTACAAAAGGGGTCGGGTTTATACCCGGAAATTTTGGCGGGCACATGGCGTAGAGATGGTGGGATTGATTTTCAGGCGACAGAGGAGCAGAGCAATGGTTGGTTGGGTGGTGGGGACTCGATGGAGAGTGTGTGGAATGAAGAGAATATTTGCTTCTTACAGCAACAGCTCCATGATGAGGTCTAATGATATGAATTTGCTTACGTGACGTATCAAGCTTTATATTCAGACATTTTCGTGATTCTGTTATCTGATCAATATTAAAAACAAAGCTTGTAGCAATTCCGCTAACACCTCAAAATTTGACAACTTTTGGAATGTAAATGTTTCACGCAACAATGTCAGGATGATAGAGATATGTAATCTTAGAGTATTCCGAACAATGTTATTTGATTTGCACAATTCTGTTTTTTTCCCTGTTCGAGCGTTCATAATTTAACTTTTATTGAAAACAATTTTTACTATTAAAAAGCCACTGCTTCTAGAAGGAAAAGTATCTCAAGATATGTTCCTAGCATCTCTAAAAGATGAAGCTAGTAGCCACGCCCTGGTTTGAGAACAAAGGTCTGGAAAGAGAAATTAGCAGCAGAGTTTTATCTTCTTCAACTTTGGCCTGCCCCATTTGTAGCAACCTAATAATTACTTTCCAATGGAACCTTGTCAAAGGAAGAATTATTTGTGATAATGTGATTTTGGAGGTTGTTAGTTTAAAGAGGTGAAATCAGATTTCACCACCAGTGACATTAGTTATGTTGGGTCTATATTCAGAGGTCCTTCTACAGTTTATCCAATGACAGGACAAGAAGTTGGGTTCAATGTTTTATCTATGTATAATAAGTTTGTCTAACTTCATCCATGCAAGCTCTTTGGAATTTCTTCTTTTTTTTTTTTTTTTGGTTTCTCTTATACTTAAGATGGGTGATCAATATAATTAATATATGATAAGATTCCTGGAAGGTAAAGTGTATAAAATTAAATTATTGAATGGCATAAAGTTTCTACATCTAACATATAAGTTGATCATCCCTCTTTGATAAAAGCATGTAACCCTTTCAAAAGATCATTAAATTAATTAGGAGATGTGACACTTTTCTTTTAGGACTTAGATCGTTTAGAAATAAAAATTAGGACAAGAAGCTCTAAATTACATGAGATTTTAGATTTGTTTTGTTTTTATTGTACAACAAGTGTACTTAACAAATGTATCATGTGTCTGTTTTATTGGTTTACTTTTATGTCTGTTGTTACTTAGCAAATGTATCCTTACAACTGATAAGAATATCGCGGGACTTGGGATGAAAGCTCCCCTCCCAAAGGGGGAACATGAACTCTGGAAGACAAATCCCTGCGGATCTCTTGTTCTGCACAGTTTTCTTTATGTTTCCCAAGCAAAAGGATCGTCCAGAGAAAAGAATTAGCCCTCGTGACTACTACAACTAGGAGATTCTAGACAAAGCCAACCATGAATGATGGGAATGGGAGGCGTTCATTTAATATAAGAAAAGGCTAATTCCCTGGCAGCCTTCCATAGTCCTTAAGAGGAAAAAGTCAGTAGTTTTTCATCGGATTCAACGGTAGCTGTAGGCTTCCAGGACTGAAGCACTAACTGCCGCAACCCTTGAAACCATCTCCTCCCTCGAGAAGTCTGACCAGCCATCCATCCCTTCGTTTTGACGCCGATTAGGCAGTCAACTCAAACACGTGGGAACAGATGAACTGGCCAAATCCGCTTAACCATTACCCGTGAAGCCGTTATTGGCAATTGTGTTTAGTTTTCCATGAAAAATATGGCGTATGGATTCCATATTCCGTTCAGATTTTCATATCAAATATCCTTTGGTTTCTTCATTTACCCATGAAAGTAATCATCATCACCCAAACTCTTTTTCAGGTTTGTCCAATAAATATTGTCAAGATGAAACATTTTTCCTCAATAAAAATTATAAGACATCGAATATTGTTGACTTTATTAATTGTTAGATATTTTTTGAGAAGAAAAATATACAGTTATAATTCGAATTCAACTTTTGCATACTGTAAACATGATGATAATTATAAAAATTGATCCTAATGATTTGAGATTAAAATTTTTTTTATCTTCGAAAGTACATAGTAGTTATAATTTGAATTCAACATCTATACGCATTTCCGATAAGAAAAAGCATTGAATGTTATTGATTTGCAAGACGAAGCAGAGTCGAAGAGAAGACAAAAGAGAGAAGAAAATAATGGCAATTGGACGACAAAATTCTTCAATGTACATAGCGAATAGTAGTAGTACTGTTGGGTGGCAGACATATTAAAAGATAATTAGCTGATTATAAGCAAAGGAAAAATAGTAAGCAGCCAGGCCCTGGCATGGGTGCTAAGGCTTGACTCTTGTAATGTACGCTTTGGCTGAAAAGGATTAAAATAAATAAACAGTTAATTTTCCAGACGCAGCAGCCAATTGTTTAGCACCTTTCCTAGTAAACATTTTAGTGGAGTTTAATATTTCAAGTGTTGGCTGAAAATGGACTTGTCCTGTCCAAAAGAATGCAGTCACCGCTTACGTTAGCGTGACGGGTCCTTCGCTAGAAAACTAAAAACTCACTTAGTTTTTATTCAAACAAAGTCATCGAAGTTTCCTGCCCTAATCAACTCCAGCAGGGATTATGATAGAGAGAGGATGGAGTTGTTATTTTCTGTCCGTTAGAAATTAGAAACCAAGAAAATTATGGTTTCAATTCATTGCCACCACAGTCGTGTGCTTCCATTTTCTTACGCGTATAAGACGAGAGTTAGAAATTCATGATTTAATATCTATATGATATTGTTCATAATACAAACAAAGCAATTTTTTTTCATAATCTTGTCAAGTTTGTTATATGGACGTAAACCTCACCTAATATTTCGTGACAAAAATGCCCAAAAATTAAAGATTGCAAAATTGGAATGAGAAATATAGGGACAACTGTAAGCCGGTCTTTAAAGTAACGATTTCCAATTAAATATGTATTAAGAAAAAAAAAAGGTCAAAACGACAGTGGTTTATCCAAAAAAGAAAGAACTTCAAGCTTTGGGCCTTAAATGATTTGAGATGCAGCCCATTAATCTGGTCATCAAAAAATATAAACGGGCCTTTGAATGGGCTTCCTGAAGAGGAAATCAGAGATGTTAAATGAATGGTGCATATGGACCCGAAGAGAACATATTGAAATAGAAGTGGGGCAATTGTCAGCACATTGAAATTTGAAACAAAATAATAATAATCAAAAGCCATATCATTAATCCCTACTAAAACATTGAAAATATTGCCATGTCTCCCACCCAAAGTCAAATGTCGAATGCAGATAAAAGAAACATGCAGTGACATATTCCTTACTCGTTTTCTGCCAGAGACAGAGTCATGAAAACTACAAATACAGAGTGATAAAATCAGCCAGCTAAAGATGTTGTTCTGCAATTGGACATTTCATCGTGACAAGTGGCTTTTGGTGCCAGAGAGGTAGTGCATGTTATAGATTTTGGGATGAACAATTTGGGGGTCTAGCTGACCTTACCCTACAGAAGCGAAGGTTGGGTATTTGATAATTGACAGAATCATGGCGCTTTTCTGGACACCACTACTAGACTTAGCCTGTTTTTGTACTCCATAGAAATGGATCTTAGAGCAGCCAAATGTATTGGGAATTGGAATACAGCTATGCCCGCATTCCCTGAGTTCTCTTCCCCACCATTATGGGAGAGGATAGGATTCAAGATCATATTAGTATATATTAACAAATTCCAACTCCAGAGTTTGGCCTTGGGGTCCCCTTTTAACGACCAGCATGGATCATTTATTCCCAAAAATGCCCTCATGAACTCAATTTTGTAATGTGATTGATATGCATTGCTCATTTTCACTCAAAGTATGACAAGTATAAGTTGTCCAGCGGCTGGACAATTTGCAGATATGATCAAGTTTTCACTTGGAAGGGAAAATTTTAAGGAAATGTATGAATATTAACGAAATATAATGGTGGGGGAGTTCAATTCAAGAGGCAGCTCTCAAAACAAGTTTGGGGACTACCTACTTTTTAAGTTTTAACATTTAGAGTACCTCAGGAATATTAATTAATCTTATTAATGAAGAACATCCAATCAGCCTATAATCCAAATTCAACACATTGCAGCACTCTTGGTCTTACTATTCATCTGTTGTCTATTTGTTTTATTTACATGTGGTAATATCTATTTGTTAATTATCTTATGCGGCATCCGATGAATATAAAATAACATACCAAGAGAGAGGTAGGCAGACATCAGAAGGTTAAAATGGTAAATATCATGACACATTCCATTCTCCCAACTCCTTTTCCTAATTTTAATAGACCACCCAGCCCATATGACATTCCTGCGTATTCTCATGGCTTCAGAGTCCTACTTCCAACTCGTTCTCTTCCTTATTGTTTTCTGCAACTTTTACTTAAAAACTACTTCGAGCAATCAAGGCAGTGAAACAGACTATGACAAATGGCTCAGCTGGAATGTCCGAAATCACAAAAGTAAGC
Source organism: Theobroma grandiflorum (assembly GCA_036013995.1). Classification (NCBI taxonomy): domain Eukaryota; kingdom Viridiplantae; phylum Streptophyta; class Magnoliopsida; order Malvales; family Malvaceae; genus Theobroma; species Theobroma grandiflorum. The sequence continues at coordinate 6,009,804 of CP142130.1, forward strand.
AAGTTCTCTGGCAAGCAGAATCCCTCATTCAGTCACCTGGCGCTAAAGGGAGAGTTCTTGATGATAAGTTGAGGATGGCTGAGATGAACAAAGTGAGAATTAATGTTAGTCAAGATGGAAGTGGCGATTTCAGGACTATTAATGAAGCCCTTAGCAGCATTCCTTCACGCAACAGCAGGAGAGTCATTGTGGTGATCAAACCAGGCATTTACAGGTATATCAATGTTGCAGCTTATTTACAATTCAGGTCACGTGCTTGAGACATTATAACAATTTGTAAGGAAAAGCTTAATATTTCCAGGGAAAAGATTGTCATCCCTAGAACATTGCCCTTCATTACCTTTCTAGGGGATGCAAGTAACCCACCGACCATCATTGGGAACGACACCGCGTCAGGTCCTGGGAAAGATGGGATGCCTTTGAAGACATTTCAGAGTGCAACAGTTGCTGTGGATGCAAATTATTTTGTGGCCATCAACATGAAATTTGAGGTAAACCTAACAGGATTTTTAAGCATGCCATAGTAAAAGTAAAGATGAATTAGCAAGTTTTTACCCATATTCATTTGGCGAGGTCTCTGGCATTACTAAATCTTAGCCTTCAATTCCAGTTGCATTTTTGCATTTTCCGGACGGTTCAGATGACAGTTCAGATGAAAACTCTGAAATTGAGAGCTTACAGCTCATAGAAAGCATCTATTTTTTACTGTTATTGTTTTTTATGAAAATTGAATTTGTTGTTGGCTGGGTTACAAACAAGGTGGGCATAAAGATTCCATTGACACTCGAAACATTTCATAAATTTTTAAGTGCACGTTTGGCTCTATGTTTGGAATAGAAAGAGAATGAAAAAACTATTTGTTGGAATTAAACTTGATTAAAAATAATTATCACATAGTTTTGATTTTTAATATGCAATAAAGAAAAAATATCACTAAAGGAGAAAAACTAATGCTTTCAAATACTTAACAAATTTCCTAAAGAAATTTGATGGCCGAGTTTGCTTGATGCAGAACACAGTCCTGCATCAGATTGGATCAAGAGGGGGTCAAGCCGTGGCACTTCGGATATCAGGGGCCAAGGCTGCATTTTATAACTGCAGTTTTTATGGGGACCAAGACACTCTTTATGATCACAAGGGTCTCCACTACTTCAATAATTGCTTTATCCAAGGCTCTGTTGATTTCATTTTCGGCTATGGCAGGACCCTTTACGAGGTAAGTCTGTTGCATCGAAAACCTATATGCTGGGCTTTCAACTGGACCTGGTGCTGTTAAATGCTGACCCAAGACTAATGTAATAATAAGGTCCATTTTGTTAACTGCGTGACCGATGTAATTTTTTAATCTTCGAATTGGGCCTAGTAGCACTTTTTTTATGTTCCAACTTCCGTGTGCAGAACTGCATTCTGAATTCCATATCCAAGAAGGCGGCCTCTCTCACAGCGCAAAAGCGATCCAATGCATCATGGGCTAGTGGGTTCTCATTCAAAGATTGTGTGGTCACCGGCAGTGCCCCTGGCATGGTCTACCTTGGTAGAGCCTGGGGCGATTATTCAAGGGTTGTGTTCTCTTACACCTTCATGGATAAGGTTGTTCTTCCCCAAGGGTGGAGTGATTGGGGTGACCGGAAACGTGATGCGTAAGTCCAATGCTACCAATTATACCACTTGTTTATAGTTCAACAAGTACTACTTTATGTTATGTTATAAACACTAGCTCAGGAAACAAAAAAACAAAATTAGTATTCAATCAATGCTTTGTTTAATTAGGCTGAAGTCCGTGACACTGAAAATTTTTTTGTTGTCCTTGCAGTAGAGTGTACTATGGAGAATACAAGTGCAGTGGACCGGGAGCCAACTTAACAGGAAGAGTGCCGTGGGCACGAATTCTGACAGATGATGAGGCTGAGCCTTTTATGGGGACTTACTATGTTGAAGGAGACACTTGGCTCATCAGCCCTTGACAAATTGGGCTATTTGCTTCACATTTCACCATGTACTAATACACGCATTCCTGCAGGATCAAGCCAGGTCCTAAATCCTTATGCTCTCTCTCTCTCTCTCTCTCTCTCTCTCTATATATATATATATATATATGGACCGTGTGCTCATCGTTGTTATAATATTTTTATATATGAAAGCTGGAAATTAAGAAATTAAAAATGATCAAGATGCATGTAATGCTTACTTCTTGTCAATAATCCTCTTTCCTTAAATTCATCAATAACGATAATAAATCGACATGTTCAAAATTGCTGACTCAACAATGAATTGCCTTCATTTATATTAACAGCTTATCTGGAAATATTCATAGTGGACCATTCACTAAAGATTGATGTAGTGGCAATTCATCACTCATATTAGAAAGTGATTCTGTCAATGTGGTGTTAATCAACGAATGCAAAGATTAAGGTCCCAGTCCCATGGCGGTTACGAAAGTGCCTGGTCCCTGGAGACATAACTCTGTGGGCTGATGCTTTAGCCAAACAAGGAAACAAGTCACCGTAATCTAGATATTCTGGCTTGGTTTTAAATGCTCTAGCTAAACAAGGAATTGAATCAAGGCTGGGTTGTGGTGTTTTCTCTTGTTGTGACCTTTTTGGGTAGTTTGCTGGAGTCTTTGTTCAGGTTTCCCAATTTCTTTTGCTAGTCATGTCTGTCATTAAAATGACATGCCTTCAAATAGGCGAACAAAACTATTTCAGCATGTATCCTGCTGCTGAAACAGTATGAGAATCAAAGCCTTGTTATAAAGGTGTAGCGCATAATAGATACAAGAAAATACACTTTTCTGTGCTGAAAATAATGCAGGTGGAGAAAATTAAAACACTCAATATAGGCCACTAGGCAGCCTATATGGGGAGATGTGGATGCTGATTAATATATCATCAACATCAAGTTATTCTTTTTTATTCTTTCAAACACTTAATTAGATGTACTAATAAAGCTATAAAGTTAAGAAAAAGGATTTCAGCACGTATCTGCAATTCAAAAGTGAGGTATAGTGGAGGAAAAAAGAAAACAAAAGAAAATTAAACAGCGTACGATTTTCAAGGCCATATGCAACACTCAGCTATTTTCCATGTGCGAGCATCCTCCTCCTTCACCTGGCTCATGCTACTCCAAATGCAGCCATGGTACCCTTGTTTTCCCACATCGTGGTTGGGGTTATAAGCAGTTTCCTTCGCTATCTTGTTCGACAAAAGATCATGATTTTGGCATCGGAAAATCATTAGTGCTTCCAGAAACAAAACTAAAGAAGCCATTGCTCTTTGAAGCCTTGAAGATAATCAACCCAACCATCAAATTTGAGCTTCTTAGCTGCCCCTATATAAACCCTCATCTGTTTAACTACTCTTGAATTTGCCAATGATTTTAATGCGCAAGTAAATGAAGATTTGTTTCCAAAGGGGAAAAAAAGGCTGTGGAGCAAATAAGTTGGTGGGAAGAAACCGGTTGGGTGAGCTATTTACTGTTTAAAATAGGTTATAAAATGCTAAATATAGCTTAGAGTATAATTTCTTCATAAACAAATACTGTAACCTGGACGTGAAATTTGGTCATGCAATTCGTGCCAGACAAGTCATGAGGGGAGCACTTGGATCAAGTAATCTACAAGAGTCACTGAGCGTTGGACAACTTCATTTTCTTCCTCCTAAGCAGAAAGAGAGTGAGACAGAATTTTATATTGTAGTTGAACAGTGGTGGAATCAGGAATGATCCTGACAATCTGATGCATCCAAGCAAGTGTTTGGCCAACACACAAGATTATCGTAAAAATAGGCATGGGTCCCATATAAGCTGTTGGCTCCAAATCAGGCCCATTTGACTGTAAAATCATATCATCACCAAGTAGTTTTCATCTGATTGACATCCATCATCCTAATTAAAATCATGATTAGTACGTCAAACTAGAAATTAAAAAGAGTTGGTATCCTCTCGTGACTAATGGTCTATCTGTATTATCATGAAAAGGAATTGAATATTCTTTCATATAATCCAGAGGCGGAGGGGAGGGGGGGTTAGTGGAGCCCCCGCCTCTTTTAACAATTTTTAAATTTTTATAATTTATATATATATTTTAAAAATTTTATAATTTTGTTTTTTCAATAATTTTTAAATTTTGTAATTTGTTTTTTATTTTTTAGAAATTTTATAATTTCATCATTACAAAATTTTTAAATTTTTCTGACATATTTTTATTTTTTAAAATTTTATAATTTTACTCTTATAATAATTTTTTGTTTAGGTGGCGTTTGGTACTTTACAATGCAATGTGATTACAGGTAATGTGATTGCAGGGAATGTGATTGCAGGTAATGTGATTGCAGGGAAGATAACATTGCAGTGTTTGGTATATAAGTAATGTAATGATTAAAATGCAGGGAAGATAACATTGCAGTGTTTGTTTTACAAGTACTTTACAAGGAATGTAATGTTAATTTACAAAATTACCCTTATTTATTAAAATATAAATTTAATATACTTATTTTCTTTATTATTAATTTTTATATAATATTATCTCTTAAATATATTTTTAATGTCATATATTTTATTTTCATTTTTTATTATAATTTTGTATATTTTATTTCATTTATTTAATATAATTTTTATATTATATATTTTATTTTAATTTCTTTTGTCTATATTATATAAATTTTAATTTTTTATATTTTATTTTTTAATTTTTATTTCTTATATTATATTTTTTATTTTAATATTTTTTACCTATATTATATAAATTTTAATTTTTTATATTTTATTTTTTAAATTTTTATTTCTTATATTATATATTATATTTTAATTTCTTTTACTTATATTATATAAATTTTAATTTTTTATATTTTATTTTTTAATTTTTAATTTTTATATTATATATTTTAGTTTAATATTTTTTATTTTAATTATAATATTATAAAATATTTTTAATAAAATAATAAAGTTGAAGGGCAAAAATATCTTTAATAACATTGCAAACATTGCAGCCTGCAATGTAATGTACATTGCATTGGTTTTGGGCTGCAATCACATTGCAGCCAAGGACAGCAATTTGATTACATTGCAATCTAACATTACAGTGGTCTATTACAAAACAAACGCTGTAATGTAATTTAATTAGGCACATTACAAGTAAACTCACTTTACAATCCTGCAAACAAACGCCACCTTAGTGAAATATCATATAACAATTAATTAACAATTAATTTTAATAAGACTAAAACAAAATCAATTGCATTTTTCAAAAAAAAAAAACCAATTACAATATAATTATTTTCAAACCCCATTACTTCAAAATCTCACAACCACCACTTGCTCTCTTTTTTTTTTTAAAAGCAGTTAGTTATTACTTATTTATTTAGCGATTGCTTGATTGTTTTCCTACAAATTAGTTATACTTTTTTTTTGTTTAGATTTTTGTGAACAATTAAATTTTTCTTTTACGAATTGCTTCCTCTTTCAATTGTTTATTAATATTGTATTTAATTTTTCTAATTAATTTTAGAGAATTATTCCTCCATTGAATTGTTTATTGATAGTGCTTAATATTTTTTAAGGGATTGCTTCCCATTGATATTTTTGTTATTATATTTGTTAATTTTTGTTTGCTATTAAGTTTATTTAAAACTTGAGATTATTGTCATTATTAAAGTATTTATGATTATACTAGTTAGTTCTTTTAAGGAAATTATTAAGATTGATTCCTTTGAATAATTTTCAGGATTTGTTTGTATAATTTTTATATGAACTTTTTTTATCTAAATTGTTTTATAACATTGTCAAATATTGAATTTTTAGTATAACAGTTTAATTTATAAATACAGTTTTCAATTTTTCGTCTCTCAAATATAAATTCTGACTCCGTCATTGATATAATCTATGTAGATGTTGAATAATTAAATTATATAGATAATTTAAAAACAAAGAACATACTCTATATATATATATATATAATTATTTTATTACACATTAACAACGGAATTCAACCAACCAAATATATCAATAAAATTTAGGAAATCTGCCTAAAGAAGTAAGTATCCTAACAAGGTTTAAAACGCGATTTTAAGTCTTTGTCCTTTTCATTTCCAAGAAAAGGCAATTAATTTCACAAGGCACCATCTGGTTGATCGAACCACCACTTAGACTGGTTTCTTTTCATAGTTGGTGAGATTGAAAATAAGAGTGGCATGATCCCACCAATACATATATATAATTTTGCTCCCATTGTTTGCCTTTAAGACTAGTGTTACACACGAGACGGCTTGGCATGCCCGTATCTGCAAACACATGTACAAAACTGGAAGGTGTCTGCGTCGAATGCAACTCAGTCTTGGGAACTTAGCTGGGTCAAATGATTGCGACATAAAACCAATTTATAGATGAATTAGTGCAAGAGATGGAGTTCTTGGTATTATGTAATTTTCCTAGGTATACCTAATTTATTACATCAATATATATGGCACAACACCATCACGTGTGGCCGGGCAACAGCAAATTTATATACCGGCCTAGTACATCTTTATGTATAAAATTCCAACACACATATCTGTTTTTGTGATTTAATACTTTATCTACCATTCGTAGGATTCCCATGCCATACTTTCCACTTATAGAAGGTAACCTTTACCTAGGGGAAATTACGAACAGTAGTCACAGTTCCATAAAATTAAACCAAGAGAAAAAAAAAAATAACCATATCTAGCAGGAGAGAGCATAATTAAACGTGCAATTAACCTCTCCAAATGCTGAAGAATCATAATTTTTTACCATTTTCGATTTGATCAATTTAGAGGACTTGCTGCCTATTGCTACATATATATCAAAAGAAAAAGTTACTGGGCCACTGCTTTTTCATCATTTCCTTGATCATTCTTGACTTAGCCAAGGCGAGCAAAAAAAATATACCAAAAGAAAAGTCTCAGAAACCTACAGATTCTCTCGATCTAGATCTACCTATTTGAAGTTAATACTTTGAAGATGAAAAGGAAAATCCACAAAATGGACGAGTTTGGATATTCTTTTCAATCAAGTTCCATTAATTGTGCCTGATTGCATTCTTCATATGCTGTTTATATAGCTTCACGTTGTTTTCTGATTTAATTTTCACCTGCCTCTCTTATTTAGTTAGTATCTTATCTTAATGAGAGTTGACAAGTTATATATTAATCACTGCTAGAAAAATTGAATCTGCAATTGGTATTTTTTTTATTGAAATTAAATCAATTTTGACCAACGTGATCAAATAAAGTGGACACTTCATTTAAAATTCATTCAAGCCTTTTCAATTGTCCATTAACCTAACACACTTTTAATGCATGTGCCTTATTATAAATGTAACCTAGCTAGTAATAACTATAGCCTATATGTAGCTTGGTCCAAACACTATCTTATGCAGTTTTCATTTTTTTGGTGACATCCTATGCAATTCTCTTATATTTTAATTTTCCCCTATAGCCTATACGTAGCTTGGTCCAAACACTACTCTATGAATTTCTGTTTTATTTTTTTTTTTTGGTGAGATTCTATGCATTTCTCTTCTTTTCGGTTTTCCCCTGCATATCTCCCTTCGGAATACTTTCCTTTGGTAGGCAAATAAAGCTTTTTATCAAGTTATTTTTATTAAATTTTATGTGAGAATCTAATTTAAAATCAACTGATATATAAGTAGAGTAATAGTTATTATATTTTTATGTTCATAATATATGCTTTTAATTTAATTTTAACACTCTTTTTCACGTTTAGGGAAAATAAACTTATCACGTAACATTGACTTCACATGTAAACATGAGTAAAGACGACTACTTGACACCATGTTAGAGACAATGGCTTCTTAATTTAACTATAACACTTACTCTCATATGTAAGAATAATGAACTTGTCACATGACATTGATTTTATATGATACCATATTAAACTTTAAATGGATATCTAACTTAAAACCAATTTATAATAATTAAGTATATATGATCCTTATTATATTTATGTACCAATTATATCTCCAATTTAACTGATGTAGATTTTTTTTATCACTACATTGATAATTTTCACATAACTAGAAAGAAATAATGGAGAAAACAAAATAGAAAGAAATAAAAATGAGATTAAAGGGACTAAAAAAAACAGAAGAGCAAACTGCACTAAGTTAACAAAAACAAATGCATTTTTGTCTATGGGTTTATTAAGAAAACGTGTGAACGCCAAGTGACTGAGATTGGTGATCATGTAGAGTCTAGAAGAATATTGGGAACCAAGTTTAAACATGTGATAAATGTTTTTGGAAACAAGTGTAGTCATAGAAATTAATGATTAATTGTCGCATTAGGGCACTTGTCCAAATTGATCTCAGTGTCCCATCTCTCAGCCATTCCACTTGTGTGTACGATATAACACGAGCTCTATAAAAAGGAAAGTGACAGAGAGAATATTTGTTACTATAATTAATTTACTACACGATATATATACTTCCCATTAATATTTTTCAGATACAGTGGTACAGATGATTTTCCTATAAACTTATTGTACATAGTTTTTTTTTCTTTTTTCTTTTTTATTTTTGATAGGGAACCTTCCCCTACAAAGCTAAATATCCAATCAAAAAGCAAACTAAAATAAATTGATAATTACTAAGAGGGGAAGAAGGGCTTCAGATAAAAAAATTTCCTGCTAATTTAAATAGGATTATCATCGCCCTTTAACTTACCGTCTTGAATTGTGGCCTATATACAATATATAATTAATAATAATATGAAATTGAGACGTAGGTCTTGCTGTTCCTGTTTGATTAATTCCTGGGGCAAGGCACGTTTAATTTTGTCTAGCTCAACAATGTCATCTTATCATTGCTGGGATGAAGCTTGAAGAGGTCAAGACGGCAATCCCCCAAGAGTAAGGAGTAGGCAGCTTTCTTGTACTCACTCCAAGTAAAGGGCTTGAAGAGGCTGGGATTTCGGGGTGACACAAATTCAGGGAGAGGAGAGATGATTGCATTAAGAGGTGGTGCCCCAAAGTACATGATCGACATTCTTGAATCTCTTGATAAGTTTGCCAACGCCCTATGTCTCACGCTTACCAATCTCCCATTTGTTAAAACCTGGCAAAATACCAATATACCCAAATATAATTATATATGTTAAGCATGATTTATCCAAATTATTATCTAGTATACAAAATTCCTTGCTGGCTATTAGGATAGCAAAGCAAAGATATAATTATGAATATGATCGTTAATGGAGCAATTCATTGAAAAAGAAAATTTTAATGCTCACCCGCAAGGCATCACCGATGATCACGTAGAATTGAGTGGGGTCAGGGGGGACTGGGACCCAAAACCCATCATGCAAAGAGATTTCAAGCCCAGCAACATCGTTGGATCGTAATATGGTGAGGATCTGGGGGTCAGAATGCTCTCCAAATCCAAGTTGATCGTCTTTGCATGCTTTGGATGATGGGTCCCAATTCTTGAATGGAGGATAATGATTGAACCTTAGGACCGAGTCGCTCTGGACGTCTCTGATCAGTCTACTAAACACGTACTTGTCTGGGACCCATAGACCCTCGGCTACCAGATCAAGAACCTCGCATGCTAACTCCCTCACTGCTTCAATGTAATCATTCGCAGCACAACTGTAAAAAACCAAACAAGATTAATAATTTACCCAAAGATTACTCCTTCGAAATAATTTTCTTTCCTTTTTTTTTAAAAAAAAAGAAGTTTCATGGAAATGACCCTTTAATTTATTTCTAAATCTAGCATCTGACATGGAGGGTTCAGCTTTCATAGAATCTATTATTTTTCTTTATGAGCCTAGTTATAATTGTATCTTTTCATGGAAACAATGATATTGATCACCGGCCAAATTCCTTGCCGCCTCTGCCGGATGGAGTCCTAACAGAATTGGACTTGGTCGTTCTAAAACCTTCTTTCTTGTCTAGGAATTGGGTTTAAAGTAGGATCAAGAATGAAAGATTGTTCTGTTTTTAAGACTATGGGCAATGCTACATTGTGGATTCACGAATTAAAACTGTTTTAAGAAATGGCAAGCCAAGAAAACAATAATGCTGAAAAAACATGATAGACATCCAGGAGCAGCGGTAGAAAGAATCAATAGAAATGGTACTTGGAAAAAGAAAGAACGAGGAGAGAATGTTGGAAATCTAACTCATCGGATCATGCTAATTCTTTCCCCTACAATTTGCTGTTGGGAGGGGTGAGGTGGGGGGGCCTTTTAGACGTAGGCCCCAGGCTGTTATAAAGAAGCATTGCAATGCCATGTTGAACATAATTGTTGACAGTACAAAAGCAATAACTATCCCCCAATCTCCCATTCTTTACCACCAGTTGTAACCAGACTCATAAGCAGTAGTAATCATCTTTCTGGTAGTTTTTCCCATATATTTGGGGTTTGCACGTGTGGCAGTGATTGACTAGTTTGCCTAAATATATTCATTTGCAAGTAAACTTGGAAAAAAGCTTGTTTAATTCGTACTAGTAGGAAATTATAGAAAGCCTGTGACTTTTCCATTGGGTTCATAAAAGAGTGGCGTCCAACTAATTCAAGGCTCTTCAATTCTTTATGAATGAGGGTACTCTAAAACTTCTATCATGCAGCCGAATCCGCGAAAAAGAATAGTAATTAGTAGACAAAAACCATTAAATTAATTAATGTGGTAAACAATTATAATAATTGAACCTAATAATATAATCTTTTTTTAAAACCTTTCTTTTTATCACAAAGGGAAGATGTCCCTTTCTAGGATACCAAGCATTAATGGTAAACAATCCCCTGCAAAATTAAATTCCCTTTGTATACCGGCCAAATGCTGTTTAATTCAAAGCTCTTCTCATGTATAATAAAAGGTGCCTCTCTACTATAAATATATATATATATATATATATGCATATATAATCTATAGAAAATGACTAATACAAGCCATTGGCAAAGCATAAACCCCGGTATCCTGTATCACACTAAAGAAACAGAAACCAGACGCCTTGTCTCTACACTCTACCGTTTATGGTTTATATCCATTTTTATTTCTTTTTTTGTTGACCTTCCTGTACCTTTTTTGAACAATAACGTGAACGACCCAATGTTTCGAACGTGAGGAGAAAGTTTGTTTATCCTTCTTTTCTGGGAAGAAGAAGAAGAAGAAGAAGGAATAGAAGAGAAGAACAAAAGGGTAATATATAGAAAAACAACATTTAAATCAAAGGGAATAATATCGTACCTGAAATTTTCAGGCTCATTGGAGATGGTTTTGGACCTTTCAGCAATGGAGAAAGGATGGGTGTGGAGAAGAAGATACTCGAGTTCACCCTTATCGCCATTGGGGCCGATGTTTTTCAAACCATAACCGAATGGGCTGGCAGGCCCCGCTCGGTGCTTATCACCCGCTGGTTTGTCAAAAAAATTAAGCCCTTCATCTTCCAATCTGGTTATTATCTCCCCAGGCACGCCATGGTTGATAACCTTAAAGAATCCATACTCTTCACAAGCTTGGACAATCAGCTCCGACACTTTCGACTTATCAAGTGAAAGATCAACCTCGGGAATCCCTACTGCCCTGGTTTTCTTGCTTCTCATTGAAGTTGGCGACGACAGCTTAACCATTTCTTTTCTTTTGTTTCTACAGGAAGGGGTTTAAATCAATAGAAAGCACTGATCTAAAGCGAGAGAAAGGATTTAATGAAGTACTCTCAGTTTTGAGCCTTGGAGTTGGAAGGGGTGTAATCATGGCTGAGGAGCTGCCTACTATTTATACAAGCAAGGAGAGAAAGAAAGGCCGTGATAAAGAAAAGAATGATTATAAAATTTCGAGCCAGTATCGTGAATTTAGGAAGAAGTGGACTTTGTACACCCAAAAAAAATTATAATATATGATGGGTCCAAGAAATTAACGACATAAATATATAATTAATTATGGGTATGAAAAGCTCTGTCACGTGCTGTAGGGTGCGCGTGGGGAAGAAAGGGGCATGGTGAGGAGGGCCTGTGAAAACATTAGGTGGGGGGAAGGAGGAGGTTGGGGCCAACCTAGTAGCGGCTGTTTGTCCCCTCTACGTTGGGATTTTTTTTTGGGTTATCAAACGCTTTTCAAAAGCGTGTGGGTTTTAAACTGTATAATAATAATGAAAATATTTAACCCTTTTTGGCCCATTTCACCATCCGTCTACTTTGACCCTCTTCTTCATTTGACTCGCCGAATTAGCCAATACACAATTCTTTTGTTAACCAACACTGCTATTTCTGCTCTCCATCCCCATATTTTACTTGGCCCAATCGCAGCTGCTTGTGTTTTTAATCGAGTCTTGCTTTAAATTCCTTGGTTCAAAATCAATTTTACCTTCAAGCCAAAATTTTCTAATCATCTTAACATTCTAGCTTTCCTCCAAGATAAAGACATGTCATACCGTGAAAAGATTCTATTATTAAACATAAAAAATTATATCTTTCAAAAAAAAAAACATAAAAAATTATAACTTAATTTTCTCCCCGAACGATTTTAAGAACACCCTTTTTTGTATTGATTTGATACATTTAGAATTCCACTCTCTACATACTCCTCACACGAATCTCCTTTCTTTTAATCATTGGATGAATGAGTAAATGTCATTATTTAAAAAGTATTATAATTAAAACTATCCTATTAACCTTTAACCAATGTCTAATTATATTCGTGTGTGTTGTAAGACACTAACACGAGTCAGCAAGTCACCGGACAACACGGTACACTCACTTCGTTTACATTAAATACTATATGTATAAGCCTCACAAGAAAACATCAGGTAATTGTAAGGTATCACGACCTACATTATGGTCATTGTGGAAACTTCTATCCCGTTCTCCTATGTCGTATAATAACAACAGATTGCAACATACCGACAACTTCAACTTGATATATCTACAAAGTCAAACATGAATGCCGATTAAAGCCATAACCACTTGGCAATTACTGGCCGATCGATATGCTTTAAATTAATATTGTCAGTTCGATTATGTGTGTGTCAAAGAAAACTTGTTAGTGTTGGAACTCCTATGTAAAATTAGAGGGAAAACAAAAACGACTGCTTTCAGATTCCTCTACACTCAAACTAAGTCTAAAATGGCAACCACAGCATTTTTTGCCATTAACAAATACCCACCTTTCCATTTTAGGCTGCGTGCAGATTCCATATAGCAGTTCGTGTCATTTTCCAACCCTATTTCATTAATTGGCAAAAAGAAAGATGTTAGCAATAACTTGCACGTTAAAAAGAGAGTTTTTATTCATTTTAAGCTCTTTTCATCGTGGAAGTAAAACCATACTTCCAATTGAGAGACTATTCTCTTTTAATTTCTACCATTCACTATCCAAATTTGGGACGAAAGCTACTTAAATAATGTTGCTTCCTTTTTCTTTTCAATCTTTATATGGCTTTTTCAACACAAGGTTTTTCAACGCAGATTTTTTTTTATCCTCTTTGGCCATCTCGGTGCACAAAGATTTATAAGATTAGTATTTTCCGTATATATAATATAATTCAAATTGCAATATATATATTTTTATAACACAATGGATTGTATATTCTGAAAAGAAATAGTCAAGGTAATTAAATGTACTAGGTATATATATTCCACCCTTTTGTGGGTAGGTACTTGACTAATTTTCAAACATATTCTCGTGGAGAAATTGCTTACTATACAGCGCTTGACGGGTTCTCTCTCTCTCTCTCTCTCTCTCTCTCTCTCTCTCTCTCTCTCTCTCTCTCTCTCTCTCTCTCTCTCTATTTTATATGAAGGGAAAAAAAAATATACAATTGGGATTCAAGAGTCAAATATAAAGATAATGATGTATTTTTAATAATATCCCATATCATAATTTAATTTAATAATCGAAAAGTCACAAATAAAAAAGTTTAAAGGAACAACGGACCAGAAGACTCAAGATAAAGAAATAAATCGAATTCTTTATTCAAGAAATGCCCACCGCCCTAAAGAGAGAAAGAGAGGGAGAGAGACACTAGGCTTAGCATCTCCACCTGCTTCCTTAGCCAACTAAACTAAATATTTAGGTTAGGCCACGAATTCAACATTTATGAAATATCCATAAAAGAAGAATTTCAGGCGTTCGGAACACAACTTTAGTTCCTTAATTTCTTAAAACCTATATGAACTCGACATAGCTAGATTGATCAGAGCCCGGGGACCATTGTCTCTTAAAGTCCAAAAATAAATCAAGCCATCTGACTGTTACTCAATTTTGACTATTGATTAGTCTTTCATTATTAAAACATATATATGTAGTTGGTTACTTTTCAAAAAAATAAATATAGTGGGTTACCGGTTTAAGTCTTGAGACAACGTCTATGTATAAAATACAATTCCTTCCGCCATTTGTTTTCATCATTTCCTTTTAAAATTTTCCAAAATGAAGTTTTTTTTTTCTTTTTTACACATCAACATTTTTACTTTTTTTATATTTCAAATTGATTTTTCCATTTTCTTTTTTACATTTTGACAATACAAAGTATTGTACATTAATAAGATTAAGAATTTTAAATTTCTAAAATGAAATATACAAAAGTGATTTCTATAAATTTAAAAGCGTATATGTAATTATATATCTAAAAAAATCAAGATTTTGACAATTTGATTACTTACAAAGAACAATGACCTTAGTATTTTCTATTTTCATGTAATTTATGAATAGTAGATTTTTCGTGTGTGGGAGGCATTTAAATTGTTAAAGAAAGAGGAGTATAGTTTTCTGTATTAGCAAATCCAGAAAGGGAGACGACGACCGTTAATCTCCATAAATTACGGTCGCTCTCCCTCAAACACGACCCTTAATACCATGGTGAAGGCCGGCCAGCGTGAAACATGTAGACCATACAAAGAACTAAAGAAGAAGAAGAAGAAGAAAAGAAAAAGGAAAAGAATTGATGCGATCCCATGGATTTGATCCTTTCAAATTGTTTGGGACAAAAAGGAGGTGGGTTCAATAATCTTCCTCAGTCACCACGTGGCGCTGTCCTAAAGCAAGAAGCTACTAATCTGATTGATAAGCTTTAACCAGAAAAAAAAAATATTAAAGCCTTATGACATTATGGAGTGATGGATAATTTGCTGTTACATGAAAACCCCCTGCTCGTGATATAGTGAAACATGCAATTATTTTATCTTTTATATAAATATTAATGTCGGTTCTTACTTTCTTAGCATTTATACCGTAGATAGTGACAGTGTTGAATTGGAATAACATATTGAAATTGAAATCTTAATTTAAGAATAATTTTCTTTAAGGTGGTTGGAAAAATCCTAGATCTTATCCTATTGTTGATGTCAAATACCGCTGAGTTGATGATGGGTTTTGGATGCACTTAGATCTTTAATTTGAGTTTTGACAGAGAGAAGAATAGCCCACAAGGGAGACATTATCATATGGATCATGTGCATTAAACTTTGTTACATAGTCTTAATTATGTATCAAAACTTTTGCCCATATGATCATGTAGATCAAATACACAAATAATAAATACACCCCCCCCCCTAAATTTGTGCTCAGCACATAGTTTAGGATAAGCTGGTTTAGCCTTTTTTGTTTTAAAGTAAAAAGAAATATGATAACATAACACTGAAATACGAAAAGGCTTCTGCATGGGAACTTTTCCTCCTACTATGTCCCTCGTGTTCTTTATTCAGAGAGGGATTGGAATTGGGAGCAACTGTATTGAGTAAGTTCTTAATGTTCTTTTGATTATATTATAAAAATAATTAAAAGATTTAGCTCTTTTATATTTTATTTTTGTTGTAATTGACAGAAAACAAAGGATATATCACATCATTATAAATATTGAAAAAAAAATAAAAGTATAATTATAATATAAAGTGACTTATATTGTAAAATAATAAAGTATACTAATATGTAAATTTAAATAAGATAAGATTTTATAATTAATTTATTTATTAATATGAAAAGGACCAAAGCTTTGGAAAATTACAAAATAACAAAAAGCAAAAGATATTTATAAGCCAAAAAATTATCTTCTATCTCTCCCGTTACTTTCCCTGTACCAAGAAAATTATAAAACATAATAAAAGTTAAAAAAAAAAGCAGTAGAAAGAAAAAAATAAAGACAAGTAGCTTTACGTAAAAATGCCAGTTCACTTTCTTTTTTCAAAGCTAGAAAACATCCAAGTCATGATTAATTATTTTCTTTGTATTTTGATACTTTGTGATTATAATAGAGTTTTAATTTATTATTTAAAAATTTTTATATTAATAAAATAATTTGGTGTATATAAAGAAATAACCAATGAATATTTGGTTACACATATAAAGAAAAATATATTTTATAGTATTGATAATTAAAAATCTCACAACATTTCCAAACTATTAAAACTCGTAAACAACATTTTTAATTTATTATCTCTACATTAAAACAAGACTTTTTTTTTTTTTTACATTGGAGTTAATTTATGTTTATTCATTTTGTATATATATAGTTTACCCTCACTGAAAATAAATCTTGAATTCATCCCTGTCTTTATTTATCCTTATATATATATATATATTTAACATATATATAATTGGTAAGGAAACAAGAGGAAGTATAAATAGATATCTTAGATTTAATTTGCACATGATTCCCTCTTGTTAAATAATACTACTAGCAATTAATAGTAATAAACATAATCTGTTAGTTCCATCAGAGTATTGGGTCGAGTTTAATTTCCACTAGCTAGCTACCAATTAATTCATAATTTGACTAGACTTGAAATTAAGCTAAAAAAAATCAATCTTTTCTTTTTTAAAAGCAAGAATGGACTACATATAAGTAGGGTAATTGGCCAAGAAGGAAAAAGAGAGCTTTGGCTTTAGTTATACATATACTTATGTGAGACAACGTTTTACCAAATCAATTACCAACTGATACATTTGACTAAATAAAAGTGAAATGCCAGTTGCTATGGGGACTGCATTTCTTGGTGAGGATGAGTCGAATGCAATAACAGAGACTATTAGTAAAAAGCCACAAAGTTTTTGATGTTAACCACTCCACTACATGCAAAGGTCGGTGGACCTACACAGCCTATTAATAACTGTCAATTAGTAGGTGTGTTTTGATAAATTGACAATGGCCCAATAATCATGCATGACTGTGATGATGATGAAAATAATAAGGGAACTTAATAATTTGTTAAACAATTAATAATGGAAGAAACTTGAGCAAATTTAACGGAAATAGAAAAAGAGAGAGAGAGAGAGAGAGGAAGAACTAATTAAAGAAGAAAAGAATACATTTGGCAATTTGCAGACCAAGTTGTACAATATCAAAGTTGTTTGAGTGTTAATGAAGGATCATACATAGGGGTTTGAGAGAGAATAAAGCTTAACCCATATTTTAAATGTTAAAAAATAGTGAAATAATACATGAATTAGCTTCAGAGGAAAGAGCAATAATGTGATATAAGCTAAAGGTCTTGCTATATTGTCTTACCAAAAAGCTAAGGAAGAGAAAATTAACTTGTGCTGAGTGCAGGTCACAAAATGAAATACTGTGGGCATGCAGTTGACAATCATTTTCGGCCATTCCCAGCTCTGCAGCTTTAGGTTGGATGGTTATTGTCTAATAGCATTATGATGATAATGATAACGATTTTGATAATGACAAATGAAAACAAAATAATTAATGCAAGCGTGTGGCTCTGAGTAGAATTAGGATCTTTACATCTCAACTACTGCTGTCTGCTGTGTTTCTGCATATACAAGAGCTTCCGGTTGCAGTTGATTTACATTTACAAGTCCCAAAAGCAATCATTTGAAAAATTAAATTGTTGATATTATATGATGAAAATATTAGGTGCAATTAGTTAGTTTGTCTGCTTAATTTTGTGCACTTGCAGAAGAGCTCGGGATTACCTAAATACATATATAGTTTTGGCAGGCAGCAGCAGCTTTCTGACAGAAGAAATTAACTATCGTCGGAAAATCTGGAGCCACTGCTTGAAAGCTAGGATTAATTTGCTGACAATTAAAGCAAGTCCATTTAGGCATGTATGGTATCAGGCAATCAAATGTGAAATGATGAGACCCTGGATTAGACCATTGCTAATAGAAATTTGCCATACTTTTTCCTTGGGAACCACCAGCTTTTTAACTGCCCTTTTCTTTTTTTCTCATGTAACTGCCGCCCTAGTCATCAAAGAATGTTATCAATCTTGTCCTAGAATAATAGGAAATGGCAAATGGTTTGCATAATTCAGTTTAAGGTGGGTGATCTTTGTAGCCACATGGGGACACATTAAGTGATTTACTAATATATTTTTACAGAAAATGCAGTATAGAATGTATTCGATGTTCATCATAGAAACAAATTGAAAACAACAAGAAGAAAAGTTGTTAAAATTTGCATTAAAAAAATTAGTGATATTCTCACTTCTGCACATCAGAACAACAACTGATCAAGTTTCAGTGAGAATTTGGAACGTCTTTTACCAGAAAGAGTTGCAGGCAGTTGCATATATATATATATATATATATATATATATACTAATTAGATCACCTGCAATCAAATAAGCTGAAACACCGGTCAAAAAGTAAAAGAGGAAGAAAGAACAAATGAAATTAATTGATAAGTTGAGACAGCTACTTGGGGACAACAAGGGAAAGCTCTTCAGTACTAAATAATGGATGCTCAACACTGATGACATTGATAAGAAGGAAAGACAACAAAAACGAGTTTGTTTTTGTATCTGTTAGCCGACATCGAAAAACCTAACATCCGCATGAAAAGATTGACTTTATTCATTTTTAAATGAAGGAAACACACGGTGGGAATAGACAGCAAAGCATTTAAATCGGCATTTATTAAATTAGCTCTTGCATGTACAAACTACAAAGAATAAACTATAGATGTACGTGTGTTTTCTCATTATACAAAAATGTCTTAACAGTTCCATCTTTGGAACGGAACCGAGCTGTTGTGTCGTATTATTATCCAACGACTCCAGTCGGCAACAAAAAGCTATTCAGTCAAAGGTTCTTTAGTTGGGTCTCCAAGTCCAACCGATGGAAAAATGATCAACATTTGCCTTGCCAAGATTTCCCTATGACATTTTCCCTGGCTCTTTCTGTGAGAACTGTAAGTTAAATTTTCGTACACAATTTTTGTCATGGGGAAGATTCAAAGTGACTGCCAGTTGGAATGTGTCTGCATCTCCTGGCCGGAGCTATTGCAACTTGCTCTGTCAATCAAATCGTTGCTGTAACTTCAATTGCACTGTGATAATTAGTAATACACTTTTGATGTGATGACAAATCGCGAGTGGACAGAGAAGAAGAGGACAATGCAGACTTGATAAAGCTTTAGGACTATCGAATCTTTGCCAGCGTTTGCATATGGAATGAATCTTGGACTGCAGTCTTCTGACAAAGGACTGTTCAAACTAGCATATATAGGTTTTGATATTATATTCAAGGATGCATTTAGGGCAGGTTAGTCTTATTATGTTTGTGTTATACAACAGAATATTTTAGAAACCATACAATTTCACTTCTTTATTTTATATATTTGCCACTCCCCAATTAAATATATGTAGTTCAAATGATTTAGTTTCATTAGTGAATTTTTCTATTATTTATTTAGTGGTTGATCTTTTTGCTCTGCAGCCTTCGGCTTAGGTGACATATGCAGCCACCAGAGCAGTGCAAAGAGCGCCACACCATATAGAGAATAGAAAATAAGTAAGACAAAGAAAAGGATTACTGCCAAGACCGCCAAAAGCATTTGTCAATTGCCAAATATTCATCCATGAATTCCTGTTTCCCTTTTGTGAAAAATGGTTAACCAATTCACTAGAACATGCAGCCTTGTTGAAACGCTAGCTCAATTATCTTTAAAAACCATATCCAATTCCAAATCATTGATAAGATAATTGACCCATCAAATTTCATCTGAGTAATGTATGTGGTGCATATGACACATTTGATCCGAATTTTCGATGAAACTCCTTTCCAAAGGATTGTGGGTGCATAGCAGTGTTAATGTAATAGTATGAAATTCCCCTTTCTCAACCGGAGGAAGTCAGTGCTTTCTCCTTTGTGACAGGAACAGGATGACGGCCTCGGAAGGATGGATGTCTATGGGCCTCCCGTGAACTGGAATCTTTATGGGAAAATATCAGGTCAAAATAATAACCCAAAAAGGTACCGTCACCTCAAAGCCTAAGTAAGGGAATTGAGGGCTACCATCAGTTGGAGCAATGAAAAGGGAACTAAGGATCCAAAGCAAATAATGGGGCTATGGCCATGGGGATTCCCCAAGATCAATTCCTAGATAAAGGACAGGGACGAGCCCATATATATTTCCTTCATTATAAGTTTTTTAACCTATGTAACGTACGTGGGCCGACTGGTCGTCATAAATACAGCAACCAAAAGTTAAATTCAACCACCGAAGGTTGTTAGGGTCAATAAATCCATGAATGTAATGTCGGGATTCAAAAGTCCACGTGTAGCCAACGTAACGAATGTCGGGAGGGGTCTGATTTTGTTGTGACAGAAACTACACGATACAGATCATACCATCTCATTTAAGTTTTAATAGGCCATTGACAATAGGGCCTAAAACTTTTGAAGACCGTAGCAAGATGATTGAAAATTTTCATGAGGGCGTCATTTTCTACTTTTTTCCACTAGAAGAATGAGCTTACCAATTGATGCCATCTTCCAATGAAACGAGCCCCATGTTAGCATGTTGCCCAAAAGGCGGAAATCGCTTTTTTGAAAAGATGAGCTCAAATATGCTTGACACTTCAGAAAAGTGTATCAATCCAGCGCTAACATGGTTGATCTTTACCTAAATTCAACCATTGACAGAAAAAGGGGAGGTAGTGAACCTGTGGAGACAAATTATAGTGGTATTGCATATCTCTGAAGGGGGATATTTACTAGTCTTTGTCTTAGATTTCTTTTCCGATTTCTTCTTCTTTTTTTTTTCTGAAGTGCTTTACTGCCCCATTTCATCCCTCTACTACATCATCCTTTGAAAGGTATTTGTAGAAGTGGTTATCATAAAGCCTATTCCATCTGTTCCTGTTGAAAAATATTACTCAGACAACCAAGGAAAAAAAAATCAGATTAAACCCCTTGGCCATTGCAGTGCACAGGAATAAAAGAGAAACCTCAAGCAAATAACATTGCATAGTGTTAATGAATCTGGACATTTTGGCTTGATAATTCAAGTACTATCCTTTTGGTGGCAAAAAAGTATATATCCATTGGATTACAGTATAGGATTGAAATTTTAGCGGATTGAGGAAGACCCTCTATCCCTATTATGATGAGGAAGACTCTCACATGGAAATGCTATAGCCAGCATTCGAACTCCGGACAATACCTGCTCGGTTCTGATATTATCAGTCAATTTGACATATACTTGAATGGTCGTCCAATTTTCAAAATTTATAAATTCCCTGTTCCATTACCTCTGTTCTTTTTTTTTTTTTTATCCAGGGAGTCAGTACTCGGAACTCCTGCTCATTTTCTTGTCTGTTGTTTGTTTTTTAATTTCGTTTTTGAAGATGAACAGATTGACCCTCAGACACAGAGAAAAGAAAACACAGCAAAAGGACATTGATGTACCGAGGGAACCAATTCCAGAACAAGTATGCGCAGAGGCGTCGAAATCCAGCCCCACCTCAACATGCCAACACATAAAACATATGAACACGAAAGAGCACAACACAAATTATGCATTGGTCAAATCACTGTATATTCCTGCAGCAACAATCACGAGGTGGTGGCCCCTCAAAAAGATCTGTGAGAATATTAGCGACGTTTCAATGGCAAAATAAAAGTTCCCGTTAGGAAAAACAAAATGTCAAACAATCTGACTACTCTACTGCCTGCTTGAGTGGAGTTTAATTTTCTGCAGGCATAACAATACAAAGTGGAATTCAATGCTTTCTCAGATGCGTAAGAAAAAAAAGAAGAGAAAGACAAACCACGATAGATTATGAGCAAAAGCCTTACAATCATTCGACTACGCTCCATCACACTTTTAGCCTTTCTTTAAATTACAACCAAAGTATAAGCTAAATAACCGATTATATGAAAGCTATTGCATACCATTTCTGAAGCTATAACTAGCTGCTGCAACTGCAATGGCTTCTGAATTCTGATATAGGCGATTTTGACATGTGAAAACTAGGTTTCTGTAGTGTGATTTGTTTATTATATAGCTCAGGAGGGATAGACAGAGAAGGAGATGGTGAGTTGGGTCGGAACAGCGGATGCTGATTGCATAGCTCTCTAAATGAAAATTCTGATAAGAAACCTTTCAAGATGTTAATAACGAGAGTAGCAGATTTAGCTAGGGGTCTTACAAGGTCAAGAAAAGGTCTTACAAGGTCAAGAAGAGATTATGGTGGATGGGGAGAGAGGGTGGAAATAAGGTGAAGAAGGGGATAGTTTTTTTTTTTTTTACAAAAAAAAGCTCAGGTAGGATAGCGCCAAAGAACAGGTTAACATGCCTTTGCTATGAAGAAGCTGCTTGCCAAGCATTGATCATCGTCCATGAAGATTGCTCTTCTACAGAATCTCCTTAGCATTATGCTGCCAACCATACCAGTTTTAGCGATGATAGCATCCATGATGATATCTTGTTAATTAATAAACCTGCAGCAATAAGTAGTAGGATAATCTTAAAAATCAAATGAAAAAACAAGAATTTTATGTATAATTGATAAGAGAAATACTATTAGTTGCTTAGAAGTAGAAGCAACGAACGCAAGAGGAAACAGTGAAAAAGGGCAGGAAGGGGTTGGTTCTCTTCTACCTTTTGCTTTTATTTCTACTACATTTAAATAACGAGCATAAATGTCTATAAGCACAGCCGACAGAGCAAAGAAGGGTTGCTCTTCAGTTTTTACTGAATCTAAGCTGTACTTTCTGAACTGATACTAATCATGACATTATTTCAACGCTGCAAAACAAAGAGCTGAGCACAAAACCAATGGATTGAAAGGATGGAAAAGAAAAGACAAAGAATCATGAATTAAATCGGAAACACTGGAGAGAGAGAAAGGAGAAAGAATGAACTCTTGTGATGCAAAAATTGTCTTAGGAATTGGTAATATTTGTCTTACCTTTGAAGAATCCTCAGCTTGGTTCCCGCGGAGAGAGAAAGAGAAAGGGGAATAAGAAGGGAGGCCCGGGGATGGTGGTGGAAATAATAAAACACGAAGGACAATTAGAAAATAGTTTTCTTGAGGTGGATCCAGCTAGGTGGGCTCTCCTTGGTTGACCCGACCTCACCAAGCCTAAGCCCAACCTACGGCAGTAATATTTAGAGATTATTATTTTATATATTATTATATTGATGCCAGTTGTTACATTTTATCAAGGTATATTTTGAAATATTAATAAATTAAATAAAACTTTATATATTTCATATTTTATTTAGAAAAAAAAAAAATATAATCAAATTTTTAAATTCAAATTTTATAGTAGTAGTATAAAATATCAAAAAAGGAAAAGACAAGCGGTGGATTGGAAGCGGAGGAGCAGCAGGCAGTTACCCAATCCATAACCTTACAATTAATTTTTGCTCTGCTCAAAAGCCTATTGCTTTCGCGCTCGAAAAAAACCCTAGAATTTTCCCCTGAATCCCCATCGAAGCCCTAAATTCCCGAAAACAGAAGCCAATTGCTTCTCTAGGAAGCAGTGCCAAATTTCGATGGTTCGCAAAAACCCTAATTAAACCTTTTGGGGGGAGGGGTGAAAAGTTACCATGGACGCCAAGGACATCCTTGGACTGCCGAAAACTCCGTTGCCAATAACCCAAGAGAAGAAACCACGTCCCCAGAAAGATTCCCAGAGAAAACCCGATGGCATTTCTCGCGAGGTAAAAGAGAAAAAAAAATTTAAGTCGCTTGTTTTTCAATCTTGTTTCTTTTTTAGCTTGCACTGAGTGAAAGAGGGCTTCTTTTCTTGGTTGGAATCGTAGGTTTATGCCCTTACGGGAGGGTTGGCTCCGCTTATGCCTTCAATTGACGCCTCCCAATTGAAACGACGCCCACCATCGGATGAGAAGGTTTTGCTAAAACTCCTTTTGCTTGAAAGAGTACTTTTTTTTGCTTGCATTTGGCTTCCAAACAAGAAAAAAAAGTACATTTGGATGCAAATGCAAAAAAAGTAAATTTTGATGAACCAAAGGTTAAAATTTGGAGGTTCATGGATCTTAGTTTGCATTTGCTTTCATGCAAATCTTAGGAAGTAATATAAGCAATAACCACATGGAGCATAAAAATCAGTAGAATATTTTTATGTTGAATAATTTAAATTTGATATTTCTGGTTGTCAAAGTTATAATTTGCTGCGTGTTTCTTAATGTTGTTGAAATTCTCTTCAGATCACATGGCAGTGGCTTCCTTTCACAAGCTCTGCACGAAAGGATAATTTGCTACTTTACCACTGGGCAAGTATCTGTTTCTAGAAAGACTTCTCCCTTAACTAAGTGCACATTTTTAAGGTCTTAGTCTTTTGTATACCTTACAGGTGCGAGTCGTAAATGGTGTTCCACCGATAGGTGATTATTCCTTTGCAAAGTATAATAAGGTAATAATATATTTTTCTTTTTCCCTCTATGTTTTGCCACAAATTATTTTATGCTGCATTTCTTTTTTGTTTTATCTTTTTCTTTTATACTTTGTTTGTTCATGAAATTGAACATGTTTGTTCGTCTGCTGTGGTGCAGTCTGTTGATGTTATCAAATACACAGATGAGGAGTATGAAAAGTATTTAACTGATCCTGTATGTATCAACTTGAGGTTGCAGCTCTATTTTTTAGTTTTCCCACTAATTGCTTCAGTTTGGTTCTAACTGAAAGTAGTAGTTGAATTAAGGCCTGTGTTTGAGCCGCCATGAATTCAATTTGTCAGTTTAATTTTCTTTTCTTTTGCCTTGTTAATTAGACGTGGACTAAGGAAGAGACAGACCAACTGTTTGACTTATGCGAATGGTTTGATCTCCGCTTCATTGTTATAGCGGACAGGTTCCCGACATTCCGGACTGTGGAGGAATTGAAGGATCGTTATTATAGTGGTATTCTATCCAACTGCTAGACTTTCTATTGCCAATCATCCAAGTCACTCCCTTTCTGTTCTTTCTACAGTTTGAATTTGCATATAATTTTATCCATTATTTATTGAATTTTATTTCAATTTATTTTTGAGATGTTATATGGTTCTCATAATGATTATGGCACTATCTGTATGTAGTGTCTCGAGCCATACTGATTGCCAGGGCTCCATCTCCTGGAGAAGTTGCAGGGCATCCTCTTGTTAAGGTCTGGTAGCTATATAAGCAGCATTTTATATGAATAATTTACTTTTATGTTGCAATTTATAGTAACAGGAATAAGCTGTTATAGTATTTATATCACTCTAGATTATTATTTCATTTCCTTTGTTATTTAGTATAGTTCTGATATTATCCTCTTGGTATAGGAACCCTACAATGTTTCTCAAGAGACGGAGCGCAAACGTGCTTTATCGATGGTCCTTTCTCAAACAAAGCAGCAAGAGCGGAAAGATGCCGAGGTATATACTTTTGCTTTTCACTTATGATTGCTGTTTATTTTATGACCTTCCCATCATTTATTTGCATGTGGGCTTGTTGGTTGAATATGTACTCAAAATTTTGACTGGTCTATGGTTTGTTTCTGCAGGTTCTTGCCGAAGCGAAAAGAATAGCTGAGTCACGCATGGCTGCACAGGTAAGTATTGATTGGACAAGCTGCTATTTAGGCATTTGCAATTGCCAACGAAAGGGGAGTGTCAATAGTTCTGTCAGTTTATGCCATACTTGGATTTCAGAATTGGAACCAAAGGAAATAAAATTTTCAACTTGATTAGTTTTGCGTTCAAACTTAGAAAGAAATCAGGGGGATGGGGGTCAAATACTTGCATATGTGATTGCACCTGGGTTTTCCACAATCTAGAATAATTTAGGTTTCTATGTTTTGTTCTGTTCAGGGTGCTGAAGAACCTGATTTGCCAGTCACATCAGATATTGGTCCTGAAAGTGTTGAGAGGGCTATTGTTCATGGAGATACCATATCTCCGTCCAGTGTTCAAGTTCCCTCTGCAGCTGTTGCACCTTCTACTTCAATAATGGCTGATAATGCCTCTACTCTTGCTTCCTTGCGCATGGTATTTATGACATCTAGTCTTCAGTTTTCTCTCTTGTCTCTCTCCATCAAAGAATAAAATAAATAAATAATTAGAAGTGGCTGTTTCTGTCCTTAGGAAATGTATGTGATCCGACTTATTATATGTGCTTCCCTTTAATAATTCATTTTGTTTGCTTCCAATATTTTTTATGGTCAAATCAATATCTGAGGCAACTGTTACCTCTCCGTGGAAGTTTGTGTGTGCGAGGGTGTGTGCTTTTTAAAGTTTGTTTCTGGATATTCTTTGCTCTTGGAAACAAGTATGCTAATTGCTTTTACATAATTTTCAGCTTCGAGTATATTTGAGAACATATGCACTTGAGCAAATGGTCCAAGCTGCAAGCTCATCTGCTGGACTTCGGACCATCAAGCGGGTTGAGCAAACCTTACAAGATCTTGGGGTTTGTCTATGCTCCCTGAAATGTGATGCTGTGCAGAGATTCTTATATTGGTTATTGGTGGATGATGTTGTTGTTATGTTATATGCATGATGACCAGATATTAAAACTTAGAATATACATTATGAGTATATTTGTGGTATGATTTCTTAGATCATGAGGTCTTATTATCTTTTCAGATGAAAATGGTTTTATCGGAGTCAATCTATAGATTCAGTAAAACAGACATAATTCAACTTGAGTGTGCTTGTTTATAATTTTTGTCATTGTTAGATGACTGCTCATATTAACAACTAGAAGTTAATCCTGTTTATCAGTTACTTTCAATAATATTGCCAATTGCTCCTTATTTCTGGCCATTTGGCTGTGATTCAATTCTAAATCCTGTGAACATTTTTCATTAAACTAGTTTAATTGTCTTTTTGAAATTGCGTATAAAAATCTAAACTAATTTTTTACAGGTTAATTTGAAACCAAAGGTGCCAACGAAGGCTGTTTGTGCCGAGCATCTAGAATTAAGAAAAGAAATTCTAACTTTGCTGAATCTGCAGAAACAGGTATCTCATATCTTTAATTTATCTAAAGATTAGGAGTCTTTGTCCTTGTATCTTATAATATCTAATCCTTAAATGTAGTGAGTGCCACTCCTTTACTCATGTAGTTAAGTGAAATGTGCATAAGCTGTATTTTGCTTCTATTTTGGAGTTCTCTTTTCCCCCTTAAAGTAAATGGATGAATGAATGTTGGGTAAAGCACCCCCATCCTCTTAAGGTTTAATTGAAATTCCAAAAGGCTCTATTGGTTTTTGAAATGAATATTCCATCCCAAAAAAGTATCTTCCATTGGATACATAAGTCCAGTCGTTAGTCAATTGCTGGTGTTTTCGTTAGTTTGATGACATGACAATATTGAAAGGACAATTTTACCTTTTATTAATTTTTTTTAAAAAAATTATATAATAATAATTTTTTAAATTAATAAAGAAGAAAGGGCATTTTAGTCTTACATTTTCTGTTAACAGTATTTACATTTTTGGGATGGATTGTTCATTTCGAAAACTAATGGACCCGTGTGGAATTATAACTAAAACTTAGAAGGTGAAAGTATTTTACCCATGAATGTTTGTTTCACATGCCATGTTTACAATTTGTTTCTTTTGGCAGAAGTTACCTTGGCACATTTTGATCCATTCTAGGCTTCTATTCTGTCTATATCTTAGATGATTGTTAGTAATAATAATATGTTATTCCCTTTTTAACTTTGTCTTCTTTTGTTTTAACTTGGACAAGAATGACGTGCAATATGATAAACTAAGACAGTAATATATTGTCTCTTGGTGAATGTTTGGCAACTTTGTCTTACTATGCAGTTTCAAGTATTACTGATTTTTGTCTTACTTTGCAGTTTCAAGTATTAATGGTTTTCATGCACTATTACACAAGCTCAGAGTTGGATTGAATATTATTTTAGAGCCTGAGGTGTCTGATTTTCTGTCCCAGTGTTTCCCTGACAAAGTATCATTTTTGGGTTTTAACAGAAGGCCAAACTTTGTTAAGATCAACAAAATTATTGTGTGCTTTAGTTATAGTTCATATCTCCATTTTTTTAAATGAATTTATTATTTATCATGAAAAGCATATACAAAGATTTCTCATTTTTGCAGAAGTTTGATAGGTAGTTCTGAATATAAATTAGATCATTCATTTTACCTGTACTAATTAAGCTAAGATGTTAAAAGTCTGGGGTTGTAGATTTTGAGTTGGGAAAGACATCCATGGGGTTGTGTCTGAATTATGATTGATTAGTAGCTCACAATATTAGAGGTGGTGTGCTGCTTACTCAGTTCAATGATCTTATGTGATTTTTAACAGTTGCAATACAAGGAGGCCGAGGGTTCATCTTTCCGTGATGGTTCCTATGGTGATATGCCAGGCACGCCTAAGGTTGAAAATCTGAGTTTCTCATTTCTATAATTTTTTCTAGTTTTATGGACTTTTGATTATTAGAACCACTTTTGAATTGTTCAATTCTTGAAATTTTGGAGTCTGTTAATGTGCAGCGATCACATCGTGCTGTGGATCAGGATCGAACATTTGTTCCAGACGCCATTAGTTTTGGAGGTAATATATCTCTGTTAGTTTTTCTTTGGGATGAGATGGTTATATGTTTTTGATTACTTGCATATTTGATTGTAATTTAGGTGAAAGGGCTGGCAAAAGGGAGCAGAAACGCAAGGTGTGCGCCAATTATGTTGTTTAATCTTTTCTATTTGCTTGCCTTTGTATTTTCCGATGTCTCTGTGCTTTGTTTAGTTTAGATGTAATCTCTTCTTATGATGTCATTTCTAGGGGCCTGGAAGAGCATCTGAGACTCCATCTTCACCAGCTCACAAAAGGCCAAGAAAGATGAAAGCTTCAGATCTATAATAAAGGGTGAGCAAGCAAATTAACCTCGTATAAGGTAATAGTTCTCTATGAGGCCTTTCAAAAAAAAAAAAAAGTTCTTTATGAGTTGGTTATGTTTCCATGCTTGAACTGGGTCTCAGTTTAGATGTTATAGATGTAGATTTTCTATTGTATCTTTTACCATGTTTCTCTAGTATTTGGTTAGGATATTGCTTTTTTGATACTCCAAATCCACCAGGCTGGATTTGATTACATTGCAGGATTTCAGGGGCAGACTCGTGGCAGCTCCATTATGAATCTGCCAAGTACATCGGAAGCAGATTTTGAAGCTCCATGTCTTGACTACTAAACTTATTTTTTTAACTAAATCCAAGCTTTTTAGTCACAAGTAGGAAAGACTCAACATCTTTTTGAATGATTTGCATAAAGCATCAGAATTCAAAAACTGACATATTTTACTGATTTCCTGAGCTTTGAATTGGACATTTGATTTTGTAAAATTTTCTGGCAATCGAGGTGCTAATTGCTTTGTAATTTTACGTTTATCTTGACCCTTGTAAATATATTTCTGTATGAGAATGAAATTAACATGTCTTCACAGGAGAATTTGTGGTGAGCAACTAATGCTTACCTTTCACTAGTTTTTAGTCTCTTATTATAATTCCCCACCAAATGATAGAAGAATGTTAAAAATGTAACCATGTTTGTTCCATCGGAGAACTTACGATTTTGAATTTATTATTGAAACATTAACATGTGTGAGAGAGGAAGATGAAGATTATTTCTTTGACCATAAATTGTTGCTTGCGTTTTTCCAACTTCCTCTGCCTTTCTTCGAATCTGCATTCGCAGCCATTCATGTGCAAAGTTAAATTCACATGCCAATGATGACCAAGATATTTGCGATGCTAAGGCCAAGCGTATATCAAGCTCTTACGTTCCCAACGCTTTTTCATCAGGAATCGTTTGCTCCTCTGGCAGTCCAGTCTCCGGCTTGGTAAATGTGGGTGGTTTCTCCCAAAGTAACTTGTCACTGTTTTTAAAAGTCCTCAATCTATTTATTGTTTGCTTTAAATTTTGAAAATAGAGTTTAAATAGATTTATAAATTACAAATTCATGTTCTTAACTTAAAAAACATGTTTAATAAGTGATAAATGATCTATATTTATATATATATATATGATTTATTTTATTTTTTATTGATGTGTAATTTATGATATTTTATTTTATTTAGTTGTACAGCGTTTTCATTGAAGCTGTAGTTCTTTATTTATAGAGAAGAGGGATATTAGTTCCGGTTGTACTGATTTTTTACTCGTAGAGAAAATAGACTCTTATACTATTTCGAGTATATTTTGATTCTTATATTTTTTATAAGAGTTTCATATCAATGAAGATTTGAGGAGAGAGATTTTTATATTAATTCGAATATATTATGATTTTTGTATCCCTCATAAAATGTGGTATCAATTATAAATTACGAATTTATATTTTTAATTTAAAAAAAAATAAAAAATTCATATCTATTATAGGGGCTGTTTGGCCTAGTTTTTTTCTAGCTTAAAAGCTATTATGAAGCTCTTATGAAAAATAATAGCTTTTAAAATTAAGTTAAAGTTGTTTGGTAAATTTTTTTTTTAAGTTTTTATTTATATAAGTTATAATTTTGGTTAAAATTATTGTAGAGAGTATTTTTTTTTTTAAAAAGGTAATATTGTAATTATCTTTAATAGATAAGGATATTTTTAAAACAAAAATAAAAATTTTTTTTGTATTTTTAAAAGAAGAGAAGAAAAAGCTCCCTATAAGAGTTTTTTTTAAGCTTTTTTTTAAAAAATTTTACTCTTTAAAAAAAAATTATTTTTTTTTTAAAGAGTTTTTTAAAATTTATATTTGGTCTGACTTTTACTTTTAAAAAGTAGATAAGCTAAAAAAAAGCTAGGTCAAACAAACACTATATACTAAAGATTATCTCATCGCTTTTTAAGTTGAATTCGTAACATATACCGGTTGGCGCCTGCAATGTCAACTTGTCAAGGCATCAAGGTAGCTCACAACCCTTTCCAGAAAAAATAAAAAAATAATAATAATTGAGCCTCGAGTTAAGGGAGGTGCTCCAGGATCTTGGCGCAGTGTACAGAGCAGAGCACGACAGGTATTGCAAACTGAATTGCAGCGGATGATTAAAGGTGCCACCGGCTCTCAGTTTCAACCTTCACATCACCATCAATTTTCGTATTTGCGTACCTATGGCCTCCAATTCTACAATTTACTTCTGTGGTTCAGATTTAATCCTAAACTGTACCCACCGCTAAATTGGATCCACACCGTCTCCTACCTAGAGCTCAATCTAAAATTTTAGTAGTAGCAAAAAATTCAGCCCGTGTTTCTCCAAGTGTCCAACGTGAGGGCATAAGCATGACCAACCTCATCGCTTTAAGCTCCCCTCGACTGCTTTTCAAAGCCCCTCACAGTGTTAATTTGAAACATTTTCGGTCTACAGATTGTTGCAGTATAAGAAAGCAGAGCAAAACAAGTCTAAGAAACTCTTGGCCTTCTATCTCTCTCTCGCTTTTCGGTTCTGGTTTCGTTTTGGGTCCCCTTATTGACGGACTTCATTCGAGGGTCGACCTCGTGGTCTACCAAAATGGGGCAATAAACATTGGTCCTCTCCACACGAATATATGGGTAAATCGGATTCTTTGTTACCTCTTCGTTTGTCTATCTTTCTGATCATTTCTATGTGTTGGAATGGTGTTAGGTCCCTCCTTTGCTGGGATTGTTCTACTGCACAGTTGGGTTGCTGCAACTCTTCCTGGATGAAAAGGCTTCTTCAGAAGTTCCCGAGGGGACCCTGGAAAAAGCGGGCGGGTCTCTGATGTGAGTCAATTAATGCTATCTAGTTTCTAAATTCTATTTCTAATGATCTCAACCAGGATACGGTTGTGGATTTACAGGAAATGTTTTAAGCACTGCAATGAAACTAAACATGCATCAGTTCAGATTACTGCAAACTGTATTGCCTCATAGCTTAGACCATATCTTTTGAACACAGAGCATTGGTGCTATTTATCGAACTGAGTGCTGAAATGTATAAGAATGGAGTAGCGGACAACATCGAGGCCTACATATTATTTGCAGCGGCAGAGCTTTTATGGTTCTCCCTGGACAGGACACGGCTGGGTTTCACCTTAGCGTCCATCATTGGCATATGCTGCCCCCTAGCTGAAATTCCGTTGATGAAGTAAGATTGCTTTCTTAAGCATAATTTCATCACCGACAAAATAATTAGAAGTAGCTATATACTATTTCACTAAAATGCTGATGCTTGCTGACTTTCAGGTTCTTCCACCTCTGGTACTACCCACAAGCAAATGTAGAGATCTTTGGACAGGTAATTAATTATTTTGCTAAAGAGAAACTTAATCAATTAGAAGCTTCTATGACATCCGAAGTTGAGAGTTTGAGTTCTATACAGGGACTAGTTACTTGGACAGTCACCTGCTATTTTGCTTACACGCCATTCATTGTCTGTTTGTCACGCTGGCTACAATCAACCATTAATGCTGCTGATACAGAGAAGTCTATCTAAGCTAAGGAGCTGATAAGGATCTGTTCCATGATTCTAAACTTTACTACAGCTGCTTAGTAAAACGGCAGAGATGAGAGAATCTTATGAGTATTGAATGTTAACAGTGATTGAAATTTCCAAATGAAATATGAAATGAGTATCTTTACAAGATTATATATATTTCATTCACTGTGAAATAGATAACCTATGCATCTAGATAAAATATGCAGTCACCTTTACCTTGGGATTGCATATCTTATCAGTATTAACTGAATGGTACATGCATAGACAAACCAGAGTCAGAATTCAGATGCAAAGCAATCTCAGTCTTCGTGAAACCAGAGAAGAGATCATCAACTTTTTCAGCTTCTGATGCGAAAAATGAAGCTAGCCAGTAAAGACGATATTCATGACATCGGGGAACTTCTCCTTAATTGCAGCTTTGATTCCTGATCCAATGGATTCAGGCCCTGTGTACTTTACAACGCATTCCCCGCCCTCGATGGATAACACTACCACGCTCCCACCATAATTCTTAATAGCTGGTCTCAACATATCAAGATGACGATTCACTGCCTGTTGTCATAAATGCCAAATTAATTTAGCCGATACACAATTTTCTTGCTGACAACTTTATTTTAAATAGAAAACCCACCTCAACAGTTGTTTCCCTTTCTTCAGCATCATCTACTTGTCGAATATCCTTGACTGCATCTCCGAATTTTTCCTTCAAAACTCTTTCAATCCCCATTTTCATGGTGGTTGTTGAGCTAGGACAGCTTCCACATGCTCCTGTCATCAAATATAATGCAGCAAAGTCTCAGTTCACTTGAATAATTTTAGTGATTTGTATGTGAGAAAATACATTCAAGCCAACTGATTGCCCCTTTCTGTAGTACTAAACTGGTTTACATAATAGCAGAATTAAATAAATTTCTAGTTTCAATCCCAGCAAAAAATAAAATAGCCATAAGTAATAAAAAAAAAAAAAAAAGAGAGAAAAGTCAACCAGACCGAGAATCGTGAAACGAAATTGTCAATAAATCAGGAGAAAAGACCCAAGTGACCTTCGAGTTTGAGAGAGACGACACCATCTTCAACGGACACAACGCCGACGTTTCCGCCATCGGCAATCAGGTAAGGCCTGACATCCTCCAGAACCAGGTGCACGTTTTGAGCAGTGAGCTCGAATTGCTGTGCGGAGTACAGCCCAGGAGAGGAGCCAGTGGGTGAGCTCGGGCCGGAGCTCGACGCTTTTACGGTTGTTTTCCGTTGGATGCTTCTACGAGGGACCCGTCTGTGTGGGTTTTGGGATATGAATTGTGGGATTCGAAAGGTTTTAGTCAGGGCTTGCGGAGAAGAAGAAGTGAGGGTTTTGGTTAACCGGGTTGCTGCAATGGACGCCATTTCTGGTGCGGAATTGTTGCTGATCTGGGAAAAGATTCTCAACACGTAAAAGGAAAACGACACTTGGGTTGTTACTTGTGGCGGAGCTTGAAACTTTTTAATTTGTTTTATTTTATTTCATAAGTGGTGTATGTTTTTGGTTTTTCACAAATAAAACAAGTAATGATATATTATTACATAATATCATGACCAAAGGATGTATATGTTTATTATAAACTTGAACAAACTACATGGACGTCAAAGTGGTGATTCTGTGCTTTCCTTCCATTTATTATATGGGTTGGTAAAAGAGCGGTCGAAAATGAGCAAATGCTAACGCTATAATACTATCCCGCCAAAACCCACAAAAATAAATAATCTCAAAGACGAAAAAGAAAAAAAAGAGAAAAGAAAAGCTGTATACATTTTTTTTTAAAAAAATTTTGGGGCTGTTTGACCGCAAAGACAAAAGACCGGAAAACCCCCTAGGGTTTTCTGCACGAAAGATTCCGCACCACACACTCCACTCTTCACTGAAAATGGTGAATCCTCCTCCTGACACTGACCCACTCCAACAACAACCTTTCGGCAAAGGAACCCCAGTCGAGGTCAGCAGCGACGAGGAAGGCTTTCGAGGCGCTTGGTACTTGGCCACAATTCTCGAATTCCCTCCCAAATCCGCTTCCAAGAAACGCAAGAAGGCCTTGGTTCAGTACAAGACTTTGCTCGCCGATGATGGCTCATCCCCTTTGACTGAACAAGTCGACCCCGCTTTTATACGGCCGTTGCCGCCTCAACAGAAGGAGGAGGATGGTCAAGTGTTTGAGGTAAACGACGTCGTTGATGCTAGGTATAGAGATGGGTGGTGGACTGGGATTGTGAGAAGGGTTTTGGAAAAGTCGAAATATAGGGTTTATTTTGATAATCCTCCTGATGTTATTGAGTTTGAGAGCAAAGATTTGAGGGTTCATTGGGATAGGATCGATGGCAAATGGGTTCGACCTGAAAAGGAGGTATGTGGTAACACGGCCATCTTGGTTCTTTTTTTTTTTAAATCTTTTTGATCTGGGATTTTTGGGTTTATTTCAGATTCCAGAGCTGAATTTTTGTGTTTTGTACTTTGGAGGAAAATGGTAATTTATGGGTTCACTAATTTTAGGTATCATTTTTTTTTTTTATGTTGAAATTGCGGATCTCACTGCATGTAACTTTTTACCTTTAAAAATTTCCTATTACAACTATGTTTTCATGATTACTGCAAAAAGTATATAAGATGGTTAGGGTTTTTTGAGTGCTTGAGTTAAATAATTAACTCGAACAATATGTTTAATTTGATATTCTTTCTTTGTTTTAGCTCTGCTAATTTTCATTTGTAATCTATTTTGGCCTTGGTGTCATGCAATTTTAGTTGGATGCTAAAGGCAATTATAGCCGCACGAACTTTGTAATTTTCCTGAATCATGCTTGCCCCTTGTTTAGTTTTTATTTATTTTTTAATGTAATTGCATTTTTTTGGTTATGTCAGATCCAATTGTTATTATGTCGTCTGTATATTAGTTTCTACTCTGCATGTATTTGTACATTTATGCATCTCTGTTGTTGGTTAATCTCAGTTTGCATAGTTTTTAAGACGGTATTATCCTGTTTTCTATCATATGCCATTTGTGCAATTGAAGATTTGTGCAGCCTGGTTGACTATTTGTACCATGTGAGTGATGTATTTTTTAATTTTATTTTTTTAAAGCAATCAACAGGCTCCATTTTCAGCTCAGGCACAGCAGTGGAGGTAAGTATTGACAAAGAAAGTATACGTGATGTTTGGTTCCCTGCAATAGTCATAAAAGAATATGGGGAGAATAGTTTCTTTGTGAAGTATCAGAGCTCAAGGAACGAAGATGAGTCTGGGACAGTAAAAGTTGTTGTAGATTCCCTCCATATCAGACCCACTCCTCCTCGTTATGCAGATAGAAATTATGAATTGCTGGAAAGAGTGGATACAACATGTAATTTTGGTTGGCGAAGTGGAGTAATTACCAAAGTTCTTACTGGAAGAAGGTACAATGTGTTTTTTAAGCATGGAAATGAGGACAAGGAACTCCCTCACTCAGATATAAGGCCTAACGTTGAATGGATTGATGGCAAATGGGTTAGTAAATCCAAGGTATCTTCTCCCTTGACAATTTTTGTTTGCCATTGTTTTCCCACTTTAAATTTAAATGAGCTCATTGTTGTGTTCGTGGTACTGAACATGGGTCTAGAGTATACATTTTAATTTTATCTTAAGAAGAGAAGGAAATACTGATCTGAAATGGGCTTTTTGACAGTGTCTAAGTTGATTACTGCTCATTTCAATGATGACCTTCTTTATATTACTAGATTGAAAAATGCTTTGTTTTTATGTCTCATCTCCTTTGCTACTCTTATTTCCATTTTCTCTATACAGATGTGTTGAACTAGTTGTGGATTATACATTTTAGTTTGCTTTAAAATCTGCTCAGATTTTACAAATAATAACTTGCCATGTTGAATGCCTTAAATGTTGTTCTAGTTCTGGCATCACCTGGACTTCCTATTGTAGAATTAGAATACTTCATTGTGATTATTGTAGAAGTTTATTATGCCAATGCAAGGTTATTCATTTATTGGTAGCTTAAGCTATAGGCTTTTGTTTCAGGAAGTCTTAATTGCTTCTGAAGAGCAAGAGCAGATAGGAAATGCTCACTGTGGTACTCAGAACCCCGTGGTGGCTGGAGAACATGGAAGTTTGTTTGCCACAAAGGATAGCACTGAAGATAAGACTCCTTTGACAAGTATAAGCAAGAATTTTATGGAGCAGCCAACTCCCGCTGATGAAAACAATGCTTTGCTCTCAAGCAAGAAGAAGATCAAACTAGAAACACCTAATGGCAACACTTTGCGCTCACGCCTTTTGAAAAAGTCAACCGAAGGAAACACAGTGGAGACACGATTATCAGTCTCAGGCGATCAGTTGAAAGATATGCTTAATGAAACATCATGTAAAGAAGGTACTCCAAAGACTGGTGGAACAGGAACTAGATCAACGAAGAAAACTGTGATTGTAGATCAGCCTTGTGCTAAGAGTGAGAGCCCTTTGACAGGAAGCACAACTGTGAGTTAGATTTCTTCTTTTGGAGTTTCATTGTTCACATTATCACCATCAGATCATATTTTTTCCTTTTTTGTTACATTCCTATTTGATGATGAGAAATGTATAAATATCACATTAAAATCCAGTCCACTTCACAACTCTATGGTGTCTGTATATGGTCCCTGAGTTGCCTTTCAACTGAAGCACATAGCTTCTAAAAATCCTGTGTTAAAGTAAGTTTTGTTCTAAAATATGTTAGAAAATAATGTCTGGCTTCAAGTATAATCAATACTCAAAGAAGAAATGAAGATTAGCTTGCCCCTTTAGTATCGTACCAACTAAGAAAAAATTCATGTCTACAAGAATATCATCAAAACTTAGCCTGCTTGACATAGTTGAGGTTGATACTTCTCAATGGGTTGATTCAAGTGTTAAGCAAAGTTGTTTTTCAACTGGGATATTCAATGTGCCCCACTTGCTTTGCAGCAAACTGCTTCGAATGACTGCCTTTTCTGTCAACATCACCGTTCTAACTGGGTAATGATCAATGATTATTGGCACTTTGGTTTTTTTGGCTCCATTGGCCAATATTCCTGATCTGCACTTGTTGCTACAACTTTCATCTGACCTATATTTCCCCTTACTAATGCAGAAGACTAAGCGGCAGAAAGTTGGTTCAGTTGACAGTAAAATAAGTAACCTTGTGAAAAGGAATATAAGAGCTAGAAAGTCACCTAGTGACGGTCCACAGGTTTTGACAGCAGGTATATGTAGCCCTTGGTTCATGTGCTCCAGGTTTGATATATGTATATGTATGTATACACACACACACACACACACACATATCTATAGTGTATATATACATGTATATGTATATATATATGTACATACATATACATATATATTGTTTAACTTAATGCATATTACACATTTTCAGGCAAGGAGGGAATTACAGGAACTGCTGAAGAAATTAACGAAGGAGTGGTTAAAATGAAAGAAGTTGAAATGCCTATCATCTTAGGATTAACAGCAAAGCCCACAAAGACTTCACAGGCTGAAAATTCTTTTCAGATTCCTAATGATGAATCTCTTAAGCTAAAGGGGGATCAAAAGAATAGTGTAAATGATTCAGTGGGAAATGAGAACATGGTAAGCAAGATTCTTAATAGTCTCTGGCTGAGAGAAAACTGCCAAGATAAGCTATTAATTTGAAGTTGCTTAAATTCTTAATGAGAACAAAGTGTGTCATTGTACTGTTGGATTCAGTTAATATTGACCTATATTTCTTTTCCCTTAGTTGTCTTGATTATAGGTATGTAGCATTTGTGGTCAACTTTAAGGTCTGTAGAACTACATTTTTGTCAAACTTTTACCTTCAGCAATATTGTTTTTCAAATGTTTATAAAAGTTGAGCAATTTTGCCATGGTGTGCTTGGTTATACAGTATGACTTGTTTTGAGTGTAGTCAGCCCATTTTCCTAAAATTTCTATTTTCTTGAGCCTGCTCCTTAGCCTGTCTTTGTCTTGATATGGTATCAAACATGGAACGGGCATCCCCTATAGTGATTAATTTTCCTATATATTCGTTTTAGTAGTCCTTTTAACTGTTGGTCTACTGATATAGGAAATAAAGGAGCAGAAAGTTGGGGTAAGCAATCAGAAAAGGAAGAGGGGAAGACCGCGTAAATCTGTAGTTACAAGTCCAAAGGCTTTTGATGCTGGTATATGATAACTTAAGCTTTAGTTTTTGATGGGTATATATAAATCTTTATTTTATGCGAACTTAGTATTATGAGTTGTAGGTAAGGAGCAAAATCGGACTGGAGGTCTTGCTGATGAAAAAGCTTTAAAAGATTGTACGAGTAATGAAACTGAATTGTCAAAACATAAAGGGGTGGATCTGTCAGGTACTTGGAGGTTTCAATTCTTGGTTTGTCGATGTTGCTAATATGCCTCGAGGAAATTAAAATAACTGCTATATAAGGCTGTCTGGGAAGCATTGGGGTAGAGGCTTCCAAAGTTTGAACCCAAGTCAAGTGTAGTAGTTGTTTTCTCAAATGAACTTTCCAATTGGTATACTAAATAATACAAGAATAGTTGGTGTAATGGGGGCAGTTACTGGGAAAAAAGATTGGGCTAGTGATTAACCTGAAAGAAGAGTAAACTTTATGTCGCACTGGGGGTTGTGGGGGGGGGGGGGGGGGGGGGGGGGGTGGTGAGGGTTATGTCGGAAAGAAAGGTTATGCATGTTATGAACCACTTTTTCTTCTTGTTTCTGTTGCTGGCTTTTACCTTATGTATATGTAATTAAGTCTTGAGTATCTTTTAGTCTTTTGTAGTTTATGGTTACGCATCTTATAAATTGTAGATTAACATCCTATTTTGTTAATATTTTACCTCTTAAGATGCTTTTAAAGGAAGGACAACTGATGTTTCTGCTTACAAAACAAAAGAGGTCCACTTGGCAATTGCTGATATATCCAACATGGCAGATGAGGATCAACCTCTACGAACATGGATAGGAGGAATGCACTCTTCAGTTGATGAAGAATCAAGTAAGCTGCTTCATCAGATATACGCCTCCTCATTTGCTTTTATAATTGTTTTCCTCTCTCTGTCGCTCTCTCTTTGTTGTTACATGAATGTAGATCATCACTTGGCTTTTTACTTTTATGTTATTGTTGAGCATGTTTCTTTTCTTCTAGGGCTTCCCTCTGGTAGGCTTGTCAATGGATGGAATGAGGAAAGAGAAGGACTAGTTGATGTTCCAGTAGAATCTC
Organism: Theobroma grandiflorum; assembly: GCA_036013995.1. Lineage (NCBI taxonomy): Eukaryota > Viridiplantae > Streptophyta > Magnoliopsida > Malvales > Malvaceae > Theobroma > Theobroma grandiflorum. The sequence goes on from CP142130.1 coordinate 6,049,670, forward strand.
TTGCAATTGATGCCAGAGGTAGAAGTCCATTTGATGATGATCGAAGTTTGCCTTTTGTGAAGAAATCGCCTGTCTGGCGAACAATTGAATCAATGGATGTCTTCCAAATTGTGCCCCAGAAACCACATTTTCAACCTTTGGCTGGAAACAAAGAAGAGTTTCGTGAAGGATCGGCAATTGGAGTCATGGTAACCTTTGCTGGTTTGTTTGAGAAGATATCCATGTTGCATTTTGATGACCCTAGAAACACATTTGACAGCATTTTGGAAAGTCTTAATGACTTGGAAAAGCATGGATTTGATGTTACTTTGCTTCAGCATCGTTTGAATGAATTACTGTCAATCAAGGAAGGGCAAGGACAGAATCTAGGAGAGAGAGAAAATGCTGAAAGGGAGATAATTGAGAATACAAAGGAGATAACTAAATTTGAAGAAGAGATGGAAGAGATTGAAAAGAAGATTACTCAGTTACAAGAAAGACATACTGCCATAAAGTCAGAAAAGGAGACTAGGGATGTTAAGGGTGCTAGTTTGAGGTTGCAAGTAGATGTTCTAAATGATGTTATTCAGAACGCCTCACAGGATTTTAAAAAAGTAGCTACTGGCCCTTGGAAGTTGCCATGATTGACGGTGCACTATTGAAGGTTTCTTGTTCATAACAGTGAGACTTGTGGAGCACAGGTGACGATTATTGTTGTTAAATATGTGGATGTGACTGTAGTGGTGATTAGGGTAGGTGATCAGTAGGGTCATTTTAATTATTAGATCTGAATGTATTTGTTGTTTCATGCACATAGCATTTGGTCTTTGGAGTCATGTATGTTCAGTAATGGGGTCTTTTCTGAGTCAAAATATGGACCTGTTTACCCTAGACTAGAAATAGTGAAAATGTGAAATACTAACTTTTGTGGAATCCTTTTAATAGATTTTCTGCAATATTGCTGCTGCACCTGCTCTTAAAGAAGTGAAGCTTTTTCACTCATGCTAAGACGTAAATCTATCTTCTACTGCTCATGATTCACCTCTGGTGAGGTGAATCGCAGATTATTTGGATTCCTTCACCCTTTTAAGGCCTGTGCATGAGACAACCTAGCACTTTGAGATGAGTTTCGCTTCTTTTTACCGCTACTATTCTCTGGTCTCCCTTATGGAATCTCATTTCCTGGATGTTCTGTACCTGGTTTTTTCCAGTGAGAAACTTTGCCACAGATTCTGGCGAGGCTCCATTCAATCTTGAAATTGCCGTTTTAGCATCTTCTTGTAACTCTGATCTGACAAAACCAAACTGTTGAACAACTCTTGAGTCATGTACGATGAACTCTTGTAGGGATATTGTTGGTAAAAACAGTAGTTATCTTCTTGCTCTCTGCCATATCTTTTAAACACCTAAACTATAGAGGTATTGTATAAGTTGTTGACAAAATATTTCCATGATTACAAAAAGTACTCATGCATTTTGCGGTTAATGATTTTACAAATTAAGATTGTTAAAAATTATAAAGCTATCTGTATTTTTGTATCTAGCTTGTCTATAGCTATTTGTAATTTTGCTAATATTTTCCATGAAAGTTATTGACAACATACATCCATGTAGTTAAGTAATTAACACAAAAATATGTTCTACATTACCTTTTTTCCCCCCAAATTATTGATGCGTCGACCTTATCTAGTCCGGGAAGGGTTGCATTCGGCAGTTGCAGGAAAAGATAGTGCATTAATTTCACTTCGTCTTTTGTCTCCAATAATGAAGGGAAGGGCAGTGTTTTCACAACATCCACAATCATTCACCATTTTCCTTTTTTCAAACGTATGCTTTTAGTAGCCTAAATAAACCAGTTCATGACTCGTTAGCCAAGTAGTAAATGTGCTCTGAACGATTATATTTCTTCAACGTAGTTTCTAAATGGATACCGCTAGTTTGACACATGTTGGTATCAATTTTCCCTTAGTTACGTTGATCTGTTGCTTAATCCAAGTTCTAAGATCAAGATTATTAGGTAGTAGCATTGCTAATCTTATGAAAAATCTTACTTGGTGTAGATGTCCAATTTTGGTTGATTATTGTTTCTCTAAATAGTCTTACAGTATGAGAACAGTGTGGAACAACCATATCACAAGAGAAAGTAAAAGTAACTTAGAACGAGTGATAAGATTTATTGAGTTATTTTTACATTTAAGATGTTCAGAAGAATTTAGTTTAATGATTCAAATATGGAGATAGTTAAGATAATTTTTTTTTAACATTTTCTTAAAGTACACATACTTTACCTTTTCTTACTCTCTTAAGAATACATATGACACATTATCAAGTGTCACTATTCTACTACTTAAAATTTACGATAATTATCCAATTACGTGCTCTCCCCATAACCTCTGATAAGTCATTTTTTAAGGTGTTTTTCTCATAAGCTATTCTTCACATAATGGACATGTTCTTTCATACAAAATATATTTTTTCAAAAGTACTCTCTTTCTATTTATTGCTCTTAAAAGAATATTCTTATTTAATATAAATATGAGAGTTTGACATTTAAGCAAGAAATCAGAAAAAATCATAAAAGATTACTTTCAAAACTCCATTTAAGCTGTTTCAAATATTCTCTCTATTAAGCTCTTTTCATTCTCTTTTATCTGTTGTTTTTTCACTGCCATCAAAGCATTTACGTTTAAAACCTGCTTTAATAAATTTTTATATTACCTGTAATGCTTTTCATCTTATTCATTGCAACAAGTACCCTTCACATTTAAAAAACAAAATTAGATACTTTTCATGTACCCACGACGTTATTCAAAAAAAGAAAAATTCCCCTTTGAAATTACTCACACAAAGACAAATAAGCGACGAAAGTTGCATCTGGTAGTTGCAGGAAAAGATGGTGCATTAATTTCACTTGTCTTTTGTCTCCAATAATGAAGGGATGAGCAGTGTTTTCTCAACATCCACAATCATTCACCATTTTCCGTTTTGGAAACGTATGCTTTTAGTAGCCTATACAAACCAATTCAAGACTCATTAGCCAAGCAGTAAATGTGCTCCGAACGATTATATTTCTTCTTTTAAGCTGTAATTTCTAAATGGGTATCGCTAGTTTGAGACATGTTGGTATGCAATTCTCCCTTAGTTACGTTGATCTGCTGCTTAATCCAAGTTCTAAGATTAAGATTTTTAGGTAGTAGCATCATTAATCATCTAAAAAATCTTGCTTGAAAAACAGAGACGTTAGATATTTTCCATGTACCCCACGACATTATCCAAAAAATAATAATAATTCCCCTTTAAATTACGCACAAAAAGACAAATAAGCTCAGAACTGCCGGCCTTGGGGTCTTTCAATGAAGTAATCGTCATGTCCCCAGCACTGAAATCGTGGTCACAAAATATAGTCTTCCAGCTTTGTGGCCAACGGGTAGGGAGCATGCTTTATTATATATGGGGATTATATATATATATATATATATCTAATTGGATAAAATAGTAATGTCGGCAGTGCATGATTTGCATGCATTTTGTAACCATGTGCGTTTGAAGCCGTATAAAATGGAGCAATCGGATTCAGAAAATCGTTGCTAGGTACTCTAAAAAATGTCTAGCAAATCTCAAGCCAAAATTCTCCTTCATTCTCTCCTAATTCTAGCACTAATCAAAACCTTTCATGCCCACATATCCATCTATTGGGGTCATAATGTATACGAGGGCAGCCTATCAGAAACATGTGCCACCGGTACATACAGTTACGTTAGTACAGCCAGCCTTGACGAATTTGGTGGTGGTCGTTACCCTAAGCTCAACCTGGCCGGTCACTGCGACCCCACAAACGATGGTTGTAGGAAGCTTGCCAATGAGATAAAATATTGCCAGGATCTAGGAGTCAAGGTGTTGCTCTCTATTGGAGGTGAATGTGAAAGCTACCCCTTATCTTGTAGGCGGGAACCGCGTGCCCTAGCAGATTATTTATGGCAAGATTTCCTGGGTGGTAATCATAGAGGATCTAGAGGCCCCTTTGGTGATGCCATATTGGACGGTATCGATTTCAATATACGACTTGGATCAAATTTATACTATGATAATCTCGTGCGATTCCCGAAAGAAAAAGATAAAACTATGTATTTAGCTGCAACTCCTCAGTCTGTGTATCCTGATTATTACTTGGGGGCAGCTATTGAAACAGGCCTCTTTGACATTATTTGGCTTCAATGTTTTAACAATAAACGTTGTCAATATACGCCGGGGGACATAAGCAATCTTGTGAATACCTATAATGAATGGACACGATGGTCAAATGTGGGGAGCATAGCTTTGGGTTTACCGGCAGCAATGGGCGCAGCCCCATGGGGAGGGTATATTCCGATGGAGAATCTAACAACTCAAGTCCTTCCAGCAATACAAGATTCGGCAAAATTTGGGGGCGTAATGCTTTGGTCTAGGTACTATGATAAGGTATTTGGGTTACGGTGAAGCTATTACATCATATAATGAATTGAAACAGAAACTGGTGCACTCTTCTTAAAATGCTGGACCTTGAATTTAGCAGGGTGTGTGCTCTGTATAAGAAATCTTGATTTCCATGGAACTGTAAAACTCACTTGATGTTGTACCCTTGTAGACGCTGGAGCCAATGTACTATCATGCCACGAATAATTAAAATAAAGTGTTATCCTATAATTAGTCATGTTATTTCTATTTTGAATGATAAATGTGCGTGCATACTCCAACATTTTTTATACCAAATCCTGCTAGAAAAAACGAAGCAAAAGGAAAAGGATGTGAATAAATGGCAATAATCTTTGTCTTGTTCTTCGAAAGGCTTGGGATATAAGTACGAATTATTGCAAAATAAAGAGATTAAAGTTAAGAAAGATAACGGCTAAAAAAAAGTTGAGGAATATAAATTTTAACTACTAGTGATCCTAAGACTCCCATATCCCCTACTTTTTTTTAATACTCCAATATTCAATATTTTTAATAATTACTTATAACTATAGATTTCATATAAACATGAATAGTAACAAACTAACAATTGATATAAAAAAATTGATAAAATAGTAATATAATTAGAGACGTGTCCAAGATCTGACAAGATGCTAGCTTCTTTGCTTCTTCAAGTTCCCTTAGCTAATATCAATAATTTCCACTCAAAATATGATAAATCCTTAACTTAAATTTGATGAGTTGCTAACATTTTTGCTTATAAATTCAATAATTTGAATTTCTTTTGAAAAGACATTTAAAGTGATTTCATTTCTTTAAAGTAAGCACTGGAAGACAACCAGGAATAACAGCAACTGGAGTTGTCAGAGATGAAGTTGGAAACTGGCTATATGACTTCACCTATAAAATAGGTATTTCTTTTTCTCTACGAGCGTAATTATGGGCTCTATATGTGGGATTAAAACTATGCGGAGATAAGGGCTTCAGGAAGGTTTTGCGGAATCGAACTATACTTGTTCTGCATAAGGTTTTCAATCAAAGTTGCAGTTGGATCCGTGTCGCAACGTGCGGGTCCGTGGAACCCGTCCGTCAGATGCGGGCGAAAAATAAATAAAAATTCGGAGTCGTCACCAATCGTTCCTTGTAAGTGCGATTGGTCACCTATTGATTTGGTTCTAATCGATGGAATCTTAAATTAATTTTAGGTCCATCGAAAGACCGAGAACTGGTCTACGTTTTTTCAAAATTGGGTTCGGGAGTGCAGTTACGCACGGAGAAGGATTAGCACCTTCGTGACGCCCGTTCCATGAACGGTACCATTTAATCTTAAGTCATTCTTTTATGGCCTGATTTTGATTTTATTGTTGTATTTCCTCAATCTTGGCTTATTGACCTTTTTTTTTATTGAGTTGATCATTTATTCGGTTTTTACGTATGCACATGATACAAACATAAAATGATGTCATGATTTATTTATTTTAAATGATGGGGTCGGTAATCTTTTATTGGAAAATCATTCGAAGACCATCCCAACGCTTTGGTGAAGTCTCGACGTTTTCCTCATCTAGAGATATCTCCAAAGGAACTCGTCTCTACAAGTTCCTCGGAGAAATCCCATCATCGGAATTCTCGCCCCATTTACAAGATAAGCGTGACATGCTATGACAGGATAAAAATGATAAAATCTACATGCACGCGTTTATTGACTTAGGTGGTTCGTAATTTATTCAATTATGTGCTTAATGATTTGTCACCCTGTCTATGTATTCATTATTTCATGCATTATTCATTTTTTTATGTTTTTATTTTTTCATTTTTTATTATTATTTTAATATTTTATTTTTCGTTTTCTATTTAAACCTATTCTTTAATTAACGCTATTAATTAATATTTTGCTTAGTCACATGGCTTTCCAAACAATTAATTTTATTTGGTTAAATTACCTTTTTGATCATATTGATTTAAATTAATTTAAGTTTTAATATGACATTATGTACATTTATTTTCTAATGTATTATTCTCGATAATGACCATTTGAGTAATAAATATTGGAGTATAAAATTCGGATTTATCCCGACGCTTCGGTGAAAATCCGTCTCAAACTCCTCACCTAGAAAATCGAACCAAAAGAAGTAACTCTTTACCTTTTTTTAGATCGAATTTCATCATCGGATTACTCAAAATAATTATTATTTATATATATATATTTTTATGTATATTTTTTAATATATTTTTTATTAATTTTTATTAATTTTTCTTATTTAGGTTTATATTGTACTTTATTATCTTATTTATTTTATGTGCTTATTGCTAAAATTTTATGTATTTTCATTTTTGTAATAAAATTTAAGCTAAATTAAAATATATTGAAATGAAAAATAACCACATAAATAAAATAAAAACAGATTTAAACAAAGCCCAAGAAAGTATACCTATCTGGACTAGATTAGGCCCAAGACCAGCAAGCCCGCGGAAGGCCCAGACCACAGCACCCAAATCCGCTTAGCAGTCCACGCTTTTTTGGGCTGAGATTGGCCCAGTTTCAGAGGCCCACGAGTCCGTAGAAGGCCCAAGCCCGCAACACCAAATCCGCCTAGCAGGCCCGCACAGAGTCTCCAAAACGCACTGTTTTGGTGCTGATACAACCGCTCAAAACGACGTCGTTTTGGTCCTAGACTTTTCAACTCCCACACTCCTTTGAAACGGCGTCGTTTGGTTTGCTTTGGTGCAGTAGAAAAACCTTTTTTCTTTTTTTTTTCTTTATTTTCTCCTTTTTCTTTCTCTCTCTAGCTCCTTCTCTCTAAAAAAAAAACACAGCCCCCACCGGTGACCTCTCCTGTCGGTCTAGTCGGCCGGCGACCACCACCGATCAGACCCAGCCCCCCGATCTCCTTTCTCTCTTTCCGTCGGTCCCTCTCTCTACCCGACTAGCCCTCTCTTCCGATCTGCCTTTCTCAGTCGCCCAGATCGGACCGATCTCCCTCTCTTTCTCACCGATCAGCCTCTACCCGTATCCCTTTTTTTCTTTTTTTTGTTTTTGTGTTGTGGTATCCTACTGGCTGTTAGAGAACTAGGATATATTTTTTTTGGGTTTTTCGGTTGCTTTGTTGCAAAAGCTTGATTCTTTTTGGTTTTTTGGTTGCAGGAAAAATTTTTTTGTTGTTTTTCTTTTGGTTTGAAACTGCCTTCTTTTTTTTGTTTTCCAAAAACTCTCCCTACCTCCCGAATGCCCCCTCTCTCCTTTTAGCACTCGGATTGTCCAAAATTTTGGACAATCCGGAATGGAGCTCTGACAATGGAAGGGGGGGCTGGCTGCTTGGGGGTCAGTCACCGGATTTGGGGCAATCCCCCAAAATCCGGTGATTGCAGGGATGATAATTGCTTCCCCCCTTTTTTTCTGATTTTTTTATTTTTTTTATTTTTTTGTTATTTATTTATTTATTTATTATTATATATATTTTATTTTTAGGTGTCTACAATCCGCATAAAAATTATCAAAAGTATTAGAGATAAACTTCACCGACTTTGAGACTGAACCATATCTCACTTTTATCGTAAAATAAATTATTGTACAAATTAGATGATCATTCATCATGAAAATTTATTTTTAAAGTTACACATTTTAAATTCTCCATTATCTAATATTAATAAAATTTTATTTACAAAAAATATAAGTATTTTTTTACTCAAAATGATGTAATAAGTCTTTATTTTATTTTTTATTATATATATATAGAGAGAGAGATGTATATGTGATAGTTATACAGCCATTTCAGGTAGGATATATGTAACGACCCCCCCTAGATCGCTACTGGCATTCGAGACTTTCAAGATGTCTCACCAAGTCCCGAATAAGCCTCATACGACTTTTCAACCATTCTCTGTACACTAGCAATAGACTGCATAAATTTGAAGTCAAACATATATATACACGTGTACTTGAATTTAAAATCAAGCACAATCAATTCAATTCTTACGTTAAGACATGCTATTACAATTTACTACGTTGAGTTCGAAATCTCAACTTTCATTAACTCAAAAATCAGTAATTGCCACCTACAAATCCAGAGTATTACAACTTGACCTCTATCAGCGGAGTGACTCTAAACGAGTTGAAACTTGATCTTACCCAAATATGTGGTAGACCGTACTCACTGATATTTCACGTCAGATAAATCCCTGTCTGCAAAAGGAGAAAATAAGAGGGTGTGAGTCTCATAGACTCAGTGATAATCATTGACTCAGTGAGCAGGCGAGAAGGGGAAACAACATATGGGTAGATTAGTTCTAAATCCAAGAGTATGCGTAGAAAAATATTTCATTAAATGGGTAGATATTTTATGCCTTGCAAATCTAAAACAGTGTAATCCAAGAAAATATATATATATATGTATATATATATATATCACTTATAAATTATTAATAAAAATTTACGTGTCAATGACACGCGATGTATACTAAGACAAGAAACGAGTGAATCTCGTTTTCGGATAAATTAGTACAGCCCTTAGGCTTATTCTCAGATGTCGTTATCTACCCGTGGGAACTACCCACGTCACCAAAATAAATCGGGGCTTCAGGTCCCTCTTTATCTACTCGTGGGAACTACCCACGTCACCAAAATAAATCGGGACTTCAGATCCCCCTTTATCTACTCGTGGGAACTACCCACGTCACCAAAATAAATCGGGGCTTCAGGTCCCCCTTTACCTACTCGTGCACAAAATATTTCAATCATTTAAATCATAATATGTCTGCTAAATCAACGTATAAAAATATAATCAATTGTTCTCGTATCTCGAAAACAGTATAATGGTCACTGACCTAAGCAGTACACAAATTGCAAGGCATTATTTGAAGTAAAATCAGTCGAAGATTTGTTTCTCCCTACTTAAAAATCATATATATACTGTACTACATATTTTATCACAAATCCAGATTTTTAAAATTTTCACATTCACAAACAACCTAATTTTTCTACCAACTCATGCCATCCACAATTCCATCAACCATTAACACAATTTATATAATATTATAAGAATATACTATTTTTAAAATTTAGCACCCACTCACCTTGAAATAACGGTGTACTACTTCGCTATTATTTCACGCGTGCACCCAGTTGTTTTGTTCTTTTTTTTTTCTTTCCCTTTCTTTCTCCTTCTTCTTCTCTCCTTTCTTTTCCCGTCGTTGCCCCTTTCTCCCTTTCCTTCTTCTTCTTCTTCTTTCTCTTTCTTCTTCTCTCCTTTCTTCTCCCGTCGCTGCCCCTTTCTCCCCTTTTTCTTCTCCTCTTTCTCTTTCTTCTTCTCTCCTTTCTCTTTCTTTCCCTCCCTTCTTTTTCTTCTGCTCCCTGTTTCTTCTCTCCCGTGGCTGCCCCTTTCTCCCCCTTTCTCTTTTTTTTTTTGCTTCCTTCTTCTTTTTTTTTTCTTCCTTCTTTTTCTTCTGCTCTGTCTTTTTCTGCTCCCTTTTTCTCTCCCGTGGCTGCCCCCTTCTCTCCCTCTTTCTCTTTCTTTTTTTCTTCCTTCTTTTTCTTTTGCTTTGTCTTTTTCCTTCCCCCCCTTTTTGATCGAATCTCCCCTTTCTTCTTTCTCTTTGACTTTACTTGCCCGGGATGTTACAAACTCCCCCACTTATAATAAATTCGTCCTCGAATTTCAATAGCATAGAAGCACTTATCTGCACCTTCAATCCTCAAATAGTTGTGGGTACCCTTTTTGCATTTCTTCTTCTAGTTCCCAAGTTGCCTCCTCCGCTGGATGGTTTTGCCATAATACTTTCACTAAGGTTATGTCTTTATGGCGAAGCCTTTTGACTTGACGGTCCAATATAGCTACAGGCTGCTCTTGGAATTCCAACCCAGGTTCCAACGACACCGTATCATGTTTTATCACGTGCGAAGGGTCTCGGACGTATCTTCTGAGCATGGATACATGAAACACTGGATTGACTCCTTCAAAATCCGGTGGTAACGCCAATCGATAAGCAACAGTACCTACCCGCTCCAATATCTCAAACGGACCAACGTATCGAGGATTGAGCTTCCCTCTCTTGCCAAATCTTCGTATTCCTTTACGAGGTGAGACTTTTAGGAACACATATTCACTTACTCCGAACTCCAAGGGCCTACGTCGGTTGTCGGCATATGACTTCTGTCTACTTTGAGCTGCCAACATTCGTTTTCGAATTATTTGTACTCCTTCCTCCGCTGCTTGTACCATTTCCACCCCTAACAGCTTCCTCTCCCCCACTTCCAACCATCCAATGGGTGACCTACACTTCCGCCCGTACAGTGCCTCAAATGGTGCCATCTTGATACTAGCCTGGTAACTGTTATTGTATGCAAATTCTGCCAATGACAAGTACAAGTTCCAAGAAACTCCAAAATCTAACACGTTCGTTCTTAGCATATCTTCCATTGTTTGAATCGTGCGCTTGGATTGACCATCTGTCTGGGGATGATATGCCGTACTAAAGTCCAGTCGGGTCCCTAGTTCGCTTTGTAACTTCCTCCAAAATCGACTAGTGAATTGTGGTCCCCGATCTGACACAATAGTCACCGGTATGCCATGTAATCTAACAATCTCATTAATGTAAATTCGAGCATATTGTATTGCCCCATACTTAGTCTTAACCGGAAGGAAATGTGCTGACTTAGTCAATCGATCAACAATCACCCATATAGAATCGTATCCTCTGTTGGTTTGGGGCAACCCGGTTACGAAGTCCATGGCTATGTGTTCCCACTTCCACTCGGGTATCGGCAATGGTTGTAGTAATCCCGAAGGCCTTTGGTGTTCTGCCTTCACTTGTTGGCACACTAAACATCTTGACACGTATTCCCCTACATCTTTCTTCAGTCCTTGCCACCAATATACGGATCTTAGATCATGATACATCTTGGTCGCCCCCGGATGCACGGCATAAGCAGCCACGTATGCTTCCTCTAAAATCTCCTCCCTTAATCCATCCAAATTCGGCACATAGATTCGAGGCCCATATCTCAATAATCCATCGGACCCAAAATCAAATTCGGAGACTTGTTCACCCATACCCCCCAAAATAGTCATCACAAAGGTATCTCTAGCTTGGGCATCTCGAATTCGATCATTTAGAATTGGTCGAACTCTAAAATGTACCAATAGTGCGTCTGATCCATTGACTTCAAATTTGACTCCCAAGTTACCTAGATCCTGTAATCCTTGCACTATCGACCTCCTCTCCACTGCTATGTGGGCCATACTACCCATTGACTTTCGACTTAAAGCATCTGCTACAACATTTGCCTTGCTGGGCTGGTAGAGTATCATACAATCATAATCTTTCAACAATTCTATCCATCTTCGTTGCCTGAGGTTTAGGTCTCGCTGTTGAAATATATACTTCAAACTTTTATGATCCGTATATATCTCACATGTTTCTCCATATAAGTAATGCCTCCATATTTTTAAGGCAAACACGATCGCTGCCATTTTCAGATCGTGCGTAGGATAATTTTGTTCATGCCTTTTAAGCTGTCTCGAGGCATAGGCGATAACTCTACCATGTTGCATCAACACACACCCTAATCCAATCCTCGAAGCGTCACAATACACCGTGTAACCACCGGATCCGCAAGGCAAGCTTAATACGGGCGCTGAAGTCAAACAAGCCTTTAACGTTTGGAAACCGTGTTCACAAGCCTCCGACCATTCAAATCTTACCCCTTTTTGAGTTAGCCTCGTTAGTGGAGAAGCTATTTTAGAAAAATCCTTCACAAATCGTCGATAATACCCAGCCAACCCCAGAAAACTCCTAATTTCAGTAACCGTCGTGGGCCTAGCCCAATTCTCAATAGCCTCGACTTTGCTAGGATCTACTTGCACTCCGTCCTTAGATACAATATGTCCCAAAAACCCAACGCTACTCAACCAAAATGCACAGTTAGAAAATTTTGCGTACAATCTATGCTCACGTAGGGTCTGTAGTACGATCTTTAAATGTTGCGCATGTTCTTCCCAACTCCTCGAGTATATGAGAATGTCATCAATAAAGACGACCACAAATCTGTCCAAGTACGCTCGAAACACCCTATTCATTAAATCCATAAATGCAGCAGGGGCATTAGTCAATCCGAAAGACATCACTAGAAATTCGTAATGTCCGTACCTCGTACGAAACGCAGTCTTGGATATGTCTTCCTCCCGGATTCTCAATTGATGATATCCCGACCTCAGATCAATCTTCGAAAAGCATTAGGCCCCTTGCAATTGGTCAAATAAATCATCAATTCTTGGAAGTGGGTATTTATTCTTAATCGTGACTTTATTGAGCTGTCGATAGTCTATACATAACCTGAGACTACCATCTTTCTTCTTTACGAACAGTACTGGCGCTCCCCAAGGAGACACGCTCGGGCGAATAAAACCCTTATTAATCAAATCTTGCAACTGTTCCCTTAACTCCCTTAGCTCTGTCGGTGCCATTCGGTACAGAGGTATCGATATCGGTTGCGTCCCTGGAATCAAGTCAATACGAAATTCAATTTCTCTTTCTGGAGGTAATCCCAGCAACTCTTCTGGAAATACATCCACGAATTCACTCACTACTAGTGTCGCCTCCAAGTTTTCCTCTTCACTCTGTACTCCTCCAGCGATTGCAGCCGTCACCCTGTTACCCCATTGACTGCTGTGACCATAAATAATAAATGATGACTCCCCCGAGAATTTAAACTTCACCAGCTTGCGATAACAATCCACGTTGGCATAGCAAGATGCCAACCAATCCATTCCTAGTATCACGTCAACTCCTAACGTAGTCATTAACACTAAGTCCGCCCAAGTGTACTTATCTTTGATCTGGACCTCATAAGAACGAAATACATATTCCGCAACATATGCTTCTTCCAATGGAGTAGTTACTACTAATGGTTCATCCATACATTCATAATGTTTGCCTAATTTAGGCATGAAATGTAAAGACACAAAAGAATGAGTGGATCCTGGATCAAATAAAACCGATGCTTCATAGCCACAAATAGAAAGAGTACCTGTCACCACTGCATTCGAGGCGTGAGCATCTTGTGGCGTCAAAGTAAATACTCTCGCCTGTCTTCCTCCAAAAGCACCTTGTTGAGTGAAATTCGCCGATCTACCTCGTGATGAAGAAGCTATCCCCTTTCCCTTATCTCTCCTAACATTTCTGGCTGACGATATGGTAGCAAAATCAGATTGCACTGAACCACGAGCCATCTCCTGACTATGTTTGAAAGTAGGACAATCTCTCTTTGCATGGCCAACTCCCCCACACTCGTAACAAAGCATCACAGTTTGATTGCATGGCCCTGTATGTATGTTACCACAGAAAGTACAAAAAGGACCCCACTGGTTACTTTGTCTGGGATTCATATTAGCCATCCCGTTGTTCATAGCTCGTCTGTAATTAACTCCACTGAAATCACTGCTACGTGGAGGGCTACGGAACTGAAAATTTCTACGTTGGTTTGCTGGGCTAGTGAACGCCGATCCTCGGAGCAAATTGCCATCCCTGCGACCTTGTTGACCAACTATATTAGTCTCCGTACCCCTACTAGAGTCTCTAAATCTGGAAGACCCTTCACCTCTATTCCTCTTACTCTTCTCTCTCTCTGCCCCACTCTCCATACGTCTTGCCTCAATTTTCCTGGCAGCATCAACTACTTCGGAATAGGAAGTGAACCTTTGAGAGACTAAAACTCTATATATAGGTTCTGGTAATCCCTTGATGAATCTTTTAATTCTTTGCCTTTCAGTCTGAACCAAGTAAGGAGCATACCTCGACAGTTGAGTAAATTGAACATCATACTCTGACACTGTCATCCCTGGCATCTGCCTCAAGGTTTCGAATTCCTGAGCCTTAGCGTCTCTCACACTTTCAGGTAAAAACCTATCCATGAAAGCCTGCGTAAATTCTTCCCAAATAAGTGGAGCGGAACCAGGAAGTTTACAGCGCTTGAGAGTGGCGAACCATATTTGCGCTACCTCTGTCAGTCTAAAACCAGCCAACTCAACTGCCCGGTGGCTAGAACAACCCAAAGCTGTGCAAATCTTATCCATTTCATCCAAAAAGGCTTGTGGGTTTTCCGCTGGATGAGTACCCGAAAAAGAAGGAGTTCTCAATTTCTTGAACTCTCCCAAACTCACCATAACGTTTCTTCTCTCTGTTTCCTCATATGGTTGATACTCTGAATCTTCAAAGCTAGAACCCATGGTCTCGTAAGTTTGATATGCTCCGTGTCTCCTGAATTGTGCAAATTCCTGAGTCAAACCTTGCAGTCCAGCCGCTATCTCCTCCAACGTGGCAGTAAGTACCTCAGGATGCTCACCTCCCGTATCCTCAGAACTGGTGTTGGCCCTCCTTTCCTCTGAACTTTGACTGCCGTGAAGCTCGGCAATCCGACCTCTAGGTCTACCCCTCCCACTGCCCCTAGAGAAAGACGCACGTGGTTCCTCCATAACCTCTTCCGGGGCATCAAACCCTCTAATTGCTCTTGAGGTGGCTCGTGTCTTTGGCGGCATCTCGTTACCTAAACAACGTCAAACATCTCTTTTAAATCAATATCCGAAGTTAGTAATAAGGGTAGCTTACTAAGATTTGGGGATTCGTGTAGCCTCCCACCCATAATTCATGCTGCAGTCATAAACCATGGATAAGACTCTACACTAACCCCGACACTCCGCTGACAACTTAGAGAAATCCTAGGACTTTCTAAACTTAGGCTCTGATACCAACACTGTAACGACCCCCCCTAGATCGCTACTGGCATTCGAGACTTTCAAGATGTCTCACCAAGTCCCGAACAAGCCTCATACGACTTTTCAACCATTCTCTGTACACTAGCAATAGACTGCATAAATTTGAAGTCAAACATATATATACACGTGTACTTGAATTTAAAATCAAGCACAATCAATTCAATTCTTACGTTAAGACATGCTATTACAATTTACTACGTTGAGTTCGAAATCTCAACTTTCATTAACTCAAAAATCAGTAATTGCCACCTACAAATCCAGAGTATTACAACTTGACCTCTATCAGCGGAGTGACTCTAAACGAGTTGAAACTTGATCTTACCCAAATATGTGGTAGACCGTACTCACTGATATTTTACGTCAGATAAATCCCTGTCTGCAAAAGGAGAAAATAAGAGGGTGTGAGTCTCATAGACTCAGTGATAATCATTGACTCAGTGAGCAGGCGAGAAGGGGAAACAACATATGGGTAGATTAGTTCTAAATCCAAGAGTATGCGTAGAAAAATATTTCATTAAATGGGTAGATATTTTATGCCTTGCAAATCTAAAACAGTGTAATCCAAGAAAATATATATATATATGTATATATATATATATATATATCACTTATAAATTATTAATAAAAATTTACGTGTCAATGACACGCGATGTATACTAAGACAAGAAACGAGCGAATCTCGTTCTCGGATAAATTAGTACAGCCCTTAGGCTTATTCTCAGATGTCGTTATCTACCCGTGGGAACTGCCCACGTCACCAAAATAAATCGGGGCTTCAGGTCCCCCTTTATCTACTCGTGGGAACTACCCACGTCACCAAAATAAATCGGGGCTTCAGGTCCCCCTTTACCTACTCGTGCACAAAATATTTTAATCATTTAAATCATAATATGTTTGCTAAATCAACGTATAAAAATATAATCAATTATTCTCGTATCTCGAAAACAGTATAATGGTCACTGACCTAAGCAGTACACAAATTGCAAGGCATTATTTGAAGTAAAATCAGTCGAAGATTTGTTTCCCCCTACTTAAAAATCATATATATACTGTACTACATATTTTATCACAAATCCAGATTTTTAAAATTTTCACATTCGCAAACAACCTAATTTTTCTACCAACTCATGCCATCCACAATTCCATCAACCATTAACACAATTTATATAATATTATAAGAATATACTATTTTTAAAATTTAGCACCCACTCACCTTGAAATAGCGGTGTACTACTTCGCTATTATTTCACGCGTGCACCTAGTTGTTTTGTTCTTTTTTTTTTCTTTCCCTTTCTTTCTCCTTCTTCTTCTCTCCTTTCTTCTCCCGTCGTTGCCCCTTTCTCCCTTTCCTTCTTCTTCTTCTTCTTTCTCTTTCTTCTTCTCTCCTTTCTTCTCCCGTCGCTGCCCCTTTCTCCCCTTTTTCTTCTCCTCTTTCTCTTTCTTCTTCTCTCCTTTCTCTTTCTTTCCCTCCCTTCTTTTTCTTCTGCTCCCTGTTTCTTCTCTCCAGTGGCTGCCCCTTTCTCCCCCTTTTTCTTTTTTTTTTTCTTCCTTCTTTTTCTTTTGCTTTGTCTTTTTCCTTCCCCCCCTTTTTGACCGAATCTCCCCTTTCTTCTTTCTCTTTGACTTTACTTGCCCGGGATGTTACAATATATTCCCTAATATGATTTGTGCTGCGTTTATCAAGAAGAAAGCAAATAAAAACCATCAGTGTACCCACAGAATCATACTTTATATATATAAAACAAATCTCCTTAGAGTTAAAAATATCCTAGAGCATATGTCAGCGTCAATCTTGCAGTAGTTCCACGTTTCCCTCGCGTAAAAAAAATCTGAGAGAGCATCTTAAAATCATTCCATCAGCATCATCTTCCATAATATCTATACATCCAAATCAGAAAAACCTCTACCTTCCGAGGGGAAGAGCAGCGTGTTACAAATATTGCAGAGCATGTATCAGCGTCAATCTTTCAACAGTTCCATAGAGAAGCAGCTGTCTAGTGTGCAAAAAAAATTCCAAAGCATCTTAAAATCATCTTATCAGCATCAACTTCCATAATATCTATACATCCAAACCAGAAAAACCTCTGCCTTCCGAGGGGAAGAGCAGCCAGCACCATTTTAGATCATGATCGACCAAACCCAAAATCCACCCTTTTTTAAAGCAATCATTATTTCATTGAACTTTTTTACCTCGTCAAAATGAATTTGTCTTTTCAATTAATTAAATAAGCATGTTGACATTAATTATTGTGTGAAATTATTTGACGCAGAAGCGTTTAGAACTGTATTTAATTTAATTTAATTTTTACTAATTTTAGTTGATTTAAGAATTATATGTATAATAAAATTCTTTTTTTACTTGTATTAGGATTTTAAACTAGTTATGTTCTATTTAGGAATATAACACCTATTTTATTTAAATTTCTTATTAATTATTTGAATTGTATTAGACAACTAGAAGTAAAGTTTTATTAGGATTTGAGCCTATAATAGTATAAATAGGACCCTTAGACTTGGTTATTATTCACATTCAAGTTGAGAGTTAATAAAGAATATTTTCTTAAGTAAGAGTGCTTATTTCTCTAGATTTTTTTTAAAGAGTAAGAGGTTTTAGTATCTTTGACCTAGTCAACCAAAGTGAGATTTTAGCTATTTTTCACCTTAGTGGGGTTTTCAACCTTACCACAATTGGTGTCTTTCACAACACCCCGACTTCAGTTTGGTATCAGAGCGGGAAGATCATTGTTCGCTACATAAGTTCAAGTTTGCTGTTTCGATACTCCATGTTCGGGTAATTTTATTTATTGCTTTATAATATATCATCATCTTTTTTCTTCTTTTTTTTTTCTACATCACCATATCGTCATCACCATACAAAAAAAAAAATACCGTCAAGACGTCAAAATCGTCAAAGAGATGATCACGAGATTGAGATTGCAAAACTACGTCAACAAATATAAGAATTACAAGAGCAACTCGCAAGACGTGATGCTCAAATCAATAATAGTAGTTCTAGTAATGAAGAGATTGACACCAACCCCTTTCATCAAAATTCGTCATCTGATGAAGAAATACCTATTCGTCGTCTAAGAACTACTGCTACTAGAGATTTGGGAATCAAAGTCGACATTTCTGAGTTTGAAGGAAGACTTCATCTTGATGACTTCCTTGATTGGCTCTACACAGTAGAAAAAGTTTTTGAGATCAAAGATATTCCTGATGAAAAACGTATGAAGCTTGTGGCAATTAAATTGAAGAAACACGCTTCTATTTGGTGGGAAAATCTCAAAAGGCAACGAGAAAGAGAAGGTCGCAACAAAATCAGAACATGGGATAAGATGCGTCGAGAACTCAAGCGTAAGTTTCTTCCTGAGCATTATTGACAAGAAATTTTTATTAAATTTTATAAATTGAGGCAAAAAACAATGTCGATGGAAGAATATACAATAGAGTTCGAACAACTTCACATGAAATGCGATGTCCATGAGCCTGAAGAACAAACTGTAGCCCGTTATCTTGAAGGTCTTAATGTCGAAATTGCAGATATTATTCAACTACAACCATATTGGAACTTAAATGATGTCATCAGACTAGCACTAAAGGTTGAGAGACAACAATTATGGAAAAGCTCAATGAGTTCATCTAGACAACAAGAATATACCTCAAACCATGAAAGTCAAAGTTCAACAACTATTACATCTCCAAAGGTAAACTCTTCAAAAATTGCAAACAATAATGATAAAGAGATTACTTCTACTCGTGCTTTTAACGTCAACAAAAAGTGCTTCAAATGCCAAGGATTTGGGCATATTTCTTCTGATTGTCTGAATCGAAGAATTATTTTCTTAGTAGAAGAAGAAGATTATGTGAATTGGGAAAAATTAGAACCAATTTATGATAAGTATGATGACGAAATAAAGGAAGAGCCAGAAAATTTCAACAACGAAGAGATAGAAGAAGTTTCTGCTGATCATAGAGAAGCTCTTGTTGTTCGTCGTAACCTTAACACTATTATGATGACAGAAGATGAAAGTTGGCTTCGTCATAACATATTCCATACAAGGTGCACATCCCAAGGAAAGGTTTGTAATGTCATTATTGATAGTGGAAGCTGTGAGAATATTGTTGCTAACTACATGGTGGAAAAGTTAAAACTTCCAACTGAAGTACATTATCATCCTTACAAGTTACAATGGCTGAGAAAAGGAAACAAAGTTAAGGTAACAAAACGTTGTTGTGTTCAATTGTCTATCGAAAATAAGTATGAAGATAAAGTTTGGTGTGATGTTATCCCAATAGATACATGCCACTTGTTGTTAAGACACTCATGGCAATATGATCGTCGAGCCCACAATGATGGATACAATAATACTTATTCCTTCATCAAGGATGGAGTAAAAATTATGTTGACTCCTTTAAAGCCAAAAGACTACCCAAAGAAACAAGAGAAAGATAAAGCACTCATCACTTTGTCTGACCTAAACAAAACTTGTTGTGAGTCAAACCATTTATATCTCTTATTAGTCCCTAAGGAGAATGAAGTATCTTCACATTTATCCAACCCTGGTCAAACAGAATTGGTCAACAAAAGTATGGGAAACTTATTAAAAAGCTTTGAGGACAACCATGCCGTTAAGAAGACTATAATTGATTTGAAGAAAAGATATCATCAAATTAAAATGCAACTTAGAGATAAATGGAAAACAACCTTCAAAACAATAGATGAATTATTCAAATGGTTGGTATGGACTATGACAGTATGTGGTTTCAAACGTCTACGAGGAGTTTATCAAGGCTTACTCGTCAGAGCTGAGCTTTTCTAACCCGAAGAGAATGACGCAGGAGCGTTTAGAATTGTATTTTATTTAATTTAGTTTTTGCTAATTTTAATTGATTTGGGAATTATAAGTATAATAAAATTCTTCTTTTACTTGTATTAGGATTTTAAGCTAGTCGTGTTCTATTTAGGAATAGAACACCTATTTTATTTAAATTTTTTATTAATTATTTGAATTGTATTAGACAACTAAAAGTAAAGTTTTATTAGGATTTAGGTTTATAATAGTATAAATAGGACCCTTAGGCTTGGTTATTATTCACATTCAAGTTGAGAGTTAATAAAGAGTATTTTCTTAAGTAGGAGTGCTTATTTCTCTAAGCTCTTTTTAAAGAGTAAGAAGTTTTAGTATCTTTGGCCTAGTCAACCAAAGTGAGATTTTGGCTATTTTTCACCTTAATGGGGTTTTCAACCTTGTCAAGATTGGTGATTCACCTTAGTGGGGTTTTCAACCTCGCCACGATTGGTGTTTTTCATAACGTTCAGGTGTCTTTACAACGCCCCAATGTCACTATTCTTTTTATGTAGACAAAGGAAGTACAATTACAAGAATGTTCAACTAATTAGTTAGATGAGTTTTACTCAATTTTTTTCACCAAAAAAAAAAAGTGTTTTGCTGATTTTCTTCTTCTATAAGAACTTGTTAGGTTGGCCATATATAATGTCTAAAGTACATATACTCGTTAAAAAAATGGTCTTTATTTTGCATAGATGTCTTCCTTCTCTCCTACTTGTAGAGTGTAAATCTATCTATTAAATAAAGGGAGGAAGAAGATCAGTTTCCTCCGTTTGTACCCAAAAAAAAAAGAGTAACAGTCTTTTCCATTGGAAATCACAGTCGACAGTAAAATTCATAAGTCTTCATTGCACACATCTATTACATAAGTAAAAGGAAACCTCAAAGGAGCTTCCTTCTCTCATCACATGAAGGTCATACAAGAAAAAAAAGAATATTAAAAAAAAAAAAAGAGAGAAAAAAGTCTTCATTGCACTCATCTATTATATAAATCAAAGGAAACCCCAAAAGAACCTCTTCCTCTAATCACGTGAAGGTCATAGAAAAAAGAAAAGTATTGAAGAGAGAAAAAGAAAAAAGCAGGGAGAAGGAAGCCCGTCCGCAACACGGGCCATGCTCTAGTGCTTTCAATTTTTTGTCGAAAAATAATTGAAGAAAGCAATGCATCTACAGGAGCAGGACCGGTGGTGGAGACTCTCAAGGAAGAGTCACTTTTTAATTTAAGGACTTCGGCCAAAAAAAATAAAAAGAACAATTTAAGTACATTCAATTATTATTTTTATTCTCATGATTTTCTTTTAGAAAAGTTTTTCTTTTTTTTGAAATGTTTTAGAAAAATTTTTGGGTTGTCGTATTTCACAAACCATAATGGGAGTCGAATTGTGCTAGAGAAGTGAAAAAGTAAAAAATGTAAGAGAATGGTATTTCCATTAGAAGTCATGGGCAAAAAAGAAGTCACTCCCCTGTAACTGTGATGGGGAAATATTCACTCCCCTGTATTGAATGAAATCTCCTATAATGACTTTCAAAAAAAAAAAAAAAGAAGTCATGGGCAAAAACTCCAAAGAACACACTTGTATTCGTACATTACTAGTTTTCACGTACAATTAAACCTTTTTTCTTCTTCTTTTTTCTTTGTGTGGTAAATTTGTTACTGACAAGATGAAGATTTACACAAGTTCTTATCTCATTTTGTATGTCATCATTAAGATTCACATATATCTGATTATTAACTTTTTTTTGTTTTTTTTTTAACTTGTAATGGAGATTTAAAATTGATATAATATTAAAAAAAGTTTTTAAATTATTCAAAAAAATTCAAATAAATCTTTATATTTTTATTGTATTTAATTAAATCTTTATACTTTTATTTTGAGTCAAATAAACCTTGTACCTTTATTTTTAGTCAAATAAACACTTATGATTAATTATTGATTTTGACATATCATAATTGATAATGACATAACATATTAATTTGACATGATAATATGATCATGTGACATTTTTCACTCCTCACGTTAACATCATATTAGTGCCATGTGAATATAAAATGATAAATAATATTTTGATTGATGACAATTAATCAATTATTAATTATAAGAACTTATTTGATCTAAAATAAAAGAATAAGGGATTGATTGAACACCATAAAAGTTTATTTAAATTTTCTTAAATAATTTTGAGATTTATTTGAGCATTATGTGTTTATAATTTTTCATATATCATTTTAAATTGAAAAAGTTGGAGTGTACAAACAAAGTGCAGATGCATTGATCTTTGGTCATATAAGCATCTTCGGTGTGTAGTAATTTCAGGAGTAAAAAAAAAAAACTTGATTTGATAGACAATATTTTAGTTTTTTTTTCAATAAGTTAAATGAAATTTAATTAGAAATATCGATGGATATTTTGTAAATGGATATCTGATCCAATTAAATAAAATTAAGATATTTTATAATCGAGTTCAAACAATATTTAAGAAATAAAACTATTATTCATCACAAGTTGAAGTAGAATTCAGGTAATAATTTTAGGATACTTACTACATAAATTCAATTATAAATATTAATTTTAATTATATAGTATTTTTTATTTATAAATTTTTTATAATTAATATAATAGTTACTAAAATTCATTAATTGTTCTAAACATGATTTTAAATTTTAATTTATTTTCTTATGAACTAATTTCAATTTATTCATTTAATTTTATTAATAATTTATTTAAAAATTAATTTTAAATTTATTTTTATAGATATTTAAAAGATATTTGATACGAGTTTTGATAACAAATAATAAATTTAACTAATACTTACAAAATTCATGTATTCAATCAAATAATATAAAAAAGGAAAAGATTTGAATTTTTATATAAAGAGAGTAGTTTAAATTTTAATTTTTTTAATAAAATCTTAAATTATATAAAAAAATTTATCTTTTTTTATAATATATAAATTACTTTTTAATAAATCATTTTTATTTGAAATCTTTGACCCATCTTTATAAAATTGTAAAAGAAAATAACTTCATTAGTATATTAATTACCCTAAATCTTAGATAAATAATATAAAAATCAAAATATATTAAGAAGTGAGTGATATCATGTGACACCACTCCTTTCAATGTGGGTCTGCCGATAATCACACATCAAAAAGTTTTCGTATTGAGCAGTTGAATCATTAAAGAAGAAGAAAGAAACAGAAACCAAAAGTCAGGTTTCTGGCTTATTTAGTCGAGTTTTGGTGTTTTTATTTGATGGGCATTTTAATTTTTTTTTTAAATTTGTTAACAGCTTTAAGAGTTCTAGTTGAATGTCCATTTCTAAAAATTGAATTACCCATTAAAGAAAGTAATGCATCGACAGGAGCAGGATCAGTGGTGGTGCCTCTCAAGGAAGAGTCACTTGTCAGATAAAAAGAGAAAAAAAACGTGTCACTTTGCCAGCACTGAGAATGTGAGTACCAAAACATCTCCTGCTGCAGCTTGTGGGAACTGGCAACAAATTAAAGAAGCAAGTATAAGCCATAGCATTAACATACTCATTTCCTGCTGCAGCATGTGGGAACTTGCAACAAATTAAAGAAGCGAGTATAAGCCATAGCGTTAACATACTCATTTCCTGCTGCAGCATGTGCGAACTGGCAACAAATTAAAGAAGCAAGTATAAGCCATAGCGTTACTTGTAGAGTGATGTTATTGTATTTATAATTGTGATCGGATAATTGTAAGAAATGTAATAAAAAATTTGCTATTCATACGGTATCCATTTGAATTCGAACCTAACTAAAAAGGGCATGGATACCAATGATTATTAATTTTTTATTTACAATATATTAATTTGATATTTTTCATACTCATATAAAATTTTGTAATTTGATGGCACCCTTTTAACTATTGGAATCTATTTATATTGAGCTTCATTTGTTTTTTTTTTACGTTATGTAATGTAAAGGTGTGTGTGTATATATATATATATATATATATATATATAAATAGCTTTGGAAAAAAATGAAAAACGATATAAATTATTATAGTAGAACCTAGCTACTAGCTAGTAATATTTTTGTTAGTAATGTTGTATTACATATTGTAAGTTTGCAGCCATTTTAAACTATTTAATTTAAGGACTTCCGCCCAAAAATAAAGCAACAATTTAAGTACAATCAATTAATATTTTTATTTTCATGATTTTCTTTTAGAAAACAAAAAAAAAAACTAGATTTGGTAGATAATATGTTGATGTTTCTATCAATAAGTTAAATGAAAATTAATTAGACATGTCAATGAATACCTTGTAAATAGATATCCCATCCAATTAAATAAAATTAAGATATTTTATAGTTAAGTTCAAATAAAATTTAGGTAATAAAACTATTATTCATCACCCGAGTAGTGATCTTAAGATATTTATTACTTAAATCAAATTAAAAAATAAATTTTAATTATATATTATTGTTTGTTTATAAATTTTTCATAATTAATGTAATATTACTAAAATTTATTAATTATTTTAAATATTATTTAATTTTTTATAAATTAATTTTAATTTATTCACTTAATTTTCAATAATCATATGCATAAAAGTTAATTTTACATTTATTTTAATAGGTTTTTAACGAAAAATATCTAAAATTTTCAAATACAAATTCTAATAACAATTCATAACTTTAATCGAATTACTTACAAAATTCAAGTATTTTATAATAAAGAGGTTACGATGCGTTCAAATTAACAGGTAGTTTATCCAGCATCTCTAAAATTAATTAATTAAAAATGGTCGTGATTAATAAGCGAAAATTTTGCTCTAATTTATCTTGTCAATAATGAAGATAGTGACGCGCCAAATGCATGAGTGACAGGACTCTGCGGTGTTCACATGATGGTTCTTGTTTTCTAGCCAATCAAGATACCTTGGGCCCTCTCTTCAAACGTCCGTTAAATCTTTCCGTTTAACTTTATTTCTGAATTAACGCAAGAAAGATGTCGCTATTTCCTACCGACACAGCGATGTGCAATTATAGCTCTCTCTTTCATGGAGACAGTGAAATTTCAACACAACTTTCTAGGCAAGGACGAATGGCCACATATATTTGTTATTAAGAGTTCATGAATTAAACACGTGCCCACGATATCATCTTTTAAAAAAAAAATTAAAGAAAAGAAAATTCAAAGCTTGAATCAAATAATTTTCATTTGTCATCATCAGCCTCCGGAATGCCTATAAAATGTAGCAAGAGTTAGCATGGTCGGATCACACCACTGCCTGAAATTTCAGACCCTCCCTTCCTATGTTTGCAAAAATGGGTAAGAAATCACAAACCATAGCTTTGCTCATCCTCCTCGTAGCTGTAGCACTAAGCAAAACCTCTTATGCCACTGTCATTTCCACTTACTGGGGTCAAAATGGTAATGAGGGAACCCTGAAGGAAGCATGTGACACCGGAACATATCAAATCATAATGATAGCTTTCCTCAACACTTTTGGTGCCGGCCAAACCCCGTCTATGAACCTTGCCGGTCACTGTGACCCACCAAGCGGCACATGCGTCATATTCGGAGAAGAAATAAGATATTGCCAGGAACTAGGAATCAAGGTATTGCTCTCACTTGGTGGTGCAGTGGGTAATTACTATCTAACTTCTGAAGATGATGCTCAAAGTGTAGCAGATTATTTATGGAACACATTTTTGGGAGGAAGAACATCTGCTGGTCCACTGGGTGATGCCACGTTGGATGGCATTGATTTTGATATAGAAGGGGGATCGAATTTGTACTACGATGATCTTGCCCGCTTCCTTAAAGAGAAAAACGAAAGCGTCTACTTATCTGCAGCTCCTCAATGTCCATACCCAGACTATTATTTGGGGGCTGCCATTGATACCGGCCTTTTTGACGCTGTTTGGGTTCAATTTTATAATAATCCTCCATGCCAATACAGTAACGGTAACAGCGTCAACCTTTTAAACTCATGGAATTATTGGACAACCTCGATAAACGCGACGTCTCTATTTTTGGGGTTACCGGCGTCTCCGGATGCGGCTTATTCTGGAGGGTATATTCCGGTGGACTTTCTAAATTCTGACGTCCTGCCGGTGATAGAAAACACGGCAAAATATGGAGGCGTAATGCTTTGGAATCGATATTATGATTTGCTAACTGGGTATGGTGCTTCTATCAAATCTTCTACCATGGGGAATGGCTTAGTGTCCTCTTCTTAATTAATAAGAGTTTAGATGAAGGGGCTGGAGTTAATCCAGTTTAAAAAAATGTACTCTTTAAGACGCTGGATTCCAATCCAGTTTAGTCTTTCAGAAATAATTAAATAAAATTATGTGGCCATCTTTCTTATTTTTCTTTTCTACCCTTTTTTGCTTTGTCCTTGAACGATGAATATTGAGAACGACAGGGATGTAGTATTCGATTGTACAATTATAGTGATGTCCAAGGTCCATCATTGATTGACCCAACTACTTTGTCGATGATTTGGATTATGGAATTAGAAGTCCCTCGATAAATTTAATTATAAACATAATGTTAAATAAAATCTAAATTACTTTTAATCACAAAAGTAAATAGAGATATGTAATTATCTCAATTACAAATCTTTAACTGATTGGTCCAAGTTGATGATCAGTCTCAGTACTGTTCCCTATTTATAATTTCTAAAAAAACAAGGAGTCAAATATTTCAATATTCCTGGCGCATTGTCTACTCAAATAACAATAGTAACCCAAGTCCGTGTTGATATATCATAAATTAAAGTATTTCGATTAAACTTTGAAATTTCATTTTACAAGTTTTTTACTTCTAAAGGGCGCAGGTGATTTCAATGACATATTTGCATCTACATGAAAAGGCAGGAAGGAAAAATAAGGAACTGAAAAAGATAAAAAGGTTTTAGACAAATGGTCAGTGACTGTGGACTAATTGATATTAGTTATAAAAGGCTGTAGTTTACAGGGCAAAGAAGAGGGATAGGTAAAGGAAAGATTGGATAGGATTTTAGAGAATATCGAATTGATGAAGAGATTTCCTACATCTCCAGTCCTAAATTTTTACGAAAGCCCTTGAAATGTTTTGGTTTGAGAATATGTGGGTAGAAAACATGGAATATGAGAAGGTCATAAGGCAAGAATAGGATGCTCAATTTCAAGGGTCAAATGCATTTAAATTGGTGGAAGTATTGAAGAGGTGTGGACAGATTCTAATTGAATGGAGTAAAAATGCATTTCCAAACAATGGGAAGCTTATAGATTCTATGCTAATTAAGGCAGATAGCTGAAATTCAAGGAAAAATGGCAATAGAACAGAGTTGCCTTGAGGTACATGGCATTATTTAAAAATATATAGGAAATTTGGGGAAGGGAAGAGAAATATTGGCATCAAAGCTCAACGATGATATAACCCAAATGGCTGAAGTTTGGAGATCAGAATATTAAGTTTCTCCACCAGGTTACATTATAAAGAAGACAAAGGAATAAAATTTTGAGGTTAAAAGAATCGATGGCAACTGGATAAAGGAAAGAAAGTGCCATTTTGGCAAAATTTAGAACTTTTTATACTGATCCTTTTTCATCTAACAGGAATAGAGTGTGGGGCAATGTACTAGACCACATACCTAAATTAATTACTGAAGACATGAATAGGATGTCTGGGAGTGATTTTGTGCTGAGATAGGCCTGTGAGGTGGTTTAACTACAGGGGAGGTGCTGTAATTTTTTGTTCAGCATGGAACTGCAGTATAATTTGGTGAGTATGCCATTCCAGTCTATGTGCATAATCCTAAAAATTATGCATTTTTTAAATGTGAAGGTGTGACAATTTGTCACCTGATTATTAATAATATCATATTGCATCTTTCAAAAAAAAAATTGAATAGGGTGTTAAAAGAGAATATTTCTGAGGAAGAGGTTATGCAGGCTGCCTTCCAGCTTGGGTATTT
This sequence comes from Theobroma grandiflorum, assembly GCA_036013995.1. Classification (NCBI taxonomy): domain Eukaryota; kingdom Viridiplantae; phylum Streptophyta; class Magnoliopsida; order Malvales; family Malvaceae; genus Theobroma; species Theobroma grandiflorum. The sequence goes on from CP142130.1 coordinate 6,077,660, forward strand.
AAAGGCCCCTGGGCCAGATGGATGGAATGGTGTATTTTTTTTGTCCACAATATTGGGAAGTTATAAAGATACTGTTTTCAAGCAACGCAAAGCTTTTCCAACATGGACATATGCTGAGCGAAATGAATAGGATAAATATTGTAATGATTCAAAAGATAAGAAATCCTGCCAAAGAATTTCATTCAGGCCTATATGCTTGTGTAATTTTGCTTAAGATAATTTCAAAGGTGATGGTTAATAGATTAAAATCGTTAATGAGTGTCTTAGATACTGAAAATCAGGGGGCTTTTATTGAAGGCAGACAATTACGAGATAACATTCTGGTTGCAGTTGAGAATTTTCATCATTTGAAAATAAAGAAGAAGGGAAGAAGGTATGAAAAAAGACTTAAAATTGATATGAATAAAGCAGATGATAGGGCAGAATGGGGTTTCCTTGAAGCTATCTTAATTAAACTAGGGTTTGATGGCAAATGGATAGGATGCGTGATATAATGCATCTCTACTCTTCCATATGGACTTTAATTAATGGTAAGCCTACGGGAAGGGTTATTCCTTCATGTTTTGTCTCGAATGATTAAGGCTGCCATTGAGTCTGGGTCACTTACTGACATCAAATTTGGCAGAAACTGTCTCGTGCTATCCCATCTGTTTTTTTTGCAGATGATTCCTTGTTTTTAATTTCAACTAACCCTAATAATTGTCAGAAGATGTTTAGCATATTGCAGGACTATTGCAATGCTTCTAGCTAGACAGATGCTTAATTTGCAAAAGTCTAGTGTTATTTTAAGTTCCAATGTACCACAACATGTCAAACTGGAATTAGTGAGTCATGTGCATATTCCAAAAGCTATAAACCCTGGAACTTACTTTTTTTTTTTCTTTTTGAAAATTAACCCTGGAACTTACTTGGGTACACCTTCCTTTTGGCGGATTACTAAATATGAGGCAATCGGATATATAGGGGATAGAATTACTGGTAAGTTACAAGTTTGGAAGCAAAAATTGCGATCACAACGGGGCAAGGAGGGCTTTGTTTGTGAACCGTGTGAAGTCGTCTAGTGGAAGTTGTGTATCGACCATGGCCAGGTTACTGTCGTGAAGCCAGTCCTTTGTTTGTGATCAACTGAGTGTTACAAAGCTACTTCGGTCTGTTAACGTGTTTAACTGTGTTGTGTGTTTCGTGCCGATTCTGTGGTGGTGTCTTGATTGTATGGTATGCCCAGGTGGCTGGTCGCATACAGGCCAAGCTTGTGGCTGTGTTTGGATTATAAGTGTGTCTAGGTGTGGTGACGGTCTAAACTATAATCCTTTTTGACTTTTGAGCCCAGAGTTTTGTTTGATTGGGTCAGGGTTAGTGCTGTGTTACTTTGGTGCACATGCTAAGACGAGGGTTTTAAGTTGATGTGCTCTACTCTACATGCAGAAGTATAACTGTATAAAGGCTTTTGAAAATATAAAAAAAATAATAATTAGAAAATTAGAAAAATAACCAAAAAAGAAAATAAAAATAAAAAAAGATAAGAATATGTTTATACCAATCCAAATCCTCGATTAAATTGAAAATTAATTTGAAGAGAGATTAAGGGAGAATGAATCAAAACTCAAGAAACCAATTTAAAAAGAAATAGGACATGTTAGCTATAAATATATCCAACTATTAGTGTCAAATAGAGAAATAAAAAAAAAGATTGGGAAAAAGAATTGGTAGAGGAGAGAAAATATATATATATATATATATATTTTTAAGTTTTTGGGTTCTTGAATTTCAATTAAAGAAACTATATTGATTAAAGAAAGAGAAAAAAAAAGAGAAGCAAAAGAGTGTCTTAGTTTTTTTAATAGGGTTTAGAGAGAGCTTCTCGTTCATGACATTGCATGTTTGGTATTTTGGTTCACGTGAATTCATTTGGGTAACATTAACCTAATAGTTTGGCTTTCTCTTTGGATTTGTTAGCCCAATTAGATGAGTTTTTTTTTATTTTTATTTTTGATGATTTTGAATTTTATTTGTTAGGGATATTTAAAAATAACGAGTTCACATAATTTATGTATTTCTTCAATGATGAAATCTCAAAAATGCCAAAATGGCTTCTTGGGAATTTCTAGATGAGAAAAATTTCTAAAATTATGTCATGAGTGTTTGGAGATTTTGAAAAATTTTCAATACTAAAGGATTTACATAAATATTTAAATAAAATAAAAAAGATAAAAATTATAAAATTAAATAAATAAGTTCTTCATTGATGAAATCTCAAGAATGCCAAAAGTCGTTTCTTGAGAATTTTTAGGTGGGAAAATTTTCTAAAATTATGTCATGAGCATTTAGAAGTTTTTAAACATTTTTAATATTAAGAATTTTTATTTATTTATTTATTTATTTCAAAAAACTAACAAAATAAAAATAGAAAAAGGAAATAGAATTAAATAGTGAACTAGATTTCATTTAATAAGGCTCAAAGAACATATAATTGATAACATACCAATTAAATGGGCGTTGTGGGGGTGTTAATATCTTCCGAACCCCAAATCTATTTCATAGAGTAAACCTTATTTTTTAAATGACCCTAAGTCAAGTTTAAGATTTTATTAGAAAAAATGATCCACTTGGGTTGTTAATTGCACCTAAACGAAAAAGATAGATGACGACTCTTCTTAAGTCAAACTGTTAAGTTTTAAGACTCACGTTATAACATCTTCTTTATGTTTATGTAGGGAAAGCTACTCTCGTATACAATGAAATCTACCTTTCAAACCAAGAAGGTCTTAACAAAGGTTGTTGTAAGTGTTATACATGTTTACGTCATGAATTGCTACAAGATATCAAAGAAGATTTATGATCAAGTGAATTTTGAAATGGCAAGGTTTTGGGAGGAGAAACAAGAAGAAGAGAGGAAAATTCGTTAGCTTGGTTGGGAAAAGCTTACAAGCATGAAGGAGAAAAAGGGCACAAGGTTTAAGGACTTGAATATGATGATTAAGGCATTATTGGCTAAGCAAATGTTTGAAGATGATAAATAACCCAAATGCACTCTGGATTAGAATCATGCATGAAAGGGGTATATTTTCCTAATGGGTCTATCCTAAATGGAAATGAGGGTTCTAAAGCGTCATGGCAGTGTTTGTATGATACAGCTGGATGGCAAAGATATGGATGGAATATTAGTAGCAAGAGGCGAGCCACAAGATAAAAGACCATATATTTTGAAGGTCACTATGTCTTAGGTAATTGTTAGAAAATTTAGAGAAAGTTCACACAAATCCATTAATGGTGCCTATCGACCTTAAATACAAGAAAAAGAAAACTACCTAATAATACATGATAAAAAGAAAAAAAAACTGAAGTAATGGCCTGCATGACCATGTTACACTCAACTGTCAATTCATGGTACAATTTCACAAACTGGAAATAACCACTTGTTCATGAACTTCACATACATGAATAAAAAACCTACTTAAGAGTAGTGGCCAACATGTTCGCAAAACAAAGCAAATTAACTGTTAGCAATTCTTCAAGCTTGACCTCAATTTTCAATAGTAATTTGTAGAATGTGTGTAAGGCTAAGCAATAAACGAAAACTGCAAGCTTCTTAATGGGTTTAGGTGCGTACATTATGGGTCAAATTTCGATGTCTTTGTATTATAAAGATTATGTTATGATTTGCTGACACTCTTTTGTATATAATAACAAGGTTCAGTTTATTGGCATATTTTTTGTCAGCTAATTTTGGTGCTAGGAGTACAAGCTAATTTCTCTTTGGTTTGGAGTCTCTTACTTGAATCTATATTCTTGGGGATTTTCACTTTTAATGAAATGAATTCTTAATTTTCAAAAATAGAAAAAGCATCATGGTAGTGGACTAGCATTTTTGAAAGAAGAGATTTCATATAGGAACTTCTAATTTGGAAACTAATGGGTAGGAATCATATTAACATATGGATAGATAGGTGGATACCAAAGTGTAACATAATTATACAAGATGGAAGTGGAATGAGCTGTCATTTGCCTTAAATTGTAATCATGGATGGAAAAGAAAGATGTTAGAAACTTAATGATAATCAAAGTGAGTTGATTAAGGAAATAAGCAAAGCAATTTGGAATATTCCAATATGCTGAGAAGGGTGGCCTTACAAGATAATATGGTAAAAAGCTACCATCAAACAAAGCAACAAAACTATTTATACATCGTCCTTTTTGTTCTTTTCTAATTTACACCTATCAAACCTCACCTTGAACCTCTTCCTAGAAACTACAATCATAAAGTTAATGGATATATGAAACTGTGAGCTAGGACCAAGATATGATTTAGTAGTTGAAAACAAATGTGACATGAAGTGTATATGGGATCATGGACAATTTCTGTGATGGAAGCAAAAAAGAGCATATAACATAAGGCATAAGAAACGAAAGGAGATTTGATAAAGATGGTTGGATAATCTTCAATATTGGTTTGTGGATAATTTAAGTAAAAGACTAACTTAGTTAGCTATCGAGGAACTTTTGAGGAATATGGGAATGTGGTTGATGTTTTCATCCCAAGAAAAGTTCAACAAGATTCAAAAAGGGAGGTAAACTTTGCCTTCATCAAGTATAAGGAAAGGTACGAACTTGATAGGGCATTGAAATAGGGAGGGCATCAATGGATGGATGGGAAGTGTCTAGTAGTAAGAAGTGTCGAGTCATTGAAAAAGAGGTTTGAAAATCAAAGATACCTAGAGACTAGTACATTATGTGTTCATTCCTTAGGAAATAAGCAATAGATCTCATAGGTTGAAGTCTAGAAATACTTAAAACTAGAATGTAGGTGTTTGTCTATGAAAGCAAGTTCATTGAATATGACCCGTCATGAGAAGTGCATTTGGTATTTCACTTAAGTGTCTATGCAATACTTCTCATGTATCAGTTGTGTAAATACTATCTAGACTTGAGACACTAAGTTGTTTTATGTGTGAAGTGCTATATTTTAATTTCATCCTTATGGGTGTCAACCAAAGATGTCAAAATAAGCTATTTTTGGGTATAACATAAAGCATGTAAAGGCAAATAAGTGGTCAAGATAGAAATCATCACCCTAAGTGATTTAAAGGATATATCTTAATAGTTCTTAATTGATATTAGTTTATTGAAGTCCTTAACCAAGGTGACTTAGAAATTATGAAAGGAGTTTCATAAATCTCTATAAAGCTGAAAATTAAACTTCAAGAACGAATATAGAGCTCAATAAGAATATACATTGCACATACTTTTAACATCTCCGGGATATACAATGAAGGAATTAATTACACTAAAAGGTTGATCACTGAAAGGTTTAGTCAAATCATCTTGACTCTTCTAACATTTGGATGGCTATGATGGATTACTAAATCCCAATCTTGATCTATGAACTCTAGATAGTTGAATTGATTAATGATAAATTTAAAGTAGTTTAAATTTATCTAATTTTAAGTTTAACTTAAGAATTATATATCAAGTTCATTGCCAATATGTTAGAAGCCTAATAAGTCACACACCTAAAATGAATGTTAAAAATAAAATGGGAAAGGTGATTAAGTTGAACTTAATCAAATTAGAAGTTATCTTAATCAAATTAGAAGCTATCAGTTTCTTAAGTACTTGATTAAAATTCTTTAATTAAGTTGTTGGACTTAATTAATTAAATTATTTAATTAAGTCCTTGGGCCTAATTGATTAAAATTATTTATTTAAGTTATTTGGCCTAATTTATTAAATTAAACAATTGAGTTAACCGGGCTTCTTAAGGACTTGATTAAATTATTTAATTAAATTATTGGATTAATTGGCAATTACATAATAGCTTTGTAATTAGGGTTTAAAATTAATCTAATGTATTGTTATAGCCTCTAAACAAAAAATTAAATGAGTAGTTAGAAAATTAAAAGAACGACATATTTGAAATTCCTTTAGCCTTGCCACCCCTTGTGTGAAGAAAAAATAGTTTTTTATTCACTTGATTTCTTTTATCAGTTCAGCCTTAAAATTTTGAGTTTAAGAAACTTATCTTTGCTAGCACATTATCAAGGCATAGCACTCCCAATCCTTAAAGAAAAATTTTCTAATTCATTGATGTGGATTACCATTAAAGGCTGCACAAGGATTCCTTAGACAGTTTTGGTTTGCAACAACCCAGCTGAGGTGGCTGAGCTTTTTGAAGACTGTTTTGGTGGTTTAACAAAAGATTCATCAACCTTTGTTATTTAGGTAAAGAGATATGATCATATATTTTATTTGTTAATTTAATTTTGTACTCAATTTGGCACGGTAGAAATCCTAGAAGGGTGAGGTATAATTCAATTTGTTAATTGTATTTTCTTTGAGTTTTATTTGTATGATGCATGATCAGCACTTACCCAATAAGACGGGTTGAGGCAAATAGCAATGGTGCATATGATTAGGCCTGTCAATATGGGCCAGCCCGGCCCCAGCTCTTGTGGGTTGATAAAATATGGGATGGGCCGGGCTAGCCCATTTTTTATATGGGCCATCAAAACCTCAACCCAGCCCACCCCTTGCTAACCCATGGGCTGGGTTGGGCCAACCCATTTTTTTAAAAAAATTATTTTTATAATTTTTACTTAATAAATTTTATATTAATAAAATTATTTTATGATTTAATTCATAAATTAAAATTATTAATTTGATAAGTCAAGATTAAACATATTAAAATATATAATATAAGTACTATTATTGGTAATTAAATTATTAATTTTATATAATTAAATATATAAAATAATTAATTTTGTTGACCCATGGGCTGGCCCGTCCCAGCCCACCCCAACCCACTGATTTGGTGGGTTGGCCCATCTAGGCCCGGTTTTAATATGGGCCATTAAAACTTCAACCCAGCCCACCTCATATTTAATATAAAATAAGCTAGCCCGATGGGCCAAGCCCATTTTGACAGGTATACATATGATGATATGCAATAGAAAGTTGCAATTAGGATAGTTGTAAAAAGGTGGTCAAGGAAGAGTACTAGTTGGTGGAGGAAAGATAATGATTGCGAATTTTGCCTCAAAAGCTAAAGGAACGGTTATGAGAGAAAGAATCAAGTTAGTTAGGGAGGCAAAAGTTTAAAACAATTATTTTGGAGACAAATTCAACAATCTTGTATGAATGCCTAAAATCAAGAAAACCTTGTCAAGGTTGGAGTTTACTACCTTGGATCAAATATATTCAAGCTCATATGAAGACATTCCATGAGTGATGATTCTTGTAGAAAAATCACTAGTGATTAATAGATTTTTTATGCTTGATATTGATACTAAGTTCTTATTTTCCTTTTGATGAATTGATGTATAATTAGTAATTATTACATAAAACAACTATGGAATCAATAAAAAGGAAATAAATTACTACATGAAGGAAATATAAAATTGTAAAGAGTGAACAACTAGTACCAACAAACCATTTCTACATAAAAAATTGAAAACGTGAAATAGGTTGAATTTCTTCTCATTACTCTTCTATCCAACAATATTAACTTAAACTTTTTTTTATAGTAATTAGCATTAGTTAAAACAAAAAGTAATCAAGGGAGTTGTGTCACGCCAAGCACTTATGAGGAAGAAGGCAAGGCATTTCCAAAAAATCTCACATCAGCCAGGTAGGAGAGTCTTGGGTGGCTTATAAGCAGTGGCGCCGCACACTCCATCAAGTTAGCCTTTTGGAGAAAGGGTAATGTGTAACACCTTTCGACCTTGATTGTATATAATATGTGAACAAATGACTATGTGTAAAGGACTTGATGAATGATGAAATGTTATGTTTTCGATGAGATTAAGGCCTTGAGCTATGTGTTGATATTTTTGGCTTGGATATTGGTTAATGTGGCACATACTAGGTGCATTAAGATGAATGTTGAGACAGGAAATGGTTTTGGAAGTCTAAATTCGGAGTTAGGCAGCCAAAAGTGTTGAAAATTTGCATTTTGGAGAAAATGGATTAATAGATTTGCTAATCTATTGATGCATTCTTGGCAGAATGCCTTAGGGAAGCATTCTGTAAGATTTCTATCAATACATTTAAGAATTTATCAATATATTTAAGCCAAAAGACATTCTGTATGAAAACAGTCGATACATTACAAAAATTGTATTGATAGATTTAAGAAAGGGTACATTTTGTAAAAAATGTATCGATAGATTTCTCCAATCTATCGATACAATTGAGGTAAGGAGTATTTTATTTAATTTCTATTAATACATTGACAAATATATCAATAGGTTTGAAGAAAATTTGCACAAACATATCAATAGATTCCTAAATTTATCGATACATCATTGCAAATTTGTAAAAAAATAAAAGAGCTTTGGGCATATATAAACAAAGATATATATATATATTATAAATAATAATTTTATAAGTTATAATTTTTGTAACATTAATGCATAAAATATGTTTATATTTAAAGTATATATACTAAAACTATATATGTAATAATAATATATTTTTTATAAATTAACACAATATATAAAGTATATGTATTAAAAAATATTACAAGTTAATTAATAATCATAGTTTCATAAATTAATTTAATTAATAATATAGATTTGTCTTTAATTACATAAAATTAAAAGAAAAACCATAATTAAATTTGGGTATCAAGGTATCCAAGGAGTGGTACTTGAATCCTACTTAAACCCTATACAGATAGTGAAATTATTATCTGAATCTTATTCGAACCAGATTATAAAATTCTCTAATCTTATATAACCAAATTGAATACTCGCAGGTACCTTGTAACAAGACACTCATTGCCATCCTTATACCAATCATGATCCCCAAGATGGGTTGTGACATAATGGTCCCATGGTAAAGTGATATCAAAGCAAACTTAACCTTGATCCAATTCCACACTAAGCACCTCTAGGAGAGGTAGGTAGGGTGGTCCATCGTCGTCGGATTGGATGAGTGAGGATGCCATGTCAAGTGTTTCAAAGAGGAAATAAGCAAGGTGCTTCCAAAAATTCTCACCTCGGGTAAGTAAGGATGTTCTTGAGTGGCTTATAAGCAATGACACGCTATACATTCATCAAGTTAATCTTTTGACGAAAAAGTAACAGTCCCGTGACAGCTGCACCTTGTTACCACAAGTAGCTACAGTCAAAACCATACCTTGGCAGGAGTCACTTGAGGGGTAATGGTCCCATGACAACTGCAACATGTTACCATATCTAGTGGAGTAGGTAGGTAGGCAAAACTAATATCTTGGCAGAAGAGTCACTTGCCTGGCAGCTAGCAATGAAACAGTAGAGGGCACCAAAGAAAATCTTACGCCTAGAGGCTGGTGGAGAGCTATACAAACGAAGCAGCAATTTATCTGTTGTTCTCTGATGGTTACACTTACCACCAAATTAAGCATACCAGCAAGCAAGCAACGATGTGGACATAAGGCGTTTTACATTGTAATGGGTGCATGCCTGCGTTGTATAGCTAGTTGGGTGTGTAATCTTTACAAGAAATTAATTGAAGGCTTCTCTTATCAATCTGACTCTTTATCTGAGTAATCTTGTCGAGGAGAACAAGCCCCCTAATTTTCGTAACAGATGGGCACTGCCACCATTAAAGGTGATGGGTGAACCAACTTCCACGAAATGATTGCTTTCTTCTTTTTCTTTTCTTTTCTATTTTTTTCTTGGGTATGAGTAATGGAAACTTTGCTCGGCCAAGGAAATACTAAATCTTAGGCCTATCCAAGTTGTTCAGCTTGTGCAGGCCTAGTTAAGGAGGCCAAGCCCAATATTGATAATTAAACTGAGTAGTCATGAAAAAGCCGAGAATGTTCGTTTGGTGTCAAAATCTATTACGGAAACAAAAAGGTTCTTACGAATATAATATTGAGAATTCATTGAAAAAAAAATAATATATATTAACACTTTTAAGTTTTAATTATCATTTCAAATGAATTTATTAGTTTTCAAAATCAACACTTTATTCTAAAAAAAATATTTTTCATTAAAAACATAAATTCATATGTTCATCAACTGTTAATATTTTAATTTGTTTTATAACATAATAATATTAAAAGTACAATTTTATCTTTAATTAATGTCTAAAATTACCAAACTATACTTTTGCAAAAAAAAAAATATCCTATCTTTTGCCGACCAGCCACCTCATGGTCAGATCTGACCAGAGAGCGCCAAATTCTGTCGGGGGGCATGCCTCTCAACTATCCTCTGAGGAGCACAATCACGTGCTCCTCCAATCTGAGGAGCACCAAATCGGTGCTGGGGAGCACGATTTGGTACACCCTTGAGGAGATCTAGTCGGATATGACATTCTACGGCTAGATCAAACCGTGAAGTGGTCGACTAGTGTAAGGGAACGTTGTAGGTAGATCAAAGAGAAAAGAAAAAAGTGAAAAAAGAATAAAGGTATTTTAGACATTTCATGTTTAGGCATTAATATTGTTTACATATTTGGAACGAAGTTTTCATTTTGAAAATTATGTACTCATGTGAAATTATGATAAAAACTTAAAAGTGTTATATAATTTACCTAGAAAAAAAGGTTTATCATATTAATTCTTATCAATCAAATTATAGAATTGGTGTAAGAGAACATTGGTAGATCAAAGAGAAAAGAAAAAAGTGAAAAAAGATAAATGTATTTTAGACATTTCATATTTAAGCATTAACGTCGTTTACACGTTTGAAATGGAGTATTCGTTTTGAAAATTAATAGACCCGTATGAAAATATGATTAAAACTTAAAGAGTGTTATGTACCTTACCTAGAAAAAAAGTTTATCATACTAATTCTTGTCAATCAAATTACAGAATTAGTGTAAGAGAACGTTATCGGTAGATCAAAGAAAAAAAAAAGTGAGAAAAGAAGAAATGTATTTTAGACATTTTACGTTTAGATATTAATGCCATTTACACGTTTGAGACGAAATATTCATTTTGAAAATTCATAAACCAGTGTGGAATTATATATGATTAAAACTTGAGTGTTTTATAATTTATTTAGAAAAAAGGTTTATTATATTAATTTTTGTCAATCAAATTACAGGGTTTCATTGTTAAAATTTTGCATCCCATAGTTCTTGACTAATCAATGCCCATAGATCTATATGGAAAGGATGGGAAAACAATTCAAATGGTTAGATCAGGCAGGATTAGCCCGGTTTCAGCTTGTGGATTTGTAAAAGAACGAACTATTCTAAAATAAGAATCCCAACTGAGAAAAGTTAGGCACTTTTTTATCGCTTGCTGGCTTGCAAGAAGTTCCTTTTATGTGATCTGCGTTGAAATATTTTGTCTAGGTTGGGTTGTTCATCAGTAGGCTTAGTTTTGTTATGCATGGCAGGGTTTTGGTTTTTGTGGATCGACAAGTCTTGCTGGTTTATACCCTGTTTTTGATGTAGGGTATTTTGATAAGCTTTTGTTGTATAGACCGTACTCAAGTATAAGCCACACTCCAGTATAAGGCACCAATCTATTTTTGTGTGGCTGAAAGCCGGCAATTGTACAGGTTTACTTAAGCTCAACTTTGATGCCATAGGGAGTCTTTTAAGCTAAATAGCTAAAAACCATCTACGACATGTTGGATGGCATGTTGACTTAAGAGGCAAATTAAATAAATCACCTTTAGAAAAAAAACTCAAAAACGTTGAGCTTTTATTGGGTTGCCCTGGTTTTCGCATATATAATACAATAAAACAAGAACAATTAGCAAAAGTAATCTCATTCTGAAATTACCAGCTACATTATAACATTAATTAAAACATAGCAGTTGCACATAAAGAAATTGTCTCATTTATTATCTAGGGAGATTAATCTTTTATTTATTTCATTTCCAAAAGCTTTCTTTTTCTTTTTTTTTCTTCATTTGAGTTTCGATCAACAAGAAACAAAGTAGGAAGTCCGGTAACAGTAGAAAAATATGCAGCCACAATGCTTGGCAGCTGCACCGCCTATTAAATATCGTTGGGGCACTGTCTCTTAAGTATAGCGGCATTTACTTCTGGGAGATGGTAAAACGTTTATGCATGTTTCCCCTGTTAAGGGAAATAAGTATCAATAAAGGATATATAAAATATAGAAGGCTAGGTACATCAATAATAGTTGTCGATCCGCAATTGGTCCCTCTACCGGTATCTTCAATGCACAACTACACGGAGGGTCACAAACTTAAATCGTCATTAAAATTGGTTTCTAGGTATTATAAATAGCTGTTGATGGCTTAAACCATTCCAACCTCAATCGCGTATCCCTACTTAATTATGGCTTTCATGTTCAGTCAGTGTAGGTGATGGTTACAAGTCCTTCTTTTATAGGAAAGATTGGAAGGGGTGGAGGAAACCGATCTAAGCCTCTAACTACATGTTTAGTACGAGGAGTAGTTCTTTTTCTTCTATTTTCATGTATTATTTGATTAGTAAATGATTGAAGGAAAAATTATTTTTTTACAATAAATATTCTCCAAAATCACTGAAAAATAAAGTTTAACTAAATCCAATCCCTTAGTATTTGTTATTCCATACCTGATGGAATAACTTCAAACAAAATTCACGTTCTCTTCGCAATAAAATAATAGATTAATAACAGTAAATTTTAGGTGAAGTTGTTGAATCCAGGTTGTTATGTTTCTTTCTAGTACTTCCTATATGAAAATTAATTTTTAGTTAATGCATGCCCTAAGATACTGGTGTAATTTATAATTATATTTTATGAATTAAATAAACCAATTAACAGTGATATGATGATTTCAAATATATTGAATAAAGATATTATTTTATGTAATAATTTTAAAGAACTAACTAATGTGTATTAATGCATTGAGCGACCAATTAAATTTTCTGAAATTGATAAATATCTACAAGCCGAGCTACCAACTTAAGCTTTCAAACTAGATTTTAGTATGGTTTTAGGTCCAATCCAAATATACTGTGAAATTAATAAATAATTATTTTTTAGTAAATTTTAACTTTAAATATATTTTAAACTATTAAAATATTAATACGAAATATGTTTAAATATTTTAATAATAAATATAATTTATATAGACAGATCGAATTGAATTTGAATTTGAATTTGAATTTGAATTTTAAAGATATTAAGGAAACTTAACTTGACTCAAGTAGACTTTTAAAAATTATTACTGAATACTATAATTTGTGACAAATTAATTAAACTAATTTTTTATCATTAAAGTAGATTGCTTACCTCAAAACTCAATTTTGTCAAATTCCTCTCAACCATAATCCTTCTTATCATTATAAATAGCTGTTGATGGCTTAAACCATTCCAACCTCAATCGCGTATCCCTACTTAATTATGGCTTTCATGGTCAGTCAGTGTAGGTGATGGTTACAAGTCCTTCTTTTATAGGAAAGATTGGAAGGGGTGGAGGAAACCGATCTAAGCCTCTAACTACATGTTTAGTACAAGGAGTAGTTATTTTTCTTTTATTTTCATGTATTATTTGATTAGTAAATGATTGAAGGAAAAATTATTTTTTTACAATAAATATTCTCCAAAATCACTGAAAAATAATGTTTAACTAAATCTAATCCCTTACCGCACGTTTGGTTTGTGGAATAGACAGGAATAGAATAGAATAGGTATTCTGTGGGAATAGAATAAGGTGAGAATAGAAAAGAATAATTATCACTTTGTTTGGTTCAGTGAATCGAATAGAGTAAGAATGGCTATTACTACTTAATGTAATGTTTGGTTGGTAGAAATAAGATTGGAATAAGAAAGGAATAAATGATAAAAAGATAAAAATACCTTTTATTATATATATAATTATTTATTTTTATTTTATTTTTTAAATATTGATAATTTATAATTTAATTAAAATATTAATAATTAATAATTTAAATATTATTATCTTAATATTATTTAATTATTAATATTTTAAATATTAATATTTTATTTATAATTTAATATTATTATGATTAAAATATTAATATTTTTTATTTATATTCATATTCATTAAAAATTTAATATATTAATAATTTAATAAATAAAACATTAATATTTTAATATTTTAATCATATTAAAATTAATAATGTTTAAATTATATATAAAATATTAATATTTTTTATTTTTATTTATATTCATTAAAAATTTAATATATTAATAATTTAATAAATAAAACATTACTATTTTAATATTTTAATCATATTAAAATTAATAATGTTTAAATTATATATAAAATATTAATATTTTTTATTTTTATTTATATTCATTAAAATTTTAATATATTAATAATTTAATAAATAAAACATTACTATTTTAATATTTTAATCATATTAAAATTAATAATATTTAAATTATATATAAAATATTAATATTTAAAACATAAATATTTTAATATTTATAAATAATTTTTTCTTTTTTTCTTTTTTTTTACTTTTTTCTTTCTTCTTCATCAGAGTCCGGTCTCCGGAAAGGCGACCGGTGTCATTGTACGCCGATCTGGCGCACTATGTGGCCGGATCTGGCCACTAGGACGCCAGATCGACGTTTCCCGGCATTGGATCTGGCCATGGAGTGCCAGATCCAACCACGGGATCTGGAGGGGGAAGCACTAGATTCGGTGCTTCCTGTGGCGAGATCTGGCCTTTGAGGCCAGATATCGGTGGAATCTGGTCGGAAAGGTATTTTGTGGACCCTTTCCGACCACATTCGGTCATGAAAAAGGGAAGAAGAGGGAGGAAGGCCCGATGAAGCCATTCTTGAGAGACAGACGGAGGAGAGAGAAAATGCAAAGAGAGAGAAACCGCGAAGAGAGAGAAAATTTTTATTTTATATGGGCACACTTGTAATTTTCAAAAAGTGCTGAGGGTATTTTAGTCATTACACCTCGTTTTGCTATTCCTTTAAGACGCGGAATGGCTATTACTAGGGGGGAGAGTCGGTAATAGCTATTACCGCGTTTTCACTAGAGGGAAGGAATAGAGGAATTCCTATTCCTTATGCTTTATGCCAACCAAACGTGGGAATGGCTATGTCATGGGAATAGACAGGGAATGGCATAGCCATTCTGCTAACCAAACATGCGGTTAGTATTTGTTATTCCATACCTGATGGAATAACTTCAAACAAAATTCATGTTCTCTTTGCAATAAAATAATAGATTAATAACAATAAATTTTAGGTGAAGTTGTTGAATCCAGGTTGTTATGTTTCTTTCTAGTACTTCCTATATGAAAATTAATTTTTAGTTAATGAATGCCCTAAGATACTGGTGTAATTTATAATTATATTTTATGAATTAAATAAAACAATTAACAGTGATATGATGATTTCAAATATATTGAATAAAGATATTATTTTATGTAATAATTTTAAAGAACTAACTAATGTGTATTAATGCATTGAGCGACCAATTAAATTTTCTGAAATTGATAAATATCTACAAGCCGAGCTACCTACTTAAGCTTTCAAACTAGATTTTAGTATGATTTTAGGTCCAATCCAAATATACTGTGAAATTAATAAATAATTATTTTTTAGTAAATTTTAACTTTAAATATATTTTAAACTATTAAAATATTAATACGAAATATGTTTAAATATTTTAATAATAAATATAATTTATATAGACAGGTCGAATTGAATTTGAATTTGAATTTGAATTTTAAAGATATTAAGGAAACTTAACTTGACTCAAGTAGACTTTTAAAAATTATTACTGAATACTATAATTTGTGACAAATTAATTAAACTAATTTTTTATCATTAAAGTAGATTGCTTACCTTAAAACTCAATTTTGTCAAATTCCTCTCAACCATAATCCTTCTTATCCGTACATTTAATACTGAATGTTTTATATATATCATGAATGAAGAACCCATGGTCGTGATTTGAAAGGTTAATATGTTTAACCCAAAAAACAAAAAAGGAAGAAAAAGTCGTGTCCATACCTGTAATATCAACTCAGATGACAAATTGCTGCCCTTAAATGCTTAGGTGGAGTGGCTTGAAACGCCATAAATGCAGATCCAACTGCCCAATGGTGACTCCATGCACCTTTGACCTTGCAGCCTATTTAATTATTATTACAACTACAAGGGCACCAAATTTATCCGTAACACCTCATCTGCTCACACAATGAATTGTCTTTGTCCATTAAGAAAAAGAAACAAAAACAGAAGAGAAAAAGAAAACTCAGTTGTAAGCCTGAAACAACTGAGAAGTTTTGATGCAGTGAAAGTGCATGTACAATTCCTTTGTTTTCTTGTGAATGTGATAACTCTTCCCCAAATAAGAAAGTGGGAATTAAAAGTAGGGGCAAAGGGGAAAAGTATCTTTAATAGGCACCCATTAAAAGTAGGCCCTGTGTTGTTTTCGGTTGGTACAGGGATTTGTTTTTGGCTTTCTCCTTTGTATGGTGAGAGTTTTGTTCATGTGGTCAGGATCTTGGCCTGATATTGAAGGCTTTATGGTAAGTCTAAAGATATTGGTTAAATATACACACAATGGGAGCATATGAACCAATATCCTTTTGACCCCTGCCAGATGATTTTCTGATGTTGGATGCAAGGGGGATATCACTTTCCCTCCTGGAATGGCATGGTTACTGCTTTTCGAAAAAAAAAAGTAGTCACTGATTATTGTAAAACTACTAACACCCAACTGTGATCATTTGTTTCTTTAAAAGCAATACTACTTGTAATTGTTTGTGAGACAATTTAACCACCTTTCATTTATTACCTACAACTAGTATATTGATAAGAAAGAGTTTATATAGTAATAAGCTTTTATGTTTTTTAAAGTAAAGGTATATATATAAATAAATAAAGCTTATAAATACATATTGTCAAGATATTTGATATTTCTATATTTATTTATATTTTGCTAAGAAAAATAAAGATATTTGTATAAATATAAAAGCTTTCGGAAAATCCAAAAAGCAGAAGAACCCATCCATTATCGTGGAAGTCACAAATTACGAAGTTCAGCTCTTGCCCCCCCGTTTCCTGGCGCAGCGCAGCCTATCTTGCTAAAAATGCTGCGCAATGCGAATTTTACACTTCACAACCTATTCCAGTTCTGGGGGAGGAAAAATAACAAAAGAAAAAAAGAAACTTGAAATTCCGTGCAATAAATGTTTGCAATAAATGGATGTGCTAACACACTACCCGCCTGTTGCAACAAAGTCGTTGACAACGGACCTGAGACTCGGCTTCCCTCTTTCCATTCCTCCCTTCTTATATTCACGTGATTTCTCGCTGGTTTCATGACTATACTTTGAAAGGAGCACCCTTCCCTGCTTTGCTTTCTTGAAAACTCTGGGGATTCTTTGCTTTCTTTTGAGCATCAGTCTCTGGGTTTCTTTTTTTCTCTCCCCTTTTTTGGTAAGTTGCGCCAACGGTTTTCTAAAGGTTGTTTTACTTTCGGGTCATGTATTTTTGGTGGGCTGTTTGGTATTTGTTTTATTTTAACATCTAAATATATATATATATATATATATATAAATATGTCCTTAAGTGTTCACTTGCTTTGGACATAAAAGATTTCATGTTTAGATTTCTGTCAGCAGGTGAAAGTTATCAGAAGTTGAACTTGTTTCGTTTCTACTTCTTTTTTGTGTTTGATTTGATTAGAAGTGAACTTTGAAAATCATGCTTCCTGGATTTTTATTGCCTTTTTGTCCTTATGTATTAGTTAGCAACATTCATGACTCTTAATTTTCTCTTCTATACATTGCCATCGACCTCACTGTTTCAGTTAATGCTATTTAATGACTTAATTGGGATGCAAGACTTGATTCCTTGTTTTCCTTTTCATTGACCTGTTAGTTGCTAGATAGTTTTTGCCATATGTTGAACTACACTCGGTTTTGTTTAGACCTTTGGAAGTCTCTTATGTGCGAAGAGTTTTCCCTGCACAAATTCTGTCGATGGAAGAAATGAAGATTTTTTCAGCTAAGGTGGAGGATGGAAGAGAGGGACAAGATGGGAAGCCATCTGTTGGTCCCATATATCGTAACTTACTTGCCAAGAATGGGTATCCTCCACTTGATCCCGATATGTCGACTACTTGGAGCCTTTTCAGGTAACTGTGTACGTTAGGCATTCATTTGTAGTTATTACTTTTCACAACCTCTTTCATATGGATTTCAGCTGCTTGTTCTTTGGCATACAATTGGAAAACGGAAATATGCTTATATTTTCCACTAAGTTTGCCGTATGGTAGATCTTAGGGTTTGAAGTGAAAGCTATGTTGATCTTGTATTAGCATCTCGGGGCAATCAAATAATACTGGATGATGTTAAAAATAAAATTAAAGAAGAACAAACAGGGGGAAAAAGCCTAAAGGAAGGCCTTATCTAGTATGTGAATTAGACTAATAAAGTTGCAAGTTCACTGTGTGGTAACTTTGGCCTAAATTATCCTTGCACAAACTAAATATCGTAGCATACTAGTAGTTTCTTTTTTAGTGTTTGTTTTTTGCCTTTTTGACAACAATAAGGATCTTCATGTGCAGTTCATCTGTTCAGAAGCACCGAGGAAACAGGATGCTTGGATGGCGAAAAATGGTTGATGGAAAGGTAGAATTTATGTTTAAAAGCAGTTTTCAGTATTTGGATGAGATTTGTACAAGCTGCTTTTTGACTTTGTTTAGTTTTTAGCCGGGCGCTTACATGTGGAAGACATACAAGGAAGTTTATGATGAAGTTCTGCACATTGGTTCTGCATTGCGAGCATCTGGTGCTGAACCTGTAAGGATAAATATGTCCTTTTTTGGGGCCTTGTAATATGCATGACCTTTCAATGAAAATTTGGGAGCAAAGCAACATTAGTTTTTGCTCTGATCTTTTCTCTCCACTGTCTTCCTGGCATTCTTGTGGCAGGGCTGTCGGGTTGGGATTTATGGAGCAAACTGCCCACAGTGGATTCTAGCAATGGAGGTGCGCTTTCAGACTTTCTATATGGAGTGTTCACGAGAAGTTTTAAGTAATAACATTTTTTACCGTCCTCTCATGGGCATATCCTGACAGCTATTGTTAAGTTCACTATTTTTATGAAGGTTCTTGCATCAAATGCAAAAATCTTTCTGTATTCAGGGTAACTATTGTATCAAATATAAAATCTATTTAAAATAGTGAGCTTGCAAGTGCCCTTTGGGCACTCATTAGAAAGGCCCTGTAACTTTTATCCTATTTCCGATGTTTGTAGGTTTGTGGTGCCCACAGTCTGGTTTGTGTGCCTCTCTATGATACTTTGGGTAAATGCCTCTTGAGAAATTTCCTTCTTTCACTGTAAATTTTATGATCTCTCTCTGCTCAAGCAACTTCTTTTTTTCATTTTAATTTGATTGTTTGACATTTGAGATTCTTAATGCCCCCATTGTCTATTGCAAATGCAATAATGAAACTTTGGGGCTAACAAGTACAAAAGCAGTTTCAACTTACGATTGTTCAATCACCCTTCCTAAACCCCATTATAGTGAGATCTTTTCTGGTTAATAAATTAGTTGACCTAGGAGATTTTAGTTGATCTTTGTAGAAGTTGTTTCCACCATACATGATGATGTACATATATTCTGGACCATTAGGATGAATGCCACCTTCCACTGCTATTTGTTGGTCTCACTGTTGATTTGAATAGTATAGAATATTCAACTCCTTTTGCATTCTAGTCTAGATGATACAATTGAACTAAATAGCACTATGTTTGAAGGACACTAGCTGACAATCTTCAAATTGGCTGAGTGCATCAATTAGTGTATTTCTGTGCATGTTGCCAGATGTTTTTCTGATATCAGTCATACATAATTCAGATCTTGAATTGTTCAGCAACCATAGCGTAATCATAAGCTTCCTTTTCTTGTAACTTGTGTGCAGGGCCCAGAGCTGTAAATTTTATTATGGATCATGCAGAGGTTGATTTTGTATTTGTACAAGACATAAAAGTAAAAGAAGTAAGATAAACAAAGCGACTTTTATTTGATTTAACTAATGTTCTTTTCCATATTACCGTCCAATTTCAAAATCAACATTCTGATTTTACCCATGCCTTTGCAGCTTTTGGATCCAAATTGTAAATCTG
Source organism: Theobroma grandiflorum (assembly GCA_036013995.1). Taxonomy (NCBI): domain Eukaryota; kingdom Viridiplantae; phylum Streptophyta; class Magnoliopsida; order Malvales; family Malvaceae; genus Theobroma; species Theobroma grandiflorum. Next base: position 6,097,695 of record CP142130.1, read on the forward strand.
CTCAACGGCTGAAAGGTGAAAAATGACTAAATATACTTTAGTTTGCTGAAACTGCTAAGGCTCTGTTCTGAGTTTTATTCTGGTGGCAGCAATGGTTTGCTTCACCTCATTGACCGAGGAAGACAATGCTAAGGCATCTCAATTGGGGATTAAGACGTTCTCATGGATCGAGTTTCTCTGCATGGTTAGTTTTCAGTCTTAATTTCAATATTCTGAGACAGAGAGAGATTAACTCAACTTCCAATGGGCTAAAATATTCATTTTCTTTTTCATTTTTGGGGTGGCAATGTTTTTGTGACTGTTTATTCCATCCTAAAACTTTCTTGTGCTAGTATAACGAGATATGCTAAAAATTAAGATTGCATTATGGAAATATCTATTTAGAGGCACCATGTTTTCTGATCATTTTAGTCTTTTTAAATGTGAATTCCAGCAGAACTTTTACCAACTAATCATCTATTTGACTTGTTGATTTTGCATCAAAATGTACCATACTAAAATCTGTTGATATTCATTTTCACCTTTTTAGATGTTGAGAGAGACTTTTTTGTGCAATTAGTTTTTCTATCTTTTCTATATTTATTTTGGGGCCTATCCTTTCATCAGGGAAAGGAAAATCCACAGGAGACTTCGCCACCTCAACCATTTAACATTTGCACAATTATGTATACAAGTGGCACCAGTGGAGATCCTAAAGGTGTTGTGTTAACACATGAAACAATAGCAACATTTGTATATGGGGTTGATCTTTTCCTGGATCAATTTGAAGACAAGGTATGCTTAATGCTTGAACTTCATATAGACTATCTCTAGAAGATATAATTTTCTCCTGTTGTTCAAGTAGTATAAGGGTATTCTTTCTTGCTAATGTTAACTTTGTGTTAAAACTGCATGGTGATCTTACATGTGCCTTTTGTGTAAGTATAATGTTGGTTCACCTTCCTGATATATCCTTTTCTTAAGCAGATGACAGTGAATGATGTATATTTGTCCTTCCTGCCCCTTGCTCATATCCTTGACCGCGTGATTGAGGAATACTTTTTCCATAGAGGAGCATCTGTTGGCTACTATCATGGGGTCTGCTGCTGGAACTCTGTTTCTTAAACATATCAGCAACTCTTTGGGTCTGTACTTACATGTGAAGAATAGACAAGAGAGGAGAAAATGATTTGAAGTTATCATTGACAATGAAAAACTTAGTATTCTCATTTTTGGTTGAGGAAATTTAAAACAAGAGGGGGGTGGAGTGGGGGCACCCTGAGGGGAGAGAGTCTGGGCTTGTTAAGGACATTCTGAACTTGTAATCGATAAGCATTAGTGAAGTAACAGTCACAACAGGATGTTAACACCTTGAATGGTGCTTACTATGCCAAAGGTATGGTGATGGTGGAATTATGGAGAGAGAAGCATAGGACCATAGAAAGGAGGAAAAAGAGAATGGATATTGTGATTCTCTCCGTCCACAAACCAAATGCTTACATATGATTTTCCTTACCAAATTAACTGTGCTTGATTAGTCATAAATACTCATACTTTTGTAAAATCAGTGCAATTAAAAATTGATCATAACATAAATATGTTTGTTCTTGTAGAACTTGAAGGAACTGCGGGATGATATAATGGAGTTGAAACCAACGTTTATAGCTGGTGTACCCCGAGTTTTTGATATGATTCATGAAGGCAAGCCATTGGAAAACTTTTATATGCTGATTGATTTGATGTGGCAATGATTCACCCATCAAAGCTTATCTGTTTTTAGGTATTAAAAAGGCACTAGAAGAATTAAGTCCATTGCGGAGGCGAATTTTTGACTTTCTCTACAAACAGTAAGGCAGTCTTCCCTGCAAAGAGTAACTTAGTCCCTCCTACTCTTGTAGTAAAAGTGCATATAAAATGACCATGATGCTGATACGTTCTTGTTTTGGTTACAGCAAACTTTCTTGGATGAATCGTGGATATAAACATAAACAGGCATCACCTTTAGCAGATTTATTGGCCTTCAGGAAGGTAGTGTCTAATCTGCTTTAAAAGCTTACTCTTTTATATGAAATTTTGGCCATATTTGGAAGCTTGATGATTGCCATGCATCTATGTTCAACATTGTGGAACCTTGATTGATGGGTCTAAATTACACCAATGCACGTCCGTCTGTTTTGTATTGTTGATAATGGCTGTAAAATTTCAGTGCTACCTTGTCTTTGGCTTTGTAATTCTGGACACTAATTTAAAACAAGACCAATTCTCCCTGATGCATCGCCTTTGCCATTCCCTTGAAAAGTGTGTTTTTAAAACTTCAGAGAAAATAATCACTCAACTACCTAACATGTTATCATCTTTTTCTCCATTTTTCTAGGTGAAAGCTAAGTTAGGTGGTCGGCTTCGATTGTTAATATCTGGAGGTGCACCATTGAGCTCTGAAGTAGAGGAATTCCTGCGGGTCACTTGTTGTGCATTTGTTGTCCAAGGCTATGGTAAATTCCTGTCTATAGCAGCATATAAAATTTGGCAGATGCTATCTAGGTTCTGTTAAGACAGTGAAAGAAAGAGGAAAGAAAGGGGTCTGTCTTGATTGTTAGAAAGTGTAAACTTCTGCTGCAGTTCATAGCACTTTGGGAAGAAAATAAATTATTGTATTGAGTTTATCTCTTAATTCACCTTCAAAACGTCAATTTAGCTCTATCCTATTATACTTTCATGCTAAAACATCATGGATATTTTCATTTTTCTCTTATTTATTTATATTTAAAGGTCCCTATTCCTACAGGCGTTGCATGTTAAAGTTTGGCGTATATGTTGCCTTGGGTGTTTTGATGGTTTCTCTAGGCAGAAAGCTGATCAGATTTTAAAGTTTCCATTGAACAAATTGCATTGTGGTTCATTTAGGATTGACAGAAACTTGTGGAGCTTGCGCTGTTGGCTATCCGGATGAGATGTGCATGGTTGGTACTGTTGGGTCCCCAGCTGTGTACAATGAGTTGCGCCTGGAGGAGGTTTCAGAGATGGGCTACAATCCACTAGGAAATCCTCCTTGTGGTGAGATATGCGTGAGAGGGAAGACTATTTTTTCTGAATATTATAAAAATCCTGAACTGACGAGAGAATCTATAAAGGATGGATGGTTTCATACAGGTTGGCTGTTCAATTTCCTGTCAAACTAACAAACTGACCTTTAATAACTAATCTTGCATTCTAATTTCATCGTTCTTTGATATTCTCAGGAGACATAGGGCAAGTGCTTCCTAATGGAGTTGTTAAGATTATCGATAGGAAGAAAAATCTTGTTAAGCTCTCCCAGGGAGAGTACGTGGCGCTAGAGTATTTGGAAAATGTTTATGGAACCACTCCAATTGTTGATGACGTGAGAATCTCTTCTGATTGGTTTCTTAATTGCTTGTACAAAACAGTAATGTGATTTAAATTACGTTTGGCACTGTTTCTTTAGGTATGGGTCTATGGAAATAGCTTCAAGTCAATGCTAGTTGCTGTAGTTGTGCTACATGAGGATAATGCTAAAAAGTGGGCAAACTCAAAAGGTCACACAGGTTCACTCTCTGAGCTCTGTTCTGTCAATCAGCTACAGAGTTATGTCCTCTCAGAGCTAAAATCCACAGCTGAGAAAAACAAGGTAATATCTTAAATTCAAGCCAACTCATTACTGAAGGATTGAAATTTGTGGGTACGTTTTGCTAGTTCTTTTTCCTTTTAACTTGTGTGTTCTATTGAAATTGAAATATTGGGGTCTTAACTGAAAGGCATAGATCAGTGGCCTCATGCAAAACTTAGAAATAATCTGCCGGTCTGCTACTGCAACAGTTGTTATTATAAGATATCCAAGTATGTTTTCCTCCAAATTCTTGCATGCCAAAACACATGCATGTATGTATGTAGAGAAAGCAAAACTTTCACATGAGAATGCATTCAGGACAACAGCTTATAACTACCCACATTATGAAAATTGGGGTTTCATTGTTCTTGTGCACAACTGTTACTTGAATAGAACTTTCTTTTATTCTTAACCACTTTATGAAGTGCTATATATGCTTTCAGCATATGCAAGGTAAACCTCATCAGTTTTTGTATTTTATTTCATGATTGGTAAGCCCCTCTTAACATCCTTAATAATCACTGTTACAGCAAGACCAAGCTGCCCCTTTCTTCCTCTTATTCATTTAATTTTTCGTTTATTCACTTCTGTATGTTCTGAAAACCAGATGAGAGGTTTTGAATTTATCAAAGGAGTCATTTTGGAACCCTACCCATTTGACATGGAAAGGGATCTAGTGACTGCGACATTGAAGAAAAAAAGAAACAATCTGCTTAAATATTATCAGGTAATTTGCATAACTTTTAACATTTTTTTCATTTGCTTCTTTCTAGCAAAGGTACGAGAGACTAAAAAGTTATTTTTCATTATTTTGAACAGGCTGAAATTGATGCACTGTATCAAAAGTTGACTGCAAAGAAGTGAAGCTGAAGCTGAAGTTTGTGTGTCTATGCTATGGGGATAACCCCCCACCATCATCTTTGCTGCAAGATAGATGTGACTTTTGCAAATCCAAGTGTAGAAATAGTTGGGACAAAAAAATGGTTTTACAAGCTTGTGTTGATGAATGCCCATACTTTGCTTTTTTTCTCAGTCAATGAATTTATTTATTATATATGATCATAGAGGTTCGTAAGAGCACTTGAACATTGGAAACCAAGCCTGTTGATGACATAGTGCAGACACGCCTAGAGCACCATACAACTGTCATAACGTGCGGGTGCGGGAACCCGATCGTTAGACGCAAATAACTTGGGGAGTCGTCATCAATCTTTTTTACCTAGATGTGATTGGCCATCTAATCAAATTCGTTCTATTCAACGAAGTACTAAGTCAGTTTTAGGTTCGTTGAAAGAACAATAAATTGATCTACGTATTTTTTAGAGTTTGGGTTCGGGAGTACGATTACACACGGGGAAGGATTAACACCCTCGTGACACCTATTTTACGAACGGTACCATTTAATCACTTGTCATCTTAACCTCTTTATTTCGTTCTTGTTTTCCCCTTTTTAGCAGCTGGGATTGTTCAAAATTTTGGACAATCCCCCTAGGTGAAATCATGCTTTTTTGAGCATGATTTCATCTAGCTTGTAGGTGATGGGGGGGTTGGTTACCAAATTTGGGCAATCCTCCAAAATCCGGTTACAGGGGCATCGAATGCTCGAGGAAGGAGACTGAGCAAGCTCAGTCCTTTCTCTCTTTTTTGATTTTTTTATTATTTTTTATTTTTTGATTTTCATTATTTTTTATTTAGCTATTATTATTATTATTATTATTATTATTATTATTATTATTTATGTGTCTACAGCTGCTCCTCTTTGCACATTCTTAAGGATCAAGAATAGTGCAAAGACGTAGATATCGTATTTGATTTCATTTTGAGAAAATTCCTAGACTTGATCTAGGTTCGATCTAAACAGGTTCGATTAAAAAGAATGAAATTCTTAAACTTTATCTAGGTTCGACCTAAACAGGTTTGATTAAAAATTGAGATTTCTAGATTTAATCTAGGCTCGATCTATCTCCAAACAGATTTGATTTAAAAATTGAAATTCCTAGACTTAATTTTTAATCAAACCTAAATAGGTTTGATTAAAAATTGAGATTCCTAGACTTAATCTAGGCTCGACCTATCTCCAAACAAGTTCAATTTAAAAATTGAAATTCTTAGACTTAATCTAGGTTCGACCTAAACAGGTTCAATTTGAAAGAAATTGAAATTCCTAGACTTGATTTAGGCTCGACTTAAATAGGTTCGACTTTGAAATTGAAATTCTTAGACTTGATCTAGGTTCGACCTAAACATGTTCGATTTGAAAGAAGTTGAAATTCTTAGACTTGATCTAGGCTCGACCTAAACAGGTTCGACTTTGAAATTAAAATTCCTAGACTTGATCTAGGCTTTTACAGTTCAAAACTAATTACCCGGAGGTTTTGCAAATGTACCCGGAGGTCTTAGAAGAAAAAGATTGTTCCTCATCTCAAAATGAGACTACATTACCCGAAGGTTTTGAATATGTACCTGGAGATTTTGAAAATGTATTTAAAGGTTTTTTTTTTTTGAATGTACTAGAAGGTTTTAAAGATGTATCCGGAAGCTTTAAAAAAATGTACCCGGAAGTTTTGAAAATGTACCCGGAGGCTTTAGAAGAAAAAGTTTGTTCATCTTAAAATGAGGAATATACCCGGAGGTTTTAAAGATGTATCTGGAGGTTTTTAAAGAAAAAGAGTGTTTTTCATCTCAAAATGAGATTACGCTACCCGAAGGTTTTGAAAATGTACCCGGAGGTTTTAGAAGAAAAAAATTTCTCATTTCAAAATGAGGCTATGTAGCTTGAATTATCTCGTGCCACGATAATTGGGCTTAAACATCTTGGATGCCAGCTCAATTGGGCTTAATCATCTTTTGTGCCAACGTAACTAGGCTTAAACATCTTGGATGCCAATTTGATTGATCTTAAACTCACTCGTGCCAACGTAACTGGGTTTAAACATCTTGGATGTTAGCTAAATTGGGCTTAGCTTTCATGTTTGGTTCTTTCTTTTTTTTATGTTTTTTCCTTTTCAATGAAAGACTCAAATCTTTCTTCACTTAATTGCTTGAAAACTGCATTAGTTTTGATTTTTGTTTGAAAACTTTCAATTTTGATGATGCATGGTCATGTGCATGATTGGACATATATGCATGATTGAATGATGGACAAATGATGCATTACCTTCTTTTGTTTTGCACCACATATTCCTTGCTTGAAAGATCGTTTTCTTTGGCTTTTCATTTTTTGACAGTGTTCTTGTGCAACTGTCAATTTCTTTGTCAACCAAAAACTACCAATTCAAATTGGGTTTCAATGCATTGATGCCATTGATCACGAAAGCTCTTATTCACATTGCTTTTTCTCACTTTTTCTGGAGAAATGAATGTCTTTTTCAAAAGTGTTTGTCTTATCTCTCAGTGATTAAAGAATTTTCCTCATAAAGATCGTAAAAACTTTCATTTTTTCTCTTTCTTTTTGTTTTCAAAAACATCTAGATTTTGATAAAATCACAGTAAATTTGCCCCCACACAATTATTTTTATGATCAAAGACAGTCGAATCTTGGAGCAAAAATGTATCTATTATACACTTTTCTTGTTAAAGTGATAAAACATCCAAGTTAGAAAAACATGTGATATTTGAATCTCTTGAAAATTGATGATTACTGTTTGAAATGATTTTGGATGAGTTAAATGACAATCTGGCCTTCCAAATAGATAGGATAGTTTAACTCATCAATGTCTTGGTCAACAATAAAAGTTTCTCACCATTTCATGAGAAAAGAAAAAGTTGAAATTTCTTTGTCTAAGCTCACAAATGTATGGTTATTTAAAATCAAATTTTTCAAAATGATTTCTTTTAAATCACAATCAAATTTGACATTCTCTAAGCCTCATGATGTATGGCACGATGATAAATGCCAAGACCAGCTATCACAAGTTTAACATTAATGAAGGCTATTTTGAAAGAGATAGGCTCGAGATTTGATATGATTTTTTTTCAATAGATTTTGAATCTTTAAGGCGCTTGAGAGTCTTATACACTTAAAAAGTGTCCAACGAATTCAACTTTCTTGAAATGGTCTCTTTCTCTGATGCTTCTTTTATCACATCAGTTAAAATCATGGGTGACTGCATAAATTTTCATATTCACTCTAGACTGCCTTTTCAGGTTTTCACTGTAGAGCTTCATCTTTTTCATTCATTTGCTTTCTTTTTTTTTTCTTTTTTTTCATTTATCGTTCCACCATGCACTTGGAAAAAATTCAAACTCCATCCAAAATGGGTTGATGGATTCAAAAGGTAATTTTGGTAAAGAAAAGATGTCAAAGTCTCGTTCTCTATGTGATGATCTTTCTCTATAAGATAGCTTTTCAATTTAAGTATCCACACTTGATCAAAATGGACTTTTTAAGCACGTAATGTAGGCTATGGTTAAGGGTTCTGAAAAAATGGATACAAAGACCCAAACGTATATTTAAAGGTGATTAAACTAAAGATCCTTTATTACCGCGCAAAAGACTCTTTGAAGACATTTGTCTTTTTCAAAGCTTGCTTTTTTCAGCATTTCACTTCTTTGCTTTTTCTTTCTTCCTTTCTCTCTTTTTCTGTTTGTTTTTTTTTTCAAGCATAGTATTTCTTTACTGCATCCGTATTTATCGGATTAGGGAGGTCTCTTCCATCCATGTTGGTTAACATTAAAGCTCCTCCCGAAAAAGCCTTCTTCACCACATATGGGCCTTCCCAATTTGGTGCCCATTTTCCACGAGAATCATTTTGGTTGGGGAGTATTCTTTTGAAGACCAATTCCCCTTCTCGAAAAAGTTTAGGACGAACTTTCTTCTTGTACGCTCGCATCATCCTTCGTTGGTACATTTGGCCATGACAAAAAGCTGCGAACCTCTTCTCCTCAATCAGATTCAACTACTCATAGCAAGAGCGAACCCACTCAGCGTCTTCTAATTGTGTCTCCATTAACACTCTCAAGGAAGGGATTTTCACTTCAATGGGTAGCACCGCCTCCATTCCATATACTAATGAATATAGGGTTGCCCCCGTGGAGGTACGCATGGAATTTCGATACGCGTGCAAGGCAAAAGGGAGCTTCCCATGCTAGTCTTTATAAACTTCAGTCATCTTTTTTAGGATCCTTTTGACATTTTTGTTGGCTGCCTCTACCGCTCCATTCATTTTTAGACGATAAGTTGTCGAGTTATGATGCTTGATCTTGAACTTAGCACAAACCTCTTTTACCATTGCACCATTCAAATTGCTTGCATTATCAGTAATGATCCTTTCTAGAAGCCCATATCGACATATTATTTCCTTCTTGATGAACTTGCACACAACTTTATGTGTCACGTTGGCATAAGAAGCCGTTTCTACCCATTTTGTGAAATAATCAATGGCCACCAATATGAACCGATACCCATTAGACGCCTTTGGAGTAATCAGCCCAATCACATCCATTCCCCACATTGAAAAAGGCCAAGGTGCTGTAAAGACATGTAATGGGGCTGGTGGAGCATGGATTCTATCCGCATAAATCTGACACTTGTGGCATCCTCGAGCGAAGTTTACGCAGTCTGATTCTAAAGTCAACCAATAATATCCTGCTCTCATGATTTGTCTAGCCAACATATGTCCATTAGCATGAGCTCCACAAGTCCCTTCATGGACTTCTTCCATTATTCTATTGGCTTCAGTAGCATCCACGCACCTCAAGAGCACCTGGTCTCGACTTCTTTTGTAAAGCACATCTCCACTGAGGAAGAAGCCCATCGTTAACTTCCTAAGAATTCATTTGTCATTTTCTGTGGCACTCTCAAGATACGCCTGGTGTTTGACGTATTGCACGATATCATGATACCATGGTTTACCATCGACTTCTTCTTCAATATTAAGGCAGTGCACAGGGGCTTCACGAATTCCCAAATTAAAAGGGCATACATCGACTGTTTCGTTTATTTTGAACATTGTTCCAAGGGTGGCCAAAGCATCAGCAATCTGGTTCTCCTCTCGAGGCAAATGATTAAAGCTAATTTTCTTGAACTGTTTACCTAATTCTACAATCAGCTTTTGATAAGGGATCAGCTTGGAATCTCTAGTTTCTCATTCTTCTCGCATTTGACATATTACTAAAGTCGAATCTCCATAGACATTTATTGTGTCGACTTTCATGTCGATTGCTGTTTATAACCCCAATACCAATGCCTCATATTCCACCATATTATTAGTACAAATGAAATTCAACCTCGTCGTGGCGGGGTAATACTTTCCTTCCGGAGAAATCAACACTGCTCCAATTCCATGCCCTAAAGCATTTGAAGCTCCATCAAAGAATAGCTTCCAATTCCCATCCCTTTCAGATTTTTCCTCGTTTTTTTGGCATACTGACATCAAGTCTTCATCCGGGAATTCAAACTTCATTGGTTCATAATTGTCCTCCACCCTTTCTGCCAAGAAATCAGCAATTGCACTTCCTTTAATGGCTTTCCGAGACACGTATATAATATCATATTCAGAAAGCAACACTTGCCATCTTACCACTCTCCCTGATAAGGATGATTTTTCAAAGATGTACTTAATGGGGTCTAACTTTGCTATGAGCCAAGTGGTATGATACAGCATGTACTACCTAAATCGATGTGCTATCCAGGCTAATGCGCAACACATTTTTTCCAATGAGGAATACTTAGACTCGTAATTTGTGAATTTTTTGCTCAAATAATAGACAGCTCTTTCTTTCCTGCCGGTTTCATCACGTTGTCCCAACACACATCTCATGGACCTTTCATTTACGGTCAGATACAAAAGAAGAGGTCTTCCAACTACAGGCGGTACCAATACCGGTGGGCTTAGAAGGTAATCCTTGATTTTGTCGAAGGCAATCTGACATTCCTCATTCCATGCCCCCGGGTCATGTTTACGAAGGAGCTTAAAAATTGGGTCCCATGTAGAGGTGAGTTGCGATATGAATCGAGCAATATAATTCAACCTCCCTAGAAATCCCCTCACTTCTTTTTGTGTTTTGGGAGGTGACAGTTCATGAATGGCTCGTATTTTTTCTGGGTCCACCTCAATTCCTTCTTCACTTACCACGAACCGCAACAATTTCCCAGAAGTAACACCGAAGGTGCACTTTGCTGGATTCAACTTGAGCCGAAACCTTCGTAATCTCTAGAATAACTTCCTGAGGTTAACAGTGTGGTCCTCATTTGTACGAGATTTTGCAATCATATCATCCACATACACTTCTATTTCCTTATGCATCATATCATGGAATAAGGTCACCATGGCCCTTTGATACGTGGCGCCTGCGTTTTTCAGCCCAAATGGCATCACTTTGTAACAAAACGTGCCCCACATGGTTACGAACGTTGTCTTCTCCATGTCCTCGGGTGCCATCTTAATCTGATTATACCCCAAAAAATCATCCATAAATGAGAATAAAGCGTTCGTTGCTGTATTGTCCACGAGAGTGTCGATATGCGGCAAGGGAAAGCTATCCTTCGAGCTTGCTCTGTTCAAATTCCTGTAATCCACACACATTCGAACTTTTCCATCCTTTTTAGAAATTGGGACTACATTAGCTACCCATTCGGGATACTTGGCCACCTCCAAGAATCTAGCATTGAATTGCTTTTTTACCTCTTCTTTAATCTTCAACAACATTTTTGGCTTCATCCTCCTTAACTTTTGTTTAACCGGCTTGCAATCCGGCTTCAAAGGCAATTTATGGACAATAATATCAGTATTGAGACCTGGCATGTCTTGATATGACCAAGCAAACACATCCACATATTCACGGAGCAACTCTTCTAGCTTCTGTCGTTCGTGCGATGATAATGAGGTACCAATCTTAACCTCTTTCTTTTCTTCTTCATCCCCCAAATTAATTGTCTCCGTGAGCTCTTGATGAGGTAAAATCTCCTTTTCCTCCTGTTCCAACAACCTTGACAATTCTGAGGATAGATCATAGTTATCAAACTCTTCTTCATTTTTCAATTCATCAACATTCGACATTTTTTCAAAATCAACAATCTGATTGCTTTCTAAATTTTCCTCGTGTTCATTATTTAGAGACCTGCGAATAAGTGCAATGGGACATGGGCACAAGCAATCATTTATTGGTTTAAAGTTAGAAATATGGGAGTGACATGCGGATGATAACGAATGAGATGATAAAACATTATGCTTGTCATTTATTTGAAAGATTAAAGTAAAAGAAAGCCCTATTTAAACAAGAAATTAATCCTAATGCCTTTGGGCATAAGCATTTAGGTGAAGTTGTTCATTACATTTACAATGACTCAAAGATGATTGGTAATTCCGTAATTGTCCAATTTGTCAGCTCTTCCCCAGGCAAGACTGGATACACTACGGGGACCTTTTCGTTAACTCTTCCCTCGCTAATCATGTGGATTGACAGCTCTTCAAACTTATGCAGAACTTGACTGATTCTTATTGATATCTCGAGATAAATGTAACCTGCAGAGCGAAAAGTCTCGTACAAGTATGGAACTCTCTTTTCTCTTGTTCTTCTTCTCTTCCTTCGAGCAAAGCCTTTCTTTTAATCCTCTTCTGGGCTGCCAACTTCCTTCTCTCCTCTTTGGTAAGTCTGTATCCCAAACCAAACTTGTCTTCATTTTTAGTTGGAATCAAAGAGCAGCTATTCCCTTGTAAATTTTTCCTCAAACCCAGACCAGCACGACATCCTTTTCCCACTATCTGTTTAACTTTCATTTGAGTTGCTGCAGACAAACGAAGAGTCGGTATTACTGACCCCTTTCCTACATAAGTAGCGTTAACGAACTCAAACGATCTAAATGAGCATTCAGGAACTTCTTCTGCTGCTTCTACATAGAGAGCAGATGAAGGTTGAATGGCTAGTATGTCTTCTTCCGCCAAGATGCTTATCAGTTGGCCCTCGATTATGAATTTCACCTTTTGGTGCAGAGAATACGGTACAGCTCCAGCCATATGGATCCATGGTCACCCCAACAGACAGTTGTAAGATGGCGTGATGTCCATCACCTGGAATTGGATATCAAATACGCAGGGACCAATTTTCATTGATATCTCTATGTCACCCACCACTTCTCGTTTAGTCCCGTCAAATGCTCTCACCGTCATGCAACTGGCCTTCATATGAGTCATATCAATTGGTAACCTTGTTAATGTGGATAGGGGCATAACATTCAAGGCTGAACCATTGTCGACCAACATCTTAGGAATAGCATGGTCCTTGCATCTGACAATTATATGGAGAGCTTTATTAGTTCCTCGACTTCCTGACGGGATTTCCTCATCACTGAAGGCAATGAAATTCCCCACGGTGATATTCCCTACAATGTGGTCTAGCTTCTCCACTGATATATCATGGGCTACATAGGCCTGATTCAAGACTTTGAGCAGTGCATTCTTATGTGCCTCCGAACTCAACAGTAAAGACAACAGCGAGATGCGAACAGGCATTTTTGTTAACTGTTCTACTACGCTATACTCACTATACTTGATAAATTTGAGAAATTTAGCTACTTCTTTTTCTGTGACAGGCCTTACTTCATTGTCTGGAGCATTTACAGGTTCAGTGATCTGATCGTTCGGACAGATACTTGCTTCTTTCGGATCTTCCATTCTTTCTTTGGACTTTCCTTTTTCAACCTTTTTCGCCATCTCAGGAGAATAACATCGTCCACTTCTTGTTATACCCCTTACGCCAATCAGGTATGCAAAAGACACTTGCGAGGAAAGAGGTGCTGTACCTAAAATATTACACTCGTAATTCCAAGGCACAACCTTATCTCTTTTGTACGGGAATGGACTAGGTACTTCGATGGTGATACCACTTCCGGCTACGGTAGAAGACCAACCACTCATTGGGTTCTTTTGCTCTTCGTAGAATGGTAAGGGGTTTAGGTTAGCTCATACTAGATGAACTTGACGTCGCCTTGAGTGAAGAATCTCCATTTATAGTTCCAACCAAACCCTCATCATCTTCCACATAGATTTCCACCATCGACAAGTCCATCAGTTCTTGCAACTTCAGTCGGAAGCCATCACAATTTTGAGTGGAATGTCCAATAGTGCCTATATGGAACTTGCAAGAAGAAGCATGATCATGCCCCGATTCTTTCCTGTCTAGTGGCTGTGGAGTGATGGCATTTTCTTTGAGCAACGCCTCGCACACTTCATCCATGGGTGTCTGAATCTCATCGATACTCCTTTTCACTTTCCGAGCCACCTCTTCATGGATGACGTTTACTGCTGGTCTTCCGTGATCAGGTAAAGGATCCCCGCTTACACTTGAGTTGTCTCGTTTGGCAAAGTTTAAAAGTCCTGCCTTAACGAGTGCTTGGACTTTGTATTTAAGTGCGATGCAGTTCTCGGTGGAATGTCCTTGGATCCCAAAATGGTAATCACAACGTGCATTCTGATCATACCATTTTGGAAAAGGGGGTTTGAGTGGTTCTAAAGGAGTGCGGGCCAACAGTCGGTTTTCAATCAGCTGTGATAATAAGGTAGTGTAAGAGATTGGGATAGGATCAAATTGAGGTCTTTCTTGAGCAGTCCTAGATCCTCTTTGAGCGTTTTCGGGGTTATTGGTTGAGGACGTGGATCTTGGTGTTGGTGACTGTGGGAAGGTATTGGGTCGAAACACTGGTTGTTGGGTAGGCAGATATGTATAAGGGTTCTGGGTAATGTTGCCTACACCAGGATAGAACGGTAGATATGAGTGGTAAAGGTTGAGGTTATGGTTTTGATGGCTAGTATAAGTGACTACCTGCACGTCTCCATCTTTTTTCTTAAATAGGGCCCCCTTTCTAGAGCTAGTGGCCTCGTTCGTCTCAATCTTGCCATTCTTTATTGCCCCTTCGATTATTTCCCCTGAAAAGACTAGATCTACAAAATTTTTGGTGACATTGCCAATCAGTCGTTCATAAAAAGGAGCCTTGAGAGTATTTATGAATAATACTGTCATCTCTTTGTCTGTTAACGGCGGCTGCACCTGTGCTGCTGTATCTCTCCACCTTTGAGCATACTCTTTGAAGCTCTCGCTAGCCTTTTTTTCCATAGTCTGAAAGGATAGGCGATCAGGGGCCAAATCGACAACATGCTTGTATTGTGCCATAAAGGTTCTAGTCAAATCTTTCCAAGTTTTGATATGGCTTCGGTCAAGTTGCACGTACCATCTAGCTTCCGATCCAGTTAGGCTGCCCTGAAAGAAATGGATTAGCAATTTGTCATCATGCGACTGGGCAGCCATCTTTCAACAATACATGGTGATGTGTGCCATCGGGCACTTTGTCCCGTCATACTTCTCAAATTCAGGCATTTTAAATTTTGGAGGGATAACCACATCGGGAACCAAACATAACTCAGCTGCATCCATAGTCCCGAACCTATCGACTCCTTCGATAGCACGAAGGCGCTCTTCCAACAAATCATATCTTTTCTCAACTTTTTCATTTTCCCCCGTTTGAGATGAACTCTTCATTAGTTTCTCCTGTTCTCTTGGGTCATCTAAATCCGGAACATGTATTGGTTCAACGGGATTTGCTCCGAGATTGGACCCCAATTGTCCGTGGACCGATTGATGACCGGTTGGGGGTGGCATATTATAATAAACTGGTGGCGCCACTTGCGGGTGAGCCCTTTCAAATGCATGGGGCGAAGTGAATCTTGGGGGATAAGGCGGATCATCCCTTGGGTTGCTTGTGTCTTGGGTTGATGGGTTTTCTGGTGGAGCTGGCTCTTCGGCCACTCTTTTTCCTTTACTTAAAGTCATCACCAATTCCATCATCTTCGCCAATTGTTCTCTCATTTCTTCTTGAGCTCTCTCCATTCTTTCCATTCGTTCCCTTTGTTCCTCTTCCATGATCCTTACCCGTCAACGAGTATTGTGAACACGTTGGTCACCGACTTTGGATTGTGGAGCTATCTTGGAATCCTTATTTTTTAAGTCATAAACATAAATTAGATGCACTTTTGATGCATGAATGAAAATGAACACATTATTTTTATTTTCAGATGAAAAAACTTATTCATGAAATGCATGCATGAATGATGTACTAAGAGTATTTGTCACATAACACCCATCAACAAAGTGATCTATTGTATAAGATATTGTCTTTGACTGCAATTTCAAGAGTCATCTTTTACATCTACTCCGTCAATGGCTGTCAAGTGACATATACTTTTCCTATATGCAAAATTATGATGCAAATGTGCATATGCAAAATAGAAATGACAAAAAGGTTCAAATTAGTATACAGAATGTTTAAAAGTAATTCTTATTAAAAGAAAAGAAATAAAAATGATTAATGACATGGGTGTGCATGATTATTTTGCTAGGAGAACTTAAAGTAAAAAGAGTGTGAAAAATTCCTTCATGTGTACCTAGTCAAAGGTACATTCTCACGGGTAAAGTTCTACCTAGGTAGAGGTGACTCTCGATATTCTACATGCTGAGTTCGGGTTGAAAGTGGAGCTAAAGGTTCTCAAATTATTCCTCACTGTCGTCCACTCGGACTAGTAAGGCACCCCGGTCCTCACCCATTACAGGCTTCAAACGAACTAGGTTCAATTTGAGTGGGAGTGTTCACTAGCCCATGCGAAGGTTATCACCTCACGAGAGCGTATCTACTTAACCCCCTCCTAATTAAGGACTAAGTCCGGGTAGAAGGTTTATGCATGAATGCAAAATGTGTTGTGTGTGTGAAGGAACAAATCGACTTTCTGCCAACAATCTCACATCCCTCTATCCTAAATTCCCCACAATTAAATAATAATAAGAATTAAAACAATAAATGCAACAAAAAGCAATAAAAGCAGATGCACAAGATTAAGGGAAACATTAAATTATTTTAGGCCTTAAATGACTTATGATTATTTAATGGCTTGACTCGCTTCGTCCCCAGCGGAGTCGCCAAGCTGTCGTAACGTGCGGGTGCGGGAACCCGATCGCTAGACGCGAATAACTTAGAGAGTCGCCACCAATCTTTTTTACCTAGGTGTGATTGGCCACCTAATCAAATTCGTTCTATTCAACGAAGTACTAAGTCAGCTTTAGGTTCGTCGAAAGAACAATAAACTGGTCTACGTATTTTTTAGGGTTTGGGTTCGGGAGTACGATTACGCATGGAGAAGGATTAGCACCCTCGTGACGCCCGTTCTACGAACGGTACTATTTAATCACTTGTCATCTTAACTCCTTTATTTCGTTCTTGTCTTCCCCCTTTTAGCAGCTGGGATTGTCCAAAATTTTGAACAATCCCCCTAGGTGAAATCATACTCTTTTGAGCATGATTTCATCTAGCTTGTAGGTGATGGGGGGGCCGGTCACCGGATTTGGGCAATCCCCCAAAATCCAGTTATAGGGGCATTGAATGCTCGGGGAAGGGGACTGAGCAAGCTCAGTCTTTTCCCCCTTTTTCGATTTTTTTATTATTTTTTATTTTTTAATTTTCATTATTTTTTATTTAGTTATTATTATTATTATTTTTTAGGTGTCTACAACAACAAATTAAAAAAATTTGTCGTCTACGAACAACCACATGAAAATAAATGATTAATATTTTATTTCCTTGGAAATAATAACATCTCAAAACAAATCAACAGCAAACATGACCTACGATGCACATGGTTTTTAAAACAGACAGCGCCGCACATAATCCAGCACTTCTCTGCGCATAAACTTTTTTGACAGCAACCTCACCACCACAGAACGAAGAATTCTCTTCGAACAATCCAAAACTTATCCATCAAACACTTGATCCAAAACCATAAGAACAGGTGTGGACATTGAAACAGAACACGCCTTAAACAAGAGCTGTACCCCCTACCAGCACCAAAAACTCAAAGACTCCTCACTAACACAGACATTACGCAAGAAAGAAAAGTCGTAACACCTCAACACCGAAATCCCAATTCCCTTCAAGCACCTGAAACACCAAATTTCATTTACATTGTGAATAAAAACCACCCGGGGCCTTTATGCTTTCCTTTTCCAATTGCAACCTTGTTGCCATTACTTACTAATCTTCACCGGACTCCATGAGACCATCCTAAAACCAATATAACCCCATCAAATACACTACAGCATTAGAAAAAACATAGAAACCATCACCGGATTTCATCTAGAAGAATTCATATATCGGCTCCAAAACCACCATAGAACAGGAGCCATCAAACAATTATCACCATGCATAACAACACTAGAAACAACATAGAAGTCAACCTCAAATTTCACTCAACAGAAACCACCATGGAACAAAGGGCATTAAACACCAAAAACAACATAACTCTTAACCCCAATTTTCACCTGACAGTAACCATCAAACTGTTTCCAAACCATCATAGAACAAAATCCATTACCACCTTTTTCACTAATTTTTTGGATTTAAATTTGATGGTGGGCTCAAATAAATCCACCTCACTCAACACCTTGTCACTCTTCAATAATATTCTGCCTTCTTCTCCATTTGAATCCAACACTTCCGCCACCATAGCACCTCAAACTTCAATCATCCCTTTCTCAACTTGGGACGGTAAACCATCAAGTGCGCTTTCCATTACTTGGGTGCCCATGACAGAACGGGCTTCCCATGTTTTCTGCCCCTGTTTCACTATGAGGCCCACCATTATCCGGACCCTGTTCTCTTAGGAGTCAAACCTATTTAACTTGGAATGGGCCCATGAGCCTGTTAGTCTTCTTGGGCTCCTATCAACATAACACTTTGGTCTCTATCAACAGCTCAATCTCGTGATCCTCCTAAGACAGGCCAAGTCCACTGACTTCTTAACCCAACCCAACAGCACCTGTTTCTCCTTCCTTCCTGGTGTTAGCCTGGTCATCTTCTACGTCGATAGGCTCCTGTAACTCTTTACAGTTCACCACAGTGATCAATACCATCCCACCTCCATTTGCAATAGACTCGTTACTTCCATTTGACTTGTTTTCCCATTCCACTGAACTAGAAGCCGAGGGGAATTCAATCGAAACTTCAGGAAATATTTCATGAACAAACACATCATATGTTCTATTACCAACATATAATTGCACCTTCTCATCAATTTTGTCATTCAGGTGGGAATGTGGAAGAAGAATTCAATTTCATGGAATTCTTTGATAGGAGGTTATGTCAGACAAGGGCTCGGAAGAAGAGCATTGGAGGAATTTGACAGAATGATGAACAGTGGTTTCAGGCCTAATC
Organism: Theobroma grandiflorum; assembly: GCA_036013995.1. Classification (NCBI taxonomy): domain Eukaryota; kingdom Viridiplantae; phylum Streptophyta; class Magnoliopsida; order Malvales; family Malvaceae; genus Theobroma; species Theobroma grandiflorum. Next base: position 6,116,492 of record CP142130.1, read on the forward strand.
AGGTTACATTTGTCAACATTTTACATGTATGTAGGGATAGTAGATTGGTTGAAGAAGGTGAAAGGCACTTCATCTCCGTGGACCAGAAGTATAAAATACAAGCAGGGTTGGAGCATTATGCTTGTATGGCGGAGATCTATGGGAAAGCAGGTCAGCTGGATAAAGCAGAGAAATTGATAAAGGGTATGCCATTTGAGCCTGATGTAATTGTTTGGGATGCATTTAGTAGAGCCTTTTGTTTGCACTCAGGTTTGGAACTTTGTGTATTTGCCACAGAAGGTATTTCAAAATTGAAAATGAATTATCCGGCAGCTTTTTCAGCATTAATAAGATCCATACTGAAACACGGACGTGGAGTAGTCTCAACTGAATTGAGGCCCTTGAAGCAGATGAAAGAAAAAGAGAAATACTTCAGAACAGATGGCTCATGGTCGGGTTGAATCCCAGTGGAAGTGAAATGAACCAATATGGCTGTACACCCTTTAGTACAATAGGCTTCTTAGACGCAAACCCTTCGCCTGAGTGCCTGACTAGTGTAGCCTTTTGGACTCGACATCTGGATTTGTATAGATGATGTTTTAATTTGTGAGAAATTGGTATCCAGATTGTGATTTCCACAATCTCATGGATCTAGGTTTCTTTGGGGGGCGACAAGAGAGAAAAATAAAATGGAACAACAGTTTTTGATTTTGTTCTCTAATTTTAGCAAAGACCCCTGAATGATATGAAACATTAAGAATGTTTTGACATTGGCTCATCATGTACAGTTGAAGATTCGAGTTGAATTCTTAGGTGGTTTTTATATCAAAGCATCAAGCATGTTTTGATATCAGCTCATTATAATCAAGGAACCTTCATAAGCAGTGCTCCATTAAAATAAACCTGAAACTTTTCCGCCTCAAGTGCTGCACTCATAACAGCTAGCTTAAGGTCAGGTCGATACTCAACACTTCTTTCAGAAGCACAAACAGCACATCTGTAGCCAAAGTCCTTTCATGGGCCTCATAAAAAATAATCATTTTATATCTTTCTAAAAGAGGATCACGCATTCCTTCCCTTACAAGGTACAGGCATACCATTCGTTAGATACCTGCCAAAACAACCCCCAAAAAAAAAAAAAAAAACCATTTCCACTCATGTAGAAGCAATTGAGCGAGTGATAATGCCAGAAATGACACTAAACAAGAGAAGAAAGATGCTATCAATAGAAAGCATACTTTAAAACAATAATTACAGTACTGCAGCCTTCAAAAATATGCTATAACAAACCTCCTGTCCAATAGTTGCATCCATCTCTTGCAGCTCAACACGAAACAGACATTGCAGCCACTCTTCCAGGCTCAGTACAAGCAATTATCATCTTTCAGCATTTATCTGGAGTTTCTAGAACAACAGCTTCCGAGATAAATTGAGGAATCTGTGAAACAGAATTATCCTTGGTCAATTCCACAAAGTTAACCATACATCCCCTAGCGTCACCAAAAACAAGTAACTAGTTTTTTTCATCACGAATGGGAAACGAATGACAAAGATTGACCTTTTCAACTGCTTAATTGTTGAATGCGGAGGTTTTCCCACAAATTGAAACTCTTTTGCCATGTTCAATGAGGAGCCTATAATCCAAGCTAAGAAATGAACATAAAACAACTCATGTTCATAGTGAAAAAAGAATGTGAATTTTTGCTCCCCTGAAACAAACCTGAGTGGTTTTACCAGCACCAGCTCATCCACCAAATTATTGTCTGATTAGATTGCAAAGCTTGCAAAAATTCAAGCTTCTGCTGCCAAGCAGGCAGAGTTCCTATTCTCAAATATCTTGTAATACCTCTGCGACTAAGGCCTGCCATTCCACTTATTGATCACATATTCTCCATTCAGAGTGGCTTCAACTCCGTTGTACACTTGACACTGCCATCGATCCCTTCTCCAACCAGCAGAGAATTTAAAAACTGCCCTTCGAGGCAAAAATCTTCATCAGAAACAGCTCTTGCTGGCATTGCTTGCAGATGAGGCCCATATCTAGGCACGCTTCGAATCAGAACTTGCCATTTAACTTCTTCACAGCTACTCGTCAAGTGACCAAACTATTCACAACCAAAACAAGAATCCCACAGCTTTTCATGCTTCAACTCTGCCCACACTCTCTCCTCATCCAATCTCGGGCACCCAGTAGTTGACGGATTCAGAGCATCAACTGAAACTCTTACCCTCAAAAAACCTCTCCTAACAATTCCTTTTTAACAAAGACGATCTTCAGCTTCTAACAAATCTCCTATCTCTCTACCAATCTTCTCAGCATTCTGTTCAGTAAGCAATTTTAAAGGAATGTTATGAACCTGGACCCAAAACGGGATTCTAAATGAATCAATCTCCTTGAGTTCTTTATCAAGTCACCATTTTTGAGAAATAAGGGAAAAAACCAATAGAGACAAGGGCATTCCTCGATGGCCCTCGTCATTACATTCTCATTAACAAACAAAATTCCATAAAGATCGCTCTTATTTCCTTCATGACAGGTGCTTCATCCATAGACCACAAGCCTTTAGGGATTTGCAGGAGAGACTATTGTTTACCATGCTGAAACTAGTTGCTGGTTGATACGAGCATCTCCCTCCAAATCAATGGCCGAATCCTCCATTTTCCGATAAGAGAGCATGTCAAGATTAAAGGTGGCTTGGAAACTTGGGACTTGGTGAAAGTCAAATAGAAAGGAGGGCGAACGAAAAGTGTCGCGTATAATGCAAGTTTCCTCACCTCCCTTTTAAATTTCCATTAACTGGCCCAATATATATATCATCCTAAGACCGAACCCCAGCCCCAATTGGTTTCGGGCTTTAGACAGTCGAAACCAAGTAGAGCCCAGCCTAATAGAAAATGTAGAGACAATCAAAAGTTTCATACCGTAAAGATACCGTTCTTCCTAATCTTGCATGGTTAAAGAAGCAATGCATCAAACAGAAGACAGCAGCATGACTCGAATTAAAAAACTGGAGAAAGTTCCAGAATTATTCAGCGACGATTAAGTCCCAGAGATAAAAGCAGGAGAGTTCAATTTATTATAGGGAATGAGACCGAGCACTGGTTAACCGAGATTTACTAGGTCCAAAATCATTCCCCTTTTTCTTTTTGGATCATTTCAATTGTTCAACAACTAAATGATAAAAATCGCAACTAAACAAATTTGGATTGATAGTACAATACTACAGATAGGGACAAATGTCCTACTCTTATAATGATACAAGAAATTTTGCTATCTTCCAATTTGTCAACCAACATATGGAAAAACGCAATAGCACCATAGAAAAATTGCAGTCAAAACAACTCGTATGGATGTAAGCTTCATCTTCTGTTCCTACTCTCCTCCCTATCCTTCTCCTTTTTCTTGTAAAGCCTTTCAAGAACACGCTTGGCCTCACACTGTGGGAAGTTTTCAAGATCATAATAATGCGGTGCTATATCAACTAACCTGTATTCATCACAGAAGCATGTATATTTATCAATTAACGATTAATCAAAGAAAACTTTTTTAGAACTATTTCAGGGTTTCTAAATTCCCTTAAGTCATAGCTCTTTCTCCTTGGATCATCAGCTACCAGGAAGAAACAATCACACAACCACAGGTGACAAATATAGGGAAGGAGAGACTAACCATTCACCACGAATGTCTGTCACAGTACGAATAAAATTCCGGCTTGTCAGGACGTACTCATTGTAGATGACCCACTCTGGCTTGTGATCCAGGCAATTTGATGGATGCAAGTGCACCACCTGCAAAATAAATAGTGCAACAAACCTTGTTACATCCCTCCCATGCATCTCCAAAATGGGGAAAAACTTTGCCAAGAAAGAAAGCATGTTAAGAAAACAGAAAAAATAACATCGTACTGACTTGATTGTCTTTGACTGTCAAGTAGTGCCCTGTGCGCTCCAGATGAGCTACCTGCATAAAATACCCAGCAAGCATAGCCTTTCTAATGTTGACGTAGTAGTCACGGCTGTTGAAATCGGTGCTGCAGAGCTTGAGGTTAAACCGGGCCATTATGCGCACCAGCTGTTGTCTAACATTATCAGCAGCCTTCAGTGCTCTATGGTTGACAAAATTCTCATAGCACCAAGATGAATCCTCGTCTGCAGTTTTTTCACAGATTGGAAGACTCTTAGATCAATTGCTGCTAGTAAATAAATTTCGGTCATCTTTAGGGAAAAGGATCTAAGTACTTACTGTTTTGTTTGTAAGCATGGTACACATTCAAAAGCGTAAGATGATCCCCATCAATGTGCCCAAACCTAGCTTTTGCTTCATCTGCAGCTTTTTGTGCCTCCCTAGGCCGGACAAAGCAATTGGGTACTAAAGAAAGAATTTAGTTATCACAGAAGAGGCCCACGGTAGGTCAGCAGAGGCATACAGGCGAGACGACACCATTTGCTTCATGAGAGAATACTGAGAAACTGCAACTATCTGCATCAGCACTTACTTAGAAATCCTATGGTGCATGCCAACGGGGGGCATGGAACCCAGACACGACAGTTGCTGATGACAACCTAAGACACATTACAACTTTAACTGTATCAATGCATACAAGTGTATGCATGTAAACAGCTAAACATTCAGTGTTGTGCACAAGCCTCTGTGCAAACTATTCAGGTAGGGACAGTATCAAGATTGATAAGAGCCCCCTGACAACTACTTCCTAAGACCTGACTCAACACAAACACAGAAAAGCATGCTAGAAAAAAAAAATACCTGAAAGCATGGCAGCAATTGAAAGAATCTCATTTGAACAGTTGAATTCGGAACTAACTACGAGCATCTTTGACATTTGAGGATCCAAGGGGAATTCACTCATGATCTCTCCCAACTTTGTTAAGTTCCCATCATCATCCAATGCTCCCAAGTAATTCAACACTTCCAATGCCCGCATCAAAGTCTCTGGAGCAGGTGGGTCCATAAAATCAAAATGCACCAGATCATCAATTCCCAGTTTCTTCAAAGTAAGAACCGAGTTTGCAAGGTTTGATCTTAATATTTCAGGGTAGGTCTGTGGCTGCAGATCATTATTGAAACTCTTCTCAGTGTATAGCCTGAAACATTTTCCAGGTTGAGTTCTTCCAGCACGACCAGATCTTTGGTGTGCACTTGCCTTCGATATTGGAGATACCAACAAGGACTCAACACGCACTCGTGGGTTATAAACCTTTTGTTTAGAAAACCCTGGGTCAATAACATAAACAATCCCATCTATAGTCAAGGACGTTTCAGCAATGTTTGTTGACACCACAATCTTCCTTCCAGGAGGACCATCCTCCTTCACAGGAGGTGGAGCAGGTTCAAAAATCTTCTGCTGCATTGCTGGTGGAAGAGTTGAATATAAAGGCACTACTTTAACAGGTCCCACTTGATCCCCCATGTTTCCAACTTCTTTAGTTATTTTGCGACATGCATCTTCTATCTCCTCCTCTCCAGTCAGGAAAACAAGTATGTCACCAGAAGGTTCACACGTGTGTATCTGCACAACAGTCCGAATTGCAGCCTCCAAGTAATCCCTTTCAGGTTCCTGAGTGTAGAATATCTCCACAGGGTGAAGCCTACCAGGAACCTTCATAAGTGGTGCACCATTAAAATAACCCTGAAACTTTTCTGCCTCAAGTGTTGCACTCATAACAACTAGCTTAAGATCAGGTCGATTCTTCAACACTTCTTTCAGAAGCCCAAATAGCACATCTGTCGCCAAAGTTCTTTCATGGGCTTCATCAAGAATAATAACTTTATATCTTTCTAAAAGAGGATCAGTCATCGCTTCCCTTAAAAGCATACCATCTGTTAGATACCTGCCAAGCCAAAAAAACAAAAAAAAAAAAAAAAACCTTAACATCGCTAATTCATATCCATGTAGACACCAGACAATACCCAATATGACGACAAGAAAGATAAGCTTACTTTAAAACAGTTCTTGCACTACTGCAATCTTCAAAACGAATACTATAACCAACCTCCTCTCCAATAGTTACATCCATTTCTTCAGCAACACGCCGCGAAACAGACATTGCAGCCACTCTTCGTGGCTGTGTACACGCAATCATCATTTTCCTCCGCTTATCTGGAGTTTCTATATCCACAGCGTCCAATACAAACTGAGGTATCTGTACAACAAAAAAACCCTAGAAATGTAACTCCCTAATTCTTTCCTCAAAAAGAAATCCTTAATAATTGTTCGTACTAAATCAGAATGAATTGTAAAAATTTACGGCTGAAAAAGTTGGGATTTAAATTTTTGGTTTCACTGACCTGAGTGGTTTTACCGCTACCGGTTTCACCGACTAAGATAAGCGTTTGATTGGCTTTCAACACTTGCAAAAACTCCTCTTTCTGTTGCCAAACAGGAAGCGTTTTCCTCTTCTCCAAAATATCGTAATACCTTTGCGAATAAGGCCTTCCATTCCACTTGTTGATCGAGCTGTTGACGTTCATCGCCGCTAACCCTCCGCCGTTCGATTTCGAGTTCTTAGCCGATGTCTCATCCACCACATCGAACAAGCTCACCTTTCTCTTCCTCTCCGTACCCATCCAAAACCCTAAAACTTGTAGAAAAGGAGATTTGATTGGGTCGGTTGAGACAAATTCCAATTTTGAAAAAAAAAATGAAAACCCTAGAAGTTAAATTCAGGGTTGGGGAAAAGAGAGGGAGGCTAGGGTAATATGGGTTGGGTCATTTATCATTTCAGTTATAACACTAGTTGAAAAGAGAGAGGGAGAAGAACTTTCCAGATTTACTGATCGGTCCCTACTATTGGAGTTATTTACTTGGGGACCTCACTTAATAAACCGACAACCTCAAAAGTTTTAGCGGTCCATATGTAATCATGTTTAATTTTTATTTTATTGTGGGCCCATTTAATTGGATCTTAACGAAATGGACTCTCGAATCCATTTCCCCAAGTGTCCAGCCAGAGGCTTGCTCGAGCCTTCTAAGATTCGGGTTAGCCCAAGAACAAGCACCCAATCTTCTCTGGCTTTTTTTTTTCTTCTTCGGGTCCATTTTTCCTTTCTGGGTTCACTATGTAATGGTTGATTGTCCATTCAGCATCTCATTGAAGGCTCTTGCCCAGTATTACTCACATCTTCAACTTTACATTTTTAACTTACAATTTTAATAATTTCTTTTACTAACAGTATAAGATTAACTTGTGAGCTTAAAGAAAATTTTGAAATTTATTTGTAATAATATTTTATTAATCACATTTATAACTCATCAAAATTAAAGAAATGTGATTTGTTAATTGCTGAAATTCTTCTCTCTTTTCACAATTTATTTATTTATTATTATTTCTATGATATACACAATGTGTGAGTTTGATCTAATTTTATATGAAAAGTATCTCAATGACATAATTGGTTGTTTGTTGCACTAGATGAAATAATTATCTCATAACTTAGTTAGTAATTTGATAGCAAACTGTAATATCAACAACAAGAAAAACAAATTATTATATAATCTATCTGTTTGAATTGTTATTTATATCATTTTTCTTAAATTTTGATTGACATAAGAGAAAAATGAGGTAATATTGCTAATGAAGCGAATAAGAATAAGTTTTGCATTATGGATGAATTGCAAAAAATTATTTAATTATTTGAAAGTTATATTATATTTTGGTGTATTTTCCTTTATATTTAATTTTTTTCGATGCTATATTAGAAATATATGAGAAATGATATGCTTACATCGATATAAAACTAATTTAATTTTACAGCCTTTCGCACATTTTTCTACGTGGTTAATCCATCTATTGGATTTCATGCTCTATTCACATAAATTATGCATGCTAAATTTCAAATTAATTAAAATTATCTAACTAATTGTTTAATACATTAAAATTTTTATCTTTAAATGTATATTGAAACACTACAAACAAATTTAACCAAGACAACACATTTTTAAAATATGCTACTAAAAATATTGTTAATGATACTTTTTTTTATACTTTTTAAAACATTTTTATAGATCTAATTTTACTACATAAATTTTTAAATGCATGATGAATAAAATGTAATTATAGAAATTACATACATTAACAAAAGGTACCCTTTTTATATTAAATTTATATTTTTAAAAGTAGTATTTTCGATTGATATAATGAGAATATTGGATTTATATTAAACTTTACATATATTACGAGTATGAGTAGGTTGTTAAATTTAATGATAAACTTGTCAAAATATGAATTGTACGAGAAGTTATAAAAGATAATATATTGTATATTTTTATTGACCTAATGACACAAAATTGAACAAATTAATTCCTGGCTTGGCCGCTGCATTTGCTTGATATCTAAAAACAAATGATTTTAAACGTAATTGTTTTTCCAAAAAATAAAACGTAATTGTTCTTTCTTAGGTTCCTAGAATGAGGTTCATTTTCAAATGAAAATGATTTTTATGCATTGGACAGCGATAGCACAATACATTTCCGCGACAAAACATAGACATAAAAATGTAAACTCAAAATTCAAAATGAGAAAACAAAAGGTTTAAATGAGATACCTTAAATTTGAAACTATTTGCGTTCCCTTTTGTTCAAATTGGAATCTTTCAAAAAAATTCACAAGAAATTAAAATTTTCAAAAATTTCAATGAAAAGGAGTTATGAAAGTAGGAATTCTTAAAGGCTTATACCAAAATCAAAAATGTCGGCTGCATTTAATTTGGAACATGAAATATATTTATACTTCAATACGACATCCCCATTTTAGTGGTTTGCATATGCAGCATACATATATATCTTTATTTGTGTAAAAGCTTGAACGGTTATCATACGATATGTATACAATATTAATAAAAAATTATGTATATTTATGAATGTATTGTATTTGATAGACTATCGAAAACGTATCATACGATATGTGAAATATATCTTACGATACAGATATGTATCAGTATAATCGATACAATTTTTATAAACTTAATTTTAATTAATTATTAATTTTTTTGAGTTAAAACATGAAAATTTATATTTTAAGAGTTTTAATCTTTAAATTTTAAAGAGAAAAATATTAAAAAAATTGAATTCTCTTATAATTTTAACATGATAAATGTTTTTTAATTTTTAATTAATAAATTAATATGAAAAATATTTTTTTTATTTGAAAATTTATATTATTGAAAAATATGTTAAAAGTTTAAATTAAAAAATCAGTATCTTTTCAATTTACGTCCTATAATCTTCAATTATGTTAAAAACCCGTCACTGAGCCCTGAAACATAAAGACCCGTCCCTTCCTCCTCCTCCTCAACCAGCGCAGTATCCCTGTTTTTCATGCACACGTCCTGTGCAAGCATGACAATAAGCCCCGTCGTAATTCACCGACCTTTATCCTGTTTATAATCCCCATTAGCCTTTGCTGATATCCAGCCATTAAACAGTTGTTTTTTCATCCATGAAACAACAGAAGTTTTGAATCAGCTCTGATTGGGCAACTAAGCATAACTTAATGGTAGGATATTTAGAAATGAGTAGCAGTTATTGAAAGGGTCTAGTTCACACTTCACAATCGTAGTCCCTCTCTCTTGATTGGGTCGTATAATAAGCAGTTACTGCTAGCAATAATAGTATTCTGGAAATTAAGGAATTAGGATGAATTTGTCAAAGCTGAATCGTCTACAAAGGCAGCTAAGACAAAACAAAATCTGAAAACACACTGCCTAGCACTCAACATGCACGTAGGTGCATGTGTGAGTTTTATTTTTTATTATAAATATTAATAATAATGATAATCTGATTTATAAATGAAAAATGCTAATTGCAACAAATGACTAAGATTAAAAATATTTTTATTGTAGATATTAATAAGATTTATTCACTTTGTAAATAAAGACATGCATGAGTGTGATCTAATTTCACATCAATTTTTTAATTATATAATTAATTAATTAATTTTGTTCACTGATTTGTTGCATTAGATATTATTTGCAGATAGTTATGTGAAAGTGCAAATATAATCTCATTTTTAAAAAAAAAAATCCGGTAACTAATTAAGTGATTCAATTCAATGCACAAAATAAAAAGCATACACTAGTTTATTTAGTATGAACCTTTCAAAACTTCTAGGAGTATGCCCTATCCCAAAACGAAAGCTTGTAGAGCTACTCAGCGATAGACATTGTCGAGCAATCGTCCTGCGCAACAGTGAGCGATGTCAGTCCGATAATATTTTCAATGTTTCGGAAAAATCTGCGATGAATTTTGCTTTTTGTAACGACATAAACGTCACGTCTATGACCTGTCACAAGGACTCCAAGTCTTCAAGGCCATGGCCATGGGTAGTTGAAACGCTTGATTGCAGTCCAATAATATCGAAAAAGCGTGTGATTCAATTTGTACGTCTGTCGTTTTTAATGGTTTAACTTTGACTTCCATCTCAGTCAAATTTCTGTTGCTAAAAGTGTAAGTAAAAAGGAACTGATAGGTACTTCTACTTTTAATGATCTTAAACAAGTCAAAGCAAATATAAAAATTTCGAACATAATATCAGATGCGTCACTCGAATGAGTTTGAATACTAATTCATGTGTTTTAAGTTACTATCAATATTTTGTTAACATTTGTTTGGTTGTCGTAAATATCCCTTCTAATATATCTTACATTTTTTATAATTTTAGTAATTTAAAATCTATTCGAAATCTCATTTAATTTCTAGTTTAATGCGAATTGACAAAACTCATCACTCAATTTAGTTGGTCTTCAATGACAAGATAGGGGCCTTTTGGCCGTGTCACGTACGCTTGCCAATCGCCACTGGTGCCAAAGGGGTCCTGCTGTGTTCTCACACCGTAGCTTCCTTTTGTTTTGCATTGTTGAGGACAGATGAAAGAAAAATAGATATGTTTGAGACTTGAGAGAGAAAGAAAGCAGCAGGTGAAGGGAGAGATAGGAAAGAGAATGCAAATCACCTACCTCAATCTCGTGCATGCAGCATGGCCTATTTCCTGTCTTGACCCCAAAATTATTTCATATGTCCAAATTATTCAAATCTCCCAAATGACTATGTTTCTCCATTAACGGGGTGTGGTCTACAAGGACAGCGAGAGGATCAAGGGATGAAAGAATTCCTTTGGCTTCTAGAAAATTTTGGTTGACATCTTGTGTGTTGCCCACCATGGTGAAAACGAGGCCGCATTGATTGACTTATATGCAATCCACACTTGCTAAAACATCAACAACTAATTGATCGAAAAAACTCAATCAATTCAGGTCTAGCTTTTATGCAAATAACCTTTCAGAGCCAAGTTTATGTAAAGTAGCAGCCAAAAAGTTTGCCTGATAGATCTTTGTCAATTTTTTCGCCCCAACAGCTTAATCTCCGATCATTTTCAAACTAATAATAATAATAATAATAAAAATATGATTATGAATACATAAAGTGTGGGCAAACTACATTTATAAAAGAGAAAAGTGAAAAAAATAAATAAATAACAATCATTCATTTCGTGTGTGTTGTTCCCACCCAAAAGAGATGAGTATTTACTCATTTTTCTTACTAGGGGTCTTTTGAGGGGCATGCAGAAATGCTTATATGTATATACATTGATCTCCACTGCAAGATACGAACGAAGAAGAATTGAGTAATTAAATTGTACTAATCAAGTATACCATATGTTACAACTTGCAACTTAATTAATTTCAACTAAAAGGCAAGTCAATTAATTAGGTTTTGCTAATTATTCCTTCGTTGCCAGCCAAGATTAGGTACTTGTCTCTTCTCGTTAGCTTGGTGCACTCAAAACCCAGAGCCTTACCAATCTCATTCTGAACATGATTAGCCACTTCAAACCTTGATCGTTGACCATCATGACAAGTGTTCAAGCCAGATACACCATCGAGGATCTGGACGGTATAGATTGGTCGTGGGTTCATTAAAAAGAAAAGTGGGTCCAGACATTTCAGGCCACTGGCTGTTGTACCATAGAACAAACTCACATGGCTTTCCATCGCAACAGGGACAATATCGTCGCTCATCTCTGAAAATAAAGGGCTGAACCTTAGGAGATAGGGCTCCCTACACGTAGTCCCTTCGGGACATACGACTAGGTCCCCTAAATTTAGCATCTTTTCCATCATTTTACCATCTTGATCACGATCCCTTGCTAATCGAACGGTTTTGATCGGAGATAACAGCTCTGATATCCTGCTTAAGCTGTAAGTAACAGCAGTGAGATCTTTCTGTAATGCAAAAGAAAGGTAGAGGGGATCCAGCAGTGTTCTATGATTGCAAACATAAAGGCGGCCTTTTGGTTTATGTTTCTTCGAGTTGGGAAGTGAAAGAGGATGCAGGGAGCTTTCCGGGTTTGAAAGAAACAGGTGCAATCCGCTGTAGGCTAATAGGGGGATGGAAATCTTGTACGGAAGCATTGAGCCAACACCAGCCCTGAGAATGCAAAGAGTCAAGCCGAAGGGGACCCACATGAACATGATCAGGGTGGCCATCAGAGTTGGCCTGAGAGCTAGTCTCCCATCATGGAAAATGAGTGGTTTGGAATACTCCTGTCTTGGGACGTGCCGCCAATTTCTTTTGTCTGCTTTTCTCACCAGGTATATTTCCTGTTGCAACAAAGTGAAGTAAATTAGCAACCGGCAAACGGTAACAGTTAGATATTGAGAGAGAACTGAACAAAGGTTTCTTCGTGATTGGCAAACATCCATATTTTTAACTAATATATATACTCTTCAATTTATTTGCTAGTCATATTTGAGACTTTAAAAAAATAAACCTGAATCTTTCTAGGTTTGTGGGCACACATATCGAAACTAGTCTAAATAAGTAATGTGTTGCGCATGTTTTTTTTCGGTTTTCACCCACCTAAAAGAATGGTATATTCGTTTTAAGTTTTAAAGCTACCCAAAGTGATTTTCCAAGGAAGGAAATGAACAAGTTGGCAACTTACCTTGCAATGAGAAAAAAATTGATAGTCAAGAGATTTCTTGAGGCCACTGATGCCAATAACATCAGAGCCCATACTTTCGCTTCCAATTATCTCGTCCAAAGCAGCCTTACTTCTCTTCTTCTCTTCCATGACTCCCAAAAAGTACCCACAGAACACCTTCAGCTCTCTTCCAACTACAAAATCAATTTCCAGGTAATCCTTCAAGAAACTCTCGATCATCACTTGAGGAATTTTACTGACAGCCACCTTTTTCCCGCCTTTCTTCAACACCTCAAATGGTTCCAAGCCAACATCCTCCAAGAAGAACTTCGGCAGAACAGCACTTCCAACTCTGAAGCTCTTTTTCTTTATCCCAAAGAAGCTAACCAGGACCATTATCTTCAACCCCATCTCTTCACTAACTAAGCATAGAATTGGGTATAAAACAAAGAGAATAAAAGCCCTCAAGAGCCCTCCAGCTTCAAAGGCCACAAGCATGAAGTAAGGAAACAATGATGAGGATTTCAACAAAGCCTCTTCTACACTGAAGACTAGAGTTTGGTTTGACAGGTTTGATCTATGAACAAAAGAAGGATACTTATGATATTTACCCTCGTTTGCGTGGAAATTGCTGACATTTCTGTGGAGAGATTTGTGATTCTTAGACTGTCTAAAGACAACTCGACAGAATAAGAAGAAAAGGGTTTGGAAAAAGGAAAACTCCATTGAAAGTTTAGCCATAATTCAGTTTCGAAAAAAGTATCCGTAGAGTGAAATTAAGCCGTGTATAGTTTGAAGCAAGAACCTAGACCTGCTTTTATATATTTGGGGGTACTACAAAGCCCTCAAAGTTGCCCTTAATTACACAAATTAAGCGTGTAAAAGTTTTGTCTGCTCAGGGCCAGCTCTGAGCTTTCAAAGATGATTTGCCGCTAGTTCAATGCGCTTTCCAATTTGGCCCACCGCTGACGCTAAATAACACGGTTATTGATAGAAACTCGGCGTTGCAAATTTTGAATAAAAGGATCACAGCGTTGAGAGGGTAAGCAAGTGAATACCTCCTCTTTTTCTTAGTACCAGCACTAATGATAGTATGAGAAGAAAATGTTGACCAACCGAAGGAGCCAACAACATTAACATGTGAACAAATGTTTGAGTTCTTTAATTTTTGAGCAACTTGAACAATTTGTTGAGATCATGGTAGTCAATCAAGTTTTTGTTAGACATATGTCTTAAAAACCAATTTTATTATTTATTTATTAGATAAATAAATTATTACTTCAATTATTAATTATATATATTATATTAATAGATATTTAATTTATTTATGACATGTATGATAAGATCATAATTATTTGGTAGCATTGTAGAAAAACTATACTAATAGTTGATGGACTATTAAGCGGGAAGTTATAGTTTTTCAATTCTTTATTTGCCAAAATTGTTTTAGGTTAGATATGACAAATTGTTTAAAGCTTATACTTGTTATACATAGGATAGAATGTTTTAACTCTACCATTGGGTAGTTACCTTAAAACAAACAAGTGGATGTAGTGCATGAGATGCATACATTGAACAGGATCTGATTAAAAAGCTCTATTACAATTTATTAATTGTCTTTAAATTTAAGAGGTCAATATAATTTATTTAGAATCTATATGACTTTAATGTTAGTAATAGGTGATTTTGAATTTAAAGGCTATACCTTAGTATTTTGGGTTATATACATACTACATACTACCTGAATTAACTCCCTAGATCAGAAAACTTTGAAAGATAAAGAAAATCTATGGAAATGTGAACTCTTTCCATATATAAATAATTTACTATTGAAAGTAAACCATTCAATTCATGGACTATTTCAGCTGAAAATAAAAGATAACTTTTGGGAGTATAGTTGACAGATGTTTGATGCTATAGAAGCGAAATTCGAGTAATTAATGACTTTGTTTGACCAGATCAACTTTATTTTTTTGTGTAGAGAAATATTGGAAGACCGTAAAAAAAAAAAAGCTATGGATGACTTATTAATTAAATAGAATAAAAACACTAATGACATATTAATTAAATAGAATAAAAACACTAATTTTCTTCTCAAATTTTCTTTTCTCCATATCTCAAGGTCTTTAACTCTCAAGTCATATCTCATTAACATTAATAAATACGAACAGCTTTTTGTCAATGTTTGTTCACTTTTTGTTGTTGATTTTTTATATTTAGATAGTTATTATTTTAATTTTAAAGATAGATTACACTATTCACACAGCTGATATGACAATGTTAGTCTGAAACTGTTACCTCAGACTCTCCTTGGCATGGAAAGCGGCTGGACAGAAGAAAATACAAAACATAATCAACTGCTCGGGAAGCTGACGCGGTTGTCCGTGAAAGTAAGAAACAAAATAAAAAGGAGCCTGTCAAACACGACGACAGGGAAGCAAAAACTAAACTATGATTATGGATGGATCCGGTACTTTATAATTTTAAATTATTTAAATTTTAATTTAATTACAAATTAATTATTTTAATTTTAAAAATTATTATTTTAATTTTAATTTTATTATATTTTTATTATTTTATAATTATCATAATTTATTTGAAAATCTTATTAAATTAAAAAATTATTAAATTTTTTATGGTTACCTAATTATTTGAATCCATATATATATACAGTAATATTTCTTTACGTATTTCATAAAATTAACTATTAATTAAATTAATAAAAACATAAATAATAAAATGTAAATTTAAATAATCAAAAACAAAAATCTTAAACATAACCTTAAATAACTAAAAACAAATATCCATACAATGATATAAACTTAAATAACTATACATAAATATCCAAATAACAACATAAATTTAAATAACTAAACACAAAGATCCAAACACATAATATAAACTTAAATAACCAAACATGTATATTCAAACAACAATAACATAAACTTAAATAACTAAAATATATATCCAAATAACTAGTTAAATAACATTACAAATTGATAATAAAACAAGCTCATGAACAATTCAATCATCTTCTTCCGTGTCAGTGTAGTGTGGTGATTGAATTTTCAATTGTTATACATGATCCTACACAAATGAACATAATATATAATATAAAGTGTATGCGTTAAAAGACATTACAAATTATATACTATAAAGTGTATATATATACATATGTATATATTATAATTAATAATTTTATAAGTTATAATTTTGTAAACTTAACATAAAATAAAAAATAAATATATTTATATTTAAAGTATATATATATACTAAAAGTATTAGTTTATATATAATATAGTAATTATATTTCTTACAATATTACTCAATATAATATATATATATATATATTTACAAACATTTCAAGTTAATTAATAATCATAGTTTAATGAATTAATTTAATTAACTATATGAGTTTGTCTTTAATTACATGAAATTAAACAAATAGTTAGATTCCAAAACTATTCTAAACTCAAAGACTCGTTTTAAGAATATATATTATAAGTTATAATTTTTATAATCTTAACACAAAATAAAAAATAAATATATTTTTATTAAAAATGTATATAATAGTAATTATATTTTTTTATAATATGATATTATATTCATATTATTTAAACATAATTAATAATCTAATAATTTTTTTATTTATATATACTAAAGTCATCACATTAATAATATAACTAACTATATTTTCCATATATTTGTCTATACTTAACAAAAGAAGCTGCTTGTCAGGATGTCACAGAGCTTGGATGTCTACCTTCCTTATTTGGTTCGAATCCAATGAGCATCAATTTTATTCAAGTATTTAAATAATAAAAAAATATATAAACGGGTAATTGTAAACAGGTTCGGACTGGGTACCCTTCAAATCCGAATATTGTATAATCAGGTTCGAGTAACGAGTACCCTAAGAGTGATATCCAAACTCATTCTGAAATCGATTATTGAGTACCTTAACCCGGCTTAACCTAGTCGGATACTCGCGAATACCTTATAATAAGATACATGTTGACATCCTTAAACTAAACAGAAAAACTTGTCCTAACAACATGAACCAAGCCTTCCTATTATGTCCAAGAAATCGATCCCCCGTAAGGTCTAGACATCAAAGAAAAACAGGCGCAACCGTGGTGTCCCTTGAAAGCTGACATGAGGACCACAAGACCAGCATCCCCAGTCCTAAAAAGGCAAGGGAGCAAACCTTCACGGGAGAACACAACTGAAATGATCCCTATGAAAGGGAGCATGACACACTAAGAAGAGGCAAGATGAATAAAATAATAAACTCCAATTGTACTTTTTTTATAATTTTAATTTTTTATGATATTTTTTATTTTTTATTTTTAGTTAAGAAAGAATTTTTAGGTATTTTTTTCTTGTTATTACTTACCATGAACTCAAAGATGGAGCAAAATCGAGTGTAACCAACCACGCGTGCATCGGTACAAACTCTTCTCTGCTGCTCTTCATTCAAGCTTGATTCTGTCTAAGACTTATTCCCCAATCTTGTTTATTACATATAATCTCCATATGTACTAAATAAAATGATTAAAAAAATATTAACTACTACATTTCAAAGAAATAAATAAATAAATAAAACTACCTATAATAGGTTACATAGTTATCCCTTCATGACCAGTTGATAGTAAATTTTAATCCAAATTATTAATTAACTATGCTTTAGAATAGATATCAATTTGTTTTTTTTATTTTGTTTTTTCTCTTTTTCTTGGGAATAGGTTCTGTTTTAAATAGATTTTTTTTTACAATGCAATTAGTGATTTCATTGCTCGTAAATGTGTACAAAAACTACCCCTTTGTGGTCGTAGAGCAAGCAACACATGCCAAGGAATAGAGCTCCCTGTCATGGAATGTCCTACGTATAGACCTGTCAAAATGGGCTAGGCCCATTTGGGCCAGCCCATTTTTATTAAATATAGGGCAGGTTGGGTCAAAAAAATTAAGGCTCATATTGTAATCGGGCTTAGATGGGTTAGCCCGATTGCTTAAGGGTTGACCCGAGTTAGAGAGGGCTAGCTCGACGGGTCAAAGGAAAGAAAAAAAAATCCTTAAATCCTAATCTGTCTAACCCAGTAACCCGACTCCCCGTCTCCCCCAAACCCAATCCCAACTCCCAAGCCAAGTCCCAAGCTCCCCGACTCGGCGTCCGATCCAGCATCCGCCCATCGTCTTCCCATTCGACACAGGCACTTGATTCCCCCGAGGCCCCGACTCCCCAACTCCCCCAGATCCAGTCAGTCCCAACTCCCATTTCCCAAGCCAAGTCTCAAGCTCCCCGACTCAATGTTTAGTCCGACAGCCGCCCATCGTTCTCCCATTCGACATCGACACCCGATTCCCCCCGAGGCGCCGGCTCCCCGTCTCCTCAACTCCTCTAGATCCAGTCAGTCCCAACTCCCATTTCCCAAGCCAAGTCCTAAGCTCCCCGACTCGACGTCCGATTCGGCATCCACCCATCATCTTCCCATCCGACACCAGCACCCGATTCCCTCGACTCCAGTCTCCCCGGCTCCCCTAGATCTAGTCCCAAGCCAAGTGGTCCAACTGTTCAAGTACCAAGCAAGTTCCCCGACTCCTCGTCTTCCTCGCCCAATTTCTCACTTTTTTTCTCGCATTCTCGCCTCTCGATCGCCCATCACGTATCTTGGTAAACCTTTGATAAGCTTAACAATAATTTTATATAAAAAATTAAAAATGTTAGAAGTGGTTTAACTTTTGTGAATTGTGATGTTGTTGTTGGCTTGTTGTTGGACATTTCTGAATTGTGATGTTGTTGTTGCTAGACATTTGTGAATTCTGATGTTGTTGTTGCTGGATATTTTCAATTGTGATGTATTGATGTTGTTGTTGCTAAACATTTGTGAATTGTGATGTTGTTGTTGCTAGACATTTTCAATTGTGATGTACTTATGTTATTGTTGCTGGACATTTGTTTTGTTTATGTTTCTGCCCAATGTTTCACTAACACAGAACCCATGCCTATAATTTAACTTTTGAATTGGATTAATCAGTTTATGTAAATTTTTAATAATTTTTATTCTTATTTATGTTATTTGAAGGGTTTAAGAGATAGATGAATAAGTTGAAAACTTTATAAATGTGGATGATGATGTGAACATTTTGAATGATGACGGAATTCCTTCTCAGTCTCATATATCTGAATCTGAACAATTGAACAAGAAGGTCAAAAAAGAAACTTTAAATGTTTAAAATTATTTCACTAAAATAGGCAAAAAGCAAGATGGAGTAGAAAGGGTAACCTGTAATGGTTGTAAAAAGGAGTATAAGGTTGGTCTTAAACTTGGTGGCTCTAATTATGGCACTTCACATTTGCAGCGTCACACTGACACTTGTAAATTCATTTCCTATTTTAATCCACATCAAATGCTAATGGATCTTGAAGGGAAAGTAAAAGCTAGAAAGTTTGATCCTAGGATTTCTCGTGACATGCTTACTGAAGCCATAATTAAGCATAACTTACCTTATACTTTTGTTGAATATGACAAGATTAGAGCTTGGGCTAAATATGTAAATCCAGATGTGGTGATGCCTTCTAGAAACACTGTTGTATCTGATGTCTAAAGAATTCATTTGAGAGAGAAAGAAAAGCTTAAACAAGCCATGGCCAAGGTACCTAATAGAATTTGTTTGACTTCTGATGTATGGACATCATCTACTTCTAAGGGCTATATTTGCTTGACTGCTCACTTTGTCAATGAAAATTGGAAGTTATGTAGTAAGCTACTCAACTTTTGTCATATGCCTCCTCCACATACTGGAGTTGAATTAGCTGTTATTGTATTTGATTATTTGAAAGAATGCGGAATAGATAGAAAAGTTTTCTCTCTGACTTTAGATACATCTATTAATGATAACATGCAAGGTATCTTGAAAAGGCCATCTTCAGTTGCAAAGTAGCTTGATTTGTGATGGTGAATTTTTTCATGTGCGTTGTTGTGCTCATATATTAAATCTGATTGTTCAAGAGGGCTTGAAAGCAGTCAATGAAGCATTGTTTAAAATTAGAGAAAGTGTGAAATATGTAAAGGCATCGGATGGGAGGATGAAAAAATTTCAAGAATGTGTTCAGCATGTTAGTATTATTGCAGGTGTTGGGTTGTGTTTAGATGTGTCAACAAGATGGAATTCAACGTATTTGATGCTTGAAAGTGCTATCAAATATCAAAAAGCTTTTGCTAGCCTCCAATTTGTTGATAGAACTTATAAATGCAATCCATCCGATGAGGAATGAGAGAGAGCAATGATAATTTGTAAATTCTTGAAGCCCTTTTATGAGACTACAAACTTGATATCCGGTTCATCTTATCCAACTTCCAACTTGTATTTCATGCAAGTTTGGAAAATTGAATCGATTTTAAATGAGAATTTGCATAATGAAGATGCAGTTATCAAGGATATGTCTCAAAGGATGAAAATGAAATTTGATAAGTATTGGAAAGATTATAATGTAGTGCTTGCATTTGGAGTTATTCTTGACCTAAGGATGAAGCTTGAGTTCTTAAAATTTTGTTATTCTAAGATTGATGCTTCTACTTGTTATGAAAGATTAGAAAATGTGAAGACAAAGTTGTGCATGCTCTTTGAAGAATATGCAAGCAACACTCGTGCGTCAAGTTCATCTTCTCAGTCAATAAGTAATTTACCAAGGCAAGTTGGAGGGGGAACTAAATCCAAGGGATCAAAGATTTTTAGTGTAAGTTTTGTGTCTTCCCTTCATTTTATTACATGAGAATTTATGTTACTTTATTTATATTTTGATAATTATTTTTTTGTCTATGTATTTAAAACTTGTAGGAGTTCAAAATGTTTCAAAATAAAATAATTTCTGTTGCTGGAAAGTCTAAGTTGGATGTTTATTTAGATGAGGCAAAGCTTGATTTGAAGTGTTTCAAGACTTGGATGTGTTTAATTATTGGAAGGATAATGCTAAGCGCTTTCTTGATCTTTCTATTATGGCACGAGATGTATTGAGCATTCCAATTACTACGGTAGCATCTAAGTCTACTTTTAATATTGGTGGTCATGTTCTCACCAAGTTTAGAAGTTCTCTCTGACATGAAAATGTTCAAATGCTTGTTTGCACAAAAAATTGGTTGCATGGCTTTTCTTTAGCTGCCGATGATATTATTTATTTTATATATTTCAATATCTTTAATATTTATTTGTTAAATTAATAATTTTTGTTAAAATTGAAATTCATTTTTTTTATGACAATGAATATTAGATGATGATGATGAAGACCTGGAGACATCATTGCTGTCCAAACAAGACTCAAATATTTTGATTGAGGATGAAATTTGACCAAGACATCATTAAGTTGTGTAATTGTGTTAAATATTAAATTTTTATTTGATCTAATGTATTTGTTTATTTATGTTTGGTGCAATTTATTTGTTTGTAACATGTTTTTATTATTCAATTTATGGATTAAATCATGACATAATTTAATTAATAAAGTGTAAAAAAAATTAAAAAAAGGTTAAAAAATTCCCAACCCAGCCCATGGGCTGGCCTAACCCAGCCTTTGGGCTAGCAAAGGGTGGGTTGGGTTGGGAAATTCTCGACCCATATAAAATGTGGGTCGACCTAACCCGATCCTTATTTTTACTGCCCACAAAGGCTGGAGCTAGGCTGGGCCAAGCCAGCCCATACTGACTAGTCTACCTACATAAGAAAAAGAAATGGAAAAAAGAAAACTTATCAAGTTGCATAGGGGATCAAAGTACCTACTTATTCTTGAGAAGAGCACAAAAATCCTCAAGGGCTTTTTAGCATCATTCCACTACTAGGAGTGGGCAACGATCGATTACAAACAGGCAACAGACTACAACCGTTGGTTATTGTAATCGATGGTTACAAGTAGCAACCGTTGATCGAGCTGTTCGGATTTGTCGACCAATCGACTCAACCGTCAAGGGACTCCTTCTCTCCCGAACCGACAGATTAACCAACCGGTCAATATTTTTTTTTCAAGGGAGGGAAATACAAAACTACCGTTCATTAAACCCCTTGCCCCCCCTCCCCCCCATAAGGGTAAAGTAGTACCTCTATTGCTATTATTTCTCCTATCCCTCGACCTTTTTAATTTTTTTTTTCCCTTTTCGCCTTTCCGGCTCTCCCTCTCTTACTAAATCCTTAACCAATTGCCACCAATAAAGGTTTTCTTTCATTCTTCAACTGGTGCTTCTCAGTCAACTAAATCTATAAAAACTAAATCGAAATTGACTGAATCGAATCTTTTTAAAATAGATTGAAACTGATTTTAGACACCATACGATTCAATCAGTTAAAATACCTTAATTTTTTAATTGATTTAAAAAAAAAATCGAAACGAAAACTGATCGAACCGAAAAACGCACACCCTTACCCACTACAACCTGATTTCACTTTACATTACAGCTAAACACAAAAATATTGCCTCCTCTAATTGTTTACCAATTACCATTCCAACTTCCTTGAAACACTGTTTGCATCTCGTCGACCCATTCAGAAAACTGTTTCACAGAATTCTCTTCCTCGTCACCCAGCAGCCAGAGGAGCATGCACAGCCAAAAGTGTTGACCATTTCAATTTTCAACCTCTTTGCCTTTCCTAAGTTATCACAACCATTAACAGCATCCAACAACACCTCGAAGTCGACTTAAGAGGCCAAAAGACTTTGACCAAAACATAGACAAAACATAGCAGTCAGCACCCCATCTCTGAAGTGAGGCAGAAGCCAAAACACCGAACCATTACCATCACCATTGTGCACATCTTGTCATCACTTTGCCTCCCCAAGCTTTCCTTTGCAGCACTCCCTCTGTCTTAAATAGATTTATATTCAAAATTGAAATAGTATTAAATTTTGGTTGAGTAACTCAAATTAAGATTCTATGATCTCCGTATGTACTAAATAAATGGACTATCAAATATTAACTACCTATAATAGGTTACATAGATATTCCTTCATGACCATTTGATAGTAAATTCTTTAGGCCAAACTATCAATTAACTATGCTTTCGAATAGATGTCAAAATGTTTTTTTTTTCTCTTTTTCTTTCCAAATTCATGTTGTCAAAATAAAAGAAGGGAAAAGAGTACAAAACAATTCGTACAACCAATAGTGTGAAATGCTAGTTATGTGATTCTCATACTTTCTAGAAACCCTTTTTTTGAAGTGAAATCATGCTTAATTTAAAAGGAAAATATTTTTTTATCCTTTTCCTATTTTATTAGGTAAAATAACATAAATACAATGAATCCAGAATCTCCCATCTATGTTTTTCTCTTTCCTTTTTCCTTTTGAAAAAGAAAAGATTTGCATGATCCAACCTAAATTGACTAATAAATTTACTATTAAACCTTTCATAAATATTGCATATAAATTAATTAAAAAAAAAGGAAACCAATCGTATAGTCAACTGTTCATGAACAATTAAACAAGTAGTTCAATAAGGCAATATTTTTGAAAACAAATGTTACTCCTTAAATTATTGTTTTAATTATCTTACAAAATACTCCATTTTATCAAAATAAACAGTAAGGTTTAAACGCAGTAATTAAAGATCCAACCCGATTATTTCGACGAGGAACAATAGTCCAAAATGAGAGAAAAGACAGTCAAGTTTCTGGATCCGAAGCCTACTTTATTTCAGCCAAAGATTTCAATCTAATGAGCCCTGCGCCCACTTTTCAGCCTCTGTTGAGCAGAAAGAACAGGATATTAGCAAACATGCTACACTCAATTTGAACCCCAAAGCAGATGACGGATTATCCTATCTAGTCCGTGCAGTATGAATAGTAGTAAGGGGGGGTGCTAGCTAACTTTTATTGAGGATGAAAGACGACAAAAAATAAAAGTTAAATATTTTTAAAATTAATACATTGAATTTAATTATTAATAATAAAAAATTTATAATAAATAATAATTTTATATAATATAAAATTAAAAAAATAAAAAAAAAACTAATAATAGTTCTTTTGAAAAATTTTGTTGGATGATTGTAATATTTTTTTTAATATAAACAATTAAATTTTTGTAAGAAATTTATTATCTATTTTGTTTAAGAATCTTATCTTTCTCAATATAAACAACTAAAAAATTAATATAGACAACATCAATTATTCTTGTTTTATTCTATTTAAATTTAAAATACTAAATATTAAACTATGATGTATAAAATATCAATATTTAAATATGATATATATAATTAATAATTTTCTCTTATATAATCAAGATTGTTTAAAGATTAAATACTTAAGATAATTTTCTTTTAACTAAATATAAAAGAATAAAGCACATTAGAAAGTTATACTCAAGATAATTTTTTCTAACATAATTAGGATTAATAAAAAATAATATATTGGTGAAATTTTAGGCAATAATCAATAATACAACGTTAAAACTGATATTTGAGAATTACATGATAATGTTTTTAGTTTTTAAAAACTAAAATCATTGAAAATATAATCTACATAATAGAAATAAAAAGAACATTATAAGTAAAAGATAGAATTTTAGAAAAAAAATCTATAAAAACTTTAAACATATAAATAAATGAAATAGAATCAAAATAAATAAATAAATAAAAATAATAATATAAATAAAAAATAAAAAATTTATTGTTTTGTAATTTCACAATAGAAAGACAAAAAAGAAAAGAAAGAGAGGGAAAGATGTGTCGGTGAAACTTAAAGAATTAGAGAAAAATTTTGAGAATTTAAATAAAATTGAATGAAACTTGTAAAATCATTTTATTATTTTTTATTTGAATTAATTATTTAATAAAAAATAATTTTAAAAAATAATTAAAAAATGTATAATATATAAAAGTTTTGAAAATGGCCACGTAACAAAGGGACGCTCCGCCCTGGTAACCAACTTTTCTATCCAAAATAACCAATCCCATTGAACATTCAGTTGAAAGAACAAACCCAGCATCATCCACAAAAAGAAGGGTAACCCATTCAATGGACAAATTCACAATAGTTAAGTTGCTTTGGTGCGGTGTATGGTTTCTGGTTCTATATGCTGTTCCTGTTAAAGTGGTAGTATTTCCAGAATGCTGAAAACAGTTAGTACTATTATCATTATCTTACCCCTCCAGGCTCTTCCCCTGATAGCAGTAGACCAGTCTATCAAATCTACAACACAAGGAACTCTGGTTGCTGAAATCCACATGTCACCATTAATTAATCTCCCAACTGTAGATTGATTGGCTTCTATGGAGTCAATGACCCTGAACCCTTTCCAGTTTACTCTGTTTTCATCATATTCTTCAATAGTATAAATCCAAACTCCAGCACTGTTATTCCAACCCAGCGAACCGTGAGGATCAATAATATAGTCCAGGCAGCTATGCATGACAACTGTTCTTGCAAAACCTGCCTAAGTAGGTTCTTACAGGAGACTCTGACGCACTAAAACATAAAAAAACCCCAAATTTCATCGCCATATACTTCACATCCCATATACTCTGACTGAATAAGCACATTTTCACTCTTTTCCAGTTTGACCCTTGACTTTGAGTCCACATTTTTTTGTACATTAGCCCTGTATGGAATATATATATATATATATATAACTTTAATTACCCCCGGCTTATTTTCTGCACAAAGTTCATAAACTTGTCTGAGTCAATTAAATCGGTTGAGCGTGAGCATGTTACTTGATCTTGTTTCCACGTTCGTGAAGAAGATAAAAGTTATATATAATGTATGTCTATATATGTTCAGGAAGACTATCCTCAAGAACCTTCTAAATTTGGAAGGTGATGCATTAACAAATATTCAGATGTCAATTTTTGATATCACTTTAATGTTATGTTACTTTCGGTAGTAACATGCCGATTTTTGCAAGAATCAAGAATACATACAGCTTCTGACATGAAAAATCATCATCCAAGCCCATAAATATTCTAACCAAGCCAAGCTTAACAATATGACTGGAGCCTGTTGTCATTACGTAAATACAGAAATCAGAATAGCCAGGTATTGCCTCCACAGTCATTTACACGTATGAGATGATCAACTTAAAAACTGGGTCAAACTTAATATATCATATGAAAATTCCAAGATAGTGATAAACTTGTATTGTAAGTAAACTTTGAATTTTTAGTCATTTTAACTGACCATGGAAAAGGGTTCTTTCAAATCTGTTTTACTGTACATCCTTTTTTGATGCTAGCAACAACTTTAAGAGAGAGATATATTTACAGCCACTGGTCTGTTAAAAATAACTTTTAACTTCACTCCTGGCTCTCCAATACATGCCCTCTCAGTACTTTAGATTAGAAATGCTTCAAATATATTTTCTTTCAGTTTAGGTATTAAAAATCATGAACTGCTTTATCATTATATTGTTATTGTTCTACATAATGATAGGCAAAAGAAGCTAACATTTTGAAGATAAAGGATAATTGTAGCTTACATTTGAAAAGTTTGGTGTCCAGCAGAGGCTCGGTTCACCCTTCTTTTTGATATGGTTTTAGCGCATGATGGAGCAGTGACTTACAAACCTTGAAAATGGCTATTTACAGGAAAGATTCTCCATGCAAGAGTAGCAACTGATGGTCTTGATATTGATATGAAACTGAACTGAACAAACAATTACTGAAAATGTGATCATAACTAGCAAAATTTCAGACATTTGGCCTGACCTTGCGAAGAAAGTTCTTTAAAATTTGTTGTCCATACTTTTCTATCTCGTAACAAATAAAAAAGAGTTGTCAAAATCTAAAAGCGTCTTTATCTTTGCTTCCATATGCCTGGTTTGGTTGACATTTCAAAAATTCTTCTGCCGCACACAAATTAAGATCATGATAAAGGCAATGAAGCAGACAATGTTTCTAGCTATCTTGACAGTATCGTGGCAAGCCCAGGGTCAGTTCACTCCACCGTTCGACATGATCATAGCTCAGGATGGATCAGGAGATTTCACCACCATCACCGAAGGAATATCGGCTGCTCCGAGCTTCAGTTCCACTCGGTTCTATATAAAATTATCAAAAGGTATTTACAATGAGAACATTGTCATTAACAAGGAGAAGACCAATCTGACAATTATTGGGGAGGGGATGGAAAGAACTATTATCACAGGCAGCAGAAGTTATGATGATGGCGTAAAAACGTTCGAGTCTGCAACAGTGGGTAAGTAAAGTTTCGTACTTACAGACTTGAGAAGCAAAAGAAAACAGTATTAAAATGTTTTGACTTCTTTTTTCTCAAAATTTCTTTCATGAACCATGAGCACATGAGCGAGATCAAATATCATGCTAATGAATGCAAGGACACATCAAACCCTGTAAGATACAGCTAACATTTGCATATCAATTTATCAGAGATAAATGGTGATGGCTTCGTTGCTTCGGGTATAAGTTCCAGAATACTGCTGGCCCAGAGAAACAGCAAGCAGTGGCGTTGCTAACTAAAGCCAGCTTCTTGGCCTTTTACAAGTGTAGAATAATTGGGTTCCAGGATACGCTTTATGCCAAAAGAGGACACCAGTTTTTCCGAGAGTGTGAGATCTCCGGGACCGTGTATTTTATTTTTGGTGATGCAGCAGCCGTGTTCCAGAGTTGCTACATTTCCGCTCGGAAGCCACTAGCTGGGTAATCAACACCGTGACAGCCTAAGGACGAGAAGTTTCCGCAGGAAAAGGAGGCTTTGTGATCCACAACTGCATAATAAGTGCAATTTCAGAATTGATTGCATCTGAGTATACCGCAAGAAACTACTTGGGCCGGCCTTGGAGAGACTGTGCTAGAACTGTTGTTTTGCAAAGTTACCTGGACAACAACATCGATTCAAGGTTGGCTGGAATTTGACAGCAGAAGCTCGGACCTGGAGTTACAATATGCAGAATACGGTAACAGAGGTCCAGGTTCAGCGACATATGACAGAGTGAAGTGGAAAGGATTCAGGGTCATCGACTCCGCAGAAGCTTATCAATTTACGGACAGGGAATTTATCGATGGTGACATGTGGATTCCAGCAACAGGAGTACCGTATACTCCAGATTTCATAGACTGGTCTGGTTCTTTCAGGCGGAGATTCTCAAAGTGTAAGGTTTTTGCATTCGTTTTCAGCATTCTGGCAACACTACCAATTTAGAATCAATCAAGCATTGTTGTTATATTCAGGATGTAGAACATTATACAGCAACTTATATATTATGTCTGTTAAAATCGATTCTTCCTTTCTTACTCAGAAGAACCCTTTCCCGCTCTCGTTCGTCTAGAAGGGCATAATCTGTTTTGTGTTGTATGTCAAGTGGGTTTGGAGGTCTACGGCTAGAAAAATATGCTATTTTATGTTGCACTAATAATGTTAGTAGTAATACATCATTAAAAGAAAAAATCATGTAGGAAATTTGCTGTTCTGGTTTGAAGTGTGATCTTAAATTCCTTATAATCATACAATTAAACTAAGAGGCATTTCAATTTACAAATATAACCATGTAAAATAAAAAAGATGGCAAGAACTTTGGAGGGGTCATGGCGGCAGCGTATGACGGCCTCCGGGCATCCTTTGGAAAAATAAGGTCTGGAGCGAATGAAACAATGATATCTTCAGCGAGACGAGCAAGTTGCAACACAGCATTATTTTGATCAGTAAAAGGGGATGGTTGGTTTTGTTCTGGTCTTGGTCCATCAGAGAAGGACTCTTCACAAGTCTTTGCACATCCAGCCGAATCCTCTACGTTCCCTGTCGCCTCTGCATAAAACTTTGATTCCAATTTTTGATGGCTCGTGGAAGTATAACAACTGTAGCACCCGCATACTCTCGAGAGCAAAAGTGAGAATGTCCTCGAGAGCTGGATGACTGTTGTTCGACTTAGCAATTGATCTATTTGAGCTATATTGTCCTTGGCCTTCTTCAGCGTGATATCAAGGACGATATGAGCAAGGCCTTTGGTGTCTGTGGTAGAGCTTCGTGGGTCTGATCTTAGAGTAGACAAGCAGTGCTCGGTGTCGTTGGTTATGTTGCAGGTGTCGTCTATCACATCTGCTCTCACCGACATCAAAAACAATAACAAAACTATGAGCAGGACAAGATCTGCCACTTTCAAAGACGCCATCAACGTTTCTCTAAAATACACTACAAATTGAAAAGCATTGGACCATTGATGCCCACTTATAGAGGACTGCTCAATTAGGAGTATTAACTATAAGACCCTAGCTAATGCTGCAAGAGCTGAAGAGAATTGAACCATGAAAAGGGGATAGCAAGAAATCTTCAAATTCTGCCTTTACTGATTTTTGAATTTAATGAAAACCAATTATAATGAAGGGCAAACAAAACTGAAATTCCATGAACGAGAGTGGGGAGTAATTTTTTTGGCTCTCTTTTCCCCTAAACTTGACTCCTCAAGACACAGTCCGGCAACTTATCAGAAAATGCTAGAGCATCTCCGTGACCAGATTTCTTCGTTTTCATTACATGAACTATCTGATAGGTGGAAAAACAATCAACACGTTCTACCAGTGGCAGGCTAAACCATATTGGCTTGTAGATTCATCATTCTGGATTAGGTTTTTATATCAGGTCTCTTTCTGCAGGAGTATCCCAATTTTGGAAGAATTAAGTAATAAACTTCAGTTCCAATAAATGGCTTTACAAACTAAACTATACAAAAACTGGAGATTGGCATCCACAATTCATATATGTACAGAAATCAGCATAGCCAGGTATTGCATCAAAATTTGTTTAAATAAGATCAAGATTCAATGATACCACATTGGCAACTTCAGCTATTTCTCCACATCATCTGACAGCTTTCCTAGTTTCTTCTCTAAGAACTGAACCGGAAACCTGCTGTTCTAGCAAGCTGTACCAACACGTAACATTCAGAAAATCCATTCCTTGCATTTTATGATCACCATGCACAAAACATGGAGATATCGGGAATGAGGAGTGATAGTGAGAGAAAAATACATACCTAGGAGGATCATGGTCATCTTTTTCAGTTGTAGGAAAGCTTTTGTAAAATTGAACAGATATCAAGCCTTCACTCAAGCCAACTGCTGGCGCAGGAGATCCCTCTAACAGTACACTTGCACCACGTCTGGAACATATACCTGCACGCAATGTTTGACAGAGAGGTCAGAAATTCCTTGACATAAGGAAAACTTTGGATTGTGAACCTCAAATTTTCCACACAAAGAAGGGGAAGACAACTTTGGTAGCAGTTGCCTGGTACATAAATGGATAGCTAAAGCACTGCTAAAGCACATAAAATGCTTATGACAATTCATATGAAGACACAGAAGAACAGGAGCAAGAAGCAAACAAGCTTCGGGGCAACAATTTGAGTTAAAGTATGCTCTCTGTGTATGACAATATGCCAACCAAAACTTTCAAGCCAATGTAGCACAGCTATCATGAAACATTTATGACAAGAACTGGAAAAGTGTTATTTTGAAACTATACTTTGTCTATGAATCAACATTTTCAAGCTTGATGACAATGGCTTAAAAGAATTGGTGACATCCAGTTGACCAAAAATGATACGGCAAGGAGCAAAACAATTCCCAATATGAAAAGCCAATTATGATAATTTATTAAGCTGATAGACATCCCTCTAACCAAGTGAAGACAACCTTGGGCGATGTCAACCTACTGACACATTCTTGCTGCTCAATCTAACTTGGAAAATATTAAAACTCCATTTCACTGCTCAAGATTCTCTAAATATAAAAAGAAAATCTCATACTTCTAACAGCAAACAATCTCATATAGCACCCCAAATAATCCTTTACGACATGTGCTGAACAATTTAACATATTACATTCCAGACAAACAAATTAATAGAGAGTAGAGAGTTGACATAGTTCTTTTCCATTTTGCTTTTCCTTTTCTAAGAGAAGGCTTGTCCCTTCTAAAAATTTAGAATTTGAAATGTGCAAAATTGCATGTAAGTGAAATTGCCTTATTTTACAGATGATTTTCAAATACTTTGGAAATCTTGGAGGAGTTGAAATTGTTCCATCTTAACCATAATAACATGTCAAGCCACAATTATAACCACAACAGCCAAGAGTCATATTGTCATTAAACTTGACATGGTTGAAACAGACAAAGCTCATCAACAAAGTTTAAGAATGAAAAAATATTTAATTATACAAAATAAGTTCATTCAACAAGCTAAATCTTTCGCTGATGGTCAAAAGATTTAAATGAAATGATACGTTATTCAAATGAAACAAAATAAACTAAGTTTGCTATTTGCCAAATTAACATGCTTCACCCCTCAGACACAGACTTCCACCATACCTGGCAGTCCATGAAAGTTTATGGTAGACAACATATTTTAACCCATGAAATTAAGATATAGGCCAAAGATTTTTCTAAGTTAGGAAGAGAATAATTTTTATTTAGGGGCCGTTCCTTGGAACTCAAAAGATGTCAAATACCTTGAAAGAGTATGACAAGGCAAAAGAGAACTGTGATGACCAGAGCAGAAAGGCTACTGCTTGATGATGATACCTTTGCTGCGTTCATCTTCTTCATTGCTTTAATTCGTTTCATCCTGGCACGTTTTCTCATAGCAAGTTCAGCAATCTCCCTCACCAACTTCTGGTCTGCAGCATCCAACAATGGACCTTTTGGAGGCCTTGGTGGCTTGGGAGGCTTCCTGGAGTTTGTCTTCTTACACTTCTCTTCTGCAAAGTTCTTCTCTGCGAGTGCCACGAGATCACGACTCTCTTCTCCTTCTGAATTCTTGTCTACCAAGAACTCCATATTCTCACCCTCAACCCCACCAAAACTTGAGGTAGTACTGCACGAGTTTATGCTGCATGCACCCTTGCCAATTCTATCAAAACTCAAAACATCACTCCAAACTCTACTGAAAGTTCTCTTTGCCGGGCTATTTGATGAAACATGATCTTTGATTCTTTCATCTTCACTGGTAGTCCCACCACTTTCAAGATCCACTTCAACATCTCTTTCTCTTGAAAACAAGTGATCCATTCAAAGAAAGCCTCTAATTCCACCCTAACCTTAAGAACCCTATTTTCCTCTACTGCTAAACTAAAGTTCAGTCCTTGTGTACATGCAAAACTCCTTTCAAATAAATCTCATCCAGGGTAGGCCTCACCAAATTAAAAACAAAACTCTTCGCCCCACGGTCCAAGAAAAGTTTAAAACTTTCTTTTTTATCAAAAGCACAGCCCGTAAACTTTGAGCAATCAATCGATCCTGCAATTGTAAATGAAACATCACATATTAGTAGTTGAAAATATAGGAAAAACAAAAGGTCTATTGAAATTTTCAGCAGCCACATGCTACGGAGAACTTGGATGACAAAGAGAAGGCAAATTTAAGAGTTGAATGGCGAAATTTTCACCATCCGAGACCCAATGGAACAAACCAAAAGAGAAAAGGACTTAAATAGTAAGTAATTATCCATTAACTCCCTAGAAAGCCAATAAAGCTTGAAATTTGAACTTCTTTTTTCTTTTTCTCGGAAACCAAAGATGGGATAACAATCAGTTCCCAGCATCTACGATATAATGCAGCATCAGAAATAGATAAAAACAAAAGAAAAAGTACAAGAGGCAGACCAAAAAAAGGGGAATAAAACCAGGAAATTATTATTTATATTTATTAAAAATAAAAACTAAGCAGAAAGAGCCTTTAAGATCAAAACCCAGAAACAGAGGAACATACAACGCCTACAAAAAAAAAAAACATTTCAACAAAAACGCAGCGGCAGAAGTAAAGAAAATAAGAGGAAAAAATGGAATGTACCTCAAGTGAAACGAAAATGAGCTTGAATCGATGTCTACAAGGACCATAACCTGAGAACTCATCGTTGATTTCGTCTAACTTTTATCTCCAAACCGAAGCTGGACCATCTCAACACACGCAGGCCACTATAAAAGGAATTAATTAATTAATTAATTAATTAATTAATTAATTAATTCCTTTTATAGTGGCCCTTATATCTATAAAAACAAAGGGTTTGTTTTTATACATAAATATAGTAAAGCACTCAAACTAAAAACAAAGAAAGCGAAGGTCAGGTTTCTTTTGTATTGGTTTTGTTTGCCGATGGGCTAAAAGTCGACGTTGAACGTGTCAGCTTCTACGGGGATGGTTACGGGCAGGTGCCGGTCGACAGCAGTGACGTGTACAGCTCACTTACGGCGAATATTCAAATATTTTGAAACAAAAGAATAGTTCTGTTTCGGTGAATAGATTAGATTATAATAGTGGCCCCAAAAGGATTTAGAATAGATAAAAGGGATTAGGAGGACTTCAAGAGTAGATAAACTTTGGCTTAATAATTGAGTATCCTATGTTTTTGTCTGAATAAAAGGGAAAAGATTTCCGGATTCCGTCAAATTGTTTTGTTTAAATGGTCTTTATATATTTTTAAATTATTTTTATTTAAATCGAGCCATTTGTCAACATAAATGTCAATTTGTTACAAATTTAAACACATGAAATCAATTAATGAATTAGGTCGTAACGTTTATAATGCCTTTGATCCTTATGCTTATCCTCAATACAACAAGGAAAGAGATAATTCCTCATAACAAGTTGGACATGGAAGGAATCCTTTTTTTTGTGTTATGCTATCTAATCCAAGCTTGATGTGCAATCACGTTCTTATGGAATGTCCGTCAATTTCATCCCGACGATTTCTTAGTTTTAAACCGAAATGTTGCCTTATCCCTTAATTCTAATGTTCCGAAGAGAAAAAAAGGGAGAGTAAAGGGTGGACTCTTGGTAGAGAGGAATAAAGGAAGATTCAGGGCATCTGCTAAGAAAATAATATTTCAAGGTTTAGGTGGGCTTGGTGGTCACCTGTTAGCTACCAAGAAATGAACAAAATGAACAATTTATTATTAATCTTGATCTTGATTCTAGCCCAAGGGTCAACGTGACGAACGTGATAGAGAAGAATCGAATTGTGGGGTTCAAGCATAAGCAAAGACACAAAATCAAAGTTAAGTGAGGCCCTATTGCACGTGCTGATCTTTAGATTTTTAACGAAAGGGTCAAGTATATGAATGAGACAATAATTAAATGCGCATGAAAATGACTTGGAATATAGGACCACATTAGACTTTTAGATGGGCAAGGTTTAAAGTAAAGACTACAGGAAACAGGCCTGGTAAAGGTACAAAGGTCAATTTGGTTCCTGCAGAACCAGTTCAATAGATGTCACTGCAATGCTAAACATAAAGATGCGCGTAATCTGACTTAACATACTCCATAGCTAGAAATAACTGACAACACCAACCTTAAAAATAAAACAGTCTGATCTATTTCAGTGGTCTGTGCCCAATTTTGTAAGAAACATAAGCATCAATACATGCATATTCTATCTGTGAACAGTCAAGAACACTTGATTGCCAATCACTCCGGCTTACATGCATTGATTTTGGCATTGAAAGCCCCACCACTTGATAAGCAATATCTTTTAAGCCCGGTTTCCTGTGGAACAACAATGGCCAGCGGTTCATAGTCAACTCGCGAACAACAGCAATACGGGCACATTGAAGCCCATACTCATCCCTCAGCTTTGCTGCATCTATTTCAACCTCCACTCCAACAAAGGTAACATTAGGATCTTGAAGGAAGCTCTTGAGAGATTGGGGAATGTAATCCAAATACAACAGCTGGAGTATGAGGCACTTGGTTTCAATGCATAGCTGCAAAACAGCTGTTTTGTTGATCAATGTTGACACAGTATTGGGCCTCCATTCGGAATCCAATCCCACGATGATCTGCTGTCCATTGTACATGGAACGGATGTTGCGTACCCATGCATCAGCTACACAAGCCTTATCTGTGACTGTTGTCTCAATGAAGTAGCCTGACAAGGAAACAAGGTAAGTGTTTGGGTTCAATGCCAGTGTGTTTGCCATTCTTACCCTGTGCCAAGATTCTACACAAGCCGGAAAGCGGAAGAGGTTGGGTGTAGTTTGATGGGAAGACCAAAAGTTTCACGGATATCTCTCAACGTAGGTTCATACATCTGCTCGATTATCCAAAAAAAAGATTTAATAGGGAAAACAATAAATTGCAACAATTGCTGCACCTATACTCATTGGAAACGGCGAATAGGTACTTGATAGACATGAACTAGGCTTCGACCTTTTCGTGAATAATTTCTTTGGAAGAATGAATAAGTTGTTAATAAAGGCTTTGAATCTTGACTCACTACAAAATTAATGTCACAGCTGCCTGCATTGGGCAATGGAAAAGACTCCCTGGGAACTGAGAATCATATAGGGTTGGATGCAGGAGGGCACAGATAATTGGAAAACCAAGTCCTGTTAGAATTGATCTTATCTGCAGCAATAATTTGACTGCTGAGTTTCGATAAAAATGAAAGGGAAACTCCGATGCTTCCACCTACCAAATTTACTTGTTCTGTTGATTCAACAAGTAAATGTATACACTACTGCAAAAGTGCCAATCATTAATTTACGGTGTAAGATTTAATTAAGCAGATAAATGATACTGGTCAGAAAGGTATAGAATTTGAGAGGAAGTAGATCCATGAAGAACCCGTAGATAAAACATTATAGCTAACTTGAGATCTTGGTACAGTTTATACCGCGATTTGAAGATATAAATATACGCTCCAAACGATTAATCGGGAACTAGCAGGAACATGTCAATTCCCTCTATTACAGCACATTATTCATGAGGTTCTGTCAAGGCAAACAAAATTCAGAAACGCAGCAAGAAATCCTTCACATCCCTGTGAGAAGCTTGTGACCAATTCTGTACGAAGCGAATGCATCAATACATGCAAACTTAACCTGCTCCACATCAAGAAACCTAGAATCCATGTTATTTAGGCACTCATCATCACATGGTCTCCATTCATGCAGCCCCACCAATCCGTTTGCAAGAGCTTTTAAACCAGGTTTCCCATAGAAGCTCAGTGGGAAATGTACCTTGGCCAAGTAACGAACATCAATTTTCTTTGAACAACTCAGTCCGTACTCATTCTGGAGTTTAAGCATAGTCTCCTCAATCTCAATTCCCACAAAAATTACAGGAGAGTCACTTAGAAAGCTCTTGATGGACTTTGGCATGTAGTTTGAGTAAAGGAGTTGGATTGCAAGGCACTTGGTGTCGATACATAGTTGTAAGGTAGCAATTTTGCTGCTCATTGATCTTATTGGATGAGGCTTCCATTTACAGTTCAATCCTGCAATAATTTGTTGCCCATTGAACTTGGATCGAATGTTGAGCACCCAATTTTCTGCGACAGGGGCCTTGTCAGTGACTGTTGTTTCAATAATTTTGCCACAGAAGGGCACCAAGTGTATGTTGTAGTCCATCTCTCAACCACTGTGTTTACTCGGTTTCCAGCATCTAATTTAAACCCGCTTAAGCGCATGGAAGGAAGGCCATAAGGTTGCTAAAAATAGACTAGGAAAACTGAAGGGAATTTGAACTGATATTCACTGATCACATTAGTGCATGCATGTAACATTTTTATCCGGATATGACGGCGCGTTTTCATAATTATGTGTGTGTTAAACATATATTCTGTTTGCTTTAAATCTAAGGTTTTGGCGTGTCCCATTTGTTCTAGTCAGATAGCAGAGTCTTTTCTAAAGCATTATATAATATTTATTTCATAAACAAATGTATACAAAGTGAATAAAATTACTTTGTGATCAAAGTTCGTTTCACTGTATCATTAATTCGCAAAAAGCTATGTATTCTTCTATTTTAAAAGTAAATTTCGAGCTGCTTCTACACAACTCACACACTCATTGCAGAAACTACAAAACAGAAGAGAGTTTCCCCACCGCTCCCACACAGAGCTTGCGCAGGAGTGAGACTGAGCGCTATCCAGATAATGACTTGCTCCCTATCTTGAAGTAGGCAAAAGGATTAGCCACAGCATATTTAATCTGCTTCTTGTTAAGACGCATTTTAGCCCCGTCACTAAAAACTACGTCGGTAAGCTTCAGTGAATCAACAATATGACCCCGAAAGTCCACCCCACAAGCAGCTAAGTGAGGCATTTGCATAACGCCAGCGGCCAATGGTCCCAATTCCACGGCATTATTGCACCGTAGGCCATACTCTTTCTCTAACTTGGCAAGAGTTTCTTTGATTCCAATGCCCACAAATGCAAGATCTGGTAGTTGAAGAAAATTGAGAGATATGGGCATCGAATCAAGAGAAGGAAGCTGAATTACAAGACATGTAACACCACCGCAAAGTTGCAAAATTGCCACTCGGCTTTTCATTTCTGAATCTTATTTCACGGTACGTTTAGCGTCTAGGTCAGTGACTCTTCTTTCATTCTTCCTTCCTCTATGACTGCCTACGTGGTAATCTTCAGTTTCTTCTGAATCTTCAATCATGGTCCGTTCAATATCTAGGCCAATCACTTTCCTCACATTATCCCTGTTGGACAAGAAGTTCCGTATGTGGCAATCCACATCTGATTCCCTTCTCGTGACAGTAATTTGAATTGTAGTGTCACCCAGGCAAACAGACCTTTGAGTTGACATCTTCGAGAAGGAACAAGAACTACCGGATGAGTCTGAATTTGGTACTTCATAGTATACATAAATATAATCACTACATATAGATGAATTAATTCGCTTACAGGCATTCAGCTGGAATTGGGAATTTTGAAAGTTTTTCTCCAATTTTTGTGAATGGACATAAATCGCATGCGTTACGACATTAATGAACGCAAGGGTCATGATCATCCCAGTCTTCGAATATGGGCAGGTGATCGTGACCTTAGTCCTTTTGGAATTTTCAAAAACCCGCCCACATTTAAAATTTTGGAACTTAAGATCCATGAGCATTTAAAGCGACCAAAACCTAACAGACAAGGTCAATGAAATGATATCCTCGTAGACCTGAAGACGGCTTTACCCTAAGTGAGTACATTGTCGATTTGCCCCATGGTAAGACTTAGCCTAGCACTTATCCACAAGTTAGGCCATTTGTTTTTTCCTCCAACTACAACATTGCCGATGTTAGAGTAAAAGCTCTAATTATTCCAACGCCGGCAAAAGGATTGTACAAGTAGTTTATTCAACGTCAACAAATATTCTTTTTATTCAAATTCTAACATATAATTACATTTCTTCCTTTTAAAGAGAAAAAAAAAATCAATAATGATCAAAAAAGGATGGAGATATTGGGAGCTCTGCACTGCATTTGGAAAATCTAGAACTGATAGCTGCATATCTTTATAATTGAATGGAAAATATTAGGGAACCACAATTTCTGATAAGAGTATGCAGGCATGCACTGATAAAACATAAAAAGTTGTACCCTGTAAACAAACCTTAAATCCTTAATCCTCAAAGCCAAAAGAAGTTTCCAATTTCCAGTAGCAGTGAACCAATTCAGGCAAATACTCGACTTCAACCAAACCAACCCAAATATCACAAACGCCCAATTGCTTGAGAACTAATAAGAGCTCCATGTTACACGTCCAGGTTCTCTGACCTCTTCAAACCAAAACAATTGTGATAACACCCAAATTACTTGAAGAGAAATTAAAACCTGGCAACCACCTGGAGAATTAACACCCCGATGGTCCACAAATAACACATAGGATGTCAAGGGACTTTTTCTTTTCACCCTAAAACAGTATGGAAAGATTGTTACCCAATATAGGTACGATCACAGCAGAAGCACACAAAAACAAATAATACAAAACAAAATGGAAGAAGTGTTGGTGCTGCCATCTAAAACGAAGAGTCCATTACTTAATGCAAATCAACAATCATTCAAGGTTTGTTTCCAAATATTACTACTCTAACTAAAATCCCAAAACTGCATCTGACTTCCTTAAATAAAGAAGCCCTGGGCAGAGCCAAATTATCAACTTGAAATTGGAACTACAATAAAACATCAAAGGATTAGCAGTGTTCCCTTCTTAACTCTGATACAGAACCATCATACTTACCTAGATTTGAGCTCACCATCGTATTACTCCCTACCCGACCAAGATTTGGTGGACCCTGAAAATTTTTGGAGAAAAGCTTTAAACTAATTCAAAAGACGAAAGAAAATCAGCAATACCCACAAAAACAACTCCACTAACTGTCACCCTAACAAAGTAAAACGCTAAATTAACAACCTAAACCCTCTAATAATCTTTCAAACAAGCACCACAAGAGAATTAAAACAATTGGATTTTCTCATCCACATCCCAAGTGTGACATCTCATGCAGCAAGAAACTTGCCATATATTTGGACAAGATGAAGAACAACAAAGGATTTGAACAAGAAAAGAATGAACAGAATTAATGATCTTTCCCCTTTATTAACTAAAGAGTGAGATAACTCACCAAAACAAGCCCAGTATACTGATTTAGTATCGATTGTAAGCTTTCCCAAAATCTTCACGCCTCTGACGTTGAAACTCACCATACGAGTCATGAGGCCTAGGGGGATAATTATCCATAGGATTTGGGTACCTGCCCCTTGAATCAATAGGTAAATTAGCCCCAGCATAAGGAGCATTGACTGTTGAGCCATCATATTCAGAATAAGCCTGCTGTTTATAAGCACCAAAGCCTGAAGCAGTCATTTGTTGCCGGCCCTGTTGCTGACACCTTTGGGCATCCAATTGAAGAAATTCCTCCCACTGCTTATTTTGTGTGCCCCTTAACATAGCCAGTTTCTTGATGTAGTTCTCTCTCATCTCCTTGATAGTCTAAAATTTGTAAAACCAGAAGTAATAAAATCAGAATTTCCATACTGACACAGCAAACAGCAGAACGGCTCTCCCTAGATGATTTAATGATGAAGGCCACACAATAGCAGTTCTTTCTTCTCGTTCCCCAGTGTAACAGCAGTTCGTTAAGAAGTATGAACTTAACTTTGTAAAAGAGGTTAGATAATTCAATGTGACAGTGCCCAGACACTGATAGATACCTCATATTGCCATCTCAAACAGTCAACCCACACCATAAAAGCCCATATACAATCTAAATGGTGTACAGCATTCCATGAACATAAATAATCTAAAAGGCATACAGATTAGCCCCAGAAGGATGCATAAGAAGGGGATAGACATAAGAGAACTGAGGAAGAAATCCATACAGTACTCCAGAGATATGTCCTACTACTAAACAAGAAAGAACAAAATCCTTTTCTTTTTTGGCTTTTACAATTTCGAACTTCATGGTGTTCATTGCAGTTAATTAATGGTTCACAAAATTACAATCAACTTAGATCCTCGAAAGTCCAAAATATTTAGCAAATCCCAGAAAGATCTAGGATTGCCAAATAAGCCAGTTAGCACCTAAAGCACACACCACAGTCAAACAAGATAAATATCTTACCTCCCGGTGCTTATAATTCTCTTCGTCTTCTTCCTTATCACGAATTCTCCCAAGTTCCATTGCCTCTCTCTTATATTCCAACTCCAACTCATCTAACATTTGAGGGAAGGCAGGGTTTTCAAACTGATTGCCAGATTGCAAATCAGATCCCCGTCTCTCGGTATCCCATGCATCAGTTCTATAAGTCCCCATGTTTTGATTATGACCATCATAGGAATTATATGAGTTGCCAGCATAAGGTAAACGGCCTGGAGATTTAGAGTGGCTCGAGCGACTCCTAGCTCCATCATTACCATAAGCTTCATGAAATGAAGAGTATGGTAAGCACTTGATTCGAATGCTAACATAGATGAGCTTTTAACTAGGCATACTATCTTATATTCACACAGTGAACCCATCCGTTGCAATCCAGAAATGCTTTCAGTAAATAAGTTTGTTTTGGAGACAATCCATTCAATTCGGACCAACTCTTGACATTTACTTCAGAATCGCACACAAAATGCTTGAACATAAGAACTTACCTCTTGCTGCAAACAAACAATAAGCAATAAGCAGCATTATTAAGCTTCACTATCAGGAAAAATTTATGCTACATCACACCACGAGCATGGGATTACCATCTTTCTATGGATGCCGTAAACATATCGTATGCTGTCCCTACCTTGTGGAGAACCTCTAGAAAATTTCCGCAGATCCTCACGGACACGATCTTCCACAGTCTTATCTTGCCTGCCAAACCTTTGTTGAAAGTGTGATGAATTATGTGGCCCTGAATGAGCCCTCTGCGATTCAGGGCGTCGCAACCGTGCACCAACAGGACTTCGTTCAGGTGACCTTGATCTGCTCCTGTGAGAACTAGAAGAACCCCTTTGATCACCTTCACCCTTTACTTTGTGTACAGCATCCACACCCTTTTTCAATATTAACCTATCCTTGCCACTAACGATTATAAATTTCTCATCCATTTTGATTTTGCAACCAGTATCCTTTTCAATCCTCTGGATAACTTTCTCCGTGAAAAGTGCTTTTACATGTGGTTCTCTAGCAGGCACCCTTTCAAAGAAATCTTGAGACTTGCGATTTGCTCCAAGAGTGGATGGACAACCCTATAAATGTGTCAAACAGAACAGCAAAGTAAGTTCTGCAAAATTAAACAATCATAAAAATGATATTCTACGTCCTTTAAACAGGGATGTCTGCCATTACTTCAATAAGTGTGAGTTAGGGATCAAGAGAGATGGCTAAAGAAATTAATTAATACTCTCAAAACAGGCATCAAAGTGAATTTCACTCAAGTCAGGTAAAAGTTGGCATGTAAAAGGCTTAGAAGGACCTCAATGCCACTCGGTAGCTATAAAGGAAGATTACAAGGTGCCACTATTTGACAATATAATATGAATAAAACTACGCTGTCCTGCTCCTCGGACCAGAAAAGAAAATCACAGCTACCTATCAATTAAATCTGCTGCAATGGCACAAAGCAAAAATTTCTGGTTGGGGGGATTTACATATATGTGTGCAGGAAATACGCTTACACATTACATACAGATGATTCATGATATCCATTAATGAAACAACTAATGATACATTTGTATAGAAATAAGGATAACTTGATAGTTAATACCTGAGTAAAGTGGCCTGATTCTCCACATATTTTGCAAATCATTTCTTCTTCTTTCCTCTTCTTCCAATTCCTCTCAGTAGCCTTAGACTTAGCCTCCCAAACCTTAGCTTCCCGGCTGGTGAAATCAGTGGGCACAGCATTGGGGTCACGCTGTTCCTCTTCCTCATCGGAACCAGCATGAGAACGTTTATTCTCTTTCACCCTATCTAGTGCCTTGGACACTGTAGACCCCAGGGGCCCAGTGTATTCCTTATAAATTTCACTGAAATCATCATCGATATCCGGGTCTGGTCTGTTTGCCATTGATGTTAAAGGAAACTAACCATATATAATTTCCTGCGTAACAAATTCTCTTCATCAATACCCACTATCTGGAAGTAACCATTTAAGGAGAACAAAATATATAGGAAGCATTTGCAATTGTAACAACTGTTTTCAGCTTTTGGATAGCCATCTTACAATCTATTTATAAAAACGCAACACTACAGATATAGAAAATTAATTCAAAGTAGCTAAAAGTAAAGAAAAAACAATTAGCAAAGGCACGACAACTGTGGCATCGTAATATCATGTAACTGGAATCAGTTCAAGGAAATGAAAAGGCAGAAAACAAACCAGAAAAGGGAATTCATACCGGAAAAACGAAGGTTTTGAGCGGCGAACAGTGCTGCGACGATGAATAGAAAGCTGCT
The DNA here is from genome assembly GCA_036013995.1 of Theobroma grandiflorum. Lineage (NCBI taxonomy): Eukaryota > Viridiplantae > Streptophyta > Magnoliopsida > Malvales > Malvaceae > Theobroma > Theobroma grandiflorum. The sequence goes on from CP142130.1 coordinate 6,159,065, forward strand.
AGGGCTGGGACTTTTCCTTCCGTATGTGGAAATACCTTTGCTTCTTTTATAAATATTTCATTTCTAGCTCTCCTTTTCCGTGGAATTTTCATTTTAACCCCCGCTTATTTGAAATACGGGTTCCCCACCTCCTCTTTTTGCGTTTTCCTCTTTCCTAGGATTTCTCTTTCGGCTATATAACCACCTTTTTTATCTTTATACATGTCTAATTTTGTCTAAAGTATTATTATTTCTTTTAAGTATAGTTTTACAAGACTATAAAACAATTATATCACATCAAAAATAATGAAAGTAATTCGTGATAAAATTACTTTTAATTTTTTTTTTAAAATACACATATTTTATTATTTTTTAATTTCTTAAAAAAACACGTAATATATTATTAAGTGTCATCGAACTTTTTAATTTAAAATATATGCATACTACTTTTTATATGATATGAGATAACGTGCTTTTCTCAAAACATCCAATAAATTATTTTTTTTTTCATTATAAATATGTTTTTCCATACCAAACATGTTATTCCATTTATCCAATTAACACTTTTTACCAATTGTTCTAATAAAGCATATGTATTAATAAGGGAGATTAGAAATTCACAATATTCATCCCTCAAAACTCTTCTCAAATACTTTCTCTACTCCATTCTTGAGTGAGAAAAGGGCCATGAGTAAGAGAAAAGATGAAAAACAAATGTACGAGGAAGATTGGAATGAGTGAGGGAGGATGGAATGTTGGAAGTTAATGCAGAAATATCTTTTACTAATACATCATACGTAGGTTGTTTTCTAGCTCCGAGGACTTTAGATAACAAAGTGGCATATTGCTTTGCATTTTCCTCACAATTCAAGAATAAAGCGCATGCATCTCCAATTTAAATGCTAACTAAAATCAAATCTCTTCTCGATATAAATAATCGTTAAATCAAAACACGTATCGTGTATCAAAATTTTATTTTTTAATATTGAATATTGAGTATTGTATAATAAGATATGATAAAAAAATTTTAAATTAATTATAAATAATATTTATACATGTAAAATAGATAACCAATTTTAAACAAATATTATTTTTTAACAAAATTGAATATTATAGGATAGAGATTGAAAAGATAATTATTTTTTTAATTTAAGCTCCCAACATATTCCTTAATAATATATATTTTTAAACAAAACATACATTTTTCATATTAATTTATTAATTAAAAATACAAAACGCTTATCATGTTGAAATCAAAAAGGAATTCAATTTTTTTAGTTTTTTTGTTTAAAATCTAAAAATTGAAACTCATAAAAAATAGTTTTTAATGTTTTAATTAAAAAAATAATTAAAAATAATTTTTTTATAATTAATTAAAATTAAACTTATAAAATATGTATCAACTATATCTTACAATACGCTCTCATATCGTATATCAAACGATATGTTTTCTATATTTAATTAAATATAATACAATTATAAATATGTATCAATTTTTACTAATATCGTATCGTACGATACATATGATACGATATTGATACTAACATCAATAAATCTTATTGATCATATCAAGAAGTGTGTAGTTACATATTAGCACAATTTACTTATACTAACTTGTTGCTTTTAGATTTTTCGTGTCGCTATTTTTCTTCAAACAGTTTTGATAGTTTACGTATATATCATAAGACAATATTTTAATCTAATAATTTAACAAAATTATGAAACATTTTTTAAAATATTTTGTACAAACTCAAGTGATTGCTATACCAATTTTCAACAAAGCAAAAAATAAATTTTGAGTTTAAGATTTTTACTTAATTGATGTATTTATAATTTATAAAAATATTTATAAAAGTAAAGTTATTATAAAAAAGTTTTATTGATGAAAAAGGACTTCTTGCTTACTACATTGTTAAATTTTCATTTGTCATTTTAAATAAATGTCAATTATTATATTGAAGTTTGGATGCTGAAAGTTTTTTATTGACGAAAATAGATCTTTATACTCATTATATTTCTAAATTTTCATTTACCATTTTTAATAAATTTTAAATTATTATATAAATAATATTGATGATTATATGTAATGGTGTTAGATAATAATTGAAATCAAAGACAAAAACAATACTTTTACTAATTATATTTTTAAATTGTGATTTGTCATTTTAAATAATATTTAATTATTATATAAATAATATTACAATTATACATAATAGTATGAGACAATGATTGAAATTCAAACTTAAAAGTAACCACTAAACCCTAATTTAATTTCTAATTTTCTATCTTAAAAGATATTTTTACTCCTTGTATGTCTAAATTATCATTTTTTGTTTAAATATTTACAATTACAAAATAGGATTACAATCCAATTTAAGAAGTAAATACACTTACTAATTGGGATAAAGTCCAATCTTATTTCTACATGGTCATTTTAAATATTTTTATATTAAAAATTAATAATATCTATTCAATTTATATATAGTAATTATAATTTTATTGAATTACTTTATAGTAAAAATATTTTTCTTAAATTTAATAATACTGAATTCTTTATAAATTAATATAAAAAAGTTTGATTTATTTATACTTCACATTTTATTATTCAAAATATTTATATTTTAAACAATTTTTAAAATAAAAATCGTTCACACAAATACTAAACATAAAGGAGATGTATTTTTCCTCGGTACCAGAAATATAAGGTCCATGGACTATCCAGGAAAAAGAAAACCTATGGACTAATGTCTTCTCAGTTCTGGACCCAGCCCATCTAAAGGAAAGAGAGGGTCCATTTCAATCTATTCACTTTATTCTCCCCATCTTCTTGTCTACTAACCAAGGAACTGTTGCTATTCCAAGTTTCCAACCTTTTTCCTTAATAAAATTTTGTTCTTTTTCTGGCGGTAATCTCAGGCTCAGAATTTATGCACTTGGTTTTTCCTCGTATTTACTCCGCCAATTTTTTCTCGGGTTTCGAATTAATCGTCGGCATAGATGGAGAGGCACAGAGACCGCGGAGAACGGTTCAACGATCACCAACCGTTAAATCCAACTCCTTGGTTTTCCGATGACCACAGACCTAATTTCTCCTCCGACCACCATCACCACCACCACCACCACCACCACCACAACCACCACAATCACCATTACAACCACCACCATAACCACCAGCAATTCGAACACCAACAGTCTAACCAACACCACCACTTTGAACAATTCCCCGACCACCATCAACCTGGCAGTGAACAAAACGAAGCGTTCTGGTCCAACGGTGGCAACGGTCCCAATTCCGGTCGAAAGAGAGGGTTTCATTATTCTGGTCGAGGAGCTTCTCCAGGTACCGTTACATTACTCTTTATCTTTAATTTTTTTTCCCTTTTATTCAACTCTAAGAATTAATGCTCACTTCGTTTGTGTCCAGTTGCCCCTTTTTCATTTATATTTTCATTTTTATCCATTGGAAAAGGTAGCTAAAGAACATTTGTTTTTAATTTTTTTTATTTTAAATCAGAGCATTCTGAAGTAGGCAGTCTTGCAAAACTCTATGTTGCAACAGTTCCAAGAATAGCAACTGAAGAAACTGTAAGCCATTTTCATTTTTGTTCACAATTTTTTATTCGCTATATGTCCGACACCCGCTTCCTTGAATCCATAACTAAAATGTGATGGGTGAAGTGGATTATGCTTCTTATAAGTATTAGTTCCTAATACTATAACTTTCCTATAAGAGTTCTTTGAGTATGTGGCATGAGTAACTATTGGATATTTTCTTGTTTTTGTTAGATTCGCTCCTTGTTTCAAGAACATGGAAATGTTGTTCAGGTTATTCAACCAAAGGATAAGAAAACTGGTGAACGACATGGTATACAAATTTTATTATTCTAGAATTGATTGTGATTAATTTTATGCATACCTGGTGATGTTTATTCTATACAGAGTGCGCAAACTGCATCCAGACACTTGTTTTGCCCAGACTAAAGTGGCACCAGACAATAGTCTTTTCTGTAATTCTATTGATGTGAGTGTAAATTGTGCTGTTTCAGGATATTGTTTTGTAAAATATGCAACATTTGAGGAAGCTGACAGAGCTATTACAGCTTTGCACAATCAGTATACTTTTCCTGGGGTAAGTTCTTTTGTCGCAATCTAATAAAGTAGTCCTCCAAGGCTGTTGGTTACTGTTTTAATTCCTATGGGTAGTGGTTCACTTTTTAGTAAATGCATTTTCCAGGAACTGACTACCGTTAAAGTCAGATATGCTGATGCTGAACGTGATCGCCTTGGTAAGTGTTTACCATTTAGAACTTACATGTATTGCTTTTGGAACCATTTTTCTTGTTCATATGTTCAATATGCCTACTATTTCATTCACACGATGAAAATCCTGCCATCCTTTTACATGTTTAACTGTTTATTCTGCTATAGACAATATGATTATGTTCGCAGAGGAGCCTATTATGCAAATGAGAATCACTGAATGAACATAAAAGGTTTTCCTGCTTGTATCTCGAAACTACTTGGATTATGTACTTTAAGTTGCTTGAAATAGTATCCTGGTGGCTCTAGTTGGAATGGATTGCCTGCAGAATACATTTTGATTTGTAGAAGTATGGTTATGGAACATGTTAAGCATCAATTGTGCTTGTTTTGTGGAAAATCTTACTCCTTTTGTCTGTGGAGAGTACGAAATTTTTGTTTAGCTTAGATGCACTACCTTTTTAATGATTGCAAGTATCCTATTGTTTGATTGGGGGGTAATGATTCTCTCCATGGTATCCAGGAGGAAGGAATTAAAGTGCTATGGTGAATTTGGTGTCACCAAAATGAGGGGCTTCAGAATGTTAGTTTGTTACTCATACTTTATCTCTACAAATTGAGTAGGTTATATCCTTTGTGAGAAAAGTCCTCTTTACTCTTTTTGCTTCTGTAGATTGAACAAATAAAATTATTGTAATATACTTTTAGATTTTATTGATATACTTTTAGATTTTATTGATCATAAGGTATCTTGCTGTGAGAAAACAGTTTTCATGGATCACTCCTGCTTCAAAAGAAGAAAAAAGGCAAAAGAAACCTTCATGAGCACATGCTGCTAGGTCTTCACTTAGTCATATATATTGCTTTTGTAACTTTTTTTAATATTTTGCTAAGTATATAAATTCAAGATTGTGATAATGTTTTGCTTTCCTTCTCTGTCTTTATTTATCCTGAGTGCTTTATTTGTTTCTTGGTAGGGCTACTTCCAGACAAATTATATGTCGGTTGCTTAAACAAACAAGCTTCGAAAAAGGATATTGAAGAAGTATGTTCCAAATCCATTGAGAGCTCATGCTCAGTTGGTTGCACCTCTACAAGATAATTTTATTTCTCCTGTTTGATACGATTTCTTAAGTCTAATATGATGTGTGAGGTTAATCAATAACAGAGGTTTAAGATGGAGGGGGGGGGGGGGGGGGGGGGGGGTGGTTTGTGGCTGGGCATTCTGCCCAGGGATTTAGCAATTGCCAAATATATATGCTGTGCATTTCATTCCATAGCACTGGCAATCTGATGAAGCAGCCCATGGGCAAGAATATTCTGCAATTGCACTTGCTTGCTCGCGTGTGAATACATGCATGATAGGTTCTATTTGCATAATTCATATTAGTTAACGAACTAACTTTATTCTGCTTAAGTTATATGGATGCATGGGTGTGTATGCATGCATGTCAATACTTTACCAGCCTGACTCAGATTTTGTAGGATTTTGCATTGGATCTTAAACCTGTCTCCCAAAATGCTGTTATCTCTTTGTTGGTTTTTGTCATTTACATGTCAATAATTCACTGAAAAAATAACATGAACCTCTTTTGTTCCTTTCTCAATGTCAACTTTTGTCATATTGTACTTTCTTAATTGACTTTTGTGAGGTATCTTTGAATATTTCTTCTGTCAGATATTTTCTCCTTATGGTAATGTTCAAGACATCTACATCGTGCGTGATGAGCACAGGGAAAATCGTGGTTTGTTCTTATCCCTATTATATCTCTTTCTCAACGGTCAATTTCCAAACTGCTTGCTTAGAATGGACATACCGGAAAACATATTTACTTTATATGCCAATGTAGTTTCCATAAATTAACTCCAGGCTTAAAATTGAAATTTGAATGTTGTATCTAGTTGTCTCATCTTTTAGTTTGGATTTGTAGGTCTTTTGAATAATTTGGTTTTCATACACTTAGGACACAAAAAATTTCACCCCTATATAATCATTGCCATTTTTTTTAATAAAAGAAAAACTCTTTTCCACTTTGATTAATCTAAAAGAGTGTATGGAATTATGATTTTGTCAAGAAATATAGGCATCATTATAATTTTCCACTGATTTCTTGTGATATGCTTCTTCTATGGACCTAAAGCACTCTTAATCAAAAGTTAAATATGTTCTAAGATTAAAGACTCATCAAGCCCATTGCTAGACCATCTTCTCTTGATTTCTTTAGCTATGCATATTTCGATTCCTTTTCTCCTTTTTGAATCATGGCATTTTGTTAGTGACTATTATCAAGCTTTCAATATGTCTGCTTCTGAAATAGATGTTTATGCTTTTCTGAAGGATGCGGATTTATTCAATTTTCTCGTAGAGAAATGGCTCTGGCAGCAATCAAAGGATTAAATGGAATTTTCACTATGAAAGTAATGCATGTTGATTATCATTTGGTTATGTATACCTACTTTACTTATGCCAATGAAGATTACTGATTCAGTTGCTTGTTTTCATCCCCTTCCCTCTTTTAGGGTTGTGACCAGCCATTGATTGTTCGATTTGCAAATCCTAAGAGACCCAGGAATGGAGAACCAAGGTTTGCTCCTTGATACGTTATTTTGTTTCATAACTGTAAGAATTGTTAATTTATGCTTTGTGTGTTACTATCAGATATGAATGAATTACATTTATGGTTATGCCAGAGACTGAACTGATTGCCATTTGATTGGATGTGTAATGTACATACTTTAAGATCTGTTTGAATATTCATATCAGGCTTCCTAGTTGGAGATTGCATCAACCTGCTATGAAGCAAAACCAATTTGGTAGTTTTGGTTCTACTATCTTCGATTGTAATGTATACATCGGAAATATTTTTGGCAATAACTTTCTAATTTGGGGTTCTTGTACCTGAAGCCCAGAAGGATATTAAAATTGTAGTCATTGGTTTGTACTTATAAATCAACTGGAACCAAAAGCAGATGTTGAGTTTTGTTGATGGAAACATGATTTATTGTCTCACTTGGCTTACAACTGCATGCTCTAATGATATGTTTAAGTTGGTACAACTAAACGAATTTACAGTTAAACTATGTTAACATATTGTTGCACTTGCTTTCTTTCCAGGGTAAATTATACGTTTAACAGCATAAATGCTGGCTCCCATCCTCAAGAGTTGACTATGAGGTAATCTTTTCCCCTATTTGTCCATTATCTTTTAATATTTTCTTGTTCAATAGATTTGATGGAGCTTCCATTTTGTTGTTTACTTGCTCCAGACCTGTGCTAAATGGCCCAAATCTTGGTGACCCTATGGCAGGACATATACCACCTAATGCATCATACCCTGTGCAACACATTTTGACAAATTCACAAGCACAGAGTGTTTCTCATTGGGCAAACCCTGAAGTTGCTACATCTCATGTTACTCATCAATCTTATCCTCCAGTACGGCAAGCACAATCGCAGGCAACTTCCTTGCCATTACAGCAAATACAAACTCCTCAGGAAACTTCTCAATCATCTCACCAATCTGTCTCTGAGCAGAAACAATTACCTCTGATGCCACCATCATCACAAAATGTAGGCCAGCAGAATTCATATGTACCCAAGCTAGAGGTAATTCGATGGAGTATTTGTGATTTTATTTTCTTGTTCCTAGAAAAATATTTCAAGTTATGGTTTGCTTACATTTAGACCCATGTGTTATAACTCATGTTGATCACTTTATGCATTTATGGATCTCAAGAAATTACAAATTAAAAAAAAGAAAAATTCATGTCAATAAACTGTTAATTCTGGAGTGCTGAGTAGAGGTCGCTTGAGAGCCTAATCTAATATTGGAGCTTTTATCCATCAATGCTCCTAAGATTTGGCTTGACTGAGGCATTATAGATGATGTTATGAGTCAAAGATACTGCATCCTTGTTATGAATCCATGCCCCCTTTGATGGATATGCATTTCCTGGATCATACTTGTCTAAAAGATAAACTGCTCCGTGCTAGTCACTAGCCTAATAGATACACTGCTGCAATATAATTAACAACAACTAAAAAATCCATGAGGTCTGAGATTGTTCTGAATGTTTCTGTATTTCCTAATAAAAGAAAAGGAGTTTTCCTAATTTTCAGAGCCTTAACAAGCTGCATCAGTAGAAAGAACTCTTGAATTTAATAGAAAATAGATGTATTTTTCAGGTCACTTGCATGCTTATTATTGGTTATTCGGATAATGATTTATTGAATTGTGATAACTGACAGGTAATGCCCATGCAGATGCCTGTCAAAAGGATTCAATTCAAAATTTTGACAGTATTATTTTTTATTTCCTTCTCTGTTTTAGCCCAAAAAAAAAAGATTCCTTCTCTGTTTATTTTCCCCTCATATGATGGTGTGCTGTTAATTGAATATTTTACTCCAATGTAACATACTTCTCCAGTCTCCACAGACTGGAAGTAGCCAGACAAATGCTGCTACTTCAGTTGTACCTACAACCCAAAGTCTTGAGACAGTGGCTCCACTAGAATGCGACTGGAGCGAACACACCTGCCCAGATGGATACAAATATTACTATAATTGTGTCACTTGTGAAAGCAGAGTAAGTTTCATGCCTTATATATCATTGTTGCATTTTGCAGTTTTAGATTTTCTTTCAATTTTAGCAATATATGTAAAATTCATGTTGCAGTGGAAGAAGCCTGAGGAATTCATGTTATTTGAGAAACTGTTGCAGAAGCAGCAAAAGCTGCAAAATCCTGGCCAACAGCTTCATTCTCACTCAACCATTCCTTCTAAAGAACAAGTTATTCAAAATCAAGAGGTGCAGCTTCATACCTGTCTCATGCATCAGAAATTTAAGGTCTAACAACCTTTGTCTACAGTGGTCAGGATTTGGTCTTTTTTTCTTCTAACATATATCTTAATTATTCCCATTGCACCATGTCTTCAACCCGCAGACATGGAGGTAAATGTAACTGATGAGTATCTATATGGATGTTTTAATTTTCTACAAAACTCAACTTTGTTGATGCGTTTTGCATCTGTGGAAGCTTTATGTCATACTCTGTTCTCTTATTATGGCATTTTCTAAATGAAGGTATATTTTCTGAAATGGAGTATTTTCTGATTTTTCAGCGAGTGAACCATCTGCAAATCAAGTCAGAAACAAGTCCAATTGTTGATCCAACTTGTGTTTAACTTGTATCAGGTGCGAGCCTCTTAATTACTTAATCTGATTGAACTGTAGGTCATTGGTTGTCCATTTTCTCTAAGCCTCTCATGCTATTTTCATTCTATAAACAAGTTGCTATTTGTGATGATAGTATGAAACACATGGAGATTCGGCACATATGCAATGCTTTAGAACAATCACTCTCCTCAACCACACCATCTTTTCTCTCTCTCTCTCTCTCTCTTTCTCTCTCTTAATTGTAATTACAGTAGCTATAATTTAGGCTTCATTCTGATAAATGAAATCTGATGATTTTGGCCTTCCTGAGAACCTTTTAGAACCACGAAGTGAATCGTCAAAGATTATGTTTGTCTGCATTTTTCATTTTTTTTTTCCTTTATTTGCAGTTATTATTCTCAAAAACAAGCACATGAAGCCGGATAATTTAATTTAGAAATGGTAGAAGCAGCTTTGTAAGGCATGTATATTAGACTCGGGTGGAGGGAGGTTGCTGACATTGCTTTCTGAGTGATTCTTTCCGGCACATCATCTAGTTGTTATTAGGCTACATAGGTTTTGATTTTTATTTGTAATAATTAATTTATTTTTCATTGCCTTCCTTGTGTCGCTTCTTTCCTGGCTAACAGTGGTTAAATGTTCGTAGGTTAACTTGAAGACTGCTCATGTAATTACAACCCTGCTAATGAAATTCAGATTTTTATTTGTGTTCGTTAACTTATATACACGAGATTTTCACTTAAGAGATTGAATGTTAGATTTGTTGCTTTAAATATTATATCCATTGCTATATGTATGTTGTTTTGTTGCTGTTTTTAATGTTCATTGTACAGAATGAAAATATGGAAATTTACACCTATGTAAGGCAGTTTCTAAATGTTGTTGACCCCATTGCGGTGGCCATCTTCTGGGAAGCATGTGGAAATGGAACTGCTGTCAGGCTAAGATTCCTCAGGGGCATTATTGCATAGGAATTTCCTTAGGGGTTATTAGTAGGCCGAACATTAGGCCCAGCGTCACGCTTTCACCCTTTGGTAACCTATGAATTAATTGCAGACTAAGGTTAACTATTCTTTTGTCATGGCTAGCCAAAAGGCCTAGGGTAACGATGCTTGGGGCAATCAAGAATGTAACTTTCAGAACCTGATAAATCGTCCTATGTTGCTTTTGTTGCTGCGACAAATTTTCTTAACTAGGATGGAAATGGGCATTATTACATTATTACGGTGTAATAATAAAGTAACAGTCTTGTGCTGGCGGTGGCGATGGTAGGCCCTAGGAATCACGTAATGGACTCTCTGACTAACAGGCACGAGGTTATTGTTTTAGCTACATGAAAGGCAGCTAATCTGCCCTTTTGCCATCACCATGTTTTGCCCAATGATCAATCTGGCAACAATATTCTTAACAGTGACAAATTCACATGGCCAGCAGACATACAACCACAAAGAAACAGTGGATAGCGATGTGAAATCCAGCCCCATGATTAAGAATAAAAGAATCAAGCCTCCATAGTGCATGTCTATGTAAATGGATTTCTTCGCCCTTCTGTACACTGAATCCCCACCCCCACCATTCAATGAACCAAATCTATGAGCGATGGGTTGCATCGCATGGACGCGAGAAGAGTAGAGTTATTTATGTAACTTAGGCTAAAAGGAAGTCTAGTCGAGTTTATTGTTCCATCTGCCTCGAGCATTTTTAGATACAGCACATTTAATTTTCTTTCTCACCAAATCCTTACAATTTGCAGGCCTCAGTGCCACGAAAAAAAATTGGATTTCGTTGATTCCCAGATAAATAGAAAGCTTTCCAGCTTCCACATTAATTGCTCTCTGAAGACAACCCTAGTCCTCAAAAATCTCGAGTGCAGTACTTTCAATGGGGGAATCAATGCACATTCCTTCTACAACAAAAACAAAGATATAGGACAAACGAGGAGTCAGAAGAATTAAAGAAGAAAGAACCAAATTTCCGTGGTGTATAATCTCTACATATCCAGAACCACCATATGAGGCAAAAATGAATAAAAAAAAAAAAGAAAGAAAAAACCAACCCCAAATAAGAAAGTAATTCTTGCATTGGATCAAAAAGTAGAACCAAGTTACAGTAATACTATTCATCAAGGTTTGTATAAAGGGGCAGCGGGTTCCTTCTACAAGAAAAATCGCCACCTGTCAGCAAGAAAATTACATACCAGTGAACTGATTTCCATCTACACCTCCTTTCACCCAAGTCAGAGAGAGAATTACATATATAGCGGTAATGGATTGTTCTAATCTACTCTTCTTTCAGCATGTGGGATGGTATAATGTCCTGAAGAAGGCCATGGTCTTTAAGCAAAGACGGCCCTGGAGTGCAAAAACGCCTCTCATGAAGAAAACTGGCGTTAATATTGGAACCATTATGGCCAAAGCTCAAAGGAGACAAGCCATTGCCCAATGGCTGCTGATAATGAGATGGAGTCCTTTGCATTGGCAGGCCAAAAGCTGCTGCAGCTCCGGCGGAGATGCCTGAAGTCAGATGAGAGCCACCGAGACTGGGACGAGGAATGACTGGGCTGGGATGAGTGTGTTGACCTTCGTAAGTGGTTACCACAATGCTTGGATCACTGAAAGATCTCTCGACTCTTTTCTTCACATTACATGAGGTGGTGGTGCAACGATAATAGCTCCTTGGAAAATTAGAAACAGTGCAAATGAACCCATCAAAAATTGTTGTCTGAAATTTTATGTAAAGTGGTAAAAGAAGAGCATATAGAATGAGGGGACCAAAATGGGTTGAACATTGAAGTTAGTACCTAGGAAAGGGGCTGTTTTTTACAGCTTTTTGGCCGTACTTTCTCCACCTGTACCCATCTTCCAAATGATCAACCTCGCTCTTTGTCATGAACGCGAATCTCGGCTCTCTCTGTCTCTTCTGATTTGTCTTCTTGGGTTTCAACCTAGACCCACCATCACAAACGCCAAAAGCCAAAAAAATCCAACAATTCTTCATCAGCTTCAAATCACTTTGATGGAAAACAAAAAACCTCATTTCTTTTCCAAATTAGTTTCCAAATGGGGTTTCTGTTATGCAGTAAACCAAAAGACAAACTCAAACATAGACATTAAAGACCCATCTATGTCTTGGTCGTTTCTTCCACGGATTTCTCCTCTCTCTTTATTTTATTTAAAAAAAAAGAAGAAAAGAAACAAAAAGACAACAATTTTTTAAAAAAAAGAAAAGAAAAGAAACTCACTGTTTTCTGGTTTTTTGCTGGTCTTCTTCTTGGTCTTCTCCTTTAACAGGATCATCATTGACAGCCTCACTCGATGCTGATGAAATCGAGGAAGAGTTTGGAGTAGCAGGCTGATTAAAAACCTCAGAAGGAGACTCGATCTTCGTCGAAGTTGGATTTGGAGGTTGGGTTCCAAGAGATGGTACCTGCTGTGCCATATCGAATAAAGGAGTACTACTCAAGTCTTGAACACCCAGTAACTCCATAAACCCTAATGGCATCTTCTCTCTTTCACTCAAATCAAATACACTTTGTAATGGGAAACTATTCGCTATATAATCAGAAAACAGTGATGAGTTTCCCATAACATCTTCCATCTTTACACCCTCTTTTCTCTCCATGGATCAATCAAAACTCCAATTTTCTGTTCATCAAAAAACTTGCACTCACAAGAGAAAGGAATAGAAAGAGAGGGAGTGAAGCTTTGTTTAGTGAAAGAGAAAGAAAGAGTGGAGTAGGGTTTGATCTGATTTATAAGGTTGGTGAAAGAGAGAGAGTTTTAGGTTTAGAAGAAAGTGAGATTTTTAGCTATAGGAAAATGGAGAGAAAGAGAGAGATAGAGAGCTATTATGCTGGGTTGGCAAAATGGCAACAAAAGAATTCACTGGCAATTGTAGGTCAAATTTTTGTACGGACATTAACAGTGCCGGTAGCCATTCAACGCATAAGCTCATCGTTGGTCCGACAGCATGGTCGACGCTTTCATACGTAGATTTTGACCGGTTAACTGGTTCACACAGTGTGAACGGCGTAAAGGCCTTTTGGCTTTGGAATACTCAGCCCTGTTGTTTGTCCTCTGTGTATACTTGCGCCCCCGCGTCTACGTGTAAATTAAATGAAAAAAAATAAAATGATATGAAAATAATATCTTTTTTAATATATTAAAAATCATCCCATTAATTGTTAATTATTATATTCAATATTAAAACATTACTATTAATAGTATATTAACTAATTTTAAAGAATATTCTAAAATTAAAATATTCAAAAGATTATCGATTTGAGCAACTGAAAATTGTGAATTTTTTAATTTCACTATTTAATATTTATACTATTTACGGACAATATCATTATTTTTATTTTTTTAATTTTGAATCATTTCACACGATTCTAAAGTAAATCTGTATAAGATATTCTCTTTCTTCTTGTTTTAATAAGATGGTGGTGATTTTTTTTTATTTTTTTATTTTTGTCTTTTGAATAAAATGATGTGGAGGTTGTAATCTTTTAGGCTTATATTGTCTTATTAAAAGGCAACGTGTATGGTGGTGAATTTTGTTAAAGAGGATAAGATAACGTATTAATGTAATGTTTAGCTTAATAAAGTGAGCGGGACTTTTGTCCTATAAGCAAAAAGATAATGTAGGGACTACGTTCTATTATTTAAAATAACTAACATTATAATAATCTTAATTCATTGTTAGTGTACTGTTTGAATGATTTGGACCATGACGCTATTATCAGAAATATCCATGGTTTGTACATTTTCCCTATGTCACACGAGGATTCAACTTTTTTTTAAAATTCGAAATAATTCTCTCATTGAATTCCGGCACTTTGGAACTTAATAAGAATTAGGAACTAACCGGCAGGAAATACATAGTGGTTTTGTCCGCTTACAAAGAACCTGAACCAGGAAAGATTCAACATGAAAGGTGTGAAAATAAGGGCATAAATGTTTTTGCATATATGCTCAATAATCACTTATTCAGTCGGTGATCGTGGCTGCCTTTTCTTTCGAAGCCAGCGGAAATCCCCATGAAAAAGGCAAACAAACGAAAGAAGAAGATCAGAATTCTCCTCCCCTTTTCCCTTTTTTTTTTTTTCACTTTATCTTTAGGCCTTAGGCTATGGGGTGGGAAGAAATATATGAGAAAAATCACACAAGATGATGCACGTGCGGTGTACCGTGGGGACACAAAGGGGATCGCACGCTGACATAATTTGCGTGTAAGCTCGACTTACCTTTGCATGCTTCAATAATTTGGTTCCTAACTTTTTTGGGTAAAGATTAATTAAGATTGTTCTTTTCACACATCATTTTTTTGAGTAAATACGGATAACTATATAAAGTACTGATCTCTCTTACTCTCACAAACCTTACTAACACCATCAATAGATTTTCTTTTCCTCACCATGTTTTCCGTTGAAACATCAATGCCATCCTTGTTGGACGGATAAACATGAGACCCGTTTTTCCTCTTCTTTTTTCTTTCTTCTAAGGTAAATATAGATGCCCCTTTTATTTTTATTAAAAATTAAATAATTTTTTAAACAAAAATTAGATATTCATCAATAAGTCAAATAATTGATTTTTAATGAGATATGAACTTATACATCAATAGCCTCAATTGGATATTTCACCAAACATGTGAAACTTTCATAAAATCAACTACGACCATATGTTACATGGATGGGTACTTTTTTTTTTTGTTGATTAAAGAGAAAGAGGAAATTAGCAAATGAAATGAACTGTTCTTTGATGCAAGAGAAAGCCCAAAACAAGGAATCATTTTTCTTTGTTATTCACTTGATTCCATGTCAACTACTCCCACCTACTATCTCGTGAAAGGTATGAGATGATTAGCGAGGTCACTGAGATACATACAAAAACAATAAGCATATAGCCTATTATTGCATGGAAATTCTCCCCCTAATGCCCCAAACAACACTCTTATCCACTGTAGCTTTCAGTAGAGATACGGCATTAATTGTCATCCAATCCAACACCATATTATAATAATCACCTTAATTTTGAAGTTTAAAATAATAATAAAAAAAAAACAACCCATTCTCACAATCCAGCGAGAGAAACAAATACCCACATAATTAACCAGGTACTCAATTTATTCTAGCCAGACTAATCTTCTTTTCTTTTCCTTTTTGTTTTTGTTTTTTCCATAAACCGAACAGACAATAGATTAGGGTGGAAACAAGATTTGTCAAGTAAAATCGAAACCAAAGATCATAAGCCGAAAATCGATGTTGAGTTTGTTCACTTTATCTAACTCTTTTTCTTTTTATTCAGTGAGATTAAACCAAAGCAGGCCACG
Source organism: Theobroma grandiflorum (assembly GCA_036013995.1). Classification (NCBI taxonomy): domain Eukaryota; kingdom Viridiplantae; phylum Streptophyta; class Magnoliopsida; order Malvales; family Malvaceae; genus Theobroma; species Theobroma grandiflorum. Next base: position 6,174,814 of record CP142130.1, read on the forward strand.
ATACACGGTCCGCTTGTCCCCATTGGGCGCGCACACCGATGGCGCTCGACCGTTGGAGCCTTTAGGCACCTTTCTCATTCGCACACGTGTTGTTCTGCTACGGGTTTTGCTTTTCTGGGACCCGCCCTTTTCGGGGAGGGGGCACCGCCAACACCCACGTGGTCGATCCGACGGGTTAGATTTGCGTGGAGATGACGACATCAGGAAGCACGTGCCCTTGATTGTGCCGCGAGTTTGGCTTTTTGGGCCAAAAATTGTTATGTTTTCATACCTTCTCCAATCACGTTATCAAGTTGCAAGATTTGGGATCATTTTCATTGGACCGTAAGCCTCTTGTTTTGGCAAATCTCCCCCCTGCCTTTTCTTTCTTTTGATCCTTTTTGCAATTTTCTTGATAATAATAGAATCTATGTATTAATACTCTAAGGTTATATGTTAACATTTTACTATGCCAAATTTCTCTTATTAATTCTTTTTTATTTAAAAAATAAATTTAAATCAATTTTGTTGAAGTATATGATACATGCACGTAGCTTTAACTTTATGAAAACACATGAAAAGGGTTTGTGACACTAGTGATTAGGACTTTTATTTATTTTTTTCTTCTAAAAGAAAACTGTTTTGGAAACATAAATAGAGACTAGAGTCTATATAGAATGGGAAGAGAGGGGGGGCCATGTTTGTACGCGGCTTTGGAATATTCTTGGGAGGGTGGTTCGCTTTCGATACACGCTCTGAAGATCTCGTGTTCTTTATTCTATGGGTAATATCTATATTTATGCATGTTGGTGGAAAGAAAGCTGTTTCACTCTTTTGATTAATATTTTGGCTATTCCCTACCATTCTTAAATTATTCAATTAAAATACTATTTTGAAACTGTTTGAATAGTGCTTACTTCTTGGATACGTTTGGGAGCTCAAAAAAGAGACAAAATATATACACTATTCTTACATTTCTTCTTTAAATAAAGTTGTTTTGTTCTGCCAAGTCGCCATCTTCCACTACAAGCCTAGTTTTTGGACTCGGCGCCCAAATTTGACTACGGTCACGAGTCTCCGCTACGTATTCAGACTTATCCCATATCTACATTTGTTTTTTTTTTTTTTTTGCATTTTGGTCAAATCTTTGAATATTGCCTTTCTTTTCGTTTTGGTTTTTAGTGACATTGCTGAGTTAGAATTTGTTCAGCAATGTTATCTATATATCATCTTGCCTGCATGTAAGGAGTGCGACACGATGAGAAGAGTCAACCCATGGTACAGATTTTTGTGATTCATCAATGGCAGTTTGCATGCAATGCAAGGTTCATATATATATATATATATATATATATATATTAAATAATCTGCTAAGGAGAGATAACAAAAAATAAAAAAATTGTTGCATTTTTATTCTTGTTTGTAACGAATCCATGATCATGAGTTCCATATATCTCATAAATTTCATTCCTTCATCTTGAGTCCGAAATAATGAATAATCAAATACTAATAGTTAACCATCCTTTTCAGATAAATATTCGACAATCTTTTTAATTAAGAAGGTAGGCAACTTGTACCGGATTTACATTCAGATAATATTAAATAAGTTGCTCGTTACCCTCCATTATTGGCGGGTCATAAGCTAAAAATTCCTATAGATGTTTGTTCATGATTAATATTTTATAGATTTAACAGATATCTAATTAACCCACCGAACAGTTGCTTTTAATTAAAAAAGCCACCAACTTGAAGCGAAGCCGTGAACTAATTATCTTTTTCCATGATCAGATTTAGATTTAATAAATCAACAATCATACCTTAAGAATAATTCCCTCTCTTTTCCTTCACTGCTCAGAGTAGACTTTCTAGAAGATTGACATAATTGAGGCAGTCGAAACTGTGGAAGCTCTTTTCACTGATATATCTGACTCGTGAATGAGAGTTAACTTTTAGTTTCATCTTTTTGTGAATCATCAATCTTGACCCCATTAGAGGGATATGTATTATTCAAATCAAAAGTAGCGATATGAGAGCTGCACATGCATGCCATGGGCAAGTCAAAGTGAAAACATTAGGGTTTTGGCATATTCAACATGATTATTTTTTATTTCCTTCTCTTTTTTTTAATATTAATATGATATAAAATTGTATTGAGACACTCTTTAGGGAGAGGGAGTCAAAGAGAAAGAGACAGAATCTCCAAAATTTAATGTTAGTGCTGAAATCTTGTTGATGGTATTGGAATCCTATGGAGAATATCATTGCCCTGATCTTCTTCTCCTGTCTCCTTTACTGTCTGCTGCATGTGTGTCTATATGAAAGATAGAACTGCCGGGAGGATGCATAAATTTGTGACAAAACATGCGCGCAATAGATAAGAAACATTGAATCCAGCAATGTAGGAAAATTTTGGATTATACAGGTAATAATACGCTTGAAGTGTGACACAGCCAGCAGCCAAGCACCAACGTTTTATAGTAAGATCTATCAGTATCACCACCAGAAAATGGACTGCAACATTTTAATTGCTTTTTTGACCAGGAAAATAAAAACAAATTTGCCGACAGTAAACATCGGCTTAGCGGTCTGATACTTGTACTATTACTTTTTCGTTTTGAAAGAAATGAATCTCAGGATATTTTAGGATCGAGTCCCAAACCCGTTTTCAGCATTCCCAAATGTACGATTGATGTGCACAAAATCTGAAAATTACACAACGATGGTCAAAGGACACTGGTCCATATTCCACATGCTGCTGAAGCACACCATTCTATACCGACTGCAGGTAATTACCTTCTTTCTACTTTGTTGTTGCCGACACATTTAGCACCATTGCATCTCAAATTGGAAAATCTTGGCTCAGAGTCCAAACCAGAATGTCGGTCTGAATTGAGTCTTTCCACATTCAATTTTGCTTCTGAATCAAAACGTGTTCAACTTCATCATCATCATGATGGAGTTTGCCAACTATTCTAGCAGTCATTATCAACTCTTGTTTTATGATAAGTTTTAAATTTTTGGTTCCATTATCTGAATTCTTTCAAGTTCTTTCACTTAAGAAACCATTTTCACAGCTTTGAGAATCAGTTGTCCAAATTATGATCACATACGATTTTTAAAGGAAAAAGCAAGCATATAAAAATTAGTTTGCTTGATATTGCCTACTAAAGCTAATATTAATGCGATGCCCCAGTTAGATGCGTTGTTATGGCATTGGAAATGTTTCAAATCTTGAAACAATGCTGATATCAGTGATGTCACCAGGGAACGATCCTGTCTATGCCTTTATCACTATGATTCAGCCTTGCCTCGCCACGAAATCTTTTCTAGGGCGTAGGATGGTCTCCCTGACCCACTTTCTCTTTGTGATTTAGTAGTTTTTTTATTTTGAATTTGCTTTCAGTACTTCCACTCATACATCAGGTAACAGTGAAACTTAAGTAGTGCATATGAGGTTATGAACTTGCTTTTGATAAAGTTAGAACGGAAACCAAGGAACTAGCGTTGGTTGAGTGCTTATAATAAACAAAAACCTAATCGAAATTCGATGTCTCAACTCCCGAGAGACAAGTATAACTTGCCTCATGCTTACGTGTAAATGGACAACCGGCTGTGGGGATTGGATAGGCTCGGCCCACTTAACCCCTTCTGGCCCTTCTCACATCCTACCCTGGGTACGTACCTTGGTTTAAAGAGAAAGGACAGTTGGCCAACTTCAGAATCGGGTGGACATTTTTACAGATCTGGAAATGGGCACTACATATGGGGCTGAAATAGATTTTCATTTTTTTTTTGGTACTTCTGAACTAAGATCATACAGCTAGATTGCACACTGTTATTCCATAGTTCCATCAATCTTTCTGCATTGCATTGAAAACCCTTTTGGGATGGAAAAAGGGTACCTAGCCTAGTCTGTGTGGCTGCCGATTCATTAGAGAAAAAAATTTGAGAAGTGAATCCCCTCCAATAGTCAAGAGATCAGTCAAAGGTTCATAATGAATGCACACATTGACGCTGGTATGATATAATTGGCATGTTCTAAACCAAGCTTTATTCTCTCACAAGGTTATACCAACTTCATTGATTTTGACAAAAGTAAAAACTTCAAAATTTAGCATATACTATCAGCCATTTTGTTGAAAATCCTCCCAATAAGGTAAAATATATATTTCAATTTGCATTGCTTCCTAACAGACACGGGCAATTTTCAGAATGACAGCAATATTAATTAAGGGGCTACCAATAAATGAAACAAACTTTATGCATAAGGAGAAGAGATAACCTGGGTGGCTAAGGCCATGAGCTCATGATGTCTCGAAACACCTCACACACTTGATTATGGAAGCCGTTTGTGCTGTGATCACAGATTCATAACAGCCATGCATCATGTATAATTCCCCTGTTTCATATGCCAAGTTAAGGTATCAGCAATAGAGAATCATGTGGTTTTCAAGGGTAGCAATAAATCCTCCACAAGAGGATACATTTAATCTTTCTGCTTTCTTCATCATATTATGGCCTGTAGCAAATCCTGCATCAAGCAAACTGCAAAAACCGAATAGCAGATCAAATAATAGTCAAAGCATCAGTTATTTCTAGAGAAGTCTATCTAAAAGTTCATATTTAAGCCATTTATACCAAGTCTATTAATAGGATGAGAAGAATATTTCTTAATGTTGTTTGCAGCACTATTGATTTCTTGCTTTTAGTTACTAGCACATCCTAATTGCGCTAAGCCTGGACAAAAATGTATAATTAATGAAACATTGCCAGATCTTGCACTAACTTTTGCCTCTGATGCTAAGGCCAACCATAGGTGTAACATCATGTATAATATTAAAAAGAAAACACTACCATATCATAGAAGGGTGACAATTGCCCAAAATAGAAAACAGAGAGTTATTAGTATATATTATTTATTATTCTTTAGGCGAAAAAGTTACAAATATAACAACAATAAATTAAGCCTTTTCCTTTACAATGTTAGGATAGCCATCAGTTCTTTCAAAGATATTCGTTGGACAAAAGCACTCTTCAAGCCATGGAAAAGAGGGTAAAGTGACCAATTCAGGTCGAGTTCTACATTCTAATTACATTAAATTTCAGTTATTTATTGGTATTAAATTCTTTTCAAAAATCAGGATTATCAACTCAAAATAAAAACTTTTTCTGTGAATGCAGATAAATGGTGTCTAACATAGGGCTAACAAAGTTGAAGAGGAACAAGATGAAGGACTTGAAAGAGTACAAGAACTTCAATATTACCAAATGCACCGTAGGATCACTACTTCATCAATTCACAGCACGTTGCATTTAGAAGCCATCAGGTGAGAAAGATAAACAAAGAATGGACAACACCGGATACAAGTCTGCCAGATTCTTTTTCAATACAAAAATTGAGATCATGAGAATAGTAATAATAGGCCCTGATGACTCCCTTTATCAGTATGGCCTCTTCTTCTCTGATATACACTTTCCAAGCGTTCAATCAGATATTCCTCCTAGAGTTATTTAATATCTCCGAAACAACTACCACATGAACCAGAACATTTTCAGAAGCGGTAAGATTTGCCTCAGCATCTTAAACACTTGGAAAGGAGACGCAGAAGAGAGGTGGGATCCAAACCGACCAAACATACTGCAAGTACTAGTTTCCATTCAAGGTTTAGTTTTAAATCCCCAACCCTACTTCAATGAAGGCAGTTTGCCACATCTCTATATTTTCCCGCAATCACAATTTTAAAGGTACAACCAACAAATTTTCATACAAACCACTCGACCATGATTTGGATACTAAAGAGGCCACCAGAAAATTTTGAAGATTTTGTGGCGGAGTATTTCCATATGCAGACCAACAAGATTCTGAGGAATTATAAAGCTAAGATGAACGAAGGTAATTATATGAAGCAATTGTTCCTCCGACTTATCGTAGCTTTCGAAGTAAAAGGGAATTCAGTGCGGAGATCCAATTGATGAAGCAATATTTGAAGAAATGAAGATAAAATATCAAAGTTTTCCAACAAGTTCATGTACCTAATCTGCTGTGTATGGGGTTATGGCTTTCTGCAAGATACTAGTACTAGGAAAGTCTAATCCCCTTTTTAATTGCCTCTTTTTTCCCTTTTCTTCAGTAATGTTTTCACCTTTTGCTTTTAATAATAGTTTGATTCAAGTTTTTCCTAACTAACATAGCATATCAAAATGCTGAAATAATTCCTCGAAACAAACAAACACACTATTTGATTAAATAAAATTACAAATATTTAATCTAAAATACGACATCATTACCTTGAACTTTTAGAGAGTTGCTGCTTGCTTCTTTATATCAGCAGGTAGGCTTGGCAAGAGCAGCTAAATTTCTTGTTTTTGTTCTCCAAACTTAGAGATTAAAAATGTCAATTTCCTTTGGGGGAAAGGAGAAAATTTTAGGCAGACAGCGACTGGAAGAAACGATTAGGAAAGAATGAAAAGACAGATTACGAGTTTGTGCGTGAATCTAACATGAAACTAAATCCGCCTTCCAGATTTTTGTGGCTTACGGTTTTATTAAATTCACGCACAAACCTGAAATCTGCCTCCTCTTTTTTATTTTCTTTTCTCAAATTTCCCTTGGTCTCGTAAATGGAGAATAACGGACTGTTCAGAATTGATATGCCAAGGGTTTTAGAGCTGTGAAAGGTGGGTGAACCCTAATTTAAACGGCTAAGATGTAACGAATGACAGATCCTCCGATTCAGATCCTGACTCGTTAAGGCTATAAAGCGGTTGAAAGGTTGGATGAGCTGCACCAGTTTTGACTTTATTGCAGCCAGCTGAGTCAGGCGTCGGGCTGCAAGGCGGTAAGGCCGTAAGATAAGGCACTAGGCACTGGACGGTAACCAACTGTAAAAACTAGAAAAAATTATTAAAGTAATGCACAATACAATAGTATTTAAAATAGACTATTATTTTAATTATATTTTTTACTGTCGTACACCATGCGCCGTTAAAAATGATACCGGGACTGAATTGTATGCTTTTTACTATGTACCAATAGAAAAATACACTATTGTCATATTAAAATATTAATATTAAGTATTTGAGTATTTAATTTATTAATTAATGTATAATTTTTTATTTAAAAAGTAAATTTTGAATTATTTTTTTATTATAAAAAAACTAATACTAATATTTTTTAAAAGGCAAAAATTATCATTCATATCATTCAAAATAAATTGATTTAATTAATTGAGAAAACTCTATCTATTATCTATATTTTTAATTTATATCTATAATTTAATAATTTATGATATTTATGAAATTATGAATATTAAAAAATTAATTTGGAAATAATTTTTTTTATTTATTATATATTTAAATCTTTATTTATCATTTAAAATAATTTTTAGCTATTATATAAATTATATTTATAATTGTCCATAGTAGCACCAAGAGGCAATGATTGAAGTCCAAATTAAGAAGTTCTAAGTTGCTGCCAAATAAGAGTTCTAATTGTATTGAATGAGATATTTTTTAAATGTATTCATTTATTACGCTTTTTAATTTTTTATTATAAATGTTTATTATAAATATTGAGAAAATTTATTTAATTCGTAAATAAAAATTTCTAATTGCATTGAATAATTTTTAATAGAACCAATGTAGGCGACATAGAATTAATTTCAAGTAATAAATTTATTTTTTTCATCAAAAAAATATATTGCGCTGAGGGCTCAGCAGTCGAGCTCCGTCTAATTCGAGCCTTGGGTGTGTCCAAACTCGTTGCATTCTCCATTCGACAGCCCATTAATAACCCATTTATATTTGAGCTGATTGCACCAAACATAAGAAATAGGGCCTCGAAGACCACTTGGTCCAACAATTCCAATTCTATTTTTCTAGAATTTTAGTTTTTTATTTTTTAGTATGGAGATGGATGAATTGAATTCTGCTCTTTAAAGAGAAAATTATGTACTAATTAAAATCAAATGTTGAAATAAAAAGTTTTTTAAAAAATACATTTATGCTAAAATCCCTTGGAAATCTCTTTTTGAACCACATTTAATTTCTATGTTGAGTTTAAAAAGTTGAAATTATTTATGTTGGGATTATTATTTTATTTTATATATCTTTTGAAACTTATATTAAATTTGGTATATTAAATTTGTACTAAAACCTTTTATTTCTTGTAAAAGCTATCGTGCGAAATGACCTTAGCTTACCGTCTTTATTCTCTTTCACCCTTCAAAATTATTATTATAAAGTAAGTTGGAAAAGAGAAAAATGCTAAAAGTTTTAGGATAGATTGAAATATTGACAATTTTGTGTATTACTCTTTTTAATTTTAAATTCAAAATTCCAGGCTTGGTATGATAATAATTAATCAAAGGGTTAAAGTGGATATTCCCCCTCTTGGTGTCTAAATTTACTGCAGATAAAATTAGAAGGTGAAAAAATCTTGGGTTAGAGGTTGCAACAGATTCTTTGAGTTTGAAATCTGTCATTGGGAACGAAATCTTGAAACAGAGTTTTGTGTATAGAGGATCAGTATGCTTTGATACCATACTACAATTATCAAGGCTTAACTTTTATTCAAATACAAATATGTATATATTCATAATTAAGGAAGGCTGAAAGTTAGGCAGTCTAGCCCCTAGATAAATTATAAGATAAAATATATTAATCTTTTTGACTTTTAGTCATAATTATATATGGGTCTATTAATTTTCACAATTAACTCTTTGTTTTAAACAAATATTTTCGTTGGACATATAAATCCTATCGTTAGTTAATCGTTAATATTTTTATTAATTTGATGACGTAGTAATATTTTTAAAATAATTTTATTTTTTATTAATTTTAAAAATTATTACTATATAAATTATTATTTTTATTTTAATTTTTTTCTCTTCATTTAAAAAAAAAATCTTTACACCAACCATTAACAATCGACGACGCTTTGAAGGAGCACAGATTTAGTCCTCCATAAGGAGCTCGATCTAGGGCTCCCCCAAGGGAGCACAAGAAGATTCAGTGGGATTTGGTCATGGAATGCTAAATATGATTGTGAGGTGGCCAGCAAGTGTAAAAAAACGCTATCGATTGACTTGAGAGATAGAAAAAAAATAAAAAAAATATTTTAAATATTTTATATTTAAACAATTAATGTTGTTTACACATTTGATGCGAAATATTTATTTTAAAAAGTAATAGATCTGTATAAAATTATAATAAAAATTAAAAAAATAATATATTTTATCTTAAATTATATTTGATATTACACAAGAAAATATATCTCTAAGAGTCTCTGACAGACAGCCATCATAAACTTAAAGAATTCTAACCAACTCGTTGAAAACATTGAACTTCCCGATCAGGCTGCCACAAAAAGGTACAACTCTAATAGATGAATCGACCGTTTGGTGAAAAACTTGTTCAGACTTTTTTCTGCAAGATGTTCAAACTTGAATTAAGTTCAGAAAACTCAATGGAGTCCAATGGGTTGAATTCCTAGGCCCAATGATTGTTTTCGTCTTGCATGGAGCCCATTACGAACGGGTTTTGCATTTTCCTCTTTCTCTTTGGGCTCTTTGTGGACCAGGGTTTGGGCTTTGTTAAATTCTGCCCCTTTCAAAATCGAACTCCCAAAAATATGGTACATGAAGGTTGACGAAAGCTTACAATGTGCATCCATGACCCATGCATGCAATGAAAGCATAACGTAATGGCATAATAAAATAACCCATTGAGAATAGAATCTTAAACAGTCAAATAGTTGGAAGAAAAAAAAAAAAAAACTCTTTGTTCAAAGCTTTGAATAACGGTTAGTTACTGTTAGTCAAATCGCAGTTGGTGATCCAATACGGCTTTCGCTTTTCAAGAATCTTTGGATATTCTTTTCTTTATCGGTATGGTTGGGACTGAACTTTGTTAACATTGGACCGACCAAAAGAAGTGGATAATCCTATTAAAATTTGCCTAAACGCGTCTTCATAAGAAACTGACTCGTGCTCTTGCATGACTTCAATGTTTTTTCCTTTTGAGTTTTGGTTGGATATTTTCAACCTTTTATCAGGAATACTAGATAATCTACATAAATGTTCAATCCCCTGTTGCCGACAGATATTGACTGAAATTATCCAAAGTTTTTGGATTTTGTACAGTGGCTAGGCTTGGCCCTTGGGCCACAGTCTTGCACAGGTGTTGATGAAATGAAAGTTCACATCATTTGCCTGCCGAAAACCACTGCTAACGGCGACCATTGAATCACAGTTGTGATGATACCTTTGACATGACGGGTAATTAAATCTTTGCCTGAGACATATGGCTCTTGCAATTTGGAACGTTTCTTAAATTTTTCTTCCAGCCCTTTCAGACCATGTCTTTATCTGATGTTTAGAGCCACGTGTTGGAAGTGAAAGTTTGACGCTTGGCAAAGTTTAAAGGTTTTTTTTTTATGCTGAAATAACTCTCAGGTAGCTTCCTATTAAAATTTTACTAAAGATGGAAATTAAAAGTATATTGGGAAAGACATAAATTTTACTTTCAAAATTACATATAAGATATGAGGGAGAAGTCTTAATAGAGGTACTATTTTCTTTACGAGGGAATTGAATAAACAATACTATTCTTTTGTAAAAAGTTAGAAATAAAAAATAAATAAATAATATTACTCTTTTACATTTGTTTAAATTTAATTTAAAGAAGATTAGTTTTATTTAATTTTAAAATAATCTTACTTCACTCACAACATTGTTAAAGATTCGGAGTCCATGATGTGAACGGTCTTGATTAAAAAGAAAGTCTGCTACTTAAATTTGACGAAAAATTTAAAGATTATTTATTATTTATTTATTAATTTAGACTAAACTTTTACCTTTTTTTTTATTGAAAGTTTCTTCTGTTAGTGTTGCAAATAGGAAGCAGTGAAGCAGCCATTTGTTCGTGACAATTTTTGGCCTTTTTCCTGATTCCAAGTTATCTTTCGAATTTTTGTTACGATGCTTCAAGGTCGGCAATCGGTGTTCTCTTTTTCTTTATTTCTAAAACCAGCTTTATTTTCAATCCATCGTTAACCTGCTTCAGTTAGGGCCCGCTAGTGGCCAATGTTTCAAGACATGAACAGCGTCACATTTTCCAACTGTCAGCCTAATTTCTTGTAAAGTTGTACTACTTAATTGTAAGAGTTTTTTTTTTTTTTGAAATGCACTTAACTGTAGAGTTTAAGAGTAACTGAAAATCAGAGTTATGTCAAATGGTTAAATGGATTAAAAGTTTGCCTCAAATGAAGAACCTAAAGACCTGCTTGTAACTGTAACAGCTGATTTTTGTGGTAGTTGCGATCAAAACGTTGTTAGAAACATCTTGGTGGGAGATGCTAGCGTGTGCCCTGTACATTAATATATAATTATTTCAAAGAAGCTTGGATACAATCTCTTTGCTATACCTCCTAAAGCAGTATTTGATCTGATTTCATCCTGGCCCTTAGCTTTAGCTTTATTACTTTATTAGCCCATAGCTAAAAGAATATGGTCTAAAACAAAACCATCCAAGAGTATCTCTTCTCTATAATTGTGTCTCTCCTTCACATTAAGATTCATCTATATTTTCTGTTCATCCTTATTGATATGTATATTCTCAGTAATAATTAAAAAACTTGGGAAAGTGCATAGAGACAGACAATTAAAATACATTAAATTTAAAATAACTTCCCATTAATAAATGGCTGAATCTACGTCCTTCCTGAGTTCAAAGCTACTACGCCCTTAAAAGGGTTAATATCAACAAATTAAAAGACAACAACTACGTCAGAAATTCCACCAGCCTCTTCAATCCAAGGAAGGTTCAGCGTCAGTTTGCCGTCGGCTGACCACTCAGAAGCCACAGCAGCACTATTCATATAACAGGTCTTTGGAGGAACGTCGGAATAGGCTAGGAAATTCCCACCACCTTTAACTTTGATCCTAGCAGCAGGGCCTGCTCCAACCTCGTTGTAATCCAATTCTTGAATTGTTCCTCCAGAATTAAACATGTTAGTTAGACCAATAGGGGCGAATTTGGCAACGCGACCTAGCTTTTTAATGGGCACAAAGCTGAAAATCTCAAATGAAGATGGTTGGACAGTGACTTGAATCGGATCAGATTTTGGTGTCACAAAGAGCAGTTTTTCGGCCTGGTCAAGGTAGACCACATACTCTTCGGCCTCACCAATTTCGGCAGCTTCTATGCATTGGTCCCATTCAATATCAGTGACATGCACAGTACCGGAGACAGGCTTGTAGCACAGTGGATAGCCCTTGATCTTCCGCTCCTTGCTAACCCAGCCGGCTCCTTGGCAGTTGAAAGCTCCAATAACACCTCCATACTGCATAAAGAGAATACATTTAGTCAACATATCCAAGTAAGTCCATGTACGAAGAAAAATTTGATAACAACGGGAGGTACCTTATTGAAATTCCATAGCTTGAGAATGGACTTGCTGTCAAACAGAGGGTTTACGAAAAGGCAGTCTCTGGTTGGAAGGGCATAGCGCAGGCACTTGGGGATGGTGCCATCAGGGTAAACAAGCTTCTTAATAAGATCAAAATTGTGACAACCAAGGGAGTCGCTGAGGTAGACTGGTCCACCGCAAATTGCCCTCGATCCAGCATGATATTTGGCGCAAACGTGGTCAGATTGGAACATATCCCAATCAGGTTGTATGATCTGACCCATCCACAAACTGTTATAAGCACAGTGGATCATGTGAACACCTTGCAACCAGAAAACTCCGTTAGGATCCCCATTTGGATCCTGGAACCAGAAATCATCACCTGTTGAAACAATAATTAAATTCCGTTAGTTAATTAAATGATGTTCTCTTACGTAAGTAGATTAGGATGAAAAAGACCATCTGTTTTGACTTTCTTACCAACTCTACCCATGGCTATCTGCTTTGTCCCAAGGAAGAAAAAGTCGTTGCATTGTTGCATGCTGGAGATAATTCCAGTTCCTTTGAAGTTCTTTGACAACGATTTTGACAACCCATCGTAATAAGCCTTGGCAAGTTCCACCCTGCCCCCGAATTCTTCAGATACATATTCAAGAGTCTGGATTGAAAATATTCATATAGAATTATTACTGTTGCTCGATCAAACATAAAATATGCAAACAGATTAAATATTGTACTTAAATTTTAAATCACTTACGTGAATGACATCCACTTTTACTCCTGTAACACCAGATTTCGCAAGGTGAGAATGCATAGAGTCGTAGAAATCATCAGCTTGACTTGGGTGAACAAGTCCAATCCCACCTTCAATAATTTTGTCAACAGCTAAATCTGGCATCGTCCCCTTGAGTCCGGAAGAGAGATTGCAATGGGCCACCTTGCAATTGAGGTGAGCTACTCCTGGTCTAACACCAGCCCAGGCACCACAAAGAGCATGCCACACCCAAATGTCATCCAAACCTTTGAACTTGGTTCTCAAATCCCTTGTAAAAGCCTTCATGCCATAGTTACCAGCCTTGCAGCCACAGCTTCCACAACCTCCACCTGAAAGGCTGCTCTCATCTCCTTCAAACATATCATTCAATTCTTGTTTCAGCTTCTTAATCTTGGATTCAAACTCTGAAACATCAGTGGCACCAGACTGAAGGGCCTTGTCGCGAGCCTTGGTGGCGTGTTCGATTTCAATGGCCTTTGTGATCAGCATCTTGGGCTTCTGTGGATTGAATGAAGGAGCATTAGGACCCAAGAAGGACCCTCCCTTATATTTTCTGAACTTCTCGCCCTCTACAAATCTGTGAAGCCTGGCAGTCATCTGCTCCCCACCAAGAACAAGGTTTTTCGCATCCTCGTTGGGGTTATCACTATCATGATTGATACTTTGCCAGCCATCATCGATAATGATAAACCTTGGTGAGACACCGCCCTCAGCAAATTCCTTCACGCCCTGCCATACACCAGCAGGTTCTACGGTTAAGTAAAATGCATCCCAAGTGCACCAACCAAATTTGTCAACGATAGAAGGAACATTTTTCTCTTCCAAGAGCTTAAAGGTATTAAGATGAACCCTAATAGCACTAAATGCTTCTTTCATCAAGTTGAAAGGGTTTTTAGACACATGAACATAGGCAATTGAATTGAAAGAAGATGCCTTGACTTGAGTAGAGCCACTCTCAGCAAAGATCATGACATGGCCATCATTGCCAGGACAAAGAGAAGATCTGAAACCCCCTTCAATGATGGGTATAATTATAACATAGGACCTTATTTCAGGGACATCTAAGACTACCCATTGGGTTTCCATTTGCAAATCAGACCCGGAAGTTCCCACCCATTGTGTAGACCACCAGGTTTTAAACCTAAAGACACTCAAAAAGTTCCTATCAGTGAATCTACCCAAAGAGTTCATCATCCCATCGGACGATTCATCCTTGCTGAATCCTAGGAACCCGCCTTCGTGAGACAGAGCCTGGACACGCTGAAGCAGGGGAAGCGGCGCATCAGACTCTGAGGAGTCACAGATAGACGAAAAAGGTGTGAAAGTGACATTGCTAGGAACATCATGTAGTAAAGGAAAGCCTTTGACGCTGAACTTGCCATTAGACAAATCAAGGTACTTCTCCAAACTACTGGAGCGGAGACGATTGAAAATGGAATTAGCGGGATTGTTTGGAGGTGCCATGGCCAAGTCAAAAGGAGAAAAACAGAGAAACAAAAAAAATGGAACAAAACAAACTAAAGCGAAAACTAGAAACAGGAAAGAACAAAGAACGTAAAACTCTCAAAGGCTAGATGAAACTTGAGTTTTAGTTCCCAATGTGGAAATGGAGAGCAACCTTCAGGGTTTATTATGAGCACCAAGGATCACTTTTTTGGAATCTGAATCACTAGAGATTTTAGTTAAAACTCCAACGCCTAAAAATCTGTTATCTATGATTATGATATCTTCTTTAACTCAGCACCAGATGCAAAAAGTGCTAATTTGCTATTATGATACAGAGTCAACGAATAAGGAAGCGAGAGATTTACAAGAAAATCAACGCAGCGGGATTGAATGTAACAATCTTTGGTACACTTAACAAAAATAAATGGTTTAGGAAAAGATTTACGAGGAAGAACAGTTATGGTAGTTGAAGAACAATAAAGCTGATGACCTAACAAAAGAATACTGTTAAAAAGAGCTTGAAGAAATGTTTTACTTGCACACAGAAGAATGGTGGTGAGATTGTTTAGCTATGCACACGCGTATATATAGAGGAATAAAGGATATGGGTGCGTAAGGACACTGAATAAAAAATAGAATCAAGTAATCTAGATAAAAAAATGTTTGGGCGGTCGGTTTGGTAGTTTCTGGTTTCCGCTAATTGCTTACCTTGGCACTTTTGCTTTCTTCTTCTTTTTAGTGAAATCATTTAGTACATGAAAAACAAATCAAGTAACTGCTTCCCTGTACCATGAATGGAAGGTATGACTGGAAAGTTACATCCAGAAACGCATAGAAACTGAAAAGCGACAATAAAGTTCTTGTCTCGAAGAACAAAAAGGGTTAAAATTTGATGGAGGATCCATGCATGAATGTATGCATGCTAACATTGACTCTAGCTAAGAGAACTAGACACTTCTCTTAGCGCTTGACTAGGCCGGGCTGCCTCTTCCTGAGAAGCAGAAATGGAAAGTGGTAGGTGGGAACTGGATACTTGCTGTATCAAGCTGATTCAGCTCCAAACCAGAAAATTTAATAGTAATAAAAATATTTTTCCTGGAGCCCTTATGGGCCATAATGCCATTGACATGGGAAATAATGACACGAGAGAAGGATCCCAAAGCGCAATGCTATTCAGCATTCACCATAATTTCTTGAAGAATTTGATTTTTTTTATGCCTTCGGTGGGCCAGACGTGAGAAGGTTGACAAGGAACTTTCTCGAGGGAATTTGCAGCACTGAGGTATTTTCATTTTTTTTTTGTGGGTCCAAGGCTCCAAGCCAACCTTATCCTTGGCTAAAGCTAATTAGCTGTCGTAAGTTATTGGTTAACATAGTAAAAAATTTCCAGGGCGTGGGCACCTCCCGTTGAATAATTAATTTGATGACTATACAGTATTATTTTTCTTTTTTTTGGTTATATTGACACTGTCAGCTCTGGGCTAATTTAAGGTAAAATTGGATGTAGTGGGCAAGTGATTTCTCTAAACCACTGAAGATTGCTGGAGGATGAAACTGGAAGCTTTTTTTGTCGATATTAATTTTCTTGCTTACTCCTTAAGCCAAATTTATTTTTAATTAATTAAAATTATTGTTTTCTGTTTATATCCTTGCCTTGGTAATTAAACATAAATAATATGAGAGAGCGTCTTTGGAGTTTTGCATGATTAATGCGTGCAATAAAGCCCCGACCCAAGAATCACGCAAGGGAATCAAAGTTTTGCCAAATAAATTCTTTCTCAGAGTTGAAAAGATAAGGTTAATGGGGAATCGGGGAAGTTCAAGTTCCTAACTTTATTTAGTTACTGAAACGTAGGAACCGAGATTGAACTGCAAAAGTTCGGGGAATAAAGAGAATATGTTACTTAAAGAAGAGTATGCTTAGGAATTAGGACAGTTTTACTTGTCTAAGGAATCGATAACAGAGTGACGAAAGCAGAATGTGAGGAGAATGCAAGAATACAAGAATATTGCCGTATGACACCTGATTGATGAAGAGTAAGTTTAAAAAATTTAATGTTTCTCTCACTAAACAAGAAATAAACACTGAAAATCAAGTGTAGTTATCTATGCGAATTTATAATATTCAACAAAATTACAAGAATACATATTAAATTAAAAAAATAAACAATAGAGCTTGTTAAATAAATCATAAATACAAAACCTTAAATGAATTAACGGGATTAAGCATTTTAGTTAAACAGGGTAAAGGAATGATGGCCCACCACGATATTAAGGTGGTTACATAATTGGGCCTAAGGTTTACTAAAAAAAGTCAGAAATGAACTCAATCTGGGCCCAATTAATTGAGTTTGGTGAACTAAAGGCGCTTGAAAGTTGGAATCCACCGTTAACGAGGAAAAAATATATATATATATATATATTTTTTTTTTTAAATAGAGGACTCGAAACAGTTTATTTCTTCCCCTCCAAGCAAACTGATATCCCCAGTGCCACAAAAGTCACATTGAAAATTTTTTTAATTGATTCTGGAATGATCAGTTTGGAAGCAGATTATGTTACCTTCGCCTAATCCACGGACAAAGAAAAGGCATGTTTAATTGAGTGTGCTTCCCTCTTTTAAGCAGATTAATTAACTTCTAATCACAAGTATATAATCTCCATGTGGGGCACTGTTTCCTTCCTCCTTTGAACTACCCCCTATAACAAACATTCTTAATTAGACGTGTCCATGTTAAACAAAAGTTTTAAGCCGAAAAAAAAAATTTACGAGTGAAATGTATTAAATGGATTAAGATAAAAACAATGATAATATGTGTAAATGATATTAGATTTATACTTTAAAAATAAATGTTTTATTCATTTTATTCGGAATTTACACCTATATATTTTTAAAAGTTGCTTTTGTTTATAAATATGAATGTCTCTTGAGAAAAAAAAAAAGATCTCAAAAATTTTGTGCTTTACCAAAATGGTGAGGTTTATTTGTTAAGACATATAAAGTAATGATTTTCGTTGAACCAGGGTGAGGAAAAGAGGAGAATCACAATAAATTCCTTGCGCATTTTAATATGTTCCTTCATATCCCTTTTAAACTCAACTTGTTTCCCGTACCTGAGGAACAAGGATCCTCGTAGCCATGTCTATGATTTTTATCTTGTCCCTCTCCTTGGGTTTCCTCTATATAGAATCCTCCCATGTCTTTTTCTTTTTTTGGTCATTATGATTCAATCAAATATCCTTTTATCATATGTGTATTAAAATTCTAAAATGATTCTTGTGACTGAAGTATTCAAGATCGAGTTATTCATTAAATTTGTGAATTCAATTTAATTTGAGAAATGAATACATTTTAATAACAAACATAACATGAATAAAAACATAACAAATATTGCAAATAAATGAGGAAACCTTATCTTTCCGTTACACAGCAAGTAATTAAATCCTTCTTATAAAGGTCACCAAATATGCTAAATGTGTATAATTGTTTTCCTCTTGAATACAAACTAATTGGTGTTCATTTATTAGTTTTGTCTAATATCTGTTTGTTTCCATGCATAGTATTGGATTTCAAATAAGAAAAGCACAATCACCTATGTGTTACATTCACATTATAAAACTCATTAATTTTTTTTTATTTGCGATGCAAATAACTCATTTAAAATTATAGCGCGTCAAATATGAAGAAACCAAATTCACCACTATAACTAGAAAAGTGAGCACTTAAATTAAAAGGATTCAAACTCGTTAAAACTGCCAAGTTTTTGGGGGGTCATCAACCACCAATTCAACACGCTATATTTTGGCGGTACGTGGAATATTAATATTCGTATTAGTATTACTTTTTATCAAAAGTTGAAGCTTTTAAGGATAAATTGATCGTCAAAATGTCGGTGGATTAAGTGCTATTTGTCTCAGGATATTCCCATTTCCTTAAACAAAGGCATAAATTGGTCACATCTCCCTTTATTGTGAGAGATATAATTTCAATATCTTGAATTCGCGTTTGATTTTGACTTCTACCTTGATACCATGTACAGTTAGAACCGTCCTATCTATATAGATTAACCCTTAAGCTTCTGCATCATTGGCTAACATGTTCATTACATTTTTGTTGATGGTTTGATGTTAAGAAAAAATAAATAAATAAGGGAAGTCCAGAGGATCTTTAAAACTGATGGGCTCACTGCTATGTTTTGTGTCTTAATTTAGAGGACAAAATGACGGGCTCACCAGCCTATTTTCAAGTTGCTAATGGGCTTCACTTAACAAGAGTTCAGATGAACTGTTCGGTCAAGCTCACTTATGCACCGACCTGACCTGATTACGGGCCATGGCCCGTTTACTAGCCATTTGCCTATATATATATATATATATATTTTTTTTGGGGGGCCGAAACTTCAATATGTTATCCGAGAAAACAATTGAATAGTTGAATAATGTCCTTTATCACACTCCTGACTCCTCTCCCTTGCATTTATCAACTTGAGTAAATATTGTAAAAGTTTGAGATAGAGATGCGAGAACAAGAAATAGAAGAGTCATGTACTGTGATAAGCTACAACCCAGTTCCCAGGAAAAACCAACAGATTATTACAATATTCAAACATTAAACGGAGGAGAAAAAAAAAATAAAAGAAAGAACAATACTTGTCACACTAATTAATTATGGTGGAATCTTTGCATTTTCCGTTATGTAAAGAATTGGAGGTGGTACTCTCAGAAGTCTCAAAGAGAGTTTTTTTCATTTAGCGGTACACTGCTATAGTATGCCTAATCTAGGGAGCAAAGCGCCATGGAGGCCACAGCCAGCTAATTAAGTTTGACAATTAATAAAATCACCCTTCATGCCCATAATAATGATTAATGATTCATTTATTGCAATACAATGAGGTAATAATACCAACTTTGCCAGTTACCCAGAAATTTGATTGTCGTTGGAAACTTTCATGTGTGCTTGTGCTACCACTTAATCAAATATGTTTCTTTATAATTACCATGATTCTTAACATTCAGTCATGAAAACTGTATGAGGCGATTCTTTCACAGAAGCATTAGATCTGTTATTCACAGAAAATGCAGTTCCTCCAGCATATGCTTGCATTGATTTTTATTGTGTTGCTTTATTTCAGTATCTCCAATGCTTTGGAATGTCAATTGAATAATGCCAATAAATTCAAGGTCGCACGTACCATCAGGGTGGATCAGTCTGGCAAGGGAGACTTCAAAACCATTCAAAATGCTATTGATTCAATCCCATCTAACAACGATAAGTGGATACGTATCCTTATTTCCCCCGGAAACTTCAGGTACGATAATATGTCTGCTCACACAGTCTAGTTTATAATTTCATGTCTCGTTTGTTTGGTTTATGCCTGAAATTAGAGATAATAAAAAATTCTGATTTTTTCTCCTGTTGCTGGATCGGTCCAGGGAGAAGGTTACAATCCCTGCGAACAAACCTTGCATTTTTCTTAAAGGAGCCGGGAGCAAGTTAACCCGTATTGAATGGGGGGATCATATGGATACCTGTGACAGCGCTACTTTCACTTCATCTCCTGATAACATTGTTGCAAAAGGCATTACGTTCAAGGTAGAAAATTGAGGTCCTCTTTGCTTTCCTGATTACCCAAATTTTCTTTTCCTGATAACTGGGCTACAAATGGAAGTAACTCTCCCCTCACCACCATGCCTAGTGAGGATGGGATTCAGCTTCAGGTCCTTGTTACAGCTACAAAAAGACTTCCAAGTTTAATCTACTTAACGTTGTGCTTAAAGCTATGCATCTTTTAAAAAAGATACGGAATCAGAAATAAAATCAGCAGTATGCATTACATTTTTGTGAATCTTTTTTGGCTGGTTAGCGTTTGTCATATGGAATAATTCTGTCCTCACTCTGAACATGATCAGAATATCTATAACATACCGCCAGGACCTGATGCGAAGAAAAAGATAGAGCCAGCTCTAGCGGTTAGAATATATGGGGATAAATCTGCTTTCTATAACTGTGCTTTCTTTGGGCTGCAAGATACCCTGTGGGACGTACAAGGCCGCCACTATTTCTACAATTGCTATATTGAAGGTGCTGTCGATTTTATATTTGGCAGTGGCCAGTCTATCTACGAGGTATGTGCGACAATAACCTTTGTTAATTTCATAAGAAGATGAGATACAGTTCTCATTCTTGTAGTTTGCAGAAATGCGAAATAAATCTTACAGCAGGAAAATATGCACCAGAATATCCTAATGGTTACATAACAGCACAAGGAAGGAATTCATCAGATGATCCTAGCGGCTTCGTATTTAAAGATTGTGTGTTTACAGGATCTGGTAAAACCTACCTGGGAAGAGCTTATGGGGCTTATTCGAGAGTAATTATATATAATTCAGTGCTATCTGATGCAATTCTTCCTTCTGGTTGGGATGCTTGGCGCTATGTCCATCATGAGTATGACATTTAATTATCTCAGTCCATACATACATACATATATATATATATATATGTATTCTCCTTTAAAGATTACTCTTGAAATAGTTACTTTCGCTATGGAAGTAAGAGTGCAATTCTGCCTATATTTGCAGAGGAAATTTGATCTATGTGGAGGCTGATTGCAAGGGTCCAGGAGCCAACACCTCGAAGCGTGTGCCTTGGCTGAAGAAACTTAGTGCTTCTCAGCTCATTCAATTTTTGAACTTATCATATATTGACAAAGAAGGATGGATTGCCAAACTACCAAAGGTCTCCTAAGTTCTAATGAATTCATTGTTTTAGCTTCGTGAAAGACTGCATCCTGATATAATGAGTGATATATTTCTGCCTATTATAGGGTGAAACAAGGAAAATACCCGGAGAAAGTTTATTTAGTTATTAGTCTTTCATTACCAAGAAAAAGCAAACATGGAAGTTCGTTCTTGCTTCTTTAGGTGTTGACTTGGAGACATTTAAAGGCCCATATTGCATTAGATTCTTTCTTTTGGTTATCACAACTCACATGTATATGGTCTATGCATCAAAGAATAATAAACAAAGGCAAAACCTCATATAACTCATGATAAATTGAATAATTGTGAATTTGAAATACAATGACAGGTTGAAACTACATTCGATGAGAAAGTTACATTCTTTCCATTTTTTTCTCAGACAGTCAATTGAATTTACATTAAAATCAGTGATAAGTAACAGTGACGTGGGTCCATCCATAACCATGGACTAAAAGTTAAGAGCACCTGCATACAAAATGAAGCTAAGCTACGCCTGGAGGTACTCAGCAACAATTTAACAAAGCTTGGCTGCCTAAAAACAGAGGGCCACAAATAAAAAGGAACCACAGGCAGAAACACGGGCCAAAGAGGAGGGCTAATAACGAAGTAATAACAGTAGGCAGTAACAGCTAAGAAGCAAATCAGGCATGGCTCAATATCGTTAAAGATTTAAAGTTAAATATTTAAATGTGATTTTTTTTATTAAAATTTTAAAAAATTAATAAAATTTTATTTTTTTAGTTTTTTTAGATATAAAATTTTTTATTAAATTTTTATAATTAATTTTTTTAATATTTTTTTAACTGATAATATAATCAATTGATTTAATACATTTTTTATCTTAAATAAGATTTTATTAATTTTAATTTTAAAAAACGAAACAACACTTATGGGTTTTATTTTTATAATTATCTTATATTTTTAAATGATTAATATAAAATCAATAATCAAAATTTCTAATTCAATAAATCAATTATTATATAAAATATGAACAATGTAACAATAAAATATAAATTTTAAATTAAAATAAAAAATGTATTTAGAGAGTACATGAAATAATGTGCTCTTCTCACAACCAAATAAATCATAAATCAAAACTTATCTCTTCGGGTGATGAGTAGATTGACTGTGAATAAGTAGCACCATGCGCGCTTGCTATGCATCACTTTGTGTAGAGAACATCCTCCCATGGACGGCGGTACAGCGGCTGCTTCAGTCTTTTCTGGTCAAAGGTGTGCCTGAGTTCAAAAGAAAAATCAAGGCAAGAACCAGAAAACTGCATAAAAGATCTTTGGAATACTATCTTTGTATGTGTGCATTTAATGTGAATAAAAAACATTAGAAAACACCAGTGGAGTTCTAATTATGTCCCTTGGAAACTACACCTAAAACCCTGTCAGATTTAAGCCAAAAAGTACTTTGACCATTACTGATAGACAGTCTAATTCTAGCACCACTACATTGGCACATATATAGCTACTCAAAAAATATAAAAATGTATTCCGACTCACCCAATCAAACCAATGGAGAGCGCTAGTACAAATAGTCCATTCAGATAACCAATTTCAACAATCTCATCAATCTCGGGTTTACTGAACATTCCACTGCTAACAAGAAGATCCAAGAAAAAAGAGCCTATAGCACCATCTACATTGAGAACAAGGTTGTTGGCCTTTGACAAGGTATATGTCTCGACTTGAACTGCATACTCCATGTGCTTCACTGAAGGGAAATGGGTGCGTGCAAACAGTTGCAGCAGCTCCACTCTCTTATCTCTGTTGTCTCCTCTCTTGATCCTTCATATTTTTAACAAACAGAATAAACCATCAAAAATGCAAATTTAGACAGAATGTTAAGAGTCTGGAGATGTTAAACACGCAGACAAAATTTTAGAATAATCCATTGTCAGCCACTTATCAGTTCATTATCACTGATCAATGAACACGTATCTAAAACAAGAGACATGAATTTTTTATCTTCATCTCACAAGAAGTGAAAAATAACTGAACAAAAACCCTAATCTTAATACATTTTCATTATTTTATAATTACCTTAATCTGTTTAAATACCCGATTAAATAAAAAAATTATTTAAATTTTCTTCATAGAAACCTAATTACCTAATTAACTTTTTGAATCTCATCACTTACTTTTAGATTTATATGTTATATGTTTATATAAATAAACATATATATTGTAATTAATAATTTTATAAGTTATAATTTTTACAATGTTAATACAAAATAAAAAATAAATATATTTATATTTAAAATACATAATATATACACACATGCATTCATAAAATATTAATATCATCATATTAATAATTAGAGTAATCATACTTAAATATAAATAACAATTTAATAATTTTTTAATTTAAATATATTAATGTTATCATATTAATAATTAAAATAACCATACTTTTTATATATTTATTAATTTTTAACAAAAAAATTTACTTGTAAAATTGACAAAAATTATAAAATTTTAATTTAATTATTAAAATAATAATAAAATATTTATAAATAATAATCGAATTCGAATAACGGTATCCAAAGAGTGATACCCTAACCTTACCCTATTAAAATTTAAATAGTGAAATCACTATCTTAACCCTATCTAAACCCGTTTATAAACACCCTAACTCTGTATAACCAAATCGAGTACCCACGAGTATCCTATAATAAGATTCCCATTAACATTTCTATTAATGGTTGGAACCCGCATGCATGAGAACTTTTGACTCTGTTTCTACTTCTTGAGTGACTATGAAGTGTACTCGGACATGATAAAACATCCACGTCGAAAGGTTGGTTGTTTTACAATACACAAACTTCCTACGTACTACTCATCCAAAAGATTTGGACTAAATCTTCTTTAGCTATTCTTTGCCCATTTTCTTTCCGTTTCACCAACTCGAAACCGAAAAACAAATTTCAAAAAACCGGTTCAAATCATGAGAAAAAGAAGCAAAGTGAGCTTTATATACCGCCACTAAATAGTTTCTAGCTGATTGATGCAATAACAGGAAGCATAAGCTACAAGGTGACGGGTGAGAGCAAGGAAGAATGAGATATGTACATCAATTCTTTGATAATTTGTACAACTTACAGGGTTAAACATAAGGAAAAGCCAAAAACTAAACAAAAAGAAAACAAGGAAAGGAATCGTCATATTATACGCGCTCCTACAAAGTAAGGGTCTGTAAATTTGAGATTTGTCCAAACCCAGTGTTTTCAGGTTGGGTTCTATCATCATGAAGAACAAGCAACTTTAGGGTGCCTGATTCTCTTAACCAGGTAGTAACCACGGGACCTGTTGATACAAATCTACCTAAGTTACACTTAGCAAGCCGGAAGGGTGCACCCATGCCAGTAAGGAGTGACTCAACAGTTCGTCTTAGTGCACCATCGCCAACTACTTTGCTATGTTTGCCCCATCCGGTCAAAATGCTGGACAAAGGAAACATATATTTACTTTTGAAACAAGATAGTACAAGGAACATTTTAACCAGCCCATATAAATGCAAAACCAATTTGGTTACCTTAACAGTTTTGGCAATTCATGACCTTCAAAAACGATAGAACGCACGTTTAGCAACCATGCATGAACCATTGCTCGAGCAGCACCAGAAGACATAAGATGCAAATCTAAGCAAGAATTCGACCATACATTCTCCCACACTTGCCGACGTTTCCCTTCAAGCACAACCAGTTGGGCTCCCCGTTTCTACAAGGAACATTTTAACAGTGTCAAGCTTTTAAAATAAAGAAGTTCCTAAAATCATGAAGATAAGATGCAATAAACATCATAGTGGAACACAACTATGCAAGAAGTGCATCAAACTAGTGGTGCAACTACGTTACAATAGCTAACCTGACCAAAGTGCCAAAGCATGTCAGTCAGAGCATTATAAAAGGCAGATGCAGTCGAAGAGTCCATCAACTTCACTTCATCAAATAGGGATTGAGCTTGGATCCAAACATTCTCCCTATAGCCCATAAGAAGCCCATGGGCCACGCCATAGACCTGATTATCAAACAACCGGAGCTCTTCCAACAACATTGAAGCATCCTCAAAGGAATCACAGCGGCTGCATCCAAAGCAATACATACAACTGATCACCCATGTTTTTCAGATAAAGGTTGTTTAATATGTGCAACAACGAAAGAGGAGGATTGACAAATGAAGTCCCACTATTTACAAATCATATAAACCTAGCCGCATCAAGTAAATTTCAGGGCCTGACATATTGTGTGCTTGATTTGTTCAACTGCAAGTGGATAATCAGTAAGCTAATGAAGCAAAAATCAAATGTTGCAGAAAAATGCACATATATCAGTCCTGCATTATTACACGCAATGACATTTCTAGCTCTCGACTTCAACAATGATCAATTAAACCTTGTTCATACATAAATGAGAAATTTTAAGCACATGTATGACCAAAAGAAATGGAACCTTTACTATCCAGTTTTAAGTCACTTGATCAAATACAATTGAACATATACATAAAATTCTTGAACAGTTACTGTCACCCTTGTTTTTTCAGCAGAAACTAAGGCATATGACCCACAAGATACATATAGAGTGCCCATAAATTGTGCACAGGCAGGAAACTAATTTACAATGCCAACTTAAAAATTTTCAATAAACACTACTCAGTGGAGCTAGAAACAAACGGGACTCTAGGACTCTTTTACCAAGTTCATGTTTTTCAATGAAAAAGAAATGAAAAGCAACTGATCTATTGATAGGCATAGAAAATGGTTAAAAATTATACCTGCAAGCATTTAAGATGGCTGAAAATGTGACAACATTTGGTTTAATCTCTAACTCATGCATCTTTTGGAAAACTCCCAAGATGCATAAGATTTCCTGCTTGCCTCTGCAATCTTTCTTTGCTTGACCTCCTTTCTCAGCAGCTAGCTGTCCAAATAAAAGTATTTTTGAACTGGATACTTGCTGTATCAAGCTGATTCAGCTCCAAACCAGAAAATTTAATAGTAATAAAAGTATTTTTCCTGGAGCCCTTATGGGCCATAATGCCATTGACATGGGAAATAATGACACGAGAGGAGGATCCCAAAGCGCAATGCTATTCAGCATTCACCATAATTTCTTGAAGAATTTGATTTTTTTTATGCCTTCGGTGGGCCAGACATGAGAAGGTTGACAAGGAACTTTCTCGAGGGAATTTGTGGCACTGAGGTATTTTCATTTTTTTTTTGTGGGTCCAAGGCTCCAAGCCAACCTTATCCTTGGCTAAAAGCTAATTAGCTGTCGTAAGTTATTGGTTAACATAGTAAAAAATTTCCAGGGCGTGGGCACCTCCCGTTGAATAATTAATTTGATGACTATACAGTATTATTTTTCTTTTTTTTGGTTATATTGACACTGTCAGCTCTGGGCTAATTTAAGGTAAAATTGGATGTAGTGGGCAAGTGATTTCTCTAAACCACTGAAGATTGCTGGAGGATGAAACTGGAAGCTTTTTTTGTCGATATTAATTTTCTTGCTTACTCCTTAAGCCAAATTTATTTTTAATTAATTAAAATTATTGTTTTCTGTTTATATCCTTGCCTTGGTAATTAAACATAAATAATATGAGAGAGCGTCTTTGGAGTTTTGCATGATTAATGCGTGCAATAAAGCCCCGACCCAAGAATCACGCAAGGGAATCAAAGTTTTGCCAAATAAATTCTTTCTCAGAGTTGAAAAGATAAGGTTAATGGGGAATCGGGGAAGTTCAAGTTCCTAACTTTATTTAGTTACTGAAACGTAGGAACCGAGATTGAACTGCAAAAGTTCGGGGAATAAAGAGAATATGTTACTTAAAGAAGAGTATGCTTAGGAATTAGGACAGTTTTACTTGTCTAAGGAATCGATAACAGAGTGACGAAAGCAGAATGTGAGGAGAATGCAAGAATACAAGAATATTGCCGTATGACACCTGATTGATGAAGAGTAAGTTTAAAAAATTTAATGTTTCTCTCACTAAACAAGAAATAAACACTGAAAATCAAGTGTAGTTATCTATGCGAATTTATAATATTCAACAAAATTACAAGAATACATATTAAATTAAAAAAATAAACAATAGAGCTTGTTAAATAAATCATAAATACAAAACCTTAAATGAATTAACGGGATTAAGCATTTTAGTTAAACAGGGTAAAGGAATGATGGCCCACCACGATATTAAGGTGGTTACATAATTGGGCCTAAGGTTTACTAAAAAAAGTCAGAAATGAACTCAATCTGGGCCCAATTAATTGAGTTTGGTGAACTAAAGGCGCTTGAAAGTTGGAATCCACCGTTAACGAGGAAAAAATATATATATATATATATATTTTTTTTAAATAGAGGACTCGAAACAGTTTATTTCTTCCCCTCCAAGCAAACTGATATCCCCAGTGCCACAAAAGTCACATTGAAAATTTTTTTAATTGATTCTGGAATGATCAGTTTGGAAGCAGATTATGTTACCTTCGCCTAATCCACGGACAAAGAAAAGGCATGTTTAATTGAGTGTGCTTCCCTCTTTTAAGCAGATTAATTAACTTCTAATCACAAGTATATAATCTCCATGTGGGGCACTGTTTCCTTCCTCCTTTGAACTACCCCCTATAACAAACATTCTTAATTAGACGTGTCCATGTTAAACAAAAGTTTTAAGCCGAAAAAAAAAATTTACGAGTGAAATGTATTAAATGGATTAAGATAAAAACAATGATAATATGTGTAAATGATATTAGATTTATACTTTAAAAATAAATGTTTTATTCATTTTATTCGGAATTTACACCTATATATTTTTAAAAGTTGCTTTTGTTTATAAATATGAATGTCTCTTGAGAAAAAAAAAAAGATCTCAAAAATTTTGTGCTTTACCAAAATGGTGAGGTTTATTTGTTAAGACATATAAAGTAATGATTTTCGTTGAACCAGGGTGAGGAAAAGAGGAGAATCACAATAAATTCCTTGCGCATTTTAATATGTTCCTTCATATCCCTTTTAAACTCAACTTGTTTCCCGTACCTGAGGAACAAGGATCCTCGTAGCCATGTCTATGATTTTTATCTTGTCCCTCTCCTTGGGTTTCCTCTATATAGAATCCTCCCATGTCTTTTTCTTTTTTTGGTCATTATGATTCAATCAAATATCCTTTTATCATATGTGTATTAAAATTCTAAAATGATTCTTGTGACTGAAGTATTCAAGATCGAGTTATTCATTAAATTTGTGAATTCAATTTAATTTGAGAAATGAATACATTTTAATAACAAACATAACATGAATAAAAACATAACAAATATTGCAAATAAATGAGGAAACCTTATCTTTCCGTTACACAGCAAGTAATTAAATCCTTCTTATAAAGGTCACCAAATATGCTAAATGTGTATAATTGTTTTCCTCTTGAATACAAACTAATTGGTGTTCATTTATTAGTTTTGTCTAATATCTGTTTGTTTCCATGCATAGTATTGGATTTCAAATAAGAAAAGCACAATCACCTATGTGTTACATTCACATTATAAAACTCATTAATTTTTTTTTATTTGCGATGCAAATAACTCATTTAAAATTATAGCGCGTCAAATATGAAGAAACCAAATTCACCACTATAACTAGAAAAGTGAGCACTTAAATTAAAAGGATTCAAACTCGTTAAAACTGCCAAGTTTTTGAGGGGTCATCAACCACCAATTCAACACGCTATATTTTGGCGGTACGTGGAATATTAATATTCGTATTAGTATTACTTTTTATCAAAAGTTGAAGCTTTTAAGGATAAATTGATCGTCAAAATGTCGGTGGATTAAGTGCTATTTGTCTCAGGATATTCCCATTTCCTTAAACAAAGGCATAAATTGGTCACATCTCCCTTTATTGTGAGAGATATAATTTCAATATCTTGAATTCGCGTTTGATTTTGACTTCTACCTTGATACCATGTACAGTTAGAACCGTCCTATCTATATAGATTAACCCTTAAGCTTCTGCATCATTGGCTAACATGTTCATTACATTTTTGTTGATGGTTTGATGTTAAGAAAAAATAAATAAATAAGGGAAGTCCAGAGGATCTTTAAAACTGATGGGCTCACTGCTATGTTTTGTGTCTTAATTTAGAGGACAAAATGACGGGCTCACCAGCCTATTTTCAAGTTGCTAATGGGCTTCACTTAACAAGAGTTCAGATGAACTGTTCGGTCAAGCTCACTTATGCACCGACCTGACCTGATTACGGGCCATGGCCCGTTTACTAGCCATTTGCCTATATATATATATATATATTTTTTTTTTGGGGGGCCGAAACTTCAATATGTTATCCGAGAAAACAATTGAATAGTTGAATAATGTCCTTTATCACACTCCTGACTCCTCTCCCTTGCATTTATCAACTTGAGTAAATATTGTAAAAGTTTGAGATAGAGATGCGAGAACAAGAAATAGAAGAGTCATGTACTGTGATAAGCTACAACCCAGTTCCCAGGAAAAACCAACAGATTATTACAATATTCAAACATTAAACGGAGGAGAAAAAAAAAAATAAAAGAAAGAACAATACTTGTCACACTAATTAATTATGGTGGAATCTTTGCATTTTCCGTTATGTAAAGAATTGGAGGTGGTACTCTCAGAAGTCTCAAAGAGAGTGTTTTTCATTTAGCGGTACACTGCTATAGTATGCCTAATCTAGGGAGCAAAGCGCCATGGAGGCCACAGCCAGCTAATTAAGTTTGACAATTAATAAAATCACCCTTCATGCCCATAATAATGATTAATGATTCATTTATTGCAATACAATGAGGTAATAATACCAACTTTGCCAGTTACCCAGAAATTTGATTGTCGTTGGAAACTTTCATGTGTGCTTGTGCTACCACTTAATCAAATATGTTTCTTTATAATTACCATGATTCTTAACATTCAGTCATGAAAACTGTATGAGGCGATTCTTTCACAGAAGCATTAGATCTGTTATTCACAGAAAATGCAGTTCCTCCAGCATATGCTTGCATTGATTTTTATTGTGTTGCTTTATTTCAGTATCTCCAATGCTTTGGAATGTCAATTGAATAATGCCAATAAATTCAAGGTCGCACGTACCATCAGGGTGGATCAGTCTGGCAAGGGAGACTTCAAAACCATTCAAAATGCTATTGATTCAATCCCATCTAACAACGATAAGTGGATACGTATCCTTATTTCCCCCGGAAACTTCAGGTACGATAATATGTCTGCTCACACAGTCTAGTTTATAATTTCATGTCTCGTTTGTTTGGTTTATGCCTGAAATTAGAGATAATAAAAAATTCTGATTTTTTCTCCTGTTGCTGGATCGGTCCAGGGAGAAGGTTACAATCCCTGCGAACAAACCTTGCATTTTTCTTAAGGGAGCTGGGAGCAAGTCAACCCGTATTGAATGGGGGGATCATATGGATACCTGTGACAGCGCTACTTTCACTTCATCTCCTGATAACATTGTTGCAAAAGGCATTACGTTCAAGGTAGAAAATTGAGGTCCTCTTTGCTTTCCTGATTACCCAAATTTTCTTTTCCTGATAATTGGGCTACAAATGGAAGTAACTCTCCCCTCACCACCATGCCTAGTGAGGATGGGATTCAGCTTCAGGTCCTTGTTACAGCTACAAAAAGACTTCCAAGTTTAATCTACTTAACGTTGTGCTTAAAGCTATGCATCTTTTAAAAAAGATACGGAATCAGAAATAAAATCAGCAGTATGCATTACATTTTTGTGAATTTTTTTTGGCTGGTTAGCGTTTGTCATATGGAATAATTCTGTCCTCACTCTGAACATGATCAGAATATCTATAACATACCGCCAGGACCTGATGCGAAGAAAAAGATAGAGCCAGCTCTAGCGGTTAGAATATATGGGGATAAATCTGCTTTCTATAACTGTGCTTTCTTTGGGCTGCAAGATACCCTGTGGGACGTACAAGGCCGCCACTATTTCTACAATTGCTATATTGAAGGTGCTGTCGATTTTATATTTGGCAGTGGCCAGTCTATCTACGAGGTATGTGCGACAATAACCTTTGTTAATTTCATAAGAAGATGAGATACAGTTCTCATTCTTGTAGTTTGCAGAAATGCGAAATAAATCTTACAGCAGGAAAATATGCACCAGAATATCCTAATGGTTACATAACAGCACAAGGAAGGAATTCATCAGATGATCCTAGCGGCTTCGTATTTAAATATTGTGTGTTTACAGGATCTGGTAAAACCTACCTGGGAAGAGCTTATGGGGCTTATTCGAGAGTAATTATATATAATTCAGTGCTATCTGATGCAATTCTTCCTTCTGGTTGGGATGCTTGGCGCTATGTCCATCATGAGTATGACATTTAATTATCTCAGTCCATACATACATACATATATATATATATATATGTATTCTCCTTTAAAGATTACTCTTGAAACAGTTACTTTCGCTATGGAAGTAAGAGTGCAATTCTGCCTATATTTGCAGAGGAAATTTGATCTATGTGGAGGCTGATTGCAAGGGTCCAGGAGCCAACACCTCGAAGCGTGTGCCTTGGCTGAAGAAACTTAGTGCTTCTCAGCTCATTCAATTTTTGAACTTATCATATATTGACAAAGAAGGATGGATTGCCAAACTACCAAAGGTCTCCTAAGTTCTAATGAATTCATTGTTTTAGCTTCGTGAAAGACTGTATCCTGATATAATGAGTGATATATTTCTGCCTATTATAGGGTGAAACAAGGAAAATACCCGGAGAAAGTTTATTTAGTTATTAGTCTTTCATTACCAAGAAAAAGCAAACATGGAAGTTCGTTCTTGCTTCTTTAGGTGTTGACTTGGAGACATTTAAAGGCCCATATCGCATTAGATTCTTTCTTTTGGTTATCACAACTCACATGTATATGGTCTATGCATCAAAGAATAATAAACAAAGGCAAAACCTCATATAACTCATGATAAATTGAATAATTGTGAATTTGAGATACAATGACAGGTTGAAACTACATTCGATGAGAAAGTTACATTCTTTCCATTTTTTTCTCAGACAGTCAATTGAATTTACATTAAAATCAGTGATAAGTAACAGTGACGTGGGTCCATCCATAACCATGGACTAAAAGTTAAGAGCACCTGCATACAAAATGAAGCTAAGCTACGCCTGGTGGTACTCAGTAACAATTTAACAAAGCTTGGCTGCCTAAAAACAGAGGGCCACAAATGAGAAGGAACCACAGACAGAAACACGGGCCAAAGAGGAGGGCTAATAACGAAGTAATAACTGTAGGCAGTAACAGCTAAGAAACAAATCAGGCATGGCTCAATATCGTTAAAGATTTAAAGTTAAATATTTAAATGTGATTTTTTTATTGAAATTTTAAAAAATTAATAAAATTTTATTTTTTTAGTTTTTTTAGATATAAAATTTTTAATTAAATTTTTATAATTAATTTTTTTAATATTTTTTTTCAATTGATAATATAGTCAATTGATTTAATACATTTTTTATCTTAATTAAGATTTTATTAATTTTAATTTTAAAAAACGAAACAACACTTATGGGTTTTATTTTTATAATTATCTCATATTTTTAAATAGTTAATATAAAATCAATAATCAAAATTTCTAATTCAATAAATCAATTATTATATAAAATATGAACAATGTAACAATAAAATATAAATTTTAAATTAAAGTAAAAAACATGTTTAGAGAGTACATGAAATAATGTGCTCTTCTCACAACCAAATAAATCATAAATCAAAACTTATCTCTTCGGGTGATGAGTAGATTGACTGTGAATAAGTAGCACCATGCGCGCTTGCTATGCATCACTTTGTGTAGAGAACATCCTCCCATGGACGGCGGTACAGCGGCTGCTTCAGTCTTTTCTGGTCAAAGGTGTGCCTGAGTTCAAAAGAAAAATCAAGGCAAGAACCAGAAAACTGCATAAAAGATCTTTGGAATACTATCTTTGTATGTGTGCATTTAATGTGAATAAAAAACATTAGAAAACACCAGTGGAGTTCTAATTATGTCCCTTGGAAACTACACCTAAAACCCTGTCAGATTTAAGCCAAAAAGTACTTTGACCATTACTGATAGACAGTCTAATTCTAGCACCACTACATTGGCACATATATAGCTACTCAAAAAATATAAAAATGTATTCCGACTCACCCAATCAAACCAATGGAGAGCGCTAGTACAAATAGTCCATTCAGATAACCAATTTCAACAATCTCATCAATCTCGGGTTTACTGAACATTCCACTGCTAACAAGAAGATCCAAGAAAAAAGAGCCTATAGCACCATCTACATTGAGAACAAGGTTGTTGGCCTTTGACAAGGTATATGTCTCGACTTGAACTGCATACTCCATGTGCTTCACTGAAGGGAAATGGGTGCGTGCAAACAGTTGCAGCAGCTCCACTCTCTTATCTCTGTTGTCTCCTCTCTTGATCCTTCATATTTTTAACAAACAGAATAAACCATCAAAAATGCAAATTTAGACAGAATGTTAAGAGTCTGGAGATGTTAAACACGCAGACAAAATTTTAGAATAATCCATTGTCAGCCACTTATCAGTTCATTATCACTGATCAATGAACACGTATCTAAAACAAGAGACATGAATTTTTTATCTTCATCTCACAAGAAGTGAAAAATAACTGAACAAAAACCCTAATCTTAATACATTTTCATTATTTTATAATTACCTTAATCTGTTTAAATACCCGATTAAATAAAAAAACTATTTAAATTTTCTTCATAGAAACCTAATTACCTAATTAACTTTTTGAATCTCATCACTTACTTTTAGATTTATATGTTATATGTTTATATAAATAAACATATATATTGTAATTAATAATTTTATAAGTTATAATTTTTACAATGTTAATACAAAATAAAAAATAAATATATTTATATTTAAAATACATAATATATACACACATGCATTCATAAAATATTAATGTCATCATATTAATAATTAGAGTAATCATATTTAAATATAAATAATAATTTAATAATTTTTTAATTTAAATATATTAATGTCATCATATTAATAATTAAAATAACCATACTTTTTATATATTTATTAATTTTTAACAAAAAAATTTTCTTGTAAAATTGACAAAAATTATAAAATTTTAATTTAATTATTAAAATAATAATAAAATATTAATAAATAGTAATCAGATTCGGATAACGGTATCTAAAGAGTGATACCTTAACCTCACCCTATTAAAATTTAAATAATAAAATCACTATCCTAACCTTATCTAAACCCGTTTATGAACACCCTAACTTTGTATAACCGAATCGAGTACCCACGAATACCCTATAATAAGATTCCCATTAACATCTCTATTAATGGTTGGAACCCGCATGCATGAGAACTTTTGACTCTGTTTCTACTTCTTGAGTGACTATGAAGTGTACTCGGACATGATAAAACATCCACGTCGAAAGGTTGGTTGTTTTACAATACACAAACTTCCTACGTACTACTCATCCAAAAGATTTGGACTAAATCTTCTTTAGCTATTCTTTGCCCATTTTCTTTCCGTTTCACCAACTCGAAACCGTAAAACAAATTTCAAAAAACCGGTTCAAATCATGAGAAAAAGAAGCAAAGTGAGCTTTATATACCGCCACTAAATAGTTTCTAGCTGATTGATGCAATAACAGGAAGCATAAGCTACAAGGTGACGGGTGAGAGCAAGGAAGAATGAGATATGTACATCAATTCTTTGATAATTTGTACAACTTACAGGGTTAAACATAAGGAAAAGCCAAAAACTAAACAAAAAGAAAACAAGGAAAGGAATCGTCATATTATACGCGCTCCTACAAAGTAAGGGTCTGTAAATTTGAGATTTGTCCAAACCCAGTGTTTTCAGGTTGGGTTCTATCATCATGAAGAACAAGCAACTTTAGGGTGCCTGATTCTCTTAACCAGGTAGTAACCACGGGACCTGTTGATACAAATCTACCTAAGTTACACTTAGCAAGCCGGAAGGGTGCACCCATGCCAGTAAGGAGTGACTCAACAGTTCGTCTTAGTGCACCATCGCCAACTACTTTGCTATGTTTGCCCCATCCGGTCAAAATGCTGGACAAAGGAAACATATATTTACTTTTGAAACAAGATAGTACAAGGAACATTTTAACCAGCCCATATAAATGCAAAACCAATTTGGTTACCTTAACAGTTTTGGCAATTCATGACCTTCAAAAACGATAGAACGCACGTTTAGCAACCATGCATGAACCATTGCTCGAGCAGCACCAGAAGACATAAGATGCAAATCTAAGCAAGAATTCGACCATACATTCTCCCACACTTGCCGACGTTTCCCTTCAAGCACAACCAGTTGGGCTCCCCGTTTCTACAAGGAACATTTTAACAGTGTCAAGCTTTTAAAATAAAGAAGTTCCTAAAATCATGAAGATAAGATGCAATAAACATCATAGTGGAACACAACTATGCAAGAAGTGCATCAAACTAGTGGTGCAACTACGTTACAATAGCTAACCTGACCAAAGTGCCAAAGCATGTCAGTCAGAGCATTATAAAAGGCAGATGCAGTCGAAGAGTCCATCAACTTCACTTCATCAAATAGGGATTGAGCTTGGATCCAAACATTCTCCCTATAGCCCATAAGAAGCCCATGGGCCACGCCATAGACCTGATTATCAAACAACCGGAGCTCTTCCAACAACATTGAAGCATCCTCAAAGGAATCACAGCGGCTGCATCCAAAGCAATACATACAACTGATCACCCATGTTTTTCAGATAAAGGTTGTTTAATATGTGCAACAACGAAAGAGGAGGATTGACAAATGAAGTCCCACTATTTACAAATCATATAAACCTAGCCGCATCAAGTAAATTTCAGGGCCTGACATATTGTGTGCTTGATTTGTTCAACTGCAAGTGGATAATCAGTAAGCTAATGAAGCAAAAATCAAATGTTGCAGAAAAATGCACATATATCAGTCCTGCATTATTACACGCAATGACATTTCTAGCTCTCGACTTCAACAATGATCAATTAAACCTTGTTCATACATAAATGAGAAATTTTAAGCACATGTATGACCAAAAGAAATGGAACCTTTACTATCCAGTTTTAAGTCACTTGATCAAATACAATTGAACATATACATAAAATTCTTGAACAGTTACTGTCACCCTTGTTTTTTCAGCAGAAACTAAGGCATATGACCCACAAGATACATATAGAGTGCCCATAAATTGTGCACAGGCAGGAAACTAATTTACAATGCCAACTTAAAAATTTTCAATAAACACTACTCAGTGGAGCTAGAAACAAACGGGACTCTAGGACTCTTTTACCAAGTTCATGTTTTTCAATGAAAAAGAAATGAAAAGCAACTGATCTATTGATAGGCATAGAAAATGGTTAAAAATTATACCTGCAAGCATTTAAGATGGCTGAAAATGTGACAACATTTGGTTTAATCTCTAACTCATGCATCTTTTGGAAAACTCCCAAGATGCATAAGATTTCCTGCTTGCCTCTGCAATCTTTCTTTGCTTGACCTCCTTTCTCAGCAGCTAGCTGTCCAAATAAAAGTATTTTTGAACTGGATACTTGCTGTATCAAGCTGATTCAGCTCCAAACCAGAAAATTTAATAGTAATAAAAGTATTTTTCCTGGAGCCCTTATGGGCCATAATGCCATTGACATGGGAAATAATGACACGAGAGGAGGATCCCAAAGCGCAATGCTATTCAGCATTCACCATAATTTCTTGAAGAATTTGATTTTTTTTATGCCTTCGGTGGGCCAGACATGAGAAGGTTGACAAGGAACTTTCTCGAGGGAATTTGTGGCACTGAGGTATTTTCATTTTTTTTTTGTGGGTCCAAGGCTCCAAGCCAACCTTATCCTTGGCTAAAAGCTAATTAGCTGTCGTAAGTTATTGGTTAACATAGTAAAAAATTTCCAGGGCGTGGGCACCTCCCGTTGAATAATTAATTTGATGACTATACAGTATTATTTTTCTTTTTTTTGGTTATATTGACACTGTCAGCTCTGGGCTAATTTAAGGTAAAATTGGATGTAGTGGGCAAGTGATTTCTCTAAACCACTGAAGATTGCTGGAGGATGAAACTGGAAGCTTTTTTTGTCGATATTAATTTTCTTGCTTACTCCTTAAGCCAAATTTATTTTTAATTAATTAAAATTATTGTTTTCTGTTTATATCCTTGCCTTGGTAATTAAACATAAATAATATGAGAGAGCGTCTTTGGAGTTTTGCATGATTAATGCGTGCAATAAAGCCCCGACCCAAGAATCACGCAAGGGAATCAAAGTTTTGCCAAATAAATTCTTTCTCAGAGTTGAAAAGATAAGGTTAATGGGGAATCGGGGAAGTTCAAGTTCCTAACTTTATTTAGTTACTGAAACGTAGGAACCGAGATTGAACTGCAAAAGTTCGGGGAATAAAGAGAATATGTTACTTAAAGAAGAGTATGCTTAGGAATTAGGACAGTTTTACTTGTCTAAGGAATCGATAACAGAGTGACGAAAGCAGAATGTGAGGAGAATGCAAGAATACAAGAATATTGCCGTATGACACCTGATTGATGAAGAGTAAGTTTAAAAAATTTAATGTTTCTCTCACTAAACAAGAAATAAACACTGAAAATCAAGTGTAGTTATCTATGCGAATTTATAATATTCAACAAAATTACAAGAATACATATTAAATTAAAAAAATAAACAATAGAGCTTGTTAAATAAATCATA
The DNA here is from genome assembly GCA_036013995.1 of Theobroma grandiflorum. Taxonomy (NCBI): domain Eukaryota; kingdom Viridiplantae; phylum Streptophyta; class Magnoliopsida; order Malvales; family Malvaceae; genus Theobroma; species Theobroma grandiflorum. The sequence goes on from CP142130.1 coordinate 6,212,995, forward strand.
AATACAAAACCTTAAATGAATTAACGGGATTAAGCATTTTAGTTAAACAGGGTAAAGGAATGATGGCCCACCACGATATTAAGGTGGTTACATAATTGGGCCTAAGGTTTACTAAAAAAAGTCAGAAATGAACTCAATCTGGGCCCAATTAATTGAGTTTGGTGAACTAAAGGCGCTTGAAAGTTGGAATCCACCGTTAACGAGGAAAAAATATATATATATATATATATATTTTTTTTAAATAGAGGACTCGAAACAGTTTATTTCTTCCCCTCCAAGCAAACTGATATCCCCAGTGCCACAAAAGTCACATTGAAAATTTTTTTAATTGATTCTGGAATGATCAGTTTGGAAGCAGATTATGTTACCTTCGCCTAATCCACGGACAAAGAAAAGGCATGTTTAATTGAGTGTGCTTCCCTCTTTTAAGCAGATTAATTAACTTCTAATCACAAGTATATAATCTCCATGTGGGGCACTGTTTCCTTCCTCCTTTGAACTACCCCCTATAACAAACATTCTTAATTAGACGTGTCCATGTTAAACAAAAGTTTTAAGCCGAAAAAAAAAATTTACGAGTGAAATGTATTAAATGGATTAAGATAAAAACAATGATAATATGTGTAAATGATATTAGATTTATACTTTAAAAATAAATGTTTTATTCATTTTATTCGGAATTTACACCTATATATTTTTAAAAGTTGCTTTTGTTTATAAATATGAATGTCTCTTGAGAAAAAAAAAAAGATCTCAAAAATTTTGTGCTTTACCAAAATGGTGAGGTTTATTTGTTAAGACATATAAAGTAATGATTTTCGTTGAACCAGGGTGAGGAAAAGAGGAGAATCACAATAAATTCCTTGCGCATTTTAATATGTTCCTTCATATCCCTTTTAAACTCAACTTGTTTCCCGTACCTGAGGAACAAGGATCCTCGTAGCCATGTCTATGATTTTTATCTTGTCCCTCTCCTTGGGTTTCCTCTATATAGAATCCTCCCATGTCTTTTTCTTTTTTTGGTCATTATGATTCAATCAAATATCCTTTTATCATATGTGTATTAAAATTCTAAAATGATTCTTGTGACTGAAGTATTCAAGATCGAGTTATTCATTAAATTTGTGAATTCAATTTAATTTGAGAAATGAATACATTTTAATAACAAACATAACATGAATAAAAACATAACAAATATTGCAAATAAATGAGGAAACCTTATCTTTCCGTTACACAGCAAGTAATTAAATCCTTCTTATAAAGGTCACCAAATATGCTAAATGTGTATAATTGTTTTCCTCTTGAATACAAACTAATTGGTGTTCATTTATTAGTTTTGTCTAATATCTGTTTGTTTCCATGCATAGTATTGGATTTCAAATAAGAAAAGCACAATCACCTATGTGTTACATTCACATTATAAAACTCATTAATTTTTTTTTATTTGCGATGCAAATAACTCATTTAAAATTATAGCGCGTCAAATATGAAGAAACCAAATTCACCACTATAACTAGAAAAGTGAGCACTTAAATTAAAAGGATTCAAACTCGTTAAAACTGCCAAGTTTTTGAGGGGTCATCAACCACCAATTCAACACGCTATATTTTGGCGGTACGTGGAATATTAATATTCGTATTAGTATTACTTTTTATCAAAAGTTGAAGCTTTTAAGGATAAATTGATCGTCAAAATGTCGGTGGATTAAGTGCTATTTGTCTCAGGATATTCCCATTTCCTTAAACAAAGGCATAAATTGGTCACATCTCCCTTTATTGTGAGAGATATAATTTCAATATCTTGAATTCGCGTTTGATTTTGACTTCTACCTTGATACCATGTACAGTTAGAACCGTCCTATCTATATAGATTAACCCTTAAGCTTCTGCATCATTGGCTAACATGTTCATTACATTTTTGTTGATGGTTTGATGTTAAGAAAAAATAAATAAATAAGGGAAGTCCAGAGGATCTTTAAAACTGATGGGCTCACTGCTATGTTTTGTGTCTTAATTTAGAGGACAAAATGACGGGCTCACCAGCCTATTTTCAAGTTGCTAATGGGCTTCACTTAACAAGAGTTCAGATGAACTGTTCGGTCAAGCTCACTTATGCACCGACCTGACCTGATTACGGGCCATGGCCCGTTTACTAGCCATTTGCCTATATATATATATATATATATTTTTTTTGGGGGGCCGAAACTTCAATATGTTATCCGAGAAAACAATTGAATAGTTGAATAATGTCCTTTATCACACTCCTGACTCCTCTCCCTTGCATTTATCAACTTGAGTAAATATTGTAAAAGTTTGAGATAGAGATGCGAGAACAAGAAATAGAAGAGTCATGTACTGTGATAAGCTACAACCCAGTTCCCAGGAAAAACCAACAGATTATTACAATATTCAAACATTAAACGGAGGAGAAAAAAAAAATAAAAGAAAGAACAATACTTGTCACACTAATTAATTATGGTGGAATCTTTGCATTTTCCGTTATGTAAAGAATTGGAGGTGGTACTCTCAGAAGTCTCAAAGAGAGTTTTTTTCATTTAGCGGTACACTGCTATAGTATGCCTAATCTAGGGAGCAAAGCGCCATGGAGGCCACAGCCAGCTAATTAAGTTTGACAATTAATAAAATCACCCTTCATGCCCATAATAATGATTAATGATTCATTTATTGCAATACAATGAGGTAATAATACCAACTTTGCCAGTTACCCAGAAATTTGATTGTCGTTGGAAACTTTCATGTGTGCTTGTGCTACCACTTAATCAAATATGTTTCTTTATAATTACCATGATTCTTAACATTCAGTCATGAAAACTGTATGAGGCGATTCTTTCACAGAAGCATTAGATCTGTTATTCACAGAAAATGCAGTTCCTCCAGCATATGCTTGCATTGATTTTTATTGTGTTGCTTTATTTCAGTATCTCCAATGCTTTGGAATGTCAATTGAATAATGCCAATAAATTCAAGGTCGCACGTACCATCAGGGTGGATCAGTCTGGCAAGGGAGACTTCAAAACCATTCAAAATGCTATTGATTCAATCCCATCTAACAACGATAAGTGGATACGTATCCTTATTTCCCCCGGAAACTTCAGGTACGATAATATGTCTGCTCACACAGTCTAGTTTATAATTTCATGTCTCGTTTGTTTGGTTTATGCCTGAAATTAGAGATAATAAAAAATTCTGATTTTTTCTCCTGTTGCTGGATCGGTCCAGGGAGAAGGTTACAATCCCTGCGAACAAACCTTGCATTTTTCTTAAGGGAGCTGGGAGCAAGTCAACCCGTATTGAATGGGGGGATCATATGGATACCTGTGACAGCGCTACTTTCACTTCATCTCCTGATAACATTGTTGCAAAAGGCATTACGTTCAAGGTAGAAAATTGAGGTCCTCTTTGCTTTCCTGATTACCCAAATTTTCTTTTCCTGATAATTGGGCTACAAATGGAAGTAACTCTCCCCTCACCACCATGCCTAGTGAGGATGGGATTCAGCTTCAGGTCCTTGTTACAGCTACAAAAAGACTTCCAAGTTTAATCTACTTAACGTTGTGCTTAAAGCTATGCATCTTTTAAAAAAGATACGGAATCAGAAATAAAATCAGCAGTATGCATTACATTTTTGTGAATTTTTTTTGGCTGGTTAGCGTTTGTCATATGGAATAATTCTGTCCTCACTCTGAACATGATCAGAATATCTATAACATACCGCCAGGACCTGATGCGAAGAAAAAGATAGAGCCAGCTCTAGCGGTTAGAATATATGGGGATAAATCTGCTTTCTATAACTGTGCTTTCTTTGGGCTGCAAGATACCCTGTGGGACGTACAAGGCCGCCACTATTTCTACAATTGCTATATTGAAGGTGCTGTCGATTTTATATTTGGCAGTGGCCAGTCTATCTACGAGGTATGTGCGACAATAACCTTTGTTAATTTCATAAGAAGATGAGATACAGTTCTCATTCTTGTAGTTTGCAGAAATGCGAAATAAATCTTACAGCAGGAAAATATGCACCAGAATATCCTAATGGTTACATAACAGCACAAGGAAGGAATTCATCAGATGATCCTAGCGGCTTCGTATTTAAATATTGTGTGTTTACAGGATCTGGTAAAACCTACCTGGGAAGAGCTTATGGGGCTTATTCGAGAGTAATTATATATAATTCAGTGCTATCTGATGCAATTCTTCCTTCTGGTTGGGATGCTTGGCGCTATGTCCATCATGAGTATGACATTTAATTATCTCAGTCCATACATACATACATATATATATATATATATGTATTCTCCTTTAAAGATTACTCTTGAAACAGTTACTTTCGCTATGGAAGTAAGAGTGCAATTCTGCCTATATTTGCAGAGGAAATTTGATCTATGTGGAGGCTGATTGCAAGGGTCCAGGAGCCAACACCTCGAAGCGTGTGCCTTGGCTGAAGAAACTTAGTGCTTCTCAGCTCATTCAATTTTTGAACTTATCATATATTGACAAAGAAGGATGGATTGCCAAACTACCAAAGGTCTCCTAAGTTCTAATGAATTCATTGTTTTAGCTTCGTGAAAGACTGTATCCTGATATAATGAGTGATATATTTCTGCCTATTATAGGGTGAAACAAGGAAAATACCCGGAGAAAGTTTATTTAGTTATTAGTCTTTCATTACCAAGAAAAAGCAAACATGGAAGTTCGTTCTTGCTTCTTTAGGTGTTGACTTGGAGACATTTAAAGGCCCATATCGCATTAGATTCTTTCTTTTGGTTATCACAACTCACATGTATATGGTCTATGCATCAAAGAATAATAAACAAAGGCAAAACCTCATATAACTCATGATAAATTGAATAATTGTGAATTTGAGATACAATGACAGGTTGAAACTACATTCGATGAGAAAGTTACATTCTTTCCATTTTTTTCTCAGACAGTCAATTGAATTTACATTAAAATCAGTGATAAGTAACAGTGACGTGGGTCCATCCATAACCATGGACTAAAAGTTAAGAGCACCTGCATACAAAATGAAGCTAAGCTACGCCTGGTGGTACTCAGTAACAATTTAACAAAGCTTGGCTGCCTAAAAACAGAGGGCCACAAATGAGAAGGAACCACAGACAGAAACACGGGCCAAAGAGGAGGGCTAATAACGAAGTAATAACTGTAGGCAGTAACAGCTAAGAAACAAATCAGGCATGGCTCAATATCGTTAAAGATTTAAAGTTAAATATTTAAATGTGATTTTTTTATTGAAATTTTAAAAAATTAATAAAATTTTATTTTTTTAGTTTTTTTAGATATAAAATTTTTAATTAAATTTTTATAATTAATTTTTTTAATATTTTTTTTCAATTGATAATATAGTCAATTGATTTAATACATTTTTTATCTTAATTAAGATTTTATTAATTTTAATTTTAAAAAACGAAACAACACTTATGGGTTTTATTTTTATAATTATCTCATATTTTTAAATAGTTAATATAAAATCAATAATCAAAATTTCTAATTCAATAAATCAATTATTATATAAAATATGAACAATGTAACAATAAAATATAAATTTTAAATTAAAGTAAAAAACATGTTTAGAGAGTACATGAAATAATGTGCTCTTCTCACAACCAAATAAATCATAAATCAAAACTTATCTCTTCGGGTGATGAGTAGATTGACTGTGAATAAGTAGCACCATGCGCGCTTGCTATGCATCACTTTGTGTAGAGAACATCCTCCCATGGACGGCGGTACAGCGGCTGCTTCAGTCTTTTCTGGTCAAAGGTGTGCCTGAGTTCAAAAGAAAAATCAAGGCAAGAACCAGAAAACTGCATAAAAGATCTTTGGAATACTATCTTTGTATGTGTGCATTTAATGTGAATAAAAAACATTAGAAAACACCAGTGGAGTTCTAATTATGTCCCTTGGAAACTACACCTAAAACCCTGTCAGATTTAAGCCAAAAAGTACTTTGACCATTACTGATAGACAGTCTAATTCTAGCACCACTACATTGGCACATATATAGCTACTCAAAAAATATAAAAATGTATTCCGACTCACCCAATCAAACCAATGGAGAGCGCTAGTACAAATAGTCCATTCAGATAACCAATTTCAACAATCTCATCAATCTCGGGTTTACTGAACATTCCACTGCTAACAAGAAGATCCAAGAAAAAAGAGCCTATAGCACCATCTACATTGAGAACAAGGTTGTTGGCCTTTGACAAGGTATATGTCTCGACTTGAACTGCATACTCCATGTGCTTCACTGAAGGGAAATGGGTGCGTGCAAACAGTTGCAGCAGCTCCACTCTCTTATCTCTGTTGTCTCCTCTCTTGATCCTTCATATTTTTAACAAACAGAATAAACCATCAAAAATGCAAATTTAGACAGAATGTTAAGAGTCTGGAGATGTTAAACACGCAGACAAAATTTTAGAATAATCCATTGTCAGCCACTTATCAGTTCATTATCACTGATCAATGAACACGTATCTAAAACAAGAGACATGAATTTTTTATCTTCATCTCACAAGAAGTGAAAAATAACTGAACAAAAACCCTAATCTTAATACATTTTCATTATTTTATAATTACCTTAATCTGTTTAAATACCCGATTAAATAAAAAAACTATTTAAATTTTCTTCATAGAAACCTAATTACCTAATTAACTTTTTGAATCTCATCACTTACTTTTAGATTTATATGTTATATGTTTATATAAATAAACATATATATTGTAATTAATAATTTTATAAGTTATAATTTTTACAATGTTAATACAAAATAAAAAATAAATATATTTATATTTAAAATACATAATATATACACACATGCATTCATAAAATATTAATGTCATCATATTAATAATTAGAGTAATCATATTTAAATATAAATAATAATTTAATAATTTTTTAATTTAAATATATTAATGTCATCATATTAATAATTAAAATAACCATACTTTTTATATATTTATTAATTTTTAACAAAAAAATTTTCTTGTAAAATTGACAAAAATTATAAAATTTTAATTTAATTATTAAAATAATAATAAAATATTAATAAATAGTAATCAGATTCGGATAACGGTATCTAAAGAGTGATACCTTAACCTCACCCTATTAAAATTTAAATAATAAAATCACTATCCTAACCTTATCTAAACCCGTTTATGAACACCCTAACTTTGTATAACCGAATCGAGTACCCACGAATACCCTATAATAAGATTCCCATTAACATCTCTATTAATGGTTGGAACCCGCATGCATGAGAACTTTTGACTCTGTTTCTACTTCTTGAGTGACTATGAAGTGTACTCGGACATGATAAAACATCCACGTCGAAAGGTTGGTTGTTTTACAATACACAAACTTCCTACGTACTACTCATCCAAAAGATTTGGACTAAATCTTCTTTAGCTATTCTTTGCCCATTTTCTTTCCGTTTCACCAACTCGAAACCGTAAAACAAATTTCAAAAAACCGGTTCAAATCATGAGAAAAAGAAGCAAAGTGAGCTTTATATACCGCCACTAAATAGTTTCTAGCTGATTGATGCAATAACAGGAAGCATAAGCTACAAGGTGACGGGTGAGAGCAAGGAAGAATGAGATATGTACATCAATTCTTTGATAATTTGTACAACTTACAGGGTTAAACATAAGGAAAAGCCAAAAACTAAACAAAAAGAAAACAAGGAAAGGAATCGTCATATTATACGCGCTCCTACAAAGTAAGGGTCTGTAAATTTGAGATTTGTCCAAACCCAGTGTTTTCAGGTTGGGTTCTATCATCATGAAGAACAAGCAACTTTAGGGTGCCTGATTCTCTTAACCAGGTAGTAACCACGGGACCTGTTGATACAAATCTACCTAAGTTACACTTAGCAAGCCGGAAGGGTGCACCCATGCCAGTAAGGAGTGACTCAACAGTTCGTCTTAGTGCACCATCGCCAACTACTTTGCTATGTTTGCCCCATCCGGTCAAAATGCTGGACAAAGGAAACATATATTTACTTTTGAAACAAGATAGTACAAGGAACATTTTAACCAGCCCATATAAATGCAAAACCAATTTGGTTACCTTAACAGTTTTGGCAATTCATGACCTTCAAAAACGATAGAACGCACGTTTAGCAACCATGCATGCACCATTGCTCGAGCAGCACCAGAAGACATAAGATGCAAATCTAAGCAAGAATTCGACCATACATTCTCCCACACTTGCCGATGTTTCCCTTCAAGCACAACCAGTTGGGCTCCCCGTTTCTACAAGGAACATTTTAACAGTGTCAAGCTTTTAAAATAAAGAAGTTCCTAAAATCATGAAGATAAGAAGCAATAAACATCATAGTGGAACACAACTATGCAAGAAGTGCATCAAACTAGTGGTGCAACTACGTTACAATAGCTAACCTGACCAAAGTGCCAAAGCATGTCAGTCAGAGCATTATAAAAGGCAGATGCAGTCGAAGAGTCCATCAACTTCACTTCATCAAATAGGGATTGAGCTTGGATCCAAACATTCTCCCTATAGCCCATAAGAAGCCCATGGGCCACGCCATAGACCTGATTATCAAACAACCGGAGCTCTTCCAACAACATTGAAGCATCCTCAAAGGAATCACAGCGGCTGCATCCAAAGCAATACATACAACTGATCACCCATGTTTTTCAGATAAAGGTTGTTTAATATGTGCAACAACGAAAGAGGAGGATTGACAAATGAAGTCCCACTATTTACAAATCATATAAACCTAGCCACATCAAGTAAATTTCAGGGCCTGACATATTGTGTGCTTGATTTGTTCAACTGCAAGTGGATAATCAGTAAGCTAATGATGCAAAAATCAAATGTAGCAGAAAATGCACATATATCAGTCCTGCATTATTACACGCAATGACATTTCTAGCTCTCGACTTCAACAATGATCAATTAAACCTTGTTCATACATAAATGAGAAATTTTAAGCACATGAATGACCAAAAGAAATGGAACCTTTACTATCCAGTTTTAAGTCACTTGATCAAATACAATTGAACATATACATAAAATTCTTGAACAGTTACTGTCACCCTTGTTTTTTCAGCAGAAACTAAGGCATATGACCCACAAGATACATATAGAGTGCCCATAAATTGTGCACAGGCAGGAAACTAATTTACAATGCCAACTTAAAAATTTTCAATAAACACTACTCAGTGGAGCTAGAAACAAACGGGACTCTAGGACTCTTTTACCAAGTTCATGTTTTTCAATGAAAAAGAAATGAAAAGCAACTGATCTATTGATAGGCATAGAAAATGGTTAAAAATTATACCTGCAAGCATTTAAGATGGCTGAAAATGTGACAACATTTGGTTTAATCTCTAACTCATGCATCTTTTGGAAAACTCCCAAGATGCATAAGATTTCCTGCTTGCCTCTGCAATCTTTCTTTGCTTGACCTCCTTTCTCAGCAGCTAGCTGTCCAAAAAATTTTATGACCTGGTTATCCTCCCCATCTGTTACTTTGCCTTCAACACCACACTCAATGACCAATGAAGAAGATTCAGTTTGCAATGCGCTGATCTCACCACCAGCATCAAACACACATTCAGAAGCTGCAGACCGACCAAAAGCATCAATGATAGAATTGTATGTAACAACATTAGGCCTGATCCCTTCCTTTGTCATCTCATCAAGCAAGGATCCAGCAGATTCCACCAACCCATTCTTGCACAAGGCATCAATTAATGCACTATAGAGTACAACATCAGCCTTTAATCCTACCCGCTTAAACTCTCTAAAAACATCCATTGCCTCCTCGTATAAACCACCCTTTGAATACACATCGATTGCCGTTGAGTAAGTCAATAAATTAGGTGACACCTTTTGTGCTTTCATCTCCTCAAACAATCTTCTAACTTCATCATACTTCCCTTGTTTCCCATATCCACCCAAGAGAGCATTGTAAGTAACAACATCCTTCCTGATCCCTGAACCCTCCATCTCCCTACAAATATCTAAAGCCTCCTCAAACCTACCAAGCTTTGCATAAATAGAAAGCACAGTATTATATGAAACTCTATCCAAACCAACACCCAAAAATTTCATTTCATTAAACAAATTGAGTGCGTCATCAAATCTACCAGCCTTTGCATATCCATCAATCATAGTACTATAAGTAACAACATTAGGCAAAATATTTTTTGTAGGCATTTCAGCCATAATCTCGAAAGCCAAATCCATTTGTCCAACTTTACAAACCGCATCCAAAAGTGTATTATATGTGAAAATATCTTGCTCAATCCCTCTATGAACCATCTCACTAAACAAATTCCTTGCGGCCTCCCATAAACCCCCTCTACTACAAACCGCAAGCAAAGAATTAAAAGTAATTCGATCTGGCTGCACTCCACTCCTTAACATCTCATCGAAAATCTCCACAACCCTTTTAAACTCCACACCTCCTTTCCCACAAGCATCAATCACAGCATTATATGTAACTAAATTTGGCTTCAACCCATTGTTTTTCATGGTATCGAAAACCTTTATTGCCTCATCACTATACCCACTTCTTCCAAAAGCACTAATCAAAGCAGAAAAGGCATAAACAGTATTTCCATAACCCTCAGTCAATGCAGTCTCGAAAATGCCCTTGGCAAGTTCAACTTTTCCCAATCTACCGAGAATACTAATCATGGCACTAGCTAATTTTCCTTGTTCAGTTTTTCTTCGTTCTCTTCTAACCGCGAATTGAAAACATTTGATGGCCTTTTCATACTCACCTCTGTTTCCAAGCTCTCGAAGCAAGAAAGTATAGTCCTCGGAGCCGCAAAGCTTCGACTCGAACGAGACGAGAACCCTTTCGAGGCCGGAATGGCCGTTATGTAAGGCGAGTTGAAGGACTTCTTCAGCTATGGAAGTGTGGCGGGTGTTGGTGCTAGTTTTGGGCCGGCCCAAGTGCATTTTTGAGACGAACCGGGTCGAACGTCGACCAGAGAAATCGGGGGCGAGGGAAGGGAAAGGGACGGGGCTCTGAGAGAGGGGAGAACGGGTGCTGGCAGCGGCCGCGGCGGCGGTGGTGGCGGGTTTCGCCGCATTGCAAGGTGAAGGAGGGGGCTTCGAGAGGGAAAACTTTTGGGGGTGAGTTTGGTTGCGTTGGTTGTTCTGGTGGTTACGGTGGTTTTTGAGGTGGTTTTGTGGGTATTGATGGTTCTGGTAGGGCTTTGTTGTTGCTGTGATTGAACAGTGTGGCGGCGTTGACGCCATTCAGTAATTCTCGATTGTTTTTTCCAAAGACGGCGTCGTATTCTACACGGGGAGAAGGAAGAGAGAGATTAGCTAAAGCCTAAGAAGGGCTTTGATAGGGTTTGGGGAGAAGGGGCGGCGGAGAGCGAGAAGCCATTGGGAAATGGCGGATAGTGCAGGAGGAAGTCTGGGTTTTCCTTTGAAGAGATAAGAGAGAAGGGAGACAGAAACTGAGCTGAGTTGGCCCTTTTAGTTCAGACATTGATATCTACGCCCACTCGTGTCAGTACTATTTCACTCCAATTTTTTTGTTTTCCTTTTAGGCTTTGTAAGGATATTTTTTATTTAATTATTCGGCAACGTTAGATGAATCTTGCTTTTGGCTAAAACACCCGGGAATTTGGTCCAATCACAATACGTTTTCTGAATCTCTATTCCAACATACCCTGGATTTAGTGGGTCCACTTGCTGATGTGGACTACCATACCTGAATGTCAAACGTGTCAAAATCCTGACATGTTATGTGTAAAGATGGACGTGGGTGGTGATTTGTCGGTACATCAGTGATGCTTGATGAATAAGAGTAAGGTGAAGTGCATGGAGAGCACGGACAGCGGCGTCGCACCAAATAGATTCTTAGCGAATTAAGATAGTCACGGATTGGGTGGGTTTTGGAGGGGAAACTCTGTATCGAAATCGAATCCAGCTAACGAGGATTTAATGGGATAGCCTGTACATCACAAATGAAGACGACTGATTAAATTTACCATACTGTCCCTTATCATTCTTCCGAAGTTTCTAGAGATGAACTTGCTGGAGTGGGGAGCACGCACCAAAATAAGTCAGGTCGAATATCAGGCTTTTACATGGGCAGTAGAAGAAAATTAAAAGCAAATCCACATTGTTCGTATTTTAAGCTCATATTGTTTAAAACACTTGACTTTATCTGAACTTCATAAACGTTCTTTATTTTGTCACGTCGTTAAGTTTAAACACTTCGCTTAAAGGTTCATTTGATTTTACATTTGATTGCAATCATATTAGGCTTTATCACAAACAGCTTCTAGCAGGGGTGGAGCAAGTGGGTGACAGGTAGTGTCGACCCTCACTTCTTAATTTTTAATTTTTTTATTACTATAATTATAAATTTTGATAAATAATATAATTATTTTTATAATTATCTTTTAATTTTTTTATATAAAATCTTAAATTCGTCACTAACATCTACCCGCTTGCATATAACTGTTGAGAGAGAGACTTGATGAAGGGGAAGAACGAAATGTTACCCCAAGGGCAGTTTTATCATTTACGGTGGAAGACTGAAATGAGGGCAAGGGCAGGCAAGTGCATAAAGTATTCTACTAGCTGCATTTGCTTCTAGAAAGATACATTCAGATTCAATTCTACAAGCTACAAAGGTACAATTTGTATGAGAAGGTTCTAATGCTCTCCATCAGAATGACATATTGAAAGAAGGTGCTAATGCTATCATCCAAAATTAGGTTGTCATCTGCCAAAACTTGGGAACAATGAATGAAAAAAAAAGCTTTTTGACAGTCAAAACATACTCTTCTGGCCTCCCATTGGGAGAAAAGGGGACTTCAGTAAGTCTTTTTTCTCACAACCGGTTTCCGCACTTCCTTTTTCGCAGTTGTCATAAAACCTGGTGTTGGTATTCCCGTAGCAGCTTGGTAAATGTCCTTTAGTCTTTATGAATAGGTATACAACAAAGGAGAACATTATAATCAGAGTTTATCCATACGAATATGAGATCTTGAAGCATATGATAGAGAAGCATATTCGAGTTACCTTGGAATGCTGAGAAAGAGAGTAATCACTGAAACTCCAACAATTAGGGGGAATACTGGTGCAGGAGTTAATTCCTGTAGGTATGCCAGAGAAGTATGAAATTAACTAGAAAAAATTTTGGACAACAAGAATACATAGTGCTTGTTTGGCCTAGCTTTTTTTTAGTTTTATCTACCTCTTAAAAGTAAAAGTCAAGCCAAACATAAATTTTGAAAAGCTCTTAAAAAAAAAGCAACTTTTTTTTAAAGAGTAAAATTTTTTAAAAAAGAGCTTAAAAAAAAACTCCTATGAAGAGCTTTTTCTTCTCTTCTTTTAAAAATACAAGAAAATTTTTTATTTTTGTTTCAAAAATATCCTTATCTATTAAAGATAATTACAATATTACGCTTTTAAAAAAAGAAATACTCTCTACAATAATTTTAACCAAAATTATAACTTATATAAATAAAAACTTATAAAAAAAATTTACCAAACAACTTTAATTTAATTTTAAAAGCTATTATTTTTCATAAGAGCTTCATAATAGCTTTTAAGCTAGAAAAAAACTAGGCCAAACAACCCCATAATATGCCACGGATTAACCATCATGATAATACTTCAACAAAAGAAAGGTGGACTCCATAAACCTAAGGTCACTACTGTTCTACATAGATGAATAATTGTTTGGAAAAATGAAAATTACGCATTGAAATCAAACAAACCTGTTTGTGATGATCCTCCTTCACCCTGTATCTGAGGGGACCCACATGAATTTGGGCATTCTTCTCTAGGTCAACCTCAATAATCTCAGACTCAAATTTATGAGTGCTTGAAGGGAGATTGGATTTGAGCTGCAAGATATGCTTGCCTCTAGGCAAGTCCTTGACCTGGAAGAAGTTGGATAATGGCAGTTGGAAGACAGACTCAATTTTAGACGTCTCACCAGCTGACTTAATTTCTACCAATAAATGAGAATTATGCAGTTCCCCAATCCTATTCACTTCAACATGGCCACTTAAGATGGTCATTTCTGGCTGTTCAAAGACCAAAAAGTCCAATCCCTCGATATCCTCGTTTCCAACCTGACAAGTGACAAATCAACCACATACGAATCAGACTTCAATCTCAGTAGCCCTATGGCTATATGGAGATAATTCTTTCTTAAAGACTCAGGGTGTTTTGAATTTGAAGAAGCTTCGCCTAGTTGATCAGGAATTATGCAAGCTTACTATCCATAGAACCCACAAAAGCAAATTGCATCAATGTCAGTCAAAGATAGATACAAAGCTTCACACAAATAATGGCAGTAAGGTCTTAAAACAGCTAAAGCACAGCAGAAACCCAAAAAAGGGGGAAAAAAATTCAAGCAAATAGGACCGACCTTTACAGCTACTGATTCCGGAGATGCACGCTCAATTTTAGCACTACCCAAGCCATCCTTCTGCACAACTTTGATTGAATATGTTGTGTCAGGAACAAGTCCTCGCAGACGATACCTCCCAGATGAATCAGTCACCGTCTCCTCATAGTAGCCTTTTAACTCCGAACGGGCCTCAATTGAAACCCCTTCTTTTGGTTGGCCAGACAGCAGAGTCACTGAACCCATTGCACTGTGGAGATATTAAACAACCTTAAAACCACACAAAGTACTTTGATTCTGACCCAAGCTAGACATTTGCAAGAAGTCATACATACTAAGTTTAGCAGTTGAGTAGCAGGGAATGTTTGCAACATCATAAAAATTTTCATAGAAAGTAAGTTTCATACAAGGGAATCTTAAAGAACTCATGGCAACATCATTAAACTTTCAATATAAAGTTTAATGCACAACCCAGGCTGCTAATACTTAGTGAGATATGATGCAAGATCAGAAGTTCAAATTGTAACTTAACTGGAAAACAGTGTTAGAAAAAAAATGAAAAACACATATTTGAATTAAGTTACCTTAAAATTCTAGAACTAAAAATTTAAGGTATTTTAATGTAAACCAGGCCTGGAAATAAACTTATCATCGATAGTATCATGGAAGTATGCTCTTAACTGTTTACAGTAACAAATAGACAACCAAGGGAGAGTGAAAACAGAAAGAAAACCTGTAGGCAACACGTGTGGCATGGAAAACAACTTCTCTAGATTCTCCAGAACCAAGTTCTATTGCCTGCGCTGAAGGTGAGAAAGCATACTCCTACAAGAGAAGTCATTGGTTGAAGTAATTAATCATTAACCTAGCTTCAGCACATAAACAAAAACTTTATGCAGGTCTTCTTCAAGAAAGCAGGTTTAATTATGTTGCACCATTAGTTTTATTTAATATTTAGTGGAGTAATTAATTCAAACCAGACTAGTTTTAAAATTCCTTTTGCTGTATTTCTGTTTTTATACATGTCAATATGGTCTTGATTATTAAGCCTTACTTAACGTCAACTCCAATTAACCAAATGCCTGGTTTCCTATTGCAGCTTCATCTAATGTTAGCAATTGTACATTCAAATCTGAAGAAAGAGGAAAAATTACCTTTAGCAGAGGCCGCAGATAGAAGCTTCCACGAAATAAATTCTCAAAGACGAAGATTCCACCAGTCCCTGATATTGAGTTGTTCCTATACCCATCATCCCCACTCAATGACAACAGAAGAGGAGGGATAGGTTCATCGGCATCATCCTTGGAATATATTGTCACAGATATTTGACTAAGCTTCTGACAAGAAAAAGCATACGGGCCAACTTGCTTAAGATGAAAGCCAGGCTGCACCAAATAAGAGAGACATCAGGGAATACCACAATCAGTTGCATACAAAGGAAACAAAGAACAGGAGTTACACATCGAAAAAGATCAACAGCTCAGCTAAAGAGATCCCTATCTTTAGTATTTCAATCATGCTGAAACTGTAACTGGAAACTGTATATTAACTATGGTTCCATGACTTCAGATCTAGGAGCGTTTGTCACCTGAGAAGGGTGAAAAACAACAGCCTAGCTTTGAGCTTATTTTCCATCTAAAGGCACCCATGGATCTAAATGCTAGAAATTCACATCACCAGGTTCCAACTTCTATGTATCACATGCCTTTTCTATTTATTGTTAGTAATCACAAGAGTGCAGGCTAGTACCAGTTCACAACTACTGGATTTACTACCTCCATATATGCTTCTCTCCTCTACCATTAAAATGGTTTAGACATTCAAAGTACATTTCATGATCACTACCTGACACTTTGTTAATTAAAATTCCATTGCCCGCAATGGTTTTAGCTCTTCCTTCAACAAAAGAACTCCCCTACTCAAATAATCAATTGTTTCCAAGAGTAAAAAAGTTAATTTAGTGAGAATAAACAGGAAACTATAGGAAAACCGTATGATTGCATATGCATTACATATTCATATTAGGCCAGAAGACTACCAACACAGCCCATGTATCCCCATAATTTTGAAGACAAAAGCTGTTCAAATATCAATCAATAACAAGAAAATCATCATGTTCACTTAACCCAGAAAAAAGAACGAAATTAAGAAAATTATCCTGGTTACTAATCCAAAAAATAATAATAATAACGTTTTGAATATCAATAAAATGATTAACAATATTGAAGCTAAATAAAAATTGGTAAAAGAATGTGAACTTGATATTTATAAGAGGCGCTAAGGTATACAAAGGCACCAAGAGCATGTTAGATGTCAAATTTGAAAAGGGGATGCAAACACATCACTTTAAGTTGATGTTAAAATTCCGTACCTTTGAAGCCTTGATATCATAAGTTATATCATCATATAGAGGTCCTGCAACAAAAGAACCATCTTCCTCTGTGGCCGTTTCAAGCACAAGTTCTCCTTTCTTGACTGGAGAAATGCTACCATCCTCACCAGCATTAACCCTTACATGAACACCGGAAATAGGGGGAGAAACTGATCCCTCCAAGTATAACCCTGGTCGACCAGAGAAGGGAGGCACTGAAGCTTGGCAACCATCATTTGTCACCAAAACCTAAGAAAACAGAGTAAAGAATTCATCAATATGAAGATAGCTTAAACATTGCAGAGAACTTTCTTATGTAAGTTTCTTCATTTGATGCTTACATGGTGTAGTCTAGGATAAAACAAAATCTTTTTTTCTCCATTATTCCTGCAATAAACCACAATTTTTAGTAAAGAGTATGAATGGCGCACCAGCAGTCACATAAAAAGAGATTGAACAAAGGTCTCATTGTAAGTTACAATGCTTCTAATGGAAGACACTTCATGATTAATCACCCTTTTCGTTTTTCAAATGACAATGAGATTTATGGGTGATAGTCAATTTTAAGAGCTACTTCATTTCAATCGCGTTACATGGAATATAACTGCATATCTATAAAATTCATATCATCTATCAAATGCATTTACCAATAACTGTATTACATCTTTATAAAATTCTGATTGCATGGAATACAGCATTATATCACCTATCAAATGCATTTACCAATAACTCTATTATATCTTTAGAAAATTCCAA
Organism: Theobroma grandiflorum; assembly: GCA_036013995.1. Lineage (NCBI taxonomy): Eukaryota > Viridiplantae > Streptophyta > Magnoliopsida > Malvales > Malvaceae > Theobroma > Theobroma grandiflorum. The sequence continues at coordinate 6,230,532 of CP142130.1, forward strand.
TTTTCAACACCATTAAGACACTGTCACAATAGTGAACATTTGTGTAAGATCGTCAATCAACATTGTAGATTAGAATTGTTGGCAACAATAAATCCATAGTGCTCATGGACACATATAAAAAGCATCAATTAGGCTGAAGCAAGTAATAAACTCAAAGCATTGCTGCCTTCCTACAGATCATCATAAAAGTACTAATTCAGGCATGTATCCACACACAAGAAAGGTTAACCATGTCCTTTCGTCAAGGAACTAATGAGAAAATGAAAAATTAAAATAATTACTCAAGTAATTTAACTAAATCTCAATTGGAAATAAAATCTCTTAGTTCCGGATGTTACACATAATTATCATATTTACAGAAAAATATCAAATAGCAAAAAGGAGAAATAAGATGTGAAATTTCACGTAACAGTGGTTAAATTACTTTAGGAGATAATATTGTTTAGCAAGGTCAAGCCATGTGAACAAGCTAAAATGACATAATAGAGTAGACTGAACTTTATAGGAAACACATGCATTCAGAAGCAAAAAGACATTCCAATCAGTTTTTTTAAAGAGAGGAGATGATCATGATTGCTTTGAGATTTTCTATAACGTGGATTGTTTGTGCTTTTCAGCCATAGAAAAATGTAAATGTACAATTGACACGAATGAATTAAGAAATACCTAGGGTCCCTAGGAAGAAAAGTAAGTTTTTCTCCAAGATTAGCCCACACAGAATACTCGTATACAGCAGTCCTTATTTGATCATTTACACTGGATGCAAGGTTGGCATTCGTGCTATGCATAACCATGCCTTCACCATTCAAAATGTCCACAACTATACTCACAGGCAATTCATCAGATGAACTTGAATTCACACTGATTTGTCCTCTAAGGAGATACTTCTCTCCTTTCAGATAGATGGGCTACAGGAATGAAATAATGAAGCCCGTTAGAAGTTAATATATTAAGAAAAGAATTGTAAATTCAATGTCAAAAAGAAACAAGAAGTATAATACTTTACCAATGGGTTAGATGTATCAATCTTCATTGATGAGCTCCCAAAGAAAATACATGAGTTACCAAAGTGAAGTTCATGCACTCCAGGGGATTCGACACAAATATATTGGGAACTTTTCTGCAGTTGCATAAGTGCGGGTGTTAATTCCTTAAAGAAAAACTCAAAAGTGTTTGCACATAATCATATAAATTTCTGCTCTGAAAAATGCGGATTTTAATGAGCAGAGACCAACCTTAATGTTCAAATTAACAGGTGAACCATCTTGCTGAGTCATTAAAGCATCTACATCATGGGTAGATATGACATTGACCCAATAACCCTTTTGAACAAATTCAATTCCTTTAACATCCTCTGCACCAACATCCACATCAATGAAGCTTTGCTCCCAGCACCAGTTATCTGCCTTGGACACAGCTTCTGGAGAGGAGTGCTTGATCTTAAAAGATGAAAAACCATCACAGTATCAGCAGCATTCATGTATTTAATCCACATACAAAAATGTTTAAACATATAAAGTAATACAACAAATTTAGGAACAAAGCACCATACCTCAAGCCTGTACTTTCCTGGCAAAACATCAGGAAACAGAAATTGGTTGCTCTGATCAGTCAAACTCACTGTTTTTCTCCCCTCATTACATTTTCCAGCTAATCTCAAAAGGGTAACAGAAACAGAAGCACCACATTTCTCCTTGCAAACTACTCTACCAAGGACATTGACTAGTGCCTTAATCATGTGAAGGTGAAAAACAAACATCAGTGAAACTATTTAAATAAAACTGATCTACCATAAATACACAAGATCCTTTTAAACAATCATTGCTGTCATCAAACAAATCCATAAATGAAGAAATAAGAGAACCTACTCCAGAGCCTTGTTTGCAGTTTCGTTGTACAAATTTGAGAGAATGACAGATACAGATAAGATAATTCCTCAAAGGAATAACAATATAATCCATACAATCTGCAATTATAGAGTGACTTGAAAACTCTTACAATCTTACTAATCAACCAACTTAATATTCAAGCCCAGCCAGGGGTGGAGCCTCATTTAGCTTTGGGGGTTTTTTAAAATTTTTTTATATTATATAAAATTTTTAAAATTTTTAATATATTCACTCAATGGCCCCCTTAAAACAATTTTTTATTTAATAATTAATATAAATAAAGAATAACAAAAAATATCTCAAATGCGTCACTCAATTTTAAAGTTTTTTTTTATTTTCTTTTTTGAATTTAGATTTATAGTTTTATCTTTTTTATACTATTTGCTCATATCTTTTAAGTTTCTATACATTTGCTTCTCTAAATTTCTACAAACCATCAACCATGTTCTTTGCTTTTTCTTTTTTTGTTATGTCATATGTGGATTCTATTTTCTACTTGTCATATTCATCTTTTTTCTATCATGTGGATTTTATTTTTCATGATTTTAATCTTTAAAAATTAATAAATTATTATGTAATTTTCAAATATAAGTTGTAGTGTTGCACTTTTGTTAAAAATTTCATCAATTTATCATTTTTTAATTAATCCTGATTATGTACAAGGAAATTATGTTGAGTATTTTTTTTATATGCTTTACGTTTTATATTTAGTTGAAAGAAAATTATCTTGAATATATAGTCTTTAAACAATCCTAATTATATAAGAAAAAATTATTAATCTTGTATATGGTATTTAGCTATTTATATTTTATACATTATAGTTTTATATTTAGTATTATAAGTTTAAATAGAAATAAAATAAAAATATTGAATGTTGAATGCATTAATTTTTTTTTCAAATTTGATTAAAGTATGAGTAGTTTGAAAATAATTGACAAATTCTTTAAAAGAAAAAATGCAAATCGATCAAATGATTCTCCAATACTTAAGCCATCAAGCCTTAATACTTCAACTCATAAACAAAAGCAATGTGAATCAAAATGTCCAACACTCAATTCTAAAGAAATAAATGTTTTTCAGTACATAATCTTTAATTGATGAATTTAAATTCAGAAAATATAATCGAACACAACTTTTATAAAAGACTATTGTAAGTCTTTCTTTTCTTGATTTACATGTTATATAAAATTATTTTATATTATCAATCTTTTGATTATTGGTTAAATTCAATATATTAGTTTTTAAAATTTTTAACCTTTATTCCTTTATCTTTAACCCCACCAACAAAAGTTGGCTAGCTCTGCCCTTGAGCCCAGCTATGCACCAAGTGAACGAAAACAGAAATCATGGTGGAAACTGAACATCTTAAGAACGCAGGATACAATATAGCATATATAACTGAAACATGGATGCAAGTTTCAATTAGGGGATAAACCGATCCCAACTCAACTTTTCCACTGAAATGAGAAATTTACCTGTGAAAATTCTACATTAAATAGTGGACTCTTGACCACAAGATCAGTATAAGGAGGTAAGAACAGAAGTTCAGGGGCACTCTCAGGTGTGGCACCCAAAGCAGATAAACGATATTCTCCCGGTGGAACCTAAAAATTTTTGAAAATTGAAAGAAATATAGCACTCATCAGAAAATGAGAATTAATGCAAGAATATATGTAAAAAACAACCATTGTGCAGAATCCTGCAACACTAAAACTGCCTAACAAGATGTCAGAATCTCTGAATTTCACAGCCTAGAAAACAACCTCCTTCAACTCAATCCTCATCATCATAATGCCCTTTAAACTTGCATACCTCAAAGCAGAAATTTCCACTTTCATCTGTCTGTTTCACTTGTGGCTTGACATTCTCTGGTCCATGGGTCAAAGCTACCTAGGATTCAAAACACAATAATAGTAACAATTAGATATGCAGTAAAACAGTAACTGATAAAGAAGAAAAGCAATTCTTAAAGTTACCTTTGCCTTGTAACCTGAGTTAATTGTCCGGACTATGCCACAAACATCGTAAGAAACTGCTTTAATGTCTGCAACTGAGGCCATATTCGGCTTAACCTAGACAAAGAGAAACAGAGGAAAGGTCACATAATGCACTGCAGAATCAACTAAGTTATAAAAGTTCACCATGCTGATATGCAAAAAACTATTGTGCCCAAGAAACATAAAGAAAGGATGGATGCCACATCAAAGATTCAAGAAAAGAATGTAAGATTTTAAATCATATACTTTACCAAGTAATCCTTCAACTTGTTGAACTTGTAATGCTCCTTGAAGGCCTCTATTGTATAGCGATTTGATGTAACCTAGAGCAATCACCATAGCAACTTTAACAGGGAAAATATTATAGGCAAAAAAAGTGTCAAATGCTAATAGTTAAATTTACTAAGTCTCTGCAACTACATTAAGAAATTTTCTAAACACACCAAACTTTAACAAGGAAAGAAGAAATTGGTGAAAAAAAGTAAAAACAAATCAGCTGCCCATGGGAACTATGGTATATGTCTAACATTATGCCACTGGTGTGAAGAATGGTTTGGTCCAACTTCCATTCTCAACTTTCCAGAATTAAAAAAAGATGATAAGCTAAAATCCTCAATTAACCAAAATAAAATGCGATATCTGTGATTGACAAATTTCGTAAAGAGGTTAGATCCTATAAGCCATTAGGATCTAAACTTTAATAGAATGTTATTGAGTAAAAGAACATTCAGTAAATTAAATAATAGACAGATTAACAAAGACACAGATCTCATGACAGATAATGGTCTACTACTGGCCTAAGTTTACTTTAATGAATGAAATCACTAAGTGTTCAACCATATTAAGAGAACAGGATGGTCAATATTTGGCAATTGACAGATAATGCAATCATATCTAACAAGTAACAAGAAATAACCCACAAACTTGGTAATTGAGAGCAATTGTCTAACCATACCTGATCAAGCTTGTAATAACCTTCTTTATCAGTGATAGACCTTTCTTGACCATCAACTAGAATTTTAACACCCTCCACCCCAATGTCATTTGCATCAATAACACGTCCCCCAACAGAGAAACCAGTAACCTATATGTACGTAGAAAGAAAGCGGATAGTCCAGTTACATGTTTATATCATGAAAAAGGCAACACAAAACATGGCAATGCTGAATATGCTATGAATAAACTGAAGAAAATCAAAGTTGATATGCTTTCAAAGATATATTCCACAATGAAAAGGACAGGAACGAGAAGGTGTCAAACTTCATTTTGTGACCTAAGGAATTGCTTTCAGGCCTGGCAATAAAGAAGAAGGCTCACAGAAAGGATACACTTCTCGTGCAGCCAAAGTCATGTTGATCATGTTAAGTATTCACATTCATCAATCACAAGAATTGTGCCAAGTAGTAGACAATTATGAACAGTTGTTCTACAATGTACACACACACACACACACACACACATATATAGATATGTATATGTATATGTAGGAAAAAGCAGAGGCTGCCAAGCTGGATATCATATACAACTAAAAGAACACCTTAACAAGACATGAGGATGGAGTTTTATATCTTACCTCAAATTTTTATAACAAAAAATGAAAAGGAAAATAAAATCTTGAAGAACTGGATCATAAACCCACATCAAGAGAAAACACTTGTGGTGATTATGATGTTGGCAACAAAAGCATCATACCTCAAACTTTTGGGGAACTGTTACATGTTGATGCTCAAGTGACACTGACACAATAGAAGGTGAGACATCAAATACTGTGTTTTCACCCTTGTAGTATGGTATGAGTTTATAAAGGCCTGCCAGTCAGCCAAAGCAATCAAGCATCAGAACAAATTAAACTTCTATAACAAATGCATGGCAACATAGTTCTATTGTTCTCTCTGCTGTTAAGTTCCTAGCATTTATTCAGCTTGACTAGAATATCCTTCATTGAAAAATAGATACAGAAGTAATTTATTAGGAAGACAAAAAGCTTGATAAGGAAAATCTAAACTGGTGTGTGACTGAAAAGCTCTCTCCAGGGTAAGAATAAAAGATAACTTATCTTAATAACCAAAAGATTTGATAATAAACACTAAAAACAGCTACAATGAACAGGAAATAACCAGATCCATAGAAATAAGAACTACCAAGGCAATATAACTAAAGCCCCACTCTGTTCAACCTACGCTCAGATTCTATGAGCAAGTCCAGCCATGTCTAGAACATGGACGGATTCTAAAGTTGATATCAGAATTGGTAAATAATAGCATATAAATGGATGATAGGCATAGGTACTTACTAATAATTATCCCCTACTTTGCCGATTATGTAATCAGCCTTAAATTGGTTTATAAATGTCAAATGAGTGGAAGGCGTGCATCCATGGAAAAATTAATATGTGTCTAGGTCAAACAAACATTTAAATTGGTTTACCACAAGGTACTGATTTGAATGAGAACATCCCATCAGCATCTGATACAGCATGACATAGAGCTTTTCTTTGTCCAGGGGCATTACCAGCACCTTGGGGACAATCTACCTCAATGACATCATCAGAATATAAATATATATGAACTCCCAAGATGGGATTTCCCTGCCAAAAGAATAACATGATTTTCAAAGGGTGGAAGAAACATATAAACCTATGCATTACTGCATTATGCGCATAAGATAGTTAGACCTTCATATCCCGAGATGTGTAAATAAAAACAAAATAGGAAACTCAACAGTTGTCCTTTAGTACCTGAGCAACCACAGAACCCTGGATGTCGTACCCAGGAACAAAGAAAATGTCTTCGACTACACCATTTTGAAATCCCAGTTCCACCTGCAAGAAGTACATTTCCAAATGGTTGGTCTGTAATGCTTACTCTTCTCTCTCACAGTATAGCACACAAGAAATGGAGGAAATATAGAAAACCTCTGTAGAACCTCTAACTTCAATTTTCAAATCAGGATGTGAAGCACGTAATTTGTACTTTCCTGCACCATAAAAAGGATAACATGAAAAGTTAAAAACAGAGAGAGAGAGAGAGAGAATAAAAATTATTCTGGTAGACAAAGATCTCATGTAAAGTGGGACAGAGGTGTAAGTATGAACAAGTTAACTCTGCACATTATTCTGGTAGATGAAGGAAAATTATCTAGTTACGAGCCGTTCAGTCAAATTTTGTACAGAAGATAGCTTCTGTTTGCTTAAATTCCACCAAAACCACAAACCATAACAGCATAAATATGAATGAATCAATATAAGAAACATCGAAATTCTACGAACAAGAAAGTGACATGGAAGCATTCATACCTGGAATGATATTTTTGAACAAGTACCTTCCATTTGACAATGTTAATTCAGAAGAAATGAGATCATCATCAGGAGATAAAAGCTCCACATTCACATTTGAAGGACCTCCATTTTTAACTGAGCAGCTCTGTCCACCAACAGCTCCCGCGACCCTACCAGATAGGGTAAATCTGCAACATATAAATATGCAAAGTATCATCGGCAGTGACATTCAGAGCACGAGTAGGAATAAAACTTAGATTGCACATAATCTGGACTAAGATAAAATATGCAAAAAGAAGACATAAGCTATAAAACAAACCCTGTAAACCGAAAATTAATATCTTCATTATTGTTGCAACCAGTGTCATCAATAACAACTGGAACCTACAAAATAGTTTTATTGTCAAAAGTCAGAATCAAAGGTCATTTATCAATAGAATAAAGGACACAGGCAGTAAGAAAATCTTTGTAAAAGTAAAAATAAACCAAACCTTATCTGGGTCCCAAGACCATCCTTCTGGTCCACTGATTTTAATAACAAAAGAACCCTGCAAACAGAAACTCTCCTTGATCAGTCAAACCGAGAATTACATGCCCCTACAGGCCGTGTTGAGTAAGCATGCAGCATACCTCAGCACCAAATATACAAGAGTATGAACATTCATATAGAATTGGGATGCAACCAGTATTAAAAGATTTAGATAGCAGAACTGTTCTTATACCGACATTAGGTTAGAGTAAAATACAGTCCCCGAAATTCTCAACTATGAATTGAAACAGACCTTATCATACACTGGAATGAAGTAGTATCCATTTGGAGCGCACTGAGTTCTTTCCTTTACCAATCCATCTACAGTGCGAAGCTCAACCTACAAATAAGCATAAATTTAAAATATGCATTAACGTGATCCTGAAATAAGATAATAAAACAGTTAAAATAATCCAAAAAATGAGCTTCAAAATTCGTATTGACTTAACAGATACGCGATGCTGAATCCATACCGTGATATGAGAATAATCTAATTTCGCATCAGTTGCCCTCCTCGATTCGATCAGAGATGAGCTCGCCTACATAATGACCGATTCGTGTTCAGTTTAAATGGCGGCAATAACTCAATTTTTTTCTTAAAAAAAAAAATCAAAATGACCGTTTCATTGCATAAATTTAATGAATCGAGAAAAATGGAAATAAAAAATCTCCGCTCGACTAAAGCGAGATGCTCCAAAGGAGTTCACCGCCTTGGAACTAACGGCCATCTAAATGTCCAAGAAAGAACCGACTTCAAGATTCAGAAATAGTCTTCTTGAAACTTTGCTTGCATTCCCTGATCAACAAAAAAGGTAGTCCAAGGAACAAAAGAAAGTGCTAATGTTCACCTCAACGAAGCCGCCACATCCGTGGACGGAATTGGCGGAGGCGGATGAGATTGAGTAAAATACGATCAAGAAGTAAAGTAAAGCGTCACTGATCTTCATCCTCCCACGATTCGATTCTAAATGATTTGTCGAGGCTTTGGAGCCCGACGAGACTGTTCTGAGAAAGAGAAGAGACTGAGGACGGATCTGGTCCTTGACGGTGGCTTTATACGTCAAATCGTTTTATTTCAGATTGCTGGCTTCGGCAGAGGGGAGGGTTTACGGATTTAGAATCAGAAAAACCCAAGCCTCAGATCTGTGTGTGAGTGTACCCAAACCAAATCATTTTAGTTGGATCAATCTTAAATGTAAGCCCGATCAAAAAGCCCCTTTAAGGCTTTTACCAAGACAAAAAAAAAAAAAAACCCTGAAACTGGGTCAAAAATCTATAAGTAAGTGATCACAATGTTTAAGCAGCGTAATAATTTTAAAAAATAATCAATTGTTTATAGAGTTTTAATAATTTATTAAATAATAAAATTAAAATTTTCCAAAAATAATAAATACCTTATCCATTAACACTCTTAATAAAATTAAATAATCAATCATCCAATCTTTTTTATGAGATGAATTATAAATAGAAATGTTAAATCCTAATATATTAATTTTTTTATTACTTTTACGTTAATTTTGCAATCACTTTGAAACCCTTATTACCTCATGTAAATTTTTTAAAATACTATAGGTAATAATTATTAGGAATTTATAAAATAATTATTGTTAATAATATGTTTACTTTTTCTATAAATAATTAAACATGATAAACAGTGAGGTAATTTTTTTTTTTCCATAACAAATTGGGGTGGGTGATAAATTTTGAAATTCTACATAGGATTTAGTTGAATTGTAGTTCGAGCTTGCTTTTCACTTTCTACAAAAACCAAAGTGAAACTTCCAAACCATAGATCAAGGATGACAAACAACACACACTGGTAATTAATGATACGAAGCTTTTATTCTCAAAAAAAAAACAATAATGATACGAAGCTTTAAATTAATTTTTTTCTATGAGGTTAGAATTACAACATTGCACCACAACATTAATATATAGTTTATGATGAAGTACAGCTGCACCACAACATTCTATAGGTGGTGCTCCATTAAATTGCGAGTCCATAGGTGCTACAATATACGTTTAGCAACCAAGTTAAATCTTAATTATCACAATAAAATATAATTTTTTCATTTAAAAACAATATTTGAATATTTTATTTGATGAAAACACATATCCTTGTGTCCTGCCCCTAATTATCTAGCCAAGTCTACTTGATTGTATTACCTTCATTAATCCAAAATAATATTTTTAAAAATCTCATGCATTATTTTAAAAAAATTTAAATAATTTTTTATTATATTCAATCAAATTTTTATATTTTTTATTTTAACTTAAATAAATTATTATAATTAATGATTAACTAATTATCATTAATTAAAATATAACTTATTATTTTATATCCGTATAGTATTAGTGTTAAAAATAAAAAATATTACATAATTATGTCATAATGGTATCTAAATATATCACTTTACAATTCACTATAACTGTCAATATATCATTTGATATAAAATGATAAGGGATATTTTTATTAATAATAGTTAATCATAATGACTTATTCAATTTAAAATAAAAATATAAAAACTATATTGAATATAATAAAACAATAAAATTTTATTTAAAATTTTCTTAATAATTTAAAATTTTTAAAAACATTATGCATAGGGTTTAACATAATAATATGTTAAGTATATAAATACTTAATCATGAAATTGATTTTTTTGTATACATAAATGTGATATAGTAATTAACAACATAATATTGTAGCATATCCATGTGAGCTAGTCTAATTGGCAGAAGATAGGAAAAATTTTTTTTGTCAATTAAGATTTAATTTTTGTGAGAATATTTTGAAAATAAAATCTCAAATACATTAAACCATGTCAATAAGTGCACCTTTAATACCTTTCCATGAAAAATTAAACTTACGTAAAATCTGAAGATACTGTTGATCGTATTAATCTAAGACCGTGGTACCTATTTAAAAAAATAAAAAGTTGCTGCTTGATTTTATTTTATTTTTTACAATACGACTAGAAAGTATAAATAAGGAGAGAAAAATAAAATAATAAAAAAATATTTTTCTTTTTAATCACTGCGTTTGGCGGAGTTGCACGTGGCAGGCGGGACGGATTCCCAGGCAAAGTGTCCTAAATCTTGGTGGTTCCCTATCTAAGCCATCAAAAAGGTTCACAAGATTTTGGTCAAAAAGTTGATCAAGGCGGCTGCAGATTTCAAAATTTCAATTAATTCAACGACGCGATACAAAAAAAGGATTGGAATTCTACGAACCAAATATATTACTTGTAACATCATTAGTACTTTTCCTGTCATAATTCGTTTTGATTGTGCGAGGATCTGATGAATGGTAAATTCCGTGATAATTGCTCGACATATTTACAAATTGACAAATATAAAAATATCTAAATATAAAGAAACTAGAAATATAAACCAAAAAATCTAATAATACCTAGATTTAACAGATATTGGATAACGATTATTACGTTATTTAATTATGAATGTTTTAATTCAACCACGTGTAAATTTGTAACTCTACTCTTACCTACTCATTTTAATATTTAAAATCTCTCTATTACGAGTTAATGATAAATAAAAAATATAATAATTTTAAGATAAGGTGTTTTTATATGAAAACAAATAAAATATAAATTTTTTACTTAAGCTTAAATTTGATAAAGTGATTAAATATTAAATAATCTTGAAGCTTTTGATTCGGACTGTATATTAATTTTTGTAACTTTACTGAAAGAAGCAGTACAATTTTAAAGATTGAAGTACAGGAAATTGCAATGTAAGGTGTCAAAGTACAAGAAAAATTTTAAATCAGATTTACTGTTTGATGTCGTTACATTAAAAAGTAAAGCGGCGAATATGTTTGAGAAATCGGCCAATGAATACTGAGCCAGAAAATTTGTAAAACAAGCTAACGAGAACCGATACACCCGCTTCAATAACGAAATTTCGTGCTCAACGATGCATCGGGTCCTTCTGCTAGCATTCGTGGTCTTGGGCCCCGGGCTAACCGGACGGGTCAGCTCTCACGAGGAATCGGGAGTGTGGAGTTGTGAGTCGAACTCGGAGATCCGAGTCCAGGCGGATTTCAGGCCGGGAGTCATTACCCTCGACGGTCACGCCGATGATTGGAAAGACATTGATGGGTTCGAGTACTCTCTCCTCCCTGCTCTTGACCCAGACGAGGACCACGAGTACAAAGATGGAAAAATGACAGTGAAGGTAAGTTGGCTGTTGCTTGGACTTCAAAAAAAGAAAAAAAAAACATTTGACCGATGAGGTTTGATGCAATATTTTTGTGGGATGTTCTTAGGCTTTACACGATGGAAATGATGTCTTCTTCTTGTTGCAAGTTGATGGGGACTATGCCTTCTCCAAAGGGTAAACCTTTTTTTGAACTAGATTTAGTCTCTCTTTGGATGTATTTGGCGATAAATTTGAATTAAACTACTATCGAACCCCAAAAGATTTTGGTCTTTTTGATCCTGTTCGAGATTTCCAATAAAGTGGGATAGCGTGTGCCTCACAAATAGCTACAAAAAGAAGCTAATTAAATTACGATGCCATTATCTTTGCAATATGCATCAAAATATCATTATCCACGGCATGCCAAATCGGTTTACTTTCTTTCTTTTTGTTTTATGTGGTCTAGTTTTTAATATTCATTCCTTTCTATTCTGTAAATTGAATAGAGAGCATTTCGCAGTTAAATCTGTTGCCACACGCTGAATTATTTATGTAAAAGCTTTATGGTGAAACTGGATTTTTACTCTTTAATGCAGGGATAACAGAAAATGTCCATCTGCAGCTCTCATGTTTCAAATTGGCGATGATGCTACCTATCATAATGTAAGTTAAGTCATCTAACTCTTGTGTTATATTTATCTTACTTTGATACTCTTTGTTAGCTTCTCATTGATGCAAGGATGAAAGTTGAGAAAGTTTATTGTGGTGCAAGATGGGTGGCTGTAAAGAACAAAGGGGCTCTTGCACCAACAAGTCTTGCAAAGGCCATGAAGTTGACATTATGCACTTCTCTATTGGAAATGCTATACCTGGAAGGCTCTATGGTGGCAACCCGATAGATAACGGAGAGGGAAATGGAGGTGACAGGTAATGTAGTACAACTTAATTTGAAGTAGTACAAGTGAATACCTTGGCTGTCACAATAGTGAGTGATGTACTCTTCTGGTAAATGTTGCAGAATATATTATTTTATGATAATACTTTTTATTTGCTGACAGGTTTGGTCATTTGGTTGATGTATATGCTTGGAACCCGCACTGTAGATACCTTGATGGAATGGGTCCTTCTGGTAAATTCTAAGATCAAATAATTTTATTGGTCTGTTTTCATGAGTGTGAAATATGCTTGTTTGAGATGAAAATGATGGTAGTTCCTTTAAGCATGGCAAAACAAAGTGGGATGGTGCACTAAAGAAAGTGACTACAGTGGTCATCAAGGTGGCATTGAATGAGAACTACTCCCAAAAGTCATACCTTTATCTTTTATGAGACACTACAATGCTTGCTTAACGGATATGGCACCCACTAGAAATAACTTTTTGAAGATCTTGAAGTGTTAATCACTTTTTTAAGGACATTAAATTTTCGACATGGCACATCAACAATTATTTTTAATCTTATTGACAATGCATTATGATATGTCTGCTGGAATAGCTTATTATCCTTCCTTGCTAGTGTTTAAGTGTTGAATTACCTTTTTATCACTGTCTCTATCCTTTTCCCAATTGCCTGCTATTTCTCATTTAAATGCCTTCAACCAGGATCAAATTACTCAACAAAATGTTTCTTGTTTCTGCTATCTTATTTCTTGGGAAGGAAAGAATTCTTGTGATAAGATAATCAAGTTATTTCATCACAGTTTTATCTTCCCAGTTTCCAACTCTTATCTTCACAGGATAAATTATGCCCTTTTTGCTCTTATTTAGTCAGATATTGTATAATCCTCTCCATATCTCTGACATATTAGCTTTCTCACTGTCATTTAAGATGTTAGAATTATTTATTTTTGGTAGAAAACCAAAAATTCCGTTCACTCTATTTTGTTTATGTTATCTTTGAGAACTTAGCTTTGCTTATGGCTATATGAGTCTCTTTCTTGCTTTATGCATAAATCTCGTGATCTGAACTGCTAGCTTTTTCAGAAGGATCATCCTCCTTTCCAAGATAATTAATTTTTTGTTTAGTATTTTTTTCTTCCCAGTAAATGGTTCATTAAAACAATATTGTTATAGGAAACTTTCTAGTTTTTTTTCCTTCATGAACTAATTTCATTTCTCTTGCTAGAAGGAGATGATTCATCTTGATTTAGAAAACTTATAAATCCATTACACAGATTAACAGACAAGATGTTCATGAGTCTAAATTGCTGCATTTCCAGGTCTGCAATATCTTTTACATTCCTTGCTTCCCGCCCTACTCTATTATTTTTCTATCCCTCCAGGGCTATGCTTTATTACAAAGCTAGCGGATTCTTATTGATGTCTTTTAGTTGATTGAGTGGCTTTGAGATCTGTATGATACAAAAAAAAAAAAAAAATTTGTTACTTACATTTTTCTTGTGGCTTTATTTAGTATATTTAGCTGATGATGACTTGCTGCTCTGCTTCTCTCTGTTCTCTCTCATTCCCCCACCCCCTGCCCCCTTTAAAAGGTATTGGTTATAATGTAGTTTTATTTCGTCATGTTTAAATTATTAAGATTTATTTTTCTTCCCTGTTAGGAAATGATTCTAGTGCACAGAATAATTGGAAAGGAGCATGGTGGCACAGTAGCTTAGCAGTTCATTCAGGTAATTAATCTATCGCTGTTATAGACTAATGGAGTTGAATATCTAAGTTGATAAATCAGTTTAGATGTATGGAGTGGACTCACTGTTGCTTGGCCATTTTTATTTGAAAATTTCTGTTGTTCAATTCAGACAATTGGGATATCCAGTAGAGAAGGCCGAATGGTCTATAGGCTGATATGCATTTCTACAAGTGAGTGGTCCATATGCATGTTTCAATATGCTCAAACCTGCTGAGTATTGATTGCTCCTTTTTGCATGGTTTTGGAGCTTAGACAGGTGATTTCCATGCATCAAGTTGGTCAAAAGCATTTTATTCTGGAACAAAAGTACAAATATACTTGTTTTATTTTTTTATTTTCCCATGTAGAGAATGATTTTAATGTCAGGAACAACTCTTTGGTTTTATTAGCATTAATGTCTGTTGGGTAATTAGTTTTTATTTTGTTTATTCATTTTATGTTTAATCAATGTTATGCTCAAGTGACTTAGAGAGTTAGATTTAATACTTCATCTTTCAGATTCTCAACATTAATCTTGCATACTTTTAACAGGTTTTGTGGAGGAAGACAGTCCTTATTCCTCAGGAGGTCAGAAGGGAACATATTATTTTGAATTTTCTAGGCCTTTGAGAACCATGGATCGTCTTCAACAGGTTAGATAATAATCTTCTGGCTTTTGCCTTTCGGCTACTGGTAGTAAATGTTAATGTAAACCCACATTTTTTGCATTTTTGGAAAAAAAATTCTTTAATCTATGTATTCTCCATGTAATGTTGTTTCTGTTGCTTGTCAAACAATAGTATCAGGGATCATGGCTTCAAAACTGTTCTTAATAACAATTCGGTCATTACCATTGGCAGATTTAACTAGGGACTATAGGAGCAATTGCTCCTGATGAACCTTGCCAGGGAATTTAAGATCCACTTATATTACTTTAAATGCTTTGGCGTTTTCCGTTTTTCTTTTTGGCATATATTGGCCTGGGCTGCATAAGGGGGCTAGTCTCCCATCTCGCAAGCCACCTGTTCCCCATGATATATTTGGTTTTGCAACTACTATCTTTGAAGACTTAATTTAATAGGAAGTCGTAATTTTGGATTATGGATTGAAGGTCTCCTTACAAGTGGAATTTACTCAAATTATATTAGTGTGACTGCTTCTAGATGGTTTATGATATCTATTTTAAAGACAATAATTTTTGCTTCTTTAGGATGTAAAGCTAATAAACACGTGCGCATGCTGCAAGAAAGTCTCAGCTCTGCTTATGTTCATCACATAATATTTCTTGGTTAGATGACCTAATGACCTCCAGATTCTTAACCTGAACATCTCACATCTGCTGAGTTTCTTGGTTTACTTTTTGAAGAAAAATCATTGAGCCGACTCTGCTACTATTCCAAAAATAGAAACTATGGTAAATAGGTATATTATGCTACCTTCCTAAGCAGAATGCTGATGCTGAAAATGAAAATTGAATATGTTACCAATTTCTATTGTTAAAACTTAAACCGATAATGCTGTTGTTCTCTTTCTGTTTAAGTATTTACCTTGCAACATCCCAACAGACATGACTTCTCTCTTGCATTGCAGGACGTTCAATTCACAATTGGCGGATCAAGCAAGATGTCTGTTGCGTTCTGGTATCCTGTTGATGGGAATCCATGGTTTGGATCTGGACACTATACGATTAACTGTGATTGGGTGTCATTGGATATCGCTTCAGGTGGTTCTGTGCTAACCAAGTCTGCATCAAGCAGCTCCTGGGATGCGACCAGCTCCTTCGCCCTTTTATTCTCTGTAGCCGCTCTCTGTGTAGCCGTATTTGTGGCATATCAGGTTTCTAGACCCAAGAGTGTCCCATTTACACCAATGGAAAATCTTTAGATAGCTGTACAGGTCTGCCTTTGTACAACCATTTGAGTTTGAGCTTGTCATACGTGTTAGGGATTGTACTATTGATTGAGTTTGTACTGCCTAGCTTTGTACTTTGAACCGTCCCACTTTATTACCTTTTTTAATAAATTTTAGTTTTAGTTTATTATCTGCTTTTCTGGGGTGAAGTTTGTCTCTTGTTGATGCGTGGTCTACTCCACTTCCTTGGGAGCCTGGCTTTCCGTAAAGGATCAAGTAGCATCGTTAATTACTAGTAATATATTCTATGGCAGATCTGCCCTGGGAAGCCCAAAAACTTTCTTAGATCCCTTACTGCTGTTGAGGTATAGAATGTTGCTACTAACTAATTGAAGGAGGTTGAAGAGAAGCCCTTCAACTTTTTCTGATAAGCAATTTAGTCCTCTTCATATTTCCAGAAATAATTATATGGTAAAAAATATATTTTAACCAATTATAATCGATTTTAGCATTCAAAGCATTTAGTTAAATGATAAATATACGAATTTTATGTTATTATGGTATGGTCAGGCCTGTCTTTAACCTCCGCGATTCCAAATATGTATCATAGTCGCATAATTTTGGTTCCTACTTTCACGTTTCGATTTAAGCCTAGGTCCCTATCCTCCGGGATGGTTTTAAAGGGACAACGCAAAAGAAGGATTAAAACGACTGCGTTTAATATATTCGACTCTGGCAGGTTTTAATTTGGTTCCTCTTCTCTGAGGCGGTTCCATTCATTCACTCCGACACTTGGGAAAGCAAAAACCCTAAACCCCTGATCACAGCTTAATCTTTTAATAAAAAAAAAAAAACCGGTTTGTTTATTTCCAGGCAGTTCCCCAAAGAGTTAAAAGAGTGTTGATTTCTTCAGTAGATGTTTGGTTCCTAATTTATATCTTTGAAATTCCCTCCAATGGCTATTGACGGAAGCAAAACATCTCAAGTTTCAGCCTCTCAACCACCGCGCAAAATCAACGTACAGAAATTCGCGGAAGCCAGAGCCACCGAGCTCGAGTCGCTTCACTCTACTATATCAACTCGACTCAACAATGATTTCCGGTCACGTAGAAACAAGAGAAGGAGGACCACCGCTTTCGACAATCAAGTCGCCAAGAAGAGAAACAGAAAGAGGCTGAGGTTGGTTGATAAAAGGAATGTTTCGGCCTTAGAGACGGAACAGAAAGAAAAATCTCCTCTTCCACGTCGCGTTCGTCGGAGATTGGAGCTTAAAAGGAATCCCGGAAGCGGTTTCGTTACTTCAGGGGATGGCACCAAGAGATTGAGAACGCATGTTTGGCACGCGAAGCGGTTTACAATGACGAAACGGTGGGGGTTTTACCTTCCTTTAGGATTGCAGGGCAGGTAAGCAAGTCCTTGTTTAACCTTTCCGATATTGCAGAAAAGCCCAAATTTTTATAATCTCTTATTTCTTTTTGTGTTTATGTGACGTAGAGGAAGGGGTTCGAGGGCTGTGTTGAGGTGGTTCAAACAAGGAGTGGTTGTCCACGATGCGAGCTATAATGTTGCTGTTCAACTGGAGGGTCCAGAGGCAGGCACCTCCCTTTTCATTTTAAATCTAATTTATTCCTTTTCGGCTTCTTTTAGTTGATTTTAGTAATAATTGGATCACACCTTTTGTTGTTTTTCTATTTGCTGCCAGGATTCTTTAATGGCAACACTACAGATGGTTCTAGTGCCTTCTCCATCAGTTCAATCTCAAGGTGCTTCCAGCTCTGTTCTTTCCGGTATTACTTATGGAACTGCTATGGTATGTTCTTCAATTGCACCTTTTCCTTATCAGGAAGAATTACTAATACTAAATACTATGCTTGCTTTTTGTTTCCAGCTTCATCATGTCGGAGCTCCTTTTTCACAGCCAATTGCGCCTGTGACTTATATGTGGCGTCCTCATGAGAAGAGTAAAGAAGATGGAAATAATAATTGCCATGATGTTATTGATTGTAATGAGCCATGTGGAATTGGCTTTCGCTCTTGCTTTCGCCAGCTATGGATTTGGATTCATGCATCAGCTTTTAGTGAGGGATATGATGCTATAAAATGTGCTTGTCAAAAACTGGTAAATGATATATCATTGGACTTAATAATAATGTTTTTAATTATTGCACACTTTAATGAAGCTCATGAGTGTGAGCAAGCTATTTCATTTGGTCTCAGAAAGATTCTTAGTATAAATATCACATGCTATTATTATCTTAGATGCTAAGTTTTGTGTTTAATCATTTTTCAGATGATTGAGAGAGGTATCACCATTAATTGTTTTTCACGTGAGGGTCAGCTTGCGGAATTGGAGTTAATTGGGTCTAAGGCATTTCAGCTTCTTCAGAAGATTGTTCATCCTGTCACTTGGTTAGTTATCTAGAGGTAGAATTGGATCATTTTGAACCAAGATAAGAATTTAAAATACGCTAAACAGGTTGATTGCCATTGCAGCATTCTAGAAACTTGTTGGCAACTGCAAAAGTGTTCAAATGCAAAGGACAGTGATGACTTTCAGAAAAAGAACTCTTTTACACTTGAAAATGAGGAACATGTTCCTTCTTGTGCAATTTTATCTTTTACAATCAAGGATCCTCGCATATTGCCTGCTGAAAGGACCACAGATTTTCTTGAGCCAGATTCTATCCTTGATATGCAAGAAGTTGAAGCTAATGAACATGTTAACTTGACTAGAACTGTATATGAGAATGAAGAGGTAGCCTCACCCTCATGTTTAAAACCTGAAGGAAATGAAATTTTATCTATCAACAAGAATTTGTGGGATGCTAGCAGTAGAATTGACCCGCCAGAGGAAGATAACATACTTTGCATGGAAAAGCATCAGCAGCGTATGGATTTCTTTTGCCTTGATGATCCAAAATCAGGGCCCCCAAAGACTTCAAACAAGGTGCAGTGCAAGCATTCTTGCCCTATTTTGCTTCTAAAAAACAATGACGAAAGGGGCTCTCCTTTGGGGTAACTACTTTGTTCTTTTTTTCCCCACACATTAACTATTTTTGGAAAGAAATTTACTGCTTCAAATTTTAATGTATGAGATGTGCACTATCGATGCATTTAAGAACCGTCCTATCCAACAAAGGAGAAGAGTGAGATGTGGTTTCACCTGCTGTGATTTTGTTCTACATTGCATTCTACCTCCTTTTGGTGGAGAATTGTTTATTTTTACATACGTGTTGCATTTCATGACAAATCATCCTGAGATCAAACAGCTGCACCCCCAAAAAGAGAGAGAGAGAGAGAGAGAGAGAGAGAGAGAGAGAGAGAGAGAGAGAGAGAGAGAGAGGAGGCTTTCATCTTAAGCTGAGAGAAGCATGATGGAGGCAAGTGGTTCTAGTTTGTGCACTGCAGTCACAAACTTGTGCCATATATGCTTTTAAGTTTAGGCATGAGAATTGCAAATTGGATGTTTAACGCAAAGATTTGTGTTATATTATGTCCTATTGATTCACGCAAATGGTTGGATGAAGCTATATTTGACAATGGCTTTTCTATGCTGCTTTAGGTTTACCTTGATAGATCAGGCAGGTTTTGTTAATTTTCTTAGCCTTGTGATCTCATTTTTATTTGCCATCATGGGAGCAAAATGTTTTCTTTGCAAAATCTATATCCAGAAATCTGTCTCAGAACATCAATGATTTTTCTTCCTTCATTCTGGATTTCAGATGGTCTGCCATTCTACCTTTAAGTTGGACTAGGGTCTTCTGGTTTTTTCTTGTCTCCAAGGGGGCTCATGCTATTGGGCTGAGGGAGAAACGCTGGATATCATGTGAAGTAAGTGTGTTTGGATTTAAGAAATTTGTCTTGGAGCAATAAATTATCCAAAATTGCATGTTAATTTTCCTTCGTTTGCAGGTTGGACTGCCTTCTTTTCCTTCAGCTTTCCCTGACTGCAATGCGTACTTAGCCCTAAAGGAAATTGAAGAGACTGCCTCTAGGCAAAATGCAGAGCAGCATCCTCTGGCTGTAAGACCTTTTAGAATTTCCATTCCACCACCATGGGATGTTGTCCATGTTGCTTTGGACAAACTAACCATGAGGGTGAAAGAAGCTCAAAATTCTAGTGGAGAAAATATGGTTGGACAAAACTCATTGAAAAATTCAAGTTATGAAAGAAGTGATGTAACAAGGTGTCGTAATTCATTTGATGGCATTGTGGCAAGGACATCAAGTATGCTGACTGACTTCTTGAATGGCATCCATGGTGAACATTTGCTTTTATTTCCTCAATTTCAAAATAGAAAGTCAAGTCTTATTAAGTTTATGAAGGATAAAAACATGATGGGGAGAGGAGAAAAAGGGATTACCCAAATTAGCTACAGCCATAAGTTATGTTACGTCAGGGTTCATCTCCATGCATACAAGGAGGGTGTTTTTGAAGAGGGAGCTGTTGTATGTGCACCCTGTCTCACTGATATATCAGTATGGACTTCCAGGTAGTCATTTAAATAAAGTTCCTTGTATACAAGTAATTCTTAATCTGAAACCCTTGCAAGATCGTGAGTGCAACATGCATGTTGGTCTTCAAATGGTTGGAATAGCTGCCTATAATTTGTTCATTCCAGCATGCTTTGAGCATTAAAAATGCATGACTATAGTTATGTGACAAACAAGAGGTTGGACAAGGATTATCTGGGTGCATTCGCTGATCCCTTTTTCAGGGTGCAAATATCACCCCTATTTAATTTAACAGGAGTGAATTTTGATTTGTCCATGACACATCTTTGTATAGAATTTACCGTTTCTTTTATTCGTGAGATTAACTAGTTGAATTTGGATACATTGCAGCTCCGGTAGCATTGAATGTGGACTTGAATTGCCTGATTCTGCCGTGAGGTCGTACTTTAAAGAACAATCTTCTGGTAAGTGGGAACTCCAAGTACCAGAGGATCCTGCTTCTAGAGAGTATCATCGGTGGCCAGTTGGTTTTGTCACTACTGGATTTGTTCGAGGGAGGTTAGTTTACCTGCTTTTTCTATATCACTACTGCAAAACTATATTCTCTTCAGTATGGCATATAGCTATTTTCTTAGATTCTCTTCAGTTTTGGTTATGATAATTTTCTTTGTATATATGCAGCAAAAAGCCGATAGCAGAAGCTTTTTGTGAGGCTGTCTTGCTTGCTTGTCTGAGGAAGGAGCAGTGGAATGAGATCCCAGTGAATCGTAGGAGGAAGGAGATATATGTCCTTGTCAGGAACCTTAGATCTTCGGCTTATAGACTTGCTCTTGCTACCATTGTCCTGGAACAACGGGAAGAAGATGTGGGATTCTTGTAAAATTCTGCCAACCTCTGGTTAACCAGTACATTGTGGGAGAAAAAAGTATTTATCATGTAACCGGTTTTCTTTGTTTTTCTTTTTTTTCTTTCAATTGCGGGAGAGGCTTCGGAGGGTAGTTTGGGAGAGCATATGGGAACATCCACCCTTTCTTCTAGAACACTTTTCAATCATGTCCTGATTAGCTGATTCCCGTTTCCCATAGAATGCTGGCCCCCATCTTTGTTCTCAAGATTTCTTTTTGAGGATAAATGGCAATTTATCCAAGAAGTGGAGAATAAGAAACTGCTACCAATGAAACTGTACAAGCTATATCAGCAACTATACATCAAAAAAAAAAAAAAAATAGAGCGTCTAAGCTATATTTACAGTCTAGAATTACTGATATCCCAATTATGAACATAGAGAAGCATTTCCGGCAGCATCAACTTACGCCGATCCACTTAACCGAAATCTGACAGAATCGAGAATACAGTGAAAAACATCTTCATTGACATGCCTCATCTTCCAATGTTTCCTGCTACTCCTCTCAGACCAAATAAAGTTAATGTGAGCACTCCAAGCAATTTTAGGGATATAACTTTTCAGAGAACTTCTCTTTTGAGGAGATTAATCATAGCAAATTCTTCATTGCAGTCGCCAACGGGCCTAGTAACGCCAGAATACTGCAGAACTCTGCAACAATCTTGCTTAGAAAAGGAACAACCGAAGAATAGGCGGTTCCAATTTTCCACAGCCTGATTACACCAAAAAACGAGAACTGGCAACCAACTTGAAATTCTCTGCTGTGTTAGAAGCTTATCCAAGATGGCCATCCAAGCAATCAGAGCATGTCGAAATATTATTCAACCAAAGGAGCCTGTCCCACTGCACCTTTGGTAGTTTATGTTGAATAGAATGAAAGGTATATGTGGCATTGAACTTCCCTGATTTGGAAGCTGTCCACCTGACCCGATCACCAACATCTTGGATGAAACTGATAGCGAGTTTCCCTAGCTAAAGTAGCTTTTTCTGAGTCCATGGGCAATTACCTTTGTGTTACACTTATAAATTGCAGCGCAACCAGACGCTGGCTTGAAGTTTGAAACTGTTAGGAAATAATGATAAGAGTTATAGCTTGAAACATCTTACTAGAAGCAAGATAGGAGTGAATAGCTATAAAGACATCACCCCACAATTGACCCAGCAGCCTTGAAGAGATGACAGTGTGCCCATCTGGCCCTGGGGATTTACTAACATTGAGAGAGAAAAGGGTAGTCCCGATTTGTTCTTCTGAAGTAGTGGCTTCCATTAATCTTTGAGATTCTTCCGAAAAGGTGAACTGCATAAATTCCCTCAGCTCCTCCACAGAGCAGCCAATTACACTCTTATCAGGCTCTCCCAGCGTTTGAGAATAAAATGCAATAAGTTCCTTAAAAAGTTGGATCTTAAGATTTAAACTTATTGCCTTCGGTGAATGTTACAGTAAATTTAATTTTACTGTAAAATCAATAATTAACTGATTGAATTGATTTATATAGTGTTTATTACTTGAACTTAGAGTAAGATAAAAAAAAAATTGACCTTACTGCAGAATTTGCCGTTGCGTTCAGAGTCGTGCATGACCTTAATATTGTCGCTGGCTTTCCAGCTGTATCTAGTTATCTACCTCATGGAGAAGCCCAAAAAGAGAATGCCAGAGCGCACCGTTTCGGAACGTCTTGTCCACATCAGCGCCACAGGAGAAATTTGCAAGACGCGCCTGCCCTCACGTGCCAAAAAGAAAATAAAAAAGAAAGTCGAACGAGATGCGAGGTCCAATTCAAAGCGAAATGGTGCACGTTGCGACTTTGGTCTATTTCGGGCCGCCATAAAATGGAACCTGTGAGGTCCACTAGTAGTTATCTAGTTAATCGGCCCAACCGTTCTAAACTTCTCCGTTATTAATTAATTTTCATTTTTTTTTGTCGCTAATGAAAACTGGCTAAGTATAGATTTTAAGAATACAAAATGTTAGAATCGTAAAACGTTTAGCTGGACCTTCTCGGTGCCTGCAGGAAAGGATCGAGTCCAAGAACTAGAAAAATTGGAACAACTGTCGCATTTCTTTCCTTTCTTTACTTTTGCTAAGAGATTCACGCCAGCAAAAGAAATTACAGGTACTTTTCCAACTCTCTCTCTCTCTCGATTGAGTCGAAATTAACCGAGTAAAACTTTAATATTTGTCCTCCAATTTCGGCTGTTTTGCTCCAGCAATTTCTCTTTTCTAGGGTTTTCTTTTTATTTTTTCTTCAACTTGATGAAAAATTCAAGTGTCAAATCATCTATTACTCTCAGATCTTAGGATGTTCAGCCCTGGTTCTAAATGCTGTAAACTTTGAATATTCTCGGTAGTTTCAGTCCGTGTTTGGTTACCTGGAATTTGAATTTAACAGCTGGGGCTTCTTTAAGTATTTATTGTTTCAAATCTACCAAATATAGCGATAAATATAGTTATATATTCTTTCTGTACTTTTTCTTAGATTATAACAAAAGTGTTCATGGTTTATTAACTGCTTTATAGCTAGTTATGAATTTATTGGCTCTAGTATTTGACACGAGTTTTTGTTACTAAAAAATGTTCAGGCTTTTCTTTGGGAACTGAAGTTTTGACTTGATGGGGAGGATCAAACCGCAAGCTCTGCTACAACAAAGCAAAAAGAAGAAGGGGCCGGCTCGAATAAGTGTTATGACAATTATCATGTCTAGCTTGATTGTTGTTTTGACTCTGTTTTTTCTCTATGCCACATACAGACACTGGTCCCAAAGGTTCGTTGTAGTTCAGTTAAAGGAAGTTTATATAATTTTTGAATTTCGGGTATTCGCCATATTAGAGATACGTGAGAATAGTTTCAGGACTGAGAATTTAGTGGTGCAAGGTTTCTATACTTTATTATCTGCTTGGCATGTTGTTCATATATTTTGCTGCATGCTTACTAATTTCAGAGCATGAAATATACACTGTTTGTAGGAAGGAAAGAAAATAGAGGGAAGGGAAAAAAATGAAGGACAGGAAGGAAAGTTGATATTTTTTTTTTCTTCTTTCTCCTGGAAAACAAGGGAAAGGAAAGAAAGAAACACTACTTTCCTTCCACTCACTTTACTTTCTTCCTCTTTCCATCCTACCGAACATAATATTAGAAATGAAACTTCTTTTGGAGAATAAATTATGGTTAATATTTTTCAGTCAGTGGAATTTGACCCAGTTTTCTTGTCTTTAGGTCAAGATTCCAAATAGAGAATAAGCAATCAGTTCTTGAGGTATGCTACACTCCTTAAAGATTCATATTTTTTCATTTTATAATATCTTTCTTGTCCTCATGATATTGTATTTGTTTTAAGTCTTTATTTTGTCAGTAACAACTGAACTGTCTATTCTGTGCATAGTGTTATCCTTTTAGAACATTTTAAGGCAATGCTTCACTGTTCTTGTGTGCATGTGTATCCTGAGTTTATGATGCTTTCTAAGATAAGGCATTTCCTGCTTTCTATGTTATTGTTTCTTAACTTTATATCCTTTATATTGACTTTGGTCCTTTGTGTCGGGTAGGGTGACAACTCTTTCATGGATCCGAAGAAATCTGATCTTCCTGGATATGCTGTAGGTTTCTTTACGTTTCAAGCTCTCCCCAAATTAGTAATTTCTGCCTGGTTGAATAATGTCTATTTTTTGTGGTACAGGCATGAAATGTGTTGTGCATAGTTTTTGATATACCATAAATTTAATATGTAATGTGTTTTTCATATCCAATGCAAATATCTTTTGTCTAGTCAACTAGCTTTCTGCAAGCAAGCCTTTCTTTAGCTTGCAGGCACATGCTTCTCTGAGTACATGAATTCATTGAAAGGCATACAAAAGAAATTCTTTTAGCATACTCTTTGATTGCTTCACCTACTAAAGAAACAGAGTTCCTTAGCATGTTTGTTAAAAAGCATTTGGTCTTCCTTGGAGTTTTTTTTTCATTTTATCTTACCAATCTTGACAGGTTAGCCTTCGTTAATAGTGAAGTTTAGCTGAGATGTTCATTGATTACTTTGGTCTTAGCTTTTAGGCCTTTACATTGAATATCTATTTGAAATGAATTTTATCCATTGACGTAACCTTTTTTTTGTCTTACAACTAGATTTTAGAGACTGCAAAAGGCTCTATAACAGTGGAACTCTTCAAGGATAGTTCCCCTGAAGTTGTTGATCAATTCCTTGACTTATGGTGAGTGCTGGAATCATCGTGAGCATTAGTTAAAATGATGGATTTTCTAAATTCCATGTGGTTAATACTTGAACTGGAAAGAATGATGTAGATAGAGCCACTCATATCCTACTTTATGAAAGAGTCAAGAACAGTGCTTTGAATAATTTTCTTTTATTTCCACAAGGTAGGCCGTAATCTTGCAGAAATGTCATCTGTTTTGGCTTCATGATGTTGACTTTGTTGGTTGAGCATTCTGGATCATGCCTATCAAGAAGGCATGATGTTTGTCAATATTGTTTTAATTCTAAGCTTCATGCTGAGAGTTTGGCTTAAACTGGGTGAATTCATTTAAAGGAATTGATGTAGGAGGCTCCATCTACTTTGGGTTCAGTGATAAATCAAGTTTAGCTATTTATTTATTGTTTTACATGGCATCTTTGGGCATAAAACAATTACAATTCCCATTTATTTATACTTTCAAATAGTTGGTATGGTTGATGGATGTGCAAAATTGCATGGTTTGCTGACCATGGAATGGGCAGGCAGGCAGGCAGGCAGCCAGCTCTTGGAAGTTCTGGGCATTTTATATATATATATATATATTGTTTTCCCTTTCTCATTCTTAACATGGTGTGTGACTGAATTCCATTAACCCTTGCAAAATAACATGTGTCTTCCAAAGTCATCCTCACTTAACATGAATTCAATTGATGTGCAGTCAGAGAGGGCACTTCAATGGAATGCTTTTTCGCCATGTGATAAAGCACTATGTGATTCAGGCTGGGGATAGTGATAAGCTGGGAGCTATGGAGGATTGGACTTTGAAAGGAAAGCATTACAGCCAACTCGATACCAGGTCACTACATTGAACTTATATTGCCCCCATTCCTTCTCCTCCTTTGTTAATATACCATTCTGTCAAAGGCTAGGCAGTAGATGCTTTTAGTATATTTGTATCTTAAATTCTCTAATGTTCAACCAGTTTGAAGCATGAAGCATTCATGCTCGGAACTTCTAAGGCAAAGCATGATAAAAGTGGATTTGAGCTATTCATTACAACTGCACCAATCCCAGATCTAAATGAGAAGCTTATTGTGTTCGGGAAGGTTGTTAAGGGAGAGGATGTTGTTCAGGTAACAAGCAAACTTCAGTTTCTTTCAATGTAAGTGCTTGTGTTGACCTTTGTTCATATTTGGTTACTAAGGACATAGCGAAGCTGGACTCATGGTTGGACACATTTAACATATTTTCCTATGATCCTGCCTTTCATGTGGTTGTCATTGTCACATACTGTGCAAAGCGTCTGTCTGGATAGGTGGAATAATGCATGCCAAGATGGATGAGACAGAGATGTGATGATATTTTCTTTCTTTAGTTATGTATACTGAAGAAGTTGCACTTTCAATTAATATGAATTGTGTTTCCATACAATATTTTGCTCAGGAAATTGAAGAGGTGGATACAGATGAGCATTTTCGACCTAAATCTAACATCGGGATCCACCGTGTGACTCTGAAGCAAAGTATCTAGAAGTCAAACGCAACCAAACAAGTTCTCTACTTTGCATGCCCTGTCATTCCAAAGCTTCAGCATCTTCAGTAAAACATGTCCGAAGACTATACTGAAATTTTTTTGAACTTCATATCTCATTGGGGCTGGTGTTGCTCAAGGTCTATCGGCCTCATTCCTCAGAATGAGTCCGGTTCCACCTTTGGTTATCCATTTTTACTAACCTACTACTATTTTCTTTCTTTTTTCTTGAGTATCTGTTTCTAATTCTTTTTCATACACTTGTGGACATTGTATTTGTACTCAGTGTAATGAAGTGGATGAGATGTAACTTACATGTCCGATAGAGAAATTAAGGTGTTTGTAATTTTTGAGAATGATCTACTATGGTCACTACCATTGCTGTTCCTTTTTCTTACTTGGAGTCATGGCGCTCATTTGCATATCAAGTTTCTGGTTTGTGTATGAAAAAATTTTCTTTGTAAGGCTGACAATTTTCCCACGTCGATCAGCATAGAGAAGGGAACTACGTGAAACATTATTGAATCACAAACTCAAGAGTTGCAGTTCCCAGAGAATACTTGAAGCACTAACCCAAGAAATAGAAATTCCAAATTATCCAAATAATTGTAGGTTCAATACAGCTTCCGATTATAATTATTACTCGGGGCAAACGTTTACAAGTAAGTCCTGAAGCTCTGGGCTTAGTTGAATACCATCTTCCTCCAACCTTCGACGCATGTCAGGAGCCACTTTACCAGCGGCTACATAAGTTTTTAGCAACAAATGGTAGGCATTGGACTCGAGACCATTTTTACTCTTCAGAATCCTGCAGAACTCTTCAGCAGCATCAACATCGCGCTCTTTCATGAAATAATCAAAAACCGAAGTTATAGTTTCAGGAGCCGGGCGCCAGTCGCCCATCTCAGAAACAACTGCTTCCATATGTTGCAGAGCCAAGTCAAACTGACATTTCTCTAAGAAGTAAACCATGAACAACTCCCGAACCTTGTGGAAAGGACCTTTACTTCTCTTCATAGCATTACCCAGAACAAGTTCAGCTTCCTCAAGCAGGTCCCCTGATAGATAACCACGGATGGTACTGGTTGCCAACCTAATATCATAAGCAGAGCAACTAGACTCCCACTCCTCAAAGCATTTCTTCAACCCCTCCAAATCCTTTAGTTTAGCAAGGGCCTGAACCATAACAAGATAGCTCGTATTGGTAACAGTGGAAAAGGCTCTTTTCAGAGCTTCCCACACTCGATGAACCTCAGCCAGATTCGAAGTACCAGCATACAAACTAATCAGAAAATGGTAAGCCTCGCGCTGACGAGGCATCATATCTTTCTCTAGCTTCTTAAGACATGCCTCGGCTTTCTCAAACAGCCCAGCCTTGACATAAATTGCAGCCAGATTGTTATACGTTGTCCAAGTACACTTATCTTCACTATCCTGTGCCAACTCCTCCAAAACCCTCTCGACTCCCTCGATGTCATTTAAATTCGCATAGCTTTGCATCCAGACAACATAAGTAAAGCGACAGCGGGGAATATTTCTGCGCTTCAATTCATCAACAAGTTCCGGCACTTTCTCGGGTTGCCCCAATCTCATGTACAGGCACATGAGATTGTTGAATGGTAAGGTATTGTTAGTGAACCTCAATTCATCCATTTTCTGAAAGAGAGATGAAGCCTTGTCCTTCATAAGATTATTGCAGTAGCAGTTCAAAAGAGCTCCATAGGTTAATTGATTCTTGGCACTGGGTGGCAGGGCGCTTAAGTAATTCTCAGCAGCATCAATTCCCTTGGTTTTTGCTATAAGATCTAAACGTATAGCATGATCCACGTGGGATAAATGCATATTCCTCCTCTCCATCCAATCCATTATCTACATTTTAATGACAATTACACAGATAAAATAGCTTTTAAAAAAAAAAAACTCTGAACAAATCAAATTGGAGAAGTGTGTTAATTTTCAAAACAGGGGAAATAAAAGGGGATTTTTAAGGGCGTACGTCAAGGGCGTGCTGGTAACGACGGTACTTGCGGAGCTCTTTGACGCAGCGGCCTAGCTCATCTTTCCTGATCTTTTTGCCCTCCATAATGAAATCGTTTAAAGCCTCTGGCACCGTTCCCCCCGTCGCTGCTAAAGCCGACAACCTCGGATACAGCCTATTTCTCATCGGAGACGCCGCCTCAACCGCCGCCTTCGTCTTCGCCTTCTCGGAGGCCGCCGTGCAAAGCTTTCTCACCAGCCATGATCCCGACGAAATCAGACGCCTATAGTTCATCTCCCTTTGCTTCGCACGTTTGCCAGTATCAGCTGCTAGGGGTTTTGTTCGGGTTTAAGGCCTTCTTACATAATGCTCCCCAAAATCCAGAAGTACTCCAAACGACGACGTTCTATTCATTTTCTTCTGTCCATCAAGACGCAGCGTTTTTAAGTGTATCTAGAGTTTTTGAACTCCAACACAAAGAAAAGATCGTTAAAACTCTTAGGCAAGTGAAATGAAAATGAAGCCTCTGGCTCAGGCTCTTCATGGTCCTCCGCAAACAATCGTGTCTTCATGTCCTATTTACCTTCTTCCTCCTCCTCACTCCATATCTCTACTGCAAAATCGAAGAATTTCGCGTATCTTCTGCTCCTCCAAAACGGTGCGTTTCCACTCATCTACGTACTGCTCCTGCTCCATGCATTATCTATTCTGAAAATTGAAAGCTTTAATAAATTTCCTTTTCAGATAGAAGAGAAAGGTTCAAAGCCGGACTACAAGCCAGGAATCTTGGACCATTTTTTCATGAGTTCTTTTCGTAACAAATTGGTAAAGGTAAGTTTTGACCTAATATTTGCAAAAGATTATTTGAGCCCTTCATTTTATTTTCTTGTAAAATTATACTACTATATGACAAATGAGCAATATTTGTTGGGTTTCTTTCTAAGGGGTATCACAGGAAGTTGGATGGGATTCGGCCAAGCCTGGGTATGATGGACTGATTGAATTGGCGAAAGCCCTTATGATGAACAGCAGAAGCAATTCTCATACCAAAGATGCTGCGGTGTTCTAATATAAACTCTTACATCTCTCTGTTTTCCTCCTCAGCCATTTTGATCTTCCTTTCTTTCTTTAAATTTTGTTTTCTTATTAATGAGTGATTGTTATAATGTTATGGTTTTGAACATGACAGGTTCGAATATTGAAGTCACTATTTCCGCCATTTTTGTTAGAGCTTTACAAAATCCTTATAGCGCCTATAGATGGAGGGAAGGTAGCTGCAATGATGGTTGGTAAGTTGCATGAATCTTCATGGGAATTGGGAGACTTTCAAATAGTGCTTGATTTTTAAGATGCGTGGTTAATAGATTATTACGATATTAAATGCCAGTTATATTTTTTGTCTTTTGTTAAGCAAGGGTGACTGTACTTACTTGTCAATGGCTTATGGGGACATCCACCGTTAATTCTGTGGATCTTCCTGATGGGACTTCTTGCAATAGCGGGGTAAACTTTGATTTCAGATAACATTTTAATGGCAGCAAAATGAGCTTCATTTTCATGAATAGACGACAGCTGGGTTCTGTCTTCAATTGTCTGCAGGTTTTTGTAGAGAGATGCAAGTACTTAGAGGAAAGTAAGTGTGTAGGAATTTGTATCAATACCTGCAAGCTTCCAACACAGGTTAGTATTTACATCGATGGCATTGTACAGCTTTCCTGCAACCTAGGTGCCTTAACTTTGAGTTCTTGCAATCTGGCTTTGCAGAGTTTCTTCAAGGATTGCATGGGGATTCCTTTGGTGATGGAGCCAAACTTCAGCGACTATAGCTGTCAGGTAAATCCAGGGTTATTGCCCAGTTCTTTCTGCCTAAAACTTTGATCTAATGATTTGCATTTGACCCTCCCGCACTCATTTTGATATCAGTTTGAGTCATCCGATATCTAATCCGACCCTTCTTGTTCATCCCCTTTTAGTTTAAATATTTACAATCACCATCCACAGTGAAGAATTGGAAGCAGGATTAACAAACTAGATTTTTACTTGAAGAAGTTGCCAGATTTTCCTTGACAGGGCAACAGTAATACTGTGAATATTCTTGTCATTGCCACGGCATATTGTTGCTGCCGCTATTGCACGGTCTTTGCCGGTTTAGAAAAAACATTTATCACAGTAACCATTAGCCAGTGCTAAGTTCTGATAATTCTGCTTTGACTTTGATATGGCAGTTTAAATTCGGGGTCTTCCCTCCATTGCCGGAGAATGATGCTGCCCTTAAAGAGCCTTGCCTGGATATATGCCCAATTGCTAATAAACGAAGGGAAATTCAAAGGAACGTGGATGTGGTGAAATGTCCGAAGGCATAAACTGTGCATAACATCTTGATTAAGGTTTCTAACTTCGATAGCATTGTACTTCGCAAAATTACGTATAGTCAATATATAAAGGCTTCCGTTTGTTATCTCTTTCTGCAATCTATTGAGCTAGTTAACCATGAATAAACGTGAAATGCCATACAGACACACTGGGCTCTTGCAAGCACATCATAGGCATCAGAGGTCCAGGTAAAGCGAGAGAGAGAATATACAGTCACAGCCATAATCCATACCAGAATTTCATTATAGCAAAATTGGCCTAGAACTGCCTACAACATCTATCCCTTAATTGCTTAAAGGGAAAATTCAGAAGCTTGTTGGTAGGACAAATTATCATGTACATGTCTAAATTCGTGCACTTACTTGAGACCTGATAATGAGGATTGCAAGCAGCGCAGTATTTATAATTGAAGCAAGATGAATGCGCATTTCAAGCCGTTCAGCTGATCACAATCTCCAGCCCAGCGACAGGAACTTAGCAACTTGTTGTGCAAGGCTGCTGCTCCTGGCCAGCAATTTTCTTCGCTGCATTTCCAAGCTTAAATTAAACAATAGCCTTGGGCAGATGAAACGAAGATCATGAATTGCAACTCGTGAAGTGTATTCCACAAAAACCCTCCATTGTCTAGGATCTAAAATGCTCCATAACTGAAGACAGCCTTAAAATCCACAAAGAACCATGCCTTCAAGGGCTATAAGTCAAATAAAGCATATGTTAGATCCATCAATCATTATTCTTCTTTTTCTTTTTCTTTTATCATTCCATCGCCTTTTCTTTGCCATGTTCATATAGTCATGGAATGGCTTTTTAATTTAGTGTCAATGAAAGGTGTATCGTGGACCTATTCTTCCAAAAGATTCCGCTGCTATTAAAAATTATTTCGGCTCTCTTAACAAACTATAAGTTCTCCTCAAGTAAAAATAAATGAAACACGCAGGTTAGAGAACATAAAAAAATGCAGGAAAATTATATTCTTGAACTAAAATATAAAAAGAAAAGGAATTTAGAATTAAACAAAAAGCAGAAAGAAGACTTACTAATCATGATAATTATACAGACAAGATTAATTCAAGATTTGAACACAAAAGTTTCCTGTTTATGTAAAAAGCATCATCCATCAATGTCTAAAGACTAACGGTCCCACCCAGAGGGCCTCCGTCTTTCTCTAGGTCTATCTCTGGAACTGCAAAAACAGAGCCAAGTATGTGCCTAATCAGCATATAAGTTGTATAGGGGGAAGAAAAAAAGCACCCACGAAATGGTATTATAAAAGTTCAGCTGAAAAAGCAACCTCTCTGAGTTCTTCTGGCTAGTGTTTTGTCCAGTATTTTGCGTAGTGTTCAATCCTGATGTAGGAGCAGTGGTCAATGAACTGGCCGATTGAGCCCTGTTTATATCTCCACCAATGGTCCCACCAGATACAAATCCAGCCAAAGTTGGTCTCCCGATGCTTGAACTGTTACTGAAGCCTTGACCCTCAGAGGTTGATGAAGCAGCGACAAAGCTACTCCTGAATTGTGCCATCATGCCAGTTTTCAGAGAATTTACAGCAGCAGTTCGACTTTGGACAGCCTGAGATGAAGAAATACTGGATTCTGGATTATATCCAATACCCAGACCATAGTCAACTCCACGCACACCTCGACCACCCCCACCCCCACCCCCACCCCCACCCCGACCACCACCCCTTCCTCTGCCTTTCTTCCCACCTACATATTATAGTACACATCATTTGAGAGTTCAAACATAGATTATCTTGAAAAAACATATAAAAGAATGGCAATTAAAACTCTTTGTCAGACGCTTTACATTTTGGGTCCCTTCCAAAAGCTTAAACAAAGTTTTAGTTGCATACAAACAAGCATATACATAACAATTGCATTGGTAAATCGCTAGAGAATCATACCTCCTTTTCTTGCATCACGCTTGGACCTGAATCTTCCATCCTATTTATGGACAAGGCAAATGTCACTACAAAATTATAGTATATGCACATGAAATCTAACAGCTACAGATTTCAATCATGGAAGGGAACAAGGGAAGTGTATACGATAGTGCCATCAGTCATAGAAATTGTTGTTGGCAAGCAATCTAGAAGAACATCAAATTGAAGAGCAAAATGATGCTGCATATTGTTTTCTAACAACTTTCATGAAGCCATTAACTACAAAATTAGTCAAGTTTTTCAATTGAATACCTTCATAGCAAGATCCATGAGTTCCATTGAGACATTCTGACCAGCAGCAATCAGACTATTAACCAATTCACCAGCAAACCGAGCCTCCTTCTGAGTTATCAGAGTATATGCAATGCCATCTTTGTCACCAGCACGACCTGTTCTACCAATACGGTGGACATGCATGTCCATGTCTTTTGCAATATCAAAGTTCACAACTGACTTAATTGACTTGATGTCAAGACCACGAGCAGCAACATCAGTTGCAATGAGAACATGGTAGATGCCAGATTTAAACTTTTGTAGAATTTCCATTCTAGAAGCCTGATCTTTGTCACCGTGAAGGGCAGCAACCTTAAAACCCTTCTGAGACAGCTGTGACTCAATCTCATCAACAGTAGCTTTCTTGGAAGCAAACACCAAAACATCACCCTCATCAATCATTCCAGGTAGCTTCTCTAAAAGCCAGGGCAACTTCTCAGAATCAGAAGGAATTACATGAACAAGCTGGGTGATATCCTCATTAGCCATTCCCACTTCTCCAACTGTAACTCTGACAGGGTCAGTGAGAATTTCCCTTGCCAATTTCTCAACTTTGCGGGGCATTGTTGCTGAAAATAGTAAGGTCTGTCGGTCAGGTCTGATTTGGCCAACAATGGACCTTATTTGTGGTTCAAATCCAAGGTCAAACATTCGATCAGCCTCATCGAGTACCAAATAAGTTGCTCTCATCATTGTCAGTGCCTTCATTTTTAACATGTCTATCAACCGACCTGGTGTAGCAACCACTATCTCACATCCTGCCTTGAGTTCCTTGAACTGATCAAGTTTGGACATTCCACCATACACAGCAGAGGCACGTATCCCATAGGATTTTGCAAATTTTTTTGTTTCCAAGAATATTTGGTGTGCTAATTCTCGAGTAGGTGCACATATCACTCCAATCGGACCCTCCTCTTTCTGAAGTTCAGGCTGATCCATAATGTGGACAATCATTGGAAGCACAAAAGCAGCAGTTTTACCAGAACCAGTTTTTGCTATACCAATAATATCCCTCCCTGAAAGGACAATAGGTAAGGCTTGGCACTGAATGGTGGTAGGCTTTTCATACCCTTGTTTTGAAATAGCACGCATTAATTCTGGTGCAAAACCACAGTCTTCAAATGTCTTAACCGGTCTTGGGACATCAAAACCAGAAACACGAATAGCCAAACTCTTCCGATATTCAGCAACTTCCTGCTCACTCATTCCTAGACAAGGAAATGTTTTAAAGAAAAATGAGTTTAGGCACAGAATGACCTCAATGAAGAATATAATCCTTTTTTATTAAGAAAAATGTGCCACATCCTAAGCAATAACTAATAACAGAGCCATGATGTATATTATTTCAATACAATGCCAAAAATCTCCTATGATGCACATTAAAACATTATGAATCAATTATAACATATCTAGATTCCATACTCTATTCTATCTTTTCATATAGACTATCCTTTAGAAGTTACTTAGGTAATTAAGCTGCACACAAATAAGTGCAAATAGCTGCCCCTAGCATTATAATATAATCAACCAAGCCATATTCAGAGTTTAAGTAATCTTAAGTAACCAACTAATCTTAACTCCACATGCTTTCATCAACAACCAGAGATATCCCAACATTTTTCCGGCAACCTTATCCAATAGACTAGTTTTACTTCTTCTTTTTCTTCTTTTTTAACAATTATGTTTCTAAACATCTTAGAATTTTTATAATTATCTAATATTTTGCGTTTTCAGTTACCTGAAATCGAAGCCTTCTCCTCATAAAAATCTTTATTAAACGGCTCATACTCAATGACACTGTGATCAAGAGCCGGAATCGGCTCTATCTTCTTCTTGTCCACAACCACCGGATTATCATCTGAATCATACTCCAACAACCCCGCATCCACAGCCTTTGCCGCCGCATAAACCTCCTCATCGGAATCATACCCCGCACGCAAAGCATCCGCCGCCAACGTCAGCCCAACATCCTTCTTCGCCCTCAAAAAACTCTCCACGGGATCATCCTCATCTTCATCATCTCTATACCTCTCCGGCTTCTCCTTCGGTTTCGGAGGCGGCGGCGCTTTCAAATCCTCCTGAATACCTTGCATGAACGCGTCCAGAGGGTCAATTTCGTCATCTTCCGCTCCATTTCCATTGCTGTTGGGGTTATTCTTGTCGGCTTCCTTGGAGGTATCATTATCGGCGTAATCGATGTAGTCAAGGTCAGTGTCTTCGTAGTTGTCGTGGCCGTGGCGAGAGGAAGGAGGGACGTAGAGTCGCTGAGGTGCTTGGGATCGCTCGAAGTTGTAGGTAGGTTGACGGTTTATCCCAAACCCTTCGAATCCAAATTTGCGCTTCGACATGGTTGATTCTCTTTTATAAAAACCCTAATTTCACAGGGGTTCTGGCGTTTCTTTAAGGGTTTGGAATTAAAATCAACCGTACTCTGTAATTCTAGGAAAAACAAATTGCAATACTATAGGAGAGAGAGTAAAGAGTTGCCCGCTGGAATCAATTAGCAATGTTTGGTGTCGTTCGAAGGGCGTTCCCAGAGTGGATTGGGCAGGTCGGCCCAGGACCAATCCGGTCCCTTACTTAAAAGAATGTAATTTCAGATTTTTGTGGTCTTAGTCGAATCTTGGGCCTTTCACTTAAGCAAACAATTAGGCCCATTGGCTCGCCCAACACAATGACGTGACACGAGACCCATAAATAATGGGGGAATGCTGGCTTTTACGGAGAAAAATCGATTTAAAATGATGTTTTTAATAATTTTATGCAAAAAACAATTAACTAATGAACTGGTGTTAGCTTTGGGAGGCAAGATCTCTTGTTCAGCTTACGTACGTACAGTAGTTTCCTGGTAAGAAGTCATATGTAACTGTTCTCAATAAAAATTTAGATCCTTTGCATCTTTTGTGAAAAATATAATCTTATAATTTCCTTTCATAATGAAGCAATAGTTGCCTGGATTACATTGCTATATATAAATTATAGATTCTAAAAGTTAAAAGGGAAAAAAGAACAGCAACTTAAATCGATTGATCTAGAACAGGAAAAACATCAGCACATGGGAAAAGTTCCAAATCGTGAAAGATTCACCTCAAAAGCAGAAGCAAGGATCCCGTAAGGAGCGGTAACGTTCTTTCACTTTCTTCCTCAAAAGCTTTTTTATAAGGTACCCCTATTTTTCCATTGTCGTACATTTGCAAAACAGCTTTGCAAATTCTCCATTCACCTATCAATCCATCGGAAGATAGAAACCGCTCAGCCTTGTCCCACCATTCACCTCTCTCGCTCTCTCCATCTCTAATATTTCGTACCTTTTATACTAACTTTCCTTTACAAATCATAAACGCTGCTTAATTTGTTGGTTGTTAAAGCTTGGAAATGGGAAAGCTTCTTTATTTTAAATCTGCTCGTGGGTCAGGGCTGACATTCAGAAATGTATAGGAAATGTTGGAGAGAGTGCTGTTAGGTATAAACGTTCCAGAGTTCGGTGTTAGGTGATATTTATATATATGGCTCGAGGGGCATGACGCCTGTAGAAACCGCCTGACAGACAGAATGATTATTCATGACAGCAAGCGCATGGTTAGTGGACCAAATATCATTCCATGTTCTTTAATGATGAATGAGATATAATACATTTATAAATAGAAATACAAGCATCCAGTTTGGTTACTTTGCTAGATTTTTAGTTCAACGACATAAGTTATTTACTCCTTGATGGCTCCCTTAAAGCATACTAATACTAACATTCTTCTTGGTTAGTACTTGGTTCAAATGACCATTATATCGCTACAAACAATTAAGAACTAAGGTTTAAATTGGTAGATCACCATGAATAGAAATTCTCTACTTTAATTAATGTCTCATCTTTAATGCTTTATACCATAATTTTATATTATTAATAAAAAAATTAATTTCAAAATCTTAAATCTTTAATTTTAAACTCTAAATCATAAGTCTTAAATCATAAATTTTAAAATCTTATATGAAAAAGTTAAGAGACACATAATGTAAATTTATAATAAAAATATCAAATGAGACACCAAATAAGAGTAGAAGATTTTTATTCAATCATAAATATTAATGTAAAACAAAACAAACTATCCCCTTTATAAAATTATGAAACAATATATATAACTTTCACAACTATAAAAAAATAAAAAATATAAAATTTCAAGATGTCTTAATTCTTATTTTGGCATCTTAAAATAATACTATATATATATATATGTGTGTGTGTGTGTGTGTGTGTATGTGTGAAGATTTGTAAGAGAGTATTTTTATTGGGAGAGTTACTTTTGATTTGTCATCTTATTACATCCATTATGAGATTTTTAAACGTGCCTTAAAGTACACTTAATCATTCGGGTTTCATTATACTTTAGGCTACAATAAAATAAATCGAAGTTTTCCATTACAAATAACTTGTATTCATTCAAACAGGGTTTGATGATATAAGAATTTTAAATTAAAAGACTCTCTTAAAACTTCCTATTATAAAAAAGTATATAGTACATGATGTATACCCATATACATAAAATCAACTTGAAATTAAGAAGCAGAGAAAGAAAATGACAAATGCAATCGGGAGAGGGCCCATCCCGCATACGAAATTACAACAGGTATGTGGATGGTTGCTGGTCTTGTCATATTTGGTCCTCTCGTTTAAGTAATGCCCATATACTCGTGTGCATGCCCATGTTATATGATACGTAATCTTCCTCTAAATATTTCCCTGGTTTCCTCTTATTTTCCCAACATGTTGCCGCTACCTTCCAAACTTTTATCAAATGTCATTATCCACCTGATCCAATGTCTTGCTTTGGTGGGAATTAAATTCTGAACCCCCGCAACCCCCACACCCCCCCCCATCAAAGATTCATGGCCACGCTTCATGCCACGTTTATCCCAGTCTAAATAATAATACTAATTTTTGTTACAACTATTTTTACAATTAATTATTACATATATATATAGTTTATTAGCTTTATATTTTATAATTTGGTAAGTTTATTTGAATGCACAACTTCAAAATATATGACTAGTTTGACCATAACCTCATCTATCTGTATATTTTCGGATTTTGTATATTTTCGGATTTTATATTATGCTCCGAAACTATTAAGAGGGTATATAATTATGATCTTTGGCATTTTCATTTGATTGTACCAGATCAACCGTCGACGGGATGGTAACTGTCACCGTCAATCGAACGGCTAGGATTTTGACCGTCCAGGAAGATAATTTTCACCGGGTGCAGAAGATCATTTTGGCTGATTACTGACGTGGCGACGTGCTACTTTTTTTTTTTGCCGTTTTATGTTCTTTTTCCGCTAACGGCGCACGTTAGACTTAAAATAAAGACTATATTCAGACATCGAAAAGGGCAAACAAGAAAAAAAAATATAAATTAAAAGAACTCGTGAAGAAAAAACAAAAAAGGATGGAAAAAATATAAACTAAAAAAAAAAACCCAAAGGAAAAGCCTCTCTGGTACTGATTAACTGGGTGAAAGAAAGCCAACGGTATCTTCCAGTTCCACCAACAGTCAAGCATCTTCTCAGTTTCTTTTGCTTTTTCTCGTTTGGAAACTTGAGTTCCTTTTTTTTTTTTCTCTTTAAGCTGAAGTTCTTCGACTCGGGAATTCAGTAATGGCAATTCTGACTCCGAGTCATTACGTGCAAGTTCTGATTCTTGTTATGTTGTCTCCACCGTTGGATCCTCCTTTGTTGGCTGTCCCAAATAAGTTATTCTTGTAGTGGTGCTTTATGTGTTCGGAAGTGTTATGCTCATTTGAAAGTGTGATCTCGCCGTTGGTTTGTTGGAATCTCACCAGATCTGAGTTGTCCCGGGTCAAAATCAACGGCGTCGGAGATGTCGGTTTCTGCTTTTTCAAATCCCAGTGGTAATTGCTAATTTTATCTTTGTCAAACTTGCTATTTAATTTTCTTTCCATTTCAGTTAGAAATTTGACTCCTCTCGACTTCCAAATTTGGTTGCTTCGAATAAATTGAGAACTACGAAACTAAGCTAAATCTTCATATTTCTTTTTTATCCAAGAATAAATATAACCTATTTAGCTAAAGAGCTGAATTAGGCTAAGTTAAGAAGTATAAATTTCGATTTTTTCAATTGTTTCTTCGCACAATTTGAGACCAGAGATACAAGAAAGGAAAGCGTTCAATGGCTAATTAAAGCAATTATTTTGGTTTACCTTGAAATTTCATTCTGCTTAAAAGATAATTTTTGGAAAGTTCTTCCTTTTTTCTCTCTCCTTTGATTTTCTGACAAAGTGAAATTGATTGGAGGAAAAGAAAATTACGTTCTTGACATTTTGTTTTATGGGCACTGTGAATTGCCTACTATTTATGTGCTATAATTACCGCTGTGTTTTGGGTAAAAAAAGAAATACCCTAAAAACGGAGAGCGATAGAGGAGGAAATTGGCTCTGTTGGTCCATAATTATGAAATCTATTCAGAGTTTTATTACTGGTTTGATTATTTTCGCAAAATTTAGTAGTAGATGTTAGCTGCGTAGGTCATTGAAAGATATAACCACGCACCGATAAATAAAGAAGTACACTTGCATTTGAGTACATTATATCTACAATCTTTTATGGCCAATAACGTTTGGGATTTCGCATTTACTTTAAAAGAGTTCTTGTGCATTGTAGACATTAATTTGTTTTACCTCTGTTATATATATTAATGGTTCCCTTAATTGCTTGATTGAGTTTATTCTGAATAACTCTTTTAACAGGAGCATTGGGAAATGTCTGTTCCTTTTTGGTGAAAGTTATGGTTGTTCTGAGTTGTGCAATTTCCGTCTCCAATGCTGATTTTGCCAGAAATTTACTCCAATCGCCAGCACAATCTCCAACCAGAGTGCCTGAGAGTGCACCAGCTGTTTCTGATCGGCCCTTGCCTTTGAATAGACCACACCAAAAACGTTTTTCACCACGTAGTGCACCAACCCTT
The DNA here is from genome assembly GCA_036013995.1 of Theobroma grandiflorum. Classification (NCBI taxonomy): domain Eukaryota; kingdom Viridiplantae; phylum Streptophyta; class Magnoliopsida; order Malvales; family Malvaceae; genus Theobroma; species Theobroma grandiflorum. Next base: position 6,271,482 of record CP142130.1, read on the forward strand.
GTAGCACCAGCCCAACCTCCTCTTTATGGTCCATTGATAACTTCCAGTCACCCTCCGACCAGTTCACGTTTGTCAAAACCATTGATGAAGAGGAGTGCATCAGTGCCTCCTGGTGCAGACTTGCCAAATATTGCCCCTACACAGATCAGTCCCAGTACACTTCCTGCTGGTTTAGCTCAACCACCATTGTCTCCTGAAGTGTCTGGTAAGATCTTTTCTATATCATTTTTTCACCAACACTATTCTATTTTCTCTTTATGTTTTCATTGCACGTCACAACTAAACATCCATTTTATAACTTCTATGCAAGATGTTAATGAAGTGCAAGATGGCATCCTGAACATTCGTTGTTTGTATTAAATTTATATTCACTTACTGAAAAAGAAAGAACTTATTAATAGTGCTACCTCATACTTGTATTGTGTATGAAATGCTTACATGGGTATTTTCTCACTTTTCCAGATTGTTGCAAACCAGATTCAATTTTGAAACAAGGGACTCATGGCTGCCATTGTGTATATCCCATTAAGCTTGACCTTCTCCTTTTAAATGTCTCACAAAATTGGAATGTTTTCCTACCCGAGTTAGCTGCTCAGCTTGATCTGCTGCCTAATCAAATTGAGATTATCAATTTTTATGTCCCCAGTTTATCAAGATTAAATATCTCAATGGATATTACTCCACACACAGGGATCAGTTTCTCTGCCAGTGATGCATCTAAAATACAATCTTCACTTGTGATGCATAGGGTTCATTTTGACCCAAATATAGTTGGAGATTACAAAATCCTTAATTTTACATGGTTTGAGCCTCCAGTGCCTTCCCCAGGTAATTTTTTTTTTTGCTCAGCCAATAAAGTAGATTTCATTAATAAAACTGCTAGGAAGGCAGTAAGAACTGCTCCAAAGGAGTAAAAAACAGAGTGCAAGCACTCGATTTTACCAGCATACAAACCTCATCAATGCAAACATGGCTAATACAAAATAGCTGGTAAATTATGATATGACTTAAATTCTTCTAAAATCCATCTGACTTTTAAAAGCTATTTGTTCTTGATTGCATATAGTTTTCATATGCAATGGTTTTCTACATGGCTCATTGCTTTTGTTTACTTTTATTTTATATAAGGAGATAGTGGTTATCGTTGTGGTATTTGTCCTGACAAAGCTCAGCATCTGGTTTACAGCTCCAGTTGTGGTTTCAGAACCTGTAGAGCCGCCAGCACATCAATCCTCCTATTCTACACCACTCAGCCCTTCAAACAAGGGGAAGCACTCAAATCTGATTCTTATTTTTGGTATTTCTGCTGGCATACTGGTTTTTGCTATAATATCTGTGCTTATAATTTGTTCGTGCACATTCCGTGAGGGAAAGCCTAAAGCATCTCTGAAGGAATCTGGTATGTGTCTTAAATGCAATGACATTGAATTTTTTGTGCTGGCTCTGAGGTTTAATGTTTTCATTATATTTACAAAGTTTTATCTAACTAGCAATTGATCTCACCCCAAGTTATGATGTGGATGAATTTTGGAATAAGAAGACTTGTTTTTCTCTATCTTGTCATGTAGGTTCACTGAAAATAAATTCTGAAATGAATCTTAGTACTTAGCAAAAAGTAAAGGGAAAGAAAAAGGATTCAGAAGTCTCTAGAATCAAAATTTGCCCCCTATGGTACCTTTGTACAAAAAGGGAAGCCTTTGACTTGAATTGGTTGACATTGTGGCATCGAGGTGAATGCAAGAAGCAGAATGATACTTTGCTTTTCAAAAAAAAAAAAAAAAGGAAGCAGTATGATACTTCAAGAATGTCATAATGAAGGATACTTTCCCATTTGATTTGCTAAATTTTGCTTATTTTAAGTTTCTTTTTTTTCATTTTTTTGATTGATCATCTCAAGTTTTTAGTTAAAAAAAAATAAAGCATTCGTTTTTGCTGATTTTAGTGCAGCTTTTTACAAATTTATGGTTGGCCATTTAATACTCAAGGAGAGAATGTGACTTCTGAAACTCTGTTTGAGATGAAAGTGTAATGTATGTAAAAACATTTGCTGCACCAAAAAAGCTAAAGCTTAGTTTGCCTGATTTTGGAACTTTAGTCACACCTTATGAATAGTAATGCTGATCAATGTTGCAATAGTAGTACTGTTGTAAATTTAGATTTTGCAGAATGTAAATGTTCTAAGTCCTTAGTATTTCATTATTTTCTTGCAGTAAAGCCAAGCACTATAGATGCAGTTGCACCAGCAGGGTCTCTACCCCACCCAAGCAGTACACGGTTTTTACAGTATGAAGAACTTAAAGAAGCAACAAACAACTTTGCGCCTGCGAGCATACTGGGGGAGGGTGGGTTTGGCAGAGTTTTCAAGGGTGTTTTAAGTGATGGTACAGCTGTAGCGATTAAAAGGCTTACCAGTGGAGGGCCCCAAGGAGATAAAGAGTTTTTGGTTGAAGTTGAGATGCTTAGCAGGTTGCATCATCGTAATCTTGTGAAACTTGTAGGTTACTATAGCAGTCGTGACTCTTCACAAAACCTACTTTGTTATGAGCTTGTTCCAAATGGAAGCTTAGAAGCCTGGCTCCATGGTAATTTGCCTTTCTAAATTTGATCCTATTGGCAGCTCATTTGTTGATGTTATTATTTTCAACCGGAGTCACTTTTGATACGTGATACTGACTCTGGTCCTGTTTTGCCTCAGGCCCCTTGGGAGTAAATTGTCCTCTGGACTGGGACACCAGAATGAAGATTGCACTTGATGCTGCAAGAGGACTTGCATACCTGCATGAGGACTCACAACCATGTGTTATCCACAGAGATTTCAAAGCATCCAATATATTACTTGAGAACAACTTTCATGCTAAAGTTGCTGATTTTGGCCTTGCCAAACAAGCACCTGAAGGCAGAACAAATTACCTGTCTACTCGTGTGATGGGCACGTTTGGGTTGGTTTCATTCACTCCTCTTGTAAATCTTGCTATCTCTTGTTTCATTGGACACTAATGTAGAATGGGATTGATCTATAGGTATGTAGCCCCTGAGTATGCTATGACTGGACATCTACTGGTAAAAAGTGATGTTTACAGCTATGGAGTTGTACTGCTTGAGTTACTCACTGGAAGGACGCCTGTAGATATGTCACAACCATCAGGGCAGGAGAACCTTGTCACTTGGGTGAGTAATGACCTAGAGTTTGCCTCACTGTTGATGATGCTTTTGTATCTGATTTAGGTATTTGCAGAGTATAAACCTTAACCTTCTAGATAATTTTTACAAGTTGGCTGTACTGCTCTCAGGCGAGGCCAATTCTGAGAGACAAAGACCGGCTAGAAGAGCTTGCTGATCCAAGGCTTGGAGGGAAGTACCCGAAGGAAGATTTTGTACGGGTTTGCACAATTGCAGCTGCTTGTGTTGCTCCTGAGGCAAGTCAAAGGCCCACAATGGGTGAAGTGGTTCAGTCATTAAAAATGGTGCAGCGTGTTACAGAATATCATGATTCAATGTTATCCATTTCCAACAACCGGCCCAACCAGAGACAATCCTCCACTACTTTTGAGTCTGATGAGACATCGTCAATGTTCTCTTCTGGTCCTTACTCTGGTCTAAGTGCCTTTGACAATGACAACATCTCGCGTACAGCAGTTTCTTCTGAAGATCTTCATGAAGGACGATGAACACTTTGAAGAGAGATATATAAGCAACAGGAAGCCTTACTTCAGTTGGAAGCGCATCACAACCCAATACACCGGTGAGAAATTTTCTCAATAGGAAGTGGTAAATTTGAAATAGGATTTTCAAAGGTGTCATAGATTTTGTAATTTGGATAGATTGGGATGGGTGCTTCTTGTTGTCCCAATTGTTGTACCACTGCTAAGTTTTCCCCCCTGCAGTGGTTGATGTAATTTTGTACATATGCCTTGTAGCTTGTTCAATTGCATTGGCTTTCGATTTCGAGGGTTTAAATTAAACTTTTCTTCTTTGTACTAGGGTTTTTATTACACTTACTTTTATGTTTCATCTTGGAAGCGCAATAAGAAGTTGTCGACTCGACCGACAGTATAATTTATTGACTTACTTGAGTGGCAATGTAAAATACTGCTGAACTTTACCTTTTCGTTCCTTCAAGGAGATGCCTCCATCAATTAAGAGTTTGAGTATCACATTAGGTCTTCATTATGAGATTGGAGAAAGTTATTTTCTTTTGTATACCTCAATTCATATGTATAAATATAAAAAATTAATTTAAATCACGATGGGTTTTGTCTTTTGTATATGTTGGAAAGCTTGCAGTAATAGCCCAATCTTAACTGTATGTGAACTTCATGTGAAATTTTTCTTGTGTTATTGCCAGTCATATAAGTTGTAACTTGTCCGATGCCAATATATGTAATATGTAGTCTTTACCTTAGTTAGAACACCCTAAGTTTAGCGGTTCTAAATCAAATGAAAACCTCATTTGCTCGAAGATCCTAAGCATGGTTGTGATTAATTTAGGATTTCTTCGGTGTCATGTTTCTATTTTCTCCTCTAACTGATATGAAGAACAAGAGAGGATTTCAATGTAAACCATTGTAATAAAAGGAAAACCGGTTATGCTAAAATTAGAACGTGTGGCAACAAGATCGCGTAGAACGCTATTTCCATGCAAAGCCGATGCCCTAAGAAGTACTTTAAATTTTTCATTGTTTCCCTTCCCTTACCCGCAAGCACCACACCCTATCCCTGTCTCTCCTCTTGCGTTTTATTTCCTTCAAGAGGACGAGACCATGGCGATCAACCATTTCATCCTTGTGCTCATCTCCCTCTCCTGTCTCTTCTCCTTCTCTGCTTCTAACCCTGCCCCTTCGCCAGCTCCTGCTCCATTTCCGTCTGAAATTCAGTCTTTCAACTTTCCTGAAACTGAAGGGGAGAAGCATGAACAAGAACTTACTATATTACCCGTCAGCGCCGATCCTAGCCTTCAGCGAATCTGTGGAGACACTGACCACCCAATCGAATGCCTAACGACAACGGTTCCATTCCTACGAGACGACGTTGCTATCGAACCAGTTTCTATCCTTAAAGTTGGGCTCGAAGCTATGGATAACAAAACCAGGGAAGCCTTGGCCGAGGCAACATTGCTCTTGCTGGATCCCTCTACCCAAGAAGCCGTTGCTTCCTGCCTTGAAACATGCATCGACAGCTACAACGCCATTCTCGACACCAATCAGAAAGTTCTTGAAGCCATCTCTAGTCGCGACCTCTACCAGTTGAGCATGGAGCTAAGCTCAAATGTGGAGAATGTACACGCCTGTTCGGATGCCTTCGAAGAAGCTGAACTCGAGTCGCCAATCAAGGAGATTGATGCATTGCTGGAAAAGATGATTAGCAACAGCTTGGCCATTGGCGTCGACATGGTCCACTTTTAGAGAAACGAAAATGCAAAAGTTCTAAAAAAACCAAAGGAAATTAAGCCTATAATTATTGTGTTTTACTACCATGCTTCATTTGATTTGTTGTTCCATGTGAAGCGCACATTTTTTGCGGGAAAAATCTTATACTGACAATTACTGGTAAACATCTACGAGGAAGAAACTATGTCTTGGTTTCTTATTGTTTATTAATGACACTGCATTCCCTTTGATATTGGGTAACAATTTTCTAAAGGATTCTTCGCGCTATTTTGTCCCTTCAGCGGGTCATGGGCCTCCTGCCGTCTATTTTGGAACGTCTGTTCTCCATATGGTGCAATTAGCAAAGCATGATTGATTAATTTTCCAAGCCTAATTAATTCCTATGGTCATATTTTTTTTATAATTTTTTTTAATTAAGAGAAAGATATTCGAACTCTACTCTTTAAGTATAAAAATCATACACCAACTAATGAATCAAATACTCAAGTACTAATTCCTAGGATCATAATTATATTGTTATTGTTTCAATTTATTAGTTTCAATCCATTGGTTGATTTTTATTCATGACAATGCTAAAACATGTTTTGTCCATATTTCATTGGTTAAAAAAGATATAATACTTGCGATTTGAAATAATTTAATTTATGAATATTAATTAAACATATTATTATTATATGTTAAAAATGAAGGTTTGGGAAATTGGTCTTCTAAACAAAATCTAATGCCCAAAATTAGAGGTTCATCCTAATAACAATTCTTTTCTTGTGATAAGTCTTTTAATCCTTTGTAACAAGAATATTGCAAAGGAGTTTGATACAAACATTAATTAAAGGAATTTAAAAGGTCAGGATGTCATTTGAAACATGTTGAAAATTATTTACAGAAGAATTTCATTTGTAAAGAGAATTTCTAATTTTTAAAATGGAATTACTTTCTTTGGCAAAATTTGTTCATATTATTACTAATAATTATACGTTCTTACACATCTAATGAGACTTATATTGCATATTTTTATTTTTTTTATTCCTCATATTGTTATTCTTATTTTATAATTACTTTTTTTATTTCACCAAATTTCAATGCTTAAAATTCTTCAAACAATGTAACTGCAAAATGTTATTATTTTAAAAATAAATTTATTTCATTTTTCCTAAATTTTCCAAAATTTCTTATTCAAACGCACTTGATTTTTTTTTTTAAAATCTATTGGTTACAATTTAATATTCTCAATAAAAGAAGGAAATTTAAAGCACAAGCACCCACTGGAATGTTGGGAGGAGTAGGCTAATAACATAGCAACACGTAACACATAACAAGGGCAAAGAATATGAAGAGCGAGCCACTATCATGAGCAACGCTGTGCGCAAGGTCTTAACCTGCGCACACTTTTGCAGCGTAAACCGTGTGTAGTAGTAGATAGAAGAGGGGGAAAATAAAAGGCGTTAAGGCAAAGAAAGGAAGAAAGAACGAAAGAAAAGAAAAGCGAGAGAGAGAGAGAGAGAGAGAGAGAGAGAGAGAGAGAGAGAGAGAGAGGGGGCGAGAGAGGGGACTGAGTTGGGTTGGCGAGTCAAGTGACCGAATCAAAGATCTAAAAATCTAAAATCCCCCTTCCAACCCATCCAAACGAAAAAAAACACAGCGTGGGGTGGTGTGGCAATAGCAAAATAATGGTGAACAAGGAGATAATAAGTCCTCTTCCTCCCCTTTACCTCTATCTTTCCTTTCCCATTCTCATCATCATTGTTACTACAACAACTATCTATCCTTCTCTAACCCTAAAACTTCTTTATCTTTTTATCTTTCGAGCCCCATTCTTTTCGCCTTCTCTACAAAAATCCCATTATTATTTTTTTACATTCTCACCTAATCTATTTACCCTCCACCCTTCTCTTTCTCTTCCGTTTCGCTCTTTCCTCTTCTTGTCTCATTCTTTCTTTTTCTCTTTTCTCTTTTCTCTTTCCAGGGTTACTCAATTTCTTCTGTACGCCCATGTCGAGAAGGTAAAATAATCGATTACTCGTGGGTTTCTTGTTTTTTCTTTGGGTGACTTGATCTACGGATTTGAGGGGGGTGAATTTGGTTATCGCTATCGCTGATGGATTTTGTTTGATGGATTGATTCTTGTCATTTTGGGTGTGTTTTTATGTGGGGTTTGCTTTTGATTTGATGACGATTTGATTCATAGTGAATTGTGAGATAATATTATTCTCTAATCCTCTATATCAATCTATTTCTTGCAATTATTTGGTTTTTATCATTTGGCTTTTCTTATAATGTTGGGGATTGGGGGTAATTCCCTTGCTACTACATTTTGAAATTTTTCAATTTCTTATCGAGTTTATTAATCTGGATAATTTGATCTATTTGTTTCTGAATGTTCAAGTTCCTGATTTTTGGGCTCCCTATGGTTTACATTGGTGAAATTCCTTATGATAGATTATGCTTCTACCGGTTTTCGGCCTCTCTATTTTTGTCCTTAATTTCACTTGATTATGTCGTTTATATTTTTTTTATGGATGTTATTGTAATGTTATATTGTCAATCTTAAACCCTTTTTCTCCAAATCCTTGTTTAATCTGATTTGATATGTGATAGATTACAGTTGCTTTTGTAGTGATTTGGGATCTATACAGTATAAATCTCATAGTTTGATTTTCGTTCTTTTAGGATTAGTGGTCTTACTGGAGCATCCTACTGGTGAAATTAAGTGATAACAACTTTGTCATCATGGAAGAGTTTCCTGGCACTCGGTTTGATGGCATGAATAATGCTGTCAGGAAGAAGAGGACCCAAACTTCTCGTCGTCCTCGTCCTGACTCGCAGTCTTTTGCTGAAAGTCAAGATCACTCGCCCTTGTCATCAACACCTCCTTCAGATGATGTGAGCAAGGTATCTAGTGATGAGAATGCTGGTGGTGATGCTAATTCAAAGCGGAAAGAGTTCAATCTTAATCAATGTGTTTGGATTTCTCCTGCTGTTGGTGTTGAAGGTGAGAAAACCAATAAAAGAAAGAAAGAAGATGGGGGATTCAATGCGTTTTACAACAATGAGCCTGGGCGAGGTGGGTCAAACAATAAACGTTCTAGTGAAGGTGTTCTTGCCCCTGCTAATTGGAAAAGCACAAGCAAGGCAAAGGAATGGTCAGTATCAGAATCGAGGAATGTAGATATATATGGTGGAAGGAATGGTGAATTTCAGAGTTCAGTACAAGGAGCTGTTATTGATGGTAATGAAAGCAAGGTTAAAAAAGTAAAGCTCAAGGTTGGTGGCATTACTCGCACAATTCATGCCAACTCAGCAGCTAATGGGATGCCAGGGAGTGGATCTTCTACCAGGAAGAACAATCTTCAGGTAGTTACAGTGTTTTCTTTTAAGCTTTATTTGGTTAATTATGGCAATTTTATATTAAAGAAGGCTTTTCTTTCAAAATTCAATGTTGGTGTTCCTCTCAGTTAAGTAGGTACATAGTGTTTACCTGATGAAGTTGCATGCCTTATAAATTAGCCTGCTCTTTCTTTTTTTTTTTTTCTTTAGGGTGAATTGTCACAGATACCCTGAATTGGATCACGTGGGATTTAATGATTTGGTAGTAATACGGTAATGTATTTTATTGCTTGTATGGAAGATTATCTTTTGTATTAATGTGCTTTGTCTGAGCGTAATAATTATTCATAACTTTTAGTAACATTGAGAATCCCACATAATCTTATAATTGATTATGTCTTTATTCCAGGGAAGTACTGATGATGGGCACTCCCCTCCAGATAAAAGGAGTGGTTTGCAAGGACTCCCCTGGAAAGATTTCTCCAAAGCTGGTTTTAGTTTTGGGAAAGAGGATTCTTTGATGGGAAAAACATCTGGAAAGAATATCTCCGTTAAACAAGGAGACCAAGCTGGTCTGATTCGTAAAAGCAAGCGGGTCCCTAAGAGACGTGTACTAGATGGGGACTTTGGTGAAGATGACGAGGATGAGGAGATCCGCTACTTGGAGAGACTTAAAACATCAAAGAATAGTCCAGCATATAAGGAAGATGATGAATCAGGTAAGAAACAGAAAAAACTCTCTAGGGTTTCCAACCTAGAAAATATTGGCTCTTCAAGGTCTAGCAAAGATGAGAAAAGGAAGCACAGATCAGATAGGGTATCTGGGGATACAGACTATGAGGAAGAAGATGAACCAGTGTCTGATAGTGAGCTTGAAGGTAAGAAGAAAAAGAAGCAGAGGAAGGAATCTGTTGATATGTTGATGGATAATAAGAGGGAAATGACTCTCACAACACGTCAACGGGCCCTTCAGTCAAGCAAAGATGCCTCTTCTGCACCTGGATCAAGCTTAATTGAGTTTCCAAATGGATTACCACCCGCCCCATCAAGAAGTGAGCATTTATTTTTGTCATAGACCTGCTATGTTGAATCTATTGGTTGCTTTTCTCTTTTTGTTCTTTTTTTTTTTAATTTTGCAGTGATCGTTGTTCATTTTAGAGCAAAAGGAGAAACTTTCAGAAGTTGAGCAGCAGCTAAAGAAGGCAGAAGCTGCTCAGAGACGAAGGATGCAAGTTGAAAAGGCTGCTAGGGAATCTGAGGTTTGTTTCTCTTTTGGATTACCATATTTTTTCACATGTATTTTTAAACCTGTGATACATAAATTGAGTATGTTTAAATTAATTTTTGTAGGCTGAGGCTATTAGAAAAATACTTGGCCAAGATTCAAGCAGGAAGAAGCGGGAAGAGAAAATGAAAAAGCGTCTGGAAGAATTGGCACAGGTACTTTGAAGTTGGAACTGTTGGATTGAAAAGAATGTTAAATGTAATTTGTTTGGCAAGTTTTATTTTACGGCCATTTTGTCTAATTTTCTCGCCTTACTATATACAGGGAAAGGCTGCCAATGCAGAGATGCTTACATCAAATACCATCAGATTGGTCATGGGTCCTACAGGGACAACAGTCACATTTCCCAGGGACATGGGTTTCCCTAATATATTTGACTCCAAACCTTCCAGGTATTGCTCATTGCAAAATTTAGGTTGATTCAAATATTAATGTTGGCTTTCTGCTATATAACTATTTCTGGTTTGGTTGGATATTCAGTTACCCTCCTCCACGGGAAAACTGTGCGGGTCCATCATGTAATAACCCATACAAGTATCGAGATTCGAAGTCAAAGCTACCTCTTTGTAGTCTGCAGTGCTACAAGGCAATTCAAGAACAGCTGCTGGCTGAAACTACCTGCTAACATTGCCAAAAATCCAGTACTAACCTCTGTGCTTGTGGTAAATTCTGCGCATTTATGTCTTGGTTCATGTATCAGAGCTTAGTATAACAGCATAATTTTCAACGAAGGATAGAGAGATTAAACTGAGTATGTATATCGCTCCCTTAAACCGTTGTGGAGCCGCTAGTTTCGTTTTTGAAAGGAGGTTGATTCTGTGATGTGGTTAATATTTTACAAGGCAGGTTGCCTAGAAAGTATTTGTCTACATGGTACAATTTTATCAAGGAAAGAGCATCCAAGTTTGTTTCACATGGAATGCCTTAGGGCGACAGCTGCTGAGGGTGTGTCAAGAAATCAACAACTTGAAACATAGCCTAGAACATGACTCATTTTCAATAGGCTCTGTGCTTTACATATATTTCAGAAATTCACTGCGTACTTATGGAAGGAAAAAGATACAGACGTGAAATTGACTAATATTTTTCCTTTCCTATTATTCCTTTGTGGTGGATTGATCTAAAACCAATAAAATGTAAATAGGGAAGGAAGATCAATGAGGAGCAAATTGTTATAAGTTGAACAACACCCCTAATTGTCAAGCACCAAAAGTATTGATTTCTTCATAACAAACGTAAGTGATTGATTTGAAAGGCTTTTTTTCATTTGACTATCTACATGTTTATTCAACGATTTATGTTAAATTACTCACAATTGTCAAGAACATGTAATTGAACTCTTACTAATTTCTTTGTTACAGGCATTTAACCATGCCACTAACATTGGGTTGGATCCCTATCCAAGTTAAGGGGCCGGGCTTTAACGCCTGGGCTGTAACAATTATTATTTATTTTTAGTAGAAAAGTGGGAAAAGCCTACAAATAAATTAATTAGGAAGGACAACATATAGACGATAAGCTACCATCTGCTCCCGGGTCGTAACCCGTCCGTAATTAAAATTCGGGTCAAACAGGAAGATTTGTTGCTTTGCTCGGGGAAAAGATATTCAGGAAGTCGCTGTTTCAGTAAAACTAGTTTCTTGTTCCGCTTCACTTCTCTAGAGAGCTACACTACCCTTATCGTTCCAGAAGCCCCCAGCGCCGCCTTAGCCCTAAACTGGGAGATAACGTCACCTTCCTTTTCTCAACCAATACAACTCCAGAAATACGCCTCTAAATTGGCTGAAATTAGTGTTTCAATTTTGGCTTAAATCTGGTTCGGACAGGTAAGTTAGATAACAATGGCACACACGTGCGTCTCGACATCCGCTTCGTCTCTTCGGTTGAGTTCTCTGCCCTTTTCTCCAAACTCAAGCACCAATCTTGATTCTCACAAGTTATCTCTTCCTTTCCATCCCCTTCGTCCCAGGTATTCTTTTTTATTCCCTCGTTCTCTTTGTCCAAGCTAGGAAACTGTAATATAATTCTTAAATTTCAAGTCTGTTTTGAATTGAACGTTTAAGTTGACATTCTGGAATCTAGGAGGTAGAGTTACCGTTCTTCCAACCGTAATTGAAGTCCGCATTTTGTTATAATGTTGGTTTCTGTGAAGAGGGTGCAAAATAGATTTTGTTTCATGATGTTTTTCTTTTCTTTTCTTTTTTTTTCAGTTTTCACGTAGTCGGCTAAGTTCAAAAGTAAGATTTTCTTAATTATAATTTTCAGGAAATTGAAGAAGCTAGTTAGTAATCAAAAGAATGTGATGAGTTCTCAGCCAAAGGTTGTTTACACTGGAGAGTTTTGGGCTTCGGAGACAACCTCTCGACAAGGAATTTGGTCAATAAGGTAAAAATTGGTATAAATTCAACCCTACATTGTCTAGCTGGGTTTTTTTTTTTCAAAAAAAAAAAAAACTTTGTAATTATGCAGGGATGATTTGCAAGTCCCATCATCACCTTACTTCCCTACGTACGCACAAGGGCAGGGACCACCTCCGATGGTGCAAGAGCGATTTCAGAGTGTTATTAGCCAACTCTTTCAATATGTATGTTTGGTTGTGAATTTTTGTTTAAAAAGACTTTGGTTTCTCTTGTATCAGGCTTCTTAAATTGGTTGTTTCTTTTGATTGTCAGAGAATAATTCGCTGTGGTGGAGCTGTTGATGATGATATGGCAAACATTATTGTAGCTCAGCTTCTCTATCTTGATGCTGTTGATCCTCACAAGGTCTGTTTGGTTCCAGGCTTGCATTTTCTCAATTGCAAACACATTGGCTGTCTTCTTTTAAAAAAATAAAGAACCTAAAATGTCATTGTGAGTGTTATTTACCTCTTGGTGGTTTTTTTATCTTGTCAACAGGATATTGTCATGTATGTCAATTCCCCTGGAGGATCAGTTACTGCTGGTAATATGCTATCTCATGAGATTCTAGTATTTACATTTGCACTAGTTGTTTAAAATAGTAAGCTTTGGATAATTTTTATAGACTTGCCTAACATGTATTACTTTGAATTTTCTTAGGTATGGCCATTTTCGACACTATGAGGCACATCCGGCCTGATGTCTCAACTGTGTGTGTTGGACTTGCAGCTAGGTATAAATTCATTGATGTAATTTTTTCTGTTTATAACGCAATATGCTCACAGCTTGATATGAAACATTGGAAAACAATGGTTTTGAAGCTATGTCTACTTTGTCTATTATTTAAGTATTATTGATCTTAACTTCAAAAACGTAAAGTATGGTATTTGATTCATTCTGACTGATATCCGATCCTTGAGGATAATATTTCTTAATGTGTAATATCCTTTACTTTTGGCCATATTTGTTATAATGCTTCAATGTATTTAAGATGGAGGGGGCATATGATAGAGATTGGTTTTATTACTCATGTTCTCTAGCTTAGATGCTTGAGCTTTGTGTCAGTACTTGATTTTGGTTAATATCTACCCTAAAAAGTTATTTTATAGCATATTATTGTACAGAGAATAATGAGAACAACCATTACAAGTGAAGCATTACTTCGCATAGAATAACTATTTCACGTTGAGGGTAGTGAAAGTAATTTTGAATAAGTGGTAGGTTTACAGGTTATTTTCATCTTATAATGTTTAAGAGAGTTTGGTTTGGTGGCTCAGATATAGAGGTAGTTAAGAGGTTTTCTTTTGACCTTTTCCTGAAGTACAAGTGTTTTTCCTTTTTATCTTTTTCTCTTGTACCTATTCACGTACTCCTTTGTCCCTTAAGTTGTTCTCGTATAGCTTTTCCTGTATACCTCTTCCATTTATGCAAATCTCATATATTATTAACAGTCATAAAATCTATTACTTTAATAGTTACATAATGGATTTCTAACCGTTACTCAACATTAAAAACTCAGTAATGGTCACCTAATATTAAAGTCGTTATTTATTATGTGCTTTAAAACCTATTCTTGAGTAATCGTCATTTCTGGCACTATATATAGAGCCTTCACAATTCATTTGAGGGACTTTTTTAGAACTACCTTGTTCTCATTCAGAGCTTCTCTCTAATTCTCTTCTACCTTCTAATTCTCTACTTATTCTCTTCTTCCTACCACGACACTGAGTACTTCAGAAACTATTTTGATCTTCCTCTCCACTGTCTCCGGTACATCTTTTACTTGTTTGTAACGCTTTCTCTCCCTATTACAAAGAACCCTTTTATATTTTGGAGTACTTTAGGAATTGCTCTGATCTTCCTCTACACCATCTCCGATACATCTTTTACTTGTTTGCAAGGCTTCATCTCTCTATCACAAAGAACCTTTTTACACTTTGCATGTTAAAGCCACATTTAGTTTAATCCCCACTCTGGAAGAAGAGGGGTTATGCGCATTCTGTTTGGTGTCCCAACTGCCTGAACATTATAGGTTTAAGGCCTAGTTCTAGCCTGTATGTCTGTTCATAGTAGCTTGTATGGCTACATTTTGCCACATGGCATACACTCAGTCTCAAGTGTACATCATAATAAATAATAACGGATTTATGAGCGCTAGCAGCTAGGTGCTGGATGGGAACTATTTCTGGGCACAGGGGTGGGTAAGGGACAAAGGAGTAGCCCCCCGGTATGAGGATGGTAAGGATGTGTGAAGGATTCGGGGGATGGGTTGGCCTAAACTGCCTGCTCCTTTTGCAGAAAAACCCTACCCTGATCTTGGCAGGTCAGCCTAGAAACCCAACAGGTGGGGTTAAAATTGCAACTTTTAGTTTGCTTTTTTGTGTGATTTATATCTCTTGAGAATTAATTGTCTAATAACTTGTCCTAGTTTTCTCTGGTAATAACTGAATCTACAATTTGGGTTTTGCTAGTTATAACGTTAGTTACAGAGCCAAGGCTGGTCTTTACTTGGCTGTGGATTGCATTCCACCAAAAAGCTGGTGCTTAGTTCTGTGTGAAGTGTTTAAAGCATTTTTATTAATGGAATTGTGAGGCTGTAATCATTGATTACTTTCTGGCAATTTGAGACGGATGGTATAAGGCAGTTCCAAGATTTTTGTGAATCCCTTTGTTTTTTCCTATAATCTAGAAGACTATATAATTACGAGGACAATGGCGTGAAAAAATAATTTTAAGTTTTTTATGTAATTGTTGCCAGATGCTTGGAAGTTGAGTATTGGTTTATAGCTTGAGTTTTTGTTAATTATGACAAAATAACGTTTTTAGTGCAAAAGCCTAATGATTGATTATTAAAAGTTGCAAACCCTTTGATGTGAAATACTTTTCTAAATTAAGATGTTTGTGGTTGTTCCTGGGAATAAGAATTTCTATTTGCCTGTGGATGCAATTGTTTGCTATTAGTAATGGATATATTTTGTTTTTCATGAACAGTATGGGAGCTTTTCTGCTTAGTGCTGGAACCAAAGGTATATAATGCTTGTGATTTGTACCATTCAAAGCTTTGATGTGTGGTGTAGTTGTTTTCACCAGTCTACTAAATGTGCTCATCCCTTTGTGTGTTTTTTTTCCCCAAAACTTCAGGAAAACGATACAGTTTACCTAATTCAAGGATAATGATACATCAGCCTCTTGGTGGAGCTCAAGGAGGGCAAACTGATATTGATATTCAGGTATGTATTTTTCTTGGCGAACCTCATGTTGTTTAAATTTTAAATTTGCTGCCTCCCCTAACCCTTTCTGCATAAATCAGATACAATGAATTGTATCTTGATGTTTATGATACGTGACAGCCAAGCACTAGTGAACATGCCTTTTTGCTAAAGGTTTTTTTTTGTTTCTTTTCTTTTCCGGTGGGTTTGGGGGGGATGCGAGGCTTGTTAAACTTTGTTATTAAGAATGGACCCAATTTTTTTCTTTTAAGAAAAAGACTAAACAGTGCACCAGTGGGATGCTTTCATTTGGATTGTTTAACACCTTTGTGTGTAGCTTCATAATTTTTGTTCAGTTGTTATACGGTACCCTGACTAGTAGACATGATTGTCAGGCAAATGAAATGCTGCATCATAAGGCAAACTTAAACGGGTATCTTGCCTACCACACTGGTCAAAGTTTGGAGAAGATTAACCAGGATACTGACCGTGATTTTTTCATGAGCGCAAAAGAAGCCAAGGAATATGGACTTATTGATGGTGTAATCATGAATCCTCTCAAAGCTCTCCAGCCACTAGCTGCTACAGCTGATGGTAATGAATAGCTTAGTTTAGGTTCTTTTTTGCTATCAATGACGTGGCTTTATTGTAGAGATAACCGGAAATGATTGCAAAGTTTTTTGATTCTCTTTGGATACTGAATAATGATTATATTTCTGGTGAAGCAGTATGAATTTTGATGTTAATCATATAACAAATATTAAACCTTGAGAAATCGGTGAAGCTTTGTACGGCGTGTGCTTGTTATCTAAGAAACCTCTCTTGCTGCAGAGATTAATTTTCAACATGAAAATCTAGCTCTAATCGATTCCATTATCAGCCAAAGCCTTCGTTCAATTTGTTACTTCATATAAATGTTTCTTGGATGTCGTCTTTAGCATTATCCCAGAAAGCATCCATATTAAGGGTCTAATTGATCCATTTCTTTTCCCAAGTTTATCAGCTAAATTCTCGAGCATGTATGTAATGGATTTTAGGCTTTTCATGAACTTCCATTTGGTGATGACCCAATTACCCTTTAATCATTAAAGTGCCCTAATAATGTATGGTTTTTGTACTTAATTAAGATATTTTTTATTTTGTATTAAATATAATATTCGATGGGACTGGATTTAATCCATTGAAAGCGCCTGCATGCAAAGGCATCAAGATTGAATTCGGGGTAATCAGCAGAGTTAATGTAACGTCAGAGTTTTTATGTGGCGAAACCATTGACATGCCATGGATGATTGCTGTAAACCTGGTGAAAAGTGAAAAACACTGTTACTAATGGGGCGACTTAAATTGATGTCAGGTTTTGACAAAAGACAATATATATACACACATATATAAAAAAGAAAGGAGGTGACATGCTGCAAACATCGGGTACAGATTGTCACACGGACAGTAATCAACAACAGAAGTTGATAGTTTCAAAGATCTCTACATTACCGCCTCTTTCTTTTTCAGCCTTGACATGACCATCCAATACTTGATTTTTGTTCTTGACTGTTGTTACCGTACAGTGAGTCTAAAACAGAAAAGTTCAACACTATCTTGATGGCATTATTGTTTTTTGACAATCAAATGTGATTGATTAATTCTAACCAGATCCACTATACTACTTGCTGATATGCAGTAGTTTTGAAGTTTCTCCTCTTCTTTTAGAAAGGAGGTCTGGGTCAGCATCTGACAGAAGTTTAAAGTTCAAACTGCCTTTAAACTGGGAAGCCCTTGCTAAGTAGATATAATTCTCAGATTATCCAGATCTTCGATCTGTACAATATTTGCAGGGACGAATAAGGGGAAAGCATGGGAGTTTCCTCACCTCAAACGCAGAGGTGACCAACCATATAGACAATTAGCCATATTGAACAGCTTGTAAAACATTATCAGGAAAGGGAGAATCTCCAACTTTGCTGCAGCTGGAGCTTGAATAAAGGGATTTTGACAGTATGATTCTGTCGTATTTCCTAATTGTTTTATATTGTTTGCATAAGTTTTGGTGAAAGGTGCAACAAGCATTTTTGTTGTCTTTTGAATAAACAAATTTCAGTTACCCAAAAGCAGAAATTACCCTCAAGAAAAGTAAAGATGTCCCAATTATTTGCGATCTCAGTGATTCGCCAACCTTCCGAAGAGTTGATTGGCTCACACAGCTGGGGTTTAAATTAAAAGCCTCTCCCAAAGGGTATTAATTACCTTTGCAGCAAAAAATAAAAATCACATAATTTGAGAGTAAAAATTAAGAATAAAGATAAGAGAATGAACAATGGAGCGTGGAACATTATCTATCAAGCGTATATGAGGGTCGAAATCCAAGCGAAAATAACCTTCGCATAATAGTCTTCTTTTCAAAGTGAGAACAGTCATACCAGTGTTTATCTTTTCCTGTCCTTTTCGCTTCTAGACTCGATCTAGTGGAGTAATTATAGTTGGCAGGGCAAACCCAAGTAGAAATAAATTTATAAAAAAAATTCTTTTTATTTTTCTGAGTTAAAATCAAGTGACGTGCATGCACACGACATGGGAATTTGACAAATTTGAGACTCTGTGGGTGTGTCACGCCAAAGTCTCACCCCCACGAAAGGGGTTCTTGGGGTTAGTTTGGCATTATGTAGAAGGAATCTGTTAACTCAAAAATCCACTAGGTGATCCAAAAAGTACGCCGAATACTTTTCAGGGGACAGATTCCGGAACCTAATCTAAATCTCGCAACCCGGAGGTGCACAAAAAAGAAAAGGCCGAACCTATCAAGTATCCGAACCCCTTACAACAAGAAAGTTAAACAGGAACCAAAAACAAGATAAAAAGAGCTGCCACCAAACAAAGCTCTCCTCGCGTGAACCTCGTGCCTTCATTAATTAATACTTAATGTACAAAAGAGCTAGCACCCAACAAAAGTAGCCACCGTCAATCTTCTCTCTCTTTGGGGCGTGCGTGTGTGGTTGTGTCTATATCCATTGGACTTGATAGGTTTTCCCCGTTCTGCCAAAAAGCATTTTCATCCCAATCTCCGAGATTAAAAAAAATGATAGCAATCCACAAACATTTCATGCCAAAGTACCCAACTTTCTCATTTTGTGAACCCTCAGACAAGAAAAGAAAGAAAGGTGAAAAAAAAATAGGAAGATGCTGAACTAGAGCCACTAGTAGTGGGGGCATAATCACTTCATTATAAACATCCTAATTACATTTTTCTAAGTCTGAGAAACACTCAGATCAAGAAGGGACAACAGGAATTCCTTCATCGGAAAACTTGCTTCTCATTAAACTTGTGAAAGCTGAAGATATGGGTAGTTCTTCAAGTTCATCAAAGAAATCATTTTCTTCTGATTTTGGTGTTGAAGATGTCGTTATATGAGGGCAAGACAGCGGCTCTTCATCCAACAGAAACCCCAGGGTGTCGTGGGTTTTCACTAGATTCCCGGTGAAAGGATCTTCTTGGTTAATTATAATATTTCGGGGAGAGCTTAATGGGGATTGTAGATAGTGAAAATGCTCTTCGCTTGCATCTTCATCACTGCTCGTTTTGATGGGTTCATTTTGTACTTCTTCCGGCTCTTCTTTTTGTGGATCTTCTGGCAGCTGTTGTTGTTTAGGAGTCGGGGACTGATCATCACTGTGGTCCGTTTGGGGTTCTTTTGACGACTGCGTTATGTTGGTGGTGTGGAGATCAGGGCCTGGGTGGTTATGACTAGAGGTGTAAGTGATGATGAGCATCGAAGCATCTGTTCTGCATCTTTCTACTTGCTTTTTGGCGGAACAACCCTTTGATGTACTGCACCTGTAATAGCCCCTACATGATGAAACATGAAATTTTGTGAGAATTCTTGATGAGGTGAGGTGGGATGGGACAAAATGAAGAGAAAACGACATTCTGGGCTAAACTTTCGGGTGTAGAGGAAAAGGAAATTCACTTCAACTACACCAAAAACATTTGCACTCGGAAGAAACAAGAGCCACGGAGGGACGGAGTATTGCTTCTCTTGGCTAGGTAAAAGTTTGTGAGCTCACAAGGATTAACAACTTTTGAAGATAAAAACGCAGAAAAATCATTAGAAGAAGATATACACCTAGGATAAGGAGATCCTTTGATAGGTTTTTGCCCATATTTCCTCCAGGACCATAAATCAGAAGGCGGCCCTTCATTCTTTAGCTTTCCACTGTTTTCGCCTATCTCCACCTTGACAACCGTCTTCTCAACCACCTTCCTGGGCAATATAGAACATGAGAAAATTTAGAAATGTTAAACAAACTTAAATGCATGAAGGGGCACCCTGAAATGAACCAATGCCAAAGATTTTAAAACTGTAAGCTTCCTATAATAGCAAGCGTAGAAAAGGAAAAGGGAAAGAAATTGACTACACCAACCTTCTTTTGGATGCCTGAGATTCAGATGGTCTGAGTTCTGATTCTTCTGAAGCCTTTGAGTCCAATTTTGGAGAGACAGAAGCATCCATGACCATTTTCCGTTTCCTGCTGCTACTTTTTTTTTTCTTCCTCTAAATTAAGCCAAAAGATTAAAAGAGACAGGCAGAGTTGTTTGGGGATTCAATGAACTTAGAATAATAGTCATAGGAAAAATAAAAACCAAAGGATTAAGATCAAGAGCTCCAATTGATTGTGAGAGAGAGAGAGAGAGAGAGAGAGAGAAGAGAAAGTTAAAAGGGAGTTAGGCAATATGACAAAACCCCCAACTTGCCTCCCCCTTTCTTGTCACTCATTTAATATAAAGTTATTAGCAACTATGCATAAATCACCACTCACCATCACCCTCCACCCCCACCCCTGCCATAAAATAAATCATCCACACAGTTGCAGCATATAAATGTGTAGATATTTCATGGACACAACATGCCGGCCCCTTCTTCCGTTGGCTCGAGCTAGTTTGGGCCACGTCCTGTGCCCACACACAATCAATTTGCACTTGCCACGTGGATATTACCACGATAAATCTGCCAATCCAGAAAATTATCTTAAACCAAAATCATGGATGCAGACACGTTTTCAAACCTCCCCAAACATAAGAATATGAATTGCAGTTGGATTTTGCTGGAGTTGGTGGAAAGAACATGTCATAGCACAAGTTATATAGATAGATATCTTCTGTTACTGAACTATTAATAAGGCAGTACTGCTGGTCAGAATTCAGATCACTGTGTTGGGATGTCATTTCACTTTGGATTTAGGCTATAAGCTCAGCAAAATCTTGCTCTTTGTTCTTGTGCACATATGGGCGTAATCATAGCCCTCTTTTTGTTTTCGTTTTTCTCTCATTGCCTCTGCAGGGGAATGTAGCAGGTACGTTTTGCTAGAGGCGGCGCACCCAAGCTCGAGCTCAATTCAACTGATTCACAACATTTACGCAGAAAGTTCACATTTAAATCATCAAAACTTGAAAATTTCCTTTGATTTGCCCTGAATTTAAAGGAAGGCCAAAATAAAAATCGCATCCACAAGTTGGAAGCAGATTTTAAGCATGCGCATGAAACATGCTACTGCATCTTATTTAAAAATTTTTTTCTGTACGGATATTTAGCTGTCATAAAATTATTAAATTTTGGGATGAAAATAATTTCAGATTACAATTTATGTGAATCAGGCCATTCGATTGACGAGTGAAACGTGAAACAGGCCAAAATTTGTGCTGAAGCTGTTTTAACACAAGAAAACTTGTGGGCCAAAGCTGGGAGAAATTTGAGACGCGACAAAACTAGACATGTGATTATCTGAGCAGTGGAGGTTAGACTAGGAATTACAAGGTTTTATATATATATATATATATTTATATATTTATTTATTTATTTGGGTTGGAAGAAAGAATTATAAGAGTTCAATAGCAACGTTCTTCGTTGGAACCCTGGATTAAATAAAAGGTTGGGGTTGTTGGAGGTTGGTTATCAACATTGTCACCACTTCCAACCAAACCAATGAGTTCAGTTAACTCTGAAAATAAATAAAAATTCACAGCTGAAACCAATAACCAAGTATTTCCCGTCGCTTTTCGAGTATACAGCCACCTGCCTTTGTAAAGCAGCAGGTTTACAAGAAAGTGATCTGATGTGATGCCAGGCTCAGGTTAGGGAATAAGAAAGAGGGAAAACAATTTCTTCCAGGAAAATTGACATGTTTAAAAATGTGGTAAGTTTGCTGGCCAAAAAGAAAAGGAAAATGTGGTAAGTTTAATTTAGGAAGATAAATTCAGTCTCCGTTGATGTGGATTCAAGAGTAAAGGCGAAATCTTTGGTTTTCACCCATATCTCAACAGGAAAATTGCTCGTGAGTTGAGCTCACTGAATTCCTTTCTCTTGTATCGAATGTGGTGAAAGTACGCAATCCCTAGGCCGAATAGGAAATTTGATTAGGCTGCGACATGTTGATAAGTGTAGGCCCGAATCCTAACGACTTCTGCGGGACATCATTCTCTCTCTTTTATCTTTTAGAGCAAGTTTGATTCACGAAATATAATGAAATAAAATAAAATAAATATTTTATAAAAATATAATAAAATAAAACTATTATTATATATTCTGTGATAATAGAATAAGATAAAAATTCAATAGAAATGTTATTATATAATTTGGTTAACGAAATGAAATAAAATAAAAATTATTATTATGATTTATTACAATAATTAATTGGTAAAAATAATTTTGAAATAATAAAAAAATAAGTAATAAAAAAGATAAAAATATTTTTTATTATCACTTAAAATTATTTATTTTTATTTTATTTTAAAATATTTATAATTTATAATTTATGTAAAATATTAATAATTAATAATTCAAATATTAGCATTTTAAATATTAATATGTTATTCATAATTAATCATTAAAAATTAAAATACTAATGTTTTATTAATAATTTAAATATTATTATGATTAAAATATTAATAATTTTAATTAATTTTCAAATTTAAAATTTTATAATATATAATTAAAATTTTAGTCTTTATATTATAATAAGATTTATTGCAAAAAGTACTCTTTATACAATTTTGTAAAATTTATACCAAATTACAAAAATAAGTAAATTTTTTCTTTTTTAATCATTTAATTTTTATTTTCATTAAAATTTTAAAATTTTAAAAATTTATTATTTAAATATTAGTATAAATTCTTTTATCTATTTTCAATTTCCAATTTATGTTTTAATTAAAAATTTGAAATATTAATACTTTATTCATAATTTAAATATTATTATGATTAAAATATTAAAACTTTTAATAAAAGGCATTTTAGTTTTATCAATTTTAGTGGTTATTCTCCGAACCATGGAATAGCAAATACCATGAGGGGGTTGGAATTAGTTAAACCTTATTTTTGGAGAATTTTGAAAATTAGCTATTATAAGAGAATAGGTTGAATAGCTATTTGCCAACTAAATAAGAGAAGAAATAAAATATAGAAATAAGGTATTCCCCATACCAAACATACCAATAATGTTTTAAAACAATCTTGAACTGTTTAAGTAAATGCGAATATGTTTTAATTCTTCTATTGCATTTAATTAAGCATTTATATTTTTATTTTGAATAATATAAAACTTTATAATTGATGGTTGACTAATTAACTTTAATCAAAACGTCATTTATCATTTTTATATTATATGACGCTAATGTGCAAAGTGAAAATACTATACAATAATACCATTATGCCATATCAAAATGCTATGTCATTATTCACTATAATAAATCAATATATCACATCAATATTATATGACATAAAATAATAAGTAATATTTTGACTAATGACAATTAGGTTACTATTAGTTATAAAAACTTATTTAATCTAAAATAAAAATATAAAAATTTAATTGAACATAATAAAAAATTATTTAAATTTTTTAAAATAATTTTTAAAAATTTTTAAAATTTTTTTAAACTTTTCGATTTCAAGTTATAAACAAAAAATTAACTAAAACTCAAATCAAAACTTTTTCGTGATTTTTTTTCCTAAAAGAGTTTGAAATGCGTAAGGTTTGTAACATTTATATCAGTAAGACTTTAATGAAATTAAATTCATTAATTGAAAACTTAAATTTTCAAAAAAACTTTTTGAAATATATTGAAGAAAAGTAATGCACAAAGTTACATGCATCTTCAAACTATCATTATTTTATAAGTGTGACATGTACACACAATATATAAAGTAAAAAAATTATATTAATTACATAAAGTTTACAGATAATTAGTATTATTTAAATGTAGACATTGAATATTTAAAAGTATTCAAACTAATAACATTATCAACTGGTAAAATACAAGTGAACGATTACTACATTTTTTAGGTTAGAGAAATTAGATTTGAAAAATCATGCACATTATCTTTTATTTATTTTTTATAATTTACTTATCAAATTTTCAATGGGTGAATTGCTGAAAACTGAAAACAAGAAACAAAAAAAAAAAAGCTTAAAAGCAAGATATAAAACTCCCAGTTAAAAAAACCCAATAGTGTATATATGGGTACTTGCATCAATATGTTGATGGTCGCCCTTCCTTCCATGATCGCTGCAAGCAAAAATTTGAAGCAGTTGATATGGAGACATCCGATCCAATAAGTTTCACGTGCAAGTCATAGTCATTTTTATGTATTCGTATACTTAATTTTGCTCCAAGCATGACTAGTCAACTACAATTTTTCAACATTCTTTGGGTAAAAACTCCCATCTGCTGCCGCCTGATCTTGACTAAACCTCAGAAGTCACAGCCACTGTTTTCATTAACTTAAATCTGAACAAAAATAAATGATATCTCTGAACGAATTGTACTGGAATTTGGGGAAAAAAAAAAAAACAAGATAAACTCTGTAGAATCCTGACCAACGTCATTAATTTTTCCCATGAAGCTACAAAAATAATTTGTTGGCAGACAAAGAGGGAGACGATGCATTAATGGTCATCTCAAAATGTAGGTATTATTTACAGCGTGTTTGGTTTAATTTTTTTTTTAACTTGAAAGTTATTATAAAATTTTTATAAAAAATAATTATTTTTAAAATTAAGTTAAAATTATTTAATAAATTTATTTTTTTATAAATAAACTGTTTGGTAAAATAACTTATATAAATTTTAATTTTGATTAAAATTACTATTAAGTGTATTTAATAAATAGAGAGAAAAAATTGAATCAAATAAAAAAAATGAGTGTAAAAAAATATACTTTTCTCTATAATATTATGAATTGTTGAAAGATAAAAGAAGAATATAAAAAATTGGTCGGTGGTATTCGGATTGGTGTGCTGGTACTTGTGGAAATGACACAACAATCTAGTATTTAATGTTATCTCCAATTCAACACATAATCGCTTAAGCTTGATTAACAGTATGGCAACTGTTACAACAATAGCTGTAAAACCCAACCCTATAAATATATATCATGACAAACATGCAATGAACAACGTGTTTGTATATTAGGAAAGTCTCAAAGAATAGCTAAAACCCGGTATTGTACCAAATGATACACTTAAGTTGATTTAACATCGAATTAGTTCAAATAGGAATTTTAAGATGAAATTTAATATTTCACAGTCCAGGAATGACTTAAAATGATGTTTTGGAGTTCGAGGGTTAATTTGGGATGAATTTGAAAATTTTGATGTATAGGGGTAAAATCATCATTTTGCATCCAAGATAATAAATTAACCATGGAGTGAAATTTTTGATCAATATTGACTATTTGGAGTATAATTTGATGATAGGAAGTGTAAAATTTCAATTCCGGCAGTTTTCGGAATATAGAGGTAAAATGGTAATTTTGTCGCCCCAGGGGTAAAATCGTAATTTTCACCACTCAAAACTTGTCAAAATATTAGGATTTATACATTTTTGGTATGAATAATCATGGTATATTAAGTGGTGAAAAATTGAAGTTTAAAAGACAAAATTTTAAAAACAAGCCCACGGGAAAGTGACACGTGACACTTTTAATGATTTAATATTATTTTAATAAAAAATCAGCCAATTTAAACCCCTCAACAGGTGAAGCACGACCCTAAGGAGAAAATAAGAGAGAAAATAGAGAGGAAAGGAAGAAAAGAGAAAAACCAAAAGAGAAGTTGAAAATTTAAAGGGGAATTCGCGGTTTTCACCCGTTTTCGCGTCTAACGGTAAGATTTTTCGATTTTGACTTGGTTTCTACCTTTCCCATGCTTTTGTTTTCATTTTTCCATGCTTTAAGAGAGAGATCACAAAATAGATCTAAGGGCTGGACGAAATTCAAGGGGGGAGATTTTGAATTTTTCAAGTTTCGATTCTTAGTTAAATCGGTAGTTTTGGATAGTTAGATGCGTTTAGAAATGAAATTGGACATGAAAGCATGGATTTTTCACCTTACCCACTCAAGGCTGAATGCTCAATGCTGTGCCATGTGATGAACTGATTTTTATTTAAATGGAATTGAAGAGAAAATGATGAAAAATGATTAAATGGGCTAGAAAAACAAAGTAGAAAATTTACTAGGTGAATATCCTATTTTAACCGAATCTTTCAAGGAAGAAAGTGACCTGATTTTAGTGATTTCAGAGGGTTGTGAGCTGGTATTTGATGGTTAAAAATGTTGGAGAGAGAATGGGACGATTTAGAGCAAAAATGGAGCGCGTTAGCAATTTATCGGGTAAAGTACCGAAAATAGGCTAATACCGCGTTTAAGCCGTTTTAGGCCGTTGCATTTCATACCATGCATTAATATAGGATTTAAATCAATTATATAGTGATTTAGTATAAATGCATTGAATTGTGTGATTTTTATAATTTATTAAGAAGGTGAGACATCCGGAAAAGGCAAGGAGGTTATATCCGAGGAAACGTGACCGAGACGCTTTTTCTTCAAGAGAATTGGATTTATATGACCTATGAGTAAACCTACTATTATTGTAAACTATCTAGAGTTATTTTTAAATATTAATTATGGATTTTATACAAAGAACATGATTATAAAAAGAGAAGTTTTGGCTATATGCAAATAAATAGATTTAAATGCAAATATTTTTGGATTATGTGAATACTTGATTTTTAGAAAAATTGAGTAGTTTGGAAGCCTTCACTTATGTTATAAATGACATTTTGATAAAATTGGCTTATGAGATTGTGAGTATATGTGGCTGTATTATAAACTGTATTGGGAATAAATGTAAGCTGTTTTTACTATGCAAGCTGGGTAAATAAATAAAAGCCATGTTATACTGTTGAAATTTTATTAAAATTGGTGGGTTTGGTCACTGCAGTGGTGGGTTTCTGTGGACCACCTATTAGAGGGGCACGGTAAACCCAGTTATATAGTTGCTCCGGTTGTAGAGGCTAGGAGGGTAACTCCCGAGGTAGTGTTAGAGTTCACTTCACGTCGAACCCCCACGTGAATGTGTAATTCGGCCAACGTCAAGGAACAGCTTGTTTTCAAAACTAAAACGTGTTTAATATGTAAATGTCTTGACAACCTTGACGGACTCGGTTAGATGCCTCGGTTAAGGTATTTCCGAGGACTAGTTTTGGCTTGAGTCATGATTTTAATAAAAGTCATAAGCCTTAACAATTGTTTTGATAAATTATAAATATTTCTTGATTTAAGAAATAAAATGAAACTTTATGAAATGGTTTGAAATAACTATTTAAATTTGTCTCAATTTTACTTACCTTTAGATATTTATGATAATGTTTGTTTACTCATTAGGATTGCAAAATCTCACCTACCTCCTGTCTAAATATTTCAGGCCTGTGGTAGCTTGTAGATACCAGATTTTGTCGAGGACTATCGTAGATCGTCTTACCACGACAAATAGTAGGTTTACTGCCATTGTCGTATTTGTATAGTTATGGGCTCATCGGTCATTGTAATTATTTTTGTACATTATGACTTTGTAACTTAATGTATGTATGAATTTTTTTTACTTTCACGCTATAAAAATTATTTATACGCGTGTCTATAAAAATTATTTTATAAGAAAACGAAAAAATTTTATCAATATTTTTGAATAGTAAAATGTGACTTTAAACCCTTGAAAAAGAAGGTTTCGGATTTTTGATTTCAAATCCGATTTCAGATTATGTATTCTTGATGCATAAACTATATTTTTACCAGATTTTAATATTTTCACTGAAAAATGACCAAAATACCCCTATGAGTCAAATTTTATATTTTGATTTATTTAAACCAGAAATGAGTTGTAAACCCTCGAAATGAGATGTTTGGAAAGAATTACTCACAGGGAAGGCTAAAAAATGGTACGTAAGTCTTGAGGGGTTCCGGTTGGCATTCCGGATAATGAGTGTCAATTGGGACGTCGTGGCGGTTGTCATGGGCCCGAGGGAAGTTTCGAGTTGTGACAATAGCACTGATAGATTTTGATGAGGTGCAAGTTAAAAGAAGAAGGAAGGAAGAAATTTTGATTAAGTGAAGGGCCCCACAAGCGAGCTAGGTAAGCCTAAACATAGATGGAGCATACAGAAAGTCAAGTGATGAAGCTGCTGTAGGCGGAGTAATTCGTGATTCGACTGGTGCAGGCGGAGTAATTCGTGATTCGACTGGTGAATGGCAAACATGTTTTGTCGCGAAATTGGGCAAATGTTCAACGTATAGAGCTGAATTATGTGGAATGCTTTTTGGACTTCGACTAGCTTGGGAGTCAAGTTTCAAAATAGTGATAATTCAAGTTGACAATAAGATGGTAGTTAAGGTAGTTTTGACGGATAAGCTAATAGCATGCACGAATATGGACTTAGTACGTGAAATCAATGGTGTTTTACAAAACGAATGGGAGGTCCATCTGGTGCACATTTACCGTGAAGGCAACATGGTGGCGGATTACATGGCCAATTATGGTTTTGATTCAGAAGATCATTATGTTTCCTTTGAATACCCTCCTCATGGAGCGAGAAAATTTTTAAGGTATGATATGTTGGGAGTTTGTATTCCACGAATGATTTCAGTTTAATAAAAGAACTAACTTTCAAAAAAAAAAAGATTGGTTTGAAATTTATAATTTGTGGAGTCGAACAAAATTGATGTTATATATAAAGAAGAGAACTCAAGGTGGTATTAATAATAGATCCAACTAGGTCGGGAAAATTTTATCCATTGATTTGGCAACCCATTTTCCTATTGAAATTATCAATACTAATTCCATGCAAGTTTATCAATGACTTGATGTCCTCCCCTCCATGAACAAAAAGGTTTTCATTTTTATATTTTTTTCAAATTTTAATGAGTTATTTATTTTGTCAAGAAATGCCATATAATCTATTTGTTATTGTTAGCTCAAATGTAAAATTCACTGCAAAGAAGTTCAGGAATTTTGCAATTCTTATTGCTGTCAAAAGAATTAAAATTTATTTCAATTTTCTTTTAGTGCAACTTATTGTTAAACCTAAAAGACAAAATTCTTTAAAACTTAGTTAACACAAATGAGTACAAATATTGACTTTTAAATTTTTATCTAATTTATCTCAACAACCATTAACTTATTTGACTAATTATTTTAATCATAATCAACAAATATTATACACACCATAAAGAAGTTAAGAACAAATGAACATTACATAATTATCATATCAAACAATAAATTGAAAAATATTGAATAATAAAGAAAGTTTTCAAAACCAAAAGAAGAACAATAAAAAATAAAAAACAAATAGAAACAAAAAGAAGAAATAATACTTAAATGTAATTTTGAATTTTAGATTTTTTTCTTTTAATTTTTGTAAGAACAAAAAAAAATTCTATAAGGATGATTTGTAGAAGGGGAAGAGAAAAGGGAGATCGATAGGGAAAGAGAGAAGAGGTATTTTTTGAGAGAGATCTTTTTGGAAAAAAAATAAACTCTCTTAGAAAGTTGAAGTTTTTTTTTAAAAAAGAAAACTCTTATTCAGAGTTTTTTTAAACTCTTTTTTTAAAATTTTATTTTTTAAAAAAGTTATTTTTTTAATTTTTTTACAAAATACTGTTTGACTCAACTTCTATTTTTAAAAAATAAATAAACTAAAAAAAAAATTAAACCAAATAGACACTTAATCAAATATGAAACACAAGAGCCATATATGGCAACCTCAAAGTAAATAGTCTAACATATATGGTACGAATATGATGTCTATGATTGGAAGATTGTTTGGTAGACGTCATGGGACCGACTACATCAAACAACTTTCGGAGGTAAATTTAGGGTCAAAACCATGTTTTATTTATTAGCCACAATATGGTTGAGGATTATACCGCTAATGTTAGAGAAGAATAATGAGCTTGAGTACACTCCTTGGCAATCTTTTTTTTATCACTAAAATATATACTGATTAAGTTAACTACAAATAAATAATTAGGCACTTTATTATCTTCTTTTTTTTTCTTTTTTTTTATGCCTACGTTCGTATATGTCTGAAAAAAGATATCTGGAATTGATAAAGCAAATATTAAGAGAAACCCCGTATTGAGTTTTTATTATTTTATTTTATTCTTTGTGAACTGTGTAATAGTTTATGATCTATTTCTTGCCGTTGAAGAGTGGATAAATTTTCTGGTTCTCCTTGTGCTCAGCTCCACAGCGCATCGATGCGACGATGCCTTACGGTTTCAGCATTTTCTAATTAAATTTATAATCAAATTAAGGTCCCCAATCCCCATTGCTTATTTCAGAGTTTGATAGTTGTGGCCTTAGCTTACAATTACAGATTTATATATATTGCATCTGGTGGTAGAGATGTAGCAATCAGTTTAGGTAAACAAAGTGCTTAAGTAGCCTCTGACAAACCCGATCCATTCACCGGGTTGAAGCAGCATTGACTGTTCAGATTTCAGATGTAAAATTTTAATTTTAACAACTAATTCAACTTCCATCATCAATTAATCATTAAATTATTTATCTTAATAAGCTTTTCAGTTTTCTCTCTATGTGAAGTAATAAATTGGGCCTTAATTACACTTGAGTTGACTTAGCTCTTCCCTTTATTTAATTTATCTAGGTCCCAAAGCTCGTTATGCATACAAATCCGCAAAGCTTGAAGAAATAATACTAATTACTAATTGTAAAGGTTTCAACAAATGGAATATTAGGTTGTATTTTGTAGTAGCGTTTTCCATGGACAGATTAGATAATTGGTTAGATACAGTACTAATATATGTTGGATATATTCCCTGATAAAAAAAAATGCATGAAGGCCCGGAATAAGATACCATGTCTTTGTGTCAACTAATTCAAACTATGGACGTGGCAACCACTCTAATTCCTTCCTTCGGAACTGCAAAATAATCCAATCACGTATATGAATCTATGATCCTTGTCATACAAACAAGAGAGTTTTTCAGATCCCATTTTTTTTTCTGCTACTGTGCAAAATTAATGGGTTGGAAGAATTTGTATCAGAGAGCTAGGAAGCTCCTGACCTCTCCCATCCTGCAAGACTCCTTTCACCTCCTTACAATCACCCTCCTCAGCCTCTTACTTCCCCTTTCTTTTCTCCTGATTGCCAGGCTCTCTTGTGTCAACTACATCTTAACCATCACTTCAAATCCTTCACAGCCTTCCCCATCTTTTCTCTTGTCTTTCTATTTCTACACCAATCCAGCTGTTCTTTATGTTCTAGTATCTGCTGTTAGCATCGCCACTCTTGTCCATGGATTGACAGGGAAAATCGCATTTGTAAATGAGTCACCAGATGTGGTTTACCGGCCCCGTTTGTACATTGCGTGGATAGTTTTATACATATTGCAAGTTTCTGTTGGACTGGGGATTGAAGGAAGCATAGTATCAGGAATTGATGGTGCTGGTTTTGGAGCTGGGAGGAGTCTGTTAAGTAGAGTAATATTCTTCTTGGGTTTGCATGAGATTATGCTTCTTTGGTTTAGAACAGTTGTGAAACCCGTGGTAGACGACACTATTTTTGGTGCTGTTAGAGAAGAAAGGTGGATTCATAGGGCCGCCATGGCCCTGAGCATTGGCACCTTCTGGTGGTGGAAGCTGAGAGATGAAGTAGAGTCGTTGGTGGTTGTGGCAGAAGCTAAGAAGGAGCTGTCAATGGACATTGAGATAGCTGACTTTCTTAGTTGGTGGTTGTATTACTTGACCGTGACAATTGGAATGGTTAGGGTTGTTAAAGCTCTTATCTGGCTTGGAATTGTCTTGCTTTGTAGAAGGGTAAGAAGGAACAATGATGAAACTAGCGAGGAAGATCCAGACAAGGTCTGAACTTGACCCTTTCTTAATTCTTTCTTATTTTTTTCTTCCCCACCAAATAGTCTTGTTTATGGTGCTTGAGTCAATCACGATCTCGTAATTCTTAATTGCAACTTGTACACTTGTCACACAAAATATATAGCAATTTTTTTTCTTCAAGAAAAAGTTGTTCAAGTATTTTATTGTGTAATATATTATTGCTGTCGCTGCCTCTTCATTGAAACCAAATGATAATCAAATTATTAGCAAATAAAAAATCCATTTCTTCTTTGGAACTGGGCCAAATCAATTAAAATGAAAAAAAAAAATCAAATCATAATCAACAGTAATTATGACGTGAATGTGCTAAATAGAGGAAACTTTAGTTCAACATTAAATTGATATGAGGGCTCAATGGGCAGTCCGATATGAACAAGAAATGTTGAAATTAAAAATAAACAGTTTAAAATTACCTAAATGCACTAAACTAGCTTCTCAAAAAAAATGCACTAAACTAGTTATAAACTATATATAGTCTCTTGAGTAGAATTAATTAACAAGGAACTTGAAAAAGAGAGTGAGAAAAAAAGGAAGGTGGGGGAGACGAGAAATGGGAACAAACAAAGAGGAAAGAGGTCTCGAGTCTACCCATTAACAGTGTGATTGAGTAAAGGCAACAGGCCACTTTATTGATAGTATATCAAGCGATATTCCTAATTTCTATTCCCACATAATTTCATTGTGAAGCAAATCCAACATTTCATTCCCTTT
Source organism: Theobroma grandiflorum (assembly GCA_036013995.1). NCBI lineage: Eukaryota > Viridiplantae > Streptophyta > Magnoliopsida > Malvales > Malvaceae > Theobroma > Theobroma grandiflorum. The sequence goes on from CP142130.1 coordinate 6,304,035, forward strand.
GCCTGAACTAACGGGGCAAAATGAAAACTTTCAAATTTTGATACTTGTTGACCATGATCATCTACTTTAACTCTAAAGTCATTGTCCACCTAATTAATGTCCAGAGATAAAAGAAAGAGGAACCAAATCAGCGGCAGGCATGACTTGCAAGAAATTAGAATGTCATGTTTGATTCGTAGAATAGACAATAATAAAATAAAATAGCTATTTTGTGAAAATTGAAAAAAATGGAAATAAAATAAAATAATTATTATGTAATTTGGTACAACGAGCAAGAATTATTATTATAATTTATTGCAGTATTTGGTTGTTAAAAATAACTTTGGAATAAAAAATTAATAGAAGATAAAAAGATAAAAATACTTTTTATTATATATATTATTATTTATTTTTATTTTATTTTTAAATATTAATAATTTATATTTTATTTAAAATATTAATAATTGATCATTTAAATGTTAATATTTTATTTATAATTTAATCATTAGCATTATATAATATTAATATTATATTATAATTTAAATGGTATTATGATTATTTTATTTTATTTTATTTTATTTTCTTAAATATTAGTAATTTATAATTTATTTTTAATATTAATAATTGATAATTTAAATAATATTATTTTATTTATAATTTCACGATTAACATTATAATATATTAATATTTTATTATAATTTAAATGTTATTATGATTATTTATTTTTATTTTATTTTTTAAATATTTATAATTTATAATTTATTTAATATATTAATAATTGATAATAATATTAATATTTTATTTCAATTTAATCATTAATATTTTATTTATAATTTAAATATTATTATGATTATTTATTTTTAAATATTAATAATTTATAATTTATAAAATATTAAAAATTGATAATTAAAATATTAACATTTTATTTTAATTTAATCATTAATATTTAAAAAAATTAATATTTTATTTATAAGTTAAATGTTTTAAATATTAATAATTTATAATTTATTTAAAATATTAATAATTGATCATTTAAATATTAATATTTTATTTATAGGTTAACTGTTATTATGATTATTAATTTTTAAATATTAATAATTTATAATTTATTTAAAATATTAATAATTGATTATTTAAATATTAATATTTTATTTATAATTTAATCATTAATATTTGAGGATTGTAAATTTTTAAATTTATGAAGGTTAATTTAGTCATAATAATTTTTAAAGTTATTCTATCAGGCATGGAATAATTAATACTGTAGAAAGAAGTGAGTGTAGTTAAAAAAACTTTTTTACTCATTTTGAGAAATAGTTAAAACAAAAGAATTGCTATGTACAGCTAAATTACCAACCAAACAAGGAGAGTAAATAGTTGTTAAGAATAGAGGGAAATAGCCTATTCCCCATACCACATGCGTCCTAAAGATTTAAAAAGTGAGAAATTTGTAGTTGTACCTCAACGGGGGCGCGAGAGTAATAAGTCTATGACTCTATCTGATATTTTCACACCGTGTCATCAAATAATCTAACAGTTAACTTTTCATATTACAAACAGGCACATCGAGGCGACAGTGTTAAATAGAGAACTTTTAAAGTGTTTCTGATCAGGTCTAGGAATGTCAACGCGTCGGGTACCTTATAATTTCGAGGTACCCGAATCCTAATCTTATTAAAAATTAACTATCCTACCCCTATTAATTACCCGTATAATTTTAAAATTATTACCCTAACCCTAACCCTAACCCTAACCCTATTATTTTTTTACTACCCTATAATTACCCTAACTTGTTTAAAAACCCGATTAGATTAAAAAATTATTAAAATCTATTTCATGGCTACCCAATTACCTGAACTCGTATACATATACAATAATATTTCTCTACATATTTCATAAATTTAACTATTAATTAAATTAACTAACTATAGTTTAAATATATTAATTTGTCAATATAAAATAAAGGAGACTACTTGGTCAAATGGTGGAAACGCGGAAGGCTTTTCGTCATGGCCTGGGTTCGAGTCGCATCACTTTTACTCAACTAACTAAATAACAAACAGGTTTTGGGGCGGGTACCCGCGAAACCCGATTAAAAGATATTCAGGTTTGGGTAAGGGGTATCCAACGTGTAATACCTGAACCCGAGTCGGGTAGTGAAATCACTACTCAAACCCGTCCCTAAATAGTTTATAAGGTACCCTAACTCGGTATAAACGGGTCGGGTACCCGCAAGTACCCTATAATAGGGTACCCGTTAACATCGCTAATCAGGTCTATGACTTCATGGTTCTTCCGCAAATATGGAAACTAGTGAAACTACTCATCATTCTTGGCCCAAAAAAGCCAAAACCATGAGAAAGCTTTCAGCCACTTGCTAGTGAGTAGTTTCCCAATGACTCCTAAGCAGCCTTATAATCGGACAACATTAAATCCATGAATTTGCTCAAACCACCAAAAGGGCATCTTCATAAAGAATCTATCAGTGTTTCAAATGTGAGATTCATAATAAATTCACACAATTGATTGTTAAAAATTAAAATTACATGGAGAGTATTGAATGGAAGTTTATATTATGAAGATTATATCAAGCTATGTTTGGAAATGAATTTGGAAAGTGAATTTGAATTTGGTTGTAAAAGAAAGAAAGGATGAAATGCACATATTATATAAAAATTGGTTAAAATTTAATAAACCTATGTATTTGAAAAGGGATAGAAAGATAAATTAAAAATTCACAAGTTCATATAAGTATTTTAAATTCACCACTAAATAGAGATGTCAACAATTTCATGAATTTGAAATTAATCATAGAAATCATATTTACATGTGCAATTTACACTTAAATATAAAATCTAATCAAATCCATATTTTTTCAGATTCAAATTTCAAATTGCAACCTTAATTAAAGAACCAAAATCTTGCAAATCACAAGTATATAATTGATTTATAGTTTCTAAGATGTAATTGATTTATTGAGTACTGACAATGTGTAACAACATATCATAGATTATAAAATGCAAGTTGGTGAATATATGTTGCAAACCTCCTCAAGTTATGCAAACTTATATGTATGAAAGGGAAAATTATATTCAAATCGTAAATTCCAAGTAACATTAGTGCTTGTCTTTTAAACATGTCCTTGCTCTCGCGCGTACTTATCAAAGATATATAGCTATATCCTTGTCATTTAGTTTGATTCATTTTATTTAATTGAGCAATGTATAATCTAACAATCTTGCTTTGGTCCCACATATATAATTTCATTCAACATTCATCTTGGATCCTTGCCCTCGTTTTCCTGTGGAAATAATCACCAAATATTATATCTTATCGTCCTTCTTGCCAAATGTATTTACTAGAATTTTACATGCAATACTATTAGTAGTTAGAAGTATGTAATTCCACCATTCATTGGCATTTGCTGGCGGCAGGACATGTTGCCCACATCGAAATGTCACCATCACAATCGCAATGCAAGCCGATTTTCATTTTCTTTACAATTTGCATCCGTCATCCATTACTATGATCTTTGTAATATGCCAAGAATAAAGAAATCCAAAAATGTTCAGAGAGTGGAGTCCATATTTATTTAGATTACCAGATGCTCTCCTGAAAGAAATTTTGATGACAAGTTTCCATAATTCTAAGATGGCAAGCGGCTTATTTTCTTTCGGTACTCCATTCGACTTCAGTGGAATCCAAGGAAGTTACAATCTTCAGGATTATGAGAAAGAGGCTGCTGTGATAAAAGGCAAAGGGGACCATTTGTTTGGAGTCCAGGAAATTGGAGAGGATCGAGACTATGATCCTCTTTTTCCCGAATATGGCCTTTATGATCAAGAGAATGTAGCAAAGAAACCTGTAGATCATGGAGAACAACAGCAACAGCTGGGACAAGCAACCAAGTTGGATTATTTGGATGAATTCGATTTCAGCTCTGCTTTCTCAACAAATCTGGCATTCCAAGAGTTTCCAAGGCAAGAAAATATCCAAGAACTAGTCAAACCCATCAAGGAGATACCGTCGTCATTATGCTTGTCGTCTCTTGAACTCCTTAGTAATTATGGAAACAGCTTCAAAAAATTGAAAATGGGCAAATCCAGCAGCACTGGCAATGAAACTAATGCAGGTGGCCACAAGAAACTTTCAACAGAGGAGATCATGAGGGTAGCTGGAGCAAGATATGTTCAATTTTCTGACCAGAGGTACGATGATTTTTCCATGGCTATGCATCCATTTGGTCACGCTCTCTCCGGTTTATCGGCTGACGAGACAAAAGATGTGGAGCTTGTGCATTTACTCCTGGCAGCGGCAGAGAAAGTAGGATATGAACAATTTGAACGTGCTAGCAGATTGCTTTCTCGTTGTGAATGGATTGCGTCTGAGAGAGCCAATCCTGTCCAGAGAGTCGTCTACAATTTTGCTGAAGCTCTTCGAGAGAGGATTGATAAAGGAACAGGAAGGATCATATCAAAGGAATTGGAAGCAAAAGTGAAGAATGAAATTGATCACGGGTTGAGTACTAACATTATATCAGTCTCAGTTCACCAGTACATTCCATTTGTCCAAGTAATGCAATTCACAGGTATACAAGCCATTATAGAAAACGTTGCATCTGCAAGTAAGATCCATGTAATCGATCTTCAAATCAGGAGTGGAGTTCAATGGACGGGCTTGATGCAAGCTCTGGCAGAGCGTGAACAGCGCCGGGTTGAGCTCCTCAAGATAACTGCGGTAGAACTAGTAGGGAATCAGAAGATAGAGGAGTCTGGAAAGAGGCTGGAAAGTGTTGCTGCATCATTAAACTTGCCATTTTCGTTTCGTGTAACTTATGTTGACGACATGAAAGATATCAAGGAAGAATTATTCAAAATCGGAAGCGATGAATCTTTGGCCGTTTACTGTCCCTTGGTGCTGAGAACATTGGTCTCGAGGCCTAGTTGCCTGGAAAATTTAATGCGAGTGATAAAAAATCTAAACCCTGCTATAATGGTGGTCGTTGAAGTCGAAGCGAACCACAATTCTCCCTCGTTCGTAAGTCGCTTCATTGAAGCACTGTTCTTTTACAGTGCCTTTTTTGAATGCATTGACACTTGCCTGGAGCACGATGTTGAGTTAAGAACGAAGACTGAGTCTGTGTTTTACAACGGGATCCGAAGCATTGTAGCAATGGAGGGCAACGAGAGGATTGCTAGAAGTGTGAAGATGGAGGTGTGGTCGGCATTCTTTGCGAGGTTTAGAATGGTGGAATTGGGGTTCAGTGACTCGTCGTTATACCAAGCTAATTTGGTAATCAAACGGTTTCCTTGTGCTAGTTCTTGCACACTGGGTAGGATTGGGAAGAGTGTGACTGTTGGATGGAAGGGAACTCCAGTTCATTCTGTTTCAGCCTGGAAGTTTTCCAGAGATAGAGGGAGGGTATTTGCAAAATATAGGTTCTGAAACTAAAATTATTAGTACTGGTTTTTAAGTTGTAGTCGCTTCCTTGTGTTGAAGGTTAACTAGTCATAAAAATCCAGCTTTTTATAGACAGCTCTAGCTAGAACACCATTTTCCTTTTCTTCTTTTGGGGAGGTTAAAAGTTGTTATAGGCACGTACCATCCACAAACATCCGAGTGTAATCTATGCAACAAAGAGCGAGGATATCAAATCCATATCCCTCGTTCTCTCATAGGAATTTAAAATCTATTTTATGTGCCGCGCAAGAGAAGTTCATTTCTTGTGTAAACAAGAGATGGTAGGATAACAATGTTGATATATATTTATATATAAAATTTCCAACTTGCTACTCTAGTTGTTTGTCAAACTGTAATTTCCTAAGTAATTGCTCTTTTGTTGTTTATTGATGTCATAGAACTAGGTACAATCGTCAAGGTGTAATTAATAGGCAATGAGGTGTAATTTCTTCCACAGAGGCTCTAAACTTTGAAGCCTATAAACGTTTAGTGTTTAGATTTTTTGGTACATTTACAACGTCTTTAGAAAAAAAAATTAAGGTAAAACCAAGAAATCCGTCTTTTAAGTCATGAAGAATATTTTCGTAAAAGTTATTATGCCATTAAGATACAGCAAAAGTTCAAAACTCTTAAATCAATAATAAAAATCATTACTTAGAAAAATTTTATCAAATTTATTACTTTCTCAAAAATATTTTGAAGGAAAAACCAAAATTCGTATGAAAATAATTCGACTTATACATTGATGGATCCCATTTTTAAAGTTAATGTTATAAAATAAATAATAGTAGAATTTATTTTTTAAACAAGTTGTTATACTTCTCCAATAATCAAGTTACTGTTACACAGTCAAGAAAAACTGTTCAGAAAAATAAGATCGAAAATACTCATCAAGATTATAACATTTTGTTTAATTTAAACTTAACATTTTCAATAAGATGTATGAGAATAATTATTTTTAAAATTATATATACTAGGATGGTCCCATAGCTACGCTACGAAAAAGATCACAAAAAATATTGATTATACTGGAGTAAACTTTAATTTGGTACCTTTAAAAAAATTTATAGAGAAAGTTATATTGTATTAGTCAACTACATGAATGTCTAATTTTTATTGATAGAGAAAAAAATAAACTGATATTAATTGAAAATAGTTATTTGCTCTGGTTTCAATTATTGGAAATTTACACCTACATATATGATTATAAAATAATACTTATCCAAAGAAGGCAATAATCTTATCAAAAATTGTTAGATGTATAATAAAATATTAAGAAATGAGAGAGTATATAACATGTACTATTGTTAGATTAAGATAAACAGTTGTACAATATAAGGGAACCACATAATGTAAATATCCTATCAATATAAAATAGTTACTGATTTCTAATAATATATCTTTTTTTTATATAATGAATGACTAAAGGTTGTCAAATTTAGTTGATTTATTTATTCAATGATGACCATGTGCTATGTATATTAAGAAATGAATAAACCTTTTTGATTTTTTTTATTTTGTTCAATGAATTGGATGAATATTTATTGAAATTTAAACATTAATGTATAAAAAATATGTCAAATACTATAGATTCAAGTTCATATAGAATAAGAGGATATAAACATAAAATAATATTAAATAGTCATTTATAAATATTAAATGAATCTATATTCTAAACATTAAAAATTAAAAATTATTATTTTCAAGTATTTTTTTACTGAAATAAATAAAAATTAAAAAAAAACCATTCAAATGTAAAAAAACAACACAACTTTGACAAAAAGTGTAAAAAAAAATTTAATTCAATTGAGAATGACAACCAATTAACCCAATTAGTTATCCTATTTAAACAAAATTTATCCAAAAATAATAATAATCCTATCAAAGATTATTATATGTATAATAAACTATTAAAAAATGAGAAAGTATATAAGCTATACCATTAACAATTTAAAATAAACAATTGCAGAATATGAGGTAACAATATAATATAAATATCCTATTAATATAAAATAGTTAATAATTTTTAATATCATCGGTCTTTTATATATAAAATAAATAGTTAAAGGTTATCAAATTTAATTAATTTATTTATTCAATGATGACCGTATGCCATGTATATTGAGAAATGAGTACGGCTTTTGGATTTTTTATTTTGTTCAATGAATTGGATAGATGTTTATAAGAATTTATATATTCATGTATAAAAGAGATGTTTATATACTATAGATTAAAGTTGATGCAGAATAAGAGAATATAAATAAAAAATAATATTAAATTACAGTTGATAAATATTAAATGAGTCTATCTTATAAGCTTTAAAAGTTAAAAATTATTCTTTTCAAATATTTTTTACTAAAATAAATAAAAGTAAAAAAGAAAAAAAAACCTTCAAATGTCAAAAATAATGTAGTTTTGACATAAAATGTAAAAAAAATTAATTCAATTAAGAATGTCAAATGTCAATTAATTGACCCAATCAATTATCCTACTTTTGTATAATTAATTAGATGGATATTTATTGGAATTTAAACATTCATGTATAAAAGAAATATCTATATACTATGAATTCAAGTTAATACAAAATAAGAGAACATAGACAAAAAATAATATTAAATTACAATTAATAAATACTAAATGAATCTATCTTATAAGCATTAAAAGTTAAAAATTATTGTTTTCAAATATTTTTTACTAAAATAAATAAAAGTAAAAAAGAAAAAAAAACCTTCAAATGTAAAAAACAATGTAGTTTTGAGAAAATGTGTAAAAAAAATTAATTCAATTAAGAATGACAAATGTTGTCTATCTTCTAAACATTAAAGGTTAGAAATTATTACTTTCAAGTATTTTTTATTAAAATAAATAAAAGTAAAAAAATAAAAAAAAACCCTTCAAATGTCAAAAATATCATATTTTTGACATAAGGTGCAAAAAAATATTAATTAAATTAAAAATGATTATAGAAAACAAAAAGTCAAAAAAATAAAAAAGAATTCTAATTGAATGACACTTGTCATTCAATTGAAGATTCAATTGAAAGAAATTAAAAGCAATTGAAATATCCTACTTTTATATATACTAGGATGGTGCCCGTAACTACGTTACGAAAAAAATCACAGAAAATATTGATTATGCTGGAGTAAACTTTAATTTGGTATCTTTAAAAAAGTTTATAGAGAAAGTTATATTGTATTAATCAACTGCATGAATAGTTTCAATTACTGAAAATTTATACTTACATATATGATTATAAAACAGTACTTATTTAAAGAATACAATAATCTTATAAAAAATTATGAGATGTATAATAAAATATTAAGAAGTGAGAGAGCATATAACATGTACTATTGCTAGATTAAGATAAATAATTGTATAATATAAGAGAACCATATAATGTAAAGATCCTATCAATATAAAATAGTTACTGATTTCTAATAATATATCTTTTATATATAAAATGAATGGCTAAAGGTTGTCAAATTTAGTTGATTTATTTATTCAATGATGACTATGTGCTATGTATATTAAGAAATGAATAAACCTTTTTAATTTTTTTATTTTGTTCAATGAATTGAATGAAAATTTATTGAAATTTAAACATTCATGTATAAAAAATATGTCAAATACTATAGATTCAAGTTCATATAGAATAAGAGGATATAAACAAAAAATAATATTAAATTGAAATTGATAAATATTAAATGAATCTATATTCTAAACATTAAAAATTAAAAATTATTATTTTCAAGTATTTTTTTAATGAAATAAATAAAAATTAAAAAAAACCCTTCAAATGTAAAAAAACAACACAGCTTTGATAAAAAGTGTAAAAAAAAATTTAATTCAATTGAAAATGACAACAAATTGACCCAATTAGTTATCCTATTTAAAACAGAATTTATCCAAAAATAATAATAATCCTATCAAAGATTATTATATATATAATAAACTATTAAAAAATGAGAAAGTATATAAGCTATACTATTAACAGATTAAAATAAACAGTTACAGAATATAAGATAATAGTATAATGTAAAGATCCTATTAATATAAAATAGTTAATAATTTCTAGTATCATCTGTCTTTTATATATAAAATAAATGGCTAAATGTTATCAAATTCAATTAATTTATTTATTCAATGATGATCGTGTGCCATGTATATTGAAAAATGAGTAAGCTTTTTTGATTTTTTTATTTTGTTCAATGAATTGGATGGATGTTTATAAGAATTTATACATTCTTGTATAAAAAAGATGTTTATGTACTATAAATTCAAGTTGGTGCAGAATAAGAGAATATAAACAAAAAATAATATTAAATTGTAATTGATAAATATTAAATGAGTCTATCTTATAAGCTTTAAAAGTTAAAATTTATTGTTTTCAAATATTTTTTACTAAAATAAATAAAAGTAAAAAAGAAAAAAAAACCTTCAAATGTCAAAAACAATGTAGTTTTGACATAAGGTGTAAAAAAAAATAATTCAATTAAGAATGTCAAATGTTAATTAATTGACCCAATCAATTATCCTACTTTTATATAATTAATTAAATGGATTTTTATTGAAATTTAAACATTCATGTATAAAAAAAATATCTATATATTACGAATTCAAGTTCATGTAGAATAAGATAATATAGATAAAAAATTATATTAAATTTTAATTGATAAATATTAAATAAATCTATCTTATAAGCATTAAAAGTTAAAAATTATTATTTTCAAATATTTTTTACTAAAATAAATAAAAGTAAAAAAGAAAAAAAACCTTCAAATGTCAAAAACAATATAGTTTTAACATAAGGTGTAAAAAAAATTAATTCAATTAAGAATGACAAATGTCATTTATCTTCTAAGCATTAAATGTTAGAAATTATTATTTTCAAGTATTTTTTATTGAAATAAATAAAATTAAAAAAAAAACCTTCAAATGTCAAAAACAATTAATTCAATTGAAAATTATTATAGAGAACAAAAAGTTAAAAAAAAAATTCTAATCACTCAATTGGAATTCAATTAGACACTCAATTGAAAGAAATTGAGAAATCAAAATTCAATTAGACACTCAATTGGAATTCAATTAGACACCCAATTGAAAGAAATTGAGAAATCAAATTATATTACTTTTATATTTACTAAAATAAATAAAAGTAAAAAAGAAAAAAAACCTTCAAATATCAAAAATAATGTAGTTTTAACATAAGATGTAAAAAAAATTAATTCAATTAAGAATGATAAATGTCATTTATCTTCTAAGCATTAAATGTTAGAAATTATTATTTTCAAGTATTTTTTATTGAAATAAATAAAAGTAAAAAAAAACCCTTCAAATGTCAAAAACAATTAATTCAATTGAAAATTATTATAGAGAACAAAAAGTTAAAAAAATAAAAAAAAATTCTAATTGAATGACACTTGTCATTCAATTAGACACTCAATTGGAATTCAATTAGACACCCAATTGAAATAAATTGAGAAATCAAATTATACTACTTTTATATTTACTAAAATAAATAAAAGTAAAAAAGAAAAAAAACCTTCAAATATCAAAAACAATGTAGTTTTAACATAAGGTGTAAAAAAAATTAATTCAATTAAGAATGATAAATGTCACTTATCTTCTAAGCATTAAATGTTAGAAATTATTATTTTCAAGTATTTTTTATTGAAATAAATAAAAGTAAAAAAAAACCCTTCAAATGTCAAAAACAATTAATTCAATTGAAAATTATTATAGAGAACAAAAAGTTAAAAAAATAAAAAAAAATTCTAATTGAATGACACTTGTCATTCAATTAGACACTCAATTGGAATTCAATTAGACACCCAATTCAAAGAAATTGAGAAATCAAATTATACTACTTTTATATTTACTAAAATAAATAAAAGTAAAAAAGAAAAAAAACCTTCAAATGTCAAAAACAATGTAATTTTAACATAAGGTGTAAAAAAAATTAATTCAATTAAGAATGACAAATGTCATTTATCTTCTAAGCATTAAATGTTAGAAATTATTATTTTCAAGTATTTTTTATTGAAATAAATAAAAGTAAAAAAAAACCCTTCAAATGTCAAAAATAATTAATTCAATTGAAAATTATTATAGAGAACAAAAAGTTAAAAAAATAAAAAAGAATTCTAATTGAATGACACTTATCATTCAATTAGACACTCAATTGAAATTCAATTAAACACTTAATTAAAAAAAATTAAAAAATTAAATTATACTACTTATATATAGTAGATTATATATATATATATATATATATATATATATATCAACATAGCATTTTCCAGTAGAAAACCTAAAAAGCTGGAGAGGCAAACAATAACTTAGTCCTTCCTTTAAAGCCCATTAACCACTGGAGAAGCCTTAAAACTTAAAAGTACACACTCATGGGGACACAAAACGGACCACAAGAAGGCCGTTCAAATTCCTGGAGCCCATGTTTAAGGTATGAAAAAAGAAAAGGAAAAAAGTGGGTTGAGACTCAGGCCAGAGCCCCGTGTGGAATGTTAAAAGGGAGACAGAGAGGCCGATTCCCACACTGGTGGCCACGTCACTGACAGTTCACACGTGTCGATTCTCGGCTGGGCTTCTTTTTCTTCAGATTCTTCACTCTGTCTCCAAGGAGTCGCAGAGCAGCACCAATTTAGCCAACTATGGTCTCCAAGGCGAACGACTCTTCCTCCAAATCCAGAGTTAGAAATTCTTTCCCTATCTTTTGATCTTTAGTTCCTTTTTGCTTTCGTTCTTTTCATTCTTCATTCGTTCCATGGTTAATTCTTTATCATCAGAAATTGGATACTAGTCGGATGATTTACTGCCTCATTTAAGACGGAAGCATAATTAATTTGAGTCATTTTACTATTTTTCCTAATTTTCTTATTTTGGTCGTTAGATTAGAATCGATAACATAAACTTGAAAGTTCATGGAATATGATTCGTGAAAAAGTCAGTTGGTTTTTGCGGGAGCAGAGCGTTTTCCTAATTCCATCACTATTCACTAAACTTATGCTCCGTTTGGCTACTATCAATTATGCATCAACAAAACAGAGAAAAGAAAGAATGTTTCGGAATTGAGGTTGATCAATGATCACCAACAATTTATTGTAGAATTTTTTTGATGTGGCAGAAATCACTTGGAGAAAACTCTGGTGGCTGCGTAGGAAACTTGACATATAAGTTAAATCAGCTCAAAAGGCAAATTCAAGCAGAGAGAAATGCTTCAATAAAGGTAGATTACTTATGCATTGGTTATATTAGTCAGTTAATATTTTACCTATTATACTCGTTATTGTTGTTTTAAATTATTGCCACTTTATTTATTTGCCTTGCATTTCACTAGCATGATCATTTTTTATTAAAAAAAAAAGGAAAATGAAATCTAAATTTTGTTTTCTTCAATTAATGGCATGCGAATTAGATAAATAACTAGGACTCTGTTGTGTTCTACTTGTCTAAATTGAAGTTATTTTTGCTCAATTTACTAGGCAATATGCGAATAAATCATATTTATTGTGCACAGGAAAAAATTGAGAAGAACAGAAAGAAGCTGGAGAGTCATATTTCAGAGATTTTGTCAGCTACATCATGTAGGAATGTAATATGTGTGGAGGAGAATGGATTTGGTAAAATGCTTTCTTCAAGAATTGAAATTCCTCTTTGTAAGTATACTGGATTTGCTCAAGGCTCAGGAGATAGAGACTATGCTACTGGACATGAAGTTCAATCTTCAACAAATGCAAAGCTTCCGTATATTGAGAAGTTGCCACCCTATACAACCTGGATATTTTTGGACAAGTATGTTGGGTTACTCTAGCTGTTGGCTTAAGTACGAGTATTCTATTCTGTTTATTTATATTAACAATACTTTGGCTTTAAATTGGTTGGTTACATATTTGGTCAAAGCATGAAATAAAATTCTCTTTGTAAGGGACAATTTTTGCAGAAATTTCATTTAAAGACTTAATAACATACTGGAGACAACTTGATCCGAAAACCTTAAGTCATTTAGTCATGAGCTAACCATGCTTCTTATGCAATCTCTCATTGAGGATTATGTTTGGGGAGATTTCATGGAAGGGCTTCATAGCATGTTGAACACTCCTCAATCTGAAAAGCTGGCAGCTTTTTAAGCCTCTCAAGTTTCTTTTGACTGTTTTTTAATTCAAAGTTGCACATGAATCAACCACCCTTTTCTCCCCAACTTGTTTTGCATGAGTTTTGTTTTTGCTCGTCTTATCTTAAATATGCACCATTCAGCACAGAAATCAGAGAATGGCCGAAGATCAATCTGTTGTGGGGAGGAGACGTATATACTATGACCAACATGGCAGTGAAGCCTTGATCTGTAGTGACAGTGAGGAAGATGTTGCAGAGCCTGAGGAAGAAAAACATGAATTTTCTGAGGGTGAAGATCGTATTTTATGGTAAGTAAAATAAGATGCAACCTCCATAAAATAGGAGGATTATTATTCATTTGTTAAGAAAAACATAGTACATATACTTTCCTCTAGAGGAAAGAAAGTTGGCAGTACACAGTTGCACTTCTTCTGCCTTCTTATCAGTATACTAGTCACAAGTGAACACCAGTTAGAGAAATGCAAGTGGTAGAGATTGATTGTAATGCTTCAACGTATAAGTGATGTCAGACTTGTCTCTGTTTTGGTGGGTAAGAAGATGAGGTGACACTGATGAAAAACCAAGACAGCAATAGTGTGCTTGGTTAAAAGGTTTCTGTGTTTCTGTTTAAACTGTGTTTTGATTCTTTCTTTGACTTGCATTTATTCCATGTGGAGCTCAAATTCTATGTTTAACTAACAGCTCCAATGATTTACAGAAGAGACAAACTATCACCATAGAGGATGTTTATTTTTATTTATCTCCAACTTTATGAAAAATACCATTCAATCATTTTGAATTAATTTGGCAGGACTGTCTCTCAGGAATTTGGACTAGGTGAGGAAATACTGCAGGCTGTCAGCCAGTTTATTGGAGTCGGCATTTCTGACATCAAGGTATCCTGCATTATTAGCATGTCAACATGGTTGTCTTATTTTGGATGATGTTTGGTTTCTTTATTCCTTCCTTCAAATGTTTTTATCTACATACCTTTTTAGTTAATTTTTGTTAGAAACTTTGTTATTCGAAATTTGCAGGAACGGCATGGCATACTCACTGAGAAATACAGTGACCAAAATGCCAAAGATTCTGAGGACTCTGGATCTGAGAAGGGTATATCTTTGGAGAAGAGCCTCAGTGCTGCTTTAGATTCTTTTGATAATCTATTTTGCCGCCGTTGCTTGGTACTTTGTCTTTAATCGCTCATTATTAATGATATTTGTTAAAGAGAAGCTTTGTCATGATCACATGTAGTTCTTTGAATTTCTTTAACTCCTGTGCTCATCTACTTTGTATCTATCTTACAGTTATTTGACTGTCGGCTTCATGGCTGTTCTCAAACTTTAATAAATCCTGTAAGCTATGTGCTTCTTATATTTCAATTTAATGTGAGTTTGTTTCATTAGTTTATCTGATTGGAACCAGTGCTTGACAGAGTGAAAAGCAGCCATATTGGTCTGAATATGAAGATGACAGGAAACCTTGCAGCGATCAGTGTTACCTCCGGGTCTGGTTCTCATTATTCTTTTCTCTAGTTACTTAATAATGTTATTGGTCTCTCCTTTGTATCACTATTTTGATTGAAAAACTTTTTGCTCAATTGGTATTTCATGTGTTTCAAGAAAAATCTTTCTCTAAGATCTAGCTGTCTGGTGTGATCTTATAGCTGTTACTGCTAAAAATATTGCAACTGTAGGTTAATGAACGTGGTGATGATTCTTTTATGGACTAAATATCTGCCAGATCATCCAATTATTTGCATTCTTTTTTGTTCTCTGGTGCTGTTCCTTTACTCATAATCTGGGTTTGTCTGTTTGTCTACATATTTCACTAATATGCCTCCTATATATGATCCCTGTGTAGTCCAGCTTTTTGTGCGCTAGTTTGTTTTTTCTCATTAAAGAAGAAAAAGATTGTTTTAGTGCTTATGTGCGTGTTTGTTGAGACGCATTTGATTCGGATGTGAATTTGCACTCATTTGTATCCCTGGATTGACTGTTAGTTTATTTTTTTAGTATTTAGTTATCATTTTGATTAAATGCCATGTTTAATTTTTTATTTGGATTTGAGACCATTCTTTTGTGGGAAAAGAGAGAAGTCTTGTGTTTCAACACCAATTCTTTGCAGTTAAGAGCTGTCAAAGAAGTTCCAGAAGGTTTAGGTAGCAATGCATTGCAAGAAGCGAAGACTACAACTTCAGAAGAGAAAGACCAGGATGCATCCTCTGATGCCAAAGAGCGAAAAACTGATGTTGGTGCAGATCTCATGCAAGATGAAAGAGGCATCTCTGAAGAAGTGAAGTCTGATGCTTTAGAATGTATTCGTGACTCAGAAGGTGCTGCTGAAGCTCAAAATTTGGAGATATCTTCCATACCAATAGATAACCATGAAATTTCTGGAAAGCGAAAGGCCTCCCAAGAAGGAAATACACCATTAGATGACTCTATACACTGTTCTGATTCTGTTAGTAAGAAACAAAAGACTGTATTGGCTGTGTATGTAGCTACAAAGTCACCTGAAGCTATACCAAGTCAGGATGACACTTCCAGTTCTAAAAGTAGGAACCATCATGTTGTTGCACTTAATGAAACGGAAGCTCAAATTACAGCCACAAACACCCAAAATGAATCTGGTGAATGCGCATTAGAAACGTTTGCCTGTCCTGCTACTGTATCCAGTGATAAAACTGTGGATAACATACGAGATGGAGCCAAAGATGTTACAGAGGTGTCCGAATTGAAGTGGTCATCTTCTGAGTGGAAACCTATTGAGAGAGAACTGTATCTGAAGGGAGTAGAGATATTTGGGAGAAACAGGTAGAAAGGGATTACAACTATTTTCAGTCTTTTCTTGGCATAAAATGCAAATGGATGCTGATAGTATTAAATCTAAATCTTCGTGTTTATATCTTTGGCATTGGTTTCTGCAGTCCTAACTTTCAAATGGACTAATCTGCAAAAGATTCCTTGGAAGAACTAAAATTTGCTGAGCAAATGAAATCATAATGAAAGTTGTGTAACACACTTGTGTTTTTGTACTCCACACCTTCTTTTACTTTCTGATCATGATGGACTTGTTACATTTAGACAGTTTCAATTCTAGACATTGTCTTCCCCCTTCTCGATGACAATGATCATATGCCTATTATCATATTTCTATTAATGCATGATCTCATTTTTTGCAGTTGCCTTATAGCCAGGAACTTGCTTTCTGGTTTGAAGACTTGCATAGAGGTATCGAGTTACATGTGTGATAGTGGAGCTTCAACACTTCATAGAACCATCATGACAAGTTCATTTTTGGAAGAAAATGGGAAATCTGAATCAGATTATATGGTATGTACCAGAGCCCTATCTATTTCCTAGTATATATCTTTTGATAAAGTGGTAAAGAAAGGTTTCCTACCTGCATGATTATTTTGAGGCCTTATCAGTCTTTGCAAGCTACAATTGTGAGCATTTCTTTTAACACTTCATTCTCTGTTTTAATGCTTACCAATAAAAATCATTACTAAATTATCCCCTGAACTTTTAATTAGTGAGGGTTGAGAATCCATATGTACAGAGTGGGAGTTAGCATATGCAATTGCAGTGATTTTCTCATTAAGGTTTGGCCATTTAGTTAAAACAATTTCATAAGAAGAAATCCATCCTCAAACTTGTTGAACCTAGTCAAGCTTAAATAGATAGAACCATGCTGACTTGATTCCTGCGGTTTGATTTTCAACTTAATTTTGGAACTTCATTATCAATTGATCTCTATTACCTCATTATAGTGGGCATTGTATTTTTTAGGGTCCACAGTTGGCTTTGCATTGTAGACCTTTCCTTCTCCGCTTTACACTGCATTATAAATATTTTTCCCCTACTATTATTCTTTCTGCACTTTAGGAGCAAGAAATATCAACAAGACCACGATTGCTTCGTAGAAGGGGTAGAACACGGAAGCTTAAATATTCTTGGAAATCTGCTGGCCATCCATCAATTTGGAAAAGAATCGCAGATGGAAAAAATCAGTCTTGCAAGCAATATACTCCATGTGGATGCCAATCAATGTGTGGAAAGCAGTGCCCTTGTCTGCACAATGGAACTTGCTGTGAAAAGTATTGTGGGTAAGTTAAATTAATTTAACTTGCAAATATAAAACATATATATGGTGCAGGACAGCCTTTTTATGCAATTTTAGAAGTGATGTAAGCGTAAATTTTCTGTAATCCTACATCTCTGTGAATCTGAAATATTTGTATCTGACCAATTGCTTTTGGAATGGATAAGCTGAGTTGTTTAATTTTTTTTTTTATTTGAACTAAAAATATCTGGAGATGCATCCAGATGCTCAAAGAGTTGCAAAAACCGGTTTAGGGGATGCCACTGTGCAAAGAGCCAATGCAGAAGCCGGCAGTGCCCATGTTTTGCTGCTGGACGTGAATGTGACCCAGATGTTTGCCGGAACTGTTGGGTTAGGTAAAGTTTTGTATTCTCTGCAATTTTATAGTATATCATGTCAGCATGGAGTTGTATAGAAATTTCTTATGTTTATTAAATGTCCTCATTTAAAGGAGTTTTTACTGTTTAAAATTCATAATGAAAGTTTCTTATAGATGTTATAACCCCTTTCCAAGTCCGTGGGAGAAATACCCAGGTTTAAAGCATTGGAATAGCTGTTCAACATTAGGTTTAGTTGTCAAGGTTGGTTTGCTGAAAGAGATATTTTTTGGTTCTTTTCTGATCCCATTAATCTTTTCTGGTTTTCTTTTTATGTATTGTCTAGGTTTGACATCACACTGATCAGACAAATACTTTTAGTTCATTTATCTCCAGCATTTGTATTAAATACTTGTACCTTTTGCAGTTGCGGTGGGGGTTCATTGGGTGAGCCACCAAAACGAGGAGATGGTCAGTGTGGAAACATGAGGCTGCTTCTAAGGCAACAGCAGAGAGTGAGCAAATTAGAATGTTTTAGTTGTAGAATTATAGTTTGGAGATGGCTTTAAAGCATTATTTTCTTTTTGCTCTACTTCTAATCTTTCATATTTCTATTCTTCAGATCCTCTTGGCAAAATCTGATGTTGCTGGGTGGGGAGCCTTTCTCAAAGTAGGATAGTATTTTCTTTGCCTAATGGAAAATCTTAGGATAGTTAAATGATCTGGTGTTTTCTTTAGTTGCTTTCTAACTCTTTTCTGTGATCTCAATGATGTGGTTCAGAATTCTGTCAACAAAAATGATTATCTTGGAGAATATACTGGTGAATTGATCTCCCACCGAGAAGCAGACAAACGTGGGAAAATTTATGATCGTGCAAATTCATCATTCCTTTTTGACTTGAATGATCAGGCAAGTGACATTCAAAGCCCCACGTTTGGCCTGAAATTTCCTTATGTTAACAGAAACATCTATTTTTTGTATCCAAAAATGCTGCAATGTTTCTAATAATGGAAGTATCAAGTTCACAATAATTTCAGTTCTTCAATTTCTGGTTCAGATTATATATATGTTACCACTATCTTCATGATTTAGAGTGGCATATAGAATCTGATAGAAGCTGCTATTTTATATTTGCAGTATGTCCTTGATGCTTATCGCAAAGGAGACAAATTGAAATTCGCAAACCACTCTTCTAACCCAAATTGCTATGCCAAGGTATACGACTGTCTGCAATTCTGTTGAGGATATTTTTTATTGGTTTAGCTAATGCCTTAGCTTGCGCAGGTAATGTTGGTAGCTGGGGATCATCGAGTAGGCATTTTTGCCAAGGAGCGCATTGAAGCTAGTGAGGAGCTCTTCTATGATTATCGTTATGGCCCAGATCAAGCACCTGCATGGGCTAGGAAACCTGAGGGTTCCAAGAGAGATGACGCGTCAGTCTCTCAAGGTAGAGCAAAGAAACACCAGTCTCATTGATGCACTTTTGACTGGTTTAGCACGTGCATCTGGTCTATATTATCTTCAGTTTCTTTCCCATCTTCGTTTCTTCATAAGCAAGCATATATGAAATTGTCATTTTGTGTGTATAGTTGCATGCATAAGTGTTGTCCTAAAGATGTTAGGGTCAAGAAATTAGATCGCAATAAGGTTTAAGCATTCATTATGCCAACAAAGCTAGGTATCTAACAATAAAAGTATAGGAATTGGTGGGAGAAAGCGTGTCTTAAAGAAATAATGGGAAGTTTTTCTTTCTTAATAGCTATTTACATTTTCCGTATGCATTTAGTTTTTCATTTTTTATGCTTTTTGGCCTGATGTTGACTGTTGAAACCTGAAACCTGTTTGAATAATGACATGATGAATAAAGTTGCAGTGCTATGATTGTATTTGCATCAACGCATTCACAGTAGTGGTAGTAATTGTAAAATCACAATGAGAAATGGAATGAATGCTTGACAACGTACCTTCTCCGTCGTGGCTGTTCATTCCCAGAAAATTGCGAGGACTCATTAATATTCCTAGCTCACGTATTTAATGAGTCTCGTCCTCAAGCTCTAATGTTAATGCTCAATTATTGCTACTCCTTAAAAGGCTTATTGATGAAAACAAGAAAAGAAGGTATTTAGTGATAAAGTTTTTATTACCTCTAATTGTCGACAAGTCTCAATTACAGTAGGATCAAAGTCAATCCGGCTGGCATGCCTGCCTCTCTGGGGAAAAAAACATAACATCAGGATATTATCAGCTCGATGGTTTAATGACTCCTACACTTGTAAATAGATTTGTGGGGAATTTCGTCGTTTATTTTGTGTATAGAGGCTTATTTTTGTCGTGGTCTTTTGCCTTTCGCTTTCATCTTGTACGGAACCTGGTTCATTGGGATTTTTATTTGTTGTTGCATTGCTGACAAATAAACTACCAAACATCACCACAGAGGAGGGAGTTATTTTCGATGAGGATTGTGAATTTTGACTTGCAAAAAGAAGAACCTCATCCAAAATTTCTCAATTGAATTTCCAAGACATGGCCCGAAAATATCAACTACATTTGTCACATGCTATCTAACAAGATCACAAGCTAAAAGAATTGAGAGAATATACGTGTGCTGAATATCACAATCGAAATCTCGAGTGAGACTTGTACTTCTGTTTGGATTGCAAATGGAAATGCAAAATTTCATTCCATGTATCTGGAACACCGGGAAGACACCAATGGCTGCAATCTTGAATGTTGGACGAGTAACGATTCCCTGGTTGTTTCCCGTATATTGATGGATGACCATCTATCCTATATGCAGATAAACCGGTCACATTCAGTAACGTTACAGGAGTTTTCATCTGCAAAATTATCTCCTCCACAATTTTGTTCTTCTCAGGGTAGCTCATGCCCAAAGTGTCATTGAGGGGCCAAGCAGCTGCCGTACAGTGACCACCCGAATTCCACTGTCCTCCCCTGTATAATGATAAAAGCCTACTCAGAAATTGATATACGTAGATGTTATATAGGAGAGAAGTTAATTTTCAAAAAAAAATATAGGAGAGAAGTTAACAGCAGCATAAACAACAGCAAACCTGAAATGGGAAGGTGCTGAATTTCTAAAGAAAACTTGTGTTTTGCCTGGATTAATGTGTCTAT
Source organism: Theobroma grandiflorum (assembly GCA_036013995.1). Lineage (NCBI taxonomy): Eukaryota > Viridiplantae > Streptophyta > Magnoliopsida > Malvales > Malvaceae > Theobroma > Theobroma grandiflorum. The sequence continues at coordinate 6,325,164 of CP142130.1, forward strand.
CAACCCATGATGCCCAGGTCATCAAAGCTCTTCTAAAAGCTGTGGACACATCAAGTCGTGGATGTACTTGGTTCCCTTCCTGATAGTAGTTGATCCTAAAATATGGAAATTGGCAGTAGACATAACTCATTACAAAAGCATATAAAAGGTCTATCTAACATGGGTTTACAATCAGTGCAGTATATATAACAATGTCTTTTCAAATGACAGCTTAACGTGCTTTCCAAATAAAAAGGCATTCTTGATAGAATTTTCCAGCTTACAGTCAATGCAGGATTGAAACCTTAGAAGGAAGATCAAATTTAACAACTTTAAAGTGTACTGGCTAAAGGTTTTCATAAAGATTCATGTAGTTTGACAATGGCACTAACCCTGCTTTTGTTTTGTAATGAGACCACCAATGTGCAGTGTTGAAGACCAAAATATCTGCTCCTCTCCATCTTGATGAACCATGATCGATGGCATCAATTCGCAAAGTGGGTTTCCGCTTTTGTCCTATCCTTGCCTTGCTCTCGTGAACTAAAAAGTGAGAAACATAGTACTCAACTGTACATTTATACTCCTGCAAAACCAACCTCATAATATCAAATACCCCAAATAGTCAAAATTGCATTATAAGTGAAATAAAGAGCAAATGAACTTTAAACAATCAATTGATTACCACGAATTTGAAACTATAATTCCCCTTCTCTTTGGTGATTCTTCGCCCATGAATCTCATAGACCTTCTTTGGATCTCTTACAGCTTTCATTAACATACAAAGCATGGATTCCCATTGGTTTCTATTGATTGAATCTCCCACAAAGACCAGTCTTTTCCCTCGGATCAAACCCAGCATTTTTTCTGCACTGAACCTAAAACAGATAGCCCCACAACATAAACCAGTCTTTACCACAACAATTGCAAGAATGTGTGTATCCAAAGAAAAAGTATAAAGCAAATCAAAATTACCTAGGAAAATCACAATCTTGTGGTTGCCATCTCCACTTCATGTAATGCCTATCACGCCTTCCATTGCTATCGCAGTTAAAACCTTCATCAATGAAAGAGCACGATCCATTTGTGTACAGAGGATAGCTCTCATCATAAACCCACTTCCCTCTTGTTATATCACAGCTATTTATCTTCTTCTCCTCAATTTTCCCATTACTTGGATCTTCATTTTTATCAACTGAAGTTACTCTTGTCTTCTTATCTTCTTTGTTTTCACTACTGCTTGGAAGCTCAAGTTTGTCAACTGAATTTGCTCTAACCTCATCCTTTTCAGTTAATTCACTGCTTTCAACTTCAATATCTTCTATTGAAGGTCCAGGTGCACCGTCTTGATCGGTTTCAGGATCCTCAAGTTCACTGTCACCATCTTCTAGCACTTCACTCTCACTTTCTTGTCTCTGGATCTCCTTCAAACCTGAAAATTTATCAGACCCAGATGCATTTTCAGGGGAATCTTTCACAGTTGAACGCTTTACGGTTCCTGTTGAATCGTTACTAATGGAACTACTCAAGCTCTCTACAGTTACGGGTTTATGACCACCCAGATTAACGAATGATTCGTTGAACTGAAAATGGGTTGCCTGATGAACTGAAGGGTTGGATTTGACGACCCAAGTAAAAAAGAAAACCAGGAAGATAAAAGAAGAAGATACTGTGAAAGAAAACACCAAGAATCTTGTGGATTTGAAGGAGAAACTTCTCTGTCTCTCCATCAATGTAGTTCATCGGCAAATCGCTTCAAAATACAGTAAGAAGAACAGTTCTTCAACGGAATTTGGTAGAGAGGAGGACTTATCCTTTTATTCATGTATTTGGAGCAAATTTTTCAAAAAGACAGCAGAACAGTTGACCATATGAGAAGGGTTCGAGGCTATTCCACTGCTAGGATTTAGGAGAGCGGGCTTCAAGTTGTGGGTGTTTAATTACCGAGTGTTTTCCTTGTTAAAAAAAAAGAGTCCAACAAAGCCAAAAGAACATGAAATATGAAAATGACTAAAATATACCCTACTCCTCGACACAACACGACTCACAACCATGTATTCGCTCGTGCCAGTGTGCAATATCTTTGCTGGCGGCTCTGCAATTATAAGTAGAATGTAGCATTTCAAGCTGTCATGAGCTTTGTCACAGGCTAAAATAAACGGAAAGAAGTCGTTCTCCACCCTAAATTGGGAATCAAGATTTTAACAAAGTGATTACCCAAGCAAATTCCTTTGACAAAGCTGGTCAACATGCTGAAACATCCTTCTATTTTCAACTTTTCCCACCTGTTTAAGCTTACTATTCTGGCTGCCTTTGCTTCGGTCTCAAGGGATGTCAGTTTCTTCTTTCCTTTTCTCTTTTCCCCCGTCGACTTCCGACTAAGCTATGGCTGTGGAGCATTCAGAAAAGGGTTGCTTTGACCGTTGTTAAAACTCAAAAGGTCGGGGATAGCTGGGTAAATGTGTTCTTCCGGAATAAACCGGAAACAGAATATGATTCTATTGAAAGTAACTAACTAGTAGTAATACTGAAAGGAAAAAGGAAGAGCAAGAGAGATGCAGGCGTCATGGATTGTTTTAATTATACAAGACGGAAAGGACTCGTGATCTTTTCCGTGAGCTAAGGGATAAGGTCAAACAAAACCAGATAAATTGAACTTCTGGATTCCAAGACAAATTGGAATCCAAGTTGATTGTATGTTTTTTTATTAACGTAGGGCATTCATTGGGGATGTTGTGATGTAAATTTGTTTTATTTATTTAATTAGTTATTTAGGATTTTGTTAGTGCCCTCGGAAAATTAAATACTACCCCCTTGACATGATGATATCGAACTAATCAATAATTTAAAGGGCAAAAAATGCCATTTGCATAAATAATCAACTGGAAAGAAAGACCAATTTTCATTCAAAAAAACCAAGGGGTTTTCATTTTGTGATATAATACAAAGTTAAAACCCCGTAACCAACAATTTTTTGCAACATGAAAATTTGATTAAATATATCCTGTAATACTGCAAGTTCATGTACCACTTCGCCTGTTCATTTTCAAGTTTAAAAGACAGCCTCAACAAGGGCATGTGTCTTCTTGGGATACCCCATTCCAACCAAATGGTTGAGATAAACCTTGCCATCTTTCACAGTCGCAGCCGTGGCCAAACGATGCGCAGGGCCTTTAAACTTTGCCATGACAGAAGCCGTCTCCCATCCATCAGAGCTCTCCACCAATCTCCCAGAAGGGTTCCCGGCTACAACAAGCTTAGTTGGAGAAATTAGCTCCAGACCATCACCAAATGCTAGTGGACCTCCAGCAACCTCAATCAACTTCACTTCCTCTCCCTTGGATAGATCAACCTTAAGCAAATTGCCACTGAAAGTGTGAATTACTATCAAGTAGCCATCTGGGTGGTAAACGATTCCGTTCAATGCAACCACGCTTTTGTACCACTCTTTTGGAGAGAAGAGTGGGCTTCTGAGGATAGACAATAACTCACCATTGACACCAACTTTCCAAATTTTACTGGCTTTGGCATCGGTTACATATGCATTGCCTTCAGCATCCACTGCAACATCATCCGCAAAGGATTTCTCATCACCTAAGGATCAAGTAACTAAGGTCAGAAAAGCATTTATCATTTATTAATTGCATAAAGAAATCATGGTTTAGCATTGAACATGTAAAAAGAAACCAATTGAGAAATCCTAGAATGTCACGAGGTGAGTTGGACTCTGGTTTGGAGGGGAACAACTGCACTCTTTATTGTGTCATGTGAGGTGCTTCACCAAATCTATTTTACCATACACATAGCAGATTATGACATATGAGCTGGCACGATTGGCCTGTGGTTGGCAACATTACTTTCGTGATTTTATCAATACAGATAGAGGCAAGATGTTTTGGTATGGGTGAATAATGGATGGGCTCACAGCCTGATAGATTGTCTGGTCAAGCAACTCTTAAACTAAAATTAAAGATGCAGAAAGTCTCTAAGTTGAGCAAAAGAGAGAGAGTCTCAGAGTCCAAGAGGCCCGAGTCACATGCTTCACACGGGCTTTGAATTTTGACTATGCTTAGTTTAGCCCAGAATCAAACGCCATGATAATTTTAAAGATATTTTGACCATTGAAAGCAGCCCTTTCTTGACCATAACCCTTACGATGTTGCAAATAAGTCATAACATAATCATCTCAATATCCCATTAGCCCCTAACCAAGCCTCCTGGTCTCGCAGGAAAACAGCCTTCACAAGCCTCCATAGCCTCAGAAGTATATCCAAAATTCACTTACTAGTAGTAATGCTTTATAATCCTCAATATCATGCAAAATTCCTCCTAAGATGCACTAACAACTATCATAAAATAAAGAGGTTAATCCAATTCTACTGTAAAATACTTATAGTAAAATGTAAAACTACCATAAGATATTGAGGATTATAAATTTTGCTCAGACAAAAGCAAAATATCAATATAGCTTGAGAAAAGTTCAGATTCAGGAAGAAAATTTGATTACAAATTCGACAAATTTAATAAATGATACGCTTCTTTTACGAAACATCTTTGGACCACCAACATCATCTGCCTGCTCTACCCAATCACCAACAAACAAAAACAATCGGACGGTTTATATTAAAGACCATGTGAACATGCTACTAGCAGCCTAACAGGATTAGACGAACCCAATTAGAATTTATTGTCCTTTGTTTTACATATTAAATTAGGGTTTTGTTAAGGATTGAAAGACACTTTTTACAATTCTTATTCGAGATTTATTAAAAATTATTTCAATTGATCTTATAAACACCTTTGAATGCTAACTAACACAACCTATAAAATTAAATATTGTCGTAGTATAATAACTTTATGGTAATTTATAATTTGCAAAAGATAAATGGTTGTACTTACTAGGGCCACTGAGCTGGGCAAGAAAGAGCCGCTTCCACGTGGACAAATCATAAGCCGCGAGTGCGCTGTAACGATTGCCGAGCAAGTCGGCTACAACCACAAGCAGCCGGCTTCTGGGGCGGTCAACGGCGATGCCGAGGGAAGCATTTCCGGTCAAGTCGAAGTCTTTGACCACTGTGACCTCGTTCAGTACGAGGTCGGGTGAGTAATCTTCCGGGACGTGGATCGCACCGACGCCACCTTCCAAGAAAGAAACGAGGAACCGACGGCCCTGGTCGTCCCACTTGGCGCACTCCCGGAAAAATCCGGCGCTGTGGTAGTGGAAAACGTGGGTGGGAGGCTTGGCACGTTCTACGGAGATGATATAAGCGACGGGAATTGCCGATACGAGGAAGATGAAAATAAGGAATCTCGGAGAGCAAAGCGAAAGCGCCATGATTCTTCTTCGTTTTGGGAAGAAGTGACTGAAAAAAAAAGGTTTAAGTAAAGTCCAAGAGGAAGGCTGTTGGACTTTGCTCAAACGTTCGCTTCCTTCGACTTTGAATTATTTTATTCTTTATTTTGTTTATATTAAGTGTAAATCAAAAGACAGTGGAGTTTCTCTACCACCCCTGGTGGTTGGGTTGGGTAGAAGGTTTCTCAAGGTCAATATTTTCGTTGAATGTTTAGGTGATACCGTTCTTGTTCAACCATGCTAATTAATGGAATCAGCCCATATTGAATCCTCTCACTTTTCTGTTCTTTCTTACCTTTTTTTGTTTCTGCCAAAATCGCCCACCAACAATAACTACCATCTTTATATATTTACAAGGTGCATCTTCTTTTGACTGATAACTTTGAAGCGATTAAATATGGTAGATTTCTTGCACAAAAGGAAAGACAAAAAAAAAAAAAAAGATTTGAACTCAACTCTGTGGCATGGTAGAGAAAATAGTCGTTTTGCTTGTAAAGAGTCAAACTGTGCTTGTTGTATTTTCTTTGGTAGAGTACTTAGATGAATCTCTTGAACCAAGAAATATTTAAATATATTTTATATTCTTAGCTTGTGTTGAAAACTTTCACTGTCAATTAAGTTGGTTTCAGATTCAATGTATAGCATTTCAATTAGGACAAAGAAAGGGATTTTTAGATAGTAGGAGTGTAGAATCTTGTGAATTTAACATAAATGAGATATTCCCTCTTTTAGCCTCAACCTGACCTTAGAAAAGTTGTCACTTACCATGAATGAAAAAAGAAATTTCACAAATCTATTACTAATTCTTTATTAAAAAGATCATATGTTGGACATCCGGCCCATGATCAAACCTAGTTAGACCCAGTGGCCCATTAAAAAATCTGATTTGTTCTTAATACTAGCCCGGATGGGAACCCTGAGCCCATTTTTTTACAAGGGCAAAATAGAGAATTCGGAAGTGTTGTTGTAGAAGGGTCGTAGGCAGAAATAGAGCCCCATTTTCTGAATCTCAATCCAATTCGATCCTAGTCTTCATCGCTGCCTCGTTCAGGTTAACCCTAATTCCTCCCTCTGTTCTATCATTTTTTTAATTATTTCGATTTTTTCACTCGTGCTTCGTGACCATTACCCAGCGTTTTTCGATGTCTCCGTCTTAGCTGCATGCGTGGAATTGATGATTTGTTTCTTTTAGGAATTAGTCCTGAAGATCTTGAGATCGATTTGGGGGTTTTTCAGTGTGCGCTATGGTTAATTTAATATCAATATTTTATTTTAGGAATATTTCATTTATGCTTCGACAAATCCGGGTGAATTTTTCCTTTTCTATTAGCTATTACTGATACACCTATCTGAGATTTGAAACTGCTGTTAGAGAAATGTATAACTTCTACCTGAAGTGATATATAAGCCATAAATATTGTTCAAGCCCTTACAATATGACAGCTATATTTCAATTATTTTCTTCTTTTTGAGCATTAGGTAGGGGCAGACACGGGATTGGCCGAATTGATTTATTGATTGATTGACAAGTATTGTATTATAATTTGTTTTTAAAGTCTAGTTCGTGTTCTAGATATGTTCTCTTTTAACTGTTGGGCAGCTGAGAGAGTGGAAATCTCAAGCTACCATGTCTCCTATTTTAGTTCTTAGACTTAAAAGACGTGTAATGCGCAACCTAAAACTGCCACTGAATTTACATAAATGAATAATTGAAGGTTAGAAAACTCTAGGGTCTGGCTCCGGTGATAATATTTGACTTGTTAGGTATTAAACAACAAATGAGTTAGTATAACTCAAGTGATAAGGTTGTTAGTGGGACTAACGTGAAAGTGGTTTAACTCAATATGCAGATGCAAACCAGGTAAATAAGCGGCATTGATTAGAACCCATCTTGAGTGAAAGGAAACAATAGATGAGAATTTGTATAAAGAAATTTTCTTATGTTGTTTATTTTTCTTCTATTTGGAGCACTAGAGCTTGAAATCATTGCTAGTTAAGCCATATGGTTTTCAGGAGTAATATAAAGGTTTATGTTATAAGTTAAAATTAGCTAGCGCCTTCATATTGGGGTTAATTGCTATCTATAGTACCTCAATTTGATGAATTGCATTATGTTATGGATATTTGTTGTTGCTTCTGGTTATGTTTCTTGTTCGTTAATTGATTTGCTTGTTAAATTTATATGTGGGTGTCATGATCCTAGATTCCTCCATAACATAAAATGAAATGTTTAATTCTTTCTTCTAGGTTTACTAGATTGAACCAGAGAAGTGAAATGGCGGGTCCTAGGATTGCCCATGCTACCCTGAAAGGACCAAGTGTTGTCAAGGAGATAATTATGGGAATAACACTTGGCTTCTGTGCTGGTGGGCTTTGGAAGATGCATCACTGGAACGAGCAGAGGAAAGTGAGAGCATTCTATGACATGCTCGAGAAAGGTGATATCTCTGTTGTTGCAGAAGAATAAATGTTAATGTCTTGTGAAATTGTGGACGGCTTTGGCAAATATTTGATCGTTTCTGTTCCCTTTTTGGCTCTTTGGTTCAAGATGAGCAAAGTCAGATTGGAGTTCTGAGAATAATTTTATTGTAGTAAGATCTGAACCACATATTTGCTTAACAAACCCCAATGGTTTCGGTGGTACTGTGTCCTGGTGGCTTCTCCCTTTTGGTTTATTGCTACATCTGTTTGGCATGATGTTTGTACTTGAAATATAATTGTGAATGCAACTGTCTCATCCGTAGTGGCAAGTTGCCCCTGAGCGGTTGGTTGTTTCAGGTTTAGAAATGTTTGATGCATGTTGAGCGCCATTTAGATAAAGCCGTGTTTCTTTTCATGTTTGCATCTCAGCAGGAGGATTGGGATTCCACTTGATCATTCCAACGCTGTCATGGGCATATGGCAAACAGCATTGCCCGCCATGATTTTTTGAATGTTATGAACAAGCTTATTGGAATTGTTAAAACAACCGGAAATTGGGTTATCAACCCAGCATCCTCTGTTTGGCAACATAACCAACTTATGATAAAGAGTAATAAATAGATCGTCTGTAATTTGTTACAGTTTGCCTAAGATCCCACGATACTCAATTTAGTAATCGCCAACTAAATTTGATCGGCTAATGTTACATTTCCCATAAGATAGAGGGGGGATGAGAGGGAAATAAGCATCACGTTGTGCGTGGTTGTAGAGTGTATAGACCACCTGCTAGCCCGCCAGGTACCTGTGCTTTTAAGAATTCAAGCCAAATGCCATGGAAAACAGTAATCTGATTACTCCAAGTGGGGGAAATGGCATTCTAAAGTTACAGTTGTATATGATGTCATCAGCAATAATCTCTGATCATGAAACTTGGCATTCGCTGTTTTGGTACCAACCGTTGCAGTCCAATTTTAGTCCTTGGAGGCCAAAGCTCAGCAATAGAATCTACAAAAACGTAATTGATAGCAGTAATTAAGTCGACAACAAACTTGGTAAAACAGTCAAGAAAAAGCTTCAATTGCCAATGCCATGGAAAACATTAATATGATTACACCAAGAACTAAAGGGATCAGAAAATTCTGGACAAGCCTGGAAAAACTAAACTAGTATTTTCAATAACACGATTATTTTACTACTGTTTTTTAAAAGCCAATCAGCTTCATATTCTTCAAATGAAGGTACGCTCCAAAGAGGACAAGACAAGCATGAACCAAATACACTGCAGACATTTTCATATGGAAAGGACATGGAAAAAAAAGCAAATGAATTTTTTTTTTTTTTAAAAGAGTACCTTAAATGCCAAAAGATTAACCTTGTGTTTATGAATCTTTTCCTCAACAAAGTGTGAAGAAAGTAAACACCCAAAAGAACAGAGGAATTATTAACTTACCACATTAATGACCTTGGCTTTGAATGGAACTCTTCATTTTCAGAATCTGCCAACTCTGCACCACTGCCTCCACTGGCAGCAACTACTTTGTTTTCAGACTCTGTAACTTCATTACTTGCACCATCTTTGCTCGTATCAAGACCTGCCCTGACATCAGAAGTGTTTGACACACAATACTTTTGGAGCCATCTATCTGTTTCCCAGAGGACATGCATGATGCTTTCTCGTGCAGCATAGCCATGGCTCTCAAATGGTAAAATGACAAGGCGACAAAGAGCTCCATGACCCTTCAGAGCATTGAAGAAACGATCGGACTGCATCATATATATAAGGCCAATAAATAGGCAAGTAAAGAAGTTAGGAAGAGATCAATGATAAATCAAATCACTAAAAAATATCAAAGAGATGAAAAGGTATTGGACCAAGTCATGTGTTTGAGCCAATGTTTAAGAGGGAGGGAAAAGGTATGCAAGAGGGTGAACATTCCATAAATCAACACATGGATAATGGGGGAATAAATAAACTTTATCAGTAACTTATTCCATGGTCAGTTGATAAATCTGGTAGAAAATCGAACTTAAAAGGGCCCCATGCAAAGGTGTGGGAAAGCCATATACCTGCATGGTTAGTGTTCCAGAGTTATTGTCTTCTTCTCCATGGACAAGCAAGATCGGCTTCTTGATTTTATTTGCAGACATGAATGGACTCATCTCTACATAGGTAGTAGTTGCCTCCCAGAGAGTTCTATCCTCATTCTGTCCCAGTGAGAGAAGGAAGCCATGAATCCATCCAAAGATTAATGGTGAGGATTGAGAACAAAGGGTAGAAATTATGGGGTGATAATATTCAAAAGCTAAAAGGCATTATGCATTACATTGAATATACTTATAAGCTCTAGTGCACTACCTGAAAACCAAACGGTGTAAGGGTTCTGTTGTAGGCTCCAGACCGAGCAATCCCACAACAGAAAAGGTGTGGAGCATGTGCCAGGAGGTTTGCGGTCATGAATGCTCCATAGGAATGCCCCCCAACAGCAATTTTGTTAGGATGAGCTACCTAAACATACACAGCATCAGAAAAGCTTGAGTCAGAAATTTATAATTAGTATGACACCAATGTTGGTCGTATGTGAGGGAATGAGGATGCTTACTCCACGTCTGATAACTTCCTCAACAGCTGCCTCTGCACTTGAAACCAGTTGCTCTACATACCTACACAAATAGTTATATGACGATGCCACTTAGGCTGGGCTCAAGTCACAGGATGGGATATACATACACACTCACATGCGTGTGCTTTTGTGTATAATCATACAAGTAGTGCATTACCTATCATTCGCTTCTTCATCCCCTTCACCAATAATAGGGATTGTCGGTCCAGATAAAATAGCAAATCTGCAAAGCAGAAGATAAGGGTAACCATAATCTACTCTACCAGCAGCCAGTTCAAAAGGAAAAATCAGTGAAGGGCAAACTAAAAACTCAAAAAGAGTACAAAAGCAAATAAGGAAGCAAAAATTTCATGCCTTCTAGCAAGCCAAAGGAGAGCTGATGTTGGACCTATGCCTGCAAATTCATTAGGAGAACCACGAACTTGTCCCGCAGCATCTTTGCTTTTAAATTCTCCAGGGTAAGACCAAACTAGACAAGGAAGAGAGCCTTCTTTTGATGGATCATAGCCTGGTGGTAAGTATAATGTTGCGGTAAGTTGAACCCCATCCTTTCTCTGGTATCTGATCATCTCCTTCTGCAGTGATGCCAACTGTGGATATGGATGAGGGAAGTCTGTGATCTGACATACTTTCCTATCTGGCCAACTTTGAATGTAATATTGGGTGTTTTCAGTTTTTGACTCTTTAGAAGTAAGTATCTTCAGCTCATTAAGGTGTATATCCCCTTCTTTCTGATCCGACATCAAAGCAACAACACTCTCATAGTACTTTTCCTTGTTGCTCTCCCATATTCGTTCTTTGTTGCCTGCATTTCTGGAAGAATATGTTTTAGATCACTATCGCACCACCCAGAATAAGAATGCACAAACAAAGGTGAATTAAACACTTACATGTCAAACAAATCAAGGAAGGGGATGTTCCCCTCTGGTGTAGCACCATTTCCATTCAGCAAAACATAAGTGCCTTCATCATTTTCCTTCCTTATTTTAGCTATCACATAAGTCCCAGCAGGGGTTCTCCTCAGCATGGGAGAACCTGGATCAGAGTACACATCCTCAGATGACCTATCAAAAAGTATGCGTGGACTCACATCTTTCGATCCGGGAGATATCACCCAGGTTCTTGTTCTACGTGTCTTGTACCAAGACTCATAAACCAGAGCCAATGAATCATCACACCATGAAATCCCTCTGTCAATATGAAGAATCAAACAAATTAGATAACATTGTTCAAACTTTTTTGGGGTTTTCAAGACAAAACGGTAGCTTGCTATTAACTGTCTGCACGATATTTGAAATTTATTTCCAGCAAACCACAGCTTGATCACTACTAGATACTAGATAAGCTAATCAATCCCTTAGCCATAAATGATAAGCTTAGGAATGATGCATTTAAAGGAAGAATTCAAAGATCTTCATGTTAGGGAATGAAATGAGTGCTGAGGAATAGTGGTTAAACATAAATATAAGCATACATTAGTTAGTAGCAATTCAGTTCAGTGGATGTGTCTTACTCCATTCACTACTAGTCTTGACTCATTTTTAAAAATCCAGTACTTTGATGGAAACAATTTTGACATATGCAAGCAGTCAAACACAATGTTCTCCTCATCTCAGAGGTTTTCAAACATCATCGCGAATACACCAGAAAGAAAGGTCAGCTTTATTCACTAATTTAAATCAATATTAAGAAAACTATGCAGGTAAAAGTAAATTTAAGAAATGAAACATGTATACATACCCATAGCGAAGATCAAGTTTGTGTAAGATTTCTGGCTGTTCACCTTCTTGCAGCTCTGCAGGCTGCGTATAAATTATATCACGTGGCGAAACTTCCACTTTTGCATCACCTCCATCTTGTGTCTCTGCCCTAAAAACTTCAGCACAGTCAGGCAACTAAAATTACATAGAGAAACAACATCATCGAGAAAAGCATACATGAAATTTTATCATTAAAAGTTAGTGGTTACATCATATGTTTACATGTCGATTACATGATTGCACATAACATCTTTCATGTGCTGATGATTGCAAAAAACTTTGCACTCTAACTAAATATCTAAAAATATTTAGAAGTTGGAACATGTAGAGTCCCATAAAATATAGTCAATTTCATCTTTAGAAATGCATAAATGAGTAAATGATGCAGATACATACCAATATAACATTGAAGGCTTATCTGCTCTCCAATTGATTGACCGCATCCCTTTCCGCACGCTACTAAAGGCAATAGGAATGTCCTCAGCAAGCGGCAAGTCGCAGAGTTCTCTAACAAATTTCCCATCACTTGTCCATACATCCACTTTCTTGGGGAACCTTCCACACGGTACAATAAAAGAATAAGGCCTATGGATTGAGCTAATCAAAAGGTACTTCTCATCAGGGGAACGATCCATAGATGTGTACACAGCCGGTGTGCCTATTTCCTTCACAGTGCCATCCAAAGAAGCCAAAATAAGTTGCGAGGTGGCATAATAATCTAATAAATCCTCATCATACTCATCCTTCAGCAAATCCTGGAATGTCCTAACTTGAATGACATTTTTCTGTTCGTTAGATTGAATCTTCGGGCCAGAAGGAACCAAGGGTTTCTTTGGCGGGTCTCCTCGCGACAAAGGAAGGGTGCAAACTAACAGAGTAGAGTTATCCACCCAAATATAATTATCAAAAACTGCATTCAGATATATATCCGGTGACTGAAACAGTGGCCTAGCCATTCCAGTTTCCACATCAGCAACCCACACTCTAAGCTTTCCACTATTACTACTGCTATCCTCCTCCTCAACGCGAACACTAAAGGCTAAATGTTGACCGTCATTTGACCAGGTAACGAAATTAATCTTAGCACCATCAGGGAATCCTTGAACCTCTTTCTCCGGTCCCAACGAGCCGTCAGGCATTAGTTGATGGATTCCTATACCGGTGTAAAAAGACATGCGGCTCCTGGTGTTGCATTTCCCATCAATTCGAATACCAGCAAGCTTTTCCTCCGGTCTCGCTAGTTCTGCCAACGGCGGCAAAGATCTCCGCTTGAGAAACAGTATTTTATCCCGTAATGGTGAAAATGACAGTGCGGGAAGCGGTGGAGCATCAACAATATCTCTAATTTCCGGCGGTGGAAGACGATATTTAACTCCGATTGCAACATTTTCTACATCAAATTGAAAACTCAACTTTCAAGTAACTAACTTTTAAATGAAAGCAAATTCAAATTCAGTTCAGGCAGATTAAAAATTCACAGAAGTAAAGTACCATCGTCTTCCTCAGTCAAAGTAGCGGAAGCGTTAGCCGAAGAAGAAACGGAGCCGTTAGAGCCATTGCCGCCGGCAGCGTCTTCAGTAAGAGCAGAGTTGACAGGGACGAGGCGGTGAAATCGGGAGCCGGTCATGGCTGTTTTGGAGGCGTTCCTAGAATGAGTTCTCAGGTGGCCAGGTGTTCGGAGGGATGATGAAGAAGCGAATCGAGCGTTGGTGTTTGTGAAGAGAGAAAAGGGAGGAAGAGAGGTAGAGAAAGGAGAGATGGAGAGGAGGGAGAGGCGATGATAGACTTTGTGAAGGCGCATCATTTATTTTTATTCGATTGATTGATATTCGAGTCTTATTTTGCTTTTCTAGGCGTGGTCTCATCTTGTTGCGCTCGTGTCCAATCATGTTGAAAAAGTTGCAGGCCGAAAGGAATCTGTAGATTTTCAGCCGGAGTTTCTTATCTGCTGCTACGGAGTGTACCTCCTTACTCTGTGCGCTTCATTATCTTGAGTTGTGCCAATCAGAGAAGTACAATTTAGAACAAATTATCAACATAGCATAAAAGTCGTACTCCAAGTAGATATCAGCAATTGGGCACACACAAATGCATGTGAAATTCTGAATTGTATTTTTAATATAAAAATAATATTAAATTGATATATACATTATTAATTAAATATAAATAATTTAAAAATTAAATAAAATAATTCATATAATTCTAAATCCAAATAACAACAATTTAGAATACAAATTTGTAATAAATATCAACGTTAAAGAAATGCTTTTCAAAAAAAAAATCAACTGTTAAAGAAATTAAAAGTTTTAGGATCCATTAGAAAAAAAGAATGGAGAACATGTAAAGTGTAAATATTTTATTTTATTTTTTATTTCTCTTTTTATCTTTTTTTTTTCAAACCTTTTGGTTTTTGGTTACAAAATTGTGAGATTTAATTAGTTATAAATAGGTTGAAAGATTTAATTAGCTTTAAAGTCATCTTTAATTGGATTAACCTATAAGTCAACTATGTATTATATCATAAAATGTTATATATAATTCAATTAGAAAAATAATTAACATTCATTAAGCTTTATTGAATATAAATTTTCCTCTATTAGTTTGAGAAATACTTTTTATCTTTTTTAAAAAAGTAACTGATGTTAGACTTTTTTTCACATTAATGGTAATTAATTTATCTTAACTAAAGATTATTTAAAGCATTCATCTCAAAGTTAATACATAATTGAATTTAAGATAAGTTTATAAATTTAATATGTAATTGAATTAAAATATAAATTAATTCAAATCTAATGTCATAGTAATTAGAGAGGATTGGTTTGTCAAAAAAAAGTACTTAAAGAGGATTTTAAAACTAATTAAATATGATAATATTGTAGTTAAAAGAAGTCTTATGTTAAAGAAAAAAAAGAAAAGACAGAAATGAACAATTCTGATTTTTATTTAAGATTAACAATTATTAACAACATTAATAACAGATTATTCCATCCATTGCATTATTAACCATAAACTTTTGTGATATATGGTTCAAGGCAGACCATTTATTTTTTTTCAAACACAACAAAGTTAAATCCTAAGCTTCCAAGGAAAAGAGGAAAGACATTAATTTGTTGTTTCTCCATGAACGTGTTTACTTGTTCTGTCTTTAGCCATTTTAGGCGGTAGCTTTCATAGTTCCTTATGAACGGAGCTAGCAACACTGTTTCCACTTCCAAGGAAAATGAAATTGTATAAACGGTGCAAATCATATGCCATAACCCCAACTTTTCCTCCGACGTAACCCCCGATTATACTCCCCGCACGAAACCCCCAAATCTTCCATCTCCGGAACAAAAATTTTGTGAGGTGGGAGACCACTTGATCACCGATGAAAGTGCCCGTAGCCTTGCTGATTGCCTCTCCCGTCGGACGTTTAGAGTAAAGGGATTCTGCCAGATCCGACAAGGCAGAAATGTAAGATGCCAAATGGTACTTTGCCAAAGCAGATTGAGGATCCCCTGTTTGCCCGTCAGGAACGTACTGCATTAAAGGATACGCCTTCATGAGGCCCTTCGCTAGGCATGTGGCGGTGCCGGTTCCCATGTCGATGCATTCAAATTCTTGTGGCCAGGTTTTATGAGGACCTAGTCTGGCTGCAAATCATCCAAAATTTTATTAGAAAATCAGTTCCTTTCGTCATTATACACTTTAACATAATTTAGCTATAGGCATATGTGTATCGTAATAGTCCATAACTACAAATTGCAGATTTGTTGTGGAAATAAACACATAATTTAAAAAAAAAAAAACCCAACTAGATGAAAATTGAATTACCGGCAAGAAAGAGCAAAACTACCAGAACTATATAAACCAATTGAACTATCCCCTTCTCAAAAATCTTCATGTCTTCGTTCGGTCCCTTAGAAATATGATTGAGAAGTTTATAGGATATGGTTGTTGTAAGATGTGTTATAAGGGTTAAAGAGGCCATAATAGGAAAGGCAGAATCCAATAAAGTTATGGAATAAAGAAATAATAGCCATGAACAAGCAAAGCAAGCAAAACAATGACCTGAAACGTGTTACTTATTTTAGATTCTAGAATACACATCTAGTTTAGTACTTCGGAAGAGAGTTTTCAAATTTTTTTTTTTCTAAATTGATTTACTACTGCTTAATATATCTTCATTAATTTGTATATCTAAACAATATAAGGCGTATTACTACCTTGCCAACAATGAGTTTAAAAGGTAAGACTTCTCCTTCTTCATTTTTTTGAATGACAACAATATTCATCAGTCTATTTAGTATATTTAGGGCATTTTTGTTAGTATAAAAGGCATATCCTTTGTTAATTTGTTTTTCATTAAACATATCTTCTGCAATGGAATTTTTATTTGATAATTAGAATTGAGTTGATTGTACAATTACTTTCATATAATGTTATATGAATCCAAACCTTCTATCTCATTCTCTGCCTCAACTTTTACAAATTGTTGCATGTTTATTTTTTTTATTATGAATTAATACATATTTGGTTTTAATTTTTTTCTCTGTCTCTCTCTCATATATTTTAACCATACACAAAAGGAGAGTTTTTGGGTTCTCGATCAACTTGGTTGGCTTTGAATCAAATAATTTTTCAATTCTGAAGAATCAATTATTCTTTGGGTTTTGATAATTATATATGCGACTTTTTGGCTAATAACATCTATTCTTGTAGTAAAAAAAAATTAAAATCGAACATCGATTAATTTAATAATAAAAAATAAACATGTGACAATTGGCAAGAATCAAAGTAAAAATGAGATAAAAAATAAAAGTAGTGGATTTGAATTCATATTATTTTGAGTCTTGCCTTTGAAATAAAACAAGGAGTTATTAAATTTAGATATCACTAGCTAAATTTAGCAGTTACCTTTTTGAGATTTGCATTGCAAAAAATTTTCAATGTCAAAATTTGGACGAGAAAACCTATAATAAAGTCTGACTAAATCTTTTTTCTATCGATAAAGAAAAAAAAACCCTAGAAATGAAGTCCAATAAAGAAGCACCCATAGCCAAGATTCTAGTATTTTCTAAATTTCTGCCTACGGCGTAAGTGCTCCTCCAACTAGAAAATAGTTGATGGGAACGAAGATACTGAAAACAAGATGAGGTTACAGCTAGTTGACGATGACTTTGCAGTTGCCTCATTTGATTGATATGTTTGGCAACCTTGTTTTAGCTTCTCCGGTATGAACTCATAATGTTGTTACCATGTCCAATATAATCGTCATCTTGTTAAAAGATGGTAGTCCAAAGAAATCTACGTACGGATCTCCCTTTTGTTTTTCTCTCTTTTCTTGGTCGGAATGTTTCTTACGTACTACGAGGGAGTGCAGTTGTGTATGCTACAAAGGTAGTACGCCCTTTCTATACGCTAATCAAACCATTCGCCTAAAAGGAAAAAAAATGGTATTTTCCTTTTATAATGTCATAGTAAATTATACATACCCACAACATTTAGACAAGGTTCGCATATAAATGTATTACTGTAATATTAGAGAATAATAAAATTGTTTAATGTTAATATATTTTAATGAAAAATTTTGATCATCAACACCTGTAATATTTTAATTTTTTTAAAAGATTGAGAAATTGAATCTTATGAATTTTATTTTCATTCTTTTTCTTTGTATCTAACAATACATACTGAATCCATAGATATTTACAACAATTAATTTTTATATTACATCCTTTGCTTTGCATTTACGTAGTTGCATGCAACTTTAATTTGTGATGTGCAAGGTCCATGGCCTTCGCCGCTTAATTAACAAACACAGCAAATTAAGTTGAATCCTAAACCGGTTAATCTTAATTTTCTGCTTGTAGCTTTTCACAGCTCCCGATCAAGAGCAGGGCTTGGAGACTTCTCTTCTTGATGATGGAAAAGGTAATTATACAAATGCCCAAACCCGTGGTACACATCATACGCCATAACCCCAACTTCTCGTCCTACGTAACCCCCCAATAAACTCCCCGACACAAACGCCAATCTGACCTTTTTCCGTCCCCCAGCGTCATTGGCTGCAACATAATTCGTCTCACCCCCGACCCACCTTTCAGCAACAATGCGCCCCACATTATCCCCAATAAAAGCTCCAATAGCCTTACTGGTTACCTCTCCTTTGGGGCGACTCTGAAATGGAAGGCTCCCAAACAGATCCCATCCGGAACCGATGTAGGGTGCCAAATTGTGTTTCGATACAAAAGCAACTCCAGGCTCACTTCTTTGTTCAGGGTCCAAATTGTATCTCATCAAATAATAAGCCTTCACAGCAGTCTCCGCAATGCATGCCGCACTGCCAGTTCTCATGTCGAAGCAATTATATTGCTGGGGCCTAGTTTTATGCGGAGCCTGCTCATCATCATTGAGTTCACGACATTTTCTGGCTGTGTAAAAAGGGAGAAATTCATGAATATCACAACGAAATTAAAGTTTTGTATATATAATCTAGGCGAGACTTTTTGAAGGGTTAGACCTTTAGATTAAAACTAAATTAATTCAGTTCAGATTCTAAGTGACAACAAAGACACAAAAAACAAATTACAAAAGTGAGTTGCATGAACTTTGAGTTACCTGCCAGACTGATGATAAGGATAAAAATGAAGAGAACCAGCTGAACCTTTCCGCTACGAAGAAAATTCATGTCTTCGAATTCAGAAATGGGATTGAGAATTATGCGAAAACAATATGTGATGTGCCTGCTGCCGTAAGGTGCTGTCAAGGGTTTAAAATAAGTCACAGAAAGGAGAGATAGAATATAATAAATCTGTGGAATAAAGAAACACGATGCATGAACAAGCAAAGCAAAGCCAAAATACCTTTACGGGTGAAGCTCAGTTTTTATTCCTGCATTAACAATACACTCATTCTTGCCGGATTTACTGTACGTCAGGAAAGTTGCGTATCCTGATCGATTTAACTACGGTTAAATACAATCTTTGTTAATTTATATAGTTAAACAAAATAATATTTACTATTATTAGTTATCCTTTAAATAATGTAAACAACCTCAATTAGTATACCTAGTATATTGTAATTGTTTTCACGAGTAGAGAATAATTGATTATAAAACATAAATTTTAGATTCCAACCTACTACAATAATTTGAATTCTTTTTGCTCTTGTCTAAATTTTTTCTATTCTCTGCTGGTATCTTGATATTTCTCGTGTGTTCTACAATGTGGACGGATCAATATAATGATAAAAAAAAAAAAGAAAAAAGTAAAAAAATTCAACATATTGTTGTCTGAACCCTTGTTTTGGGAATTTTGTTAAGATATTATTTATGGTGTGTTACGCTTCCCATGGGTATTCCAATCCTTTACATTGGTCATGGATATTTTTAATCTTTTAAATGAAGGTGGTAAATTTATTTATCACGGAACTATTTAATTTGAAAACACTAAAAAAGAAAAAACTTCAATAAAAATAATTGTTGAAATTCCGATTTGAGTTCGGGACCCCCTAGATCTTTAACGTCCTGATGAGTGGTTAATAAATATTTAGAACTAGATATTACCGCGAAATGTTGAGCAAAAAATATGATATCCCAATAAAATATCTCCACTTTTCTCGGATGTGGAAATTTCTTATTGGTCCCAAGATGATAAGAAATTTGTGTTCACGAGCCATTACAGTTCCCAATTAAACAACCTTCCTTGTTGTCGTTTCATCTCCGGAAAACATTAAGACAGATTTTTCACTCTTCACTGAAAACAGGAACAGGAACAGCGAGCACCAACAAGCAACAATGGCAACCCTATCTAGTCTTAACCTCGTAAGCCCAATAGTCGTAGCCAACGTACTAGACTCCACAAAAGCTAGTTCCGTCAAGGTCCCATACCTGAACCAGCCCTGGAAAAGGGTCTCCCAGTTGGGGTCTAGGCGAATGCAGGTGATCAGACCCGTGAGAGCTGCCCCTGACAGCATATCCGACAAGGTGGAAAAGAGCATCAAGGAAGCAGAGGAGGCGTGCTCGGGTGACCCAGCGAGCGGAGAGTGCGTAGCGGCTTGGGACGAGGTGGAAGAGCTCAGTGCGGCAGCCAGCCACGCCAGGGACAAGAAGAAAGGAAACGATCCTTTGGAGAATTACTGCAAAGACAACCCGGAGGCAGATGAGTGCCGCACTTACGAGGACTGAAAGGGCTTTTTAATTTATTGAGCTTTTTCCTTAGATGATGAAAATTGTCAGATTTTTTATATGGTGATATCGATGATGATGGAGTTTTTAGATGTTGTAAACCTCTCTGTTTTATGTGAAACTGAAGATGTTATTGGTGGTTTACTGGTTATAATGATTGTAATCCTATACCATACACTCGGGAAACAGATAATTTTTAATTTAAGCGTTTTTATGGATTACATGGATATTTTTTATGTTTTTAGAGGCTGTCTTAATGTATTACTTGACCTAACAATGATGTCTTCCACATTTCATGCACAGATGGCCGCAATCCAGTTAAGATAAATCAATAATTAATGAGCTTGAGGAATGTAGATGTTTAATTTTGATTAATTATTATTTTTAAATTACTGTTTATGAGATAATTACATATGAGATGTTCTAAACGTTAAAAAAGCCCAAGGGACTTTCGAGCACAAAAGCGTTTGGGTGGTTCCAAGCATGGAGGCACTCAGGATATTTCAAGCTAGAAGCACCTAGGGTGTTCTAAGCGTAGAAGTGGCTAAGGTGTTCCAAATACAGAAGCATGCAGGGATCTTCCAAGCTTGGAAGCACCGGGGCATTCTAAGCATAAAAGCACCCAGCGGCGTTCTAAGCCCCGAAGTGCCTAGGGTGTTTCGAGAATAGAAGCGCCTAGGGGTGTTTCAAGTATAAAAGAGCCCGAGGATCAATGTTCTAAGCATAGAAGTGCCCAAAGAGCATTACAAGCACAAAAACACTCAGAAACAAGTATGGAACAATTATTTGTACGAGGAAGTGAAAGTAACTCTGAACAAGTGGTAGGGTTCATGAGTTACCTTCACATTTGAGATGTTCTAGAGAATTTGGCATGGTGGCTTAGATATGGAGATAGTTAAGAGGACTTCTTCTTAACCTTTCCTTGAAGTACATGTGTTTTATCCTTTGTTTTTTTCCTTACTCCTTAAAATACACGTGATACACTATCAAATGCTATTACTCCATTTATCCAAAACTTATGCCCACTATCCACTTACATGATCATTCTTTTAATATTCCGTGAACCGTTCTTTAACTGTTTTGTCACGACCCGGAACTTCCCTCGGGCCCCTGACAACCGCCACGCTGTCCCAATTGACACTCATTATCCGAAATGCCAACCGGAACCCTGTAAGGCTTACGTACCAGTTTCTAGCCTTCCCTGTGAGTACTTCTTTCCAAACATCCCCTTTTTAGGGTTTACAACTCATTTCTGGCTTAAATAAATTAAAATATAAAATTTGACTCATAGGGGTATTTCAGTCATTTTTCGGTAAAAATATAGTTTATGCATCCAGAATACATAATCTGAAATCGGATTTGAAATCGGAAGTCCGAAACCTTCTTTTTCAAGGATTTAAAGTAACATTTTACTATTCAAAAGTATTGATAAAAATATTCCATTTTCTTATAAAATAATTTTTATAGACACGCGTATAAGTAATTTTTATAGCGTGAAAGTAAAATAAATTCATACATACATTAAGTTACAAAGTTATAATGTACAATAATAATTACAATGACCGGTGGGCCCATAACTATACAAATACGACAATGGCAGTAAACCTACTATCTATCGTGGTAAGACGATCTACGGTAGTCCTCGACAAAATCTGGTATCTACAAGCTACCACAGGCCTGAAATATTTGGACAGGAGGTGGGTGAGATTTTGCAATCCCAATGAGTAAACAAACATTATCATAAATATCTAAAGGTCAGTAAAATGGAGGCAAATTTAAATAGTTATTACCAACCATTTCATAAAGTTCCCTTTTTATTTCTTAAATCAAGAAATATTTATAAATTATCAAAACAATTATTAAGGCTTATGACTTTTATTATAATCATGGCTCAAGCCAAAACTAGTCATCGGGGATACCTTGGCCGAGGCATCTAACTGAGTCCGCCAAGGTTGTCAAAACAGTTACACATTAAACACGTTTTAGTTTTTAAAACAAGCCGTTCCTTGGCGTTGGCTGAGATACACATTCACGTGTGGGTTCTACGTGAAGTGAACTCTAACACTACCCCGGGAGTTACCCTCCTCGTCTTTACAACCGAAGTAACTATATAACCGGGTTTACCGTGCCCCTCTAATAGGCGGTCTACAAAAACCCGCCACTGCAGTGACTAAACCCACCAATTTAATAAAATTTCAACAGTATAACATGGCTTTTATTTATTTACCCAGCTTGCATAGTAAAAATCCAACTTACATTTATTCCCAATAACATTTCAAACATAGCCACATATATACATATACTCATAAGCCTATTGAATGAAAACATCATTTGTAACACAATTTACGGCATCCAAACTACTCAATTTTTAGCAAAATTCAAATATCCAAGTGATTCACCGAATATCATCTTTCAAACTTATTTATTTGCAAACATCAAAATCTCTCTTTTTAAAGTCATTTTTGCATAAAATTCACAAATAACAATTAAAATAGACTTTAGATAATTTATAATAATAATAAGCTTACTCACCGTTTGCACAAATTTAATGCATTTTAGGTGTCCCGATTACTGTTCGTCGGGCACGACTTCCTTGCCTTTACCGGAAGGCTCTCCTCTTAGACACATTGTAAAAATTACACAATTCAACACATTTATGCTAAATCACTATATAATTTATATAAATCCTATATTAATGCATGGTATGAAATGCAACGGCCTAAAACGGCTTAAACGCAGTACTAGCCTATTTTCGGTACTTTACCCGATAAATTGCTAACGCGCTCTATTTTTACTCTAAATCATCTCATTCTCTCTCCAACACTTTTAACCATCAAATACCAGCTTATAACCCTCTGGAATCACTAAATTCATATCACTTTCTTCCTTGAAAAATTCGGTTAAAATGGGACATTCACCCGGTAAATTTTCTATTTTGTTTTTCTAGCACAATTAATCATTTTTCATCATTTTCCCATCAATTCCAATTGAATAAAAATCAATTCATCACCATTGGACAGCATTGAAGATTCAGCCTAGAGTGGGTATTGTGAAAATTCCATGCTTTCGAGTCCAATTTACTTTCTAAACACCTCTAACTAACCGAAACTACCGATTTAGCTAAGAATCGAAACTTGAAAAATTCAAAATCTCCCCCCTTGAATTTCATCCAGCCCTCAGATCTATTCTGTGATCTCTCTCTTGAAGCATGGAAAATGAAAACAAAAGCATGGGAAAGGTAGAAACCAAGCCAAAATCAAAAAATCTTACCGTTAGACGTGAAAACGGGCGAAAATCGCTAATCCTTTGTCAAATTTCAAACTTTTCTTTTGGTTTTTCTCTTTTCTTCCTTTCCTCTCTATTTTCTCTCTTATTTTCTCCTTAGGGTCGTGCTTCACCTGCTGAAGGGTTTAAATGGGCTGATTTTTCATTAAAATAATATTGAATCATTAAAAGTGCCACGTGTCACTTTCCCGTGAAACCCATTTTTAAAATTTCATCTTTTAAACTTCAAATTTTCACCACTTGAAATACCATGATTATTCATACCAAAAATGTATAAATATTAAGATTTTGACAAGTTTTGAGTGGTGAAAATTACGGTTTTACCCCTAGGACGACAAAATTACCGTTTTACCGCTATGTTCCGAAAACTGCTGAAATTAAAAATTTTCACTTTCTATCATCAAATTATACTCCAAATAGTCAATATTGATCAAAAATTTCACTCCATGGTCAATTTATTATCTTGGGTGGCAAAATGACGATTTTACCCCTAAACATCAAAATTTTCAGTTTCATCTCAAATTAACCATCGAACTCCAAAACATCATTTTAAGTCATTCCTGGACTGTGAAATATTAAATTTCATCTTAAAATTCCTATTTGAACTAATTCGAGGTTAAATAATCTTAAGTGTACCATTTGGTACAATACCGGGTTTTAGCTATTCTTTGAGACTTTTCTAACATACAAACACGTTATTCATTGCATGTATGTCATGACATGTATTTATAGGGTCGGGTTTTACATGTTCTTTCATGACAAGCATGTTCTTCCATGATTAAATGTGTTCTCCCAACCACTCTTAAGAAGGTGCTCCTGATTAGTATAAATATGAAAGCCTTGGAGGTTGGGAAAGAAAGGAAGAAGAAATTATGAGAATTCCAATAGAGATCATGCTAAAAAGTTCTCTCAAGACTCCTCTAAGCATTATTTCCCTTCAACCTTCCTCATTCGTCGTTATCTGCCACTTTTCCACATTTTCTCAGCCCTCACCACTTGCCACCCAAAGCATTTATGCTTCAAGGACTTCTTCAATCTTCCTCTCTACAACCTCTAGCGCATCTTGATTCACACATTGCAACACATCTTCTTCCCCTAACTAAAAAAACCCTTTACATTTTAGCGACTTTACTAGGGAAGAGTGATTGTAGTAAATGAATATTAGATATAAATTTTTATTTGAAGATATGGAGAGTTTTCCCGACAATCAAGAAACTACAGTTCCCATCTATGTCCAAGAACTCATGAAAATGCTCCAAGCTTCCTAAAAAAAGATGCAAGTGCTAGAGGAACATCAATGGCTAAGTTTAGTCCAAAGTGGGAAGGACCATTTATTGTCCATGAGGTGAACAGGAGTGGATATTACATTTTATTAAATCCAAAGACCTATGCTATTATAGCACCAGTCAATTTTCAATACATTAAGAAGTACACATATGACAATACTATCCACTATCTATCTTTCTTTTTATGATTTCTTAGAATCAGTTGTCCCCAATTGCGTGGTATTTCTTTTACTTTTAATGCATTATCAATTGCAGTTTTATTGCTTTCATCTTGGCTATCTTGTGATATGTTAAAGTAAATTCATTTTCAGCCATAAGCTTTAACGCTCATAATCTGGCTATAATAATATAAAGCTATTGGCTGCAAGCTCTATCGTTCACTTCTTGGTCATAGTTTGCTATTTACATATTGGCAGCAAGCTTTATTGCTCGTTTCTTGGCCATAGTTTGCTATTCACATATTGGCCGTAAGCTTTATCGCTCATTTCTTAGCCATAGTTTGCTATTCACAAATTAACTGCAAGCTTTATCGCTCATTTCTTGGCCATGGTTTGCTATTCACAAAAGGGTCGCAGCATTAAACACTCATATTCTTCCTAATATAAAGTTGATAATCCTTTTTGGCCGTATACAGCAATACTTATGAAAACACTCATATGATTGCAAAGAATGAAATACAAAACCAAGCAGCTTAATAAAACCATAAAGAAAGCAAAGTAAATGTTCACATTGGAGAACAAGTTTACAATATCAAGAAAAGAAGAACACGAAAAAGGTAGTTAAGTATGCAATTCAGAGGGCAAGATGATTTATCATTCTCAAAATTGGAGAGGCTGTCTAATCTTCCTTAAAACTCCATCTTTATTGCATCAAGCTCTTTTATCTCAACCTCTATGTTAATTCTGTTAACCTTTGTCATAATTTATCCTTTGGCCTTAGCCATGCAAGCGTCAAGGCATATAATGTGACAACTAGGAGAACATTTTCCATAGACGCACCATCTTCTGTAATATTTCTAGAGAAATGTCTCCCCATGGGGAAGAAGCAATCTCTAAAGCAATACCCAAGCTATCCATGGTGCCTTTATTTAAGAATTTGTGTTTAAAATGCCAAAATTCACTTTCTACTTTATAAACATGTTCCAATAGCTACAAGTGTTGTGGCGTTACTGGAATGCTATGAAAGTCTTCCAAATGAGTATCAGAAGCATCATTTCTATGTTTTACCACTAAAGAAAAAAAAAAGATGGTATAAAGTGAGTAGTAAGAAGGAGGCATAACAATATTTAAACAAATGATATTTGAATTATTCTAAATACCTCTAAGAGAAGAGGAAGAATTGCAAGTAGAATCCAAAACACCCCTAGAAGAAGAACCATTGCAAGTAGTATTCAGAACACCCTTAGATTCAAAACACCCTCAAAAAAAGAAATATTGTGAGTAGCACTAAAAGTAGCATTGATTCCAAAGTTGTTCTGAATACTACGAATAACTCCAAAGGTTCCCTCAACAATGAAATTTGCATTGTTATTTTGAAATGTTCCAAAGCCAAAGCTAAGAACACTCTGATTGTTTTGGTTAATGGCATTCACATCATCACCACCAACTCCAGTAACAGTACCTACATCGTCACCACCAACTCCAATAGCAACATTCACATCATCACCACTAACTCCAGTAACAGCACCTACATCATCATCACCAACACCAATAGCAACAGTCACATCATCACCATCAACTCTAGTAGTAGCATCCACATCACCATCACTAACTTCCGTAATGTCATTCACCTGATCTCTTCTAACACTTTATACAGTAGAGGGTAGAAAATTAGTTATATCCATTAGACCTTTTTGTATAACATTACCATCTACCTCTCCTCTTAAACTCTGATGTTCATATCTGAGAAACCTCTCCTCAATTGACTTATCATTGGACTCATGGTTATTGTGTGGTCGCATGATTCTTCTTCACTCTCAAACTCTGAGATCTTTTGTCCTTCCACTTCTGCACTTAGAATTGATTCTTCCTAAAAAAAGAAAGAGTTTATATATCTACATGAGAATGAAGTGAAAAGGGAGATAAAGAAAAGCAAGAAACAAGATTACTTGACGAGGGGTTTTGAAAAAGGAGATAAAAAAGAGTAAGAAACAAGATTACTTGATAAAGGGTTTTGTTCCTCTTAAAACGAATCAAACGAAATGACATATCATTATTACTGATGGAAGGAACATGCAATTGCACCTTAGGATTAGGTATGATGAATGGAGTTCATTCTTGAAGACAATCTCCCCAATAAGCATACCAACTAGCTGTATAAGCACTTATTTTGTCAAAGGTTGGGACAACACAGTTTTTGAATTTATCCACAGTACGATTAAACATACCAATAAGGAATACAAAAGTGCAAAATGAGAAGTTTTTAAAAAAACAAGGGTCTAGGTGGAGCTGGTTGATAATAACCAAATTGACGTGTCACTCTGTAAGGAGAATATACTTCGATAGACAATAAATCCCTATCAACACCTAAACTAGTCCTGTCAATCATGGAAGGTAATTAGGAAGAATGAACCTACATTAAGAAGTTCAATCCACGTGAGCTCAATTTGCCAGTCTCAAGTGGTTGTTTATCATAGTAAATAGTTGGATCACCAAAACCATGGTTTGATCTCACATAAGGCCTTACGATAAATTGATCCACCTCATCTAACACCTTAAGAATGTTATCCCTTGAAATTTGGTTTTGATATGCCCAAGCTCTATAATTGTCTCTTAAAGCCGTATTTGCAAAAAAAGACATAAAAGGCTGATGCACATTAAAAGTGGAGGCGCAACTACGAAATCTTTCCCATAAACATATTTTAATAAAAGATACATCCACATAAGTCAAGACTCTATAGTAGCCAATTGATTCAGCAATCTTAGAATGATCCAAGTCTAACCTCTTGTACAAGGATCTCGGATATAATGGAGAAAGAGAAAAACTCGTACTTTAGCAATTTTGATTGCATAATGAATAACTGAAGAAGAGATTCCATCATCTGAACAACTTGGGAAGACATAACAAGCCAACCACATGATCAACAAAACTATTAACTCATGAATGTGATCTGGATACTTAAAATGACTACTTCCACCTTTAATGTTGAACTTCTTATAAAAGAGTCCTATCCAGTTGGAGAAATGCGCCACTTTGAAAGCCTTAACCTGACTCTTAAACAAGTCGATAAAGAACTCATTCACTCTTTTTTCCTCTTTAAAAAGTATTATGGAACGAAAGTTGTCTCTACCAACACAACGAAGTTCCAAAAGAATGCACACATATTCAAAAGTGAAAGTAAACCCCCCCTCCCCCCAAGCAGTAACCATGATATGTGAAAAGGTACTCCACCATGCAAGAATAGTGCGCCATACTTCAATTCTAGATTCTTTACGAATGCAGAGTTTTGTGGTGATTCTTACAGCATCAAGGACTCTAGCATTGTTGAAAGTAGTCACAGAAGTGGAATTCCTCAAGACTTTCTCCTCTACCCATTCATCCCATCCTTGAACCCATAATGAATTAGATCCAAATTTAGTGACTGAATGAGAGAATTCACCATATTCAAATCTGAACTTCAATACTGACGTTCTTGGGATGGAACACCTTTTATTTGGAGTAGCTTCATTACAAATACAATCCCATGATAGCCAGTAGATGCACATGGATGCCTATCTACTTGTTTTGCACGCATTGCTTCCTAAAAGTAATCTTCTCCTCCCTCCCTGATGATACTATCATCCCAATTTTCTGGCACAAAAGGTATTTCACCAGTTCTCCCTATTTGCATTTTATTAAAAAGAGAGGTCGCAACAATGTTCTTCCTTTTCTTCCTTAGAAGAGCTCTACCAGGCTCACCATAACAAACTTTCAAGGTAAAACGAGTTCTAGCCATAAGAAAAGGCAACAAAATTCCTACAAGCACAAATAACAAAAAAACAACTAGATAAGTACTCACGCATTATCATTCCTACTTATGCATTAATATCCACGTTTATTTATCTGTTCTTATTTGTGCATCATTTTTTTATTATTATATTCCTTTATGCCAAACAAAATGAATAAAGATATATGTATATAAATCACTAGAAAAATCCTTAAAGAGAAACAAGCAATAATAAATAAATACATACTCTTTCTATGTTAAAATAAAATAAAATAACAAATTAGTATTCATTTTAATTCCAAATCTTTCCTAACTTTGAAAATGCTCATTTTCTTTGTAATTTTTTTTATATTCTATAATCCATATATATATGCTAAAAAAAAATTTATGGAAAAGCCTTAGACATTCATTGTAGGTTTCTACACAACCAATCTCCCTAGAGAAATTTATAAAATCTTTAAATCTCAAGGTTTGTCATTTATTTAAATATTTCCACTATACATGAAATTTTTAATAATAAAATTTTCCTACAAGGGCAAACTATTCTAAGTGGTTTAGGCGTTTCAAGTAAGGAAGTGTCAAGCCCTATCTTATAATATGTTTGCCACATCATTCATGTGCATAGTAATATATCTGCATATTTAGAAAGCCCCGAGAAATCGTTAAAAGACGATATTGCCCTTATGATATAACTAAATCGATTTAAACCTCGAACTAGTTAAAATAGGAAATCTAAGACGAAATTGAGAATTTTACAGTTCAGGAATGAGTTAAAATGATGATTTGAAGTTCGAGGATCAATTTGGAGTCAAACCGAAATTTCGCTTTCTAGGGGCAAAATGATCATTTTGTCACCTAAAAATTTAATTTGGATATTTGATGAAATTTTTGACCAAGAATGATTATTTGGAGCATAATTTGAGGTTTAGAAGTGAAAATTTTAAATTCTGACATTTTTTCGGTATTTTTCGAAACATAGGGACAAAAATCGTAATTTTACCACTTCATAGGCAAAATGGTAATTTTCCACCACCAAGACACTTTTCCAGCCATGGTCTTCCCTTATCAATATTTTGAATTTTGACTAATATAGTGGTGGAGAATAAAAGTTAATTTTTAAAGCATAAAAAGAAAATTTGGGCAAATAAGCTTGGGACACATGGCAAGCTTTAAATATTTTAATATTTCCTTATTAAAATCTGCCCATTCTCTTCCATATCCATCCCAATATTCGGCCAAGACCAGAAAATAGAGAGAGAAAAAAAAACAAAACCCTAGGTGAGAAAACCTGAGAGAAAGTGTTGAAATTTTAAAGAAATTAAGGGAAAAATGTAATATTTTTTCTATTAAGCTTGAGTTCTCTTATTCTTAGGTATTTCTCCATGTTTTTCCATGCTTGAAATGCATCAAATCATGATTAATTCTTGGCTGGTTCAATGGGTTTAGAGAGAGAAAATTTTTGGATTAAATTGATTTTAATATATATTAGTGTTTAATGTTAGTTTAACATGTTAGTAAACAAAACATGTAGAAAAACATTCATTTTCCCCATTATCTAGCCATAGCCGAATCTTCAAGTCAATGGTGAAGAAGAAAGTGATGTTATTTTAGGTGGTTTGATTATGAAATCATGGTTTTTGATATGGAAATTAATGTATTAAGGAAAGAAAAATCGAGTAGGAAAAATTCTAGCAATGATGCACCCATTATGGCCGAACCTCCTTAGGTGAAATGTGAAGGTAGTTTTGCTAATTTTTATAAAAAATTGGCTTATGTATAATGGTTTGGAATGTTAGAAAAGAAATAGGACGATTTGGAGCTAAATCGAATGCGTTGGCCGATTTATCGGGTAATGGGTCAAATTAAATCAATACCGTATTTAGACAATATTCGCGTATTTTGCATTCCATATCATGCATTAGAATAGGATCTGAATTAGTTTATTTCGACCTAGCATCAATGTAGTAAATTCCTCAATTTTTGGTATTGTGTCAAGGTGGAGAAACATCTGATAAAGGCAAGGAGATAGCACCAGAGGATCATTAGACTGTGTGCTTCAAAAATCTAAACTTTGGACATTGTGAGTAAGCTTATCATTACCTTAATTATCTAAGGTAGTTTTATCTAATTTAATGAATTCTATGAAAAATGGATCTTGAAAGGTACATTTTATGTTTTATAAACAAATATGCATAAATGATATAATTTTATAAATTGTTTGAAAAATAAACAACGATTTTTAAATAGAGTACTTGGAGACTATTACTTGCTATATTTGTATTGTAAACTGTGACTTGAAATCGAATGGCTCATGAAATTGCTGGCATAAATGGCTGATTGATAATTGTGTTATTGAGAAATATACAAATTGTTTTGGTTAACCATGCAGGCTAG
The DNA here is from genome assembly GCA_036013995.1 of Theobroma grandiflorum. Taxonomy (NCBI): domain Eukaryota; kingdom Viridiplantae; phylum Streptophyta; class Magnoliopsida; order Malvales; family Malvaceae; genus Theobroma; species Theobroma grandiflorum. Next base: position 6,356,352 of record CP142130.1, read on the forward strand.
ATAATATTGTTTAAGCCATGTTATGCTGACGAAATTTTATTAATTATGGTGGGTTAATTAGCTTACTGCAGTGGGTGGGTTCCGTGGACCAGCCTATTAGAAGAGTACGGTAACCCTGTTATATTATACCTCGATATGAGAGGCGCGGAGGGTAATTCCTGAGGTATGGTTAGAGTTCACATAACGCCCAACCACCACGTGAGGGTGAACTTTGCTAACGCCAAGGAACGGCTGCGTTTTCAAAATGAAAACCTATTTTATATTTATATACAATTTTTAAACAGCCTTGGCGGTCTTGGTAGGATGCCTCGGCCAAGGTATCCCCGAGAATGGGTTTATGGCACGAGCCTAGTTTTATGAGATTCATGAGCCATGCTAATTATTTGAGTGAAATGGATTTATTTTATTTGGTTGAGATGTTGTGAACCATGGTACAATAATTTATTTTAAATGTCTCCAATTACTCAACTTTATATATTTTAGGTAATGTTTGTTTACTCACTGGGATTATATATAATCTCACTCCATCTTCCTATCCATTTCAAGCTCAGAGTAGCTTGTAGATAGTCAAAAATCGTCGAAGATTACAGTTGGCCATACTACTTCAAAAACCAGTAGGTTCACTGCCTTTGAGTACTTTGGTTATTTGGGGGCCCACGTGTCGCTGTAAATGAAAGTTTATACCCTGGTTATCTATAACAATGTATGAAGTAATTTATTTTGCTTTTACGCTGTAAAAATTGCCTATGGATATTCCTATAAAAATTGTTTTACAAGAAAATAGAATATTTTAACGAATATTTTTATTTTATTCAAATAGTTGTTATTTCCCTTCAAACGAACGTTTTAGACACCGAATTTTATTTTTGATCATGGAATATGTGCTTTCTAAATATATATTACATTTCTAATTGATTTTGAAATTTTTGCTAAAAAAATAACCAAAATACCCCTGTGCGGTAAAAATTTCTTTTTGACTATTTTCGAATTAGAAATGGTTCATACTTTTTTAAAACATGATTTTAGTGACTATACTCATAGGGGAAGTAGAAAAACTGATACGTAAGCTTTACGGGGTCTCAATTGGTATCCCAAGAAATGGATGTCTATTGGAGCATCGCGACAGTTGTCACGGACTCGAAATTAGTACCGGGTCGTGACAGGAAGTGTCTAGAGTTATTCTAAATGCAAAATCACCCTTAAACATATATATATATATATATACATATAAGAGAAAAACAAACATAATATTGATGTCAAGAAAACTTACTTGTTCAAAACTTTAAGGAAGAACCTTTGAGAATTAAGGAGAACCTTTGAGAATTGATTATGAATTTTTACAGAACTATCATCTCGTATTTATAGATTTCAGAAATTATTTTCCCAGTAGGAATCTAACTCCTTAAATTTTCTTATCAAATCTTTTTCTACCTCTAATTGCTTTTCCTCATATATCTCTACTTATTTCATAATTAAGTATAAGAAAGATTTAATTAGCTAGTTTCAAATACATTTGAAAAACAAAAGGAAAGTTTGAAGAAAATTGGTGGAGGCAGATAGACATGACACAGAAATTGTAAAAATATATATATAGCAAACAATTACGTTAATCTATAAGGCGTTAATATATATTAGAAATTAAGACAACAATCCATCATAGGAAATAAAGTACTTATGTTCCTTATCAAGTGTAAAAGCAAAAAAAAAAAAAAAACACTTGCATTTATCCAATATGTGTACAATTTGCTTCATAAAATTGTGGGGCATTGAATTGATAACGCTAGCAGCAACACATCCTTCTGCAAGGAACTAGCGTATGAACACGGCTGGAATAGCCAAAGAAATTCAAGCTCTACCAACTTTGAGATTTGATAGAATGGTTTGAGAGTAATACTCTTCTGCTCCCTTAAAGTCTTTTTTTGACTATTAAGAGAAATATATATATATATATATAAGCATAGTCTTTCTTATTAGCATGTGCATGTCCTTATGCATAAAACTTCTTATAAGAATTTTTATGTATGAGGCAAAATGTAGATACCCAATTCGGTTAACCATTATTTTTAAAGTACTATTTACAGAAAAATTACATCTAGGATGTTCCAAACATAAAAAAGCTTAGGGGCATTCTGAGCACAAAAGCGCTTGGGGTGTTCCAAGCATGAAAGCACTCAGAGTACTCCAAGCTAGAAGCGCCTAGGGTGTTATAAGTGCAAAAGTGTATAAGGGTATTCCAAGTACAGAAGGGCCTAGGGGTGTTCCAAGAGTGGAAGTGCCTAGGGGCATTCCAAGCATAAAAACGCCCATGAGGTTTCCAAGCACAAAAGCGCCCAAGGGTGTTCTGAGTACGAAAGCGCCTAAGGGTGTTTCGAGTATAGAAGCGCCATGGGTGTTCGGAAGCACTAGGGGCATTTTAAGCATAAAAGCACCTAAAGGGGTTCCAAGCACAGAAGCACCCAAAGGTGTTTCGAGTACAGAAGGCGTTCCAAATGCAGAAGCGCCCAAATATGTTCTAAGTGTAGAAGTGACCAAAGAGCATTACAAACATAGAAGCATCCAAGAACAAGCATGGAACAGTTATTTGCACGGAGAAGTGAAAGTAACTCAAAACAAGTAGCAAGGTTTATGAGTTACCTTCACATTTGGGATGTTCTAGAGAGTTTGGCTTGGTTGATCAAATATAAAGATAGGTAAGAGGACTTCCTTTTAATCTTTCCTTAAAATATATGTGCTCTACCCATTTTTCTTTCCTTACTCCTTAAAAATACATGTGACACATTGTCAAATGCTACTATTCTATTTACCCAAAACTTATACCCATTACCCAATTGCATGATCATTCTTTTAATATCGCGTAAACCATTCTTTAACTGTTCTTTCATAACAAGCATGTTCTCCCATGATTGAATGTGTTCTCCATGCTCCTGATTAGTATAAATACGAATGCCTTGGAGGTTGGGAAGGGGAGGAAGGAGAAATTACGAGAAACGCAGAAGAGCTTATGCTAAAAAGCTTTCTCAAGACTCCTCCAAGCATTCTTTCTATTCAGCCTTTCTCATTCACCTGTTATCCGCCATTTCTTCCACATTTTCTCATCCCTCACCACTTGCCACCCAAAGTACTTACATTTCAAAGACTGCTTCAATTTTCTTCTCTGTCGTTTTTAGTGCATCCCGATTCACTCGTTGCAACATGTTCTCTCTCCCTAACCAAAAGAACCCTCTACAAAGAAGGAAAGATAATTTTTCGTGTTCTTTTTAGATGTGCAAATCTTGTTCAACATCGTCCTTCATCAGCATAATAAAATGACGCCAACCATTGATGTTGTTCTGCACCAATTCCCTCGTGCTTTTCGGAGTTTATCAAATTGAACTCCTACCCTCCGTAAATTATTTGGCAAATTCCCTGTTAGAATATGCAAAGGCAGACTTTAAAAGACCTTTAGAACAAAGGCAAAGAAAGGTAGGACAATTTTTGTTTTTCCTTAATCCAAAAGATTCTCAGAATATAATGTTAGGCCTTATCATAGTATTTCTTTATTTATCAGGAAAATAAATACAGATGCAATTATGATTCGAGATGTTGGCTCAGTCTCAATGACGGGGATGGCGAAAAAAGTAATTATGATAATCACCTGCGAATTTTGCACCGAAACTAAATCGCCATCATAATCTTCTTCTTTTTATTTTTTATCAATGAATAGATAAGTACAATAAAATTATAATCCGGTTTCGTCTGTTTCATAGAATTCTGCTTATAGCATCCAAGAGGAGGTTATAAGCAACCTACATTATTACATAGGAGAATCATTGAGTTAATCTCCTAAAAAGTATGTTTTATTTTTATAAAGCTGCAACGAATTACTTCTTATTTGATTCAGACAAAATGATTAGATGAAAACTATAGATTTAACCCGGGAAGCAAAGGCAAGAGTCAAGATTTTTTTTCTTTGCCAAACCCAAATCGCCTACTGTTAAGAATAGTATTTCCTAATGTTTGGATATTATTCCTACTTAGCGCGGTGAGCCGACTCTTAAGATTGGCAGCACTTGTCGAAACTGCATGACAATGAAAAAGCTCTAGAACAACCAAGATTACTAATCAAGGTTAAGGTTGCCCTTGCGCCTTTGCTTGCGCAACCGTCCGTCCGTCCGTCACGGCTATTTCTATTAGCTGTGGGGAATGCTTACGTCATCAAACGTGTTATTTTTGAATTTGACAATACACATATAAATGAGCACGAATTAAACGAACGTGAATCGCGTGCCTGCCTTGTCGATATAAATTTCAACGTCGGTGTACTATCGGTTGACTGAGTCCATCCTCATCCGCAATCCAGCGAAAGCCCTCCCGTCCTGCTAGTAATAGGGAGGAAGCAACAAGTGAAACTTGTTGAAACTAGAGCCTGACAGCTGGTATATCCTCATATCCATTAACTGCGAAGACAAGGCACCCAGGGGTACAGAACCCATCCACCTAGAAACTTCCTTTACCATCGATCCTTATCTAAATTTCTAAAACATCTTAAGATCAGTTCAAAAATTTTATTACTCCTAATGGTTGATCAACAAATGAACTTCCCATCACCACAAACATGCTTGTACACTTGCATACTAACCGGAGATCTTTTTTTTTTCAAGCGTTCACACGAATGAAGAAATGAAGAAATCCTTGGCAGCATTGGACATTGCTTAACCAAGCACTGTACTTAAGGCATACTCTAATCAATTAAACAGCAAGAGATGTTAAAGAGTTCATTATTCACATTGAAGAATCCAAGTCTCTCCAGGAGAAAGAAGCAGATCGGCACAGGCAAGTCAAAGTCCATTACAATTTCTATTACAGAACCAAATTCAAAGTGAACTAACGTTGCTCTGAAAATCAGATTCAATAATAATTTGGAAAAAGAACAAATGGAGTGACTATTGTAAAGAAATGCTGAATTTCAATTAAACTCTTGAGATAGCTGATCACAACATAAATGCCACTTGCTATCATCAAAACAACAAGTATTGGCACATGCCAAGAATGTCATTAGGGAGGAAGCGTGAACACCTTTTTCATCTAATAATAATAATATAGTAGTTATGAAACTCTTTTTTAAAACGTTTCGCTCTTGTTATGTAACCAAAGCATTGGATATATCCAATGTTTCAAAGAACTAACTTCCCCTTCTTGGCTTCTTCTACCAAACGTAGCAAAAAACAAACCATAACTTAACATTTATCACTCTATAGCAACGTTTCAATTAAACATCCTGTTCATGCATCCAAACCATCAAATAATCAGAAAGAAATTGATACTATAAAGAGGAACCATTGCATTGGAAAACTAACTTTCCACATATCCATAGAAATCCATAAGTACATAATAGGAAAAACACCAAAAGGTTTCTGCAAAACCAAACTCCCCATTCCACACACTCGACATCAGAATAAACCTAATTTTATATTATCTAACATTAACAAAAACAAAGACAAAAACAGAGAAGAAAAAGATAACATTAACGAACGACTCACGAGCACAAACTGACTTCGACAAGGGACCCACATTATCCGAATAAGGAATAAGAGTCCATCCATCAACAGTTCAACACTCGAACATATCGACCGACGCCATAATTGGCTGAATTGGACAGGGGAGCCGCCACGGCTCCAACAGGGTATCCGGAATCTCCGGGATTTCAACATCAATACCGCTCACTTCTTCCACAACATGCAGCACCATGTTCAGGGACCGCAATCTATCGGTCAATTCCATTGCCTGAGCTCTTAACACGTTGTTGGCAGATACCATCTCGATGTAGCGTTGGGTGGTGATGTTGATATTTTCAGAGAGCTGGTTGTTATCTTTCTGCAATGTGCTCACTTCGCTAACCAAATCTTCGAGCTGCTTCTGCTTCCTCATCCGTGATCGCCTTGCAGATTCACGGTTTGACAGCATTCTCTTCCTTTTCTTCTCGTCGATGTTTGCATATCGCGGGTCGGAATCGGATCCGGAACTCGCCGGCCTTTGTACAGGAGCCATCTCAGGGGAAGGTTTTTTTTCTTTTATTTTTATCCGGGAAAATATTTAATGGAGATTAATAAATTGAATGATAATCAGGGATTCAAATTTTCAACAGTCAGAGAAATTAACTAGTGTTAGATCTAGATAAGGAGGTTGATGAACAAAGCGGGGGTTAATTCATGAGAAAACGTAGAACCAGTAAAGGAAGACGACCGAGAACGAGTGGAGAATACGGATTCGACGCATGAGTATTGCGTAGCTCATAGAAAATCTAAAATCATTGGAATGGTTCTACAAATACCTGACTCCTAATCCGCAGATCGGACGTGAACAAAACAGCCCAAAAATAACAAAGAAGAACCCCAAGTAACCCTAGACCTAAACCAGATCTGTAGATCGAAAGAAGAAAAGGAAAAAGCAAGGGCCACGAATAGTAGGGAAGAAGAAAGAAAAGACAGAAGAAAATTAAGAAATAAGAATACTTAGCTGGTTGAAGAGAAGGAAACGCGAAGAGAAACGGAGAGCTGACGAAACCAGAGCGACCAAGAGCGAAACGAAAGAAGGTTAACAAAGTCGCGGAAGGGGGGTTTTATAGGGGAAAGAGGATGGCTTCATTGGTTGATTGGTTAGGTCGTGGATAATATAATATTCGAGGGGTATTTAGGGTCTTTTCGCTGGTTAACTTTTGAAAGGGATTATGGGTTTGGTGTCACCGCTGGCGTACAAAGTGACGCCAGCTGCGCATTTAACGCCTTCTTGCACAGCCTATTTGGAATAATGCCCATTGGATTCCTTTCAGTTTTCCAAAAAAAAGGAAATCTTGGAAATTATTTTTATCTTGAATTTATTTTTTGGTAGCAGCCTACCACTATTTATACCACCAGACTGACTGTTGAATTAGGAAATCTTGCTGGATAAGATAAGTGCCATCCAAACATTAGCAAAATTTCCCAAATTAATATGAGATTATAAGGTAATCAAACTTTTCCAGTATTATTACCTGTATTTTCCAATTTTGTTGTTTTGGCCTTTACATACAAGGCAGGTACGTTGGATTCCTTTTACTCTTAAATCTTGGTGGGGTAGTTCTCAGTTGTCACATTATCTGCATGCCTAATTGTCTATGGTAAGATGTTTATTACTTTGCATGGAATACACCTGGCATGTTTGGTGCATATGAATCAAATTTTACATTATAATTTAACTTTTTAAGACTTCTCTCAGTCTCATTTTATCTGTTTTTTATTAAATTTTTTTGTCAAATTAACTTAACTTTCATTTTATTTTTAATAAAATTATAACATATTTTTTGAGATTTTAATTAATAATGTTAAAAATTGAATTCATTTAACCAAAAAAAAAAACAATACGAAATAAACAAAATGGGATAAAGAGGGTAATTTTTACTTGAGATTTTTATATTCTTGTTTTAATCGTGTACTAGTAAAAAGAAATAATTGGATTAGTAGCACCACTAATAACAGTTTTATAAATCCGAACATGTCAAAATAATTAACATCTTGTAAAATTATGAAAACGTTTTGTTTATGAGTGCATCAAAATAACAATACTATTATAAAAAAAAACAATTTACTTGGTGATATTATCACTTATCTTAGTTTGCCCAAAAAGTAATGATAATCCAAATTCAATTTTGTAATAATTATTATGGAATCTTCACATTATTTTATTCTAATCACATAAATTTGACTAGTAATAAATAATAAATTTATTTTAAATAACTCAAATTTGAATGCCTTTTGCTTAATAAATTTAACAAAGTTAAAATTTTCTTTTATATTAAAATTTTTACTAGCAAAACCAATAAATGCTTATCGTCTAAAATCCCAAAAAAAAAAGAGAAAATCTCTTTCTTCCTTTCCTTTTATTTTCCCTATTCCAACGTAGAATCTCTATTTAACTTTCTATTATGTTTCTCAAATTTACAGGCATGTTATTGTGTTCATTTATGTGAAGAAATTTATTTATTTTTACACAAAATTACAAAGGAAAAGAAAAAGGAAATGCTTTGAGGGTATATTATTTAAATATTTATTATTATTTATTATTATGAATTAGAATATATGGTTGTGGTGAAATCTTGTGATTGTTTTGTAGTTGTTAGCACGAAACCGAGTTTGTAGGATATTAGGCTCCTTGACAACGCAATATTGCAATGCAATAAAGATGGTCTTAAAAAGAACTAGTAGAGAATTTTTTATTCACCGCCTAATAGACTAATCCAATTAAAACGATACAAATTTAATATACAGTAGTGACAATAAATAGTTCTACTTAAATTCTTGTTCCTTTTTTTTTTTCATGTAATAAATATGAGAGAGGTGGAATTTCAAATTTTAGACCTCAAATTTTCTATTAAAAAATTTAATAATCGCTATATCTATTACCAAACAGGAGTTGTTAATTAAGGTTTTTTTAATATCACACTTGGATGTAAATTTTTTTTTTTTTTATATTGGCAAGGCTTCACATTGAGAATATTGTAAAGGTGAGAATTATGACTGCGATGCCATAGGTTTTTAGTACCCGAATTTAATACCCTTTATTGCCCTTGATGGATGTGACGTTTATGTTTATGCAAATGGTTTGAAGTATGAAAACACATTAGAATGATGATTTAAAAATTTATCAATTATTTAAAAAATTTTAAATAAAATTTTATTTTTTATTACATCTAATCAATCAAGGTATTACATTTTTATTTTGAATGATATATAATTTTATAATTAAGAATTGATTAACTTTTATTAATTAAAATGTCACTTATTATTTTATATTCATGAAATATTGATGTGAAATGTAAAAAATATCATGTGATTTTGTTATCATATCAAGTCAGTATTTTATATAATCAATTCATTGTAACATGTTTAACATGTTATGTCATTATTATATGATATAAAATGATAAATAATATTTTAATTAATAATAAATAATCAATTATTAACCGTAAGAGTTTATTTAATTCAAAATAAAAATATAAAATTTAATTAAAGATAATAAAAGAATAAAGATTTATTTAAATTGTTTAAAATATTATACCAAATGCATTTAAAGCTTTGCTTGTATATATATTTTTAATGTAATATGGTAAGTTTAAAAAATTATCTAAACCTTACTATTGGTATTCAAAATTTATGAAATTAAGATTATATTTTTAGATAAGTACTTCAGGGCAGTATTAGTGTTAACAAAGTGAGTACTTGACTTTTGCATAGGACGTTTGAAAGGTAGGCACTGGTGGGATGAGGAGAAGTAGAAATGACGACGGAGGAAGAAAAAGAAAAAAGAAAAAAAAAACTTTGAAATAACAATAGAAGAGCACTATTTTCTAGTAATTACTAATTAGTTAGGCAGTTAATTATATATTTACGTGTCATCCTTCGAGTGTGTTTTTCTTTATTTTTTTTTTCATCATTTTGTGGACAGTTTAACTGCTATAAATGATTACATAAGCCAAGCGGCCATGCCAACACAAGTTCAGGGGGAATGTTTGGATCATTGTGACTTTCTTTTGCCAACATTAGTAACATTATATGTAGAAAAAGTTATATGGTTTTTTCATTTCCCCACAAAAAAAAAAATCAGATTTGACAATTTTGAATGGAAATGTAGCCGGAATTAAGGAGAGTTAAGTGTTGTAAACATAAATTACGCTAAAAGACTAATAACATTAGTCAAATTTGCATATCTGTCTTGGTCCTTTTATAATTTGGGACTGTTTTGGTCCTTTTGGACAAATACCTGGTTTCTGATTGGATCGTGTCTACAGCACCAAAAACGTCAAAAGTAAACCATGCTGGATTTTTTATTCATTCTGAGACGACATCGTTTTATGATTCAGGCTCTTATTCCTCCTGTTGCTGTGGTTCTTTCCCTTGCCTGCAAAGATTTCGCTTGCTCCTCACTAAAATTTCCCGATCTAAAACCAAATTCTATCTCTATCTAATTCGCAGAGAATAGATCAGTAGTAGGAAGAGCCGAAAATGGGGACGGACGATGTTCCGTTGGACGACAAGGCTAAGAGAATGAGAGATCTATTGTCGAGCTTCTACTCTCAAGATCCTTCGTCGACTCCCAACGCTCCTTCAAAGCACGGGGCATTAGATGCCATCAACACCAACTCTTTCGATGCCGATCAGTACATGAACCTCCTCGTACGCTCACTCTAATTCATTCGATCCAGATCACGGATTAAAATTTGATTGAATTTTAATTATAGATTTTATAGAAATCAATTATTCGGAATGGAATTCGTGGTTTATATTAGATTAATGCTGTTTTAGGTTGGATTTGTAGTTTAATGGGAAGGTTTGATCCCTTACGCATGGATTGGATTGAAATGTGTAGATACAAAAGTCGAATTTGGAAGCGCTTCTTCAAAGGCACGTTGAAATGGCTGCCGAAATCAAGAATCTCGATACTGACTTGCAAATGTTGGTCTACGAGAACTATAACAAGTTTATCAGTGCCACGGATGCAATTAAACGGTAACTTCTTTCAATTCTTAAAATCGTTGGTGAACAATTGCCACTGCCATAATACTCTTACTATGGGAAGAATGGATTAGGGTTTATCAACATTATATCTTTCTGTTCAAATTCTGTTGTTCCTTTTATTTTGGCTGGATTTTTTATGTCCTAGTAACTGTTGTTCAATTTATTTATTGCAATTGGATCTTTGAAGTTCTTACATAACTCTTGTTTAAGAACCACAATTCACTGGTACTGAAAATGTGCTTTTACCAGGATGAAAAGTAATATTGTAGGTATGGAAGCAAATATGGAGCAGCTTCTTGACAAGGTGTGTTAGAATGTTTTTGTGTCGACTCTAGTTGAATTTTTTCAATAATGTAGAAGAAATGAGGCAGGGAAGTTACAGCAAATTAAATTTTTTCTTCATTTATAATTTCAGATAATGTCAGTTCAATCTAGAAGTGATGGGGTCAACACTTCTCTTTTTGAGAAGAGAGAACACATAGAGAAGTTGCACCGAACACGTAATCTTCTGCGTAAAGTTCAGGTATTAAAGAACTGTCAAATGTTTGTGGTGACCTGTGAGTAATGAGACAGCAGCCCTAGGATTGAATTTTATGAGTATAATGCAATATTCAAATAATAGATAGGGAAGCCTATGGCAAATTTATGGGTTTTAGATGTTACGGCTCATAATTAAAAGCTATTAAGGAAAAATTTCAGGTAGGATTAGTATGATATAGTCCCTGTTTATTTATGCATTGGTGTTTGCCGACGGTGAGTTACTCAAAATTTGTCTTGTGTGGAAAAGAACAGTTCATTTATGATCTGCCTGCTAGACTTGGAAAGTGCATCAAGTCAGAAGCATATGCTGATGCGGTCAAGTTCTACACTGGAGCAATGCCAATTTTTAAGGTCAGCTGTTGCTTACCTTGTTCATTCTCTTGTATTTTCTATTTTAATTCTGTTGTTAGTACATATTGTGCTTTTATGTCAAAATTTACTGTTCAGAAGATTTAACATACCTTTGTTTTTCTTCTTACCAGGCATATGGAGATTCATCATTCCAGGACTGTAAAAGAGCATCTGAAGAAGCGGTTGCTATAATAGTAAAAAACTTGCAGGTATGCCTATTCTTGTCTTATGAACGTATGGTGATTTGGTGCAAATAAAAGAAATTTGTAATGTTTTGTCAAATTTCCCGTCTCAGAGAAAGCTATTCTCAGATTCTCAATCCATACAAGCTAGAGCTGAAGCTGCAGTGCTTTTGAAGCAGTTGGATTTTCCGGTTCGTACTGCAACTTTCAGATTGAATTATCTAGCTGGTTGTGAAAGTTCCAATGGAGCTTAAACACTACATTTCCGTGCATGCCATTTTATTCCACATGAAATTGCATCAGCAAAAAGATGAAAATTGTGTCACCCTATATCTCATGTTTTCTTTATTAAAATATTTTAAACTTCTGATTGCTGACAGCCTCTAGTATGTGCACCATATGTATTAAATGTACAGTAATATTATTCTCTAAACAAGTATTTGAGGTCACTTGATATATATCTTTTTGACATATATACATGTGTATGGCACATATTATCTGTAATTGGGCAGGTGGATAGCTTAAAGGCAAAACTTCTTGAAAAGTTAGAACAATCTCTTGGGGACCTTCAGCTTAAAACAGATGAACTTGGGAATGTTACTGTGGAGTCTACTGATCCTTCTAAGCAGGGAAAAGTTTCTGATTCGATTCGTACTACGCCCCACGAGGTAAGTGAGCATGAGCCATGAAGTAGCATTTTTAGCAATTTCTTATATATGGCTTGTTGGATAGGAACTGGGTTGGAAAAAGGAATTACAAAAGGAAAAGGAAAACTGTTTTGTGCAAATTAGATGGTTATCTCTATTTGATAATTCAAGTTCTTTTGTGAAACTTCCTGTCTTGCTTCGGGGAAATCTTTTCCGTCTATTTTTTAGAATTGATTGTCTTCAATGAGAATGATGTTGCATGATGCAGCAGGATGGATAAACTAGTTTACTACTGCATTGCCATTCTAGCTGTCTATTAGGTAAATGTTAAATGAATTTCTTCATAATCCAACATATGCATAGTATCACACATGTAGTGACCAAACATTTTCATTTGGACTTCAATGCTGGTAGATTTGTGCTTTATATCCTGGTGAGTGGACCTTCTTTGATGACCAGATGATGTCTTTTCCCAAATTTATCTCCTATTAATTTACCATATAGGACCCTCTTTGTTTATGGCACTTTGATTGTAGTTAAATCAGTCCCTCCCTAAAGAAAAGGAGGCTGGGGGGGAGTGGGGAGGGAGAAAAAATGCCATCTAGATAGACTAATGAAGAACCTTTTGTTTCCCTTTATTTAAATTAGGCTTCTGTCCGTGAATTTGCGGAGGCTATCTATGCTTATCGAGTAATATTTCCTGACTCAGAAAAGCAACTAATTACACTTGCACAGGACTTGGTTATCAAGTAAGCAGCTTCATCAGAATTCCCATTTTTTTACAAGTTGTAACCTATCTTTGAGTCCTACTCTGAGTTGATTCTTCCTCTCCTCGGATTAGAAAGCATGACAACATTTTACTCACATGCTACCTTTCTTTTAGGCACTTTGAAATGACTGAGCAATATGTGAAGAGACGGATTTCTTCTGCCAATCTCCTGGGTGTTCTTCGTAAGTAGTGTACATGTGCTTTTTCTCACCTTCTCCTCTCCTTCATGATTTCAACAATGCTAGCCAAATATTGAACATAACTAATTATAAAATCTGTCCTTATGTATAAATGCAATTCTACAAGTGACCACATAAGTCAAATAATTTTTTATCTTGCCTGATATTTGGAGATGTCTGTAGGGTATTGATGGAGATAAGAGAGTGCTCTTGATGTTAGTGCTTGTTGAACAAATGCCTCAACTAAGCCTTCTTTTGTTTCAATGAAAAGATTGATTTTTGATAATTATTACTGTTTATTGGTGATGGTGTGAATTCAACTTTATATGTTTTTGAGTTTGGTTGAAATAGATTGTTGTCTGCTCTCGACTTATAGCTTATATTTTCTGTAGTAGTTGTTTTCTTCTTATTTTGCGACTTAAATACCTTTTCTTAATTGCCAAACCATTGTAGGGAGTATATGGACAGATGTGCTTCTGATGGATGAAGTTTTATGTGAGGCTGTTCTACCTGATTTTTCTCTGGAGGTCTTTCTTGAATTTCATTTGAAACCCTTATCTTTTTTAATCTATATTGCATTTTTTCCTCCTCTAATCTGAGTAGAAAGATACATAGTTTCCATAGTGAGGGATGGAGCTCCATATAATGATCCTATGTGGTCTCAGGCTGCCCAAGTTGCTGTTAAACAGTTTGTTGCCAGCACATTCACTCACCTTCTACAGGACATATCAGGTTCTTTTTACTGTTGCTATTCTAGAATAATATTATTACTTATTTGGAGTTTCAAATCACCCAAAAAATAACAACATATTTTAGATTTAATAACAATGGACAGATTGTGGTTTTTACCTATATTACGATGGATGTCAACAGAAATCTTATTAACCTATTCTCCAATTTGTGGGAGTCTTGATTCACTTAAATTTCTAACTAAAATGAGTTAACCTAAACGAAGCTTAGGCAAATAATACTTATGATCTGCGACTGACAACTATAGCTATTCTTGAATTGATGTCCATAGCTGCATCATTAATATTTTCAAGTGCATGTTCAGTTGGCATTTGTTTAAGAAAAATGATAGGTGTACTAAGGGTTAAACCATATGTATGAATAGATTCTACATAGATTTTTAGAAGTTCGAAAATTTTGATAAACTTGATATTTTTATTCATGTAGATTATCTTATGAAAATTACTTTAGAGTTTGAGTTTATTCTGTTCGATATGCAGATGCCCTCCTGAAAGTTAATATTAGCCCGAAAGAGGCAGCAGAGGAGTTCCCCTTGCAGGTTGCTTTGGAGGCCAGCAAAAAAGCGGTGCTTCAGGGCAGCATGGATGTCTTACTGGTAACTCATGACATGCTGGAAAGACTCTTGTTTTATGCATCCAGAAATGGCTCAAACTTTGCATCCCTTATATGCTACGTTATGTATCTGAGTCCATCTTTTATGCTTCTCATATGCATTTATCTCTCTTATTTGGATGCATATTAAATGAATTTGCACAATGAAATACTTTGAAAAATGGCCTCAATTGGGTGGTTGCTTTGCATTTTGTTGTGGGTTTTTATCCGACTTGCCATTTATTTTGTTATCTACTTTCTGTTCTCCGTACTTGTACCTTTTACATTTTCTTTACTCTTTGCGTAAGAATTTATAATGTATGTGCAGCTTATTCATTGAGTGTCTTTTTTGATCTATTTGCTTACTGCAGGATTGCCGGCAACTTCTTGATGATGACTTAGGGCTGCTAGCTAAACTGAGAGATTTCATAATTGATTGGGTTCAAGAGGGGTTTCAGGACTTCTTCAGGGCTCTTGATGATCGTTTTCTCTTGCTTTCTGGAAGAAATAATTCATCAAGTCAAGATAATGGTTTGACAGAGGGAACTCACAGTGAAAAAGTTCTTGCCGGTCTTCTTTTGGTGCTGGCTCAACTTTCTGTCTTCATTGAACAAACTGCCATCCCAAGAATTACTGAGGCAACTTTCTGTCCTCACCTGATACTTTTATATTACTGGCTGACAGCCATTTCAAAAAATAAAGTGGAATGATTCTATTTCTTTTCCTACTCTCTTGGGCTTCAGTCAGATCTTCATGTTTTATGTCAGGAAATAGCTGCTTCCTTCTCTGGTGGTGGTGTTCGAGGCTATGAAAATGGGCCTGCTTTTGTTCCTGGGGAGATATGTAGAATATTTCGGTCAGCTGGTGAAAAGCTTCTGCATCATGTAGGAATTGATTCCTTTCTTCGTTCTGACCTAATGACTTTACTAAAATTAGTACTTATTGGAACCGTGTGGATGTGCTCTTTATCAGTTTCATGAGAATGTTGACGTCATACCAATTTGCTGCCTCCGGGGAGCACATGTTTAGTTCTGATGATTTTTATTTTCTGGCGTGGGATGGACCATTTCAAATATCGTTATATTTTCAGTAAAGTTAGTTATCTCATTGTTAATTATTAGTTTGTTCTGTTCCATTTTGCAGTATATAAATATGAGAACTCAGGGGGTATCTACTCTGCTAAGAAAGAGGTTTACAACACCAAACTGGATTAAGGTTAGTATGCTGTAAGGCTATGTTTCCTTAATTTTGAAAGAAATTCCTATCATGAAAATAGTTTGACATTCAGCTTTTAAACAATTTCTGATTTTTTATATTTGCAGCACAAGGAGCCTAGGGAAGTTCATATGTTTGTGGATTTATTTCTTCAAGAGGTTAGTGTCTCTTTAAACTTCTGATCGGACAAGGATATAATTTCTAAATTTTTTCCTGCACCGTTCAATATGACTAAATATTCTGATTATGCAAAACTTCTAAGATCTATTGTGCATAACCTCAAATTTCTCTGCACTAGTTGGAAGCAGTAGGAAGTGAGGTGAAGCAGATTTTACCTCAAGGGCTCCTCCGTAAGCATCGGCGCTCTGACAGCAATGGAAGCACCACCTCATCACGTAGTAACCCATTACGAGATGATAAAATGAGTAGGTCCAATACCCACAGAGGCAGGAGCCAGCTCTTAGAAACACATCTAGCAAAATTGTTTAAGCAAAAAGTTGAAATTTTTACCAAAGTTGAATATACACAGGTATGAATCTATGAATGGTTGTGCTGTTGGAAAAATATCCAGTGCTGTTATTGAAGCAAAATGAACTGAGTTTGCTTGTTATTGCAGGAGTCAGTTGCAACAGCGATAGTAAAACTTTGCCTTAAAAGCTTGCAAGAATT
The DNA here is from genome assembly GCA_036013995.1 of Theobroma grandiflorum. Lineage (NCBI taxonomy): Eukaryota > Viridiplantae > Streptophyta > Magnoliopsida > Malvales > Malvaceae > Theobroma > Theobroma grandiflorum. Next base: position 6,372,774 of record CP142130.1, read on the forward strand.
TGTCAGACTCCAGACCTTTAATCGAAGTGGATTCCAGCAAATCCAGCTGGATATTCAGTTCTTAAGGACTCCTTTAAAGGAAACTGTTGAAGATGAAGCAGCAATTGACTTTTTACTTGATGAGGTAATAGATAAATTCCCTGGTTATGGGTTTCGATCTTTCTATATACTATATAACTCCTATGTATATTGCTCCTTTTTATCTAAATTTAGTTCACTGGTAACAAAAATGAAGATGTGGGAACTATTGCTGTTTGGTAGGTGATTGTTGCTGCTTCAGAGCGTTGTCTTGACCCAATTCCTCTGGAGCCTCCAATTTTGGATAGACTTATACAAGCCAAGCTAGCAAAATCGAAGGAACAGAATCCAATTGCTTCCTAGATGTTGGAAGGTGAAATAGTTATGAATGGCCCTAATTTTTTGTTGCGCGGACTACATTTTCTTGAGCATCAAATTCAGTTACTCTGATGTGATTCTTTGGTCGAAAGGTTCATACGGTTCCTGAAGGGTATTCATGTTCCATAGTTACTGCTCACGTCATGGGCCTTGGCATTTTCCGTGTGTAATCCGATGATCTGATTTAACGGAGGGCTAGTGGATTTCTGATTATATGACTTAAAACCATTTTGAAATGAGTCATAGCTTGTGTACAACCAACACTTCGGGAGCTTCTCGTCTGTCACAACGAGTGGAAACTATTACATGAAATTATGACAATGTAAGAAAAAGTTCCATTTATCTATCCATGAAAGGGTCCTTGTCGCACATGGGTATCTCATATCTTTGTACTAAGAAAACATTAAACTCATGACATCCGCATGAAAGTTCCGTCCCCCTTTACTGGAGACTACTTATTGATTGATGCTATGATAATGACATTAAGCATTGCATGCCAGGCTTGAAGGCGGTTTAAATTTTCTTGATATCGCAGAGATAAGATAAAATTGATCATTAATATTGTTTTATAGCAGCTGATGTTAAGAGATAAATCGTGAACCAAATGCTGAAGCGTGATATAATCTGCCAAATTTTGTTTTATTGTTAACATCTTATGGTTTTCCATTAACCTTATCGAAAACGCTACACGCAGTAGAGAAGCAAAAATCTTCAATGAGGTTCAATTATTAATTCTGATTTGTAAGATTTATAGTCTAAAACCGCCTGATAACATAGCGCTGGCTGCAGTTTTGTGGTTAGAATTCTACGTTGTGGGCGTAAAGACCTGGGCTCGAATACCAGCAGCCACAAAAAATTTTTGTTCTTTTTTCGTACTCTACAGATTGTGCTAAGATCACTGCCCATGAAATTTCAAACGTTTTCTAACGACATCCATCAAGAGCGCACATCACTCTCCACGCACTAAGTTACAAACTCACAACTTACACCTGGCTACACCGTATCAAATTATAGCACCCAGTTCCCGCCAAAACCCTCTTCGCTTCTCACCTTTTGCCGCCAAATCTTATTGTTCTCTCTGTCCAATTCTCATTTTCCATCCTCACATTTCTCTCTCTCGCTTGCTTGCTCTTTCACTCGCAGTGCTTGAATCATGAAGGACCTCGACTTTAACGCAGACAAAGGTACTCTCCTCCCCCTATCTCTCTTTCTCTCTCTGCTGCATTTATCCTTTTTCCTGATTATTGTTTTATTTTGTTTTTTATTTCTTAACAGTTCTGGCCAAGGAGTTCCTCACAAACTTCGCAGATGCAACTGGCGAGGCCAAATACATGAACATTCTGGTGAATCTCCGTCTTTCCTTTCCCATCATCCTGACCAATTAAAAACCCTAGATCTCTATTTTTCTGCTTCAAGAAGAAATTCGGAAAATTGTAAGTGATTAATTTGTTCTCTTCTTATGTTTTAACCCTGACCTTTTCTCCATTTCAGCAAGATGTCGCAAACCATAAAATTAGAGCAGTGCAGATCGATCTTGAGGACCTGTTTAACGTAAAATTTTTCCTATTTTCCTCTTAATTTATTTTAGATTACTTTTTTGTACTATTCTCTGTTGCCAATGTTTTTTTTTTGTTTCACTTTAAAACCCTTAATTTAGCGCATTCGCTGTAAATTCGCTCTTCACAGTACAAAGACTTGGATGAGGAATTTCTCAGGCGGGTTACTGAGAACACTCGAAGATATATTGGAATTTTCGCAGGTGCAATCGATGAGCTCTTGCCGGAGCCCACTGAGGCGTTTCCTGATGATGATCATGATATATTGATGACACAGAGGGCTGAGGATGGAACCAATAATGCAGATGGGTCTGATCCGCATCAGAAGATGCCTCCTGAGATTAAACGTTACTAGTAAGCTTCAAGAAGAAAACCCTTTCACTCTTGATGCACTTAACCTGCTCAAAAGACTCCCTTTGGAGAATACATATTCATTGCTGAGTTTATGTTGGTATTTTAGTGTCGATGTAGGTTTTTTAATCAAATTATCCTTATAGTCTGGGAAACCAACCGCACGATTGAAGTTTAGGAAAGAAAACACATGACTAAATCATTGGAATGAAAAGAGTTTTCCACCCAACTTTATGTTTTGCTTACCAAGTAAATGCAAAAGTTTGTTATGGCCAGTGGTAGCTGACTGTTCCCTTTAAAAATAGAAGTCCCATAATTAAAGTGCACAAAATACTGCTAGCTTCAGTGCTATCTGATACTGATTACTTTTTATTGTTTTATCGTCAGGCTTACAATTTCTAAGTTGTTATGAGTGGATAATTTGTTACAAGAGCTTTTTTTTTTCAATGTAGGTATGATGTGATCTTAAGAGTTCCATGTGAGGCTATATTGTTTAGCATGCTCCATAACGCATTTACTCTGTTTAACTTGTGGGAACATCTAATCTGTTCTTGATACACGTGATTGCTTTTGGCTTATGCTTGCTTGTTTTTGATTCAGTGAAGTTTATATCAGAGCACCTTCAAAGGGGCAGGCATTTACCATTAGGGAGGTTAAGGCTTCATATATTGGCCAGCTTGTAAGAATATCTGGTATTGTGACCCGTTGTTCAGATGTTAAGCCTCTGATGCAGGTGGCTGTGTACACATGTGAAGAATGTGGCTATGAAATTTATCAGGTAAATAACTCTAGTCAGATATGCTGTTGCAGTATTTGAATATTCTCTTCTCTTTGGTTTAATACAATTTTGTTCAATTTGATAGTTGAACAGCCATCTAAAAAGAGAACTCCATTATGCTAGATATCATATAACATAGTTATCTGTGTAATTGATTTTAAAAGGAGCTTAAAATGCCAGTTTGGTCTCTTCTGCTTTATACTAGCTTTTATTGTTTCATCTTCCACTTGTGTTAAACAGGATGTAACTGCTCGAGTATTCATGCCCTTGTTTGAGTGTCCATCAAAGCGATGTTCAGTGAACAAGACAAAGGGGAACCTCATCCTTCAACTTAGAGCATCCAAGTTTTTGAAGTTCCAGGAGGTTCTAATTTAACATGATTTTCATTGATAACAATAACAGTAATAGCAAGTAAGAAGTCACTCTGCTTTATTTTTAATGTGTAAGATATATTTTTCCAGGCTAAGATTCAAGAGTTGGCAGAACATGTTCCAAAAGGTCACATTCCACGGTCAATGACGGTACATTTTAGAGGAGAACTGACAAGAAAGGTTGGTGTTAATGTTGATTTCCTTGTAGCTAAAATACCAAAAAAGTTGATTTCATGAAATTTCTGAGTGTACACATTGCAACTGTTTCCTTTGTCCCCTTCCTCTCTTACAACGTCCCATTGCATGGCTGGAGACATTGCCAGCCTGTTCATAATGAACTTTAACTCCTTTGCACTAACAATGTATTTATATTCTGTCTTGTTCTTTAATTTCAGGTAGCTCCAGGTGACGTTGTTGAATTATCAGGGATCTTTCTTCCTATCCCTTACACTGGTTTTAGGGCAATGCGTGCTGGGTTAGTTGCAGATACATACTTGGAAGCCATGTCTGTCACCCATTTCAAGAAAAAATATGAAGAGTAAGCCACTTTCCAAATCTCATCACAGAAGGCAGTTTTGGTTAAGCATCTATCTTCATGCTTTGTAATGTCAGTATGTAAGCTTGTAAAGAAGATTTGGCATTTGAAACAGAGGTCTTGAAGTTCAATATGCTGAAAGAAATCTATGAGGCTAAACAACACTGATGTGCAAGTATTTACTCTCAACTGTGCTCTGCTGCAGGTATGAACTTAGGGGAGATGAGGAAGAGCAGATTGCACGTTTAGCTGAGGATGGTGATATATATAACAAGTTGGCACGGTCATTAGCACCTGAAATTTATGGACATGAGGATGTTAAAAAAGCTCTGCTTCTTCTTCTTGTGGGTGCTCCTCATCGGAAGCTAAAGGATGGGATGAAGGTAAAAATGCCGTTGTATCTTATGTTTTCTTGTGGTGTGTATGTTTGCAGTCCTTTTCTTTACTACAAAAGATCGGACAAATCTTTTGATTGTTATTTTACTCATAGAGTGCAAGGTATGCCTATGAGCAACATGGCATAATCTTCCTTACTCCCTCTCTCCCCCCTCAAAGAGTCTTCTTCTGCACACATTTCTTTAATTTGTACTTGTGATATTTGCTTACTTTTTAATTTTTCATTCAGACATATGAATAACATTTATATGAATAACTTGGTTAAATTGCAGATCAGAGGAGATTTACATATTTGTTTGATGGGTGATCCTGGTGTTGCCAAAAGTCAGCTTCTTAAGCACATTATAAATGTAGCACCCAGGGGAGTCTATACCACTGGCAGAGGAAGCAGTGGAGTTGGTTTAACTGCAGCCGTGCAGAAAGATCCTGTGACAAATGAGATGGTTTTGGAAGGTGGAGCCTTGGTGAGATGTGTTCTTTTCTTTTTGCTGTATTTATTGTATTTTAAGTGATACAGATGAATATGAGATGGTGTAAAAGAATGAGGCAACTGTAACTGTTTCCTGTAAGGATTATATACACCATGTTGACCTTTCTTCAGCATCTATCATGTTACAAAATTATGTCTTGTTCTCTTAATGGTTATTAACTTGAGTTGGTTATGTTTTACAGTTTCGTTTGGTATATCTCATCGCAAATATGATTCCTTTCATCTAATTGTTTTTTTCCAAGTTTCCTATGGTTTAATGGAGACTTCTTGACCCTGTTCAGGTGTTAGCAGATATGGGTATATGTGCTATTGATGAGTTCGACAAGATGGACGAATCTGATCGTACAGCAATACATGAAGTTATGGAGCAGCAGACTGTCAGTATTGCAAAGGCAGGGATCACCACATCTCTGAATGCAAGAACTGCAATTCTTGCTGCTGCTAATCCAGCCTGGTAAGAATGTTCCTAAAGTTCTTTTTATGTAACTCTAATCATATTGGCAACTTCCCTTCACAAATTGAAAGGGACATAAATGGGGGTTAGAAGGAAGAGAATTCCTTCTTTGTGAGAGTGATCTATTTGAAAGATCAATTTTTTATTAACTTGAGTCATATACTTGTTTTGAAGGGGAAGATATGACCTACGTAGAACTCCAGCCGAAAATATCAATCTCCCTCCAGCCCTGCTATCAAGATTTGATCTTCTGTGGTTGATCCTAGATCGAGCAGATATGGATAGTGATCTTGAGATGGCAAGGCATGTTGTTTATGTGCACCAGAATAAAGAATCTCCTGCTCTTGGGTTCACTCCGCTTGAACCTTCTGTTCTTCGGTAAGTACCAGAATTGCTTTTACTTGGAGAACTTGTCTTAACTTTATAGATGACGCTTCCCACCTGATTAAAGTATAACTTTATGTGAGTCATTTTGCTGACTTAGCTTTTAGTTGTTGTTAACATGATAAAAATGGTTGCAAAATCATGTGCGCCAGTTTGATAAATTATTAAAGCTTTGAAAATTTAGTCTGCATATTTTTTTTTCTTCTTTGCTTCTTTATGAATTTGAAGATGCTGGTCTGTTACATTAGTTGATACCGTCATGTGTGTTCTGTAGATCCTGTTTGTGTTACACTAGCTACATGTATTGATATCTTAAAATTTTGTTGGTTTTGTTTAAGTTCTAACATTATGTTTGTCAGGATCTTCTAAGCGAGGCCTTGACTCTTCTAGCAGTTGTTTTATCTGGCTTTTGTTTTTGTTTTCTAGTGCATATATTTCTGCTGCAAGAAGATTATCACCTTATGTTCCAAAGGAGCTGGAAGAGTATATTGCTACAGCATATTCCAGCATTCGGCAAGAAGAAGCTAAATCGAATGCCCCTCATTCATATACTACTGTGAGGACTCTACTCAGCATTCTTCGGATATCAGCAGTAAGTCATCATTTTCTTTACTTTGTTTTGATAATTGATAATACTTTCCTATTTCTTGGTAAACTGGGTGGGGAGGGTGAGTTTTTTTGGGTTGGGCAAAGAGAGAAGGGCAGAAAGGATGTGGGTTGTCTGGATCTGAAATGTAGGTGCCACCCAATGCTTCAGATTTATTAATTAGGATGAAATTGGCATTTGGATTGACAATTATAAGTTTTTGTGCAAAAACATCTTCAATTAAGTGGAGTATTCTTTTATTTGAATTGCGAATTAACATAAAATCAATATTATTTTCTCACAGGCACTAGCAAGGCTTCGTTTCTCTGAAACTGTGGCCCAGAGTGACGTGGATGAGGCTCTTAGGTTGATGCAAATGTCTAAATTCTCTTTGTATTCAGATGATCGTCAGAAATCTGGTCTGGATGCCATCTCTGATATATATTCAATCTTAAGGGATGAAGCTGCAAGGGCTAACAAGATGGATGTGAGCTATGCCCATGCACTGAATTGGATCTCTAGAAAGGTTTGTTCTTGATATATGAGAGTTGAGCTTGAGTTATTGCTGCTTATTATTTAATGAAGTGAAATGCTATCTGAGTGAAAGCCAGTCACCTTCCAAGGCGAGGATGATATTGTAGACATAGGGTACCTTAATATGGAATCTTGTTGTTACCGTCTGACTTCTTTCATCTCTAGAAACAAATGACCCATCACTGATATTCTGGGAACTCCATAGAACTGCAATTTGATGGGAATAAGCTTTGTCTTAACCTGGCACCTAGGATGAATATAATCTTTGATTATTAGGATGAGGAGATGGTTGGTGTGCGAGCCTATAGCCCAGAGTGCTGTTTTTGGCAATCCCAAGGGTTTTGGTGGTGTATGTCACACTATATGCCCTTACAAGAGATTCCACCAACCACTAAGTAATAGGATTAAAAATGTTTTGATTCATCTAATTAAGCAACTCTGGCAGTTGACATTTTTTTGGGGGGTACTTGTGTATTATTTTCTACTCTAGCACCCAAAGCTGCAATATAATGCTGGTGGTCTAGAAGCTAGACCTCAAAAGTTCGATGTTTATTCTTACTGCTTTTTGGATGAGTTTTATGTTTTGGCATGTTAATAGTTCTTCTCCCTGAGACTGAAATGCATATATTTTGTTGTCAAGATTACGTAAGGTTTCTTACAGCTTAAGTTTTTTTGTTTTAAACAGGGATATAGTGAAGCTCAGTTGAAAGAATGTTTAGAGGAATATGCTGCCTTAAATGTGTGGCAAATACATCCCCACACCTTTGATATCCGGTTTATTGATGTCTGAAGTTCCTGTAAATTAATTGGAGGCAACCCAACAGGAGAGTAGGCTGCATCCATCAGCACTCAAAGGGAAAAGTGAGTGGGAAGTTTATAATCACATCCGTTGCATAAGTTGTTGTACAATGTACCCTTCTTAGCGTAGGTACTCAGCATTTGATACCAGCTGCTCGAGTTTGTGCTTCATTTGAACCATGAAATGTGAGAGTGATTATTTATCAGCGGAATGAATTTGCATTGTTAACTAACCTGATAAAACAATCGTCATTAACTTTATCTTTTCTTTAATCTGTCCTTTTGTTGTGTAACACATGGGAATGTATTTTGATGGATCGATTGTGAACTGACATGATGGTGGTGAATGAAACAGTGAAATTCTTGAGGACGAGGCTGACTGATTGTTGAAAAGTACAGGATTAAGCTTTGCTGGCAACAATTTCTCTGCCTTTCTACTGTGTACTAGGTCCTAGGTAGTCTAGTACGGAATATCTGCTTTGTAAACAGCATCATCTTTTCATCGTTTGGTTTATCTTTCATGTTAAAAGAATGTGGTACCGCTGTCTAAATATTAATTTCACGCAAAGTGAAAAGGAAAGATGAAATCATGAAGTATAATGAGGTCATAAAAGTTGTGTTTGTTGGTCCCTGGCAGGACGTGCAACCACTTTCACTCTCTCAGTACCTTGTATGTAGTTCATGTAATCCTTGGTTTAAGTACTAGTGACAATTTTGGCTCCTTTTTTCTGCAACAATTCAAAATTTAAATTGGTTCCCACCATATTTTAGCCAATTGTCAATCATGATAAATGGATAATGTGGCGTTGCTTCTAGCTGTGTCGATGTGTAAATAGTCTAGTTAGTTATTAATCAAATATTTTGTCGGATGGAATGTTGCTGTGTCATTAGTCATTCCCTTGAAGGAAACAACTCTCCTGAGTTTTCTGAAAAAGGGTACTTACCAACTAAGTCTAAAGGAATGGAGTCAGCATAATTTGGCAAAATACCTGAAATTTTTAAGGAAAAAAAATCACTGGATGTTGCGGGCCAGTTAGACTTAAGACTTCTGTTCGGTTGAATGTTAATATTTTTTGGTGCAACTCTAGTTGATTATTTTTATCAGACAAAGGTAACTATATGAGATAAACTAAGTACGTAATTAATTATCCAAAAATAAATGAGAGGAAGTACTCTAAATATCAACCAACACGAAAAAAGGGCAAAACGGCTCGCAATTCCATAAATCCATTTGGCCACTTTCTGACTTCCACCGAACAATTTTCCTACGGAAAAGTCAATCGTAACCCTAGCTCGGTAAATCCTTTAGAGCAGACAAAGTCAGAGACCGTCTCGCACATGGGCGCTTGATTGTCTTTCACTTATTGGAGCGCTCCCTTTATCAAAACTGGTAGGCGCCCAAAGCTCTTGTAATTTTCCCTGTTCTATTACTTTACGAGTCCTAATTATTTTCTTAAACTTGTTAATTAATCGCAGGGCTTCAAGCTTTTTCCAAAAATGTTTTTTTTTCCCTTTTATTATCCCTCCATTTCCGCGTTCGTTTAGTTCTTTTCTCGTACGCAAAAACCCCGACTCCAAATTCTCCCAGAAAACTAGTAAAACTCAGAAATTTCATAATGTAACGTTTAGCTGCTTCTACTTCTCGATTCTCGTTATCTTTCCTCAACCCTCTACTTTTTTTTTTTTTTAAATTTCAAATTTTCAAAAACTAAAAAGGCTCTCAAAATCAGTGTTGCGAAGTAAAGGAAAGCACGTGCTCGATGCTCGTTATCTAAGCCGACTCTAATTAAGGTAATAAGATCTTCTTTGGTTTTCTACTTTGGATAAAATTACGTTTAGATTCTCCCTGGCTGCTTTTGCTTGTGCCTTTTTTATTAGATCTTGAGCCGTTAAATTTTATTTCTGCTGTCGTTTCGGAGTGTTAATAGCTTCCAATTTGATGCTTATTTCGCTAGATATGAGGCAAGATTTTTTTGCTGACTTTTTTTTTTTTTGTTGAATGATTTGCTCATGCAAATGGCTAAAATGTTGAAGTTATGGGCCTCTCTATAACAAGTTGAAGGCTTAAATTAAAATTGAAGTTTTCTTTTTCTTTTAAATTTAAAATGTTTAAACCTCTTAAGGATCCTAGTTGTAATTAGGGGTTTTTTTGTTTTGGATAGCCTAGAAATTTTAGTTAGTATGATAGTTGTAATTAGGCTTCCCGCGATGATATGTTATAACCGGTATCCTTTAACCATTGTTTCTTGTAATTGACCATAAGGTGACCACTTGTTACAAAAACATTTCCATCTCTTATTGATTTGTCAAATGAATGAAAAGAATTTTGAGCTTGTAATTAGACATGACCGCTGTGAACCAGAAATCTTTTCTGTGGTTGCATTTGTGTTTTCTTTAGGGATTTTCTCTTCCTTGTGACTCTTTTTTTTCTCACTTCTTGTCCTGGCAACTATTACGAGAATTAGTTATTGGAATTAGGCTATAAATGACCTACAATTCAGTTATTAGCTGTCCTGTCTCCTTTCGAGGGACATCCTTGGTATGTCTTTTAGGCTTTTCTTTTCTTTTTTAAAAATGAGGATTGCTGATGCATGCAATTAATACACTTCCGTTATGACTTCATTCTCGCATAACTGCTTTTTTTTGGATAGTCAGGTTGGATTGCACCAAAACATGGACTGGAAGTGTTCATCTTCTGCTGGTGCATCTTCTCTTTGCAAGGCACCTTTGAATGTCTCTACTACAATGCCGGAGAAGGCTCTGGTTGAGCAACAAAGGAGGATTACTGATCATGCTGCGAAGACTAATGTAGATATAGACCTTAGAGAAATTTACTTCTTGATAATGCAATTTCTGTCAGCTGGCCCTTGCCAGAGAACTTTTGAACAGTTATCAAATGAACTGTTGGAACATCAGCTTTTACCCAGAAGATATCATCCTTGGTTTTCAAGAAGTGGTGCACATAGCGGGAACAAAAATGACGATGGCATCTCCTTCCCATTAAGTTATAACAACTTAGTGGAGAGGTATATGTGCTTTTTATATCATTTGGTATTAATCATCAATGTTAGCCGAGAGGTTTTAGCTTTGTAGTTCTGCTTATTGAAAAACTATATACCATTTATGTTTGATGTCATGATAGCTTATTTCATATTCCATAATGCTAGCCACTTAGTGCTCACATTTTTCACCGCACCTAACACCATGTTTTCCCCTTTAAAGAATACTTGCTTGCTAGTTAGTTGTTGTTTTTCTTTCTTTTGATGAACAATACAAATTGCTTTTCCCTAAGTGAACCAACTGTACTTGAAAGATGTTAGACGTGATTGCTTGCCCTTCGATAGATTAAGTAAGGAACGATCAGAAAGTCAAACTATGAGTAACAAATCAATGGTGGCATGTTATATTTAACTCCACATCTTATTTAAAATTCTACTGGCATAGATTAGCTTGGACTGAAACAATGTTTTCTTTTATTTATTTACTTTTTTATATTCTCATTAGTTGTTTGGTCTTGATTCCATTTTCAAGTTACTAAGTTCTGCCTTGTATAACTTTCAGGTATCCTCACATTGAGAAGGATCACTTGGTAAAGCTTCTGAAGCAACTACTGTGTACTCTGTGTGGTGAAGTTGTTGGAGATGCCCATGCTCCAAATGCTGCTGATGTCCCTACATTACTGGGATCTGGTTCCTTTTCACTTTTGAATTGTATGTGATACCTTCATAGTAATTTACTTGATTCTCTGTCTGTTACACCCCCCCTCCCTTCTTCTACAAAAATAACATGCAACTTTTCTGTTGAGATTGTGTTTGACGGACAATAATTGAAAATTGATGTAGTTGGTATTTATAATTGATTATGGAAATATGTTAAGAACATTTAATGAGATTGTTACTTTGGGATGCGGGAAGGATGATCAGAGTACCGAATTATATGTGTTTCTCTTCCTTGATTTATGTCCTTAGATTTTTGCATAATCTGTCTGCTTTTTTTTTTGAAAAGCCGTAATCTCTCTTCTTATGTGGCAACTTTTACCCTTCTGTTTTGCAGCTGACTCAAGTATGGGAAATAGACAGGGCAAGCCTATTCCTGCCTACCTGCGTTGGCCCCATATGCAAGCTGATCAAGTTCGGGGGCTAAGTATAAGAGAAATTGGTGGAGGTTTCAGAAAGCACCACCGAGCGCCCTCTGTTCGCTCTGCATGCTATGCTATTGCTAAACCATCAACCATGGTGCAAAAGATGCAGAATATAAAAAAGTTGAGGGGGCATCGCAATGCTGTCTATTGTGGTATGATCAACTGAACTTACAGTTAGAATCTGCTTTTTGGGGAATTTTGTTCCAGTAGATGTTCCTCGTATGCTATTGTCAGTATCTGAAGAAACCCTTGGAATTTGACAGCATTAGTAAAAATGTTGGTGTAGTCAATTTCCTTGTATGTCTAGTAGTGCATAAGGGTTCCTTTCTTCAAGAATGGTGAAATATGGTGCACATGAAAGCGGTTGAACCAATTTTTTTGGCTAAATATATTTTTCAGTTTTATATTCTGTAGAACTTCAAAGCAGAACAATTGAGGTCGTGAAACAATTTGTTTTCTAGTGACTTTTATTGTTCATTTTCAGTAATGGAAAAATCCTTTTCAATAAACATTTTCTGATTTGGACCAAATTGTCTATCTCAATATTTTTTTAGTGACTTCTATTGTTCATTTTTATGGAAAAACTGTATTTTTTTTTTACTGATGTTGCTGATTGGAACATGAGAAAGTTCTAGAGAGAGGTTCGTGCAGTATGGAAAGGAGATTCTCGAATTAAAGATTTTATTTTGTAATTTTGTTATATTTTTAATGAGTTCAATTGTGATTTTACAGATTTAAGTTAGTTAGGCTGTTTTATATATAAATTAGTTTTGCTTATTTTCTAGAGTTAGGGTATTTTGTATTATATTTTATTAGGGTTTAGGTATTTTAAATACCTAGGGGAAAAATTTATTATTGACTTCAATTATTGTTGGACTGTTTCTATTCTTTTGAACCTAGTTCTTGTTTGAGTTATGTGTACATGTGAGTAGTAACTTGGCTGTCACTGAAATAATCAATAAAATTGAACTGTCAATTTTCTTAGTTATTCCCTGAAATTTGCTGAGTGTCTTTTCCTTTTCTTGCCACTTCCCTAAATTTATATTGCTATTTTGGCACCTATGTAATTATTTTAAGACCTTATTTTGCGAAAAAACTCTTTGGAAGTGATGCCATTTCTCCATGTACTTTTACTCCTTGAGTTCACCATTTGGAAGATTTGTATTATCTAAACATCCAAGGATACAAGAGTAAACTAAATATATGGTTTTATTATCAAAATAATTGAAAAGGCTTACAACAATCCTTTCTTCTCACAAGAAAGGAATAATGTTACTCCATTTCTTTCCTATTCTTGGTACGGAACTCTATATTAAGTGCAGTATTGATAATGTATAATGTGCATTATCTGTTCAACTGCTCAAGCTTCAATAGACAACGGACTTAAACAAATATTGCTTGTGCCTTATAGCTATATTTGATCGCTCCGGGAGATATGTTATTACCGGTTCCGATGATCGCCTTGTCAAAATTTGGTCTATGGAAACTGCATTTTGTTTGGCCAGCTGCCGTGGACATGAAGTGAGTTCATTTTGATATATGAGATTCTTGATCTATCAGTGTAGCCTGTAATATTTTATTGCTTTTTCTATATTATTTAAAGCAATTTTCTTGTTACATGCATATGCAGGGTGACATAACGGACCTGGCTGTTAGTTCAAACAATGCTTTGGTGGCATCTGCTTCAAATGATTTTGTGATTCGAGTTGTAAGAATGCCTCATCTTGCTTTATAATATGCTCCTCTTTCTACTCCTGGGTGACTAAATGGTTCCTTGTGATTTACAGTGGCGCTTGCCGGATGGGTTGCCAGTTTCAGTTCTGCGAGGGCATACTGGAGCTGTTACTGCCATTGCATTTAGTCCCAGGCCTGCCTTCGCTTTCCAGCTTTTATCGTGAGCCTCATTTCCACAGTCGCAGTTTCCTGTTGTAGTTCCTCTCAGTTAGTTGATCTGCTGTGATACTTTAGTCTTTTATTTAGGTTAAATATATGTTGTTTCATGTGTAAGCTTTTACTTATTCGGTGTTTCTTCTAGTTCTTAGAAGCTTTCACTGAAAGCTTTCAATATAGCGTCTTTGATGTTGATAATTTGTTCTATCATTACTTGGCTGGGAGGCAGCAAATTATAAATTTAGGGTACTTCAGTTGATAGTTGATGGTGTTATTTCTCTGTTAACATTTGTAGGTCATCTGATGATGGGACTTGCCGAATCTGGGATGCCAGGTTTTCACATTGTAGCCCACAGATATACCTGCCGAAGCCTTCGGAAGCTGTTACTGGTTGGAGGACTGCTTCTAGATTGTTTTGTTAATGGTTGTATTGTTGTATGATATGAACTTACACTGCAACTGATAAGTTTTATGCAGGGAGGAGCAATTTTCCATCTAATAATGGACCTTCCTCAAGTAATGTTCCACAAAACCATCAGATATTATGTTGTGCATTCAACGTCAATGGGACTGTTTTTGTCACTGGTAGCTCTGACACTTTTGCTAGGGTGCGTCTAAACAATAAACTTGTCAAATGCATCTTTTGGTTCATCTATAATCATGTTAAATTTATTTAACTTTAATTGATCTATATCGCTTAGATTTCTTTAGTAAGAGCTAGAAACTTGCAGGTCTGGAGTGCCTGTAAGCCTAGTACAGATGACTCACAACAACCAGTTCATGAGCTGGATGTTTTGGCAGGCCATGAAAATGATGTTAATTACATTCAATTTAGGTTGGTCAGTTAGAATTGTTGGCTACTTTGTTATTAATATTACTATACCTCTTTTTTGCAACAAAATATCATTGCAACTTTCTGTTTCTGTTTGCAGCGGCTGTGCTGTACCTTCAAGATCCTCAATGTCTGATACAAAGGAGGAGAATGTTCCAAAATTTAAAAATTCCTGGTCTGTGATACCCTCTTCTTACATAATGTGATTTATTGTAACTTAAGACTATCTTTAGTTGTTCTTTTTCTTCTTCTGTTTATTGTTTTTTTGTTTAATTATTGTGGTCTACCTCCTGAGATCTGATTCCTTAAATTTTAATGTTTTTAGGTTCTGTCAGGACAACATTGTTACCTGTTCTCGTGATGGTAGTGCAATCATATGGATTCCCAGATCACGTAGATCCCATGTGAGTTCTTTTGATGAACCACAATCAAGTTCCAGTTAATGCCTTCAACTGCGAAATTTTTTTATGAAAAAAAAGGAAAAAAACCTCATTTTGGAGTTGTGTTGCACTTAAAGTCCATGAAGTTTGTATTGCTGCAATTAAATTCAATAATATGAAACTGAATGAAGATTAATTCCTTTTACAATTCTTCCATTGTTATAGGGAAAAGTTGGACGTTGGACAAAGGCATATCATCTGAAAGTTCCACCTCCCCCGCTACCTCCTCAACCTCCTCGAGGAGGCCCACGTCAGAGATTTCTCCCAACTCCTCGTGGTGTCAATATGATTGTGTGGAGCCTGGATAATCGTTTTGTTCTAGCAGCTATAATGGGTAAAGTAGTGATCATGGACATGGAAGTTTATTTAAAACTCAGCATTAAGATAACATGTCTATCATAACTTTTCTTCTATTGGATTATGTGTATTGTATATATCACTATAATATATATGCTTAAAACCTAGTGGCTTTAGTGTTTTGAATTTTATAAGTAATGAATGGTGACACAACATTCTAAAAGCACTTCTCTGGTACATTTATTTTGCTCTATTTTTATAGGAACATACTCTTTATATTTTTCTCCTTGTCGGCATAGTTATTTTGAAATTTCTTTTGGACTGCATTGTAAGATGCCCTTCAGAAGTGCACGCCTCTTATTGAAAAAATTTGTTTTGATAGGCATCTGTTAATCTTGTTCTGCTCTCATCAAGTTATGTTCTAACATCTTACAATTAACTATGAAAGTTGTGTAGGGGAAAATAAACAAGGAAGATGAAAAACTTGCTCTTGTGTAAAGTGTTTGACTGACTCTGTGAATCAATGATGCTTTGCTGTCATGATTTTTTTTAAAAAATTTAAAGTTCTTAGAGTAAACCCTATTATCCTTTTTGTAGGGTGTTGCTAATGTTGTGTTAAAATATCTTTGGTATATTGAGTTTTACTTGCAAGCTATAAGAGGCTATTACATATCTTGAGATGCCTTCAGCCTCTTTCCCCATCAATAAAACAGTATCTTGGAAACCATGTTCATATTAGAAGATTTCTGCTGTAAAATGTTGGTAGAACATGCTGAATCTTTTCTCTACTCCATCTTAAACAAAAGGCGTATAGTTACTACAGTAAAAACTGTAAAAGCCTTCATCATTTTCCTCATCCGAGTTATATGGCCTTTTAGTTTACTGAGTCTAACCCTTAAAATAATTTAGCAGCTGTGTTTTTTTTATTTGTTAAACTTCCTGTATTTTTAGTCGATTGTGTAATTTTTAAAGCTTATTTGCTTTTTCCTTCTACTTTTATCCTATAACTCTTTACTGATTATGTTGCCTTGAAGTTGTGGTAAAATGCCCTGTTTTTGGTTAAGTTTGAGCTGCTTGTTTAAAATTGCTAATATAGTTCATTGGGGCATCTCAACTATTTGTTGTGAATTCAGATTGCAGAATATGTGTGTGGAATGCTGTTGATGGTAGCTTGGTACATTCTTTGACCGGTCACGTCGCATCTGTAAGTTGTGTTTAGCACTTTCTTGCCCTTCACAACAGATTCATATGATCGTGGTATTGATTTGTTTGTCCTTTTGTTTTTCTTGTTGACCAAGATAAAACAATTATAGAAAGATTTCCTTTGAGGGTATCAGAAACTCATCCTCATTGGAGTTGTTTGCCTCTTGTTTAAATGCAGTTGATAGCAGGTTTTTATTTTTTTTCTTTTTTAATTAAGAGGATAACTTGAATAAACTTCATTTGCTTAATCTGAGCTTCACTGTTAAAAATATTTCAATTAACAAGATGTAGTTGCTTACCTGATTTCAGTTTTTTGTTCACTTGATTTTAGATGAATTTCATGCAATTAATATTGTTTGGTATGTTCGGATAGTACTTCACATGCTTGTTGCCATGGTGTTCTGGGACATCAATTTGTTCAATCCAACTGGTTATCATGATGTTGGAAAGAATTTGTCATTTTAATTCAATTGCTCACATTGGTTTTGAACTTTTGGCAGTCTTATGTTTTGGATGTCCATCCTTTCAACCCTCGAATTGCTATGAGTGCTGGATATGATGGAAAAACAATAGTTTGGGATGTGAGTTTCTCGTTCTTAAAATATTTTCCATTGATCTGTTGACTTTTTCTGAAACTGCCAAATTATTTATTTATTTATTTATTTGTTAATGCAAGTGTGGACTGTTTATTGAGTTCTTTGGGAACTATATTTCCAGATATGGGAGGGCATACCCATCAGGATATATGAAATTGGTCGTTTTAAGTTGGTTGATGGGAAGTTTTCTCCGTAAGTGAAAATGTTCACCCTTTAATTTCTTTTCTTTCTTTCTTTAGCTGGAAAGATGACTTACCTTTTTTCATTATTCTGAAAAAGTTTTTTTGTCAAAACATGGATTATTGCCTTGATCTGTCTTATCTAGACAATTACTTTCATCTCTATAGCATTCCATATTTTGGTATGTGTCCATCCATTTTATGATCCTTGACTGCATGTATTCTCTCATCAGACTTGATTATATGATCAAGTCAACTAGTTACTGTTTATTGTTTTTAGATCTTGGTTATATGGGCCTGTTGATACAATAGAAAAAGGCATGTTAAGCTTCTATATGAAATACCTTATGA
This sequence comes from Theobroma grandiflorum, assembly GCA_036013995.1. NCBI lineage: Eukaryota > Viridiplantae > Streptophyta > Magnoliopsida > Malvales > Malvaceae > Theobroma > Theobroma grandiflorum. Next base: position 6,390,332 of record CP142130.1, read on the forward strand.
TTCATGTCAGATGCTTAATTCTCTAGTAGTTTATACTTCATGATACAACCACAAAAAATGCCGAATTTGGCCCTTTAGAGATCTTACTATTATGTATAATGTATATCTTACTGTAACAGATATGTTCAACTAGGCTAACCATCTCTTGAGAATGGATTGTAAGATATGAATGTTAGTTAGCCTTAACCATTTCTTTTCTGGATTCTGCTTCTTTTCACACAATTTCTGTTTGCTAAACTTGGATTAGATGTGCTTTCCCTCGTTACATTGAATGCTGTTTCTAGCTTTATTAGCATGATATTCTGGCCGTTCTAGTCTGTTTGTGGTTGCTCAACCATGGTATTGTATTCAACAAGTTGTGGAGTATCAACATGTTCAAGCATGAATTTTATTGAGTTTGACATTTTACACTTGCAAGAGAGGTGCACGCATGTGTTTAAAATTTTGAATAACAAGAATCTAACTAAGACTGCTTTATTAGGTCGTCTATGCTGGGTGGTTCATATTTTGTAGCTCTTTTGCCAGCAATTGTTTTATGCGAAAAACTAATTATGTGTTCTCGTTATGTGCATCTCAAATCAGAACTATTTTGTTAAATCTCAAGAATTGTTATTGTGAAGAGACCTGTAGCATTCTTCTTTTTTGTTAATAGGGACGGGACATCAATTGTACTTTCGGATGAAGTTGGGCAGATATATTTGCTGAACACTGGCCAGGGTGAGTCTCAAAAGGATGCCAAGTATGATCAGGTAGCTGAAAATTTGCTTGTGGAGCATATCTCCCCTTTTCTCTTTATTTATTTAGTTATTTATGTTTTTCCCTTTTCCCTTCTCTGCTCATAATATAAGTTGATGTTGTGCAATTGCTTTATGAGGTTGTCTTTCTGTTCTCTTCTGGCAGTTCTTTCTTGGGGACTATCGCCCCCTTATTTGGGACTCTGGTGGAAATGCTCTTGATCAGGTATGTTGCAACCCCATGTCAAACTAATATGTGGTGGATCTCATGTTTGTCAGTTCAGACAGTATCAATTTGCATTGCACCATAAAACAAGGACAAGTGAGAGTTTTGAAGCATTATTCTTGTTTCTGTGCGATGCTTATGCATCTGTTTGCAACTGATTTGTTATTCACTTAAACTTTGGTACAGGAGACACAACTTCCTCCGCATCGTAGGAACATGCAAGACCTTATTTGTGATGCCAGTATGACTAGAACTCCTACTTCTGTATATTGTTTAGCATGTTATACTGACATAATTTAGCTAATGATTTGATGGGAAATTCCAGGCATGATTCCATACCCAGAACCTTATCAGACTATGTACCAGCAACGACGACTTGGTGCTCTGGGTATTGAGTGGCGTCCATCTTCCACAAAGTTTGCTATTGGCCCAGATATCAGTTTAGGCCAGGATTTTGAAATGCCAGCCTTGGAAGATTTGGAGAGAATGATGGAACCACCACCTGAGTTGATAGATGCCATGTATTGGGAACCTGAAAATGAAGTTATCAGTGATGACACTGATTCAGAGTACAATGTTGCTGAGGAATGTTCTACAGAAGGTGAACGGGGGGCATTGTGCTTCAGCTCTTCTAGAGGCACAGAGAGTAGTGAAGAAGACAGTGATGTTGAATGTAGTCATCAAGATAGCCTTCGCAGATCACGAAGAAGAAAATATAACCCTGAAGTAAGTGGCATTGGTCTTCCACCAGTTTTGATTATTGTTTGGCCCATGGTCAACTGAATTTTATTATTTTCAGGTTGAGGTAAAGACTTCATCCGGGAGGCGAGTCAAAAAGAGATGTTTGGAGGAGCATAATGGCTCTGTATATGGAAACAATAGGACTAAAAACTCAAAAAGTAGCAGAAAAGCTTCAAAGAAAAAGTCTTCCAAATCTAAGTCATTGAGACCTCAGAGAGTCGCAGCACAAAATGCTCGAAGCATGATGTCTAGAATCACTGGGACATCTACAGATGGAGAGGATGAAGTTGACTTAGAAGGTGATTCATCTAATAGTGAGTCATTTTCGCAAGATTCAAGTATTGAAAGCAGCGATATTGAGAGAAACTTGGAGAGCATACAACTAATGTCCATGAAAAAAGAACAAGAGTCTGAGGATGTTGCGTGGTCTCATGAACTCCCCAAATCTCAATCTAATGTTGTGAACAGGAAGAGATTGGTCCTAAAGTTCTCATTACGTGATTCTAAGAAGCCAGAGGCCCCAGAGGCCATCAGATTATTGAACAGGGACAATCAGATCAATTTACTGGACCATTCTGGACCTGAGGGAACCTTTGATGAGAATGGAAATGCCTGCATCAAAGACCCTGGCTTATCTTGTGCAGATGTGGAGCTGTTGGACCATGACAGGATTGATCTGGCCGATACGAGGCAAGTTATAAATACTGGGGATTATTTAGAGGAATTTGTGGGGGACAAGGAGAACAAAGAGAACAAAATCAGATGGGGTGAGGTTAAAATTCGGACATCAATGCGTTCAAGATCAGGAGATATGATGCCAACTGATGTCCATAATGAAAACAGGATTTCTGCTGTCAATGGGTATGCTAAATCTGAGAATGAATTGGAACTTTTATTCCTAATATAAAAATCCATATTTATGGATATATTTTGTCTTGCAGGGAGGATGGACAGTTAGGGAGTCATGCATTGCAAGATCTGGATAGAGTGACAATGGAAGAGTTTGCTCCTGATGAGGTGCACAAATCTTTAACATCTGAGTTTCTGTCCCTAAGTGACCACCAACTAAATGGCAGCTGTGATAAATATGGAAATCATGATTCGTCACAAACTGATCAGGTTGGTAGTGTTAACCAATCTGACGAGTCAAAAGAGATCACTCCACACAAATTGGTGAAATTAAGAATAAGGACAAAAGCAATTTCAGGAGACCTTGGAAGTCCATCCAAACTAAAATCCCTCACTGTAGTGCATGATCCAACCTGCAGTGGAGGTGATGTGAGGTCCAGAAACACTTTGTCTGTAGACCACAATCCAGGTTACTGCATGCAAGAAATAGGTGAAGGTTCTGACAGATCAAGTTCTCTGCATTTATTGCACTCAGGTTTAAATTTAAACAAGATTCATGGGGAAAGCCCATATAAGGACAAAACTGATTCCACTGGCTTAAATACCATCAATGATCATGATTCAGAAATTGGTTTCAGTGAAGCAGCAGCTGATGCAGTACGTAGAACACGATCCATGAAGATGAGGGCAAGTTCACAGGAACAGCATGCTTGGAACCATAACTTGAAGGTAAGACTAGAGCATGCTTTAGCAGGGACATCAACAAATGAGGAAAACTTCTCTGTGAAAGCATATAATGGCATTGTATCTGAAGAATGGATGTCAAGTTCCAAAGTGAGAGAGAGATCAAGATCCACCAGAACCAAGCGGGGTGGAGATCATGACAATAACTCAAAATTTTCAAGTGGAAGGAAGTCAAATCCTTCTGTTAGAAAATTATCATGGTTGATGTTATCAGAGCAGGAGGAGGGTTATCGTTATATACCCCAGCTGGGCGATGAAGTTGTATATTTCAGACAGGTATGTTATGCTTGTTCTGGATAAGTTGTATTTTCTCCGTACAAACTCAAACATTACTTTTTTTCACAACTCATAACATGGATTTTGTTATTTTGTAGGGGCATGAAGAGTGCATTGAATCAGGTCGCTTAAAGGGGCCTGGTCCATGGAGCTCAAGGGGATACCTGAGTGCAGTGGAAATTTGCAGAGTTGAAAACCTTGCTTATTCCCACTTTCCAGGTTCTGGAGAGAGTTGCTGTAAAATCACACTTAAATTTGTAGATAATTCATCACGTGCATTTGGTGATGCATTCATATTGACCCTGCCTGAGTTGATTGGTTTTCCGGATTTTCTTATTGAGAAAACAAGATATGATGCTGCAATGAGGAGAGAATGGACCCGTAGAGATAAATGCCTAGTATGGTGGAAGAACGATAATGGGGAGGGTGGTAGTTGGTGGGATGGTAGAATTGTTGCTTCACAGGCCAAATCTATGGATTTCCCTGATAGTCCTTGGGAAAGATACGAAGTTAGTTACAAGGATGGCTGCAAGTATCGGCACAGTGCTTGGGAACTGCATGATCCTAACTTTCCATGGGAGCACCCGAATATTGATTCTGAAATCAGGAATAGGCTATTGTCTTCTTTTGCTAAATTAGATCGTTCAGTGAGCAGAAATCAGGTTCTTTTCTAACTACTTATTTCCTTGAAGTTCTGGAATTTGCAGTGAAAATTTTGTTTTAAATGTAGAAGAGGATGAGTTTTTCCACAAGGTTAAATTTTTTCTTCCGCATTTCAAACGTTTCAGGACTTTTATGGATTTCAGAAACTGAATGAAGCTGCTCAGAAATCAGAATTTCTGAACAGGTATAACTCCCCATTCCACACCTACCCTCATCGCATTTCTTTTCCTGTTATGCTGCCTCTTCCTACCTTGTTTTCAAAATATTGCCTAATGGCATATATAACTTTACTTATATCAGGCCACTTTTTTATTCTCATGTTTCAATTTTTTCGGTTTATGCATTATATTAGTTCCAGTCTTATTAGGAAAATAGAAAAGATCAGTGATTTTCACGTATTGAGAAATAATCAATGAGAGAATTGTAGTGCAATTGACTGAGTAGTATTTATTCTTTTTGATAATTTGGGTGCATTATTACACTTCATAGTTTGTGCCAGAACAGACAGATAATTGAACATTCATTGGCCTGTAATTCGTAGGCATCTGAAACATAAATGAATTTTTGGAATTCTGACAGGTTTCCAGTTCCATTGTATCCCGAATTGATCCGGCTTAGGTTAGAGAGCAACTATTATCGGACCTTGGAAGCAGTGAAGCATGACATAAATATAATGCTGTCAAATGCGGAGAGTTATTTCGTTCGAAGTGCTCACCTATCTTCCAAGATGAGGCGCCTATCAGACTGGTTTACCAAGACATTGTCAAAATTGTAGGAAGCTGTATAGAATTTTTTTTTTTTTTCCATTTTCTTTATTTTTTTCAATCTTAATTACATCTCTTACAACTCATCCGCCCAATTTTGTAAGACAAATCATTTTTAGGCATTACTGAACACTGATTAAAAAAAGGGGGTTCAAAGGGGAAGGGATGCATATCTACTAGATATTTTATTCATTGCATGGATGCACGTCCTTTGTGAGTTTTAGGAAAAATATGCACAGCAGATTTGGAAAAACATCGTCCTGGCTTTTTTTTTCTCATTTGCTAATTTCTATTTTGATGTTGCCGCTGTGTTTCAGGTGCCTGACACTTCTGTCGTGGTTTTACTTTTGGAGGTGTAGATGCAAGTGCTGAATTTTAAAATATTATATTAAATTAAATGCTGGACTAAAATATGATAATAACGTAATGCTTTAAAAATTTCTGAATTATTTAAGAAATTGTAAATGAATTTATAATTTTTTTATTTTATTTAATCAAATTTTATAATCTTATTTTAAATTAAATAATTTTTTATAATTAATTATTAATTAAAATGTTATTTATCATTATATATTTATGTTAATTATGTAAATATAAAAATATCATATGATTATATTTTTATATTATATCAATGAAATGATAATTAATTAATGAATTAGTTAATTTCTAAAATATATGAGTTTATTGGATTTAAAATAAAAATATAAAGATTTAATTGAATATAATAAAATAATATATATTTTAATTTTTTAAATATTATATTATAAATTAATTAAAAATAAGTTTTTCAAATGCATTTATTTTTAAGCAAAATATTTAAAAAAACCTCCAAACTATTTTAAAAAAATTTAAATAAGTGTTTATATTTTTTTAAGCTCAATCAAATCTCTATAATTTTATTTTGAGTCAAATAAATTTTTATATTTTTGTTTTGAGTCAAATAAGTTTTTTTTATTCTTATTTTAAATCAAATAAATTTTTATGATTAATTATTTACTTAGTCAAAATATCATTTGTCATTTTATATTTGTGCACTGATGTAGCATGTTAACATATAATAATTAATGATTTAATATTGTTATGGTATATTGATATATCATAATTGATAATAACATCACATTAATTTAACATAATAAGATGATCATATGATATTTTTCATTATTTACACTAATATCTTGTTATATCATGTAAATATTTTTTAAAAAAAATTCATAATATATTGAAAACATAAAAAAGTACACATCAATATCATGTTATACCATATAGATTTTTTTTAAAAAAAAACTCAAAATAAAAAAACACAAAAAAAATAAAACTTTACTTCTGAAAGGAGAATAAGAAAATTCATGTTTGTTGCTCTTTTGAAATTGAGAATAACAGCCTAGAATCATCTCTAAAAGTATCACCTATAAGACTATACAATAGATCAGGAACTCAAAGAAACCTGTACACATAAACTACACTCTGCAGCATGAGGCATTCACCTCACCTCCATTCCCCAATCATAAAAAGTCACTTAGTTCAACAAATTCACAAGGCATCAACTTGTCCAAACATGAAGCTTGATTGAATGTAAAAATAAAATAAAAATTTATTTAAAATTTTTTAAATGACTTTTTTTAACGTTATATCAAAAAAATTTAAATCATAACATAGACAATGCTCAAATAGAGTACTTTTCCTTTTACTTTTTGTTAGTGGAACCATCGAAGTAATTTACATTTGTAACAGGATAAAAGGTGCTACAACACTTTTCTTAAAAGGTGATGGCACACGTTGTATAAATTTGCTTGCATTCTCCAATTTTTTTTAATTTCTCAATTATATTCAACTTTTTTTGGGCCAATTTCATGCCTATAATTAATTATAAAGGGCGTTTCCTAATTTTTTGCTTTTTTTTTTACCAAAAAAAATTGTAAGTAAACTTTCCGATGCCTTGGCAACATATTATCTCATGTCTCACGTGCAAGCAAGTTTCTCTCCGCCGTACCAGTTGCATTAGGTCCCAAAAACCCTAGTACTTATTTACACTACTTTAAACTCAAAACCCTAAGTCAAGCAATCTGCCAATTTCCCGTCTTGTCTCTGCGAATCAATCAATCGCGATTTCTGATGGCGGGGGGGAAGATAAAGAAAGAGAAGCAGAAGGGGCAAAGGGCACCTTCCAATCACTACCAAGGAGGTGTCACTTTCCACAAATCCAAAGGCCAACACATCCTCAAAAACCCTCTGTTGGTCGACTCTATTGTCCAAAAAGCCGGCATCAAGAGCACCGATGTCATCCTCGAAATCGGTCCCGGTACCGGAAACCTCACCAAGAAGCTTCTCGAAGCCGGTAAAATGGTAATCGCCGTCGAACTCGATCCTCGTATGGTCCTCGAGCTTCAACGCCGCTTTCAGGGCACCCCTTTCTCTAGTCGCTTAACGGTATCCACTATTTATCCATTTTTCACTTGCGCTTCTTCATTTTTAAAAATTTTTAATTGTGATGAATTGGCTACTAGTGACCAAATTTTTTGACCCATTTATTAAATTCGTGCTCTTTTATCTGTAAAATTCCGAACTTTAGGAGGTTAAGTAGTCAATAACTTGGTAAATTTGAATGTTTTAGAATTGGGAATTTGACAATTTGTATACAATGCTAATGTTTTTCAGGTTATTCAAGGTGATGTGCTGAAGACGGATTTACCCTATTTTGATATATGTGTGGCAAATATTCCATATCAAATATCTTCACCTCTTACATTCAAGTTACTGTTTCATCAGCCTGCTTTTAGGTGTGCTGTTATTATGTTCCAGAGGGAATTCGCTATGCGTCTGGTTGCTCAGCCAGGTGACAATCTTTACTGTCGGCTTTCTGTGAATACCCAATTTTATGCTCGAGTTTCCCATCTCCTCAAAGTTGGGAAAAACAATTTCCGGCCTCCGCCTAAGGTTGATTCTTCTGTTGTAAGAATTGAGCCAAGGAAGCCTCGTCCGGAAGTGAACCACAAGGAGTGGGATGGTTTTATAAGGATTTGTTTCATTCGGAAGAATAAAACTCTTGGTTCTATTTTCAAGCAAAAAAATGTACTTGCTCTTTTGGAGAAGAACTATAAGACTTTGCAGGCACTGCAGGGCTCGCAAAATGTTTCCTTGGGTGGGATTGATGATATGGATGTTGCTAGACTAGGGAATCAGAACATGGAATTGGACTATGGAATGGATGATGAGATGGATGTGGAGTGTGATGAAGCAGAAGGAGAGGTGTCTGAGTTTAAAAATAAGGTTTTAAGTGTGTTGAAGGAGGGAAATTTTGAAGAACAGAGGGCGTCCAAGCTTTCGCAAGAAAGTTTTTTAACCTTACTCTCTTTGTTCAACAAGGCTGGCATACACTTCTCTTGATTCTGCAGCGTTACATTTTTTTTTCCTTTTGATGCTTCCTTTGTCCTCCTTCCTTGAGTGATAGGAATATCCAATTTTGTTTGGCTTGTTTCCATACCAACTAAAGTTAATTAATAGATTCATCGATTTAAAAAAATTTTCTGCCAGGGATGTATTTATGTTGTTTTGTATTATCTAGCCAAGCCATTCATTACACACATTCATGCTATGCTATGTGTTATTATTTGGACTGGTTTTTCTCATTTATATAATAAATATTCTTCAGGCCAAATTTGAATGATTAATTATAAAAATAAAACATGTATAAATTATTAAATCAAATATTCGGATGTTTAAATAAAAAATTGAAAAGAAAAAATGATAAATGGAGACGTAGTTGAAGGGATTTCAGAGGACCCAAGCCGGTATATCAAAAGAAGTCAAAATGACGTCGTTTCAACAAAGTCAAAACCCTAAATCTAAAGGCTAAACGGTTGAACGCAAATCCTCCTGAAACAGCGGAGAGAAACAGAGAGAGCGCAACCCAAAAGAAGTACAAAAAAAGGGCTACGGCTTGGAAATTCTCAGGTAACGGAGTATCGTCTTTCTCCTCAAAGGTTTCCTTTTTCTTCATTGTCTTTTCAGCTAAATGTTTACTAAGTATGATAGGGGTAATAGTAGAACAAATGATAGTAGTTAGCAGTTATCTCCTAATATTATCACTTTCTTAGAATAATTCATGCAATAGAAACGTTTCAGCTCAGGAGCTGAAGCACTAAATACCTGAAATAAGAAACAGAAAAATAAGGCTTGTCCAAAACCAAGGGAAGGATCCTACTCTCCTCTGTTTTAGTTTTAGGGTTTTCGGAGGACCCAACCACTGATTTATGGCTTAAAGACAAAGAAATTAAAAATAAGCTGGATTTCCTTTTAAAAGGCTATTAGATTAATAATTTCCTGCTTGCTTTTATTGGATTCTAATTTTCTGAATTGCCTAAATTTTGTAGAGATTGTGGTAATGGAAGTTCAACCCCAGGTTAAAGCCACATTTCGGCTTGGTTCTGAATTTTATACGGTGAATGCCAAAAAGGATGGTGCTCTCTCTGATCAGCTGTCTTCAATGAAAGAAGAAAGCATGAGCATATTGAGGGAATTCATCACCAAACACAATGTTCCCAATGATGTCCCTGATGAATTGGTTGAGAGCTCTTCTGAAGACGAGGAAGAAGTACCCAAGAAGCCTAATGTCAAGTCGAAGAAAGCAAAGATAAATTAGCACTAGCTCTGTATTGCTCCAGAAAATATGTATTGGAATTTTTTTAGTGTTCAAGCTCTCCTTGGGTTATTGAATATAAGGGTGAGTCATCTATTTTAAACATTGTGTTGACCAAATGCTTTGTGGAATAGATTTGGAAATGGTAAAGACCAAAGTTTTGGGGCATGGAAGTTTTTAATTACGCATGGCATAATTATCTTGAAATTTGGTTTGTGATTGTATAGCATTTCTATCAACTTGTTTATTTGAATTCTCCATTTTATAGTTTGATTTGTGAAATTTTCATCACACATTCTCCTGTTAGGAAAGAGTTAGCCTTATGGTTGGTGTGTTCATAAAGGAGCAAGAATTACCATTTTTAGGTGAAATGAGGTGAATAAATTTATTGTTGGATTTTAATTTCGAAAGCGAAACTGTGAAAAACCAAAAGCATTGCTCAATCCCTCTTCGTCTACTGCAAATTGTACTAACCAATCCATCTGTTCAAAGAGTTTCATACTTGCCTATCTTGATCTCAGCATCAAAAGATTTGAATCATTTTCGCTGCGGTTTGTGCACTCAAAAAATTCATTTAATAATATATCTCTATTTCTATATTCTCTAAATTTACTGGCCAAATGTATCACTACATCCTTTTGTGGTGGATGTTTTCAGTGGCTTCCATCAGCTCTTCCGCATTCAAAGGTTTGCCCAAATGAGCATTCATTCCAGCTTGAGGTGTCCCTCTTCGTCTACTGCAAATTGTACTAACCAATCCATCTGTTCAAAGAGTTTAATACTTGCCTATCTTGATCTCAGCATCAAAAGATTCGAATCATTTTCGCTGTGGTTTGCGCACTCAAAAATTTCATTTAAAAATATGTCTCCATTTCTATATTCTCTAAATTTGCTGGCCAAATGTATCACTACATCCTTTTGTGGTGGATGTTTTCAATGGCTTCCATCAGCTCTTCCGCATTCAAAGGTTTGCCCAAATGAGCATCCATTCCAGCTTGTAGTGTGTTGCTTGCCTCCACACCTGATGTATGAGCAGTGAGTGCGATGATTGGGATGTGAACACCATAACTTTTCTCCTCATTTCTAATCTGTCTTGTTGCTTCATATCCATTCATAATCGGCATCTACCGCAAACACAGACCAAAAGAGCATATCCCATTAGATTATAAAGCTACCATACATGTCGAATCATGACCAGACATAAAAATTATGCAATAGTAAGAAATCATATATATTACCTCACAATCCATTAATATATAGTCATAAGGAAGAACATAATGACCTCCATCATTTCTCTGATCTTTAAGGCCGTTGCAAACTAGTTTTAAAGCTTCCTCTCCATTTTCACAGCGCTCAACATTAGCACCAAGCCGTCTAACAATAACTGTAGCAAGTTTGCCTAACAGTGTGCTATCTTCTGCAATCAAGATTCTTTTCCCACTCAAGGGCTGCTTGGTACTTGACTCAGCACCATCTTTTTTCATTTCAGTCTGTCCAAGTTGATGAATTGGAGATATTTTTGGGTTCAACCTAGCTTGAGTGTGAGCTGGAGCAGATGAGAAGTCTTTCTTTCTATATCGTTCATCGCTTGAGCTAGCATCTTCTTGTGTCTCTTCATTATGTAGAGGATTTCTTGACCTTGCTGTGATGTAAGAATGCTTTGTCGCTGATGAACTTTCTAGATTAGCTGAAATTCCCTGTGACAAGGTACCTCCAAATTCTGGAAGAAGTTTAATCACTTGATACAAACGAGAACCATGAAAAGGTTGCAACAAAATTTCATCCTCAGGATCAAGCCTCTCCTTTTCGAGGCTTACAGAATTGATGCTACGTGAAGTTGGTTTGTCTAACCAAACAACCTTACAACATATACCGTGAATGCCTCTTCGAAATTCAGACACAACCCTCCAGAGTTCTGAAAATGGTCCTGCATTGGCATCAATCACAAGTAGTATGAAGCTTGGTGCACCTCTCCGTTTGTTCAAAGGTAACTTATGCTCTGTCCCGTCCATGGCACTTAGAGGCATATCCTTGGAACTTGTGCTAGAAATGTCACTTCTGGAACTCAAATCTAATCTCCTTGAAGAATGGTGAGAGGATATTAGCTTGGATTTTATCTTCTTGAGTGCAGAAGGAAGACTCTCCCATCGATCTACTACCAATACACTTATTCCAAGACTCTCCATAAATTTTTGTGAAATTCTTCGTCGCTCATCGGACTGTATCAAGAGAACAACTTGAGATCCCTCCAACTTGGTACTTGGACTACGAATGGGAAGTTTGGGACTCGAAGTTCGAACGGTCAAGCTAGGACTAGGAGTGTGGATGGTCAACCCTGAATGTTGTTGCGTGCCACCCAACATGGGATCACCTTGAGAGTCCTTTTCCCCTTCCGTACTGCCGGAGGAAGTCTCCATTGCAGTGAGGAAAACATTGAATCTGAAGCAAGTCCCCTTTTCGCCAATCTCTTTATCAACAATTCCAATCTCTCCACCCATTAGACGTACCTTAGAAGAAGTTAAAGCCCTGAATTAGTAATTAAGACAAACTCAAAAGTTATCTCACCAACACAATAAAACTAATTTGTGACTTACCAGAGATTGGACAATACCAAGACCTAAGCCAGTGCCTACTTGTCCAGTGGCTGTTTCTTTGACCTGAACAAAGTTTTCAAAAACAGATTTTTGCTTCTCTTTGGGAATCCCTTTACCTGTATCATCCACCTCGAACACAAACTCCATGGAATTAGGATTCTGTCTAACTGCAGTTATCACTTCCATGTCACTGCGCGCTTCATCGATATTGTGAAACAAGCAGGATAAATACTTGTGCAGACCATTCCGGCCAGAAGCAAGTATTGCACTTTCGATGTCAGGCTTTTGGACCCAAGCTCTAAGAGATACATGTCCTTCAGGAGTAAATTTAACAGCATTGCTCAGTACGTTACTTAATATTTGCATGAGTTTCCCTCTATCACCTTTCACTTGGGAAAACTTGATAACAGATCCATCACAAGGGTCCAAAACCACATCTACACCTTTTCTCATACCCACAGGATGATACAAATCAACTAAGTGTTCAAGTAGTTCGGCCAAATTGAATTCTTCTTCTTCCAAATTCATCATGCCAGCTTCAATTTTGCTTGTATCAAGTATAGAATTCAGTAAGCCTGAAAACTTTTGAGCAGTTAATACTGAGGCAAAATAAGAGATGACTAAAAAAGTTTATGTGAAGACAGAAGAAGAGATTTTCAACAAAAGCCAACTGAATTACCTAATAGATCCTGTGCACAGTTACGCATTTGTTTTAAATATGCCTCGAAATCAGAACGAGGAGCTGCATCTGTGAGGCATAAATCTATTAAACCAGTAATGCCCGCCAATGATGCACGAATATCATGGCTTGCACCAACCAAGGCAAGACTTTTGTTCATACTTTTTCTCTCAGCTTGTTGAGTTGCTTCCATTTGTTTTATGAGCTTGGCATACAAGCACATTTTCCTTTCCGCCGTTCTGACCATTAAGAGTACAAAACTAAAAATGGAGATTATCACCATGACAATCATTACTACAAGAAGAATGAGAGAAAGCTTGCTGTTCATGTGAACAAGGCTTACTAATCCTTCATGAGGCAAAGCAAATGCATATACCTGAAACCAAACTAAAGATTGTTATTAAACACTAGCTAAAATGAATGCTTTATGCGTATGATATGTTGTTTTTTCCTTCGTTAATTAATTCTATTCTCTGAAATGTTTCGACACTACAAGAGCAAGAAACTAAATCAACATCAAGCATAATCTTGAAAGACTTTGATTCTTTCCCTTATAATCAGAACGTGCTTAGATCATGAAATAATTAGACACTACCTAAAGTATATATTTGTCTAAAAAGGGTATATTATAACACCAAATAAAATGTAATTACCATAAAAAAAATAACCTAGAAAAAGAAATTGTACTCATGGAAGAATTTTATTGAAGATGTATGTAAACTTCTTATGTGAATATTTGGAACATACCGATTGCACTCCTGAAATTTCAACAGGCGAACAATGAACACTGTACTTTTTTTCACCAATGTCCATTATATAGGTTGCTGATGTGTCATTTCTAGGCGTGCATGTAAAATTTTGAGCATAAACTACTTCACCATCCAGCTTCGTAAACTGCAAGGCAATGGAGTTATTAACAGAAATCGGTTTGGTGTTCGGGATTCCATCTACCAGCATTTTCCCATCCTTTGTAGCCAAGCTTAAGCTTCCACCATAAAGATCTATACCAGCATAGATATCAGTTAATCTTTTAACTGGAAATGCTAACGAGACAACGCCTCTTCCATGTATGCTAGCACTGTTAAGAAACAAAGGATCGCCTGCACTATTCCATCCTTTTTCCACAGAAGAATATCCCTTCGAATCATTCAATGTTGTTTGAAACCAGCTCATGTTGACAACATCTAAAGAATGGGATTTAACAGCTTCTCCAGAGAGCTTTCCTGAGTTATCATCCACCGGTTGTTTGTACCAAACATTCTTCTTTTGTTCTTTCACAGAACTCGAATTGGAGGACAATGAAGAGTTGGCGTAGATTGACAGAGTTTGATTGCCATCAATATAGAAGGAAAACAGGAGGCCGTCTAACCCAACATATGAAATTTGTGATATGTAAGGGATTGTTGAAAATGCTTGAAATAATATAGGAGCCACCTGTAACAATAATGCATGAATCCTAATTATTATATGCATATATATATATATATATATATATATGTATCTCTTTGTTTTTTCGACATCAAGAAAAATGGTCGATGGATACTTACCTTAGTCTCAATCTCATTGAAGGAGATTTCACTTTGGTTGATGGACCAACTCAAAAGTCTTGCTAACGTTGTAGCAGATGAATTCAGTGGGTTCACCAAATTTGCTATGCTCTCAATTTCAGATAGCAATCCAGAATATAAGTTTTGGGTGTTCAAATCTACATTATCTTCAATTCGTCTGGTTATTTTATACCAACATGATATCACTAAACTTGAAAGTAGCAATATCAGCAATGCCTGCATTGAAGACTTGTGAATTAGAGATTCTGCAGAGTACCACAGGTTGAAGACACATATAGACGTGGAAAAATTATACCTAATGCAAGAATCAATGATGAACTTAATAGTAGATTATGATGGTGAAAAGTGAAAAACGATTTCCCTATCAAATTCATGACTAGCCGTATCATAATCTTACTGTCAAAGCGTTAATCAAACAATACAACAATTAAGAAGAGTTACATGCTGATTCTTGATGAATTACTAAGGATGATGAATGACAAGGAAAATTGGTCGATAATTTGAGCAGCAAAATAAGATTCTAGAGATTACCAAGGAGATGAAGACAAAAATTGGCCGTGCTACTATCAATGTGCTGAGCTTCATTAGATCATTATCAAGTGACTATTCGATAATTCTGCATTATCATAAAAAATAGAAAAAAATTTTAATTCGTAAATAATAACAAGCAAATTAATTCTTTCTCATAAAAAGATCATAAGAAACTTCAAATTTTCTTCTCTTTTCCATTTCAGACAATTATATAAATGCAGTAGGGTTTCTCTCTTTGGTTAATTAATTTAAACTTGACCTTAATTTTTTTTTTCCTTTAACCTGCTCTTACTTTGTACATTTAACCATGGAAAATTAGCAAATCTGTTTTTCCCCCCTTTTTTTACATTAAACTTAAATTGGTATAAAAGGCAATCTCATTATATTTTTTTCCTTAATTATAGGGGATTCACCAATTGAGACTTTTTAACAAGTCCTTTGAACAAGAAAGACATAATTATATACATTTCTGTTAGCATAGAGAGGTTCGTGCAACATGGAAAGAAGATGCTTGAATTAAAGATTTTATTTTGTAATTTTGTTGTATTTTTAATGAGTTTAATGGTGATTTTATATAGCTTTAAGTTAGTTAATTAGGCTGTTTTATATATTAATTAGTTTTTCTTATTTTCTATAGTATAGGGTATTAATTAGTATTATATTTGCTTTTTTAAGGGTATAAAAATTTAAATACCTAGGGGGAAAAGTTCAATAGTTGACCTCAAAACGTTGTTGAATCTTTTTCAGTCTTTTGTAACCTAGTGTGAGTAATAGCTTGGTTAAATTTGCTGAGCATCTTTTCCTTTATGGTTTTCCTTTCTTGCCACTTCCCCAAATTTATATTACCATTTTGGCACCTATATAAGACCTTATTTTATGAAAAAAAAAAAAAATTGGAAGCGATGCCATTACACTTTGGAAGATCTGTAGTATTCAACCATCTGAAGATAAAATATTAAACTAAAATATATGGTTCTATTATTAAAATAATTGAAAAGTGTTACAACAACCCTTTCTTCTCACCAAAAAAAGGAATAATTTTATTCCAATTTATCCCATGAACATCTTTTGAATCAACTTGAAACGAGCCACTAGAAGATAAGGCAGAACGATGCAATGAGAGAATTGGGAAAAAGAAAAAAAAAGCGGGGAATTTAACCTTCTGGACCATTATGCTTTCAAGAAGCTGCTTTAGTCTACAAATTGTGTAGAGCTAATATCTTAGTTTTTCTTCAATTGAGAGCAATATCGCATTAGACCAATCAGTCCATTTTTTTTTTTTAATTCCAAAGGCAACCACAGTGAAAATTCCACTTTCAACTTTGAATAATATTAAGCACAAATATATGTAGTAAATTAAAAAAAAAAAAAGAGCTAGAGAGAATTTGGGAGAAAAAGAGAACCTGGGAGATGATTACGCCATCAAAGGGTGATGAGGATATAGCCAGGGAAGAATATCTATGGCGACTGATTTCTTCTGTGGGAGTGAATATGTGTTTTTCTTCTTTCGTGTCTATGATCGATGTTGAAGAAATTAGATTTATGTGACTTTTATTCTTTGATCACAAGAATTTAAGCTCTTTTATATACTCTTTATGGAAAGCAAAGATTCAGGCCTTGTTTGCTCAATAATCAGTCAAAGATTTAATTAGGACTTCTTTTTGGATATTTTTTCATAATGATAATGCTTAAATAGAGGGTCAAAGATTAAAGGAAATCAATTAAGGTAAGAAAAGAAGAAATCAACGTCGGCATGTGAAAATGGAACTAGCTAAGCTGCATTCAAGTTTGATTAATAGAAGCAAGGCATGTGGGCTTCATGCAAAACAAATAAATAAATAAATAAATGTCATAAGAAGCACCAGCACACGGTTATATTTAAGATCTTGGAACAGCACACGGATAGTCATTGCTGTAACTTCGTAAGAAACAAAAAAAAGAGCTGATTAATTGAGGAAAATAATAATCTATATGTTTTTTTTTTTAACATAATTCATATTGATGTTGACAAAAATTATAAAGATATCGATTTGAATTTATTTTCATATTCAGTTTAGTTACAAATTTGATTCGATATTATTATAAAATAACTGTCCTTGTTACATCAAGACGCAGTTCATGGAGAACAACCTTTGAAGGTGCCCTCATGACACCACGACACCAGGACAATCCCCCAAACGGGAAATATGTTGAGTTGAGGATAATACAAGAGTTAATCACAAGTACATATTAAATTATAAATGTATTATATTTATATTGGCTCCTTATAATTAGATCAATAGATGGAATAATTATCTATGTAATTTATTGTATTCATATTCAATTTAATGAATATAATAAATTACATACATAATTCATTAAATTAAATTGTATAACCTTTCAAAAAAAATTTAAATTGTATACTTCACTAAAAAATCTTCGAGATAAGAGGAATATTATATTAATTTTGCCCCTGTCCTTTTTTTTTTACATAATTTGCGCTTGTCATACAATTATTATAAGAATAACATAATTAATGCATGATTATTTCTTTATGAAAAAAAATTGTCAGCTATAAAAATACTAAATAATGTTAAAATCATAAAATGAATATTTAAATATAAACTACGATGATATGTGATAGACCATAGATCTAATCTAATATAATTTTTTGTAGTGATTATATGAAAAGATATAATTTCCATGGACTCTTTCTTTTATTGGATTTACTTTTTACAATGATTATTATTGGAATAAAAGTGAAAAAGCTGGAATTTAATGATAGGAGATATGGTAATTACTTCTTTGTATCCTGAAGGATATGGTAACAATAAATGAAAAAGGATTTTTTAGGTACTTTTACTATATATGTGTTCTTAAAAATATTTACTGTACACAAATAATTGGGGTCAGAAAAATCCTCAATCAATTTACATAACGTGGCCCTAATAAATGTTTGAGGTGAAAGAAATCTTAGAAATAAATAGCTTTAACAAACGTAACTGTAATAAATAATTTGGTGCCTCTAGTTTCGTTGGCAGATTTCTTTAATGGGCCTAATACCTTATTTTGTGAAGAGATAGCTAAAACATAATAAACCTCCAAGACTAATTTCTTTAGATCAGTAAATAATATTGTCTTGCTATAGCACAACAATATTCATGAGACGACAAAATACGTTCAATTTTTTTCACGTAAAAAATATAAATTTATAATTTAATCATTCGAGAGAAATAAACTCCCATTATATTATTCATTGTCAAAATTTAAATTCCGGTAATTGGATTGTCAAAAAAAGTAAATCCTTCATTTGTAAAAAAAACTTTTGTTTGTAATAAAGTCAGTTAATACATTTCTTTCCCCGAAAACATGATGAACATGGACATCCCATTGACGATGAAATAGACTCTGAATTTGGTTCGAATTGAAACATGGATGAATCAACTAGGAAGTAATGGCTTGTGTCACAAGTTTATTGTCAACTTGAAGATCAATCTTTCCATGACGCAAGTCCCAAGCTAGGCTTAATCCCTGATATACTCCCAAAGTTTTGTTCGGTAAGCCGTGCATTTCCCTAGTCGGAGTGCAAATCCACCTTGCCATTCACTTGCAAAATTTCAAAGAACACCACCAATAGCTTTAGTTCAACAGATCGACAATAAGTGCCATTTGAGTTCAAAGAAAGCCATCCTGAAGGAATGGACCAACCAATAACTATTTCCTCTCATTGATTTGCAAGGAGCCCTCACCCTCAACTCAAGGTTATATGTGTTAGAAATGAGTTCTGTTTGTGCATAGAGATGTTTAACACTGTTACTCACACCAGGTGGTCCTTTGTTGCAAGGAAGAAAATAATCACATATAAATGGGTCACGTGGTTCATTAACTCAGATAGCATCGTTTTTAATGTTACAAGTTTATATAGAAAATGTGGCTTTTTACAAGAGACCATCTCATTGATTGTATTTAGATCAAAAAGGTACTTTATATTTGCTATAGTAGCGATTATAGGGCCCATGCTTCATTTTTTCATTGGTTTAGGTGGTTAGATTTTTATTCAATGGTTTGCTTTTTGTAATTATAGGGTAACTAATACTTGCCTTTAAAAAGGTAAACTTTTTATGAATATAAATATCTGGGTGTTATTCTTTATCTTCACTTTTCATTTTTAGATATTCTCTCTCCATCAAAAATTTTGATTTATTTTTAACGTGATAAATTTATCAAAAGCAAAATTTCTCATGGTATTAGAGCCTTTTAATGAGATTAAAGGACCAATATCTTAAAACTAAAAAAAGTCAAATAAATATCTAGCATTCCAAACAGTATTACTAACCAAAAGCTTTTCATAGCATCCTCAAATTTTATTGCTACTGCAGCACCAATATTCTCAAGTGAAAATTATTCAATTTGGGTTGTCAAAATGAAAGTCTATTTAAAACTTTCAATCTTTGGGAAATTGTGGAAATAGGAGGTGAACTCTTGAAATTAAGACAACCAAACCCAACCATAGCCCAATTAAAACAACATAGTGAAGAAGTTTTTAAAAGATTTAAAGCATTATCATGCATTCACTCTACTTTGTCCGACATAATTTTTGCAAAGATCATGGCTTGTGAGATAGCAAAAGAGGCTTGAGACAAATTGAATGATGAATTTCACAAAAGCGACAAAATTAGGCAATTTCAAATTCTTAATCTACTTAAAGCATTTGAAGTATCAAGAATGAAAGAGGATGAAAGTGTCAAAGATTATACAGATGAAATTACGAAACTTGTGAACCAACTAAGATTGTTGATAGAAAACTTGACTGAAAAAAAGATAGTTTATAAAATTTTTGTGAGCCTGCTAGAGAAATTTGAAGCCAAAATTTCTTTTCTAGAGGACTCGAAAGATATGTCATAACTCTCAATAATTGAGTTGATTAATACTCTTCAAGCCCAAGAGCAATGAATAGCTCTAAGACAAGAAGATTCCATTGAAAGAGCATTGGTTGCTAAAGCAAAAAAAAAAAAAAAAGGCAGCAATAGCAATTATTTCAAGAAAAATGATTATGACAAAACATAAAGCAAAGAAAGACATTGATGGAAGACCAGGAAAAGGTAAAGCAAAGTTTCCTCTCAATCCTTACTGCAAAAGAAAATCATTTGGAAAAATTCTGTTGGTTTAAACCCAATGTTAAGTATAGATCATGCAACCAAATGGGTCACATGGAAAGAGTTCGTAAGGAAAAAGGCACGTGTAATGAAGAGAAAGTGCGCAACGGTGGTGGAACAACATGAAGAAGAAAATGGACTTTTGTTCATGGTGAGGAAACTTGATAAATTAAATAGAGCAAATACTTGGCTTCTTAATAGTGCTTGCTCCAATCATATAATAAGGAGAGAAGAAAATCTTATCAACCTTGAAAAAAGCTATAAGTCACAAGATGAGATAGGAAATGGTGATTGCTTAGAAATTAAAGGTTTTGGAATAGTAGGAGTCCAAATCGTGACTGGTAGTAAGTCAATTGCAAAGGTCATGTACGCACCAAAGGTAAGCCAAAGCTTTCTTAGTGTGGACCAATTGATGGAAAGTAATTATATTTTTATGTTTAAAGACAGATGTTGCAAGATATCCTATGCGAATGGAAAGGAATTGTTCATGGTGGGAATGCAAAGTAAATGCTTTCCCATGAATTGGATGAAAATAAGACAGCAAGCATACAAATGCATTTTGTTTGACACTGAGCTGTGGCATAGAAGATTGGGCCATGTGAATCATGACTCACTAAGTCACATGGCCAATTCCAACGTGATTAATGGGTTGCCAAAAGCCATAAAATTAGGACAAGTTTGCAAGATATGCCAACTTGGCAAACAAACAAAGACATTATTCCCAAAAGGGAGTGATTCGCGTGCCTATGATAAATTGCAACTCCTTCATGCAGATGTGGGAGGCCCTATGACAGTCATATCTCTCAATGGAAATCTCTATTACGTATTACTTATTAATGACTTTACAATGTACAATTAGGTTTATTTTCTAAATAGAAAAACTGATGTGTTTGATAGACTCAAGAGGTTTAAAGTTCTGGTAGAAAATGAAGCAAATTGTAAAATAAAAATCATTAAAACAAATAATAGGGATGAGTTTATCTCAAATGAATTTAAAAGTTATTTGAGTAT
The DNA here is from genome assembly GCA_036013995.1 of Theobroma grandiflorum. NCBI lineage: Eukaryota > Viridiplantae > Streptophyta > Magnoliopsida > Malvales > Malvaceae > Theobroma > Theobroma grandiflorum. The sequence continues at coordinate 6,411,483 of CP142130.1, forward strand.
ATAAATGGCATCAAACACTTCACCACTATACCATACAACCTCCAACAGAATGGGGTTTATGAGAGGAGAAATAGAACCTTAATTACGATGCCTAGATGTCTTCTTCAAGAGAAAGATATGCCCAAAACCTCGTGGGCAGAAGCCATAAATGTTGCGGCTTAATTGCTCAATATTTTGCCAACAAAAGCATTAAACATGAAAAGCTCATTTGAAGCATGGCATGGAACCAAACCTTCACATTCTAATCCACAAGTATTTGGATGTCTTTGTTATGCAAAAATTCTTGATGAAAAACACACAAAGCTTAACCTAAAATCTAAGGTTGTTGTCCATTTGGGTTTTAGTAAGGTTTCTGAAGGTTATTGACTTTACAATGTGCACACAAGCAAAGTATTTTTGTCAAGAGATGTAAAGATTGAAGAAGACATGAGATAAAACTAAAAGACTAACCAAGTTGAAGGTCTTCAAAGTACAAATAATGATGAAGTTGAGAATGCTAAGGAAACTGATGAAGAAGACGATGATGATTATGCCGCAAGAAGGACGAGAAGCTTGCAAGAAAGTTATGAAAAATGCAACATGTCCATTGTTGAACCCACCACTTACTTTGATGCAGCAAAAGGCAAAACTTGGCAAAAAGCAATGCTTACCAAAATGGATGCAATCAAGAAAAATGGCACATGGGTATTAGTTACCAGACAAAAAAAAAAAAACCATAAGTGTCAAGTGGGTATATTGAGCCAAGCTAAACATAGATGGTTATTCTCAAGGCTAGACTTATAGCCAAAGGCTATTCTCAAGTGTATGAGACAGATTTCACCAAGACTTCACACTAGTAGCTCACCATGATATGATTCGATTATTATGTGCTATGGCTGCAAGAGAAAAATGGTTTATATGGCACTTAAATGTAAAGTTTACTCTTTTTAATGGCTTGATTAGGGAAGAAGTTTATATTTGAGCAACCAGAGGGGTTTGTGGAGCAAGGAAATGAGAACAAAGTTTGTAAACTCATAAAAATCTTATAAGGCTTAAGACAGGCTTTAAGAGCTTGGTATGAAAGAATTGATGGCTACTTGCTTTAGAAAGGATTTGGATGCAGCTTTAATAAACCAACATTGTATGTCAAGAGCTCACATGACCAAGTAAGTTTAATAATTTCCCTTTATGTTGATGATATTTTGGTGACAGGGCCAATAGTTTTGAGTTATAAATTTTTAAGACCTAAATGAAACAAGAATTTGATATGATTGATTTAGGAAAAATGCATTACTTCCTAAGTCTTTAATCATACAAAAACCTAAATATATTTTTCTTCACTAAAGCAAATATGCTCAAGAACTTCTCAAAGGTTTCATATGGAGCCTTATAAGCTAGTTGATACCTTTATAACTTCTAAAAATAAAGTATATAGAAAAGATGATGCTCTAGTTGCAAACATATCTCGATATAGAAGTTTGGCAAGATGTTTGTTGTATTTAACAGTATTTAGATTTGGCATAATGCATGCAACAAGTGTCTTGTCAAGATACATGCAAAAGCCTTTTGAAACTCATATGATAGCAGCAAAACGAGTCCTATGATACATCAAAGAAACTGTAAAATATGGACTCAAGTATATCCATCATGAAAATCTTATAGGATTTTGTGATAATGATTGGACTGGTTGTCCAGATGATGCCAAAATCACCACAAGTTTTTGTTTTTTACTCAAAAGTACTATATTTGCATGGAATCCAAAGAATAAGAAATAATGACTCAATCCTTTACTAAAGTTGAATATGTGGCTACTATCTTGACTTCCAACTATGCACTTAAGTTGAGAAAAATTTTGAATGACTTGAGTTTTAATGGGCCTGTGGGATAATAATTTGGCTTGATAACCAATCCGCAATAACTATTGCCAAAAACCCAATTTAGCATGGTCGTACCAAACATATCAAAGTCAAATATCATGCGATAAGAAATGTTGTAAATAAAGAAGAAATCAATGTGAAATATTGCATCACAGATGAACAAGTTACAAATATCTTCACCAAGGGATTAGACAAAAATAAATTTCTTACTTTCATATCAAAGTTGGGTTTATGCAAGACCGAACTTAAGGAGGTGTGTTAGAAAATGAGTTCTATCTATATGTATAGATGTTTTTCATTGTTGTTCGCACCAAATGGTCATTTGTTACAAGGAGGAAAACAATCATGTGTAAGTGCGTCGCGTGATTCATTAACCCATGCAACACTGTTTTTTGTGTTATAAGTTTATATAGAAAATATGGCTCTTTAAAAGATACCACATACATTGGTTGTGTTTGAGTCAAAAAGGATACTTTGTATTTGCCATAGTAGCAGTTATAGGACTCATGTTTCATTTTTTATTGATTCATATTAGTAGGTTTTTATCCAACAATTTTCTCTTTGTAATCGTATAATATCCAATTATTGCCTTTAAAAAGATAGAATTCTAATGGATATAGATATTCGAGTATTGTTCTTTATCTTTACTTTTTTTCTCAAATTTCCTCTCTTTCCATCAAAATTTCTAATTTATTTTTAACATGATAAATTAAAATGTAAAATTTATCAAATTAAGACAGCCTTCCATGTTTACAACCTCACCTTCAAAAATGAAAGAGTTTTGTCATTCTCAAAAAAATCGACATGTAACTCCAAACACAATAATAGTTAATAGTCATTGTATCTTAATAATGCAAAACTAGATTAATGTGTTTGAAGTTACGTGTTGATTTCTTTGGAAATGACAAAACATTTTATTTTTTAAGGTGAGGTTGTCAACAAGGAAAAGGTAAGAACATCTCATCACCAAACAATTGTACTTCCATTATTAACTATTAAATAAGGAATAAAGTACATTGACATTTACAAATAACAAACTTATAAATAATAACCATAGTAAATGAAAGCAACACATGGCCAAAAAATTGAATTTTTGACTTGTGCACCATCTAAAGTTCTCCTTGTCTTTTTTCAATTGGCTACTTTAGCACGATGAACTACTTGACTAGACCATGACTTATAACCCCAAAGAAAGCATATTCTAAATCTATACAACACCAAAGCAACTTGTAGATACTTGATTTTGGTTAATATATTTTCTTTAAAGAATTATTTTACAATACAATATTATACAAAAAACAATGAGAACAACTATTACAAGTGAAACATTATTTTATGCAGAACAATTAAAATAAGTAAAGTGTTACTTAACGCAGAACAACTAGAACAAATGAAGAACTACTTCACACAGAACAACTAGAATAAGTGAAGCACTACTCCATATAGAACAACTAATACAAGTAGAATAGCTACTTCGCACAAAGTAACCACTTCACATGGATGACAGTGAAAACAGCCTGAAATAAGTGGCAGAGTTTATGAGTTACTTTCATCTTGGAATGTTTCGAAGAGTTTGGTTTGGTAGCTTGGATATAGAGGTACTTAAGAGGTCTTCCTCTTAGCCTTTTCTTGAAGTACAAGTGTTTTACCCTCTTATCATTTTCTCGTATACCTGTTCACATACACTTTATTTTCTTATACCTATTCACATACAGATTCTTCTATTATACTTGTTCGCGTACAGCTACTTCTTTTGTATCTTTCGATGTATACGTCTTTTCTGTTACCTTCTACTTGAAAACAAGTCTTATTACACCTAATTATTTCAATGATCACATAATAGGTTTTTAATTGTTACTCGACATTAACTTTCAATAACAATTACCAAACATTAAAGCTTTTCTTAATAAAGTCATTTATTACATGCATCAAAGCTTTTTCTTGTAACCGCTATTTTTGGCACTATATATATAGAGCCTCACAATTCATTAAGGGCTTTTCCCCTCAAGCTAATAGATGATCCTCTAGAGGTTCTCTTTTTAATTCTCTTCTTATTGTTTTTTACTTGCCACGATATTCAATACTTTAAGAACTACTCCAATTTTCTTCTTCGCCACCTTTAATGCATTATTTTACTTGTTCGCAACGCTTTTTCTCCCTACCACAAGAACCCCCTTTACACAATCAAATTAAAATAAAACCATTGACAAAGCCCCATCATCCAACCTTGGATTGGGTACGAGCAGGTAAATAAAAGAAGATCAGGATTATCTTAATTTTGCCACTTCAGATATATGTCCCCAACTTTTCTAGCCTCCATGCATAACAGAAGATCATTGGCAAAGTCATAGGGTGGAATGGTTAAAGCCTTATGACTCTATCGCTTTTCAAAGAAATGCAGTCTCTAAAATCGACTCTTTGCATTGAAGGTATCTTTTTTACTTTTCCTTTACAATATCTGTCATTTGCTGCTTCCCATGCCCCAAATCATGGTAAATTGAATATGTTCCTACTCATATTGTGTTGTTGTCCATATGGAATGCATTCCCTAAAAATGTAGCCAAGGCTGACCCTTGGATGAAGCCACCTAAGCAAGGGTTTTAAGCCCCCAATTTCGAGAAACCCCAATTTTAGAGAAAATTTATAATTTTATAATAATTATAATATAATTAATTATATTAAAAATATATAAAAGTAAAAATTAATTAATAAAATTATTTATTTTTTCACTTTTTTAATTATGTGCCTAATAAATCTCAATTTTTTATTACTTCTTTATTTCTATAATGCTATTAATTCTCAACTATATTCTCTTATTTCTAATAAACCAACAATCTTATATATTTAACCATCTCCAACAGCTATTTTTTTCTCACTTATTTTTTTTTATTTACAATCAATGCATTTAATGATTTCCAACAGCTATTTTTTTCCTATATATAAAACTAATTATTTTTTTTCAATATCTACTTTTGAAATCTTTCTTTCTCATTTGTTCTTTCTTCCTTTAACTTCAATTTTTCTCCAAAAAATACACAAGAAATATGTTATTTTATTATTTTCATAAAGCTATGAGCCTTTTTTTCAATATCTATTTTTGAAATCTTTCTTTCTCATTTGTTCTTTCTTCCTTTAACTTCAATTTTTCTCCAAAAAATACACAAGAAATATGTTATTTTATTATTTTCATAAAGCTATGAGCCTCATTTGAGGTTTGCAATAAGCATTCAACAATTAGGTACCATTGTTCTAATCTTTACAGATTTTTTTACTTTAATTTAGAGTTTATATTATATTGTTATATTATTTTTGTCTCATGTAATGGTTAATTTATTTGAATTAGAAATTTTGATTGTTGATTTTATATTAGCCATTTAGAAAATATAAAATAATTATAATAGTTAAATATTTTTGTACCTCATGTCAAATCGAAAAAAAAGAATTTAAAGTTTAATACAATCTAAAAAAGGAGCTCTTGATAATTTTTTTACAAATTATAAAAATAATGAATTAGAAATTATTAATAAATGTCCTTTAAACGAACAAGTTAATAATCTTAGAGAGTTAAATGATGATGAAACACTAGAACAAGAAGTTAATGAAGAGATTCAAAATGATCATAGAAATCATGAAGAGATTCAAAATGATCATAGAAATCATGATGAAGAGGATCAACCTATTAATTTAAATGATTGCATTCCTAAAAATATTTATGATCCAAGTCAATGGACAAATATTGATACAAATTTAAGAGATTTATTAGTGGAAAAAGGTCCAATTAAAGTTAATGATTTAGATTTTCCCAAAGATACGTTTTCAAGATATTTTTCTGTTACATACTATATTCAAAAGTTGGCAAATGGGGAGATACATGAAAGAAGATGATTAATTTATTCGAAAGACTTAGATAGAGTATTTTGTTTTTGTTGTAAATTGTTTAATTTGGCTTCTAGTACAAGTAAATTAGCTAATGTTGACACTAGAGATTGGAGAAACCTTAATGCTAAGTTTAAGAGTCATGAAATGAGTAATAAGCATATTACTAATATGAGTTCTTGGATTGATTTACCAATGAGATTATTAAAAAATGAAACAATTGATGAAAGCGTTCCAGAACAAATAAAAAGAGATGAAGAACATTGGAAAAAAGTATTAACAAGAATTCTTGCTGTAATAAAAACTTTTGGTAAAAATAATTTGACTTTTCGTGGGAAAAATGAAAATATCTATCAAAAAAGTAATAAAAATTTTTTAAGTCTAATTGAAATGATTGCAGAATTTGATCCAGTGATGCAAGAACATATTTGATGCATTAAAGACAATAAAATTCATACTCATTACCTTGGACATAAAGTACAAAATGAATTAATAAATTTGTTAGCAAGTGAAATTAGAAATAAAATTATTAAAAACCTCATAGAAGCAAAATATTTTTCAATAGTACTTGATTGCACTCCAGATGTAAGTCATCGAGAGCAAATGTCTTTTATATTACAATGTGTTAATATTTCATCAAGTCCAATTAAAGTTATAGAGTATTTTTTTGAATTCTTAAAAGTAGATAATACAACTGAAAAAGGTCTTTTTAATGCCATTGTGGATGAAATAAAAAATATTGGGCTTGATATTAATAATTTAAGAGGACAGGAATATGATAATGGATCTAATATGAAGGGCAAGCAACAAGGAGTGCAAAAAAGAATTTTAGACTTAAATCCTAGATCCTTTAATACATCATGTAGTTGTCATAATCTAAATTTAGTATTTTGTGACATGGCAAATTCTTGCACTAAAGCTATATCATTTTTTGGAGTGGCGCAACGAATATATTTACTATTTTGTTCTTCTATCAAACAATGAAAAATTTTACAAGATAAGATACCTAGTCTAACTCTTAAATCATTGTCACAAACACGTTGGGAAAGTCGTGTTGAAAATGTTAAACCAATAAGATTCTAAGCTTCACAAATAAGAGATGCTTTATTGAAATTAGTAGAAGCTACTGAAGATCCTAAAACTAAAAGTGAAGCCAATTGCTTAGCAACATATGAGCTTGAAAATTTTGAGTTTTTGTTGGGCATGACTATTTGGTATGATATATTGTTTACTGTTAACTCTATTAGCAAAAATTTGAAATAAAAAGATATGTGTATTGATGTTGCTATAGAACAATCAAAATGTCTTCTTTCTTTTTTTAAAAAATATAAAGAAACTGGATTTGCATCTGCTATGATTTCTTCTAAAAAAATTGCATATGAAATGAACATAAAACTTAAATTTCATGATACACGTATTATTCGTAGGAAAAAACAATTTGATGAGAATGTTGATAATGAAATAACAATATCTCTTGAAGAATCATTTAGAATTGATTACTTCTTGTATATAGTAGATCAAACAATTTTTTCACTTCAAAGTAGATTTGAACAATTTAAGATATATGAAAATATTTTTGGTTTTTTATTTAACAGTAAAAAGTTGAAATCATTAGATGATAATAGTTTGAAAGAATATTGTCTTAATTTTGAATGATCCTTAAAATATAATAATTATTCTGATATTGATGGTTTAGATTTATTTTCAAAGTTAAAAATTTTAAAATAAATTATACATGAAGAAAACAGTCTAATTGACATACTTAATCATATAAGAAGACTCAATTCTTTTTCAAATGCATATATTACTTTTAGAATAATGTTAACAATTCTAATAAGTGTTATTTCAGAAAAAAGAAGTTTTTCAAAACTAAAATTAATAAAATCTTATTTAAAATCAATAATGTCTCAAGAAAGATTAAATAGATTAGCTATATTATCAATTGAAAAAGAAATATTAGAAGAAGTTAATTATAAAAGTTTAATTAAAAATTTTGCATCTCAAAAAGCTAAAAAAATAAAATTTTAATAATTTTTTTAATTTCAATAAAAAAAAACCTCATTTGAATATTTCACTTTAAGTCTTTGAATTTATTGGGCCACCCCTGAATGTAGCAACATGCTTCTCAACAATCTGGACTGGTAACGCTAGAGGAATCCAATGATATTTAGGGTTAAAAGATTTTTATAAACATGCAAAATTGATTAGCAGTCTTTCCCAAAAATAATGAAGTGAAAAAGAGTGGAAAAAGATATGAAATTTGGCAGATGAGTATTTGGTTGATTCAACTTAATTAAAAATTTTAAAAATTAAATTAATTGAATTTCTATAAAAAATAATTAAATCAATATAATTATAATAAAAAAGAGAAACCGACTTATTTCAATCAATTCATTGGATTATATGAATTTGAATGAGAGTATTTTTAAAGTATATTTCTAAAATATTAATAATATGTATGTGCATAACATTTTTTTTGAGATATATTATAAAAATATTAACACACACATATATAAAATATAATATTCAACTTTTTTTATAGATTCTGTTGTAAAATTTGAACATAAAAATTCAATAGAAATTAATTAAAATAAACAAATAAATTATTTTTCTAAAATAATTAATATCAAAATTAAAAAAAAATTCTATTCGAATTAAATGAATTTAATCAATTTGGATCGATTATTTTACTTTGCACCGTTAATGTTCACTCCTAAATAACAATACAGTGACTTTTTGTTTGTTTGTTAAGTAATATGAATCCACAGTGTACATATATTTTTATGATTTCTTGTTTCTATATGATTCTGTATAGCAAGGCCCCTTTTGCTTTCTGCCTATGCTTGGTAAATCTTTTACCTCTTGATTTACTTAGAATAGGCAGATTTTGAGGCCTGGATACTCAGGTCTATGGCTGTTTTTGTTTCGCTCTCATTTTGTTTTTTGTAATTCATCTTCTAAATTATGAAACTACAAGCCTTTCAAAAAAAAAAGAGAAAGAGAAGAATGAGGCCACCAAAACAAGGGAATAGAGGTAGACCAAGGAAAGCAGTCTTCTCCTCGACGTCGTCGTTTTTCTCGTAGTCTTGGTCTCTAATCGACAATGAGTAGCTTTCTCGAGCTCGAGGCTTAATGGAAGTCCTTAGAGAAACAGACATTTAGCCGCCATTAAAAAGGAGGAAATCGGGAAATGAGGAGTTATTTTAATTTTTTAAGTAAATGGAAGCGGAATTCGGAGAATTAAAGTTCGGGGACGGTGCTGTAGCGGCAGCAGGCAACAGAGCCTTGAAGGTGGTAGAGTACTAACGCCTAACGGTAAAGTCGTTGGGTTGGTGCGAATTTTTTAGATCTGCCAATGTCATTCTTCGGCTTGGCCCAGGTCCTCAGGACCCCCTACGGTCCATTTATTTGGGTTGTCTTTGGGCCTATTTGCAGTCCAACTTTTGGCCTCTTTTTAATAATAATAATAATAATAACAAAGAAAATAAGAATATGAGCGTACGGTTCATAGCCCACCAGGATGTGCAGTGCATATTGCCTTGCATTTGCCCGAGTTCCCGCCAAAGAAAAACCCTGATCAGAACATTTTCCGGGAATTCCCGCCTTATCTTAAGCCTATATTCTTCGTTGCCAATGAAGGAGACATTGACGCCGCTTCACCTTTTATTCCTCTACACTTTAAAGAAAAAGTAATCACACTTTATTTTCCCAATTGTCTGTCATTTTGCTTTAAGTTGCTCTCTCTTTTTTTTTTTTATCAATTAATCGGGAAAAATGGCATCATCGCGTCGGCAAAGCAACGGTAGATCACCTCTCGTTAATCAACAACGGCAGATTACTTCCTTCTTCTCTAAAAACAACTCACCTTCCCCTTCTCCTACTCTCTCCAAACAGACCTCTAAACTCAACCCTAACTCTAAACCTAATCGGAGCCCAAGTAAAAGCCCAAGCCCCAGTCCGACCACTCCGTCCCCCGTTCAATCCAAGCTCAAAAAGCCCCTCCTAGTTATTGGCCAAACGCCGTCCCCGACTCCCTTGACGCTGGCCGACAAATCTTACGGCAAGGAGGTTGTTGAGGAGAGGATTAGGGTTTACTGGCCGCTGGATAAGGCGTGGTACGAAGGTGTGGTGAAGTCATTTGATAAGGAATCGGGGAAGCATTTGGTTCAGTATGATGATGCGGAGGAGGAGGAGTTGGATTTGGGGAAGGAGAAGATTGAGTGGATTAAAGAAAGCACGGGAAGGCTTAGGCGGTTGCGGCGAGGGGGTTCTTCTTCAGCTTTTAAGAAGGTGGTGATTGCTGATGAGGATGAGGGCGTGACAGAGAATGTGGAGGCAGAGAGTGATGATAATGATGATGATTCTAGTGATGAAGATTGGGGGAAGAATATGGAGAAGGAAGTGAGTGAGGATGCCGAGGTGGAAGATATGGATTTGGAGGATGAGAAAGAGGAAGAGGAAGAAGAAGAAAATGAGGAGGAAGAGGAGGAAATGAAAATATCGAAAAGAAAAGGCGGTGGAAAGACCGAAGCAAAGAAGCGGAAGGCGAGTGGAGGAGGGAAATTGGAGTTTGGCAAAAAGAGTAAGACGAATGCAAATGCTAGTAAGCAAGAGCTTAAGGTGTCTTTGGTCGAACCTGTGAAGAAAATAGAAAGTAAGTGGAGGTGTTTCTTGCGTACAGTTCTTTTAGTTGATTGTGTTTGAAATGAGAGATTAAATAATTAAAATTTTCTTCTCTTTGGGAGATGAATGAGAACGAGTATGTTTTAGTTAAAGCCAATGAGAGTTGGGGTTATTTACCAAGTTCTTGTTGTGGCGAATATTTTCTGCTATATCTGTTCATATTTTATGGCTGCCATCTGCATAGAAATTTATTCAACCTTGGTTTATGTTAACTAGTCTATTATTCAAAAATTTTTGGACATATCACAGATTATTTTCCCGACTTTCTTTTTCCTGCGGAATCCACCTTAATAAATGATTCCAAATCTTTGAGTGCTGAAGAAGATTATGTTTTACTGCAGGTGATAAGGCATCTAATGGTTTTGATAATGCTTTGGTGGGTGATGCATCAGAAAGGTTTGGTAAGCGTGAAGCAGAGAAGTTGCACTTCCTCACACCGTAAGTTCTTGTTTTGTTCTTATAATTTCCCTTAAGTGACATAGAACCCGCAAAAATATTACTATGCCTCTAGGATTTGAAAACATATATGCAGGCTTCCTTAACTAATTAGGTTTTACTAGTTCAGCCATCCGCTGTCTTTTGCTGAAACCATCTACCCTATTTGGTTGCCAATTAGTTAGGAAACATCTGCTTATGGCATTACAATGTGCACATAAGCTTGCTAATTGCTTTAGATTTAGAGGGAGATTGTTAACTCTTATGTAAGGAGGACCCATGTATATAATGCTGACATGTTTTTTGGACTTGAAGCAAGGAGCGTAGGGATGCAAATCGAAAACGTCCTGAAGATGGAAACTACAATCCAAAGACTTTATACTTGCCTCCTGATTTCTTGAAGAGCCTATCAGGTGGCCAGGTAAGGGCATTCAATTGTCAAGTACTTTGAGGAACCCTTTTTTTCCTTGGCTTCTATCAAATGACCTATATTACCTTGTAGAGGCAATGGTGGGAGTTTAAGTCAAAGCATATGGACAAAGTTCTATTTTTCAAGGTATGGCATAGTCTGCTCTAATTTATTGATGTCATTTGTCTTGTAAAGCCATTTAACATTTAACTTTGTTGGAGCAGATGGGTAAATTTTATGAGCTTTTTGAAATGGACGCTCATATTGGGGCAAAAGAACTGGATTTGCAATATATGAAGGTATGGCCTTATCTGTGTTCTTTCAACTGAAACTGGCGTGTTGTTATTTTTGGCATTGGAATTTTGTTTCATGGCCAAGTGGAAAATATATAGAAATGAGGCAGAAGCTCCTTTGTTATCAACTCTTTAACAAATTTATTTTCATGATATTTCTTTTCACTATTCCTCTTACATCTACTTTCATTTCTAGGGGGAACAACCTCATTGTGGCTTTCCAGAGAGGAACTTCTCTATGAATGTGGAGAAATTAGCTCGAAAGGTTGGTCCTATGTATTTTTATTCTAGGTTGTAGTTCTCCCGGATGGGCTTTGTTATGATTGCATTTTTGATAAGCACAATTTGTGCCATGGAGGAAACTTTACTCTAGTTTTTTGACAGAACAGGGTTATCGAGTTCTTGTAGTAGAGCAAACTGAAACTCCTGAACAGCTGGAGCTTCGTCGGAAAGAGAAAGGTGCCAAGGATAAGGTCCACATGATATAACAGAAGATCATTTTTTTTTTTTTAAATTGGTTTTCCCATATTTTTCATTTTTGCCCAGATTGGCCATTGAATAAGTGTACTTTTCTCTAAACTTTTGCTAATGTGTTGATTATCTATTGTCTTTGTCTGTCTTGTTGTCAAATATCATGTTACCATGGTCTTAGTAGCATGCTTAAACGTTTTAACTTTTCTTAGATATTTTGCTGAGGACTGTTAGATTTTCATCTGGCTTGTGGCCAGATGGTATAATGGCTCATTTCAGTCATTTGATTCACCATATATTTATTATATGTTTTTTGGGTAATATATTTTAGTTTTTTATTTTCTGAATTTGTTTTTGGTCATTGGGATACTTCATTTGGAATTGCTGGGGAAGGAGAATTTGGTGTGTTTTGGAGCTGTATAGTCATTGATATTTTTCAATGTGTTTTAGGTTGTCAAACGTGAAATATGTGCAGTGGTTACAAAAGGAACACTTACTGAGGGAGAGATGCTCTCGGCAAATCCTGACCCTTCTTACCTCATGGCAGTGACTGAATGCTGTCAAAATTCATCCAACCAGAATGAGGATCGGATTTTTGGTGTGTGTGCTGTTGATGTTGCAACTAGCAGGATTATTCTTGGACAGGTAAGGACTGTTCCATGCATAATAATGTTTTATTTATGCCTCCTTTGTTCAGATCTGACCAGTAGTATGACTTGTTCCCTCTGAATAGAAAATGCGTTAACCAACAGGATTTAAAAATGTTCTGCATGTGTGATGTTTTTCATTTTATATTAAAGGGCTGATCTGCTCTGGGTTTCTATATCCAGTTTGGGGATGATTTTGAGTGCAGCGGATTGTGTAGTCTATTGGCGGAGTTGAGGCCAGTAGAAATCATAAAACCTGCTAAACTGCTCAGTCTTGAAACTGAGAGGGCGATGTTGAGACATACAAGAAATCTTTTAGTGAATGAGTTGGTCCCATCTGCAGAATTCTGGGATGCGGAGAAAACTGTTTGTGAAGTTAAAACCATCTACAAGCGTATTAATGATCAATCAGCTGCTAGATCTGTTAATCATGTGGGTCTGAATGCTGCCAATTCTTGTGAGGGAGATGGGTCAGGCTGCCTGCCAGCCATCCTTTCCAATCTACTGAGTGCTGGTGCGGATGGCAGCCTAGCACTCTCAGCTCTTGGAGGCACTCTTTATTACCTAAAACAGGCTTTTCTAGATGAGACATTACTTAGATTTGCAAAGTTTGAGTCACTTCCATCCTCTGGTTTCAGTGGTATTGCTCAAAACCCCTACATGCTTCTTGATGCTGCTGCCCTGGAGAACCTTGAGATCTTTGAAAACAGCAGAAATGGAGACTCTTCTGGGTAAGTGTGCATCCACTTCAAATGTTAAAAGTTGTAGTAGTTCCAAGCTTATGTGTGGGCAATATATTTGTCTGTGAAGGACACTCTATGCACAGTTGAATCATTGCGTGACAGCATTTGGGAAAAGGTTGCTAAAAACATGGCTTGCTAGACCATTATATCATATGGATTTGATTAAGGAACGCCAAGATGCTGTAGCAGGCCTAAAGGTGAGTTTCTCATAAATATTCTGACTTTTTATATTTTACTAGAATTGATTTGCAAATTGAAGGTGATTACTTTTTTACTGGGTTTGGGGGGGGGGGGGGGGGGGGGGGGGGTGTTGATTTTGTCTGCATTACTATTTACTCAAATTTCAAACAATCAGTTAAACTGGTTAGTGTTAGGTCTTAATCTGAATCTGTGGCCCTTTTCGTGATGTTTACTGCTCTCTGTACTATGTTGTCGTTTCTGCTTTCTAGGGTGAAAATCTATCATATGCACTTGAATTTCGAAAGGCATTGTCCAGGCTTCCTGACATGGAGAGGTTGCTTGCACGTATCTTTGCTAGCAGGTAAATCTTGGATAGAAATGCATGCTCATTAATATGTATTTCATTCACGTTGCATACAGAATATCTTGAGCATTGGTTATTAGTATTTAAATTGTTATTATGTTTGATTGCAGTGAAGCTATTGGAAGAAATGCAAATAAAGTTGTTTTATATGAAGATGCAGCAAAGAAGCAACTCCAGGAATTCATATCAGCTCTACGTTGTTGTGAATTGATGGTTCAAGCATGTTCTTCCTTTGGTGCCATTTTAGAAAATGTGGAGTCTACTCAGCTTCATCATTTGTTAACAGCTGGTATTGTCAAAATTTTCTTATATAGTTTTGCAAATATCATCTGGCAGCTCATATTTCTGACTTTGTATAGGTAAAGTTCTTCCCAATATCCATTCAATTCTTAAGCATTTCAAGGATGCCTTTGATTGGGTTGATGCCAACAATTCTGGACGTATAATACCTCATGAAGGAGTTGATCTGGAGTATGACTCTGCATGTGAAAGAGTTAACGAGATCGAATCTAGTTTGACTAAACACCTCAAGGAACAGCGCAAGTTACTTGGAGATTCATCAGTAAGATTTCTGTTAGGAAATGCTTGGATGTTCCAATGGTATAAGCAGTAGTTTACTTCTTGAAATGTCTTAATAAACTTTCTTTGATATGATCATCTACTACAGGTTACCTATGTTACAGTTGGAAAAGATGTATATCTATTGGAAGTGCCAGAAAACTTGCGTGGAAGTGTCCCTCGGGATTATGAGTTACGTTCATCCAAAAAGGTAATTTACTTCCATTATGCATAAATGACTCCCTCTGTATATTAAATATAAGATATTTTATCCAGTTGTTAATAGATTTCTGTTGTTATGGTACTGTCTAACAATGTTATCAAGAATCATGCCAGAGTTGCTGCTGATGTATTTTGCTTCTTGCTAATTTACTATTCTTAAACATTTCACTTTGTACCTTGCCAGAGTTGTGTAAAAAATTATTCAAAATTTAGAAGTCGTGTTTAAATTTTGATGTTCATTTTTCAATTTGTGTCATCCCCTCTGACTTTTTGCTTATTAGTTTATAATCTCCACTTGAAAGAAATCTTTTGCAATGATTAGTAAGTCAAGATTACTTTGAAAGTTGATCAAATTAAAAGTAATTCTTGACTCAAGTTTCTTTGTCATCTCCTGCCTAACATGTACAGGGTTTCTTCCGGTACTGGACTCCATATATCAAGAAGGTCATTGGAGAACTCTCACAAGCTGAATCTGAAAAGGAGATGGCTTTGAAGAACATTCTCCAGAGGTTAATCGGACAATTCTGTGAGCATCACGATAAATGGCGGCAGCTAGTTTCAACAACAGCAGGTATGCTTGTCCACTTCTAGGCAAACTTGGCTGAAGCTTGGTTTCACGTTTCTTTATCATATAATCCAGTAGATCTCTTGTTGTAGCGCTGCTCAGCTTTAAGTTTTTTTTAAAATTGATTTCCTCTATACATTACAAACATCTATACTTATATTTCTACTCTATAACTTTAGTTCTGCATGTAGTGACTGAAATTCTAAAAGAATAAATGAATTGAATGCAATATAGGTTGATTTACTTTACATATCTCAGTTGGTGGTTGCATATCGCAGAACTGGATGTACTGATCAGTCTAGCGATTGCAAGTGATTTTTATGAAGGGCCAACATGTCGTCCTCTTATCTTGGGCTCCTCATGTTCAAATGAAGTGCCATGCTTTTCTGCAAAAAGTTTAGGACATCCTATTCTCAGAAGTGATTCTTTAGGCAAGGGTGCATTTGTCCCCAATGACATTACCATTGGTGGCACTGGTCATGCAAGTTTTATCCTTCTTACTGGCCTGAATATGGGTGGAAAGTCTACACTGCTTCGCCAAGTTTGCTTGGCTGTGATTTTGGCCCAGGTAAAGTTTTGGTTCTTGCTAATTCTAGGTTGTTTCATGTTCAATGGCCTTCACACTTGGTTCTCCCCAGGTAGGTGCCGATGTCCCTGCAGAACATTTCGAACTATCTCCTGTTGATCGAATCTTTGTCCGGATGGGTGCCAAAGATCATATTATGGCAGGACAGAGTACATTTTTAACGGAGCTTTCAGAAACTGCTTTAATGCTGGTAATTTACTTCATTCTGAGTTAAAGAAATCCATATATGTGAATTTGATTAGGATTGTGGCATTTCATGAAAAGTGACTTATTTTGTAATTTGTCACAACTGTTCTTGTCATCCTAAACATCCTTGCCGAGAAAACTATATATGTGCATATTTTCATTTATACAAGCATTGCAATTTCTCAATCTACATGAGAAGAAACCAGTGTTTTATTTATTTATCAGGTTTCCAGTGTATATAAGCATTGTCCAAATTATTTATTTGCCTTGATAGGTGTAGAAATTGTTGATTTTACCATTTACTTTCTGTGAACATATCCATATCCATGATGGTTAATGCAGTCCTCAGCAACTCAACATTCACTTGTGGCATTGGATGAACTTGGACGTGGAACTTCAACTTCTGATGGACAAGCCATTGCGTATGTTGCTTTTTTATATAACATGTTCTTTAAATATTTATGTGATACTTTTGACTTAGTCTCAGTTCCTCATTTTTCAATTTCTGTGTAGAGAATCAGTTCTTGAACATTTTGTACACAAGGTGCAGTGTCGAGGAATGTTTTCAACACACTATCACCGTTTGGCTGTGGACTATGAAAACAATTCCAAGGTACGTGTCTTCTTCTTCTGTTGGATAACATTTTTTGGAAACTGAAGTTAATTGTGTTTGTACTTGAGGAGTTATATTAGGTGCAAATAGAGTGAATAACAAATTATAAACAAGTTCAGTAAAATCTTTTTGAAGTCATATGTGTCATTGATTTTGAGTGAAAATTTGTTGTTGTATAATCAATGACTCAGTTAATTTCATGGCTTTTCAACTCTCTCCTATTATGTTCTTTATTTTTTCTCCCCATGTTTTATACAGGTCTCTCTCTGCCATATGGCATGCCAAGTTGGAAATGGAGTTGCAGGTGTGGAAGAAGTTACATTTCTTTACAGGTTGACCACTGGAGCCTGTCCAAAAAGCTATGGGGTGAACGTTGCACGACTAGCTGGTAAGGGTCTTCACTTGTAATATTACTCAGGTTTTTTGTGGACTTACATTTGGACCTTTGGTGATGGGGCCTCATTAGCTTCAAAGGTTGCTTATAACTTTGATACAATGAAATATAAAATGGAGACTCACTTGAAGAACTAGAGGGTTGAAACTATAATAAAGGACCTTGCATTTACTTGTCGTACCAAGGATGTGGTATTAATTAGAGTACGCTGGCATGGCATTATAGAAATCATGCTGACACATCCCATGTACCGGACAAAGGGTAGGCTTTTTGCTGAAATTTTCATGAATGGAGTACATATTCTCAAAAAATTGGACAACTTCTGTTTATTAGGAATCTTTTGGTCTCAAGGACATAGAGGTGTGAGCCTATTGAATAAATCTAGTTCAAGTAAGGTCTTTGTAGAGATCTGCCGAATGAATTTTTCAAACCATTAATTAATTAATTGCGAAATTATTTGTTATGATAAATTGCAGCGCTGACTTGTAACTATTTCAGGGCTTCCTGACTCAGTACTACTGACAGCTGCTGCTAAGTCTAGAGAATTTGAGTCTGTGTATGGGAAACACAGAAAGGGATCTGAAGACGACTTGCCAATGCAAAGTTGGGCAGATAAGATGGTAGCTTTTATTCGAGAATTGATCAGCCTTACAGCAAATGCAAATTGCTTAAACACTTACGAGGGTAGTTGTATCAACTCCTTGACCGAACTTCAACATAGGGCAAGGATACTTCTGCAGCAGCATTAATGGAATCTTCTGGATGTATTTCACGTCTGCGGAAGTAATTCGACAGTCATTGACGTTTATAGACTATAGAGTATTTCTTCGGGGCTGCCGGAGTATTCCTAGTTTTGCTGGGTCATTATTTCCCCATTTTTAGTGATGTGAACCAGCATCTATCCACATCCTGTTTGAGCAATTAATGCGAATACTACTATTCTCCAACATTTTGGTAAAGTTTACCTGGGACGGAGAAATAATATTAGTTGGGTTGAGCAACCCCTACGTAGCTGGAAAGGGTAAAATGGGCTGACCAGCCCTTTATGTACATACAGTAAACATTTTTTAGAGAATTTATTGACGTGTTTGTTTCTTGAGAGTAATTTTACTATATGCATTATGGCTGTAATGTCAATGAAGCAGTTTAAACCAAGAAAGGGAAAGGTTGTTGGCCACCCCACACCATTGTATGTAAAAATTCGCTGATCAACTGACTTGTTTTGAAAGTTAAAATAAATTGATCAGAAACTTTGTGATTAGTTACCAAGTTAGGCCATTCATGGTACTAAGATAGAGCTGCCAGGCCTTTTTTAATCTCTTTATTATAATAGGAAATGGGTTGGTGGATTGGTTGAGAGTAAAATCTGTTAATAATCCTCCATTTTTAAAAAGCAAGCTGCCTTATCAATCTGTAGTCAAAAGCAATATTAATGATTTTTCAATTCATGCCAAAAAATTGGGGACAAGGTGAGCATCAGTGTAATGCTCAGACACAAATGGAAGTAATTAGAGATAATACAGTAAGAGAGTCAGTTGGTGTGGGGTTGCTGTTGCTGCTCAAGATCGTCTTCATCGTCAGAGTTGAAGGTCTCCTCGTCAGAATCCTGTTACAAGAAGCAAATGAATCGAATTAGATGCAGCCGGCATTATCTGGAAAATCGAGATTGTAAAACCTTCATTTCAAAAAGTTGTAAGTAATCAAGGTTGATACTAAAAACAATAATGTGGAAATGAGAAAGGAAACCGACATGATAATGTCCCCTAATGCTGTTTTGAATAGCTGTAATTGTCCGAACCAATATATACATTGGGAGTAAAATTCCAGTAGCTCTTAAAAAGAGTATCTGTAAAATATGCCAAAAGATAATATTAGAAAAGGCCAAAATTATTCCTATGACGGTGATAGTAGCTTTAGGTAATCTATACATATAAAACTGGGTACTTACGGAAAGGACTGCAAATGGGTAACGATCAGTTTCGCCATTGAGCACTGCAAAGAGATGTTTGACGAGCAAGACCACAGTAAACTGCCAAGTTATTAACCATTATCAAAGTCAGTAACTTTAAACTAAAACCAATAGCAACAGAATCATCATTTTCTCTTAAAGAGGGAGGGGGTGGGGACTGGGGAGGGAATGAAAGTGAAACTAAAAAATTTCGGCTATCCGTTACCGGTGGGTAGATGGTTTTCCATAGTTTGTTTCCCTTTCAAATTTCAGTTGTAGGAATGGTTGGCCCACTTTTTTGGCTATGGTTCAACCCATCATAACCATCTAAATTTCTAAATTATGGGTGTAGTTTGAATTACAAACTAAAGTTACTTGTATTGATTTTAATATTACAAATTGGGCATACCCTCTTCAACTACCAGCGTGGTTGTCACTTAAAGAAAATAGTTTACCCCATTCTTTCTTAACGTTCTCCCACTTCTGTACCTTTGAAAAATACTTAACACGCACACAAAACCATTTGTTTAAATGATAATCTCTTGGAGTGATTTTCACCTAAAGGTTGAAGGTTCTAATTAGGAACGAAAACGTACAGTGAGGGCCAGTGATCGGCAGCAAGAGGCGCCTCTGTCAACAGCAGAAGTACATTGAGTGAAGTCATTCTCCACGTTCATTCCTTCAGCTAAGGCGACCAACCTTTGGTGTTGTGGCTCAAGCTCTCTCCTTGGAATTTGTAGGCTATCTCTGAGACACAAACAATTCTTTTTTTTTTAATTTTTAATGCTAAATAAATATCAAAGAGGCTGCTTAAAGAATTGCAGGTTACAGTATTAGCAACTAGGCATGTTTGTAGAAGACTAATTAGCGGAAAAGCATGTCTCGCCTTTTAGATTAAATTACAACACTTTTTATATAAAGATGATTTCATTTTTGTTAAAGTGAAGCAATGTTTTTTTTATTACAGCACCAGCTGGCAAGCCACGCGGCTTTACCAATAAATTAAAATTACCTGATGGTTACTGCGGCTTCAATCAGCTGAGACTTCTTTGAAGGTGCTGTTACTGTTACAGTATATCCTGGTCCATAGTCCTGCACGTAAGAAGAGATTATTCAGTAAAATTCTCATTTATTAACTGCTAATTATAATAAATAATTAAGTTAAGATTAAATAAATCTCTGGGAACAATTTTTTTTTTTCAAATAAAACAATCGTAGCCACAGTTGTTTAAAACATTCTTAAAAGAGAAGTCCAGGAATCTGAGGGTATCGATATTTGATATTTAAATGAAGCAATGGAGTCATAACTGGAAATCATTAAGATTTTAGTTCAGTTTGTTTAATAAAGAAGAATCCAATAAAACATTTTACAATCCGCTGGATCACATGGAACAAGAGAAGGGAGACTTAGCCAAAAAGAAAGGTTGAACAAATAGGACAAGTTTTGGACGCCCCAAAACTCAGAAAACAGAACAAAGAAAAAGGAAAAGAACGATGAAACAGAGTTTGAGAAAACAAAAACATCCTGGTGAACAGCTAACCCAGTTTGACATCAAAGACAAAAGCGTCAAATTTCGTTTTGGTAACTAAAGCTTTGGAAAATAAATACATCTTCTTTAATTTGCTCTGATCATTAGAAGTCGAACCTGAAGACAAATTTCACAGGTTGTGTTTCCCTTCTCGTTACACCACCTCTGTATACAATCTCTATGTGCAAACTGAAAACAGCAAAAACAAAAAAAAAAAAAGAAAATCATCAAAACAGAGGAAAACCCAATGATCAGAATCTGGAAATAAGCATGAAAAAACACCAACTAGAAGAAAAAAAAAAGAATCTTACCTTAACAGTGCCAGAACAAGCGCAAGGAGCTTCCAAGCTCTTAAAGCTTTCAAATTCTTCTTCATGGCAAATTCTACAGTGTGAAATTGAATAATTCGATGATAAATCATCAACAAACACAACAACATCCCCCATTTCCTCTCAGCTTTCCCTTTTGTTTTTGAAAACTTAACTTTTTGTTATGGATGTTTAAAAATTTGCTCTCCTCTGTTTTGCTTTTCAATGTCTCTCCTCTCCTTCATAGACTGGACTTTAAATATAAGAAACAGAGCTTGAAGTTCCAGAAATGCCCCCCTGTTTATCTTAACCGAAAAACTATTAAATATTTTTGCTTGGCTATTTTATTTCCCCTTATTTTATTATTTTATCTGGTTTTTTTTTTTTTTTTGAAGGAGAAAGACTTGAGTAAACTGTGACGCGGACGTGGTTTTTAGCTGGTTGTGAAAGCTGTAACTGGAAGGCTTTGACTTGCTTTCATTCAAACAAAACAGTTTTAGTACACTTTTTAAACATTCAAAGGTCAAACAGAACTAAAATGCAGGAGAACAGTTAACGTATTTGTTCTTTTTTGTAATGATTTGTATTTGGATTTATGCTTATACAAGACAATGTAATTTGTGATGAAGTAATGGTACATTTCGATTTTCATCCTTAAAATGGAAAGGTTGTTGGAGCCTTTTGAATGAACCTTGGTGAGGATAAGGTATATGCTAAATTGGTAAGAAAATAACTTATAAATAATAGACAAAGAAATCTGATTTGCTGGTCTTAGGTAAATTTGAAAAAGAACAAACAAGTCACCTTTTCCATTAAGAAACCCCACATTTTCGTGTTCTTATAATAGTTCCCTGGCATTGGAACAAGGATTCCTTGCTTGTGCACCGTGAAACAAATAGGTTTATGCCTTCAATATTTTTAATTTAATATAATACTAATTGAATGTCATAAGCAAAATATAATATTATGTAAAATGTATAAATATAATATTCAAGTGGATATTTGGGTTTAAAAATTAAGGTTCAGTTTGATTAATTTTTTTTTATTTTTTATAAAAATATAAAGAGTAAAAATATCAATTAAATGGAGCAGAAACATTTAAAATTAGATAAAAATATTTTGCTATGAGAATTTTGAGAGTAATTTATTGTTCAATATTTGTGGTCTTGCAAGGTGAGAAGAATAATATTGAAAAAAAAAAATCGATATTGCAACTATTCCATATTAGCATGCATATAATATGGTTTTGATATAATTAATAGGTTGAAAAGAGAACAAGTGGTTGTTTGAAATTTGTTTTGACATCTCATTTTCCACAATATCATTGTTGTTATCATGGTGGGGTGCATTTTCCATGAGCTTCGCAATTCATATGGTGCCGTTTTAAAGATACGAAGGTGATCAATTTCATTTCCCAATTAAAATAATTGTAATCATCACGAATTAAAAAAGGAAAGGGCAAATTTGAGAATCTAGCTTTCCTATGAGGAGGAGTGACAGAATTATTGAGTTAATCATTATTAAATCACGATACGTCTTCATGTCCCCATGTCCAATTCAAATTTTTTTCCTTTTAGGTTTGAATTCGAGACGTGTGATCTAGACTCGACGACATCGGAACGCTCTGGGCACCAGGAATTTAAAAAAGGTAGGCCCCACTTTGAAAAATACTAAATGACTTTAAAATGAAAAAAATAACAAACGCGCTCACCGAAAAAAGCATGAGCAAAGAATAGCTGTGCTCCTCTTCCATGGGGCCCTCCTTTTTGACGCTCGATAATATTCTTTCTTCCTCTTTTTTCCAACCTAAAATTTCAAATTTTCAGATATTTACCCCAAAAAAATAAAAAAAAATTATAAAAAATGACATTCGTAGTAAAGATATTTAAAAAATAATCGTTTTTATAATTTTAATTATTTTTAAATAATTTTAAGACTTTACAAGAATACCTTTTAAATAATTTCAAGTAAATTAAAATAGTTTTAATTTTTTGTATCCCGCCATCTAGGTAAAAATTTTAAAATTAAATCTTGTTTTCTCTCTCTGCTCAAATATTATTTATCTTGTCATCCAAAGAGTAGAGATGACATCAAGCTATTTCTTATTTTATTTATTTTTTAAGATAGTAGATCTTGGTATTCTCAACGACGATGAACAACGATTTTGCTCTAATTGTAAATAGCATAATGAATGTGGTAACTGAATGCTTTCTGATGACGATTTGCTTCGAAACGTGTGTTGCGATGGAGATGTCTGTGTTGATGAGTTGGATCGGATTGGTTAAGATGATGAGCTTAGGGAGAAGGAACAACTAAAGTATGTTTGATGGGTTTTATGGTGGTTCACAGTTTTATTGTGTCTGGAATTGAGATAATTGTTGAGCATGTTTGCTAAGAATTTTGATTTTTTTATGGGATTTTGAGTTGAAATTGTTCAAGAAATATTTTGTAAAGGGAGTATATTTTGTTTTTGCATTAGGGGAGTGAGCAAGGCCCTCTCGATAAGGATATATTTTGTCTTACTTTGGAGGATTATGGAGTTTTGTAACTTATCTTTTATGAAATGCACAATTTCATGGCTTAGCAAAAAAAAAATATATATTTTATGTTTTTTAGTTTATTGGTTTATTCATAAAACCCCAAAAGTAGAGATGTTAAAATTGATTAGATTGGTTTTTAAGTATTGCGTGACTGGTTTTTAGGCATTGCGTGACTTAATTACTGCGTGACCAGTTTTTAGGCATTACATGATTGATTTTAGGCATTACGTGATTGGTTTTTAGGCATTGCGTGACTAATTTTTAAGTAATACCTAAGTCACACTATACATCAGGAACTAGTCACGCAATGTCTTACTAACAAGTCACACAATGCTTATTGTAGATGCCCAATTCTAGTTAACTATTATTTTATTATTTATAGGAAAATTACATCAGGGTATTCCAAGTGCGAAAACACCTAGTGTGTTTTGAGCTTGGAAATGTTCTAAGCGTGGAAACGCCCAAGGCTATTCCAAGCACGAAAGATTACAAGGGTGTTCCAAGTATGAAATTTTCAAGTGTGGAAGCGCTTAGGGGTGTTCCAAGCGTGGAAGCGACCAAGGGTGTTCTAAGCGTGGAAGCACCCAGGGGTGTTCCAAGCGTGGAGCGCTTAAGGTGTGACTGGTTTTTAGGCATTGCGTGACTTAATCACCACGTAACTAGTTTTTAGGCATTACGTGATTAGTTTTAGGCATTGCGTGATTGGTTTTTAGGCATTGCGTAATTGATTTTTAAATAATGCCTAAGTCACACTATGCATCAGAAACTAGTCACGCAATGCCTATTATAGATGCCCAATTCTGATTAACTATTATTTTATTATTTATAAGAAAATTACATCAGGGTACTCTAAGCGTAGAAGCGCCCAAGGTGTTCCAAGCGTGGAAGAGTTCTAAACGTGGAAACGCCCAAGACTATTCCAAGCACGGAAGATCCCAATGGTGTTTCAAGTATAAAATTTTCAAGCTTGGAAGCCCCCAGGGGTGTTTCAAGTGTGAAAGCGACCAAGGGTGTTCTAAGCATGGAAGCCCTCAGGGGTGTTCCAAGCGTGGAAGCGCCCAGAGGTGTTCCAAGCGTGGAAGCGCCCAAGGGTGTTTCAAGGTGTTAGTGACCAGGAAACACCCAAGAGTGTTCCAAGCGCAAAAACACCCAAGAACAAGCACGGAACAGCTGTTTGTATGGGGAAGTGAAAGTAACGCAATACCTATCAACTAGTCATGCAATGCCTTTTTAAAAATTAATCATATAATGCTTAAACACTAATCACGCAATGCCCAAAGTCAGTCACGTAATGTTCAAAATCAGTCACGCAATACTTAAAAACTAGTCACGTAATGCCCAAAACTATCAAAACTACTGAATTCCATTCAATAAGATCAATAATTTCAAACGATACATCATATTCCATTTATCAACATAATTAACGAATATGCTTGCTTGACAAAAAATGCTCAAAATATTTAAAGGTTTTTTTTCATGTATAAAAAATTACAACAAAATGTTTAAAAATGCTCAAAACGCTCAAAAGTTTTTTCATGTATCAAAAACTACTCTAAAATGCTCAAAATGCTTAGACGTTTTTCTTTCTGGTAAATAATACTTCAAAGATGAATAGTCTGACGAGAAAAACTCAAAGAATATGAGTTTGTTTGAAGCACATAACTAAACATACTTGACCCATTAATAGGTTTCGAGTTGAGATGCAGAGCTAAATAAATGAGTCAATTTTATTAAGGATAATTTTGTCTAAATTTTAATTCTCTTAGCTAAAAACAGTTAAAATTATAAAGAGGTCTGTTATAAAAAACGCCTTATGTATGAAGTCCATTTAAAAAAAAAACTTAAAAAATAATTATTAATTTTCTTATTATTTTTATTTATATTTAGAGTTGTTGACATTTGAAAAAGAATTAAATAAATAAATAAATAATAAGATGATGACATTTGTGCTCATCCTTTCTCGATCTTATCGCCTTTCTTCAATTTGTTTTTCTCTCTCTTTGAAAGGCAATTTGGAATTGGATTTTTATCTAATTATTTGGCGGCTTATCATTTTTAAGGCTCACAAACGGCGGCGGCGAAGGCACTGAAAGTGAACTTTTTCGGCTTTCAGGGAGGGAGGGGCTACCAAGCTAAGTCGTGGGCACTAACCCTGAGCTTTGGTGGGGACACCATGGCCCACTTCACAAGAATCATCTTGCCCGTCCGTTCTTCTGATTAGGCTAATGGAGCCCACGTCCTGGATAGGAATTTATAGACTTGCGTGTATACGAGATCTTGCTGAGTTAATTTAATTAAAAGCTAACTCGTGTTTCCATCAAGAAAACAAAACCAGTTTCTAAGTTAGACTAATCATTCGGGCACAGCCGCTATCGGCAGGCCCAGCGCTATGCTTCTGTTTCTGGTGAACCGAAACAAGATATTTGAGGTCAGCTAATTTTTACGTATTAAATAATTTAATAAAAAGGCTATCCGAATTTCGAATGATTAATTAACTCTATTTATTAACAAAAAGGAAATGAATGATCAATTTGATCTAATTATTATGAAGTGAATTTGAATATAATTCTTTGATTTCGCTAGAAAGGTGGTGAAGGCTATCATACATACAGCACGTTTGGTTCGCGGAATAGACAGGAATAGAATAGAATAGGTATTCTGTGGGAATAGAATAGAGTGGGAATAGAAAAGAATAATTATCACTTTGTTTGGTTCAGTGAATGGAATAGAGTAGGAATGGCTATTACTACTTAATGTAATGTTTGGTTGGTAGAAATAAGATTGGAATAAGAAAGGAATAAATGATAAAAAGATAAAAATACCCTTTATTATATATATAATTATTTATTTATATTTTATTTTTTTAATATTGATAATTTATAATTTAATTAAAATATTAATAATTAATAATTTAAATATTATTATCTTAATATTATTTAATTATTAATATTTTAAATATTAATATTTTATTTATAATTTAATATTATTATGATATAAAATATTAATATTTTTATTTTTATTTATATTTATTAAAAATTTAATATATTAATAATTTAATAAATAAAACATTAATATTTTAATATTTTAATCATATTAAAATTAATAATGTTTAAATTATATATAAAATATTAATATTTTTATTTTTATTTATATTCATTAAAAATTTAATATATTAATAATTTAATAAATAAAACATTAATATTTTAATATTTTAATCATATTAAAATTAATAATGTTTAAATTATATATAAAATATTAATATTTTTATTTTTATTTATATTCATTAAAAATTTAATATATTAATAATTTAATAAATAAAACATTAATATTTTAATATTTATAAATATTTTTTCTTTTTTTTTTACTTTTTCCTTTTTTTTACTCGTTTCTTTCTTCTTCACCAGGTCCGGTCGCCGGAAAGGCGACCGGTGTCATTTTGCGCCGATCTGGCGCACCGTGTGGCCGGATCTGGCCACTAGGACGCCAGATCGGCGTTTCCCGGCGTTGGATCTGGCCATGGAATGCCAGATCCAACCGCGGGATCTGGAGGGGAAGCACCAGATCCGGTGCTTCCCGTGGCGAGATCTGGCCTTTGAGGCCAGATCTCGGTGGAATCTGGTCGGAAAGGTATTCTATGGACCCTTTCCGACCACATTCGGTCATGAAAGAGGGAGGAAGAGGGAGGAAGAGGGAGGAAGACCGATGAAGCTCGATTGAGAGACAGAAGGAGGAAGAGAGAAAATGCGAAGAGAGAGAAAATTAAGCTTTTATATGGACATACTTGTAATTAATAAAAAGTGATGAGGGTATTTTAGTCTTGACATATTATTTGCTATTCCTTAAGACACGGAATAGCCATTACTGGGGGGGAGACGGTAATGGCTATTACCGTGTTCTCCCCTATTGCAAGGAATAGGAATTCCTTTAGAATTCCTATTCCTTATGCATTCCTCTAACCAAACGTCGGAATAGTTATATCATGAGAATAGAAGGGGAATGGCATAGCCATTCCGCCAACCAAACATGCAGATAGAGTTTTAGTTGGAAATATTATTGGAACTTGATAAGCGGTGGGAGGTTGTTGAATTCTTAGCTTAAAAGTGGGGTTTAATACGGGACAGATCAGTCAACCTGAGCTACTATTTTAGATAAGGTCGACGAGACCTGGGTCTATAAAGTTTGCTATTCGGTTTGGTCGTATAAAAAAGGTCTAGCCCAGTATCTACCTTTGATTGAAACTGGGCTGGTCCATGGCCCCACATATAGTATTGGTGACCACTTGGTGGCCAACTCGCCTACTCCTCGTCTAAAATTTCACTAGAACCAATATCAAAATCATTACTGTACTCTGCAAATTGCATGGACAGAATTCAAAAGGGTGAACCAAAAACATTTAAACCTATAATCAGATCCACATATAGACACTTAATTACCAATATAAAGTCAAAGACATGTGGTTCACATGTCATTATGCGTCATCAAGATTACCACTGTTTAATCAAACATTTAATCAAGCATTTGACTCAATTGATCTTTATATTTAAAAAGTAAAAATAGAATTTCTCATTTGTCAAATAAGATAAAAAAAGAAAAGGTCTGCCGTTGGCCAACATTAATATCTAGAAGGGAGGCTCATAGGTTTGCAGTTATGCCACAAAAGTTTAATTTTAATGGTCTTACATACATTCCGTGCATCTTTGTACATTGCTAAACAGAACGTTGTTTTCATTTGTCAAAGTATTGAGTTGTGAAATTCTTTGTAATTTTCTTTAAGGCAAGTTAGACAGGAGACGACTTGATCTTCCCATCATGTTCTTTATCCTTTGCTTCATTGGTTCTGTTCTTCGAATTTAAAAGTGTGTCTAAGCTCATTAACGCAACATGTATAGTTGATTGAATCTTCCCAATGTTTAGTTTTGGAATGGGAATGGAATTGTTGGGGGCTGCCGAACAGTAGCATTGATGCAAATGAATTAAACGGCGAGGATCTGTATCCAGTGCTATCTATTCATGATCCTTTCTTCTTCTAGCCAAATCATCTCTCCAACAGGAAGAAAAAGAGGGGCAGAATTATATATCTATAATCCTTTTTCTTCTCAGGAGTAAAGCACTACATCCAGATTTTCAGATACCAGCAGTTCCTTTGATCCCATTCTGGTGCCTTCGCAGATCACTGTATGCTCTTATTTCTCATAGATCCAAATTTCATATCGCACAACTTATTTGGCTTCGCCAAATGGAGTGATAAGAGTACAAGGAGCTGTTTTTCTCGTTGCGTTCGTATAACACTTGACCTTGGATAACATTGTATTTTGGAAGCCTGCAAGCAATCAATGAAACATAAGGGTTCTGTCGGAATCCATTACGACCCTCGATCGGCCTTCCAAGTTTCAATTATATCTCATATTATAACTTATAACAGGGAGACAGAGACACAACTGCCGCTTATCGGAGGGATTGAGGGAGGGAATCCAGCTTGAAGACCAAGGAAATATTCTAGACGTGGCTCCATTAAACTTTGTTTTAAATCTATATGAATGAATTCTTAGTTGCGATTAAACTACCAGCACCAGAGTTCTTTTGTTTCGTGAAGCCTCGGGCTGGCATGAGAGAAATTAGAGAAGGAAAGAAGCCACACCCCCCTTGTTGAATTTATCAGGAATGGACAATAAAGACAAACAAATTAGAAAATGCGCCAACGGAGGCTGCAACTGGCCTACCTTTCAAAGGGTTGGATTTTGCCTTGCATGTATGCAAAGGATCAAAACTTTATTAGTCTCTAATCAAAATAAAACTTTATACGCACTTTCTTATTTTATCCGAAATGCAAGTAGTAATCTAGAGATCGCATATGGATTTTCAACTCAACACCATGTTGAGGTCAAGACGGGGCGACTGTGAGCTGGACTGGGTTGATGTCCTTCTTGGGCCGAGCAAAGACCTGCAAGAAGAAGACACGGGAGAGTTTTTTTGTTGATAAATGCTTTAAATAATGAACGAGCAAAAATATAATTGGGAATATCTATTATACTGCGTTATTCAGATTCAATTAATTGGATTATATAATATGTTATAATCAGGTTGGTATAAAGTTTGGATAATAAATCACTGTTTATCACAATTAAAATAAAATGTAAATAATAATTTTAGGATATTTATTATTTGAATTCGATTATAAATAATAAATTTTAATAATGAATTTAATTTTATATATTATTTTTTATTTATAATTTTTTGATGATTAATGTAATACTTATTAAAATTTATTAATTATTATAAATAAATTATAAATTTTATTTTTTATGAATTAATTTTAATTAATTTATTTAATTTTCATTATTATGCCTTTCAATCCGTTGACATCTTTGAATATACCACAGATTTACGTGCTCTCACTGTAAATTGTAACTTTTTAGGGCAGTTGCCAGGGGAGGCCTACCGTGGGTGCCACGTGTACACTTGGCTTGCGAAGGGGTCTTACGAGCCTGCAATAATTGGGCTTGTAGCCCTATTCATGGCAATCCACGTCGTCTAAAATAAGAAAAAATTAGATAGACAAAGCCGCAAGGCGCTAGCATTGCAGATGCTCCTCTCAAAAAAAAACAAAACAAAACTATTATCTAAGCCTTCTCTCTAGATTATCCAACCATTAAGAAGATTAGATCTAAAGTACTGGTGTTGCTCCAACCAAAACAACTGGTCAGTCGAAAGAAAATGAGGTGCATTTTTTCTAGGCTTTTTGCAGACAACACACGACACTACCTTTTCTCAGCTTGCACACATAATAAACAACTGATTTGGACTATTAAAAGGACTTGTCTTTCTTCCACCCGATCACGACAATTGCCATTTTACTATCTGCGGGGCCTCATCGGAGTAGTGTTTCGACTAAATTCGAATCTAGAGCTTCTTTGTAGTTGTAGATCATTGATGAGGTCATACCAGAAAGTAGAAACAATATAAACAGTTGAGCGTACAAATTCTGGCAGTTGGAAGTAGCCGGTAGATTCTATTCTCACTCAAAACTGCATATTTTTTCATCCTCACTCGACTCTAAAGAATCAGTGAATCTTATTTAGATAGTTGGTGCATATATACATAACTTTAATCCAATATGACTAATGCATATGTCAAGTTCAAAAGAAATTACAATCATACATAAGTAATGGCACATAAGAAATCACATCGGTGAAAACAATTGAATTATTCATTTCATTTTTGGGCAAGGAAAATATCCACACCATTTCTATCTCTATGCACAACCGTGGCGTCGTGTTGCGAGTGATTGCAATACGAATGACGTGGTGAAGCTCAACTTTTCTGGTCAGATATTTGCTCCTCCAAGGCTTAGCTTCAGCAAGATGTTGACCATGGAGATTCCTTGAGAAGGAATCAATGGGTCCTACAGGATGGGATTTTCCATATCCAACAAACAAGGCAAGAGCCTGACCTTATAGCTCACTACTCAACTCACCTGCATTCTAAAATCAATTTTGACTGGTTGTTTACTTTAATTAATTACTTGTTATATCATTGCGATTGGCCATTTGCCAAACAGTTGCGATTTTCTTAATAATTTATTCTGGGTTAAACTGGTTTTTCCAGGATACAGCCCCTTTCACTTCAAAAACGACGACCAGATACCACCCATAAATATTTGAGCATTCAGTTGCTTTCTTATCAACATCTTAAGGCCAATAATTCGTCGGAGCTTCTTATATCAAAGTGTTCAAGCCAAAAAGAAAAGAGCACAAAAAATCCAGAGTTGTAGCAATGGAAGCAGTGAACCTCAAGAAAAAAGAGTGCAAAATTGTGGTGGCCGTGGATGAGAGTGAGGAGAGCATGTATGCACTTTCATGGTGTCTCGGAAATTTGTTTTCTCAAAACACAAATAACACCCTTGTGCTTCTTTTTGTGAAACCTCCACCTCCTGTCTACTCTTCCTTCGACGCTGCAGGTTTGCAACCGTTGCTTGTGTTTTTTTCTTCTTCCCTGGAAACTGTTACAAGTTTCTTATTACGAGAAAGTTGCAGCTTTCAGTGTGTTGTTATTACTCTTATGAAAAACAACTATTATGCTCTTCTCCATTTTCCAATTCCTATGTATCTGCTCGAAATTCCCTTTTCTCCTTAACTCAAAAAGGATAAAAGATTTTTCTTGCAATTGGCAAATTTTCCTGTTAAGAGTTACTTCTTCCCCGAATTGTCAAATCAATTCTTGCTCTCTTAGCTAAACAAGTTTTCTATGATTTTCCCTAAATCACAGATTACCAAATGGGAAAATTTGTTCAACAACTATTATTCTCTCTGCTTATTCGAGGTTTGTTGTATACCGACTGACCAGTCTGACCTACTTGTTGCAGGGTATGTGTTTTCCAGCGATGTGATCACAGCCTTGGAAAAATATGGCAGTGATCTGGTCAATTCAGTGATGGGAAGAGCCGAAACTATCTATTCAAAATTCAGCAGCAATGTAGGCCTCTTGTTTTGAAGTTTATGTTGCTTTATTTACCCTCTACGATTCAATTTCGGTTCGGTTCATCATCTCTCACAGTTGTTATTGATTAACTACGTGCAGATAAATGTGGAGAGAATTGTTGGAAGTGGAGATGCAAAGGATGTAATATGTCATACGGTGGAAAAGATCAAAGCCGATACACTGGTGATGGGAAGCCACGGTTATGGTTTCCTCAAAAGGTATAACAGCCTAAGTAATTTCCCTCCTTCCACACCTTTCAACTTCTATACCAATTTTTTTCCAGGCAAGATAAAATAAGGATGATTTCCCCTTTTCAATTCTACAGGACGCTTCTGGGAAGTGTGAGCGATCATTGTGCCAAGCATGTTAAATGTCCAGTGGTGATCGTGAAGCACCCAGAGAAGATATAAAGTTTCTTCTCTGTTTTCTTCCTTGAATATTGTCAGATGCTTTCCACAAGCTTGTAAACGAGTTAACTTTAATTGAATACCTAGGCACTACATCTTGCTTCTCAATTCTCATGTTCCACTTCTAGTTCCGAGTGTAATTTAGCAGTAATTTCCACATAATGGATCGTCCACTAATACTTGCAGAAAATAGATAATGAGGACTGTGGTTTCTTATCCGAAGTGTGTGCTCATCGAAGGAAGAGATGATGTTTATCGGTCGCTGTCTCCAAGATGGTAACATATTAGCCAAAACTTCACCATTTCGCTAATCCACCTAGGCTAAAAATTTGGAAAGTTTGGGTTCCTTGATACGGCCCATAAAAAGGACTCCGGCAACTCGGTTATGGGAAGTTTCCACGAGACGGACCTCTTAATGGCATTTTGCAGGTGAGCAATTTCCCGATTGCTCGAAATAAAACAAATGCAATAACTAACAGATATCACAGTATCCAAAACTCCGTTGGCCCGCGACCCAAACTTATCACCTAAAGAATCGCGTGAACACAGTCACGGTTAAAATAACCTTAGACTAACTGGCAGTGACATAATTGAGTGGCACTTTGATCAGATAAGAAATCAAACTAAGCTACCATCGCTTTATATAACCATTAGATGTCACACCACTCAATCAATTGACATCAGAGGAAACTAAATTTATAAGATTTATGTATCCTTTATGCATGCCGCATGGTTTGAGTTACAGCAAGCAAAACACATTACTTGAGCTTCTATCATACACTCAAAAGCTCTGAGGACTTGATGATGTGATAATGACTTCCAACTATCCGCTATACATATCTTCCAGTACATAAAGTTGAATGAAAATGACAAATCCACATCCCATTAAGTTGGTTCGGTGATAAATCATGAGAATAGATGACACGCAAACCTTGTGGGTACCACATCAGGTTCGTTGGCATGCACCACTGCTTACATTTTGCCCATTCTCTAGATGAAGGAGATGTGGAGAGAGAACAACAGGATGGAACAAAAGTGCTCTTAAATTTACTAGTTCTTTACCCAGCTTGAGTGGGCAGAAGGCCTATGAGTGTTGAATCAGGCTAAGAGTGTCACTGTTGTTTCTCCGCCAACAAGGGGAAAACACAGACACTGAGCAACTGGTCCTAGCAACAACTAAAAAAATTCAGTAAGACTAGTTTTCTAATGCTAAAAGCTACAGGTTGGGCTCCTGCCTAGCAACAAAAAAGAAGAGCTTGGCTCCCAACCATTTTACAACTACAAAAATCTCATATCAGCTTTACATGGAATACAGAAATACATTCGCTTCTGCACTCAAGCTTATGCTGGTCATCCACTCATCAATTTACTATTGTATTATGGAATAATGTCATTGATAATTCACTGACCTTATCAAATCCACCTCATGTAGAGTGAGCAACAACTTCCGTAATAGTAGTCTAAAGTGTTCATTGCTTAGTATCAATATAACAATCCTAAGAAACCAGTACCCTTCAAAAAGAAATTATTAAATCCGTGAGAACAGTATTGCAATGGAATGACATTCCTACAGCTTATAAGAATCTTCATTACCGAGGAAAATTACAACAACAATCAGACAATTTGTGTTTCTAAAATAAACTACTCAGAAAGATAAAAACATCATACAGCAACTTCCCCTTAAGAATCCTGGTGATATCAGATTTTTGGAGAACCATTGAGCATTGAAAAACACAGCATAATTTAACGAAACTAAAATGGGGCATCAATCAAGCAGTGGGCAAAAACCACAAAATTTTCGATCAAAGCTTCGGGCAACGAATTCTTAATAATTGTGAGAAGAATCAAGACATCAGTTGTGAGAGATTTAGAATCATCACCTAATTGATAGATAAAGTCAGACTAGTTCCAAAACTGGCAATGTCTTACAACAGAAAAAGCCAAATCATATGCTTAAAAGAACCGCGAAAAGTCCTCAAAATGTCTACTCTTCCTCAGTAGCAGATCCGCCGTTCTTCTTGTTATGCTTCCTGGCATACCTCTGGTTCCGGAGGAACTTAGGATCCATCTAAACAATCACAATAAAAGGAAATGTTAAACGAAAAAACAAAAAATAAATTTGAAAACAGCAAAAAAGATTTCGGAAAAAAGAACGAACTCCTTTGGTGGATGTGTGCCTGTGCCTTTTGGGTTTCTTGATCCCATTCTTGTGGGCCTTGTAAGACTGGTTATGGGCTGTGTGATTCTTCGATTTCGCCATCTCTCAGCTACTCTAACACTGATCATTTAACCAGAAAAACCGTATCAGTAATACTACTATTTTTCTACTGAATCTGCAAATCATTTAAGCAAAGAGCAAAATGAGATAATGAAGATGGAAGGCACAAGGTAAGGTGGCTGAGCAAAGAAAGGCAGTACCTTAAAGCGAGGGAGATTTCTCGGCTCTGTTACGGAGCTAGGGTTTTGTAGCGTAGAAATCAATGGCAGAATATATGAGCATGAAGCTCGATGGAAAATTACGGCCGGGCACCTCCTTTTTATTTTAATTGCGTTGAGTACCCAAAAATTTAAAGTTTTTTCCCTTTTATCAATTAGGAGTTGAATTTAATTCTTTGAACAAGATGTTTACTTAGTTAATATGGTTCAAATTCCCCTTTTTTTCAAAATAAAAAAAATATACTTAGGTTTCATCAATAATTTTAATTTTTTGTGTTATTGTGTTTGTATGTTTTATTTGTTTTCCATGTTTAAGGTTCTATTTCTTTCTAAACAAATATTGTGCTCATTTGTTTTAATTTCTTATAATGTTGGAAAACTTTTAATTGACAAAAATGAACATATTTGTTCATTATATTTTTAAATTGTCATATTTAGTATTTTTTTATTATAAGAGTTAATAAAATTTATTCAATTTGTAAAAAAATAATTACATTGAATGATTTTTATTAAAAATGTTTTTCTAAATTGAATTGAAAAATTTATAAATTAGTATCATAAAATTTCAAAGTTTATACTTTGAAACTATTTGTACTAATATATAATTTTTATTTAAAAATAAATAAAATTGGAAATATATATAAAAGTGCCAATGTTTGTAAAACTTTTAATTTAAAGAAAATGGATATTTTTATTTATTATATTTCTAAATTTTTATTATAAATATTAATAAAATTTACCCAAATCATAAGTAAGGTTTCTAATTCTATTCGAAAAGTTAAATTTAGATTGAATTGTTTTACTTTTAGAGTTTTAATTTTACATTAATTAATGTTAGAAGTAATAAACTTTCTGTTAATTGGTATATTTTGCACATGGGATAAACTTACATGTTAATGCAAATTTCGATTAATATGCATTTTATTAGTTTCAGTTGTTTGCATAATATACAATTTAATGTTCAATATACAATTATTTTTAAAAATTAATAAAAAACTAACAAATATAAAGTAACTTTATATTTAATATATATTTATTATTTAAAAATTAAAAAAATAATAACATATATTGCACATGATATGAAAATATTAGTCCAATACAGAATATTTGAATGCTTCTTTTCCAATCACTTGGTGTGCCTTTTCTTTTTGTATGTGTAGAGGGTTCTTTTGATGAACAGAGAAGATGTGTTACAATAAGTAAAATGAAATGAATTAGGGTGGTAAAGAAGAAGATCGGAACAATCTTTGAAGCATAAGTGCAGAGGATAAGAAATAAGAAATTAATAAATAAGTGACGAAGGTGACGGAGTTCGATGAATGAAAAGTTGAATAGAGAGAATATTTGAAAAAGCTTCGAGAAGATATTAAGAGCTTGTTTGGCTTAGTTTTTTTTAATTTAAAAGCTATTATGAATCTCTTATGAAAAACAATAGCTTTTAAAATTAAGCTAAATCTGTTTGATAAATTTACTTTTATAAGTTTTTTTTTATAAATAAGCTGTTTGACAAAATAATTTATATAAGTTCTAATTTTGATTAAAATTACCAAAAAAGGGTATTTAATAAAAAATTTTCTATTAAACACAAATTCTTTTATTTATAATGAAAAAGTGTTAATTTTATTTTTTTTTATTTATAAAAAATATAAAAATTATTTTTATATAACATAAATTTTATAATTAATAAATCATATAAAAATGAAAACAGATAATGTTGTAATTATTTTTAATAGATGAGGATGTTTTTTGAACAAAAAGAAAAATTTTTTAAAAAAATAAGCGTGTTTTAAAAAAAAAATGAGAGAAAGCTCATTTCTTGAACTTTTTCTAAAACTTTTTTTTAGTTTTATTCTTTAAAAAAATATGTTTATTTTTTTAAGAACTTATCTAAATTCTTATTTGACTTGACTTTTGCTTTTAAAAAATAGATAAGTTGAAAAAAAACCAGACTAAACATGCACTAAGAGTAATCTCCAATGAATTTCTCCTATCTCCCAAATTGTTAAACACTCATATTTATGTTAAATAAAAATGCTTTTTTATGAGTAGCTGGTAGAAAGAGCACTTTTAAGAGAACATATTCTCCGTGGAAGAACATGCTAATTATGAGGAAAGCACATTCACGATATTTAAAAAAAAACACAGCTTATGGGAAAGGCACATTTATTATGACAAAAAGGTTTGTTGGACGTTTTGGTAAAAGCATGTTGACTATGGAAAGAATAGTTATAAGAAGAGCACGCAATTAGTTAAAGGAATAGTGATATTTAACAATGTGTTGTATATAAGGCTTTTAATAATGCCATGTGTTGTATATAAGGAGATTGAATTCAATATTTTAACGGCAAGTTTGAGTATCTCTTCGAGACGAGGCTAATTTGACTCCATGGATCATTTGATTTCAACATCAATATTAATTTTATCGATAATTCGGTTAAACAAAGTAAGCTTCAACATGAACACAAAACTTCGAATCAATTAAAAGCCAGAGTTAAGCATGATTTTTAGGTTAATCAGGCTAAACTCTAAAAATAAGTAGAAACTGGATATTTTTATTTAAGCTTGGCTTGAGCATATCCATTAATGCGTCTATTCCACTGGTTGAGCACCTTATATTCTGAAAACTAAGATGTGACAAAAGACAGTATATGAGAGAGTACGCATAAGATTCTACATTATATATTTTACTATTACTCAAACGTACGCTTAAATTTTAGAATCATATATATATATATATATATATATACTTTCATTTTATTAAATTTTATAAACGAATTATTTTTCAGACAAAGCGACACATTACAAAAGAAAAATCAAATTTCCAAAAGAACAATATTGGGCCGACGAAGAAACAGGAAAAAGCCGTGTGTACGAGTTTGCAGTGGCATTAGAGTCCAGAATCTTAAGAATTTTTATGGTTCAAACTGAGGGACCGACGTCACCGCACACAAAAGGCCGGGGAGCCCACAGACAAACCGAGATCTAGATTATGGAAATTTCAATTTTGCCCCATAATTGTGAAATCCATTGAGCTGCTGTTTGTTTTTTGTACCCAATATTACCCCCAGCGCCCTCCTCCCCACTCGCTTTCTTCATTTTGGGGTCAAAATTGATCCTTTTCTTTCATGATATGAAGCGCAGGCCTTGATTACGACGATCTTACCCTCCTCCAGTCTTCAGATCGTCACAATTTCCAGTTCGATCCGTTTTTATTTTCGGAATACCCGAAATACCAGCCGAAGGCTAAAACGATGTTTCTTCTCGATTGGTTCTACGGCGTTCTCGCCTCCCTCGGTCTCTGGCAGAAAGAGGCTAAGATCTTGTTTCTCGGCCTCGATAATGCTGGTAAAACCACCTTGCTTCACATGTTGAAAGACGAGGTTCGTTTTCCCTGCCTTTTTTTTTCATTTGTCCTTTATAATTATTTTGCCATTTCGCTCCAAATATTGAAATATGTTTTTATCCGTTAAAAAACCCAAAATTGAAGACATAATTTTGGATCTCTAAATAAAAATCGATTGTTATTTTTTTTTTGTCTAATTTTTTAGGTTTGTATGATTGGTTAGCTACTTGAGAATTTTGGGTTTAACTTTTTTTAAATGGAAGAGATTAAAGCGTTTTAATGCGTTATTCTTTAACTTTTATTGGAAATTTTGAAAGAGAGGTAATTAGCGATATTGATTATGGTGAATTGTTTCCAGAGATTGGTCCAACATCAGCCAACCCAATATCCTACTTCTGAAGAGCTTAGTATTGGGAAAATTAAGTTCAAAGCATTTGATTTGGGGGGTCATCAGATTGCTCGCAGAGTCTGGAAGGATTACTATGCTAAGGTAACGAAAAGCTGAAAGTGGTGCACTTTTTTGCACTACCATTTCCTTGGTTTTGGTTTTTTATATTGTCTCGTTCATTACCTCTCTTGTCAAGCATATGTATGCATTGCAGGTATAGTTTGTCATTCCCGTCATGTTTGTTTATTGGTTTTAGTGATTCAGCATTCAATAAAATTTGCTTTGTTGTAATTTTTATCGCGTTGCCTAAAAATCTCAATTGGCTGGAGGTTCTGCATTATGTTGTTTTCAAAGTTGATTGACTCTTCTTTTCCCTTTTCAGTTCATTTTTTAATAGGTAGGTTTTGATATATTTTGACAATGGATATGTGACTTAAAGAGTTTGTTCCTTGACATCAGATAAGCTGCAATGAATCATATATGGATTTTATTTTGGCAATCCATCGTTACTAGTATGCAATTTCCTTTCTGGTTTTATTATTATCATCTTGCTTTATGTCACCTAAACTCTTTCTGGTATGTTCTCAAGCCAAAGGTCGACTCTTCTTTGGTTAATATTTTACTTTTGGATTTTCATATGCATGTTTTGATGTCAGAAATTTCTGTGTGATTGTATATGTCATTGATATTTTTGTGCTTCAAATTATTTCATGGTCAAGATTTTCAGTGGGTTGGTCATGATGATCATCTTATGAAATGTTTAGTGGATTGACATATTTCTCGAGTTGCCTTGGTTGAAACATGGGTCTTATACGGTAAACAAAATCTTGAACTCTTGTTATCCTGTCTGCTCGTGAATAGTTGCTTTTTGTCTTTTGGTAAAGACTTCAATTCTTAATGTCGCATTTTGGGAAGATGGCCAAGAATTATCTGTTTTCATTTAGCGGTTATTTTAATTGTGCAGCTATATATTTTCTGTGACCTTTTGGCTTGCTGTTGGTTGATTTTTATGAAGATTTTTTAAAAGCAAATAATGCAATAAACATTAAAAAATAGATCCCATGTGGGATATGATGTGGTTTTTCTTTCCCATGCAATCTTTTATTTTTGCAATAAAACCAGCCTTACCTTCGGGTACTGAACAAGGTGGTCGAGAATTGCCAGCGGGAATGTTAAGGTTGTATCAAGAAGTGTTTGTATGTGGTTTGCTATCAGCACCGATCAATGCTTTCAAGCAATGCAGGGGATGCAATGATGTTGTCTTTCTCTCACATTGGATTGGTCTTCTGCTTTTCTATGTACTGTTAATTAGTCAACCAGTAAAATAGTTTATTAAATTTTATCAGTTTGTGTGGCTGAGGTAGACGAGTATATCTGACAGACATGTGTATGGAGGTTCGACTCTCCAAATATATGGAAAAATTGAGTAATTTGAATGCAGTTGTGTTGGACACATACTCATGTCCAACTCTCACCCTCAAGTCTGAGTAATGAAGGCTACAAGTCAATGCTCTTTCAGCTTCTTGTTGATGTGCTAAACAGCTAAAGTTAAATTTTGCTATTTGCACTCAAAAAGAGAAAAGGAGAAGAAAGAAAAGAAGAGAGAAACTGTTTGTTCTTATTGTTGCTTGTTATAAGTTTTGTTTCTTGGTCTTGAATAAATACTTTGAATGTGTATTTTCTGGGTTCCAGGTGGATGCTGTGGTGTACCTGGTGGATGCCTATGATAAAGAGAGGTTTGCAGAATCAAAGAAGGAACTGGATGCACTCCTTTCTGATGAGGCCCTTGCCAATGTCCCATTTCTTATTCTAGGGAACAAGATTGATATACCCTATGCTGCCTCAGAGGATGAGTTACGATACCACCTTGGGCTCACAAACTTTACAACTGGCAAGGGGAAGGTAAATCTAGCAGACTCAAATGTACGTCCGCTAGAGGTATTTATGTGCAGCATTGTTCGCAAAATGGGGTATGGTGATGGCTTCAAGTGGATGTCTCAGTATATCAAGTAGGGTAATGGTCAGAATGATGATGCGTTAGGAAGATGTTACATACTCCCATACCCCAATGCCATCTCATCATGTCCAACTTCAGGAAAAAAAAATGGTATCCATCAAACTGTTTGAACTAGCCCCCAAGTGGGTTTAAAATTGGATGTATTTGGTTTTGGATCTGTGTGGAAGGAGGTACTAGCGTCACTACCCTGTAAAATCTACTTGTGGCAGCAAGTCTCTGGTATTGTAGTTTTGTCAATTAACTTCTATATGATTTGGTTTTGTCGCAGAAAGTATTTTGCATATTATCCTCTCTCCCTCTCTGTGTATGTGATCATACAGATGGGCGTAGGGAATAAAGACTCCTGGGTTGTTCCTTCATTCGTATCGTCAGTAGAGAACCTGAAAATGAAGAATCAATTAAAATTCTATATCTCTCTTGTCAGTTATACGAAACTTAAGAAAGGGTTTGATTTGGCATAATGGTGAGATTGAAAATAGTGGTCGCAGTACAGTATGATTGAAAACAGTGATGATAGCAGTATGATGAAATTGGAATTGCAACAGTGAAATTGAAATCAACGATAAATTAAGTGTTCGGCAAAAAATCATGATGGCGGTGAGGTGAGAAGAAAATTGTATTATCAAGACTCTAGATATTAATTAGTATGCTATGTAATTTTTTAAAAAAATATTTTACATTCAGAAAGATAATAAAATTAGAGCAAATTAATAAGAAGTATTTCTATATCAAAAAATTATAATTAACAGAAATTAGCAATCATATTTATTTAATCAGTTATTTATATTTTATATATTTATCTGTTTATTAATCAAATTGATTATATATTTCATGGTTATTTATTTAATTATAATTATGTATGCCTTTACAATTATATATTTATTAATTTACAATATTGTAGCTATTTATTATTTATGTAATCAATTATATATTTATTTGTTATATAAAAGAAAAATAAAAAAACATTTAATAAAATAAAGTAAGAAAAAATTATTACAAGAAAAGAAAAAAGGGACATGGAAGGAAAGTCGAAAAACGCATTTTGAATAGCAGTTTGTAACGTTGTGTTATAGCTGTCATACGGGCATAGGGGTGAAGCCGGCATGAAGGTTCTACTCAGATAGAATTCAATCAAGTTTTAATTTTCAACTACGAAATCGATCAAAACAGTAATTGAACTTGACCGAGTTAACCTTGATTATAAGACTACTTATGATAATATTTGATTTCTATTATATTTTCATATAGTTAAAAATAAAATTAAAAAGGTAATAATGCTTGATTATATTTGTAAATCACCTCGAATTGAATATTAAAATATTTTAAACTCAATTCGATATTGAGTTTAGTTTCAATATATTATCTAGTAAATTGCAAGTGAAATGGGTTTCGTTACATGCTTGTTCTTATTGCTAAGTGACAAAAAAAAAAATACAGAAGGAAAAAATATGTTTTCCAACTTGCTGTGGTTACTACGTTGAATCGTGTCCGACGGTAAAACCACACACTTTGCATATATGCTAACATATGCAATCTTCAAGTTGGTCGGTATTTGTTTATGTGATGCACTATTTCGCTGTAAAGCTTTCTAACGTTTTTTTTACTTAAACAAGGGGGCTCGACCAGAAAATGATGAAATTTTGCTGTAAAGTTAGGTCATTCAAACATTGTAGGATGCCAAGTCAGACTTCAATTACCTTAAACACAAAATGCCCAGTAGCCACTCGCCTGGACCACCCGAACCCACCTTCCAATACCAAAAAACAAACCTACTTTCAAAGCAAAAGACCCCACCTAAACTCCCACAGCACTAGCACAGGCACACAATCAGTAAACCCAGCGTCTCAACCACGCTCCAACTGGGTGCTCAGGGACTAGTGTCCGCGTTTCCCCCACTAAACTCTCAACTTCTAACACACGCCCATCACTGGTCCATTCTGTGATTCAGTCAACTCTCTCTCTTCCTGTGGTCTACCCTTTTTACGTGTCTTTTTGTTTCCCACCTTTGATTCTTTGACTCTTGATCCATGTCCCTCTATATAACCCCGCAGCCTCCACTTCCCACTTTCAAGCCCTAACATCCAGAGCAATTACTTCTTTTTTTGAAGAGATCCAGTGCAATTACTAGCAAATAGCTTCTTTGCACACAGTGCTTTCTTCACAGTCTGCTGCTTGAACTCAAGTATTAAAGCGAACTAAGAACTTCCAACTTCAACTTCCACATGGGAAACTGCACCTCTAGCTGCTTCATTCAGGATTCAGGCCGTAAGAAAATGGCAAAGGTAATTGATTCTCGAGGGAACTTGAGGAAAGTCAAGCTCCCAGCAAAGGCAGCGGAGCTCATGCTCGAGGAACCTGGTCACATCATCTGTCCTGTGGAAGAGCTCAAACAAACTCGCCGTGTGGCCGCTATGCGAGCCGACGATGAACTTTTGGCTGGTAAAGTTTACGTTTTGGTTCCAATAGGGAGAGTTCATTGCAAAGTTACGGATGCGGATATGGCAATCATAGAAGCAGTTTGTAATGGAAAGAGGAGGAGAAAAAGTGGTGCTAAGGTTTCGCCAACTGTGACGGAGGGGTTGAGAGAGGAGGAAGCGAGTGAAGTTAAGGTTTTGGGAGAGAAATGTATGAAGGGGATTCCCGGCTACCGATTGGGGAATTACAGGCCGTGGACTCCTGTATTGGAACCAATTTCTGAAGTGCTCTGAAGAGAAGTCTTTCTCTTTCTTTTTATTGGGATTGGCTTCCATCAGGGCTGAGATTTCCCAAATTGAAATTGGGATATCTACAACTAGCAGTAGGAAGGCTAGTACACTTGAACATATGATCTGTGGTAAAAAAACTAGAAATGTAACATCAATTCTTTCATTCCTTCATGTAAGTAGAGATCAATTAGTGTATTTATCCTTGTTATAAACATGAGTAGCGACCTCAAATTAGAGTAACGACTGCTCAAACAGTTTCCCCTAGTAAAGTGAATCTAGAAGACTAGAACCGTTGTTCAATTCTTTGCTTTCTTTCTTGATCCGAGCTGATCCTCCGAAGGAGGCAGTTACCATGCTATTAAATATTTTACTCTCGTTTTGACTTTGGTTCAGAAAATCAAAGTAATGTTAGTATTAAATAAGTAGAAAGAATCGACCGGATCAGAATACATGCATACATAAATATTTAAGAGATATCACCGAAGATGCAGGAAATCTTAGTGACGAATTCAATTTCGATAAACAATTTGCGCCTGGTTTACTTATCTTAACATGTGCCTATGTTACTTTGCTGATATCGTTTCATCAATGCCCTGCAACAAGCAGTCACAGCGCCAGGGATCGGAGCAAGCTCTGGCATCCGCTTCAACTTCACCTTCACCGAATTCCTCTTCTGTTGCAATGACGAGCCCATCCGGCCATCCCTAAAGCCTCACAATTAATTAGATTTAGGCCCGGATGTTCAAAGTCCATCCAGGCCCACAATTAGTATTTCTATCCTAACCTGACTGCACCTGATCCAGACCGTGTTCGTCTAAGAACGGCTCATCCGGATTCAGCGTAAGTACCTAATTCAAATTTGTTGCCTTCCAAGTTCCAATAGTTAAAGAATGCATACCAAACTCATGTAGGTAATGAATTATTTATTCAAAACTCCCACCAGTGCAAAACACATTCTTATCACGGAGTTAATTTTTATTGGGAGATAGAGGAAGCGAAGGCGACAGGACCAATGAAATTCTTAAAATGCTCGGCATTGAGTTCCACAGTGCTTCCCTGTCAATGGAATAAGTCTCGGTTTACTTCCTGGTGTGCCCGCGATGAACTCATTCGAAAGAGATGTTTGGAAAGGACGTCATGAGCTAACAGAGATCTAATAAAACAATACGTAAAAAGACTAGCCCCAGTACAAAGTGACATAATTTCTTAGCCTTTAATCTTCGGTCGTATAACATTTTTCTAACGCAATTTGGTACATGCCATAACGTTTACGAAGTTAAGCTGTTGCTTTCCCTCCCGCATGCCTTATTGCTGTTGACATCGTTGTATTT
Organism: Theobroma grandiflorum; assembly: GCA_036013995.1. Lineage (NCBI taxonomy): Eukaryota > Viridiplantae > Streptophyta > Magnoliopsida > Malvales > Malvaceae > Theobroma > Theobroma grandiflorum. Next base: position 6,455,994 of record CP142130.1, read on the forward strand.
GCGCTAAGAAATCATCATTTACTATTTGGTTATCCGACAAAGGAATCAAGAGACCAAGCCCAATTGTCAACTTCACGTTAAGTCCCCACAATATTAATTTAAACAAATAAATCATTGCCTTTATAATTAAGATTTAAGACACAGGCACTATGATTTCCTCATCATTTTTTTCCTTGCAAATCCGGGTACAACGACATGAATTGTACTGGTAAAAGAGTAGTCTCCATGCACCCGTGCCTGCCACGATTTCTCATTTTCCAGAACCACAGACAAAAAGGAAATACAAAGTGAAGATAGTGATACCCGTGAGAATTAAAATCCAAGGGTTAACCCACGGGAAAAAGTATTAGAGTTGGACAGACAGTCGGTCCAGGTCTAAGTTTAACTCCTCTATATCACTTAACGCATAATTTAAAGCATTAAATTAGTTAATGTAGTTACGGTTGAACCATTCTTTGACTTTCGATTCACGCCAGGTACAGTAGACCTACGCCAGGGACGGACCCCACATGTCTAGGGCATTCATCACCGTTGGATTAATCTTGTATATATACAAGGGAAAGATGCAGGGGCAAGCCCTCCTAAAAACCAACGACCCCAATTTTTTTTGATATTACCAAGTCCACCATAAAATCCTTCACAAGATGGAGCGGTTTAACAAACACCTTCTACAACTAGAAAGCCTAGACATTCTTGCATAAAATGCTTTCTTAACCGACTTCACATGAATCAGAAATCCATACCCTTCCTTGAGTTTTAATTAACTTTCCTTTCTGTTATCTCTATACCTTTATCTTTTATACAGTGAAAATCGCTTTTCTTCTATTTTTTTTTTTGGGTCATTTCATATATGGGTAACTACATTAGTACTGTCACGTGCCGCCCGACGTCTGATACCACCGGGAAAGTCATTCTCTGGGACGGCTCTGTGCAGCAGTTTAACTGGCCCTTGACAGCGGCGGAGCTGATGCTCGAGCATCCGCAACAGGTTGTTGTGGAGTTCCACGCGGCAGTTAATGAGAAGAGGCCGATTCCATTGCCAGCTGACTCGAAACTTGACACAAAAAAAGTTTACGTAATGCTACCCGTGAAGCGAGGGAAGCCAACCACGTTGTCATCCGAGGAAGCTCGTCGAGTACTTTTGAGTGCGAATTCCGTGTTGAGATCGAAATCGATTTTATCATCCTCGAAGTTTCTTCCTTTGTTTGCCAAAATTTGCCCTGCAAATATTGGGGAGATAGTAGGACAAAGGTTCCCGTTGCAGAAGAAGGAAAACTTCTGCGAGAAACCTGAGGAGGTTAGATCCTTAACGGAGTTTGATTTACCTGAAAGTTTGGAAGGTAGGCCGGAGTATTTGAACAGGCAATATTCAGGCAAGGGGTGGAAACCAAGCTTGGATACCATAAAGGAGAAGAAGGTTGAGAGAAAGATACCACATTGGTTGTTTTAAAGCTTGAACATAGGTTCTCTAATTGTCAAGGTTATGGTTTTTCCTTTTTCTAGTGCTGCCATGTATAACTGCAAATGGTAATTCTCTGCAGAACTGAATGTTAACTAGTTAGGGTATTCCTCTTCATTATGCAACTATGTTTATTATTACAGCGAGATAGAAAAACCTTTGCGTAATCAGCTAGTTTTGAGGCTTCCAACTCCCTTCCCACAATCAAGACAAATTTCTGAATTGGTACCTAGGTTTCGATTGGCCAATATTCAACGAAGGGAACAAGTCTGACTGCATTTAAATAATAATTTGGCAGACTTTAGTTTTATTACACATTTTCTATAGAGTTCCTATAAGTATAAAACCAGGCTTCCGATCGTTATTAAGAGGTTTTCTATATTATTTATACCATGAAAATTGACTAGAGTCGCAGAAACTGTAAAACTTGCGGAAGCAAATTGACTTGGTTCATCCATGGCTTCCCCTTTTTAATGCCATTGAAAAGGCCTTAGCTAAGATTGGGATGTCAACTTTGCAGCAACCATGACATAGCGAAAGTTTATTACGCTATCGAGCCAGGACTTTTAGCCCCTATCTTTTTCTTTTTCGGATTCTCTATTTAATACTAGTACAAGATAGTAAAATGGGGTGTTTTCCATTAAAATTGGCAGTTTATAGTACTACAGTGTTAAACCAGTTTTAAATCGTAATGAACGCTCTGACATCTTTAATTACTCCCTGACCCGACGCTGTATTTATTCATTATGAAAATTATACTCGTAATATTCCCTTCCAAATCCCTTAAATTGAAAATAGATAAATGCAGTCATCAGCATCTATTTTCCACCCTTAAATTGAATTTTCAGTGTGATTTTGTTAGGGAAGATTTGGAAATTTTTTAAATAGAGTGATGTTTGAATCTACCTAATCGAACCCAACAATAAATTATAATTTTTTTATACCACAAATAAACGAGTTCCAAACAGGACATATAAGATAAATTATTACCCAAATCTATTCAAAAATGAAACCTTTGTTAATTTTAAGGGTAAAACTTAATTAGATGAAGTTATTCAGATAATATTCATTAAATTTCTAACTGAAAATAGTTATAATACAAATTCAAACCAGTAGAATATTAATCAAATTAGTTTATTCATTAATAATTTAATATTAATAATACACTGAAATTTTCATGTACAGAAGCTTCACGACTATATTGTAAATAAAATATTGAAAATTTGGTACCAACAATCGCTCTGCTAATTTACTGGTACTTTCAATTTTTAAATTTTAATTTTGATTTAATCATTTTTTAGTTTAAAACTAAACAACTTTTATCCAGGGAAGTCAAACTAAGTTTTGAAAGTTCAATTATATCTAAAACACCATTAGATAATACCCATGTTTCAAATTAAAACAAAAAGAAAGATAATTCCTAAACCGATATAAAAGGAAATTAAAACTCTGGGTCAAATCTTTTGGATCTGAAACTGGAAGAAACACTGCACCCTCTATCAGTTCATCCTATTTAAATTCCTAATAGATAAAAGAACGAGATTACTACTTGAGAATTCAAAATTAGTGCTGAGATTACTACTATCAGTCCATCAAATTTTAAAAAAGAAAACGATATTCATGGTAAGAATCTCAACTCCTCTTAATTTTTAAGGAAGGCCATTGGCCCATTCGAAATACAATCTCTCAAGGAAATTAGATGCAAGGCAGCCCAATTACATTGAGTCCATGTTTTTATTTGGACCTTTTTAGGGGATCAGTGTAAAAGAAATATGGATTCAAATGATCCAACATATATCGAAGAAGAAAGGGAGGAAGAGCATTAATATTGGTATAAACATTGATCATATTAATTTGTACTGGTAGAATAATAATTGTGGAGTCTAAAAACTATAACAATAATATATAAAAAAAATAATATTGTAAGTGAAAATTATGAGTTTAATATTATATTACAGAAAGCATTTCATTGGTTATATTTCTCTACTATTGGTAGTGAGATCCCTACCCTTTACTATTATACAAATGATCGGGCACGTACAAAAACTTCATCCGTGCTCCATTTCTATTTTCTTTTATGGTCTTTAGTAAACTTGTGCCACATGAATATTGTTGCAAGTTTGATACCTGAAAAAATGTCATTTCTCTATGAATCTTTTCAGTATGACTTTAGGGATATTCATGCATTTTATAATCCTAGATGCAAAATGATTTTAGGATGATTTTCCACGATCAAATTAAAAGGGTTAATTTGGGGCACTCGCCCAACAACTTAACTGTGGAATTCACATCGCCATACTGCCTAGGAAAATAAAAAAAATCATCATCAGAAGAAGGAACAGAGAAAGAATCATATCGTGTATTGAAAGAGACTAGTTTGTTATGCAGTGAAGTACGGAGAAATGATTCGCTCTTCCACAGGATATCCAAAAAAAAAATGCATGTTATACTGTTAAGATATCAGCACCCACTAATCTAAAACTCAAAGTCATTACAGGAGTTCTGAATCTAAAAGAGAATCCTTTTGGGCTCATTTCGATGGCACACATGGGGAGCATTACAACTTGCAACAACTTACCCACACATGGAGAAGCATATGTGTAACTATTTCATTCAATACGTTTTGTCTCATAGGGGACTAGAGGCACTGAGCAGGGATGGTAATTGATTCATCTTTTTGCTAGCTCTCACTCTCTCTTTCAAATCCTGCATAAATATCCATTGGCCTGATGTTGACCTCTGGTATCTTCTAAGTGGATAAGAATTCCCAGAAGGGTAGGGCAGCTCCAAAAGTAGAACTTAATGTGATTTGTTGGAAAAAATCATAGTCTCCTGTCATAGTCTCCTATCCCCCGCCTCGCTGTAACCCTTATGCTGTTTTAAACAATCACGCCCTGAAGTTTTTTTCAGCTTGTTAAAGGGGTCCACGCTTTCTGTGATTCAATTTTAGGTGCAATTTTTTTGGTACAGCTTTGCACTCATTATTATTGTTACCCCCCTTTATTACCATTATCGTCCGCACCACCACCCCCTTTGGCTCTCTCTCTCTCTCTCCTTGCTTTCTGACTCTCTAGGATCACATTGAGCCAAATTTCACGTTATTGCCTTATTGGTAAAGGAGTCCTTCTTTCTTAATATCAGACGTTGAGATTTCATCAACCGACCCCCTCCCTCCTCCCCCACAATCAAAGACAAAGGAGAAAAAAAAAAAACAAAGTTACTAACGCTATCTGGTCTCTGTTTAGAAAATTATGATGCACATAATTACTTAGTTTCGTTGTTGTGTCGTTCAACCAGTAGTTGAAAACAGAATCAAGACAACTAGCATAGTTGACAACTATCTTGGCTTAAGGGGTTTGTTTAATCTGTTGTTTTCATGTTGTACACAAACATGACAGATTACATTTAGGAACAAATGCAAGCAAGGTTTTGCATAGAGGTTGGAAAAAGAGGTCGGTCGTTAAGGGCAAGTTGTCAAAGTTAGTTTGCTAAAGAGTGTTGTTATACTGGAGTTTGCAACGGTTGTTACAAGAGGATGATGCAAGATCACATTTTGGACAAAACTGTCTCCAGAAAAGATCTACCTACTGCTTTGCTTTATGGCTGGGATCTTCACAGGACAAAGAGCATTACCTTTGCACGCAAAGGTAATTGAATTCCTTATTTCATACTAATAAGGATTTACTGATTTGAAATCTCATTAAACATACGCCGTCTGCCTAGTTAAATAACCAGTGCTGACATCACCTGTAATTACTCTGTCCAAAATGACTTGGACTGGACAGTAATATCAATTAACATTGCTTCAAAATTGATTCTCATTGGATCAAATAGTATTTATTTTAGGTTGCCTTCATAAATTTCAAAGTAGTTGTATGAAGAACGTCATGTTCATTTATGTGTGCTAAACCGTTTTAGTAAGTTACAGCAGATCAGCATTCAATGATCATAACAGATTGCCTAGCGAACCTCGTGTTGGATTAGTATATGAGTAGTGCTGCAGCAGAGTTGAAGATCAAGCAAACCCTCTTACAAGTTGACTTCCCATGCCAGCTCTCTTTTGATTGATATCAGTGGCGGACAAGCCACTGCTCACGTCTAAACCTATGTTTCTGTCCTGTTCTTTTAAGATTCTTTTTGTATTCCTATTTCTTTAGGAATTTTAATTTTACTTGTATTCACACGTTTTCCATTTCCCAATTATGGCTTTTTCCTTATAACATATGGTGAGACTGTATAACTAATTAATGACAACAGATGCATAATCAACTTATTCAACCACAATAAGATTGCATTTCTCTGCTCAATGGGTTATATTTAAACATTTTTAACTGAAGTTTCAGTTACTCTACCTTAATTTTAAGTAATACAGTTACAAGTAATTATTACAGGTAGTTTAAATGCACCAATGATATAGACATTAGAATAAATTGTATTACATTCAATTTCTTTGAAAAGGGCAAAGCCAGAAAAGTGCTAATTAACAAAGTGATGAGACCGATAACCTAAGGTGGAAGGTCTGTCAAACTGTTAAACCTAAGATTAAAAAACTAAAGCAAGATATTTTACTGCTAATTTACGTGCTAACACACAAATTCTGGTGTTTATTAAGGGGACCTTTCCAAGAAAACCTAACCAAGCATTTTAGTCAACAAAACAACAGACAGACAACAAAAAAGCGGACTGGTTTGGTTCCCGTTATTTCCTTTTTTTTTTTTTACCCGTAACCAACGATTACGATAATAAATTTTTCTAATTTTTCAACAGGAGGAGATCCCTGGCCGCCCAATTGAACCTATACTTTTTTTCCCCAGGAAACATGGCAATATGGAGTCTAGTAATAATATAAGCGGCGGACTAAATATTTTGTTTTGCTTTGAAGCATGAGTTTTAGGATTTAGTGCTTAAATCTAACTATATTGGTAGTTCCCCGGTTGTCAAATTACCTGGAAAAAAGGATTTTAATTTGTTCACACCACCAAAATTTGTTGGCAGTTCCGTACTTCGTATTTTGGCGAATTTTTGCTAAGTGATGTTCTTTATGCCTTGGGTAAGCAATCATGCACCGTTTCACCGTCCACTACGGGTTGAAATGTGGCACTGAGCCTGACCTCTCTTCAAAGCCAAGCTATTCACCACTGATCAAATCTAATTTTGTAAAATAAAAAAATTGGATAATAAATAGTAATATTTTTTTTAAAAAAAAAATTTGATTATCAATTAAGACCATTTTAGCCTAAATGCTTTGATTCATCATGATCAATGACGAAGATTAGTCCAACAATTCTCTCTTCTTACTCTAGCCTAGATTGAGTTATGCAATGAAAGATGATGTTTAATATTGATTTTTCCTATATGTTTTTAATTTTCTTTGATATAAAAAAGTTACTAGCTGGGTTCTGTAGTTAATTTCTTCTTTGTTTAAAAGATCAATCAATATATAAGTAGAATTAATGAAAAAAAGGATGTAATTAATCATATTCTTGTTTATTGTAGCCATAATTTCAGTTAATGAATAAACAAAAGATAAGTAATTAACCACAAGCCCTTTGTAGGAGCCATATATCAACACTCACTGAATGGTTAATACACCGTTTGGTTATTCAGATGCTTTGCCTGAAACAAGGGGAGAGAAGTTTTTTAGATAAGCAAACCCAGAAGCCTACTACTAGTATTTCTAGCGTATAAGTCAATCAGATGATCTACCCCACCTGACTACAGTAATGATTCCCTGAAATGGGACCTAAATCGTTGGAAAGCCGGGACCACCAATGGCCATCTGCCACCTGTCAGATCCCACATACCCGGCTGGCCATTACTGATTACACACTTTCAAAGACTTCATTCACTCTCACCCTCAAAAGAAAAAAAAATAATAAAAAGAAAATACCACTGTTGCAGGTAAATTAACTTATGATATATTCTAAGCATCAACGACCTTAATCTCCTACCACCCACAATATCAGAACTAAATAGAAAAATATTTCACCCCATTTAATAAAAAAAAATGCTTTGCTTTAAGCAGTTAAAGAACAATGTGGGCATGTAATGATCAAAGTAGTTCCGTTGCATCACCATTTCCATTCTTTGCACAAACCTCACCTATATATATACCACCACATTCTCCTTCCGTGGCTTGTACCATCAGAAATCCAGATTCATTCTTTCCAAAAAGGAAAAATGGCTATGGTTAGCACCACCCTATCCTCACCACCCTTAACCATTATTCTCTTCCTTCTCCTCTTGGGTGTTTTTGCTGAAGCTCGTGATCCGTTTGCTTGCGACCCAAAAGATGCAACGACTCCAAACTTGCCGTTTTGCAAGGTTTCGATGCCGATATCGGTTAGAGTGAAAGACCTTCTGGGAAGGTTGACATTGCAGGAGAAGGTTAGACTGCTGGTAAACAATGCTGTAGCAGTTCCACGGCTGGGGATCAAAGGGTACGAATGGTGGTCCGAGGCTCTTCATGGCGTCTCCAATGTGGGCCCTGGAACGAAGTTCGGTAGGGCCTTCCCTGGGGCTACTAGCTTCCCTCAAGTAATCACAACCGCTGCTTCTTTCAATGCCACGTTATGGGAAGCCATCGGACGGGTAAGACTTTTTTCCTAAGAAAGCTTAAAAGTTAAAACTAAAGTACATAATAATATGCTTATATTCATCAAGTAAAGTAATATACAAAGAATTTGGTATACTGTTAAGAACTGCAGCTTTCTGATATATTTTCTTTTTGTTGTCTCACGTAAAGATGAACCTTTCATTTTTGTTTCTGCCAAATGTGAAGTGGAATAATTTTATGATCCACTCACAGAGGCTTAACTTTCTATGACATAACCATACCAGCTCTCCACTATTTGCCTGCAAGATGCCAGGTTTGAATTGCAAATGGCAATTTACGATTCGGTTGGTCGGTCTTCAAACGATCATGGGACGAATCTTGCTCAATCCAATTTATTGTATTGCTGTACAACTTGTATCTGTGGGCCAAAATCCCCATGCGTGATTTTTACCACAAAACAATGCTTATTTATACCCTTAAAGTAGTGCTATTTATTTGTTTGCTTTTTCGTTTAATTTGATACTAAAATATAGCCTCCAAAGCCCTCTTCCATTTCGGCTTATCACCTGTCCCGAGGGCCTACTAATCCTTTTTTATGGTACCTAAACTTTAACATAATTTTTTGTGTACATTAGAGAAAAAAGGTAAGTTAAAATGTGCTGCTAATGAAAAAATATTATTTTTCATCCGTAAATATTTGTTTATTTTTTTTTATAAAACTTAAAATAAAAATTTTTATTTTAATTATTTTATATTAAAAATAAAAAATTACAATAAAGATGTGCAACGCTTTTTAATAAAATAAAAAAAATCATAAAAACAAATATGTAATATAAAAAATAGTAAAATTAGATGTCTAAAAAAAATACAATCATAAAGAGAATGGATAAAGAATCCGAAGAAATAATATTTATATATTTATATTATATTTATTTATGAGTAATTAAATTGATTGTAATAAAATAACATTATCCAAAATTTTATTGTCATTACAAAAAGAATTCTTTTTTGGAATTAGAGTGTATCAAGATCTTGAGTATCATATCTATCGAAAAAGAACAACATGATAAGAATCATAATCACAACAGAGTTGATTAATTATTGATAAAGTATCATTTCTTTTTTGTATTAGTCGTCCTAAGCTTAATTTTTAAGGTGAAGATTAAAAAGTGTAGAAGTACATTCCCGCGTTATGCTTTTCTTTGCATCCAAGCCGTCTTCAATAGAGAGTTATGATTGGTTGAGAAACAAACTTGCTAGTAGAATCAAGCTCATTGCCCTGCAAGTGGACAGTGTCCAGGCAACTTGCAGCGCATTTTAGCATGTAAATATGTAGAATGTCTAAAGTGAACTAGGGGTAACTGATGGCGCAGGTTGTGTCGGATGAGGCAAGGGCGATGTACAACGGAGGCATGGCTGGGCTCACCTACTGGAGCCCGAATGTCAACATTTTCAGAGACCCACGGTGGGGCCGTGGACAGGAGACTCCAGGCGAAGATCCGGTGTTGGCCGGTACATATGCGGCCAGCTACGTGAAGGGCTTACAGGGAAATAACGGTGACCGGTTAAAGGTGGCGGCTTGCTGTAAGCACTTCACTGCCTATGACCTCGATAACTGGAATGGAGTTGATAGGTTCCACTTTAATGCCAAGGTCAGTTAATTGTTTTAGTAGGTGCAATACTTTCGGATGGATGGTTGCCGTGCAATAGTGAGACTTTTGGCATGAATATATGATAAATTGTGAGCTGATCTTTTGACATATAAATTCTCACATTTCCTGCATGATAAGATCATATTGGAAAATGTAGCAGCAGTTTTGGATGGGTAGGTGAGGGGCTTGGTGATCCAACTTGGAATTTTATTGCAGCAGAGCTGTAATGATCGGTTTTTCCTCTTTTAACTTTCTCCAGCCACCCTCATTTGCAGTTTCGTTTCATTGTCCAAATAATTTGTGAACATATTAAAATATATAAGCATGGGCAGCAAGACTGCAGATTCTGGCCTTGATAATTGTTTTTATCCAAAATTCCTTTCTTTCTCTGATTGTGCCTTTTTTAACATAATTCACAATCCAAACAATGAAAGACAGAAACAAGATATCTTTTTTCGTTCTAACGTGGGTTTCACACATTTGAGCAGGTAAGCAAGCAGGACATTGTGGATACATTCGACGTACCCTTCAAAATGTGTATAAAGGACGGTAATGTGGCCAGTGTTATGTGCTCTTACAATCAGGTCAATGGTATCCCGACCTGCGCCGACCCTAATCTCCTAAAGAAGACTGTACGAGGTCAATGGAAACTCAATGGGTAAGATCTAATTTAAGATATTCATCCCCTCCCTCTCACCAGCTGATCATCAGATAGATAATCCTGATTCCCGTGTGATCAATTATTTATGGTTTCTTTTGATGTTGGTGGCCCGCAGGTACATTGTTTCAGATTGTGATTCAGTTGGGGTCTTTTATAATGCCCAACATTACACATCAACACCTGAACAAGCAGCTGCAGATGCTATCAAAGCAGGCTAGTAACGTTGTCACGTAATCATAAGTTGTGACTTTTTTGGTACTCAATAATTGCTTCATTAGTCAGCTTAAGGCATAATGGCTTCCTATTTAACAGTAGATTCGTCCTTCAAAACCAATGGTATCCAAAAAAAAAAAGGAATTTACAAAAGTAATGACAGGTTCATTAGTCTCCATTTTCAACTAGCTGGCTGAAATGATGGCAAAAGCGACTATTATCCAGCAATATAATAGTCATGATTTTAGGGTGAAGCACTTATAATTTAACAAGCAAAAAGATTCAGTAAGCTTTATCTATCGCATTTATATTTTAAAACATAAATATGGTTATAATTCAGTACTTTTATGAGAAATTTATTATTTTTGAGATTTTGAAAATCAAAGATTAAAGGTGGAGATTAAAGATGTGTTTGGTATGATGAGGTGGGAGGGGGCTCCCACTGCGCTGAACTCCCGAATTCTGAGGTCTGGACCTCCCAGTGGCATTTGGGAAAATTCTGAGGGTCCAGTGTGGCGGGAGCCGTGGTGCCATATGACACCTAATACCCAACTTGAAAGGTAAAGTAGCATTACCCTAAAAGTTACGTTTTGGTAATTGCAGGATTGGACTTGGACTGTGGACCATTCTTGGCGCAACACAGTGAAGATGCAGTAAAAAAAGGCTTGTTGAATGAGGCTGACGTTAATACTGCCCTGTCAAATACGCTCGCAGTCCAGATGAGACTTGGCATGTTTGACGGTGAGCCATCTGCACAAACATTTGGGAACTTAGGGCCAAAAGATGTGTGCACCCCAGCTCACCAAGAGCTCGCCCTTGAAGCTGCAAGACAAGGCATTGTTCTGCTTAAAAACCGCGGCCCTTCATTGCCTTTATCTCATCTCCGCCATCGCACCGTCGCTGTCATTGGGCCTAACTCCAATGCCACTGTTACCATGATTGGAAACTATGCTGGTAGAAAGTTGTTTTTTTGGTTGGTGAATGTATGTTAATCATAAAAAGCATAGCCTTCTAAACTTTTTTCTTCTTGTTGGACCGTTAGGCGTTGCATGTAGATACACTTCTCCTTTGCAAGGAATAGGAAATTACGCGAAGACAATTCACCAACTCGGATGTGCAGACGTAGCTTGTGCAGATGACAAGTTATTTAGTGGGGCAATTGATGCTGCCCGTAAAGCAGATGCAGCGGTTCTCGTAATGGGGCTTGACCAATCAATTGAAGCAGAATCTAGAGACAGGACAGGGTTGCTTTTGCCAGGGCGCCAACAGGATCTTGTTTCTAAAGTAGCCATGGCTTCTAAGGGTCCAACTATACTAGTTTTGATGTCTGGTGGGCCAATCGATGTGTCTTTCGCTAAGAATGACCCACGAATTGGTGCAATTTTGTGGGCCGGCTACCCGGGCCAAGCAGGAGGAGCCGCCATAGCTGATGTATTATACGGGACAACCAATCCAGAGGGCAAGCTGCCTATGACATGGTACCCACAAGATTATGTCTCAAATTTGCCAATGACAGAGATGGCCATGCGTTCAAGCCCGATTAAAAATTACCCTGGAAGAACTTACAGGTTCTACAAAGGTCCAGTGGTGTACCCATTCGGCCATGGACTGAGTTACACCAACTTTGTTCATACGATAGCTAGTGCACCCAAAGTTGTCACGGTCCCTCTAGATGGCCGCCGTCATTCAGGAAACACAACCGTTTCAGGCAAGGCAATTAAAGTCAATCATGCAAAATGCAACAAGCTCACCATAGGTCTTCAAGTAGACGTGAAAAATACGGGGTCCAAGGACGGGACTCACACAATGCTCGTATTTTTGACGACACCTGCAGGGCATTGGGCTCCGCAGAAGCAGCTGGTGGCCTTTGCGAAAGTGAGTGTTCCAGCTGGGGCTCAACAACGAGTCGGAATCAACATCCATGTGTGCAAGTTTTTAAGTGTTGTGGACGGGTCGGGGGTTCGAAGAATTCCGATTGGTGTACACAATCTCCACATTGGTAACGTTAAGCATTCCGTATCCCTTCAGGCTGCAACTTTAGGGGTGATCAAATCCTAGGTTTTTCCAGGCGAAAGGGGAATGCCAGTCTGCCATTTCTAGACAATGGCAAATTGAATCCTTTATTAATTTGCAAGTGTTAAAATTTCTTCCATTATAGTTGAATGATAATGTCAGTCCACAGCAAAGAAGAGAAAGGGGGAAAAAAAATTCCTAAAGTATTAGGATTATTTCATAGAAAAGAAGAAGCTTACCTAATTTTGTGAAGGGAGAACTTGTCTCAATTTAGTTGTAAAAGGAAGAAGCACACACCCAAGCTGGGTTATTCATTGTTTGTACTATTAGATTTCATTTGAATAAAATTGCACAATTAGTTGGTAATCATCTTAGTCCTTTATCAGACTTATTATTGTAAAATTGGTTGCTGGAATGAATACCTCTCCCTTTCTTCTCTCTCGCTCTCTGTCTATTTCTCAGTTTCACATGATATATAAGCATGCTTATGCTTAAAGCAACAGAAAGTACTCTGATTTAGTTCAGCCAGAAGGAAGAAAAAGACCTTCATGAGTTAATGCCAAAACCCTTATCCGTTTCAATGGCCCAAAGAAATTATCTTGGCCTCCAATGAAGAAAGCAAGCCCATGGAGTCAATAAACAGCCCAATTTTGTACTACTAGTTTTTTTATCGGGTATATATTGCAGCTAGGTAGGCTCGTTGGTGGGCTTCTTTCGGCCGGAAAAGGCTCAAGTTGGTCTTCTTTATGTTGACTATTGAGTCCCTGAGGGCCCAACGATGCACGACCCTCTAACCTCAAGGAGAGATTCACGGCTGCTGCCCGAGACCAATAGATTTTTCTCAGGACAACTGTGTACCAGAGAATGCTCGAGGCCAGCTTCTTCTTTATATTGGAAACGGAGAAATTTGAACTTATTGAGTCCGGAGAAGTATGCATCAACTATTAAGCTAAATGTTCGTTTATAATGATCAGTTTTTCATTTTTGCCAGAAAGAAACAAAAACAAGGGCTGCCCTGCAGAGTACCCACGTGACTCAAATTTCATTTTGTGTTCCACTGCCATTGTGCCAATTATAACAAGGGTACTTCTGTCAACAACAGTTGGAATTTCCCCTGCAAGATCTATCGGTTCAGCTTACATATGTCTGAATTATGAGCGGGATAAAGACAACAGACTTGGTAGACCAAAATTGAAAATTTACTTATTTGGTTGTCATGTCCAACAGTTCAGAACCATTTCCAGGCAAGGCAAATTGAGAATCCTACATTTATAGACCTTTTCCCTAGATTCGCAGCTCATGATCAGATGCTGTAGAATAGAAAAGTTCTTGATTATTAACCGTCAGAGTTGCATGCACAAAAAACTCTTGTGCCACAATTAAGTGTGAAATGTTTGAATTCAACTGTACCTGCACTGATTTACTCCCACCAACATAATTTAATGTTAGATTATTTATTAATATTCAGATAGTGAGCCGGACATCAGTCGCCCATGCCATTCGCATGAGCTCCTCATGTTCAGCTATATAAACCAGGTGAATTGTACGCGGGGAATTCAAAGCTTAGAAATTAGAATGATACTTGTTTCTGTAATTAGAAACGTATACCTAAAAGGGTAAGTTCAAGTACCACGACTCAGCCTAAACCTAGTCCGAGGCAAGCCCTGCAAACAATCATGTTCCATGTGCTTCATGTTCACAATGACCAGCTGGGCACTTCCCTCCGCATTATATTGGTTACTGATCTTTAGCATGTGAGATGTGCTGAGACAAAAAAATAATATGGAAGAAACCTCAGTATGACTCTGATATTGACATTTTTGTGCAAATTCCGTAAGTGTCGCATTTGAGAAACCAATTAGAACCAGAGAATCCAATCCCTTATAGCCATGCATCATTTTTTTAGGCTACCGTCCACGACTAGCACTTCGTTTCATCCTCATCTTTTATTTTTACCTACGTGGCTTGAGCTTCCATCTTGTCACTCGTCTTTTTGACCGAACATAAAATTGAAACGCTGTTTGATTGCTAACCTTGATAACACATAATAATTCTGAAGGCCACCGCTACAAAATTCAAATAAATCACTGTCATGTATTTTGTTAGGACTTCAATGATGAAGATTTGCAGCAGGCTTGGTTGGGGGAATAGTTATTCCATTCTCCCCTATTCTGAATCTTCTTTAACATCTTATTTGGTTGGAAGGAATATTGACCATTCCCATGATCATGCCCTAGAAGGACTGCCAAGCGTTAGTCTTCTTGTGGTTAGAAGAAAAGAAAATGCTAACACAACAATGGTATATAAACACAGTATTCTTGGCTTCCATTCCAAGTCAATTTTTCTGTGGACACAAAAAATTGGATGTACTTTGGCAATAAGCAAAAGGATGGCACAGGAGATGGAGTGAACGATCTGGAAGGAATTTTAGTTTTCCCCTTTTTGTTTTGAGTAATTATTACTAAAAGATCAGTAAGACTTTAACTAAGGCTGACCCCGGTGGGGCGCGCTCGAAAAGATTCCAGGGTAGGACTGAGAGAGAGTCTCTCTGCAGCCTGGAGCCAAAATGACAGAACATGAGAACAAAGCTCCGTAAACACTTTTTCACATGTTTCCAATTATTGCAAGAACTTTACCTCCCCCCCTTTTCACCTTCGGAATCTGTTCTCCTTTTTACCCAATCCTAATAAGTGATTTGCGAATAAATCTGCTAGAATCACGGTCCTGCATGGCCTCAATCACCCCAATTTTTGCAATCAAGATACCACAGCCTGGGCCCTTACAAAATCTGCCTTGATTTTCATGTGCTGCACTTAAGCTGACTTTCTTGAATTCAGTTTGTTACTACTCCTTAATTTTATGTGAACCAAAAACATTGACTTCTTCCATAGTCGGTGGCATGGCATGCCCATGGATGGCTTTGGTTTGTCAAAGGGTTCAGAAATCAGAGATGATTCGATATTATTCTCATTATATGTGGGTTATAGACTAATTACTATAATGGAGGGATACAATGCTTATGTAATACATTAAGTCAAGCGATGTGATTAGTACATGTAATTTAGTTTGAAATATGAACAGGATTATACAACTAAAGGCACGTCTGGCATTTCAAAATCCAAACACTTAATTTTTTGCCCTTTTGTTTTCTGACATGAACCACGGAGTTGGCAGAGGATATGGATGGTTTAACCGTTTGATTCATGAATTATCTTCTCGGATTCTTTAAAATATTCAAAGCAGCTTAATTTTGTTAAACTAGATTATACATTTTAGAAACTGTTTTATGCCCCTTAAAATATTGTTATTGTGAGTCACGCCAGTTTGTTTCTGAGGAATTATTCCTCATAAAGCTACAGATTCTTGAAACCAAAGTTCAGTAGCCGTTGTCTCTTAACACTATTCAAACATGACAGGAATGAAAACAGAAGTTAATGTATTTGTATCCATTTTGACATAGCAAACCCAAATTCATATTTTATAATCTTTGTTACTTACCGGCCTCTATGAAAATCTGATAGGAATGAAAACAAAAATAGGAAAAAAGGGAAGAAATGGGTTTTTTAATTATTTAGTTTAAAATGGAGCTATGGGGATTGTAAGCCTGCAAACTTGATAATCAAACAATAATTTGAAATTTGTAGCAGTAATATAGTTTAAATTAGTTGCATTATTAGCAACTTTTTGAGCAAAGCACCACCCAGAATAAGCTGGCATTTTCTTGGCCATTTTAATCTCCTAACAGGCTTAGCACTTCGCTAACCTGCAAGGCTTTGCACATGGGTCATCATCCCACGTGAAATTCCATCCACTAGACACGTGCGCCCCTCAGTTAACCCCTCTGATTTCTGCAGAGTTTCGAACACCCAAAAACCCAAACCACCCCCTTGGAACAAAGAGTCGCGTCGCCTTGGATGAATTGAAAAGTAAAAAAAAAAAAGAAAACACGATGATTGGCTTAATTAAACCCCTAAACAAAGCATTTTGCATTATAATTAAGTAAGCCACTGTCATGCCGCCAAAAATAAAAGAAAAGAGTGCTTACAGATCATTAGAGTACTACCATTTCTATATAAGAAGCTTATCTAAACTTCAGCTTTGTTTTTCTGATAAGAGAATCTTTGGGGTTTCACGTCATGAATTTGCCCCCTTGGGTACAAACATGTCTAGAGAATGGGAGAGTCTGCCATTAACCAAACCTTTTGTTTTAATTAAACAAATGGGGATTATTTTATAAACCTTTGTGTTGTGATGTTACTAAGATTGACTCAAAAGAGAGATCTCCTATATGTGCTGATGATCCCCTCTAAATAAGGATCTTGTTTGCAAGCATTAACCAACCCGGCCACTTGGTGGGTTCACTCATGATATCCCCTTTTAGCTTTTATAAAATACCAAAGTGGATTAATGCTTCTTTATTTCTTGATCCAACCAAAACCATCTATAATTTTGCTGTTTTTCTCTTCAACCCTTTTTTTTGGGGAGGAGGTTTGATGGGCAGGTGAAGCTAGCTTTTGCCTATAATTAAGTTGGATCCAATGATAAAGGTTGTTGTTCTCAATCACTTTATTTATTAGAATCATAATCTGATTAACATATTAATTACAGAACACACTGCAATTTTAATAGTAACAAAGTGCTCAACCACATATACATATACATATATATATATATATATGTATGTATATATGTTTGCATGCATGTATATGTATATGGTTCTTACAAAGAAGTTGAATCATTGATGATTTGTGAACTTGTACTGGTTTCCTTTTAAGGACAAAAATTCAATCACTTGAAAAGATGATTGGGTGCTGAAAACTACTGTAAGCAACCAATTGTAATGCTGAGGTATGGATGTTGAATATTGTTGCCTTCATCATAAGTAAAAAAACAGGAGGAGAGTTACACTCATGTGGTTATCTTTTGTTCACTGAATGTTAAAAAGTCAACCCCAAAAAGTATGAAACATGATATGATCCTAAATTTTTTGTTGGAGGAAGAGATAAAACGCATGATATATAGTAGTTGTTAGTTGTTAGAACTGTTGAATCAATGTGGCATGGAACTATCAAGCTGATCATAAATATAATTGTAAATAATTTAAAGGGGATGACAACAAAAGGAAGTTATAGGTTTATCAGGTAGATCCAAACTGAAAAGAATTTAGAAGAGATGAACAGCACACCAATAATTATAGTTTTTGTATCAAAACTGTGCTTCGCTTAAGAAGAAATTAATTCTCCCCGTCAATACAAGCTCTCTTGGGAAGCAAAACAGATAAAGAGGTTTTAAAGGCTTGTGTAAACCAAGTCAGTTCCCTTTACAAATAAGGTGAGACACAGCATGTGTATTCCATTGAGTATAAAAATGGGTACATGATAAGTTGTTCTCCTGTTTTGAAAATGCTATCAACAATTCCCTTTAGGACAGCAAACAGCAAACCCCATCAATAATTTTCGTGGCCCATTTTCATACAAAAAACAAGCATAGACTTCAGAAGATACCTACCCTAGAAAACTGAAAATTTCCCTCCATCTAAAATAGATATGTAATTCAAAAAGAATCATGGGTTGATTGTTGTGGAGAGGACAAGGTTGGGAAAGATTCATCCATGAATTGAAGGGGACACCGTGAGGAACATGAAGCTGTAACAAGAGGCTGCTTGGCAAAGAGGGTCTACCAGAGAAAAAACACAAAGTGGATCCCGAAGTCCGTGCAATTAGCTAAAACGGGCCCGTCTTCAGCAATTAAGAGGGTCCCTTCCGCTTCTACAACCTGGAATCCCTTAGCTGTACCAGAGCTAGCTGCAGCCATGTTTATGAAAGGAACCAACCCTTCGTAGACCCTGACATGTCAATGGGTCCAAAATGGTCCCAAGCTTATGGGAACAAGAACAATAGCAACGGAAAGCAAACACTAATTAATTTTATGTAGGACCTTTGTTTTCTATCAGGGCATAAAACAGTACTCCACATTTATCATTCATGAACCACGAAATTAAGTCGTTTTCCGACCCAGGTTGAATATATCAGATTTACTTCATTCTTTCCAATCTTCCGTTTATTGTTCAAGAACAAGCTGTGTTTGATAAAAGCTTCAATAATTCATTCATACGTATCCCCAGTATCTTCTTCAATTGTGATAAAAAATAAATGGCAACATAGTTTTGTCGACCCTTTTCATTCGATGCAACGATTTTGTTTATTCGTATATGAAACTACAGTTTACCATATAATGTCAGTATCATTGTAAATAGAAAAAACAAACTATTGCTCTTGATTCTTTGTTTCCCTCACTGAACAACTTACATACGTACTTCAATTCTTTTCATTTTCGTACAAATATGAACTAACTCAATCGGTCACAAATATATATCATTTGTTAACGGAAATCAACCCAATAACGTCTAGTTTCTAGAAAGGAATGGACATCTATGTTTGCTTCCACTGTTCCTTTCATGTAAATCAAATATGTGCAAAAGGGAACTTGATTAATGATTATAGAGGAACTTATGCTAAGCAAGCAAACGTATTAATTAATTCTTTCAAAATATAATGGAAAGAACAATCCATCAAAAGCCAAATATGCATCTGCTTCTCCATTGGTCTTTCACTAATAAACCAATATATTAGCCATCAATTAATGTGGTCCTAAATTAACAAGTTGTAACGCTATTGGTATTATTTATGACCATGAAAAAGACTGCTACTATTATTTATATCACGCAACAACTAAAATTAATCTGATTCACGGAATTTAGGTCAAGAAAAAAAAAACTGAATACGCGAAATTAATTTTGTAGTTAGATGAACAAAAACAAACAATGCCGATGGGAAATAAATGTTAAGAAACATTGGCATAATCATTGTAGCCAGTAGTCAGATGGAAATTTGTTGAGACAAGGCGACGCTATTAAATATAGGAGAGAATCTCGGACTTAATTATGTTAACTAACTTGTGAAATTCATGGTTACCACTTAGCAGTATTAAAATGAAAACACATTCTTCCAACGTATAAAGGCGAAAAACAATATGTGGAAGGCATATTTCCGTTTATTATGTTACATAAATCCATAACTATACACGTGATGATTATTCTTTTTTGCGTTTTTGTTTTGTTTTGTTTTGGTTTATGGTTTTGTGCTGGATTGTTTGATCTCAACTCAACGCTTAGCGATCATTATTGGAAGCATTTAAATCATTGATCCTACAATAGCATGGTACACCAGACATACAATAATGATACCGGGGGGGGGGGGGGGGGGGGGGGGGCAAAACAAAGGCGAGAGTCTGTCTGGGCTGATCTGGGAGCCTAGTAATGTGGGAACCCAGATGGGTGATGACACGTGGAGCCAGACTAGATCACCAGATGACATGGCGAGAAGGGGAGATGGGGCTGCACGAGATTGCAGGAACTGTTCCTTCTGTAAAGGAGGGGATTGTGGGGGCAAAGGAAAGGTACGTTAGAGAGCCTTTAAGGCAAACCCATCTGGCCATCTATCCATCTTCATGTGCATTCATTAATCAATGTGGGTGAGATAAAAAGCAAAGCAAGCCCTCCCAAAGGAAAAAAAGCATGATTCTTGTGGCTTACGAGAGAAGAGTCACTTTCTCTCCCTCCCCCTAAAATTGTGCTTCACACATCTACATTCCTAATTCCTCCCTCACCATTTTAATTAATTACCATTTTCTCCCCCTTTTCTCTTCATTGCTTCCTATTTTAATCCTTAATCCTCACTCGGAAGTCGCGCATTGGTACAATGACTGTTTTGATCAGAGAAAACGATATGTAGAAAACAAAAGAAAATAACTACTCTTGCGACTAAAATTGTACTAAGGAAGTCCAACAATTTATGGTTTGCTAGTACTTGTTGGTCAGCTCCATGTCTGTTTGCCCCCAACTGCTAATTTGTATTCACATTCGATCCGATTTTAAAATAGTAACTCTTTCCTAGAATTCTTTTATTAAAAGACAAATTTTAATTAAAGCCAAAGAAAGGGTATGAGATTATGGCATGCAAACCTAAAATTGAAAAGGGATAAGTGGTACTAACTTAGTGAATTATGTCCTAGTTTATGGAATGGAATTGGTTCTTGTTGCCTTGAATACATTCTCCTTTAAGGCAATAACAACGGATGAGTGTGTCTTTTTTAAAAGCAATGTAATGAATCTCAATCCCGTGTGCAATTAAGTATTAGCGTAAAGAAAGAATCGGAAAGTATAGCAAATGAAAGGAATCAAACACAACATAGGAAACCAAAATGATGAAATGAAAGTAAGCATGGGGAGTGGGAGGGAAAAAAGGAAGGTAAACCTTTATGTTCCCAAGTACATTGTGGCTGACCATGTCTCTGAGCCATTAAAATCACCATCAGCAGCAGCTCAGTCGTCTGAGAATTTGTGGTCACACCCTAAACCCACAAATACCCTACTGGTCCATACTGTTGATGACAATTCGTTGGGGGGGGGGGGGGGGGGAAGCTCTCAACAATTTAGAAGACGAGGACTTTTAGGTAATTCCGTAGTGATCAGAAATAAATAACTGGAAGAGTTTCTTACACTCTCTTTACTTACTTTTGGGGCAAGTTGCTGGCGTCTTATCTTTTCCCTCCGGTAGTTGAACCCGAGGACCCGTGATGGCTCACCGGGTTTATCCGGTCAGAGTCATGCACTCACCGGATACACCCGGTAATAGAATAAAAAAGAAACCATTTCCATTTTTTATGTTCTGTTCCTTTTGTTCCAACTGTTCTTTTTTTTTTTTCTCGAACTCTTTGAAATCTCTTTTAATTTGGGAAGGTTTGGGTGGTAGTCTCATAGGCCACTTAGTATAGGGAAGAGAGAGAATCTAAATGGTGTGGTGCCAGCTATGCAGTTGAAGGATCAAACCTTTCTCTGAGGTCAAAGCTGGCAAAAATATTTTTTTTCTTCTATAGGGCTTTGTTCTCTCCACAACCTTCCCTTATTTACTACTCTTCATATCACTGCAGATTTTAAATCATCCTTCCACCATTCTCCCCTCTCTCTCTCTCTCTCTCTACCACTCTGTTCCCACTTTCCCTCTCACCCTTTCTCTCATTTTCTCCTCTTATATATATTTATATATTTTCTTCTCCTTATTTATTAGAGAAGAAAAGAAATGTGCATGCTTTGAGAGCAAGAAAGAAAAGAGAGAGAGAGAGAGAGAGAGAGAGATTCATGGTTGATTAAATTTGATTCTTCCTCAACAAGGACATAGCAAAGAAAAACAACAATGGCCGTTTCTCCATGTTTGAGTGGTAGTGATCAGAAGAAGCACTGGTGGCTTAGCAATAGAAAGGTAAAAAGCCTCGATCTTTGATCCAGTCTTCAACAAAGTTTCATCTCTTTTTTCTGTTCTTTCCATTGACTTTGATCTTATTCTTCATTTTTTTTCTTAAATGGGCTTCTTTTTTTTTTTTTGGGTTCAATTTTTGCAAATGCTTATGTACATTGATCTGTACAGCTTGTAGATAAGTACATTAAGGATGCAAGGTGCCTCCTTGCAACGCAAGAACAAAACGAGATCGCTTCAGCTCTCCATCTTCTTGATGCGGCTTTGGCTCTCTCGCCTCGTTTTGAGATCGCTCTTGAACTGAAAGCAAGATCTTTACTCTATCTAAGGCGTTTCAAGGACGTTGCTGACATGCTTCAAGACTACATTCCCAGTCTCAAAATGTCAAGCGAGGACTCTGGCTCAGTTTCCTCAGATAACTCGTCTCAACAACTTTCGAGGGAGCGAGTCAAGCTTCTTCCTTCTAATAACTCGTCCTCCGACTCACCGGCTCGTGACCCATCTTTCAAGTGTTTCTCTGTCTCGGACTTGAAGAGGAAAGTCATGGCTGGGTTGTGTAAAAACTGCGACAAAGAAGGGCAATGGAGGTAAAAACTTCACTCTTTACTCCGTTTGATTATGTTTATGTTTCCTTTTCCTTTTCTTTGTGTTTTTTGTTTAATACTAATACCAGAGGCAGAGAACATGTTCTATTCTATTGGTTTGGAGTAAATGCACAGCCTGCTATCGGAGAATTTCCCACTTTTGATTCTTCGAGATGACGACTAATTATAATATTTGTACAATAATATTGTAGACTATCTGAATATTTATTTGGAGTAGGGAACTCTAGTCTAGCGGTATTCTACTGTCTATCCCGTTAAAGAGAAATGGTCCGCAAAATTGCCTTTTTTAGGATTTTTTTGGTTGAAAATTGTTGTTATTTTGGGTCAAGAGTTGCTATCGCTCAACTTTAAAAAAATTATGAATGACAGGAGTTGCCACCCATCATAGCTTGCGGTGCAAATGCTAGGCAGACAAGTCTTCAAACTAATGGCGATGGCAATTAAAGTTTAACAGATACAGCAAAAGTCTTGTGAACCCAAGTTTGACAAAAAATAAAACAAAATAGTTTAGAGACCCCAATTTGGGTATAGCCAGCTTGACATGGGTTCATTAATTAATTCCGTTTTGCTTAGGAAAAGAAAATACATAGCTTGATTTTATTTTTCCCATTTAATTTTTGGATATTCGCTCACAAGTTAGATATTAAAGGGCAGCTAAGTAAATTTCAAACATGAGTTTTCACTCGATTTAACTTATAACTCACTTGAATCTCAATGTCGTTGCAGGTATTTGGTTCTCGGCCAAGCATGTTGCCACCTAGGCCTAATGGAGGACGCCATGGTCCTCCTCCAAACCGGCAAACGCCTCGCTTCCGCCGCATTCCGCCGTGAAAGCATTTGCTGGTCTGATGACAGCTTCTCCCTCCCTGCCACTATCAACACATCCGACATCTCCTCTGCCATAACACCCCCCTCAACGCCTCCACGAAATCCCACCTCTCTCTCCGAATCCGAAAACATTTCCCAGCTTCTATCCCACATCAAGCTCCTCATCCGCCGTCGAACAGCTGCCATTGCCGCCTTAGATGCTGGCCTATACTCTGAAGCCATCCGCCATTTTTCTAAAATTGTAGACGGTCGCCGCCCTGCCCCTCAGGGTTTCCTTGCAGAGTGTTACATGCACCGAGCCTCAGCTTACAAGGCCTCTGGTCGCGTAGCTGAGTCAATCTCGGATTGTAACAAAACCCTTGCCCTTGATCCAACTTGTATCCAAGCGCTTGATACCAGGGCTTCGCTTTTGGAAACCATACGCTGTTTACCTGATTGTTTACACGACCTTGAACACTTGAAGCTGCTTTACAATTCCATCTTGCGAGACAGGAAGCTTCCAGGTCCTGCCTGGAAGCGTCACAACGTGAGGTACAGGGAGATTCCAGGGAAGCTCTGTGCATTAACAACTAAAATTCAACAATTGAAGCAAAGGGTTGCTTCTGGGGAGACTGGTAATGTTGATTACTATACGTTGATTGGTTTGAGGCGTGGGTGCTCAAGGTCTGAATTGGAAAGGGCTCATTTGCTGCTATGTTTAAGGCACAAGCCGGACAAAGCTACCAACTTTATTGATAGATGTGAGTTCGCTGATGAGCATGATCTCGACTCGGTTAAAGACAGAGCCAAGATGTCTGCTTTGCTACTTTACAGATTGCTTCAAAAGGGTTATTCCAGCGTGATGACTACTATTATGGATGAAGAAGCGGCCGAGAAACAAAGGAAGAAAGCTGCGGCTGCTTTACAAGCAGCACAGGCAGCAATTCAAGTGCAGCAAACCCAATATTCAAACTCTAAAACGGAACCTGAAACCAGTCCAGCTTCTTCAACAAATTCATCAGATGTTTCGGGTTGCAACAACAGGGTTAATTCCAGCGAAAACAAAGCCACAACAACTACTTCCAATACAAATGTGTTTCAAGGTGTATTTTGCAGGGATCTTGCTGCAGTTGGGAATTTGCTATCACAAGTTGGTTTCAACCGTCCACTTCCGGTGAAGTATGAGGCACTGAGCTGCTGAGTTTTGCTTGAAAGTTACGTCAGGTCACCTATAAAAAAGTTTCTTGGGATGTTTACCGGCAGAAGAATCTCTGTTTCATTTTCCCTGTTTGTACAAAAAAGATAAATTTTTAGTCTGCCGGAAAATTTTGTCACCCTCTTTCTTCTTTTCTATTATCTACTACATGTACAGAATTTTTCATCATTGAATTTCTACTTTTGAGAACATTTCTTTTTTTCCTTAAATTTTCGAATTCAATTGATATTAGTAGTATGTTAAAGATGGGCAACCAATAGTACTGTCATGGCCAGAAAATAAAATAGAGTGAAGCTACCCAGTTTGGCTTCTCTTCTGTGTCTTATCTGCTGGCATTTAATTTTTCTTTGCTTGGTTTGTCTACGGACTGACACGTCTGACATTCCACTAGATTTCTTTTATTTGATAGTTCCACCAAATGTTTTACCTTATCCACTCTGGGAATTTCTCAGTATCGCGAGAACAGATTGTGATTGGCATTGGCGCACCCCGTTCCCTTGTTTGAGGTGTGGGCTTCGTGGCTTTGAGTGCATCATCTGCATTTAAACGTGGCTTTAGATTGAACTGGCGAAACCTGTGAAAAAAAGAAGTACAATGTCAAGTCACCCGTAGAGGGGTAAAGAGGTGTCTGCAATTCGGAGGTCTCTGCCTAACACAACAAACAAAAGGGTCTAATCAACACTCAATACAAGAAAACAAAGGGGTTTAGAAAGGTGATGTCAATTCAAGCTACACCTTCGCCATCGCTTGTAAGTTCTGAGCATAGTCTTCCATGCACGACTGTTCCTGCATTGCAATCCTCAATGCACATAATTGCATATGATGGAGTTGGTAGGAATAAAGCTGTTGGGTAATACTAAAACAATTTTTCAGCTGAAGACCCTAGGCAAAAGTAAAGCTTGCAGGTCCAAAGCAATTTCTTATCGACAGTAATCATGAAAGTTTTACTATCAAGAATTAATGTTCCAAAAACAGGTTATTTACTTTATGTGAGAGGATTGGTACTTTTTTAATACTAGTAGCTTGTCCCAGAAGGCTATAACCATCACCTGATCATAATCTCTTTAAAAAACTAAATGGCTAAGAAGTCAATGAATACAATTAATAAGCATAATAAAACCCATGATTTCTATGATTCCAACTCATGCCCAATAGACTTAAATCCCATGGCTTTTCCATTTTCCACCCATCAAAAGAAATTGAAACTGAACTTTTCATTAAGTCATATTAATAGAGTAAAGTAGGAATGCTGGTTTCTTTTGGCCCAGCGGAACAGCAATTTGCAAAGTGCAGAGGACTTTTACGAGGGTCATTAGCTATCAATCAGGTTTTCTTTTTATTTTTATCCCCCAATATTCCAATAGTTAAGTTGATGTGTATAGAAACAGAGCAAGGCTTCTGTTACGGCAGAAAGCCTGCGATCTGTGCCCCTTGAAAAGGTAGCATCATTATACTATTGGCCCCTTTTTTTTTTGTCACATTGCAAGGAGGGCTTTCCCTTAAGGGGGCCAGAGATTGTTGTCAAAATTTTATTTGGTACCTTCTTCCCTTGCCTATGAAAATTTTTAATTGGCCTTCTTACGTGTTAGACACGTAATTAAATGTTTTCCACCTTGGTGACACTTTATTACCCTTGTCTTCTCCAGCTTCCCATTTTTGTTTTTGCTTGAATCGTATGAGCATTTCAGCTTTCCACCTTCTGTCTTTCAATAGGTTCAAGTAGTTCACAGATACATCCAATTCCTCATGCTATCTTTCATTTATGACTTTTGGCTTGGTTTTACCACCTCATGCAATCATTCCACAACCAAATAAAATAAATTTTCTTTTCTTTTCTTTTTTTTTTTTGTTTTTTTTTTCATGGGAACCAAACAAAGAATCATCTCATATAAAAACAAGGAGCTATTTACTGAGGAAGTTTATCCACTTAAAAAAAAATAAAAACGAAACATCATTTCTTTCTCCCCATTAAGTCAATTACCATCATGTCTTTCGATTGACCAGAAAGAAACATGATTCTCAAAAAGCATTTCCACGGATAGGAAATCAATTTTTCAATGATCAAACAAGAGATGTGTGCGTTCAATTAATGCGGGTTTTCAATTCTTGATCGAATTAGTTAAATCATCATGTTCGACTTTATAAAAAGGTCGTTAATCTTTTTTATATAGCATAATAAAAAGCTTCTTATTTCCTTTCCTTCCAAGTTATTTATGCTCTTTTTATCCTTAAAATTCGGCTCTGCCCTTCCACGCTACTCAAAGACTTGCTTGCTTTTATTTCTTCTAGGTTCCTTTTTATCTTTATATAATTTTCAGGTGAAAAAGATTGATTGAGATTTGAAATACAATAGCACCAACCATTTATGCATTGGATTTCAACAATAATTTACTTGGTCCCTAATAATAAAATAAAAAGATTAGTGTACATGGATTATAGTAGATGAAAGTTATATCATGTCTTGGTTCCTAGCTTCTACAAAAATACAAAGATAGAACTACAGGTTCTTTGGGTTTTTTTTTTTTTTTCTGAAAAGTAAAAACTATAATTAATTAGAACATAACTTATTATCAAAAGACAAATTTTAGAAAAAGAGAATACCAAATCCGGCATGTTCTCATTATGACAATCCACTTTCATGCTACCTACTGTAGAGTGCATGAATCACCCAGCATACTTTTACTCCCAAAATTTCCCCTTTTTTTGGGGGCTAAAGATCTCTGATTCCTGTCAAACTCTACCAAAACAGAACACTTCGAATTTTTAATAACCCACATGACATGGCACTAGCTGGACCTCTTACAGAATTAGCTTCGCGTGACTACACATGCACCAGCTACTCATTCCACAATTACCTCACAGACAAAAAAGACAAGAAAAATCTGAAGCTGATTGGGGGCGAGAAAGTTGAAACAACAAAACATGCCCTTCTTACATCTTGATCCATTGTTTTAAACTCTGGAAAACTGGTAAAGTATGAGTGAAAGCCAGTAGTTATCAACAGCTGCTCTGACAAAACCATATAAAAATGTCAATTGCTGCTTCATTTTAGTTAACGTAATCATGTTTATTTTATTGTTTTGTTCACCCTTTCAAAGCTTTTTTTATTTTCGTGTGGCGAAAGCAAAGGGAAGTGTTTGCATCAAACTCACTTCTGTAGAGGGGTAGCAGTTTTTAATAGAATATATATTAGACTTTATGGAGCATCTGGCCATGCTTTTTAATGTCACTAGCCTAGGAGTAGAGCTTATACTATACAATTATTCTAGCAAGTGAAAGTACCATTATATCCTCATGATTTGAAGTTTACAAGCTACAGAGAAGGGGGAGGAGAAGCGGGGTTAAGAATGGGATTATGATGGAAGAAAGGGCATTAGGGAAAATATTTACACGTGATGTTTGAATGTTGGGAACATCGGAAAGAGGAGAAGTCGTGGCCAGATATGATGATGTCAGTGGCAGCATGTGATGGAATCATGTGCTTCTCTTTCTTTTTTTTTTTTTTTTTTGTTTTAAATCTTAACCAAATGAATAATCAGAAGAGAATACTGCTAGTTCCTAATCATGGTCACAAAATAAAAAGACTCTTTAATCTGACAAGTTTCCTCTTATCAAAATTTTTGCCCTGTTTTTATTCTTGCTTTGTGTAAAAAACGTAAAGAAAAAGTAGAAAGAATAATGTGCCTGTTGTTGATTTTTATTTTTGGGTTTAGAGTAGTTGAGATTTTACTTTGGCTGGCGAAGCTATTAATTGTAGTTAATTGGGGTTGTATTGAGATCCGAGTCTGGTCTAATGCTTTGCTTTGACAAAGTCTTGACAATGTGAATTCGGTAGACTTCGCTATCATGCCGCCTTCTTTGGTCAGTCATATCGACGGTGAGAGCTGACCAAATCTTTTGTTTAATTTAAAAACTAAAAATGGTTTATATAATATAAACCATTACCTACTCACATGAATGCTTTCAAAGTCCAAAAACGCAAAAGAAAACATTACACTTTTGCACGTATTAATGTTTGGAATGCTGTATTGACGTAAACCGTTAATGCAGACGGAATTGATTGTGTTGGAAGATTTAACAGGCAATCCAGACCTCTTATACTGTTTTCCAAATAATGCAAATGGTAGAAATTTGGCTGCTCAGGTATTTTTTGAAGCATCTTAAATATTTGATTCAATGCGTGAACAACAATTTTCTTCCGGCTGCACCACTACCCACAGAATGCTACTGCTAGCAGCTTGTTTAATGTTTCCTATGCAAGTTCAGACTATGGCCTCCTGTTCTATACCTTATTATTATTATTATTATTATTTTTAATGTTGTTTTCTTGGGAAACGTCGGGTTTTGAAACTGTCAAACTGCTCCGTCCAGTACCGTATTGTACTTTGCCCTGCCTTAATTGCCATTGGCTTAAATCATAAAAGTCTAAAGATAACAATCCGGTTCAAAAACTGAGACTAATTAATGAGATGGTAATAACGTCACTTTTGACCTGACTTTTAATGAAGTTTCTTAAATTCATTAAAAAAAAATTAAGAGGCCGTTGGGAAAGAATCAAAGGGAGGGAGCATTGCAACATTGACGTACAGCAACAGCTGACCTGCTATTTTGCCAAGGCTTGCAACAAGCAACAATCTTCCATGCCCACGAACATGCCTGAGGACTGATTCATGGATGTTCGTGACACAAAATTTGGGTTTCGGCTGAATATTTATCTTCTACAGGTTAGGTCTATTAAGGCCTTGAGGCCCAAATTAGAAGTAATACCGGTAAGCGTGATCAATAGAGAAGCAATTTAAGAAGAATTCAAGTTCATCAAACAAAATGTCTATCAATTTGATTAGAAGAACAGGAACTATTTACTGGAAATTTTCAGCAACAATATATCAATATTTCTACAAGGTGAGATAAGCTCATAAGCATAAACATACAGCATTAAAATGGGCCAACGAAATATTCTAACTAGTAAGTTTTATTTCAGTATCGCTTACAACTTCAGACTAATTCTAAAGGAACTTATACAGGCTAAGGCCACAAGGCCCAAAACTAATTGTACAAAATCTGAGACGGAAGCCTACTGTTCCATAAGCTGTGAGCTGTTGGTTACAAAGAGGAAAGAAAAATCACTTGCCCTTTGATTGAGAGGTTCCCTTTTTTCTCTTCCTGGGAGTAGTAGCGCGGTTTCTGCTTATTCTGCTACACTTGGGACAAAACCAGTCGTCGTCAGGAACATCCTCAAGTGGAGGATCACAACAATCAATGTGAATGCCCACTCCACAACCTACAGAACCACTCTCATCACCGCAGATTAGCATGACCTCTCCTCTCTCAGGAGAACCACAAACTTTGCATGTTACATCATTACTCCCACAATCATCTGGAGGCTGTGGGGTGGTCAAGTCCTCGACAATCTCTTCAGCTCGGGTCGTCAAGTTGGTAAATGATTTCTCTGCCCATTCCTGAGTGTTGTATAGCACATGTCTCTCTAGGGAGTAACCAGGTTTACAGACGTACTCTACTAGGCAATCAGCAACAACGCAGGGTATCTCATGTTTTAAGAACTCTTGAACCCACAAGTCAACACGTGGCATGCCAGGGCTAACAACTGCAAAATCAACCCCAGATTTGAGGAATCTGGTGTAAGGGGGAGAAGTTGCTAAAACGGTACCATCCCCAGCCTTCACAACACGCTTCAATGTATCCTGGTTGATGATTGGTAAAAAGCAAAGAGTCATTAAGACTGTATACAAATCCAACCTTAACTATTAGTTCATGGAAAACAAAAAAAGCCAGCAGGTAGAATCTTTCGTGGAAAATATTGCTAGTAAGGTAGAAGACATTACAGTAGTTGAAAACACTGTAAACAACTGAATACTGAAAAACATACCAAAGGAGGAGCAATGCATTCTCCATACACGATAATGCGCATTCCATAAAATGCTCCATGGCCTGTTCTCTCCCTTAAGTGACGCCACTTCCTTGGAGCCGCCAAGTTTATTGCACCGTCTTCGCTGAGGCCATTCTTATGCCATTCATAAGGCTCTTCTGCCAAGAATTTTCCTGCCTGATTGCAAGCACTTAAATAATCGGTCTTAAGAATCCACCTGCATTCAGAGGAAAGTCAAATTCAACAACCATTTGAAATCAAAAATGAAATAGTGATACATAGACGTTCCCAAAAACCTTAATATAAATAGTAAAAGTTCTTCATAGCATCTTTTTAATGGGAGAATGAATCATAGAGAAACTTTTAGCAGGAGTTCACTACGAACTAAAGAAAAAACTTTTCAGAAAAAAAAAAGAATTAAAGAAAAAACTCGGTCATGTTTTTGACAGTTAGATATATGGTACCTTCCAGATGCCGCAGCAGCAAAAAGTTTTTCTGTCCTACGAATATCTGGGGTAATGAAATGTGTTGCTTGATATGACCATTGATGAGAATCTCTGCAAAATTTTCCCTTCAAACGCCTAATGACTTGCTGAAATTCTTTTCTCTGTAGTCTGTGGCCACTCAATATAAACCATACAGGCTCAGTTTCAAATCTGTTGAAAACCTTTTGAACTGTCTGTGTGTTAGAATTGACCTTCCGAAATTTATCATTAGTCTTCACTGCCTTTTTATTGGGTTCAACAACTGATTTGCCAGCAATCTCCTTGGGATCAACTGGGCTGCTGTTTTTTTTGCCCACAGGATGTGGCAGGAAATTCTCCTTTTCATCATCTTTCTCCTCAACATTCTTCCCGACACTAGTATCTTCCCCAATTAAATCATTTTTGGATTCAGAAGGAACAGTCTTCATCTTGGCTTTACCTGAAAGTTGTTTCTTCCTTTTACTTGCTTTCCTTTTCAAGCCATCATATTTTAAAGTTGATTCACCCAACTCAGAATTCTTGCTACCAACTGCCCTCTTAGGATCAGTTCCATTTGTCCCATTCTCTAAAGTAGTTAAACTCTTATGTAGAGCCACCTTAGAATCTTGTCTGACATGTTCCACTTCAATGATAGTATCTGCATTACATGCCGATTCAACCAACTCAGACTTCTCTTTTTCATGTGTCTTCTGAAAATCATTCTCATCTTCCTCATCTGGAGCTTCAGTTTCATCATTTACAAACTGAGCCTTACTACCAGCAGCATCTGTGACAACTTTTTTGACCACATCCTTTGCTGCTTCCATGTTAATAGTTAAAGGGGATGCCTCAAGCTCACTGGCACTGTTATGAATTGCTTTTTCATTAGCCCCACTCAAGCAAATTGTAGAATCATTTTCAGAGGCGATTTTACTCGAGTAAATAGAACCTTTTCTGCTAGCAATATTACTCAGTTTTGGTCTAGAACCCAAGGTCTTTTTGGCAAGCATCTTCTTGTTAAGCGGTTTTGTCACCAACTTATCACTTCCTCCTTCAAGCAAATCCAAGGTAGCAGGACTATGGGAATTTTCCATCTCCAGTTTTCTGTCATCAAGTGAAGGAATTTTAACATCTTGCTTCTTATTCAGTGGCTCCCCAGGCTCTCTAACCACTTGTGCACATCTTCCCAGGCCAGAATCTCCAATGTTTGGTCCACTTACTGAGGTGGACTCTCTTAATCCCTGGACGGACATTTGGGGTGACTTCTCATCAGCATTCTCATTTTGCATATCTTGCTTGCCTGCCAAGGTGGACTCCCTATATCCCCTAAAGGACATTTTGGGTGACTTTTCATCAGCATTAATTTGTCTGTCCTCTGCAGTTACAGTTATAAATGAAGAAAGATCATTTGTCAAGGACTTTGCGGTTTTATTGCTAGCACATGAGTTAGGTACAATATTCAGATAACCAGTCCCTTCCACTGAGCAGTCTTTAATATGTAGTTGATCACCAACCAAGGATGTTGGTTCCAGTTGTTCAGTACCAACTGCACTCCCCTTCATGCCAGCTTTTGCATTATGACTCATCTTTTGTGATTTAGAGCTACTGGTAGAAAGTTCTAATGCTCTCTTCTGAGGCAATATACCAGCTGAGCCCTCTCCATGACATAAATTCCTTTTCCAAGGAGATTCAACAAAACAAGAACTGATTCTTTCCTCTGGTTGCTGCATTTTAGAGGAAGAATTGTCAGATGCATCCTTGAATTTAATACCCTGAGGAGAGTCACCAGAGTTGCCTAATATCTCTCCTGATAAATTTGGGAGGGTAGACTTTGCTGGTGATTTCCTTGGTGTTTTCCTTGTGTAACTTATAGCAGTAAACTTCTCATCAGATAAAGAGGGGCTCTGAGAGGTAAATGCCAAGCTATTATCTGCCTTTGTAGAATTTGGGCTTCGGTTGTGTGGTTCAGCTAACTTTATAAAACTAGCATCCCTGAGAACACCAGCATCCTTAAAAGCATGTAGCTCAGGAACATTAATATTATTGAAGTTTGTGCCTTGATGAGACTTGCCAGGTGTCAATAAAATTTCCTTGGTATTCAGTGAATGTCTGGGCATAGCCAAAGTTGGCACTTCAACTGCTGAATTGGGCAACTCATTGGAACTGAGCATTCCAGCTTTCAAATTATTAGGGCTCCTGTTCAAACTTTTTTGTCCAGATTGCTTTGATACAGTTTCTTCAGCCTCATCTTCAGAATCTTTAGCTTCAGCTTCAATCATCTCTAAGTCAAAACCACTGTTCAGATGAAAAAATTAGCTTATAATTTGGTACAGCTTAAACTTTGGATTTTCACTTTTTCTTCCTTGGATAAGAGCCAAGCAAATATAAATTAGAAAGCCATAAATTTACAAGCCAGCAACAACAGTAAGGACTTTCACATGCAGCATGCTAATCCATCAAAGACATGAAACATAGGCAAATAAACTCAGTAGTGAGTTACATGTTTGCAATGCAACCCATCAAGATGCCCAAGCATATGCACAGTAGGAAAGTTATACAGAAACACAGGTAGCATTCTCAAAAAGGCCCTTACCTCTTGCTATAATTAGCTTCTGAAAGAAGTTTCCATTCTCTTAAACTGCATAAGAATAATAAGAGATCAAACAACAGCAAAACAGTTTATATGCAAAGTCTAGTTCTCTAGTTATTAGGAAAATGTGTTTTGGAAACATTTAAAATATGTTATACCAGACTACAAACTTGAGTTCTCTATAAACATACCAATCTTCCAACCAACGGTGATTGATAAGCTTTATCTTCTTGATTTTCTTAGCAAGCTCATACTTCTCCCCTGCATAATTGGCAAGATTTATTAAAAAGTTACTAATGAAGTTCATTATGCAGAAGTAAAAAAAAAAAAAAAAACCAATGTCGTATGAAAAATTTATTAGTGATAGAAAAAAAAATTCAAGCATCGTTAACTAACAGCAATGACCATTGGAAGGGATAAATAACTACTGGCTCCTAGATGTGCATAGAATTATGCACAAATAAATAAATTTATACAAACTTGAAACAATAGATAAATTAAGAAGCATAACGTTTGTTAAGGGAAAAGATAGATGGATAATATAAGATTTGACAGGAAAAAGAAAGAACTCATCAGCATAACATTCATTAGGAAAAAATGATAGAGCAAGAGAGAAGATCAAGAGATTGACAAGACAATATGACCAGTATATAGTCCTTAGAGTTTTGCAGTCTATTTTAGCTGCCCTATAATAAAGATATCATAGGAAAGTAGAAAACTGCACCTTCAAATTTATAGCATATAAGATGGGTGACTTTGTTTGCAACCAGAGGCTTAGAAAATTGAGCACCCACCAAGCTAACCATTGTCTGCAAACAATCAAGTAAAACTGTATAACATCTTATTATCATTAAAAATAACAAAAACAGAAATAAAATTGCTTTATGAGCAAAAAGAAGCAGCAGCACGATAGTAAAGAGAGATCATTACCATAATGTCATCTCGATCTTGCCTCTGGTATCCAGTTAAGCATATAATTAAACTTTTAGCACCAGGAATGCCATTCAAATCTCGAAGAGGTTTGTACATGATCTGTCCAAAAACAATGACAGTTTCACAATTTTACAACGGAGGATAAGTAAAGTTCAACATTATTAAAGAAAACAAACATGAAAACTTATTTGGACCTAAAACCAATGAAACATTTCCAAGTCAAAGAACGTTTGCATGAGTAAATTATCCATAGAGTGCATATATTGTTGGCTATTTTTCAAAATTTAGTGCTACAAGTCTACACGAACTGAATTCATGAATCCAAATAATAGACAGAGCATATATAACTTGAAAATCTTTCACCCTGTAATGAGACCGTTCGTTTTAAAAATTGGAACTAGAATAAAATAAACTCACCGAAGTAGCATCTACAGGCATTCCAATATCAAAACTATGATCAACCCATAATCCAGTGACAACTATTTTACCATCATTTCGAGCAGCAACACATACAGGATCATCCTACATCACAATTAAAGTATGATTCTCAGCATTTTGATTTTGAATGCTAACAAACTTTATAAAGAAGAAGAAGAAGAAGAAGAAGCAAGCCGCATGGGTTAAATTAAACTGAAGACTTACATAATCAATCTTATCAACAATCACATGAGTGCAATTCTGGTTATACTGACCAACACCTACGCCGCCACCGTTAATAAGCTTTACCCGAACCTTCACAGTTTTTAACAATAAAACCAAATCAATAATCATCACCAAATTATATATATATATATATATATATTGCTTAAATGAGCATTTTGAGTTGAAAAATGCGTAAGAAGTAGAGAGCTATCGAGACAAAACATAACAGAGAAAGCGGGAGATTGCGGAAAGACCTTGTGCTCGTTGACGGGATCGAAGCCGAAAAGACAAAAACGAACGCCGAGAAACGTTTTCGAGGGACTATCAGATTCCAGCATTGGATCCAACCTTAGCCGTTAAAGAAGATTACAAAGTTAGGGTAATTGGGAAACGATGGAGATTTGATTTGACTAAACACAAAAGAAAAGATAAAGACAAGAATCGTCGTAAGATAGTCTTTGGAATCCGAAATCTGTGATGCAAAGAGTTTGGGAATGAAATGAGAAGTGAGAAAGAGTGAGCGATAAAAGGGGAGTGTTTCGGGTTTACCAAACTTGTTGAGGAAGAGAGGAAATAGTGTGTCTGTGATATAATTTGGGGGGAGGGAAAACTTTTTTGCTTTCTCATTGTTATTGATTGAATTTTTGGTGCACTGGCGGGAGAGGGAAAAATCATGATTGAACCCGGTGAGTCCACGTGTCGCCGTGAAGGGATACCGACTCACAACTCACAAGTGTTTTGTTCTTGGGCTGCTCACCGATTCAGAGGACAGCCCATTACTGTTTCTGGGCCTAATGGGAAAGAAAGACTAGTGGCCTGAAGCTAGAAGCATTATTCCCTTTTTTGATTAATTATTTTTTTTTTGAGTCAACTAATGACTTTATCTTTTTTTAAAAAACAATTATGTCGTCAAACTTCAAAACTCAAATCTTGAAGGGATATGGAAATGCCTTGTCATTTCCTTACCAGATCTCTTTAATGAGTAATCATGTCGGTCGTATTAAGGCGGCGGAGCGAGTAGAATTAAAGTGGGAAGAAAACGAAAATTAAGTAAAAAAATCAACCTTTCTAAAGAAATGGTGGCCTGCGTTTAATTCACGGTTGGACTGTAAATCTAATAAAGTAACCGATAAGGGTAATTTGGTAAGTTTATTAAAGTTCAAAAATCAAAAAATCCATAAAAATTCCACCAACCACCAACTGCCAGCCAACACTGAAGACGAAGTGTTCGAAACATTTCCCCCATCATAATTAAAATCCCCCAAAAGTAGTTACCAATTTTCCTCACCGCACTTTCTATTAAAATCGGAGAGATGGCTTGGATAGCACGATTTCTAACGGCGGTGGCTTTCTTGTCCGTCGGAGTGATATTCTCACCGGAGACGTTCGGATCAAAATTGGACGGTCCTAATTCACCCAAGCTCTCCACTTTCATTAAGCTAGCTCATCTCCTCAGCTTCTCAACCGCCTGGGGCGCCGCCCTTTGGGTCACTTTCATCGGCGGCATCATCATGTTCAAGTACGCTCTTGGCATTATCGCTATAATCCCAGAATTAAAAATTCTTAAGTTTAATTAATCACCTTTATTTTCTAAAAATTCTACTTAGGAATCTGCCAAGGCATCAATTTGGTACTCTACAAAGCAAGATGTTCCCGGCTTATTTCTCGATGGTCGGTGTTTGTTGTGCCATAGCGGTGGCGGCGTTTGGTTATTTGCATCCGTGGAAGTCGGCGACCACTGCGGAGAAGTACCAGCTTGGGTTTTTAGTCTCTGGTTTTGCTTTCAGTCTCTCCAATTTGCTCGTTTTTACGCCCATGACTATTGAGGTAATTTTATTTATCAAGTTTATTTTGTTGCTTGTTGATCATAAAATTTGAATCCTGTGCTGTGTTGTTAGTTAATAAAAACTTGTGGAATTTTATTGGACTTCTCTGGGTTCAGCTGGTCGGGAAAAGAAAGGGAAAAAATTTTCGAATTTCTAGTCTAAAGGCAAAATGTTTTAGGTTCATAAAGTTTCATCTTCGTGAGAATTTAGAGTATGTTACTACTTTTGAGAATGGTTGTATGAGAATCAGTTGAGTGGATGCTTGTGTTGAATGCGTAAGAATCAACAGTGTATTTATTTTCTGTTTGTTATACATGTTCTTGGCAACCATCAAATAAATAATTCATTTCATTTTAAGTCGATTAAATGCTGCATGTTTGAGTACAGATTTGAGTTTATATTTCAATTTGTTGTTGACTTTCTGAATTGCATTAACATATTACATATGCAATATTCTTGTGGTATGATAATGCAGATGATGAAGCAAAGGCACAAGGTGGAGAGAGAACAGAACATTGGTGATGAAATTGGATGGTCAAAGAATCAAGAAGCTGCAAAGTCTAATCCAAAGCTTGCGGCCATGAACAAAAAATTTGGAATGATTCATGGGTTATCTTCCCTTGCTAATATTATGTCCTTTGGCAGCCTTGCCATGCACTCATGGTACTTAGCTGGTAAGCTCAATCTGTAGTTTGGAATTGATGTTTCCTTCTAAATGGAAAGTATGAGTTTCCCCTCTGGCTATAGACTGAAGTAATCACCTTTACTTTGTGTTTCTCTTGGATAACCTGTTGCAATTGCTCTTGCCAGGATTATGTAAAATTGAACAATATGTCAAGAAAAAGGATTTAGTCTTGTTAGTTTATTTGAAAATAAATTTACAAAGTTACATGGCTTTTCCGTCAAGTGGGTGGAAGTTTGAAAATATATGAAAGTATTATTTCATGTTGGCAGCGTTTATAGTAGCTGAAACAGTTAGTTTAGGTTTCGTTGTATTTCGTTTTGCTCTTCTCAGTGGCATTCCCTTTTTGCCATGGTTTCATGCCTTAAAATAACATCTTCAGAACAATGGAATTTCTTGGATTATGCAACCTTCCCTTGCTGTTTCTGGCTTCTGCAGAAGGTTCTTATGAAGGATAACTACTTTGCATTTAGAGGTTTATGTGCATGCATGCAGGATGATGCTACAAGTTTATGGCGATCCAATCTGAGTGTGACCTTGGAAGTCTTTAAAGGGGTAACTAAACTATCATCCGTTAACATTGTCTAGTATTTGATGCTCTTGTATTAACATCACCAAACTAGATCATGAACTTAGATTGACAAATGCTACCCAGATCAGAACATCATACTAGTATTTCTAGGTTAATGGGTACCTTTAGTCTCCATATATTCGTCTGTCTAAAGCTCTCGACACACTACTAAACAATCAACTTTATTCTCTCAAAATCTACTTGCTTAAAAGAAAAAAAAAAAACACTGGGTGCCTAACAAACTCTCGCGGATGATGTGACGTTAGTGTGAGTACGTATAGAAATCTTAAAGAAATCGATTGCATTTCCAAGTTTCAACAACTTCAACTTAGTTCAAGAAACGGTTTTTGTACTGGATGTTATTCTTGAATAAAGGTGTTGCATCCATTTCGATGACCAAGTTCGTGGTGGTCGTTGTTCCTGGGCTTTATGTCAACGAACATCAGAACAAAAGAAACAACCCAACTCCATTACCCTCACTCTATCCCGCCTGATGCTTCGCCTGGGATTGACATCTGAACCCAAGTATTTGGATGCCCGCTAACCGCAGTTTAAGATCGTGGCGTGGATCGGCCCATAGTAAACGAAAACGAGCTTCCAGTCATCTCTCTCTCCCGTGGCCCTTTATCCTGGTTTTGGGTCTTGTTTTGATCTCAAAAGTTGTAGGAACTAAACTTTGCAAATTCCTTGTGTACTACCTCCACTGGATAGAATAAATGGGTTTAAAATTTTACGCAAACCTGTAAAAGAGGGGACACTCCCCTTTTCCTTTTGGGCTCCCCATAGAACCCTCCCTCGCAGCCTTACCCAAATCCCAAGGCAAGAAAACAAAGGCGTGTCCCTCATCTATTTATCAACGCCATATATTACACCAACTAACCTAAAGCCACGAATTATCCACACTGTTAATCTTCTCAACTTTAGGCATGCAAACTATATTGTCTTTCCGAATAGCTTACCGACATCATTTCCAAATGCATCATTAGAATTGAAGAAATTAATTAATTTTTCTTTTTTCTTGGAAAAATTATCTCTATTTTTTAATTTATATTCCTTTAAAATTCAGATGTTTAGTTTCTTGTACTAAAAGTAATTACTTGAAACTTTATAGAGTTGAAAAGACTAATCTACGTGTTATTGTATTTCCTTTCTCGTGTGTATTATTTCAACCATAGTGCATGTTAATGGTGGTCCTTCCCTATCAATATCTAATGTTCATTTAATTATTATAATATATGATTATTTATTTTTAAATATTAATAATTTATAATTAATTTAAAATATTAATTATTAATAATTTATTTATAATTTAAATATTATTATGATTAAAATATTAATAATTTCAATTAATTTTTAAATTTAAAATATTATTTTTATAATATATAACTAAAAATTTATTATTTTTATAATATATAACTAAAAATTTAAACTTTTTGTTTTAATTTTGTTTTTTTTTTGTCATTTTCCTTTCTTCTCTTTTGATCGACCATTGGAGATGTGCCTAGCATAACCGTGCGTTGATCTGTAGCTACTTGTGGTCGAATCTAACCACTAAGGCACTAGATCGATACTCTTCAAATTTGGCATTCTACAGTCAGATTCGATGCTCCCTACTACTAGATCTAACCATAAACATCAATATGGTGTTTTCTCAATTGAATTTGGATGAAGATCTCAAAATCCAATCTTAAAATCACTTCTACCATCGCTGTTCCCCTTCGATGGTGGGCGGAAGATTATAAAGAAGGAAAAAGAGAAGCTAAAAACGGAGGGAGAAAATGAAGAGAGAAAAAATATTTTTATATAAGTAGGGTTAATTTTTCAAACTTATAAAAGGTATTTTGATCTTATCATTTTTAAAGATT
The DNA here is from genome assembly GCA_036013995.1 of Theobroma grandiflorum. Classification (NCBI taxonomy): domain Eukaryota; kingdom Viridiplantae; phylum Streptophyta; class Magnoliopsida; order Malvales; family Malvaceae; genus Theobroma; species Theobroma grandiflorum. The sequence goes on from CP142130.1 coordinate 6,495,950, forward strand.
ATTCTTCAATTATGAAATAGCAAATACTATGAGATTGATATTAGTTATTATTTCATTTTAGATAATATTTGAAAATAAAAATTTTAAAAAAATAACTATACCTTAAAACATTTGACAACCAAATCAAAGAACAAATGTTTCTTAAAACCGTTCTCATGACTAAATGTGTCGTAAAAGTAGTTATTTGAAACTTTATTGAGTTGAAAAGAATAACCAATTCTACAACATGTTATCGTACTTCCTTTGTCGTGTACATTATTTCAACCGTAGTAGTCGTGTAAGGTGGTCCTTCCCTATCGATATCTAATGTTCATTTGATTGTTTACGTTTCTTTCCCTTCCTCCTCTTCAACCACAAGCTCTACCCATTAATAGCCCTTGCCAATTTTAAGTCACATTCATGAATTTTGGCATCTCTTGCACAATGGTGCACGTCCCGGTTTCGAGCTTCCTGCCAGCCCTTGTATCAAATCCAAAAGAGAGGAAAAATCAAGGCCGTTGTTGTAGCAAACTCGCTAACCCCGAAGCAAAGCAACCACCGGATAGCGATGGAAGTCCACACGTAAACGCTGCCACAACGCGCGGTTATGGGAGAAAGTTTGAGCTTCGGGTGAGCCAGGTAGTCTTGGTTCATCCATAAACCGGCTGACTGACTTTTTGCCTTGTTGGATGGATGGGCATGACGATCACAGCCATTTTGGACCTGGCTCTGTGGGGACTCCTATTTTGTCAGTAGATGAACCTTTTTTCCTCTGCAGCCCAAAGCAGGACGAAAACGTTTTGTTCATGGCTTGTCGATTTCTGAGAATCTCTCCCATGTGCTTAATGTGGGTCATTACAGCAACTGGGGAGCAAGATTGCAAGACCACGAAGAAACGTAAAGAATCTGAGCAGGAATTGCTAATTCTAGCCTACAAATAACAGCTTGTTCCAGGTCTAAGGGAAGTTGCGTTAGTTCCAAAGAAATCAAGGAGTTCCCTTGATTCGAGTGATTTGGGCAAATTGAGTGCACTCTAAGAGAGTAATATTTTACTTGTTTATGACACGTTTTGTCATGATTCAATCATTGGTGTAGTGACTGAGATATTTGTTGATGGTTAAATAAATCTGATTCACTCAACACCACTAAGCTTAACATCATTCTCAATAGCAACCCAGCAAGATCTTTCTTTCTTTCAAGTTTCAATTATACCCCCCGTCCGTATATGCAAAACCCAACACTCTTGACTATCATTTTCATGAACCATATCCGGGTAAAACTGGTAAGATCTGGGCAACTATTATTGAGGAAAAGTCAAGATTAACTACAAGTGATCCCAGGAGACAAAACATAATATGGATTCCACTAGTAGAGCAATACTCGTAATTCCAAGTATAATCAATTTTTTTTTTCTTTTCATTTGGTATTTGGTATCATTCACAATCAATTTATTATTTCCATACATCAATCTGACACTGTCCGTCTGATTAAAAAAATGATATGAAAGAAAAAGCATGAATCGTTTTCCATTTTCCTTTTTTAAATCAATGAATAAAGAATCGTCTAACCATCTTGCAGCCACGTGCCGCCACCTGTACAATGCTCCCTCCAAACAAACACTACATGCGCAAACAAATATGCTGATCAGCGAAAATTGATCACGCTGTATGCACCCAAGAGTAACAACTTGGCAGGGAACAAAAGAATCACTAGCAAATGCATGTGCTGTGAAGCAACAAGCCTACTGAACCGTTTCAAGGACTCTCTCCCAGTTTGCAAAACGCCAGCAAAGTTGAATTGTTCTTGGCCCACATTGATTGTTGCAACAGGTCTCCCCAGAATGATACCAGCATTGATGCCACAAGGTAACACCAGGGGCCACCAGACCTTGTGCCGGTGCTCTCTCTTGGTTTTCCTGATGCGCTTTAGCTCTTGCCGAATCACACCTCGAACAGATACCAAGTAAGACTTCGCGTCATGATCTCTTTGGATGGTTCCTTCAGAACCATATGCAGTGCGGTCGCCTAGGATCTCAAGTGGATGTGGTGAGTTAAAGAAAATTCTCTGCGCAGCCTGAAGCAGCTTCTCTTCATTATCAACATCTGACAATGGACAGCTTAGAAAATATAGACCAGTTCCTGAAGGAAGGAGATGGTGATGTGGAGAGAATTTCTCATCTGGTTGTAAAATCAGAAGTTGCCCCATTGGAGCATACAATAGCTTCTGCAGTAAAACAAAATAATAAGAGTTAGATCAGAGAGTTACGTACATGTTCTAATTAAGTTGCATTTTGATATTTGAAAATGCAGAAACATTACCTGATTATTGAGACAAGGATGATGGCGAAAGTTTCCATTAAGAGCCTTTAAAAGCTCTGCGACATGATTAGGATAGTTGCAAGAGAAGGCTCGGGGAACAATGTCTCTATGCATTGTGATTGCTTGAACATGACTTTGTGGCAACCCAAGTTTGCGAAGAAGACGATCACCCCCACACATGATGCTTGGTGATCCAAACGTTATAACAGGAAGTAAGGAAGAAGCCGGCAGTTCACCTCTTATCAGCAACATGAGATTTACCAATAGTGACAAGCTGCCACCAAGAGAGTGCCCAGTGAAGCGGAAAGTTGCACGCTTGCCATGAGATTTTAAGTGGGAACGGACTTCAGGCAGCATTTGCTCATACATGCCTTTAGCAGCCTCATATATACCTCTATGCACGAGAACATCCAATCCCTAAACCAAGAAGATTGTATTGCATTCATCAATAACAGAAAATACATTTATCACATTCCTCTATGATACATTTAACCACATGCCAAATACAGATATTAAACATTCCTGATTCTCTTGTCCAAAAAAGGTTATGATGAAGTTGGCATATGACGCTATTTCTATGAGCATCTTATAAATTTTCGAATAAAAACAAATCACATAAAGATTTGCAAGCAGCAAATCAACAGATTTGTTAAAAAATTACCTCAAACTGAATGGGCTCAAAAAGTAGATTTGCCTGCCAAGATGCCAATGACTCGGATCCCTACATACACAAGTCATAATTTGAGTAAAACCAAATGCACAGAAAAAGGGGCCAAAAACAATCAATAAAAATAAGTTAGGTCTTGTGAAAGTGTCAATGGCAACGGCATAACAACTAGTTCAAAATGTAAGGTCACTGTCCAAAATGCAAAATGCATGAATGTAATCACGTCTCGATAGATTTGCAACTCTTATAAAGAGAGCATGTCTTATCCCCCTGTTACCACATATCCAAAAAGTAATGTTTTAATATAAAAATTGAAATTAATGTATGGATGATGTTACCTACCTGAACTACAAAGAATCTTGTAGCACTCTGATCATTGTCGCATATAAACCACTCACAAGGCGATGAATGAGTTGAGTTCAAATCATCTGCAACAGCCTGCTTCACTTCTTCCTTAGCAGCAACCACGGCAGTCACAGAGTCTGTGGTTGCCATTAAAGAGGCCACATCAGAGTTTCTCATCTCAGCACTGCTTTCACTTCCACTGCCATCATCAGATGAATCCTTACTGCTTTCAGGTTTCGATGACTTGAATGGAAGTATGGTCTTCGTATGGGAATGCAAATAAGAAGCAGCAGAAGCAGCTATCTGATATGCAGCAGAGGCGCTGATCTGGTAGCCAATATTTTTCTGCTCATCGCCTACTGTATCATCCTTTCTTTTCCTTCCTAACTCTTGATTCTCAGAGGACACACCAGTTTTCTCATGATTTTTCTCAGCTTTCATTGCCAATTCTCTCTTCTCTATTGATGAAGTTACCAGGCGTAAACCACGATATTTTAGGAGACTTTCAGGCTAAATTTAACCCCAAAAGGAAGATGAACGAGGAAAAAAAAACCAAGTTATTTTTCATAGACAAAATAGAACTGCAGATTTATTAAACTCAACTTTCAGGAGATAGAGATATATTACTAATGTGAGCCAAGGTAAAATTTACAGAGAAAATTGCTCTTCAAGGATGCAATAACTATTTCATCAATAAAGAGATACCAAGCACACCCATCAAAGATGGAAACGTGTTATCTTCCAAACAGAAATAAATTACACAAATATAAAGTTTTGCTTGATGCACCAAAAACCTCAAAAGTTTCACAAACTCAAGATGCAACCATCGAGTCAAAAACGACCCTAAACACTTGTAAGATACAACAATCAAGTTAAAACCTTTACAAGCAACAACTTTCCAATTTGCAGAACTTGATTTCTAGGACTTTTCGTGTAACAATCATGATAAGCCAATTGGCTGACAATATGTCCAGAACGACTTCAGCTAGATCCCGCCGTCCCAATTTGGCTTTAATAGAACATTAAAACTTTGTAAAAAGATCTTAGCGATTTAAGATTGAAATTTTTGGTTTGTTTCGACTAAATGATAGATTGAACTACTTAATCTCAGGTCTTAGGAACCCCGAAATGATCTCTAACTTTATCGATTCAGAAACACATGTCCGCATTTTAAAAATAATAAACAAAATAAGAATGAAAACGAAGAAAAACAAATTTCTAAGTTCATACCTTAATCTTTGGAATAGCATAAGCCAAGTTTCCAAGATACGACATTTGAGCGTAAAACTTAGCCTCAGCTAAAGACACCCTCCGTAACATCTTGGAAAACGAATCTTTATCAATTTCAATCTCCTTTTTTTCATTTTCTTCATCGTCATCATCATCATCAACTCTGCAAAATTCACAGATTTCTTCCTCCTCATTGACGATACCGTTTCTGTTATTTTCTTCTTCGGTCTCCCTTTCTTCATCAACGCTCTTTCTCTCTTCTCTCCACAACGACTTCACGTGCAAAATCTTCAAAACCCAATTCCCATTTTGCCCTTCCGAAGTCCCCTTTGTTTCGCCGCCATTCACGTTCTCCTCGTACACTTTTCTGGCCTCTTCATTGCTCTTATTCTCCACCAAAACGGCGTCGTCAACAGCCATCCCGTTGTACCTCTTGTTATTTCCAGCTCCACCTCTGGGCCACAAAGATTTCAAAGGGTACCGAAACGAGAACATGGAAAACGCCGTCTTCTGTGGTGGCACCACCGACGCCGACGTCGATTTATGATCCACTGAGGACCGCCCCACCGCACTAACTTGCGTTGCGTTGGTCCTACTTTCCAGGGCCCCGGTCACCGAGATCGCCGGTGCCATACCATGAATCCCCGTTTTCAAACAAAGACCATCCATTCTTGTTTCTCTCAATCAGGATTCGCTTACGGGCTTCTTTAGCTTCTCTTGAAACGTAAATTTTAATACTAGCAGTATAAATTATAATACTAAAAATTCTACGTCGAAAGATCAAAGCAATATCAGGCAGCAATAGCGAGAAGCAAGGCGCTAAGCCGTTAACGAAACCCAACAATCTTTGAATTCCTACTGTCGTTTCCTTCTTTCTTCTTTCTTCTTTCTTTCTTTGTTTCTTCTACCTGTTTTCTCGTTTAAAATCTTTGATCAAAGTTCTTCTTTATATAAAAGAAAGGGAGCTTTTAGACAGGAGCAAGAAAGGTTAGGAATTCCTTGTTACCAAACAGGTCACCAACCTGATTAAACGATTTTTTTTCCCGAGCCGAAGGAAACGGCGGCGTTTAATGGAGCTTTAGTGTGGCACATGGGGTTAACGCTCTTTGTCGGGTTTGCCCTCAAAATCTCTTTAGTTTGGAAGTGAAGGCTTGAAGAGGTGGGGGCGTGTGGGGGGACCACCATCCTGACTGGTTCCAAAAGTGCTTGGGGAGAATATCTGTTTGCCACGTCAGAGCATTTCTGGATGAACTACAAACTCGAAACGCAACCCCTCCGACGTGTCCGTAAAGTTTCCCTCTGCCCCCTTCTCTCTATCTTCCGCTTGATTTGTCTAACAGTTCCTCGTTGGCTTTTACATGCCTACCACTTGGTGCCAGCGGTCGACACCTGTCCCCCTATTTTTATATATTATTTTTATCTTCATTAAAACTCTTAAAAAAAATTATAACCCTGAAATTAGAAAAAAATAAAACATTTTAGTAACTCGAATATTCTGACGTGCATTGAACTTTATAAATCTAATTATTATGTATCATTATGATTTCATTTTGTATTGAAACCCATTCGTAGATGTCAAACAAACAATAAAAAAAAATTTTATAGTATAAAGTTCTTACGTAGATGTTGTGTTACAAGAAACCGTGGCCGATGAACAGTTCATCTAATTTCTTTTCTAGAAATAGGGTGAATAAATGAGCAATGTCTATTTTAATTGTAAAAATTAATACTACTAAATCATTTTTGTTTAGGCGCGGACGGTTGGGAAAAGGTTGGCCTAGGACTTAAACATCTTGCAGGTTGACGAAAGCGATATTAATCATGCTACTAAAATGATAGTTATTGGGCGGTTCAAAATCAATGAGTTTAATGAGGCAATGACAATAAATTTTGAAGATTAGTTACATATTTGATATTTTATTTATAGTAAAATTATCGATTTAATATTTAAAGATATAAACTTGTGATTAAGTTTATCAATTTTACTTCGTTATAAATATTACGTATTTCATTAATTTTATTAATCAAATAGATAATTTGATAAAAAAATAATTAATAAGAGTCAAACACTTTACGTAATTTTTTTAGTTGTTTTTTGATAATATAATTGATTTAATTAAAGTAGTTAGTTTGTAGTACAAATTGTTTAACAAAACTAAAATTTGATTACTAAATTATCATTTTTAAAATTTTTTAGATATTAAATTATATACTTGATCATAATTCAAAGAGCAAATATGTAATTAGCTTTAAAACTTAACATAATAGTCCAATTGAATAAAGTCAGGGTGGGCATTGCTTTCTTTTCGGTAAGAAAGTCGGTTCATAAATCTCGGCACCTAAACTTAGGGGTGTGTCAAGTTGTTGGAGACGAGTGGACTAGATTTTCCATGGAAGTCATTGTGTTAGCTGTTCGATCACAAATGAAAAAGTATTTGACTGGTTAAGCAAATGTCGTGTGCGTTGAGGGCTTTACTCTTTGCTAGACAGGTCCCGGTAAGGGTTTAGGCGAAAAATGAACATGTGGGCACGTGGGGACTTTTTAAGGTTTTAGCTAGCTAGCTAGGAGGATTTGCTAAGAGAGTTTAATTTGATGTCAAATTAAGTAAAAATCAATAATAATAAAACTAGTCTTTGTTGTTTAAACGAACATGGTAACTTAAGAGATCTTATCATCAAAGTCAGCCTACTAGGAGGATGAAAAGATGATGGGAAGAAATGGAAGCCTAGCCCAAGGGATGAAGCGGGGAAGCGGACTATGTAAACACAGAGACCATGCCAATATCAAAAGGACCTAGCCCAATACAAAGAATCCTGGTCAATTTTTTGTTCATCATGGTGTGATAGTTGGGCAGGTCAGATTAAGTTTCAGTCGAACTCTTTTTGGGCCAAAAAGATATTTTTTGGGCTTTTGAAGAACGTCCTGTTTAAATTATTTCGGATTTAAGCCATTGTCGCTTTAGATTTAAGTTGCTGTCGTTTTAAATTTAGATCATTTCAATTCATCGTTCTAGTCTCATCAATAGGCAAAGTATTAGTAGATGAATGGCGAGTTTCAACCGTTAAGGAATGACTTTTCAATTAATTAAAGATCTGGGGTGTCAATTTAAAAATATTACAACTCGAAGATTTAATATAAAAGAGGCATAATAATAGTGGTAATAATAATTACAATAGCAACTCCTCATTGAAAACTATTTCGTGAACACAAAACAAGAAACGGGATAGATAATAGCATCTCGTACGAGCCAAAAAAGAATATTATACTAAAAACGCCCCTCCAAATTGCTGGACAGTTGAAGGTATCAGAGCAAAAACATTTTAAGACACTGCACTTCAAGTTAAGTAATTTGTTAATTAATGAGGGAGGAAATAGATGAAAGGGAGAGAAGGAAATTAGAAACCCTCCAAGATTTCCTAGTTTCTATGTATCCTCATATCATGTTACAATGGGAACAAAAAACGTATCCTCTACCCTAGCCAAGAACTGCCTTGATTTTGGCCTTCTGGTCCTCCGTCAGTGATGTGGGGAACAAAACCTCGAATGTCACATACAAGTTTCCTTTCTTGTCGCTAGAATACAATGGCATTCCTTCTCCTTTGAACTTTCTCACCTCTTTGGGCTTAGTAATACCCTGAATATGCATTATAGGATTATTTCCCTAAACATATTGTTGTTTAAATTCTATTTTGGATCATTTAGTTGTTGGCTGAGACAAATTAAATGAAGCTAAATAGGTTATGTCAGGCTTACCTTAGAGCTAATGTCCACTAAATGGTCATCAAGGTGTTTAATGGTCTTCTCAAAACCAACAAGAGCTTGAACCTGGAGCAAGTAAGGAAGTGAAAATTAGTTCATAGTTTCCATTTTTCAAAAGAAGGTAATGAGGAAAGGTAGAGACAGATACCAATATCCTCAAATATGAGACTTACAAGTGTTATGGTAACAGTGGCGTGCAAATCATTGCCTTCCCTCCTGAAGTGATCATGGGGTGCTGTGCGAATTCGGAACTGCAAAAAGGTAATTGTCTCATGTGAGCAAGAATGGGACAAATTCCAAATATACTACCTAAAAGCCACATAGGATTGTGGACTGAATATGAATACATTAACATTACCCAGCATGTAGCACAATAACTGGACCATACCAAAGCATTAAAAAATTTTCCAATCATTGTTGGAGACTAACCTTCAAATCTCCAGGTTCTCCATCTATTATAGGCTCACCATCTTCATAAAAAACCACCTCCTGTAAAATGTACAAAGAACATTATTGCAAATCCAACAACAATAATGACTAGCTACATATCCTACTCATAGTATACTGTAACTATAAGATGATGACAATTACAACATCCCACAGAAATTGTAGGATAAGAAATTCTGACAAAATTGACAAACAAACAAATCTGCATAATAACGATGTGTTCCATTTATACAAGACATCAAAGAATCCCTGGAGAGATTTAATAGAGTACATTTCTCTGTCTTCTTTTTAGTAGAAATGTTTAATAAAGCATGCCATAACAAGTCAGCAAACCATGATTGTATTTTCTGACCACTTAACGAAAGCAGAGGTGCACAGACAGAGGAAAGGAGCATCTGGAACAATTATTTGGATTTAAAGAATAAAAAAAAATAAAACACAAGAATATTGATGGTACTATCAACAACTCTTTCTGCACCAAATATTTCAAATGACAAACTTTTCATATCATAAAACAGTTTCTACTCTTTCACTTTCCTTAGGTTTTAAACATGACTATACATTTAAACGTTATTTAAGAAAAACCGGACAACAATATCAACATGCACTCTGAGAAAAACTACAATAATGAAAAGATATTACAAATTAAATAATTCTAATTCTCGAAACTTACGTGTCCATCTTGCATTCCTTTCTCAATATCAACTGTGACGAAATATCCCTCTCGTTCATATTTGACATTTTGGCACTGCTCACAAACCTGGGAAAAGAAATTTTGAGAATAATTATAAAGGCTTGATAACGGCAACATAACACATGGCATATTTCATAGCATTAAAAGGCCCAGGAAACAAGATAAAAAGTACAAACAAAATGGAACTGAAATATTAAAGAAGAAGACAAACAATAAAGCCACAGTACCTGTTCAGTCATCTGTTGGAACATCCCTGGACCAATTTGCTTATGATAGACCTCATTTCTGCAGTTACAGCGTCGTTTACCTGGAGCTGGCTTTAAAATATTTTTCTCCCTCCAAACCTGGGGAATTCCAAATCAGTGTTATCTTTCTATAAAATAAGAATATTGAAGAGAGGAGGGGAAATGGGGGCAGAAACAGAGAGGCAAGCACCTAGCTAGTAGCTCCTAATTCCCCTCAAAGGCTCAAATTAAGAACAAGACGGAACAAATTACACTGTGTGCCTCTATGTCTAATTATTGATCCACAAGCTTCCTGGGAAACTATAAACAGTTAACAAAATAAAAAATTGCTAAGTATACATCATTAGTTCCCAATGGCACTCTCTTACAGCTCTGTCTTCTGCACTTCTGAGAGCTGCTTTAAAAAGGCTGACAAGGAGAACTGGCTAATGATCTAGCTCATAGCTAAGCCAGGTCTGTGCATAACATAGCTTGATATGCTTTATACAAGATCCTATGATGCCTTATAGCTAATACAAGTAAGTTCGAGGGAGAGAATCTAGCTTTGCCATTTGCAAAGGGTACACAAAACAAACAAATCAGGTAAAGTATCTAGGTGAAATTTTTGGTTATGATTAGATGGATATTATGTTTAGCCTACTGATATCCTGAGAAAGTAAAAGTGTATACATATATGATCTTGTTTACAAACTTGCTTCCCAAGTTTAGTAGGTTATATAATATGCGAATGTTGACATTGCTGTACATAGACTAACAAACTTATATATGACATTAAATAAATGCACAAATATTTTCGATTCCACACTAGTCAAGATGACCAAAAGCTGATCAGTTACAGATTTGGGTCAAGGATAACATATACCACCAGAAGACATGATGTCTCACCTTAAGAGTACCTCCCATGTACAAGTCTTCCAGTGTTGCATCCAATTCAACAATCACATCATCACCCTTCACAATTTTCTCTTCCTCTTCTGCCTGGCCTCCACGAAAAAACCTAAAGAAAAGCTCCATCTTGTCAGCTATTGTAGGTGATCGAATTCACCATAACATAAATAAAAGTGAAAATTACCTCCAAAATGATGGCTAGCCACATTTAAACTAAGTTGAATGCAGGATTAGGTAGGCTTTCTTACAGGTTAAAACAGTTATTATCAATGTCTGTTATCCCAAAAATAAGTAAACAACAAGCATTTTATTGATGATTTCAGCATAATTGTCCTTACATTTAACATAATGACCAATAAAGTATTGTTTCTAACTACCACTATAGGGAACCTGAAGTTGGGTAGCATACCTAAGATACCATAAGAGGCATTAATAGGCTCCTAGATTGTGGGTTACAATGAGAGCACATTACTTACCAAATCATAGCATATCAATTAATACTATATTACTATAAAGACAATTAACCGCAATGTGATATTAATAAAAGAGCAAATTCAAAAATCTTACATGCCGAAGAAGTCCTCTATGTTGCTCCCCATTCCTCCTCTGCCTCCGCTGGCAGCATGCTGCTTCAGGCCCTCCTCTCCATACCTATCATATATGCCCCTCTTTTCGGTATCCGACAACACCTCATAAGCTAACCATTCATCAAGACAATTAATCATTCCAAGAAGAAAAACTAATTAACTCCATACGCAAAAAAAAATTTTCATATTAAAACGAGATTTTACCGTTGTTAATCTCGGCAAATCGCTTATTGGCCTCTTCATTCCCAGGGTTCTTATCAGGATGATACTTCAATGCCAGCTTCCTATACGCTCTTTTGATCTGCTCATCCGATGCTCCTCTCGGCACTTGCAATACCTCATAATAACTCTTCCTGCATCAAAATCACCACAAAATTTCACAAGCATAAACGCCACTTTTGTAAAGAGAAAGAGAGAGATAGGCGCTTACCCTGCAAAGGCGGCGAGCGCGTAAGACAAAGCGCATAGCAGAAAAAGTAGCTTCGTCCTTGGAAGCGCCATAGATTTTCAGATCAGGAGAGAAACTGGACCTCTCCAGAAGTTATACAAATTGTTTAGAAATTCTTATCAGATCTTTGATATCTAAGACACAATGCTATTTTTTTTTTCTCTTCGCGAGAAAGATTAGGGGGTAATCCTAAGTTTTGGTTTTGCTTATTTTCTCCAATGGATCGTTTATTCCGTTTGGGTGCATTGAAAGTGGGCTTTGGAGTTTTAAACTTTTATACAAACACAACAACAGCATACACCAAGCGAAGCTTGAGGCATCAACGACTTGACTTGCTTTGGGACTAAACTCTTGGCAACGTGTTCTTGTGAAAACTGGCCAATGAGCGTAAGCTCGTTGTTGTTTCTTCCAATAGGGTTCTGCCACGTGGTGGGATTTCGTCTTCCACGGGTCGCAGACCCGATCCCCTGGAAAAGAGTGGAAAATTTGTTTTCAACCGATTTATCACCTCCACGCCTGACTGCCTCCAAGCCCGTGCTCATGGGGCGAAAGCTAGATAGTTCTCCAAACGACGTCGGCTGAGGTTTTTATTGGGCTTAAAAAGAACTAATCAAATTTTGCTAATGGGCTTTTGTGTAATGAATTTGTCCCGAAAGTACGACCACTGGTTCGTCCCCAAATTTGTAGCTGTGTCTATTAATCCCAAAATAGTCCAATTTACCAACCAATTTGGACCTAGAAGTCCGAAGTCCACAAAACTACCAGTACATTTTAATAATTAAGCTTCAATAACAAAATATTCTAGGTGATACGCCACCATATAATCCATGTTGCCTATCCAATCTAGAATTTATGTTGCACACTTGACTTAAAAACTTTTAATTGAGCCGAGCTGATATAGTGTCCAGTTCGATTTCCATGGAGTTCTATAATTTTGCGTTCGAGCTCAGCTCCGAAAATAGTAGATAGGAACGGTTTAATAATTTCAAAATTTTAAATTAAAATATTTAAATGAGGTTTTTTTAATGAAATTAACAAAAATTAACTTTGAATAGTTAAATTTATTTTTTTAATTTGACATATTCAAATATTTATTATGAAATGTCAAAAAATATTTAACTATTATAATTATTTTATATTTTTTAATGGTTAATATGAAATCAATAATTAAAAATTTAATTCAAATAAATTAACTATCACATAAAATAGAGATAATATAACAATATAATATAAATTTTAAATTAAAGTAAAAAAAATCTGTAAAGATTAAAACAACAGCACCTAATAGTTGAATGTTTATTGCAAATTATAAATGAGGTTTACAACTTTATAAAGATAATAATATAACAGACTTCTTACGTATTCTTTAGAGAAAAATTAAAATTAAAGAAAAAAAGATCAAGTGAGGAAAGAAGAATTTAAGAGTGAATATTATAAATTGAAAAAAAAATATAATTAGTTATATATATAAGAAAAAATAACTATTGAAAATGACTAATTACATTTTACTATTAGTTGATTGAAAATAAAAAAAATAGATGAGAAAAAGTAACTGTTGAAGATCATTAAATACATATTATTGTTAGTTGATTAAAAATAGGAGAAATAGTTGAGAATTAATAACATTTTAAGAATTGAAAAGTGATAAAAAATTAAAATTTATTAGGTAAATAATTAGAGAAGTGAGAAAATATGTTATTTTATTAATTATTTTTAATTTTTAATTTTTTATATATTTTTCATAGAAAATGAAATAATTAGTTAAGAATTAATAGAGATGTGGAAATAATAGAAAATAAATATTTATTAGACATAAGTGAATAGTTAAATATTTTAATAATTACCTTAATTTTTATATATTTTTAATATAATTAATTATATTATTATTATAAAAATATAAGATCTCTCCCAATTTAAAACCTAAAGCTTTTACTTAGGTGGCCTTACCCAAGTCCAGTCCATAGTAAAGTTACTTGAGCTCGCTAAATTATCATTAATTGATATAAGAAACACAAATTTCTTGACTTGAGTTCGAGTTTTAAATAAAATTTCAAAATATATAATTAAATTTATTATTTTATTTATAAGTATAAAGTATTAAAAATTATTTTTTAAAAAATAAAAACCTCAGTAAAGTTTGCGAGCCACTTGAGTCAAATATTATAAAATTCAAATTCAACTCGAAGGTGAATGAATTAAATTAAAATATTTCATTTCGTGAGAACAACAATGTGTAATGAAAGTATAAAAATGCATTAAGTTATTACATACTATTATTCTTACCACGTCACCATGTAAAATCTAATGCTAAATCAAAATATAACATGCAATTGAAAACTGTAATGCTTACTCTTATTGGGTTCAATCATTGATGTTCTTTTACATGTACAAATAATCTGTCCAAGAACATCTATCCCAAATCCAACGTTATAGCAGAAGGCAAAATTGTCAGGAAACAAAAAATAAAATATAAGGCAAAGACTCTTTCAGTTATTCTTTTGACTTGTTGTCATAGACAACCAAAGCATTATTCCGACAAAGATTTTAAAAAGGTGAGAGGAAAAAATATTGAAGTAGGGTCTGCCCTGATCGTTTAATGGTTACCAGGGCACAGGGGGCACAGGAAAGAGAGTGGAAAAAGGAACCAGGGAAACGCAAATAATGCAAATTAAAGAGCTTTTGGTAACCTAGCTGCCTGCCTCCAATCTGTCATCTTTCGTTTGTTTTCATATTTTTGTTGGTACGTAAACCTCCTTTTGCCACCATTAATTCAGAAAGACAAGAAAACCAGCCATTTTCCTTTAACCCTGCCTCGCTCTTAAACAATTATTGATATGCAGACCATCACTCTGCGTGGTGTATAGGCAAGTGAGGACTGACAAGTGAACAAGCCAAAGAAAAAAAGAGGTTTCGAATGGTGAGTACTCAGACCAACCAGTCTTTTGCTTTAATTCACTTCCACCGGCATTCACTTAAAAGCTAAAAGGCAGGCGATTATTGGAAACTACAAGAGCTGCTGCTCGATCAACCAGTCCAGATAAACATGAGTTTGGAACAAGAAATGAAGAATGAAAAATCGAGCAAGATCTATACTAAAATCCCACACCAATTTTTATATACTGAATTATTTTAAAATTGAAGACAATAATATTTGTTTTGGAAAGTATTCTTGCTGGAACTCGCGCGTTTATCCTTCCTTTTCCTAAAGATTTGACAATTGACACCACACTACATTAGCCGTTGGACTGTGTGCTGTCGCTAAAATGAAGTTCAGTGAGAAGGCAATTACATCTTAAAAGCTAGATATATTAAATTTTTGGAACATGTAAAAAAATACTTAAAATTTAAACAAAGAATTAAATTATTTGATAAAAAATAAAAAATTATTTAAAGATTTTTTATAATAATTAATTAGACTTAAACTTACTTAATGTGTAAATAAAGTAAAAACTCTATTATATAAAGTTATCTTGTCATATTTCGAGTGATAAAATGATTAAATTTTTTAATTTTGGTAAAGTTTTAAGTAGTTTTCTTAGTTTTTCTCTAATTAGTTAACTCATAATTAAGTTAATTTATTTCAAGTTATTTTAGCTCATTTGTATAGTAAAAATATCTATTTTTAGCTATAGTTGATTTAGCTCATATGTTTTTAAGGTCCTCAAAAGAGAAGGGGTTCAGTGGTAAGAAATTGCACAAGTTCACAAAATGCAGACTTCATCGAATATGCAGTACTATTTCAGACATAACTCAAGCTACAAAAGTTCAATCAACGTGATTTTTAAATCAGTAGAAAGTTAAAAGAAAGGAATATAACTTTCATATTTATCACTTTTGTCCAGTTCTAATCCAACTAAGATCAAAATCACGTTAGAAGTAGCCTGACTGTGGCAGCCCTACACTAGGCAACTTGAAGGAACAAAGCATGGTCAAAATTATGTTAGAAATAACCATATTGTCCCTTAATCTAGTAAAATTTATATTATCGAATCTATTGAGTTTGATTACTTCTTGATTTTGGAAGTGAACTTTCACACTTAAATCCAGCCCAATCTCCATCACGAAATTATTATGAAAAAGGTTTAAAAAATATCTTAAGACTGTTAGAAATATTTGAGAAAAAAATTTTTGAAAAGAAATTAAAGTATGACTTTGAGAACGTGCATTTACATTTTTCTTAAAGTATTTTTTCAACCTCTGAGATACAACAAAAATCTTATCACACTTATTAGAATTGTGAAAATGGTAGTATATGAACATTATTTATATAATAAACGAACCTACATGTCTTTCAATGTAAATAGTCATTTCTTTTCATAAGATAATTATTCAAAAGTTGTTTCTTTTCATAAGATAACTATTTTAAAGTTGTTTCCTTTTATAATAAAAGTATTTATAAAAATTATATTTAATAACCTTTCATAATACAACTATTAAAAAGTTATATTTAGTAAAGTAATTATTTATAACTTTTTAGTCACAACTTTTCATTAATAAGACCAACGTTAATAAACTATTTAACAGACTATGATACTATGTAGAAAATACCTAAGATCGATTTATGCAAGAAATTATATTGCTTGATAAAAATAAAAGATTACCTTGGGCTATTTATAATAACCAATGAAACCTAAACTTACTTGGTGTGTAAATAAAATAAATAGCAAATAAAGAAATATATTAACCCTAAACTTCCTTAGAGTACAATTAAAACAAAAAAATAATAATAAAAGATTACATAAGAAAATATTCTCTCCGAGATATTGTCTCCTTAATTTGAGGATATTCATATATTTGGTAATAAAACATTACTTAGTTTTTATTTTGCAAGCAAGGGCGGAGCCTCATTGAGCTACCCCCAAAATTTTTAAAATTTTTTATACCATATAAAATTTTTAATATGATCTCTTAATTGACCCTCTCAAAATAATTTCATTTAATAATTAATATAAATAAAGATATAATTAAAATATCTCACATGCCTCAATTTTTAAATTTTTTTGACTTCTTCTTTTAATTTATATTATTATTTTTATTTATATTTTTTAATATATTTACTCAATATATTCTAAATTTCTATAAATTTTCTTCTTTAAATTCTACAAATCATTAACCATATTTGTTTTTTTTATTATGTCATATATGGTTCTATCTTCTTTTTGCCATATTCTTCTTTCTCCTATTATATAAACTTTATTTTCTATGATTGTAATATTAAAAATTAATAAATTATTATGTAGCTCTCAAATATAAGTTGTACTGTTACATTGTTACTTAAAATTTCATCAATGTATTATTTTTTATTGATCCTGATTATGTAAAAAAATATTATCTTAATTATATCTTTTTTATATACTTTGCGTTTTATATTTAGTTGAAAAGAAATTATTTTGAATATATAGTCTTTAAACAATCTTAATTATATAAGAGAAAATCATTAATCTTGTATTTCATATTTATCTATTTATATTTTATATATTATAGTTTTATATTTAATATTATAAGTTTAAATAGAAATAAAATAAGAATATTGGAGTTTAACTATATTAGTTTTTTTTCAAGTTTGATTAAAATATGAATAAGTTGAAAACAATTGATAAATTCTTTAAAAGAAAATATGTAAATCGTTTAAGTGATTCTTCTACATTTGAACCACCAAGTCTCAATACTTCAACTCATAAACAAGAACAATGTGAATCCAAATACCCAAGACTCAATCCTAAAGAAATAAATATTTTTCAATACATAATTAATTAATAATCAATAAATTTGAATTCAACTTTTTTAAAAAATTATTGTAAATCTTTTTTTCATAATTTATATATTATATAAAATAATTTTTTATTATCAATCTTTTAATTATTGGTTAAATTTAACATATTAATTTTCAAAATTTTTAACTCTTATTCTCTTATCTTTGACCCTCAATAAAAATTTATTAGCTCCACTTCTATTTGCAAGTAAATTGGAACATGTGAAGCATGCCTGATGTACGTTCACTTATATAACGGAAATCAAACTGCACTTTATAATTCCTCTTTCCTCCCCCAAAGCGGGGGCATGTGCAATTGCCTCCAACAGCCCAGTCAGGCAATCACCATCGTATAATTTTATGGCATATATCGCTCCTTCATTAAGGTACTAGGCCTCGGGTTGGTGAGATTCGATCCTTCCCTTCAATTCATTTTTTCTAATCAAAGAAAAGAAGAGAGAGAGAGGAGAAATTGGTGTCATTGGTTAAATCATTAATTATTTAATTACAAGGAGGGGACGTTACAAGGAGTGAAGAAAGAGGAGACTGGAAATAGCAGTGCTTAGCGAGTACATCTGAGTGAACTTGATCCTTCGCTCTCGAGTGTTGACATTTTGAAATTTAATTTGGGCCACGCTTCGACTCTGGCTTTTAGCACAAACAAAGAATATTAATATCGCATGCAACCGTACGTATAAAGATAAGATGACCGAACAATTATCTAGCGAACAACAAGTCTTTGGCGAATTTCATTACCTTACGAAACCCTGAAAAGATCATCAAGGGTTAACACTAACAGGTGTGAGAATTAAACTAAAATTGTGATTGAAGAAAAATGGGGCAATTTAGCATGCTCATTATCAAACGCCTTTTCTCCAAACTTGCTACAAATGTGAAGCTTGCATGCATGGTTTAATAACCAAGGTTTCATTATGATGGACTGTTATTTTAATCTAGATATAATGTTTAGAAATTATTTGAATTTTTTTAAATTTTAAATAAAATTTTATTTTTATTATATTTAATTAAATTTTTATATTTTTATTTTTAATCAAATAAGTTTTTATAATTTACAGTTAACTAATTATCATTAATCAAAATAACATTTATCATTTTCACGTCCATATAGCCTTGACATGGTATGATATGGATAATAAAAAATGTTACGTCGTTATATCCTCATATCACCGTTCAATATTACATATCAGAGTCATATGATATAAAAAAAAAATTTTGATTAATAATTAATTATAAAAATTTATTTCACTCACGATAAAAAAAATGACATTTTAATGAAATCTAATAAAAAATAAAAAATTAATTAAATTTTTAAAAATAATTTAAGAACTTTTTTTAAGTGATCATTTTAATCTAATGTTGTGGAGAATCTAGACCAATTATGCGCATATTGTACGTACGGCTAGGCAGTTGAGAAATAAATGCAATTTCTCCGACCAAATGGCCTGAAAATGACAGAAGAAAGAATTACAATTTCAATTTCAAGAAATTTTGTCGTTGAGAGTTGCTTTCAATTCGATCTTTCACGATATTTTGCGTAAAATAATAGTATAAGCCTGTGCTTACGGAATTAACATAATGAACCAACCTGTAGATTAAAAAAAAATAGTGTAGATAAAGCCAGCCAATTATCTTAGCACGTGCTTTGTACATTTAAGAAATTAATTTGGTAGTTGAATTTAGTTTGTCCTTTTATGTCTGCCGACTATTTACCGCAAATGATAGGATGTGCTAGCCTTTTTCCCTGGGTCCTTTGTGCTGGCAAGGCATTCCACTAATAAGAAGATCCGTAATCAGTTATACTTCCTAATATCGAGAAAAAAAAAAACAAAAAATGCAATTCATTCAAGGAAATGTGAACCCTGTGGGGAACTGATCAGAGCTTTCACTTCAAAATACAGCCTGTTTACAGGAAGAATCATTATTTATCAATATCATGACCATGTACAATTCTTGTCCTTGGTTTTTTTTTCCAAGATTCGAACCTTAAATATATGGTTAACAAAGGAACTAATTAGACATCGCATCAATCAATTTGATATAAATTTTAAAATTATTGTTTTTTGTTATTACTTTATATAACCGATTATTATAATCTTATTTGTTATTTTTATATATTAAATAATAATAAAAATTTTATATTGTGTAAATTATTTTTTTATCTTTTCAATTTTTTAGATTTTTTATTTTAATTATATTATTTTGAAAAATAATATTTAAATTATCAATATTTATAAATAATTATTATTTTGATCACTTAACCATTAAACAATAACACATTTTTCACACTACACATTCGACCTCAATCAACTTTAGTGAAATAATTGAATAGATAATAAAATGAAATATCAAGTACGAGATTCATTATCTTTTAATGATTGAGTAATAAAATAAAAATACTTAAAAATATTTTATAATCAAAATGTTGTTTTTTAATAATTAAAGTAAAATTTTTTAAAAGTTCTTTTTTGAAGAGCAAAATTTTTTGAAAAGTTACAATTTTTTTAGTAGATAATCTATTCTTTTTCATTTTTAATTCCAACAATAGAAAATAAATGATAAAGATTGTACAATCATATCAGTCTTTTTTTTTAAGGAATAATAAATTTTATTACTTAATGAAACAAGGAAAACACACCCAATTACATCATAAAATAATATGTTTCTAATCTTGATTGGAAGAGTATTTAAACCTAGAAAATTATCAGAAATAATAAAGTCTTAATTAGTCATAAAATCTGCAACTCTATTACATTCTTGAAAGATATAATTAATCTAAACCTGCTATTCTTACTTGAACAAACTGAGAGTGACTTGAATCAAATTGGAATTAGAACATGAGTGAATCAAATGAAAAGTAATCGCAAACTACTAAGTTATTATCCACTTGAAGAGTTATCTTTCGAAAGCCCAATATCAGTCAAATCTTTAAATTAATCCACATGCACTTTTTTTTTTCTTTTAGGTTGAGTAAAAGGAGATAACAGCTTTTTTAGTTTTTTAAAACATGTATGAAGATTCACTTAGTTTTGATATACAGAATAAAAAATAATTATATCAAATTTCACTATTTATCTTGAAATCAACATGGAACTTCTAAATTATAAATTTTTTTATAACATGTAGATTAAAATATCTGTACAAACATGCGGAATTTAATGCTTGAACCTCATAGTGATTGATACGTGGGAACTTTTTATTTAAATCCAACAGTCAATATTAAATTATTAATTATAAACAAGTCAAGATTTAAATGTAAAGAAGGTGCTCGTATAAATAAAGTATAGACTTTACCTTTTTTTTTTTTTCTATTATCTCAGGGTAGCCAGCACAGTGCATGTTTGGCCAGCCAACAAAAATTAAATTCATAACAATGCGTAGGGGTGAGTATTCGGTTACATTGATTAATTCGGTTAAAAAATATCATTAACCGACTTAATTGTTCTTTCTCAATGATTTATTGGAAGTTTGTTTTCAAAAAATGATTAAAAATTAATAATTAATAAACTTTTAATAAAATTATTTCAAAGTCAGTTAATTCAGTTAATCAATCTTAAAATTTTTTAATCGAATCGAACCAACAAAATCAATTTAATCAAAATTTTTAATTGATTTATCCAAATTAATCAAATTGACCAAAATTAAATTAACCGAATTTACCGATTTTAACCAAAATTTGCTCGCCCCTAACAAACGCATACAATGTATGGAAAAAGATGATAGTAGGTAGCATATTCTTCTTTATACTCAATATTGCATATTTAGAAAAAAAAAAAAAACCTAGTTTAGATGAATATGTATATATAGTTAATTTAGAAAATATTGCATATTAAATGTGAAATTCTTTATGCTAACATGATGGATTTCAATACCGTGTTACATTGCATATTAAACTTATAAGTATTTAATATGGTTGAAAAAAATTCTTCATAAATAATTTTTGGTTTTGGCATGAATTTTGACGGACGAGCCAACCACTACGGGGGCAGCATTCGCAAAGAGTGCCTCTGGTGAACCCAGCCCGAATGTCAACTGTTGCTGAGGAGGAAGAAAAGGATGCACTTGATCTATATATTTATACAAGGGATTGAAGTACGTCTCAACCCAAATGTATAAGGAAAATTTAGATTTAAATTATACAAGTTAACCTTTCTAGTTAAAATGGTACAAGTTCGATCCCTCCTTCAATCCTAGATCTTCAAAATGAGGGTGGCTAAAGAAGATTGCGACGTCATAAAGATAGGTGAATCTCTGTGTGGTGGAGTCCACTTGTAATATGCTATGTTGGGAGTGTGGAGAAAATTAGAATTACATTTTGAGTAAGAGTGAGTAGGTTTTTTATTAAAATTGAATTAGTCAAATAAAATCAATAAATCTGATTAAAATGGTTCTATTAAATTAGTTTTCAATTAATTCAGAAGTGAAAGAAGCCAAATCGATTAATTCGATAAGTTTTGATTTAAAAAAAGAATCACTTAATCAAACTCACCATTTTTGTGACAAAGATGTTCACTTTTTTTTTAAAATTTATTTCCTTGATGGAAGTTTTTAATATTTCTAGTTGTTGGAAGTTAGAAAAATTTTACAATTTTGTTTGCTTATCTTCATTTAACATTTTTTTATATTTTTGTTTATATTTTTCGAAAATTTTATCATTTTTAGTCATGTTTGTTTGAATATTTTAATAAATTAAATTTATGATACTGTTAAAATTTTATAATTTAATTTTATTTACTTTATAAGTAGTAAAAAAAATAAAATCAAGAATATTGGGCTTGAGTGCATTAAAGCCCACGAGTTCAAAATTTTATATTAATTTGATTGTCAATTGAGTTAATTGATGTAATTATATTAATCGGTTAATATTTGAATTTTAATTGATTCAGTTAATCCTTAAATAATATTTAATTAATTCTATTATAAAAAAATTCTTAACTAAATTAATCATATCGATCGTTTCTTTACCTCTGATTCTAAACCTAAACTGGACAATCTAGCTTGCAATATCAAAAAAAAAAATGAAAATGAAAAAGATACACTCCTATTTTTAACTTACATTGTGGTTTGAGTAGTGGCTGACAACTCCTACGCTTCCTTGGTCCCTCATCTGTTTAATCGTCTGAGCCAATAAACAATGGAGATCTTCTTCTCCCCTAGGCCCTAAAAGCTATACAAGCTAGCTCACTATTGTATTAGCTAGCAAAGAAACAAAATATATATTTTCAATGCCTAAAAAAACATAATTTATGTACATATCTAATCTAGAATAATTAGATATAACCAGACAGTCCAAAACCAAAATTAAATTGCAAATAATAGCTTAACAACTAACTTAAGGATAGTAACTCCCAAAAAATAAATAACTTAAGGATAGTCGTTCATATAATATAATTACTTCTACGATACTTTTCATTATTTTTAAGCAGATTTTGCTATTGAGTATTTTAAAAACACTATTTAAGATTAGTTTATAATAATAATTTTATATTAAATATAATTGTTGATAATTAATATGATGGATTTTAATGTATTAAAAAAGTGCTTAAAATAATAATTTTAAAATTATCTAATAGCAATTGATAATTATTGGTGATTGTTTTTGACTAACTAAAAGGCTCTTGGTAACATTGAAATTCCACCAATCGGTCCTTAATAGGAAACAGTGAAAATGGGTGTTGAATGTGGGTCTTTAAAAATTAACTCGACCATTAATTTGAATCGAAATTAATATTATTTTGATCACTAAATTTTGGCATTAATGGTACTGTTAATTTGTCGTAAATAAAGGTGTAAATTTTACTTACACTCTTTATGATTTTAATTTTCTAAATAACATGGTGTGTTTTTTTTTTGTCTCAATTAATTTCTTGTGGATATATTGTATTTTCGAAAAGGGTTACAGCATTAAATTTTTTAAGTAGTAGTATCAAAATGATTTTAAATGTGCACAAAATAGACTAGCTTTTAAATTGAGAATATTTATTAACTTTATTTTGTGAAATTATCGATATAACTCATTATTTTAGGAATAGAACTTATCCCTGCGAAATTAATTAAAAAAAGATACATCACATTATGTGAAAAATTTTTAAATTATTAAATGTCGATAAAATTTATTTTAAATAAATAAATTTGGTGCAAGGAATGAATGATTTGAAGCCAACTATTTGAGTAAAAAATACATCTCAAATGCAAAAAAAAAGTTTTAACTCAATTATATCTAAAATCAATTATTTAAGTTTTTTTTATTGAAATAATGGTTTAAGCATTTTATGTTTTCTCAGTATACGAAAAAAACAAAAAGAATTTTACGTTTGCTTACTTGAAATGCTTTATTCTCAAATATTATTTATTTATAACTAGTTGTACAATATATAGGTGATATATTGTCTAAAAGTAACTCTGCTTTATCTGTAAACAAATCCCAATGATATATCGGAGAAAATGACAACTCACTAGCCATGTGTAACGTATAGGACGATGATGTGGACGGCGAAATGTAACAAAAATTTGATTTGGACCGCAAATAGATATGAACGCAACACCGACCACGTCATCAAATATTCGAAGTAATTTTGTGATTTTGCCCATGTGTTAAATATTCTGATATAATCAAGTAAACGCTAATATTTTGTTGGAACCAAGTAAGAAAGGACAAAAAATGTAGGAGTAAGATAGAGAGATGGTAGTAATCATGGTTACTAATGGGTACGTTTAGTTTGTAAAATAGAAATTAATATTAAATATTTGATGAGAAAAAAATATAATAAAAATATTATAATATAATTTAATTGATAAAATAAAATAAAGTAAAAATTGTTATTATGATTTATTATAATATTTGATTGATAAAAATAATTTTAAAATAATAAAAATAATAAAAAGATAAAAATATTGTATATTATAATATATAGTTATCTATTTTTATTTTATTTTTTAAATATTAATAATTTAATTTATTTAAAATATTAATAAATAATCATTTAAATATTAACATTTTAAGATATTAATGTTTTATGTATGATTTAACTATTATTATGATTAAATTATTTATGATTTTAATTAATTTTTAAATTTAAAGTATTATTTTTTGTAATATATAAATAAAAGCTTAAACTTTTTATTATAATATATTATTATCTATTTTTATTTTATTTTATTTTTTAAATATTAATAATTTATCATTTATTTAAAATATCAATACTTAATAATTTAAATGTTAATAGCTTATTTTTAATTTAAATATTATTATTATTATTAAAATATTAATAATTTTAATTAATTTTAAAATTTAAAATATTAATTTTTTATAATATATAATTAAAAGTTTAAACTTTTTATTTTAATTTTTTTTCATTTTCACTTAAGGTATTTTTGTCTTACTAGTTTTAAAAGCTGTTTCCTCACCCATAAGATAACAAATACCACGAGATTGGGAACTAATTTTTTATTTTGAGTGATTTTGAAGAATAAAGACTACAGAAAGAGAATGACATAGCTATTCCCCAACAGACGTGTTATAGCTATACAGGGGTGTATCACTGAGGTATCTTTTCTTTATTAGGGGTGTTTTTCAGGTTGAGGTAGCAAAAGGGGGGGAGACAAAAGGAATTCGGACGAGGGGCCTCAACGTGGGAGATGCATGCCCCTTGATGAGCCTCTCCACGGCAGGATTGCCACGACTGTACTCTTATTCAAGGCAAACGTGGCGCCATCTGTCACCACAGATAAATCCACATCACGTGCCCCACACACCCCCGTCTTTTTCTCTCTCTCTCTCGGCATATTTTCAGCTTTCACCTAATTTATAAAATCCAAATGCGCTTCCTTACAAAATAAAGTCATGTTGTTGATGTTGTTCTTGTTTTTCCAAAGAGGTACATGATCGTAGTATTCCCTGGCTAGTCAAAACTGCTTGCTTCCTTTCGCTTGATATATCTTTTCCGATTCTAGCGATATATATATCTACATTTGGCCCTCTCCGTTTGGCTGGGCGGTGCGAGACATGGGGAGGGCGCCCTGCTGCGAAAAAGTTGGGTTGAAGAAGGGGAGATGGACCACGGAAGAGGATGAGATTTTGACCAAGTATATTCAAGCTAATGGAGAAGGGTCATGGAGATCATTGCCCAAGAACGCTGGTAATTAACAAAGGTTCCTTTTTTTTTTTTTTTGGTTTAATCAAAGTTAAGCATTCTTCGTTCTGTTTTTTCCTTTTTTTTTTTCTTTTGGATTGTGTTTTGATTGTGTACGGTTTGGTATTTGAAGGATTACTGAGGTGTGGGAAGAGCTGCAGACTACGGTGGATTAACTACTTGAGAGCTGACTTGAAGAGGGGAAACATTACCGCCGAAGAGGAAGAACTCATTATTAATCTGCATGCGACTTTGGGGAATAGGTTAGTGCAACATTTCTTCTCCTCTACTCCCACCATACCCAAAAGAAAACAGAAACCAGAATATAAAAAAGTGAATACTTATGAAAATAATCATGGAGTATACAGTGATGGTAATAATTTTCTTGACTGAACATGCAGTCTAACTGGTTAAATGTAACTCTCCTCTATTTTCCACGGATGAAAAAAGTTCGTACTAGCTGGCATCAATAATGGTTAACTTTTCGACTTTTTGTCGACTTTTGGTTCTTTCAGTTGCTTTCCACCATATACGCGATCTTTTTCAATCTATATCGCTCAGCCTTAGGCTCTCCTTCTTAATTTATACAGTTGGGAGAGATCTGAACTACACCAACAAAGACAGCAAACTTTTGATACGGCCTTTTACCTGCACAATTAATCAAGAGATTCCCTGCTTAAATTGTTTGTGTTTATAATCCATTTTCTATTGAAGTATTATTTTGCTGGAATTTGTTATTTTCATTTTCGTACAAGTTGTCGTGAAATTAATGGCATTGTTTTTGTCTCATGCAGGTGGTCTTTGATTGCTAGCCACTTACCAGGGAGAACAGACAACGAGATAAAGAATTACTGGAACTCTCATTTGAGTAGAAAAATTCATGGCTTTAGAAGGCCGTCCTGTCAAAGCTTGCCCCTGATCTTGGACATGACCAAGGCCGGTATTGCTAAGCGGAAAGGCGGTAGAACAAGTAGATGGGAAATGAAGAAAACCAAAAGCTACAATACCCAGGAAGATGCTGGCAGTTCTTCCCAGAAAACTGTGGAAAACGTTTCTGTTAATGAAGTTGTGCCATTGCCATCCACTCCAATCTTAGAAAAAGAAACCTTGTCCACTACTGCCATAGAAGATCGCATGGTAATTGATCCATACGGAGAAGATAAGGAGAGAATGATCCCTGTTAGACCGAGTCCTTGTCAAGACACCGGAGAGGGAATTTTGGGGTCAAGCGAGGAGAGAGAGCTCCTGGTTCCTATGTCTAGCTCCGGTGAGGAAAGAACCATAGAGAATCCAATGCTATGCCCTAATGGTAACGCCGAGACAGAGACTGACCTAGCACCGTTTGAAAGTATTGAAAGCGGTGGGATGCTATGTTTTAATGATATTATGGACAATGAATTGCTAGAACCAAATGGGGATTTGACCTTAAGCGAGTGGGGAGAGAACAAGGTCACTGTTAATGTTGAGGAGAGAGAGAACAGTGGAATTTTGAGTCCAAATAAAACGGCTGCAAATAATGAGGAGATAGAGAGTGGAAACTTGAGCTCTAATGTAGATTGTGGGGACTTAAATTCCTGTTCCTCAATAACTTCGTGCTTCGTCGATGAGTGTAATATTGATAATAATCTTGATTGGGACTGGGAGCGTGTAGTTCAAGGAAACGAGCTTTGGTATGAGAAAGAGTACATGCCATCATGGGTATGGGAGAGCGACGATGATGGGAAAGCAGAAAGACACAAATTGGAAGATAAGGACTTTGAGAGGCAAAATTCCTTGGTTGCGTGGCTTTTCTACTAATGCTCTCATCTCTCTGTTACCTCCTTTTTGCTTTTTCATTTTTTTTTGTTTGTCCAGTTAGATTTGACAGTGAGCTAGACTGTAGCAACAAATCTGTGTCGTTTTCTTTTTCTTTTTTCGTGTTTTTGTTTCTCTCCTGAATCCTGATCACGCTCGTTTTTGTTTTCCTATTCCATTTTGTTTGCAACAAAATTGATAATGGAAAACATTAGTTCAAACATTTTTATCAACTCTTATTATATTTGGCGACCGTCTGTTAAGGATTGATTTATCTCAAAACAGGGACTCGTTTTGCAAAATTTTATCGGTGACCTTGGCCCCACACAACGGCGTCGGCCCTGTATGCTGTATCTTGAACTAGTCTTTCTCTAGCTTGTATAACAAGTTTTGTTTCTTCTTAATAATACACGAAGAAGAAAGAAAAAGAAACTTGCTTTTGTTCCATTGTTATTATAATTTTGAGGTGACATAAAGTTGTATTTCGTTTCTTCGGCAATAAAGTTGCAGCATTTAAACTTTATAAAGGCAATTATTTAACTTCATCGAGCTTTGAGTGTATGGACCTCAAGAGTTGTAGAATGGCGTGCAGCAAGGTTGGGTTGATCAGCAGCCTGGCTAGCTGGCGGGCTGAAAATTGTTGTGCAGGCAGTGGTCCATGAGACTATTACTCTATCAGAGAAGGAGTCCAGTGTCATTGAATTCAAAAGTTAAGAAACCGACCTAATTAGAAAGTATTTTTTGGATTTAATTTGTTTTACAAATTGTATAAAAAAGTGAAGATTAATTCCATATCTTTGCATCACCGAAAGAGTACATTAAGATGTTTTTTTCATTTCGATATCTTAAATTAAATATTAATTGATTTAGCAAATTTAACAAATTCATACAATTCATTTTCAAAATATACTAACAGTAAAATAGTGGCGCCTTAATAAATTCAATTATTATAATCTACTGTTTTAGACACGCTTGAAAACTATAACAAATATCTCAAGACAAATAGATCGGCGACAAATTTGACTTATTAACTTTATTTCTGCCCGACTTTAACCGAGTAACGTTAGAGTAGTAGCTCTCACCTCATGCCAGTTTTTTAATCAGGGCAAATTGGCAACATGTGTTAATCACTCCCCCTACGTAGTTGGCATAAGAGCAGCACAAAAGTCATGGCGGAAGGATCCTACTCGCACGAATTTGAAGCAGAGATCTTAACTGCAAATACTAATGACCTGGTGTGTGTGTGGAACCAAGGGGTATCCTCTGTGAATTAATTATGGGCACCCCCCCTGGGCCCCTCCCGTTACTTTTGAACGACGTGACATATCTCCAACGAATTGAAGAATGAAAAATTGACGAATCCTTCCAACGGAACAGCAGTTCCCAACCCAACTGTACACTCGACGGCCCATAAGTATCAAGCATAATCTCCTTCGGTATGAATTATCATATATACGGCAACTATGAATAGAAGTTGAGCTCTTTTTTTTAATATTTGAGTTATATGTATTTCTTATTAAAAATTGGGGTTGAAAATTGTTATTTTATTAAAAAAAAACTCGAATAGAAGGATTCTACTCCCATTTTATTTTTATTAGTAGCTATCTGGGAAGCCGACAATTTTCTTGTCATGCGTACCTGGCACATGCATTAAATGTATAAAAGTTTAAATGAATAAAATTTATAAAAAACAAAAATCATTTACTAATAGTGGTATCATACAATAAAAAATTAAATGTAATTATAAATAATATATATGTAAAATAAACAAAATAAAAATATTATATTTACTAATATAATTGAGAATTATATGATATAAATTGAAAAGATATTTTATAATTTAAACTTTTAACATATTATATATATTTCATATTAAGTTATTAATTAAAACATTTAAAAAAAGTGAATTTAATTTTTTTAGTATTTTTCGTCTAATATCTAAATCTTCAAAATTTAAAAAATAAAAAAATAAATGAAATTTTAATAATTAGATATTTAATAAAATATACAAAATATCTATTTATATCTTCTTCGTTGTTTTTCGTAAAATACGCTACAATACGCATATTGTGTCTATGGATAAGTATGTTAGTTTGAATCAAAAGTCTCAAAGGTAGAGACGAACATTATGTCAAATAAGATTGAGATTAATATCTTACCGTCCTGGAAACAATAACAACTGACAGCACCAACATTGATGTTAATAAACAAATATCTATGAGACACGAGGCATCGAATTATAAAAAGGGCACGAAATGGGGCATAAAGTGGAGGCAGACGATTTTCATTCGCATTTCAATAGCAGTGTTCAGTTTGTCTATTGCGCAAGCTTAAAGAACAGTCTGTTTCCAGGAAAGTTCATATTGATTTCATTATTTCATTAAATTCTAAACTGAAAAACCCAGCTACAGCTAGTACGTCTATATTTGCTGACCTTATAGGCCCGTCATTGTGCAGCGGGCAACGCCAAGCAAGCAGCCAACCAGGTGTCTCTGCTCTTTCCATGGGATCAGGAGGGGAAGCATCGTCATTTTATCTGGAAGACAATTATACTTTGACTAACAAAAAAACAAAACTCATCATCACGGATTCACGGGGCACTGTCTAAGTGTAAATCATTTTATCTATCGCCTGTACAATTTCCTAAAAGATAGGCCACAGATAACCAGAGTCCCAGGGCATGTAAGAAGATGGACAGATCTGCAACTGCTGCGCCTTCTTCTTATCAGTTCGCTTCCAAACCCCCAACTGGGAAAATCAGAAGGAAAAGAAAAATGTTCTAACTGGCTTCCGCATTCCTTGGGAAGAGAGATGACTTGTATTTTTCTAAAGATTATGATTAGATGGTGAACTGGCATGTCGAAGAGTTGAATGCGTTTGGACCGGTCTACTGTTCTCATTTATGTTAATCCGGCACAGTTTCCGGGTCTGGCATGGGCCTTCATATATTTAGTCGCCGAAGTTATTGCCTGGAGGACATTCACTTTGATGTTACATTGCACTTCGTCCGCGAATGACGTGATTCTGAGGGATTAGTCTACGAATATTGTATCAAGGCTATGATTCTGAGGTTTTAAATTCCACCAGGTACCTAGTCATTCTCCTTTAGCTAGCATGGGCCGTTCCTATACGAATGCAGGTCTTTTTGGTTGTTTGAATGGAAACATAAAAAACCTGAAAATGAAAATAAAAAAATTCATCTATTATTGAATAGAGTTTTTTTAAAAAATAAAATTATTTTATTATTATAACTAACCTATGTTAAAATAAAAAGATAAATTTAAAAAGTGATGAACAATTTTTTTAAGAAAATAAACAATCTTTTATATGTTCACATAAAAACTAATATAAAAATTAATTTTTTTAAAAAATAATATTTTTATATTATTATATCATATCAATGTATTAGATTATTAATTATTATGTTAACTACATGTGATATAAAAAATATTTAATTATTAAAATATATAAAAATTTAATTAAATATAATTAAAAATTAAAAATTATATAATTTTTTGAAATGTCATATCATTCTTAGAGTTGTAAGATTTGTCTTTGAAATTTTTTTCAACAATTATTATTCATAATTTATGAAAAACGTGTACATAAAATGAACCACAATTTTTGTCTCCACTACCAATGTTGACAATTAATAGATCATGACGAATCTTTGCGATGAGATTTTTAGACGAATCGTAAGAAACAAAGTTATTACTATTAATCTTACCCACTACACAAAATCAATCACATCCATATATGATTATTTCTTTGCATGATTTATAAAGCACACCGTCACCGACACACACAACCACGAGACACACGACTCTAAGCTTGGCATATTTAACTCCGGCACCATTCTCTGTCTTTTTGTTTCGAAAATAAAGTAAAAGGTCTAAAAGGTTGGACACTATTAATGGAATGTACCTTTTTTATTATAAACATGAATCTAATTTTTTTTAATTTAAAAAATATATTTAATAAATGGAAGAAGAACATTTTTATATATTTAAAATTTATCTTATTTTTAATTGATGTGAGATTCATAATACATAAATCTAAAAAATTTTTAAATTTATTTAGATATATAATGTATTATGCACTCTTTTTTTTAGATATATCTCTCAAAATAAATCAATGGCCCCCTCCAAAGTAATATAATTGTCCCAAATTTTGATTTGTAAAATTATAACTTATTGATTTTTTTTAAAAAAGTTACAAGTATCAAGATCTTTTCTTAAGTCTAAACTTTAAACATTGTGTTTTTCTAAAATTAAAAGATTTGCATAAATAATAGTATTTAAAGTTAATATGTTTGCAAAGTATGAGGATTTCTATTTATAGAATAATTTACTCAATTAATCTTAGTATTAATAAAAAAGGCTTTTTCAAAATATTTCAAAATAACACTTTAGTCTTTTTTGTTATAAATTGGTTAGTGTATGAACCCACTACCTTAAAAGTAGAGTTCGAATCCTCCTTCTTCAATTATAAAATAATAAAAAAAAACACTTTAATCTTTTTCGTTTCAAATTGGAGGCCGTCCCTTTTGTAAAGCCACCTAAGCAAGGATTTTAGGCCTTCAATTTAGGAAGATTTTATAATTTTATAATATAATTTATTATATTAAAAATATATAAATATAAAAAATAATTAATAAAATTAGTTATTTTCTCACTTTCTTAATTATGTGTTTAATAAATATCAATTTTCTAACACTTTTTAATTTTTATAATATTATATTATTTCTCATCAATTAACGGTCATATATATTTAATCATTTTTAATAACTATTTTTTTCTCACTTATTTCTCTTATTTCCAATCAACATATTTAATGATTTTTAACAACTATTTTTTCTCCTATATATAAAACCAATTATTTATTTTTTAATGTATAATATCTATTTTTAAATTCTTCTTTTCTTATTTGCTCTTTCTTTTTTCTTCTTTTAACTTCAATTTTTTTTCAAAGAATACATAAGAATTCCGTTATATTATTATCTTTATAAAACCGTGAATTTCATTGACTGTTGTTTTAATATTTACATATTTTTTTATTTTAATTTTTAATTTACATTACATTATTATATTATTTTTATTTTACGTGATAATTGATTTATTTAAATTAAAAATTTTAATTATTGATTTTGTATTAATTATTTAAAAAATATAAAAATTTTACATCTTAAAATATTAAAAAAATAAAAATTTAATAATTTTTTTAATTTTAATAAAAAAAACTTCATTGAATATTTGCATTTAGAGCTTTGAACTTATTAAGCCGCTCTGGTGCAGACTTCGAGCTTCTCTCTACCATCGATTGACTGGTAAGTATTCTTCTACTACTTTGGGGCTTTCCCTTTCACTCCTAAATGATGAAACTGACACATGATGAATTTTTTCCCAGGTGACAATGGCATTGTTTCAGGAAGGAAAATGATTATGCCTTTTATCAGCCAAGTTTCGCAGTTCTTTTTATACGAGTTTGTTTGTTATGTATTTTTATGGTGCTTTATCAATTTAGCCACTTCAATGCTGTAAATTTCTTTGTTATGGTGCAAATTGACTGATTAATATAAAAGGGTTTCTGATAATAACTTCAATTTAGCCACGTAATTATCAACATTGTCTGTTTTGAGGCAGCTCTGTATATCTGATTCTTGATAATAACTTGTGGCTTGTTTGTTAAGTTTAATACCATGATGGGAAATGATGAAGTGGATAAAATATTTGACTAAAAAATAATTTGTGGGTAATTCTCTTAAGGGTTTACCATTTTAGTAAGTCGTGTTACATCTTGCTGGCAATTTGGAATTATTGACTAGGATTAATATTGGGTTGATTCAACGATGGCTGCGTGACCTTCTGACAGGAAGGGATACTTGTAGACACCTAAAATAAAAATAAATAAATAAATAATAAATAAAAAAATAAATCAAAAAATTAAAAAAGAGAGGAGACATGACTGAGCTCAGTCCTCTTCCCCGAAGCAATCATCATCCCTGCAATCACTGGATTTTGGGGGATTGCCCCAAATCCGGTGACCGACCCCCCAAGCAGCCAGCCCCCCCTTCCATTGTCAGAGCTCCATTCCGGATTGTCCAAAATTTTGGACAATCCGAGTGCTAAAAGGGGAGAGGGGGCATTCGAAAAAAAAACAGAGAGCAAATTTTCGAAAAAAAAGCAAAAACAGACAACCAAAAAAATCAAAAGTCCAAAAAAAATTCCTAGTTCTTCTATCAGCTGGAAATATACCCAAGTAAAAAAAAAAAAAAAGGACCTAAGCCTAACAGCCAAAAACCACAATCGGGAAAAACGAAAAGCGGGGGGGTCTGATCGGCCTGTGGTTCGAAAAAGGGGTGTTTGGGGTTGTGTTTGGGTGAGGGAGAGAAGCTGGTCGCCGGCGAGGGGAAAAGAGCTGGTCGGTTAAAAGGGTAAGCCGATCGGAAGGTCGGGGTTTCGTATCGGTAAGGGTGCGACGAGGCTAATCGGGAGAGGAAAGGCCAGACCTGTTTGGGTTGTGGTCGACGGACGGCCCCGGTGGGAAGAGAGATCGGTGGGAGAGAGAGGGGGTGGTCGACGGACGGCATCGGTGAGGAAACCGATAGGGTTTCTAGAGAGAAGGCGGAGAGATCCTGAGCTAGAGAGAGAATGGGGTAGGGAGAAATAGAGAAAAAGAAAACAAAGGGCTTTTATAGCAGTGGGAGCAGAGCAAAACGACGCCGTTTCAAGGGCAGGAGTAAGTTGAAGCGTTTTGCCCAAAACGGCGCCGTTTTGAGATACTATACTAGCACCAAAACGGTGCATTTTGGACTCCTGTATCGCGGGCCTGCTGAGAGGACCGTCCAAGGCCGCTTCGGGCCTCCTGTTAGGCCGTGGATCTCGGCTGGCCCAAGCCAAGATAGGTATACTTCCTTGGGCTTTGTTTAAATCTGTTTTTATTTTATTTATGTGTTTATTTTTCATTTCAATATATTTTAATTTAGTTTAAATTTTATTACAAAAATAAAAATATATAAAATTTTAGTAATAAGCACATAAAAAAAAATAGGATAATAGGATAATAATATAAACCTAATGTAATAAAAAATAATAACAATAAAAAATAATAAATAAATAATAAATAATAAAAGAATGTAATAAACAAATAATAATAAAATAAGAAATAAATAAATTTAAAATGTGCATAAACATATATAATAATTATTTTGAATATCCGATGATGGAATTCGATCTAAAAAGAGATAAAGAGTTACTTCTTTCGGGTCGATTTTCTAGATCAGGAATACGAGACGGATTTTCACTGAAGCGTTGGGATAAATCCGAACTCTATATTCCGATATTCATTATTTAAATAGTTAATCTAGAATATAGGCATTAAAATATAAATGTTCACAATAAACTCAAGTTAGTATAATTAGTTAATTGATTAATTTAACCATAGAAGATTTTAAATTGTTTGTTTGATTAACTATATAAAATATTAATCAATAACAATAATTAAAGAATAAAGATTTAAATAAAAAACAAGAGGCAAAAAAAAAAGAAAAATAAAAAATAATAATAATAAAAAATAGAAAAAAAAGAATAAGAAAAAATGAAAAATAATTCAAAAATGTAACAAATGATAATAAGTGCAAATAATGTGGTAAATCATCACAAGTTATCAACCATATAAGTGGACGAATTATAAATCATCTAAGTCAATAAACGCGTGCATGTAGATTCCATCATTTTTATCTTATCATAGCATGCGACATTTAGCTTGTAAATGAGGCGGGAATCCCGATGATGGGATTTCTCCGAAAAGCTTGTAGAGACGAGTTTCTTCGGAGATATCTCTAGGTGAGGAAAACGTCGAGACTTCACCAAAGCGTTGGGATGGTCTTCGAATGATTTTCCAATAAAAGATTGTCACCTCGTTATTTAAAATAAATAAATCATTACATCATCTTACGCTTGCATCATGTGCATACATAAAATCAAAAAAAGAGAACTCGAAGGACCAATTCAATAAAACTTAGCTAATAAGCGAAGATTGAGAAAACATAACAATAAAATCAAAATTAGGCCGTAAAAAGAATGACTTAAGATTAAATGGTACCGTTCATGGAACGGGCGTCACGGAGGTGCTAATCCTTCTCCGTGCGTAACCGCACTCCCGAACCCATCCTTGAAAAAACGTAGACCAGTTCTCGTTCTTTCGATGGACCTAAAATTAATTTAGGACTTCATCGATTAGAACCGAGTCAATAGGTGACCAATCGCACTTATAAGGAACGATTGGTGGTGACTCCTAATTTTCATTTATTTTCGACCGTGTCTGGCAGACGGGTTCCACGGACCCACACGTTGCGACAGCTTGGCGACTCCACTGGGGACGAAGCGAGTCAAGCCATTAACTAATCATAAGTCATTCAAGGCCTTAAATAATTTAATGTTTCCCTTAATCTTGTGCATTTGTTTTTACTACCCTTTGTTGCATTTATTGTTTTAATTCTTGTTATTGTCATTTAATTGAGGGGAATTTAGGATAGATGGACATTAGATTATTGGTAGAAAATCGATATGTTCCTTCACACACACGACACCTTTTGCATTCATGCATAAGCCTTCTACTCGGGCTTTGTCCTTTGTTAGGGGGGGTTAAGTAGCTACGCTCTCGTGAGGTGATGACTTCCGCATGGGCTAGTGAACACTCCCACTCAAATTGAACCGAGTCCGTTTGAAGCCTGTAATGGGTGAGGACTGGGATGCCTTACTAGTCCGAAAGGATGATAGTGAGGAACAATTTGAGAACTTTTAGCCTCGTTCAAAACCGAACTCAACATATAGAAAGCCATAAGGAGCTATCCCATAGGCAGAACCTTACTGAACTTGTCATAAGTAGTGCACCCTAATTTAGGATACGTGAAGGAACAAATTTATCCTAATAAATTTCAAAGTGATTTTTTGTAAAGAAAAAAAAGAGACAAAAAGAAAAGGGGGTCTTTAGTTCTATTTGTCCAAAACAAGACCAAAAAAAAAAAAGAAGAAAGGAAGAAAAAAGAAAGATAGAGAAGTTTCTTGTGAAACGGAAAAGAGAAGGAAAAATGGTTCTCCATTTAAGTAGCAAGAAGAGAGGACATAAAAAGGTTTTTATTTCTTCCATTTTTTTCAAGAACCACAAAAAGAAAGGAATTTTGGTTTTAAAATTTTTTATCTCCCACTATACTTGATTTTCAATAATGTGGTCTTTCATTTCATTTCATTCCCTCCACGCATCAATACATCATAGCATTTCATGCATACATGCAAATATCATATTTTCATCTACATGCAATCATTTCATGTTTGTTCCAATAAAGGAGAACCTTACAGTGTTGTTAGTTTTGTAAGAAAGAAATAAAATTCCTTTTTGAAAATTTTTTAGTAAAATTTCTTTTTCTTGATTTATTTTGGTCAAAAGGATTGAACAATATGGAACATCAATTGGAAGAAAGGATAAGTGCATTGGAACGCAATCAAGAAGAATTTGGACATGACCTTCGAGAGATCAAAAGACAGATGGTTAAATTGGTGGAAATCGTTGAACGTCTCAATGAAGCTAAAGAAAAGCACCTTCAAGAATCTCCATCATTTCAAATCAAACCAGATCAAAAGCAATCACTGAATAAAAAACAATTTGTCCTTGAGAAACCCAACACATTGCTCAATGGCTCAATTAAAGATCAAGGTCTATAAAAAGTTGTAAAAGGGATGGATGAGTTGAATACGCAAATGATCGAGCTGAAAAGTTTCATAACCAAGATGGGGTCTCCAAATGCTACACAAACCCCAAACAAGGGGTTACAACTAAGGGCACATTCTCAACCCACTGCTTTTCAGCCCGCAAGAATTAATGTGCAACCAAATTCATACTCTTGTCCGAGCACTTTTCGAGCCCCCTTTCAACAGGCTTTTCAAAACCAACCATAGGCACAATCATCAATCACCTTAATTTCGAGCCTAAACACCCCTAAAAAACAATCCAAAAAGAAAAAGCAATTTGACCCTATACCTATGACCTACAAAGAACTCTTTTATCAATTAGTTCATGATCACCTTATTGTCCCCGTGCCTTTGGAACCCTTACGACCTCCATACCCAAAATGGTTTAAGTCAGAAGCAAGATGTGATTATCATGGTGGAGCTATGGGACATTCCATCGAAGATTG
Source organism: Theobroma grandiflorum (assembly GCA_036013995.1). Lineage (NCBI taxonomy): Eukaryota > Viridiplantae > Streptophyta > Magnoliopsida > Malvales > Malvaceae > Theobroma > Theobroma grandiflorum. Next base: position 6,533,449 of record CP142130.1, read on the forward strand.
TGACGCCTTCAAGTATTGGGTACAAACATTGATAGATGCCAAATGGTTCGATCCAACAAAGATGATGGGGCGTGGTTGTGGGGAGCACAATTAAGTGTCAAGATGAAGGAAGGATTGACTGTGCTGATCCTTTTTTAGAAAAGTTTTTGTTAAGACCTTAGGACATTTCAATTTTTGACTTTTTTGAATCTTGTAAGAATGGGTTTGTGTTTGTGAAGAATTATGTTTACTTTTGAGGTTTTGTTCAACTTTTCTAAATGTTATTTTATAAAAAAAAAACAAAAAAAAAACAAAAAAAAAACAAAAAAAAACAAAAAATGGAAAAAAAAAGAGATTTGTTTGAAATGTAATCGTGTTGGTGCACTGTTTATAATCAAGTGTCTTTGTGTTTCAAATCACTCATCATACATTCAATCATCCCAGCATGCGCTCAAACATCCTTTGATTTTGACATATATGCTCTCATTATTCATTTTCCTTTATTGCAAGTTGCATCATTAGACTTGACTACATTTCATGAAATAAGCGAGATTGTTGTTGATTTTCATGAATAAAAAGTTTTTTCTAAATTAAAGACAGGAAAACTCGAGGGAGCCCACTTACAATTGGCATAATACAGGGGCTCAAGCTAGAATCATGGGAGATGAACAATCAAATTTCATAGACAAGGTGGAGAAAACTCAAGAAGAGATGAGAAAACAGTTGGCGAAACTACTGGAGACAGTGAATGCCAATACAATGAGGGGGGTTGTTGAAGGATCTTCAAGTTTTCAAAGTTTAAGCCAATCGTCAACACAAAGGCAAACTATGCAATTTCCAGGGGCAAATCTTTCTAACCAGGATCCTACACTTGTCTTGAATGACTTTAAAGAACAAGGAAAAATAAAAGTGGACATATCAAGATCAAGAGAGAAATCAAGAATGCAACAAAAGTATGATCTTTTAGAAAAGCGCTTTAAAGCCATAGAGGGAACGGATTTCTATGCTGCCGATAAGGCAAAAGAATTAAGTTTGGAGCTCAATGTGGTTATTCCACCCAAGTTTAACGTCTCGAAGTTTGAAAAGTTTGATGGAACCAAATGCCCTAAGGCATATTTGATCATGTATTGCACTAAGATGGCTCCATATGTCCATGATGAGAAATTGCTCATTCATTTTTTTCAAAACAGTTTGGAAGAATCCGCGGTTACATGGTACTTCAAATTGGAAAAAGATTGCATTCGCACATGGAGAGGTTTGGCAAGAGCATTTTTGGAACAATACATGCATAGGCTAGAAGCAATTCCTGATCGAATGACCCTCCAAAACATGAAAAGAAACCCTTCTGAAAGTTTCAAGGAGTATGCTTGTAGGTGGAAAGAAATAGCATCACAAGTTCAACCACCCCTTACTAATAGAGAATTAAATTCTCTATTTGTTGATACTCTTCCTCCTCTATATTATAACAGATTGGTGGGTAATACTTCTTCAGATTTTACGGACTTGGTATTCATTGTGGGAAAGATTGAAGATGGAATAAAAAAGGGAAAGATTGTAGACTCTCGAGCAAATGGTCTTGTCAAGCAAGAATGTGTTGCTTTTGATAAAGGAGTTCAAGCAATGACTTTGGAAAAGAGCAACAAAAGGAAATTTTGTGACATACAAGGAGATCCTATGGGCGTTCATTCACACCCATTACCATATGTCCATAACCTACCTCGACCTTTCACTCAGTCATCGCTCACACAAATTCCTCCACCTTACATGTCCATTTCAGGTGACCAAGAAATTAATTTGGAATACCTTCAAAGCAACAAGAGGAAGAAAGCCAAAGTGTACCATTCATTACCAATGTCTTATGCAGAGCTTCTCCCTTTATTGGTGCAGAATCATAAGATCTCCATTATTCCTGCCAAGCCTCGGAAACCTTCTTACCCAAGTTGGTATAACCCAAATGTCAAATGTGATTACCATTCTGGGGTTGAAGGTAATTCCACGGAGAATTGCATTGCATTCAAGAACAAAGTTCAAGCTTTAATCGATGCAGACCCAACTAAATTCAAAGAACTTGCCAACAACTATAGAAATCAGGGATGATGGATGCAAGGTTTGGGTTTTGGAACAATTGAGTGATATGCCAATTCTGGGGGGCAATCCTTGATCACTTTCTAGTCATGTACTTGTTTTGAGGTCGAAAACTCTTCGAAATATGGATTTCTGTCTATCATGCATGATCATGTAACTTGAGATGAGTGTATGTTTAGTCTCCATTATCACATGCTGTCATGAGTTGAATCGAGTTTGTAAATTGCACAAATTTCTTTTGATTCTCACTTATTTACTTATTTATTTATTTATTTATTTTAAAAAAAAGACATTAGAATTTAAAAATAAGGCCCCATACTTTTTGTTTTCAAATTCATACATGAAAAAGGGATCAAAGATTCTTATAAAATAAATGGTGAAAAGAATCTCGAAAGAATTAGTGGTTGCTATTTACAAATGAACTCATTTTTAAACACTCACAGTGCCTTAACCAAGTGAATAAAAGCCATTCAAGGGCCTGAAAGGAAGCAAAAGCTTTGAAACTTCATCAATCTTATCCTTTCACACCCTCCTTTCACACCCAAGGACGATGATTTTCATCTAAGTGATGATCAATGTTGCGACAAGATAAAATTCAGCTTTTTCAAAAAAAAAAAAATCAAGAAAATCTCACACTTTTGCAAAAAATCTGAATTTGGCAATTTGATGAATGTTAAGATTAGCTAGAGCTTCAAATGCATTGAAACCGCTCAACTTTTTTCAATTGGATCCAAAATGTGAGCTTTTTCACCCATTGCTTAAAGTTGTCTTCTATCCATACTCTAAAGGCAAGATGGTCAGAAGAGGAAAAATTTCCCAATACTTTCAAGACAATGGACTTGTAAAGAAACCTTTGTTCTCTTTGATTTAGAAATGCTAACAAGAGCAATTTGGGAAATTGAGGATTGAAATGAAACCTCTGAAGGTTTTGAAAAGGTCATAATTACGCAAAGTTTGCTTAAGCCTTCGTTTGAGTGGTTGATCGAGGAAGGACATTTTGGAAAATGAGAGTCAAGTTTTGAATTATAAAGGTATGAAAAAAAAGAGAGAAGAAAAGAAAAAAGGAAAAGAAGAGAATGGTGAGAAAAGTTGATAGTAACATTCATGTACTTGAGATTTTCAAACAATGCAAAAAAAAAATATAAAGAAAAATTAATTTTCGTTTCAAAATTCATCAATCATAGGGATTGCTTTTCAAGGCAAGTAACCACATTTGAGATGAGAAATGGCCATGTTTCATTCTCCCATTCACAAACAAGAAATTATCCGCTTGTTACCCCTTTGAGCCTATCAAATATTTTTGAAATACACCTTAACCAAGGATCACCTCTCATATTGAAAGAGCAAATGTGTATGAGAATCTTGTCAAGGAATATGGAGAATAAGATCCCATTTGGAGAAAGAAAACACCTTGTATGAAGAGGCAAATGCAAAAGAATTCGAGTTTTAACTCATAAAAAAAATGAATGAAATGAAAAAAGATAATCGAAAAGTGATGAAAAAAAGAAAGAAAATTGATGGAAAGACATGCTTTGAAAAATCGAAAGGACAAATGTCTTAGAAGATTTTCACATGAATGATCCTCGGTTGATCACCCTTAAACACATGTTTTGGACCTTTTTATCCATTCCTTCCAAGCCCTTAACCCTATCCTACATTACGTGCTTTAAAAGCCCATTTTGATCAAGTATGGATGCTTAAAGAGCCTTCTTCTAGAAAAAAACATCATAAAATCAAAGAGGCCTTGGCTTCTTTTTTTCTTTGCCAAGATTGTCCATGTGAATCCGTCAATCCATTCTGGATAGAGTTTAAATTTTTTCAAGTGCATGGTGGAACAATCAATGAAAAAAGAGAAGAGATAGAGACAAAAAAAACAAAAAATAAAAGAAAAGAAAAAAGAGGAACATGGAGGAAAAAAAGAGCTTTAGGGTGAAAACCTGAAAAGCCAGCCTAAAGCAATAATGAGAACTCACAAAACCACTCATGATATTGACTGACAAGAAGCACGATAGAGGGATCATTTCGAAACAACCAGAGAGCATTAGAGACCTTCCAAAATGTTCAAGAATGTAAAATTCAAAATCTGTCATAAAACCAATGCTTAACTTTGAACCTTTCCTTTCCAAAACAACCTTGTAAATCTTAAGTCTCCAAAGTTGGTCTTGACATCTATCGAAATGCCACACATCATAAGACTAGGAGAGTGTGAAAATCAATTGGAACTTAAAATGAGTGTTTTTGTGAAAAGTTGATTTTCAAAGAGTATAAATTTGAGTGCAACATTTGTGAGCTTAGACGAAGAAGCATCGGTCCTTCTGACGATACCTTTTTGTTATGCAAGACTTGAAATTGTTGAACCTTTCGATCTACAAGGATCAAATGGTGATTTGACCCACCTGAGTCATTTAAAATAGTAATCACTAATTTTTAAGAGATTCAAATATCACATGTCTTTCCAAAAATGGATATTTTATCACTTCAACAAGAAAAGTGTGGAATTGATACTTTTTTTACCCCAAGATCCAACTATCTCTGATCATGAAAATAACTATGTGGGGCAATTTTGTTTTGGTTTTGTCAAAATCAAGATGTTTTTGAAAAAAAAGAAACAAAAAAACAAAAGGAAAAAAAAAAGAGAAAAAATGAAAATCTTTATATTCTCTGTGAGGAAAATTCTTCAATCATTGTGACGTAAGACAAACACTTTTGAAACAGACAAATTCATTTCTCAAGAAAAAGTGAGAAAAAGTAATGCAAGGAAAAACTTTCAAGATCAAAATCCATGGAATCATTGAAACCTAATTTGAATTGGTGATCTTTTGTTGATAAGAAAATTGACAGCTGCACAAGAACACTGTTAAAAAATTTTAAACCGAGGAAAATAATCTTTCAAACGAGGAATATATGGTGCAAAATAAAAGGAAACAATGCATCATTTGTCCATCATTCAATCATGCATACATGTCCGATCATGCACATGACCATGCATCATCAAAATTGAAAATTTTCAAACAAATATCAAGACTAATGCAATTTTCAAGCAATTGAGTGAAGAAAGATTTGAGTCTTAAGCCCAATCTAGTTGGCATCCAAGATGTTTAAGCCCAGTTACGTTGGCACCGAGAGATTTAAGCCCAATTTAGCTGGCATCCAAGATGTTTAAGCCCAGTTACGCTGGCACCGAGAGATTTAAGCCCAATTTAGCTGGCATCCAAGATGTTTAAGCCCAGTTACGTTGGCATCGAAAGTTGTTTAAGCCCAATTTAGCTGGCATCCAAGATGTTTAAGCTCAGTTACGTTGGCACCGAGAGATTTCAGCCTAATTTAGCTGGCATCCAAGATGTTTAAGCCCAGTTACATTGGCACCGAGAGATTTAAGCCCAATTTATCTGGCATCCAAGATGTTTAAGCCCAGTTACGTTGGCACCGAGAGATTTAAGCTCAATTTAGCTGGCACAAAAGATGTTTAAGCCCAGTTACGTTGGCACTAAGATGGTTTAAGCCCAATTTAGCTGGCATCCAAGATGTTTAGGCCCAGTTACGTTGGCACGAGTGAGTTCAAGCCCAATTTAGCTGGCATCCAAGATGTTTAAGCCCAGTCATATTGGCACAAAAACGTCAAGCCCAATTTAGCTGGCATGCAAGATGTTTAAGTCCAGTTATCTTGGCACAAGAGAATTTAAGCTACATAACCTCATTTTGAGATGAGGAATCTTTCTTCTAAAATCCTCCGGGTACATTTTCTTTTAAAAACCTCCGGGTTCATCTTTAAAACCTCCGAGTACATTCTAAAAACCTCCGGGTACATCTTCAAAACCTCCGGGTGCATTCTTTAAAAACTCCGAGTAATTAGCTTCAAGATTTAAAAAAAAAAATATTTTTGTAGCCTCGTTTTGAGATGAGGAGCTTTTCTGGTTATGTTATTAAAAAAAAAGAAGATTCAATTCGGTTTGAAAGCGGTGTCTACGTCTTTGCACTATTCTTAATCCTCAAGAATGTGCAAAGAGGGGCAGCTGTAGACACCTAAAATAAAAATAAATAAATAAATAAATCAATCAAAAAATCAAAAAAGAGAGGGGACAAGACTGAGCTTGCTCAGTCTTCTTCCCCGAAGCAATCATCATCCCTACAATCACCAGATTTTGGGGGATTGCCCCAAATCCGATGACCAACCCCCTGGGTAGCCAGCCCCCCCTTCCATTGTCAGAGCTCCATTCCGGATTGTCCAAAGTTTTGGACAATCCGAGTGCTAAAAGGGGAGAGGGGGCATTCGAAAAAAGAACAGAGAGCAAATTTTCGAAAAAAAAAGCAAAAACAGACAACCAAAAAAATCAAAAGTCCAAAAACAATTCCTAGTTCTTCTATCAGCTGGAAATATACCTAAGTAAAAAAAAAAAAAAGACCTAAGCCTAACAGCCAAAAACCACAATCGGGAAAAACAAAAAGGAGGGGGTCTGATAGGCCTGTGGTTCGAAAAATGGCTGTTTGGGGTTGTGTTTGGGTGAGGGAGAGAAGCTGGTTGCCGGCGAGGGGAAAAGAACTGGTCGGTTAAAATGGTAGGCCGATCGGAAGGTCGAGGTTTTGGATCGGTAAGGGTGCGACGAGGCTAATCGGGAGAGGAAAGGCTAGACTTGTTTGGGTTGTGGTCGACGGACGGCCCCGGTGGGAAGAGAGATCGGTGGGAGAGAGAGGGGGTGGTCGACGGACGGCACCGGTGAGGAAACCGATCGGGTTTCTGGAGAGAATGTGGAGATATCTTGAGCTAGAGAGAGAAAGGGGTAGGGAGAAATAGAGAAAAAGAAAAAAAAGGGCTTTTATAGCAGTGGGAGCAGAGCAAAACGACGCCGTTTCAAGGATAGGAGTAAATTGAAGCGTTTTGCCCAAAACGGTCCCGTTTTGAGATACTATTCCAGCACCAAAACGGTGCGTTTTGGACTTCTGTATCGTGGGTGTAGACACCTAAAAATAAAAAAATATATAATAATAAATAAATAAATAACAAAAAAAATCAAAAAATCAGAAAAAAAGAGGGAAGCAATCATCATCCCTGCAATCATCGAATTTTGAGGGATTGCCTCAAATCCGGTGACTGACCCTCAGGCAGCCAGTCCCCTCTTCCATTGTCAGAGCTCTATTTCGGATTGTCCAAAATTTTGGACAATCCGAGTGCTAAAAGGGGGAAAGGGGGCATTCGGGAGGAGGGGAGCATTTTGTGAGAACAAAAAAAAATCGAAAACAAAAAAAACAACCCTAAAATTCTCTAAACAGCAGGTGAGATACCCCAAACAAAAAACATCGATTCAAAACCCTTATCAACCAAAAACCACAAATCAAAAAAATTGATTCGGGAAGAAGGCTGATTGGAGTCGAGATAGAAGTTGTTTTGGGTGAGGGAGAGGTCGATGAGGTGAGAGTCCGACGACCGGCAAAGGAGGGGGAGATCTGTGAAAGGGAAGGCGATCGGAGGTTGGTCAGTGAGGGAGAAAAATAGTTCGGGGAGGAGCGAGCTAGGAAAGGAACGGAGTAGTGAGCTAGTGACTAAAGTCGACGAGATTGACGGGAAAACGAAATAGGTCGATCGAAAGAGGGAGAAGCCCGATTTAGGGGACTAGAAAACAAAGAGGTTTGTTTTTTTAGAGAGAGAGGAGAGGATATTGAGGCTAGAGAGAGAAGGTGAAGGCTGGAAATGAGAGAAAATAACAAAAAAGAGGTTTATATACTCAGGTTTGGAGCCTAAACGGTGCCGTTTTAGTGGAACAAGGAATTAAAAGGGATCAACGTCTAAACGACGTCGTTTGGAGGAGTTTCTAGAGCAGCAAACGACGTCATTTTGGAGGGGGCACAAAACGGTGCGTTTTGGAGGGCTGAGCAACGGGCCTGCGGAGTGGACCGTCCAAGGCAGCCTCGGGCCTCCTGTGGGCCACGGATCTGGGCTAATCCAAGCCCAGATAGGTACATCCCTTATTTGGGCTTTTACTTTGAATTGGTTTGTGTTTATTTTTAATTCCAAAGTATGTTAATTTAGTTTAAGTTTTGTTAGAAAAAAATAATAAAAAATAAAAAAATATATAAATACAAAATATGAGTATTTATTTTAGTAATAAGCACATAGAAAAATAAGATAATAAATAATAATAAATAATAAAAAATAAAAAAAATAAAAAAAAAATAATAATAAAATTTTTGAAAGTTAAACAATTATTTTAGAACTAGACCGATGATAGGATTTTCATCCGTAACGCGAAGAGTCGCAATTCCAAATGAATTTCCTTAGGTTAGAAATTTTAATTAGGATCCCACCAGAATGATGGGAGGGTCCTTATTCAAAATTTCAATGGTTCCAATAAAAAATAAAATAAAAAATATGAATAAGAAAAATATAAATAAATAAATAAATGAATAAAAACCTTTAAATATAGTTAATCATCAATAAAAAAAACCATAAATAAAATAAATAAGACAAATAAAAATCAATAAATGACAATAATAAATTTATCAAATCATAATAACACAAAAAAAATACATGTGCATAAAATAGCAATAATAATAAATTTGGATCCAAGAATTATGATTATAGGAAAATTTTATGTGGTAAAAAATAATAATAAGCACCCACATTTTAAAATATACGAAGAAATAAACAACAACTGTAAAAACAATAAGTAAACAAAGAAATTTCACAAAAGGAAAATAATAAACAAGGAATAAATATGGAATTTATGAGTGTATTGCGTATCATGCTTGCATTGTTAACTATCATGGCATATAGACCTATTTTGTATACGGATATAAACCTCGATGATGGGACTTTTCGAGGAAGCTTGCGAAAGCGAGTTTCATTGGTAAACTCTCTAAGTGAAAGGATACTTCCGAACTCCACCAGTATGATGGGAGGGTTCGGAGAGATATCTTTAATAAAAGGTTTTTACTCGTATTAGGATTTTTGCATTCACGAAAACACTGTTTTCTTCCACAAGCGATTATCCCGATGATGGGATTTACCTAGCGAACTTGCGAAGGCAAGTTTCTTAGGTATCTCTCTAGGTGTGGGGATACTCCCGGATCCCACCAGTATGATGGGCGGATTCGAAAAGTACACTCAATAAAAGGTTTTCGTCTGGTGCTATTTCGATTTTATGCCACGCACTTCATGATTGCATCACATGTACGCTAAGGCCGTAAAATATTTTAATTTGATCAACAGAATAAAAGATGAATCAAACACATAATAGCAAAAGAAACACAAAAAAATAAAATAAAAGGGTTAAGATAATAAGTGATTAAATGGTACCGTTCGTGGAACGGGCGTCACGGGGGTGCTAATCCTTCATTGTGCGTAACAGTACTCCCAAACCCAAACTCTAAAAAAACACGTAGATCAGTTTATCGTTCTTTCGACGAACCTAAAGTTAATTTAGTACTTCGTCGAATAGAACAAATTTGATCGGGTGGCCAATCACACCTAAACAAAAAAGATTGGTGGCGACTTCCCAAGTTATTCACGTCTAGCGGTCGGGTTTCCGGACCCGCACGTTACGACAGTAGGCCTGCTGAGCGGACCGTCCAAGGTAGCTTCGGGCCTCTTGTTGGGTCGTGGATCTGGGCTGGCCCAAGCCCAGATAGGTATACTTCTTTGGGCTTTGTTTAAATCTGTTTTTATTTTATTTATGTGTTTATTTTTCATTTCAATATATTTTAATTTAGTTTAAATTTTATTATAAAAATGAAAATATATAAAATTTTAGTAATAAGCACATAAAAAAATAGGATAATAAGATAATAATATAAACCTAATGTAATAAAAAATAATAACAATAAAAATAATAAAAAAATAATAAATAATAAAAGAATGTAATAAACAAATAATAATAAAATAAAAAATAAATAAATTTAAAATGTGCATAAACATATATAATAATTATTTTGAGTATTCGATGATGGAATTCGATCTAAAAAGAGGTAAAGAGTTACTTCTTTCGAGTCGATTTTCTAGGTGAGGAATACGAGACGGATTTTCACCGAAGCGTCGACATAAATCCGAACTCTATATTCCGATATTCATTATTCAAATAGTTAATCTAGAATATATGCATTAAAATATAAATTTTCACAATAAACTCAAGTTAATATAATTAGTTAATTGATTAATTTAACCATAGAAGATTTTAAATTGTTTGTTTGATTAACTATATAAAATATTAATCGATAACAATAATTAAAGAATAAAGATTTAAATAAAAAACAAAAGGCAAAAAAAAGGAAAAATAAATAATAATAATAATAAAAAATAAAAATAAAGAATAAGAAAAAATGAAAAATAATTCAAAAATGTAACAAATGATAATAAGTGCAAATAATGTGGTAAATCATCTCAAGTTATCAACCATATAAGTGGACGAATTATAAATCATCTAAGTCAAGAAACGCGTGCATGTAGATTCCATCATTTTTATCCTGTCATAGCATGCGACATTTAGCTTGTAAATGAGGCGGGAATCCCGATGATGGGATTTATCCGAAGAGCTTGTAGAGACGAGTTTCTTCGGAGATATCTCTAAGTGAGGAAAACGTCGAGACTTCACCAAAGCGTTGGGATGGTCTTCGAATGATTTTCCAATAAAAGATTTTCACCTCATTATTTAAAATAAATAAATCATTACATCATCTTATGCTTGCATCACGTGCATGCATAAAATCAAAAAAAGAGAACTCGAAGGACTAATTCAATAAAACTTAGCTAATAAGCGAAGATTGAGAAAACATAACAATAAAATCAAAATTAGGCCGTAAAAAGAATGACTTAAGATTAAATGATACTGTTCATGGAACGGGCGTCATGGAGGTGTTAATCCTTCTCCGTGGGTAACCGCACTGCCGAATCCATCCTTGAAAAAACGTAGACCAGTTCTCGTTCTTTCGATGGACCTAAAATTAATTTAAGACTTCATCGATTAGAACCGAGTCAATAGGTGACCAATCGCACCTATAAAGAACGATTGGTGGCGGCTTCTAATTTTCATTTATTTTCGCCCGCGTCTAGCGGACGGGTTCCACGGACCCGCACATTGCGACAATACTGTTAGGGAACTCTCATGGTGTCATGAAGGAGGGTGACATTGTTATCCATGATAAGAGTCGTTTTATGACATTGGATTGTTTGCAAATTGTTTTGTTTCATTCCGCTGCGTTTAATTTGATCATGCCCTTTCCTATAGGATAAATATTGTTGTCACTATAATTTGTAGACATTCTATGTAAGTTAAACATTATTCAACTATTCATGCTTTTTGTTATACATGACATTGGTTAGTGCATATTGAAAGTTGGCTCATACTAACAGCGTAGACATCTTCCTATTGTCAGCTTGAACTCTACAGTCGTGGATGAGTTCAGACGGTCAGCCCATTTACAACGTAGCGAGTCTCTCTCTGCGACAATGACCAACAATGGCAGCGCTCAAGATGACTTAGGGTTAAAAATTAGTGCACATTTGGCTGGCTTGAAAAGGAAAATGCGTCTGACGAGCAATTGTATTGAAGACCTGGAGTATCTGCATCATTGCTTGCTACACCTTGAAAATCACCCTCGAGGCTGACGATAATGTTCCAACATCGACCGAGTTGTAAATTCCCAGCAGCAATTATTGGAACGAGTTGATTAGAATTAAGCATCAAATCCACCGGTTCTGATATTTTGACAGCTTTCTTGAGGAAATCTTTCATAACACTGATCACTGGAAGATGTCTTTTCTTTTTTTTTTTTTTGGTAGTGTAGATATTGTTGATCAGATTTAACAACATGGTGCAACCAATGGGCTTTGGTTACATACTCCATTTTGCGGTGGAGGCTCCTTCCTCAGTTGGGAAACCCAAGGAAAAAAAGAAGCCCACTTTGATTGGCGCAATAATGGAAGGACCTCCTTTATTCTAGTCATTGCCTTGAGGATATGCTTCTCCTGTAACATGAACTAGTGAGCCGTTCAGACTCAATTAATAATTTTATACGACAAAGGTCAATTAGCCCAATCCACATTCACCTGATTGGGCTATGAAAAAATAAAAAATAAAATTGGGCTAAGGCGGCTTCTAACTTCAATCCTAAGTCCTCCACGACAGCCGAGCCTATCACAGTATGCCATATCAACAGAAACACGTCACCGGCTTTCGCTCTACCGAGGGGCAAGGAACTTATCATATCCACTAGGCATCATGGTAAAAGAATGCGCCAACGAACTAATCACATTTTGAACCGAATGAAATTATGCCACGTCATCGTTTAAGTTATAGAGTACGGTATTCTTCTTTGCACGTCTTTCCTTTTTACTAACTTTTTCATCATTCCAGAAGTCCACCACTCAAAACCAAACAGGCCCACCTAAAACATATCAGCATATGTTTTAAATAAATTGATCCAGAAAATAATAAACTTTGGTAAAGTAGAAAATTAAAAAATAGAAAAGGAGAAAATTATCGTACCCCTCTAAAAGTCTTCTCAATACCAACGATAAATATCGAAAACTAGACGGGGGTGTGAAGACATAGGAAGCAAGAAACAAAAGAAATGGAGAGGTCTCAGATCTGGATAGCCTTTGGAACCTTGGCTTTGCTATTGGCATCAGCCTTGGCGGACGATGTCGTTGTACTAACTGAAGAAAACTTCGATAAGGAAGTTGGTCAAGACAGAGGAGCTCTCGTCGAGTTCTATGCTCCTTGGTAATAACTTTTCCATCGCTATCTCTATCGTTTTCATTTTTTTTTTATTAGATTAGATTTATACTTTATCCTTACGGTCTTTCACAGTCGATCGTCATTAATCGATCTTTAGATCTATGTTTATGTGACATTTGCTTATCAGGATCAAACTTTGTAAATAATTGAATTGTTGCTTAAGATGTTCTTTGACATTTGCTTATTAGGAACAAACTTTGTAGATCATTTAATTGTTGCTAAATATGTTATTTTTAAGGCCTTTTTTTTCCCTCAAGAATGTGAATTTCGTATATGTTTTTTTCTTTTAAAAGACATGTCAGTTCAGTGATCTCATTTCTGGCTATGGATTTAGAATAATCGGTTTTTTCACTTCTAAAATTCTAAGTTCCAGCTAGTTATATTCGTAACATTATTTTTTTTCCAACCGCAGGTGTGGTCACTGTAAGAAGCTAGCTCCCGAGTACGAGAAACTTGGGGCAAGCTTTAAGAAGGCTAAGTCCATCTTGATTGGAAAGGTTAGCGATTTATATTGTTTGTATATGAGCTGTGATTGGAATATTTAAACTATTCATATCAAATTCAATTATGTTCTTTCTTGAATTGTGGAAATTTGCTATGTTGAAGATTTTCTTGCAATTGCTATTGCTTGATTAGAAATTCTTTTTCCGTTTTTGATGTGGGTGTAGGTGGACTGTGATGAGCATAAGAGTTTATGCAGCAAATATGGTGTCCAAGGCTACCCAACTATTCAGTGGTTTCCTAAAGGCTCTTTGGAACCTAAAAAGTGAGTGAATCTAATTTAACTTGTAGAAACATACCCCGGAAAAGTCTAATTTAACTTGTAAAACCTAAAAAGTTTTGTTGTCGATATCAACTTAGTTGATCAAAATTGTTTTATCTAGGTATGAAGGACCACGAACTGCAGAGTCCCTTGCTGAGTATGTGAACACTGAAGGAGGTACATTTCTCTCTTTTCTATGTAGAAGTTTCTGCTTTGTGGTTGGTTAATCTAGGAAAATTGTATCTTGAGTTCTTGCTTCTGTGTTTCCCAACGTGAACTTGCTGAACATAGATGCCCAAAAACCTCTAGAGATTTTCTAAGCCCGTGTATTATTTTGCAGGGACCAATGTGAAGATAGCCACAGTACCATCTAATGTTGCAGTGCTGAATGCTGATAATTTTGATGAGATTGTCCTTGATGAGAACAAAGATGTGTTGGTTGAGTTTTATGCACCTTGGTAAGCAGTTGTGCCTATTTTATGTTGTTGGCATTATTATTATTTTGCAAAAGTAATGAAGGTTAGGGGCTTTTTCTAGTTCAGCTGTTGCAAATCCCCCTTAGGTGGCAGCTTTACATTTTAAGGACCCCATATTATTGCATCTAAAATATTCTTATCTAGCAGGTTTTGTTGGTTTTCTTTTGCTTCTATCTGTTCTATTTAATGTGTTCTCAGTTGACCAAGTTCTTGGTTGGTTTTCTGCCAGGTGTGGCCATTGCAAAAACCTTGCTCCTGTAAGCATCGATATCTTTGCTTTAAAAAGTAGGCATGGTTATTTTGGTTAAATGATCTATGTTCTAACCCTTTGCTTTTTTTGTTTTTTTGTCCCTACAGACCTATGAAAAGGTAGCTACAGCATTTAAAATGGAAGAAGATGTAGTGATCGCTAATCTAGATGCTGACAAATACAGGGATCTAGCTGAAAAGTAAGTGTGAATTAACCAATAAGCTCAGTTTCCTTTAGAAATGGTTTGTTAGCATTTATGGAAGGTATCGATGGATGTTAAGGCCTTTGCTTTAAGTGCAGGTATGGAGTAAGTGGGTATCCAACATTGAAATTCTTTCCAAAGGGCAACAAAGCTGGTGAAGACTACAACGGTGGCAGGGATCTAGATGACTTTGTTACTTTTATCAATGAGAAGTCTGGCACCAGTCGTGATGCTAAAGGGCAGCTAACTTCAAATGTTAGTATTTCCTATTATTACTGTTGTACATCCTGTTTGTCATTATTGATACTTCTGTATGAGATAAATTTTCCTTCCCTTTTTTGCTTAGGCCGGTATTTTGTCGAGTTTGGATGCATTGGTGAAGGAGTTTGTGTCTGCTAGCAATGATGAGAAGAAAGCAGTCTTCTCTAAGATTGAAGAGGAAGTTGAGAAGCTTAAGGGTTCCACTCTGAGGTATTCGATAGGTTCCTTGTTTCCTGTTTAAGTTTTCGTTAGTCTGAAAGAACTACTGTCCTATGTATAACTGTCTATGCTGCTTGTTGTCAGATATGGAAAGATATACTTGAAAGCTGCTAAAAGCTGTTTGGAGAAAGGTGCTGATTATCCCAAGAAGGAAATTGAACGGCTGCAGCGCATTCTGGACAAGGTAAGGATTTGCTGTTGGTAGTAATCAGAGCATCCTTAAGCTAATTTACATTTTGGTGGTTTGAGGATTACAACTAATTAATAGGATGTGCCCTGACATCATTTTTGCCATCACTATGATATTTGACAGTAGATTATTGAAGATTAAAATTCTACAATCATGAGATTTTGATGGGTAATGTGGAACTCATGGTAGTGCCCACTTTGTAGGGGCGTTTATAACCTAATTAACTGTAGGAGCCATACTTTCCATTTTAAAGCAACTGCTATAATGCCATTTGAGATTGTTCTAAACCGTCAAATGTTTGTTTGTTTTTTTGCGCAGTCAATAAGCCCAGCCAAAGCTGATGAATTCACGCTCAAGAAGAATGTCCTTTCCGCTTTCGGATGAAATTGGCAGATCACTGTATTTCACTTGTCTGGTGCACCGGTGGGATTTGTTTTCCTCCGTGTGCTGGGGATCTAGTGTTTCACCCTGATTTTAATCTTGAGGGGATCTTTGAGCAGCAAACAGTTAGGCCTCGATTTGAATTAAGCACCTGCGTGCAGTAGTAGTTAAGAACTTGTTATTATGAGAACTACAACTAGCTAGAGCAGTGATTTTGTTCGGCACATCTTAATATTTACACCCGTGTTTTTCAGTGATAGACTTCCAATTCTTAAATTAAAACACACTTTTTAGAGATTCTTTTTCCGCTTTCCCCTTGGCAGAATTCAAAACTTAAATGATAGCTCATTTGTATTTGACAAACAGCAATTCATGAGGGCCACAGTTGAATACTAAAGCTACTAGCTCAGATTAATTTTTCCGTTTTGCTAGACTCTATGATTCAAGTCTTAAATAATCAAGCCTCCGTTGTTTTCGGCCTAAGAAAAGCTCCAGCGCCTTGAGGGAGGCATCAGAGACTTAATTTGAGAGGCAGCGCAACTTCAATCTGATATTCTCTATCATCAACTAAGGACTACATGTATGAGCACGGCCGTTCGATATGCCAGCTTCTTGAAGAATCAAGACTTCCTAGGTTTATACAAAAAATTTTGAATAACAAGTTCAAACAAGCTTGCATAAATTGACATTTAGCCCTACCTAAAAACGAATTCCAAGCCAGATTCTTGATCATTAATGTGAGATTCTGAAAATACGTTTTGCTATAAAATTGGAATGGAATGCAAATCAAATGATACTTACCAAAGAATTTTGGCAGATATTGAAGCATAACAAGATGTACACTGATTTACAAAGGGGGCTTTGGTCCAACATAGAGTAAACAAATTACGCAGGGATACTTCTAGTGATGAAAAGTTCTGCCACAACACTGAAATAGCCTACTCTCTATTCTGGACAAAAGAGCAGCAGATGCAAACTCATAGCTCTGATGCTGTTGATGATGAACCAAAAAATTATGGCTGTCCGACTCACTCTGCAAAATCTATTACAAGCTCCACAAATGGGTCCAATTCTACCCGTAAGTTATATCCAAAATGAGGTTGGGGCCAGTTTTCATCAGTCATTTCTCAAAGCATCTAGCCCCAGATTCATCCCCTTTCAAATTCATATTTGCCACGCTGCAAGAATTATCTTGACTAAATTCAGGCTCTGAGATACCCAATGAAGAACACTCTTCAATCTGATATTCTCTATCATCAACTAAGGACTTCATGTATGAGCATGGCCGTTCCTCAACTTCAATATTAGGCACATTCTCTTGGCCTGAACCAAATGGCAATTCAAATGATGACGGAGCAGAAGGCTGTGCTCTCATCTGTACAGAACGCAAGAGTGCTGCCCTCCTTAAGTCAGCAGAGTGGCAAATATCACTTGGTGAGGATGGGAACCGGCCCTCTGTATCTGAGCCTCTTTGGCGAGGCTGTGAACTAGCAACAGCACTGACATTCCCATGCGAAGGGTATGAGCTAGTAGAAGGAGGGGAGCAGAAACCATTCAGTGATCTTTGATACCTATACGGGGAAACAGGACTAGTGGGCAGGCTGTCAGAATGGGATAAGCAAGTGTTCATAGGCGTCTCGCAAAATCTTGAGTCGTCTGAATCTTCTGACATTGGTGAATATTGCCATGACATTTCATCCCTGGAAAGATAACGATGATGAGTTTTCAAAGATGCAAAAACTTCATCATGTTGATTTGAAAATGTAGAACAAATACCATACTGCCAAAGTAAGTCATAAGTAGACAAAACAGAGTAAAATATTGTTCACAATTAGCATTCTGGACATGCAAATGCCATACTGCTCATAGAACTTCATCTGTTGCATAATTCCTTTAACTCAATAAATAGGTGTGTGAATAAAAACAAAGATAACGTTGAAACATAATCCCACTTAGCAAACCTATGCAGCCGGTAAGCGAACTAACCTTCCACACAATGCAATCCAACTTTATCACATAAAATAGAAAACAAGACCTTCAGATGATGCAACCCAGTTGCAGGCTACAATTTAAGACAAGAATCACAAAGAAAACATCTTCAGCCTATTGTTAGATTGACAAACATCAATATTTTGTTCTACCTGGGAAGAAAACACTTGACAAATTACCACGAGGCAAAAGATAGATATTTACATTGTATTTCTAGCATCCAAGAACAGCTATTGGAAAATGTAGCGATCATACATGACATGATATACTCCAATATACCGATATCCAACAACAACCAGAAACAGCTATCTTCAAGTCATTGACTATGCCAATATTGACAAGCATCGATAATAAGGCTATGTAATTATTCCAAGGGTCAAAAAAAACCAATTAGTCCCTCCACTCTTTCCTATATCTGGATTTGTTCTATGATACAGGGACTAAAATAGAAAGGTCCAAAATAAAATCAATAGAAACTAGTAATACTCAGTTGAACAAGCTTGAGACAACAGCTAACCTGGAATAGAACATGCCTTCAGACCTAGCCGGAGATTCCATGAGATTTTCAGGAAGGGGGTCCCCAACAGTCAATCCATTCAAACTAGACGCCATTATCTGCAAACAAACATTTAAATTTTCAATAATTGAGGCCCTTTGATGCAAATATCTAAAATATATACCGTAACAAACAAATGCCTCGCGTAGATAGATAACAACTACCCAGATAAATTAACCTTGAAGGAAATAGAACATCGAACATTCTACGCTTTGGGTATCTCATCCAATTAAACTAAGATTAAAAAGTTGAAAATTTGACAATATGGGCATTATAAAAACAATGAAAATAAAATAACAAGAAAAGTAAGGGAAGAACCTCACTGAGATAACGCTTGTGAGAGTGGAGATTGTCAAGATAAACCTCATCTTCGGGATCTCTGCTTCGTTTCGCGCTTGGGGATGACGTAGATGTCGTTGTTGCCGAGGTCGATTCAGGACCCATTGCTTTTTTAGCTCTGAATTTCCATATTCGCTTGGATTAAAATTGAATTAAAGATAGAAGCAAATTTAATATTGCTTTACGACGAGAAACATTTAGGATCGAGACATTGAACGAGAAACGATAATAAAGTGAAACAGCGATACTTTTGCTGGAGCGGTGATGGACGAGGGAGATCGAGGAGAAATACATAGCTGCCCCGGGGTGTAGGATAGAGATTATGTCATCCGTTTCAGTTCTTGACACGTGTAAGTCATTGAGTAATTTGATCACTTTTCCATCTTCATTTGGAAATTGTTTTGAGCCGGCGAAAATAATTGTCCCGATTCCGTCCTGTGCGATCTTAAATTTTAAAAACAGAATTTAAGTAAGTTTATAAATAATATGCTTACATTCTCAATTTAAAAAATATGTTTAATAAATGATAAAAGATTATTATTTATATATTTAATATTCACATTACTTTTTATTGATGTATGATGCGTGATATTCTAATCAATTTAATTATACAAATTTTTTATTGCACTTACTATTTTTTTGTAAAGAAGAGAAACTCTTATATTAATTCGAATTTATTTTAACCCTTGTATCTCTTATAGAATTTATATCAATGAAAATCTGAGCCTATTTTAATACCAAATATCATTAATCAGAACTTAAACCCAACATCGTACTACCTTAAACTTTAAAAATATAACTTAAGTAAATATAAAAATCATAAATTTACATTTTTAATTCAAAAAACATATATATATATATATATATATATATATACACACACACACTGAATATCTCTTAATCTCTTACTGATGTGAGATAAAGATGAACAATAAATATGATTTTTTATTTTTAACATATTTTAATTTAATTTTATTATCTGATAAGATATTCAAATTTAAGAAGTATATGATTAATTTTTTAGATTATTATCTTTTACTCAAATATCTTGGATATTATTCATAAAATATTTTACTAAAATAAATGTAAAATAACTTTTTATGTTTATTATTAATGAAAATTAAATTAATAAATTAAAATTAATTCATAAAAAATAAATTAAAATTTAAAAGTATATTTAAAATAATTAATGAATTTTAGTATTATATTAATTATAAGGATTTTAATAAATAAAAATATAATATATATAACTAAAATTTAATATTAAATAATTATTTATAATCTTATTTAATCAGATAGGATGATGCAATGCACTTAATTACAAAATACCCATTAACATCTCTACCAGAAAATGTAAAATTTTTTGATAAATGGAAACATTTAGTTTTCGTTTTTATGAAGTAGAAGATACTATCACAATCTTATCTTCTTTTTCTTTTTTTGAGATTGTAAATAAAATGAGTTTTATATTTTTTATATTTAAAAAAGCAAACTCTATTTTTTAAATAGAGAATTGTATATTGATTATTGAATTAAATGTTTAAATATACAAATTACTTAAATATTATTAATTTTTTGAAAAAAAAAATCATGAATCAAAATTTTATTGTTGATTTAATAATTTTTTATGTGATTTGTTTTCATTAAAAAGTTGAATATAAAAACATAAAATTACTTGATTTTGGTTAAAAAGAAAGAAGTGATGGAAGAAAGAGAAGTAAATAGTAATAGAGAAACTCTATCAAACACAATTCATAAATAGATTTTTGGGTCTTCTTACATCAAGTTCTTGAAATGGATTCATGCTGGTGTGACAGTACCCATTTTTACCTTTAGTTTTTCTGTTCGGTACATGTATTCCACCCATTTTAACTGTGCAAACTATCAACTCAACTTTGTACCCTGTAGGGTTGCTATTTTAGCCAAAACTGATTGTAAAATGACGATAGAATCAAAACAATTGGGATATGAATACGATCAAACGAAGCACAAGGTCCAAAAAGGAAATGCCAAAGGCAAAAACCGGATACCATGTAGCATAGAAGATAAGTGACATGAATGACATGTCAACCTCAAAAGATGCTGAAGACAAAAGCATGACTGGACTCTCTTCCTCCCCTCCCCTCGTCTAAAGGCAAAAAATGTGAGGCAGAATTAAATGATGCAAACTCTCACCATCACGTTTATAAAAGTGATCTGACAACAAGAAAAGCTCCCCTGGGTAATACTAAGTGAGTCCCATATTCTCTTCATATCTGTGAAATAATGCTCCAAATTTCACCACAAAAATCAGATTCCTGATATATTTGGAAAAAGTTAACCCGGTGATGAGACCCTTTTTGTATGTAATCAATTTATCCTTTGAACTGTAATTTTGGGAATGAACTTTGAACAGTGAGTCTGTGGTCGATGGAACCAAAAAGGAAAAGAAGAACTGGGCCGCCTGATGGGCTTTAAAACTGGGGTAGGCCAATCCCCAATTTAGATTACCTTAGAGACTTAAAGTTGGGCATTAACTAACATAACCGTAAGTTGACGAAATGAATCCCAAGACGCATAAACGTGAAGTACTCCATGGGCCATGGCCATGGGGAATAGAAAAAGGAAAAAGAAAAGGTACGCCAAAATTGATGTTTGGATGCGTTTAGCAGTACGAATCTCCCTTCTATGGTCCACGGTCGGCGCAATTGGCGAAAAAAATCTGATGCTACACTGCAAAGCCACTGAGGCGGGCAACAGCTTTCTCTCACAACGTAGCTACACATGCTGCCATGATCTCAACCTGAACAAAGCAATCGCTACTTAGCTTCAACACCCAAAACCCACAATTTAAGAGCCTCGGATATCACTAATCCCTTGGCCTGCCCCTTTTTTAGTGTCAGATTCATTTGAGATGGAGCTGGGTCCCCCTGGAGATTCTATTAAGATTCCTTTGGATTATAAAATCTATCCTCAGTCTTCAATGCTTCATAATTTTAATTATCTTTTCACCAAAGAAGCGAAGGACGGAGGAGCATTTGCATTTACCCACCTTCATACGAAGAAAAAACAACCATTATCTTGCTAACAAGGTTTGGTTTGATCCATCACGTCATGCATCCGATGGTAAGTAAAATATCTTAGATTCCATCTATCGATGACTCTTGGTTGATGCTAAAATTGATACAGATCATTTACCCTGAACATCTTTTAGTAAAAAAGAAACAACCATTATCTTGATCGTAGTGCCCATGTGCATATCAGTACCTATGAGGCACTTTTCAGTAATCCCCAAGCATACAGAGAAGAATCTAAGCATTAGCAATCCAACTTGATATTCCTAAGAAGGAAAATCTGGTCCCAATCACATATAAGGTTGGTCGGTAGGGGTTACATCATTTAACTCCGACCCGTTCCTCAATCGATACAAGCAAATAGCAAGGAAGTGGATGAGAAACACCTAAAAACGGGTCACATACAAATTACAAAGCCTTTCAAAATGAGGGTGGGTCATATCATTATACCTAACCGAACACAAAGGTCGCTCCATGTGGGTCTAACGAGGTTTTTCGAACATTCAATCCTCGCCTTGACATGGATAATAACAGAGGATTACAGCTCACCTAACAATGAGAACACACCCCATGTGGGTCAGCTAATTCGGAGCTGCAGAGCTGTTAGGTTCTTTGAAAAGATGCGATGGGGATGGGGATGGGATATACTATTAATGATTCATAATCTTATAAACGTGCAGATGTGAGCCACCGCCCCCACATAATCCCCATTCTTTCCTTTCTAGCATTCAAGTACTTGCAGTTACGAGGGACAAATCCAGCTTAAAATTCAAAGCTTTTTGTAAAGGAGAGAGTTGTGGTGAATATTAGACAAAAAATGGTCCACAGGGAAAACCCCACACCAGATCATGAACTAAACCATCCTCAGGAATAATAATAATATATTAAATAAAAATGCAATGAAAATATCCATTCCACAAAAACACTACACTATGAGAACTAGAAGACAAAATCTCCCACAGATGCCACGAGTATTTTACAGAGTCTCATGCATATGCAGCAGTCTGAGAAGAAGGCAGGGGACTCAGATTGGTGCTAAACAGTAGCAAAAATAAAATTATTGCACGGCAAGGGAAGCCTCCTCCCAAAAAGTTTAATCATCACAAACAGTGATTAGTCCTAAAAATTCACTACTCGCAATTGAAAAAAGCATGCTGCCAGGGCATAAATAAATCGGAAACACTGCAATTAATCAACTTTCGGGATTCAGATAATGCAAGGCAGCTGAAGAAGCTTAACAATGTTGACTAAAACATTCTAGCTTCTTTCTACTGTACAAAAATATTACAAGTAAAAGGCAAGGGGCCAACCTTAAACTTACAATAAAATACATGAAACTGTATTTTATATTTAATATCCTCAATAACCCAAAAAGAAACTATACAAGAAAAAACAGGACCCTTTCTAAATCTGTCCTCCGTTAACTACCTGGAAGAGACTGGATTCAAACTCCTGGCGAGTCCGTTAAGTGCACCGTAACCTTTCGAACTGAATCCCAAGCACCCAAACAATCCTTGTCTGTAAGGCAAGTAAGTCCTCTTCTTCATTTCCTCAGCTTGAGCCCTGTTTGTAGTGTAGAGCAACTCGTGCGGCGACGGAGGCACCCGTCGTTTTGCTACCCCATTTGCTGGCTTTCCAGAACTCACTTTCTTACCCGCTCCTTGTTTGTTTTCCTTCTGTTTCTGTTTCAAAGGAGGTGGCTTTTCCTCTTGAATCTTCTTTTCTTTCGATGGAGAGAAAGAAATAGAGGTCCAAAACTTTTCCTTCCCATTCGCTCTCCCTTCACTTTTACTTCTATACAAAAGATCTTTTAAGAATATCCACTTTTTGGAGTTTCTGCCGGAAGATGAGGATCTCGATGAGGAGGCAGAACAAGACGGCGTCGTTTCATTCGAAGTGACAGTTTCTTTTAAACCCTCCAAAATGCGTTCGCTCACTTCTTTCTGTACATCTTCTCTGCTACCCTCTTCCTCCTCTTCTTCTTCCCATTGAAACTCTACGTTTCGAAGAGGTGATAAAGATCTCGCCTTTCTGTGCAAAGATCTGCTACGGAGTTTCAGATCTCTTCCTCTAGAAGCTTCTCGGTTGTTTAAACCATCGTTGTTTCTGAACTCCACGTCGTCTTCTTCGACGTCTAGATCTAGTAAAGGAGATAGGATCTGAGGCCGTTGTAAGTGAGAGGACAGCTTCATGGGCCTGATCTGGCCGTTCAAGAACAACTCGTCAGCCGAACTCATGGATCCAACATCAACCGAACCACTGCTGGAGAAACGAGACGAGAACTCGAACTCGAAAGACGACGTGTCGGATTGTGCCGACATTAACGAGGACTCGGATGAAAGATGACACGTGGCGGACGGAGCGGAAGATAGCACGAAATGCATGGGACTAGCCGGCGCACTGTAGAAGTATCCCGAGGTGGGGCCACGGCCGGGGCTAGAAGGCGCACTGACATACGGAGTGGAGCAGGTGGAATCAAGGTCTTCACTGAAACGCGGCGTTTCGGTGGGGTCGCCATCGTAAGGAGAAGAAGAAGAAGAAGAAGAGAGGCGAGTTATACTTTCAGTTTCAGCGTTGTTAAGGTTGTTTTGAACTACTAAAACCATAATGAGAAGAAGAAAAGAGTTAAGAGAGGACGGTTGAGTGGCTTGCGGGGCACGTAATAATGGAGCAGAGAGAGCGCAGGGAGCGAGGAGGATGCTGCTGAATATGATGACCAGAAGGAAAGCAAAAGGCAGCGAAGAGGTTGTTCTGGTGGTTGATGGGTTTAGATAAATTGGTAGAATGATAACACAAAGTGGTAGTAGCAACAAGCAGTATTTCTTTGTTTTTTTATAACGTCAATAGCTTTGTCTTGTTTTTGAGGTTTTTGATGCCCGGAATTACCCGTTTCGCCCCTACCGGATCTTCCTTTGATGTTTTGATTCGCCGTATTGCCCTTTTCAAATACTGTACTTAGTGTCGATTATAAAATATTTTATTACTATATTTTCAAATATTTATTTATCCCATGATGGTATATTGGTAATTTTCTGAAATAAAAATTGAACTTAGTAGCATGAAAAAGACGTGAAAATATAACTAACTACCGTGATAGTAATTAATTTAAGCATAGCAAAGGTTGTCGATAGTAGGAATTGAACTTCTTGCTATCCTCATTTATTGTTACGTGGAAGGAGCGGGGCAATGAAAGGGAAACAAGGAAAAGGGATAAAAAGGTAAATAGAGACAGGGAGCCCTGAGTTCTCTGGGTGATAACATGTGAATGATGTCATCGGTGAGCAAGAGGTGAGACTCATCAAGCAAGGACTCCAGTTGAAGACGTGGCGGCACGTGCCTGGCTTCGACTTCCCAATCCCTGTTTTCTCTTTCTTTTATAGAATATTACTAATTAATAATAAAATATTAGATATATATTTTTTAACTTCCCCATGCTTCACTGCTTGCCTGCTTCTCTCCCTTGACACTGTCTTGCCCCGAGTGCGTCTGACATTTTCCAGTTTTCTCTTCCTCTAGCCAAGCCATGGGTGGATTCAGGATACATGGCCCAACTTGTTCTGCAAGTTTCAAAGTTTCTTATTTCTCAGGTGATAATTCATAGTACATTCGTAAGTCCATTTAGAAATTTATTTATATAATTTGTACTTCTTTGTTCAAGTTTGTGCCTTTGCTTTTTGGTATAATTTCAACATTTATTGCAAAAGAAAAAAAAGTTTAAAATAAATAAGCTTTATAATCTTATTTTATAGATCTGAAAATCGGAAAATTTCAAATTATGAAGTTCGTTTCGTGGTAGGGTCTGTTACAATTGGGCTATGTAAATGGGCCAACTTGTTTTACCCTTTCGGACTTTCTTACCAATCAAGTATTGGGCCTCAAAATCATTTTATTTGATTTACCTAATTTTAGCCCTGATTTAACATTAGGGTTGTGATTGAAAAAAATTTGGATAGAGAAAAATGCTGTAGAGAATATTTGAATATTTGACATTATTATAATAAAACGGTGTAGAGAATTAAACTGTTTGAAAAAAAAAAATCCCATGTAGATGAGTAGTGTACAATTTTTTTAGAATTTTTTTCTAAATGATTAAAATTGCTTTAAACGAACTATATTCTCACTATACTTTTATTTATTTTAAATGCGTTAATTTTTTATTTTAAATTCATAATATTTAAATAATTAAAAGATATCACTTTGAAATTCATAAAAAGTAAAAGGTGTATTTTGATGATTTGATAACTTAAAAAAGTGTTTATTAATCACAAAAATACGAAAGCACACGTCTTTTACAATTACTCAAAAAAATTGATAACAAACATTTTTTATACCAAACCTATATACTTTTAGTATTATTTTGGAGCCAAAATCACTTATTGGTACCTAAATGCCATTAGAAAAAAAAAATCCTTGTATGTATTTGTTACAAAAGAATTTAAATTATAATGTTATAAACGTAAATGATATATATATGTCAAATTCTATTTGTAATTTAATATTAATCTAGTAACAGTATTATATTACAATTTTAATTAAATAATTTGTAAAATTATTTTAATAAATACGGTGCCAAACGCCCTGAAGGCCTAGAAAAGCTTCATACGTTTAAAAAAAAAGTGTAGTTCGGCTAATTAGCTAAGCTTCTTTCCAGTTTCCCCCCATTCCAACCCTACAAAGCGTAAAACCCACTCAGTCGATTACTGCTTCTTCTTCCTAAAGCCGTTTTCTTCTACCATTGCCATGACCAACACTTTGGCAGCTGCAAACGCCGAACTATCTCGCTGCGTTGCGGCTTCTTCCAGGCCCTCTTTCGATGAACCCACCACCGCAACTCAACCTGCTTTTGGGATAACCCCTTACCGCTGCTTCTCCCGAAGGTATCCACTGCTTCCTTTATCCTCGCAAGGACGAAATAGCGTTTCTCACAGCCGCATAAATTCGATGTCGAAGAACGATTCTGATGAAGCAGGTGGGCTAACGTATAAGGATGCTGGTGTTGATATAGATGCTGGGTCTGAGCTTGTTAAAAGAATCGCCAAGATGGCACCTGGAATCGGTGGTTTTGGCGGGCTCTACCCTCTCGGTAACATTTTTTCCTAAGCTCTTTTTCTTTGCTATGAAAAAGGAGTCTTTATAAATGAATGTGGGAGTAATGTATTAATTATTTTTAAATTATGAATTTATGATAGAGTTTGTTATTCCTTTTGGACAAAGGCTACCTTTCTTATTGGTTGAAATCCGAAATAGTTAAGCTCATCGATTGGCTGGTTTTGGTTTAAAATAGGCTTCCCCTTTGGCGGCTTCAATCTCCAAGATTATAATTTTTGTAACTTTTTATGGTTCTGTTGGTTTATTGATGAAGTAACTTATTAACAATGTGGTATTCTTTGGCAATTATCAATTACCAGGTTCTGTTGAGGATCTCTTTACTATAATTCAGTTTTTGTTAGTGTTTTTTAACTTTAAGAACACGCAAATGAGCAAATACTGCTATCTTAAATGTTTATAGAAACTATCTACATCTTTTTCTCTATTTAGAAAAATCGGGTATTTTTGGGCTTCTATTGGTTTGTTAATAAACTTTTGGTCGAATGGACAGGTGACTCTTACCTTGTTGCTGGAACTGATGGTGTGGGAACCAAACTCAAGCTAGCATTTGAGACTGCAATCCATGAAACTATTGGGATTGATCTTGTAAACTTTGAAAAACTCTGTTATTTGCGTATATATATTAATATTTTCATTCTAATAAACTCATACTGCAGGTTGCAATGAGTGTCAATGACATTGTTACTTCTGGAGCAAAGCCATTATTTTTCCTTGATTATTTTGCAACGAGTCTCCTTGATGTTGACCTTGCTGAAAAGGTTTAAATTGTTTTTTATACTTCAGTTGCTTTGAGCATGAATCACATCTCAGTGGCTATCTGTCATTAGTAATGTTACTTTTCTGTTTTCTTGTTCTTCAGGTTATAAAAGGCATTGTAGATGGTTGTCAACAATCTGACTGCACTCTGTTGGGTGGAGAGGTACATAATTTAATTTAATTGATATTTAAAAAAATTAAATGTATTATCTAACGAGTGGGAGGGATAATTTCCTGTTGAAATTTGGGAAATTTTTAAGTTCATGGAATGAAATAATTAAGAATTTTGATTTGAAGAACTATGACTAGCTGTGTAATCATAAGGGCTGGTAACAATGGACAACCATTTGCATCTCAGATAAAGCAATTACTGTATGTCAAGCTCACACTTAGAAATGAAAAAAAAAAAAAGAGAAAAGCTCACACTTAGAAATGAATAGTATTCATAGGAATGACTTTAACCACAAATGGTTGATTTTCTTAATTCTGTATATCTTATTTAATTGATCATAACTTGCCTTTGTGTTGAAGATCATATCTGCAGAATGCATTCGCTGTCATATGTTGAAGCCCCTTCAAGTTTTATGTATGGTTAAAATTGCTATGAACATTTTAAAATTATATGTATTTCAGACTGCAGAGATGCCAGATTTTTATGCAAAGGGTGAGTACGATCTTAGTGGCTTTGCAGTAGGCATTGTTAAAAAGGATTCAGTTATTGATGGAAAAAACATTGTGGCTGGAGATGTACTGATTGGCCTACCTTCTAGTGGAGTCCATTCAAATGGTTTCTCTCTTGTCAGACGGTTAGCAACTTCTGTAAATGAATGTCCTATTTGTAATTATCTTCAGTTGTAGTGTGAGAGATATGCTATTTGTAATTATCTTCAGTTGTAGTGTGAGAGATATGCTGTTTGTAATTATCTTCAGTTGTGGTGTGAGAGATATGGTTGAATCTGTATGCTTCTTTGATCAGGAGCTTTTCCTGTTTTTGCTTTTTTACCAAAAAAAAAAAAGGCCCTCTTATTTCTGATTTATGGAATCCTTTTCATGTACTTATAATCTTTTGCAGGGTTTTGGCTCGTAGTGGCCTGTCTTTAGAAAATCAACTTCCTGGTGCAGCAGTTACATTAGGTGAAGCATTGATGGCGCCAACTGTTATATATGTTAAGCAGGTTATGGTCAATCTTTATTTGACATTATGAGTTTGGTTTCCTCATGTCGTGCAGAATTGGCAAGCTAATTCCTTTTTCCCTGTCAACAGGTGCTAGATTTAATTAGCAAGGGAGGGGTGAAGGGAATAGCACACATCACAGGTGGTGGTTTCACAGACAATATACCTCGAGTGTTTCCAAAAGGCCTTGGTGCTGTTATTTATAAGGATTCTTGGGAAGTTCCAGCTGTGTTCAAATGGATACAACAGGTAGAAAGTTTTTTCATGGCATGTTCTTAAACGTACATAGGGATGGAGTTATTTTCCTTGCTTTACATTACCAGATAATTTTCTAAAACCTGCAACAGTTAATATTTGATTATTTTAAATGATTGCTATTGATTTAGGCTGGAAAAATTGAAGATGCTGAGATGAGGCGGACTTTTAACATGGGCATTGGCATGGTTCTCGTTGTGAGTCAGGAGGCATCTCATAGAATACTTGAAGATGGCAATAGTGCTTACAAAGCCTATCGCATTGGTGAAGTTGTGACTGGAGAAGGAGTAAGCTATCTCTAGAAAGTGTAGCTTGTGTTGTAACATGTTGTGACATTTATTTCTCTCTTAATTGGAACGAGATGTGCACTTGCGGCTTTTTGGTTTGTCCCATAGTTCAACTAGTGGACAATGCAAGTTTCATTTGACACAGTTATTCATCGGTAATATGAGTTTGGATAGATAAGTCGTGTGGAGTTCTCTTAAAAATTCATAAAAGGACTGAATTAAAGTTGGCTCAGCAGGCTCTCCAAAAGATTTCATACAGTTGTAAATCTGAGACTGTTATAACAAGTCTTTCTTTCTTCAATCATCATTCTGATTTATGCTTTTGAGATCTTATATGTTTTTACTGTCATTGTTATTTCTACCAAAATTTTCCTTTTCTTGTATTGCAACTCACTTAAATTCAAGCAGTGATTTATGTATATGTAGGTTCACTTTGGTTGTTTTTTGTTTAATGATCATGATTGTGATCCTCCTTGTCATTCGCTACCTTTGACTTCGAACTAGAGTCATGCTGAAAGTCAAGCCAATACAAGATTGGAACTTAAAATGCCCTTTTGGAAAAAGAAACCAATTGCAGGACCTCATTTCTAGAACAAAGTATGAGGCAGAAAACAAGTAGATGATTTAAAAATTGAACATGACATAGCCATTTGTCATTCCAAGTTTTCTTCGTCACCATCTCTTCTGTTAGTAGGCAGATTGCCGTAATTCTAAGTTCTTAACTTGATCTGTTTTTTCTCAAAATTCTTCCCAAGCCTGCCCTGTCTACCTTGATCTTGCGATAAGCTGTGTCTCTCCCACCATTGTCCACTTGCTTTATAGACAAATCTTGGACTTTTCTGGTAATCTTTTGCCATTTATCTTCGATTGCCTCTTTTTTTTCAGCAACTTGAAAGCTAGTCCCATCCATGCCCAAATCATCTTGTATGTTCCTAGGCTGCCTCGCATTAGCTGGCATCTGCTTATATTGCACTTCGGGTGGTTCAATGTTTTGATTTACCAGAGGCAAACCAAGTGAATTCCTGACATGAAACTTTTCCTTTATTGTGGCAGAATCTGCTTCTTGCTTGTTTCTGTAAACTACAGATTCTCCCAAAACTCTGCCCTTTTGTTGTGCTTCCTTAGCTTGAACTAACCCAATTGTTGTGCTCCTTCTGCTTCCGCATATTTCAGACCTACTCGTCATGTTGTGGGCTTTTCTTCTTTCTTGAAATCTGTTCTCTTTCTCATGCTTAAAATGTTGATATCCGGAGTCTAATGCATTGAGACTGTTAGCCACCCAAGGGTCGTAGGGCAAGCCGGCAACATATTTTGGGGGATATCTCAACGGAGGAACAAACAATTTAGGACTCTGAATCTGGGAAGCGAAAATAACATGTGTAGACACTGGACTTCCTCTCCTCTAAACCTCACTTTTGGGTCTTGTAGATTCTGTTTCAGGCATTTTCCAGGAGCAGGGTTTGGTTGTTTACTGTTTAAAATAGTTGTTGTAGAGGGTTGCAGACACTTGATTTTGGTTAATATTTATTTTGAAAAGAACTATTTTATCATATAGAGAATAATGAGAACAATAATTACAAGTGAGGCACTACTTCACATAGAACAATTAAAATAAGTGTAGCACTACTGCATATGAAACTACTAATATTATGAGAATAACTACTTTACATGGATAGTAGTGAAAGCAATTCGAATAAGTGACAGGATTCATGAGTTACTTTCATCGTGGGATGTTTTAGAGAATTTGGTTTGGTGGCTCAAATATAAAGGTAGTTAAGAGGTCTTTCTCTTAACCTTTTCTTGAACCTTTTCCTGAAGTACACGTGTTTCACCCTTTTCCCTTGTTCTCATATGCCTCTTCTAGTACAACTTCTTCTCTTATACCTATTCATGTACAATTTTTTCTCTTGTTCTTGTTCTCGTACAGCTTCTTTTTTTATACTTGTTCAAGTACAGCTTTTTCTCTTGTACCTTTTCATATATACCACTTTTCTATTACCTTTTACTTGAGAACAGATCTTATTACATCCAATTACAGTAACGATTACTCACATTAATGTTCTTCATAATAATATCATTCATTAAGCGTATAAAAGTCTATTCTTGAGTAATTGTCACTTTTAACACTATATATAAAACCTCACAATTCATTTAGGGGGTTCTTCCCTTCTAAACTAGAACTCTCAATTATAGATGATAATTGGGAACTATGAACCCATACATAAAAGTTAATACCTTGTGAACTCATTCTTCCAGATTGTAGAAGGTGGCGACCATAGTAAATTTCAGGATCACCGAAACCATTTATGGGCTGCATATAAGGTCTGGGATTGAATTCTTTTGTCACATCCATCACTTTAAGAATATTACCTCTCGGGAGTCTATCATGCCATGCCCAAGCTCTATAGTTGTTCTTGGATAAAAGGTTATTCATAGAAAAAGATGCAAAAATATGTACATTAGGCATGGGAGCGTAGGTACCAAACCTTTTCCATAGGCACATATGAATGAAAAAAGCATCCACATAAGTCAAAACTTTGTAACACCCAGCTAACTCAATAGTTTTGAGTTGGTACAAGTCTAATCTCTTATATAGAAATCCTAAATACAGTGAAGCGAAAGGAAAACATATTCCTTTAACAATTTTTATTGCTAAAGGAACAACTGCTGAAGAAATACCATCATCTGGACACCCCGAGAGTATGTGTTGTGCCAACCAAAAGATTACTAAAGCCACTAGTTCATGCTTATGGTCTGGGTACTTAGGAGAACCAATTTCAATTCCTTTAGCATTGAACTTTTTATAAAAAAACCCTTATCCAATTAGAGAATCATGCAACCTTCAAAGTTTTACTCAGACTCTTAAGAAGATAAAAAAAAAATTCTTGAATACTTACCTATCTTTTAGAAAGCTTAATAGAGTGAAATCATGCTTTCTTATACAAGGAAGTTCCAAGAGAACACATACATTTTCCAGGGTGAAAGTAAATTCCCCCCATGCTATAATCATAGTATGAGAAAAAGTGCTCCACCTTGCAAGAATAGCACGCCATACATTCATAAGTATCCCAACAAAAGAGAGAAGTTTAATGTAAGTAGGATTCTTCAATACCTCATTTATCCATTCATCCCAACTATAAACAAATTAAGAATTAAAGCCTAGCCCGGTAGCAGAAAGGGGAAACTCACTACGTTCAAACTTGAACTTTAGAATAGATAGTTCTGGAATATCACTTTTTTTATGAGGAGATGCTTCTGAGCATAAATGATTCAAATCATATCCAACAGGCTCAGAAGGATGTTCGTTAACTTGTTTGGCATGAACCTCTTCCCAAAAATGATCTTATCATTTTTCTCTAATAATTTCATCTTTTTAATTTTCAAGGGCAGAAGGAACTTCACCACGCTTTCCTACTCTAATTTTGTTAGGAGCAAGTACTTCAGAATCATTATTCTTCCTTTTTATGTGCAATAAATTTTTTTCTTGTTGTAATCCTTTCAGACTCACTATAATGGATCTTCAAAGGGACACGCGTCTTAGGCATAGAGGATGATAGAAAAAGAAGCCTAAAAACATGATCATGGAAAAAAAAATAAGAATACATATGTAATAATTTTTTTTATTTTTACTTATTTATTAAGTGTAAAAAAAGCATCACAACAACAAAATAAAACAATAAAACTTATCAAAATTATAGATTTTGACATTATTATTATTTTAATAATATATATATAATAAAAAAATTAAATATATGCAATATAAAAATATATATAATAAATAAGTAAAACTTAAAAAAAATCTACAACTTCAAATAAAAAATAATATAATAATTAAAGATTAAAAAATAATAATAACTCGCGGCATATGCCGCGAGCTCCAAAAGAAATAGCTCGCGGTGTATGCCGCGAGCTCCGATAGAAATAGTTTGCGGGATAAGTCGCGAGCTTCAAAAGAAATAGCTTGCGGCAAGTCACGAGGTCAAAAGAAAACTCCAAAACAGAGGTGCCACACAAGCCACTAGTTTTGGCACAAAAGCCAAATAAAATAAAATAAGCTATGCCGTGTCTTAAGCATAAAACAAAAGCACTATTTCTAAAGTACTCTTTTACACTTTTGCTTGTACGGTGAGCAAACAAAATAAAAGATAAACTTAAGTTGGTGTTTATTTGTAGAGATGTAAAGTGACATTATCTATAATGTGCCTAATTAAATTATATTGCAGCGTTTGTTTTGTAATAGACCACTGTAATGTCAGATTGCAATGCAATCACATTGCAGTCCTTAGCTGCAATGTGATTGCAGCCCAAAACTAATGCAATGTACATTACATTGCAGGCTGCAATGTTTGCAATGTTATTAAAAACATTTTTACCCTTCAATTTTATTATTTTATTAAAAATATTTTATAATATTATAATTAAAATAAAAAATATTAAACTAAAATATATAATATAAAAATTAAAAAATAAAATATAAAATATAAAAAATTAAAATTTATATAATATAGGTAAAAGAAATTAAAATATAATATATAATATAAGAAATAAAAATTAAAAAAATAAAATATAAAAAATTAAAATTTATATAATATAGGTAAAAAATATTAAAATAAAATATATAATATAAGAAATAAAAATTAAAAAATAAAATATAAAAAATTAAAATTTATATAATATAGACAAAAAAAATTAAAATAAAATATATAATATAAAAATTATATTCAATAAATGAAATAAAATATACAAAATTATAATAAAAAATGAAAATAAAATATATGACATTAAAAATATATTTAAGAGATAATATTATATAAAAATTAATAATAAAGAATACAAGTATATTAAATTTACATTTTAATAAACAAGGGTAATTTTGTAAATTAACATTACATTCCCTGTAAAGTACTTGTAAAACAAACACTGCAATGTTATCTTCCCTGCATTTTAATCATTACATTACTTATATACTAAACACTGCAATGTTATCTTCCCTGCAATCACATTACCTGTAATCACATTGCATTGTAAAGTACCAAACGCCACCTAAGTGTCCTTTGCAACTCTAACATTTATGGGTCAACTTTTGACTTTTCAATCTAGCTTGCCCAGCTAAATCTCCTTATCTTGCCCTTCTCTGACATGTCAAAGGTTTTTACATCGCCAATGTTCTACTAATAGCTTTTAATTGAGAGAGATTACTTTGTTTAGGATATTCATGAGATAAACAAAATAAAAAAAAATTTTAAACTGCTCAACAAAATTAAAATTTATATATAAGTTAAGATCTAAAACCTTACTATAATAATCCAACTTCATTGGGATCTTAATTACATCTAATAATAAGACAATATGCTTAGTCTCGTTTGTCTAATAATTATATATAAAATCAAACAATTTGTTTGTCTACATGAAATAAAAAATCTCTTCATCTCACATGGAAATTTTCTTTTCTCATATCTCAATAAAAAAAAAAAACTTACAAGAAGAAGAAAAACTTATTTGTTTGAAAAGATTTACAAAATAACTGATTTTTCTTAAAAAGATTCACAAAAGAACTGATTTTGTTTTGAAATTTGTTCTGCTTTACTTGAATTTGAATGAGGAAAGTTATTCATAATAGTTTCATATTTATAAGGCACACATAATTAAGGTTTTTATGAAAATCTTATTTTATATGAAAAAAATATTATTCCATAATCAATCAATTATTACAAAAGATGTTGACATTACAAAAAAATATTGGGATTACACTTTTGCACAAGATAGTAGAATGTTACTACCTAAAGCATTACTGGCTAAAGTTTTACTGTCTAAGGCAGTACTACCCAAAGTGTTACTATTTAAAGTGATACAGTACAATATGTTATAATACAAAATAAAACTTTTACATTCTAAATTAATACATAAGAATTGTTCTTAAGAATTAATTCTAATGTAAGGGGTAAAAAATATATATTATTAGTCATTTTTGTAGCATTTTTATGCACTAACATAACAAAGACTACATTTTTTATATTACTATCAGAAAGCTATTAAAATACTAAATAGTTGAATTTTTTTTGAGATTTTATTACATAAAGAAATATATTATCTAAAGAAATATTAAACTTCATTATAATTTTTTTCTCATCATTTTTAATATTTTTGTATTATTGATTTATTTATTAAGAAAAATATAGCACTTAAAAAATAAAAGAAATTGTTGAGCAGTAAATATTATTATTATTTGTGCATCCTTGCGATGCAAGTGCCGCGAGCTACAACATAATTTGCTTGTAGCACTTCATCATAATCTGCTCGTGGCTTGTAATTAGCATGCAGCAAAAAGAAGAATAATGCTGCATGCACAAATAAGTGTAGCAAGAATATAGCATAAAGACAAATTCTTGCTCAGACATAGGGATGTCAACGGGAACCCTATTATAAGGTACCCGCGGGTATCCGACTCAATTATACAAGGTTAGGGTACTTATAAATGGGTTTGGGTAGGGTTAGGGTAGTGATTTCACTACTCGAATTTTAATAGGATAGGGTTCGGGTACCACCCCTTAGGTACCCGTTACTCGATTACTATTTATAAATATTTTATTATTATTTTAATAATTTAATTAAAATTTTATAATTTTTACCAACTTTACAAGTAATTTTTTTTATTAAAAACTAACAAATATATGAAAAGTATGATTACTTTAATTATTAATATGATAATATTAATACTTTTATGAATGCGTGTGTGTATATATTATGTACTTTAAATATAAATATATATATTTTTTATTTTGTATTAACATTATAAAAATTATAACTCATAAAATTATTAATTACAGTATATATATGTTTATTTATATAAACATATAACATATAAATGTAAAGGTAAGTTATGAGATTAGAAAAGTTAATTGGGTAATTTGGTATCCATGAAAAAGATTTTAATAATTTTTTTATTTAATCGGGTATTTAAACGGGTTAGGGTAATTATAGGATAATGGGAATGTATTAAGGTTAGGGTTCGGGTAGTAATTTTAAAATTAAACGGGTAGTTAATAGGATTAGGGTAATTGATTTTTTATAGGATTAGGGTTCGAGTACCTCAAAATTATAGGATACCCGACCCGTTGACATCCCTACCCATACAAGCTGGTTAGAATTTCAAGAAGAATTCCCCTTGTTTTGTTTAGTAAAATAACTTTTCCTTTAAAATACAAATATATATATATATATATTTGTTTTAACATATATAAAATTCTATTTCAATTAAAAAGTTTTATCTTATACATGAATTTTTTTAATAAAAAAAATTCATGCAGGGGGTAACAAAATGAACAAATAAATGAATAAATAAAAAGCAAATAAAACAAAAAAAACTTTTCTTATGATCTTATCAAATAAAAATAAATTGCATAGAAAAATAAAAAAAAAATACCACGTAGTAAAGCAATATCACGTATAAGATAGACATAGCATGTCACTGTCTAAGATGTTATTACTTAAAGCACGTACAAAAATAAAACCTTTCTCTAAAGTAATGTATAAGAATTATTTTTAAATAAGAATTCTTATGCAGGGGGCAAAATGTAGACACTTGATTTTGGTTAATACTTATTCTTAAAAGAACTGTTTTATCATATCTACTATATATAAAAGTAGCATAATTTGATTTCTCAATTTCTTTCAATTGGGTGTCTAATTGAATTTCAATTGAGTGTCTAATTGAATGACAAGTGTCATTCAATTAGAATCCCTCCATATATATATTTATTTGACTTTTAGTTTTCAAAATGACAGACGATCTGATACATCGAAACTGTTCGTAATAAGTCGAAGAACGGTGCATTAGATCTGGTAGCTCACAGAGGGAATTAGATCCAGTAAAGGCCAACCAACACTTAAGCTTAGGTACAACCTTACCGGTGCTTTCTTCATAAGTTTTTCTTTCTATTTTTTTTTCAGAAGTTTATGCCTTTACTCGCCTAGAAGGAAGAAGTCCGGAGAGCGAAGGAACGGGATTAAGGGAGTGAAGCCTAGGGCAAGAATCCACCAAATAGGTAGAGTCCTGATAAACTAGGAAGGTAGTTGTTCCACTCTTCTTTCTCGATGCTTTTCATAACCCAATTTCATAAACAAGGGAATGACCCATGGCATCAGTTGACTTAAACGAGTTGGGGAGCGAAGCAACTTCCGGTAGCTACCGAGCGTAGAGTTAGCTTTTCATGAACCGACTGAATGAGGGGTTGACTCTGCTGTCGGGCTTTGAGGAATGGGAGTTGCTTTGGAATCAGCATAAGTAGAAGGAGGTTACCCCATATAAGTAATATGTGCAAGAGGAATATTTTCTTATGGAAATAAAACTTTCAACTTCAATATATATTATAATGATCCCTATCATCATCAAATTCTTTTCAATTTCAATTCGCATAGCAATAGTTATGTCATTCTTTCTAAGTATTATACATGTAAATATTATTTGGAGATTGCTTCTTTACCTCATAACCAAAACTAAATGGTAAAATTAAGATTAAGCAATCAAGTATTGTATTCCATGGTCATCCTCCTTTAGAATTCCCATCATTGCTACATAGCCTTCCATTGTGTGTTTTCAAGAAGATTTTGCTGTTATATATATTACAAAATCCATATATCAATAGATTCATAAGAACAACAATTGCTTAAGAGTACAAAAACAATCTTTCTATAGGTTCAATAGATCTTTTGTTTGACCTTTTGGTCTAAAATGAATACTACTTCTCTAGCTGACAAATTTTGTTTTAGATACATTGTTGGAGTAGAGTGCATCCATTTCCTCATGAAAGCATTAATTCATGTATGCAGATACTGCTTGAAGTTTCATAGTCTGTGTGTGAATTTAAAAAAAATCAGAACAGAAAAGATACCATAAAGTAGATTTGCAAAGTAGAAACTGCATGTCTAACATGCCTTGGTTATTGATATTGATTTTGTTGGAGATTATAGAAAGAGTTATGTTAGTTATCATTCCATGTTTATTTGTTATCCAAAATTTCATTTGTTATGTCAACTTTTTCTGGTATTTCAAAATCTCAAAATTTCATTTGTTATTCATCACTGAGTACAGTTTTGTTTTGCTAAGTTTCATTTGTTATTCCCACCACCTTTATTGCTAGAAAGCATAAACCAACTTTTTATTCTTCCCTTTTTCCTGCTATTTTACATACTTTATTGCTTCTTGAGTTGCAGAAAATGTTTTTCCAATTTTAATCTCTATTTTACATTGCGAATGATGAATTAAATATAAGAAATAATGAAGCTTTTTTATTTTCTATACAATTAGATATTTTTAAAAATGATTTTTCAACTTTTTAATTTTTTTAATATTTTAAATTTTAATTACTTACCTTATCTTATGTTGATGGTCATGGGGTTGATGATGCTAAACAGATTTTATCTTTTCATGTATACAATAGGTCTAGCAGAAACAGCACAACAACAAAAACAAACAAATGGGAAAAAGACATATTTGACAGTCATCTAATAGTATAATCACTTTGTTTATCCAAATGTAGGAAACTTTTTTTTGGACAATTTGATTTGCTTATGGTGTTCCCTTTTGATTAATTTATTATCTCTTTTACTTAAGGAACTATTGTTGTAATATATATTATTGAAATAAATTTATCCTCTACCAATTTTCTCATGATTTAAACCAAAACAAATAACTTTTTGTAATTAAAATCAATTTATCTTTTTCTCTACAAATAATTTATCTTTTGAAAATATCAAATTGAAATCTAATATAATATAATTTATATTTCTTTTAATATTTTTCGTAGCGTAGCTACGGGTATCATCCTAGTAGAGAATAATGCGAACAACTATTACAAGTGAAACACTACTTTATACAGAATAACTAGAATAAGTGTAGCATTACTTCATGTGAAACTATTAATATTATTAGAATAATCAATTCACATGGATAGTAGTGAAAGCAACTTGAAATATGTGACATGATTCATGAGTTACTTTCATCTTGGAATATTACAGAGAATTTGACTTGATAGCTCAGATATGGAAATAGTTAAGAGGTCTTCCTCTTAATCTTTTCTTGAAATACAAGTGTTTCACCCTCTTACCTTTTTCTTGTATACCTGTTCTCATACAACTTCTTCTCTTTTACCTATTCATGTACAGCTTCTTTTCTTGTAACTGTTCTCGAACAGCTTCTTCTCTTGTACTTGTTCAAGTGCAGCTTCTTCTCTTGTAGCTTTTCACATATACCACTTTTCTATTACCTTTTATTTGAGAACAAGTCTTATTGCATCCAATTACAGTAACGGTTATTTACATTAATGTTCTTTATAATAATATCATTTACTAAGCACATTAAAACCTATTCTTGAGTAACCATTACTTTTAGCACCATATATAGAGCCCATAATTCATTTATGAGGCTCTTCCCTCCACTAATATATTCTCTTCTAAAGCTTCTCTCTCTAATTCTTTTTTTATTATCTTCCACCTACCACAACACTCAATATTTCAGGAAATGCTCCAATCTTCTTTTCTGCTGCTTTAATGCATCAAGGCTTTCTCTTCCTATCACAGGAACCTCCTTTACAAGGGTTGTTTTGTTTCTACAGCTTCTCATTCTGAGATTCATGCCTGCAGATATTTATGTGTTTGAGAAAATAGTTATTCAAACCAACAAGAAGGTAAAATGTCCTAAAATCTATCACAAATCGCAACCATTGTAGTTTGGAAAGAACGAATTCATTAGTTTTGTTCAATATAGAGTGAATATTATTTGGTTCGCCAATGCATTTAAATTCATTTGAAAATCTAAATGGAAGGGGGATGAATTTTCACACCGTAAAGGAGAGAATTGTTCCAGATGGAGGTCTAGTTTTCTCCGGTCAATTCCTTTCTCTTGGAGAACAACTTCTCTGGGCCTTGAGGAGCCGAAAGGGTTTGGTTTCCGCTGTTGTTGCTCCTGGGCTTGGCCGCCGCCTGCTCCTGCTGCAGCTTCTTCTTCTTCCTCTTCTTTCTCTACTTCGTCCGCCCTTGAAAACACAGACCCACGCTTGCTCTGTATTCCCACCATCTCCCTGATCTGTTCCCCAACGGCTACGTTTCTGTTTGAAATTCAAAAGTTGGCCAATCAAGTGTTGATGCAACTGCAAGTGGGTTTGCATCTGGGCCTAATTTGGACCAAAATCTGCGAAAGTAAGCTCAGGCCTTCCAATCCACGGACTCACGTTCTCCATACTATTTAAATAATTAAATTATTTGTTGTTTATACTATATAATACTAATAAATCAATAACCTGGATAGGAATTAATAATAATGTAAATCAAGATGATGAACTCTATATGCTTTGTGGTTTTTCAAGTGAAAACAACAAAAAAAGGTCAAGTCACTTTGTGTACATTTTCTATTCCTCTTGGAATCTTTAATGACACTTTGGTATGAAACTATTAGGCAAAGTTTGCTTGTCACACCAACTAAAAAAAAAAAGGACATCCCTTTTGATTTTGGGCAAAAGACAAAGATTGAATTCTAAATTTAAGGCAGAGATTAAAACACTTTATCTCATAAGTCACTTCATATAATTTTTCTTCCCCTTTTATGTTGTGTTTTCTCTTTACATCATCCTCATTGCGACATCATTAGTGGTAATTGATTTTATTCCTTTTTGCCCAATGCACGTGGGAAGAAAAATCACCCATGTCTGAAATTAAAATCGCACCTTTTTTGGGATCTGATATGACTCTGGCCACTAATGAAAGGCTAAATTCGGAATTAAGCAAGAGGAGGAAGAACAAAATAAAGAGCAAAGTTAGTGAATAAAAAGGAGGAATAATTAGGGGTCGTAACTCGTGAGAGATCAATAATTTGGCATCAGCGGGGAATATGCTAGCTTCCTCAAGCAATGGTTGCCATCACATCATTTTCTCCTTTGGAAACATTTTTTGGTCAAAACAACTTAGTGCTGTCGTTCAAAACTTTAAATATTCGATTAGATTAAATTTTAATAAATATATATTGAAAAGGTATTTTACACAAAATTTTGAAAGATTTATTTTAATTTACAAATAGAAAACCATCACATTTAAAAGTGTTTGACTGGAAAAAAAAAATCAAATTCAAGCAATATTAACAAGATTATGTAAAATTGATTGGAAGTTAATTGGGAGCATAAGCGAAAATATTACTATGACATCACATGGCATTCCAAAGCTAATGACATTTAGTAACTAAATTTTCTTGTACCTTTTTCTCATTAAAATAATTGT
Source organism: Theobroma grandiflorum (assembly GCA_036013995.1). Lineage (NCBI taxonomy): Eukaryota > Viridiplantae > Streptophyta > Magnoliopsida > Malvales > Malvaceae > Theobroma > Theobroma grandiflorum. The sequence goes on from CP142130.1 coordinate 6,574,767, forward strand.
ACTTTGCCCTTTTTAACTTTTTTATTTAAAAAATAAAAATTGGAAGACAGGAGAATAATACAATAATGAAAAGCATTAGGCATCTATATCCTCCCATTCCGCACTCCTCAAAGAAATCTTCACATTGACTAAAGTGTGTGTTTAGAATACTAAAATCTTAGCGAAACTCAATCCAATGTTATAGATAAGATCAATTAAATTTGATTTATCATAATGCGGGTCCATTTGGATTTCCTTTCTCTGGGTCAACACATGTAATCAGTTACTAAGATTTGAGGATAACCCAACGGTTTTACAAAAGCTAGTTCAGTAGAATGCGGAGCTGGTAATAATGATTTACCGTGTAATCTGATCGAAATAAAGTCAACAAATATGAAAACGAGGTTGGGTTTACTTGTACCGAAGCGGTACCCTAAAAGAGAGTTTCAATTCTTGCTAGGTTTGTTATACAAAGGTTGAAAAGCGTGGAAAGCGACCGTCAATTAGAGGCAAAAAGAAAAAAAAAAACAAAAACAAAAGAAATCCACGCTGCTGCTGCTTCTTCTTCTTCTTCAAAGGTTTCCCGCTCGCTCAGAGACATTGACACAAGCACTTTGACTGCAACAAAGACTTTAATAGAAATATTATTCAGAGAGAAGGAAAATGAAGTACGTTTTGGTTACTGGAGGAGTCGTAAGTGGACTCGGCAAAGGCGTCACCGCCAGCAGCATAGGCGTCGTCCTTAAAGCCTGTGGCCTTCGTGTTACTTCCATCAAAATTGGTCTTCCTTTTTTTTTTTTCTCGTTTTACCTTATCATTTTTCTTTCTTCTTTTCTATGGGTTCAGGTTTCTGGGTTGGTTTCTAATCTTTATGCTTTTCAACTAATGTTTGACATTTCAGAAATTTGAATCAAACGTTTGATTGATTACAATTTTTTTTTTTTTTATGTTTAACGAGTATAATCTGCTTTTCTTCAGTGTTTATTATTGCTATTACTTGCTCTTTATTTCCTAAACCTTTTGTTTTTTGGGATTTGCTTTCGATTTTTATTTTGACAGCAGTCCTGGTTATGCTTATTTTTGGTTTGTTAATCGTCTTCTTTTTCCTTGTATCTTGCAGATCCTTATCTGAACACGGATGCCGGTACCATGTCTCCTTTTGAACATGGAGAGGTTTTTGTTCTTGATGACGGCGGAGAGGTTTACTACCCCCCTCCTTTTATTTTTCTCTCTAGCATTCAGTATTTTGTGCTGACTGTATTTGCCAAAAAATAGAATACCGCAGAGCAATATATTAACTAAGTTGGTTTATGGTGATGTTTGATTGGAAAAGGTTGATTTGGATTTGGGTAATTATGAGCGCTTCCTTGATGCTACTCTTACTAAAGAGAACAACATTACTACTGGAAAGATATATCAGGTAATTCAGTTTGGTCAGAATAGATGCTAATGTATTTGTTCAGCATTCACCTGAGTTCTATAAGTGGTTGAAATTTGAAAATAATCCAGTTTTTGTATTTTCTTATCAGTCCGTCCTTGACAAGGAACGAAGAGGTGATTATCTTGGAAAAACTGTTCAGGTGACAGTTCTTGCTACCAAATTATGTGGCTACTTTTGTTTGCACAATGAAAGTAACAACAAATACCTGCCATTTCTTTTTTGAATGGATCCCAGGTTGTCCCACACATCACAGATGCTATTAAGGACTGGATTGAGTCCGTTGCTCTCATTCCTGTGGATGGAAAACAGGGCCCTGCAGATGTTTGTGTGATAGAGTTGGGAGGCACTGTTGGTAAGAGCTATGCTCAAAGAAGAGACATTTGATGTGTCAGGAATTCCCTCCCTATCTTTTTTTTTATTGCATTTTGGGTGAAAGATGATTGATCCTTTTTTTTTTTTGGGGGGGGGGGGGTGTGGGGGGGGGGTGGGTTGTGTTTCTTCAGGTGACATTGAATCAATGCCATTCATTGAAGCTTTGCGACAGTTGTCCTTTTCAGTTGGTAAGCCTGCAGTGTTTCCTGTTTAGTCTTGAAATGTACATAATACTCTGTAGGCTTGTTTTGTTTATCAGTCATTATTTTCCCGCTTAATTTTTAGCCTTGTTGCAATGTGGTGGTGCTTATTTAGATCGACACATATGCGGTGCTCCTTAGATTCACATGTAGTCACAGATCTTAAAGTTGTGCCTACAGGAACCTGGATTCCCAAGGAATGGGTCGGCCAAGAAGCTTTGTGGATAATATAATTTGATTAAGTATACAGTGCTATGATTGTGCAACTTGTGCTTTATTCAAATGTACCATGCTATGCTGGTCAATAGGTCAAATACTTTGGACAAACATTTGCAGTGTGTTGTGCGTACACGCACAAGATGGTAAATTAAGAGATACAGTTGATCAGGTTTCTGAATGATTGGTAGCCTTTCCCATCCTGTTAAATCCTCAATCTGGGAATAAAATATTTGATTCTGCATCTATAGTATGGCAGGAAGAGACTTTATATCTGTCTATTTTGTATCTTTGGATATGGATCTTCGCTCATCATAATAATTTTCATTTTCCTCCTCAGGGAAAGATAACTTCTGCCTCATTCATGTGAGCCTAATACCTGTGCTGGGTGTTGTTGGAGAGCAAGTAATACTCCATAATTTTCCTTTAACATTCTACATGAATGGCTAAGTTCTTTTAGGTCATTGTTTTGGAGCTTATTTTTAAACCAATGTCAGTTAAGTCCCTGAAATATATTAAATGTTGCTTCTTTTTATGGTGAAAGTAACTCTCTCTCTCTCTCTCTCTGTGGATGCAGAAAACTAAGCCTACACAGCATAGTGTTCGGGAACTTAGAGCATTAGGCTTGACTCCTCATCTGCTTGCATGTCGCTCTGCTCAGGTGCACTGCTTTGCATGCACTTTCATGCCAGAGATGATTTTGTCTTCACAATAGTTTGGCAAATTTCATCATTTCATTTTATCTTTCGGGAGCGTTATCACCTAGCTCATTATAACACTTATGTGCATTTTTATTAGTTTTTAAATGGATTGGCTTGAATGTAAATAATCATTTTCATCTTTTTGGGGTGTGGCATCTTGTTGTGATGGTGCTCTTCTCGCTATTGTTGTTGTCGTTTGTAACTTGGTACTGCACCTAGCATTCATGTCATATAAATATTATGTTGTAAAATTGCAAGTCCTCAGCTTTAGCTCTTTGATTTACTTGTGTTTTCTCTTTTTATCTTGCTAAATATCATTTTGACTTCTTTGTTTTCTTGATCTATCTTTTGTCACAAATTTGATGGTATATGTACCCTTTTGGTTGGTGACTCGCAGCCCTTATTGGATAATACAAAAGAGAAACTTTCACAATTTTGTCACGTTCCGGTAAATTTGTTGGCAAAATTTGTTTTATTTAATTTGGATTTATGTTTATCATCTTTGCTGACAATCTTATTTATCACATTGTGTTCTCTCACAGGCTGCCAACATTCTAAGTATATATGATGTTCCCAATATTTGGCATATTCCTCTCTTACTCAGAGTATGTTCCATAGCAGTTCTTCCATTTCTCTGGATCTTAAGGATTTCTAGTCTTTTGAACTTGCACATTTTTAATATGCTGTTTTATATTGCCTATTGCTTCAGGACCAAAATGCTCATCATTCAATTCTGAAACAGCTAGATTTACTCAGGTTAGTTTTTGGTTCAACATTTCCAACATCTACATCTTAATTTTTTATTGTAGGATGGCTAAATTTGTTATAACAATAAGTTCATCTTTGGCTTAACTATTTGACGCACAATGAGGTTGAGGCAAGCAATATTTTTGTATGCAGCCTAATTAGTTGGTTGTTGGTATTTTCCCCTTACCTCTATCTCTGTGATTTTAGCACTGGGCAAACCTTATGTTTGTTACTGGTGCATGTCAGACTGTTGGCATTGAAATTGGGTGGCTGTTAACAATGAAAATTGACCATTAAATTTAGATCAAGGTACCAACTGCAGGAAGGTTTGATCAGTTTAACTAAATGGTTTTAAAGTTCTGTTTCAGCATTGCCTCAATACCAGATTTAGAAGCTTGGACCAGGAGGGCAGAAACTTTTGATAATCTCACTGATTCTGTTAGTGCTCTTAATTTAGCTCTAATTGTCCAGTTCGAAATGAAAAAAATCCTTTCTCAGTTGTTAAAAAAAAAGATACTATTGTGTGCAGGTGAGGATTGCAATGGTGGGGAAATATGTTGGCCTGACAGACTCATATCTATCTGTTGTTAAGGTTTGGTGCCCGTTTAATTCAATGACTTCTAGAGATCCTTAACTTTACCCATTCTATCTGTTCTGGAAAAGATATTCTTCAAAGGACATATAATGTTATACAAGATAGGCTTCTGGTGCTATATATTATTATTGTTGTTACATTATAATTCCTTTCATTTTTTTAGAATAAGGTCTATGGTAAAGTTTTCATACACAATTCTCCAAATGTTTCATATGCTGGAAGGATTAGCACATAGATCAGTTCAGATAACTCCATATCCAGCATCTTTGTATCTCTTAATCTAGATCATTTTGGTGAAAGATATATCATATTGTGATTGATTGAAAACTAGGTGTTCACTATTTAGTGATGCAAAATTATATGCCTGCTAATTGGTTATATGTTTTTTGAGTACTGAAATTTACTGGCTTGCTGATTTATGTCTCTGAAGGTAATCATTATTATGTCTACTTCCTTTCATTATATGTGTTCTTTTGCTTGTAGGCCCTTTTACATGCCTGCATTGCATGCTCTTTGAAGCCATCGATTGACTGGATTGCAGCTTCAGACCTTGAAGATGATAGTGCCCAATTGGTATTGAACCAGTATCACTTTTGCTTTTACATTTTTTTTTTTCAACTTTAAAAATTATCTTGTCTATACATTCTTCTACCTCATGCAGACACCAGAAGCTCATGCTGCTGCATGGAAGACTTTAAGAGTAAGCCTTTTATGGATTTCCCCATTTTTTTTTTGCCTTAATTTTCTGGCAGTGCCAAATCCTTTACCTGACAACTGGTCTTGGTTTATCACTTTCTTGGATTAGTTTCCTGCAAGAATAGGCTAGATTATTAATTATGGTGCTTGAAAGTTGAGTGTCTGAAATAGAATCATAATTAACTATGGTGCTTGAAAGTTGAGTGTCTGAAATAGAATCATAATTAACTATGGTGCTTGAGAGTTGAGTGTGCCTGAAATTGAATCATAAATAGAGATTACCAATTGAATATTTTCTCCCTTTTTTTTTTGGGTGGGGTGGGGTTGGGGGGTTGGTTCTTATTGAAATTTGTAATTATCCTTTCTATTTAGGTTACTGGACTGTGTAAGAGTTTTTTGTGCAGCATAGTAAAGGGAATTTGGGATGGAGAGGGCATTGTGGAAATTGAATTCTTTTCTCAAACTGTTATTTGCAGAATGCTGAATGTGTCATAGTGCCTGGAGGATTTGGAGATCGTGGTATAAGCGGAATGATATTGGCTGCAAAATATGCTAGAGAGAATAATGTTCCTTATCTTGGCATTTGCTTGGGCATGCAGATCTCCGTCATTGAGTATGCCAGATCTGTAAGTGACTTTCTTTCAAATACAATGTTTTATTTTCTAAATTACTAAACCTTTTCTAGTTATTTGTTCCAGGTTCTTGGTCTTGAAAGGGCAAATAGTACGGAGTTTGATGAGCAGACACCTGATCCTGTTGTGATTTTTATGCCCGAAGTATACATTGCATCTTTCTCATTTTACGTTTCCATACATCTGCCTCATGCATGCAGGACTATATTATCTTCTATTTGATGTGTCAGGGCTCAAGAACACATATGGGAAGCACAATGAGACTAGGATCTCGAAGAACACTATTCCAGACCCCTGATTGTCTTACTTCTAAATTGTATGTTGTTTATCTATTAGTTTGTTTAATTAAAATTTCTTCAAACTCTGCTTCTGCAGAAAAAAAGATTGAATACTCAATTCATTTGTTTTCTATTTATGCTATGGATGCTTATACCATGTGACCTCTGGATGACAAGTTTAATGTGCCCCCAGGTAGTTTACAAGGGTAGAAGGCTTCATATTATCATTTCAGATGGTATTGCTTCCCATGGGTTGTGGCTTTATCTTAACTAGATGTTGATTGGTAAAATAAGCATGTTTTTATGTACCAAAAATAAAAGCACTATTTTTTGTGTCCGGTGGGTGATGCTGCTGCCAAATAGTCTATAAATTATAGCTTGACAAAATTAATGCTGGTGTTTAAATTTAATAAGATTATTGACCAAATTTAAAGATATCTATGTATGTTTTGATTGGCCTGCATGATAATTCTTGTTTATTTCACTTGCTAGGTACTGCAATCCACAGTATGTAGATGAACGGCATCGGCATAGATATGAGGTTGGTCAAGTTGATTCAACCGGAAAAGAGTAGAAAAAATGGATCTACCAGCATAACTTATATGATATTCCATGATATGATTTATTGCGCTTTTACACGACTGTGCTGTAGGTAAACCCGGATGTCATTGGGGTTCTTGAACAAGCTGGGCTGAAATTTGTTGGGAAGGATGAAACTGGAAAAAGGATGGAGGTGGGTTTTTTTTCATGTGTCTTTTTTTCCCCTTGTTGAAGTTTTGCTTTTTATGTGTGTGTACTGTGTAGCCATCTGTTGGATTCAAATTCTCTCCTTACCGGTCTTTGAACTAAAAAGGGTCAAGTTATATTGGTGCTTGCATATATTGAAGTTAATTTCTTTTCTTCTGTTTTGCAGGTTCTGGAGCTTCCAGGTCATCCATTTTATGTAGGAGTGCAGTTTCATCCAGAATTTAAATCGCGGCCAGGGAAGCCCTCGGCTCCATTTTTAGGTACTTACAGTTCACAAGCAAATCCAGAGCTTATGTATTAAACTTGACGGGCACATTAGTGTTACATTATTTCCAACTGCATGTAAAGTGCATATTTTGTCGTTAATAGCTTTAAAAAAAGGAAAATGATGTGAAAAGGACTCTGTCATTGAGTTGTATCCAACTGGGAAGGTCATGGTCCCATGTAGGGCAGAGTGAAAGATGCATTCATATCTGACCATGTAAAATAGAGCTGCTGTCATTTGTCTGAATTTCATTAAACCAAGTAAATTAATCCTTCTAAAATGGAGCGTCCTCATGCTATGTCCTTATGAATATGATGGAACTTGAATAAAGTCCACATGCTTGATCGATATAGAGTCCACACCCTGTAAGCAAATAGCTGATAAATTTGGATTATTCAACTTTTATCTTCTTTCACTGAAACAACAATAACATTTATGTGTTTTGTCATTATAGGTCTTATATTATCTGCAAGAGGACAATTGGAAGCATATCTTAGCAGGCATCAAAATGGAAGTTGATTTTACAAGTTATACTGATTACATCGCGCATCTGATTTACAAGGTAATCTTCTTTCTGAAAATTAAATATGTGACAAAATTCCGTGGGTCGAACAAATTGTTGCCTGGCTTAGTAGCCTGATTGGCTGAGGATGTGCTTTGACCTTGACGGCAGCTGCTCTAGAGACTAGAATTTATACTTGGTACTTTGGGCATGTTAGGTCAACTGTATTTTGTACCATTGTTTGCACATATCTCCTTTTACTTTTACATAATTACATATGTACACGTTGCGTGGGTAAGGATTTATGAGGAAACTGTCTGATTACTCTGGTGGACCAAGTGGTATAAGGGAAAAGTAATTTCCTATACCTAGGTCAACTTGACATGGTCTAGCACAGCGCACCATTGTATCTAATGATATGTTAAGGTGTCACTATTTGGCAGTGTTAGGCCACTGGCATGCGGCCTTTGCCGGTGGTTTGGTTAGTTTAGGGTACAATCAGATACAACTTTCAATTATTCTTTTTTGTTTTCTGAACTGACACCTAGCTCCGTACTTACGTTTGCAGGAGAGAAAATTGATATTATTTGAGGTCTTATGCTATAGATATACGCAAGGAGGTTCTTAAAGTGGATCCTTATTGCAATGCACATATTATGGTCCTTCAGTACTTACGCGACTCATTCTTTCCTATCTGCCTTGATCTAAAAGGATAATCGAGTTCTTGGTGCATTTGACCTGATTTTCACAGGGCAAATCTTCAGAATTGGTTCCAGAAAATTGTAGCAATGTGTGAAAGTTACAACATTCTTGACTGATTTGAGTGATCTCCGTTTTATTGTGCAAGTTTTTTTTTTTTAATTTCAGAACTTATTTTCTACATGTTGAATTGTTGATGGGCATGTAGCTCTTTCAGCAACAGGTTAAAAATAAAATCCTCTTTTTCATGGGTATATAGGGGTGAGGAAAGACAGATGTAATCTCCTCCGAATTGTCATGTCATTTCATGTAATTCTTCTATCAATGATAACAAGTATTTTTTCACCTCAACATGCTTGCTTGCTGAAAGGGTTACTTTGGTTGGCAATGGTCTTTGCCCTTCGGTTGTTCTCATGATGAACATCTCATCATCATTGATTTTATCCTCTGATAACAACTTCACAGATCTAAATTATTAACGTTCGTTTGATTTTACGAATCGAATTGCTGCGTAGATGCGTCAGCCCAATGAATCCCACCTTGCCAAAGGCCTGCCATTCGCTCCACGAGTTGGGAACTAATTAAGATAAATATTATACTATTAAACGATTTTACTCTCTTCCCCAAGTTAAATTGAAGTATGACGAATGGTGCTCCAAAAATGACTAATTAATGTAATTATTCTCTTCAAAAGCAAGACTCTTGTTGTGTGCATGATGCTTTTAGTGTCGTTTCCTGACTTTGGGAAATTGCTAACCTCGCATCCAAATTTTATTTTGGGTCAAAGCAAAAATTATACCCACTTGCGTAGTTGCTATCATTACACAAGCTAATGCCAGTTGAATAAATTACCATTTACTACTATTGTGCCTTTGACATTGTTGATTCTTAATTTTCTTTCTCTGCAATGCAAAATCGTAATAATAATAAAAACTCTCTCAAATTTAGAAAGTATATGAGATGTTTTAATTCTTATTGATGAAATTGTAAACACTCGAATCCTCGTTATTTACAAGAATAACAAAAAGCCGCAGTGTCTCCCTTGTAAATGAGTTATCTGTAAAAGCCGCAAACTGAAAGCATAAAAAAGAGCAAGAAGGTGTAGAATATGCAAAATGAACTTAGAAGGATGCAGATTTCCCAAGAGCACAAGATTCAACTTGCGCCTCTGTTAAGCATTTCAGTGTACTCCGAATAAGAGATCTGTCTTTGTAACTTCATTTGCTCATAAAACTTGGCTATGAACTTCTCCGCCTTTGAATCAATCCCCTCTTCCTCTAATGAATACGGACTCTTCTCATCACAACCCTCATATCCACACTCTTTCTCTTCTCCTTGTTCTTCCTCATCAGAACTGCTTGAGTAACTCTTTCTTCCACTCTCATAGCTGCAAACTCCGTCATATTCATCCATTCCGAAATCGTAATCGAAATCCACTGCCTCGGGGCTAATGCAAGGAAGAAGGAACCGCATGGAAGCAGGACGGTGCATCTTGACCGGGAAAAGGGGGGTCTCGTCGAAGGAAAGCTCGCGCTCCTTGTAATGGATTTGGTCACGAGGAGCTGTTGTATGTCCAAGGCCTTTGAGGAACTTAGGCACCAACCGTAGCTCCATCATAAGCCGTCTCTTGAACACCCCACCTTTTCTTGTCCATAACAATGCTAGACGCAGGAGACTCCATGCTCTTTGAGAAACATTAATATTCTTCTTCGGCATTTTTCTTGTCTTAATTCGCAGAAAAAGTAGTTCAAAATAATACAGCAAAAAAAAACTCACAGTAGAGTCGAGTGAGCAGCAGAAAACTTGGGTACGAGAAAACACCAGGAAAGCTTTTCTTTGGGTACTGAAATAAGACGTTGTTTGGATGCTAAGAACTATGTTTTGCTGTTGAGATTTTGAGATGTTCAGGTTGCTGATGAGCCAAGACAACTAATGGGTTGCCTATTTATATGCAATTATGCGCGAGCGTTTGATACGCGGAAAGAGGGCGGGAGAGAGAGAGAGAGAGAGAGGGGTAAGAAAACAGTTTGGCTTTCCTCTGTTTTGTTTTGGTGAGAAATGTGAACGAAGGGCGGTAGAACCTCGTGGAAACACGGTTGTACGGGAGAGAAATCTAGCTGTCGCCCTTTTTGTTTCCAAATCTAACCCTATCTTGTTTCGTTTATTACGCTTTGGAGCAGCAGAAAATGTGGTTTTTGTGCCTTCATTTTTAATTTTCGACAAATAGAAGTTGCATAGATTTACGGCTCTTTTAGTTTATTTGCAACTTGCAAAAGCACTCCATTTTTAATGAAACGACAATACATCTTTCTTTTTTTTGGATTGAGAAACGAAAAAACATCTTACTAAATCAAAATTCAGTTAAATCTTCAAATTATAAAGGTTATATGGAAATTAAGGCAATTAATATATCATGACTGAAATAAATATTACTGCTACTAGCAATTACTACATGTCTGAAAGGTTATTTTAGTCAAATGGGAATAGTGAAGTCAATTTTTGTGTTTTTTCCCCTTTTTTTTTTAGATCAGTGAAGTCAATTTTTGTTGGTTCAAAAAATATTAAAGAAAAGAGTGAAGCAAATGATTGCAGGGTGGGCCCTCCTCTTGGGTATCGTTTGGAGGACACGGTTTTAGTTGTGTTTTTGTTTCGCTTTCACTTGAGAACTAAGAAACAGAATTCCTCAGAAAATGTTTAGGACTTTTCGCAAGAGGTGAACGCTAACCGTATTGTTTGTACTTCTAAACAAAGAAACAGAATCCTAAGCTCAACGGTTGGTAGAGATCTTAACTTATTTGAACACGTTTAATAAATACATACCATTGAATCCTAAACCGTGTTCCCAGGAAGCTGCACAAATCATATGATTAAATTCATCTTTATTTAGTATTTTAATTAACAAATCAAAATGTGAGAATCTTCCTATAATATACTTGAAATTAATTATCAAGATTTTTCCCTCTGCAATCAGTGAAATTTAAATATTTTCAAAGCATAAAAAGTGGACAAGATCGAGTCAATGAAATCAATTCAAGAATGTAGAGAGAAGTCAATGTGGTACATCAATGTTAATTGCTTGGATGCCACTCAGATCTGATGATCCTCTGTTTCGAAATTTGGCATTTGGTTTTCAGCCTATTTAGATTTGCAAGATTCCAACCACATTGCTCAAGTTCACGGTTGATGGTTTGCTTTCTTCTTAATTTGGCATCGTAATTCAGAATCAGTGATGAATCATTACTTAAATCACAGTGTAAACGGGCAAATTCAAAACCAAAATTGCAGGGTCCATGTCCGTTTTTTGAACTTCTTGTATTCTTTAGACAATTAAACTCGAGCTAAAAATCTTGGTTTGATTTAAGATGACAGTTAGCTAGCTCTAAAGCGCTGTAAATTTTGTACCTTTTCTTGGAAGTACAAGGTGTGAATCGGTCAGATGCAAGTGCTCAAAATTGTCATCATCCGAAAACTTGCTGTCAAGGTTGTATAAATAAAACGCCGGTGTTGAAAACTCTGGCAAGTAGTTTCTTGCTGCAGTTAATGTAATTCCACAGAGAGGATCAGGGGTCAGAGCCCACCAAAAAGGCAACAAGTTGGAGTGAGCGGGCATTTCTGTTATGAGCGGAAAAGCAAAGCTAATTCTCACCAAGAAAAAAGTAAAAACCAAAGGTTTACTTAACAGATACAAGACTAAAGTGTATAACTTGTACAACTGCAGTGCCACCTGTTTCAAACTGTGCGGTCCCACTTTACAACTTGTCAAATATCAAAACAATTGAATGCCAGAAGTGCACAAAACTTTGAACGAGGAAAGTTCCTGGAAAACTGTTTCAAAATTTCAAACTCAGCAAGTTCCAGCCTCTGTCTTGATTGAATATTGGAGTGCAAATTAAGCACTGTAACGGAGAAGAAAAACAAATAGGCAGAGCTGAAGAAGTTAACGGCATGAATTGACTTAAGTAACCAGCTGGCCAACTCCTCTTTTGTTCCTTTCTCATTCCATCAATCAAAATGAAATGCTGAAATCGTATTCAATATAAGTTTACATGAAGATTCATTGAATATAAGCTCTAATTACCCACTAAATGACAACGAAAAGTCCCAAGTTAACAAGTAATTGGCTTCCATAAACAGCTACAAAGACGTTTTCAATTATATTTTTTGTATTCACTCAATTGATATCTAGATGCTAACCTAGTAAATAACCTACCACTTCCCCTACCGTTTACAATTTATGAGAGTGGACTCTTAACCTCGGGTTCATATGAGAGTGGCTGACTTGGGATTTTCACCTTAGAATAATGATAAGGTCAATTATTTTTTGTTTTTAACTCTATAGGTTGGGATCTCCCTAACTTATTAGTAAATGAGAAAGTTTGATGGTTGAAAATAAGGAGTTGGGGATGAATATTAATTAATTAGACCGCTAGCAAGAAAGCTTCTATCAATAATTGTGCAAAGTTGGCTTAGATTGACCGGATTACATAGACATAAATTGGTGCTAGGCCTAGCTGGTTGGACGTGTATGGGATTCGTAATGATGCAATATCAATATATGTAGTGCTTAACACAACACATATTTGTTAAATATATGGCATTCAATCATCAATCTTTTTTAATTTCTCATGCGAAAATTATGTTTCGATAAAGACTTTTTCTCTTGTGCCACCATGTCTTGCGCTGCAAGATGCCTCCTAAGCAATATTAACTTGTCTTTGTATACATTCTAATTTTGGAATGCAAAATTGAAGTTCTTATGTATAAGTAATATATATTACTACGAACAACAAAAAAACTACAATAAAAGTCATATGTCAAGCGATCCACACCAAGCAATTAATGACTAAAACCACAAAGAGAATCTAAATATATTGATAAATTCACCGTCTAATTAATCAAAAAATATAGGGAATTTTTATTTAAAAGCAAACAAATTAACAATCTACTTTCTCTTAAGTATTCCGAAAATAGTTCAAATAATTACCCAGATATCATTTTCTTCAACCTAAAAAAAATGCAATCTTCTCTTCACACGAAAATATGAAGGGAAAACACGATAGCTTTGAAGAAAGAGGAGCCAAAAACAATTAAGCGCGTCCAGTGAACATGTACGGATCTTCATTTCGTGAGCAATGAACAATGATTAGATGATTTTGATTATTTTGTAAGTAAATCTTAAGACATCATTGTGGGACCACATAGAAAATCGTAAGGGGATATTAAAATTCGGCGGACCCCACACCACATGGCCCACATCGCTATGAAATGTTACTATAATATATTGATGGACGGGCCATGCTGGATTCATGGACGCATGTTTTTGGGTCATTCTCCAGCGATTTAAGGCTTGTTTCGGTTTGGTTTTTTCTATGATACGTTGCAAGCTGTTGGGAATTCAGACAGAATGAGAGAGAGAGAGAGAGAGAGAGAGAGAGAGAGAGAGAGAGAGAGAGAGAGAGAGGACGGAGTCAATCTAATTATAGAAAAATTGGGACACAAATAAATGCGAGCCGTCAGATTAATTTCTGCTACAAGAAACAATAAGCCCAACCGATTCCTATGCCTGAAACAACGCCCCCGCGTTGTCCCTTCTACGCTTCCAAATGGTCGTATGATTTGCTTCTTATTACGCTTCCGCCACCTCTACGCATAGATATATTATCTTGCCTCCCCTGTCTAAACTTAGAGACTGTTAGCCTTCTACACAGATAGCTAGCATGCATTGTGTCCAAAGCAAGTATAATTTTTGGTTAATTTAATTAAAATTACAAACTTCTTACCAGAATGTATAATATATAGAATTTATTAAGTATTCCGAATTAACTATATTGCATTAATTATTGAATTTGGGTTGGAACACCAAAGTGCGTGGGTGCTCTCTTCTTTTAAAATGTAATTAAAATGAGTTTGAGTTTTTTCAAGTTTGATAATACTTTTCCCTTATGTTCTTCTTCCAATCAAAATTTGTACTTTTAAAAACATTTTTTCAACTTCTCTCCTATATATCTTCTAATTATTAAATTTTAGTACATTTGAATTTCTTTTATCATCTACATAATCTTCCCACACAAGTTTATATATGACATGGCTTAATATTTATTGAACTAATTATGTTACATTAATATTTTTGGTATATTTGAGAAAGCCTAAGAGGAAATTAAGATTTCAAACAATTAGACTAAAACACTTTGATAAGTTTTGGTGTTTCTACTGAATTTTGATTCGCATACCTATAACAAATATTTGACATGACATGACATTCAAAGTTAGTTGAGCCGGCCTTGTATTCTGATTCCTAAGTAATAGATTTTTTAAAGCTCCACGTCAAGTTTATATGTTACATAATAATTTGATATCTTAACATGTTTAATTACGTAATAAATTTCTTGTTATTTACACGTAATTAGAAAGAATAATGTTAAGGTGTAGTATAGCAAATAAATGATGGGTATTGTAGGTGTTTAAATAAAACAGAAGTTTCCTTGATTCTAAAATAGTAGCAACTAATTGATTCTAAAATAAGTAGCCATACATAAAATTTGACATAAGGGAATCGATGACATTAATTTCCTGTTACTTGTAAACACAATGGTTTTTTGACTTTTGAGTTCGAGAAAGGAAAGTTTACCGTCTAGACAAACCTGTTCTACTTGTATTTACAACATATATAGTTAGTAATTAAACTATTTTGGGTGCGTACTATTTTTGCCAAATAAAGAATATTCCGTTTTATTTTACCGTATTTGTCCTTGTAAATACATAGAAGGATAGTTTAAAAAAACAGGGAGGGGCACGACTCTTCAAACTTTCAACATATATAAATTCATTGTCCTTCTCTCCCTCTCGGCAAAGGCTCATTTCGCATCTCCCTGTGCTTGGCGCAGGGGTTGCTCCTCTAAAAATACGGTAGCAAATTGATACATCAGGAGCCTTTTCTTTTGTCTCTGTTTTTTTCCTTTTGATGGAAGAAATATCAAAGACATCACTTGCAACCATCTCCAGGGACAAAAACAAGGCTCCTGATCAAAATGGCTTGCCTTTGACGAAGAAAAGAAAGCGCGCCTCCGCAATTCGCCTGCTCAAGGTGACGCTTTACGCGTTGGGTCTGACATCAAGCAAGTCAAAATCAAAATCCATTCAGGTTAATTTGCTTTCCAAATTCTCCTGGAAGGGGCTTGTAGGGTCAATGCGCTCAATGCATTTACAGAGCAACCAATCCCCACTCCCGGCTATCGAGGCCGAACCTGCTGTCATGCCTGAGGCGGAGTCTATACCTCTTGGCAAATATGTAGGGGAAGAGATTTCGTCGCCCTTATCTCCAGTGAGGGACAGCTCTCCGTCCCCAGTCTTCTCCATGTCCTCTTACGGCTCCGTGAGTGACATGAGCCAATACGAGTCACCTTTGAATCTTCCAGATCTTCAGCATGTTATAAAATCTTGTGAAGAGATCACCCAAGGGCCGGAGTTTTGGTACGGTGATGACGATGGCGACGAGATGATTGATGCTAAGGCTGAGGAATTCATAGCTCAGTTCTACGAACAAATGAGGCGTCAAAACTTGAATGGATGAATCGTTGCAATTGCGGAAAAACAGTGTTCAATAACGTACGGATGGCATTGATTTGCATGCATGCACGTTGCATTGTTTGTTTTCTGTCTTTGTTTTTTTTTTTTTTTTTTTTGTTCTTTTTTGTATTTATCTTTGTGGTTCATAGGTAAAGTCGGGGCTGGTGGAAAACATGCAGTTGCAAGGCGAATAGTAAGTATAGCAAATAAAGAGAGGTTATCCTCTGCTGTGTTTTGCTTACTATATGGAACTTGGGATATGGAGGTGTTAGGTGTAATTTTGTTTTAATTCAAGTATAAATGGCATGACTTGGTTATTAATATGATTTATAACTGAGAAAATTTTGCAGTTTTGACTTTATCTTCCTAGCATGTATATACACCCTAAGCTCATACTAATTAGACGACCGCAATTTAATTCGTGCACAATATTTCTAACATCATTATGTAAAGCAATTCTACGATATTACTTTGATGCGGTTTGCCATTTATGAGATTCACAATAATTTGTAGAAATTTCTTTTAATTTGGTACCCACATCGTACAAGTGTCTGGAGCTATACTGCTACTTATTAGCGGCACCAGAGGAGATTAAGCTTGTTTTTTTCTTCTTTGTCATTTGTCTCAAAACAAAAATCTTTCACAATATTAAACATTTGGCCTATTCCTATTAGCTTCGACAGTTAAGACTGATCGTAAAGCAGACTTAAGGTACCATTTCAAAGATAATTTTCCTTTAGACTCTAAATTACCATACATCTCCGAACGCTTTTCCCCCTTTTCTTTTTGCAGTCAAGACAGAACAAGCCTATCGACTATCGTCCTAAGTTTTGGACCTAACATTTTCAGAATAATGCGGCGCCAGGCCCGAGTTTAAAAGTGTTTACATTGGGCTAAAGCACGACCCTCATTTGACATCGGTGAAAGGTAATTTCCACGAGTTACTGGTCTAGTTCTCACAACGGCATCCAAACGTGAGAATTGAGAAACCCCACTTCAATTGCTTCCCTGCGGGAAATGCGATCATTGTACCAGCTTTTTCCTCTTTTATTACTCCCATCTTTTTCTCTTTGTTTGGCATAACATCTATATTTCTTACACATTCATTTTACCCTTTTTATCTCATGCAACTTCAGTTCAGTGATGCACTACCAACTTCACTGCCCTCACATGTTGGTAAACCAGAAAAAATGGTTTGACTTTGGCACACCGAAATTTTCAATCCTAAAGAAATGTAAGGGTCAATGAGTTAAAGAAGAAAGCAAAAAGGATTAGCACTAATGACATTCTTCAAGCAAATGCAACTTTGCCAAAGGACTTTCATAATTCATACCATTAATTCGAACTGAAGTATTTTCAAAACTCTAACACCCCAGGCACAGGAAAAGAAAACTATCCTATCATAAATTAAACCCCATTTTCCACCGTTTTAGTAAGTACAACTAAAGTAGAAAAAATAAATCATTTTTCTAAGAAAATTACTAAAAATTATGTCATGTGTTACATCTCAGTAGTATCTTTACTTACCCATGAATGTCAAAACCATCAATTCCAACAAGATCTCGCCACCTCACTAGCGGGTCCCACACTCCATCAGACGTGTACACAATCTGAACCGTAAAATTTTGCCCCCCCTTTAGTATCCATGGACGATCTGCGAGCACTTGTTCTTGATCCAACGGAGCCCTTTCCTCAAAGAGGACTTTACTTTTCCTTCCACAGTGTAAACTTTGTATTTTGCTATCCTCTTCTTCCTCTTCATCTCGGGATCCGTAAACCCCCACGGCTTCGACGCGCCTTGACTCGGCCTAGTCGTCCGATCCGGCACGGGTTGAAAGTCGGGCGAGCGGGAACGACTCGAGACGATCTGATTCGGTCCGACGTTTGAACTCTTCCCGCTTACTATCTCGACCCGTCGATCAACCCCGTACGGCCTTTGACCCGATCCGTAACTCTCCATTGTGAGATAATGAGTAAGGGAAAAAATTTTTAGCGTTGTTATGGAAACGAAATATGAGTGGGGTTAGGGTTTGGGGAACTCGAGGTCCTCTGGTGAAACACTTATTAAATATTTTCTACTTTTTTTTTGTTTGGAAAAAAAATTCTTCGAGTTAATTATGACGTGGTTTCTGTACTGGATGATTGCTTTTGAAATTCTTTTTTTTTTCTGATTAAAGAAAAAAAGAAAATTTATGGTTCAAGTTGTAAATTTAGAGAAATGTGTGGAGCTGTGATACAGCCTCGGTTTTGCCGAATGTGGTTGGGTGAAAACCGTCTCTGTTTTCCTTCCCCTGACAACATTACGTTGGAAAATGTTTAGTATAACTTCATAAACTGTTAATTTAATTTAATTTAATTGATTGGGCAGGTATATGACAACATTCTTGCCTAGTTGTTCCTGGTGAGACGATCCATGAAAGACAAAACAAAATTCCAAAGAAGCAAAAAAAAGTTTGATGCATTGCTTCTTGTTAATTCTCGATGAATTTTTTTTTATCTTTAATTCTTGCCCTAATGGCAAGGCAATCTTTACAACCTTGAATGTGAGACACCACCCACATTTTTACTTTTTCATAGGCCAACTACGAGAATCTTGTGCTACTATTAATTAAGGGATTGATTAATTTTTTTAAAGTTTATTTTTGTATATTTTAAATAAGGTATAAATCATGTGTAAGGATATAATTATATATTCAATAAATAATTAGTTATATCAAACTATTATAAATTAAGAAAGTTCAAGAACACCAGGGTAATTATTAATACCTAAAACGGACCACAATATTATATATTTACCTAAAATAATAAATAAATAAATAAGAAAAAATTGTGAGAAATGACTTTTTTTTTTTTTTCGTTCTAAAACAAACTTTCAATAACATTAAACACACTTAAAGTTATCAATAACAAGCCAAGTAAATTAAGGAACTTAAAAAAAAAAAAAACAACCAAGCCAAAACAATCCATGTTCTAGGCAAGTATTAAAAATCCTATGCCCACCAAAAGCATACCATATATAAATATTGCAAACTAATCAGATAGCCCAGTGTTGATAAATAAAGGCTCTAGCAACTCCTCTGCCAAGATACTAGACTGAAATTCAGTCTCTCAAGAGACAAGGTTATCATTCAGGGATAGTGAAGCCAATTGGTCGGCTGGAATGTTGGCCTGTTGCTGAGCAGCAACACTCCTCAATACCTCCAACGCCTCTGCTACTTTAGCCTTCAAAGCTTCTGGCGATTCCAGGAGATGCAAAACCTCAGTTTGGTCCATCTCTAGAAGCATTCCTGTAACCTTGGCTGCTGAATCACGCTCCAGCCGTTCCACTAGGGGATACAAGCTTTCACCAAGCATCGTCCTCTGCTGTTCAGGTGTAGCATTTGCAAGAGCCGTAGCCAAAGCTGGAATCGGCATAGGCTGTCCAACACCAGCATCGCGCAAGGGCATGCCACCCAAGTCATATGGAACAGAAAGCATTCCTCCAGCAACACTTGACATTGGAACATCAGGCATGTTACGACCAGGTGGGTAACGATAGACACGTCCCCTGGGCAGCATCTGTTGCTGCATCAATGGCACTGGTGGTTGAGTCTGTTGCACTGGACTTGCTCCCCGCCGTCCCCCTGGGCGCTGACCCTGCTGCACCATGGGAACAAAGGAAATTGGCACAGGAGGCCCACCAGGCCTCATTCCAGGAACCAGTTGCTGCTGATAACCAAAACCAGCTTGTGGAGGAATGATAGCTGGAGGTCCTTGCCCATATAAAAATTGTTGGCCAAGACCTGGAGCACCAGAAGGGTACATCGGCATACGAGGAGCAACTGAGGGGATAGCAAGCGGTCTCATTTGAGAAAACTGAGCCTGAAGCCTTGCTCTTCTCTCCTCTTTCCTCTGTGCAGGTGCAACATAAAGCGGTTTGCTAACAACCATTTTACCATTCATCTCAGCAAGAGCACGAGATGCTTCTTCAGGGTTTGAAAATGCCACAAACCCAGAGCCCTTACTAATTCCACTAGGATCACGCATAACCTTGCATGAAGTAATGTTACCAAATTCTGAAAAGAGTTCCTTCAAGTTTTCATCACCAATACTATCATCTAAGTTTTTAATGTATAAATTCACACCCTGAAATTTATCAGCAGCCTCCTTCATAGTCTGCTCAAATCGAGCTTTTAATTCATGCTCTCTTTCAGATTTTTCCTGGGCTTTTCCAACATACCACTCTTTCTCTTCAAATTTCTTTCCATTAAGAGCTTCAACAGCTTTAGCAGCATCTTCAGAATTTTCAAAGTTAACGAATCCAAAACACTTCGACTTCCCATCTGCATCCCTCATAACTACAGCACTAGTAATTTCACCATGCTCACCAAAAATTGTTTTTAAATCTTCATCAGTTGTAGACTCAGAAAGATTTTTCACATAAACATTATTAAATTTGGCCTTACTCAATGCAGTTTCTCTTTCCTGCTTACGAAGAAAGTGTCCAACATAGACCTGCTTGTCATTAATTAACATGCCATTTAATTTATCAATTGCAATTTGAGCAGATTCTTCATTGTCAAATTGTACAAAACCATAGCCTTTGGACTGGCCAAAAACATCAGTAGCTATCTTGCAAGAAAGAATGTTGCCAAATGAAGAAAACGTATCGTGCAATGCTTTGTGGTCAATAGATTTGTCCAGATTCTTGATAAATATGTTTGCAGTACCACTCTTGCGAAGACTAGGATCACGCTGAGAATACATGATTCGGATGGGCTTGTTATTTAGAGGAGTGAAATTCAATAGATCCAATGCCCTAGCCGCATCACGAGGATTGTTATAGTTGACGTAGCCATAGCCGAGAGAGCGGCCGGTAGCCAAGTCCCGGCAAACCCTAACGGAGACGACCTGAGCCACGGAGCCGAACATTTCGTAGAGCTGCTCATCGGTAACGGTAACATCAAGATCCCCAACATAGAGCGACGTTGGCATGAACTGCGCTCCTCCGGGTCCTGGAGCGACGCCGTTTGGCCCGGAAACTGGCGGCTGATGCTGAACCTGAATCTGCGCCATCCACGAAAACCCTAACTCTACCTCTTCTAAATCTTCTCCTTTTTTTTGTTTTCTTCTCTCTTTTTTTTGATTTTTTTTGTGTTTTTTGTTTCCCTCTCCTCTTGTTATTCAATCAAAACTTCAGAGAAACAAAAAAAAAAAAAAAGAATAGGACCAGGTTTTTTAGAACTAAATAGAAATGATGGGATATTTTTTTTTTGCGTTCTCGGATAAAAGAGGAGAGGGAGGGGTAAAACGGGGATAGAATCGTCGGAGATCCGGACGGTAGACAACGACGGAGAAAAAAAGAGTTGTGGAAAAATTTTTTAGATTTTTTTTTTAAAAAAGTGTTTAAAAAGGGGAGGGCAGAACAAACTGCACCCGTGAGAAATGACATTTGTAGTAAAGATAATTAAAAAATGACTGTTCTTATAATTTTAACTGTTTTTAAATAAATTTTGACATAACTTGACAAAAATGCCCTTTAAACAATTTCAAACAAATTAAAATGGTTTTAGTTTTCTATATCCCGCCTTCCAAACAAAACTTTCAAAATTAAATCTTGCTTTCTATTTTTACTTAAATACCATAAAGTACAGAAAAATAACTCTAGAAATGACAAGCAAAAACTCCCTGAATGATCAAGTAGAGAAGCCAAGCATAAAGGAATCCAAACACCATAAACCAGTGCAAAGAAGAAGAAAAACTCAATATCCTTCGATGAAGATCAACCCCTGCTAGCCTCCCATCAGCAAACGCACAAAACGCTAAGCACCAGGCATTAAACAAGCCATACGATTCAAGATTTTCATTCAAGTATAAGACTCATTTTAGCATAGAAGCACTTTGCAGAAGTCAGAACTGTATAGTTACAACCTAAACCAATCTAGAAAGGGGCACATGCGATGGCCTTCTTGAATCAATCGACCCTCCGGATCTTCCTTGAAGCCCTCAACCCTCAACACAAGAGGAGAACCCCCATGTTAACCTTTCGCTTGTGTTAGAGCCCGGTAGTCATCCCCCTTGTAACTAGGAACAAAAGAGACGTCCCTTCATCAGCACTGTGCAACCATTAAAGAAACATTGGACAGGGATAAAGTGACCCATCAAAAGTCGCTAATTTGACTCATTGTCAAAGGAAAGCAAGACGAGCCCAAGCGCATCACATCCTAGATTGGCGAAGGATAGGAGCAAGACCATCATCAAAGAAAACAACATCAGATACATATTTCTCCTACCACCAAGGTAGAGGCAAATCATCACATAAGAGGAATTTTCGACTCAGATATAAGGAAAAACATGTATATCAGTAACTAAAGATAAAGGAATAAGGGAAGCCATCAAAACTCACAATAGGAAAAACAAGACACTGACACAAACAAGAACTCTAAGAGAACAAAACATAGCTAGAAAAAAACACTCCTAAGACCTATTTAGAAACCAAAGCCACGCAATGCCTATCCATTAGTCACGTAATGCCTTATTAAAAATTAGTCATATAATGCTTAAACACTAGTCACGCAATACCCAAAGTCAGTCACGCAATATTTAAAATCAATCACATAATGTTTAAAAACTAGTCACGCAATACTTCAAAGATAAATAGTTTGACAAGAAAAACTTAAAGAATATAAGTTTGTTTGAAGCACAAAACTAAACATACTTGACTCGTTAATAGGTTTCGGGTTGAGATGTGGAGCTAAATAAATAGATCGATTTCATTAAGGGTAATTTTGTCTAAATTTTAATTCTCTTGGCTAAAAACAGTTAAAATTATAAAGAGATCTATTGTCAAAAACACCTTATGTATAAAGCCCATTTAAAAAAAGAACTCAATAAATAAAGACCGGAATATATTGTTATTTACAGACCCCGCTCTGAGCAAATCCAACTATGATAGAAAAAGCTAGGGCCTAGGAGCAAAGTTGAGCCTAAAAAGAAATCCAATGCATTATTAAAAGCATGCACCTTTTTAATTAGCAACTCATTAATAAGAATGCCTACGAATCACAAACAATCGAAAAAAAATTAATTTTAAATAAATTCTTACATCATTTTAAAAAATTTAAATAAATCATTATTCTTTGATTATATTTAATAAGTTTTTATTTTTTTATTTTAAATTATCTATACATTCTTATAATTAATAATGGATTAATTATCATTAATCAAAATATCACTTATCATTTTAAATTCATATACCATTGACATAACGTTAATGTGAATGGTTAAAAATACCACATGGATCATGTCAAATTAATTGTCATGTCATCATTAATTATGAAAAATCAATATGTCACATTATTATCAATATATTAAAATGTGATGTCAACGTTATATGACATAAAATGATAAATGATATTTTAACTAAATTAATCATCAATTATAAGAGTTTATTTGATTTAAAATAAAAGTATAAAGATTTATTTGACTCAAAATAAAAATATAAAGACTTGATTGGATGTAATAAAAGTATAAGTGTTTATTTGAATTTTTTAAAATAGTTTAGGGGTTTTTTAAGATATTATGTAAAAAAATGACATAATGCTGGAAAAAAATTTTGAATTTGAATTATTTAAAAAAATTTAAATAAATATTTATTCTTTTATTACATTCAATCAAATCTTTATATTTTCATTTTAAATCAAATAAGTTCTGATAGCTAATTGTTGACATACTATTAGTCAAAATATAACTTATCATTTAATATTTACATGGTATTGACATGACGTTGATATGAAAAGTAAAAAATAATATATAAACATATTATTATGTCACATTAACATACTTTGTCATCATCAATTATGACATGTCAGTATGTTACGTCAACAGTCACATGATATAAAATGATAAGTGATATTTTGATTAAATCAACTATTAATTATAAGAGTCTTTTTTACTAAAAAAAAATATAAGTACTTCATTGAACGTAATAAAAAAATTATTTAACATTTTTAAAATAATTTAACATTTTTAAATATCATATCAAGAAAAATTTAGAAAGCTTGTTAGATATATTACAATACTGAAGATATTTTTTGTTGTATGAAGAGAAATAAGACAAAAACAAGAATCAGCAAAGAATAATAATGTTAAGCCAAATCTAAGGTAGCGTTTGGTAATTTATAATGTAATGTGATTACAAGTAATGTGATTGCAAGCAATATGACTGTAAGGAAAATAACATTACAATGTTTGGTATACAAGCAAAATCATGATTAAAATGCAAGGAAGATAACATTGCAGCTTTTGGTTTACAAGTACTTTGTTGAGAATATAATGTTAATTTACAAAATTACCCTTACTTATTATGTAAATTTAATATTATTGTATTCTTTATTGTTAATTTTTATATAATATTATCTCTTAAATATATTTTTAATGTCATTTTTTATTTTCATTTCTTATTATAATTTTGTATATTTTATTTTCATTTATTTAATATGATTTTTTATATTATATATTTTATTTTAATTTCTTCTATCTATATTATATAAATTGTAATTTTTTATATTTTATTTTTTAATTTTTATTTCTTATATTATATATTTTATTTTAATATTTTTTACCTATATTATATAAATTTTAATATTTTATATGTTGTTTTTTAATTTTTATTTCTTATATTATATATTTTATTTTAATTTCTTTTACCTATATTATATAAATTTTAATTTTTTATATTTTATTTTTTTAATTTTTATTTCTTATATTATATATTTTATTTTAATATTTTTATTTTAATTATAATATTATAAAATATTTTTAATAAAGTAATAAAGTTAAAAGGTAAAAATGTCTTTAATAACATTACAGAGTACAATGTAATATGATTACATTAGTTTTGGATTGCAATCATATTACATCAATTGACTATAATGTGATTGCATTGTAATTTTACATTGTAGTGGTCTGTTAATATTACAGGGAATGCAACTTTTATCTTTTATACCAAATGCAACCTAAGTTACTGCAATGTAAAAGAGAATTAAGATTTAAAGTTTTGCATTTCAATATTTCTAAATTATAGAATTCATTATTCATATAGTGATTTTATCCCTTACTCATCGTATTTGATTAGCCGTTCTAAACCTAGCAAAAGAATGTTGAAAGTGCACTGCAATGAAACTTCCTTCTGTAGGAATATTTTCGGGCCATATCTCACCCGACTCGATCCTTGTCTAACTGTCTACCCCACTCAAGTCTAGTAGCATTGGACCCTCTTTGGTTTGGGTTTATATTTTTAACCCTTTTTTTTTTGTTTACCTTTTTGAGTTTATTTGATCTATTTTTTATTTTACTTTATTTTACTTTTCTATTTTATTTAGTTGTTTATTAATTTTCTTTCTTTCATTCATGCACACATTTAAACTCAGAAATTCTTTAAAAAATTCTGAGAATAATAAAAATCTAAAAAATAATTTTTTAATTATTTATTTTTTTATTAATTAAAAATCATAATTATTTAGAATAAACGTTTTAAAAAAATTTTTTAAGGAAGATATAAGGGTAATTTTTTTAAATTGAAAATAATTACTTTTAAAAAAAGCAAAAATAATTATGGAACCTCAAGAAAAGTTTCCAATACAAAAATAATAAAAGTTTTCACTAAAGTGGTTAGAAAATTCAAGACAAATTTTTAAAAAATAATAAAAACTCTTAAATTTCGTCAAAGAGATGAGAAAACTCAACAAAAGTTTCTAGTTTTCGCCAAATTGGTGAAAAAACTCAAGAAAAATTTTTGAAAGAAGAATAATGAAAAATAATAATAATAAATCTTAGTTTTCACCAGTATACTAAAAAAAACTCAAGAGAAAAAATCCTAAAGAATAATAATAAAAATTCTTAATTTTCATCAAAATGGTGGAAAAACTTAAGAAAAGTTTTTTTAAAAATAATACTAAAAACTTTTAATTTTCGTCAAAATGGTGAGAAAACTTTTTTAAAAAAAAGTAGGGAGAAAACTTAAGAAAAGTTTCTAAAAAATAATAATAAAGAAGGCAAACCGTACGAGCAGTAAATGACTACAGATGAAGAAGAAGTATTCAAGTAACGGGAAAGAGTTAAATTTGGAGGTTTCAAAACCACAGCTAGAGAATCACAATTACCAGTTTATTGGACAAGCTATGGTGGCCAATGCAGTCTGTTTGTGTTGGCAATTAGGGTTTCAATAAACCAAAAAAAAAAAAAATTACACTATGGATTAGATAGATGATGGGCATGCACCCAAAAAATTAGAATTGCAAATTTGGAGTATATATGTTTCTGCTCTATTTTTTTTTCTTCTCCCACTACATCATCATCTTCCACGTCAGCATGATTGCCACGTCACCATCAGCTTCCTCTCTCTCCACGGGGTCTGGAGTTTCAACCGATTCTTAGTGGAAGATTAATTCTCGCAAACCAGCACCTCATTTCCGCTTTTACGGTCACTATCTGTCCATTGTTGGGCTTTCTCTACCACTTGGATTTTACTAACATACAACTTATAAATTCTATTAGCCACTGTTTATTCAATTTGTTAATTTATTTTTTCCATGTTGTTTGTTGAAATCAACACAATTCCATTACTGAAATTTTGGCAACTCAAAGTACGTTCTCCCACCAACTTTCACCAGATTTCTGCAGCACTTAGCGACATTGCTAAAAGTGTTACACCTCCAGGCATGAACTGACACTCCTTGTACCACCGGCCAAGCTTGACGCTGAAAAATCCTAGCTTCGGACACATTTCAATGGAAGAAAATCATTTGCCGAGCCAATCCATTTATTTCTCTTTTATCTCCTCAAACTATATACTTTCACTGAATGAAATAAGGTAGTGATTGGGTATCAAATTCCTTACTTTCAATTTCTGATAACTTTCCGTATTCAAGTATTCTTGTAAGCTTTCCGCTGTCAATTGGTCCTCTGAAATACCGATGATGCTTCTCTCCAAGCAATGAAAATTCTTGGTATTGATTTCCTTTTTACACTTGTTGGTTCAATGTTCTCTTTTTGGACATTGTTATGTTTTTCTCATTGTTTTGTTCACCTACTTGGTTAGCGCTCATCCTTTTGCCCCCTCGCTTTAGTTTCCTGTTGTCATTCCCTACTTCTTTCCCAAAATGATTCATGTTCCCCATACTTTGCAATGTTGACCCCTAACATGTGATTAGAAAGCCATATCTTATTTACTTTATGTACTGCGATCTCTTGGCTTTTGTTTCATGTTCGAACCTAAAGAAACTAAACCTCTTCCCTGTTCTACTCCTTTGCACTATAAAGACACCTATCACCATGCCATGATGCTCAATTTCTGCAAATATATATATATATATATATATATATAGATATCCATATCCTCTTCCCACCCTATCGGGGATAATGTTGACAAAAATTGTGATTACTCCGAACATGGATCTTTTTCAATCGAAGGATTAATGAAAATGGATTTGAAGAATTGAAGATAGTTCATTTTTTGTTATATCTGGATGGATATATCCCATTCCTATTTGTGAACAATATTAATCTGTAGGAATCTTACAAATTGGCCACTTACCTAAAAGGCTAAAGTCACGTTTGGGGTGAACATAAAATTCTGATCTTCTTCATTTGTTTATTCAATTTAATTCTTAGAATCCTTGATTCCAGGGAAAGCAGACAACGGAGGGGGAAAAACAAAGGTAAAAACTAGATTTAAGCCAGCCAAGTTTTACATGATCTGGTGCTTAATTTATCATTCGAATGAGTTTAAAATATTATGGAGGGCCTTAATTAGACTTTTGCTCTCTTTTAGATAATTTATTTTAACTCATTGGCTGATCAATCGCGTTCTTTTTCTTTTTATTTTGTCTTTTTCCTTGTTGGTTTACACTTTACATGCTTTTTTATTTGCACTATAAATCTAATGTAGGATTTTACATTAAAATAATAATTCACCAAACAAAAACTAAGCAAGTTGCATTAGTTGTTCAAATAATTAGCAAAGCACATGCCCCCCGGCATCATAGATAATATTGATCATCACATAATTAAGAAGCACAACATTTGAACTAGTGATCGCTACTGTTTTGATGGATATGTAAAATCAATAGTGCAGTCGTGCCAAGCTGATGTAACAAAACGTACGTGCGGGTCTTGGTCTTGGATACCTGCAAATGCCCCCTTGTGACCTTGTCACTTTCTTTCTTGTAATGTTGCCTCCATGTTGTCCCACATAACATTCTCAATGTCCGCTATGTACAGTAAAACATTGCGTAATTATTAATCCTCAAATGTTTTTACTTTCACAATTTTAACATCATTAGCACCATAGCATATCTGGCATAAGATAAGCGATTGTGTAAAGCTTGTCGACTAGAATTGCCTGGAAAATCACACTTTTCAATACATTGGAAGATGTTTCAACAAAAGATAACACATTCCAGTACTAATTTAGACAAAAAAACAAAAGAAAAAGAAAAAGCAAAACATAAAAGCACAGAGAGGGGATTGATTAAAACTCCATGGTACATATGGAGGGCTATATATCTAACAACCTGAAGGAGAAAGTTTAAGATGAAGATCAACGCCAATGTCCGCCTCTGGCAATTTACCAGAAAATTCAGTAAACGACGAGTCTGCTACTGTTGCAAAATGCAATGGCTGTGCTATATAAATTCGAGGAGGATACTGAGAAGGAGTTGAAGGAAGCAGCAGTGGCCGTGATGGGCAGTAACCTGGTTGTGATACAAATTTACCAGTACTGTTGCTACTGAACCCTCTCGGAAACATGGGTGGCACCGACCGTACAGCATGGGAGCTTAAAACTGGCGCAGCTGCTATGTACCGTTGATGGCTGTTAAACTGGGCGCGCCTAGCTCTTTGACGCTCTCTCTTGTGTGCATTTTGATGGCCGCCTAGTGCTTGAGAGTTGGCAAATACTCGGTGGCAAAATGGACACTCGAATTTCCTGCTTTCTCCAAAGTCTTCTTCAGCTTTCTCTAGAATTTCGTCTTGCTCAGTTAGTGAAAAACCAAATAGCTTCAGTGACGAAGAGGGTTTCTGGTCCGATTGTTTATCTGGTGCCATATCATCTGAAGATGACTTACTTGGGATTGAGCTCTCTGCCATTGTAACGTAGAAGGAAGGATAAGGCTTCCTATGATTTATGTGTGTGATAGTGTTAAAGTAAATGCCCTATATTTATAGCTGGACTGGTTTGATCTTCCACCCTTAGCGTTCAATCAGTTTTACAAGAGTATTGGCCTGTTGAGTGGGTTATAACTGAAAAGTGGAAGTATGATTGTTGTACAGAAATTTGCTGCTATGGTAACAATTTCTCTACTCAGAGATTCAGGCAATCATGTCAGTAAAAATAGCTTGGCCGTACAAAATTTCTAGGGGTAACTACTATTTGTGTACAGTGCTAGAAAGGCCGTAATTAACTTGTGAAAACACTCTTGTCATCAGGCACAGTTTTTATGGGAGCAGATCCTGAGGGAGGATCCATGATGGTGAAACATTGAATAAAAGAGCCCAAGATAGACGGGGGATTAGGGGGTCACTGTCTGTAGGCAAGATGTAATATTAAGCTTGTCCCTCCTGCCTCCTTTATATGCCGAATTTCGTGCACGCGCCTTCCTTATTGGCGTGCATAATGATTCAAACCATCTCAAGATGAGACCATTGATCCAACTCGTACAAATCACACAAACGACTTTATTTCGTCATTAGCCTTCTTAATTCCTTTGTTTCTTGTCTTTACATAAACTGAAAGTATAAAAAATAAAATTGACCTATATCATTTGTGCACAATATTTGCATTCTTAACATGGAGAAACAGTTGTGAATATCATTGACTTCTCGAGATTAATTGTGGGTAACCTTTCATCTAATATAGCAATATTAGTAACACTTCAGTACCCTAGTCAACAGCTCCAAGAGGAAAACTTCACCCAACTAAGCTGACCATTGCACTGTTGGAATCAGTAATCATGAGAAAATTGTTCTACCTAGTAATTAGGGTAGGAGGTTATACGCCTTTCAGTGGACCAAACAGCTCATGTTGACTGACTAGACACGAAAAGAAAAACTACGTTTTGATGCAATGCATAGATTCCAGAGGGCAATCTGCGGACTAGGTTTGAGATATACATGAAACAATTCTTTTACCTGTCAAAGTACTAGGCTGGCGTCTTCCGGAATCTTAGCTTAATTTCTAAATTTATATCTACGTGATACATAAAGCCAACACCTCGCCTGCGATAGGTTAGGCCCCCGTAGCATCAATGCACGATATCTTCCCCTCCACCACTTCTTCCCAATGGAAGGTCCTTCTGATTCAAAGAACCCAGAAAGGCTGAGTCATCAGCGAGGCTAAAGCAACAAGATTTCGGAGAAATCTAGGGGATTCGGGGTCATTATCCTTTTTCAACAAAAAAAAAAAAAGGTTTGCTTCTACATCCTAAACCTACTATTTTATGGTAACACTTAATGACTTTGATGCCACACTTCCTTTTATAGGTAGAAGACTTTGGGAATTATTCACCTGATATATATTAGATTGCTATATCTCGTCTTGTCTTTTGAAATACTAGCCTAAATTCTTCTTATAATATAGCATAGGCAGAAGCAGGTTTCAAATCAAGCGCCTTAAAGGCTTAAACTAGGAGACTCCAAATAAATTTTATCAACCAAGCTAGCAATTAAAGAAGGCTCGTAAGCTACTTTCTGTGCATTTAGCAACCTATATGGTGAATGCTCACAAAAGCGACAAAAATCATACTATGTAGTAGTGCAACATTAGACATTGATGTAACCTTAATACTTATCTCTCTTTGCCATTTTTAGGGTTAATTGTGGTGACATTTAGTCGGGTTTCAGTCAATGAATCTAAACATACGGACAATTATTTTTGTTTTCAAAAAAAAAAATTTTGTTTGAGCCTTTTCTTTCTCCAATTGACATGTCTACTCAGGAGTAGGCCGACTCTATGGGAAAACAAATGAGTTTTTTTATTCTTTTTTGGGTCTTGAAGGATTGCTAAGTGACAAAGCATGAGACATGAGCTTTTATCTTCCCAACTGGAGTGTGAAAAGAAATTTAAATCATTTGCTGTACTTGGCATATACTATGACTACGGTCGCTGTATAGCGACACGTTTCAAAATACTGTTGGCTTATCGATCAGAAAGGCTGTCTGCCACTAGCGTGCGCATGGACATACTCCCATCCTTCGCCCCTCATCGAGGGTTTTTGATGATCGCAGTGTCTCCCATAATCCAGGTTTGATTGACATTGCATTCCCCTTTTCATTCCAGTAACTTCACAAAAAATCCATTCCAAGTGTTATTTTGAATCTTATCCTCAGCTATATTTCGTAGATTTTAAAATATTCATTCCACTTAAAATTAGTTGACATGATTCTTGCTTTTATTATTATTTTAATATATATATATATATATATATATTTATCATCACGTGTAAGGAAATAAATCTTTCACGTGATTTGGATATTATGTAAGAAAAATGGACTTTAACGTGTCGTAAAACAAACTTTCCCTCACATGTAAGAATTGAATAACTAATCTATCAAGTGACTTAGATATCAAGCATGGGAATAATGACCTTAATGAATAGGCATAACAAACCCATTACAGATATCAGGAATGGGACAACAAATGAGAACAATGTCCACTCGATTTAAAACATGTTAGATGGATATCCAACTTAAAATTTATTAACAATAAGTAGTGTAACCCTTGTTATATTTGTATGCTTGAAATACTCTTAATTTAAGTGATGTGAGATAATAGATATTTCAGTCAAAATCAGTTAATAATAATTAAACAATTTTTATTACATATATATATATATATTTATGTGTTCAAAATGTTTTTAACTTAACTAATATGAAATTTAGTTTCATAAATCATGGCTCCAATAATGTCATTGTGGATTCTAATTCCCTGACTTTTAATAATCCTTTTGGACTTGATTTTCTCCCAGCTGTAGGACAAGGAATCGCAAACCTTACATCAAGCAGTGCAATGCTGGGATTAATGCTTAGATTCTTTGGCCTAACATGAGGGTAACCAAGAATTTTGCAGCCAATGCCCAATCAGATTGATTTCATCTTTTGTTGCATTTTTCATGGAAAAGTTTCCATGATGTTATCCACTGGAACGGCCAATAGGGAAAACCTCAGACAAAATGTTTGGCCTGCCAGCTGAATTTGTACAAAGAATCCTAGCTATACGTTATGAGTGAGTAGCCATATCCGAATTTCGAAACTTTGATTTTAAAAGTGAGAATTGGTTTGGCATGTACGGCATCTTCTCTTGACTCTTTTTGGCCGTGTGCCCCCACATTTTTTAGTGAGACATGATGGCTTTTTCCCCATGTGTGGCTCTTAGTTTGCTTCCTCTCCCTCTCCCACTCCCACCATGCTTTGCTCAAAACAATTTTACATCATTCGGAAAATACAGCTGAAACGCCTCAACAGGCTAGCTCTGCCCCCACCACGCCTAATGGTGTCATATCGCCCCTTCGCTTCCGTTGTTTTGATTCAAGCAATTGGATGAAAAATCTGAGTGGCTAATCGGCCCTACCAGGGTATAATTAACATCATTTTCTGAGCTCTTTTTTCACTTGGATTTCATGTAAACCGAAAAGCTAGCCTGCGTTTACACAGGCATTTGTCAGAGTTATAGCTAGCTAGCTATGCTTGTCGAATCCCAGTGGCCATCTAGGGCTCCTGGGCTCGAGCTAATTTGCCCATATGTAGCGGGAACTTCACTTGTTCTCTTTGTTTGGGGTGCCTAGCTAGCAGCTCATTTGGAGCAAAATCAGAATGCTGCCATGAAATCATGCAGCAAATTAAGCAAGTGGTAATAGAAATACTGCTTCCAGAATGTGTTTAATCCTACAAAACCTTCAACAAATAGAGGGAGTTGAAGGCGTTTCCACTGGGAAGGTTTTGTAGGATTGGGGACATCAAAGTACAGGGTAATGGCCCACTTGGAGTTTTTCTTTAGTTTGTTGTCTCTTGTTTGGTTTTTATTCTGCTTTTTCGAAAGAGCTTTCAAAAAGCTTGCTCTGTTCCAAAGATTCATGTGTGGATGATTTTCATGGTTACTTTTTGCTTTTTTCAATTCGAGCTTGATGGAAGGTGCAAATGTAGTGCGCCCCTGTAAGAATGGCCCACGAAAAACATAAAAATAAAATAAATTCTTGGAGTATGAAGGGGCACCCATTTTTTATTCCTGATGTCGTAGCTAGGTTGAGCATTGTTACTCAGATTAAGTCTTCTATTTACTTTTAACTACAACCATTAATAATTATGGCATCATGGGGTATCTGGTTATGTATTCCTTTTTGGTGCTATCTTCGTATTTAATTACCCTTTCTCAATGCACATATTTTAATTAAGACCAGTGACTTCTTTTGTCATTTTGGCTACCTAAAATATATGTATATAAGTTAAAACCTAAGAGCTGTATTTTGGACAACTGCATGTTACTTCCACAGATGAATAGACTGCTCAGCCACTCAGTTTGGATGGTAAAAGTAAATATGTGGGAGTGTGAAAAACCTGAAATCAAATAGCCATCAATCATCAGTCACTAGCTAAAACATTAATTTTGTTTTTTTCTTTTTTTTTTTTTCCTTTCTGTAGACATAAGGCAAGGCATACAATGAGCTAGTGAGATAGCTATAGATTGCCCACATGAGGTTTACTTTTGTTACTTCCTGTCGACTAATCCTTGCACGCGAAAACAAGGTCTAGTCAGGAAGTCGGGCCAGTGGATACACCATCTCGACATCTAGATTTTATTTGCTCTAATACGACATAACCCTGAACACATAAGAGACTAGTGGCTGTGGTTAAGCTAGGAAAATCATGTAGCTAGCATAATGGCTATGAATTGCCTAGGATTCAAACTTTAGGGACCCTGCTTTAATCTTAGATGAAATGAAACAACATATACATTTTATGAACTAGGATACATCATATATAGGAATATTTAGGGACCCTGCTTTAATCTCTTGTTTTGTCATTTTTGCTTTGATAGAAAAATCTTCTTTTCTGTCTGACAAAAGTGACTTGAAATAAACTTGAATGAACAACTGGTATAGGGAAGACGTAAGATCTGGCATCGATTGAGGGTTAATATTTAATGGGTTGTTACCTGGCCTAATCGCTGAGATTTTTACCTTGATCATGTCGGTTTCTTGTAAGTCTTGTGAGCTTCACCTAATCGTAGTTAAGCTTTATTATCCTACTTGAAGCAGTTGGAAACCCGTCATCCCTTTCATAAATTTCAATAGCAATCAATGGATTTAGTGCGTGAAGAAGAAAGCTCGAGACTACTGGACCATATCTATGTATACTCTAGACATTTGCTACCTAATATCTCTTCCCATTTTTATTGTTTTGTCATCGATACATTGACCATCTATTACCAAACTCATCTAAACTCGATTGATGAAGAAGCAATGAAAAGGGTAGAAACTTAATACATACTAAAGGATCAAAAGCCCAAAAGACAGAGTACAAGGTAAAACTAATTCCAATTACGAATTTGAGGAACGGAGATTAAGTTGGTAAGTAAAAAAAGATGCTACAACCCCTGATAGTTGGGATAAGACACGATGAGTATTATAAGAAGACAACATCTAAAGATTTCAGAATCCTTGGAGATGCCCCACCAAGCTCCCCTACTTCTTATCTGAAGGGACTAAAGCCTGTGTTGCGCAGTTGCATGATGCAGCAGCAGCAGCACCAAGTTTTTTGTAAATGGCTATGAATTGACCTAGGTCTTGCAGCAAGGTCAACCGCGCTCACCATTAGTTTGCTTCCTTCTTGGTGGATTTCGACATTTCGTAGCCCTCAAATTAACACCTTTTCAGGTTGAGATGATATCCATAGATTTTATTCCAGATATTATGAATCATAATGCTCTATTTATATTCATGCCAACTAAGCTGACCCTGCTTCGCTTATTGTATTTTTCTCTTGCTTGTCACAGAGTTTTTTCTTTTTTTTTTTTTCCCTTAAAAGAGAGGAAAAAAAAAAGGAATTATGAAGATATACATTAAGAGTATTGGTGGGCTCTCACATTCGTTGGCAATGGTTGTTCTCCAGTTGTAAGTGGGTTCATGGTCCTTTGACATTTATCCCAAGACTCAAAAGCCCACAAATCATGTGATTTATAATATTTATGTCATAACATCAGTACATACCAAGCATGTTAATCCAGGGCACTTCTGTCTATGTCTTTCGAATACTGGCTTTGGGTACTATAATTAGTTTCAGATGCAAGTTCATAAATGGATGAGGATTAAACACATTCCAAACCATTAAATATAGCCTAGCAGATAGACACATGATAATTAAATGTCACAGTTGATTTCCCCTTACTTAAGTTTTACTCTTTAATAGTAATCAAGGACCCGTAGAAAAAGATAGATATAACACACTTTTAAACTTGTGGGAAGGAAGTGCATCAAATCGGTACAGATCACTTAAACTTTTGAACTGTCATTGAAATGTATCTCTTTTCTCAATTATTTCATAGCGTCATATGTAAGTGGTTCAACAGCCAAAAAACATAAGCATGAAAACAAAAAGGATACTGCATTCTGCAGTATGGTAAAAGCTTTATTTTTTTTCTTTAAATTTCTGGGAAAATAGAAAAAAGAACCAATTATTATATGCAAATCGCCCTGATAGGATAGCGTGGATTGTGTAAAAGTAGCTAGGTGGATCCGGACATGGTGTTTTTCCCCACGTAAAGGGAATCCAAATGCTTTGTTTCAGAGGTCATAGGCCATGCACTGTCCTTTTGGCCCATCGCCAACATCAGTTAGAGATGCTGCCCTTGCTTGAGAAACTATAATTCTGAAAGCTTGCGATAGCATAGCATGTTTGCATTATCTTAAACTAGTTGTTTTGAGTAGAAAACGAAAAGAGTTTCTGCTTCCAAATTTGGCTGCTCCAGATTCAGAAAGTAAACATGTTTTATTGTTCAAAGAGAGAAAAATTAGAACTTGAGATATCTATTTCGTAAATAAGGCTGAAAATGTTAATATAGGAAAAAAAAAAAAAGAAAAATCACACCACTAAAAGGAGCCCAATCAAGGAAGTGTGGTTGGGTAAGTTGGGTCCAATGTTTTTGTATTCATGGCCTGTTACCACTTATCCATGAAGCTTGTCCTTTGAGCTGAGAAACGTGCCATTTGAGACCCACTGGCAAAACAAAAGGCTGGGAAGCGACCGTGCTACTCCATGTTCTACACTCAGCCGTTTCGCCCAATTTGTCTAATTTTCATAAATCGAAGGATGGCCAATCCTGATGCCTTAGCCGTCCTTTTTAATATGCAGAATTCAAGAAAGTGATTACAACAAGGAAAATTTAGAAACTGTGCTCTAGAAGACTGTAACAATTAAGATCCAAGTTATCTTAGTAACATTGGCTTGCGAAAATCCCCACGCAATTTGTTGTTGCGCCTTTTAAGTTTGGTTGAAGTGTTGAAGTGGTGGACTAGATTGCCCAAGTTCTTTCGGGTGATTGCAACCCTGATGTTGTTGGACTATCAAGCCTTTTTCCCCTTTTCCGTTTTTCTGCAGAGAATTGAAAACTTACTACTACACTGCAATATTAATAAGGAAATTGGTCGACGTAATTTGGTTATGATGCAAGTTTTAACGTTTCCTTGTGTTTATCTTTATCTCATGGGGAAAAGAGGAAATGCCACCATGAATCAATAGCAATGCCAAATATTACACTCAGCTCAGAATTAATTGATGATACAGATACAGAGAGAATGGATTTATGAATTCTTGGCTGCAGATTCTGGTCAATTCTCCACCGTATTCTCTATCAAAGCATCAGCTTTTACCAAGAATTGGAGACATTGCATTGCCGTGCCGCTAACTTGACAAAACAAACAAATGAAATGTCACAAGGTCATCAGCATTTTCCTGGGACAGAATGAAACTTCTGTAGCTAACTTAGAGCTGTAGTACATCTAATATGGCACCGAGAACATTTCTGTCAACCTAGCTAGTTCTCAGAATCATCATCAGCCAATGAAACCTTGCTTAGCCTACTTGGTAATGTTCTAGCGTCAGCGCTTCTGACCTTTCTGCTTCCGGTGCTGCGGCGGCTGCTTGAACCATAAACTGCTCTGTGGGCAAGTGCTTTACTGAAGTGGAACTTAGCCGATCCCTGGCTAGAAGCTGATCGCTCTGCGGAATTCTCTTGAGTGTTGCAATTCTGGGTGTCCACGGTCTGATCATAATTGGCTTTCTCGGTTGCCATTTTATGCTTTTCTTTCTCAATGATTTGGAAGGAGTTTTGGAGAGGAGAAAAAGGCAGCTGGAAGATCCATGGAAGCAGGGCAAGTATCTGGGTTTTTATAGAGCATTAAAAAGAAAAGATAACGAAAGAGCGCATGTGTCTTTTTGAGCTTACCCCTGATGATGGTGATGGAATCTGAAGCTGGAGAAAGAGGCGCTTGAACCAAACCTTTTTATGGCCGAAAGAGAGAGAAAATCTCTTTTACCAACTGAGAAGTTATCAGTGTCTTTGAGGGGAAGAAACTAAATATACCATAGTCGGAAAATCGTTAAGGTGTAGGCCAGTGTAATCTCTATAAGTACCACCACATCTTAATTTCAGAGAGACAAATCAGGCAATCACAAAAACAAGTAATGCCTCGCTTACGGTTATAGGTATAGACCTGTGAGGTAGCAATTCAAGTTTGTGTGTCGTGTTTGACAACACTTTCGTTAATTTCCTCTTTATATTCAAGTATTTTCAAACTTAGCTTAATACAGTTTTACTATTATTCATACTTCCTTACAGAATCAAATAGCTTGCTGGATTAATGTTACACCCAATTCGGTCTCTCTCATTTGAAAAAAAAAATTGAATAATTTCTTACCCTCATTCATGTCATGAAGCCTAGTCTTTTTTTATTATTTTTCTAAGGAATTAAGTATTTTAGCATGCCTTAGGATTAATTCATGTACCAGTGTGCCACATGTTACAATTATCTTGCATGTTAAAAGGAAAATCATCTTATCCAGTAATTGACAAAGGTGAATCAAGGGGTCCCAACAAATTCAACCATTGGTCCGATGTCAGTCATTTGGCTTTGGCAAATCAACTTTTGATAAATCTTTGTCAAGGCTAATAGGGCGAAACGTTAGACCAAATAGTGTTCCATGTGAACTGTCCCTAGCTTTTGGACTAAATAACATATTTGTCGCCCAATATGAATAGTGAGGAAGCCACAAGCATAAAGCTATTTCCACCCTTTACGCTGCTGAGGAGAAATAGGAATGACCAAATATTGAGAAATTTTCGCCTTGCCTCTATCTTAAAGCACTTTTTAAGCCTGCCTGAATGGCTTTACTTCATAATTCTGTTTCACTCCTCCAATCACTACCAAGCAGGCAAGCACCTTTGCCGGTATACGTCGAGTCATTTTCAAAACACCTTTTCTTTTTTAAGTGAAGATATTTAATTTTAATTAATTATTATTTTTAAAGTATAATATTAAAAAAAAATTACATAAAAGATGCTTCAAATACGAAAATGTCTAAAGTGTTTCAAACCCGAAAACGTCTAAACTCGTTTCAAAAGCAGAAACACAAAGAGTGTTCTAAATATGAAAACACTTATAGATATTTTAAGCACAGAAGCACTCAAAAGTGTTTCGAAATATAGAAGCATTCATAGATATTCCAATTGTAGAAGTGCTTAAGAATGTTCTAAGTGTGAAAGTAATATTCCAAGCGTGAAAGTGCCCAAGAGCGTTTCAAAAACGAAAACGTTCAAAGTTGTTCTAAAAGCGAAAACGCTTAAGAGTATTCCCAACACAAAAACGACCAAAAATGTTCCTAATGCAAATGTTTCGACCGAGAAAGCACCCAAGAACAAGTATTAAACAACTATTTATTTGGAAAAGTAAAAGTAACTCAAAACAAATAGTAAAATTCATTAGTTATTTTCACATTTGAGATATTTTAAAGAATTTGACTTTGTAGTTTAGATATGAAAATAATTAAAAACACTTTCCCTTAACTTTTCATTGAATTACATGTACTTTACCTTTTTTTTCTTTATTTCTTTTTTCCTTCAGAATACACGTGAGATACTATTAAATGTCACTCTTCCATTACCCAAAACTTACGCCCACTATTCATCTACATTGCTATTCTCTTAATATCTCATAAATCGTTTTTTAATTATTGTTTCATGATAAACATATTTTCTCATGATTGAACATTATCTCTTAACTACTACTAAGAAGGTTCTCTTGATTAGTATAAACATGAGAGCCTTAGAAGTTGGAAAATAAGAAGAAATCATTAAAAACCCAACAGAGATTATCTTCAAAGTTCTCTAAAGACTCCTCCAAACATTCTTTCTATTCAGTCCTTCCCATTCGCTGTAATGGGTCGTTTTCTTCACTTTTTCTTATTTCTTACCACCTGCCACCAAAGCACTTATGCTTCAAAGATTACTCCAAACTTCCTCTCTTCCACCTTTAGCGCATTCCGATTCACCCATTACAAAACATACTCTCTTCCTACTAAAAGAACCCTCTACACCAAGCTCCGCTAAATCCCATGTGGTTGCATATCAACTTTCTAAATTTGGGTAGACTGATCAATGTTCGTGCTTGTGCCGGCCCTTTGTGACTTGAACATATCAGGGACAGGCTGCTGGAAATCTTACAATGCCAAAACAAAAAGTTACGCTTCAATTTTGTACAATCGATTTTCAAGGGCAGTGTATCCTTTCACAAGTGATGCAAAATGTATACATATCTAATATCAAAATTTTTGGTACAATATTTCTTTTCTTTTTTGTTTTTATTCTTCTAGAGTTTTATATATATGCCTTTCATGTGGAGAAAACCGGCAACAAGACACCAAAATAAGATCTGGAGCAATACAAATACGAGGGTACCCCACTTGCCTGAATGAAGCATGGCCTGTAACAATGATTCCATGCCATCAACCTGCATTTTATGTTGATATGACCATAAGTCTATCAAACAGACACATCGACAATGAAAACCATTGCAGTGATTATGTTTGACACTCAAAAAAATCAACTTTAGAAAGTGCATGCAACGTGCAAGCAGTGCTTTTGTTCAGTAACTCCTACATCTTTGTACTGTCAAGCTTAATGACAAGTTTCACATGAATGAAAAAGAACATTGGCAATCATAAATTCATTCATTACAACATGACTTCCTTTATGAAACCAAAAGATGATGACTATGATGCAGCTGCTCAGAAGTGAATTCTTAAATTATAGATCTGTCAAGCTTGCAGTTTTCCACCTATCCTTTGGTAAATTATTCCTATGAAAGCAAGGATAATAAAACTAGGAACCCAGAAGAGAAGACGGAAAGATACCAAGTTATTTTCCGGTGAACGCCAATAGAAACCTTGCACAGCCGCTGGGAAAATGTCACAAGCAGCCAAAGCATAAATGATGAGAGCATTCATTCCCATCCACTGAAGTAACACCACAGGCTGTCTAAAATGTTTGACATCTACCTGCATCAAATACAATTAAACAACTGTGCTTAGTTACATTCCTCATTACTTCAGAAATACAATCTCATTCACAGAAGACATTAGGCGAAGCAATGCATCATGAACATCATTAAATGAAACAGAGTTCAACTCTACTTAGATTTCTTTTGCACTTCTAACATACCTTTATATATATGCTCAAAAGCGCACAAACTCAAAGAAAGATAAAAGAAGAGCCCAGAATTGCTTTGGCTATATACATACATTCATGAATTTCCAAGAGGTATATTTAGGGGATTTGAGAAAAAAAATCTCAGTCATATTAATGGTTTCAACTAAGCCAACATATTGGTCTACTGAAGATGGAAACTTGGCTCACAATAGCCTTCAACTAGTCAAGGAATTTGTCTTTTATAATCAGATATTGCCTATTCTCATATCAATTAAATTTTCCAATCAAATCAATTTGTGAACCTGCTATAATGTCATCTATACTTAGACATCCTATAGCTGTCTGTGCTTAAATTCTGACTGAAAGGAATCCAAGATGGATGGATCTATGTTTCCTCGGAGACTGCCTTCAGTCTTGTCAATAGCATTTTAGAAAAGAAATTGTGATATCTTCCTTCAATACTGATTGGATTGAAATGTATGACAACTTTATAAGAATAATCGCTTCAGGATAAATCAGCTAGGCTATATATCTTTTAAACACATGACATGGAATTTTGTAGTACTAAACATGAAGATGACAAGCTAATCACTAAAGGAGCTTACTATGTAGAAGATAATGGTTAAGAACAAGCCTGATGCTCCAGCAGTGATGCACATATAGCTCAACGTGTACAGTGGTTTGGAGAGAGGAATGCCTGTTACACCTACCAGCCATCAATTGTACAAAAAAAACAGGAAACTCCTAGAAATCGTACGCTGGCCGGAATTTCATATGAGAGAAAATCATATACTGAACCAGATTGTTAAGTGAGACAACTTACCTAGCATCTCTAATCCAAATCCTGAAATTAGTAACAGAAAAGAAGACATGGACCATAAAAGTGCTCTCTGCATTTGTCCCTGAAGAAAATATATTCAGAGCATATTCACCAACATGGCACGCAATATCTTGGCATGCCCTTTTTCTTTTTTCGGCAGGAAACTTAATGATATGAGTAGCCCATAGATACAGACATCCTACCAAAGAATAAGAAGAATGATACCTTATAATGCAGAAGTACATGTCCAAAATGCAATCCCACAAAACAAGTGAGGACAGCCATCAATGAACTGCAGAAATTCCTCTAGGGAAAAAATAAGAATTCCAAGTACACTACTGAGCAATAAGAGTGGTATAGTTGGTATTTAAAGATCTTCAGTTGTGTGTGTACAGGTATGAATAAATATCAGAATGAGTACAGGCTTTACAACTTTTATGATCATAATTAACAACTGTAGTGAAAAATTAAAAACAAGATCAGAGAAGGTCAACATTTAACCTTAAGATGCCCTCAGGGTCAAAGGGTGCAAGGCACCATTCAGGTGAATCTGGTGGCAGAGGCCCATAGTCAGGAGAATTGACACTGCATTCCTGTGAATGGAAAAGGGTGCATGTCCTATTAATATTATGAAAGAGGGTGTTCCAAAAGGAAGCACCAGATCTACAACACAAAAGAACAATAATGGAAAACCTTTGATCTTCTATAAACAGGATGTTGATATAAATGCTGTTCACCCAGAAAATACCGATCGATGTAGCCAACTGCATTGCATGGAGGTTCAAGACTCCCCCTGACTCCACAGTGCACCTATAAAAAAAACATGGTAGCCTCATTAAGTTCCATGCAGCAAAAGAAAAAGCACAAGAACAAACTAGAATTTAAGCTTGGTAACAGAGTTTATTAGTTTCTGATAGAAATATTCACAAGACTACAACAGAATACATCCAAATTATTAATTTTTCTATCCCAAAAGCTGTAGCTTCAATAAATTTATAACATAATTTTAATTACTTATTATCAAGATTAAATCTAACAGTACAATCCTCAAATCATGAAAGTAATTTTTTTTTTTTTTCCTATAGAAGACAATCCAATTGATAGACAACCCAGCAGCCTTTGGCTTCCAGAATTGTATGACATGTCTACCAGATAGGTTCATAACACATATGTTGTAAAAGTTCAGTTCAATTAGTTGCTTAAATCTATAGCCAGAAACAAAAAAAAAATATAGAAGGCGTGCTTAAAAAAATTACATTAAAACCATCTGGCAGATGCATTTATTGAAAAAAGTACATGCAATATGATAGCACAGACAAGGGGTTGGGCACTTCAAAAGGAAGCAGCATCTGCAGCTTAGAGCAAGCTAATAAACATAGCTTAGTCCCAACAACAATATTCTAGTCATGTTAAACAACTTTCAGGTTATTCGAGTTTAGAAACCTCATTGCATTATGAGCACTTAATGGTGCAGTCTAACAAAACCTTGAAAGTAAGTGCCACAGAACAAATACATAATTTAACTCACAATTTGAGTATGGGATCCATTAGTGGACAGATTCAGGCTTGGAGCTTGAAATTCCCAGTTTGGAACATAAACACCATAGAGCAAGCACATGTAAAATGATAATAGTAGGGCAGCAACAATCCTACACAAATATTAACAGTAAAAGTTTTGTCATCTAATAGCTTTCAAAATTCTAGAACTAAAAGTAGATACCAGACTGCAAAATCAATAACAAAAGAAGAGGAAAATATCTGCAAAGATTTCACTAAGCATAGTATTTCCTAACCACTGAACATGGTATTTCCTAACAAATGCGGTTGGACAGTCGACCACAACATTGTAAACAAGCCAGATTTCTGATATTGAAGCCCGCAGATATCCAATTGATATCCTCTGTAGACAATAAACCATGAAAATGATGCAAATT
The DNA here is from genome assembly GCA_036013995.1 of Theobroma grandiflorum. Classification (NCBI taxonomy): domain Eukaryota; kingdom Viridiplantae; phylum Streptophyta; class Magnoliopsida; order Malvales; family Malvaceae; genus Theobroma; species Theobroma grandiflorum. The sequence goes on from CP142130.1 coordinate 6,617,890, forward strand.
AGCTCAATAAATCCACAAAAAGTCAGCATCCATATATTTAGTACATGAAGCAGATTGCACTATGGCAATAATGAATTTGTCAACTATAACAGAAGAAACAATTTATGGAGGCATAAGCAACTTATATTTGTTCAATTCAGCTGATCAAATATATCATTGAGAGCAGCAATTAGTCAAGCAATAAGCATGTGTCACAGCCTGCGAATCCCACCCACATGCAGAGGGCTCGGGGGTGCAAAAGGTGGCTTGGTTCAGATGAAAACCCCCATTGCTGGACAGGAGGTGGCAAGGAGACAGGCCACCTATGCAGGCAGGCCAGGCAGCATGCAGGCAGATGGGCCACCCCGCAAGGCCAGGCAGACAGGCCAGCAGGCAGCCCAACCAAACACAATTCCAATAGCCAGCCCAAGGGCAGAACAGGCAGTGCACTGTGGGAGAGCCTCTGCAGGCAGTTTGAATTTGCAGAGCAGACTGCTTGTAGGGAAAATGAGCTGTTAGAGACAAGGAGCCAGCATTTGAACTCCCTCTCTTGGCTGACTTTAGTGGGGTACTTTGCCTATAAATAGAACCCCCAAGACCCCTTGTAAATGTTGATGAGCCCTTCTAACTCTTCTTGCAATTGTGGATAGAATACACACTTTGCCTCATTTGTTTTGTGATCCCTCTTGTGCTTTCTGTTTCTCTTGTGTTGGTGGTGTTAGCTGCACATAGTTCGGCTGTTATTGGTGTGCTTGTGGCATTGTGGCTTGTGTTGCTTTCAAGGGAATATCTGCCTTGACTGGTTTTCTTAGTGGATTTAGGCTGAACTAAGGGGTGAAACACTCAAGTAGAGTGTCCTTAGGCCACAAAGTGTGAGCCTTACTTTGTCGGCCCATGACACATGCACTAGACAAAGGTAAGGAGCATTGCATGCCTTAATTTGTTGAATAAAAATTCAAGCATGTGACTTGCAAAATGTTTCAAATAGCTGCCCTTCACATTGGAAAGACAATAATTTTGCATTATTCCCAGATTTAGTTCTATAAGGTCTTCTTTTTGATAAATAATATATTTAGCTCCAGAATAGCATTTATCGAGCACATTGCACAATTCACAAGAATAATTTGGTTGCTACCTGATTACATAAAATTAATAAATAAAACAAAAGAGAACATCAAGATAATTTACATTAAAAAATATTACCTGCAGTACACCTAGCCATCGTATCTTGACCACATCAACTCCATATGTTAAATTGTTACGCCCATGAAAATATCCACCTACGAGCAGATTCCAAAATATTAAAACCACAGCACCAAGCTCAATTAATTAGACACAAAATATGTGCATTTTATCACCTTTTGTCTTCAAAATTATCAAGTAGGCGACAACAGTGCATGTTTGAACTATGCATATGCATGTATAAATGATAATTAACAAAAAGCTTGGATTTACTTTAGCAATCAAAAAGTTGCTTGATTGAGGTAATCCAAGATAAAAGAAAAATCATTACAAAATAGAATAAAAGTCTCCTATCAAGATATCCCAATATTCCATGAGTTGTCAGTCACTCCAGTCCAGACTTGTCATAAGGTAAGAAAACAGTAACTTGTCAAGAATAGAATAGGTGAAAGTAGAAACCTTGTAGAAACAAGCCCAGAAAGAAAAGTTTGATCGTCCTCAATATAACTTTCTTTGTAGCCAATGTTTTGCAAGAAGATTTCTGCATTGTGAAACAAATAATGACCATATGTAATTAATTTGACTTGCGTCTATATTACCTTCTTTATATTATGGAGATATATACATGCTTCTGCATTGTCTGCAGAATGCTTATATGCTTTTGCTGTTAAACAGGCATAAACAAAGGGAAAAAGCTTTCTTTAGTCAATGAAAAAAGAACAAATGTTAATCAAATAGTAGCATGGTCAACAAGTAACAGTAAAATAAGATGAATTGTAATACTAGATACAAATTTAAAGTTTATATGTGCTACACATAAATTCAAAGTAGTTCCAATGCCAGGGCAGAAACTTTCAGCATCATAAGGCAAGACTTTTGGAGAAGAATCAAATGAACAGTAAAATGTCATGCTCAGTTAATCACCTAGAACCTGATTAAACAACTTTGTCCCCATAAGATTCAATTCTATGCTTAAGAACTTTGCATACCTTAAACACAAGGCTAATAGAGACCCCAACACCAAAGAGAAAAAAGGGCATCACGAAATCGGCCATCGTCACACCAAACCATGGAGCGTGATTGATAGATGGAAAAGCCCCTCCAGCATCATCAACCAAAATCATTAACTATAATTAAGAAATGAGTTGAAAGCTAAATTAATAAACCCGTAAGGACATAATAATTAAAAAAATGCCACATGATTTAATCCTCGGCTGCTTAATCAACGAAATAAACTTATTAAACTTAGTAAAATATCAGCTACTTTCAGTCATATTCAAAAAGCTCATTCAATATTCTCAAAAAAATGCAACATATAAAATGCTAAAACTTTCCATTTATGTATCAGCTTCAATTATGATTCAAGGCTTTCCCTACAAACAACTAAATTGTTTTCCTACACAACTGCTTCCAAGCTAACTTATCACAGTGCTTTTCTGCTAAATACAACTCTCATATTGCTATTATTATAACTGTAAAAAAAAAAAATAACACTTGGGCTGAAATTGAATTATAGATGTTTTTATCTTTTCTGGGAGCGTACCGCGACGGTGAGGCCACGGAATACGTCGAGAGATAAGAGCCGTTGATTAGAGTCGTCGAGAGTAAGTTTAAGGGCATCTGGTTCTTTCGATGATGAGGAAGCGGCGATCTCTTCTTCGTTTCCGTCGGGGGAAGGATCGAGAAGAAGAGGTTGTCGTTGTTCTTCCGCAATCGTGATTAGAGTTGACATTTCTCTCGTTCTATGTTTCTCCCTGTTCCTATCGCGATTATGAAAACCACCAAAAGCGGGGGAGACGGGTTAAGCTCGGAGAAGAGTAGCGTACTAGCATAGCGCCAGCGGTCCAATGCCAAACGGCGTCGTCATGGGCATCCTCGTACTACTAATTAGTAACCATATCATTATTATTTAAATAATTTAAAAAAATACAGTATGTGTCAACACATATTAGTTTCCTTTAAATCAATATTAAAAAATAACTATTACGTTATTTATATGTAAAAAAATTAATTAAGTTAAAAACCTCAACAGAAAAAACTATTTATGGGGCAAACATAATAATCAGTGCGAAGCATTAACAATGAATTTGTCTTCTCTATGATCATATGATTCCAATTTCCATGCGTTAATCTTGCAATTGTTTCCATTTTTTCACTAAAGCAAATTTTCCCCGCTTATAGCAGGCCTTTAAAGAATTATTATATTTTCATGCCCGTCTTTAGCACATTATTTAATACTTCAAATTCAATACAGATGAGACCAGAAAACAAAAACGAAAAAGAAAAGAATGTCAGAAAGAACAAACATATGAGGTGGTACGTTTGATATAACCACAGTAGATCTCGGCATTGACAACGGCCGCTACTGTGACAAAGCAGTTTACCAATCACCATCAGAAGAAGAAGTGAAGCAAGGCTGGTTATTAAGGCCACCCAAGGAGACGGAAAGGAAGAGGAAGAATAAGAAGAAGAAACGTTGCATGAACTCTATGGTGGTGGTTGCCAAATTGCTCGAATTTTTCGCCCTCATCGTTTTTCTAGTGACTCGGAGCGGCCACCGCCTACCCCTCCCTGTCCAGGACAACTACACCATTGCCTCTTCAACGGACGCTTATCTTCTTTCATGCTCAAAGATGTATGTCTCTAATTTGTTTCTCTTCTTTGCAAACTAATAATTAATGCAGGCTCTAAGTCTAAATTAACCTTACCGGGGTTTACCTTTTTCTTTTTCCAAGTTCATTCAACCAGCGAGAAGAGTATAAGACAAGATGGCATTATGGAAGTGAATCTACTTAAACAAATAGATAATTAGATCTTGCTACACAAAGTGTTACAATTTGGAAGAGGACTTAGAGAGAATATTGAAGGTGTCATCTTAATGGATAGCTTTCTGGAACATCTGAGCCCTTCTTGAATCAGTGTTAACTAGAAGTCTAAAAGTAGAAGTTAAGATGGAATATTTCTTAAATAATGCATTTTTTTTCTTCATGACAACGGGCCTAATAACGTAGTCAAAACTAATGAAAGGAGCAACGAGATTCCCTGTGAAACAAACAGACTTCAGTGTCATTCACATGAAGTGCTCTTCCTTTCCATGTACACTATCCGGTTTGTTTATTTCGTCAAAATTTTAATTTATTATTGCTCATCATTGAATTTATGCCTAAAGCAGTAAGGTTAGCTTGACTACTTCATAACAGCAACCCCGTTTAACTTTCCACGAATCCTGATCTGCTCATGTCTATTTGTATAGTTGGAAGACTCCCAGCAAATAACAATGTTTCAAGGCAGGGTAACTCCTGCTTGAATGATGGCAATGGATATTTGAACGGACTAGAGGTTGGCTACTATGATGGCGGAGACGGAGATGCAGTCAAGCATCAAAACTGTCAAGAAGGATTAGAATGGAGGGACAGTAAAAAGTCAAACCCAAATGCAATTGTTGGAGCCGTGGTTGCTGGACCTGATAAGGGTGATGGTTTCCAAGATAATCGGTCCAACTACAATTACACAGAGCCAACAATTGCTGGAAGTGCAGGTTTGGTTGCACCACTTGTGGCTTTGTTGGATGGAAGTACTTTACGGATTGACAACTGTAGAGGGTTCTTTTGATTAGGGAGCGAGGACGTGTTGCAATGAGTGAACTAAGATGCACTAGAGGCGGCAGAGAGGAAGATTGGAGCAGTCCTTGAAGCGTAAGTGCTTTTGGTGGCAGGTGGTAAAAGATGAGAAAAGGTGGAAGAAGCGGCAGATCACGGTGAATGGGAAAGATTGAAGAGAAAGAATATTTTGGAGAAATATTTTGGAGGAATTTTGAGAGAGCTTTTTAAAGTAGTCTTTTTGCTCCGGGTCCCTCCTCTCCCATCTTACTTCTCATACTCTCATATTTATACTGAGCAAGAACGGTTTCTTAGGAGTTATTAGGACAACACGTTCAATCATGGGAGAACGTGCTTGTTATAAAAAAACAGTTAAGTAACGGTTTATGAGGAGAGCACGTTCAATCATGGGAAAACGTGCTTGTTATAGAAGGACAATTAAATAACAGTTTATGAGATCATAAAAGAATGACCATGTAATTGATAGTGGGCGTAGATTATGGATAAATGGAGTAGTGATATTTAATAATGCTTATTTTAAGAAGTAAAGAAGGATAAATGGGTAAAGCACATGTACTTCAAGGAAAGGTTAAGAGGAACTCCTCCTAACTATCTCTATATCTGAGCCACCAAGCTAAACTCTCTAGAACATCCCAAACGTGAAGGTAACTCATGAACCCTACCACTTATTCTGAGTTACTTTCACTTCCCCGTATAAATAGTTGTTCCATGCTTGTTCTTGAGCGTTTCTGCGCTTGTAACGCTATTGGGTGCTTCCCTGTCACTAACGTCGTAGAACACCCTTAGGCGCTTCCCTGCATGGAACACCTTAGGCGCTTCCCAGCTTGGAACACCTTAGGCCCTTCCATGCGTGGAACACCCTTGGGCGCTTCTTTGCTTGGAACACCCCTGGGCGTTTCTCTTGGAACACCCTGGGTGCTTCCCTGCTTGGAACACCCCTGGGCGCTTCCATGGAACACCCCTGGGCGCTTCGCTGCTTGGAACACCCCTGGGTGCTTCCTGATGTATTTTTCCTATAAACAATAAAATAATAGTTAACCAAAATTGAGCATCTACAACAACAACACCACATTCTATGCAATTCCGCCATTGTCTACACTTCAAGTCCCAACCCCACCGCCCTATAAACCATGAGATGTAATAGCATGCTATAGTAATACTCATTTCTTCTTTCAAGTAGATAATGCCCTTGCAGTTAGAGAATTTAGAGGCATAGTAATTTTTGTTAGTTAACTTGTTGGAGGACAGATTTCTGTTTCGGAGCTATGGTTTCAAAAATGTCTTAATACTCTTGCCAAAATTTCCTCGATTAGATACAATTTGCAGAATTGTTTATTCAGTGAATTTTCATTACAGATACATTGGGCCACCATTAAATCCACCAAATGTGAAATCAGTATCTTTTCTAATAGTGTAGCTTGGGACAACCTCTAGCATTCATAAGCTCACCAAACTTTTGCGCTGCAGTCGTCAAAGTGGCATCACTTTTGCAGAATGCGACCCTGATATATCTCTTTTGATAGCTGCAACTTTCCTCGGATGGTTGATCCAAGGAAGACTCTGTGTGGAAAAATCCACGTCCTGGTACAACAACCACCCCTGCTTGTTTTATTAACTCCTTCACATATTCTACCTGAAAATAGTAGAATCGCCACTTATTCCACCAAGAAAAATTAAGCACGGTACTGTCAACATAAGTTAAATTAGTACCACAAGTTGTTAGCTACTGATAGGAAGCCTATTGGACTTGAACAAACAATTTTTATGAATTCTTAAAAGACAGGGCTTTCAGAGTAAAGCATTTACAAGTACTTACATCAGAAAGCAAGCAATTCTTAGGAAGCTCAGCAAACAGAAAGAAGGAACCCTGAGGCTGGAACTGAATTTGAAAACCAACTGAAGTGAGCAACTTCACACTGAAATCTCTTTTTAATTGATATTCCTGCTAATCAACAAGAAAATAATGAACGAGGAATCAAAGAAAAAAATTTCAATATATTTTGCCTGCATTCGACCAATAAGTAAGGAATTGCAAATTTGCTATCAACTTTGTAGGAATAAATAAAGAATCATTTTCCAGAACGAACTCTTCTCAGTGTGTCAAAGTATTCAGAGGGGCTTCTCAAAGCAGTTAAGGCAGCTTCCTGGAAAGGTGCTGGAGCAGAATCTGTAATTTTGACATGAATGTTTCGAATTGCAGATGCAGCAGAAGCAGGAGCAATAGCCCATCCAATTCTCCATCCTAATAATCATAACAGTGAAAATCTAAATCCCAATTCCCAAATAACAGCCAGATGGAACATCTTCTGGAGGCAGTGACTGAAATTCAGGTTCTTTATAATGTGCAGAGGAAGATGAATGCAAAACATGTACCTCCAACAGATTAAAGAATGAGCATCTTTTTACTGCTAAATCCTATGGCTATTAATTTTACCTGTAACACTAAAGGTTTTAGACAAGGAGGATGTGATAATAGTCCGCTCCTGCATTCCTGGAAGTGAGGCAATGGACACGTGCTTTTGATTGTCGAATGTTATGTATTCATATACCTGCAGAAACAACCACAAAAAGATATACATAAAAGAGGGTCCTTCAAAACTCAAAGAAATAATTTACTCATCTTTCTTGATCCTACTCATGCTTCACAAGTATAAGCAAAAGTGTCGTCATACTTCATCTGTTATAGCCAGGCAATCCCATTTTCGACAAGCGTCAGCAATAACTTCAAGCTCTTCTCTGGAGAAAGCTTTGCCAGTTGGGTTGTGAGGACTGTACCCTTCATATCAGACAATATTTAGAACATATTTTAATAAATTGTTTTCCTTTTCAAGTACGTTACTGGTAAACAATTTTGCATATCATTAAGATACTAGTAAATTTGCCAAATCATATATCTGCAAATCAAGTTTCATGCATTCAATATTTATGAATGCATTAAATACTTCTAACTGATTATGCATAAAAACGTTAAGATTGTGAGCCAGAAGATTACTCATAAAAAACTTAAATCCAAGTTTTACAACTTTCTAGTATCTTTTTTTACTTGAATCATAATTTATATGCTAGTATTCTTATATGTTGTATATATAACTCTGGAATAAAGGTTTTAAGAGTGAGTTTTAAGCTGTAGTCCAAAGTCCATAATCCATGAAAAACAAATCAAAACTATCTGACCTGTTTAATACTATAGCCTTTGTTTTACTAGTGAAAGACTTCATCAATTTGTCAGGGTCCAAGGTCCATTGAGGTGGATCAAGTGCCACATATACCTGCAATGTCCAATTTTCTTTTCAATTAACAAAGTCGATAACTATCAATTCTAACAGGAAATCCTTAGCATTTACACTCAAACGTGTGGCTAATATTCTTAAACCTCAGCTCTCACTAATTGATAATTAAAAGCTTACAGGAATTCCTCCAGCCACGGTTATGCATCCTTCATATGTTTCATAACAAGGGTCAAACAGCACAACTTCATCTCCCCGGTCTATAACTGTCCAGACAGAACCATAGTTTACAATTATTTACAAACTGAACCAAGAAAAGAAAAAGAAAGTCATTAATGGCAAGTTAACATGAAAACGTACCGGCAAAATTTGCTGCTGCAAATGCCTCAGTTTGCCCACAGCAAATAGCTATATCCGTCAGAGGGTCAACGTTTAAACCATGCATTCTCTTCATTATAAAAGCCAACTGATCACAAATTCCTTGCACGTGCCTTCCATGACCAAAAGTTGCTAAAATTGATTCCATTTCGTTCGAAAAATAAATGCAAGGACCAAAAAAAAGAAAAAAAACAAACCTGTACTGGTTGAAGTCAGAATTAATGGCTGAAACGGCAGCATCTTTGATATGAGGAGGAGCAGAGAAGTCAGGGAAGCCCTCAGCAAGGTTAATGGCGTTGCATCTCTGAGCAAGGTGTGAGAGTTCTTGTATAGGAGAAGGAGTAAACTTCTTTGCAACGGAAGATAGTTTCCCTTCCATGGCTCTTTCCCGACTTCCTAGAGCTGCCGGGTGGGTTTCTGGTATAAAAACATTGCCTCAGTGGCACGGTGTTGCTTTAACGAGGTCCCCACGAATTAAAACTTTTATAATGCGGATAGGTCCGGTCACCGCTCTCATAGATATAATGGGCATTGCACTATTTTTGCTTTTAATATTTCAAAGGGGCATTTGCCATAAAATTCAATTATTGACATCTTTTTCTTTTTCCATGATAATTTTTAAGTCAGCAGTGACAGTTATTTGCCTCGTCTACTCTCGCATGTGATGTGCATGCATACAATTACTTTTATAACTCAAAATGACTTTATTTTGTTGAAAAGAGGAATCTTATGTATGATGCTTCTGATATTCAGTTATCTACTTTTAACTACGTGTGTTAATAGAATATGTGTAGATAATTTGTTCTTAATGTATAGTTTCATAATACTAATTAATAAAATATAATTTATTATCCAAATTTGCATTTATCTCTATTGAACATGTATAGACTTGAGTATAGCATATAGTATACCGATGAATTTTTGTGTTGTCTATTATATTTCCCTATCATATGTAATTTTCATTTTCAAGTATACAAATTAAGAAGCCTTGTGAAGTTTGACAAGTTCATCTATAAGATGTTTTACTTTTACTCAAAGTTTGTACATACATCAACCTTTTACACAACAGAAAAAGGAAAAGAAACTGATATTCACCAAAGGCATAAGCAAATGGTACATGTTGTATAAGATTTGCCAAAATGAAGCAATGGAAGCAAGATATTTAATAAATACACTGTAACATGCAACAACTAACCAAGCGGGAGAATGGCAAAATACCAACCTTATGTTACATCTGTTCAAATCCACAAAGTTTGTTTCCTTTATTATTAAAATTTAGTTATTAATTTAACTGCTTACCAAATTTTGAAAAGAGAGTACAGTAGCCAACCAAATTTTTTTTTTAAGGATTATTGTAAAAAGAAAAAGATATTAACATTTTATGAGGAAAGTAAGTCAAATACTATGGGTAAAATTTATGACAACTTTTAGTGATGGTAAAATTTTTGAATGCAACGATTAAATCATGTGAAACGGAACTTGAGTTGTAGATATCCATTTCCCTTAATTCTATTCTTAAATATAATCCAATTTATTGTCAATTTTACATCATAAGGTTTTTTAAATTAAATATAGAGGTAAAACTATCTCAAACTTTACAATAAAAAAGTGTTTTATTTGCATAAATTTTTTTATAAAATTAAATATTATTTCAAGCAATTGAATATTTAATTTAATGATAAGTACAATTACCTCATTAATTAGAAAGATAGATTTAAATATTTTTTTTTTGTAAATTAATAAAAAATAGAAATAGTTTCAATTAATGATATTTTTGTATGAAATATACAATATAGTATAAGTGTACATAAGAATTTTCTACCGCATTAACAGCATTTGGGGATTTTATTTTTTAAATTTTATTATATGATGACATTTAAAAATTTTAAATGATCAAAATAAGAATGTATAATCTGGGTATAGTACTTTTGCTTTTTCAAAATTTTGAAAAAACAATCCATAGATATTAGATGGATTCGAAAAAAGTCTCAATTATTACAAGAACCGTCCTTTTTATCGTTTTCCTTTTTCTTTTCTATTTGTTTTCCTAAAAAAAATATATCCCGTGAGCTGGATTCCATAACGGCATGAGGACGTTAGGGTTCCCCCAACTTTCAAATTCAAAATCAGTGGCACCATCGTTATTAACACCGCATCAAATCCCAAATCCGCGACAAAAATAATAAATAATTTTCGGAGAGGGCAAAAAAGAAGTCCTCTACAAACAATATCACTCTCCGCACCCTCGGTCCCTCTCTCCCGATCCTTTCGAATAACTCTCCAAAAACCCTCCTCTTCTTTCTTTCTTTTTCCTCTCTCTCACTGTCTTCCAAAAACCGCGTCACTCTCTTTCCCTCTGTCATTTTCTCAGGCAACCGATCGAACTCTTCCGAAAATTGTACATCGTATTTTACCTGTAAATTAATCGGCGATTCGATCAGATTGAAAGAAAGAAAAAAGCAATCGGAAAAAAGCGAAGATGTCTCTAAGACCGAGCGCCAGGACCGAGGTCCGAAGGAACAGGTATAAGGTGGCGGTTGATGCGGAGGAAGGTCGCCGGAGGAGAGAAGACAACATGGTCGAGATCCGAAAGAATAAGAGAGAAGAGAACCTTCTTAAGAAACGCCGCGAAGGACTTCTTGCTCAACAACAACAACCTCAGCAGCAGCAGCTTCTCTCTTCCACCGCCGCTTCCGAGAAAAAGGTATATTCTACTGATTAACCGATTTGATCCGTCAGATCATGAATGATGACTAGGGTTAAGTTGTTGCCGTACATCAATTTTATGTTTTTTTTTATTCTGCTGATTGGTAGTTGCTTTATTTCAATTGGATAATTTTTTAACAGTATTAATGTTTTTAAATTGCCGAGGAGGTAGTTGAAAACTGTATTAATTAAATGAAGTGAAATGTTAGTTTAACTTATTGTTTTTTTGTAAAGCCTCAATTAAGAAATGGATAGGATTATTTATTTATTTGTTTTTGAAATAAAAATAATCTAATTGCAGTTGGAAAGCCTTCCGGCTATGGTTGCGGGTGTTTGGTCAGAAGACAGGAATGCGCAGGTTGAGGCAACCACTCAATTCCGAAAGCTGCTATCAATAGGTTTATCATTTGTTGTGCTGTTTTTGCTTGTTGCAATTCATTTTTAGTTCTGCATATATGAGGCTCTTTCTTACTTTTATTTTATCTGCAGAACGAAGCCCACCAATCAATGAAGTTGTACAATCAGGTGTTGTTCCCCGCTTTGTTGAGTTCCTTGCTAGAGATGACTTCCCACAGCTTCAGGTTTGATATTGTGATTTTGAAGTTATTTTGATTTTGCTCAACCTCTATCATACTGTTTTCACAGTTTCCATCCTTTAACCGTTTATGTTTACTCTTTTGGCTTATTTAGTTTGAGGCAGCTTGGGCTCTCACAAATATTGCTTCAGGGACATCAGAAAACACCAGGGTTGTAATCGATCATGGGGCTGTCCCTATATTTGTTAAACTCCTAGGTTCTCCAACTGATGATGTTCGTGAACAGGTAAATATTGCAGTCTGCAAGTGATCTTCTATTCATTGTACAGTTTATTTCGCATTTCTCATATGGGTTATCATTCTTTTGAAATTATAGGCTGTTTGGGCACTGGGAAATGTTGCTGGAGACTCACCCAAATGTCGTGACCTGGTCCTCGGCCATGGGGCCTTGGTGCCACTGTTGGCCCAATTCAATGAGCATGCAAAACTCTCTATGTTGCGAAATGCAACCTGGACTTTGTCAAACTTCTGCAGGGGCAAGCCACAGCCTTCTTTTGAGCAGGTTGCACTTACTTGTAATATGAATTGTTGGAGTTGTTATGACTTTTTTCCACTCATTTGCTCCACTCTTTTGCTGATGTCTTTTGCTAATACATTGTGCTTTTGAAATTTAATAAGCAGACAAAGCCAGCTTTGCCAGCTCTTGAGCGTCTTATTCATTCAAATGATGAGGAAGTCCTTACAGATGCATGCTGGGCCCTGTCATATCTCTCAGATGGTACTAATGACAAAATCCAAGCTGTTATTGAGGCTGGTGTCTGCCCTCGACTTGTTGAGCTCTTGCTGTAAGTGCTGATATTCTTTCCCTTTTTCAAATTTATTTGTTATTTTGATGTATTTGTTGTCCTTATTTTTTATTTCTCCTAGCAGTTGCATGTGAATTCTGGATGTTTTGAATATTTTCTCACTCATTTTTCCCCCCTCGTGGTTAGTCATCCATCCCCAACAGTCCTCATTCCTGCTCTTCGCACAGTTGGAAATATTGTTACAGGGGATGATGTGCAGACTCAGGTATGCAATATTTCATGGCATACTTATTACTTTCTTTACTGTTATTTCAGTTTCTTTCGCTTGACTTATGGTTTGTCACTCATAATACTTCTTTGTTGCTTAAACAATGCGGGGGTAAGTGCTGATATTTTTTTGTGGGATTATTTTCAGAATATAACTCAATAGTCAATGAATGTTTGTCTGCAGATTTTAAAGGTGGGCTTTTTTGTATATGAAGATGACTATTGGGTTTTATTCTGAAAACTGGCAAGCTGTTGCATGATTTTCAAATAACATGCATAGAGAAAAACTTCCAAGAATACAATAAACTTGAATGTGTTCCTTCTACAAGGATCTAGAAAATGATATGATTTTGATGTATGTAGAGATTATAGACCATGAAATAAATTGTACATCATACATTTATTTTTGGCTTCTTGCTTTTGTTTGTATTGATGTCACTGCTTTAGTTTGCCTCTTGCTCCACTATGCTGATGCTTCATATTATTCCTCCTTTCAGTGTATAATAAATCACCAAGCTCTTCCATGCCTTTTGAACCTGCTGACAAATAACTACAAGAAGAGTATCAAGAAGGAAGCTTGCTGGACAATCTCAAACATCACTGCTGGAAATGTAGATCAGATACAGGTAAGCAAATTCAGTATGACAAACCTATAGTTTGGTGATGGTTTTAGTTTTTGATTGTGGCCTTTTCGTCTTGTTTGAATAGATTTCATTTGGAGCATGAATTTTGAATATCTTTTGCAGGCTGTAATTGAGGCTGGCATTATTGTCCCTCTAGTCCACCTACTTCAAAATGCTGAGTTTGAGATTAAGAAAGAAGCTGCTTGGGCAATTTCAAATGCTACATCCGGTGGCACCCATGAACAAATAAAGTATATTTTTTTTGCCACAATAATTTTCAAAGTTCTTATTGATACAATTTTTCATAAATAGTTAATTTCTGTTTTGTTTGCTAGGTTCTTGGTGAGTCAAGGTTGCATTAAGCCACTGTGTGATCTTCTAAACTGTCCTGACCCAAGAATTGTCACAGTTTGTTTAGAAGGTCTTGAAAACATTCTGAAGGTTGGTGAAGCTGAGAAAAATTTGGGTCACACAGGAGAAGTCAATCTCTATGCCCAGTTAATTGATGATGCTGAGGGGTTGGAGAAATTTGAAAACCTCCAAAGTCATGACAACAATGAAATCTATGAGAAGGCAGTGAAGATTCTTGAAACATATTGGGTTGAAGATGAGGATGAGCCATTACCCCCCGGCGATGCGTCACAATCTGGGTTCCAGTTTGGAGCCAATCAACATCCTGTTCCTTCTGGTGGATTTAATTTCAGTTGAAGGTATGCATTTAACTATTTGTGTGATTACCTTTTCCAGTGAAGGTAACTCAGTCTGTTAGAAAAATTGATTTGTAAATTGAAATATCATTTGCTCCTTAGTTCAGCAATTACAGTTAGGTCTAAGGTGCTCTCTCTCTGTTGCCGTCCTTCCCTGTTTACCTTTATGAGAAAATATTGTGTTCTCATAACCTGAAACTAGGATGTAAATAAATGTTTGGAGAGGCCATATTTATGCAGTGAATGTGTGGATTATAAGTCTGTGCCACGCTTTATAACAAAAACTTTGGTCTGATCTGAGTCCCCAGAAGAGTGTGCTTATAATTTAGTAAAAGTTGTAAAATGAGCTTTCCTTTAACAAGCTTTGATTAAATTTTTATGTGCTTTGGGTCTGGGATAGTCCACATGCTGCATGTGGCCCGTCATTTGTAAATCAATTCAGCTTCAGGCTAGTGCTGAGCCTAATTGCTTAGAAAGTCGTAATATGACAATATTTATTTTATATTCTCTGTCTTAGTTATAATTTCTAACATGTTTTGGAATTCACAGGACACATGGAGTAGAATGAAGCTCAGAGATGGGTATTTTCTCGGTGTTTTTGGGAATTCACATATAGTTGAAGTGATGCCAAAGTATGTTCTTAAGAAGTCATTGAATAAAGACAAGGGTGTATGATACCATGAAAAATGTTTGAAGAGTCTGGAAGCCACACATATACTTTTTACTTTTCCTTGCGGTAGTTATTCTTTTTCAGCATCCAATTTCTCAGATGCAAGGGTGAGAGGCAGGCAGCTCCCTATGCCAAACTTCTGGTTTTTTCCCCCTTTTACATCATTCCCAACTTATGCTCCTGCTTATGTATTTGCTTCCTTTATTAAAGGTCCTTTCTTCTTTTCTTTTCAAGATTTCATTTTAGTGATAGTTGTGGACTCATTATTTGGTCTTTCTGATCAGAAAGGCACACCAACATCAGTTTTGAGAAGGAAAAATTTTCTCTGGTTATGTATCATTGTCAAAAACCCGAAGGATGTATTGAAGCTAAAGTTATAGTGTTCCTTAACTTGTCCGGTCTTTGCGAATAGAATTTGATTTATTCCCTAATGTTTTTTTTTCATGCTTTCCTCCCCATATGCCCCTTTCACTGTACCACAACCATGCTTATCTTTTAGATTTGCAGAGTACAAAAAAAAAAAAAAAGTAAAAGGAGAGGCTTGTCGTTAAGTGTTTTTTTTTTTAATTTTTGCATGAACGTCTCTTTCACTCTGTATGTAAGGAAAGTGCAGGCCATGTTCCGGATGTGCATTGCATTTCAATGCTATCTGCAATGCCTTGGATGTGGCAAAATTATTTAACTTCATCTTGCTTTGCGGACATTTAAGAAAATGGTGCGAGGCAACGGCTGTGAGGCCGACCTCATCTCAATGATTGCATTAGAGACATGGTGGTAGGGACTTTACCATATCGTAATTCAGTGTGA
The DNA here is from genome assembly GCA_036013995.1 of Theobroma grandiflorum. Classification (NCBI taxonomy): domain Eukaryota; kingdom Viridiplantae; phylum Streptophyta; class Magnoliopsida; order Malvales; family Malvaceae; genus Theobroma; species Theobroma grandiflorum. The sequence goes on from CP142130.1 coordinate 6,633,398, forward strand.
CAAAAATACCCATGACGTCGCAGTTTACGAAACTTTTTTTATGAGGGTAATTGTGTAAAATCACGAACAGTTGGTACTGCACGTAAACGAACTAGCATCTGCTCCAGGAAGGAGCCTTGAAGTTGGCTTCGGACCCCGTCTGACGGCATATCACGTGAACTCGTGTGTGGAAGGGCTTTGAACCACTGCTTTTGTCATGTGTCTCTTTATCTCCTTAACCTTATTCGTAACAGTGCGATCACAGCATTGGCTCAAACTGTTCACACTTAAAGATTTGAATTGACGGCCCCTACCCATCATTGTTCGCTACGAATTGACGGGCTCCGTAGTAGAAGAGATGAAAAGCCAAGTCTCTTGTGTTGATGAAGACGACTGTGAATCGTGTAGATTGGCGTATCGTTGGTGGAGAACAGATGCAAAATTCGATGAATGTGCTAAGCTCAAGCTGGACTTTCCTGACGTTTCCATTCTAACGCCTAGGATTAGACTGCTCAGAGAATTAGAGAGATTGGCTGTAATTGCACCTGAAGGACTAAATGAGCTTCGGCACAAGCTTCTTGGGTATCGTTCAGGTGATTTCTGGGTACCCACTGGAGGGATTAAGAAGGAAGATATGGATATTCCTCCGGTGAGCACAATACTCTTGGTGGGATTCTCTGGTTCTGGCAAGAGCTCGCTTACAAATCTCATGTACAGTATTCTGGGTCGGTCTGGCCTTATTCCCTTTGCTCAAACATCATCAGGTAAGTTCAGTTTGTAGTTTATACTTTTATCTAGAATCTATCAGTCGCATCTGTTGTAAAAAGGCTTAAAAGCATATTCAGAGAAGAAATTACAGTGAAAAAGGATTTTAGAGTTTGAAGTTTTCGCTTTTACCTGTAGGAAGTCGTTCCAATTATACAACCATGTACATGGAAGAACACAACGTCCTGAGATCAATGCGAAGTGGTTTCTGTGTTTACGATTCAAGAGGGTTTGATTATGGTAGAACAACAGAGGCTTTGGGGGAATTGTCGAGCTGGATGATTGAGGGGATTCATCATAATCAGCTATGCTTGAGATATGGTGACTGCACGACGATGACAGATGATGTGGAGAATATTGTCACGAGATCATCTTCAAAATATGTGCAGAGAAGAGTGAATTGCGTGATGGTCGTAGCGAACATAGCAGAGATTTACGAAGCTTTGAAAGCAGGCGATTTTAAGCCGTTAGAGGCTACCAGACAGCTCTTCTGCTCCCCTGCTTTGCGAAAAAGCAGTAAGTTTTCTCTCAATCATGATTTGTTTCTCACTACTGTCTTTAATTGCTAATAATTATAATAATAACACTACATACCATGAATAATGATAATGATATGGAACACTGAGTGGAAGTGCGCAAAACCATCCTTAATTAGCACAAAGCCACGAAGAACAAAGTGGTCCTTTTTGGTGCTCATGCAAGTGTCCTTATAGAAGTTTTTGGTTCAGATCCTTGAACCATACGTTTCACAATTCATGGTCGGGGTTTCAAATGTTTATGTCAAATCTCTCCACAGTGTTTATGCGTGGTCCTTGTAAAGAAAATTTACATCTACACCTTCACCCCAGTTTCACTCAGAAGCGAGGCAAGTCCTTTTCAGCCAATTCCTGTAGCAGTCACGGCCTATACATGTTTAAAAATAGAATATCAGGAGGCTGCAACTGATGATTTTTGCCATAAAATTCAAACTGGCAAAATTACAATATGAAAAAGCTATTTTATGTATGATTTCTAAACTCGAGTGTGATTGGCCTCTGGAAAGAAATATACTCACTAGAACTCTACATCTAGAACTGTCATAATCTTTCAATGATATTTTCTAGAGAAAGAGACGGGCAGTCTGCCTTGCAATACCAGCACAAATCTGTGTAGCAGCTAAAACAAAGTCCTACTTTTCAAGGAATTTCTCTTATTTTTGTTATTAATTAGTATTATGGCTTTGCTTGTATGTAATCTTCTTTCTTGTTAAGGCTTTGTGATACGTGGTTTGATTGTAACCTACTTCCTAGTGACAGCATAAAACAATGCAATTATGTGAAACATATGCCTAATCATATGATCATATTCATCTGTGGCTGCAGATGAAAACCCTCTCTTGATTTTGACACACGGTGACTTGTTATCCACTGAGGAGAGGATAGATGGCAGGCTGAAGATATGCGAATGTCTGGATATATCGGATACTAACAGAGTTTATGACATAGTGTGCCTCACAGAATACGGGTTTCTAGCTGAAGAATCTGATCCAGTGTCAGCCTATGCCTTAACTGAAGCTGTATACAGAGCACTTCTTATCTCAGACAGAGGCCACTTTCCGAAGAAAAAATTCCAGGACTGGGCACTGTTGATTTTGTTATGGCTTGTGCGTTTCATTGGTGTGTGCTTCGCTATCCTAGCTGATGTTTGTTCCAAACTCGGACAGAAAGAGAAACTGAGGATGTGATTCAAGAGATCAACAGCTTAGCCAAGGATTTAATTTGTAAAAAGCAATGCCTCATCACTAGAATAATGGTTTTTTAGTAGTTTAGTTTAGAAGACTGATCTTGAGATAGGGTAACTTACTGACTAGACACGTCAGACCAAGTGACTTGATTCGTGTCAAATTTCTAGGCCATCATCTGCTTTTACTCACTGATGTATTGATTTGTTGTCATAATGAAGAATAACCTGGTTTCTAGCATAATTTGGGTTTGATTTTGGAGGTGCCCATGTACACCCGGGCAACTGGGTTAGAAATGTAATCTATATTGGTTCGTGACATATTAATGGGCCTGACATATTAAAGTTCAACATATTACAGAACAATTCCATGAAGTCATGGATCTTACACCGTGGTAGGGAGTACCTTGCAATTAATATTAAGACCAAAACTTGATGAACATATTCAAAACAAATGGAGGGTAGTGTAGAAAACATGTTAATATTACCATAGCTGAGTAAACCGAAGGGCTGAACGAGCTAAATGTGGATTAGGTGCTGCTAATTGGGCCTTGTAAGAGCTACATTATTCTTTCCCATTAAAAGGACCAGAAATTTCAATATAACTACCATTTCAAAAAGCACTGGTTCTTAATCCTCGGTGCTTTCGTTTACTACATTTCCCTCTCAAGGGAAAGGAAGATCAAGAAATCTGACTCTTGTAATGAGATTTCCTCCAACTTTTTTGAGATTGCAAGGCAAGAACTTAATGCAGAGATCTCAGTTTTGTCATTAATTCAAAAATTGTTTGTTCTTTTTGAATTATCATTTAATTAAAAAAAATCGAATGATCATAATTAACACTAAAATTGATCATCTCGACGCATAGCTCGGATTTACACACACGTAAACAAGTAAAAGGAAACCAGCTTTTTGTCAAGATTTCATGTTCTCGAGGAGAGAGTTCCTTATTTAACCCTCGTCACAAACTCCTGGCTCAAAGATCCAGGGATATTAGCACTGGGTTTGAAATAAAGAGAAGAAACAAACAAAACTAAACAAAACAGATTAATAATTGGGGAATTATTAGTGGGGAGCAGAGTAACAGTACCACCCCTTTCTTCCTCAAATATGTTTGAGGGTAGTTTCATTGTCTACTCTTTTAAAAGGCTTTGGACCACACCTCACTCACTTACTACAAATTTACAGGTAAAAAGATGACTTCAAGGGTTCCAACTTGTATGCTCTTTGTTGGATGCACCTTTTTGTCTGGTTTTAAAGACAAAGATGTAAGCTAACAGGTGGCTGTCCGTGCATACGAACCAGAGCATATGGGCCGGGTTTTGTCTGGGGTGGTGTCTTTTATCTTTTCATTTCGGGACCTTACTTGTCTTTGAAATAACGATTTTCACAACGAAAAGACTTCGCATGATTGTGCTTCTTTCTAGTATCCCTATCATCACCAGATTCACTTGCGCTTACTTTCATCATTTGGGAATGCAGAATTCCTTGTCATTCTTTTGGTATGCAAACGAGACAAAGGCCCCAAGGATCCAAAAAATTAAGCTTGCCACAGCCGCTCCAAAGAAGGGGGAGAGTTGGCACTACCATTTTTGTTTTATGGGGTGTCTCTACCCCTCTTAATGGTACCATGCTGTAATGCTGTCTTGTACTCTTAAAAAAACGAACAGAAGTTATGGCAAAAGGAGGGAAAAAGGAAACGGGATTCAGGGTTGCTTAAGTAGCACTTCTCTGATTTTCATTTTTTGTCTGCACATTTTAATAATTTCATTAGGTGTTTAGTAAGGGGAAGTGCAAATGGACATGTAGAACATATGACAGGAAATATTTTTGGCTTCATTCTCTATTTGAGCCTACAAAACTAACTGTAAACTCCCCCCAGCCCTCCTTTAGTGTTGACCATGAGATAACAGATCAATTTGAAATAGGTCAACTGTATCAAACCCACTTATTATAATCTCAGTAATACTAGTTGACATGCTGGAAGGAATGCCATTGCTGAATCTTCTTTTCTTTGTTAGGAATGTTTTTTGAGTTATTGGTATAACTTAAAAGAGAAACTTTTATTATCAGATATCCAACCTATGCCACATACCAATTTGTCCCTTTTTTTTTTTTTTTCTTTTGTCTGTGGTGTGGTGCCTGCTTGACTGTTTTGCGTAAGGTATGTTTTCCCCAGCGAATAGCAATAAAGAAAAGGGTGCCTCACTATTACCACTTTGGTGCCCTATACTTTTCCATAGAATTTATTAGGTCGTACTCATAATTTTGGAAACACAAAAGGGGTATTCCGGTAATTTAATACTGTGAACTAGGGTTTGTGATCGTCCCATTGCTACCCCAAATGAACATTTTGGTTGATGAAAGGTAGCACATAGTAGGTAGATGCATATAAATGCACATATAAAACAGGGGCCGTTTCGTGAGTATTTTGCCAGCTTCTCTGTTTTTTATCCCCTGTTTATGCTCTGTTTCTCCCCTGCCAGAAACCCTCACTCCAATTCCTCCTTCACCGCCCCCCACCCCCCCTTCTTCTTTCAGGTATTTCGAAGCATATGTTTTTCTCTTATTGCTTTACTCATTCGTACCTTTAAGTTGATCTTCCATAGGAGGTTTCAACCGTATTGTAAGGCGGTTGATCAAAGCTCTATCAACCTTGAACATCCCTTGTATTCTGAACCTGCAAGTTGGTGATTCTCTTGTGCTTCTTTCCAAATTTTAGTCAATCAGAAACATGGATATTTTGCAACAGAGCGGATTCAACGAGGCAAACAAAAGATGCGTAGATTGCAGCACTACCAGAACGCCTCTATGGAGAGGTGGTCCAGCTGGCCCAAGGGTAAAATGCTTCGTTAATATTATCATAATATACACCTTTCATTATCTTTTACTAGTACTAATGTTTAATAGTAGTATTTGATGTTTACTGTGACCGATTTTTGTGTTTTTGTTGCTTCATAATTGCAGTCACTTTGTAATGCATGTGGAATCAGGCATAGAAAGAAGAAGAGGGCTCTTCTTGGTTTGAACAGAGATAGTAGAACAGAAAAGAGTAAAAGTAAAACGGGAACCGATGTTAGTCGAAGTGGTGTTAAGACTCTAGGAAGAGAAATGGGGTTGCATCGTATAGTGGGGAAGCAGGAATGGAAGAGCAAGCTGAGAGAGGAAGAACAGGCTGCTTTTCTTTTGATGGCTTTATCTTGCGGCCCTGCCCATGCTTAGGACCGTATAGAGGGAATAAAAAGAATATCAAAATCACGCTTTACTCTTATGTCACTTTAAATTAAGAAAAAAACAATTGCCATTGCCTCCAATGTAAAATCAATAGTTTCTAAGAGTGAATACAAAAGATGAACTATTTTATTCAAGATTATATGCTGCTGAATTTTCTTTGTCATTGCTATCTTTGCCTAGAGCCTATGATATATGCCAAGTTCTTTAAGTGTGTTAAATTCCGGATTGTTCTTTTTCATTAAAACAATTCACATGATTTAGGATATTTATTGATAGTGAAGGTAGCGAGATGAATCAAGGAGAACAAGAGTAGATCTTTGTTTCTATTAAGAGAAACGTGAGTTTGTTAAGAATACAGAATAGGCAAATTTCTAATGGCATCAATTTCAGAATGTTTGTTTAGCTACGGATGCTCACAAATCACTTTTTGATTTAATGGGATAATCTACCATTTGTGTTAGAAATTAAGTGCTGAAGTTAAATCTCAGCACATCCCTTATATATATATATATATATATATGTATATATATATATATATATATGTATATTAAGCAACTCTTTCCCTCTTTACTCACCCTGCAAAAGCTGAAAATTGGATGTAAAAGAGCAATCAAGAATCAAGTTCATTATTCCATTTGTCCCTACAGGTTATTAGCCAATCTTTCTCTTCCAGTCAACGCTGTAACAATAAAGCGGTGCAAACAGGGACACAACAGTAGAGGTAGATTCTAGAGTCGCCTGGATTATTGAAGACCTAAAAAGTTGGGCTTTTCTTACCTACAGAGTGAAGGTTAAATTCTAGCAAGCGACTTGGCCATGCTTCTAGGTGCCTCTGGCACAGAGACACGTAGAGAGCAAAAGGACGCATCAGAAAACGTCATGAAAAAGCACCACGAGGCATTATAAATTGATGACACCTCAGCCCACTGAAACACGTGTCCTCACATCCTCCTCACTCGCTTCTCTACTTCACCTTGTACTTTTCTTGATCTCTCTTCAAAGCGTCTCCTCTGCTAATCCATCGAACAAAGAAACCAGACAACTTAACCCAACAAAAATTTGAAGAAAAGATGCAATCTAGACTGGCAACAACGGCATCAAGATCGTATTCGGCCCTGTATGCAACCCAAGATCAGGCTCTCTTCCGAAGAATTGACTCGGGAGCAGCCATTAAGGGAAGAACAGCTGACCCTACAATTCACTCTGGAGAAGTAGAAGCTGGACCTGATGTTCACAGGGGTGAACCTCAAGTAAAGCTCTCTTATATCTCACACACTTTTTTGAGCTTCAACTATCTAGTAGAGTTCTTCTTTTCTTTTCTTTCTATCTGCTTTTTATTGATTTGTTCAATTTATTTATCTTTACATTGCAGGGTATAGAAAATTCATCAGATGGTCATATGCTTAATGAGTTCGGAACAGAAACAGAACACAAACCTGGTTATGGAACGGAACCATTAATGCAACCCAATATGCCGCATGACTCTTCTCCAAGGCTCAAGAGCTCCCCAGTGAACCATCCTTTGGAACCCAACGTTCAACAAAGGCGTAGCATTAGTGCTGCAGCCCTGGAAGGTGTGAGCTGTACTGGGCTTGACGGTACGCCCTGGCCAGAAAGCAAAGAAAACAAGCGAAGCGACGAGAAAGAGCAAGAATTGGATAACAGGGAATACTACAGTCACCACAAGGCGTCCCCGTTGTCAGAGATTAAGGTGGCAGATACAAGAAAGGCAATCACGAGAGCCACCGACGGGACCGTAACAGAAGTAGTGCAAAATAGAAGAGATGTGATTGGGTGGCGGCCGGAGCAGCTTGACACGGCTGAAGAGGCGCTTTTGAGGGCTACGAAGATTTGGAAGGAGAATGCGATGCGTGGGATACCCGACGCTCCGCATTCTAGGATTTTGAGAGAGCTGCGTGGTGAGTGGTTCTGACATGATGAAAGATTGATTGCAATCGCGATCAGAGCGACCCCTTGTAATATTAATGACATCTTTGATTTCAGAAGTATATATAAGGCAAATAAATGGAGCTAATTAATGGCCTTTTTGGCCAAAAACATCAGAAAACCTGCCTATGCAATTGGGTACCTGCGTATGCTAAGGCAGTTGCCAACACTCAATGATTAAAACCATCCTCCAAAGGAAAAGGTACTAGAAGCATAATGGTAATTAACATCTATAGCATTTAGTACGCAGTTAGAAAGTTCATTTTATGTTAGCTTATCAGCATGGAAGAAAGGTTGGCTACTTGCTCAAATTGGGATTGGGATTAAACCTTTATTCACTTGTCCAAGTTAAAAGATCACTTCTTCTTGATATTTTGCACTTTAGAATAAATTTCATTAGTGTTGGGAGAGTGTCTCCCACACATCGTTTAGTTACTTGAAGTGATCAAGTCACAGGTCATGAGACTGGTACGTGATTTATTGTTTTTCTCTCCGCTTTCTTTCTTTCCCCACCCCGAAAATTTCTCTTTTTCTCTAACCACGTTGCAAGTTCGTCGCTGTCACTATCGCTGGCCAGATCGCGGGCAAGCTGTCCCGTTTCCTCTCTTCTCACCTCTGTGCTTCCTTTATTCTTTCAAGCAACACCTCTTGAATTTTCTGTTGATTTCACCTCCATTTTCTCTCCCTAACAAACGCACAATCTCCCATTTGGGAGATCTTAACACACAATCGTACAACGAATTTAGCTTTTGTTTTTTATGTCTTTTTGTTTGATAAATTTTAGATATGGGCTTTTGTGGGTTGCTTGAGATTTTGTTTGTGCATAATTTACAGGTTTGTGAATTTCTTTTTTGGATATGGATGAAATTTGAATTTGTGTTTGGTGCTTGTGGATTTTTCATGAATTTTTTATATACCTTTTTTCCATATTCGAACCTTCATTTTGATCCATGATCGGAAACCGAACCTCTTTTAAGCATGTTTTTGGTGTTCTTGCTCTTGGACAGGATCGAAAACCCTACCATTTCCACTTCTCATGAACTTTGGTTTTCGTATGCTTGGGGATTTTTCATGAATTTTGGTTTTCTTACCAAGCTAAGTGTACACCAATATGTAAGATATTGTACATTTTAATAACTGATCTCATAATAGATAATTAATACAAAATTTGAAATTCTTTTAAAATTTATGATTTTATGATATTTTTCACAATATGAAATTATCTTGATATCTTTTTCCGTTTCAATAAAAATTCGATTATAATATCAATTGTCCTTGTCTATATTAATTTATAAAATATTATCTATTTTAATATATTAATTTTATAATTTTATCTCATAAAAAATATTTTACAAATTAATGATGTGAATTTTAAATGTTCAATTTCATTCTAATACAGAATTCATAAGAAATTCATTACTTTCTCTGAAATTATATCTTTTGAATTAATAACTTCTTGTGGACCATGGCATCCTCTACCATATGAGATTAAAGGCTACTAACCGGTATGTAACACTTGGCATCTACTTTAGGCCTCAAGTCAAACAAAGTGTAAGGCCATTGTCGGCCGAATTATTTCTATTGCCTTATCTGTTTATAAAAAATAAAATAAAAATTTTAACAATAAAAAATTTAAAATTTAAAAAATAACATTTGAATTTTTGAATTTTAAATTTCAAAATTTTCAGATCATGTTATCCAAAAAATTTTAGTAATGTATAATATTTTTAAAAAATAGTGATCAAAATTGCATTTGTTGATAACAAAGTCAATAAGAGACTATGTTAAAATATAACATATATAATAAGTGAATTTCAGACATTGCATTTTGTTTGATAAAAAAATTGAATTTTCATACAAAATATAAAAATATCACTAATTATTTTTATAGATTAAGTACATGTTTGGCTTAGCTTTTTTTCAACTAATCTATTTTTTAAAAGCAAAAGTCAGGTCAAACAAGAATTTGAAGAAGCTCTTAAAAAAATAAGTAATTTTTTTTTAAAAAATAAAATTTTGAAAAAACGAATTTTAGAAAAAGCTTCAGAGAGAAGCTTTCTCTATTCCTTTTTTTAAAACACGTCTCTTTTTAGGAGAATTTTTCTTTTTGTTTCAAAAATGTTCTCATCTATTAAAAGTAATTTCAACATTATTTGTTTTTATTTTTATATAATTTATTATTAATTATAAAATTTATGTTATATAAAAATAATTTTTATACTTTTTATAAATAAAAAAATAAAAGTAACTTTTTTTCATTATGAACAAAGGAATTTATGATTAATAGAAAATTATTTATTAAATACCTTTTATGATAATTTTAATCAAAATTAGAACTTATATAAATTATTTTGTCAAACAACTTATTTATAAAAAAAATTATAAAAATGAATTTACCAAATAGATTTAGTTTAATTTTAAAAGTTATTATTTTTCATAAGAGTTTCATAATAGCTTTTAAATTAAAAAAAGCTAAACCAAACGGGCTCTAATAATGATATTAATATGGCATCTTATTATTAAAACTTGAGAGACCAGAATTGATACCAAAATACGAAATATTATCTAATTTGTGTTTTGTATGTAAAATTTATCAAAATATTATATAAAGTTCACATTTATAATCACTAAATCTTTACATAATTATTTAATTTCATTGTGATTAAATAACTGTAAAATTAAAATTACAAGAAGTGCGAGGGAAATGTTCCCTGAATACAGATCATGAAATTCGTTGATCCTTCAAAAATTCCTTGATCCTAAAAAGGATGCGACCTCAAAGAACGTGGGCAACTTCAAAAGTTGGATTGTGAATCTTTCAATGGCTCCCTTTTTTCTTTGTACAACATCTGCTTGGGAAAAGCCCAGCTACCTAAACTAAGCAAGGAGACATCGTTGTCGAAGAAGAATCAAATTAAGGTGCAGCCACCTTATATCTTCAATTAGACACCTGAAAATTTAAGATTTGACCTCCCCAATATCCATGCAATTAACTTGAACCTATAAAAATTTTAATTTTCCATGCCTCCAATCTACTTCACCGTATTATGCTTGAGTCAGTAGCTAAAAACAAAGTATTCATGCTTGAGTTATAAAATTGCAATCTGGAAAAAAAAACCAAAAGTGTAAAGAATCCAATAAAAGAAACAATGATTGTCTTGTTCAAAGAACTTATTTCCCAACTGGTTTTTGAAATTTTTTCTTTTAATTTTTGTGTTCTTACGGCTATAGAAAGGAGATGACATGAAATTACTTTACCAAAGGCAAGTGTCTTTATTTTTTCAATTATTAGCTTTGTCGGTGGCAGAATTCCATCGAGTTACTCAACGGATATCATCAGGATTGAGTTATGGGTAGCCACCAATTAAAGTGGTCCATTTTTCATGCTTTGTTCTTTTCTAACATTTGTTTGTATAAACCTTTTAATATCATTTCAATTTTCACATATTTTAAATGAGTCTAAAATTTTTTTTTTTTCAAAAGATATGTTTATCATTTTCTTTTACGGTTCTCAATTACCCTTAAAAGCATGGTAAATACCACATTTTAGATTAAAATGTTACACGAATCACCTTATATATAGTTGTGCTATACACGATAGTAACAATTTTGGCATAAAAGCCAGCACCTTGTTCTGCCTCATAATTTTCTAACTGTGTTACGAATGTTGCTGATCCCTGGTTTTCTTTAGTCTTTATGGCTTGATAGCGATATGGCGAAATTGATGTTTAGCCAAAGTGTGGATGGAAGGAGACTAAACTTTTAGTGTTTTTTGGGAATTTGTTTTTTGTAATTTTCATCTCTTTTGATAAAGGTGCCATAGAAGATAAAATATGAACAATGCTGCGGCCACCAATACACATGCACTCCTTTCCCTCTATCTTCCTCTCAATGTCGGTCTTCTTCATATGCCCTAGTTAAACCTTAGTCTCCAAGCTTTTATTAGGTTTTTTTTTTCTTCTTTTGATCCAAGAGTTCCAAAAATGGCAATGGTTTATCCCATGCAAATGCTACTCGCTGGTTTCACTTTACTTCTCGTGTTCCCTTTCGCCACATCAACAACTGTAACAACAACATCCAAAGAAGAAATAAAATGCGATTTTTGCGCACCGGCAGTTCCACCGCCACAACCCCCTGTGATTCAGTGCCCACCACCGTCTGTTCCACTTTCTCCTCCACCGCCATCACCGCCGCCACCAAGTCCATTACCACCTCCGCCAGCGTGCCCCCAATGCTCTCCACCGTGCTCTGGGTGCCGTCCACCCTGCTCTGGATGCGCTCCACCACCTTGCAATGCATGTCAGACACCGCAGGGGCCTCCTCGTCCACCGCCTAGGGACCAGCCTGGAGTGATGGGAGGTGCGGTTTATTCGCCACCGAACGAAGTGGTTCCTTACTTCCCATATAGCCTTCAGAACCCTCCACTTTCCCAGTCGGCTGCTAGCGCCAACCGTTTGAAACTGAAGCTCGTAGCTTCTATCATTTTTCTATTGCTTTCGGCCTCTTTCAGCTCCTTCTAAACGCACCGAAATTTTAGTTTGTGTTGTAGTACTAATAATTTTATGTTGCTCATCTATCGAGCTGACTAGGGGTTACCAAATTTCTAGAAGGGTATGTAATCTGCTTGAATTAGGTGTCCAGAAAAAGGCTAAAGCTAGAAATAAGGTTCACTTGTAATTACGAAGTTTAAGAAATCTTGCTTGTGTTTTCACTCTTATCCGTAATTGTCAGCTAATCTGTTCATTGTGTTCTTAGTGATGCTGCAAAAATAAATGGATCTGTAAATTTCCATATGTCAATCTTTTGTTTGTCACTTGCCCATGCGAACGTCTACTTTGCATAATTCGCTGCACCTTTAGCCATCTCTTTAGCTTTCAAAATTTATTAACAAAATGGTAGATGCTTTGAGCATTTTTGCATGGATCCATACCTGATCTTATTTCGAAAGCGCTCGGGCTCTGCTTTAATGGCTCCTTTTGGAGGCGTGAAGTGAAAAGTTTCAAGATAAAATTTAGACAAAATTGTGAGAAATAACCTTCGTAGTAAGGACATTTCAAAAATGACCGTCTTTATAATTTTAATTATTTTTAAACAATTTTTGACAGGACTTGACAAGAATACTCTTTAAACAATTTCAGACAAATTAAAACAGTTTCAGTTTTCTCTATCCCGCTATCTAGATAAAAATTTCAAAATTAAATCTGTCTTTCTCTCTACTCAAACACCATAAGGCATAGAAAAACAATTCTAAAAATGACCAGTTAAAACTCTCTGAATGATCAAGTAGAGAAGCCAAGTATAAAAGAATCCAAACACCATAAACCAATGCAAAGAAGAAGAAAAACTCAATAATTTGACTCGTTGTCAAGGGAAAGAAAGATTAGCCCAAGAGCATCACATCCCAGATCGGTAAAGGGCAGAAGCAAGATCATCACCGAAGCAAACAACATCAGATACAAAGTTCTCCCACCACCAAGGTAGAGGCAGATCGTCACGTGGGAAGAATTTTCGACTCAGAGGTAAGGAAAAACACGTAAATCAGTAACCAAAGACAAAAGAGTAGGGGAAGCCCTCAAAACTCACAACGGGAAAAACAAGATATTAACGCAAACAAGAACTCTGAGGGAACAAAACATAACCAGAAAAGAAAACTCCTAAGACCCAATCAGAAACCAAAGTCACGCAATACCTATTCACTAGTCACACAATGCTTTACTAAAAATTAGTCATATAATGCTTAAACACTAGTCACGCAACTCAAAATCAGTCACGCTTGCGTGTGACCAAAAGGTAAACGTACGTCCCCCTAGTGCATTGCTGGCAAGAGGATTGAGTTTTGGGGATGGTATTGTGGTGGATATTCATTCTGGAAAAACAAAATATCCCCCAAAGTTTTCATTTACATTGATCTAATACAATTACTATAAGCATATGTACCAAAAAGAATTGCATAACCCAACCAGATAATGTAAGAAAAGATTATATCATTGTATAGCTTAAATGCTAGTGGTATTCAAATAATTCTGTTTGCTTACATATTCATTTCTAGATTAAAAATTATTACGGGTATTCAAGTGCCTTGGATTTTAGTAATAATCTCTCTATAATTTTGTATGTAGGCCATGTTTTTCTTGATGTTTCTCTTTTATTGTGTTTTTCATGTGACAATATCCAAATTCCAAGCTGCCCCGTGTTATTCTCTTACGCCGAGCCCATTAGACCCACGAGACCACGACTGAAGTTTTACAAGTCATATTGCGTATATAACTGATAATAATGGGTTTAGATGACTAGAATCCCCCAAAAAAAAAGGAGAAGAAAACCCTGTCACCATCTAATCCAATGGCTCCACACGGTGTGCAAACAATCCCGCCTAAAACAATTTTGAAATTGAAACTTTTATGGGAAACTTGAATCACTCGATTCCCATTTCATCTTGCTGCTCCAATCTGTCCTCTCAGAAACAATGGCAAAAACGACAGTTGCTTCTACAAAGAAGGGAACCAAAACCTCCAATTCTTCCCCTTCTTCCCTCCATCCTCGTTACCTTGAGGTCCCCTGTTTTCACCTTCTTTGTACTCATCAATCTTAGTTTCAAGTCTTTCTTTTTGTTTGGGTTTTGACTTTTGATTTTGTGTTTTGTAATTGCAGATGATTTGTGAAGCAATATCGACGCTCAAGGACCGGACAGGGTCAAGCCAGCCAGCAATAGCCAAGATCATTGAGGACAAGTACAACAAAATGCTGCCCTCGAATTTCAAGAAACTGCTTTCTGTTCAGTTGAAGAAGTTCGTGAAGTCCGAGAAGCTTGTGAAGGTCAAGAATTCCTACAAGATTTCTTCAACGGAAAAGCTGAAGTTGGCGATCAAAGAGACCCAGAAAAAGAAAGGTACTGCTAAGAACAAGGCCTCAACATCCCAAAAGGCTGCAAACAAGGTATCTGCAAAAAGCGTCAAGACCAAGAGGCTGAGTCCGGTTAAGACCCCAGACGCTCTCAAGAAAGCTAAAAAGGAAGTGAAGAAGCCGGTTTCGGGCTTGAAATTGAAGCGTTTGAGTCAGGTCAAGACCCCTGAGGGATTGAAGACGAAGGATTTGAAGTCTGGGGATAAGGCGAGGGTGGAAAAGAAGGGTAAGAAGTGAGGTGTAGTTGACAAAGGTTGATGTTTTTTTTTTGGTTGTATGTAGATACGGTAGTTACTAGTTATGCGTATTTGATGACAGAAAATAGTTCTTCGATGGAAATTTGCTTCTGCTCTGAAAAGCAAGGAAAGTTGCTGTTGACTGTTGTTCTTAAAGCTGTGTAGGATATTTTGTGGTTCTATCAACTCACTACTGTTGATCCTTTCGAATGCAATTTGAATATCAAGATTGTTGGTTTTAATGTTGTTCTCGGGGTATTATTTGTTACTACAAGTCTACCATTGTCGGGTAACCCAGAATTGACAGAGAACAGAGTTACCACTAGTGCTTTTCAACTCCAAGCATACTAGTTGCAAACTTACACTTCTTATTATAATTCCATATGATTTCAGTTTTCAACATTTTCTCAAGCCTAATCTCTCAAAACACGATTCGGCAAGTGATATTAATTGTTGGCTATAGAATGCAAGAAGAATTCTGTTCCTGAATCCCTGCATGCACTGTATCATTGATGTGAGGTAAGTCGGGCTTTCTTTCTATAGCATTGAATCTTGCTTAAGGGAAAAGGATGAATGATGGAAGAGAGCAAGCATTGGAACAGAAAAGAAGACTAAATAGACACTTACTATGCAGTGGTATGGTTCTTTTTTTTTTTTTTAAAGTTTAGATTTCATTGCCAGTAAACAGGGAGAGGGTCCTTGGGTTACAAAAAGAAGTTTTCCTGTCTTTGAAGCCACATCTTGGACAAAGACCTCAAAACTTCAGTATACCGCTGCCTATACAATCTATTCACACTTAAAAAATTTCAAACCGATAAGAACTCATCCACTCAGTCAAAATATGCCCAGACATCAGTAAACAGAGAGAAACAAAAACAGTCATCCTACCACAACCCCACCCCGCATGGTGATACAGAAGCCTCACAGAGCACTTAGGATAGACCACCACCAGCCGAAAGATAACATGGCAGAAACCAGCTCCATAGGTCTCCTGTAAAATCAAGGCAATCTCTTCCTGCATATCAACATAAACCGCAGTTCTACACATAGAAGAGCACAACAGCAAGTATAAACACAAGATAAGCAACCTGAGCACACGGTTGAGAGACTACCCTCCAACTGAATTCTTTCCTCTGTATCACACCTTGTAAATCAAGCACCAGGTAGTACACACTAACTACAGCACAGACTTCAAACACCAACACAAACTGAACAAATCTCACAACCAAATCCGCTAGTTTAGTACTAAACCCAGAAACTCCAATGAGAAAGCAACAACAAAAAGAAAACTTCCCATAAGAAACAGGGGATATGTCAATCATTCTATAGCAATCAAGAAGAAAAAGCATGTCAATGTACCACATCTAATAGATCAAACTCTCTGCAAATTCCCTCCTTTGCCAGCACATCCTCCATCTGGTTAGCGCTCCTAAGTATGCGTTTATTTGCCCATTTACTTACTCTCTTTTCAAGTTTTCAATTCCTAGAACCCAAACTCTGTGCTGCCAGGGAGCCGTCTCCGGAGACATCACCCATTGGACAGCATTCGTGGATTCACTTTCCACCAAGAGTACATGGGTGTCAGCCTACTGTGAAGCAGCAAAATTAGAAAAAGCTTCCTTTATAGCCAGCAGAACAGCAAAATTAGCATCCGCTTCACCAATTGACTTAGAAAACGTAACCTTTACCTCTCCCTTTTCATTTCTCATTACCCCTCCTATGCCAGCCGCAACCGGACAACCTCTAGCGGCCCCATCGCTGTTGAACTTCATCCATCTCACAGAAGGTGGACTCCATGGGACAACTCTGCTGGGCTTCTTTTCTTTCCTCGGTGTTTTGGCCATTAACAATAGTCGATAAATGTACAGCGTTCTCCCTACCATATCCGGTCATTTGGCTTTAACCCAATTTGCCACCCGCAGCTTCACAAGGTCATAAGCTTGGCTTGCATCCCACTGCTTTTCTTTAAAAACCACCTCATTGCGTAATAGCCAAATCGTCGACACCACAGCAAAGAAAGACATATCCTACATGGCTTGTCCCCCGCTCTAATGTCCATCCAGTTCCATGCTAGGAAAAAGGCTTTCCAGTCACTCGGGGCACACCACGATAAATTCCAATCACTGCACCACGTACCCCACAACTTCCATGATTCCTTACACAGAAAAAACAAGTGTTCTGCTGTTTCCATACCAGCTTTACACAGCACACATGTTGGGCTCCCTCTCCCTATCATTCCCCATCTGCTAGTTTCCTTGCTACAGTTTGCGTCCTCTTTAACAAGCAATTAGGTTTTCCCTTTCTATTGTTTCCTTGTTTTTATTTGCTAAGAAGTCGATGCACACAATTTTGGCAAATAATTGGCTAACAGTGATGTTTAACGATCAAATGATGAGATGAGTCCCAAACTCCCAAGTGCATTCACTACCCCATTTCTCCTATTTTTTCTGATTGGTATCTCTATCCTAATTCTTATGTCCTAACCACTTTCTACGTTCACTTGAGACTACAGTAAAGGGAACACTTAATTGCACCAATTAGGTAGATAGGCAGAGTTTTTGTTCACCAGTATGTGATCAGAGGTCCAGATTTGAGCCTCATCTGTTTGTACATGGGCATCTTTTATTTATGAAAGACCTTTAATCTTCAAAAAAAAAAAAAAAAAGGTAGATAGGCAGAGGTCAAATCACTTCTTTCCATTACATTATTTGGTATCAACAATAGAGCTTCACTTGACTCTAAAATAATCTCTACTAAAATCCTAACTTGATAGCATCACCTAATTGTTTTAGCCAAATTTCCTAATTGCTTTACAAATTGGGTGGTTGCTTAGCTCTAAATTAGACTGGCCTTCAACCTAACAAGTACGCACGAAGGCCACAGCATTAGCCTCATTGCACCAGAATTTTTCCGGCCAAACTATTCCAACTGCTTAAGCCTTAGAAGTCACCTGCCTTCTGCCTCATGCCACATCCGCTTATCGCTGTCCAAGTAGTTTGCAGCTTTGGCACATACCAGACGCGGGCGCCGCCCTCTAAAAAACCTCTCTTTAATTGATGTCATGGTGTATGTAGGCAGACATGTATAATACATCATCATCCCTTTCACTGCCAAAAGTTTGCCTATACGAAACTTCAGTAAACTGTGTTAAAAAACTGAGATCGAAGATGAAGAGTATTGTGGAAGCTTCAAGCAATTTTTCATTAACGAATAAAAGCTGTACAACAGAGTACATATACTCTATGTTATCAACAAACTCAAGTAAAGAAAGTCCAACTAACTAAAATAAAAGAAAGCTAACCAACTAACTACCTGATATTTTTACAATTTAGTAAACTGTAAGTGTAAAAGGAAAAATAAATAACACAAGTATATTTTTATTAGAGAGCATGTAATTCACACGTGCTCTTTTCCTTTCTTATTAACTTCTTAAGTTCTTCAACCCATGATAGTTTTTCTCTTTGATCTTCAATCACCAACTTCTTATCAGATTGATAGTCCCCCATAAGATGTACGTGAATGTTAATAACGTGCATCTTGCCAAGTAATCTGAAGAACTGCCTAAGAACTAATATGCAATTTGTTCGGTAGTAGAAACATGAACTGGTTCAATCACCCTTGTAAGCACTTTCTCCCTTGTAAAATGACAATCAATCTCTATATGTTTTATATGCTTATGGAATATTGGATTCCTACAAATATAAATTGCTCATTGATTGTCACAATATAATCCCACTGGATTGTCTTGATGGATTCCAAAATATGCCAAAAGACTCTTTATCCAAATAATTTCACAAGACGTAGAACTTGTATTTTTAACATGAACATGAAATAGTAACATTTTTTGTTTTGCTAAATGACATACATCACATATCAAAGTATCTGAATAATGAATCTCAAGATGTGTTTGATGTACCACACTTATTCTGTTTGTAGCTATATGACCTAATCTAAACTGCCAAAGATCAAATTGTGTTTGAATTATTTTACAATTATTTGCAAAGACAACAGAAGCAAAATTTACAATCTTATCAAGACTAAACTTTGACAGATATTGATCATCTTGACTATCTTGTATGAAATATAAGCTAGAAGAAATTTTAGCAATTCCAATAACTTTCCATGATGTGAGGTCTTAAACAACACAACATTCATGCGTGAAAATGACACAATTTTGTTTAGAGCTTGTTGATTTGCTTACTGAAACAAGATTAAACTGAAAAGAAGGTACACTGTACATTATGCAATACTAACAAAGATGTTAACTTGATAGTTCCTATATGTGTGATAGCAGCTTGAAGATTGTTAGGTAATTGAAGAAAACAGTTATGAACAGGATAAGCATGAGTGCAATTTTTTAAAGGGCATGAAACATAATCACTTGCTCCAGTATCCATTATCCAGAAATTTGATTTAATCATGATGCTATAAGTACATTTTTTATGAGCTATACTGGAACAAAGATGGTTAGAAAGAATACCTACAACAGTGGAACTGACCAAAGAAAAAGTGTGCTAAGTAATTGACAAAATACCGTGATCATTGTCAAAATTGTCAACATTGATGAGTGCCATTAATTTTTTAAGTTGTTGCCTTATGATAGGCATCTGGCACATAGAATTAGAAGTTTACGTAAACTTGTCTTTTGTAAACTTGAAGTCTTTAGGAAAACCTATTAGGCTAAAGCATTTTCCCTTCATATGACCTTTTTTGTCATAGTGGTTGCAAGTCACATCTGGTTTTCCCTTCCTCCTATTATCAACAACTGCTTACATTGCAGATGACTCAATCAAAGAATTAGATTGTAACAAAAAACTCCTCTGATTTTCTTTTCGAAGAACTAAATTGTAAACTTTATCTAAAGTAGGAAAAGGCTCCATAATAGTAATATGAGTTTTCAAAGCTGAAAAAGAATCATGGAGCCCATTGATGAACCTAAACACCATATCTTCTTGTACTAATCAAATTATTTTTTAAAACATGCTGAATTGCATTTCCCACACTCACATTGTGGCAGGGGCTTATAATTTCTTGACTTTTTTCAAATACCTTTAAATTCAATGAAGTAAGAATCTACAGATCTATTGTCTTAAAAAACATTGTCAAGATTATATTGGAGATTACAAACCCTTGCATCATCGGGTTGAGCAAAATTTAACTTCAAAGTATTCTAAACTTCAGCAACTAAATCCATATAAAATACAATGGAAGTAATAGAAGGTGTAATTGATTCTAGGAGCCAAGCTAAGGTCAAATTATTACAACGAATCCATGGCCCAAATAGTGAATCAATGATAACTAGTTTAGGTATAGTTCCATCTATAAACCCTACCTTATTCCTAGTTGAAAGGGCAAGCATGAATGATTTGCTCCAAGCAACATAGATGCTGGATGTGAGTTTAGGAGTAATCACAACTGATCCGTAATGATCAATGTGATGAAGGAAATAGGGAGATTGTGAATTTTCAATTGTAAATGTGGTATTCTTAGTCGAACTATCCATTTCTCAAGCAAGAAATCAAGAATTTCAACAAAACGAGCAAGAATCACCAGAAATCAACAAGAAATGATGCCAAACAAAAATTAAATCTATCACAATAAAACTTTCAATCAAAAAAATATCAAGAATTCATACTAGGAACCCTAGCTCCTACTTTGATACCATGTTAATAAATTAAAATCGAATATGAAGAGTATTGTGGAAGCTTCAAGCAATTTTCATTAAGGACTAAAAGCTGTACAGTTGAGTATTTATTTATACTCTGTTTTATCAACAAACTCAAGAAAAGAAAATCAACTAACTAAAATAAAAGAAAGGTAACCAACTAACTAATTGATATTTTTACAATTTAGTAAACAGTAAATGCAAAAATCAAAATAAATAACACAACTATATTTTTATTACAAAGTATCTAATTCACATGCTCCTTTCCTTTCTTCTTAACTTCTTAAGTTCTTCAACCCAGTTGATAGTTTCTCTCTTTGATCTTCAATCACCAACTTCTTTTTTTTTGAATGGTAAATATATCATTACGCAACAGGTGATCTTCAATCACCAACTTCTTCTCAGATTGATAAAGAGAAACGCATGATTCCCAGTTTTATGAACTAGACTTTTCCGCAATAAGACCAATGGCAACTCGCAAAACTGATAGGAGCTGAAGAATGTTAACTGTTTTAAAAAGTGTAGGTCCTAACATGTGCACAAAATCAAATTCTAGTACTATAACTAGATGGCCATGACATTCCCAGAAATATATCAATATTGTTCTAGCTGTTCACCACATTATTGAAACTTAGAAAACGATATGACTTGCTCAGGCAATTGCTTAGAGTTGTCTTTCGCGTAATTCAGGCCACCGCCAGGGCGCCATGATCCATGGGTTTTCATTGAATATTCCATTCATCTTGCACAAGTATTTCGTCTTAATTAATTTCTTTATCTTAAAGGAAAATTTCGAAAGAAAATAATAATAATATAGAATCATAAATTGTGTTGTCAAATTTGGGGATGCACTCAATCCATTGACCTGAGCAGATAGGGATAACAGGTTTAGAAATTTGTAGGGTTGGGGGGATTTAAGGTAATAGAATAGAAGCAGGTAGCATCTTTTACTGTCTCTCGTTAAATTTAGCCATCCCCAATTCTTTAACTTGAACCAACTTTTTGATCAAGTGGTTCATGTTTGGTAGCAAAAGGCTAATGCCCTCCTATAAAAATTCACAGTCAGAATCAGGTCTGCAATAAAAAGCTGTTCTACCCCCATCTTTCCCTGTGTCTTTCAGAAAGAAAAAATTGAATGACTCCATTGAATATACAATACATTCCCCAACTTCCATCCATATCTGAATATCTGTTTTCTTGCATAAATAACGAACGTTCAGAGATTATTTTCTTATTCATATCCGAGATCTTAGTATGGTTTTTTTTTTCTCATAAAAATATTTAAATCATACCTCCTATCTTGTTTTAGCATTTCATAATTCAATAGATGCCTCATTCTCCTCAAGGACCTAATTATGTTATGTAACAATTTCCCCTTTTTTATTATTTGGGGTGGAATCTGATCTCAAACGCTGTGTAATATCATACTGGTCTCGTGCAAAGCACAGATTTAGAGATGATCTTTGAATGGTCGTCAGATCAATGAAAAGATTGCTGGGCAATGCAAATTGGATTTGTCAAAATAAAGAGAAATAGATTAAAATCTTTGACTTGCTTCTTTCATAACAAGACCTTGATTGTGGGACAATCTTTAAATTTATGTGCAGAAATTCGATTTCATACTACTAGTTATTTTTGCAAATTAAGGGAAAAAATACAAAAATTTTCTTGAAGCTTTGGTTGAAAATATACTTATCTCCTTTAATTTGAAATTACCCTTTTTTCTCTCTGAGCTTCGGTAGAAATTAGGCTCACCTTTATGAAATAAGCAATGTTGATGCCAAAATCTGTGGAGAGATTAAGAGAAAAGTTCAACAAGGCGAGGCAGTGAGGGAAATAATTTTTTATTGTATTCAAGAATCTGTTATCACAGCCTTTATATACATTTATCTCAGCCAATAGAAATACAAAGTTATCAACTAACTCTAACTAACTATTAGAGCAAGGTAAAAGAGTAACAAATAAACTGTAAAATTCTAAAGTTACTAGGCGTAACATAAATGAACACAAATACTCCACGTGTTCTTCTTTGACTTCAGTAACATGCTTGACACATGTGTCTCCGCTTCTTTCTGAGATTTGTTCTTCAGTCTCGATGCACAGTCTGAATTCTTCCTTTCAATATCGATCCATCCCTTCTTTTCTCAACAGTTGACAATTATTAAAGTTAATTTTAATAAAATGACAAACATACCCTCTTCTAATTATTTATTTTTGTTTTTTCTCTCTTCTTTTTTCTCTTTTACATGATATTTTTAATTACAAAATTATGAGATTTAATTAGCTTTAAAGTCATCTTTAATTACTATCAAGTTAAATTTTAATTTTTTGAAAATTAGGATATTTTTAGTATTTAAAGTAAATTTTGAACAAATATTAATTTGACTGAGCATATCCTAACGGTAGTTATTTTTTGAAGATGTAAAGAATGTTTTTCAAACTAATGGTGCAAGTTTATTTTCAATAAAATCTCATGGAAGACAATTATTTTTCTTGATTGAATAACATATAATTTAACATTTTTAATACATATTTGAATTATGATTTAACCTAATTAAAATATAATTTGATAGAAATTAAAGATGATTTTAAAACTAATTAAATATATCAATTTTATTTATAACTAATTAAATTTCAAAATTTTTGAAAATAAAAACAAAAAACCTTGAACAAGATGAAAAAAAATAAAAGGGATAGAAAGAGAAAGCAATATATATGAAATAGAGAAATAAATAACAAGGGTGCTTGTCTTGTGGTCTGAAATTAATTTGGTAATTAACACTTACTTTTTCATGGAATTTCAACCAAACCTCAAGGGGTAAGAGGGTGTATTTCAGAGTCATAGAAAAGGGTATATAATTTCAACTAAACCTCAAAGGGTCTTTGTGTTTTACCCAAAAAATAATCCTTGCTTTTCTTTTATGTTAATTTAGGAATGAGGTTAGGGTTTAATTTGTTTGACTTGTGCGAGTACTTAATCACAAGTGCATAACTGATATGATGGCCTAATCAAGGCCCGCGTAGGTTACAATCACAATCCATGTGTGATTGTTTTCACAATTCAAATAAAATTAATTCACTTTATGATCTAAACCAAGTTAACTAATCAAGTCTAGAAAATGTCCTTGTCCTTGTTCAAAAAATTTAATTAGGACCATGCTACATTAAATATGATTAATGTTGAAAAGACCGAGGATGTACCACTTTAATATTGATTATATGTGATAAGTTTATGGCTAATTAATGAAAAGATAGATACGACTTAGGAGTTCATAAATAATAATATTTAATGCTTTTGCCTTAATTAGGCACTGGGATTGAAAAGCAAAACTTGTAATTTAATTTTTTTGCTACAGAGTTATTAACATTAGACCATGAGTCACAAGCTTGGTGACACATGTTACAAAGAAAATAATTTTGAATTTTTAAGAGAGAATATCTAATTTTTATTAAATCTAAAATATTATACGTGTAAACATTCGTCTATTTCTCTGAAAAAAGAATTTTTCTCATATATCGTCAATAATAGAAAAAGAAATAAAAAGATGGTTAGTTATCCCTTGTCCACTGAAATGGTTTGATGAGCTTGCGGTTCACCACACATATATCCAACCCTTTTCCCACCTCAAAGGCGTGAAACTTGAGGGTTGGTAAACTGTACCCTTCATCTCGATTGGATCATTCCTTCTCATTTCCACTTAATTCAGCTTCAAGTCTAGAATTTGTGACGGATATCCCTTTCCATTCCCCCTTGCGTTATTAAAGTCCCGGTTGCCACTCATGGCTTTGTTCACACTTCATTTCCTCTTCGAGTCTTGACCTTCCTTTTTTCTTTGGTGATGATGATGACTTTTATGGTGCTATTATCTTACACAATTAGTGGTAGATTAAAAATTTGTCACAAGCTTTATTAAAATATATTTAAAATAATTAATGAATTAATATGATAAATAAAAAGATATACAATAATTTTTTAATCTCTATTGTAATGTTTAAAAGTTTTATCCATAGTGTATAAAATAAAATAATTATATTTTCTTTACAAATAAAATTGAACTCACTCCACATAAATAAAATATACAAAAACACAATGTTGGAAAACGTTTTGATTGATGAAATCGGGCATTTTTACTCATTATATTTTAAAATTAGTATTTTAAATATTTTTTATCATAAATATTAATAAGATTTATCCAAATTGTAAATAAGAATCTAATTACGTTGAGTAATTTTCATTAAAATATTTTTTTTATTTCAATAATATAAATTAATTGCAACATTTTAATTATTTGAATTTCAAATTTACACTTCAAAAACACTTATATTCACAAATGCAATTTTTTTTCTCAAATTAAGAGATTATTACCGAACCATGATCATTGACAAGTTCTTTAGAAACTAATCCACATAGCATATGAACACTGTGACACTTTTAAGGACAAATTATTTAAAAAAGAAAATAAATTTAATTAACTTACATATATAAATAATATATCCCTTGATAATTTTATTTTATTATGAAATTCATTCATTAAGATTTGGAATCCTTATCTAAGAACATGATTGGTTAAATTGCAAAATTACATAAAAGGTATTAGGCGTCGAAGAGAAGGACTTGTAAATATGAGGAGTGAGAGGAATCGGATGGCACATCATGGAAGAATTCCATTGCAAGAATCCAACGGGTATGATTTGGCACGCGGAATGTCCACACGCATTGAATATGGAGAACGACACCCGTGAGAAATGCCGGTACCTATTAGCATCTTTCATTTATGAGCGCCACCCTCTATATATATAACTATATACTACTACACATTAGTATCATTAATTTCTTTTAATTTCGGCTTTATATAATACATATATATATATATATATATCCTCACACTTATACCAAATTTATCACCCTCTTCAAACTCTCATCAACCTCCCTCTTCTATCTTTCTTCATTTCCTTTCTCTGGAAAAAAGAACTAGAGAGAAACTGGATCAAAGTAAGAAAGGTCAGGCATGGAAGGTATTTCTGCAACCATGTACAAGGGATTGAGAGGGTACTGGAGGAGGAGAGGCTACGTCAAGCTCAATGGTTCGGGACGACGGACACGGCGGAGCAGGGTGGAGCTTGGTTCCACGAGGCGGAGGAGGTTCTGGAGGATCAGGGTCAAGGCGAAGCTGAGGATACCTTCACCCAAGAAGTTCTTTGTTTGGCTACGTGATGCCTACGTGAAGATGATGCTGGGGTTCGCCAACTCCAGGATGATTAGTACTGGCTACGGAGGAGCCATAGGTGATGGGATTGCTGCCTTTGGGAAGGGTCCGATGAAAGAGTATGATGAGAGAGTGATCGTTGAGATCTACAAATCCTTGGTGATGGGGCAAGGTCAGCTGGTGCCTAGGGAGGCAGGGAAGCTTAGCTCTGCAATTATTTGTCAACGGTGAAGAAGAGAAAAGTAAGAAAAGCTGAAAAGGGCTTGTTTTTACATCTGGTCATTTACGCCACAAACTTGGTGGTGGACGGAGTTAAAGTTAATGGAAATTAGGCAAGGATCAATTCCCTAAGAAAATAAAAAAAAATCATCTATTAATTTTTTGCTCTTAAAAGTGATTTTAATGTTGTACTTGTCTTTGTGATTTGAAACCAGTAACTTGTTCAGTTTGGCAAAAAGCTGTTAAAGTCACCTAACAACTTGTCTGGGACGAAAAATGGGCTTTAATAGGGAAAGCATCATTTATGCTTGTTCACAATTTTTTATGGAATTAAGCATAATTAAGTGCTATGCGTATTTCATCAAGTTGGGCTGCTACTAATTCCTTCCTACACAAAATGTTGATTTATATGGTCGCTAGTGACCCTCATATCGGATAATTACAATTTTTTTTATTTTGTTTTATATATCACCTTAATTTGTTCCTTGTTATCATATATCTGTAAGCAAGATTCAATGATTCAAATTATAGGAAAAACAATATAATTTGCTATTACGCCATCAAGACCAAATAATGTAGGATTCTTGGAGAACAATTTAAATTTTTATACATAGCGTAGGGCAAAGTTTTTTTGGTTTCAGACAGTAGCCTCGGATAAAACTATTCAAGGTTGGTGGGGGCTTGGGAACTACATGCAAGTAATTATAAAGAGCAGAGACCCATTGTGGGCAAGATGATCCAAGACCTTTATGGTGGGGCAATGAGAGCTTTAATGATGCACTTTTGTGTCTTTGGTGGTAGTTGTGGGATCTGAGTGCCATCTTTAAGATGAGAAATCCTTTTGTGCATCTCAAAACACTGAATACTCAAATCCTTGCTGTTGATCTAAAGCTTACGTGTAGCTTTCTTTAAACTTTCAACGAAAGAAGCGCTTAGGATTTCACAATCTTGCAACCGCGTATATTGTAGTAATCGCCTGTATATATTTTTTCATGTGACGCTCAAGTTAGTACACTACAGTTCACAGATTGTCACGATCAATTATTTTCTTGTTCTTGACAGATAAGAATTCTAATTTTCTTCCTTTTTTTTTCTTGGGTTGGATTTTACCCTTGTCAAACCATCCTCTGACCAATTATTGGGTTTGTTCGATTAACTTGAAAATATAGGTAGCTAGTACTATAAATCATTAATAAGATCTCGTTCTACAAGTTTGTACCTATAGTAATTCAACATTAGTAAAATTTCCACTATTCTCCAATTCAGCAAGCTCATATTTGCAATTTATATTTGTCGTCTGCTTAACCTAAAGTTGTTTGCTGAATTAAAATAACCTTTTTCAGCACTTGCTGAGCACTTTTAAAACAATTCTTCTTAGTTTCCTACGTTTGTAAAAGGTGGAAAGGAGAAAAAAAGAAAGAGACAATTAAAGCTAATTTTAATCTGGGAGATCGTCAGAGAGATTAATGTATGAATTATTCTGCTAAAAAATCATTGGTGAAATGATGTTAATTAATCAAATAAAATCAAACAAAAGGCATAAAATCTATTCTCTTCAGCATCATCAGTAATCTTTCAAGATCCATTGTAAGCAAAAACTGTATTAAAATATTCATTTTTCTGATGCAACTTCAGAATGATGTTGCATCATGGATGATGTGGGTGCCCCTGGCTGCTAGACATCACCCCGCATATAAATGCGCTAGAAATGGGGAATCTCACAACTAAGGCCCCATTTGTTAAACGCACCAATCTATATTTAAATGAGCTTTCTGAAGAGGACATCAAGACTCAATATCTACTTCTTCGGGATAGCTCAGTTTCTTTCTACGTCATGTTCAGCCAATTAAAAAATTAACTATATACACGTGTATTTTACTTTCGGTCTCCTGTAATTTGTGCCCAATAAAACAGCAAATTTTCCTCACATTCTAATTTCTCTACTCCTTTATTATATCTATGAAAAGCATAAAATAGTTTCAAGAATAGAGGTGCTTGGAAAATGCAAATTAATTTTTATTTTTGTGAGTTTGTCCATCTCTAGACAAAAACATAAAGTCAAGCTCTTTCATGTCTTTATAATTTTTTATAGATATCGCTGCTCTTATAAGTGGCCTTTAATGCTACCACCTTAACCAAAAACCAACCAAGTCATGCTTATGACCTTAAACAATTAAACCTGGTCGGTTCCTTGGTTTTCTTAGCTTATGAGTTAGTGCAATTAATAGAATTTGACGTGCCATTGACTTCGTTACATAAAAGTTGAATGAGAACCAGACGAGGGAGCGACTATGGTTTGTTTATTGACATTTGCCAACCTATGTTGTGATCATTTTCAGAGAAACTCCACTCAAGTGATTTAAGTTCTCTATTCCCAAAAATAAAAAGTGAATAAATTTAATTTATATAATTGATTTCAATTTAATTTTTATTCTATTTTTAAGCTTGTCAAAATAAATAATTTTAATTTCACGAGTTTCATTAATATATATATATATATATACACATACTGTTCCAGTTCCTGTAACAATATAATACCTTCGAGAAATTGATCCTACATATTAAATAATCTTAATTAACATGTTGCATTTACACTTCTTGTCAGTAGTTACTCGATATTTAGAACATTGAGTTTTATATTAGCGGATAATAACAAGGACCAAAGAGGAATGATTTAGTTCAACCCAAGTTTATAGGCTGGGGCCATCGTGGGCCATGTTCGATATCTAGAAGTAATACTAACCTCCACCGAGGAGTAGTCCGAGACTAGAGGGCCGATTGCCAGCCAGCCCAATAAAAGCTAATGCTCAAGTGCACAATTTGTTGGATCGTAATTCAGCCTATGCCCAATCCGTTTTTCATCGACAGATTTTCTAATGAAAAAGATCAACACAGTCAGTCCATTACTTAACAAGCACGACATGAAGGCCCAAAGGTTTAAAAGTAATGAAACAAAAACATGACCGCAAGTGGCTTCTTTACCTGTAAAAAACAATCTTGGGTGCCTAGAAAAGTGCAAAGTGCAAACCCACTAATATGATTATTATATATCTGTTGAACAAACATAAGGAAAGAATATATGGTTAGCTTCATCCTTGCAATCTCCACTGTTTTGACCCTCAGATATTGGGATGGTGAAAATGCAACATGTTTTTTTTGATAAGTCAGTATAAAAGATGAATGATTAATTTCAAGAACAAAACCGTTTATGTGTTTTCTAGTGGGAATTCAACGTCAACGTCCCCTTTCCTTCTTGTGGAGGAATCGTATGATTTGCTTTCCTTTAAAAGCTTCTTGTGCTCTAAGCACTAAATCTGTAGAATTATTGCCTTTAGAATCATTTCCCAAGTCGTCCTCTTAACTCACTTTTCTGAAATGCAGTGCAGCCCAAGCAAAAAATAGAATCACTTGCATGTTTCTCAACTCCACAACATTTCTTATTTTCTCAACCAATATAATATCACTAAAATGAGACACACGAATTCCAACGGATTAGTCAGTCGGGAGCACTTTGCCATCGCAAAAAGTTCTTTTATTTTACCCCACGTTTTAAAGTTTTCAAGTAAAGGGCGTACTTTGTCGAAATTTTAGAAATGTACGGTGTGGTTTTTTTATGTAATTAAGAAAATAAGGATTTAAACTTTACTTTTTAAATAATAGAACCATTCACCAATTAACAAATTAAATATTTTGATACGAAAATATACATAATTAATTATAGAATTTACTTCTTCTTATTAATTTTTAATTTTATTTTAATCACAAATCCTTGGACATTCTTGAATTGAAGTTTTAGAACTGGAAAAGTGGAAGCCTTAAAATATTCATTTATTTATGGACAAAATGCAATGTCAGTAGTATATTGTAGCATACGTATGATATCAACAAAGACAAGCTAACAACAAAATAACTTATAAGATCAAAACCCCGATTATTTATATGATTTTATATCATAATTTGTTTGTTTTCTTGCTTTTGGTATATAATTCGGACCAATATTTAATCCAACTGCCTCTAAAATGTCTATTTCCCAGCCTTTGCTCAGCAATTTCAATTTTCAAGTCCAAATCTAACACCAAACTTGTTACGGGCATTAATATATATATATATATATGCATGAGAAAATCTCCATTTTTATTTTCATTGCCGTCTATGTGACAAAAACTAGATACCTAACCATGCATAACACATGTGATTCATAACTTTCAAACCTATGCATTCTAGTATAAAAATATGATTAAGTTCATGATCATGACCTTTCATCTGATAAGATCTCAATTTAATTTTTTGTACAATTAAAAGTGATAATTAATGTTTTGGAACAATTTAATAAGCGTGGAAGCAATCAACACGTCGAGAACGATCCATCTCAATCAAGATTATCAATCTCTAATGAAAAAGAAAGAGAAAAAGTGATTTAATATTTAAATTTCTAGAGAGAACTATAATATTTGAATTATTTGTGAAGTGCGTTTCCAAAAGTAGCAGAAAAACCCCGTTTATTTAGATCTCTATCGATGTGGAAACCACGGTTTAGACTGAAGACAAAGTCGAAGCCTTACAGGCGAAGGCACCAGCAGCACTTTTCACCCAACGGCTACCAAATAAAAAATTACAAGAAAGACAAACCCTATGCACGTTCTGGGCTCTGTTTCTGGAGTCAACCTAACATGACTGCTTCGTTCCAACGGCTAACCCGACTAACGTCTACTTAACCTGACGCCATCACTCGATTGAAATTTCGCCGCTGCCACACTTTGCATTAAGTTTTAGTTTTCTTCTTCAAAGAAAAAAAAAAAGAAAAGCTTTTTGCAATGTTAAATGCTGACTCTGTCGCAGTCAGGTCAGGCTCTTCCTAGAGCTGCATGCCTGCCTCGAAGTTGAACTCTCCTATTTATAAGCTGACCAAATATAAATTAATGCGTTACGTCTTTTTATTGCCTTGCCCCGTTTCGCTTTTCTACTGTTAGGTTTGGAGGTGGCTTTCCTCATCACCATTCATGCATTTTTCTACTCTGCCTCTTAAGCTTATTGATCAATAAAGGTTCAGAACAGTTGACACTACGTAAAATCAGAAAAATACTTGTCTATTTCTACTGAGCTTTACTTATAAAAGATTGCTTCCTTTAAACAAACAGAATACTTTATTGCTGCAGTCAAAGCTTCTTATTGCTTTCGAATCCAGGACATTCATGGCAAGGATGCCTGCATCTGGCCATCAAAGACCCAGGGAATGCAATGATACTTTGCATCTAATAATAGCATGAATTTGCGTGTTAGATAAATAAATTTGCGTGTTAGATAAATAAATTTAGAATTATGAAGCCTGTTAGATGTACGAAATTTAAAGTCAAAAGTCCCCGTGGAACAAGTTTCTCCCAAACAAAATAAAAGACGAATATTGTCACGCCGACCCATGCCATATACATACTGTGACAAGCCTTGGCTTAAAGCTTTGTGTCTTCCATGTGAATGACGTATTTAAGCTTCCAAGTTATAAACTATGTACAGTTGGTGAGATGTGTCGTGCGCGTATTACAGGGGCGTGATGAAAGGGAGCAGGACTTCCAACTCTAATCGGTCACATTTTCAAGTTATTATCCGATTGCTAACCTTTCCCACAAGAGACTGTTTCGGGAAAAATGTGTTCCATAAATGTCAGTTGAGAAAGGTTGCAAGCAACTCAAATGTGTTGGATTGAGCACAAATAGACATGTGCCTGCAGCACATTTGTTAGGTACCTGTTTTTATGATGACAATACAAATATCTACTTTTTTTCCCATTAAAGCCTTTGCTAACGAGCTTTCATATTTGTTAAAATTAAATACTTAGTTTAATTTTTTTAACTTAAATGATATTATGAAATTTTTATGAAAAAAATAATTTTTAAAATTAAACTAAAACTGTTTGATTAGTTGTTTGACAAAATAAATTATATAAACTCTAATTTTGATTAAAATTACTATAAAGATATTTATGTCATCTTTAATCACTTAACAATCCAGAGCAAAATAAATCTGTTTTGAGTTTATATATGATTTTAGATGTTAAAATAACAAAAAATCTACAAAAAGACGGAATAACTTTTAAACTTGTATAATAGTTATAGTATTAGATGAAGAGATAAAACTTTTAAATAGTATTTGAATGTAATTTTAAATTTTGAGTTTTTTTTTCTTAATTTTTATAAAAATAAAAAAATTTTAAAATTTACTATTTTGTTATTCGGACTTTTGGTTTTTTTATTATTTTTTTAGTAATTTTCAAATTAAAAAGTAAAAGAGAAAGAGATCGTGATTTTGTATTTAAAAATAGTTATTTGCATAAACAAAGAGAGGGGATAGGGACTGATTGAGAGAAATAAGTATTTTTTGAAAAGTCATACATGTTTTTTTTTTTTTTTTGGGTTTTCGAAAAGTCATACATGTTTTGAAAACAAGAGAATGAGAAAGCTCTTTTCTTTAATCTCTTGTTTCTAAAATTTTGTTTTTCAAAAAAAAATTATCTTTTTAAAAGCTTTTCAAAAATCTTGTTTAAATTAACTTATGTTTTTAAAAGATAAATAAATTAAAAAATATATCAGACCAAACAAGCACTTAATATTAACAAATATCCTTCTCTCATTTGAGATAATATTTTACGCGCATGTTGAGTAAGATGAAGAATATAATAAAATAAAATGAGATAAGAAAGTAGATTAATTAGATTAAATAATGTCATCTTATCACATGCTCAAAGAATGAAATGAATATGTGATACTCTTATGTTTGTTGAGAACAAGATTAAGGGTTGGATAAAATAATTTCTCGCAATGGATCAAATTTATCCTTTCTTTTATTGTTAGAATAAACGTTATTCTTAAGGATTAAATAGAAAACATGAAAATAAAGGTATCTAACATATCATCTTATCTTATAGGATTAAAATAATATATATATTTTCATAAGACTAGTCCATCTATATTAGGACAATATCTCGTTATATTTCTCATCATATTTTTCTTTCAAAATGTATATCCAAAATAGGATAGCACAAATTTTATCTTACTTTATCCACCATCCTGCATATCAAATTGTTATTTGAGTTTGCAAAATGGATAAAAGTAAAATAAGATTGAAATGGAGAATTTAAATTATCAGTATAGTGCCTTCTTCTAAATTGTGAAATTACAGTTTTTAAACATATTTTTGAAACATTTAATTTTAGAATATCGCTTGGACTTGAACATTAATTTAGTGAATGAGATTGGGATAAAAATTTAAGTATTTTATGATCAAGTCGTCGTGTGGTTACATGTTCAGGTTAGCATTTGGTTAATGATAGTGATTAGAAACAGGAGCAGAAGCATGGACATCTTTTTATCTCCTTTTGTTTATAAAATAACCCATTAGTAATTAGAGGCTTGGTGAAAATGTTACCCCATTTTCACACAAAGGTGGGCCCACGCCTGACACATGTCTCATTATTGCAGTTTTATTTTAATCTTTGCTTGATATACCAAATGAGTCTACTCCCACTACCATAAACGTAGCAACCAGCGGGTGTGGGTGCAGGTTGGTATTTGAATCCATATGTTTGGAAACCCCACCCGCATATGATTCTTGTGGTGAAGTTTAAGTGGACTCCAGGCTGGAGTGTTGAAAGAGTTAAGTTGTACGGAGTGCCGATGAGCTCACCGAGGAACACGCTTCACAAAGCGTCATTAATCATAATGAATTGCGTTTGGCACAGCTGCGGTGGGCAGCGCCGTACCCGGTTACCTCTCCCTGGCACCGGCGCACCTACGACGTGGACTTGACCTCACTGTGCTTTCGGTCATCCACGTGGCTGTATGCCGTTGGTCTTAATGGGACTCTGATGAGCTCTGCTCTCAGCCCCGTGGGGTCTCTGGTGTTTTCTGAGGGGGTGGGTGGTGTCAGAGCACCACTGGATTTTGCTTGCTCATCTTCGGCTTTTTAACCAGCTCGGGTTTCGTGTAACGCTTAGATTTTTAAATCTACGTGTTAAGTGTGGGACTAAAGGGCAAAGAATAGTCGTATGGGGTCCACATATTCGGCGGACCCCGGTCCATGAAGGACAGTTTGGCCAATTAACATATAATTAGTGCTCCAGTCTTGTCAATAAAATATCCGTAATTGTTAATTAAAGAAAACACCCGGATATTAAATTTTGAGAAAATTCTTGTATTGGCAAGGTTTAGGGTTGATGATATTTTTTTTATCCTTTTTTTTTCTTGGTTGGGGGGACATATAAAAAAGGCCAAACTGTGGGGGGACATGCATTGCTGTAGCAATAATTCTGATCATGGTTAAGGATGGGAAAGATTTGTCACATGGGTTCAAGGGCCTTTTTACGAACTTGATGACTTGATTGCATCTTAATTAAGTATGTTTCTACAAACTGTTAAATCAATACAGGCAGTTAACGTTTTGAAATCTTATATATGGTACTACAACCGTACATGCCTCTTTCATCATTAAAAAAAAAGGGAGAAAAATTAGACTTTATTCGGTGAATGTATTTTTATTTCTTTTAAAGAAATAATAATTGTATGACAGTTTAATTTCTCAAAAATTTGGTGTAAACGTAATTAAAATACTAATAAATTTGTAGATATTTAACTTTTGTGATTAGTAGAAAAATCAGACATTTTAACATTATTCATTCTTTGAAGTATGTCCTTTTTTTTTTAATTATTGAACAAAAATGGAAACCGTTATTGGTTATTAACATCAATTTTTTCCTCCAGATTGTCAGAAATCATTCTACCGTGACTCCTGTAGCGGTGAAACAAAGCGTTAGTGACTTGTTATCAGTTCCAGCAGAAAAAGACATAAAATAAACGTAAACCAGAATTTCAATTACATGGCACAGTCAACAATTTAAAGTTTGTTCCAATAGCAGATTAGGTCCTGAAGGGAATTCAGTTACCATACTAATTGTTTTTCTGAACAAGACAAACTCTTTCTCAATCAGGACAGCTGCCATTACTTGTGATATATGTTATATATATGGTCACTAATCCTTATCAGTAACAGCCTAATATCTTTACATCAATCCCACATCAAAACACACAAGTTTTGATACTACCAAGATTCTCTTTTCTCTTTACCATTGCATTGCATCTGAACTACTAGGCACATTTTATCGCCACGATCTCACTAAGCCAAATTCAACTGCAATATAAAAAATAATAATTGCCTGCCTCTCAATAGATAAAAATGGGATCGTAAACAAGCACGGGGACATTGATTGTTTGTATTTTTTAGCACAAAATTTTCCTTTTTCAACTCTAAAAGCAAGTCCAGGTCATAGGAAGTCTGTGCATGGTCAGTTGTCACTTGTTCTAGGTGTAAACACAATCATGGCTACGCCAAATCGAAAAAAACGTTTCTCTGTTAAGTTAAGATGATGTGATCCATCGCCCCACTTTTTGAAGGGGAAGGAAAAAGGCAGAAGGAGTGGGGCTGAGGGTAAGGATGTGAACCAATCGGGTTATAAAAGTAAAGGTAACCGGGTGGGCTCGGATCATAACCATCCACACTCGCATTTGGGTTAGTCTTTTTATTATTGACGTTAAAACTGAATAGCAGTAAGACACTGATCGAACACCAACAAAAAAGGCAATGAGTGACGTGTACAACTAATCCAAGTGTACAAAATGTACGTGCGGACTTAGGGGACACAATTGTCATTCTACATTCTAGTAGAAGACAAGGACAGCTGGTTGCCTTCCTTCTTCGAAGCTTTGCCGGTGTATATGTTACTCATTTATAAGCAATAAATCTTTTACATTTTCTTTTATTTCCAAATTTAATTACTCTGTTAGTGGTATTAGATATATACTCTGTGCCCTAAAAATTATAATCTTGTTTGTCCGTGGATTTCTATGGTGGAGAACGCGAAGCTAAGAAACAATAAAAGAAAAAAAAAGCTCTTCATTATACCTCCATCGTTCTCTCTCTCTCTCTCTCTCGTCTCTGCCTCTTATCTCTGGTCTGCTACCCATCAGCTTCTCCCAAAGAGAAAGAGGACGGGACGGAGAGGGGGAGAAGTGAAGGGCGTGAGAGCGTTACTCCGGCGGCGCAAGGTAGCACCGTGCCCCTTTTCCTACGCCATAGTTCATTTTCCACCGATTCCTTTCTACTATTTCTTTCCTAACAAAGGTCGCTTCCTTCCCACGGCAAATTCCTCTTTGACACAGAGCCAAAAAAGAAATCGATTCTGTACTTCGCTTCTCACTCCATATTTGTTCATTTTACTCTTTTGTACTCTGGCGGACCTAAAAGGAACCCTATCGTTCCTTCGATCCTCCCTCTCTGTAATCTTAGCAGATCGCTTCGATTTCAAATCTAAAAAGAAGAAGAGGAGAGGGATTTACGGTATTAAGATGCTTTGGATAATGCGATTTTCAGGGTTCTTTTCCGCTGCAATGGTGATGATTGTTCTTTCTCCTTCACTCCAGTCATTTCCTCCAGCTGAAGCCATTAGATCCTCTCACCTCGACAGCTACCTCCGATTACCGTCATATCAGTTGTCCACTTCACCACACTCACTGGAGGACCGCTTCTCTTTTCGAAAAGCCTCCGAATTTCGCAATGCCGATGAATGTGGCTTCACCGGCCACAAAATCACCGGCGTTTGCGATCCTTCTTTCGTCCATGTGGCTATTACTCTCGATGTCGAGTACCTCCGTGGCTCAATCGCCGCCGTGCACTCCGTTCTCCACCATTCTTTGTGTCCGGAGAACATTTTCTTCCATTTCCTTGTCTCAGAGACCAATCTGGAAACCTTGGTTCGATCCACGTTCCCTCAATTGAAGTTCAAGGTTTATTATTTCGATCCTGAGATTGTACGGAACTTGATATCTTCTTCCGTTAGGCAAGCGCTTGAACAGCCGTTAAATTATGCTAGAAATTACTTAGCGGATCTGCTGGAGCCGTGCGTACGGAGAGTGATTTATTTGGACTCTGATCTAGTCGTTGTTGACGATATCTCTAAGCTGTGGAGTACCAACTTGGGTTCACGAACAATCGGGGCACCGGAATACTGCCACGCCAACTTCACAAAATATTTCACGGGGGGTTTCTGGTCGGACCAACGATTTTCGGGAACGTTCAATGGTAGGAAGCCGTGCTATTTTAACACGGGGGTGATGGTGATAGATCTGATGAAATGGAGGCGGGTCGGGTACACGAAGCGGATCGAGAGGTGGATGGAGGTCCAGAGAAGTGACCGGATCTACGAGCTTGGCTCCTTGCCGCCGTTCTTGTTGGTTTTTGCGGGACGCGTGGCACCGATCGAGCATAGATGGAACCAGCATGGGCTCGGTGGGGACAATGTCAGGGGAAGTTGTCGGGACTTGCACCCCGGTCCAGTTAGCCTCTTGCATTGGTCCGGTAGCGGTAAGCCGTGGCTTAGGCTGGATTCGAAAAAACCGTGTCCACTCGACGCTTTATGGGCGCCTTATGACTTGTACGGGCATTCAGAATGAAATCACAGCAAGGATAGTCGCCGGTAAATTTCCACAGGACTGTTATTTTTTGTCATTTATTTTGTTATTTTTATTTCTTATTTTGCCATTTTCTCTTCATTATTTTTGCGTCTTCTTTTTTACTATGATGACCTACTCATTCTTCTTGTTTGCTTTTTTTTTTTTAATTATTTTCTTAACTCATTCCTCAGTCCATATGTATACTATTGTTCCTGCTTCGGAAAATAAAATAAAAAAAGGAGAGAGAAAAGGAGATACTCAATTAATAAAATTGCATACTGAACTCTTTTTTGGAGTGAATGGAGTTGTGTTGTAGATTTAGCAATGTAGTTTTAGAGTTTCAGTTGGTATATAGGTCGGAACGGAATCAAACTACCGAAGTCTATCCTTTCCGTGGAGAAAGCAGTCCACGTGGTAATAGTGGCAACAAAGTGGAAAATATGAAAATGACCAAATTGTACTTGTAAATTTTTGTTGTATTGTATTTACTACTAGCATCTGGCAAGAAACAGAACTTAGATTAATGGCGTCCCGGCTGGTGTGTCGGCCTACTTGTTCGATTCTTTGGGATAATCTTTCATCTATGTTTCCTTAAATGCCCTTGTGCTAGGTTATAGTGGAGGGCGATCGCTGGATCACATGGATTTTTCTTTCTTAGACAGGATAGTACGGTGGTAGGCCATTTGGCAAAAATACGGTGCAGTGTTATAGGTAGAGTAAAAAGGGCGTCATAGCTCTATGACCATGAATATCTGCACGCTTGCTTGTTGATTTTATAAAGATACACACCACCTCACTTATCAAATTGAAGTTAAGAGAGACGAAAATTTAGAAATGAATCAGCCAAATTTTGCATATTCTTGTAGGTGGAGTGCCATGAGCAAAGAAGTGGACTTGGAAGGTGGCATGTGTGCTTTAATTGCCAGTTGGTTGTCCATTTACAAATGGTGGCCAATCGGGACCGAATTGAGTGGGTGCGGTACCGGCTGGAGAAGTAATTTAGACATTGGAAGAATCTAAAAGAGTTTTGGATTGCGGCTTACTTCATTGGGGCTGTAAATTTCTTCTTCTTTTTTTTTTTTGTGGCTTTGTGCTTCGGTGGCAGCGGCGGAAGACTTGTGAGCTACCTCCCCACACTGTCCCTTGCGCACTTGGGTGGCAATCACATATTCTCCCTTTGGCGTCGGATTTGTGTGTTGCAATTTCCTGGTAATTTATATTATTTTTTAATACTCCAAATAAAAGGATACATACATCTATTATTATAACAATTGTATTATCCACCGAATAAATTTATGGTAATGATTAGTGGCAAGTCGAGCGATCAAAATAAAATGGTGGCATCGAAAGAGGGACCCAGATTGTCATTGTAGCGTAGGAAATGTCCAAAGTAGGAATGGGGACCGATTCCTTTTGCCCTGGCATCACACGTGGCTAGTTGTTTGGATCCTTGTAGAATCAACGAGTCATCTGTGGTTAGTCTTGATGGAAATTAAAAATATGGCTATGTGGCATCAGCCTGCATGCGGCTGCTCTGCTTGGTAGCTGGTTTATGCTTTAACTATGAAAATTTTTTTATATAATTTAATTAATTAAAATATGACCTGGACATAGTAGCAGCTGCTTCTGGGCCTACATATTTTTTGGTGTTGAAATCATAAAAGAGCGGTCTGACGCTGACAGCTTTTGATCTCAATTATTGTAATCATATCCTAATCCAGTTGTTCTTAATCATTTGTTTGGGTTTAGGTGATTCTAGAAGGAGAGGCCGGCATGGCAGGGTGAGTGCACTACCTGACCCTGATTCCATATAGAAAATCCTTGACTTAGTATAATAACAATCCTCTGCAATCCAATATTATTACCCATAAATATAGGTGAAAAAAGCTGTTTCTAATTGATTTTTCATGCGTACGGACGAGCGCCCTTTTTGTACCTTGGTTTTTGGAGTTGGTTATTCATGTGGGTGGAATTGCTGGCTTATATTGTGATCAAGAGGAGGTTTTTCACGTGGAATGCCTGAAGATTTCAAAGCTTTACAAATGTACAAGAGAGTAGCCGGACCCATAAACCATCGCATTCAACTTGGTCCCCAGTAGGAGTCTGCGCATTTCTTTCTTATGCTGTAATTTGGTTTACACCCTGTTGCGCTTAAATCTGCAGATAAACCGCAAAGAAAATTGGATCTTTACCAGAAACCGAAAGCTCTTCCTCTATTGTTCGGGCATAATGCCATTGTCCATGATGCCTGGCATCTTAACTAGTGTATGGAAGGATCGGTTGGGAACGACACGAAACAATTTATTGACATGAGCTTGCCTAACAAACCTCCAAACACGTTGCGTGGTCTTCTTTGTGTTGCTACAAAACTGTCCCCTTTATTCAAGTGCACATAAACACACCAAGTTTGTATTGAATGTGAACAGTGATTGGGCTGCCCTGATATTAGTAGCTCTGGCATTTGGAATCATGTTAGCAGAGATCATATCAAGTTCTAGTTTCGCTGTTGAAGGCGGAATAAATTTGGTCTCTTGCAAAGCTTCTATTCTTTCCCCGTGGAGAGGTTAAAGCACAGAGACATGTTCGGTTTCTGGTTCTCTAAAACTATATATCAGTCGACTGTGGCATGTGAGGAAAGGCACAAAAGAGGAAGAAAGCTAGGTGTAAAATGAGTGTTGAAGAGCTGAGAACCTTTACAGCTAGAAACAGCCACTGGGTTAATATGGGGTAAAGAGGGGACCATCAAGTATCAACAATCATTGGTCCACACCGCCAACCCCAGTGTCACAATTACAAGCTTTGCTGCCTAATCTCGAATCAAAGGCTCCTGCTTCATTTCAAATTAAGTGGGGCATATTTACTAGCTGTGTTTTGCACTCAAACATCATATGCGAATCCAACGGAGGAATAAACTTGAAGAACTAGCTCCTCTTACGGTACCTCATAAGAGACGAGAGGGGCTTTATTTAGACTGATTGAGGATTAAGCGTGCAAGGGATCAAACTATTCGTGAACTATTAGAGTTAATTCAGTAAATACTCGAATTAAATTTATTTATTATTGAATCGAGGTCGATTTGGAGCTCTTCAAATAATGAGATTAGTCAAATTCGTTTTTTGTAATACTCGATTTCACTAATTTAGGAATCTTATCAAATTTTTAAAATTTAAAATATTATATAAATAAAATATAATATTTACTTATATATTTTAAATTTTTATTTCGAATTTGATTTTAGATTATGTTGAATTTCGAATTTTTTATACAAGTTAATAATGATAATCCTCAATTATTTTTCAAATCAAGTTGGTGTAAAAAAATAAAGCTGGATGGAGCCTATCACTGCATTGACCCGACTTATTGCACCCCTACCGACGACAGAACGCAAGGTTGTATGGGTCGTAAATAAGCAACAACCAACCCCAGGAACGGAGTGGCGTTGACTGGGATGGCACTTTCAACCACATATTTTGATATTCATTCCCCAGTGAAAATTTTTAGAGTGGCACCGACAAAGGCACCAAAACACAAGTCAGGCTTTATTTATTTATTTT
This sequence comes from Theobroma grandiflorum, assembly GCA_036013995.1. Taxonomy (NCBI): domain Eukaryota; kingdom Viridiplantae; phylum Streptophyta; class Magnoliopsida; order Malvales; family Malvaceae; genus Theobroma; species Theobroma grandiflorum. The sequence continues at coordinate 6,674,321 of CP142130.1, forward strand.
GTTTTATTTTCCCTAGAGTAAGAAGGAAAGTATTAAGCTCAAATCTAAGATCTTTATCGAAGTGACCTCTAATCATTTTCTCCACTTCATGGACTACAGAAAATTGGAATGACTGAGGCCCGAGCAAACAGCTCAAAGGAGTTTCTTTGACTTGGATTCTTGTGATTAACATTATACTAATATTAGATTCAAGCTTAAAGTTACAGGGTCGTCTTTTTCTCCGAAAGGCAACCATGGCATAGCTTATCTAGCTGTTACAATGTCATATTCTTTAGTACTTCAAATTTTCACTGCTGCCACCCCATGCTGGATTCCTCTCCTTGTTTGGAATAATTTTGTCTGCTTCCATAAAATTATTCCATGGATTTATAAATATTCAGACTCAATGAACTAGTGATGGTAATCATGAGTAATTAAGTTAGTTCATTATTTGCCATGTTACAACAGAGATGATCATTATTTACAATATGCTGGCAAATCTCCAAATGATTTTTTACCCAAACATATTTTTAAATAGCTAGGAATTGTTGATTTGTTAGGGAGAGAGATACCAATTATTGAAGCAGCAAAGCAATCAATTCCGCCTCCCCTCAGTCGTCCCCAACACACAGGTGACAGGACCTTGGTGACACCTAATACAAAGACTAATCGAAACTAGAAATTCCATGATCAAAAGTTTGATCAAGTTCCATCTTAAAGTATTCAGGGAGAATCATGTATTTTCAAGAGTAAGAGGGAATTGACATATAAAATAGAAATGACAGGAACGTTTTAAAACTGGCTGCTAAAAGTTGCAAGTGACACAAGATTGAGAGCTGTAGCCTGTAGCTGCAACTAGAGAGGCCAACTAGAGAGGCTAAAGTGGGACAGGTTACACATGAATGCCCTTGCCACTCCTACGTAGATTATAACGATGTTTTCTACCACGACTATGATCCATCGGACCACTTGAAAACTCTGCCAAAGGAAATGTATCTTTGACTTTGATGGGACCATTGGCAAGGCGCGCAGCTTCAGAATTTATTGTGTCTATATCTCTATACATGTGCAACGGGGAGATAGCTAAGTTAGCAAGCCGGGTTGCCTTTACTCAGATTGTACATTATAGGGCGCTAAGAGCCGCTTCCGTGTGGGCATACACCTTGCATTATCAAATTAAATTAAGTGGGGCATTGCAGGCTTGTTTCACAGTATATCAATGTGCAATTCATGGAATGGCAAGAAATATTCCATGAAAAGCCTATACTTTGTCATGAAATGGAGAGCAAAACATCAATTGGGCAATTGGAAATTGTTCACTTTCTAGAAGAGGATGGTTGGATCCACCATTCCGTTGTCATGGAGTGGGCTAAAGATTCATTCCATTGGAGTGCCTCGTTCTGACATGGGATTCAGACAAGCCATGGGAGTTCTCAAAACTTTGTGGAACCATTGAGAAACATCGGCACGACGGATTAAAACAGAAGATAGGACAGTGGTTAGACTAGATTCTTGTGGGCAAGCATACAATACCAAGAAAGCTTATAGTAGGATGAATGGAAGATGGTGCCGAACTTCATATTCGAACAAATTTATGTGGAGCTGGTCATTCATTGAACAATGGTGTGGGGTATCAAGAAAATTCATCGGAGGAAGATCAACCAATCTGTAATATTTTAAATCAGGATAAACCCCAGGAACTTAAAAGGCTCTCAGGTTGGACAATCGAAGTAGTGTGTCATCAATCAGGATTTTGTCTGCTTAGATGTTGTGCCATCAACCGTGGAATAATCGAAGTTGCCTGCTTGTACAACCGTGGAATACTCACAAACAAGTTCCGTAGTTTGATTACCAAACTTAATATTGGAAAGCAGATTTTGTACAAAGTCGATTCATACTGTTGCACAACATTAAAGCCAACATTAGAATTTAGATTCTATGAATAAGAAAGCTATACTTAGAATTTAGATACATTACATTTCATATGAATAAGAAAGTATCAAAAGTAACAAATCACAAACCAAATTACATTCAATATGAAAAGGCAGAGAAAATAAAAGCTACAAAATGAAGTTGAGAAACTTCACGCCTTTTGTGTTGCTACACTTGCACAACTGCGGCTACAACAGAAATACATCAAGGAAACTGGAACTTCATGTAATTCTGCCTTCCAGATGGAGGACTTATATACACCCAAAGCAAGGAAATAATGATGGAGAGCAAGCCAGACCACACAAAAACAATGGTTGGAACTTTTCCTCTCCTTCCCATCAAACCCTTTGCAAATGGATAGAGATGGCACAGGACCCAGAAGCTGAAGAACACCCCTCCAAAAAGCTTGCTCCACTGTGGAAAGGGACTGTACATGGTTCTTGCTACACCCACTGCGATTGCAATTGAGTTTACCATCATTATTGTGATTGGAGGAACCATTAGAAAGCTCCATTTTACAACATATAGCTCGGCAAATTCATCATCTCCATCATCTGGGGTGGCTGATTTAGAAGTTAATGTAAAGGAGATGTCAACTCCTGCTATAACCTTTAAGAGTCCTTGTAGCACAGCTGCAGGATGGGCACTGGTTCCACCAATCAACCAAAACTGTTCATTTCGCCACCAATCATGAATAGTGATTCCTGACCATTTGATTTCAAGGATAGCAAGCAGGCATAATGTGATTGTGATGGTCAACAAGAATATCAGGAAGGTCACGCTGAGAGATTGCACTATGAACTGCCCAGAGAATAGAGAAACTGCAGGTAGAATGCAGTAGACTAGGAGAAACATAGAGGTGAAAGGGTACATTCCCACATTAAAATATGCTATTCGTTGCAAGAATTTCATTCGACGACTAGCAAATAGTGCATTGTTCCTCGAGAAGAATATCTCAACAGAACCAGTTGCCCAGCGAAGAACTTGGTGCAGCCTGTCTGTTAAATTGATTGGAGCAGTCCCTCGGAATGCATCCCTCTTGGTTACACAGTAGACTGATCTCCATCCACGATTGTGCATTCTATAACCAGTCACCACATCTTCTGTGACAGAGCCATATATCCATCCTACTCGTTTTCCCCACTCAGTTCTATCCTCATAGAAGCAAGAGATAACACTTATTGCCTCTGCAACAGTTGCAGCATCCAAAGGCTCACGTGGAACTGCAAGAGAACCTGCTGGCCTGCCTTGGTTTCCCTTTCCTTGCAAATCCTGAAGCAGCCTTCCCTGGTATTCAGCAACTGGGATTGATGCAGCAAGAGAAGTGGAGTTTCCAAACCTTTTCGGAAGAAGCAAAGATTCAATATCTGCATCATCATCATCATCGTGTTCCCCATTAATAGGCAATACTATCTCATCTTCTGCTTTCTTTGTCACCTTGGGTTTCCTTAAAAATAACTTGATTTTCCTTCTACCAAACCACCCATGATGTTCAGTGGCTCTAGGAGGACTAAACCCATAGAGGGCAGTTCTCCTGAAAACGCAGCCTGTGCCCACATACATTGGACCTTGTAACCCATCAAGGGCTCTCATGCTCACATCAAAGAACACGGTATTATGATTTGCATATCGGTCATTTGGGTCAATCCCCTCAAACCTTTGTGGGAATTGAACATAACAGATCCTGTCACCACCTCTATCAAGCATAAAGCACATACCTTCCCTTAGAGCCAAAGAATTGTAAATGTAGTGATCACAGTCAAGATTGAGGATGAATGGCCCATTTGACATTACAGCACTGGTTCGAACCAGCGCATTCATGGCTCCAGCTTTCTTGTTGTGATCATAACCTGGCCTTTTCTCACGAGACACATAAACCAGCATAGGGAACCTTGTATCAACTTCTGTTGTGTCAATCAAGTTATCTCCATCTGCTTCTGAACCATAAACTGGTTCTGCATTTGGTGGGGCGAGCATTGCCTGCGGAGAAGACTAAATTTCAGCACTTGGAAATACACAAATTCAATAACCATTAATTCCACAAGTTTAATTGTGAAATATACCTGAATAATCCCAGCATGATCTCCCTTTGAATGGTCTGGCTCTGCTGAAGCCCAAGTTCCAGGCCAGTGAGAACCGTCTGACATCCAAGTGGCCTTAGGAAGATTCATAGTATCTGAAAGATTGCCTCCCATTTCCATCTGTTTCTTTTTAGCTCGAAGCTCTTCATGGGCATTGTAAGCATCTGATCTCCTCCTAATCGACTCAGGCAATGAGTTAATCCTCACCTTAAATTCATCATATTCTCTCTTCACCCTCCTTCTCTCCCTAACGAAATCAAGCCTCACTTTGTTCTTCAGAAAATCACGCTTCTGTCCAAAATATGCCTCAGGATTTCGAGGTTCTATATTATGTTTCCGGCAAAAAGGAACCCAAATTCTAGCGAAGCTAGCAGTCTCAGCTAAAGCTTCAAATGTCAGAAGAGATCCACCATCATCTGAGAGATAACAAGCAAGCTTTTCTACTGGATAGTCAACAGCTAGGATTGAAAGGATGGTGTTTGCTGTGACCAGAGGGGGTTCCTTTTCGGGGTCAGCCGTGGAAACAAAAACATCAATACCTGGAAGGTCTGATCTTCCTTTTGGGTTACGAAGGTTTGGAGACTCAAAACGCTCCTTCAGAACAGAGAGGTCAGTTAATCTGTTTACAGGACAGAGCTTAGGAAGCTGATCTAGAAGCCATGAAAAGGCAAACCAGAGCTCACAGGTTATGGACATTCCCCATAGCCACATTGCATCACGGTTAGGGTGCCTAATTCTCCATGTAAGAAAGAAACCCAGGGCAACAAGACGTAGTACAATAAGCAGTCTGCATACAAACGAATGTAATTCATGATATAGATGACTAATCTTCAACATAGGATAGCACAAACTATTGAATTTCAGTTTTCATTTAACCAGACTATATTTGGGAATATAGGATAGCAAAAAATAAGAATCATCATATTTGAAATTAGTTTCTTACTCTTAACACGCATATGATTTACAAAGCAAGAAATATCAGTTTCATATTCCAGCAACCATACTAGAGAAAATTTTTCGGATTTAGCATCACAAAGAATGACCAACGTTAGAAAGTAAATGTTAATCAAATCGACAGAAATTGAAGGCAGATAAGAGCTCTTGATTTAAAATCTGAAATTTACCTGTATGGACTGAGAATTGCTGCAGAAACTCCAACCTTCCTAGTCAAAGGCCTCTTACTTCTCTCTCCAAAATCGGGTGGATGCTCGAACCCATTAGCACCTGATCCAACCCCATATCCATCTTTTGGCCACACCGCATTTCCATACCCGTAAGTCCCTTTAGTCTCAAACAACCACCTCGTATGATCAAAATCTGGTGGATGATTCTGCCCTTTAAATGATTTCACAAGTGAAAGCCTTTTATCCAACTTGAAATCAGCCATTGAGGGCAAAGGCAAAGCCTGATCTTCTGCTTCAGACCTAACCTCATCTTCATCATCATCATCATCACTAACATCCTTGTAAGGCTCTTTACACCCAGGACAATGACCTCCACCACTCCCCACGCAATCCAAGTAACAGTCTCTACAAATTTTAAACCCACATTCACATTTTCCTTGAATTGCTTTCTCATCACACCCTTTCATTCCACAAACCAAGCCCGATTTCACTGTCTCAGGTCTTTCCAAGGAACAATCAATGACATGGCCACGAGTGACCGAATTGTACCCTCCTGTGAAAATAGTACCCGAAATGAAACTCCTCTCAGGCTTCAGCTTCAGCCCATCTTTTCCATCTTCACTAAGGCTTGTTTGAGAGGCTGAGATGGATTGGTGATCAGGAGTTGGAGGTATATGGACAGTGTAGCTAACGAATTCTGAATTTATCTCTTCAATGGGTTCATCTTTCGACATCGAGCAATATCTTCCTCCACTTGAAGCCCTTCTATTTCCTCTACTACAGAGAGGACTAGGGGAATTTGGGTTGTTCGCAATTGAAGCACGTGGAACTGGGCTAGTCAAGCCCATGCTTCTACTCCCAGTTTCTTTGCCTCCGGACGAAACCGTTATCGTCACCGGAGAAGAAGTTGGAGAAGCGGCCGTTTTCACCATCTTTACAAATAAAATTTGGCTTCTCAAAAAAAGGCCCTCAAAATTTGAAGGAAAAGATATTAGAAAGAGAGAAACACGCCGATGAAGAAAAAACTCAAAGAATCTAAAGAAAGATGAAAATTTTTTGAAAAGAGAAATGAATGTGGTGCATTTCTAAGCAAAGGTTGCATTTGAATTTTGAAGTCGGAAGGAATTTCTTCTACTAGGAGCCTAAAAGGTTTATAGTAACGGTCGACTAACGTGGTCCGTGGATCTAATAGGATCGGACGGTTACTTTTTCACTTGAAACGGTCGATGTTTTCGTAGTGGGGCCAGGACGAAGAGAAAAGTCAAAAAGTGAAGGGCTTTCTTTAACTTCCAAGTCCAACGGTCGACTTATCTTAACGGTGTAATATATTGGGTTACTCAATTAAATAATGTCATAATTTATGTGGGGTCATTGTTCAAAATTTTGCCCCTTCACGCATATAATTCCTTGGGATCTGGGTTTCCTTTCTACAAGTATTACTTTATTACACCAAATCTTGGGGGCAGAAGAAAGAAAAAAGAAAGATTTTGAAACCATATTATTCTATTATATTAATCCGACCACTCATTATTTTAAATTTTGTACTGATTTTTTTTCCCTATGAAACATAAGAGTTCCAACTCTACTTAAATTGTAATGTCTTAAGCACTAGATACAAGTCAGAACAGTTCAACTGAGTTATCCAAGGTTCGATTAACCTTAAAACTTTCGGTCACTTTGAACTTGGAAGCTTGGACAAGTCAAGTGCGAAAGAAGATTGAGTTCAAGTCAAAAACGAGGCCCCAGTCCTTGAATTGGCTGTACGAACAAGTTACCCAGGTAGCTAAGCATAAGTATGCTTTGTAGTACTACCTCGGATGTTGCCCTTGCTCATCACGAACAAGCCAAGACCCTTGCACATATCACTTTCAAGCCCCTTAAAATGAAACCCATTGGCATTTTGCAAGAGATAAGGCAGAGAGCATCGAGTATATATTATTATGCAGGCAAGAATTTCTTATGGAATTAATAATTAAACCTAGCTAATGATTATTAAAATAATAATAAATAAAGTTGATGATCTAGAAACACGAATAAAGACGTTGTAGTATATCTGTAAACAACTAGTATTACATTTATTAACAACCAAAACTAAAAAAAAAAAAAAAAAAAGAACAGACTTTTAAATATAAGACATGCACTTCCAAACAATACTATGACTTTGAACTCAAGGAAAAATATAGCTATATAATGAAAATTCTCCAATTTAATTGGACATGTAAGGTAATTCAACCAAACTAGTCTTTTATTTCTTGGAAAAAGAATATCTAGAATAACAAGTAATGGACTAATTATTTTTCGAGTCTCTATGTTATATATTCACATTTTTAATTTATTAAAATACTTATTAAGTGGAAGAAAGATTTTACTTATAAATTTAAAATTTATCTCATCTCTTACTGATTTAAGATTTGTAACATTTACGAGTTATAAATTATAATAATATATAAAAGTATGGCACAAATTAGTTGTAATAGTTTTTTTTACTTCAAAACACATGCTAATATATATCAATCTGATGATCATGATCACCATAGTATTAATTAAGTTACTTCATTTTTTTTAAAAAAAAATTAGTGATAACTATTCATATTTCATACAATCAACATATAAATTAATAGAACTCAAAATTTCAAATGGTATAATATAAAATGGTTACTTCTGTTTTTGAATAGCCTATTGTCAATGAATTGTTTATTATAGAATTTACAAATTGTTTAACATTAATTTAGACATGAAGTTTTTAATGTATGAATTTAAATGTTTAATATTGACGTGAATGAATGTATAAATTTAACACTAATGTTGGATCGAGTTTGCTATTTAATAATTTGGATAATTGATTTAAGTTTGAATTTTAGTATGTGACTGATATGAAGTTGGAATAAAATTCGAATCTTAACTGCCTCTTCAATTTGAACAAATTTGGATTTAGATATTTGAATCTTTAATGACCAAACATAATAACTAACGGATGGGAAGGCTGAAGCGATAAATTAGGAAAAGGCTAGACATGCAAACGCAAGAGGACAACAAGTATAGACAAAGTTTAAATGGGCTTTGAGGAGACGGAAGGAAAAAGGCTGAAAGGCCCACAAATTCAAGAGAATGAGTCCCCAAACGGAAGGGAAGCGTCACGTCATGGGTCCCCACGTCTCCGCTGTTCGAACTTTACCTGGTCTCTTCCCTTGTTTAAAATGTCAAACAACCAAGTATATTTGTTTTGCATGTCTTTGATTGAATTATAAACATATACTACTATACTGTAAAGAATAAAAGAAGGTAAACTAGTATTTCTTTATGTTATTTCATAACTTTCATTTTCCAAATGAGGATTTAAATCTCCAAATTAAATTTTCGATCCTTAGAAGAAGAGTCAAGACACGTAAAACCTACTCTTTTGAAAATAAAGGGGAATAAGTAAATAAATAAAAATGTAGAAGAAGAGAGCCAAGACCAGTTCGCTCTTTGCTCGGCTGATGCCAGCAAAGTTGCAAGGAAGAAGAAAAGAAACAGACCCGGCACTCCACAAACATTCATCATTTCCATTTGTTTAAGCCCATCCCCTGACCAAAAGCAACTCCCTCTTTGAATTCCTACAGCAATTCATTTCTCTCTAAAGTTTCTCTGACAAGACCATGGCTAATAAGAAACTCCATCGCGTCATCTTCACCGTCTTTTTCATTTCAGTTTCTCTCCTCAACTCATCACTTTCTCAACCCCAAACTCCAACTCCAGCCCCAGCTCCTGCGTCAGCTTCCGACTCATGCAACGGCATATTCTTATCCTACACCTACACCGCAGGCCATCCCATCCCTCCCACCGACCCGAGCAACCAGGCGTACCGTTTCGAGTCCACTTTAACTGTTCTCAACAACGGACGTCACGAGCTCAAGTCTTGGAGAGTGTTTGTCGGGTTTCAGCACAAGGAGCTTTTGGTCTCTGCTTCTAACGCTGTTTTGGCTGATGGGAATTCGCTCCCTGCTGAGGTTGGTAACGGCACCGTTTTTGCCGGGTTCCCTATGAGTGACCTTAAATCAGCTGTGGAGACTGCTGGAGACATGACACAAATGGAGGTTCAGGTCGGGTTGGTGGGTACCCAGTTTGGTGTTGGAGCTCCGGATGTTCCCATGCCGCTAAATATTAGTCTTGTCAATGATGGGTATTCTTGTCATAATCTCACCAAGCAAGGTTTGGTTATTTAATCAATTTTTTAATGAATAATTTTTTGATAAATTTGGTTTTATAAGATTAATTTGGGAGATAGTAGGTCCAATAATCTATGTTTCAATGGTAGAAAAGCAGAAACAATAAGGAAATTTGCATTTTCTTTTAATTAATAACTTGAAAAAGATGTATGGCTTCAATTCATGAATCTTCTCAACTTTGACCTGTTTTATAGTAAACGCTAATGATTTTGACCAGGGATATTCCATAATTTATCCTCCGAATTAATATTTTTCAAAAGTCTAATGAAAAAAAAAAAAGATTGTAATCAATAATATATGTTGAAATGTGAAATTTGTTCATTTTACTTTCCTGTTAGGTATCTGATCTGTTTTAGGGATTTAGAAGTTGGAAAACTATGTGCATTCTATTGATTAACGAGTTGACTTTTGTGGTTTTCGCTAGGGAACAATGAGATGCATGTATGCTGCATTCGAGATATAAACTCTGGTTCAAACAATGCGCTAAATGATGAATTCTTGCCCAGGCAAGAAGGTGATCTTATAATCATGTATGATGTGATCAGGGCATACGATAATAATTACTGGGCACAGGTTTCAATCTCGAACCATAACCCTCTCGGTCGCCTTGATAATTGGCAATTGAGCTTTGATTGGATGAGGGAGGAATTCATCTATACCATGAAAGGGGCTTACCCTTACGTTGTTGATACAACAGACTGTATATTCGGCCCGCAAGGTCAATACTACGAGGATATGGATTTTTCACAGGTATTGAATTGTGAGAGAAGGCCTACGATTATTGACCTTCCCCCAACAAGGGCAAATGACTCGATTCTTGGGAGAATTCCCTTCTGCTGCCGAAATGGGACAATTCTGCCACCCTTAATGGATCCAAGCAAGTCTAAATCATCTTTTCAAATGCAAGTTTTCAAGATGCCCCCAGACTTGAATAGAACAGAGCTAACTCCACCCCAGAACTGGAAGATCCATGGCACTATGAATCCAGATTATGAATGCGGGAACCCAGTGCAAGTAAGCCCAAGTCAATTCCCTGATCCAAGTGGTTTGCCTTCAGAAACAGCAGCAATTGCCAGTTGGCAAGTAGTTTGCAATATAACACACTCCAAGGAGGCAATTCCAAAATGTTGTGTCTCATACTCAGCATTTTTCAATGATTCTGCTATTCCGTGCAACACATGTGCTTGTGGCTGCAATGGCAACCCAAGCCAGACCTGCAGTGCTACAGAACCAGCTCTACTTCTACGACCCGATGCTCTTCTTATACCTTTTGAGAACAGAACTGCAGAAGCTCTGAAGTGGGCTGAGATAAATCGACGAACAGTTCCGAATCCATTGCCATGTGGAGATAATTGTGGAGTTAGCATCAACTGGCACTTATTATCAGATTACAGAGGTGGATGGAGTGCAAGAATCACTATTTTTAACTGGGGCGAAACTAGCTTTGAAGATTGGTTCGCAGCGGTTCAATTTGACAAAGCAGTACCAGGCTTTGAAGAAGTCTACACCTTCAATGGAAGTGTGCTGCTTGGTTCCAATAATACGATATTCATGCAAGGTCGTCCGGGGTTGAATTATCTTCTGGCAGAAACAGATGGAGCCAATCCCAAAAAGGATGCCCGTGTTCCTGGTACACAGCAATCAGTTATCTCATTCACCAAGAAGTCTACATCCGGTATTAATGTAGCAAAAGGGGATGGTTTTCCATCTAAAGTCTTGTTCAACGGAGAAGAGTGTGCGCTTCCCACTATACTTCCAACAAACAAAGCTCCCAGGATCAGTGCAGCAACCAGCACTTTTGGCTTTCTAACTCTTGCTCTTTTCTTGCTAATGAAGTGATAGCTGCTCAATCGCCTTAGTTGGATGAATTTGTTAATTATGGCTGCTCCAAATTCATTTTTCCGTCTTCAGTTGCGCTTCTTAATTAAGGCCAATAAATGTTTGGCCTTCTGTTAAGAGGTGGATTTTTTAGCATTGAACTATTATTCTATTCTCACTGCATATACAAAAGTTATATAGTTTAGTTAAATGTTTTAACTTTTAGGATGTACTAGCATTTTGCTGCATATATACAACTGTTAATCCATTTCTTGGCCATTTGGTGAGATATTTAATGTTTGTTTGTTGTATAATCCTCCAAATTTCCGACGACTTGTGTTTTGATGGTTTGACAGCAATTTGGTAAACTAGTGATTTAGTTCATAATGATTCAGGATATTAATTCCAATTACTGGAGCAAGCTCCTGCTCTTTCGAAATCTTAATCTTCTTTTGATATATTAAAAACACAAGGAAATTGTTTTCACAAAATAAGAAGAAAGAAATGGTAAAAAGAATATGCTATCTGCCTAGGAGTTTTCAATAAAAGTAAATGAAAATAAAATTTCAGCATGGAGAAAAGCCTGCCATGACTAGCTCCAGGCTCCAGAGCTTCCAAATTTCGATAAAAAAGAAAAATTGAACTTGAAAACTCGTTCAAGATAACCTGCTCGCTGCATGTTCTAATTTAAAGAAACAATACAATGTACCTTTGAAAGAAAATTTGGAATCTAATCTTCTGGCTGACTAAAACAAGAGAGAACTGCACGAGAAGTACATGAGAGAGAGAGATTACTAGGATGATCTTCTATGGAGAAGAAACTTTTATGGCTAGCCGTCAGGGTTGGACCGATATAAGACATCCAATGACTGCTACCTTTCGCTACCAAAGACCCTAATAAACGTAAATAAGTATTAACCATTGGTTTGATTATATTCATAATCACCAAAAAGAACTAGTGGAAGTACTGAATGTTAAAAGCTAACCTACACAAATGGTCCACGAAAGATGTCTTCCTGATCAAATTGTCTGACCAGAAAGGAGGGCTCATAGATCAACTCATCTACAGCTGGAGGTGGGTTTGATAGCTCAGTCACGTTTCCTCCGTTTCTGTAAAAGTATTCTTCATTCGAGATGGCATCACCACCAGCAAAATCTTTATGGCATAACAAGTTTGCTCGAGAGAGATCATGCGAGGAGAATTCAGTTGGAAGACAGCGACTTGAGTCTGAAACCATTGTGTCAAAAATATTGCTCCCTTGATGATCATTTGGACCTGTACTAAAATTTTCATTTGCTCTCTCAAATCTAAATGACTGTGGAGCCATGAGATTTTGCAGTGGAAGTTGATGGCATGAAGCGACAGTGGGTTGCGCTTGTAGGTTGTGCTGGTGAATTGAAGAAGCTTGCTCAAAAAAGGCATTGAGATCTCTGTTCTCAGTGGAGGGTTCACTAACCTTTTGTAGATGCATCCGGTATTTCTGCCCCATGTAATTTATATTACGAGCATGTTTTTTGTCAAAAAAAAAGGCAATTCACTCAGTGTTAATTCTCGAATAATCTGGAACCTGTTAAAGGAATCTCATGAAAATAGAACGTTACCTGAAGATGACTGGCAATATTTGCTCTTGTAAGACCAGTAACATTCATAGCTTGCATACGCTCCAAAATTTTCTTAGGAACAGCCTCTGCGATAACATGATCATCAGATGCGAAGAATTAACTATGCAAAAATAAACTGAAGAATTAACTATGCAATAGAGAGTTCATACTGTCACGTCCTAGTTGATTTACAGCAGCAACAAACATATCATGGAGCTCTTGGGTCCAAATCATCCTCGGCTTCTTCGTAGTTGTCACTTCATCGGAGAATTCACCATCATCTTCATCTTCATCTTCATCTTCCCTTGTCCGTTTCAAGCTATGCAGGCTCCCTTTATCTCTCGCGGGCCTTTGATCAGCATCCTTAGCTTGTTCTAATTGCAATAATCTGTCATTGACATTGTTCCCTGGCTGCTGAAACTCTCCCAAGCTACGGCTTTTCTTACGAACCACATGCTGCCATATGAATCTAATCGAGTCAAAGCGAACTGGTTTTACCAAATAATCACAAGCTCCATGGATTATACCCTTCATAATAACTCCTCTTTTATCATCTGCAGACATCACTGTGATAACATAAACAGAATTGGGATCAAATTAATATAGTGGATAAAAATCATTAAAAGACATATCCAAAAGCGTGGGGATTTTTTTTAAAGAAAAAATTCTGTACTTACTAACAACCGGCAAGTCCATTTCTAAACCTATGATATCAAGAAGCTTAAGCCCATCCATTTCAGGCATATGTAAATCGCATATGACAATATCAAATCTTTCATTGTCTTCTCGAAGCAAAGCAAGGGCGTCCTTCGCTAGCCGACACGTGGTAACTGAAATCATCACATCAAATTAGAAAACCACTACAGAAAACAGAAGCAAATCACGATTAATCATTGTCAAATTGTTTTCAGATGATCAATTTGCAGTATTCAAACGCAAACGTAATTCATCATCTCAAGAAAAAGTGAAAAATTAAAGAAAAAGGAGTGTTAGTTTTGAAAGGGAAAAAGAAAAAGGAATTGCAGATAGCAATGATCATAAAATCAAAACCAAACTAACAACACCAATATACCTTCATATAAAAGCTTTCGAAGCATTATCTCTAATACTAGGAGACATGTTCTAGAATCATCAACTATGAGAATCTTCAAACCAGCCGGAAATTCACCAACAACACTATTGTTAACTTTATCTGCACAACCGTTCTTCAAAAAGGATATTTGAATATTCTGTTCATCCATCAATCGCAACAACTATCCAATAATAAAATTATGGGAATAAAAAAACAGAAATAGACACTGTAAATGTAAACTAGTAACAAGAAGCTGGCGACCAAACTTTATTCACTCGACATCTCGGATAAGTGTATCTGCGTAATAATCTCCATTGTTTTTTCCTTAAAACTTTCTTCTGATACGTACTAGGGTGGTTGAATAATTTTGTTTGCTTTTCCCCCTGGACCATTGAATGAGGCAATCAGGATAGCGTCTGTTTAGGGTTTGTTTGGTTTGTTAAACAAGGCGAGGATGAAATCTAGACATTTCTAACCCTATATTCAACTTTCAAAAAGAAGATATCCGGTATTCCCTTCAAGGAGGTAGCAAAAAAATCTAGGGTCTTTCATTTTATTAACATTCATATCTGTTTTAAAAACTAAACATTTATTATAGATAAAGATTTTTAATATATAGAAGTATGACACAAATTAATTGTAATAGTTTTCTTTACTCCAAAACACATGCTAATATATATCAATATGATGATCATGATCACCATAGTATTAATTAAGTTACTTTATTTAAAAAAAAAAATTGTTAGTGATAACTACTCGCATTTCATTCCATCAACATACAAATTAATAGAACTGAAAATTCCAAATAGTATAATATAAAATGGTTACTTTTTTTTTTTGAATAGCCTATTGTCAGTTAATTGTTTATTATAGAATTTACAAAATGTTTAACATTAATTCAGACATGAAGTTTTTAATTATTTTTGTTTTGAAAAATAAAATGTATGAATTTAAATATTTAATATTGATGTGAATGAATGTATAAATTTAACACTAGTATTGGATCGAGTTTGCTCTTCAATAATTTGGATAATTGGTTTAAGTTTGAATTTTAGTATGTAACTGATATGAAGTTGGACTAAAATTCAAATCTTAACCACCTCTTCAATTTGAACAAATTTAAATTTAGATATTTGAATCTTTAATGACCAAACATAATAATAACGGATGGGAACGATGAAGCGATAAATTAGGAAAAGGTAAGACATGCAACCGCAAGAAGACAACAAGTATAGACAAAGTCACTGTATTTCTATAATTTCCTTTTCTATTAAAAGAATTTAAATGGGCTTTGAGGAAATGGGTGGAAAAAGGCTGAAAGGCCCACAAATTCAAGAGAATGAGTCACCAACCGGGCCTGGAAGCGTCAAGTCATGGGTCCCCACGTCTCTGCTGTTCGAACTTTACCTGGTCTCTTCTCTTGTTTAAAATGTCAAACAACCAAATATATGTGTTTAGCATGCCTTTGATTGAATTATAAACATATACTATACTGTAAGAATAAAAGAAGGTAAACTAGTATTTCTTTATGTTATTTCATATCTTTCATTTTCCAAATTCGAATTTAAATCTCGAAATTAAATTTTTGATCATTAGAAGAAGAGTCAAGACATGTAAAACCTACTCTTTTGAAAATAAAGGGAAATAAATAAATAAAAATAAAGCTAGAAGAAGAGAAATGAAAGAAGAGAGCAAAGACCAGTTCGCTCTTTGCTCGGCTGATGCCAGCAAAGTTGCAAGGAAGAAGAAAAGAAACAGAGCTGGCACTCCCCAAATATTCATCATTTCCATTTCTTTAAGCCCATCCCCTGACCAAAGCCAACCCCCTCTTTGAATTCCTACAGCAATTCATTTCTCTCTAAAGTTTCTCTGACAAGACCATGGCTAATAAGAAATTCCATCGCATCATCTTCACGTTCTTTTTCATTTCAGTTTCTCTCCTCAACATATCACTTTCTCAACCCCAAACTCCAACTCCAGCCCCAGCTCCTGCACGAGAAGAAAATTTGGAATCTAATCTTCTGGCTGACTAAAACAAGAGAGAACTGCACGAGAAGTACATGAGAGAAAGAGATGACTAGGATGATCTTCTATGGAGAAGAAATTTTTATGGCTAGCCGTCAGGGTTGGACCTATATAAGATATCCAATGACTGCAACCTTTTGCTACAAAAGACCATAATAAACGTAAATAAGTATTAACTATTGCTTTGATTAGATTCAAAATCACCAAAAAGAACTAGTGGAAGTACTGAATGTTAAAAGCTAACCTATACAAATGGTCCACGAAAGATGTCTTCCTGATCAAATTGTCTGACCAGAAAGGAGGGCTCATAGATCAACTCATCTACAGCTGGAGCTGGGTTTGAAAGCTCAGTCACGTTTCCTCTGTTTCTGTAAAAGTATTCTTCACTCGAGATGGCAACACCACCAGCAAAATCTTTATGGTATAACAAGTTTGTTCGAGAGAGATCATGCGAGGAGAATTCAGTTGGGGGACAGCGACTTGAGTCTGAAACCATAGTATCAAAAATATTGCTCCCTTAATGATCATTTGGAACTGTACTAAAATTTTCATTTGCTCTCTCAAATCTACATGACTGTGGAGCCATGAGATTTTGCAGTGGAAGTTGATGACATGAAGCGACAGTGGGTTGTGCTGGTGAATCGAAGAAGCTTGCTCAAAAAAGGCATAAGTTTTAAGGACGCCCTTGCTTTGCTTCGAGAAGACAATGAAAGATTTGATATTGTCATGTGCGATTTCCATATGCCTGCAATGGATGGCCTTAAGCCTTTTGATATCATAGGATTAGAGATGGACTTGCCGGTTGTCAGTAAGTAAAGAATCTTTTCTTCAAAAAAATCCCCGCGCTTTTCGACATTTATTATATTTCCGGAGTAATGATCACAGGCGTGTTTTCTACATATTATTCATTTATTTATGATTATTTCAATGAGCATATGTTTATACTATTTATTATTTTCCATGTTACTCTTCATAAATATTCATTTAGTATTAATAATGACGAATATATATACATCATCATTACAGTGGAACCGAGGTCTTAAAATCTTTACCAGTGGTATTTATGTTTTAGCAGTTAAGCAAATCATGCCTTTTATAGTTACGATTCCTGTACTTTTTGTAGACAATGAAGATAAAACTTGACAGTTTATTTTATTTTATTAATTAAAACGGAGATGAACTTGACAGTTATATTCGTCGAACCTTAGGGCGTGACAGTGAAATGTTCACTTAGTTGTCTTACATATACATAAGCTTAAGTTTTTCAACTAAAACTTGAAAAGACCCCAATATAGACCACTGCTCAAGTTAAAATAGAAAATTTCCTGACCAAGTCCCACATTCCGGTACATCTACCATATCGTAGAATCATGCTTCCATATTAGAATACGCAACGTTAGAGTTGGACGCTGAAAAGGGCCTGGCTCAGGAGCAATTTGGTCTGTTAACAGGCTTCAGTCCAAAAATATAATACAAAAACTTTTTCCATGTTTATGCTACTCATAGGTAAATATTAATCCAATTCTAGAAACATGTAGTTCTGCGTCAAATATGGGAGGGAGAGCAGAATCATGCCACTAGAATATCAAGAGTTCATAACAACCCCTGTATGCCTTCTGCTTTTCATTACTTTGAGATATCCGCACAAATTTGTCTTGTTACAGGTAAAAATCACCTCATTACAATGTCAAAGGAACTTTTGACAATCTAATTCCCAGGCACCTATGTGAAAAAGTTCTCTAGAATGACCTCTACACAAACTTCTGAGAAAAAAGTGTGATACAAAACTATGTACAAATTCCCCACAACCAATGTTAGTTTATGAGTTGTATCATGATCATTCTCAAGAAAATCATTGGTGGTTCCCCTATCTGAATATATACCTGATGAATCATGTCAAACTAGGATGCTAAGCTGCTGTCAGTACTGTATGATAATATGATCACAAGAATAACTCTTTGAGGATCAAAAGGACTATCATGATGAAGCATAAAATTACAAGCACTGTTGCACACATCACCATTCCTCCCTTCTTCTGTGTTCTCTCAGCCTGCAATTTCAAAATACGCAACATGATTGTCTTAAACCTAATTCTGAAGCCAACATCACAATAACCTAAGGACTGCCATAGCAACTAATGCACACACCACATACATTAAGTTCAAAAGAAATCTTATACCAAATGAGGACAGGTGGTCTGTGATATACAGGGGTTTTGGAAGGGAAAATGATTAATAAAATATCTCCTAAAATATAAGTGATGAGTTTGTCTCTGTGTGTGTGTGGATGAATGGGTGAGTGAGTGAGACACAGAAATAGAGAACCTTCTGGAGCTGTTTGAAGCCCTCCTCGACAGATGTAGCTACATTTTGGATATTGTAGTCTATCCGATCAACAATCGTGCCCTGATAGAAGATATTAGATACAAATCAGCCAGTATCAATCAACCACAATTAATAGCATAATACTAGGATGCATCTCAAACCTGGTCTATCACAAGGACGGAGAGATCTTTCATAATTTGAGCAAGCTCGTTTACTGACTTGACAACCTACAAAACGACTATATTCATTAGAAGAGAACTACCATTGAAACAATAAACAACATGCATCTAGGTACCTGAGTGATCTCTCTCTCCCTTTCTAGAGTTGAAAACTCACTCTGCTTCAGCTTGCTCATTTGGTGCTCATTAAAACCCTGCATTAGTCAACCATCATATTATATATACTAGACCATAGAACCAGTTGGATTGAATCATAAATGATTCAGGCCTCGCAATGTATTATATGCCATAACATTTACAAAACAGGTAAACTTTGTTCAAGAATACTCCAATTCCAAAAGCATCCACCATAAATTATGCTTCAGTTGAGTTTGACATCCTTCCATTCTACATTTCTACACCACATCACCCACTTTGCAGCATAAATTGAAATCCCTTAACACCTGAATCCTAATTATAGAAATCAATTCACCTATAGAAATAGTTCCAATAGAAAGTACAAATAAGAAAATGACATTACCATGTCACTGAATTCACTATCTTCTAATCTATGTCTGTTCTCATTCAAGTTCAACTCCAAGTCAACACCATCCTGCCCCTACACAACAAAACAAATATACATACAAAGTTAAGTAGTGCATAAAACAATCGGAGTAACAGAAAGCTTCATAGAGATTAACAAACTAACCAAATATCAATCAAAACAAACCTCTTTTTGCTGCTGCAGCCGTCTCAAATAAGTTGACTGTTTTTGCCGCAAGTCCATGGACAGGCTCTGAAGGTCTGTTGCAAGTGAACGCTGCTCACAAGAGGAATTTCAGAATAATATGGATTAGATATAAAGAAGGAACTCAATTAATAAATAACCAGAAATTTAATTAAACCAAATTCACATTCTCTAAATTTGAAGCTACAAATAATCAACATTATTCGAGAATAATAGAATTATCGTTAATCACCTGTACATTTTTTCTGAGATTGGAATCCTCGGACGATCCGTTGCTCGACAGCTTTTGCAATCTCTTTTCTGATTTCCTTAATAGATCTGTAATTTCTTTGGTTAAACCCTCAATCGCTCGTTGATCTTCTTTGCCGTCTCCAAATGAAGGCATTAAAGCCTTGGAATGAGCTTTGACTAACTCCGCCATCTTGACCTTAGCTCGTTGAATATTTGCCGCTATTTCTTCCGAATCGTCAATCCAATCCGGCGGCAAACCTATCGTAAACGCACCACTACTGCAACAAATAAAAAAACAAAAGAAAATTTATAATTATTGAGGAAACATAGAAATAAATTCAACAGGAAAAAAAGAG
The DNA here is from genome assembly GCA_036013995.1 of Theobroma grandiflorum. Taxonomy (NCBI): domain Eukaryota; kingdom Viridiplantae; phylum Streptophyta; class Magnoliopsida; order Malvales; family Malvaceae; genus Theobroma; species Theobroma grandiflorum. Next base: position 6,693,979 of record CP142130.1, read on the forward strand.
AAATGAAAAGAGATGGAGAGGTAGTTACCTTGAAGGACCAGGGTCTTCTTCGGTGCTGAGAGGAGTGTAAGAGGGACGATTGGAGCGAAGGAAAGAAGCGTTAACCATTTCGATAACCGGACCACCGGAACCGGACGCTGAGGAAGAGAGAGGAGCTCGAACGCTCTTTAATGCGTCTCTGTGCTTTTTGTACTGGACGGTCCGGTTTCTAGTTGCCATTGGGGAAAAAAAGAATGCTAACGGTTTTTGTTGGGAAATCGGAAAAGAAATGAACGTTAAAGAGGACGATTTAGAAGGAAATTGGGAATTCTTTTAAGGGATGAGAAAGTGAGAGAGGGAATGGTTGAAGATGGTAAAAGCTTTGAATTGAATTACAGATCTCTCTCCAGAATCAATTTGCTCGGACTAATGGACGCTACTTTCCGCGTTCCGTACACCTGGGCCAACTGGTTACTGGATAGACTTTGGGTTTCGTTTGGGCTTACCGATGGATCCAGGTATTCGTTAAATAATATTTACTTTTAGACTTAATTTGGCTTAAATTATCAAATTCATTAACCAAATTTCTTATTAATTAGGTAAGTTATATGTCAAGTGAGCATAAAATGTTCACTAATGATGAATTTAATACGGTTAACTTTATATTAGAGTTAAGAAATTATTCGAGTACAAATTAAAGTTTAAGAGCTTTTTTGATGTAATAAAAGGCCCAAAGGCTTCGTTGACATAGTACATGGGCTTTTTTGGTATTTGAGTTATTATTTTATTTATACTATCATTTCATATATTTTTTTCAATTTTTGTACTTGTTTTTGTTCTTTGTTTAAAGCTTATTTTTTGTTATTTTTGTTTATATATTTTTCAATTTGTTAGAAATTGCATTGGACCTTATAATTGATTAATAAAGAGGTGTGTTTGACTATTTGAGGTAATTTGAGCTAGAATGAATATATGAATTTAGAAAATATTTAATTTGTTTTAATCCAAAATTTATATTAATTAGAATTTTTCTTTTTTAACATGTTAAGGGAATGTGTGTAAAGCTATGGAAGGTCCATCTTTGAAGAATGTTGTCGAAATGCAATTCCTTTGAGAAGTTTTATGAAAGACTTTATGTTCTTTCCTTTAAGCTAGCTAATTTTTATTATGTTGGCTTGTATTATATGTTGTATTATTTTTCCTATTTACTTGTTAAACCTCTTTGTAGGTTAAATTTATTTTGATTAAAATATGGACATGAATAGTTCTACTTCTCTTTTTCTTGAATAATGTTATCGAAAGTTGTTGAGAAAAATGTTGAATATAGTTAAAATGGACCGCATCGTGTGAGGAAACTTAATTTTGATTATTGTCGATTTAAATCACTTTTTATGAAAGTTCAATTAATTTAATTTTCAGAATTTTTGATCCGAACCATTGGAACCAATCAAATCAACTGAATTTTCACCCATCTCCAATCAAATCAACACTCCTTTGCTATGCTTCCAGTAAAATGAATATGGTACAAGAAAAAGAGTCTCTTTTTAGCGGAAGGCAAAGAACAAAAGAAAAGCGAAAAAGACAAGAAAAGCCCCTGTCGGCACCCACATTTCCATAAAACGAATCTGAATTTGATAGTTCCGTAAAGAACTCAAACTTTAACGGACAAAAATGTAATTAAAATACTTAATCCGGAAGGTGTTTTTACTAGGAGGTTGTTGAGGGTAGTTCATGATAAATACGCGGGAGTTGCTGGTCATTTCAGAAGTTGGAATTCGTGTTCGCTAAGAATCCAGCCCTCTTTACAACCTTAAAAGGACAAACGAAAAGTTTCCCAGTTTGTTCCCCGAACTTCACTTCCTCCCTCCTTTAACTCGCTCTTTGCCCCTAACCAGAAAGCAAGAGGGAAATCTAAGAAGCACCCGTGTTCGAAGATTCTTTTGCTTTTACAAACAAAAGGCAGCTACAGTTTTAGACAGTGATCTAATTTCAATGGAGGATGATACTTGGAGCTTTGGTTTCTCAGCTTCATCAAGGACCTATCAATCCACTCTAAAATCCCAAAGTGGTTAGTTTTTATTTAATTAAAAAAAAACCAGTTTCTTTCTTTCTTCTTTTTTCTTTTACTTCTTTTGTTTTCATCGTGGGGGGTTTTTTTTTTTTTTCTGGATTTAGGATGGTTAGTGAAATGTGGTGTTGTTGTTTTTGGAAGCAGATCTTTGTATTGATTTTGAAGAGATTGAAGAAGATGATGAATTGAAGACAGAATATCCCTGCCCATATTGTTCTGAGGATTTTGATTTACTTGGATTGTGCTGCCATATTGACGAGGAGCATCATCTTGAAGCTAATTATGGGGTACGTACTTCCCTTCTGAATTTCTTGTTTGGCATAAAAGTTTGTTATTTTTGGAAATATTGTTAGAATCTATACTTAAGGAATGTTTTTGCTCTTCCTGGATATGCTTTGCTTTAGTAATTGTGGATAATAGTTAGATATGAAGGAATCTTTTACTAGCAGTGCATAAGTTGACTCAGCACAAGAATGCCTTGAATCTCAGCTGTATGAACTTCGACTGTACTGATCGTTCTTTTAATGCTATGTGTTTGCCACTTGGGGGGGAACATGAAAGGCATTTGAAGTTGTTTCGTAATCAACCTGGAAAGCCTGTATTGATAACTACATGCTATCATAACTGGAATTCTCAATTCTTTTCCCACCCTTCTTTTCAGCATTACCACTCTTGTGTATCATTTTATGAACTTGTTATTTTCTTTATGTGCAAGATTTTCTACCATCTTGCATTTTTGTCTGGCTCAAATTGTTCTTGTTCACCCAGTCTGACTCACATAAGCTTGAGAAGTGTTTATTGATTTTATCCAGATTGCTCAAGTATATGGCTTGTATTTTCTTCTGTCACGGTATTGTATGGATGATTGCTAGGGCTACTGGACAAAATTTGTTTTTGCTTTCATTGCATTCTGTTTTTATTATTATGCACATTTTCTTTTACGAAACTGACATTCATTCTTAATATTCTAGAGCTCCTTTTGTTTTCCCTTCTTTGTTTTCATTGATTGAAGTTAAAGTGTCAGAGCATATTCTCTCTCTCCCTCTTTCATTGTGTGTGAGTTGGCCTATTGGCGGGAATTGGGGCTTTATACGCTGTCAGGGTATATTCCAGCTTATAGAATGTTTCCTAAATATGCCTCATTACATAATATGTGGTCTTTTGTTTAAGAAGAACAAATGCAATGTGAAACTCACCAAAAGGAAGTATTCTTATTGAATCTCAGAATAATTCTAGATAGCTTGATTTTAATTGCACTTTAGAGGTAAATGATGTTTAAAATCAGTAATTTGGTGTTGCTTATAATTGCGCAGGTATGTCCTGTCTGTACTCTGAGGGTAGGGATGAACATGGTTGACCACATAACAACACAGCATGGGAATACTTTCAAGATATCCTTTTATTTCATATGAGTTGAAGATGTCACTTCTCTTTTTTTTTTTTTTTCCTTCCTTTTTTAACTCATTTTCCTCTTGTAGGCTATGTCATTGTGTGTGAACGGTTTCTCACCTCCTCTACTTTCTTCTAAGGAATCTCTCAAAAAGTCCCTTTAATTTGTAATTTTGTTTCTGTGACCATGATGATGCTTTGAGGTTTATGACCTGTGTCCCTTGACCAGTGATTACAGCAACCACAAATTAAAATTTTGTAAAGGCGACTCTTATTCAACTCTTTCCTTGAGAAAGGAGTTGCATGATGCACATTATCAATCTCTTCTTGCCAGGTCATGGTCTTCACTTTCTTCCTCCAATACAGCGCCCGACCCGGTGCTTTCATTTCTTTCCTATGTACCTCAAGCTGATTCATCTGAAAGTGTAAAGTCTGCCTCTTCTACTGAAGCAACCTTGGAAGAGAAAGGCTCAGATGAGAATATGTTAGAAAAGTAAGTTATTCTATCATGTGTTTAAGGTATTGTGTTCATGATTCATGTTCCTAGCCCTCTTCCATGTGGTTGAGCCAATGCTAAATCTTTTGGAAACTGAGCTATAACAGCATGATTATGCTATTTATTTCAAATGGTAAAGAGGTGTTGTACATGCGAAAATAATCACGAAAAAATAAGAATGACATAGAAAATTTTTGTTTTTATAAGTTTTGTAGCTTAAACAAATGACTACACATGATAATCACATTGACTGGACTAGAAAAATAACCAACAACAGTTGGTGGGAAACAAGAATGGAAATGATGTCTTTTTGAGGTTTTGCTCCCATGGTATCTTTGACTTAATGCAAGGCTGATAGCAAGGTTTAAGTGTCTATTATTTTCTAACTGATTTCACTTGCTTCATAACTTTGAGACATATAAGAATGCTTTGCCTTCTGCTTTAAATGATATCAGGATATGGTTTTACATTTTCTTTCTCCTTTTTATCCATGATAGTCTTATGGTGGACGGAGATGTTCAACCACCCCCTTTGTCAGATAAGGAGCACTTGGAGAAGGCAAAGAGGTGCGAGTTTGTACAAGGACTATTGTTGTCCACCATCTTTGATGGTGCCTTATGAACAAGACAGCGTAGATGGTACTCTACTTCAAATTTTATCAAATGCGCCATCATCTATGTTTTCTTGTGTTGAACATGCTGATACTTGGATAGAGAAAGCTAGGATAGATTTAGGAATGTAATGTAATTTATCTTACAGGTCCATGTTATCAATTTGGCCACAAAAGAGTTAAGACTCTTGTATTTTTCCTGTCTTTAGTGCATAATGCCATTATCAGCTTTGTTTACTTCCTCTTCCATTCTTGCATTTGCTAGCTCATCTGATTCTAAAGCTTCATAGGCACTATCAAATTCGAGCAATGTTTTATGTTTTTTCAAATTTGTGATTCAAAGGCTATCTATGACTGATTGTGGTTCCAATAGGATCAATTCTCCTTTTTGGAGTTTCCTTAAAACATAAGCATTTTGAATACAAGAAAAACAAACAAATTCTGGATGTTGATGAAACATATGAAGTATGGAACTGTTGGAATATATAACATTTAAGCCATTTTCACAAGAATATTGAAACTTGCTGAATGTTGATGGTGCCAATTTGCTTATAAACAACTTTATTCAACTAACTGAAATTTACATTTGCTGTGACACAAATCTAACTTCCTGTCTGGCTTCGAGCCTAATCAGCTAAGAACAAAATTAAACTCGATTAAACTCACTGCTGAGGACGAAGCTTCCTTAACAACCACTTCTTTCTTAGTTTGGCATCCAGCGCCAGAAATGTTTTTGCTTTAATTTCATCCTCCAGGAAATCACATGCATCTAATATAAGGTCTTCATCCATGTCTGGTAATGCCTGTACAGCTATAATTACATTCTCTATTGAAATGGGGTTCGAGCTCCCGTCATCCTTCTTCTCCGTTAATGAAGTAACAGCAGTTGCCATCTCTCGGAGAGCGCTGGCCATACTGTCATCTTCACCTCGTGACTTTTTTGAATGTGCAGAATATAACTGGTTTTCTAATTGACGTTTGTACTTAAGTTTAGACCCAATTGTCTTTGAACCGATATGTGCTGGCTCCAGCACATTACCAATTTCATCTTCACTGGAAACTGATGCTGCAAGAGACTGAGACTTCTTAGCTTCTTGCCTGGGCTTCACTTCTTGGACTGTACTTTGTGGTTCCAAACAATGAAGGGAAAAGCAGTCACTTTCATCGGGATCTGGATCATTGCATATCCAACACAAGTCTTTATAGTATGGCACTGGCCGGGTCATGAATTGCCGAGCATCCTTTTGGCCCTGTATGTTAGCCATCAAAGCTTTTAAAATCTCATCGAATGAAATGAGTGCTAAAATATGCATCAGAAGGTTTCCGTTACTTCTCAAAAGGCTTAATAGTTAACCATACAAAAATATGAATAAAATGAAGAAAGAATGTAACAAAGGCAGCACCATTTTCCACTTCACCTCTTGACCCTAACAAAACAAAATGACACCTTTAATCCTTGATGGTGGACATTGTCTCTGCCTAAGTCCTAAGGTACATGTGACACACTACACTGACACTGATCCTATGTGGCTTCCGAGTAGATTATCTAAGCTTCAGGTATGATAAAAAATATTTGAACGTCTTATGGACAATATGGCCTAGATTAGAGGAACTGGTGCAGAAGGAACGTGTAAGAGGACTGAACTATTTTGCTATTAAGATGAAGTTTGAGTTTACACATAGAACATACCTTGATGTAGTCTTGCCATACACTATCATCAGCTGTCACCATTTGACGAGCATCATCCCAGGCGAATCCATCCAGTTGAAGAATATTCTTTATGAGATTATATTGCCTTCTCAGAGTTTTATAGCGATTCTTTAGTATGTCCATGTCATAGTTAAAACCAAATTTAGCATTAAATGAAGCAATCATCTCCACCCATGCCTGCTTGCGGAATACACCATCAACCTGGTTCCCTTTGTGCACTTGCTCAAGCATAAGATCAATGAAAGAACGGTCCATTGGTGGATGCCAATTCGTCCTAGTACGACTATACAGTGGGGTTGTTGTTACATTGGGCATAGGCTCTGGCGTGTCCTTCACTTCTTGCAACACAGAGATACAATCTTCATCCGCTGCAATTTCATGAACAAACTTCAAAGCTCCCTCATTGTCACATTCTGGCTGAGCGGCTGAGCCTGTTTCATCCTCACCCAAGTGTGATGATGTCTCAGGCACATTATCACCTGGTAAACAATCATCAGCATTCAGCAAGGTAGAAGCACAAACGAAACCTTCCAACAATTAGTTACACCAGGCTACAAATTAGTACTACCAAGGATAGAATTATTACCCTTTTCCCCAGCTCTCCTATCTCCATATATAAAACACAAATCATTATAGTACGGGATAGTTTTTACTCTGTAAGGACGCACATCTGGGTTTACCTGTGAATAAACCTTGTAAGACCCTATAATGTAATAAATACTTGTAAGTTATCACATAATTAAGCATTGCACCTTGATATATTCATCCCAGACTTTACTGTCAGCGATCACCATTTGTCCCTTTGCATCCCAGGTAAAACCCTTCTGGATTAACAGATTCTTAACACCTTTGTACAGATTTCTCAGCGTTTTGTGCCGATTTTTGAGAACATCTTTTTCGTACTCAAAGTTGAACCTTTCATTGAACATTGAAATCATGTTCTTCCATGCTGTTTTGCTGAACACATGATCATCAAACCTATTACCATTGTTCACCTGTTCCAACATTAGATCAATGAAATATCGGTCCATTTCAGGAGTCCATATCGTCCTTAGGCGATCCAAATTGCCTCGGCCCCGGATACCCATACTTGAACAATGTAAAGACAAGACATTATCAGAAACATCGAATATTCATAAATGAGGCATGGTGAAACCAATTGCAAGAATTAGGAACGTATTAATAATTTCAATACAAAAATTAGGGCACAATAAAACCAAAAAAGAAAGTACCCAGAAAGGAAAAGAGAATGTTTAATTGGAAAGAAGGAAGAGAAGAATCAGATTAGTTGAGTAAAAGTTTGTACCTTGCATTCGTACTGTGGAAAGTTAGGGAGGCGGGATTCTGGGTTTCTGCAAGTTTGGGGATAAGGTTTTCCAGGATAGTGTTGCGATTGCTCCGTGGCAGGAATAAGACGCTAACCTCGATCGTAACAACTAACAAACTTTCAACCCTGATTGGGTTTATCCCAACTCTGGAGTTATCGCAATTGCGAGGGATAAGGTTCTTTTAGATTTTCCTCTTATAGTTAGATTAGTGACAGCCCGTGATTTAAAAATACTGTTTCAGAGGCCCAAACTCAAAACTTTCCTATGCCTTATCACCATTTCCATATATAAAATTTATTTATAAATTATGAAAATTAGACTTATAAGTGATAATTATAAATATAAAAAAATTTATTTATAACCCGTATTTTATAATACATCTTTAACATTATTTATATGTATAAAACTTGCTTATAAATTATGAAAATTATATAAATAATAATTAAAAGTGCCAGCATATTAAATTTAAATAAGAATTGCAGAACCCATAAGGCGTCATGCAACGGCTAATATGCATTATCTATATGGTTCCCATGTCCCTTGTACAACTAGCAAAGCAACAAACAGCAGGTATTCCAGCGGCAGAACCGAAAATAAAATACCATTTTGTGAGTCCAGCCTCTTTCTATCAAGCTTCCTTCGTCACTGGTGACTTTCAAGCTTTAACCAAAAGCTTTGGACTTGATTTCCGTTCCGCTGTTGTCGCTACCTGCAATTGAGCGAGTCACTTCCACACTGCTAATTCTGCTTTTTAGTTCGAGGAAGAAAACGATGGTCCAAACACAATATAGCGGCAACCGGTGGGCCACCAGACGTGGAGTTCGTAAGTTTTGGTCCAGAGACCCCAACGGGGTGAGTAATACTGAAGGTTCATGAGCAACTTTATTGCAAAGAATTTGCTCGACAAACTGTGGAAGTGCTAATAACTTTGTTGCTGCTGGGACTAGGAACAGCAATCACCAGCAATCCAGAATCACAAAACTAAAGAAACATTTAGGAACACCCTGATAAGTTTTGAGTATTGCCTTTTCTGAAAAGTACAGGTGTGGGTATATATGTGCAGATAAGGTACAGCCATTCAGACGTTCATCAACATTTCCAAACGTTAATCAAAGAATCAGGTGACGCAGACAAGGAAGGCTGCTTGGTCAGTGATTCACAAGCATAGCAAGATCATAGAATTTGACCCAGCCAGACGGCAAAATAATTGAGTTGTAATCTAGATTCCAATGAGCTGAACTTAGTTTTCTAGGACCCTGCCTGGAAATGACAGAACAGCTGCCTTGTACCCACAGTGCTGACACCTGGCAACTTCAATAAAACACAATCTAGTTGCAAATACCTCCTTTTCCCTTATAGCGCCTCACTGAAACACAAGCATTCTGTTCTCTTGCGCACACTGCTGCTTAATGAGGGAACTTATGGAATCATACAAATGACAAGGCTTAAACCCAAACCATTTCGTAGCAGAGTTTTAAGCAAACTATCTCATCTTTCACTAAATATCACTCCAAAACTGAGACTTTGGACTCCCCCACCTACTCAAAAGAGTGGTTATAGAAAATTAATACCTTGTTATCTCCACTGTGAATTATGTGAAACAAAGAACTGGAAATCAGGAAGATGGACTTGTAAACCACGCAGCCAATTGTCAGCATCTTGTAACAGGGAGCTTGCTTGCTGCCATTCTTGGGATCCATTGGGAGTCAAAATTGAACCTCTCAACTTATAGGAAGCAAGGCCAAAAACAGGAAGAGAGATCTTTGAAGATACATCAACACCACAAACTTTCCTACTGCTAGAAGCAGGATACTGCAGCTGACTTTTACCTGTACCAGCAGTAAAGTAAATTACAAAATCAACTCAAGGCACGTTTATGCCCCATGATTGTAAATGAGAGAGAGAGAGGGATATACTTCTAAAATGTGTCGACAAAGAATGGAAGGTCAAGAAAGATGCGTCCAGATTTTGCAGTGTTGGGCCCATAGGTATTCTGTATATTGGGTACCTGGACCAAAATTGACATCACCAAACACACATGGCAGAATAAGTTTAAAAGAACAAAGACTTGGTCACAAATCCATCATCCATCCTTAGAAGTAAGTATGAGATGTCCTACCAAGCCACAGAAATCCAACTTGCAGGCAATAGATCACAGCTCCTGTACATCCGGATATCTGGAAATTGAGATGCAAGACTTGAAATCTGTTGGTTCAGGCAACAATCCAAGTCAGGACAAACCAAAATGTGAAGAGAAAGAGCTTAACATTCTAAATCTCCTCTAACATGAACTTGCCTTGTCATATAAAGGTTTCCGATGATGTGGTTGTTCTTGTTCAAAGTATTCAAAAACCAGCAGCCCAGGTGACTTGCCAACCTCCACTTCATCGCTAGATGAACTCATAGGAGGTCTACTCATCCTCTGGGAGTTGTGCTGATCCCATGCTCCATTAACACCACCTTTCACTCTCCTGTCTGTTTCACAGTCACTACTTCCAGCACTACTAGTTTCCCTTGAAGACTCAGCATCACTATCCTCACTAGGCCTCCTGATAGTACAATACATTGGCGGATTTCCAGAATTAACAGCAAGGCAACTGGAAAGAACCAGGTATGCAGCAAAACACTTGGCCAACACCCAGAATAAGATTTAACAAACCCACTACCCATTATTCACAGAATTAGTGGCTGGAAGCAGCTGATCATTTACTTGCATAAAAGCCAAAGAACATGTCTACCAAGCTTACTGTCAGACACACAATTCTATCAAACAATTATTTCATAATGGAAGCGTAAGCCCAAAGCAAAACTGTGGTCATTGTGCATACTAGATGTAGCGTCATAAATAAAGAGTTTAACAATCAAGAAACCATTATTTCAAGTGAACACATTCACGCGTGCATGTGTGTGTAAAGTATAAATTTTCAAGATTCACTAGAAATCAAGTATGGGAAGTAAATTCCCTTCTAGATGACATAGCAACTAGAGAACATGTAAAATTAACATTAAAAATCTGTAAGACTGGAATATTTTAACAAAATATAGGCACAAAACAAACAGATGCATCTAATTTAGGAAAGCCAACCAACCATGATCAGAACGGTTAGATTGTTTGAAGAATGCATTCAAGGTTTCATGCTGCCAGACAATATGGAAAAAATTGATATATATATCAACAATGAAAAAGGCAATATTTAAGTAATTAAATTATTACAATATCTAAAGGAAGCATAAGAACCACAATGTATAAAAACCTAGAATCTTCTCAGCTTCCGTGTGATTAAAAGAGCAATCTGGCACAATAATAAGCATCCAATCCAACTCTATCATATTTATAGGGCATTATGAGTTGGGAAGAGGAAATAAGTTAGGAAGATATGGTAGCAAGAAGCTCACCTCAGCCTATGTGGATCTACATATAATTGTATGCCTGACAAAGAAGGAACATAGTATTGCTTAACATAATCGCTACTGTTCAACAAGAGCGGCACTCCAACTCCATATACGCTCCACTCACAAAAACATTCCCATAGATCACCAAGACAATAATACGGGCGTACATCCGATTCACATGTTCTCTGTCCCCTCCTTTTTTCCTGTCAACCCAAAAAGAAAAGAAATGAAAACCATAGAGTCATATTAACAAGACTCCTAAGGTCTAACAGATTGCCAAGAGAGAATTTAAGACATCTTCTTTCGAACTCTCCCTTAAATGTAGCTTGAGAAAATAAGAACACCATTTCTACTATTCTACTTTTAATAATTAATTTAGAACATAAATAGCTTAGAATTTAAAAAAAAATAATTCTTTTATTTCCATGAACAAGCATTTAAACTATAAATCTAAGTCTTCTTATAAATTAGGACCACAAGAATGCAAGTCATAGTAAAACTCACACACCATAAGCTAGCACCAAAAAAGCCAATTCTCTACAAGTTGGAACTTCTAACAAACTAAGCATGATATTTCTAATAAATAATTAAAAATAAGCATTTCCATTACATTCCTAAAATAACGCTTATCTGTTATCTCAGCTAAATCTCATGTTGCCCCAAACAAAAAGAGTATTAATTAGCTCTCCAAAACTTTGCCTCCTTTTCTCAGCAACCAAACAGACTAAAGAAAACTCAAAATGTAATTCTCAGAACTTATATTTAGTTATAAAAAAAAAAGTCAAAAAATTTATTTCCCTTTCGCAATACCTCAGAGAAGCACTGAGCCGGAACAAAAGGAGTGACCGATTCCATAAGCCGATCCAAATTGGTCAAATTAGCAATCTTCGGCGACGACGGCGAAGCGGAGCACACCGAGTTAGGTCTCGACAATGTAGACTCGTCCGAATCCGTCCGAGCCTCAGCCATTGAATCAACCGAGTTGACTCGGCTCTCCTTCTTTAACGGTCTCTGTAGCTCCTTCTGCAAGGGTCTCTGCAGCTGCTGCCTCTGCTGCCTCAGCAACTGCTGCTGCCGTCTCACCGCCGGCGGGCTGTAGAATCGGTCCCCCGTGTCAGCTCGGGTCACCGCGAACCCGCCCGAGTTTGACATTTTACTAGTAATCTTCTTTTTCAAAAAGTAAAATTACTTAAAAATAAACTTTTGCTGCTTTTGCTGGATTAATGAAATCGATGGGATAAATAGGGGATTAAGGGGTTTTGCAGGGGTTTTAAGAGGTAAAACTTTGAGGACTAGAGTGAAATGGAAAGGCCATTAGTGTCTTTTTGTTTGCGTTGCTTTTCTGGTGGATTTGTATCGTCGACGATTTTTTCTTTTTTTTTGCGTGGGTTTCCTCTTTTGTTAAAGGTTTGGAGGAGGAAATAAAAGAAGTCGCTTGACTGAGCGGATGGACAGAGAGGGTGGTGATGGAAATTTGACAAGACCTTTTCGTTTTCGTTCTGAATTCTTCCTTCGCCCTTTTATTATTTATGGCTTTCGTAAGCACACTTGCGACCTTCGCAACTCCCCGTGGGCTTTTCAACAATAGTACTGGCAGCACTCTAGAATAATAAAATGACGATACTGACCTCTTCGCTTGAATTGACACATCTGGCCTTCCATCCTCATCTTAATGTAGTAGTAGCGTATGAAAAATGCTACTGTTAAAACAAGGAATGCCCAAGTACATAATGAATGAAAAGAAAATAAAGATCATGAAAGTGGGTATCGAGTGAGTATCTTCATGTTTTCTAATAAAAGCATAGAGAAGAGATGGTTTTACTTGTTTAAATAGATCAGAAAATTTTGAAATATTTATCACACTCACATGTATAAATAATAACATCATAATCATATAAACATAAATATTTATATGTACTTATGCACTTAAATGAATTAAAAAGTTTATGTAGTTACAATGTTAGAATCAAAGTTTTTTCTTCTTTGGTAGAAACATAATTAATTGCTTATTATCATTTAAATTATAATCAACTTGGTTGATCACTAATCATTTTTTATAGTTCAAACATTCATTATTATAAAACGCATAAGTAGTGCAATACGTGATGAATTATAAAACATGATAAACATCTTAAAAACAAGCCATTTCATTTAACAATGGATGCGATGTCTTCGGACTTCGATGGGCAGTATTAGATATTAATTTTCTTTGCTTTGATTATTTAACCAGAACATGACGAAAGGGTGCTTAGGATACCATAATGAGCCAACTTCGAATATTTCTCTAGGTATTTTGGGAAAAACAAACAATCCGCCCAAACAAAAAGACAAATTGAAGACATCCGCCGGTAGCAATGATTTAAGAAGAAACGACTCGCCTCGCGCAGGTCATTAGTTAGGCCAACTTAGCTGCAAGCCGAGCCCACAGTTTTTTTCTGCTCTGACCGAACACCAGCTTAAGCGACAAAGTTTTCGGTGTCGCGAGAAAAAGTGCATCACCGAACCCAGAAAAGGCCAACTTATTAAGAGAAAAACGTTGCTGAACACTGAAAACATTACGCGAACTACAAACGTAAGTCGCAAGTACTTGTCTGCAAGAGAAAGTACAAACTTTCTTTTGTTATGCACTGAAAACGCTACATATATCAAATTTAGAAGAGATTCACTTCCAGTAATCTCCAAACCCGAGATCTTCATTCTTCAAAATAGGAAGTGAAATCACGTGTTCAATCTTATTTTATTTAAATATTTATTGAGGATTAAAGTCTCGGAAGAAAATAGTCAGATGAAATTTTCCAGTCAAGTGGGGACGCTTCCAAATAGAAGAATTCATGCTGTTCTGGTGGCCATGAATCGGGTTACCCACCCCGCCCATGAATCCGACTTGATTTTGAATTTGGTTCCGTTGAGTATATTATTATATTAATAACTTTCTTATTTCATATATATTATAAATATATCTGAAAATATAAAATAATAATATAAGTTTTTTTTTATTGTAATAAATGAGCCAAATCAGATCCCATCTATACGCGCTTTTAGTTCCATATGAGGGTTGCTCTTTAATTAAAAATAATAACTATGTTCGTGAACACTATGGAGGAGGTAGCACCATCAGTTTGACTTTTAGATTTTGATGATTCAGAGCGATATTTTTACTTATTTTCATTAGGGTAGCTCGATATTTATTCTATAAGTGACTTTTTTTCTAAGGGAAATATATGGAATTTAGCTGATTTCTTTCTGTTCTTGTTTTTGACTTGGATGCATTGAATAATGTGTCGGCCTGTTTTTTTTATTTTTTTAAATTGATTACAAATTCAATGAATCTGCATAATTAGTGTAGATAATAAAAGAGGAGTTAACATTGGAGTATTGATGTCTGTTTTTTTATTTAATTAATAAAATTTAATTGTTCATCCTTTGATTAAAAAAATTAAAAAAAACTAATTAAACAGAAAAACAAGACGGTAAAGTTATTAATGTTATATTATCAAGTGGTAGCTATGAATTTTTTGTAAGTCAACATGTATTCCAATTCTAAGTTTTGTCTCTTAATTGAAAGCCCAAGTTGTTTTTCTTGTGAACCGAATTTGTACAAAGAATTGTGCAAGCATTAAACAGTTAAACTTATTGCTAATAATGCTATAGTGCCTCCTTGTTAGTGATTATTAGAGGTTGTTTGGTTTTACTTTTTTTTAGTTTAAAAACTATTATGAAATTTTTATGAAAAATAATAACTTTTAAAATTAAATTAAAATTATTTGGTATATTTTTTTTATAAATTTTTTTATATAAATTATAATTTTGATTAAAATTATTTTAGAGGGTATTTTTTAAAAAAAGATAATATTGTAATTATTTTTAATAAATAAGGATATTTTTGAAAAAAAATAAAAAATTTTCTTATATTTTTAAAATAAAAAAAGAAAAAACTCATAACAAGAGTTTTTTGAAACTCTTTTTGAAAAAATTTTATTTTTTAAAAAAAATTATTTTTTAAGAGTTTTCTAAAATTTATATTTAATTTAATTTTTATTTTTAAAAAATAAATAAATTAAAAAAATTTAAGTGAAACATGCACTTAGTAGTACTAAATCTCGAGTTCCTGGTTCATTTGAGGATAAGAAGGTGTCATCATCATGTGCTGATGTTTGATGGGATTGGGACCAGACCAGGGTCCCAGCTGGGATCCATCAAAGGCTGTCCCAAGGCCTACAGGCTACAAGGTAGGTGGGTGTGCGCATTGTTAAAGTGGCCATGTGGTTCACTCAGGCATTGTTGATTGGCCAACTGTTGATACAGTGAACTCGGAACATGGTACGGTAGTAACAGAACCATCACTCCATTCTGATTTCTGCCACAGCTCTCTCTCTCTCAGTCTCTTCTGGCATTTGTTTTATGCCCCAAATAACAAAGAAAAGAAAAGTAAAACACGTCTTCCAGGGAGTTTCCAGATTGGCTCTTATATTTTGATATCTCATTTATTGTTACCAGAGTTGATCCCCTGCTTTGCCTCGAGCTTATTGTTTTATAGATTTTGTTTGGTAATAGTAAAATTATTTGTCTAAAAATAATTTTTTTATGTAAAATATTTTTATTGAAAATTTTAATATTTTATAATCTTTGGTATAAACTATTGAAAATATCTTCAATTATTTTGATCATTTTTATTATCCTGTAAAAAATATTTTCTATCATGATCTAACTTCAATAATTTTTTATTTTAGCACCATACAAATATTAACATTAATCAATTATGCAATGCATATAGAACAATTTTTTTATATTAAAAATATGATATATATAAATAATATTTAATTTTTATTTATTTATTTCTCATCATATTCTTATAGTTAGTTTGTTAAGTCAATAAGGATGAGCAAAATTGGATTAGAACAATGATTCAATCGACCCAAATATGATTTGAATAAAACTATTCAGTACAATTTGTCCATTGAGTCTATTAATTCAAAAAATTTGATCTAATTAATTTATTTGATTATTTTTTATTTAAAATTTTTAGATAAAATAGACCAAAAGATAACATTAATACTATATATTAATATATAGTATTATATATATTATTTTAAAATTTGTATAAAAATATATATTTTCATTACTCATTTTCATTCCATATTTTATAATTATTCATGAATTTTATAAATTTCAATATTGTAATTTGTAAAAAATAAAAAAAAAATTGGCCCTTTTGGTCTAAAATTGAACTAACCAAATCAATTCGATGTTTGAACAATTTGGTCTTCGTTTATGTTTGTTTTATTTTGGTTGATTTTCTAAAAATATTTAATCTATTTGGTACTTAAATATAATGGACTGAATTAATCGAACCGTACAATTGCTCGTCCTTAAAGTCAATAAATTATAAAGTAGAAATGAAAAGAAAAAAAAATTCATGTGTGAAAATTTATTTTTTATTTTATATAATTTTTTAATTGATCTTAATTATTCTATATTATATTAAAAATTATAGTATCTTAGTTAAATAATTATAATGATTCCTATGAAATAATCGAATAAAATAACTAATGATTCTTCATTGAGAAAAATAATAATAAATAAAATGGTGAAAACAAAAAAGGAAAATAATGATATTTTGTTATTGTTGGTGCAAATGGGATTATTTGGAGTTAAAAAATAATCAACAAAATAAACTTTAAGGTGTGTATCTTTAGGACTTATTTTACTCTCATCATTTTATATATAAAAAGGGAATTATATAAATAATTTTACAGATACAATAAACCCAACATTTAACATTTGTTTGCATTTATGATCAATGGTGGAGGCAATCTTAGTTTTTAATTTTGTTATTTATATGGATATAAAATTACAAACATATAAGTTTTCCACTCTTATTTAATTTAATGAATTGGTTTGGCATATTGGTAAGTCATTTATGTTAAATTTTAGAGATTTAGGTTCAATTCCTTTGAGGTCCAAATTTTGAAATTTTTTTTTTCCTTATAGGTAAACTCAAATTTTGATATTATTTTTCTTTTTTTTCTTTTTTCCTTTTAGATTAAAAGATGCATTACTTAACTACAAGAGTAAACCTAAATTTTAAAATTATTTTTCTTTTTTTTTCTTTACAGTAAAAGATGTATTGCTTAACTTTGTCTAAAGAGTATAATTTTTTATTTTGATTTTTCTTACAATCTATTAATTTGATTTATATACTTATACAATATGTACTTTTCAATTTTTTAGCATAACTATACTAGAATATTTTGTATTATAGTATAAAATTTATTATAGTCCTATGAAGTAAAAGATATATTGCTTAATTAACTAAAGAATATAATTTTTTATTTTGATTTTTCTTACAATTTTTGATTCAATTCAAGTAATTATTTAATATGTTATACGTTAACATAACAAACTGAATAAGAATGTGATTAAAATATTTAAAAAATTTCTTATTTTTTCAAATTAAATAGGTACAAAGCAATTGCTAGAAATATTAACACGGATTTAATTATCGATGAATTTGAAAGTATGAAAGCATCTTGAACATAGCTTACAATGCCTAATGTGAAAATTTAATATTAATTTTTCTTTCTAATTTATATCTATTTATATTGATGAATTTGAAAACTTATATTTAAATTGTTAATAAAATTTTAAGTTATAATTTTATTTTATTTTAAAAGTGATTAATTTTTTACTTCGAATCGAATCATTGACTCAATCTACAACTTTGTATGATTACTCTTTAGCCACCCTTCATACAAAATTCTAGATTTACCACTGCTTACGATATTAGATTGCTAGACATATCCAAGGGTTGTAAAATTGTTTGACTTCAAAGTTTGTAAGTAGATTATACAAAATTTAAATACTTTTGGTAGGTGAGAGGAACTCAAAGTGTTTGTCTTTTTTTGAATTTTCATTTAGTTATTCTTACTGCTTACTTTTTTTTCCTTGTCATTTCCATGTCTTAAAATGTTTGGCAATAAGTTCTTTGTATAGACTTGTAAGTGTTTCTTTTTTCAAGACACAACTGTTTTATTAAGGCATATTTTTGTTTTAAATGCACCTTTACATGTTACAAAGACATAACATTTGGATTAAAGTAATTGTTCAATAATTATCTAATATCTAATAAAAAGACAATCTTTCATATTAAAAGACAACAAACCTTTCATACTATAAGACAAAATCTTTAAATCACAATATAAAAAGACATCTTTTAATATCATAATCTTTGAGTGGTGATGTTTTTCAATAGTCTCCTAACTTTTAAATTTATAGGGATTTTTCTAAATATAACTTTATTAAGAGACATACATTTGATATGAAAAACTACCAGTAATCTAATAATCACATCATGTGATATAATTTTTTAATTTAAAAAATACATCAATAATTATTTTATTGATTCGTGGGATTTGATCTCACAATAAGCATAAGGTAATATTTTCCAAGTCAGATCAATTCCATGAAGAGGATAAAAACATTATTCCTAAAAGTTTTCTCCATTCCAAATGAAGGAAAAGAATAAAAACTTTTTATGGAAAGACATTTTACCAAACGAAATCATAGTTACTTTAGATATTAAAATTTACAAGTAAAAGTTACATCTAAATATGAAGATAAAAGTATTCTACAATTTCAAAAGAGTTTTTTTTTTTTTCAAAGTTGGATGGAACTTTTTTTTTTAACATTAAACCACATGTTTGGAAATAACTCACCAAACTCATCCTCTACGAGAAAGAAAATTTGCTAAAGTACCACCACTAATTTGAAAGGGAACACTCAATTTGCCGTATTTAGTTATATCTAGGTAAAATTAGATTTGGTAATTTTGTATAAGACATGATAACATGACACGGGTTTAAGCGGATTTTAGTTTAAGTTAATCTTATTTCATGTATTAATCGTATATTTGTATAACCTGTGATTCGTTTATTATTTATTTATTTAATTATGTTCACGTATTATGTAAACATGTTTAGTACATGATTAAGACCCATTTATTATTAATTTTTGCTTTGGAAATTGGATGTGCTTGGTGAGACTTATTTATTGATTTATATAAATACTAATATTTTTATGATGATTAAGATTTATTGATATTGAATTTTATTATATTTAGTATATATTTTGATATTTACTAATTTTTGTTGTAAATTTGAATAACAGAATCATATTTTACTTGTACAATTTCAATTTAATCGTTTTCAATCGTGTTAATTGTATAAATTGTGTATTAATTACGTAAACAAGTTATAAATTGTATATATTTTAATCGTATTAATGAGTCATATAAAATTTAATCTAGTATGTTTAATAAATATGTTAGTCCTATTGAGTTACACGTTTATTAAATATATTCGTATATATGTTTAAAGATCTTAATACAATTAATTAATTGTATCGTGTTTGTATTTATCTGTATAACTATTAATATATTGTATTTACACGATATGATTAAAACATAAATATACGAATTGCTAGACCTAACTAAAATGATTATAGGAAAAAGGAACATGAAATCATAAACAGCCCATACGTGGACATCCATTATTTTCCAGCATAAGTTATTTGACAAATTTAGCTCATTTGGATTAGAATTACCTTGTGCGGGATGTAATTGACATTGTCAAAAATTCTTTTATTTTTCCTTGTCAAAATCGAACAACAGTCCCACACCCTACGTCATATGGCAGAAAAGTTTCCTAATTCAAATAATAAATTCCAAAATGCAAATGGTCATATTGACTTCAGTTATTGCCTTGAAGTGGGTGGCTCGTAGAAACCAGACAGTCATGCAGGGCCTGGTTGAGGTTAGGTGCGATACCCAATTAGGTCAAGGACCAAACCCCAGGGCCCGGGTGCCAAAAATTGTAAAAATGTCGAGGCTGTTTCGTTCAAAAATGGCCTTTTATTTATTATTATTTGACTCAGAATCAGTCCTGTAATTCCATTGGGTCTCATGTGTGGCGAATCGTCCGGCTGAGAACTGATAGGCTGATGATAGCCAAACAAAAGCCTCACGTTTTTAAAATCCGAACTGGAATAAAACTCTCTCTTGTTTCCCAAATCTCATGGGGATTTCTCAATCTCATGGAACGACGCCCAAACTCTGGAGCCAATCCTCACCGTAATAGTTCCCTCTTTTAGCGCCTCCCCCGTATATATAACGGAAAACAGACGAGGATCGAACCCTAACTCAGGCGATTCGACTCGATTATTCACAAGCTAACGCAACTCACACCAAAGAGTATATCCTCTGGCAATGCGACTCTGGTTGTCGGCGATATCCCTCTCGAGAGAGGACTTCTTTTCTTTGGCTAAAATCTTCGCCTTTTTTCAGATTGATTTAAAAAGTTCAAGACATGTCCAACGATTCTCATGCCCCTAATTCCAGGGGTCTCCTTTGCAATGCTGGGGCCGGCGCAGCCGCTGGTATGTCGAATACTTCCTTCCCTTTCCCTAAGCGGTTATGTCAATAACTGAATTTCGACCTCTTTTTGCTCCTGCAGGTGTTATTGCTGCATCATTCGTTTGTCCTTTAGATGTTATAAAGACAAGATTTCAGGTTCATGGGCTGCCAAAGCTCGGTAACGGAGCCGTTAAAGGTATGCAGATCCGATTTACTTTCTTTTGAGGAAAACAGAAAGATGAGCTGTTTAAAGTTTTTTAATTCTAACTTTTTGTTTAATTATTTGGTCAGGTAGTCTTATAGTAGGTAGCTTAGAACAAATATTTCGGAAGGAAGGCTTCCGTGGCATGTATCGTGGGCTTTCTCCCACTGTACTCGCTTTACTTCCAAATTGGGCAGTAAGTCGTTCTTTCCCTGTTTCTATTTTTAAGTTGTTCCAATCCCGTTTGTTGACTGTCAATGAGTTTTTTAATTTGGATGTTATTATGTAATGGGGAAAGTCAAGGTTTGTTAATTCAATGGTTTGCAAAGACTGTAGTGGATTATTAGTTGGCTTGTGTTGATCCTAAAGTTTATATCTTGGTAACAATACCTTGAGTAATTTTGCAAGGATCCAGGAATTCGGCAAAGAAAAATGGTTACATGTTTTGATGCTTTGTTTCATGATCAGTTGGGTATTTAACTTAAAGAAACAACCCGTTGCATGTTTCAGTTAGTACAAGGTCAGCGCTTATTAATTTGGATCCTTTTCTTGCCCCCACTCCCTGACTTGATATGAAATAAAAATATTTAGGTTCCTCTGCAGTTAAGTTTCCTGAATCTTCCAACCTCAATTACAACTATGGTAAATTCACATTTTGCATATACACACGAAACAAACTAAAGCCCTTTCCTACAACAGGAGGTCTATTATGCAGTTATGCTGTATTTAGGAACATAGCCCAAGTATTTCATGAAAAGCAAGGATCTTTTTTTGATCTTTTTTATGTTTTCTACTCACATTTTCTTTGTTTGTCATCTCCACCTTAAATTATAGCATATATGCCAGGTGTAATTGACAGCATATTTTCGCTTATAATTACCCAAAGTACACAGGGATAGCCCAACACGGATTTAAAATAAGCAATTCCGTTTTATAATCTTTTTTAACTCTGGATAGCATAAAATTTGAGGTGTCCGTTTGAATATTTCAAGTAAATTATCCAAACAAGCAGTGGCGTTACAGCAGTTGTCTAGTTTAATTGAGTAATTGAGCTAAATTGAAGCTTGTAGAGTAAAATTTTTATATGCTATTGAAGAGTTAGGTAATTCATTCACAAGGTTGAACTACAAATGTAAAAATCTGGCTTCTTTCTCTTTGCATACTTTTGATTTGCCATGCAACATTATAATTATTATACTTGCTATTTCCTATCCCAACTATGCATAATTCTGTTCTTGAGAAGTTTAGACTAGATTTTTTAGGATTTTATGATTGAGGTAATTAAAACATGAAGCCTATCTACCTGTATGCTTAGATTTCCATATGAGGTTTTTGTTATAGCATAGTAAATTATTCTCTTTGATGCTGATGTGCTTCACTTCCTTAAGTATTGAGTAGAGGTCATTTTTATTTTTCTTCTCCCTCTGACTGTCTCTTGTTTTGGTACTTGCTGAATTTGACGCAATCCTTTCCTCTTGCAGGTATACTTTACAATGTATGAGCAGCTCAAAGACTTTCTTTGTTCTAATAGTCAGTTCCTAGCCTATAAGATTCACACTTCTGTTTTGATTTTTTTCTATACTTATCATCTTGCACATTTTCTTTTTAATTTCTGACTTACTATTCCTGGGTTCGTGTGTAGATGAGAATCACCATCTCTCAATAGGTGCAAACATGCTAGCTGCATCTGGTGCCGGAGCTGCAACAACCATTTTCACAAATCCTCTTTGGGTTGTGAAGACAAGACTTCAAGTGCGTCTACCAAATTCATACTTTATTATTTTATTATGTAATGACATATGATGCAAGAAATCAAAACTCTGGATAGTGTGGCATATCTTAATTTTCTTAGTTATTTTGCCTGTTATTTCATTCCAATTATAATTTGTTAATGGATATAGTAACTTTTGTCCCTATTGTCTCTTTTGTTGCTTTTGATAATTGCCTATGTTCCTCTTGCCAATCAACCCTCAAAAATGAAAAAGAAACTAGGAAGCCTATATCAGAGGAAAGTAATAACCCTTTAGAAGGAAGACAAATACAATTTGGGAAAAAATGATAGAAGAGAGTCAAGAAAATTCAATGCCTGCATTGAAAGGGTGGACAACTGATTAGTGTTATTTAGGCTGTTCGATTTGGCTTTATAGGATTGTTTTATGGTAAATTCTGGTATTTATAATCTTGTGTACATGGTTTGATGTTTTTCTTTTAACTGTATTATGCTGCTGTTTAAATACAATAGCTTTAGAGCTGTTGGCTTTTTTATGCATTGACATCTGTCCCATTTCTTTTATCTAGACTCAAGGAATGAGAATGGGAGTGGTTCCTTATAGGAGTACTCTTTCTGCTTTGAGGAGAATAGCTCACGAGGAGGGTATTCGGGGTCTATACAGGTTTTTTTTCCTGTCAATAAGAAATTGATGACTTTAAATTTTTGAAGTTGTTTTTAACTGCTCTGAATTAAGAAATGATGGTGTCTGATAGTTTCCATGATGAACAGTGGTCTCGTGCCTGCACTAGCTGGTATCAGTCATGTTGCCATTCAGTTTCCGACATACGAGAAGATCAAATTATATTTAGCTGATAAAGGTTAATAATCTGCTTGTTTTAAGTTGCTTATATTCATTGAATATATTTTAACTGAATGGGGTCTTGGCAGATAACACTACAATGGATAAACTCAGTGCACGTGATGTTGCTGTTGCCTCATCAGTTTCCAAAATATTTGCATCCACATTGACTTACCCACATGAGGTATGATGAATGAATGTTTACAACTCATTTTGGTTAAGTATGTTAAAACCTCTCACTTACTTTAAACTGAAAAAGATTGCGTTGCACTTTCAAGGTAAAAAAGAAGAGTGATGTCAGTATCATTTTTTAATTGTCTTAGCCTATGTTTAATAGCTGCATTTATCTCTTTCTTTCTAACTATTGGCTGTTTAATTATGTAAGCTGATGAAAATAAAAAGTTTATGTTTTATTCTTGCACAATATAGGTGGTACGCTCAAGGCTTCAGGAACAGGGACATCACTCTGAGAAACGTTATTCTGGTGTGGTTGATTGCATTAGGAAAGTATTTCAGCAAGAAGGCATTGCTGGATTCTACCGTGGGTGTGCAACAAATCTTATCAGGACCACACCTGCAGCTGTTATCACATTCACTAGCTTTGAGATGATTCATCGGTTTCTTGTCAATATTTTCCCTCCTGATCCACAGCCTCACACATTGTGAGGGTGCGTCATGCTCAAACAAAGATATAGCACACTGTCACCTGGCATATGACCAGGCAGTAATACATCATCTTGGTAGTGATACAGTTTCACAGTTGTTTATGTAGTGTATTCTTCTGGTAGATTTTACCTACATTGATTTGATCCTCATCTCCTCGTCTTTAATTCTGTAAGATGAAAGCTCCCTGAGGAAGGTGTGGACAGGATATACTGACAAATGATAATGACGAAAAAAGTACATTGTGAGCTTAAATTAATACATTATTAAAGCATTGGTAGCTAATTACAGTAATTTATCTTTGTTTCAATGTACTTGCTTTGCTGGTTGTCCCTATTTTCTTTCGCACTCTATTCTCAACTTTCAAATTATATAAAACTTAGGTAAAATTGAGCGTAGATGGCTGCTGGAAAGGTAAATTGGGTTGTGCAGGTGCAATGGCTTGGGGAGACGGGGCTTGCTGAATCAGTTGGATACAACTTTTTGAATCGGATTCGATCTCGACTTGATTGAGCACCGTTTGGGTCCTTCTTGTGAAAATGCTATAGCTGGTATCACAAGATTGGGACTTGGGACTACGAAATTATTCTTTGTGTTGTGTGTTTTTTTTTGGATTCCTGAGGGTTTAGCTCCTTCCTTGTTCACGTGGTGAACCTTTGGGCTTAGCCTGCTATGTGATCTCATACATGCCCTGCAGCGAAAATCCTGCTTCTTTGCTCCTTTGGGCTACATCTGGCAGTTCGCCACCATGCTGACAATCTGCATTGCCAAGAAATGGCGATTGTGTTCCCTTCCAATTGCCTTTGGGTAGGACTCCAGTCCAATTCTGTAGCTTTGGGCTTTTGTTTTGGATTAAACTGTGCTACCGAAGGTCCCAAACTTCCTTTCTATACAAGCACTCCCACAAATGGCATATGGCATTCAAACACGCTAAGCATACCAACACGTTTGCTTTGTGAGCAAGTATATGGCATTTTGGATGGGGATTTGCAAGGATAAGAGTTGTTGGGATAGGGATTTTCTGATAGAACAACACACTTGTAATCTGTTTCGAAATCACAAACGAGCTTAACTGTTTTTGGTTATGCTCTTTATATGTCAACCCTCCAAGTCCATCAAAGCACAACAGAAAATGCTTGGCTTTTATTAATAAGCTTGTCCCTAGATCATGTGGTTGGAGGATGAGAGTGAGAGTTCCAAGTAGAGATCATAAACTTGAGACAATACTGTAAACTTATCTCCAAAAAAGCCGAGTTTATTTAAGTAAGAGAAACTTGATCAAAATTTGTTTAATTATTTAAAAAGTAATATTATTTATTGATCTTTGATAAGAAACTTGAATCATTTTTTCGTAAATATATTCAGATTAAAATAAATAATTTTGAAAATTATAGAATGGATTGTATGTTCTTTGTAGAGGGTTCTTTTGATTAGGGAGCGATGACGTGTTGCAATGAGTGAATTAAGATGCACTAGAGGCGACAGAGAGGAAGACTGGAGCAGTCCTTGAAGCGTAAGTGCTTTGGGTGGCAGGTGGTGAAGGATGAGAAAAGGTGGAGGAAGCGACGGATAACGGTGAATGGGAAAGGTTGAAGAGAAAGAATATTTTAGAGGAACTTTGAGAGAGCTTTTTAGAGTAGTCTTTTGCTTGGGTGTCTAATCTCCCTTTCTTATTTCTCAGGCTCTCATATTTATATTGAGCAAGGACGGTTTCTTAGAAGTTGTTAGGAGAGCACATTCAATCATGGGAGAACGTGCTTGTCATAGAAGAATAGTTAAATAACGGTTTATGAGATATCAAAAGAATGATTATGTAATTGATAGTGGGCGTAGTTTTTGGGTAAATAGAGCAGTGTCATTTGATAGTGCATACTTTTAAGAAGTGAGGAAAGATAAAGGGGTAAAACACATGTACTTCAAGGAAAGGTTAAGAGGAAATCCTCTTAACTATCTCCATATCTGAGCCACCAAGCCAAACTCTCTTAGAACATCCCAAACGTGAAGGCAACTCGTGAACCTTGCTACTTATTTTGAATTACTTTCACTCCCTCGTACATACAGCTGTTCCATGCTTGTTCTTAGGCCTTTTTGCGCTTGGAACGCTCTTGGGTGCTTCCCTGTCACTAACTCCTTAGAACACCTCTAGGCACTTCCACGCTTGGAATACCCTTGAGCGTTTCCATACTTGGAACACCCTTGGGCACTTCCTTGCTTGCAGCACCCTGGGCGCTTTCGTGCATGGAACACCTTTGGGCGCTTCTCTGCATGGAACACCCTTAGGCGCTTCCGTATTTGGAACACCCCTGGGCACTTCCATGTTTGGAACACCATTGATGTAATTTTCCTGTAAATTGTAAAATAATAGTTAACCAGAATTAGGCATTTACATTTTTCCCCTTGCATAAAAATTCTTATAAGAAGTTTTATGCATAAGGAGATGCACATAGTAATAAGAAAGATCATGCTTATATATATATTTCTTTTTTTTTTGTTTTTTGCATTTTTATTTCTTTTATCATTTTTATTATTCTTATTTTTTGGATTGGTAATTATTGAGCATAGTATCATTATTATTATATTTTTTATTGAATATATATGTATATTTTTATAGTCAAAGAAAGACTTTAAGGGAGCAGAAAAATGTTACTCTCAAACCATTCTAGCAAATCCCAAATTGGTGAAGCTTGCAATTTTGGAGAAACAATTAGAGGTAGAAAAGGATTTGATAAGATAATTTAAAAGAGTTAGATTCCTACTAGGAAAATAATTTCTGAAATCTATAAATACAAGAGAATAGCTCTGCAGAAATTCACAATCAATTCTCAAAGGCTTTTCCTAATTCTCAGATGTTCTTCCTTAAAACAAGTAAGTTTTCTTCTCTCTTCTTTTTTTTTCTTTAGGGTGCTTTTGTATTTAGAATAACTTTAGATGCTTCCCTACTTAGAAGACCTAAACGGTTTAGAATAATTTGCCCCCTCCAGGAAAATTTTTTTTTTTAAAATTTCATGCATAACGAAAATATTTAAATAAATAATAAACTTTAAAGGTTTCATAAAATTTTTTAGAGAGATTGGTTGTAAAAAAACTCATAGTAAACTTTCAAGACTTTGTTCTAAGATTTCTTGAAGTAAGTGGGTTTTATTTAAATGATTTTACTTAGTTTGTTCTTTTGGGTTTTAATAGGAAAAGAAAGAAAGAAAACTTTGTTTGCTGCGTCAATTAATTTGGTAGTGTTACCTGGTGCATTCAAAGTAAATTTTATAATAATGATTAAATGTCCACGTCGACAATAACCAATTTCCTAGTAACAGTACGGTTGAAGCATATAAAAGGAACAATCATAAAAAGAATTTTTGGCTTGAAGGAGTAGTAAAGGTTTGAGAAAGATACAGACTTTGACTTCAAAGTTATCAATTTTTTTAATATACATCTTGTAGTTCACGAAATTTATGGCAGATGTGCCTTATATATTTATATATATATATATATTTATCCTGCCAATTTTTCTCTTTTCTTAGCACGTTACTTTTTGAAAGTTCAATCTAAAAGTGTTGATAACTTATTTGCTTTAGTCTATTGTTTATTGTTTCAATTTTTTTTAAGTGAAAGCTATAATGAGTGTATGTGATAGTTGGGAAAGAATGATGTAGTATGTATTTTTTATATTTAACAATTCAAATCATTAAATGGAATACAAGGTGTTAAGACAATAAAAATAGTAGTATTCTAAAAAGGACGTGTTGCAATGAGTGAATTAAGATGCACTAGAGGCGACAGAGAGGAAGATTAGAGCAGTCTTTGAAGCGTAAGTGCTTTGGGTGGCAGGTGGTGAAAGATGAGAAAAGGTGGAGGAAGTGGCGGATAACGGTGAATGGGAAAGGTTGAAGAGAAAGAATATTTTAAAGGAACTTTGAGAGAGCTTTTTAAAGTAATCTTTGCCTGGGTGTCTAACCCCTTTCTTACTTCTCAGGTTCTCATATTTATACTGAGCAAGAACAGTTTCTTAGGAGTTGTTAGGAGAGCACGTTCAATCATGGGAGAACGTGCTTGTCATAGAAAGACGGTTAAGTAACGGTTTATGAGATCATAAAAGAATGATCATGTAATTGATAGTCGGTGTAGATTGTGGATAAATGGAGCAGTGACATTTAATAGTGCGTATTTTTAAGAACTAAAGAGAAATGAGTAGCGTTAGTGGGTGCTCTTTTGGAAGTTCTGTACACCCATAATGTCACAGGAACAGCATCATGCCACATCTTAGGATCATCATGTACCATCCTACTCAGTACTTTGAGTAGAGTTTTGTTGGTGGCCTCAACTTGACCATTTCCTTTAGGGTAATACGGGGTTGACTTCACATGATCCACATCATAAAAGGCTAAGAGTTCCCTTATACTAGAGTTAACATATGGAGTACCATTGTTTGACAAGATAAGCTTGGGTATTCCAAATTTGCATATGATGTTTTCTTTAATGAAGTTGGCCACAGCTGGTCCTGTTGCTTTCTTCAAGGGAATAGCCTCTACCCATTTAGTAAAACATTCTATTGCTGCAAGTATCCATGCGTGTCCCCTAGAAGGGGGGTTGATTGGCTCAATCAAATCAAATGCCCAAGTGTGGAAAGGCCAAGGTGTGATAATGCTATGGAGTGCTACAGCTGGAGCATGTGTGGCATTTCAATGGACTTGACACTCATGGCATTTTCGTGCACAATTCATTGCATCTGTTTCCATGGTAGGCCAATAATATCCAAGATCTAAAAATTTCTGATAAAGTTTTCTTCTTCCTTCATGCTTTCCACTACTTCCAGCGTGAACTTCTTTCATTAAAGGATTTACGTCAGTAGGAGAAACGCACTTCAGAGGACGTCCTACGAATGATACTCGGAACAGCTCATTTCTTTTCAAGACAAAGCGTTGGGCTCTTCTTTTTACTTGTCTTGCATCTTGTAAATTTGTTGGAAGGATTCCAATTTGAAGAAAGTCAATGTAAGGCCTTCGCCAATCACCTGCATTTCCTATAAAATGACATTCATGCACATTTGGAGGCTTTGAACACTTAGGGCAAGACTGTTGAAGCTGAAGTGCATCTTTGGACATAGTTGGCCAGAAATACCTTACTTGTTGGAGTAAACAATGCGATAGTGGTCCTTCCTCTTCGCACCATTGTTCATGAACTGCTTTCAATCTTTCCTCTACTTCACACTTGGAAATACATCTAGCCAACACTCCATTACTTCCTTTATGGTATAATACTCCATGAATAAGAGTAAAGTGCTTTAACCGTGAGATAGCAGTGGAGCTTGGATTGAACAGGTCTCTTATTATAAACGTACACCAGTCTTCTTCTTCATAAGTGAAAGGTTGTAACAGTTCACTAGATGGACATGAAAGTCTTCTCTTTAATACTGCAATAGTATTTTGATCTTCTCCTTGCATCTGTATTTTAGAAGCTAGAGTAGTAAGTGCATCTGCATGTCTATTTGTAGATCTTGAGCTATGTTTTCATCTCACTTTTTGGAATTACTGTAATAGTGACTGAACAATAGTTTTGTAGGATGCAAGCATAGGTTCTTTAAGAGAGAACTCACCATTCGTTTGTCTTACAATTAGATTGGAGTCTCCATGGATGCACAAGTTATTAACTCCCATGACGGTGGCAGCATGCAGGCCCAAAATCAACGCCTCATACTCTGCTTGGTTATTAGTGTAGGGAAAATCTAACTTGAAACCTAAAGAAAAAGGATATTCTCTGCTAAGTACATCCACCTTGTTCATTCTCTTTGATTGAGCTTGATTATAATGAGAATCAGATGACAACTCATCTTCTGTGTGAACTTCTCTTGAAGGAATCAAAACTATCCCAACACCTCCATCAGACATAGTGGAGGAACCATTGAAGTACAACTCTCATTCTCCATCTTCTATGCTGATAGAGTATACTTCATGAAGCTCTCCTGGAACAGAATCAGGGATTACTTCTTCAAATTGAGATGGGAAGTGAGCTAGTAAATTTGAGAAAGCTTGAGACTTGATCGCCTTAGGTTGCACAACTGAAATGTCAAACTCTCCAAGAAAGAGAAGCCACCTTGCTATCCTTCCAAATAAAGCTGGCCTAGACAATAAGAACTTGATTGGATCTGACTTAGTCACTACTTTAAGTTTGTGAGCTAAAGAGTAATGACGAAGTTTTTGAGTTGCATACACCAGTGCAAGACAGTATTTCTCCATTGGTGAGTACTTCAATTCACTCCCATGCAAACATCTACTCAGGTAATACATAGGTCGTTCTTGTCCCTCCACTTCTTGAACAAGTAGAGCACTAATGGAACATGGAGTTGAGGTGAGATACAACATCATTGGTTCCCCTTGGATTGGCATAATCATTGTCTTAGGGGAAGTAAGAATACCTTTGATCTGCTCAAAAGCTTGTTGTTGTTGTTCATTCCATGAAAATGGAATCCCTTTTTTGAAAAGAGTTTGGAAGGGCATAATAATATCTCCTAAGGTTGGAATGAACCTCTGAATGTAAGAAACCCTTCCCAATAGGCTTTTGAGTTGCTTCTGGTTTGATGAAGGTGGCATAAACTGAATAGCTTTTATCTTTGCAGGGTCCACGTCTATACCTTTTTGATGCACCACAAAACCTAAAATCTTACCAGTTGTAACTCCAAAAGCACACTTCAAGGGATTCATGCGTAGCTTGTCTTTTTGACATCTTTCAAACACTCTTCTCAAATCTCCAAGATGATCTGGGGCTTTTTTGGATTTCACTACTATGTCGTCCACGTAATCCTTCAAGCAATGATGCATCATGTCATGAAAAATTGCTGTCATGGCATGTTGATAGGTCGCACTTGTATTCTTTAACCCGAATGGCATAACTGTATAGTAAAAATTACCAAATAGGGTTCTGAAAGCTGTTTTCTCTGCATCATCGAGTGCCATCTTTATTTGATTATTTGCTGGAATGAAAATTTCCTTCCCTTTCCAGTAGCCTTAGTGTAGAGGGTTCTTTTGATTAGGGAGCGAAGACGTGTTGCAATGAGTGAATTAAGATGCACTAGAGGCGACAGAAAGGAAGACTGGAGTAGTCCTTGAAGCGTAAGTGCTTTGGGTGGCAGGTGGTGAAGGATGAGAAAAGGTGGAGGAAGCGACGGATAACGATGAATGGGAAAGGTTGAAGAGAAAGAATATTTTAAAGGAACTTTGAGAGAGCTTTTTAGAGTAATCTTTGCCCGGGTGTCTAACCCCTTTCTTACTTCTCAGGTTCTCATATTTATACTGAGTAAGAACGATTTCTTAGGAGTTGTTAGGAGAGCACGTTCAATCATGGGAGAACGTGTTTGTCATAAAAGGACAGTTAAGTAACGATTTATGAGATCATAAAAGAATGATCATGTAATTGATAGTCGGCGTAGATTGTGGATAAATGGAGAAGTGGCATTTAATAGTGCGTATTTTTAAGAAGTAAAGAAGGATAAAGGGATAAAGCACATGTACTTCAAGGAAATGTTAAGAGGAAGTCCTTTTAACTATCTCCATATCTGAGCCAGTAAAATGATAGTTAACCAGAATTGGGCATCTACATTCTTCAAAATATATCCCACTTGAAAACTTTAGGTCTACATGAGAATGTGCTTGATTAGAAAATTCTTTTTACATCTCCATCCCAACGCCAGTTATAAGTGTAGCAAGAAACGAGAAAGTGGGCATAATTTGACAACTCATTAGCCTTACAACGGGAATCCTAAGAGCTTCATCTTATCATCGGAAGACAACGACAACCTAGAGGCCTCTCAGTGCCTCTCTTGACATTTTATAAGGGCATTCTTTACTCTTATTTTTGGTGGACAATTATGTTCTATATGAAAAGAATCAAGACGATTCCTTTTATGCATTGGATGTGATAAACAGTTCATAACATCACATTAACACATGGAGGATGAGTTCAAAAGAAAAAGACATTCCCCACATCCCAAGTAGAAAGTACTGGAATAAATTAGAAACCCTGATAGCTTCTTTAGGACATTTATTTCACATTCCTCCTGCTCAATGGTCCAGGCTTTTATTTCCTTTTATGTCCTTTGTCAGGTTTGTGGGGATGGGGAGTAGGCTTGGAAACTTTTGAGTTATGGAAATAGTAAAAATCTCCTTAATAGCTTTTACTCTTTGGCATTATTGTGATGTTGTTGCTGAAATATCAGCAGAAAAATGTTGCAGCAAGTACCACTACCACAGTATAATTAGAGGGCACGGGAAGGGGAGAGGAGCGGAGGGGAAGGGGAATGAGAGAGGACAAAAGGACCGCCCTTTCACCTCCCATCATAGTCTTGTTCGATCAAAAGTATAGGGCCATTAAAAGGATACAGGAGTGCACTGCTTTCATGATTTTTTGAGACTGCTGGCTGCCCCACCCCCACGCATTAAGGAAAAAAGGGGACAACCTGTGAATGCGATGAGCTTTCTGCTCTTTATTTTAATTTTTCTTTCTTCGATTGATTAAGGTTAAACCAAACATTCTAACAACAAGCCACTTCTTCAAATTCTTTAGACCTTCACCACCACCTACTGCCAAGGTTTGGCCTGTTAACAAACCTCCTTTTCTTGAAAATAAAGTCTTCTTTTCTACCCACCCACCTGATATTTAGCTTTGCCCTGGAGTTTTTAACTGTTATGCGTGTGGTTAGAAATTGGGCTGGCGTTTGCTTTCCAGATGGAATTCGGATCCAAAATTTCCTTCAAAAGACTTTTTAATATCCAGGCCAGCCAACAACAATAATTATCATGATGATGGATACTTTAATTTTTCCAAGATAACATGGGGACTATTTATTCGTTTACTATATGGACATAATCCTTAAGTGTGATAATGGGAATACCCTAAAGTTTACCCTTTCTAAATTAACTGTTATTATTGGAGCTGCAAGTGGCGGTTTTTATAGCTTTCAGGGCAATAGATATTGAAGAAAATAACGACCCTAGATGCAAAAATTCCACACTTTTTCTGCAGAAGATGATCATGAGAAAAGAAAGATCTTTCATTTGAAAATGGCATGCATTTATTATCCCCCAGGACCCCATGTGAATAGAGGGTGCCAAAATCATGTTTGCACTAATAACAGGTGTAATCAAATTTGTGAAGAGGTCCGCTACTTGGCTATACCTGTGAGGTTCTTTTCATCAAATTTCAATATATGATTCCATATCATCAAACCAGCTGTTTCGAATTTAATATTTTAAATAAACAATAATTAAAAATAATTATAAAAATAATAATATTATATATAATTTTATATTTATAAAAATAAAAAAAAATTAAAATTAAGAAGTGATTACGATCATTGCACGTAGCTTTCTTAACTTCGCTCTTATATTAAATTGTAGGTAAATCAGGATAGTAATTTTTGCTCCATTTACATGTTTTGTCTTTGCATTGAAAAATTTGAGATTTCTCTTGCTTTTGGGTCCTAATTCTTGCCCTCAAAAATGCTATTAGTTCATTTTGTACACCACTGATCGTGCATGTAAAACATTGTGTCAAACATCGTCTTCCACCCAATCCGAAAACTTAAAATGACCAAAAAAACAAATTACAAGGGAAAAAACATTGGGCACTCTAGGATTTCAGGATAAGGTGACCCATGCGGATGCATTATATGATGTGGCTTCCAATCTTCACAGCATGAACCTGCACATTCCTGCACCAGAAAGTGATGCCCACCTTACATTGTAATCCATGAATATAATCATGGCTTTAGTTGCCAGCGTCAACATAGTTGGGTTCACTTAACATGTGAATGTGAAGGTGTTAAAGAGAAAAAGGGCATTCATCCCAAATGATAACTTCAGCCTCTCTAATATTAACTGTAAAGATCACCAGCTTTCTTGCTCTAATTAGTAATGTAATTATAGTTTAACAATTAAACAACAACTTTCTTTTTATGTATAAGTAGGAATGATTAATCATTTGTTTATGCATCATTAGAATAAAGCTTGCTTTGGGACTTGCATAATTAATCTCACATTTGTCCAAAAATATGGGCTCTGATTCACTCAGAAATACTATACCATTGCTTTCACTCCATTGATGAATGTTTCTCTTTTCTCTCTCTTCTTTCTTCTTTTTATCAAGTCCTATTTCGTTGTCTAGAATTAATAATATTAAGTAATTTGAAGGGCACAAATTTCTGTCAAAGGCATGATGGACCTTTTCTTTCCTCCTTGTAGTGGATGCACATTAATGGTTCTCTTTTGTAGTGATTAAATGAAACAGTGTCAGAGATTTGGATTATGGAAAATTTGCTTCAGTCTTGTGCAATTCCAGCTAGACTATTCCAATTTGGCTGTAATGATAAACATGGAGTCCCCCTACTGGCATTATTCCTCGACTGTAGCTTATTTCTGTCTGTCCATTTTGGGATCAGCTTTTCCCTTCTTTTTTGATTTTGCCATTTTCTAAATAGTAATTGTTATGCCTTGATTGCTAAGCTATAAGCTAATCGGGCGATTCTCTGCTTGGCTACTACTTGAGAGGCTTATGCCAACCGACAAGTAACTCCATAAAAAATGTCAAACAAATACATACGCCTACATTTTCTTATTTTTACATTATATATTTATTTAAGTGCAATACTTACTTTTATAGTATAAGTAAAATGAAATTGATATTTAAGCCGTCCTTGGGATATACTTTAAATCTTCAATAGCTTTGGGTATTCTCAATGATCGAGCCGTCCCCCTTGTCCGAGTCCATTAGAAATGATGCATCGCACGCTCTCAAAGCTGCGGGTGGGTCTGTGAATAACTCGATTTAGCTAGAAAGCCAAAGGGTGGAACTTTAACACGTGGCAAGAGAATAAAGTAACTCGTTAAGTCTGTAAATCTGTCATCAGGGGCATGCCACGTAGCTACTACGAGGCTTGATTATGCTAGACGGCGACGTCTGATTTGCCTGTCTTAAGACAACGCTAAGGTGCTAGTCATTGAAACAGGGGCCCCATGCCCCCCTCCTTTAAAAACAAATATATATGAAGGCCTGCCGATTTCCCGTGAAGTGGGACCCGACAAGGCCGCTCTAGGTGGGCCTCGCTCGTATCCGGACCTGTTCGATTTGGTACCGAACCAGGGATTTGAAATTTTTGAACGTTGAAGCCAAAGTGTGCTTTTCTGCTTCTGTTTTATTTTATCGTATTTTATATGGGCCATTTTCTTTTTTTTTTCTTCCCTGTCTATATCTTTCTATATATATATATATATAAAGAGCCGTTCAATTCAGTGGGCATTTTAAATAGTTTCGATTTTCAAATATTGTGGCTGTTATTATCTACCTAAAAATATTGACATGGCTAAAGTTTTTCCTTTTATGTTTGTATGGATTGCCCTTTTTTTTTTCCCTAAATAAGTATTTGTTTTTCTATGTAAATTTTTCTAATGGATTTCCCTAAATAATGTCATTGCTTTTGCCAACATTTTATAGACAGAATACGTACTTTTCATATTATCCACGTTATTAAGGGAGTTTAGATTTTAGATAGGGTTCTCTGATATCTCAACTACTTTGATTTAATTAGTCTATTAATCTAACAAACGATCATAAATTGGTGTAACAAAAAACACTGTTGATATATTAGTACAAATCTCTCACTAATCTATTTGAAATGCATGTGGTGCGGGGTTTATGACTACTTTTGTGTATAATTCCTTCAAGAGTTTGCCACCTTTCCAGTGATAACAAGAAGGCGTAGGGGAGTTTGTAGTAATGGTAAATCAACATATAAAGCAAAATCATTTGAAATTCTTCGCAACCCTAGTAAAAGACTTGTTTGATGCATTCAATTTGCCAAAACAAAAGAAGAAAAAAGGCACAGCGAAATCCAAGAGGAAAGAGATGAGTTTCCAATTTTCCTTTACTTAGGCCTCAAGATCATTACGTCCAACACTGATAGTGGCATTTGGTTAATGCTTGACCCAAAGTTCATTTGATAACTGTTTTCAACCACCATTTCCATCACCGAAAGGTGCCTGTTGCCTACCCATTGGGGTGGGCCATTTTTCACGTAAGTATATTGGTTTTATTAGAAAACAAATTTGAAATTGTTTTGGCTTTCAAACTTTTTAACTAGCACATGCAAGACACATTGCTGGTATGCTTAAGATTACAAATATAAATAATGTGGCAAAGTGCTATTTATTTTCGTGGCTTTGAAACTCAACCAAGACGGTCCAGCGTGGTTAAATTAAAGTGCTTTTTAACCACCAAGTGGTTGGTTCTATAGGTAAGTGTCATGGGACTAATCAGTAGTTTTTGAGTTTGACTATTGATTTATTTTAATATTTGATCATTTCATTTGACACTATGGAATAATTAAATATTGAATTAAATTTTTACATTTATGTGCTTGAGTATAATTTTTATTTTTTATATATAAGTATAAAGTATTTAAATTTCATTTAAAAAAATAACTCAATAAGCCTAATTAATTAAATATCACTTGTCTTAATAGTCCGTAAAATACAATAATTGATTATGCTTAAAATTAAAACTAATTGTACTTATTGTTATACTTTTAAATATATTTTGTTTATAATTAGTCATTAATAATTAACAATATTCTTAATGCATTTTTATTTTATTAATAAATCATTAAAAAATTAATTAAATTAAATACTTCACTTTGTGACTTGTTTCTCCTTTTTTTTTCTCTATAAAAATTGAAATATAATTAAAAGTATAGAAAGAAATAAAAAATAATAATAATAATAACAAAGTGGGAGACAAATGAAAGGGAAAAAATACCCTCCCAAAAGTTTCTCCATTTCCAATTTCTCAAATGATTATAAGGCAATTAAAATATTCAAATGTCAAATTAATAATATTATCTTTTAGAATTAATTATTGAAATAATAAGGGTAGCATAAATAATATTTTATATTCATATATATTTAGTGTGTCTTAAATTAGTTTTGTAATTCAATTCAAATATTCAATATTGAAAAAAAAATTAAAAATACATTATTTATATAATTATATAATAGTTATAATTAATAATATTTTTTAAAAAATTGAAAATTTTATTAATGAAAAAAGTTTATCACTCATTTATTTTCACAATTTAGACAAAATCATTTTATTACCGTTCAAGTCTTTGCGAGTCATAAATTTAAATTTTTATAAGTTTCAGTAAAATTGGATTCGATCAAACTTAGTTTCTAATCAATTCAAATGAATTTTCTAATTTGATGAGATTTTCTCATCTCTAGATTTGAGTTTTAAGGATGATCATATTAGTTAATTTTGTGTGCAGGATTGTTATAAGATACAAAATATTTTATCTTGATTTGATAAGAACAATTTAGATATTTGTAACAGAAAAGAATTAATAGTTTTCAAATCCTTGGTAATTTTCCTCATACTCCCACCAATTTCAAACTTATGTTTAATGCACCTAATCAAACAGTAAACAAAGTTAGGCTCCTCAAAACAATGTGGCTAAACGCGGGAGCAAGGTAGGTGGTAAGTCGTCTTTTGTTGATAGCATTTTGAGCTTTGCAACAAAGACTCCATTTGTTTGTGGATTTGTCACTATGAGAGATCCAAACGAATGAGCTTCAAAATACGCGTTGAGATGACATTTTGGTAGCTCCCAACCATTCTTTAATTTTGAAAATGAGAGATTAGAAAAAGACCCACTAAATTCAACCACATTTTCGAACTTTGCCAAATAATTTTTGTGAAAGGAAGTCATCAGATTGCTAGTTGAACTTCTTGTGACGTTCGTTACCTGGCTCACGAGCATCAAACGAAACCGACAAAACAAGACCATTGTCCACCCAAATTTTTGAATGTTCAAATGTTTCTTTAAACTGGGTTGGAGGGATTTTCTTTAAAAGCTAAGCTTGTTATTAAACAAATCAAGAGCAATTGAGGAAAAAGGAAAAATCTGGGAAGATCAGTCCACAAAATGTGAGAAGCTTCAAATGTGGCAGTATGTGGAAGAATATAGGAACATATAACGTATCGATGAAGCTTGATATATTTCCAGCTAAATGCATATGTACTTCCTTGCTGACGACTCTCCTTTCTATTCCATTTTTCTTTTGGGGTTGTTGGCAGGAAAGACGGTGAAATGGGCTGTGTTATTTTCTTTGATAGAATGAAATATTGAAATGGGTTGCTTCGAATTACTTCATGGTAGATTTATGTAGAAAGTTGCTTTGCTTTGCATTGCAAAGGGACATAGTAACGTCTATCTAATGAAATGATTATGTTCACTTTTTAGAGGATGCGATTACCTCTCCTTACAAATGCTATCATCAGAGGAAGAAGTCCTTTGGTAATTAAAGAGAAACAAAAGATAAATATGGAAAACCTTAATTAAATTGTACTAATGTATCATAACGTTCGTATGGCTGTAGAGAAACAAATTATGTTCCACTAATTGCTGAACGTCGACCTTTCTTTTAACCCAATTTATTTATTTATTTTTCCCAAATAAATCGTAATTTGTAAAGCAAATAAAGGCTAAAGTAATGAGATTGTTAGCTTCGGCTGGTCTCCGGAGGGGAAAATCTAAAAGCTTTCAAGTTGTTGATGGGCCACGCCGGAGCTTACTTTTAAGGGGGCCATTGGCCAACCCAACCAAACTTCGCATTCCCGCGATTTGCAAAATTTAATTACTTAATACTTACCTTAATCATACTTTTCCTTTCCTTAATCATGATTTGAACGCCACGCGCCAAGGGAGCACCTGAACACCGTCCTATGTATTTGTATTCAACAAAGAGAAGAAGAAAAAAAAAAAACGAAAGAGTTCGCTTCTGAAGGCGGGAGGTTCGGAATGAGGCTCGGAGTAAGAGGACCCGTAGGGGAAAAGAGAGATTCAAAGAAGACTAAGAGTATAAAGCAGAATTAGCTTTCTTTTCTACTTTGTACAGAGATAGCAAAGGAGAAAAAAAGGGCAATGGAGAATGTGAATTGTGTTGTAGAAGTTCTGTGTTAATATCATAAAGGAACTTCAACTCCAACTCCAACTTCCCCCACGAAAATATCACAGGGGGAAAAAAAAAGAAAAAACCCCACCAAACTTTGCTTTATTTTCTCTTTCTATATATGGTTTCTTCTGTTTCTTCCTTGTTTGATCTCTCATTTCAAGCTACATTTTGATG
Source organism: Theobroma grandiflorum (assembly GCA_036013995.1). NCBI lineage: Eukaryota > Viridiplantae > Streptophyta > Magnoliopsida > Malvales > Malvaceae > Theobroma > Theobroma grandiflorum. The sequence continues at coordinate 6,732,967 of CP142130.1, forward strand.
GTGGAGTTGTGATAATTTTTCTTTGCTTCTTGGAATAATTTGTGGAGAGAAAATGGCAGCAGAAGGAACGTTGTCGTTTTCAGTAGCTTCAGTTGTGGAGGATGTACTGCAACAGCATGGCAATCGCTCCAAAGATCTTGATTTGGAGTCTAGGAAAGCTGAGGAAGCTGGTACTTTTTTCTTTTTTTTTTTGGTTTTAGGCTTTGGCTTTTTCTCTCAGCATCTGGATTTTGTTAATGAATTTTCTAATAAAAACAATGATTTCGTCTATACGTTTAACTAGTCACAACGATCGATTTCCATGAAAAATTGTTGAAAATTACTCTGTTTTCTCCCAATTCCTTCTCTGATCCTCTCCACCTTTTTTCTTTCTTATGCATCAAGCAGTAAACCGCATATTGAAATAGAAAACAAAAGCCCTTTTACTTGAAACTCTTATGGATTCTTTGGATGCTCTTGATTGATTGTCTGTGGTTTCATGTCATCTGTTAAAGACTGATCCTTGATCATTTAGTGACATGTTTGTAAATAAAAGTTAAATGAGATAATTTACTTATGAAATTTAAAAAAAAAAATAAAGAAAGAAAGGAAGCTGAATGTGATGATATCTTGTATGGTAGCATCAAGAAGGTATGAAGCCGCTGGATGGCTAAGGAAGATGGTTGGAGTAGTGGCGGCTAAAGATTTGCCGGCAGAGCCATCAGAGGAAGAATTTAGGCTTGGTTTGAGGAGTGGAATAATCCTCTGCAATGTTCTCAATAAAGTTCAACCAGGAGCTGTGCCTAAGGTAAAACCTTTCTAATTTTGGATTTTCAAATTGATTCTATACTTTTAATTACGGTTTATTTCATTGGGGTAATTGCTTTTTAGGTGGTGGAAAGTCCATGTGATGCGGCCCTCATACCTGATGGAGCTGCATTGTCAGCATTTCAGTACTTTGAAAATGTAAGGAATTTCTTAGTAGCTGGGCAAGAATTGGGGCTTCCTACTTTTGAGGCATCTGACCTAGAACAAGTATGTTTTCCAAGTAAATTTTTTTACAATTCTTTTGTTTTAAAACAAACCTTTTTTTTTGAGTAATTTATTTATTTATTTTTAATTTGCCTAAAATTGTTAGGGAGGCAAATCTGCAAGGGTTGTGAATTGTGTTCTAGCACTTAAGTCCTATAGTGAATGGAAGCTCACAGGCGGAAATGGAGTGTGGAAATTTGGTGGAAATGTAAAACCTGCCACCACCACATTGGGAAAGGCATTTGTAAGAAAAAATTCAGAGCCTTTCATGAACTCCTTGCAAAGGACCTCGTCCACAAATGAGAAATTATTGAATGGTCAATCCAATGAAATTGATCCTAATAAAATGGTTGGTAAGCTTTAACTGTTTAAAGTATTCACTTGTTTTATATTCTACTTCAATGAGAATGAATGCTGTAAGTTTTTCTTGTACAAGCAGGCCAGTTCTGGTTCATTAAGTATGCTGGTTCGTGCCATTCTAATAGATAAAAAGCCTGAAGAAGTTCCAATGGTAAGTTTTCATTGGCTCATTACTGTCAATAAACATATCAAACTTGTGTAGTACTTCTTTGCTTATCTAAGCTGGGATAGTAGAATGATTGCATTGTAGTAGTCATGTGTTAGTTTTGCCCTAATCATAGGAGTGCAAATGCAGGGTTGTCTAATTAACATTTGGGTGCCTTGCACCTTGAGGATACTTTTCCTCAAGATTCCAATTTTCCTCAATTGTTATGTGTTCACTACTAATAGTGAAACTATTTCATGTCTGCGTGATATTCTTTTAGTTTTTGCACACTCATTATTTATCAGCACCACTATCATAAAGGAAGATTATTCTTTTTGCTGTTTCTGTTGCTTATTTGGGTCATCTTTGGTTGTCAATAGCTGGTTGAATCTGTTCTCAGTAAAGTTGTAGAGGAGTTTGAGCATCGGATTGCAAGTCAATGTGAAATGGTATGTTAGTCTTCATCTTTGTGAAGTTTGCGCTTCAAAATTTACACAGGAATAAAAGTCATTTACTATGTAATAATTATCTCAACTAACTATCTGTTTATTATCTTTCTAAAATTTGAAAGATGAAAACGACATCAAAAGTCATCACTGCTTCTCAGTGCAACAAGTCTCTACTAAAACCGACTCCTGGGGATAAAAAGGTAGCTAGTGATCCTTATCTACTACAGAGGTCACCAGATGACTTTACTTTGATGTCTTAGTGATGTAGTTCGAGCTTCTGAAACTTTTTCTTTTCCTGTAATTGTAATGATTTAGATTGAGGAAAAGAACATCAAAGTGTGGAGGAAAGAAGATTCCTTTCATAAAAACCTCATTGATGATGAGGAATTAAAAGGTCGATCTCAGAAACAGAAAATGTTATTTGATCATCAACAAAGAGATATTCAGGTGGGAGCTAATTGTGTCGTATGTTCTATTTTCTTGTCAATTTATGTACTTGACTAGAGCACTTACATGTTTTATAAATTTTTGTAGGAGCTGAAGCATACTATTAATGCCACAAAAGCTGGCATGCAATTCATACAAATGAAATTTCATGAAGAATTCAACAATCTTGGTACCCTGACTTTGCTTTAATAGAAGAATCTATTTGTATTTCTTGTTGTTTTATGGAAGCGCTAAGCAGGGTATTTCTCTAATTTTAGTTAATGCTTTTTTTTTACAGGTATGCATATTCATGGTCTAGCTCATGCTGCTTCTGGTTACCATAGGGTTCTAGAAGAAAATCGCAAGCTATACAATCAAGTGCAGGACCTTAAAGGTAAGTTACCTACTTGTAATTTGCATAAGTTCTAAACATCATCATGCTTGTCCTTGTATCGTGTCCTCCAGTTGATTAGAAAGGATTATCTACTTTATCTAACCAGGAAGCATCCGTGTTTACTGCCGTGTGAGACCATTCTTGTCTGGACAGTCAAGCTATCTGAGCACTGTGGATCACATAGAAGAGGGAAACATCACCATCAACACCCCATCAAAGTATGGTAAAGGACGCAAGTCCTTCACCTTCAACAAAGTCTTTGGGCAATCTGCAACTCAAGGTTGCTTCACTAAGAGGCTAATTGCTTATTGATAATGTTTCTGCAATTTTCACATTCCTTAGTTATTTCTTATTGTATTGCAGCGGAGGTTTTTTCTGATATGCAGCCACTGATTCGGTCGGTTCTTGATGGATACAATGTTTGCATATTTGCTTATGGCCAGACAGGGTCAGGAAAGACTTACACTATGGTAAGACATGGTTGGATTGTTTACTAGAAGTATGATAATTTGATGCATTGATACTTGTTTAATGAAATATAGCATTTTTTTTTGAACTTATTGGTTTATTTGGTTTACATTTCCAGACTGGACCTAGTGACCTGACAGAGAAAAATCAAGGTGTTAATTATAGGGCATTAGGCGATTTGTTTCTTCTGGCAGAACAAAGAACGGATACCTTCCGCTATGATGTTGCTGTTCAGATGATTGAAATATATAACGAGCAAGTCAGAGATCTCCTAGTTACAGATGGAAGTAACAAAAGATATCCTTTTTCAATTCATTTAGTTTTACTTCCCACAAGTTTATAAAATTAGATCATGTTATCTCAGTTAAAATCTGTGCAAAGTTGTTATGACAGATTGATAACTTAGAAAAGCTGTCTTACTATTCTAATTTCATCTAGAACTAGATCAAAAGTTGGGTGACGCTCCGAAAATAAAAGACTAAGAAATTTGAAATTGGTTGAGAAATGAAAATAAGATTTTAAAGGCTCTTACTTTCATATAAGTTTGAACGATTGGTCCTTGCCAGTCAATTTTTGCTCCAGGCTTATCCTTAATCTATTAATACATTAGAAATTCGCAACAGTTCTCAGACAGGTCTCAATGTACCAGATGCAAACCTCGTGCCTGTTTCATCAACATCTGATGTTATTGATCTGATGAACCTAGGACACAGGAATCGTGCAGTTGGTGCAACAGCCCTAAATGACCGTAGTAGCCGTTCTCATAGGTAACTTCTTTTGTCTTTACATTTCTACTGCTTGATCCTGAAATATTTCTTCCTTCTGAAAAGCTAAATTCTATTTTTATTACTTTGCAGTTGCTTGACTGTCCATATTCAAGGAAGAGATTTAACATCTGGAAGTATTCTCCGTGGCTGCATGCATCTTGTTGATCTTGCAGGAAGTGAGAGAGTAGACAAGTCTGAGGTAACAGGAGATCGACTAAAAGAGGCACAGCACATAAACAAATCTCTCTCAGCTTTAGGGGATGTGATTGCTTCCCTTGCTCAAAAGAATCCACATGTTCCTTACAGAAACAGCAAACTCACTCAACTTCTTCAAGATTCACTTGGTAAGTTTAAACTGTCAAAATAGTAGTTTTTTAAGTTCTATATAGGAGCTTCATTTACTGCATTCATTTTTTTTTTTCCTGTTAAAAAGTTTTATTATATTGGGGCTGGAAATGAATTTTCAGGAGGGCAGGCCAAGACGCTAATGTTTGTTCACATAAGCCCTGAGCCTGACGCCATAGGTGAAACAATTAGTACTCTCAAATTTGCGGAGCGTGTGGCTACTGTTGAACTAGGCGCTGCCCGAGTGAACAAAGACACAGCAGATGTTAAAGAACTCAAAGAACAGGTTATTGTATTCTTAGTTACCTCTACATATTGATCTAGATGGTTACTTTGAGATAGTTTGCAAACGTGATTCTCTCCCTTTTAGTAATATGTTGAAATCATCTTTCAGATTGCTACCCTTAAGGCAGCATTGGCAAGGAAAGAGGGAGAAACAGAGCAAAGTCTGCACTCTGTATCCGCCAGCTCTGAAAAATACCGAACAAAGGCTAGCGACTTATCACCCTTCAGTACTAATCAGCGGGTTGGAGCTATGTTGAGCTCCAGACAACCCATGGGTGACGTGGGCAACATTGAGGTACTTACTGCTTTCCCATTATGATTGGATGCAAATTTTGATTTCATTAATAAAGTCGAACAGCATCAGTCACAAGTCCCAGATTCTTCCTCATAATTTAAAGATGACGTGAATAGTGGAGTGTGAATGGTTTCCTTGAATTCAGAATTTCTTGTCTATATGCGGTCTAGTGAATGATACCGGTGATAATAGCCTAATACTTTCTGCAGTTTTTTCTATTTCCTTTTTCTCCCCATTGAAGTTGGTTGGATGGGGAGAAATACTCTGGTGATTATTTTGTTGGAATATCTTCCCAAATTTTACAAATACACTAGTAATTCATGTACCAGTTTTACTCAGCATGCTCTAGAAAGCTTGACTGTTCATATCATCATCATGGATTCTCGATAGACATACACATACACGGATATATAGATATTCTGTTCTGGTCTTGCAGGTGTGCGCCAACTCTACATTGAGGCAAAAGAGGCAAAGTTTTGATCTTGATGAGCTATTAGCAAATTCACCTCCCTGGCCTCCTGTTATCAGTCCTGCCCAAAACTTCAGGGATGATGAGAAAGAACCAGGATCGGGTGAGTGGGTGGATAAGGTTATGGTGAACAAGCAAGATGCGATTAACAGAGTAGGAAACTCCCTGGGATGTTGGGAAGCAGAAAATGGGAATTTGTCTGATGTCTTTTACCAGAAATATCTCCAAGATTCTTCAAAGATTTACCCAGAACAATCATATAATATGTTCATGGGGGGTAACAGGTTCAACATGGCTGGCGCTGATGACATAGATGATCTTGATGCTGCTACCAGTGACTCATCCGAGCCTGATTTGCTTTGGCAATTCAATCAGTCCAAACTTAGCAGCATTACCAACGGAATAGAGTCAAAGACCAAGAAACCTACTCCCAAATCAGCAAGGAACCCAGAACTGACGTAAGGCAACACATACTATCATGTCCAATATCTTCTACCATCATTTTAAGTTTTTGACATGCTATTAAAGGGTCGTTTCATTTTTGCAGCAAAAATTTAAATACCATGTCAGGGCCTTCACCATCTAGGAAACTAGCCAATGGAGTTAGCATCCCTTTGCATCGAAATGGGAGGCAGCCAACTCCTGCTGAGGGGAAACGCAAAACTGGGAGTAGAAAATAACAAAGTTTATACCACTACAACCACGTTGGAGTGATTTCTGATTCTTTCTTTTATTTTTTTTTCTTTTATATTTGTTAGAGAGAGAGAGAGAGAGAGAGAGAGAGAGAGAGAGAGAGGTGTTCAATATACAGATAATTTTTTCTTTCGTTGTAATTTTTATGGTATAGTTAAATGCAGCAATAATTCCAGTTGCTTCTTCAAAAGCCAATTTCATAGATGCGTCCTGCCTGCTTGGTTTTGTCACGGTTTTTGCCGTGTAAAGACTCTGCTTTCCACTTTATCTCGTTAAAAAGAATTAAAAGGCTCTGCAATTGCTATTCCTAAGGCTGTTCAATTTAAAAAGAAAAAAAAAATTCATTTCTCTCTAGTTGAGTTTCGACTAGCTAAGTAATGCTCTGTTAAAACTCAACGAGCATTGAAACTACGTGTTCACCAAGTAGTTCAGAGTTTGGCAGCTACATTTTTGCGTTTTTTCTTTTAAAAAAAGTCTTTGACAATTGAAATTTGAAAACTACCATCAATTCCCTGCTTCCTTCCCTTCCAAGTTCGAAACCACTACCCAAAAGGTGAAAGTATATTTTCCTTTTTAAGCTGCCAGTCGCTTCTGAAAATGGCTTTGCACTCGCAGAAAGGTTGACCCATTACTAAGTAGAAATACCTGTGAAGTTTGATAATGCTGAATGACAAATTTCCCCAAATATCATATCTTTAGAGACCATAGGAAATTGAAAAGTATGATCGCACTTCGCAAGTAAAAATCTTTTTATGTTTAGAGACAGAAGGCATAACCTGTTTCATAAATTGTTGTTTGACAATCAAAATGGCCCACCAAATTGGTTTGGCTTGAAGATCTACATCGGTCCCGAGGCTGTCCTTCTTAGTTGTTTCTGAGTCATGTCTAAGCTTGGACAACTTTCCGAATACTTAGGATTAAAAACAAGAGAAAAGATTAGTCTCTATATGCACATAATGTCTATAATTATGTAATTTACAACTTACAAAAGCCGGCTTCAAAATATTTTAAAGCTGAGCCATGACTATGATTTTGTTTTGACTATTCTGTCACAAGTCACAAGCCTAGCAAGGTAACCTAACCCATGTGAGTGTGACAGGGTTCTAGCATGGTCACCTTCTAAAACAAAGCCCATGTAGATGAAAGGAAAATGGGAAAAGGGGATACAATTACCAGGAGAAGCAGCTTTTTCAGATTTGCATTCTTCCTGCGGAGTTTCTGCACCTCTAATTCTAGCTCCTGGATGTAAGCCTGATGAAGGTAGACAATATTGAATTGGAATATTTTAGGGAATGTAGATAATCATGTGTTTCCACAGAATGACAGAGCAGAAGCAAAGTGCTACGTTCCAGACGTATATGTTGGGTGATTTCAAAGAGTAAAAAGTGGCAGATTTGCTAATACTAGAAGCCTACACTGCCACTCAAGAAGCAAATCAAAGGCTCAAACATTCATAGGTAACCTTTATTAATTGATTTTTTTTACTCCTTTAGCCAAGGAATTACCAAGCGAGCTCTAAGTTACCTTCTTTTTGGCGAATGCACGAGAGGCAGACTCTCTATTTCTGATCTTAGTTAGCTCCCTCATTTGAGCAGCCTCTACAGATCCCTTTATACAGCTCTTTTTTTTAACCTGTTTCTTCACATTTTCTTCAACCTTAAGCTTAGCATTCATTAATCCACCATTACTTATCTGAAACGCCACCCTGTTTCTGCCGTGGCCTCTATTAACACCACCTTCATTTCGCACGACGAATTGCACTCCCTCAGCACTCTTTTCCTCATTTAGCAATTGATGCAGTTCATTGAAATCAATGTATTCATTGATATTCATGGGATTGTAGTCCATGGAGGTTGGAGGAAAGAACACATTTTCAAAAGCTTCATCATCTTGTAAAAGTTGTGCAAAGTCAAGCTTTTGTCCAGAGAGCTTACGATCCTCTTCATTTTCCATAGCATTCAATTCTTAATTAAACAAACCTGATTTTAGATTAAAAGTTACTTATCTAAAATTTCAGAGAAGAGAGAAGTTATTATTGTTCATTTTCTTCCTCTATATGTATGTAACCAAAGCTAAAGTGTGACGATCAATGATAAAAGGGTGAAACCACAAAGCCTTGTGAAAGTAGACAAGACAACAGTGTATGTTTGTCTTTAACAAACTTGAACATCATTGAATTGCTTGGAGTTAAAAGGAACGAAAGGTAAGCCAGCAAACAAAGAGGGAACTAGAAGCAGTGTATTTTCACGTTTGTTACATGCAAGAATTCTTGCTTAGAGCTTTTCAAAGTTCATGAATTGAAAAGGGCAGCACCTGTACGGCCAATGACTTTTACACGATTCTTGGGAGAATTCTAGAGCCCGAAATTGTACAAAATTTGGATGAAGAGTTCTTGGGCTTGGGCCCAATATTTTCAGTCTTGTGTCAATCGATGCCACATTTAAGGCTTGGTGTCCAAGCTTGGGCGGATTGCTCTGCTTGGAGCCGAGGGAGGCTGATTCATGGAGTTCTTTTATTCCTGGTGGTCTTGTAGCCCGTGTTATGCGCTAGAGCTCTAAAAATATTTTAGTTTTTTATTTGTCTAAGTTGGTGTTTCCAAAATCAACCATCTTGTATATGGAAAATAAAATGAAATGAAATGAAATAAATTTATATTAATAATATGAAGAATAATTATTTAAAACCAAAAGGTGAATCAAAATATCATCTAGCAAACGTGAAATTATGTTATTGTTTATATAAGGTAAGTCTTCAAAAATCAAAAGATATTTTTGATATTGCACTACTAAAGTGCTTCAAAATGAAGGTGTTTGATAGCCTTCATTTTGATATCATCAAAATAGCAGATATAAGTCCATAGAAGCCATGCCAGTATCCTATTTTTGCCTTTTCCCTTCATTGGATTAAAAGAGGAAATTGTAATATAATTTTTAGTCTATTTGTTCGTGCTTGAATGTGGATTTAAAGAAAATAATAATGAGGGCATATTTGGTTTTGGCTCATTTCGTTTGGAAAAAGTTCCTTTGACACTTGTGTGCTGATTGGTGGTGGAACAAATGTTCTTTTCCAGCTTTTAAGAATCTTAGGCTTTATTTATTAGAGCAACTAATTATTCGAACGTGTTTGTGGTAGTCTATTCCATTTGTGTTGAAGTATATCGTCCTTGTTGTTCTCGGGTTTTTTTTGTGTGTGTGTGATTTCATCATAGTCCAAGAGCTAGTAGTTGATAACTCCAGTTTTGGTTTCTCTTAGATCTATTATATATTAATGATCTTAATGATCTTTCAATGAGTTATTGTAGACACCTGAAATAAAATAAAAAATAAAATAAATAAAATAAAATAAATAAAATAAATAAAAAAGAAAAAATCAAATAATTCAAAAAAAAAGAGAACTGGAGGCACAGTCGGCCTCCATTGTCAACAAAAACGGAGCATTCAATGCTCTGCCGGTAGCCAAAGATTTGAAGATCAGCTCCGGCACCAGCGTTTGACTTAGGGATCCCATCCGGGATTCAAGCTGAACAAGGCAGATTTGCCTCCTCTGGTTGTCCAAAAATTTGGACAACCGGGTTCTATAACAACCCAAAAAAATTCCACACTGAAGGGGAGAGGCTTTTCGAAAAAAAAAAAAAGGAATCCTTCGAAACCAAAAAAAACACAATAGCCAGAAATTGATCCTAAGTTCTACCAGCCAAAGCACCTAACCACAAGCACTAAGAATAACTAAAATCACAACGAAAAGCCACAATAAAAAAAAAAAAAGAGAAAACGAAATCATGCAATCCGATCCACAAGGAGAAAAGCTTGGTTTTCTTTTTTGAGGTGAGAGTGGTTTTCGGGTTGGGGTTTTTATAGAGAGGGAAAAAGAGAGGTTTGGGTTAAAGGCCCCGGTTCGACCAAACCCAGATCCGGTGGTCAGATCTAGTCGGTGGGGAGACGATTTGGGGAGAAAGGGCCCTGAAGATCTAGATCCGGTCGGCAGAGGAAAGAAGCAGATCTGTGAGGGAGAGAGAAGCCGATCCGGTGAGAGGAAAGGTCACCGGCGAAGGGAAGAGGGCGGCACCGGAACGGAGGGGCTGCTGTGGCTTAGAGAGAAGTCAGAGAGATTTGGCTTAGAGAGAGAGAGGGAAAGGGAAAAATAAGAAACAAAGAAAAAAAAAAAACCTTTTATAGTAAGAAGAAAGGACCCAAAACGACGTCGTTTCAAGGGATAAGAGGAAGTTGAATAGCCCAAGCCTAAACGACGTCGTTTTGAGTAATACCACGGGCCAAAAAAGGTGCGTTTGGTGAGAGCAGACTGTGCGCCTGCTGGGCGGGCCATCTGGTGCTACGCTTTGGGCCTTCCGCGGGCTTGCTGGTTCTGGGCTTAATCTAGCCCAGATAGGTATATTTTCTTGGGCTTTGTTTAAATATGTTTTTATTTTATTTATGTGTTTATTTTTTCATTTCAATATATTTTAATTTAGTTTAAATTTTATTACAAAAATGAAAATATATAAAATCTTAGTAATAAGCACATAGAAAAAATAGGATAATAAGAAATAATATAATAAAAAAATCAAAAAAATCAAAAAAATATAAAAATATATATATGTTGTCATTAAAGAAAATGTGTAATAATAACATATATAGAAATCAATATTAATAATATTAAAGCTTATATTTTAAATATTATAGCTAATAAAGATTTCAAATCTAACAAAATAATAATAAAATAAAAAATGCAATAAAATAATAATAATAATGATATAAAATATGCATAAACACATACATATATATAAAAAATAATTACTTTGAGTGACCGATGATGGGATTTTCATTCGGAACGCGAGAAGTCGCAATTCCAAGTGAATTTCCTTAGGTTAGGAGTTTTAATTAGGATCCCACCAGTATGATGGGAGGGTCCTAATTCAAAATTTCGATGGTTCTAATAAAAAATAAAAATAAAAATAATAATAGTAAGTAAAAAATAATTAAAAAAAGAGAGAGATAAAAACCCTTAAATATATTTAATTAAAAATCCATAAATAGAATAAAAAAGAATTAATGATGATAATAAATTTAAACCCATACATATATAACAACAACAATAACAAAAATAATAACAAAAAATAATAATAAAATAAAAATAAAAATAAACATGGAATTTACTAGTATATTGCGTATCATGCTTGCATTATTGAATGTCATGGCATATAGATATATTCTGTATATGGGTATAAATCCCGATGATGGGACTTTCCGAGGAAGCTTGCGAAGGCGAGTTTCATCGGTAAACTCCCTAGGTGAAAAGATACTTTCGAACTCCACCAGTATGATGGGAGGGTTCGGGGAGATATCTTTAATAAAAGGTTTGTACCCGTATTAGGATTTTTGCATTCACGAAAACATCGTTTTTTGTCACAAACGATTACCCCAATGATGTGATTTACCTAGTGAACTTGCGAAGGCGGGTTTCTTAGGTATCTCTCTAGGTGAGAGGATACTCCCGAATCCCACCAGTTTGATGGGCGGATTCGGAAAGTACACTCAATAAAAGGTCTTCGTTTGACACTCTCGATTTTATGCCATGCATTGCACCGTTGCATCACATGTACGTCAAACGCGTAAAATATTTTAATTTGATTAATAAAATGACGGCAAAGGAAATATTAGTACGGAATAAAGGGTTTAAGACAATAAATGATTAAATGGTACCGTTCGTGGAACGGGCGTCACGGGGGTGCTAATCCTTCCCCGTGCGTAACCGCACTCCCGAACCCAAATTCTAAAAAAACACGCAGACCAGTTTATCGTTCTTTCGACGGACCTAAAATTAATTTAGTACTTCGTCGAATAGAACAAATTTGATTGGGTGGCCAATCACACCTAAACAAAAAAGATTGGTGGCGACTCCCCAAGTTAATCACGTCTAGCGGACGGGTTCCCGCGCCCGCACGTTGAGACAGCTTGGCGACTCCACTGGGGACGAAAGAGAGTCGAGCCATAATTAATCATAGATTGTCTTAAGCCCTTAATAATTTAGCGTCTTTTTCAAATTTGAGCATTTGTTTTGTGCATTGTAATTTGTGCAATAATCATTTTATAATCATTAATTTGTTGTATTTGAATTGTGGGGGATTTAGGATAGAGGGATGTGAGAGTGTCCATAAAAGGTTGGTATGTTTCCTTCACACACACAACACGTGCTGCATTCATGCATAAGCCTTCTACCCGGGCTTTTGTCCTTGATAGGAGGGAGTTTAGTAGCTACGCTCTCGTGAGGTGTTAACCTCCGCATGGGCTAGTGAACACTCCCACTCAGATTGAACCTAGTCCGTTTGAAGCCTATAATGGGTGAGGATCGAGGTGCCTTACTAGTCCGAGTGGACGACAGTGAGGAACAATTTGGGAACCTTTAGCGCCACTTTCGACCCAAACTTAGCATGTAGAATACCAAGGGTCACCTCTGCCTAGGTAGAACTTTACCCGTGAGAATATACCTCTGACTAGGTACACATGAAGGAACTTTTCACATTCTCTTTACTCTAAATTCTCCAAGCAAAATAAAGAAGGTATCATGCATACCCATGTTATTTATCATTTTAATAAGAAATTGCTATTAAATATTTTTAGTATTAATTTGAACCTTTTTGTCATTTTTATTTTGCAAATGCACGTTTGCGTCATAATTTTGCATATAGGAATAGTGTTTGTCACTTGATAGCCATTGACGGAGTAGATGTAAAAGATGACTCTTGAAATTGCAATCAAAGATAATATCTTATGCAATAGATCACTTTGTTGATGGGTGTTATGTGACAAAAACTCTTAGTACATCATTCATGCATGCATTTCATGAATAAGTTTTTTCATCTGAAAGTAAAAATAATGTGTTCATTTTCATTCATGCATCAAAATTACATCTAATTCATGTTTATGATTTTTTAAAAAAAAAAAAAAAGAGGAAAATTTCAAGATAGCTCCACAACCCAAAGTCGGTGACCAACGTGTTCATAATACTCGTCGATAGGCAAGGATCATGGAAGAGGAACAAAGGGAACGACTAGATAGAATGGAAAGAGCTCAAGAAGAAATGAGAGAACAGTTAGCAAGGATGATGGAATTGATGACGAGTTTAAGCAAAGGAAAAAAAGTGGTTGAAGCGTCAGCTCCGTCAGAGAACCCACAAATACAAGACACCAGTAACCTAAGAGATGATCTGCTTTGTCCCCTGGGGTCCACTCCACCCCATGACCAAACTTTTCAAAGGGTCCACCTGCAAGTGACACCACCTGCTTGTTACAATGTGCTACCTCCAATAGGCCATCAATCGGTCCAGGGGCAATTTGGGTCAAATTTCAGAACAAATCCTGTTGAGCCAATTCATGTTCTAGATCTGGACGATCCAAAAGAGCAAGAGAAATTAAGAAAGGATTCATCTCAAACGAGAGAGAATGAAGAAGTTGAGAAAAAGTGTGATATGTTGGAAGAACGCCTACGTGCTATCGAAGGAGTCGATAGGTTCGGTACCATGGATGCAACTGAACTATGCTTAGTACCTGATGTGATAATCCCTCCTAAATTTAAGGTGCCAGAATTTGAAAAATATGATGGGACGAAATGCCCAATGGCACACATCACCATGTATTGTCGGAAGATGGTCGCGCAGTCTCATGATGACAAGTTGCTAATCCATTTCTTCCAAGATAGTTTGATTGGGTCAGCTGCCCGATGGTACATACAACTAGATCGAAACCATGTTAAGACTTGGAAAGATCTATCAGGAGCCTTCGTAACACAATACAAACATGTCACTGAATCGGCTCCCGATCGATTGTCATTGCAGACCATGGAAAAGAAACAAAGTGAGAGCTTCAAAGAGTACGCCCAACGGTGGAGGGATATAGCAGCGCAAGTTCAACCACCTCTCACTGACAAGGAAATGACCGTGTTGTTTGTAAACACACTCCAAGCTCCATTCTATGAACGCTTAATTGGCAATGCCACGAAAAACTTTACGGATTTGGTCTTATCTGGAGAAATAATAGAAGGAGCTATCAAAAGCGGGAGGATTGAAGGACCTGAAGTTATTACCTCAGAAAAAGGAAGTATGCCCAAGAGAGAAGAAGGGGATGTACAGGCAATTGCTCATGTTGGTCCACAAACCCATAATTTCAATCCATACCTTTTTTATCCCACATACCAACCTTCTTACCCCACTTTGAATCATATTTCCCATAACTTATATCCCCATCAATTGGTTTCACAACCAACTTCCCATTCGAGAGCAACCACACTTCCACTTACGCCTCAATCATGGCAAAGACTCAGCCTTTACCAACTACCCATGCCAATCTCTAAACTTTTGCCTCTATTAATTGAGAATCAATACCTCAGTCTTGTGCCAATGAAAACAATTTCAAACCCATCGGCAAGGAATTATGACCCTAATGCTAAATGTGACTATCACGTGGGGGCAATCGGACACTCAACGGAGAACTGTAGGCAATTGAAAGAGAAAATTGAAAATCTCATCAATGATGGCATTTTGACTTTTGAGCTTATGGAACATTGGAAATCGACCTTGTCATAGATTGGGCTCTCAGAAATACCTTGAGTCTCGAACAGATTGCTTGCAAGAAAAATGGTTGATTTGGAGCTTTTTAGGGGCATGGCAGAAATAGGATTTTGCTAAGGAACATAAACTTTAGAACCTGTAATTGAAGCTTTAATGTTTCTGTTGGATTGAAATTTTTTGCAACTTTGTGTTTACTTTGCAAAAGGACATGACACAATTGGTTTGGCCAAGGTTTCTATAACATGTTTTAAAAAAAAAAAAACAACAAAAAAAAACAAAAAAAAGAAAAAAAAGAGAGGTTTAGGCAATAAAGTGCATACATGTTCTCGAAAGAATCGATGGTTACTGTTTGAACTTGTCCTTGCAAACGTTCCCCAACCATTTCTCCAAACACTTGGGAACCCAAAATCACTCAAATAAAGGTTGTTCAAGAACTTGAAATCCGAACAGAAGCAAAGTTTTGAAAATGCATTAACCCCACCTGATGATACCAAGGGCCAATGATCTTTGTCTGGGCAATGATCGATGTTGTAATTAATTGTTTTGCAAATTTTTTTTTCTTTAGAAAGCAAGCAAATCAGACACTCTCATAAAGACTCTGAATGTGGTAGGTTAATAAATGTCAAGACTATGCTGAAGTCCCAAATATGCCAATACCTTTCAAATTCTTTCAATTTGGATGCCAAATGTGAACTTTGAACTCATTGTCTAAAACTTTTCTTTACCCATGTTCTGGGGCATGATGAAAAAAAAAAAGAAAAAAAAAAAAACAAGATTGCCCAATTCCTCCAAGACACATTGGTTTCAAAATAATCCTTTTTCCTCTCTCATTTCTTGTTATAAAGAGTTAATCATGACAAGATATTCTGATCTTTGAAGGCTTCTAATATTGAGTTGTGAAAAAAAAAAAGCAAACAACAAAGAAAAAAAAGAAAAAAAAGAGAAGAAATAAGAAAGTGACATTATGCACTTGAGATATTCCAATAATACTAAAAGTGGAAAAACAAAGGAAAGTCAATCTTTGATCTTAAATTCTTCCTTTCTAGGGATTGCTCTTCAAATATAAGTAACCATAGTTGAGAGGATAAATGGCCATGTTTCGCTTTCCTTTCAAGGGTTTAAGACAATAAATGATTAAATGGTACCGTTCGTGGAACGGGCGTCACGGGGGTGCTAATCCTTCCCCGTGCGTAACCGCACTCCCGAACCCAAATTCTAAAAAAACACGCAGACCAGTTTATCGTTCTTTCGACGGACCTAAAATTAATTTAGTACTTCGTCGAATAGAACAAATTTGATTGGGTGGCCAATCACACCTAAACAAAAAAGATTGGTGGCGACTCCCCAAGTTAATCACGTCTAGCGGACGGGTTCCCGCGCCCGCACGTTGAGACAGTTATTTTATCAATACTTTTTACTACTGTCAGTTTAGCAATTGATGCTCCCACCAAATGTTTTGTTGGTCTGCCAAAAGCATCGGATTCCATTTCACCGCTGATGTCTTGTATGATTGTTTGTATGGAGGCGGAGCCTCATAGAGTTGCGGGTCAAAGTTTTTAAAATTTTTAATATATTTTTTAAATAATCTCTTTAATATTTTTTAATTTAATAATTAATACAAATAAAAAGTAACAAAAAATATTTCACATGTCTCATTCAATTTTAATTTTTTTTATTTTTTCAAATTTATATAATTATTTTTATTTATATTTTTTATATTATTTGTCCATATGTTTCAAGTTTTTATAGATTTGCTCCTTTAAATTTTTACTAACCATCAATCATATATTTTTTTATTATGTCATATGTGAGTTCCATATTTTACATGTCATTTTTATCTTTTTTCTATTATGTGGATTTTATTTTTCATGATTTTAATCTTTAGAAATTAATAAATTATTATATAATTCTTAATATAAGTTGTAGTGTTTTACTGTTGTTTAAAATTTTATCAATGTATCATTTCTTTATTTAATTCTGATTATGTAAGAAAAAATTATTTTGAGTATATTTTTTTTTGCATGTTTTACGTTTTATATTTAGTTGAAAGGAAATTATCTTGAATATATAATCTTTAAGCAATCTTGATTATATAAAAGAAAATTATTAATTTCGTATATTGTTTTTAACTATTTATATTTTATGCATTATAGTTTTATATTTAGTATTATAAATTTAAATAGAAATTAATAAAATAAAAATATTGGATGTTGAATGCATTATATATATATTTTTTCAAATTTGATTAAAGCATGAGTAGATTAAAAGCAATTAAAAAATTCTTTAGAAAAAAATATGTAAATCATTCAAATGATTCTCCTACACTTGAGCTATCAAATTTCAATAATTCAACTTATAAATAAAAGTAATATAAATCAAAATGTCATACACTTACTCTTAAAAAAATATATTTTTTCAATATATAATTTTTAATTGATGAATTTGAATCCTGAAAATATAATCAAACATAACTTTCCAAAAAAACTATAATAAGTTTTTCTTTTCTTGATTTACATGCTATACAAAATTATTTTTTATTAACAATTATTTGATTATTGATTAAATTTAATATATTAATTTTTAAAAATTTTTAACCTTTATTTGTTTATTTTTGACCCTTCAACAAAAGTTGACTAGCTCTGTACCTGTGCAGCATCTAAAAACTTGACAGTATATGATAGTAAAATGTACCTGAAATTGATTTTATATTTTGTTCATATTTGTTGAAGAAAATCCACTTAGGTTAGGAGTGATTCTATTTCTCATCACTGTCTCCACGTCGATATTTTCAACGTAGAATTGCAATACAGCTCTACAGTCACTACAAGCATTATACTACCATCCATTAATTTGAAGAATCAAAATAAAAATTTTTGCCTTCAATTTGAACCTTGTATTGTTGAATATGAAAAGAGTATGAGTGTAAATTAAATTATTAATCCTCTTGAATTGTAGGAATTCAATTTTTCTTTTGTTCCTTACTTGAATCTTGAATAGATCAACACCAAGTAAATGAGCAACTGTTGCATCCCTCACTAGTTCCTGATAAGCATTAGGTTGTTAAAGGGAATGTTTGCATATCTATGATTTGAACATTAATTTGTTCATGTTACTACTTATGGTTTATACGTAAAAAAAGTTAGTCTTGAGTGTTTTTATACTGTCGTAACTATTGCAAATAATGACATTATACCTCTGTTTTTATGTTGTTATTTTTTATATATCTAAATCAGCATATATTTTTTATGCAGAGCATGAGGCTTTTTGTCTCACAAAAGTATAAAGCATATGCAACCACAAATTGGGATATCAAAACATTATTACCTCAAGGGAAAATAAAATTCCACTGATCATTTAATTGAAAAAAAAAGCTTTAATAGGTAGTCCACTCCAAGGATACCTTGTCCTTCGATTAAATTTTATCTGTTTAGGGTACAAAAATTAAAAAAGAAAAAAAAAAAGAAACCAAAAATTAAACTCGAATAAAGTAGTATTGGATGCATTTGCGAGGCGAACGTAGGCCACCAACGGTCTACAATCACGGACCACAATTTTTTCGGTTAGGGTGGGAGGGGGGAGGAGATGCCAATCTTGTGGCCCGGCAGCGTTGCTGATGTGGTCAGCAGTCCCCACAATTTGTGGACTATAATCCGAATATCAAGCACAGTTTCCTTTCAACCGAACCCTCTGGAACTTTCTCCAAGGTCCCATCTGTTTTCCATACCTTCCATCATTTTTTGTGGAAATTCATGTTTGCATGTGTATAAATCTGGACAAATATTTATTAAATAATCACAGCGTCAAGTTTTCACCCTCCCAAAGGCCAAAACAAGCCCGTCTTATAAACTATTTTCGCTTGATCAAACTGAAACCACACTACTCACGTTATTTAATTTCAGTTCCTCTGTTTCTCTTCGTTCTCATCGAGCTTCATTTTCAGAACACGGCTTTTTGACAGTTTCATTGTTGGTGGTGAAAATGTCAAAGGCTGGAACTTGCTATTATTCAGTGCTTGGAATTTGTAAAAAAGCTTCTGCTTCTGAAATCCGTGACGCTTATAGAAGGCAGGCTCTGGTATACTATATTTATTTTTCAATTTTGTTGCCTAGGTCCTCTTTAAATTCTTTTTCTTTAATTATTAATTATTATTATTTTCACGTAAACTAATGGGTTCTCGTTCTTCTGTGTTTGTGCATGGTTTGAAAGAAATGGCATCCTGACAGATGGACGAGAAATCCGAAAGTAGCCGGAGAAGCTAAAAAACGTTTTCAGCAGATTCAGGAGGCTTATTCAGGTGAACATTTATGTTTCTTTTTATACTCGTTTAAGTAGATTGACTATATATATGTTATCAGAATTTCTGATAAATGAGCTGTTTATTTATGCAGTTTTGTCAGATAAAGGAAAGAGAAGGATTTATGACGCTGGATTGTTGGGTCTACTTGCAGACGATGATGATGAAGTGAGTCCTTGTTAATTTAATTTCTATGAAGTTCAGTGTAAATATCAGCTTCCACCCAACTCCCTTGTGCATTTTTCTTTTCTGTTTCCTTCTCTTTGTACTCAATTAGAATTTCCCTGTTAGTATTTTATTATATACTGAATTATGGAGTTCTGGAAACAGGGATTTCTCAATTTCATGCAAGAAATGGTTTTGATTATGCAAAATGTGAAGTCACAGGTACTCTTTCTTTCTGCTCATGTTCTAAATTAACGAAACCCTCTTTATTTTCTACATGTGTATGGAGTACTGCAACGATTTCTTCTTTGTATAAACTCCAAGATGATTTGTCAATAAAGCAAAGGTTAATGGCATACTGAAATATTCTAGGGTTTTATTTTTTCAGGAAGGAAACAGTTTGGAGGATCTTCGAGGATTGTTAATGGATATGATGGCAGAAGATGAAAGAGGCACATTTGAATTTGACTGGGATTCTTCTCAAACTGCTAGAAAGAGAGCACGTTTCGCTGATGCATGATGGTTTATGTGATTTTAATTTGTTAATGGTCTCAAAGGTTGCAACTCGCTAGCTAGCTAGGCACCTTTGTTTTCCCACCTCTACTTTTGATTGGAACATTAAGGTGGCAGGGTGCACTGCCAAAAAGGTGTTTATTTCGCCCTTCTTAATTTTTATTTTTAACATTTCCACTCCAAAATTTCGATCTTGGGGCACGATTTGGAGGGTGGGCGAAAGCAAGAAGGTGAAGAAACCATCGGCATATGGGTTTTTATGTAGAAAAGTATATTTTCATTACCATAATTATTAATTTGATGCACAAGTTTTGTATGACGCTGGATTAATAGGATCAGTTCTGCGAATTGGATTATTCTACATCTCCACATGAGTTTTATAATTCGGGTTCTTTGATGTTTATAGCAGTACCAAGGACGACAACATTCTTCTATTCTGCTAGGAGGTTAGTTATGCAAATAATGAACCGTTCAATTGCATATATATTCTACTAGTAGTGACGGAGGGTTACTGGAGTCACTGAAACCTCCATTAACCATCCAAATCAACATTGTCTAAAAGTCCTCTTCTTCTATGTGTGTTGCTGTGGCAGCTATATATATAGTTGGCCAAACATTTGCCATTTTCACTAGATTCCTATTGCAATTCGATCCATTCAATCTTTTGAAGCTGCTTCTGATGATTGCTTGAAGCAAATGAAGTATTACTGTTCAATGGAAATGGTTGTACTTGCACCTCAGAGATGAAAATCGCCAAGAAAGGATAGACTTAGAAATAAGAGGGACACCTTTTTCTTTTTTCTTTCTTTTTTTTTTTTTTTGATAAAAATAGCAGGTCACTGTGTCTCTTGTAACAAACCCATGTGCAAATCATACAAATCTATGCTCACATTCATTCTTGCTAGAAGATTTCTGTCAATACGAAATCTTGCAGATTACCGACCACCACAAGATTTCGTTCAATTTTATGATGCTTTTAGGGGTCTTGCTTATAGGAGGGACGTATATCGTCCAAATAATATAGCTAGGTAGCCTCTAGAAAACGCAACAAATGGTCGAGAGTGCAGACCGAGCTTGGGTAGTTAGGCTCTAGCTGGTTCTCACCCTCCTATCTAAATCTAGTTTTTGTTCCTTTTCGCTATGGAAAATTATATATGAATCCGGGGTCCTGCTTCAGCTGTCAGCCTGCAACTTTTTTCTATTAGATTTTTAACCAAACAAATTGCTACCAATAAAAGAAAATAGGGATATTGTATTTATGAATTACCGCGTTAGTTTGCTTTTTCCATTTTTAATCTTCCTTGTTCATGGGGACCGCAAATACCCAGCCTTGAACCTCAAGAGCTGATCACTTTTCAAGGAAAAGAGAAAGCTAGTTCAATTTAGACCACCAAATATAAGCCACTATCACGTAAGTGTTGGCATTGCGCGTGCCTATATGTGACCATGAGCTATGGGATGAAATCAAATAAATAGCATTAGGACTTCCAACTGATGAATAATATAATCTCTAATAAAGTAATGTAAGATAAGAGAGTATCCATTGGATAAATTATATATGGTTCAACTGCCAATGATCAGAGAATTGCTTCTCGCTTAGCAAAGCCAATCATAAAAAATGAAAGAATGTCAGTCTTTCCCTTGTTTTTTTTCTCTTCAATTTTTTGGTGATTGAAGTGTACCTCTTGTCTTAGACCCTCTAAATTTCTATACAGATCTAATGAATTGTTTCACGAAATAGGTAGGCAGTACTGTATTTTTAAATTTAAGTCAACTATATGAATATGACCATAGAGAAGTAATTAAGACTGAAATATATATATTTATATGAGTCAATTTTTTCTTTTGAAAAAGTGCTTGTACATTGACATTCTATTAAACAATGAGATGGTAATTGAATGAACAAACTTATAATTAAAGTTCAACTTTTTTTTGGGTGCATGCTAATACTAAAGTTCAACTTTTTTTTTTAAATGGCACGAAAGTTCAACTTTTATATATGCCAGTTACGCATGTACACATAAAATCACATGTATCACCGTCCAATGTTTTAATAAGAATATATGTATATGTCCCTAAAGAAAAGGAATTATATAAATGATTCCATTAAAGAATATATTAACGCAATGGATCATTGCTGCAAGAGTGGGCTCGTGATGCAGTTTTTGTGGATCATGGCCCAAGTTAGTTCATATAGCTTAGAAATATTTTCGTCTAGGGTCAATTTGGTATAGCGGCTAAATTGGTTTGGATTAGATAAAAACAACGTGACAGTGAAACTGTTCACGGTCCTGATGAGATTAGAATTGTAACACTGAGAGTAAAATTAGCTGTAAACAAATGTGTGTGGTAAAACTAACGGTAATAGTGAGGTGAGGGAATGTAAAAAAACAAAACCATTAAGGACATTAGATCAATTTTTGGTATATTATGCTATTTTATGACATATTTAATGTTTATAAAAATTAATAAAATCAACGAAAACCAATAAAAAATACTTTTATATCAAAGTAATGGTTACTTTTAAAAAATAATAATAGTAGTAATATATTTTTACATGTTTAAAATGAACAAAATAATAATTATTTATTTAATTATTTATATTTTATCTATTTGAATTAAGCAATAATGGATATAATTACTTTTTCTTTTACTTACTAGTAATTTATTTGCTTATTTAATTAATTCTTTATTTGTGCATTTATTCAAATATTTTAACTATTTACATATTTACTTATTTATTTATTATTTAATTACATAAATTTACTTATTTCATTGAATAAATAAATAATTTGAAAATATTTAAACAAAAAATTGAAAAATAAACTAACAAAAAAAGAAAAACAGGAGAGTTAAAACCTTTAAATAAAAAAATGAAAAATAAACTAATTAAATTTTAAAAAAACACACACACACACACACAATGAAAAAAAAAAAAAAGCCAAGAAAAGACGTCAACAAGGGACAGGGTGTGGCCAAAAAACTAAAACAGGGGGGGTTAAAATGGGAAGAGGGAGCGGGATTGGGTACCGGGCTACCAGGAGTGCAGTGCAGTGAGAATGGTCTGGGTCGCTGCTGTACCGAACCGAAGCTTCCCGCGGTACCAAAGGGTGCTTGAGTAAACGAACATTAAAAAAATGCCATCTAGAAGAGGACTGAAACTCTACCAGTGAGTATGAAATGGAAGCACATCGTCACGCAATAATGAGCCCAGTTTACACGCATTAGACTAGATACATATGAATATGCTTTTGATCAAAGCAAGGAAAGAGTATTTGAGCCCCACAATGTGGAAAATGCACCAAGTCTGAACTCGAAAGGTTCTTTCATCTAGAAGGCTAATGCTATTCTTTAATGGATACGCTGCTAAATATTGAAATTTAAGTTTTGACCTATGACCGCCATAATCTTCAGAGTTATGATTTCTCTTACTGCTCTACTCTATATAAGGGAATAAACTCTTCTCATCCACCCACAACTCAGAGTAGTGAATTTAATAGATAGTTTTCATCTCTCCATATTCTTCCTTGTCTTTAAAACAATTTTTTCTAAGCAAGCAAACATGGGTGTCACCACATATACCCAAGAGTTCACCTGCTCTGTTGCCCCAGCCAGGATGTTCAAGGCCTTGATCCTTGATTCCGACAACCTTATCCCCAAGCTCATGCCTAAATCCATCAAGAACGTGGAGTTGATTCATGGAGATGGCGGTGTTGGAAGCATCAAGCAAACCAACTTCCCTGAAGGTTTGTTATCTTAATACCATGAGATAGTCTCCTATGATTTATCTATAAAATTCTTTAAGGAAAAAAAATTGAAATCATATAAAATATAGATGGAATATGCTTTACTTTATAATTATATTCAATAAAAAAAAGACTTAACAGGAAAGTAACATTTTACGATTATATTTTCTCAGGAAGTCACTTCAAGTATTTGAAGAATAGAATCGATGCCCTGGATGTAGACAACTGTGTCTGCAAGTATACTACTATTGAGGGTGATGTAATTGGTGACAAGCTTGAATCAATCTCGTACGAGTTGAAGTTCGAGGCCTCAGGCGCAGGATGCGTTTGCAAGATGACTAGCCACTACCACACTAAAGGTGACTTTGTTCTCAAGGAAGAGGAAATCAAGGCTGGCAAAGACCAGGCCGTCGGAATGTACAAAGTCGTGGAGGAATACCTCTTGGCCAATCCCAATGTTTACGCTTAAGCAATGTTGCGTGTGATTTTATACTGCATTAAACAAGATCGAGTGGCTTTTTTCCATCCTTCGTTTTTTTCTTTTTCTGGGCAAAATCTTGGTTTGCAGAGTTAAACTTGGCTTGAGAATAAGAAGCCCGCTAGTGCAATGCTATTATGCATCCTGGTGGGAATGGTCTGCTTGTAACGCGTGGGCTAAACTTATAAAATCAATTGGTATAGTTTTTTATGGTCATTTCTATAAGTTTGTCAAAAATTAATTAAGTCTTGTAATATATACAATATTAGTCTCAATTCAAAAGTATTTCTTATCGTAGATGAATGGCAAATGGAGAATGGAACTCCAAATCTGTGTTGCCTAACCCTCCTGGTCACGCGGGTCTCGCTGGCCAGGCGTTGATCCGGGTCTAAAGGCCAAAATTTAACCGTATATTCTAACTAAATACTTCAAAGTCAATGTTACAACAATTCATGAACGCTTCTTTCATAAGGGCGATTTTGTTTCTCATGAAGATGGTTGCCCAAATTGATGGTAACTAGTAAGAATGCTAGAAAAAGAGTGATAAATGGGGTACGAGAATGAGCAGAAAATCAAAGCAAAGAAAGTTATTGATGGTAAAATAACCTTAGATTGATTTTAGTTCAATTTGTGTATGTGCCTTTTTACACGCATAATGACAAGATAAGTCTTAAAATTATGGTAAAATTTTTACTTATTTTTTTTGTACTCTCAACTTATTATTTGGTATAAAATGAATTTAATTTGAATGAAAAATATGTAAATAGTTAATATAAATCACGTCATAAGTCAAGTCAACATTTTTTATTAAAATTGATTTTATTTGACATCAAATAATAAATCAAAAGTTCAATTGACATAAATAAAAAAAATAAAATTTAAAAATTTTCTCATCCTTTGAAGATTTACTTTCTCGTTATGCCTTTTTTATATACTACATTTTTCTCCCATTTGTGATTGATGGAAGGTTTGAAATCTTGTCAAGCCCATTTATTCTCCATTCTTTCACATGTTTCTTCCTTGACTTTTCCCTCTTTTTTTTTTGACCTGTTCCCTTCTCTTTCCAACGTACTAAACACGTACTAAACACGTTGTCAAGACCAAGATTACCCAAACTTTTTCCTTTTCATTTTAGCTTGGTAGGTCTCAATATTGATCCGATTTTGATTACCCCTGCAGCTGGAGACTGAGAGTGGTGGAAGGAGAGAAAGCCAAAGAGGAAGAGAGTGGTATAACAACGAACAAAAAAATTGCAGTGAGCGACAAACGATATGGCGTAACGAGACTTTTATCAGGGATAACATTTGAATGGAATTTATGTTGGAAGTCTCAAACTAGAGCCTATTTAGTGAAAAAGTCAAGAAAATAATGAATCAATATGCTATTAAATGCTATAATGGAAATCAAACCTTGGATAAGGAATGCAAGACTTTAGAGAAATTTAGGCCCACAATGTGGAAAAATGCTCTGGAACTGAATTTAAAATGGTCATCCTTATCTAGAAGGATGATGTTACAATTGTTATTCTTCAATGGAGTGTGCTGCTGGTTGTTGAACCTCATTTCTACTTCAACTCTATCAGATTCAGTTCTTTTAGTTAATGCCACACTCTATATAAGCCAACAACGGTTCCTCACATACCGATAACTTATAGATTTTCTACACCTCCGTTTTCCCTTGTCTTTCAAAATTATCTTTTACAAGCAAACATGGGTTTCGCCACCTTTACACAAGAGTTTGTTAGAAAAATAATGTATTTCATAAGGTTTAAATATCCTACATTATTAAGGTAAATAAAAGTGTAAGTACTTTAAATAAGCAAATCTATTATGAGCTTGTTGCAATGAATGAAAAGGGAATGGGCTTGCATGCACACGAGATCGGGTCAAGTTTTGAGAAAATTCAAATTTTTCTCTCTACGCGTGAATATACATGTGGATTAAGCTTAAGTGAGCTTTTTTGTATCTCGGCTTTATTTTTTTCTCATCTTTTCATTAAATTTGAGCTTTTTTATATCTTTGCTTTATTTTTTCTTAGTTTTTGATTGTATCTTGGATTTATTTTTTTCTCATCTTTTGATTGAATTTGAGCTTTTTTGTATCATGGCTTTATTTTTTTTTCAGCTTTTGATTGAATCAGACTCAAACTCTACCATGTTGAGTAAGTTTTCTTAACTCTACTAATTTGATGCAACGTCTACCTACATGCTGACTAGGTTTTTTCTCAACTCCCCTGACTACATTTACTTCATTCACTGCCTATAAATATAGTCTTTTTACCTCAATCACGACACACACCAAGCCTCTCATCTCTTCTAAAGCTTTTCTACATATTTTTTCTCTGTTTTCTGCATATTTTCTTTGTTTTCCTTCCTTTCTCACTAGGTTTTTTTTTTCTCTAGAAAAGTCCTTTTGCTATTCATGTTATCCCTTACTAGTTTGTGCAAACTATAAGGAAAGGTCTGTTGAATACTAGAGGATAACCGCTATAGTCCTTTTACATCGAGTTTTGTACTTCGAGAGGACAAAAATTATCCTTAAGGATAGTGATACCATACCTCAGATTTTTTACTATTTCTACTTGCTTTATTATTTTTTTCATTTGTTTCTTAGATTTTCTAACAATATTAAGAATAATGGATTCTCACGTTGATAATGTTGCCACAATTATTCTTATTGCCACCTCTGTCCTTACTGCCACCACCACTATCAATGGTTCCACCATGACTTCAACTCCTTTGACTATTCCTCTTATGCCTTCGATTTCTTATGCCAAACCAGTGCTAGATAGTTTCGAAATTAAGGTTTTTGATGGCAAAAACTTCAAAAGATGGCAAGAAAGGAATTTTTTCAATCCTCAATGTTCATGTGGTGACTTTTGCGTTAATTGATTCCAAGCTAGATGATGTCAAGATGCTAGAACCATGGATGCATGCAAATAAGGTATGTAGGCATACGATCATTAGCATGTTTACTAATGAGCTGTTTGATGTCTATAACTCCTACAAATAAGTAAAGCAAATATGAGAGTCAATGATTGCCAGATACACTGCTGAAGATGTTGGGAAACAGAAGTTCGTGATTGGCAACTTCTATCGCTAGAAGATGAAAGATGATGAGGACTTTAAGAGTCAGATCAATGAATACCACAAGCTGGTGAATGATTTGAAGGCTGAAAAAATCAATATACAAGAAAAGTTCGTTGCTGGATTGCTAATTGAGAAATTGCCAGAATCTTGGAATGGCTATAAACAGCAACTGAAGCACAAGGAAGAACAATTATCGCTTGTAGACTTGATTATGCACATCATCATTAGAGACACAACCTAAAGGGAGATTAAGACCTTCAAAGCTAAGGAAGTTGCAACTAAAGCCAATCTAGTACAAGGCAAAACTCAGCACCGTTAACAAATGTGCATTCATAAACTTGATTATAAATCCAAAGCTCTTCATCTCACCTTCAAAAAGAAGGGTAGTTGTTTTATTTGTGGAAAGTTAGGGCATCATGTAACACAAAGCAGGAAAAGAGCAAAGAGAAATGACAAACCTACTAATCAAAGAGTCAACTTGGTCAAAGCAAACAAATTTGATGATATAATTGCTATAGTCATTTCTCAAGCTAATATGATGGTCAATGTGAAAGATTCGATGGTAGACTCAGGTCTACCAAGTATATTTGTGCAAACATAAATGCTTTTACCTCATATACCTTAGCAGGAAAAGAA
Source organism: Theobroma grandiflorum (assembly GCA_036013995.1). Classification (NCBI taxonomy): domain Eukaryota; kingdom Viridiplantae; phylum Streptophyta; class Magnoliopsida; order Malvales; family Malvaceae; genus Theobroma; species Theobroma grandiflorum. The sequence continues at coordinate 6,760,556 of CP142130.1, forward strand.
GAAGAGATGATATATTTTTATGATTACTGAACTACTGAAGTTTTTGACAAAAGGAAAGTCTTTCTCAAGGTCACATCTGGCAAGACCTTAGCTTTGAATGATGTTCTATATGTTCTTGATATAAGGGCAAACTTGATTTTTGTGGTCTTATTTTGCAAGGTTGGGGTGAAAGTGTTATTCGAATTTGACAAAAACATAATGACAAAAAATAATTATTTGTTGGTATGGGATATTGTATATGGAGAGCTTTTGTACTTAACATTGAAAATGTTATGAATGAAACTACTAGTTTTTCTGCTTACTTAATTGACTCAATTGATTTATGGCATGGTAAATTAGGACATGTTAACATTCTCTATATTAAGAAAATGCAATCACTAAGTTTAATTTCTAGTACTAAAAATAAATGCTTTAGTAAATATGAAATATGTACTTAGACAAAATCATCTAAAAAACTTGTATTTTAATAAATAGAGAATCTGAATTGTTAAATTTAATTTATACTGATTTGGGAGATTTGAAACAAATTATGACTAGAAGTGGTAAGCAATATTATGTTACATTTATTGATGACTACTCTAGATTTACTAAAGTTTATTTACTTAGGAATAAAGACGAAGTTTTTAACATGTTTCTTAAGTATAATATTGAGGTAGAAAATCAACTGAATAAAAAGATAAAAAGTGTTAGATCAGATTGAAGGGGTAAATATATATCGATTAATGATTTTTGTGAAACTGAAGGATAATTCATGAAATTACTACTCTATATTCCTCTGAATCAAATGATGTAGCTGAAATGAAAAATAGAACATTAAAAGAAATGATAAACTCTATACTTGTTAGTTCTAATACATATGAAACTTTATGGGGTGAAGCTTTATCGAAGGGTTAAATTAATCTTGATGGTTCTATTGATAAATACAAAGTTAAATTAGTTGCAAAAGTTTTTACTCTAAAATAAAATATTGACTATTTTGATACTTTTACTCCAATAATAAGGATTTCACCTATTCATATTTTATTTGCCTTAACTTCAATTTACAAACTTATTGTTCATCAAATGGATACTAAAACCGTTTTTCTAAATGATGATTTAAAAGAAGAAATTTATATAATACAACCCAAGGGAAGTGTTCTTCTTGGTCAAGAAATCAAAATTTGTAAATTGACCTAATCTTTATATGACTTGAAACAAGCGTGACTAACTTTGGGTATTGCGTGACTAGTGTTTAAGCATTATGTCACTAATTTTTAGTAAAGCATTGCGTGACTAGTGGATAGGCATTGCGTGACTTTGGTTTCTGGTTGGGTCTTAGGAGTTTTTTTTTCTGGTTATGTTTTCTTCCCTCAGAGTTCTTGTTTGTGTTAATGTCTCACGCAACCCGCGTGACTGACTTTGGGCATCACGTGACTAGTGTTTAAGCATTATATGACTAATTTTTAGTAAAGCATCGCATGACTAGTGGATAGGCATTGCGTGACTTGTTAATTAGGCATTGCGTGACTTGTTAGTAAAGCATTGCGTGACTTGATAGTAAGGCATTGCGTGACTTTGGTTTCTGGTTGGGTTTTAGGAGTTTTCTTTTTTAGCTATGTTTTGTTCTTTCAGAGTTCTTGTTTGTGTTAGCGTCTTGTATTTCTCGTTGTGAGTTTTGAGGGCTTCCCTACTCCTTTGTATTCGGTTACTGATTTACGTGTTTTTCCTTACCTCTGAGTTAAAAATTTCTTCCACGTGACGATCTGCCTCTGCCTTGATAGCGAGAGAAATCTGTATCTGATGTTGTTTTCTTTGATAATGGTCTTGCTCTTGCCCTTCGTCGATCTGGGATGTGATGCTCTTGGGCTCATCTTTCTTTCCCTTGACAAAATAGTCATGCAATATCTAAAAACTAGTCACGCAATACTCCAGAAATGAATAATCTGACGAGAAAAGCTCAAAGAATATAAGTTTGTTTGAAGCACATAACTAAACATACTTGACCCGTTAATAGGTTTTGGGTTGAGACGCGGAGCTAAATAAATGGGTCGCTTTCATTAAGGATATTTTCATCCAAAGTGACTTTTTGTGTCTAAAAACACTTAAAATTATGGAGAGGTCCATTCTCAAAAACGCCTTATGGATTCTGCCTATAAAAAAAAAGTCACCTTTTATTTATTTTTTTTCTTATAAGCAAGTTAAAGTATTTGGTCCATGTTTTTTTATACTTTATGCAAAGGAAGTAGTCTTTTAGGATTTCTTCATGAAATATCTTATGCAATATTGAAAGTAAGGTTTATGTCCCCCTCCCTAAAGTATTTCGATTTCTCATCTTAGTAAAATTTTAACAAGGTAATTGGCCTTGAGAAATCTTCCAGCTTAAAAAAAAAAAAGTTCAAAGGAATTCATGGTCAATAGTCAACACGTATAATCAATGATGATTCATGGAATTTAACAATTACATTATTGTCATCAACAAAGATTGAGATCATACCCCTTTCCTAGGTGAATCATGGAAAGCTAAGATATACATAATTATGTTGACAAAGAACAAAAACTCCAATGCTAGGATTTTTAAATCCAAACTTTTTAGGGTTAATAAAAATGATGCTCCAACTTCCAAACTAGGATAGGGATGACCATAAAAGAAGGTATATGGAATTTTTTTTTATATTTGGAGAAGTGAAAATTTGAAGTTTACTAATTGAGCAAACACTAAATCTAATATTGAAATGCATCAAACTGTCTTTTATAGGCAAAAGGTAGAGAAGACATTGAACATCTTGGAATTTTCTTCATGGTAATTATAAGATATTGTTTGCCCATTCCCCAATCCCAAGGTATGTTTGCTTTTATTTGAAAACAAACATGGACCTAACAAGTTAGAAAATATGAGCACTTCGCCATTAATCAATTTCTAGAAATTAAGGGTTGAGGTCATTCCATGATGGAGTACACTGCCACAGTTCGACCATGATTATACTAAGGGTAAATTACTCTCGTCATCTAACTTTTAGCCATAATTTCATACGGTTCCATTAATTTTTGAACTAGAGAATTTATCTTAAAAGAGTATCTTTCGCTGGACACATAAATTTAATCGTTAGTCAACCATTAATGTTTACGTTAGTTTGACAACATGGTAATATTGAAAGGATAATTTCACCTTTTATTGATTTTAAAAATTACCGTACTATATAAACTATAATTTTTCATTTTTAATTTTATTCTATTAAAAAAAAACTCTACCACCTCTTCCCATAATCGAAGCGCTAGATCTTACTTTGTCGGTGTCGCAACGTGCGGGTCCGGGAACCCGTCCGCTAGACGTGATTAACTTGGGGAGTTGCCACCAATCTTTTTTGTTTAGGTGTAATTGGCCACCCAATAAATTTGTCCTATTCGACGAAGTACTAAATTAACTTTAGGTTCGTCGAAAGAACGATAAACTGGTCTACGTGTTTTTTAAAGTTCGGGTTCAGGAGTACGGTTACGCACGAGGAAAGATTAGCACCCCTGTGACGCCCGTTCCACGAACGGTACCATTTAATCATTTATTGTCTTAACCCTTTTTGTTTTTGTGTTTCTTTTGCTATCATTTATTTGATTTATCTTTTATTCTGTTGATCGAATATTTTACGACCTTAGCGTACATGTGATGCAGCAATTATGAAATGCGTGGCATAAAACCGAAATAGCACCAAACGAAGACCTTTTATTGAGTGTACTTTCCGAATCCGCCCATCATACTGGTGGGATCCGGGAGTATCCTCGCACCTAGAGAGATACCTAAGAAACTCACCTTCGCAAGTTCGCTAGGTAAATCCCATCATCGGGATAATCGCTTGTGAGAGAAAACAATGTTTTCGTGAATGCACAAATCCTAATACGGGTATAAACCTTTTATTAAAGATATCTCTCCGAACCCTCCCATCATACTGGTGGAGCTCGGAAGTATCTTTTCACCTAGGGAGTTTACCAATGAAACTCGCCTTCGCAAGCTTCCTCTGAAATTCCCATCATCGGGGTTTATATCCGCATACAAAATAGGTCTATATGCCTTGACAGTTAATAATGCCAACATGATACGCGTAAATTTCATATTTATTCCATGTTTATTACTTTTCTTTTACACTTACTTTTTGTGAATTTCTTTATTTATTTATTGTTTTTACAATCGTTTTGATTTCTTTATATATTTAAAGTGTGGGTGTTTATTTTTTACCGCATTCTTAGATCAAAATTTATTATTATCATTACTTTATGCACATGTATTTTTATTATATTTTTTGCTCTCTTTTTTTCGTGTTATCATCATTTATTGATTTTTATTCATCTTATTGACTTTATTTATGGTTTTCTATATTGATGATTAAATATATTTAAAGGTACTTATTTATTTATTCATTTATATATATATATTTTTTATTTTATTTTATTTTTTATTAGAACTATTGGAATTTTGAATTAAGACCCTCCCATCATACTGGTGGGATCCTAATTAAAACTCCTAACCTAAGGAAATTCACTTGGAATTGCGACTTCTCGCGTTCCGGATGAAAATCCCATCATCGGTCTTGGTTCTAAAATAATTGTTTAACTTTTCAAAAATTTTTTTATTTTTTATTATTATTATTATTATTATTATTATTATTTATTTATTTATTATTATTTATTATCCTATTTTTTTATGTGCTTATTACTAAAATAAATACTCATATTTTGTATTTATATATTTTTTATTTTCTTTTTTCCTAACAAAACTTACTAAATTAAAATACTTTGAAATTAAGAATAAATACAAACAAATTCAAAACAAAGCCCAAACAAAGGATGTACCTATCTGGGCTTAGGTTAGCCCAGACCCGAGGCCCACAGGAGGCCCGAAGCAGCTCCGGATGGTCCGCTCAGCAGGCCCACAGTCTGACAGTCCGAAACGCACCGTTTTTGATCCGTGGAACTACTCAAAACGACGCCGTTTTGGGCGAAACGTTTCCTCTTTTTCCTGTCCCTTGAAACGGTGTCGTTTTGGTCATTCCACCCTGGGAATAAAATGTCCTTTTTTTCCCTCTCCCTTCATTTCCTCATTTCCCTTTCTCTCTCTACCCGCAACCCCTCTGGCCTCTTTCTAAAACAGCAGCCCTCTCCCCCTTTCTTCTCCGGTGAACTCCGTCGTCGATCGGCCACCAACGATCGGACTCTCTCTCTCACCGATCTGCTTTTCTCGCCGATCGGGCTCCTCTACCACCGTTCGGCCTCCAGATCAGCCTTCCCCCTCATAGATCTCTCTCTTTCTCCACCGGTGCCTACTCCCCTACAGCCCGAACAACCTCTCTTCCTCACCCAAACACACATCTCTTTCACCCACAGCCCAAACACAATCCCCTTCCGAAATGCACCCCGATCAGCCGACCCCCCCTTTTCGATTTTTCGATTGAGGCTTCGGTTGTTAGGGTTTTAGGATTGATTTTTTATTTGGGGTATCTCACTTGCTGTTTAGAGAATTTTTAGGTTATTTTTTTTTTGTTTTCGGTTTTTGATTCTGATCGGTTTTTCTTTGGTTGTAAAAATTTGTTTTTTGTTTTTTGGTTTGAAAAACTGCCCCCCTGTTTGAGTCTCGGTTTCCTCCTTTTAGCAGTAGGATTGTTCAACTTCTTGGACAATTTGAAATGGAAAGGGGCTGATAACCGGATTTGGGCAATCCCTCGAAATCCGGTGATCTGCAGGGGGTTTGGTAGCAGGGCCATACCTCCTGTCATACCTCCATACTTTTTTTTTAATTATTTGATTATTTATTTATTATTTATTTATTTTTTTATTTTATTTTAGGTGTCTACAGCTGCCCCTCTTTGTACATTCTTGAGAATCAAGAATAGTGCAAAGACTTAGACACCGCTTTCAAACCAAATTGAATCTTTTCTTTTGTCTTTTTGTCTTCTTTGTTTTTATTATTTTTAATAACATAACCAGAAAAGCTCCTCATCTCAAAATGAGGCTACGAAATTTTAAAAAAAATCTTAAAGCTAATTACCCAGAGTTTTTGAAGAATGCACCCGGAGGTTTTGAAGATGTACTCGGAGGTTTTTAGAATGTACCCGGAGGTTTTTTTTTTTTTTGTAAAAAAGGAAAAAGAGCGTTCCTCATCTCAAAATGAGGCTACACTACTCGAAGGTTTTGAAAATGTACCCGGAGATTTTGGAAAATGTACCCGGAAGTTTTGAAAATGTACCCGGAGGTTTTAGAAAATGTACCCGGAGGATTTGTAAAGAAAAAGAGTGTTCCTCATCTCAAAATGAGGTTACACTACCCGGAAGTTTTGAAAATATACCCGGAGGTTTTAGAAAATGTACCCGGAGGATTTGATAATGTTCCCGGAGGTTTTATAAAGAAAAAGAGCGTTCCTCATCTCAAAATGAGGCTACGCTACCCGGAGGTTTTGAAAATGTATCCGGAGGTTTTAGAAAATGTACTCGGAGGTTTTAAAAAAAAGGTCCCTCGAGGATTTGAGAATGTACCCGGAGGTTTTATAAAGAAAAAGAGCGTTCCTCATCTCAAAATGAGGCTACGCTACCCGGAGGTTTTGAAAATGTACCCGCAGGTTTTTTTTTTTTTCAATGAAAGACTCAAATCTTTCTTCACTTGATTGTCTGAAAATTGCATTAGTTTTGACATTTGTTTGAAAACTTTCAATTGTGATGATGCATGGTCATGTGCATGATTGGACATGTATGCATGATTGAATGATGGACAAATGATGCATTTCTTTTTTTTGTTTTGCACCATATATTCCATGCTTGCAAGATCGTTTTCTTCAGCTCCTCATTCTTTGACAGTGTTCTTGTGCAACTGTCAATTTCTTTGTCAAATAAAGACCACCAATTCAAATTGGGTTTCAATGCATTGATGCCTTTGATCCTGAAAGCTCTTTTTCACATTGCTTTTTCTCACATTGCTTTTTCTCACTTTTTCTTGAGAAATGAATTTGTTTTTTTCAAAAGTGCTTGTCTTATCTCACAATAATGGAAGAATTTTCATCACAAAAGTCGTAAGGACTCTCCTTTTTTCCTTTTAAAAAATATCTTGATTTGGACAAAATTGCAGCAAAATTGCAGCAAAATTGCCCCACGCAATTATTTTTATGATCAAAGATAGCTAAATCTTGGAACAAGAATGCATCAATTCCACACTTTCTTGTTAAAGTGATAAAACAATCAAGTTGGAAAAACATGTGATATTTGAATCTCTTGAAAATTGATGATTATTGCTTGAAATGATTTTGGATGAGCTAAATGACAATCTGGCCTTTCAAATAGGTAAGATAGTTTAACTCATCAAGGTCTTAGTCAACAATAAAGGTTTCTCACCATTTCATGGGAAAAGAAAGAGTTGAAATTTCCTTGCCTAAGCTCACAAATGTATGGTGATTTAAAATCAAATTTTGCAAAATGATTTCTTTTAAATCACAATCAAATTTGACATTCTCTAAGCCTCATGACGTGTGGCAAGATGATAGATGTCAAGACCAGCCATTACAGGTTTTGCATTGTAGAAGGCTATTTTAAAAGAGATAGGCTCAAAATTTAATATGGATTTTTCTGATAGATCTTGAATCTTTAAGGTGCTTGAGAGTCTTATGCACTTGAAAATTGTCTAATGAACTCTAGCTACCTTAAAATGGTCTCTCTCTGGTGCTTCTTGTTATCACCTTAGTTAAAATCATGAGTGGCTTCATAAGTTCTCAACTTCGCTCTAGACTGCCCTTTCGGGTTTTCACCCTAGAGTTTCATCTTTTTCACTCACTTTTTCTTTTCTTTTCTTTTCTTCTTTTTTCATTGATCATTCCACCATACACTTGAGAAAATTCAAACTCCATCCAAAATGGATTGAAGGATTCAAAAAGGTAATTTTGGCAAAGAAAAGAAGTCAAGGTCTATGTGATGTTCTCCTTCTATAAGATAGCTCTTCAATTTAAGTATCCACACTTGATCAAAATGGACTTCTTCAAGCACGTAATGTAGGCTATGGTTAAGGGTTTTGAAAAAATGGATACAAAGGCCCAAAACATGTATTTAAAGGTGATTAAACCAAGGATCATTTATTACTGCGCAAAAGGTTTTTTTTTTTTTAAAGGCATTCGTCTTTTTTCAAAGCATGCTTTTTCATTTTTCCTCTTATGCCTTTTTTCTTCTTTCTTTTTTTTTCTTTCTTTTTCTCTTTTTTTTTTCAAAATTTCATATTGATCGGTTGAGTTCGAAATCTTCAAGAACTCAAATTTGCTTCTACCCCCATAGTATATCAGATGTTCACTTGTCATTTGGAATGAATCTTCCATCCTCTGTGCTTTTGACGAAAATTTTTCTTCCTAATTGCCCCCCAATGTGGGAGGTGATCCTTGGTTGAGGTGCATTTAGAAAAAATATTCAATAGGCTCAAAGGGGTAGCAAGTGGATAATTTTTCATTTGTGAAAGGAAAGTGAAACATGGCCATTTATCCTCTCAACTATGGTTACTTATATTTGAAGAGCAATCCCTAGAAATGAAGAATTTAAGATCAAAGATTGACTTTTATTTGTTTTTCCACTTTTAGCATCATTGGAATAACTCAAGTGCATAATGTCACTTTCTTATTTCTTCTTATTTCTTTTTTTTTTCTTTTTTTTTCCTTCACAACTCAAGATTAGAAGCCTTCAAAGATCAGAATATCAAGAAATGAGAAAGGAAAAAAGGCTATTTTGAAGCCAAGGTGGCTTGAAGGAATTGGGTAATCTTGTTTTTTTTTTCTTTTTCTTTTTTTTTCTTGGTCATCATGCCCCAGAATATGGGTAAAGAAAAGCTTTAGACAATGAGTTCAAGGTTCACATTTGGCATCCAAATTGAAAGAATTTGAAAGGTATTGGCATATTTGGGACTTCAGCATAGTCTTGACATTTATTAACCTACCACATTTAGAGTCTTTATGAAAGTGTCTGATTTGCTTGCTTTCTAAAGAAAAAATTTTGCAAAACAATTAATTACAACATCGATCATTGCCTAGACAAAGATTATTGGCCTTTGGTATCATCAGGTGGGGTTGATGCATTTTCAAAACTTTACTTTTTTTTTTTTTTGGATTTCAAGTTCTTGAACAACCTTTATTCGAGTGATTATGGGTTCCCAAGTGTTTGGAGAAATGGTTAGAAAATGTTTACAAGGACAAGTTCATTCCAAATAGTAACCATCAATTCTTTCGAGAACGTGTGTGCACTTTATTGCTTAAATTTTTTTCTTTTTTTTTTAAATCTTGAAAACATGTTATAGAAACCTTGACTAAATTAATTGTATCACATCTTTTTCCAAATTAAACACAAAGCTTCAGAGATTTTCATCCAACAAAACATTAAGGCTCAATTACAGCTTTTGAAGTTTATGTTCCTTAGCAAAATCCTACTTCTGCCATGCTTCTAAAAGGTTCCAAATCAACCATTTTTCTTGTAAGCAATTTGTTTGAGACTCAAGGCATTTCTAAGAGCCCAATTTATGCCAAAGTCGATTTCCAATGTTCTATAAGCTCAAGAGTCAAAGTGCCATCCTTGATGAGATTTTCAATTTTCTCTTTCAATTGCCTACAGTTCTCCGTTGAGTGTCCGATTGCCCCCATGTGATAGTCACATTTAGCATTAGGGTCATAATTCCTTGCCGATGGGTTTGAAATTGTTTTCATTGGCACAAGATTGAGGTTTTGATTCTCAATTAACAGAGGCAAAAGCTTAGAGATTGGCATGGGCAGTTGGTAAAGGTTGAGTCTTTGCCATGATTGAGGCGTAAGTGGAAGTGTGGTTGCTCTCGAATGGGAAATTGGTTGTGAAACCAATTGATGAGGATATAAGTTATGGGAAATATGATTCAGAGTGGGGTAAGAAGGTTGGTATGTGGGATAAAAATGGTATGGATTGAAATTATGGGTTTGTGGACCAACATAAGCAATTGCCTGTACATCCCCTTCTTCTCTCTTGGGCATACTCCCTTTCTCTGAGCTAATAACTTCATGTCCTTCAATCTTCCCACTTTTGATAGCTCATTCTATTATTTCTCCAGATAAGACCAAATCTGTAAAGTTTTTCGTGGCATTGCCAATTAAGCGCTCATAGAATGGAACTTGGAGTGTGTTTACAAACAACACAGTCATTTCCTTATCAGTGAGAGGTGGTTGAACTTGTGCTGCTGTATCCCTCCACCGTTGGGCGTACTCTTTGAAGCTCTCACTTTGTCTCTTTTCCATGGTCTGCAATGACAACCGATCGGGAGCTGATTCAGTGATATGTTTGTATTGTGTTACGAAGGCTCCTGCCAGATCTTTCGAAGTCTTAACATGGTTTCGATCTAGTTGTATGTACCATCGGGCAGCTGACCCAATCAAACTATCTTGGAAGAAATGGATTAGCAACTTGTCATCATGAGACTACGTGACCATCTTCCGACAATACATGGTGATGTGTGCCATTGGGCATTTTGTCCCATCATATTTTTCAAATTCTGGCACCTTAAATTTAAGAGGGATTATCACATCAGGCACTAAGCATAGTTCGGTTGCATCCATGGTACCGAACCTATCGACTCCTTCGATAGCATGTAGGCGTTCTTCCAACAAATCGCACTTTTTCTCAACTTCTTCATTCTCTCTCGTTTGAAATGAATCCTTTCTTAATTTCTCTTGCTCTTTTGGATCATCCAGATCTGGAACATGAATTGGCTCAACAGGATTTGTTTTGGAATTTGACCCAAATTGCCCCTGGACCAATTGATGGCCTATTGGAGGTGGCACGTTGTAATAAATAGGTGGTGTCACTTGCGGGTGGACCTTTTGAAAAGTTTGGGCATGAGGTGGAGTGGACCCCGGGGGACAAAGCGGATCATCTCTTAGGTTGCTGGTGTCTTGTATTTGTGGGTTTTCTGACGGAGCTGACTCTTCAACCACTCTTTTTCCTTTGCTTAAACTCATCATCAATTCCATCATCTTTGCTAGCTGTTCTCTCATTTCCTCTTGAGCTCTTTCCAATTTATCCATTTGTTCCCTTTGTTCCTCTTCCATGATCCTTACCCGTCGACGAGTATTATGAATACGTTGGTCACCGACTTTAGGTTGTGGAACGATCTTGGAATCTTTATTATTATTTTTTTAACAAAATCATAAACATGAATTAGATGCAATTTTGGTGCGTGAATGAAAATGAACACATTATTTACAGGGAAAAATTATCATGAAATGCATGTATGAATGGTCATGTACTAAAAGTATTTGTCACATAACACTCATCAACAAAGTAATTCGTTGCATAAGATATTCTCCTTGATTACATCTACTCTGTCAATGGCTATCAGGTGACAAATAATTTTCCTATATGCAAAATTATGATGCAAATGTGCATATGCAAAATAAAAATGACCAGAAATTCAAATCAGTACAAAAAATGAATGAAATAATTTGTAAGATGGGTATACCTGATACCTTCATTATTTTGTGAGAAAAATTTAGAGTAGGCGGATGTGAAGAAATTCCTTCATGTGTACCTAGTCAGAGGGTATTCTCTCATGGGTGAAGCTCTACCTAGGCAAATGCTACTCACGGTGCTTTATATGCTGAGTTCGGGTTGAAAGTGGCGCTAAAGGTTCTCAAATTGTTCCTCACTGTCGTCCACTTGGACTAGTAAGGCACCCCAGTCCTCACCTATTACAAGCTTCAAACGGACTAGGTTCAATATGAGTGGGAGTGTTCACTAACCTATGCGGAGGTTAACACCTCACGAGAGCGTAGCTACTAAACTCCCTCCTATCAAAGGACAAAGCCCGGGTAGAAGGCTTATGCATGAATGCAGCATGTGTTGTGTGTGTGAAGGAAACATACCAACCTTTTACAGACACTCTCACATCCCTCTATCCTAAATCCCCCATAATTCAAATACAAATGATTATAAAATGATTATTGTACAAACTACAATGCACAAAACAAATGCTCAAATTTGAAAAAGACACTAAATTATTTTAGGGCCTAAGACAATCTATGATTAATTATGGCTCGACTCTCTTTCTTCCCCAGTGGAGTCGCCAAGCTGTCACAACGTGCAGGTCCGGGAACCCGTCCGCTAGACGTGATTAACTTGGGGAGTCGCCACCAATCTTTTTTGTTTAGGTGTGATTGGCCACCCAATAAATTTGTCCTATTCGACGAAGTATTAAATTAACTTTAGGTCCGTCCAAAGAACGATAAACTGGTCTACGTGTTTTTTAAAGTTCGGGTTCAGGAGTACGGTTACGCACGAGGAATGATTAGCACCCCCGTGACGCTCGTTCCACGAACGGTACCATTTAATCATTTATTGTCTTAACCCTTTTTGTTTTTGTGTTTCTTTTGCTATCATTTATTTGATTTATCTTTTATTCTGTTGATCGAATATTTTACGACCTTAGCGTACATGTGATGCAGCAATTATGAAATGCGTGGCATAAAACCGAAATAGCACCAAACGAAGACCTTTTATTGAGTGTACTTTCCGAATCCGCCCATCATACTGGTGGGATCCGGGAGTATCCTCGCACTTAGAGAGATACCTAAGAAACTCACCTTCGCAAGTTCGCTAGGTAAATCCCATCATCGGGATAATCGCTTGTGAGAGAAAACAATGTTTTCGTGAATGCACAAATCCTAATACGGGTACAAACCTTTTATTAAAGATATCTCTCCGAACCCTCCCATCATACTGGTGGAGCTCGGAAGTATCTTTTCACCTAGTAAATTTACCAATGAAACTCGCCTTCGCAAGCTTCCTCGGAAATTCCCATCATCGGGGTTTATATCCGCATATAAAATAGGTCTATATGCCATGACAGTTAATAATGCCAACATGATACGCGTAAATTCCATATTTATTCCATGTTTATTACTTTTCTTTTACACTTACTTTTTGTGAATTTCTTTATTTATTTATTGTTTTTACAATCATTTTGATTTCTTTATATATTTAAAGTGTGGGTGTTTATTTTTTACCGCATTCTTAGATCAAAATTTATTATTATTATTACTTTATGCACATGTATTTTTATTATATTTTTTGCTCTCTTTTTTCCGTGTTATCATCATTTATTGATTTTTATTCATCTTATTGACTTTATTTATGGTTTTCTATATTGATGATTAAATATATTTAAAGGTACTTATTTATTTATTCATTTATATATATATATATTTTATTTTATTTTATTTTTTATTAGAACTATTAGAATTTTGAATTAAGACCCTCCCATCATACTGGTGGGATCCTAATTAAAACTCCTAACCTAAGGAAATTTACTTGGAATTGCGACTTCTCACGTTCCGGATGAAAATCCCATCATCGGTCTTGGTTCTAAAATAATTGTTTAACTTTTCAAAAAATTTTTTATTTTTTTTTATTTTTTTTTTATTTTTATTAGTTTTATTTTTATTTTTTTATTTATTATTATTTATTATCCTATTTTTTATGTGCTTATTACTAAAATAAATACTCATATTTTGTATTTATATATTTTTTATTTTCTTTTTTCCTAACAAAACTTACTAAATTAAAATACTTTGAAATTAAGAATAAATACAAACAAATTCAAAACAAAGCCCAAACAAAGGATGTACCTATCTGGGCTTAGGTTAGCCCAGACCCGCGGCCCACAAGAGGCCCGAAGCTGCTCCGGATGGTTCGCTCAGCAGGCCCACAGTCTGACAGTCCAAAACGCACCGTTTTTGATCCGTGGAACTACTCAAAACGGTGCCGTTTTGGGCGAAACGTTTCCGCTTCTTCCTGTCCCTTGAAACGGTGTCGTTTTGGTCATTCCACCCTAGGTATAAAATGTCCTTTTTTTCCTCTCCCTTTATTTCCTCCTTTCCCTTTCTCTCTCTACCCGCAACCCCTCTGGCCTTTCTCTAAAACAGCAGCCCTCTCCCCCTTTCTTCTCCGGTGAACTCCGTCGCCGATCGGCCACCAACGATCGGACTCTCTCTCTCACCGATCGGGCTCCTCTACCACCGTTCGGCCTCCAGATCAGCCTTCCCCCTCACAGATCTCTCTCTCTCTCCACCGGTGCCTACTCCCCTACAGCCCGAACAGCTTCTCTTCCTCACCCAAACACACCTCTCTTTCACCCACAGCCCAAACACAATCCCCTTCCGAAATGCACCCCGATCAGCCGACCCCCCCCCCCCCTTTTTTGGTTTTTCGATTGAGGCTTCGGTTGTTAGGGTTTTAGGATTGATTTTTTATTTGGGGTATCTCACTTGCTGTTTAGAGAATTTTTAGGTTGTTTTTTTTTTGTTTTCGGTTTTTGATTCTGATCGGTTTTTCTTTGGTTGTCAAAAATTTTTTTTTGTTTTTTGGTTTGAAAAACTGCCCCCCTGTTTGAGGCTCGGTTTCCTCCTTTTAGTAGTGGGATTATCCAACTTCTTGGACAATTCGAAATGGAAAGGGGCTGATCACCGGATTTGGGCAATCCCTCGAAATCCGGTGATCTGCAGGGGGTTTGGTAGCAGTGCCATACCTCCTGCCATACCTCCCTGCTTCTTTTTTTTTTTAATTATTTGATTTTTTATTTATTATTTATTTATTATTTATTTTATTTTATTTTATTTTAGGTGTCTACAGTCGGATCTCTTTTCCTCCTCGCTCTACGCCTCCCCCACCCTTGTGGTCCCTATGGGAGCATGTGGGGCACGGCTCCCTTAAGGAGCATGAGATTGCTCTTTTTTCAAAAGCATCGAAAAAGGGTGGGAGTGCAAGGGTGAAGGAAGTGTGGCTCCCTTAGAAAGCGTCGGAAGAGGGGGTGGGGGGGCACAACTCCCTTAGGGAGCGTGGTCGACTTGCATAAAAAGCATCGCCGACTAGCTTGAGAAAAAAGTAGAAAAAAGAAGGCTATTTTTTGACATTTCACACTTGTCCATTAACGTTGTTTACACATTTGGAGTGGACTGTTAATTTCGAAAAGTAATGGATATGCCTAGAATTATCACTAAAAATTAAAGAGTGGGGGTATTTTACCTTTACACTAAAGACTTTGTGAACCTAATCTTACTCAATCTGTTCTAATATATAGATACCAAAATGCTATCTTAAATTCACAATTAAAATGTTGTTTACACTCTCAACTATCAAGGCACCATCTATACTCATTCTAAGTCTTTTGCTTTTATTTTTTGGAAAGTTAAAAGAGATTTTATTAATGCAATTCAATTACAAAATTCATTCAATAAAGAAGAGTTCACCAATTCATACTTATTCTAAGCCTTTTCTCTTTATCTCATTAATTTGTTGTAATAAGCAACATGGGTGTCGATATTGTTGCCCAAGAATTCAACACCTTTGTTTTTCCCTCCAAAATGTATTGATCTTTTACTTTCACAACCTCATTCCCAAGCTCATGCCTCAATTCATCAAGAGCTTTGAGTCTGTTGATGGTGACGGTGATGGTGATGCAAGTGTTGGCAGCATCAAGTAAAACAACTTTTCTTAAAAGTTTCTCTTAGGGGATAGTATATTTATGGGAATTTTTTTATTATATACTTGCTACATTGTCAGGAGCATCCTCTAACTTTTGATAAATCAATTGGTTTAATGATGTTCACAATTAAACATCATCTTCCATCCATACAAATTAAAATTAAGCGGTCTAAGACTTAAAGCTTATAATATAATTTATTGGTATTTGATCATCCTTATTCTTAGTTCTCATTTAAGGAATCAAATGGTATATAGTTGAATAAATTATTTTTGACTTGATGGATACAACATATAATTTGATCATAAATGATCATATATAATTGTGTTCCAATAGTCATTTTGCATTATATTTGTCGTGTAACAAGTATTGATGTTAGTGAACATGATATATGATTTATCATAAGACAATTGTTTGTAATTTTGTATAAGCATCCCTCTTTCAATGTTATATGGTATTTTTTTTATATGGAGTCTTTTTTGTCTTTGACCCTCGTAACAAAAGTTGATTAGCTCCGTCCCTGATTTCTCTGTATGCATTCAAATTTCATTAATCAATACATGAATATCCTTTCTTGAACTAGAATTTTATAAAAATTGCTTAAGGGTCCTATATAGTACAAGATATACCTTCAATTTGTAAAACCCTAAGTCTTAATGAGATTTGATTAATTTAGATTTTGAATATTTGTCTCAATAATTAATGCTTGATTCGCATTCGAGCATTTGACTCATTAATTGGTGTATTATCCTCTTGCTTGAAGTGTAGGATTCGAATCTTCTCTCTCCTAATTATAAAAAAAAAATTAATGCTCGATACCTGTTGAAAAAGAGATTCGATTTTTTTTTTCAAATAAAAAAGTCTAATTTGGGCCACTGTATTGTCTTCTCTACAGGCCCAAAATCTTGGGATCTGTCATCACTCATCCGTCCTTTGTGTAGACTTTGAGTCCATGAAGTCCTATTCACGGGCCCATTTCAGCATTGATTATTATTTTTTAAAGGTTTAAAGGCCCAAACTCTTGAAAATCACCAGCCACTGATCTTCATCCAGGCGCCTAAAATGCGATTGACTTTGGACGATAATTTTCAATTACTTAATCTTGTTGATTACGATTTAATTTGATAATTATGCAGTGTCAATAACGTTCACGTGAAATAGTTCATGTTGTGCTTCATTTTATGGACGGTCAATTTTTTGTTGTCTGAATTTGATAATCGCTAAGAGTACCATCCGAAAGGCCAATTCCAAAGGACTACGAAAAAGGAATAAAATGAAAAATCTCCGTTGCACGAAGTCACTGCCCACCTTTGACCATACCGCAGCCATTCAGCCCAGGCAAGCAAGCTACCAAACGGTCCTTTCTTTTGCTGGCTGCTCGCTTACCCTCCAAAAACCAATGCCAAAGTTTTCCCACAACTCCGGCTTTACATGGCAAACAACCCCCAGCCCAATTTAATTAGTAATTATACTGTTCTAATGAATTGAGCCAAACCCCTACTCTCTTTCTCTCTCAGACCCTATCTCTGTCCCTCTCGACTGGCGTACCCTCCCGAATCCTTTCTCCGATCTCATTCCTTCCCTCCGCTTGATCAGGTTTGTTTCCTCTATTTTCATCAACCGTATATTTAACTTTTAAATAATTTGAAAATCTTAATCGTGAATGCCTTGTTGGTTTATTATTAATACGCAGGGCTATAGATTTTGAAGTGAAAGACGAGAAATGGCGATGTATATCGTATCTCGTCGACTTTCGGCCGGATCCACCACCTCCCAGCTGGTCACCTCTCTCCGTTACGCCACTTGCTGGAGGTCCTACTCGACGTCGTTTAGGGAGGAACGAGACACTTTCGGCCCCATTAATGTCCCCTCCGATAAGTTCGTCTCTCCCTCTCTTTAACTTTCTTTCGTTTCTTCTTTTGCCATTCGCAACATTAATATTGCTTTTAAAAAATATATATGTATATACTTCTAAGTAAACAGAGGAAGTAGTTATAGTTTTTGTTATTATTACGGTTTTTATAGATTGTGGGGAGCGCAAACTCAGAGATCGTTACAGAATTTTGAAATAGGCGGCGAGCGTGAACGGATGCCTGAACCTATTATTCGTGCCTTTGGTATTCTCAAGAAATGTGCTGCTAAGGTTCACCAACTAATAGGATCATTAAATCCAAATAATGGTTAATTTTGAAGTAATCTGTAATTAGTAATGATTATCTTGGCTTTTTTTAAATTAAATTTGCTTTTTTATTTGGTTTAGGTGAATATGGACTATGGTCTTGATCCAACCATTGGGAAAGCAATAATGCAAGCGGCCCAAGAGGTAGCTGAAGGGAAACTCAATGATCACTTTCCGCTTGTTGTTTGGCAAACTGGCAGTGGCACTCAGAGTAACATGAATGCCAATGAGGTCAGTGCAATTATATGTTAAGTGGAGTGAAAATTCTTGTCATTTGAGAAGCATTCATATATTAAAAGTTTACTTTATTTTTGTAATTTTGGACTATTTCCAGGTTATTGCTAATAGAGCAGCTGAGATCCTGGGGCATAAACGTGGTGAAAAATTTGTGCACCCAAATGATCATGTTAACAGATCACAGTCGTCTAATGACACATTCCCAACTGTAAGTGGGATCACTTATCCAACTTGTTGGTTTTTGCCTATCAGATTAAAATTTCTACAATTGAAGAATGCACCTGCACAGACATATATGGGTTCTCCTTAACACAACTTTTCTGGTGCTGCCTATTTGCTTATGTTAGATTCCTTATTTTTTCTCCAGGTAATGCACATTGCAGCTGCAATGGAAATAAATTCAAGATTAATACCTAAGTTGAAGATTTTGCATTCCACACTACATTCAAAGGTTTGCTGCTCCCCTCTTTTGTGCTTTTGCCACTAGTTTAGGGCATTTTCAATGTATAATCTCTCTTACTTTCACTTCTTTCTTCTTATTTAAATTGGATATCTCTGCCTTACATGCCATTGTCACATTACATGTGTGTTCACAACTAATTATCACACAATCGTCTACTGCCTGAAAGTGGATTTTTCTGGCCATACCAGATTTTATAAATGGCTGATATTTTCTTATTTGAATTCAATCTCTTTGGTTCATTTAAGTTTTTTGTTTGCACCTATACTATCTTCTTTTTTTTTTTTAATGAATTCACACTCAAGTTGAATTTTGCTTGTGTTCATTTTCACCAGTCTATTGAATTCAAAGATATTGTTAAAATTGGTCGCACTCACACTCAAGATGCAACACCTTTGACTCTTGGGCAAGAGTTTAGTGGCTATACAACACAAGTAAGATAATTTATCTAGCACTTGTTTTCATTATCTTTGGGATCAATTTGTGTTTAGTGGAGAGATGGTAATGGGCGATTACTTATTATTGTCTTGCATTGTGCTTGCAGGTCAATTACGGAATTGATCGGGTTTTCTGCACCCTGCCACGCATGTATCAGGTTTGCAATCATGTTTTAATGCATTGTGTTCCTTTTAACCTGTATTGACTACTGACATATAGGGATGTCATTTGAGCAGCTTGCACAAGGTGGAACTGCAGTGGGGACAGGATTGAATACAAAGAAAGGGTATGTGTTGCTTTAGGGTTGAGGCATGCTTCTCTGATGTTGTGATTATGTCTATTCTCCTTTGCCATTTTTAGAGTTGGTTTTGTTTCTTCTAATGCCATATTCTTGATTTATTTTGCTTGGTTTTGTTTGTTGCTTCTGATTTATTAAGATCCAAGTCATTTATGATTATGCTTCTCTTCTAAGCTGTAATTTATGTTGTCTCCTATATTATATACTCAGAGACAGTCTTTGGTAGGCCTGTGGATGTTCATGTAAAATTATTTTACCTCTGTAATCTTCTACTTGTTTTTTTTTTTTCCAAATTAATAGATGTCGCAACTGGTTTCCCATGAATTGAAGTAGTTGTTACTAAGTTTGCAGACTGTGAAGCTTAAAAGGAAAATTTTATTAGAATTGTTTACCATTATGTGGAATCATTATTTATCGTCATCACTATGTTCCTTTAGATTGTCTCATGCTTAATTTGACAGTGCTCAATGTTAAAATCAATCTAGGTTCGATGAAAAAATAGCTGCTGCAGTAGCTGACGAAACGCAATTACCATTTGTCACTGCAGAAAACAAGTTTGAAGCTTTGGTTAATCTCTCAACTCTCTCTGATTAAGCTTTTACTTTTTCCATTTTGTTTTTGGTTGAGGGAATTGCTCGTTACCTTACATCTCATAACTTGTAATGCAAAATAGTTTCAGATGCATAAATATTTCTCTTTTTTTATCAGGCTGCACATGATGCCTTTGTTGAAACTAGCGGAGCCCTAAACACTATTGCTACTTCCCTGATGAAGGTTGCAAATGACATACGCTTGCTGGGAAGGTTTGTCTGCAGCTTGGATAACCACATTTTCCCTTTTTTGTTGTTTAGCCTTATTCTAATGGTTTCGGCATTTTCTTTCTTCAGTGGTCCCCGATGTGGCCTTGGTGAGCTCATTCTTCCTGAAAATGAGCCAGGCAGCAGTATTATGCCTGTAAAATTCTTATCTCAGTTTCCGTAGATTTATTTATTAGCAAAGGCCATTTTTTTCCTATTTTATTCGCTCTTTGCAGATTTTCTTCCCACATAATCTTATTATTTTGACTGAGCTTATTCTGTTTCAGGGGAAGGTGAATCCAACCCAGTGTGAGGCTCTTACCATGGTGTGTGCCCAGGTAAAATTTTTTTTTATTATTTTGTCACATTTAGATGGTATTGACCAACTGGAGTGTTTATCGGCTGGCAGTTAAATGGTCACTTTGTTTTATCCAACTATAACAAGATGGAAAATTTCTTTGCAGGTTATGGGTAACCATGTGGCTATCACCGTGGGTGGATCAAATGGCCACTTTGAGTTGAATGTGTTCAAGCCAATGATTGCTAGTGCACTCCTACATGTATGTTCTTTTGTTACAATAGTTATTTGAGAATTGTACTTTATATAATTTCAACACTTTCAAGGTCCTTATGCATGATTTAGCTTAAATAGGTGTGGTTAGGCTAGCAATTCACCATAGATGTAATAGTACTTTGACAGTGAACCTAGAGTTTGTAAATTAATTCAGTGGAGTTTTGACTTTGTAACTGAAACTTTTAAGTTTCTGGGCCAATCAACTGCTCATTTGAAGAGTCAAATCTATTTCTTTCGTAACATTTTATAAAAGTTATTGACTATGAAATAACTGAATTTTTGTAATGAAAAATATTCTTATAATTTGAGATTTGACGATCATGTGCTTGACCTGTCTTGAGATATTTTCACAATTAGGATGCTGATAACATGACTATATAATTGAATGTATTCATTTTCATTCAACTGGTGCTTTGGTTCTTTGTTATCAGTCGCTGAGATTGCTGGGTGATGCATCGGCTTCCTTTGAGAAGAACTGTGTGAGGGGAATTCAAGCTAATAGGGAAAGAATTTCAAAATTACTTCATGAGGTCGGTTGATTCTACATGTTTAATATTTATTTTGATGCCATATGGTAAATTCCCAAGCTAATGATTGTGTGATTTTGCCTTGTGACATTTTGCATGGTCTTGCAGTCTCTAATGCTTGTCACATCCTTGAACCCTGTAAGTTTTCATCCCTGTTTCCTTGTCTATGATCAGTCGTTCTACAAGTCTTTGCATTTGAATCACATCTCTAATTACCTCTTTGATTCCAGAAAATTGGTTATGATAATGCTGCAGCTGTTGCCAAGAAAGCCCATAAGGAGGGGTCCACTTTGAAGGTGAGATTTGTACTTGTCCCATGTGATTCGGTTTTTGATTCTCTTTTGATGCAATAGTATTTAAGCAATGACTCATCACCTTATTTGATTAAATGTTTGTGATGCTTAACTCCAATATGTTAATAATTCAGCTCTTATTTAATTGCAATGAAATTGGTTTTCCGAGACTCTATAGTATCATTGATATGGAAATTTGACCTATTTAGGGCACATAAGTTGTGTTCATACTGGAACTGTTCAGTGTTTGTCTTGATCCTCACTTTGGATGGCTGAAATATTAAATCTGACCGACACTTTTTTATGCTTATCTTTGTAGGAAGCGGCATTGAAACTGGGTGTGCTAACAAGCGAAGAATTTGACAATCTTGTGGTGCCTGAGAAAATGATTGGCCCATATGACTGACGAGCTATTTTGCTACCCAGATTTTAGTTTATAAACCATTTTTCTCTATCAGTTGGATTTATAAGTCCAATAAAATCCAACGGCGATTTTCTTCATGTTCTGATTTTGGAAATTGATATTCTTGAGGTTTTCCCATTGGGTTTGTATTCATTTTACGGTGAAAGAGTGGCCCTTATTCGGCTAATAAGGGGAAAGCCTCCCTCATTTTGGAAGGAGACAGTGTACTGAAGGAAAGTTAAATGAGGAATAAAAGAGATGATATCAAGTTGCCAGCAAAACTGAATTTGACATACTTCTTAAATGACACTGCCTTTTTGCTGTGGTGCAAAGAGAAATTCTCTTGAATCTTGATGTGTAACAAGGGGCGTTTTCTCTCATCTCAATAACGATTACTGTAGTTAGTTTTGGTTTGACACTACTATAAGACCTTCGCATGACCAAGTGTTATAATCAAAGTCAATTTTCTAAACGTTTTCTATTTGGGCAATTCAAGAAAAAGAAGTAACGCTTTTAAAGAACCTTTTGTCTGTCCAAATCAGTAAGATGACTGTGACAAAAGGTAACCCATTTGTTCTTTGGCCAATTAGTTTAACCAAATGCGACCTTCAAACTTTGTGCAACTTCCTGGCATGTTGGCTAGCAAAGAAAATGGGAAATAGCATATAGTAATAGTAGCCATGGGAAAGAAGAAAATAGCTTTCGCGCCAATTATCGAGCTGTCAGAATATTGAATCTTTTTTTCATTTTCCTTATCTTAATGTTCAAAAGGTGTATATTTTCTCTTTAACAAAAAGAAAGAAAAAAAGGAAGAGCATTCATTCGGAGATACAGAATGATCAACTAGTTTAATAATCAATACAGGGTTTTAGACGGCTTCAAGCTTATTTTTAACAATTCTTCCATAAATCTGACGTAGTTTAACATATACAAAATACCTTTATACGAAAACAACTCAAGTAGTAATTTTGCAGTTCAAGCTAATCAGGTCCCACATGGCTGGGAGAAGAAATTTTCTACCATTAGCACCATGGGCATTATAACTAGCTTTGCTCATGTTATCGACCAACAAAGTTCCGGGATACCCGGGATAAGCTCCAGCGCCAAATATTCCAGGACAGGCCGTGACAGCCTCCAATGGTGCCAAGGCGTCCCCTTGAAAGTAACCCGTCTTGAATGGGTTACTGGCAGCCCCTGCAAGAAGGGTGGCAATGTTGATGATCATGCCATCGGCTCCAACACCGTTGGGTGCTACCAAGGCTTGGCCTGGAGGGCCATAAGCAGGTAGAGCATAAGGCCATGCACAAAGACCAGGGCATTGGACCGTAGGGTCTCCGACGTGTGCATATACCACTCTAGCCATTGCCCCTGCCATTATGCTCTCATGGAAACCGCACGATCCCATGCAGAAACGTTCTACTGTAACATCTTTAGCAGTCAAAACTAAGTATATTCCACTAGAGTCTAATGGAAAGATTTTGTTGTCTATCTTGCTTTTCACAAAGTTGGCTATTTGGGCGCGCTTCAGAGTCTTCCCTGAAGAATATACATCTCCAACTTGTTTGACAAGTCTAACAGTGCTGGAAACTGGTTTCCCAGCTTTGTCCTTGTATGTGCTGATTGTTCTCCACCACGTAGAAACAGATGGTCCTTGGCGACGACCAGAGCCCGCGAAGGAAGCGAAGAAATCAGTTATAGAGTTTCTGTCTTCCTGAGAGAATCCTCCATACCATATGAGGTAAATGTTAATGCCATTTGGCGTGGTCAAGAGAGGGCCTCCATGGTATTGGACTGTGGTGGATGCAACGGCTAAAGAAGAAGGTTGCGGTTGCCCTTGGCTCGCTATGGCCACGATAAAGATGTGTGGCAATAGCAAAGACGTGAAGATCAATGTTTTGGTCATTCTCGATTGAAATGTAGCTTAGAGAATGCTGAGCTTCATAGGCCAAGGGACGTCCCTTTTATAGATGCTTGGAAGTCCTCATGCGTAACTAGTTTAGAACTTGATGTTGGATAACCATTGCATTATTGCTACGAGGGGTTGCCTAACTTGACCTCAATTTTGCTGAAAAATACATCGAACTCCTGTAATGAAAGTACTAGTTTCCAACCAACTTATGTGCAAGGTGGATGATAAAGACAAAAATTTCTAGTAATATTGCATGTATGGTTAAGTTGATGTGTCATCTCTTTGATGATCCGATCGTGCTAATCAATCAAATGGGCCAAGAAGATCCCACTAATGCTCAAATAGTACTACTTCTGACGTTTAAAAAGTATTCAACCTTTTGATCATTTAAAACTTTTTATTTTCTTTAATTCAATAGTTTCGTAGATGGGACGGTTTGGCTCCACCTCAAGCACTCAAGAATGAATCTGATCCTAAAAGGGGTTTATACCTGTTTCGATTGTGGTTAATTAGTACAAATAATGAATTATGATCAATATTAATAGGCCTTTTGATTTTTGATAAAATTCATTGTCATAATTGATTATGACAAGCATTTGGAGGTACATAGCAGAAAACATACAACAAAATAATTCAATCATTAAATTTTCTTGCAAATCATTATTTCTTTTCTCTTTGGGTTCTAATATTGTTGAGCTATATACAAACTTTTATCTCATACACCTAAACAATTTTACCAGGGCTTTCTACTGGACCTTATATATATATATATATATATATATATGTGCTGAAATGAAGTTACTTAAAGATCCTTCACCAAAGGAAGAAAGGAGGAAGGGGAAAACAAAAGAGAGAAAACCTTGAATCCCCTTGGAACAGGCTGCGAAAAATGAAATAGATCAGAGAGTTGGCACTCTGGTTGAGCCCGAAACATTGGAAGTTAGAGAGACATCTTTTCTTCCACCAGGTCCTGTGGTCGACATGGGTTTTAACCGTTGAACTTTATTAAACATTCCAACCTGTATTAAGTTGTAAAAATGATTGGATACAAACTGTTAAATCATGTCGGTGCCACCATGCAATTGAAAAAATAAAGACGTCAAGTTTGCAATGGGCTCCATATGATTAATGTTAAAGATAAGCACAGTTAGCTGCCCCATGATTATTTGGTAAAGCCAAGATCAACATCTAAGATGGATTTATGAATCCTGTTACTATCCCCAGGGAAAAGGAAGAAGATAGAACCCTGTGACCCATTCATTTTCCCTCTTTTTCTTCTTTGGATGAAGGGGAAGAAAGACTTTTGCAGCACCACCACACGAGTACGTTTGCTTGTAAGAGTCCAGCTTTGTTGACACCCTACCAACTAATGCGGCAAAGCTTGTAACCCTTTTTAGTTGATTTTGATTGGCCGACATGAGAATTTTCTTTCATAATCTGAAAGATTATTCTTCATATTTCTCTATCTCAAAACAATGCAGTGCATATCAAATAATAATAAGAACAATAATAATGTAGTGATTGGCAACATTTATTTTGATGCTCTAACTCTGATTGCTTCTTAGCAATATATGCAAACCGCTAGATCCTCAACCTTAGAAAAAGCCAGCAAAGGTTCAAATAGAAATTTAGGAGATCATATGTTACTTTTTTCAAATATAATAACTAAAAAAAAATATAAATAAATTGGAAATCAATAACTTCAAAAATTCAGAAATATATAGTATTGAGTCATCGATAAATAGAGGTAAACAAAATCATTTTAAATTAAAAGATCAATTGAATTAAAGTGAGTTTAGTTTGTTTGATTTGATTGTAACAGTTTTTGAAATGTTAGTTAATCCTTAAACTTAATTGTGAAAGAAAACGGAAGGAAAAATTGGGATTCAACCTGAGGAAATTGAGAGTTTTATTTTTTACATTTTGTGTGCTATAATTTTAATTTAATGATTTTTTCTCTTTCTTTTATTTTTTATAAATAATTTAAAATTTGGCCCCTTAGTTAACATACAAAAGCTAAACAGGAGCCTACTCTGCTTTTTCTCGGCTCTCTCGTTTCTTATTCACTCTCCACGACCCCTCTCTTTTATGGCTCGTTTGGTTCAGGGAATGGCTATGCCATTCCCTTTCTATTCCCCTTCTATGCCATCCCCTTCGTTTGGTTCAAAAGTTGGCAGGGAATAGGAATTCCTGAGGAATTTCTATTCCCTGCAAAGGGGTAATAGGGGGACCTTAAGTAAACCCAAGGTGCCCCCCAGTAATAGCTATTCCATGTCTCATGGAATAGCTATAATATTGTTAATGACAAAAATACCCTCATCTTTACTTGAAAATTTCAACTCTGGCCATATAAAAGATTTTTATTTTTCTCTCTCTTCCTCTTTCCCCCCCTCCCGATCTGCCTCTTCTCCTTTCCGATCTTCCCTTCTGCCGCCGATCTGCCTCTTCCGATCTGCGCCTCTTCCGATCTGCCCCTTTTCCGCCGTTCTTCGCCTTTCTCTCTATCGATCTGGCGTTCAACGGCCAGATCTGACAGCTAGAAGCACCGGATCTAGTGCTTCCCGACCAGACATCGTGGTTGGATCTGGCACCCCACGGCCAGATCCAACCGCCGGGGACACCGATCTGGCGTCCTAATGGCCAGATCCGACCACATGGTGCGCCAGATCGGTGTTACGTGACACCGGTCGCCTTTCCGGCGACCGGATTACGAGCAAGAAGAAAAAACAAATAAAAAAATAAAAAAGTCAAAAATTATTTATAAATATTAAAATATTAATATTTTATTTATTAAATTATTAATATATTAAATGTTTAATGAATATAAATAAAAAATAAAAAATTATTAATATTTTAATCATAATAATATTAAATTATAAATAAATTATTAATATTTAATGTATTAATAATTAAATTATATTAAAATATTAATATTTAAATTATTAATTATTAATATCTTCATTAAATTATTAATTATTATTATCTTAAAAAATAAAATAAATAATAAATAATTATATATAATAAAGGATATTTTTGTCTTTTTATTTTCTATTCCTTTCTTATTCCAAAGTTATTGTTACCAACCAAACACAGCATTAAGTAGTAATAGCTATTCCTACTCTACTCCATTCACTGAATCAAATAAAGTAATAATTATTTTTTTTTATTCCTACCTTATTCTATTTCCACAGAATACCTATTTCATTATATTTCTATCTATTTCGCAAACCAAACGTGCTGTTAGGAGTTTAGGGCGTCAACAAATTCATAGGCCAATAATTTGGGTTCTGCCACAGCTCAGTTCAAGTTAATTAGTATTTCTAATTGATTAGACATATTCCAAGTCCCAATAAAGCCCAAAGTTCAGTTAAGGGGGGTTTTAACACACATCGGCTTAAACCCCCCCTACTTCTGCTCCGCGGTGCCCCTCTCTAATTTTCCAAAAAAAAAAAAAGGACTGTTTAATTAATTTTCTTAGCTATATTAAGATCCTTCGATTTCTTTTGTTAATTATTCGTTATCGCCGCCTTGGTGAACTTCCACCGTCATCTCAGGTCACCGGCTCATACTGGCCTCGTGCTGTTGTTTACCCTCTTTAAGGTACCGAACACTTCGATTTTGTTTTGATTTAAAGAGACTTCATTAGCGCAATCCAATTATAGCTATTTCAATCCATTTTGGAATTTATTCTTTTAATTTTATATTTCTAATGTTGAGCCTGAGCACTACATTTCATTTGCTAGTTTGATTAAATGAGAAACTAGTTTTTTTTTTTTGTTGAAGCAAATGATCAAAAATACTTTGCTTACAATCTTTCCATGTTCTCCGTTTCTAGAAAATTTTTTTGATTGTTTATTGGTTTGGACAAATAATTAAATTTATCAACATTATAAAATGGAGATTGAAAATTGAATGGGAGGTATTCGATATAATTTCCAAAACTGAACAGAATCTCGCCTTTTTCTTTTTCAGGCTTATCAGAGCTATATTAAGGAGGAAAAATGGAAAGTTCTGGCCTGTCTGTAGAGTTGATGACAGGACAAGATTCATGGAGGTATATGAACAGTTCAAGTTTACTCTATCTATTTGCTGCAAAATTATAGGAAACAAGTTTTTTTCTTTAGCAAGGAGCTTTTATGTTTAAATATGTTTATTAGGGTAAAGTCTTGTTTAGGTTCATGTTAAAATATTTGATTTGGATAGTTCAATTTATTTTTTCATTGCTTTCAATTTCTTAATATCTGATAGACATTAACAGAATCCTATTTGCCTACTTTTGTAGTTTGGAAGGCAGTGACAGTAATGCTTTAATATTGCCTACAAAAAGAAGCAAGAAAAGGAAAGAGAATAATATGGTATGAACAATGATTTGATTAGCCTTTGATTCTTGTTTTGATCATATCAAATAAAAGCTTGTTGTCAACTACTTTTGCCTACAGGAGCTTGAAAAGGCCACAGAGAAACAAAACCCCAAATTGAGTAAATCTCAGATAAGAAAGTTGAAGAAGTTGGAGGTTCTTGCTCTTTCTTGATAATTGATACCCTACTTGGTTTGCTTTTTGTGTGTGTGTGTGTGTGTGTAGGAGGAGAAAGAGAAAGCTTTTTTGCTATCAAAGAGCATTGAGACCTTGGAGTAGTTTCCTTTCTTTTTCTAAATAATGTATCCTACTTTATTTGTCTTTCATTGAGGGAATTTATTGAATGTTTGGCAAATACTATAACATTTGCATTTTCAGGAAATACAAGATTCCGGAAGATGCATATTCTTTACTGCGGTCTTCAAAAACTATTGGTCTGGTTTGTATCATTGAGTCTTTACCAAATTTAAATCAAAACATGATTAGTGTGCCTAATGTTAATTTGCTTTACGTAGGCTGAAACAATGCGGGAAAAACGTAGGAGAGCTGTTCAGTTTTCGAAAGCAGGTTTAGAGCTTCCATATGTTGACAAATCTTCTAAGGGGAGAGACGGCAATAATTTGTCTTCTTCTGAACCTGAACCTGAGTTGGAGGAAATCAACTCAAGGAAAGATATTAGCAAAAATCACATTGGACAGCCATCGATAATAGAAATAGAAGTTGCAAGAAATGCACTTGGTCCTTTGGCATCTTCCCAAGAGCCGGTTTTTGGCAAGGACCTAGGCCCAAGCTGCAGTTCTGTTGATACGGTACCAATTAAGGAGGTTCCCCTCAAGGACAACAGCACACCTTCGGAAGAAGATATTAAAAATTGCATCCATAAGTTGTCTGCTGATGATGGGAGAGGAAGCATTATGTCAAAGGTAAGTTGGGGTTATGAACGTTTAATATATCATTTGAAGGAAAACTGCACCTAAAGGGACATTGTATATACTTAATATTTTGGTTAGGTATTATACTCTTAAAAGTTAATGTTTATAAAGCTTTGTGCCTTGTGTTGTTAATTGCTATATAAGTCATAAGTTAGAAGCACGTTTTTTAGATGTGATGAAAAAATTGAAAGTATATGCAAGATGTATCTTAACTTACAAAAGTTAATTTGTTGTACATAAGCTGAATAGAGCTGTAAAAGAAACAATGAAATAGAAATCTCAAGTTTAATTTCAATTAAAATTTCATGCTTAATTTCATCATATTTTCTTTGATATTTATCTTCTATGTTATGTTATTGGCTTATTTGAGAAGGTGGTTTGACATGAGGTAGGTTTTTTTTTTTTTTTTTTATTTTTTATGCTGGAAATTCTCGTAGGGCCCAGCTACCCTATTATCGTTTTATTAATGATAGAAAAAATTAATTACATAAGGGAGGGGGACCTAAACCTTACCTCCAGAATTACAAAAGATCGAGAAATAATTTGAAGATTGCCTAATAGGAAAAATTTCAATTTATGTGCAACTTTGTGATTACTATCATAAAATTGAAACTTTTCCTGATTACAGAAATCTGAATAAATCTGTAAATAAACCAAACAAAAATAGTAAATTAGGAGTACTACTCCTTTACATTTATTTGAAACGAACATAAGGTAATTTTGTTTTATCTAATCTAATAATCCCCTTGAGCTGACCTTCTGTTTGTGAAAATACCTGTAGGTTCTGATGCAAATGTCTCTGGTTTGAGAGATAATCAGCTGCCTGATTCCCTTCTCGGTAAATGTGCGTGATACGGAAATTAATGCAACTCAAACATTTGTGGATGGTAGCTAGCAAGTATCGAGTCTTAGATGAACCCCGATGACCCTCCTGTATCATTTGAACTACTATTTTCGCATCCATTTCTATCCAAAGTCTACTTACATTATGCTCAATACATAACCGCAGCCCTCTATGTAATGCAAGTAACTCTGCTTGTAACGAATTATACTGTCCAAAATTTTCTGAAAAACCAAAGATCAAAGTGCCTTTATCATCCCGAAGAAGTCCACCTCCTGCAGCATTTTGAAAGTTTTCTTTGGAACTGCCATCAACGTTCAACTTATATTCTCCTGTTAACGGTTTATTCCAAAAAATAATCTTAGGCGGATCATGTTTCTTTGTTGCAAAATAAAATCCCCAATGTGCTGCTATTTCCAAATCTCCCTTCCATTGCCATTTACAAAGTAAATTACCCTGAAATAGCTGATTTAACATTTTCTTGATCCTCCATATGACACGATCAGAATACATTCCAAGCCCCCTGTGTTTCGCATCATTTCTTTCAATCCACAAAAACCAAAAAATCAGCACTGGTAATAAAACCCTGATATGGCTTGGTTTAGTGTAATCTCCAGAATAATACCAAGAATGTAACACATGCATAGCATTTAAAGGGTTATGGACATGAATGTGAAACAAGTTTGCAAAATAATTCCAAACCTGTTGTGCCACTGATCCTCCCCAAACAACATGTAATAATGTTTCTTCTGATTGACAGCATATACACTTAGATGCTAAATGGATGCCTTTAGTTTTCATTCTCACCTCTACTGGGACCCAATTATGCAGCATACGCCATAAAAAGAAAGAAACTGTGAGAGGAATACTCTTATGCCAAAGCATCTGGCCTAGTAGGTTCGTTGGTTGTCGTTGTCTAATAAGCTCCCAAGCACTTTTAGTAGAGAACTCGCCATTTGAAGACTCAGCCCAATATCCCATATCTTCCTTTTCTCTGTTCATAGGAATCTTTAAAATTTCTGCCACAATAGATTCTGGAACAACAGCTTTTAATTTATTTACATCCCAATCATTATCATGAAAAAAATAGTTAACTCTAACCATAGAATGATTATGAAAGGGAAAAGATTTTACCAATGATTCCTCTCCTAGCCAAACATCATGCCAAAAAAACACATCACCTTTGCCTATCTTCCAATGAATTTGCTGTCCCGCATTATTTCGACCATGAAGCATCCGTTTCCAAATTGTGGAATTATGCGGTTTTGCAGCTATTGTATGGTAGAGTTTACCTAAACAATATTTTGTCCTCAAATAACGAGTCCAAATGCTCCTGCAAGTCACAAACCTCCACCAAAGCTTGGCTATAAAAGCATCAATCACATCTTTAAGGCTTCGAATGTCTAGACCCCCTTCCGAAGAAGGGAAGGTAATTTTATGCCATGAAGCCCAATGAATCTTTTTGCTGTCCAAAGATCCTCCCCATAAGAAACTATTAAATAGTCTCTCTATTTTTTCTATAACACATCCCGGAGGTAGGTTGATCAAATAATAGCCCAAACATTTATTTCAATGGGACTTGTCATGTTTGGCTTTGTTCTTTGCAGGGACCTCTTTCTGCCTCAACCGTAGTGCATGTGTTAAGGCCAGATGAGGTTGAAAACAAAAGGAAGGATCTTCCAATAGTCATGATGGAACAGGAAATAATGGAAGCTATAAATGAGAATTCTACTGTTATTATTTGTGGAGAGACTGGATGTGGTAAAACCACACAAGTTCCTCAGGTGTGGCTGTTTGATGCATGATTTGTGTCTATTGGGATTTAAAAACTAATTTTTCTGTTCAATAATTCTTTTTTTTTTCAATTTTTGATCCAATATTTTAGTTTCTTTATGAAGCCGGCTTTGGTTCGAGCCAGTCTACTTTTCGAAGTGGTATCATTGGTGTTACTCAACCGCGTCGTGTTGCTGTCCTTGCTACTGCTAAGCGAGTTGCTTTTGAACTTGGTCTTCATCTAGGTAAAGAAGTTGGCTTTCAAGTTAGGCATGACAAGAAGATTGGGGACAGGTGCTCTATCAAGTTTATGACTGATGGAATTTTACTTCAAGAAGTTCAGGTTTTACTTCCACTTACTGTTGATATATATATCTTATTTGTGATAATGCTGATGACGATGCATGAAAAATAAAATAACTTCCATTCTTTCTTTAACACCTTCTCCTTTATATTTTTCTTATATCTGCATATTTTGTGGTGCAGAATGATGTTCTACTAAAGCACTACTCCGTCATAATTCTGGATGAGGCTCATGAGAGGAGCTTGAACACAGACATACTTATTGGAATGCTTTCTCGTGTAATTCGACTTCGTCAGGTGAAACTTCAAAGATTTTTGTTCTACCTTGGGGCAATAAACTTAGTTTATTCTCTTCTATATTCACTTTCTTACTGTACTATTTTGTGGTTGATGGTAGGATTTATATGAGAAGCAACAGTGTATGGTATTTTCAGGACAAATTATAAGCCATGAAAACTTGATACTTCCATTAAATCTTGTTTTGATGAGTGCTACACTGCGAGTGGAAGACTTCATTTCTGGGAGAAGGTTATTTCTTGTTCCTCCTCCTGTTATTGAAGTTCCTACTAGACAATATCCAGTCACAGTACATTTCTCAAAGAGAACAGAGCTTGTGGATTACATTGGTCAAGCCTTCAAAAAGGTCATGTCTATTCATAAGAGGCTGCCACAAGGTGGCATACTTGTTTTTGTCACTGGACAGAGAGAAGTAGAATACTTGTGCCGAAAGTTATGTGAGGCTTCTAGGGATGTGATCACTAGTATTTCTGAAGGGGACAAAAGTACTGACACCACTGCTCCCTCTGAAATCAATTTGGTTGAGGAAATTAATATGAAGGATATCAGTGAAGCATTTGAGATTCATGGAGACTCAACCCACCAGCAGACTGACAGGTTCAGCTCGTACGATGAAGATCAGTATGATTATGAGGAGGATGATTCTGATGCTTCTTATGATTCAGAGACGGAGAGTGAACTGGAAATTTTTGGTGAGAAAGGGAACACATTAGACCAAAAATCCACGGAGAATGGTGATAACTTGGTTGATGCGTTTGGAGGGAATGGAAGCATTGCTTCTCTTAAGGCTGCCTTTGATGCTTTGGCTGGGAAAAATGGTTTAGGTTCTAGTCTTGAGGGACAAGAGGCTGTCTCTATTAATCTGGAGAACAGCTTAGAGCAACCCCCTGCGCCCATTGAAAAAATTAGAGAAGGTAATAAAAGTCTTAATGCTGGTACACTGCGAGTTCTGCCTCTTTATGCAATGCTACCTGCAGCAGCACAGCTTCGTGTATTTGAAGAGGTTAAGGATGGAGAGCGGCTTGTTGTTGTTGCTACCAATGTGGCTGAAACCTCTTTAACTATCTCAGGAATAAAGTATGTGGTTGACACTGGGAGAGAAAAGGTCAAGAACTATAATCCTACCAATGGTATGGAAACCTATGAGGTACAATGGATAAGTAAAGCATCTGCTGCCCAACGAGCAGGAAGAGCTGGAAGAACCGGGCCTGGCCATTGTTATCGTCTCTATTCATCTGCAGTCTTAAATAACATACTTCCTGATTTCTCTTGTGCTGAAATATCTAAAATACCTTTTGATGGTGTTGTTCTTCTTATGAAATCCATGGGCATTGATAAGGTGAGCTTTGCGTGTACTTTTGTTGTTTGTCTTTATCTCTTTATAAAGTTTCGTATTGGGGTCTATATGGCGGCTATGTCAGATAATTTTTGTTGAGTTAATTTTTGTGGATTGTATGACACACACAAACACACATATGTTCTGTAACATTTTTTTTTCATAAGCTCCTGCTGATGCATATTTATGATATGGATCATCATTAATTCCACTAATTATCTGAATTCTGTCAGAGGCTTATGTTCATTTTTAGCGTTTCAATATTACCCCTCTAGGACATGCAGCATGTATAATTCTGCCTTTACAGAGTCAAATATTTTATCACTTGGTTCACTTGTAGTTAGTAATGTCCATTTTGGTTATGGTATAATCCTTGATCTGTAAATGGGCCTTCTGATAAGGTTCCCTAAAGTTTTAGGTTGTAAGGGACTAGTCTACTTGATCTACATTAACCTTTTGTCCTGTGAAAATTGAAGTTGTTCAGCAATGAATATTTATGTCTTTGTTTTCTCTGTTTTTTCAGGTTGCAAATTTCCCATTCCCAACTTCTCCAGGGCCCACTGCCCTGGTTGAAGCAGACCGTTGCCTTAAAGCCCTTGAAGCTCTTGATAGCAATGGAAGGTTGACATATCTGGGGAAAGCCATGGCTCATTATCCTATGAGTCCTCGCCACTCAAGGATGCTCCTTACTGTTATCCAGATTATGAGAAGGGTGAAAAATTATGCTAGAGCAAATCTGGTTCTTGGGTATGCAGTTGCAGCAGCTGCAGTTTTAAGCTCGACGAATCCATTTGTCATGGAATATGAAGGAAGTTACGCTCAAACTGATGAGTCAAAGCAGGATGATGAATCTAGTCCCTTAGATAGTGAGAAAGTTTTGAAGAAAAAGAAACTTCGAGAAATGGCCAGAATGTTACGTGCTAAATTTTCTAATCCTAGCAGTGATACTCTGACTGTGGCTTATGCATTACAGTGTTTTGAGCTTTCTAAAAGCCAAGTTCAGTTCTGCAATGAAAACGGATTACATCTGAAAACTATGGAAGAAATGTCCAAGCTAAGGAGGCAGCTTCTTCAGTTGGTTTTTAATCAAAATATTAATCATGATGTTGAACAGGAATTTTTATGGACTCGTGGAACTATGGAAGATGTAGAACTCTCTTGGAGGGTCTCCTTCAGTAAGAACCCACTTTTACTGAATGAGGAAGAGCTCTTAGGCCAAGCTATCTGTGCTGGCTGGGCTGATAGGGTTGCCAAACGCATTAAAGGAGTTTCACGGTCATCTGAAGGAGATAGAAAGGGAAATACAGCTCGGTATCAAGCATGCTTGGTCAAAGAAACCGTCTTTCTCCATCGTTCTTCATCTCTTTCAAATTCTGCTCCTGAGTTCTTGGTGTACAGTGAACTATTACATACAAAACGGCCATACATGCACGGGGTGACAAGTGTGAAATCAGATTGGCTCGTTAAATATGCCAAGTCTTATTGCACTTTTTCTGCTCCACTTACTGATCCTAAACCTTATTATGATCCTCAAACAGACGAAGTATATTGTTGGGTAGTGCCCACCTTTGGGCCTCACCTATGGCAACTTCCACTGCATGGTTTGCGGATCAGTAGTGATACACATCGTGTGACAGTATTTGCATTTGCTTTGATTGAAGGCCAAGTGTTACCATGCTTAAGGTCTGTTAAGCAATTCATGGCAGCCTCTCCTGATATCATTTTAAAGCCAGAATCATATGGTCAAAGACGAGTTGGAAATCTTTTACATAAGTTAAAGGCCCAGTCAATTGACAGTTGTGCTCAGTTAAGAAAGATATGGGAGGAAAATTTCAGGGCATTGCATTCAGAAATTCTTGACTGGTTTCAAGAAAGTTTCCACAAACAATTTGCAGAGCTTTGGTCAGAGATGCTCTCCGAAGTCCTTTTAGAGCCCCAAGAACGTTTCCCCAAACGAGTGAAGAGGGATAAAAGGAAAAAATAAGTTGCTTATTTGGAATCAATTTCCTGGACATGTGTAAGAGCTTAATCAAACTTGTCACAGAAAGAACTATTTATATATTGAACCATTCACAGTTAAAGATGAAAAAGCTTGATGATATGTTTATACTCAGTGAAAAAGATCAATCTGAAACTATTCTTTTACTTCTTATACCTCAAGTTTTTCTCACCAAATTTCGTTTTTGGTGAAAAGAAAAGAAAGAGATTGTAAAATCAAATGTCCCATTCAAAAAAAAGTGTAACTGTTTCTGGAATGGTGCAGACATAAGAGGAGGCTCTGTTGTAATCGTCATTTTATATGATGGCAGCTCGAAATGCATTGAATATGTCCAGGTTCGCACGGAAATTGCGGCCCCATATATATCTTTTCTAAATGGATGTCGGAGTACTTTCATGGTAATAATAATAAAACTTCCAATTGGGCTTCAGGATTCAAGGGATGTGGAGTGGTGGGGTGCACATTAATCAGTTTATGTTCATTTCATGTAACCAGAATAAGTTGCTTTCAATCTTGCCCTTTCACCACCATCTGTAGTGGACCCAACCCAGCAAAAGGGCATGGGTATCGTTTTACTACATATGCACCCAGTCTTGGGGTTTTCATTTTGGCTGTACCGCTTTGGACCAGGGATCTGCAAATAAAGTTTCTTTCTGTTCTTCGGGTTTCTGAAAATAGATAAATTCTTTATGATAATTAATTAAAAAACATTTTGTTTAAGTGTTGATTAGCTCGTAATTTCGGATAAATATTCTTTTTTTGTCCAGGCATAAAAGAATTTTATTTCATAGGGGGTTGGTCCATTATGGGACCAAAGATAAATCTGAAACTTTGCCAAAAGATGGGGCATTCTCCAAATATTTATTTAAATTCACGATTGATTTAAAGTTTAGATGAGTGCTAGAAATGATGGTCACATAGCACTAGGAAGCAAGAAGACAGGTTGATCTTGATGGTTTACCTCTTAGTATTTATCCTAAATCCCAACCCATTTTCAGACAAAGTATCGTTTTATGTTTATAGTTGCTCGTTGGCTTCGAAAGTCCAAAATGTGTCGCATCGTTTACACGCCTGCTTTGGACATTTGACTTAACATTTCTGTGGGCGAGAGGCTAGACTCCGCCCCCGGCAAAACCATCTCAATTACAAATTTGATTTGGAATGGTCCTGTAATTAAATCCTATGCCTCGTGGTTCATGAATTAATATCGGCTCCACGTAGTAAAAAATTATCATAATTTTTTCCTCAATTACCAAAACAATCATTTCCATGTCAATTTTCTACGATTCTTTCACACTTTCCTTCTTTTATATATATATATATATACACACTCACAATCAACATTACATAAAAGTTATTGTATATATATTCACTTCAATACATATAATATAATATTATATATTTAATTATGAAAATTGGATAAGAGCACTAAAATATTAGTAGCATACTATAACTTTATTTTGTTATTGTACGTATTTACTCATTTTGAAAATTTAGGTCCGACCCCTCTTTCCACCCAATTCGCTAACAATGTGATGTAATCCCCGTTTACCATAAACAGAGATGCTCCAAAATCCAACCCAATCTGGACGCTTCGTCACCAAAATGAATTCACACGTGCGAGGAAGATCTTCAAACTATAAATACACTACTACGAGTCTACGACACAAATGAAAATCCAAGTCAGGTTCCGCACGTGTAAAGCCGCCCTTTGAATTCGTGCGTCATCATCTCTTTTCCGTGAAGCCTTTTGGCTCTCGCCTCCCTCTACTTTACTCATTTTTCCACCTCCCTCCTTTTTTTTTTTTTTTAATTTATTATTTTTTTTTCACAGTTTCTTCTCTCCCGGTTGCAACTTTAACAACATCAAAGAAAAAAGCTCAAAAGGGAGAGCTCTCTCTCGTAAAATGGACGGCTTGGATCACACGCCTGACCTCTGCAACTAATCTATGGCTTCCAACTCCATCTTCTCTAGCTTGGTAATCCATTTATATTCCGTTATTTTTCTTCTTATTTTCTATTTCTCTGTAGATTAGCTTTTAAAGATTTAAAGGTTTTTTTTTATTTAAGAAAGATTATATTTTGATTATGTAATAAATTCTGGTTAATCAATTTCAGGCTAGATTGCCGCAAGACGGGTATTCTGTTTCTTTTATTGTCTGCGTGGTTTGAGAGGTTTTTCTTGCTTAAGCTGTGTTTGGTTGGAGGGAAAATAGTTTCTTTTTCGAGAGATATAATTTTCATTAATTTATTGATTAGGCATGTCACCTTTTGGAAAGACTTTAAAAACAAATTCTCTTTGAAGAGGCTAATGTGTTCCCTGGCTTTTTCTTTTTCTTTGTTCTATGTAAAGATGGAGAAGATGACGGCGAATATTTGGGGAAAAAAAATACGATTTTAGCACAAAGAATAAGAAAAAAGTAGTAATGGAATCTTATACTAGTGTTTTTGTGGAAAATAAAAAGTTGTAATGGAATCTTATACTGGTGTTTTTGTGGAAAATAAAAAGTTGTAATGGAATCCTATCATGTCATAGGTTTTTCTACTAATGTGGTGCAATCTGTCAACGTATGGATACATAAATTTGGACAAATATCCTAACGAAATGAGAACATCCCTTAGAATATCTATGTGTGGAAGAAGTTTCTCAGTTTACTTTATGAAACTCGAAATTGTAACCGTTCTAGCTTGATTTTTGTCAGATTTAGTGCGGATTTTGTTGCATCATGGAGACTTGTGATTGTATTGACTCGCAATGGCCACCTGAAGAATTGCTGGTGAAATATCAGTATATATCAGATGTTTTGATTGCCCTTGCCTATTTCTCGATTCCCCTAGAGCTTATTTATTTTGTTCAAAAATCTGCATTCTTCCCGTATCGATGGGTGCTTATGCAATTCGGTGCTTTTATCATTCTTTGTGGAGCCACCCACTTTATAAACTTGTGGACATTCACCATGCACTCTAAAGCTGTTGCTGTGGTGATGACTATTGCGAAGGTTTCATGTGCTATTGTATCATGTGCGACTGCTTTGATGCTTGTGCACATTATTCCTGATCTTTTGAGTGTCAAAACTCGGGAATTATTTTTGAGGAACAAGGCTGAGGAGCTTGACAGGGAAATGGGCCTTATTCTCACTCAAGAAGAAACTGGAAGGCATGTAAGGATGCTAACTCATGAAATCAGAAGCACACTTGACAGGCATACGATATTGAAGACGACTCTTGTTGAATTGGGTAGGACCTTGGGCCTGGAGGAATGTGCCCTGTGGATGCCATCAAGGACTGGCATGAATCTGCAACTTTCCCATACTCTAAACTACCAAATACAAGTTGGATCCACTGTGCCACTAAATCTTGCTATAGTCAATGAAGTCTTCAATAGCGCTCGAGCAGTGCGTATACCTTATACCTGCCCACTAGCTAGCAGGATCAGACCTCTAGTGGGGAGATATGTGGCACCAGAGGTTGTGGCTGTTCGGGTACCTCTTTTAAATCTCTCAAATTTCCAAATTAATGACTGGCCTGATCTCTCTGCAAAAAGCTATGCAGTCATGGTTCTTATTCTCCCCACTGACAGTGCCAGAAAGTGGCGAGACCATGAGTTGGAACTTGTTGAAGTTGTTGCAGACCAGGTCATCTTATAATTTATATGCTTTCATTCAATAGCTGCTTCTATGATGTCTTAATGATATGCTCATCTTGAATTTTAATTATGTACTTGGGTTGGGTTTAAGTTTATGAATTTACTTTTGAAAAGCTCTACTGCCACAATAGTGTTCTTTGTTTATCTTTCTGAAGAAGATTCAGTGGCATTATTTTTACTTTTACTCTCCTTGCATTTGTATCTATAGATTAAGGTCTTGGGACATCTTAGAGTCTTGCTTTTAAGGAGATTGAGGAAGGGGTTAATTCTTCGTGGCTTTTTGCTTTTTGTTTCCATTTAAATCTGTTCTCCCCTCATTTCAAACCTGCCATTCTCTTAATTGCTAAAACTGGAGTTGATCTTCTTGCACCTATTCCTTGTTGGAAAAGATCATTCACTTATCATGAACCTTTGATTCTTAACATGACTCCGTTGCTGAGCTCATGGTAAAATTTGTACAGGTCGCTGTTGCTCTCTCACACGCTGCTATTCTGGAGGAATCTATGCGGGCCCGTGATCAGCTCATGGAGCAAAATGTTGATTTAGACTTGGCTCGTCGAGAGGCTGAGAAGGCAATTCATGCTCGGAATGATTTCCTTGCTGTAATGAACCATGAAATGCGTACACCAATGCATGCAATTATTGCATTGTGTTCACTTCTTTTGGAGACTGAGCTAACTCCAGAACAGAGAGTTATGATCGAGACAGTGTTAAAGAGTAGCAACCTTTTGGCAACACTAATCAATGATGTTCTGGATCTTTCTAGACTTGAAGATGGCAGCCTAGAATTAGACTTTGGAATGTTCAATCTTCATGGAATTTTCAAAGAGGTAGTTGATTGTGATTTTCTACTTTCTTATGAAAGAAAAGGAAATAATTTAGCCTTTGCAGTTTGATTTTGGTATTTACGTTGATATTTCTGCGATTTTAGGTCATCAATCTGATAAAGCCCATTGCATCTGTAAAGAAGCTATCTATGAATATGATTCTGGCACCTGATTTGCCAATGTATGCTGTTGGTGATGAGAAACGGCTTATGCAGACTATTTTAAATGTCACGGGTAATGCTGTGAAGTTCACAAAGGAGGGTTATGTTTCAATTGTAGCTTCTGTTGCAAAACCAGAGTCTTTAAGAGACTGGCGACCTCCAGACTTTTACCCTGTATCAAGTGAAGGCCACTTCTACTTACGAGTGCAG
Organism: Theobroma grandiflorum; assembly: GCA_036013995.1. Lineage (NCBI taxonomy): Eukaryota > Viridiplantae > Streptophyta > Magnoliopsida > Malvales > Malvaceae > Theobroma > Theobroma grandiflorum. The sequence goes on from CP142130.1 coordinate 6,800,828, forward strand.
GTTCTTGACTGCTTCATTTAACCTTATTTCATTTTGGTTTACTTGTATTTAAGTTTTGCAATGGGATGTTGAAGGCATCTCCTGGTAATATAAAGACGAGTGCAATTTTTAATTTTGAAGGCATCTCCTGATTGTCTATTGCAATCTAATGCTTTAATTTCCCATGCGAATTAGGCCATTTAGGATATCAATTGAAGGCATCACCTGGTGTTTGTTTGTAACGTACAATCCAATGAATTATCATCTGTATTTTCTGTAGCTTTACTATTTACTAGATGAAGCTCTTGTTGATCCTATCACCTATTCTGGCAGGTTAAGGATTCTGGTTGTGGTGTTCTCCCACAAGATATGCCAACTCTTTTTACCAAATTTGCACAGCCACGAAGCGGATCTAGTTGTAATAGTGGAGGTGCTGGACTTGGACTTGCTATTTGTAAAAGGTAAACCTAGAAATTCGGAATTCCTTCTGCACAAAAATTCGTTTGGTCGTTTGCTACTATAATCTGACCATTCTATTGTATCAATCCAAAATTTAGCTAAAGGTAGCCTTAATGCTGCCAACTTCTTGTAGACTATTGACCATGCATTCTCAACCTTTTTGAAAAAATATTGATTAACTAGCTACATCATTTGGTAGAATCTCTCCAGTTTACACCTCGTTCAAATGATGAATCAGGTTTGTAAATCTGATGGGAGGCCACATATGGATTGAGAGTGAAGGCATTGACAAAGGTAGCACAGCAACATTCCTTGTCAAACTGGGGATCTGCAACAATCCAAATGACTCATCTATCCGTCAAGTTCCGTCCCGCGACAGAGCATATCATGGAAGTGCAGATCTGAGTGGACAAAAACCAATATTAAGAGATTACGATGGTGGTACTTCATCCACTACACGATACCAAAGAAGTCTTTAGATGATAATGGAACCCAATGTTGCAATGAAAAAGCCAGCTTATATTAGTGTTGTTATTCTCCGTGCTCATATTGTTTTGAGGTTAAAGGTGAGTGATGCTGTTTGAAACTCAAGCCTGAATAGAGTCTCTTGTTAATAGACCAGATAGGATTTAGCTGCGACATTTTCCATATATTATACTACCATGTAGTCATTCACATAATATGAATTGCAAAAGAACTGTACGTAAGGCAAGATCCTTTTCCTTGCTTGCTGGTGCCGACAGATTCGTTGTGCAGCGCTGTTGTATATCTCAAAGCTACATCAAGTCTGCCCTTAACGAAAAATCTCACATTGCCTTTATTCCCTTCATTTCAGGATTCCCTTTCCTAAGTAAATCACCGCCGTCGAATAGACTTACTGACACTCTTGAGTTCATGATTTTCCTTTCCCATCCTCGGCATTTGACTGTTACGTAATGAGCTCTCACCTCTAATAAGAATTAAGGTTTGTTGATAATTAGATTGCTTTGTTGCTCAGTATCTTGTTTCCGAAAAGATGAATAAATTAACAAAGATATGATCGAACGTCTGAAATGGTACTCGATATAGCTGAACCATATCAATCCCTTTGAGCACTGTGCATTGCTCGTCATAATTCATTTCATCTCCAGACAGTCTGACTATAACCCTTTCCACCTACGTCTCGTCTTAATTTTGTTGTTGGTTCGGAAATGGGGGGCACGGTTCAAACATTTTACATAGGTATTAATGAACCAAGTGACTTTGAAATCAATGAAACCAGAAAGAAAAAAAATTTGTCATAATATAATCAAACAAACGACAAAACCAGTAAACTGGGAACAAAATCAGGAAACCCTTTAATCCAACTACAAGAACAGGTTCATATTAACCAAAAACAGTACACTGGCTTCAACAAAACTATTTGACTATCTAAAGTCACGAGTCCTTCACTAGTCTTAAGTAGGGATCTTAGTTTACTTCTTGGACTTCTTGGAAACCCTGAATAGATCCAACAAAGGCAAGAGAACATTATATCACACTTGAAAATTGATCATTCGGCAAAAAAATTTCTCAAAATATACTTACTCTGCTTGTTGAGCTCCAGCGGCAGGTGCTGCTACTACTGGCTTATCTCCTCCAGGTCCCTGAGGAGATCAAAAAAACAACATGCGAACCCATGTCATTACTTGAGAAGAAAAAGAATTTGACCCGTGAATAACATAGGTAATCTATTCAGTGTCATCAATAATAATATCTGGACAACAAATGATAACAGAAATGACAAGGATAACAAAAGATCACAGAATTTCAAGGCAAGGAACATCTATAGTTTCCATTATAAATAAAAACTCACAAAGAAAAGAAAACAGGTAAAACGAAATCATTATGCTGAGTGTGCACACACGACATGGTGCCAAAGTTCTTACCTGGGCCAAACGCTCCTCCCTCCTAGCAATTTTTCTTTCCCTGCTTGCCTTATTTTTAGCCCTCTTAGCTTCAAACTGGTCAGACAACGTCTTCTCCCTGGCTTTCTCAGCCTTAGATTTGTGGATGCTCTCCATGAGGACTCTCTTGTTCTTAAAGACATTACCCTTGACTTTCATGTACATGTCATGGTACATGTGCTTGTCAATCTTCTTTGATTCCCTATATTTGCGAAGCAGGCGTCTGAGAACACGCATCCTTCTCATCCACAAGATCTTTGTGGGCAGCCTTGCCTCCCTTGTACCCCTGCGCTTGCCTAGAATCAGGATAGAAGTTAAGACCCAGCTAGTCAATACATACATCTCCTAAATGCATCAGGACTTTCTGATTGCTAACAAAAAATTCCTAGCAGAATAAAAACCTCAACAGTACTTCATTTCATCCTTTTTTAGCATGATTTTGGGCATCCTAACTTCAAATGCAAGATGAGTAATCAAGAAATATACTCTAATGTCAATATGGTAACTAAAGTGTGAACATGTAACAAAGTTGTTCAACCTACCTATTCTAAATCTATAAATAGCATCAAATCCACTAAATCTCATAATCATAAAGTAAGTTAAGGAAACATACCGTATCCAGAATGGCGTCCTTTTCTCTTGGCTTCCTTCATGCGACGGGCACGTGAACGAGAGTGAATCTTGGTTGGCTTCCTGATGATAAAACCATCTTTAACCAGCTTCCTTATGTTCTGGCCTGCACTTGCCAATTCAAAGAAAAATAGGATAATCAAGCAATTTCAAAAGCAAAGACCACTTTTACTTTAGTAAAAAAAAAAAAAATGCAACAATAACACAAATGAGTCCATTGAATATTTAATCTCCTATCTGCAACAGATTGCATCAACTTGAACACAATAATCTGGATTTGCAAAATCAATTTTTGCAGTTTACAGTTTTCCTTTTTCCATATATCAGTGGAGCAAACAGCAAATTAACCATGTGTTTACTTAAAAGTATATTATTTATTTACTTGGCGAATGATAAAAAAATGGGCTGCTTCAATTGCACTCTATTACTCCACGGTATACAAAGATGAAACAGAAAACCTTATTATTTGAAAATTGATTTTCCTAATGCAGAAAAACTAGTAACCCCTCAGGTTAATAGATGGAATCACCACACAGAATGTACTCTTTCTTTCGTTTTCAAGTAGAAGCTTTGGATATAGTAAACAAATAAATAATAACGAAATTCATATATTCAACGAATAAGCTAAAGGTCATCTCCGCAAACTATATAAAACTTAGCGGTATTAAATCCCTAAATAAAACGGAGAAAAAAAAACTGGGCTTTAAATTGAAATACAGCAGCTATTGTTGGATTCAAGTCCCAAAAATTTGGACTTCAGCGTCGCATCTTTCATTTTTCCAGCAGTTTAAGAAATAAAATAACATAGAAAGCTCTAAGCTTCATTTCCACCATTTTATTAAGCAAACAAACGATGCAAATCAAGTCTAAACTGTATCTAAAGCTTAAAACTGCTGAATATAAAAATGATAAAACGTTAGGAAGTGAGGAAAAGACGTACGGGAGTTGGCCATGGAGATTTCGTTGACTTCATTTGGATCAAGCCAAACTTTTCCTTTTCCACACTTTAGAACGCTCGCAGAGAGCCGCTTCTGGAGCTTAAGCGAAACCATCTCTCCCTCTCTCTTTTGTGCAGCTAGCAGCTGTTAGCAGAGAAGGATCCAAAAAAGACGTGATAGCGGCTGCTTTATATGACCTCCTTAACCCTAGGGTTTGAAGGTGCCGGTTTTGTTTCCTGTTTGGACCGGGTTCGGGGTCTGGGTTTTAACATTGGCGGTGATGGGTTTTTCCACGTGTCCTGCTTAATTCTTCTGGGCCCTGGGAACCCAAACGATAAGTCATGGGCCATATAAACTGAAACAAGGATTGGTTTTAGATTGGCCTAGGAGAAGTCTCAAATTTAATTACCCAAAAGAATTTTGAATCCGAAAGGGTTTTGTTCTTCATAAATGGAACAGAATTACTAACGTAGAGGTAGTTTTACATCTATGGTTGAGAAGCTTAATTTATTATTTCACAGATATTATATTTTAATAGATATTTTATGAATATATGACGACATATATGATAAGATCATAATAGTTTATTGTTCACAAAAAATATTCTAGCTTATAAATGTCACAAAATGTTTAAAACCTATACGCATTATGCCTCTATCAAAAGATAAAATGTTTTTACTCCGCTATTGGAGTAGTGATTTTAAAGCAAACAAGTGAATATGGTGTATGAGATACATGTACCAAATAAGATGTAATTAAAGAATACTGTATAAGTTTGTCACTATTAATAATTAAAGGGAGTTCTATCATAATTTATTAATTGTTTTTAAAGTTAAGAGTTCAGTATATTTTATTTAGTGTCTATATAACTTTAATGTTATCAATAGGTGATATTAAATATAAAGACTATGTCTTGATATGTTGGGTTATGTAAAGATTAAATAAATTATATTAGATATTCAATAAAAGATTCACAGTCATTTCTATTAAAAAAGATATTCATGTGAGTTTTATAAGACTATTAGATTCAAAAAATCCAACCAATGTGTTCTCTAAAAATGTTTTAAAATTATATTATTTATATTAATATTATATATAAGTGTTTTTGAAAAAAAAAGAAAACTAATTTTTAAAATACAACGAGAATGAAAATCATAATTGGTATTACATAGGATGGATTTGACATGGATAATTATCTATCCATAAAGTCCATGAAAAATATGATATGCTGAAAGAACTAATTAATAAAAACTGTAAAGAAAGGATCTCATGATAATTTCCTTTTCTTAACAAAGGTCAATTGTAATTTTGTTAATGGACATTATTATAAGGCAAAATATTTTTAAAAACTCATAAATTATTTAGAAAAATTCAAATAAGTCTTTATACTTTTATTACGTTCAATTAATTCTTTATTCTTTGTATTTTGAGTCAAATAAGTTTTTGTACTTTTACTTTAAATCAAATAAATCATTATGATTAATAATTGATTTAGTTAAATTGCTATTTGTCATTCTATGTTAATTGATGTTGATGTGACATGTTTTTTTTTTGAAAAATTAAAGTATTATTTACAAGCAAAATAAGGAAAAGTCACCCCTAATTACATCAACAGCTACAAGAAACAAAAAAGGTCAATAGCATCCCAGATCCTCAAAAAAACTAGAAAACATGCCCAACCCCAACAACCCAATATGGGAGAGATAAACAAAGGAATAAAAAAGAACACTATACAAGTATGTATCAACAAAAGTAAGAAATCACAATAGTTCCTAACAAAAGAAAAATCTTAGCATTAAAGATCCATTGTGCCACAATAGACAAAAAGCCATCCTAAAACATATAAAAATGACAAGGAACTGCATACAAACCAACAACACAAATGGTAGGGGATAGCCACATCAACAACACGGCATCCTAATCAATATGCATTTTCATTATGACCATAAACCTATAAAAGATCATTAGTTTTTAGGGCTTTAGCTTTAGCTAAGGAATTGACAAATTCATTCATCGATCTAGGGATTTTATAAATGCACCAGTTATCAAGTTTGGAGTTAAGAAAATCAATGTGCATTGTGACAGACCTTAGCCTCCAAAGGGCATAAAGAGGATTGAGCACCCATTTAACAACGTTTTGAGAATCGCTTTCAAAGATAACTCTGCAAGACACCCATCTTGAAGCGACAAAAACTTGCATAGCCTTGCAAATGGCTTTGTATTTAGTAGTATTAACATCAAGGTCACCTACTGGAAATGAAAAGATAATTAAAACACGACCGTTACTATCATGGAGCACACTTCTAACCCTTACAACCCAAGATTATCTTTCAAAGCCCTATCCACATTAAATTTCAAAATCCAAGAAGGGGGAGGTTGCCATGGAATCATTGGTTTCTTCGGTCTAATTGAACATGGGACAGAGGCAACGTTAGGGAATTGCGAGAGGTCTAGGACAAAGATGTTGATGTCAGGCCAATTGGCGTTAGCCCACCACATAACTCTCAACTTAATCGTATCATAAACTTGAAGGATGTCCCACATTTTACCTTTGAAAATGAGCTTATTACGGGCAAGCCAAATAGTCCAGATGATAACTGAAAAAGCCATTCCCAAATAGGGCCAATTTTTAAGGACTTGGCAGCATCAATCCACGCTTGAAAATTACTTATAAGATCAAAATGAACAACCCAATTGAGGCCCCAATTATTGGCCTATTTATTCCAAAGTAACCAAATATCAAGACAAGAGAAGAACAGGTGTTTGATGGTTTCCAAATTAAAGTGACATAGAAGATAATAGGTCGAATCCACTCTAATTAATCCTTTTTCCATAAAAACGTCATGAACAGTAATCTTACTTTTCAACATCAACCAGCAAAAAACTTCCATTTTGAGCTGTGCAAGCCCTTTCCATAAGTCTTTTTAGTAGTCAACTTTTTCGTGCCACAATTCCATAACAATTTTACAAAACGATTTCTACTATACACACCGTTAGGAGTATGCCTCCATAATAGTTTATCTTTAAAGTCTCTCCACAATACTTGGTCACTTAAGGGTTTAAGGAAGGTGTAACGACCCAACCTCGATCGCTATCGGTGTCCGAGACTTCCGAAGAATCTCGTCAAGTCCCGAATAAGCCTCATTTGAGATTTTCGTTAAATTCATTAAATATACATTCACGTGCATAAGTGGATATTAGTAATTGTACTACTCTTTACTCTAGTCAAATAATAATAATTAAATATCAATTACAAGGTCTTTAACAATTCATGTTCATGAGCTAACAACATATATATATATATATAAATATATATTTACATCCAGCAATTTCTTTATGACACAACCCTAGGCAGTGAAGCGGTTTGGAGCGGGTTAGGAGATGCCTTTACCTAATCTGCGATAGACCCTATGCGCCGATGATTTCACGTTAGGCCAATCCCTATCTACAAAGAGGGAAATAAGAGGGGTGTGAGTCTCACAGACTCAATGATCATTGACTCTGTAAGCGGGCGGGGAGGGGAAACAAACATAAGGATAGAATAGTTATAAATCCAAGAGTGTGCGTAGAAAACATAAATTCCATTAAATTGAGTGGTTTTTATACCTTGCAAGTTTTAAGAATGATGAATTTCAAGCAAATAAGTATGTAAATTTCACTTATCATTTAATAATAAAATTTGAGTGTTAATGCCATGCAATGTATACTAAGAAAATCGACAAGTGAGCATCATCCTCGAGTAGGTTTAGTATAGCCTTTAGGCTTACTCTCAAACATCATCACCTACTTATGGGAACTGCTCGTGTCATCATATATAAATCGGGGCTTCAGGTCCCCTTTTACCTACTTGTGGGAACTGCCCACGCTATCTAGTACAAATTGAGGCTTCAAGTCCTCCTCTTTGCCTACTCGTGGGAACTGCCCATGCCACCCAGTACAAATCAAGGCTTCAGGTCTCCTTTTTTACAAATTAAATATTGCTAATCAACAGTCACTATTTTGTGCACAAAGACCACACATAACCTGGTGTGATAACAGGTCCTACCTCAGAGTATCTCAATCATGTTAAAAATTATTGCAATTTAATGCACTTGCAAAACATGATGAGTTAAAAATAATATAATCATAAATCGAATGTTGTACATAATTCGTTTCAAAGCATGACATATCTATCAAATTAGCATGCTAAGTGAAATAAATAATTTATCATCAAATCTTATGAATCAATATAATGGTCATTGGCATAAACATCACACAAGCTTGTAAGGCATGATTTTGAAGTGAAAAAGCCAGTCAAAAGTTTGTTTCCTCGTAATTAAAAATATGTAGATATATACTATATGTAGTATATAGAAAAACGGATTTAAAAATTTATTATCACAATCACAAACAACCTAGGACTTTCTACCAACTCATGTTGTCTACAATTTTGTCAAATGCAACATATATAATATATTATAGGAATATAGTTTTAAAATTTATCGTCCGCTCACCTCACAATAGCAGGACACTACATTGCTATTTTACTTGCCGGTCACTCGTCACTTGCTTCGGCACACAGTTATAATACATAATATTTACTTTAGACTTTCAATTTTGGGCTGGGTGGCGCAAGTCTCCACCTTCATTTTCTCTTTTAGACTTTTCTTTTCTTATTGTCATTGGGCCTTTCTTATGGGCTCTTTCCATTTCTTCTTATTGGGCTATGCCCATTTTTTTTCTTCTTTTTTTTTTCTCTCTTTTAGTCGACAGCACCCTTTTTTTTTTCTTTCTTTCTTTATTTCTTTTTCTTCTTTTTTCTTTCTTTCTTTTCTTTTTCCTCTTACTGTCGGTCTTCCTTTCAGCCGATGTTTCTCTTTTTCTTCTTTCTCCTCTTTTTCCTTCGGCACCGCCGCTCTCCCACTCTCTTTCTTCTTCTTTTTCTTTTTTCTCATCTTCTCCTTCGGCATCGTCGCTCTCTCTCTCTCTTTCTTATTCTTTTTCTTCTTTCTCTTCTCCTTCAGCACCGCCACTCTCCCTCTTTCTTTCTTCTTATTTTTCTTTTTTATTCTTCTTTTTTTCATTTTTCTTGCTTTTCTCCTTTCTCTCACTCGGGCACCACTCTCCATACCATTATCTTTCTTTTTTTTTTCTTTTTTTTGTCCTTTTTCCTTCACTTTGGCAGCCCTTTTTTTCTTTATTCATTTCTTTTCTTCTTTTCTCTTTTGTTCAGCCAACCCTTACCTATAATTTAAAATTTTATCTCCTTATTCAGCCGACCCTTACCCCCACTCTTACGGGGTGTTATAGAAGGTTTCCCACTGCTCAACCTCCCATCTAAAAAGGTACCTTCTTAATTCCACCTATCAATACCACTCTTTGTCAATTTAAGTGCCAAACTTATCAACTAGTCTGTTTTTAATAGTGTTCAATGCCAATGTTGACATAACTTGTTAACATATCATAATTAATGATAATATAACATGTTGACATATCATAATTGATGATGAGGTGACATGCTAATTTGACATGATAATTTTTCACTCTTCATGTTAACACAATGTCAATGCCATGTGAATATAAAATGATACATTTTAACTAATGACAATTATTCAACCATTAATTATAAGGGCTTATTTGACTCAAAATAAAAGTACAGGCATTTAATTGAATGTAATAAAATAATAAAGACTTATTTGAATTTTCTTGAATAGTTTAAGGACTTTTTTTAGTATTATGCATATTACAACTAGTAGGTAAATAAAATTTCTTAATTAATTTAAGAAACTAAAATGATAATATTAGTTTTAAAAATTTTCAAATAAAACATTAATCATGGGAAGGCATGAACTTAGACCCATAATTGTAGAGGGACATTTCTAAGGATATCATGTATATTCTTCTTTGACTTCTATATAAATTTTATTAGAATATTATTTGAGTTTAATGGATCTAAGTTCATCAATATATTTGTATATAAAAAGGTTGTTACTTATTTGGCCATCATAATTAATTAGTAATAAATTTTAAAAATCTTTAAAAAGTAGAGATGTAAATCTTCTTTAAAGACGAGACATTGAACCACTTGTGATATACTTTCATTTTAATCAATAATATTCTTGTGGCGAATCATTGACTTTTATCCTAAATAACAATCATTATCATTGAATTACAAATTAAAATTTCACATTTAAAAATTATCCAACTATATTAACAACCAAATGTAAAGGTTCAGAAATAAACAACAAAGAATTGCACTTGTGTAGAGCAACAATTCTTACAATTTTGCGTGAGCCATCAAGGTGAAAAACAAGCACATTTTCCTTTACCCTTAGCCATATTTATTATAGTAAAAATAAGATTATTGAAGCCACCTAAATCTAATTAACAATATCTTGTATATTAAAAACAAGCTGAAATCAATAAGAATGCAACCAAGTCACCATTATAGGTGAAGTAACCTAGTGTCTCCCATTTATCCAACTCAACCTTCCAAACTCAATTTGGATGGAACTAGATGGCACCACACTATAATCAGCTGTAATCCTCATCATATAACTCTTCTTTTCACCCTTCTATTTGAAAACCGATGTTTGAGGGTCAACAGTTGTGATCATGCTTGTAGGATTGATTATTGTTACTATGTAACTAGATGTAGCATTGTCAACATTCGTAGCTGTTCTCGCGACCACAACTTTTGAATTGTATGGTCTTGATGCATCAAAAGCAATGGAGATCGTTGGACAATTCAGGTCCTAAGGGTTAAAGTTTTGGGCTTGACTACAGTTCACCACCCTTCTTGTTATCACCTTGATTTTTGCCAAGCTCAAGTTGGAAACGCAGAGGAATTCCACATAATCATTAACTGTCAGATCATACACTAGTCCTAGATTGAGGGCTTTATCTAGGTCCACGTGTCTTGTTTCCATGGCCTAAGAGTTACAAACATTCAAATCATTCTCATCTAGTAGTGCATTGCCATGTTGATCATGGTTGTAAGTAATGGTCATCAGAGCAAATCATATCATAGTTGGAAACCACACAAGGCGAGCTCTTCTTAGAAGAGTAACTATGCTTAATACATATGGGTAGGCCATGGAAGTACCTAATTCTACGTTAAACTCGGTGCACTTGGGATTTTCAGGTGATTATGATGGTAGAACACCATCAAGATAAGTCGCTAAGATGTTCACACCTAACGCAATCAGATCAGGTTTCTTAACATTTATTGAAATCTAATTGGGCCCATGGGAGGAGAAAGAAGCCATCACTAGAGTTGGTTTGACTCCAATTTGGGTCCCACAAAATGCCATCGTGGCCATTGAATTTTGGGCAAATTCCATGTAAGCAAAAAAATTAACTCGAGTTGATTCCGTTATGGCCATTGCAAGCATTAAATAAGCATCAGTGACCAAACCTTTGCCCAAATGTGGCACATTAGCAACCACCATTCGTACCCTACTAGCTTTCTTTACCATCCATCCTTTTGAGACACATGTAACAACGCCTTGATCACACACCACGATTTTGCCATATACGAACTTTGGGTTTATTGAATCAAGGAAACAAGCAACAACAAAAAAGCAAGTACTACTTTTATAAAATGATACATTTCCTGTTTAAATCAATGGCTAATTAACATTAATCAACTCATCCCCATTACAAAGCAAAGATTCAGTGATAATGGTACCATCATCGAGATACAAGTCAACGGGGATTTTCCATCAATGGTACTTCCACCAACAGTTGTGATCTAGGGAGCAATATTGGTGACGGTCCAAGAAATGGAGCCAAAACTCCTTGTAAAAGCAAATATGAAAAATGCCTTTCTTTATTGCACCAAAAGAAACCATGGCCACCACGTCAATTTCATACGGTAGTGGTTCATTATTTCTAAAGGACATTAATACCACATCGACACCATCGTCAATGATGTTGCCAAAGCTGGCAAGAAAATCTGAGTCCATGCATCCATTCTCCCAACAAACTTTATACATAACAATTCTAGCTTTCTGAGCAATTCTTGCAGTGTCTCCACTCACGAATCCAAGATAAGAGGCATTAGTGATAGTGCGCCCTGCTATGGTGAAGGCAATGTAGGTGCCTTAGTTGATGGTATCTCTAGCAGATGTGAGGTTGTTTTGATAACTATTGTTGAAGTAACTACTCCAATAAGTTTTTTGTTGCATAATGTTGAAGAAACTCAACCAAAGGAGAGGGATGTTGAAGAATAGACTAACAGTTTCTTAAAGAATGATTTGTGTTGATCTTTATAGCAAAAAAAAGTATCAAAAGCACCTAGCTAGCTTAAGAAGAGAAAAAATATCCTTAATTAGGGCAAGAAAAGGTTGAAGTATGTAAATACTTGATTTTAGTTAATACCTATTATCTAAAGAATTATTTTATATTATAATATTGTATAGAGAATAATGAGAACAACCATAACAAGTGAAGCATTAATTCACGTAGAACAATTAAAAAAATTGAATTACTACTTTACATGGAACAACTAGAATAAGTGGAGCATTATTCCATGTGGAACAACTAATACAAATAGAACAATTACTTTGCACAAATAATCACTTCACATAAATGATAGTGAAAGTAATATGAAATAAGTGATAGGGTTCATTGGTTATTTTTATCTTAAGATGTTTCAGAAAGTTTAGCTTGGTAGCTCATATATGGAAGTAGTTAAAAGGTTTTCCTCTTAACTTTTTTTTGAAGTACAAGTGTTTTTCCCTCTTATCTATTTCTCTTGTACTTATTCACGTACACCTTCTTCTCTTAACTTGTTCTCATATAGTTTTTTATGTATACCTCTTCTTTATTACTTGAAAACAAGTCTTATTACACCAAATTACTTCAACGGTTACATATTAAGTTTCTAACCATTACTCTTTATATGCAATAAAATCATTATTTTAATATCCACATAATGGATTATAGTAACAATTGCTCACATTAAAACTCTTCATAATAATGCCATTCATTATGCACATTAAAACCTATTATTGAGTAATCGTCACTTCTGGCACTATATATAGAATTTTCACAATTCATTTGAGAGACTTTCACTTTTCGAAACTACCTTACTCTCACTCAGAGCTTCTCTCTCTAACCCTCTTATACATTGTCTACCTATTCTCTTTTTGTTCTTTTCCATCTATCACGACACTTAGTACTTCAAAAATTGCTCCAATTTCCTCTCTGTTGCCTCCAATACATTTTTTATTTATTTGCAACACTTTCTCTTCCTATTCACAAGAACTCCCTTTACAAAGTACTAATGCCATCATTATATCTATAAATTGAATGATAACTAAACTGAAGGGATGATCCACAAAGGAGGTGAGGTGTATAGAATAAATCATCAATCCTTACGGTTGAGCCAAAGCTTGGCTTTAGTGCTTTATTTTGACAGTCTTGATTGTTTGAATGTTTCCTTTCAAGCATTTCAAAGTATGTTGATGGACATTTTTATGCGATTCTGTGAAGTAATACATGGAAAGAAAGGATGTTGATTGCTATATATATTGAGAGTGACTTCAGTGAGACTTCCTATAGGGTGCAGCATGCTATAGTAAGCAGAAAAAATGCACGTATGACTATATTTTTCACTCCGAAGTGTCCAAGTATTAAGTTGAAACCAAGTGTTAGACCTTTGAGAAACTCTTTGCTTCTTCCAAAACAAACATAGTGGGGTTAATTTTTCTTGGAATGAGGGGTATATAGGAAAATGATCTTTATCCTACATATTATGTTAACAATAATTAAGTTTGAAAATTTGAAATCTCTATCTTAGAAATTAATCCTCTCATGTGTTATAATTTTGGGAGAAAGAGAGAAAAATAGCTGCTGGATGCAACCTCTGTTTTATATCTCTGAAATAGAGTAAACAAAGAGAGAAGGCCACACTAGTTTCATTCATATTCAACAAATATATACACAGCTTCATTAACACAAATCATCAATAGATATAACACTTGTTAATACATGAGAAACAAGTGTAAAACATGATTATTATAATGACATGCATAGCTACACGTAGTGGTCTTCAACACTAAGCAAAACACATACAAACATGCATGATATCCAAGTGGATTGTCACTTGTCATTTTGTCCACTTGACACATGCAAGCATTAACTCCAACATTCTCCCTTAATGCTTGTATGGAGAACCTTTAGTTGATATCTGTGATACTTGAACTTTGGCTTGCTCAGTGATTTGGTCAATATGTCAGTGAACTGTTCTTCAAAGCTAAAGTGATGAATGAACACTTCACCACATTTTTCAACATCACTTGGTAGATGATACTTGACACTGATGTGTTTTGTTCTTCCATAGAAGACTGGATTTTTGACAACAGTAATTGTGGATTTATTATCCATGAACAGCTCAGTTGGTTTTGTTTGAGGCATTCCAAAATGGAAGAGTACTTTCCTTATCCATGTGGCTTGGTTTGCAACTATAACAGCTGCCATATACTCAGCTTCAACAATAATTTATGCTACTGTTCCTTGTTTATGTGAACAAATCTAAAATTTGTTTTCCCAGAGTTGAGACTTGTTATGTTGATGACCTCTCTTTTCTTTCTCCCTTGACTCACCAAGTTCTTTTTTTGGTGTTTTCTCACACATGACTTTGCCTTTGAATTTTGCACTCAAAGTATTTTCAAAGACTTTTTCCACAACACTTTTATCTGGAATATTCTCATCCAACAATCTCACCTGATTTGTTGTTTGCATTAGCTAATCTCTGTAGTCCTTCAAAACTTCATTGTCCTTCATCTTAAGGACCTCAAACTCATTTAATAGTGATGTTTAATGAGAGAAGATACTGCTATTTGCCATGCTCCAACACTACAAGAAAATAGTTTTTTTGCAACAGAAAAAATTTCGTTGGAAATTTTGAACAGATTTCCAATAGAAATCAACAAAAAATCGTGATAATTTTTTCCGACAGATTTCCAACGAAATATTTCCGTTGGAAAATTTGTTAAAGGAAAAAAAAATTTCTCCCACTAAAATTTCCAATGAAAAATTTTTCGTTGGAAAGTTGAAGGAATCGAAAAATTTAAAATCTCGCTAATGTTGGAAAATAGTAGTACCAACGGAAATTTTCCAACGGAACATTCCATTGGAAAATTCCGTTGGTAATAGTATTTTTTAAAAGTTTTCTTAAAATATTTTAAAATTTTTTATAAATTTTATTAATCTTTTATAAAAAATAGATATTAATAAAAGCAAATATATTCATAAGTGAAGTTTATAATATTTAAAAGTTTAATTATGTTTTCTTTTGGTTATATTTTTACATTTTTAAAAACTTTATTGAATCAAAAATTATAAATTAATAATTCCAAATTCGTTAATTCTATAACAATATAAATTTGATAAAAATAACAAAATAAAAATTTTTTTTAAAAAAAAACACATGATAAGATATAATAAGAATTAAAAAATTTACTAATACTTTATGTATGTTTTAATATTAAATAGTGAATATATATAAATTAAGAAGATAGGTATATAATGAACTTATTAATATAATATATTTAAAATATATTAGTTTATTATATCTATGTATATAAATAGAATCATAGCTATATTAGACTATATATGTAAACCTACATTATTAACAAAAAAAAAAAACTTATTGTATTAATATGAAACTACAAGTTATATTCTTTAATTGATATAACTTTATAAATTAATATCTATGTATATATTAATGTATATGAAATATTAAAATATCCTACATACATATATATTAATATGTTTTATATGTAAGCTTATAGTAATTTTGTTTGTATGATTACAGTTATTAGTTTGATTAGTTATTATCATACATTTTATAAAATTATATTGATAAGTAATTATACAAATTTTGTAATATATATCAAATTATATTACATAATATTTGTGTCATTAATATATATAATAAATTTAGTAATATACCATTATGTTTTATATTAAGTAATTTTTAAAAATTTATTTATTAATAAAATTTAAAATATTTACATTTTTTATTGCTAGAGTGACTTGAACCTTTGTCTAAATGAAAAATAAGTTAAACTTTAACCACTTCTACCACCCATTTGTGCTGATTCCAAAACTCCCCATCTTAATTTCAAACAAAATCAAATTGCCATATAATTCAAATGGAAATCCCTAGCCACAGCGTCACTCACTTTCCCCAATTCTCTCAACCTGCCTTCCCCTTCTCTTACCAATAGTCGATGCATCTTGCTGCAGATCTGGGTATGTTGCTCAAGTTCTGAAATTCTCCTTTCTTGTGCCGACACCGTACGATTGTTGTCGCCAAATCTCACAATCGGGCTTCCCCTTCTCTTGCCGATAGTCGACGCATCTTGCTGTAGATTTGGGTGCGTTGCTCAAGTTTTGAAATTCTCCCTTCTTATGCCGACACCCCATGATTGTTGCTACCAAATCTCACAACCCTGCTTCCCTTTCTCTTGCCGACAGTCGATACATCTTGCTACAGATCTAGGTGTCATAGAAGAATAACGTGTCATAGAAGCACAAATTAGAATGAGGCAGCAGGAACTTCAGGATGAAGAAGAGAGAATGCAGAAAAGACAAGAATTGAGTTCTTCAAGCACTGCTGGTGCACCAAGGGAAGTTCAATACAGTTCAGTTGCAGGTATCAGTTTATTGCAATTTTTTTTTTCCTGTATATTGATTTCTAATTTCCTTTGACATTGTTCTATCTTGAAATTTTTCCCCCTTAATTTCACTGCTTGTCTGCAGCTCGATCCTCTGGTGAGGAGGAAATAGTTTCTTCTCAAGATTCGCAGGTTACCTCAATGATTGGACAACCTTCTCATCCTAGGGCAAATAGGTAGGCAGAGTTTTAGCTAGCTTTTCTTCCTCGGATAGAATTGACGGTTCATATGTTAAGAGAAAAGGTGCTTAGAGCACAATTACTAGTTCTTATCAATGTGATTTTTCAATTTTTTACTTAAATCTCAGAACTCTTGTCATAAGATTGGTCTTTGTGTTTCCATTTCAAGTTGTGTGTGAGGTCAGAGTAAAAAGTATGCTTATGCTAGATTGGTTAAGGAGATTTTCGTGCATATTCCGTCCACTTCTGTGACTATGGTATTCGTTCTAGAATTGAAATGACATGGTAAAAGTGCACTGAAGGAGGTAATGTGGAAGCAGATATGAAGGTGAATTTATAGTTGAAAGCTATGTTGCAATGATTCGTATATTTAACTCTATGTACTGGGAGCTACTTATTTGTTTATTTTTCATTGTTGTACATTTTTTTTTTATGGGGAGGGGGAGTAAAGTAGCTCATCAATCTTAGATGGCACAAAGTGGTCAGCGGATGCACTAAACTTTCTTGACTTGGTGCGAAGAATGATGTAAATCCTTCTTAGTTGGTTATTGAAAGTCCTGTTATTTATACAAATTTTATAGGATAAAAGAGGATATCATGTCTGGTTAACTTTTATATTGCTGTGAACCTCTATTTCTATTGGCATAAAAGAATGGTGCCTTTCTGTTGGTTAACTTTTATATCATGTCTATTGATGTAAATGAATGATGCCAACCATTTGTGGTTTGTTAATCAGGATCTTGTTTTCTATGAAAGAATTATGGGGAAAAGAAAAAAATTAATAAAGAAAGATATATCATGTTGGGTACATGTCAACATCTCTCTTATTTGCCTTTTAATGAAAAAGATAAGCAATATTTTATTTTCCACTGTACAATTACTACTCTCTCTGGCCTAAACAGGTTTATACATTGTTGATTTTATGGTCCTGAAAGAATCTGATTTAATCTTATGTCTATAACTTGTATCAAATACTTAAATTGCAGGGATGAGGAGTTTGACATAGATCTTGAGGAAATAATGGTCATGGAAGCAATTTGGCAGTCAATTTATTTCCAACAGGATTATGTTAACTAGAATTTTCCGTTGAAAAGAGAATTCCAACGGAATTTCGTTGGAAACTCATTTCCAACAGAATTTTCGTTGAAAATTTCCAACGGAATTCTTCCCACAATTGTTTCCAACGGAATTTCTAATGTAATTCCGTTGGAAATTCCAAGGTTAAAGACAACAGGAATCAAAATTTTTCAACAGAATTTTTCAATGAATTTTCAACTGAAAGTATTACCGATGGGGTTTTTACCGACGGAATTTCCAACGAATATTTTCGTTGGAAATCCATTGGAAATGCTTATTTCCAACAAAATTTTCCGTTGAAATTAAGCTGTTTTCCTAGTAGTGCAAGGGTGGGTTATTGTTTGGAAGGTTATGTGGTGATATTTAGAGTTTTGGTCCCGTAAGAACTCAAATTGTGCTTTGATAACATGTTATAATTTTGAGAGAAAGAGAGAAAAATAGTTGCTGGATGCAGCCTCTGTTTTATATCTCTAAAACAAAATAAACAAAGAGAGAAGGCCACACTAGTGTCATTCATATTCAATAAATATATACACAGCTTCATTAACACAAATCATTAATAGATATAACACTTGTTAATGTATAAGAAACAAGTGTAAAACATGATTATCATAGTGACATGCATAACTACACGTAGTGGTCTTTAGCACTAAGTAAAACGCATATAAACATGCATGATATCCAAGTAGATTGTCACTTGTCATTTTGTCTACTTGATACATGCAAGCATTAACCCCAACATCATGTTGTTAGCCATAATGGCCAGTAAATAGTAATATGGAAACATAATAGTGTTATGTAACAAAATTTTCTTATATTTTCACTCTGAAATGGGATCACGCTGTGTAGTTCATTTAATGAAAACATAGTAGTCGCATATTGCTTGATTATATCCGAATTGGGCTCTGATATTTATAAGATAAGTACTTTTTTAAGTTACTGGCTTACTGTTGC
The DNA here is from genome assembly GCA_036013995.1 of Theobroma grandiflorum. Taxonomy (NCBI): domain Eukaryota; kingdom Viridiplantae; phylum Streptophyta; class Magnoliopsida; order Malvales; family Malvaceae; genus Theobroma; species Theobroma grandiflorum. The sequence goes on from CP142130.1 coordinate 6,819,637, forward strand.
AGCTTTATTAAATTATTATCATAAAGGGTACTTAAATTCAAAGAAAACCTCAACTTATGCTCATAATTCAAATGCTAGTCTGGACATGGAGGGTGACAGCAAACTGAAGCACCATATACAACCACAAAGCTTGTGACTTGATCACTTCATTTACTGTCATGTCACTACCATGCTGCTATTACCATTTTTGGACGTGGTAAGACCCACTTCCAGAAACTTGCATGGTTAGTGATCCTAGTTTGATTTCTTATTTCTCTCAATCAGGAACTAGAATCTCAGTCTGTTATATGTGTAGAAAGGACAACCTTTTTCGAGAAAAATATACTAACGGAAGGAGGGAGGGGGCTAGGAAGAGTCTCACGGTTTTGAAGTTTTAAAATTTTATAATTTTACTTTGACTTTTTTTAATATAATTTTATCTTTGCAAATATTATATTTTTTAATATAATTTTTTATAAAAATTATTTTCATTTTTTAAAACATGAAATCTTAGTTCTACTATTGCTAACAGTACGGTAAGCATGAAATTCACCTTCGGTTTTGGGTTCTTTGTTTCGTTAGCAATTTGGGCCCGTTGTATACTGTGTAAACCCAGCAGGCTATTTTAGATGACAGACCCAATAATATTATTGTTCTGAGCTCACTCAGAAATCAGACGGCCCAGGTGATTATCTAGCGACTTTCAAGGACTTCATGAACCTTGAAGGAGCCGAAAAGATACTTGTACTCTGTAAGAAAAGAACAAATTATGAAAAGATAGCAGTAATATTCTAGTACTGTATGATTGCTTTTGTTATTAAGCAAAGACAAGTTGCTGCGGGGAGAGAAAATAGGAAAAAAAAATGGAAAAAGAAGAAGAAGAAGAAGAAGAAGAAGAATTGATCTTCTCCTTGTCCCTCAAGGCAACTTTTTCCTCAAATCAAGATCCTGGTCCAAAGGCAAAGAATTTTCTCATAATCTAGAAAATGGAACAGAGCGTTCACTTTCACCATCACATAAAATTTGTGGAAAAAAGTAATGCATCTAGAGGTAAATTCGTTTATGGATTATGTTAAACTTATATATTAAAGACATTACTAAGCAACGTCAGCCAAGACTATACATAAATAATCCATAAAAGAGAATAGAACTATATTGACATGTTCATGAGCCTAATACACAGTAAAACTTTAGATTTGTTTTTTGGAATAGAAAATAGGCTAATAGATCGATTTCCTCTTTTTTTGACCATTTCATCCTTTTACCTTTTTCTTTTTAAATTTGGAAAGAATGTGGACAACTTTTACTTGTTCTGTAATTGTTAATTGAATTTACGAAAAAGGTTAAGAAATAAATGGAACAGTGAAGCTATATGCAGCGTGGTGGGCAAGCCACGCGTTATTGGCACTAGGAACGTATGTCCTACTGCCCTAGTGGGTGCACTTGCGTACTACAACCACGAACTACGACATGTGGTTGGTAGAAGAAGAAGATGGTGAAAAGTACAAGACTCTGAAGCTCAATCTATGGGCTCTAAACCGTGAGCCGAAAACGAACCTGTCAAGTGGACATGACATAATGTTTCAGACGGAGATTGAACGCTGAAAACCGTAACCGCAAAACAGCCAGCGCCGCAGCTTGGATTACCTGATTATCTGTCCCTTTCACGTTACCAACATCTCTGCCAATTTTGATGCGTCCTCCTCCTTCCGCCTACTCACACACGTTTCATGTTGGGCTTTTGACATTTGGGACCCATGCTCGTTCCTGGCATTCTAAAAATTCTTCATCATCTTCTATTTTCGTTTTTTTTTTTATTACACCAGAAGTTAAACTATTAAATATAAATTAAGTGATCAAAAGAAAATTTCTTTTAACTGTATTTATTTACATTATGCGAACAAAATTCAGAGTTATTTTACGATCCCATATCGTGCACAAAATTTTGAGCCTAAAGATGGGCAATTAAAATGCCTCTTAAGAAATCAATGGGGTGATAAGCGGCGTGAAAAACATTCAAGTAAAATTGTTTTTCTTAATTTTAAACACAAAGAAACAAATTTGAGAATTACATGGAAGTTCCTCTAGTCCTAATTCACAAAATTAAACTTACATCATAAGGAAAACAAAGTAAGAACTAATGACCAAAATCATCGATTCCCACCCAATTTACACCACCCAAAGATCAACCGAGTTAAAAAAACGAACAAACAGTAAACACACGTCGTCACATAGCCGTTGATGATGTCACAGGTACGGCAACGCTATCATCGTCAAAGCTCCAAAGTTCGCCGACAACACTCTCCTGTGGAGCTACGGCATTTTGGGTCAGCGATTGCCCATCCAGATACGGAATCTGATAGAATTTCATGTAATTCTCGTACGCCATTAGTTCCTCAGACAGTTTCTGCACTTCGATATCATCGTCTTGAACTTCCACCACGGCCTCATTCACTGGCGCTTCTCGTTTCTCTTCTTCTTCCGCTTTCATTGGGACGAAACAAAAATTCACATTCTGATCACCGGAGTTGACCCCCTCTGAACCAGACCCTGAATTTTCCTCTCCAGATATAACAATCGGGTCAGTTGCATAGCCTCCAATTTGGTTCAAGTCATAATTGAATCCATAATTACTGAGATTATTGTTACGGGGCTGTTGGTAAATAGAGGGATTTGAGTTGGGGCTGGGATTCCAGGCAGCAGCTGAGTTATGGTTATTATTTATTTGATGGTTGTTGGAGTGCTTGAGATTATATTCGGTGGAGAAGGCGTCATCTTCATTGGGGAAATTAACTTTGGCCTTCTTCCCCCGGATTTTGCGGGCCTCTCTGTCGTAAGCTCGGGCTGCTTCTTCGGCAGTGTTGAAAGTGCCCAGCCAAACACGAACACCTTTCCTGGGGTCGCGAATCTCTGCTGCCCATTTGCCCCAGGGTCGTTGCCTTATGCCTCTGTACAAGTTTTTCCTCTGCCTCTTTGCTTTCTTCTCCACTTGCTCATCACCTGTTTAAAAACAAATTTCAACAATCAGAAACCACCAGTAAATGAAAGTTTAGAAATGAAAATGAAAACCAAATGGGCAAAAGCGGGAAAGGAAATAGTAGTACCTAAGGACGGTTGGGGTCTTTTGAAGTGGGACAATGAATCATCAGGGTTGGGTTGACTCAGATCAGAGCTAAAGCCATTGGTTTTTGCGAAAGGCCAGAGGTCAGAAGCGGTGACGCGGCGGCCACGATTCCGGGGGATGAAATCAGCGATGATAGCACCGCCACACATTTCTTCAAAAACAAAATGAAGGAACTACTTGACCAGGGTTATGACTGCTTTGGGAAACTTAAGAATGGTAATTAAGAAAACGTTAAAAATGATAAGGGTTTAAGGAAATCTCGAAGTCGAAGGAATAAGAAAGAAGGGTTTTAAGGAATTTTTGAATAAGTGAAGAATGAAGATAAGAAGAGGAGAAGCTGGGGCTTTAAGTAGTGGGTGGAAAACAGAGGAGGGTGCGCGACAATGAATACAAGTTGGACATTTTGAACTTTCCTGAGATTTACCGGCCCTTCTCTTTTGTCCTTTTTATGTACAGTGTTTTAAGTTTGATTTCATCGTACAAAAGGTATATTTTCGGAATTTTATTAGCGTTACTTGGGTCTTGCGTGGCGAGCAAGTAGTCTATCTTTTTTTTTTGTTATCCCGATTTTATAGAAAGTAAAACCGAGGTAAGTTAAACATACAAATATATGTTACTAAGCATAACATTTTTAAAAAATAAATTATTCAAAAAATTTAAATAGATTTTTATATTTTATTAAATTTAATAAAGTTTATTTTTTTTATTTTCGATTAAACAAACTCTCATAATTAATAATTATTAATTAAAATATCAAATATAATTTTTTATCACGTCATAACATATTAACATATTATAGTGAATGACTATATGGTATGTCGATGTGAATTAATAATATGATCACATGGTATTTTCATCATTTATATCAACATCACGTTATGTGATATAAAAAATAATAAGTGACACTAGTTATTAGTCAAAAAAATCTATTTGCTCTAAACTAAAAATAGAGGAATTTAATTGAATGTAATTAAAGAAATGAATTTAGGAGATTTTAAAAGCATTGTACTTAGTATTATAATGAGAAAAAAAAAATAAAAAATAGAGAATTTGATATTTTGATTATTCAAAGGATATTGTCTTCTAAATATTCTAATTAGTCTTCCACAAAATCATGTCCATTGACCAATTCTGATTGCGTTTATCAAATATGTCATTATAAAATTTCTTCTTTTAATAATCAAAATTAAAAGTTTGAAAAGAATTAATATGACTAGAATTTTTGTTAACAAGTGTCATGCGGATACTTTAAAATTTATTGTAACATTTTCGTATAATGAAGTAGTTCACAATTAATGTGATGATTTTTAATACATTGAAAGAATAAAATAATTATAAAAACATTTGTTGACACTCATTAAAAAATTTATTTATGAAATCTGATCTCGTTAGAAATGAAGGAATGATTGATAATTCTTAATTTTTGCTCTTGTTTGATACATCAAATACACATATTAAGCCACCAAGGCTAAAGCTATATTTATTTATTTGTTGATGATCAACTAGCAAATACTTGAAGGTCTGGTTTTAGATGAACATTTTCCTTGTATCATCATTTGAGACAGGCATTTGAACAACAAGGAATCAAGTTGAGAATAGAGTGAAGTCTAAGTTTTGGACCTTTAGAAGATAAGGACTAGTAGATTAGATAAAATAAGATGGCTGCGAATGATTTAAGCAAGTGGTAGTTTAATAGTGTTTTGGGGAATGGCTTGCAATTGGAGGCTGCATGAGCTTTTATTCCATGCTTTTGTTACATTTCGAGATTGGAATTTTCTTTCGAAGGAAAATTCTGGATCAATATATTAGATCATCAGGTCCATAGTTCCTATCCATTTTAGATTTATTATAGGAGCTATATATTAATTCCTTCCAGAATAAATGGAAATAGTCGTTTCATATGCATAGAAAATAAAATAAAAAAATCACGAGAGGAAGGAACCGTTTACGACTTTTTATTAGTTATTTTTCGATACACTTATCATCATCATTTATTTCTTTTTAATTAATGAATTATTAAAGATTAAATTTGGTATTAATAAATTAAACAGCGGAAGCTTATGCTGATAGACTAGTGCTTTTGGTTTAAATTAGGCAACTATGTTACCTCAACCTGAAATTGGGTAAATGTCGGGAAACATTAACACTTCGAGGCCAATAAAGTAATACAGAAGAGGTAATAAAATAAATTAAATATGTACACTTGAATTCATTAGGCAAAGATTGAGGAGTCCATTAGTTGAAAATCAATGGCAAGAACAGTTAATCTTGACAATAACAAGATAGCAAGCATAAACAGACAGTGGCTGTAAAACCCGACCCTATAAATACATGTCATGACATACATGCAATGAACAACGTGTTTGTATGTTAGGAAAGTCTCAAAGAATAGCTAAAATCCGGTATTGTACCAAATGGTACACTTAAGTTGATTTAACCTCGAACTAGTTCAAATAGGAATTTTAAGATGAAATTTAATATTTCACAGTCTAAGAATGACTTAAAATGATGTTTTGGAGTTCAAGGGTTAATTTGGGATGAATTTGAAAATTTTGATATCTAGGGGCAAAATCGTCATTTTGCCACCCAAAATAATAAATTGACCATGGAGTGAAATTTTTGATCAATATTGACTATTTGGAGTATAATTTGATGATAGGAAGTGAAAATTTTCAATTTCGGCAGTTTTCGGAACATAGGGGCAAAATGGTAATTTTGCCGCCCTAGGGGTAAAACCGTAATTTTCACCACTCAAAACTTGTCAAAATCTTAGGATTTATTCATTTTTGGTATGCATGAGTATGGTGTTTGAAGTGGTGAAAATTTAAAATTTTCAGAACGAAATTTTAAAAATGAGTCCCACGGAAAAGTGACATGTGACATTTTTAAATGAAATAATATTATTTTAATCAAATAAGCCCATTTAAGCTTCAGCTGATGAGGGGTTTGGCCATAAGGGAAAAAAGAGAGGAAAGAATAGGAAAAAAAAAGAAGAAAGGAGAAAAACCAAAGAAAAGCTTGAAATTTGACAAAGGATTCGCGGTTTTCACCCATTTTCACGTCTAATGGTAAGATTTTTCGATTTTGGCTTGGTTTCCACCTTTCCCATGCTTTTGTTTTCATTTTCTATGCTTCAAGAGAGAGATCTCAGAATAGATCTAAGTGCTGGACCGAATTTAAGGGGGGAGATTTTGAATTTTTCAAGTTTCGATTCTTAGCTAAATCGGTAGTTTCGGTTAGTTAGAGTTGTTTAGAAATTAAATTGGACTCTAAAGCAAGGAATTTTCACAATACCCACTCTAGGCTGAATCTTCAATGCTGTCCAGTGGTGATGAATTGATTTTTATTCAAATGAATTGAAGGGAAAATGATGAAAAATGATTAATTGTGCTAGAAAAACAAAATAGAAAATTTACCGGGTGAATGTCCCATTTTAACCAAATTTTTCAAGGAAGAAAGTGACCTGAATTTAGTGATTCCAGAGGGTTATAAGCTGGTATTTGATGGTTAAAAATGTTGGAGAGAGAATGGGACGATTTAGAGCAAAAATGAAGCACGTTAGTAATTTATCGGGTAAAGTACCGAAAATAGGCTAGTACCGCGTTTAAGCCGTTGCATTTCATGCCATGCATTAATATAGGATTTATATCAATTATATAGTGATTTAGCATAAATGTGTTGAATTGTGTAATTTTTACAATGTGTCTAGGAGGAGAGCCTTCCGGTAAAGGTAAGGAAGTCGTGCCCGACGAAAAGTAATCGGGGCACCTGAAAAGCATTAAATTTGTGCAAACGGTGAGTAAACTTATTATTATTGTAAATTATCTAAAGTCTATTTTAATTGTTATTTGTGAATTTTATGCAAAAATGACTTTAAAAAGAAAAATTTTACGGTATGCAAATAAATAGATTTAAATGTTAATATGTGATTTTAGTCAAAAATTGAGTAGTTTGGAGGCCGTAAATTTTGTTATAAATGATGTTTCCATTCAATAGGCTTATGAGTATGTGTATATATGTGGCTATATGTGAAATGCCTTGGGAATAAATGTAAGCTGAATTTTTACTATGCAGGCTGGGTAAATAAATATAAGCTACGTTATACTGTCGAAATTTTATTAAATTGGTGGGTTTAGTCACTGCAGTGGCGGGTTTCTGTGGACTGCCTATTAGAGGGGCACAGTAAACCCGGTTATATAGTTACTCCGGTTGTAGAGGCGAGGAGGGTAACTCCCGGGGTAGTGTTAGAGTTCACTTCACGTAGAACCCACACGTGAATGTGTATCTCGGCCAACGCCAAGGAACGGCTTGTTTTAAAAACTAAAACGTGTTTAATGTGTAACTGTTTTGACAACCTTGGCGGACTCGGTTAGATGCCTCGGCCAAGGTATCCCCGAGGACTAGTTTTGGCTTGAGCCATGATTTTAATAAAAGTCATAAGCCTTAACAATTGTTTAGATAAATCATAAATATTTCTTGATTTAAGAAATAAAATGAAACTTTATGAAATGGTTTGAAATAGCTATTTAAATTTGCCTCCATTTTACTTACTTTTAGATGTTTATGATAATGTTTGTTTACTCATTGGGATTGCAAAATCTCACCTACCTCATGTCCAAACATTTCAGGCCTGTGGTAGCTCGTAGATACCGGATTTTGTCGAGGACTACCGTAGATCGTCTTCCCACAACAGATAGTAGGTGCACTACCATTGTCGTATTTGTATAGTTATGGGCCCACCGGTCATTGTAATTATTATTGTACATTATGACTTTGTAACTTAATGTATGTATGAATTTATTTTACTTTCACGCTATAAAAATTACTTATACGCGTGTCTATAAAAATTATTTTATAAGAAAATGGAATATTTTTATCAATATTTTTGAATAGTAAATTATAACTTTAAATCCTTGAAAAAGAAGGTTTCGGACTTCCGATTTCAAATCCGATTTCAGATTATGTTTTTTGGATGCATAAACTATATTTTTACCAGATTTTAATATTTTCGTCGAAAAATGACCAAAATACCCCTGTGAGTCAGATTTTATATTTTGATTTATTTAAGCCAGAAATGAGTGGTAAACCCACAAAAGGGGATGTTTGGAAAGAATTACTCATAGGGAAGGCTAGAAACTGGTACGTAAGCCTTACGGGGTTCCAGTTGGCATTCCGGATAATGAGTGTCAATTGGGACGTCGTGGCGGTTGTCATGGGCCTGAGGGAAGTTCCGGGTCGTGACAGTGGCCGTAAGCAATATTTCACCCATGAATAATTTATTGTCGCCAATGCTAAACTAACAAGTTAACGAAAGGGGGAAACCACTAAGCATATCAGATGGCTTAACTCGTGGGTAGGGTTGTGCAATCGGTTAGTTCGGTTAGTTCGATTACTGGATATCTAATAACCGAACTAAAATCGAAATCGAAAAGTAGTAAATAAGTAACCGAATTAATTGAAACCGAACTAATTCAGTTAGTTCGGTTCGGTTACCAAAAACCGAACTTCATAATTTTTTTTATTTGTATATATCAGTCAAAGATTTTTATGATAATTTAATTTTGTTTTGTTCCTTTAATAATGAAAGTTTCTCTATATTACTCTCATGAGTTTCTATACACTTTGCACTGTAGATCAAAGCAGTGCAATAATGAAAGTCTGCCTTCTAAACCTTGAATATGGATTGCCAGTTCAAGTTCGAGATACTGCTCTTAGTATAAATTCCAATGATGCCGTTCCAAAGAGTGATGTGAATAGAGAGTATTTTGCTAAAGAGCAATGGAGCATGACCGCAGGGTATGCATAACAGCTATCATTTATGATGTAGGTAAACAAAAAGGCCACTACAAAAGTAATATGTAGGTAAACAAGTAGGCTTATCATATAAGACCAAAAGCAAAGAATAAAATAAAATTACAATTGACATTTATCAAGTACAAATAGTCAAAATCCACTAGCAGAGCTGCATAGGGAATTAAGAAACAACAGATAATTTAGTGCCAGTCACTTGATGAAGGAAGGCCCGAAACGGTGAAGGATCAAGGATGGCTTGGCTGTTGCTTGGACTTACTAAAGATGAAGCCAGAAACCAAAAACCAGATAGGGCGATTGGGCGAAGGCAGAATCGAGAGAGGAGACGAGATCACGAGGTGGCAGTTGGAAGAAAAAAGAAAAAGCGAGATGTGAGAATCGAGACCGAACGGCAATTGTAGAAACCAGAAAGGCGAGAGTGGAAAGTCGAGACGGGAACCACGGGAGGAACGACAGTCAGCACTCGGTAAAAGGTAAGATCCAAATAGAAAGGGGAAGAAACTTTCTTATATTTAAGTTTAGAAAATTTTTATATAAAATCTATAAAATACTCTTCGGTTAGTTCGATTAAACATTTCTCTAACCAAAACCGAACCGAAATAATTATATTAACCGAATTACTCTAATCGAAATAACCGAATAATCGAACTAACCAAATTGAAAAAACCAAACTCATTTCGATTCAATTTGGTTATTCGATTATTCGGTTATTTTCTCAACCTTACTCGTGGGCATGTCGATGATGGTTGACTTGCTGGTCACGTAAGCAAGGTGATGCTGGCTTTCAATTGTGGACCCTTAACATGAATCTTGTCAAACTTACAATTATTTTCCTCAAATTTATAGCATAATTCTCATTATACGTTTGAAATATAACCGAATAATCTTGTTATAAAATAAATTTGAACTTGATTATTACATATTTATTTGAATTTGTATACATTGACAAAATTATTGATTGAATATGAAAACTCATATGAATATGTCTGAGATCGAATTCAATCTAATCTGAATTATTTGAAAAATTAAAAATAAGAAATCAAAAGAATCCAAACTTAAAACCCTTAGACCTTGAAACAACTTGAACATAAAGCAACTTTAATTTGCAACTATTGGAATCTTGAAACTGATCCAATTAAAAACTTGTGAAAATTTAAATTTGTTCACAACATTTAAACTATAATTAAATAATTTTTTTAAATGAGTGAATGAGTAAATGATAAAATGATTAATTTTTTAAATAAAAATTTTAAAATTTAATAAATAATATTATTTATAATTATTTTACAATTATATAAATAATATCTCCAACCTTTTCAAGATTGAATATTAGAATTTTAAACTTTAATTAATGTCATGCAAATTAATTGATCAATTAAATTTATTACTTTATTCATCAAAAAACCAAAACATCTTTATTCTCGATTAATATCAAAATACGAAAATGATCAAATATTAAAATTAGAATAATATTATATCAATTATATTTAAGTACCATGCTTTTTTGGATTTTTTTATAATTTCTAAGTATTAATGTACGTCAATTAATTGACAGTTGAATGATATATATTTTTTAAGTTAGTATTCTTTGTGAGCGGTGATTGGTGCTTTTTTTTAATAATAGCCACTATTCACTCTGATTGACCATTTTTTATATGATTATATCTAATGTTAGTGTTTCTAATTTATGTCCAAACCAAAAGCTATAATTATATATAAGAAGAAATATTTGAAGAGTTGAATACTATTAAAATGTTTTTAAAAGGATGGAAATAAAAGTACACAAAAATACCAATAGTCATGAGTATAAAGTATATAAAAACTATAGTATCATTTATATTTATATTTATACGAGTATTTTTCAAATTCAAAATTTATTGTATTTTTATCTTAAATTTGCTAAATTAATCAGTAATATTGATTTGACATCTATTATGAAAAAAGAAATTATTTACTGTAGTCAAATTTATAAAATATCTATAATTTATATAAATCACAAAATGACTTAAAAATTCGTTTGAAATCACTTGAACTTGAGACAATTCAAAACCAAAATATTTAAACCCAAAACAATATGAACCTGAGATGATCCAAATTTGAAATAAATCTAAATCTAAAATAACTCGAGCATGAAAAGTGAAGACAACTCCACCCAAACTCATCCTATTGCCACCTATAGATAATAAGTTGAAGATTACAAGTTAGATTAGACTTGATCCTAAATACACCTGTCAAACTGGTTTTAAAATTAAAAGTCAAATTCATCTGATGATATATTTAAACTCGATTAACTGTGAAAATATCTATTTTTTTATGAAAATAAAGAAATAAATTTTTAATAATTGCCTGCTAAATTATTTCATTAAGAATTAATGTTGTTTATGTAATCATATATATATAATTTAAAATATAAGAAATATAGTACTATTTAAATCTTATAGTGTACTTATACTTTATGAGTTTTAAATAATTATATTTAGACTTGAGTTTCATAAAGGGTCTTAATCTAAACACTTTTTTCCATTTAGCAAATAAAGTTGAGTAAATTCAAATTCAAATAGTTCTTGAGTTGCCTGGTTGGTTTGCAATAATTTTGCATCCCTATAAAAAATGTACGAAAATGATCATATATATATATATATATATATATATAAGGGTTCCACAAATGGAAAGAGAATATGTATAACTCATGTAGTCACGTGATACACATATGATAAAAAAAAAGAAAAAAGAATACTTTTTGATTAGGTATTCGTTTGACTTGATTTATTTTTAATTTATCTATTGTTTAAAAGTAGAAGCTAAGCAAAACAGGATTTTTTAAAAAACTCTTAAAAAAATAATTTTTTTTTTAAAAAATAAAATCTAAAAAAAAACTTAAAAAAAAGCTCCAATTAGGAGCCTTCTCTTTTTTTTTAAAAAAAAAAACACGTCAGCTTATTAAAAATGTTATTTTTCCCCAAAAGAATCCTCTCTCAAAAAATACTCTCTCTCTCTCTCTCCCTCTTGATCTCCATCTCCTCTCTCCTTTTCTACAAATCAGGGGTTTTTTTATTCTTACAAAAATTAAAAGGAATGAAAATAAAAAAATCAGAACTACATTCAGGTATTATTTTTTTTTGTTTTTCATTTTTTTATCATTCTTTTTTTTTGGGTTTTGAAAACTCTCTTTATTGTTTGATATTCTCAATTTATTGATATGACAATTATGTGATATTTATTTGTTCTTAACTTTTTTTTATGCATATTTATGTTTATTATTTTTTATTTCATTTTTAAGTCAGGTTCCAATATTCTATAAAAAAATTGCTACAAAATTAATATCTAGGAAACAAATTATTATAATTAAATTGTTTTCAATTATTTTCCATAGTAAAAGATATAAAAATGATGAATTTTAGTATATCGATGATTTAGGTTGAATGTAATATCACTTCATGGAAACGTTAAGTATGAGACTCTCCAAGCTATTACAATATAGTCCACGTAACTCAAAAGGTCTTTCAATTCCTCACAAACTGTTCGTAGCTAGGATTTCTCGTCTTAGTCTTTCAATTATTCAAGTTCCAAGTACTATTAAAACAAGATGCAAATATATTTAAAGGACAACCAAGATTCAATGGTGTATATTTTCAAAATTTTATTTTAAATAGATAAAAACTAAAGTTAATTTTTTCCATTTTGAATAAAAAAATTCGTAATTAATAAAAAGTTATTTATTAAATACCCTTTATGGTAATTTTAATGAAAATTAGAATTTATATAAATTGTTTTGCTAAACAGCTTATCTATAAAAAAGAGCTTATAAAAAACAAATTTAACAACCTTTAAGTTAGAAAAAGACCCAGCCAAACATGTTCTAGCTTCTAGTTTGCAATTAATAAAATGCATAAACACAAAATTCCATGTGAAAAAAGAAAAATTGACACTTATTAGTGTACGATGAATACTGATTTCCAACAAATGAGATTATATAGGTCGTCAATCTCAAGCCAAGATTGTCCCATGTACTGTCTGTAAAAGGCTCCAAGCACTGGTTTATGTACGTGATTATAGAAAAATACAGGTGTCTATGACCATGTTCATGTCATATTAGTTAGTGCTACCCAAGTCTGCAAATCGCTTTGCCGTCGTGCAATCAAATCATCCTAAGCCTTGTTTATTTTATTTCTTAATCGTTGGCAAATTACACCAACCTTCTTGTATATAAAAGGCAATGAAGGTTGCCTAATGCCCATGCACTTCATCCTATTGTATTTCTTCTCATCGTGCTTACAGTAACATAGTTACAGTTTTAGACATGGCTGTCATAGTTACAGTTTTAGACATGGCTGTCACCGCTCCCTTGTTCACTACCTCGTTGCTTCTTTTGTTACTGCTTGTCATCGCCACTGCCAATGACTACAATTATGATTCATCCAAAAACCAGGCATATAATTATGGTACAAAACCAGCTGGAGAAGAAAAGCATGAGTACGGCACAAAACCAGAACTCTACAAACCACAGCCAGAAGACAAGGAAAAGCCAGGGCCAGTAGACTCAGAAAAGCCTGATTATGGCAGAAAACCAGTTTACCAAACACAGCCAGAAAAACCAGAGTCAGGAAAGGAAGAAAAGCCTGATTATGGAAGAAAACCAGTTTACCAACCACAGCCAGAAAAGCCAGAGTCAGGAAAGGAAGGAAAGGAAGAAAAGCCTGATTAATGCAGAAAACCAGTTTACCAACCACAGCCAGAAAAGCCAGAGTCAGAAAAGGAAGAAAAGCCTGATAATGGCACTAAACAGAACTTCTACAAACCACAGCCAGAAGAAAACAAAAAGCCAGAGTCATCAGAGGAGGTAGAAAAACCTAATTACAGCACAAAGCCAGATTCCTACAAACCAAAATCAGAAGAAAAAGAAGAGTCTAGTTATGGTGGAAAATCATACGTTGCTAAACCAAAGGCGGAAGGAGAAGAAAATGATGATCATTATGGCATAGAGGTTCCAAACTTGTATCCACTAAAGCCTGAAATTCTCCCCATTGGTGTTCAAGGGCTTGTTCTATGTAAATCAGGTCCTAAGTATAATCCAATTCAAGGTAATATTTCACAGATAATTATAATTTAAGCATGCATATTAAGACCATGTTGTTGTTTTAAAAGTGTCATTGTATTATGACACATTTTTAAGATCGTTTGTAATTCAAGTTTCAACTCACATGTTTTTGCTCAATTTTTTTTTTCCATGAACACAGGAGCTTTGGTGAGGATAACATGTCCAGCTGTTGACGAGAATGGGTACGAGGAAACTCACGCGGTTTGCAGCGGAGAAACCGATGCAAAAGGTTACTTCTTTGCACCATTGTCTCCTTTAGGCCTTGACGACCACAGTCAGTTGAAGCTCACAGAGTGCAAGGCATTTCTTGAAAGCTCCCCATCGGAGACCTGTAATGTTCCGGCGGATGTCAACAAAGGGATTAGCGGCGCTCCTCTTTCTGATTTCCGAGTTCTCAATCAGAAGAGGATGAAACTTTACTCCGTGGGACCGTTCTTCTTCACCGATGAACCTAACTCAGTCTCCAATGGTTATTAAACAGCTTAATTTGACGACTTTTTTTTTATAGACGGAATCCATAAGGTGTTTTTAAGAATGGACTTCTTCATAATTTTAAGTGTTTTTAGACACCAGAAGTCACCTTTGGACGAAAATGTCCTTAATGAAACCGACGCATCCTTTTGGGTCCTCGCCTCAACCTGAAACGTTGCAACAGGTAAAGTCTGTTTATATGTGGTCCACCACTCAGTTCTCAGAGACAGACCGTACATCTCCTCCAAAGCAATTTTGTCGATACTTAGTCGGCAGTCAAAGTTCGGAGCATTTTCGCAGTGGGACCATTTTAGAGTGGTTGTTATCAGCATAAAGGTGCTTCACATACTCAGCAGTGAGAGGAAGTTGACAGTACGAGGAGAAAGGTATAATATTTATTTTATTTTAATTAAGGAAAGTATTTTATTTTTTTTAAAATTTTGAACCGTGTGACGAAATGATTATTCTTCATGTTGAGGGTTTTGGTTTTTGAGCATAAACCTATACATATTGGTTGTTCATATTGATATTGGTTGTTGTTTGAAATGGTTGAATAGCGAGGTGAATGTGGTCTTGTTGGTGTTGATGGGGTCGAAAGGTGACCGGCGTCGCGTGACTGGTTCATATGTATGCGTCCAGACACTTTGGTAGAAATTGGCATTTAGGGTGACTGATGGCTTACGTACCCGCTTTGCGTGACTGGATTTTGGCATGGGGTCACTAAGGGTGTGCGTGATTGCATTAGGGTTTAACATTACGTGACATATTGATAGGTCATTGCGTGACAGCACGAGTGGATGGCATGGGGTCAGGGTTTGCGTGATTGCATTAGGCTTTAACTTTGCGTGACATACTGATAGGTCAATGCGTGACAGCACGAGTAGATGGCATGGGGTCAGGGTGTGCGTGATTGTAATAAGGTTTACATTGCGCGAATGGTCGATGGGTTTATATCGGTGCGTCACTTGTGTATAGATGGTTGCGTGATTAATGTTCGTAATTACGTGACTAATTAAAAGTCATTGCGTGACTTGTTTTATATTGAATGGCACAAGCGTCATAACTGCATGAAATTTATCCGTATGGCACTGCATGAAAGAAATTGGAACCGTTATGTATTATTATGGATCAACTGTAATGCTTTAATTTGTATATGTTGATTTGCTTAACAATCCATGCACGACACTTGCATTAATTATGCTGGTCCAGGGCTGTCTAAAAACAGTTAAAAGTATGGAGAGGGTTATTTTATGAGTTAACTTATGAGGAGGGCTATTTCTGAGAAATGCCTATTGTTTTTATGTTAATCTACAATGATGGTATTAACATGACTAAATGGAAGATGATCTGTTGTATGTTGCAGATGGCCAGCATAGGAACAGAGCATGATAATGTAGAATCTATGCTTTGTGTGCCGAGGCAGCAGTGGGGGTTCAACGTGGGCATTAACATCCACTGCAAGTGGCCGCAGCTACATATGATACGGGAGATGATGTCCAAAGTGAACGAGTTGGAGAGGTTGAAGGGAACATGCTTTGGGCACATGATGGACGTCGAAGCTGATAAGAATTTATTCTGCACCAATCTCGTGCACAACCTAATGCTGCGCAGAATAAATGAACAGGCCGCCATCGAGGGCGAGCTATGGTTCGCCATAGGGAGAACAAAGGCCCGGTTCTCAAAAAGGGAGTTCTGCCTCGTGACAAGGCTTAAGTTTGGTGCCATACCGGGCCTTATTATCAATTGATAAGAGGCCGTCCCTGGAGGAATTCACCTGCGTTACTGGGGAGAGGGGAACGAGGTGAAGATTCAAAAAGTTTTAGATATATTCAAGGGAGGCCAGTTTCAGCAGGAGGGAGATGCGACGAAGATGGCCCTCATCTTGATTGTCCAAAATGTTTTATTCGGTCAAGACTACAGACGATCAGTGGTTCCATGGTTGCTGTCGCTTGTGGAGAACATCGAGGAGTGGAACGCATTCCCATGGGGCACTTATGTTTAGAGTCTGACCGTAGATTACATGACGAGGGGCTTTAAATCTCCTACTGCAGGAGTAGCAGAGAAAAGTCACTACCACATCTACGGATTTATTTGGGCGTTTCAGGTAGTGTGCCATACACTGTTTATCATTATTCTTGTCACATAAGATTTAATGAGGTTAAATCTTTTCGCATAAGAATTTAGGATGTGAGTAAAAAAAGTTTTACGTTTGATGTGCAGTTTTGGGCGTTGGAAGCAATTCCTGTAATCCGAAGCCTATTTGGAAGGCAGCGCCAGTCGGGACAGGTTTGGCCAAGAATGCTAAAATGGCAATGTGACGAAAGGCCTATAGGCTTCCACGCCAGCATTGCAAATCTGGAGGAAGAAGGGAAGGTGAGTAAATAAACCATATTTTTGTATTTAATAAAATTTAATTTTGATTGACATAGGCCAGCGAGGGTTATACCTAATGGTAATTCATGTTTTGGTGCAGTTGTGCGCGCTGAGGACGTTGGAGGCAACTGTAGAAAAGATGTTGACAGCGTAATGGGCTGACATTGAGGTCAACATCTCCGAGAAGTAGCAATACGTTCCATTATGGAAGTTGGAAGGTCGGCCAGAATTCGGTCCCCAGCAAAGGAGGAGGATAATGGACCGTAAAGATAAAAGTAAGGTAGCACGAGACGTTAAGCGAAGACGCCGCGTGGACGAGGAGGTCCTTCCCCATTTCGGTGCTGCTGAGGCCCCTGATTCTCCTCCTCCGTGTCTTCATGCTGCCCATCATGCTGCACCTCCTCCTGCTTCTGCTGCTTCCCCATTTGTTGAGGCGCGTAACCCACCGCTGCATCCGTAAAAGACTATGAGCATTAAGCGAGAGCTGCAACAGATGCGGACACAGTGGAAGAAAGACCTACAGTCTTTGAAGACTGATATGCATATGCAAATGCAGGCAATACAGTTGGAGATCCAGCAAGCAATGCAGTTGGAGATCCAGCCATTGCATCAGCATATCGAGAAGTCAATGCAAGGGGCGGAGGATCGGATTGTTGGTCGACTAATCAACCATTTTGAGGTATGCACGTTTATGTTTTTCTCAGTATGGGTTATAACATGTATGATGTATACAGTGTTCTAATGTGTTTGATTTTTTGAATCGTTCAGGCTCGATTTATGGGTGAAGATGATGGTGCTCGCGAGAAAGATGACAGTGGGATTGGGGTTGATGTCGAGGATGCGGGTGCGATAAATCAGTCAATTGCATCGATTGAAATGTCACCTCCTGCTGGCCCAATCAAACATCAGCCTGTGGCTATCCCATCCCCAGCAGAGGCAGCCCAGCTTCCTCATGACATACCTTCTCGTGCAATTAGTGGAGCCACAACTTCCCTGCGTCAAGCTCCTGCTCCTGTCGCAACTCAACCAGAGGCCACAGAATTAGTGGTATGGCAAGGTGAGATCACACTTGTATTTACCGAGGCTCTACCTCAACTTGAGCTCGAAGATGCACGAGTGACCTTAGCCAGCAAATACCTTCGAAGCCCGTACGTTAACCCACTGTTGATCCATCGCAAATCGAAGGATGAATTGAAGGCCAGATATGAGGCCTTCATGAAAAACGATCAAGCCAGGTAAACGATCAAGCCTTCTGTCTTTATAGTTCTAGTGTATTCATTTCATAGTCTTTTGACATTGGTGTTATTATGAAAAAAATATGCAGGGTTAACATTCTGGGCATCGAAGGACAAGAGGGCCCTGATTTTTTTCGACGATTGGAGACGCCGACAGAGTTGATGGACACCCAACATATTGATGCATGCATTAGTGTATTGTGTAAGCGGGAGCGCGAGCACCATCCATAACACTATAAGAGCAGAATATGCATCGTTGGCACCACATTCTATATACGTATATCATATTTTAGTGAGTTGTAATTATTCAAATGTAAAGTCTGTGTATTAGTTAGTTTTATTTATTTAACTATTGTGCGTAACGTAATTGCCAGCTTATTTTGCTGGGGCTGAGCAAAGAAATGGAGCCTTCCCCCAATGATAAGGCATTCAACCCGAGTAAAGAGGTAATTCCAGGTCATCTGCTGGACTATGCAAGGGGTTTCAGTCCTCCATGGGGTTTGGCCTGGGATAAGGTTGACTCAATTCTCGCATCGTGCTATTTTGACGGACACTGGGTGGTAGTGCACATCAACTTGCGAAGTTGATCTATGATGTTAGTGGACACATCGTACGGTCGGGATGACGCACATAAGTCTGGCTTGCGTGATAAGCAGATGAGTCCACTAACATCATTGTTTCCCATTATATGCCACCAGTCGGGGTATTTTACCAGATCGCATCGTCAAACGCGACCTTTGACGCCAATGAGGTATAAATTAAGAGCAAAAACCCCGGTACAGAAAGATTCAGTGAGCTGCGGGGATTAGGTTATCGCCTTGTTGGAGTGGTTCATCCAGTCGGATCCTCCAACGCTGAAGGCAAACGCCATAGAAGGCATTCGAAATAAGTTTGCCATAGAGATTTTTGCAAACAGCTCGGGTTGTTAAATTTTTTTATTTGTTTATTCTTTTTCAATCTGCAAATAACATTATTCCGTATCATGTCCATATTATTCTTTGTTCTATCATTTACATATTATTCTTTGTATTCTTTATTGTTTCAATTAACAATAAGAACAGTTATGTATTCATTGCTGTTATACGCATACGGCTGCAATAAGAACAACATTGTTTCTTCTTTTCTTTGTTTCTTATTCGCATCGTAAAGTCTCTTAGTCTTAGTCTATTACCGTATTTACATGGGATCGTGATTGCCTCCGCATGTGCCAACCCCCCCTTAGTTTACAACATATATGACATGTTGAATTACATTGCATGACACAAGGTTGTAACCAGTTGATATTGAACTGGGTTACTCAACGCACTAACAATCGAGTCCCAAGTTTATATTGATTCGCGTTAGTATTTGAGAAACAGTAGTTATTATGGAATCGGGTAAGCAATCGACTTGGATGTCATGACTACTAAATATGGATGGCGTGAACCTTTAAGATTTAGCATCGCGTTAGTAGTTGATATTGACTGGCAACATCTAATATGGAGTGGCGTAACTTGTTGTGGGAATCGCGTGACTAGAAAACTGGAGTTGCGTTAGTGGTTGTTATGGAATTGCGTGACTAGTTGATCTATATCGCGTCAGTGATCTGCGATCGCGTCACTTGTCATGAGAATCGCGTGACTGAAAAACTGGAGTTGCGTTAGTGGTTGTTATGGAGCTGCGTGACTAGTTGATCCATATCGCATCAGTGATCTGCGGTCGCGTCACTTGTCATGGGAATCGCGTGACTGGAAAACTGGAATTGCGTTAGTGGTTGTTATGGAGCTGCGTGACTAGTTGATCCCTAATCGCGTCAGTAATGTATAATATCGCGTGTGTGGTTAGTATAGAATCGTCAATTGATATTATTAGTTGATATCGAGTTGTTCGGTTATTGGAACCGCATTAGAGTTGTTGTTTCAAGTTCCAAAATATCCTAACTTCGGAGATATCTAAGATGAGTCACAGAAGCAAACGCACAAAGGTGACTTCAAGCAATGGTGAAGGCGGCGCCAGTGATGCGGAAACATCGTCCGGATCGACTGTCAGTTCCTTTATACAAAATTTCACCCATCCGTCGTACGTTGCCAAATTCAACGCCAAATAGGCCAAACGAAAGGTAATGCTCGGGCGTATAATTGACTTTGATTATTTAAGGTCAATCGATTTCCCATACATTGCGAACTTTGAAAATTTAGGATGGACACGATACTTACAACTGAAGAGGCCATACTACGAGAATTTGGTCCGAATTTTTTACTTCAATGCAAGACAAAAATATGCTGAGTCGGAAACATCTAGGGCTGTGCACCATGACGATTCGTTTGTCACTCACGTCATGGGACAACGTATCATTGTTACGCACGAATTGATAAAACGCGTCTTTCACCTGACTTCGATACAATCAGATCTGTGCCGTGTCAGTGGCGGTGGGAACCTTGTGTCCGCATTTATCCACCCTCCTTCAAGACAGAGTGAAAGTCCTAATTGGACAAGGATGTCTTTCTTTGATCAAGTGTCGCATCTCATCATCGCTCACACTATCCGTCTTCGCCAAGCGATGTATGTGAATATCAGGACAGAGGGGCTCTGGTTCTTAAATAACATCAAATTGTCTCGCCGTATCGACCTTGCTAAATTCATAATGGATGACATGCTCCTGACAATTGACGGTCTCAACAGAAACCTGCATTACGACATGTTGATCAGTGAGATAATAGACTACTTCAATGTCGACAGCCGTTGTGATCCGCCAATAAACCATGCTTTGTTCGATCACATCAATGAGCACAGTATTAAACAGCTAGGTTTTGAGTTCAGGAACAACACATGGGTTAGGAACGAGCCAGTCGATGTTGATCCAGCATTCGCTCGTCTCCTTTCATTTATGGAAACAATGGACGCAAGGTTGAATGCCCGACTAGAATTGTTGGAAGGGCAGAATCGTGAGCTGTTGCAGCACCAACAACAGTTGGAGGATCTAGTTTGCTCTCAATTCGCACCACCATCATGATGGCTTTTCTGACTGCATGCTCTATTTCAAATGTAATTATAATTAAGAGTATTATTAGTAAATTTCAAATAAGAATTTGATTGTTTACAAAGAGACAGAAATTATCATCAATTATGAGTATTATTGGTATATTTCAAATAGAAATTTGATTGTTTACAAAGAGACAGAAATTATCATCAATTATGACGGAGTACAAGGCATTTGATGATCCGACAGTATCATCTTATCACCTCCAGACTCTGGCAAACTCAAATTCAAAAATCATTATTCAATGGAAATGTCTGGCCATTTCGAACCAGTTCGAACGAAACCCTAATAACTGAGGTGTGAAGTTCCACAATCTTCAGGTACGACATCTGTAATGTTATCACTGTTTGTTATCCGCAATGGACAAGTGTTTTATGTGTGCCCGGGTTGTCTGCATATTGAACATGCCTTCCGTCGTCGTCGTCGTCCATCCGGAGGATGAGCATATGATGTTTCCCCGGGTGTGGATGGACCTGTAAACGGCGTCCGGCAATTTTGTCTATTATGACCATAACTCTTGCATTGTGAATATCTACGTCGGCGAATGCCTTCCCCAGCCTATGGAATCCTTTTCCTCCTAGGTCTCCCCGCTTGACCTCGACATGTTGGTGGCAGAACGACGATTTTTTTAACCTCATGGGGGACTTCCCATTCACTAGGATGGCCAACTGGGCGAATGGGAACTGAATATGCCTCCACCTAAGAGCTAGTCGTGTAATAGTGCGAGCAGAATTCAATGGGTGAACGATTGCACTTACTGCGAAGGCAATGAAATCTCAGTTGGGGAACAATGTAAACATGTAAAAAATTCAATGAGCAATACCCTAACTAAGAAAAGAAAACATGATTATTCACACCTTATTGCCGCCATTGCATGCGTGCAGGGGAGTAGATCACTCTGGAACTCACCGCATGAACAAGTCTTCGTGCATAGGGTGACGACTGCGTCCGTATTCCCGCCTATAACTTGGAACTCCACCAGATCGATTGGTTGGATGGAGAAATGACATGCTGCATTCAACCGTTTGTTCAACAGATCGATAGCCCAAGGGCTGAGTGGCGTGGTCATATTCAATGCCTCGTTATGTCGGTCATGGAACCAACGTTGGAACATGCCTCTGATGCACTCGATCAAGACGGTTATTGGCATTTTCCTTGCATGCCTGAGGCAGCAGTTAATACACTCCGCAATGTTGGATGTCATCAGCTTGTATCGCCTTACCGGTGACCGTGCACGTGCCCATCTATCAGGTCTTATTCTCATCAGGCGGTCATAAGCAGGTTTGCAAATTTGTTGCAGCTCAGTCATGTGTCTGGTAAAATCGGACAGCCTATAGCAGTTTACAGCCAATGTGAAGATGGTATTAACATCGGTGCGCTTGAACAGGTTTTTAACGTTTTTCCCTAAGTGGTAACTGCATAGACCGTGATGCGCGTCGATGTACACATTCTCAACTGCCTTTTTAATCGCAAGATGCTGGTCAGAAATTAACATGTGGTTTTTGGGACAACCAATTGCACGACGCAATTGGTTAAGAAACCACGACCAAGACTCTTCGTCCTCGACGTCGCCAATGCCGAATGCAACTGGATATAGCTACTCGTTCGCATCTTTGCAAACCGCAATAAACAAAATACCCTTGAATCTACCTTTTAGATGTGTGGCATCGATAGCAAGTACAGGCCGCATTACAGAACGAAACCCCTGGATACATGACCCGTACGCCCAGAAGCAATATTTGAATCGACGTTCTCGATCTGTAGTGACACTCGTGAGCGTACCGGGGTTTTCACGTTCCAACATGTGGAAATATGAAGGGATGAGTTGGAATGACTCTTCCGGGGGACCGAACACAAGATTTTCAGCATACTGCTTCGCTTGCCATGCCTTTCCATAAAGGCATTGCAATCCTCACGTGCGATTCATCTCTTCCATTATTTCCTTAGGTCTCAATGGGGTAACATAATTTCCTTGCAGCCTGGTCGAGACAAGCTCACCAATAACCCTCGTGCTCGCAGTTTGGTATCTACAATGCAAAACATCAACAGTACACATGTGTATCTTATGCAACCTCCGAATTTACCAATAATCTCCCTCAGGCAACTTCGTTGCATGCAAAGCAAACTTGCATGCCTTCTCCTTACAACTCACCTCAAAACGAGCGTGGCATGACTTTTTAACTTTTACCTCAAAATGCTCTTTTATTGCCAACATGCTCAAAACACGTTTCAAATCGGACTTCGATCGAAACACTTGTCTGCGATATAAGTGGTCGACGTGTGCTCCGGATTCCTCTATCGCAACTGTTTGGAAAGATATCATATCTACCACGGGAATGACCCATTGACGAGATACCCCTGTATTTACCCTCTCTTCATCACTGTCCACTAGCGAACGAATGTCATTCCTTTGGGCGATGCCATCGTCGTTAATAGGCTCGGCACCCTCAACATCCTCTAACGCAACAATTGTGGCATGGTCTTCGAACTGAACCCCTTCTAACGCAACAGTTGTGGCATGGTCTTCGAACTGCACATCTTCTAACACAACAGTTATGGCATGTCCTGTGCTGCCATCTGCACGATTGAAAGCAAGGAGGTCAATGTGCTCACCCCTGTCATCATCTGAACATGCATCGTGCAAGTCATCATGCGTATCCGCCGTGTCATCCTCTTCAACATCATCTTCAATCTCATCAGATGCATCGACATCGCTCACAACCATCACAGTGTCCTTTACGAACGGCGATTGACCAACTGAATTTCCATTTGATAGATTTGTTTGTTGCAGTGTACCATGAAATTCATTCGATGCACATTCTGATCGGAATTGTGCAGACATCATTTGCATACACCTCAGGTGTGTCCCGGCCTGCTCAAACTCTTGACGATCGTCAAACGTGATTGCCATGGTTGTATGTTAGGAAATGCATGCTGTGGTATGTCAGAATAATTACCATTCTGTTGTAGGCGATGACTATGTTGGATACCATATTCATGTCGAATATCGTTTCCCTTTCCTGCCTTAACTGTCACAAACACAGCAATTGCCCTCTCATCTCGCAAAATACTTGCTACATCTTCATTATCCTTGATAACTATGTGGGAAACCCTTGCAGCATGTCTCAGCGATGCATGTAGATCAATTTCATTCTTCTGTGCGTCGACCCCAACAACTTCTTCAACCAGCTTCACTAGGCCTGATAATGACAAATCACTCCCAACAACCCTAACTCGTGTATCACCACCCTTGTAAATGTCATCGACCCACTGACCACCGTATGTAATCATAACCTTCACATTTGGCACGCCGCTGAAATTTGTCAAAAAATAATTGTCATAATCAGTCAATTTTTTTTAAACATAAGTTCCCAAGAATGCAAAAAAAAAAAAAAACAACTTACGCAATGCCTAAGTCACATTTGGCCGACGGATGAAATTTAACAGAATAAGTGTTGCAATGTATAATACACATTCATACCACGCCTAAAAACCAGTTAACGTAAGCCTCGTTACAAGATGTGCATTGCACAAGTCAGTCACGCAATACAGCATGTCACGCTATATATAAAAACCAGTCACGCTATATATAAAACAAGTCACGCGATGCCCAAATACTCGTGACCAAAAGCATCAAAATGAGATAAATTGCACAAGTCAGTCACGCATTACTTTTGGTCACGCTATATATAAAAACCAGTCACGCAATGCCAAATACTCATGACCAAAAGCATCAAAACGAGATAAATTTCACAAGTCAGTCACGCATTACAACATGTCACGCTATATACAAAAACAAGTCACGCTATATATAAAAAAACCAATCATGCGATGCCTAAATACTCGTGACCAAAAGCATCAAAACGAGATATATTGAACAAGTCAGTCACGAACATGCCTTGTCTCGCTGAACCATAAGAATAAGTCAATCAATGGTATTGGGCAAACAGGTACAATTCTAAAAAACCAGTCACGCAAACCCTGAAAAGTAGTGAACAACATGCTCAATACAACAGGTGAATAACTCATGTCTAGCAGCACTAGTCTCGCAATACCTAATACTAAGTCACTCAATGCGTGATATCCACTCACTCATGCCAACATAAAGAGTCACGTAATTGACTAATGTCACGCAATACTTAACAACATGTCACGAACTATGTCAAAACCAGTGACGCAATATTTCAAAACCAACACCCGCAACATGGGAGAAAAATTCTTAAATGTTTTTTCATTAATCAGAATGCGACAACGAAGATATTACAAAACAAAACAAAAAAATGAACCGTAGTTCATTTCTTTCTAATTTCATCTACTTTTTCATCGATCTCAACCAACGCCTTCTCATTGAATAGGATGGAACACTCCAGGTCATGAGCCCTATCCATCAACCTGTCGAAGAGGACTCGCACCTCCTGCTCGAATGTCTCCAGCTTGTCCACCAAGGCCCTCACATCCTCCTTGGAGGCTACCCCCCCTGACCATTCTCTTCTGTACCTTCTCTGGACTCCATTTTCAATTATCTGAGAATGTTAAGATAATTGAATTTGACTCAAATGGTTACTGGTTCCCTTTATTTATAGGCATCAATGCTGACTCTTCGTTTGCCACACACATATCCCCGTATAAGTGCAATTATGGGGGGCTGCATTGGGGGGGCTGTACCTGTTCGGCCTGTTATGATGTTTGGCCTGGCTTTTGGTTTTAAGAGGTAGATACAGATGAGGAGATGAAACGCTAGGCCGAACAGGTGCCACCCCCATTAATTGCACTTATATGGGGATATGGGTGTAGAAGACGGAGAGTCATCATTCATGCCTATAAATACAGGGAACCAGTAAGCATTTTAATCAATTATCTTAAATAATCTAGGATAATTTAGAAAGTCTAAAGGCTTCCGCGGATCTAACCCAAGATATTGGCGAAGGGGCAACATCCTTCCGCCCTGCGCCTATATATCCTCATTCTCTTCCTGTACTCCCTCTTCCCCTCACGCAGTTAGGGTGATGAAGATAGAGTACAGAAAGAGCAATGAGGGAGTACAGGCAGAGGGCAGAGGGAGTACAGGAGGAAGAAAGAGGAAATACAGTGAGTGGAATGAGAAGGAGACGATGGAAAAAAATAAAGTGTTTTGCATCATTTCCTTTCTCTTGTATTTCGGAGAATCTTAATATTAATGAAATTTTATGAAATTTTCTTTGAGCATATATTTTCTTATGGTTATGTCTTATATTCGTTTAAGTTATAGTATTATGCATAATAACTGCGTGAGTAGATGTTAGGCATTGCGTGAAGTATTATTAGCCATTGTGAGACTGGGTTATACGCGCTGCGTGAATTATGCAATGCAAATCTTCATGCAAGACATTGCGTGAGTAGATTGTATGTATATGGTGACCTGTTGTTATGTATTGCGGGACGTTGGGACAGTACGTAGATCGGTTGATGGTTATGTTGGCATAACGTGGGTGCATATTAGGTATCGAGTGACTTATTATTAGGTACTGCGAGAGTGCTATTGCTTGACTGCCTTCTGCAATTTATCTCTAATTTTACCTTTTGAGGCCTTTGGACACTAGTTTTAAGGGTTTCCGTGGCTGGTGTATTCCATATAGCGTGACCTGTTATGTATTGGGTGACTTCACTACGTGACTGGTTGTGTTGATATATGGCATTAGATGCCTGAATATAATGTGACTGAATATTTGTTGAGCATTGCGTGACTTGTTTGTAGCCATTACGTGACTGAGTATTACGTAATATCCAACCATGCATTATTCAGTCACGTAATGCGTACGACAAGTCATGAAATGCTCAACAAATATTCAGTCACGTTATATTCAGGCACCTAATGCCAAATAAGCAGGTTACGATTACTGATATCCAGAATCCAGTCATAGACCTTAATATCCAGTGACGCAATACATAACAACTATTCCCGCATCGGCTATAAACTGATTGATTTCGCTACTCGCAGCCAGATTTAGGTTTCCAGACTCATATAATTTACCCATTAAACAAGTTAAGATTCCTAATATCCAATCACACACCCTAATATCCAGTAACATGATGCCTAACAAATATTCACGCATCAGCTATAAACTGATTGATTTTCGCTACTGCTAGCAAGATTTCAGTTTCGAAACTCATACAATTTACCCATCAGCTATTGCGTTTTATGAATAACCATAAATAAAACGAAGAAGCCATAACACATACCTTGATTCTATCTCCGTACTTTGGAAACTTCAGAAAGTTCGCTGGCGATATAGACCTCGATGGCGACAGCTAGACGGCGGGATATATACCCCAATGGCCTTGGAGAGCTGGACGGAGGGATAGCTAAATCGAGATTTAATTTTGGAATTTTAATCTGAATGGCGGGAGAGGAGAAAGAGACCAAGACGCCCCTCCTTCATTTGGATTAATTGGTCTAAAGGGTATTCTTGTCAAGTCAACTCAAAAATTGTCTACAAACAGTTAAAATTATATGTAGGGTCATTTTTGAAGTGCGGTTACTCTGGCGTCCATTTCTCACAATTTCCTCTAATTTTTAACTTCTGTTTTTGGATTGACGATGGCAAGTGGGGTTGATTTTTTTTCTGTCTTCATTAATTTTCTTTATTCGATGGATTATTTGTTGTTTTATAATCATATGATTTCTTGGTGCATGGGCTAAAGATTGTCACCCTCCACCAGAAACACGTAAAGAGCTTTGCTATGTTAAAAATTTATTAATTTTTTTCTTTTTTTGCACACTATGCTGTTTTATTTTTCCCCTTTTTCCTAATCAAAATTACTTGCATTTCACAAGTATGCTGTTCAGTATCAAACTGTCCATAATTATTTATCTCATAAAATCCGACGTGGACATTGACTGAATTACTATAACATGATCCTCTTTTTAATAATATCCACTATTCACTCCGATGAACATTTGTCTATATAATTATATCTAATGTTGGTGTTTCTAATTTATGTCCAAACAAAAGTTATAATTATACATAAGAAATATTTGAAAAGTTGAATACTATTAGAAAAATTATAAAAAGATAAAACTAAAAGCACACAAAATAGTAATAGCGAGTGTAAAGTATAGAAAAATTATAGTATCATTTATATTTATGCAAATATTTATCAAATTTTTTAAATTTCAAATTTTTATCTTAAATTTTTTAAATTAATCAATAATATTGATTTGACATCTATTAAGAAAAAATAAAATTATTTATTGTATTCAAATTTATGAAAATGTCTATCAGTCATATGAATCTCAAAAAGACTTAAAATTCATTTGAATCACTCGAATTTGAGACAATTGATTAGATAAAAAATGATTTGAACTCAAAGATGATTTGATCTAGGGGTGAGCAAAATTTGCTCAAAGCCAAATTAACTAAATTAACCTATAAATTTGATTAATTCAGCTTCAGTTAATTCGGTTAATATGAACAAATTGATTAAAAATTTTGGTTAAATCAATTTTGTTGGTTTAGGTCGATTATAAATTCTAGGTTTTTATTATATGTATGCGCTCACATTGATTTTCTATACATATATATGAATGAAGAATTAAATTTAATCATCAAGAGGGATTTTCTTAGATGTATTGACTCACACATTTTTTCTATACTTGTATATGAATAAATGACTTAGATTTAATCATCAAATAATAAAAAATAAAATACACTTTATTTAGACATTAATATTATTGAATATTTATACAAATATAACCTTACAAAATTGATGTAAAATTAATGCAAAATATAATGAAAACTATATCCTAAACTTAAGTTATTAATATAACTTATTATATGAACTTATTTTTATCTTAAGTTATTAATATGTATTATACTATATATAGTATATTTATTAATATACAATATATAATGTATACTATATAGACTATAGACTATAGTAACTTATTTTTTTTATAAATTATTAATAAACGTATAACTTATATTAATATAGTAAGTTATATTAAATTATTAATATTAATGCACTTTAGTAATATAACTAATATTACTAATGGAATATAGTAACTTATTAATACATATTAACATATTAATGTTACTATAGTATAACTTATATTACTAAAGTAACTTATATTAATATTAGCATCTTATAGTAATATAACTTATATTAATACTTAACTATATTATAATATATAACAATATATTATATATATTACATAGTATATTTATTAATATACTAGTTAGTTAATAAAAAATTACTATTATATATAACAATATACTATTATATAGTATATATATTATATGACTTCTTAGAATACTTATATGCTATATAAGTAAATATTAATTATATATAGTAATATATCAATACACAATACATTGTATTAGTATACAGTTATACACAATATATAATATATATCAATACAATAGACATATATACTTTATAATTATATATAATAAAGATTAATACAGTATATATATATTGTTTATAGTTATACATTATATAACATATATCTTAATACACTATAGATAGTATATTTATTAATACACTAATTAATCAATATATAGTATAACAAGTATAATTAGTCAAAAATTATATATTAATAATATACTATATTAGTATATTAGTAAAATTATAAGTAATAATCTAATATGTGGTAACATAAAGTACATTATTAATATATTATTCAATAAATTAAAAAAATAAAAAAAAGTTAAAAAATTTTGATTAAATATTTAGGTTAAAATAGATTTAATCGATTAAAGTCGGTTAATTTAAAGTCGATTAAAGTTATTTAATCGGTTCAATTTGGTTAATTTTTTTAAGAAAGTCAGTTAAATTGGTTAATGATATTCTTTAATCGATTTAACCAAATACTCACCCCTAATTTGAACTCAAGATAATCTGAATTCGAAATGCATCTAAATTTAAATAACTCAAACCTCAAGGCAACTTGATCCAAACTCGTACAATTGCCACCTATATAATAATAAGTTGAAGGTTACAATTAGTTAGATTAGACTTGATCCTTAATACATCTATCAAACTGGTCTTTAAATTCAAAGTCAAGTTCATTTGATAATGTACTAGAATATGCCCATGCGATGCACTCTTGTGATATAGGTAAAATAATGTTTATTCAAATATATCTATATTTCAATAATCATATGGTGCTTATTTTACATAAGCAATCATAAAGCTATTTGTCAACTGCAATGTGTACAGAAAAGGTTAAAAATTGCATAATTGTTTAAGTAGTAATCTATTTTAAGAATTGTAAATGCATGCTGCAGTATACAATTTAGGAACACATAAAATACATAATAAGTGACTAACATTTCAACAACCTTAACATTTGGTCTTTGTGTTTCTTCTTTCTCAATAATGACAATAAGCATTTCATCTTCTATAAAATTGTGAAAAAATAACCCAAAAAAAAAAAAACTCAATCTCACATAGGTTCAAGTAGATTGTTGTCTACAATAGAGAAGTACAACCACACAATTAATCAAATGAGATAAAAGGAAAGAAAACTTTAGAAACTTACTTAGAGAGTTTCTAATTTTTGTATGGAAGCAATAATATTATAAAAATAAAAATAATAAAGAATTCAAATAATAAAAGCTTGAATAAACAAATCAAATGAGATAAAAAGAAAGGAAATTAGAAACTTACATCAAAGTTTCTAGTTTCTATATGAAAACAATAATATTACAAAAAAATAATAACAATAAGATAAACAGAAAATTATGGAATTAATTTTTAATTATTTATTTTTTTATTCTTATAATTTTTTAAAATAATTTCATAAATTTGAATTAATGCATAAATTTAAATTAAATAAATAAATAATTAATTAAAAGATAAAACAATGGGCAAGGAAATAAGAATAGAAGAAAAGAGAAAAATAAGAGAGAATATGTTCAATCAATTAAAAAAATCACAAATTGAAAATTATATTTATTTTTTTAGAAAATTGTGAGAAATGACCTTCGTAGTAAGGGCACTTCAAAAATGACCGTCTCTATAATTTTAACTGTTTTTAAATAATTTTGACAGGTTTTGACAAGAATACCCTTTAAACAATTTCAGACAAATTAAAATTGTTTCAATTTTCTCTATCCTACCATCCAAACAAAAATTTCAAAATTAAATCTTACTTTCTCTCTATGCTCAAATACTATTTATCTTGCCATCTAAAGAGTAGAGATGACATCAAGCTGTTTCTTATTTTGTTTTATTTTTTTAGATGGTAGATCTTGGTGTTCTCAAGAGTGATGAACAACGATTTGCTTTAATTACAAGCAACAAGATGAATGTGGTAACTGGATGCTTTCTGGTGATGACTTGCTTCGAAACGTGTGCTGCGATGGAGATACTTGTGTTGATGAGTTGGATCGGATTGGTTAAGATGATGGGCTTAGAGAGAAGGAATAGCTAAAGTATGTTTGATGGGTTTTATGGTGGTTTACATTTTTATTGTGTTTGGAATTGAGATGATTGTTAAGTATGTTTGCTGGAAATTTTGATTTTTTTATGAGATTTTGAGTTGAAATTGTTCAGGGAATATTTTGTAAAGAGAGTATATTTTGTTTTTGCATGAGAGGAGTGAGCAATGCCCTCCCGATAGGGATATATTTTGTCTTACTTTTGAGGGTTATGGAGTTTTGCAACATATCTTTTATGAAATGCACAATTTCATGGCTTAGAAAAAAGAAGTTTGTATTTTAGGTTTTTGAGTTTATTGGTTTATTCATAGAACCCTAAAGTTGAGAAGTTGAAATTGATTAGATTGATTTTTAAGTATTGTGAGACTGATTTTTAAGCATTACGTGACTGGTTTTTAGGCATTACGTGATTGGTTTTAGACATTGCGTGATTGATTTTTAAGCATTGCGTGACTGATTTTTAAGTAATGCTTAAATCACACAATGCATCAGTAACTAGTTACGCAATGCCTTACTAACTAGTTATACAATGCCTATCAACTAGTCACGTAAGGTTTTACTAAAAATTAATCATATAATGTTTAAATACTAGTCACGCAATGCCTAAAGTCAGTCACGTAATGTTTAAAATTAGTCATGCAATGTCTAAAAACTAGTCACGCAATACTCAAAAACTACCAAAACTACTAAATTTCATTCAACAAGATCAACAATTTCAAACGAGACACCATATTCCATTTAACAACATAATTAACGAATATGCCTACTTAACAAAAATGATTAAAATGTTCAAAGGTTTTTCTTCATATGTAAAAAATCACTCCAAAATACTTAAAAATGCTCAAAACGCTTAAAGGTTTTTTTCATTTATCAAAAACTACTCTAAAATATTCAAAATGTTTAAACGTTTTCCTTTCTAGTAAATAATACTCTAGAGGTGAATAGTCTGGTGAGAAAAGCTCAAAGAATATGAGTTTGTTTGAAGTACAGAACTAAACATACTTGACCCATTAATAGGTTTCGGGTTGAGACGCGAAGCTAAATAAATGGGTCGATTTCATTAAGAGTAGTTTTATCTAAATTTTAATTCTCTTGACTAAAAATAGTTAAAATTATAAAAAAGTATATTATCAGAAATGTCTTATGTATAGGGCCCATTTTAAAAAAAAACCTTTTATTTTTCTTCTCTTTGTTTGTACCCTTAACTCTCTCTCATGCTTGATCTCTCTCCTCTTTCCTCACCTAGTCTCTCATTCTTTCTCCAAATTCTTCCTTTATCCCAGAGAGAAAGTAAGAGAACACTCCAATGAAGAGAAAAAACATTTGAAACCATGGCATTAGGAAAATACAGAAATACCGTGAGCTCCAAAAACACAAAAATCATAAAAACCTTGGCTTTTTAAAAAAAGACAACCATGTCCAAGGGCTCAATTGACCATGCCATATGGCCAACAATTAGACCCTCAATTATTTCTAGAAACAACTTTTAATGTATGTAGATTTAAACTCAATTGACAGTGAAAAATCTATTTATTTGTGAAAATAAAGAAATAAAATTTTAGTATTTGCATGCTAAATTATTTCATTTTAGATAAATATTTATTTATATGTATAAATATAATTCGATATATAATAAATATAGTACTATTTAAATCCTATTATATACTTAGGGTTTATGAATTTTAGATAATTATATTTAGACCTCAGTTTAATAATGGGTTTTAATCTTAGCTATTTTTTCTATTTATCAAATAAAGTTGAGTAAAGTCGAATTCAAATAATTCTCGAGTTGCCTGGTTGGTTTGCAATAATTTTGTATCCATAGCAAAAGTATATAAAAATGATCATATATAAAAAGGGTTCCAAAAGTGGTAGGAAAATGTGTAGAATAACTCATGTAAAAAAAAGAGAGAAGGAATACTTGTCCACTAGCTTACAGCCTATAATTAATAAAATGTGTGTTAGAAAAATTGTTACGCATTGTATGATGAATACGTACTGATTCCAACAAATGACACTGAATAGGTCGTCAATCTCAAGCCAAGAAACTGGGGTTGCTTTATTCAAATGCCTCAATCACTCAAATCAAAGATTGTCCAACGTACTGTCTGTCCAAGGCTCCAAACACTGGTCCCTGGTTTATGTACGTGATTATCGAAAAATACAGTTGTCTATGACCACGTTCTTGTAATATTAGTTAGTGCTACCCAAGTCTGCAAATCGCTTTGTCATCGTGCAATCAAATCATTCTGAGCTCTGTTTATTTTATTTCTTAATCATTGGCAAAGGACACCAGCCTTCTTGTATAAAAGGCAATGAAAGTTGCCCAATGCCCATGCACTTCATCCTATTGTATTTCTTCTCATCGTGCTTACATTAACATAGTTACAGTCTTAGACATGGCTATCACCGCTCCCTTGTTCGCTGCCTCCTTGCTTCTTTTGTCACTGCTTGTCAGTGCTACTGCCAATGACTACAATTATGATTCATCCAAAAACCAAGCATATAATTATGGTACAAAGCCAGAAGGAGAAGAAAAGCCTGAGTATGGTACAAAACCAGACCTCTACAAACCACAGCCAGAAGACAAGGAAAAGCCAGGGCCGGTAGAGTCAGAAAAGCCTGACTATGGTAGAAAACGAGTTTACCAAACACAGCCAGAAAAGCCAGAGTCAGGAAAGGAAGAAAAGCCTGATTATGGCAGACAACCAGTTTACCGACCACAGCCAGAAAAGCCAGAGTCAGAAAAGGAAGAAAAGCCTGATTATGGCACTAAACAGAACTTCTACAAACCGCAGCCAGAAGAAAAAGAAAAGCCAGAGTCGGAAGAGGAAGAGAAGCCTGATTATAGCACTAAGCCAGCCCTCTGCAAACCTCAGCCAGAAGAAAACAAAAGGCCAGAGTCATCAGAGGAGGTAGAAAAACCTAATTACAGCACAAAGCCAGATTCCTACAAACCAAAATCAGAAGAGAAAGAAGAGTCTAGTTATGGTAGAAAACTATACGTTGCTAAACCAAAGGCGGAAGGAGAAGAAAATGCTGATCACTATGGCACAGAGGTTCCAGACTCGCATCCGCTAAATACTGAAATTCTCCCCATTGGTGTTCAAGGGCTTGTTCTATGTAAATCAGGTCCTAAGTATAATGCAATTCAAGGTAATATTTCACAGACAATTATAATTTAAGCATGCATATTTACGATTAAGACCATGTTGTTGTTTTAAGAGTGTCATTGTGTTCTGACACATTTTTAAGACCGTCTCTAATTCAAGTTTCAACTCACCATGTTTTTGCTCAATTTTTTTTCCATGAGCACAGGAGCTTTGGTGAGGATAACATGTCTGGCTGTTGACGAGAATGGGTACGAGAAAACTCACTCGGTTTGCAGCGGAGAAACCGATGCAAAAGGTTACTTCTTTGCACCATTGTCTCCTTTAGGCCTTGACGACGACAGTCAGTTGAAGCTCACAGAGTGCAAGGCATTTCTTGAAAGCTCCCCATCGGAGACCTGTAATGTTCCGGTGGATGTCAACAAAGGCATTAGCGGCGCTCCTCTTTCTGGTTTCCGAGTTCTAAATCAGAAGAGGATGAAACTTTACTCCGTGGGACCCTTCTTCTTCACCGATGAAGCTAACTCGGCCTCTAATGGTTACTAAACAGCTTAATTTTTTTAAAAAACTTTTTATCTTCCGTTTTTGGATTGAAAATGGCAAGTGGGATTGATCTTTTTTCTGTCTTCATTAATTTTTCTTTCTCCGATGGATTTTTCTTGTTGTGTAATCATGCTTTCTTGGTGCATGGGCTAAAGATTGCAGCCTTCACCAGAAACTCGTAAAGAGCTTTGCTATATTAATAATTTTTTAATAAGTTTTTTTTTCACACTACTGTTTTATTTTCCCCCTTTTCATAAACAAAATTACTTGTATTCCACAAGTGTAATTCTGTTCAGTATCAAACTGCCCATAATTATTTAGCGCGTAAAATACATTATGGACATTGAATGAACTGGTAGGGAGTATGGCATGATCCTATCTGCAATCATTTGTCAGCGTACATTAAGTTCATAGCAAGATCAACAAAAGACATAATAAGAATGTATTCTTTTCGAAGCCAAGGCATAATAATTGGTAAAAGAAAGGAAAGAGCACAGACTTAAAAGGAATTAAGAAAACCAGGCAACTTATGGTTTTATCAGAGCCCAACTCTGATGGCTGATTTTGGGACCAAATGGATAAAACATCTCCGTAAAATAACAAGAGTAAAAAGAACGAATTTGATTGAGTCGTGATATAAATTGCAGATAATAGTGCATCAGAATTTAACAAAATTAACCACCATTTTAAAACTGGCAACCAAAATAATCAATTACCACTTTTTTTTACATAATACCTCCCAAAGATTGAAAAGATCAATAACAAAAACAGAGATGAAGGCTAAAGAGAAAAATAAAAAATGAAAGAAAGAAAACCCAGAAACGGTTACATAGCCGTTGAAGTAACAGGAACACCACCATCATCAAAGCTCCAAAGCTCGCCGATAACACTTTCCGGCGGAACAGCGACAGTTTGTGTCGTTGATTGCCCATCCAAATATGGATTCTGAAAAAACTTCATGTAATTTTCATAAGCCATCAGCTCCTCAGAGAACTTCTCTACTTGGTTTTCTTCTTGAACTTGCAACACAACCCTGTTCACTGGCTCTTCTCGCTTCTCTTCGTCTTCTTCTTCAACCTTTACTGGGCCATAAAAACAACCATTGTTCACATTTGGATTACAAGAGTAGGACCCTTCTGAACCAGACACTGAATTTTCCTCCCCAGATATAACAATAGGGTCTGTAGCATAACCGCCGAACTGGTTCAGGTCATAACCAAATCCATAATTATCTAAATTATTACAGGGCTGTGGATAAACAGGTGGATTTGAATTGGGGTTGGGATTCCACGCAGCCGCTGAGTTATGGTTATTGATTTCATGGTTGTTAAAATGATCTTGGTTATATTGAATGGAGAAGTCGTTGTCTTCGTTGGGGAAATTAACTTTAGCTTTTTTACCCCGGATCTTGCGGGCCTCTCTGTCGTAAGCTCGGGCTGCTTCTTCCGCAGTGTTGAAAGTGCCAAGCCAAACACGAACACCTTTCCCAGGGTCGCGAATCTCTGCTGCCCATTTGCCCCAGGGGCGTTGCCTTATGCCCCTGTACAGGTTTTTTCTCTGCCTCTTTGGCTTCTTCTCCTCTTGCTTAACACCTGTTAACAAATTCCACAATTAGAACACAAAAGCAAAATGAAAGAACAAAAAGATCGAATAAAAACACAAGCAGAAAGGGGATGGGACCTAAGGAGGGCTCGGTTTGTGGTCCTTTGAAGTGGGAGTGCGAGTCACTATGGCCAAGTTGACACAGTTCGGAGTTAAAACCATTGGTTTTAGCGAAGGGTGGGTTAGGCCAGAGGTCAGAGGCGGTGACGTTGGGGCCACGCTTGCGGGGGATGAAATCAGCAATGATAGCACCGCCACACATTTCTTAATCAGTAGAAGCAAAGTAGCTATTGTTAACGATATTTGAGCAATAAATGCAGTAGTGAAGAAGCTGTCACAAGAAAGAAGAGTTTAAGGATTTTGAAGAAACAAAAAATGGGCTTAATATAAAAGAATTTCGCATTGAAGAATGAAAGGAGAGGAAAGAGCAGGGGTTTAAGTACTGAGAGGCAAAGAGCGGTGGTGGGCGACAGTGAATGCAAGTTGGAAATTGGAACTTTCGTGTGAATTTGCCTGCCTTGGGTGTAAGGTAAAAAATTAATTTGATTTTCTTGTGTACGAAGATATTTTCTTTTTGTTTTGCTGGCATGTTCCTGGACTTACGTCGCTTGGCCAATGGCGGCCAAGTCTAAAGAATTCTCCTTTGATTTTTGGTTGGTCGGACTAAAACGAGGGAATCATGATTGGAAATTTTGGAAAGGTTTGGAACAGTATTATGGCTTTTGGTAGTGTGGCAAACGTAAAGAAGTGGGAGGTTTTGCTAAAAATTAAGCAACTTCCATAATCTTTACCAAGCTATACAGCATTAGGCGATACTCATCCTTCAAAAGATTTCAGAAGATTTTCTTCCATGTGCCCTGACCAGGGTCCATTGTATATTTTAAATTGTAATGGTCAAGTTGCACAATTAACTATGAATTAATCATGATTTATCTTAACGTAAAACCAACAGTTAAAAGCTTTCTTTCTTTGTTTTTGTTTTTTTAAATTTATTTCAGATTTATTAATAGGACCGTCATTCCCCCTTTAAACTTATCCAAAGTTACAAAATGTTCCTCTCAAAAGTGTGGGGGAAGCTCATTTTATTATCTTTAAGTGGAAACACGTGCCTGAAAGTCCATTTGGTTGAAAATTTTGGATAAATGAGGGAAACATATACGAAGCATTGAAGAAAATGAATAAATAAAGCAGTGCAACTAAACAAGTGGTAATAAAATAGATTAACTTGGGCATTAAATTAGCTAGGCAGTAAAGTCAATATATTTGGCAAAGATTGGTTAGTCCACTAATTGAAGATCAAAACACGGAAGGTCGATCTTGAAATAATTAACAATAAAGAATGCTTAAACAAATAGTTAAGATATTCGGCTATGAATAATTAATGTATAGTCAATAATACTATTACACTAAACAAGTTGATGAATATGGAAACCGCTGAGAACATTGTTTGTCAAATTCGTGGGCATAAGAATCTTGGTTGACTGGCGGGGGATGTCAGCTTTGCTGACGCTGGCCTTTTGAAAATTTAGACGGCATTTGAGAATAACAGCTCTACCGTCTACAGTCTCTGTTCATTTCTGAACTCTTCTTTGTATAATTTTACTGGGTCAGGTTAGATCCATTCTCTGCTGGTTTATTTCTTATGGTATATATATGTTACTTTTCAACATTCAACCATTATTTAATTATTCTACAAATATAACATTCACAACTATTAATTGAGTCCAAATATTTAGGGTTACGTTGTTGGTGAATTTAGAATTTAATTGCTTAAGTTCTGAAGAATGTAAAATTTAGGGTTATGTTGTTGGTGAATAAAAACTTTCATTAATAAAAATACAAAAGAGACAGCACATGATATTTGGGCCAACTTGTTTTGGGCTCGATTGGGCTATGAGTTCAACACGTACCCCAGCACATTTGGCTGTAACTTTCAATGGTGAGCTCCTTTACCAAGCCCACATCGACATCGCCCCTCATGATTTAATTTGTGTTGATTAGGGATGTCAACGGGTAGGGTACTTTATAATTTCGAGGCATCCGAACTCTGATCTTATAAAAAATCAATTACTCTAATCATATTAACTATCTGTTTAATTTTAAAATTACTACCCTAACCCTAACCCTAATACATTCTCACTACCCTATAATTACCTTAACCCGTTTAAATACCCGATTAAATAAAAAACTTATTAAAATTTTCTTCATGAATACCCAATTACCCAATTAACTTTTCTAATCTCATAACTTACCTTTAGATTTATATGTTATATGTTTATATAAATAAACATATATATATTGTAATTAATAATTTTATGAGTTATAATTTTTACAATGTTAATACAAAATAAAAAATAAATATATTTATATTTAAAATACATAATATATACACACACGCATTCATAAAAATATTAATGTGATCATATTAATAATTAGAGTAACCATACTTAAACATAAATAACAATCTAATAATTTGTTAATTTGAATATATTAATGTCATCATATTAATAATTAAAGTAACCATACTTTTCATATATTTGTTAGTTTTTAACAAAAAAATTTACTTCTAAAGTTGGTAAAAATTATAAATTTTTAATTTAATTATTAAAATAATAATAATATATTTATAAATAGTAATCGGGTTCGGGTAACGGGTATCCAATGAGAGGTACCCTAACCCTACCCTATTAAAATTTGAGTAGTGAAATCACTACCTTAACTCTACCCGAACCCGTTTATGAATACCCAAACCTTATATAACCGGATCGGATATCCACGGGTACCCTATAATAGGGTACCCGTTGACATCCCTAGTGTTGATATTCCCAGTTTGAACCTTGTCGAATTGATGATACAACAAAAGCCATAACTAATGGCTAGAATAAGAGTAAAGAATGTGCTTGAAGATGATGAAGGGTTCTAATTGGTTGATTCTTTAAATGAAGAGTTTAAAATCCAGAGGAAAATAGATGTTAAGGTAATAATTAGTCATATGTAAATGTCATGGATTTCACATTAAAAAAAAATAACGTGAGTTTTGAATTTGTAAATTAGGATATTTTTTCATTTAACAAGTATATTTTTTGAGTTGGAAACATAAGTCTGTATCAAGTGATATCAAAGTAAATTTAAATTTTTATCAACGTAAGAATCCATGAGAGATACTAAAATTGAGATAAACTCGAACCAAAGTACAATCCTTCTTCTCTATAGATAAAATAACTAGTGCAATGAAGACGTTGCACAATTGAGCCATCATTGCACAATTGAGTGAGATCAAATGTTACAGATATCATATAAGTAAGAGATGGAGTGAGTCTTGAGTTTATAAAAAAAGCCTTCATTCACTTAACATGCATGTTTTTTGAATTAATTTGAAATGTATGTCCATAACACAAGAACCAAGACAACAACATTAGTTAATTTGATTCGATTCAAACTACAAAGACACATGATTGAATAAGGAAGTTGAAAATGATCCTAAATTATAAGGTAAAAGTACCCTTATATTCATAAATTTTAATCAAAATTTCAAACAGGTCCATTAGTTTTGAAATAGACATACACTCTACCCCAAAAGTATTAACACCGTTAATAGAGATAATGAAAGAACTAAACTGTTCTTTTTTCTTTACTAATTTGAAAAATTATTATTATGTTTTTATTGCAAAAAATTAAAAAAAAAAAGAGTACAAATCGGCGCTCCTCAACTCCCCAAGAAAAGGGAGCACCCAAGAGAAGGGAGCATCGTTGGTGCTCTTTTTTTAAAAAAAATTAATAAAAATAATAATAATAATTACATAATAGTAATTTTTAAAATTAATATATGATAAAATTATCATTTCAATATTGTCACGTCATCAAATTAATAAAAATACTAACGATTAACTAACGACTTGAGCGGAAGATATTTTTTGAGGTAAAATATCTATTTCAAAAATTAATGGACCTGTTTAGAATTTTGATTAAAACTTAAAAAGTTTAGAGTATTTTATCCTAAATTATACAATGACCTAATGAGTAAATAAGTTTTGACTTGAACCTTAAAAGTCTTTTATTAAAGGAAAATTAATTCTAATACTTCTTTTAATCAAAGATTAAAGAAATATGGTAATAACGAAGACTATGATAGTAATGTTTTTTTTGGTACAAATACTATAATTTTACCTAAAAACTCTATCCAAATTTCACTCAACTAATAAGTCTAAGAGAGACTGTCATACTACATTTATTCTCCTACTGGGCTCCATTTCTCATTATTAATTCACTCCTCCTTTATCTTCACAATATATATACACGATAAAATAAGTTAAATTATAATTAAGCAGTAAAAAATTAAATAAGTGAATGAAAGTAGTAAAATAAGATAGTCGTATTAAAAAACAACCAAGCATTGAGACGATTGTGTACCTATGCAATCAAAGAAAACCTTCGTACGCCCACAGACAATGTCTTGGGGTGGCACTCAGAGCAGCATTCATGTACATTAGTTTGTGGCACCCAAGTCTACAAATCACGTTGCGATCGTGCACCCAAGTTCTAATCTCTAAATCAATTGTTTATCTCATTTCTATAGATCTTAATTATTGGCAAGTATGTGTATGTTTGACCAATTTCCTTATAAAAGACAAAGGTCGCGGTCCCTATTATTCATCCATTTGTATTTCTGTCTCCATTCTTATAATTACATTGGAGAGTTAATAGCAATAAACATGGCTCTCACCCGCCTCTCCTTGGCATTCTCATTGCTTCTACTGTCATTGCTAGTCATTGCTTCCGCTGGTGATTACAGTAATGATGATTCATCTAAATATGGTTTCGATGGAGTACCAGCTGACAGCCCTCAAGCACGGCCAGAAGAAGAAGAAAAGCCTACAAAGACAGACTATTACAAGCCCAAGCCGGTAAACAAAGAAAAGCTAGATTATGGTAGCAAACCCGAGGTCGTTAAACCAAAGCCAGAAGGAGAAGAAAAGCCTTACTATGGCACAAAACCAGAGTTCTATGAACCTAAGTCGGAAGAAAAGGAAAATCTTCTCTCCGTTGGTGTTCAAGGGCTTGTTTTATGTAAATCAGGTTCCAAGTATTATCCAATTCAAGGTATATCGATTTCGACAATTGATTTCCTAATAACCCCTTTTTGTATATTATGACTTTTTTTGAGAAGATTGTCTAATTGGGTTCACTTCTGATCAAATTTCTTTGCATGAGCAGGGGCTTTAGCAAAGATAACATGTAAAGCTGTTGATAAGGTCGGGCTCGAGAAAAGCCTTTCCATTTGCAGCGGCGCAACTGATGCAAAGGGTTACTTCTTTGCCACATTGTCTCATTCAGGTCTCGTAGATAAGTTGAAGGTTAAAGATTGCAAGGTGTATCTCGAGAGCTCTCCATTGAAGACCTGTAATATTCCCACGAATGACAACAAAGGGATTGATGGTGCTCCTCTTTCTAATTTCCGTGTTCTAAATAAGAAGATGAATTTGTACTCCGTGGGGCCTTTCTTCTACACCTCCGAAGCTAAATCAGCCACTAATGGTTACTAAAATTGAATTAATTCTTCATGACTAAACAATCCATTTTAATACCCCCTTCCCCTCATTTTTGTCTTCTATTTTGAAGTTGGGAAGGCAACTTAAGTTGGTTCTTTTCTGTTTCTCCTTTTTGGGTCTGATTTTCGTTGTTTAATGATTACTTTATTGGCTAACTGGACTTGCAGCCTCTGCCAGAGATTTGTAATGAACTTTGCTCTATTAATAAAACTTTGAATATGATTATGTTTCTACTCCTTTGTCTTTTCTTTTCTTCCCTTTTCCTATATCATGTTGTTTCATCATTAATTTTTTTTTCT
Source organism: Theobroma grandiflorum (assembly GCA_036013995.1). Classification (NCBI taxonomy): domain Eukaryota; kingdom Viridiplantae; phylum Streptophyta; class Magnoliopsida; order Malvales; family Malvaceae; genus Theobroma; species Theobroma grandiflorum. The sequence continues at coordinate 6,862,271 of CP142130.1, forward strand.
CAACCATGAAGATAAATTCATTAATTAATATCACTTAAAATTCTATACAGTGAGTTCAGCCTACAAGGCTGGGGATGAAGTGCATAAACAGAGTAAAAATAAAAAACAAAGGTGCCTAACAAGTGCACCATGGAGCCTACTAGAGTTTTATATCAGCTACAAGATGCATAACAAGTGCACAACCCAATCAATCCCTCCTGGTCTACAAAGTGAATAACAGAGCCTTCAAGAGTTTTTCGTCATTAATTGTTATGACTTGTAACACATTCTTAATTGGAAACTAACCCATATAAATTTATTAAAAGCCAAATGTACAGCTTTTTATCTCAACTACACTCCCAATCTTATATCCAACAAATAAAATTCTCAAAAAATAGGAACACTTTGGGATTGAGTTAGGTATTTCCTATATCTAAGTATCTATTATTAAGAGGAAATTGTGAAAAATGACTTTCGTAGTAAGGCTACTTAAAAAATGACCGTCTCTATGATTTTAATTGTTTTTAGATAATTTTTGACAATACTTGACAAGAATACCCTTTAAACCAATTAATCCAAAAGAAGGCGCATCTCGGTTTCTTTCTCCTATCCCGCCATTCAGATAAAAATTTTAAAATTAAATATCGATTTAGTTATTCCTCTGTCAAGCTCTCCAAGGCCATTAGGGTATATATCTCGACGTCTAGCTCTCACCATCGAGGTTTATATCGCCAGCGAACTTTTTGAGGATCCTAAAGTGCGGAGATGGCATCAAGGTATTTGTTATGGGTTCTTGAGTTTATTTAGGGTTATTCATAGAATGCAAAAGTTGATGGGTAAATTACATGAGTTTGGAAACTTAAATCTGGCTGGAAGTAACGAAATCAATCAGTGTATAGTCGATGCGTGAATATTTATAGGTATTGTGTCACTGGATATTAAGGTGTGTAATTGGATATTAGGAATGGTAACCTATTTATTTGGCATTAGGTGCCTAAATATTACGTAACTGAATATATGTTGAACATTGCGTGAATTGTTTGTAGGCATTACGTGACTAAATATTACGTGGCTAAATATCCATTGAGCATTGCTTGACTTGTTTGTAGGCATTACTTAACTGAATATTTGTTGAGCATTGCGTGACTGAATGAACCTAATGCTAAAAGTGATTATCTACTAATTCAGCTCCCGTAATAACAAATTCTATAAAATTAGAAGGGAAATAGGCTAAAGTTGTTTGGTAAACTGTTTAACAAAATAAGTTATATAAGATGTAATTTAGGTGAAAATTACCATAAAGGATATTGATCCTATATGTCATCTTCAATCACCTAATAAGCTATAATGTAATTGTTGAAGTTTATATATAATTTGAGATATTAAAATCAAATAAATCTATAAAGAAAGGGAACAATTTTCAAACTTGTATAGTAACAATAGTATTAGATTTTGGTTGATCTATCAATCAATCGGACCATGATGTTGAAATTCTGAAAAAAGAAGAGAAAAGTGGAAACGATGTATGTAACATTAATATCCTTTTGATTAGTGAGAAATAGTGGAAACCTTTAAATAGTATCTAAATGCAGTTTAGAAATTTAAATTTTATTTAGTGTTAATCTGTGTAAAGAAAAAAAATTCTAGATTTTGATATTCTGTTGTTGGTTCTTTTGTTGGTTTTAGTAGTTTTTGGGTAGAGAGAGGTAAAGGAGAGGGAAATCACGATTTACGTTGAAGAATCAAAATTTGCAAAAGGAATGAGAGGAGAGAAAGATTGATTAAGAGAGGAGTATTTTCTGAAAATTTAAAAAAATTAATATCTTTTTAAAAGAAGAGAAAAGAAAGTTCTTCCCTCGAGCTTATCTTTAAGCTCTTTTTTCAAGAATTTTGTTCTCAACAAAAAAAAACAGTTGTTTATTAAGAAGTTCTCGAAAAATGATGTTTAGCTTGGCTTTTGCTTTTAAGAGGTAGATAAGATGAGGAGATAAAACGCTAGGCCGAACAATAACTCAATATCCAATTCAACCCCCTTTAATTGCACTTATACGGAGATATATGGGTAGCAAACGAAAAATCAACATTAATGCCTATAAATAAAGGGAACCGTTAACCATTTGAGTCAAATTTAATTATTTGTAGATATTCGAGGAGGATGTGGGGGCATTGAGGGACTAGTTGGAGATATTCGAGCAGGAGGTGCGCGTCCTCTTCGACAGGCTGATGGAGAGGGCTCATGACCTGAAGGCTGCGACAAGAACCATGGAACCATTGCTCATCTGTAGTCTTGACCGAATAAAACTTTTTGGGCCATCAAGACAAAGGTCATCTTTATTGCATCTCCCTCCTGCTGAAACTGGCCTCCTTTGAATGTATTTAAAACTTCTTGAATCTTTACCCCGTTCCCATTTCCCTAATAATGCAGGTGAATTCTTCTAGGGACGACCTCGTATCGATTGACAATAAGGCCCGGTAGGGCACCAAACTTAAGCCTTGTCAAGAGGCAAAACTCCATCTTCGAAAATCGAGCCTTTGTTCTGCCTATGACGAATTATAACTCGCCCTCGATGGCGTCCGATTCATTTATTCTGTGCAGCATTAGGTTGTGCATGAGACTAGCCCAGAATAAACTCTTATCAGTTTTGACGTCCATCATATGCTCAAAGCATATTCCCAAAGCATGTTCCCTTCAACCTTTCCAACTCATTGACTTTAGACATCATCTCAAGTATCACATGGAGCTGCGACCACTTACAGTGGATGTTAATGCTTGTATTGAACCCCCATTACTGTCTCGGCACACAAAGCATAAATTCAACATTTTCATGCTATATTCCTGTGCTGTCCATCTGCAACATACAACAGATAACCTTTCTATTTTAGTCATATTAATACTATCATTGTAGATTAATAAAAAAATAAAGGGAATTTCTCAAAAATAGCCCTCCTTATAAGTTCACTCATAAAATAACCCTCTCAATAATGTTAACTGTTTTTAGACAACCTTAGACCAGAATAATTAATGCAAGTGCCGAGCATGGATTATTAAGCAAATCAACATATACATATTAAAGCATTACGGTTGATCCAAAATAATACAGAATGAACCCAATGTTTGTCATGCAATGCCATACAGATAAATTTTATGCAATTATGACACTTGTACAATTCTATACAAAAATAGTCACACAATGCTTTTTAATTTAGTCACGCAATTATGAACATTAAATCATGCAACGATCTATAAATAAGTGACGCACTGATATAAATCTATCAACCATTCACACAATGTAAACCCCATTACAATCACATAAACCCTAACCCCATGCCATCCACTCGTGTTGTCACACAATGACCTATCAATATGTCATGCAATCACATATCAAACGTTCACGCAAAGTTAAACCCTAATGCAATAACGCATACCCTTAATGACCCCATGCCAAAATCCAGTCACGCACAATAGGTAAGCAAGCTCTCAGTCACCCTCAACCCAATTCCTACTAAAGGGTCATAATGCATACATATCAACCAGTTACGCGAGATCGGTCACCTTTCGACCCCATCAACACCAACAATACCAGATTCACCTCGCTATTCAATCATTTCAAATGACAAGAATATCAATATAAACAACCTATATGTATATGTTTATGCTCAAAAACCAAAACCCTAAACATGAAGAATAACTATTTCTCCACACGGTTCAAAATAAAATAAAAAAAATGACTACTTTTCTTAACTAAAATAAAATAAATATTATACATTCTCCTCGTAATGTCAACTTCCTCTCACTGCTCAGTATGTGAAGTACCTTTATACGAATAACAACCACTCCAAAATGATCCTACCACTGTGAAAATGCTCGGAAGTTTAACTGCCGAGGAAGTATCGACAAAACTACTTTTAAAAAGATGTACGGTCTATCTCTGAAAACTAAGAAATTGTGGACCATATATAAATAGACTTTACCCATTGAAACGTTTCGAGTTGAGGTGCGAACCCAAACAAATGGGTTGGTTTCATTAAGGACAATTTCGTCCAAATGTGACTTCTTTTGTTTAAAAACAGTTAAAATTATGAAAAAGTCTATTCTCAGAAACATCTTATGCATGGAGCTTATTTAAGAAAAGTACTCTATTATTAATATACGATATATCACTAAATATATATCTAATATTTCAATAGCACAAGAGTTGAATGTAACGTGGATTATAAGCTGGTTCTTAGTGAGTTCGGTGGTAGTGGGGGATGTCTTATTTCTGGTGGTTTGGATTATATGGATAAAATGATCTGCTATGGGCTGTTTGTGACTTGCTACGGTTGCTTAGCTGTTAGTTTTGTAAGGGACGAGACGACCATAAAAACCGCAGTCTTCACATATTAGGAATAGGCGCAACGGGGATAGTAGGGGAGTTTCCCGAATACTTCTGGTAGCTTATCTCTGATTTAGTTAGTGTTGTTGCATAAGGAAGTAGAAGGGAAGTTGACTCTTTTTGTTTCTGTTTCGGGAATGGAATTGCTTGTGCTCATGACCTTGCTTATAAGGAATTTTTCTTGTTTTGTTGTGGTGCTTTGTTTTTCTTGTCAGTTCATGTGAAACTCCACAGTTTGAGTGAAGCTAAATGGGGTGGATTGTCTTCTATAGGGTGTTTCTAACTGTTGTATAGGGTTTTTTTCTGGGCAAGTACGGTCTGCTTGAACTTGGTTCCAGCTTTCTTAATGGTCTGGCATTTTTGTTGCTCATGACCATGCTATGTATCATCGATGATACTTAATACCAATTGATTATTGATTGGGCAAAAAAAGAAACAAAAATATGATGTGTGAGTAAATATGTAATAATTATTTTATGTAACTAAGTATTTAAAATTTCAATAATCATATTTGTTCATGTTTTTCATAAAAGTTACCTGCAACACACGTCTTGCTAAAAAATAGATAAAACTTTATGAAGGTAATCTTGTATTATGAGATTACTGAGTTTTCAGATTTAAGTTATTGAAAAATTTATAAATTATAGTTCAATAATTGAATATCAAATATTTTAGTAACCTTTATGTTACCAAGTGTCTAATATTAGTATATGATATTTTAGTAAGTTTGTATCTTACAAGATTATTGAATACTATTGATTAAGATTACTTAGAAACTATTTATAAGATTATAAAATAAAGATGAATGTTTATAAAAAAGAATACCATGCAATTTGAGATTATTAATTTAAGAGATTAAGATTACTGACAAAGTTAAATAAAGATAGGATATATTTCAATAAAGAAGTATATAATAATTAACGATTTTCACCTCATAGTCATGTTTCACTTGTGAAGATATCTAGTGGATTTTCCGAGGAAGGCATGTAAGGAAGCTGAACAAGTATGACCTCCAAAATAAAAATATATATTGGCTTACTGAGTTTAAGTCTAACGGGTCAAAAGTCAACGGGATGATGTAGAAGCCGAGAAGGGGAGAAGCATCCAATTTCCCTATCAAATTTTGAGGAAGAATCATATATTAATGAATCAGGTAAAAAAGAAACCAAATTAGCATATATTTTGCAAATTTGCACGTTGCAGTTGGATAATTTGATGTATGCATGGCATGGGATTATCTGGTTGGCGTCCTGGTCCAATGATTGCTCTATTACATCGTGCAGCCAAGTCTTTTCCTACCTCCATAATTTATGCCACGATGCATAGCAATATATTGCACCATCTCTTTAAAAGGCCAAGCCAATGTACTCCTATAATCCACCAAGTTTTCAAGTCAACAACTCTCTCTGAGAGAAGACATGAGCATGGCTCTTAAGAATTTCTTCTTCGCAACCTTATTTATGCTTCCTCTGTTACTTCCGGCGGCTGCTTTGGGTAGTGATGGTGAATATAAACCCAACCCCAACCTTCAGAAGCCATATGTTGAAAAAGAAAAGCTTCTCTCCACAATGATTGGTATTCAAGGGCTTGTTTATTGCAGATCAGGCAGTCAATTAATCCCGCTTGAAGGTAATTTCAATCCCAAACCCCAATTCTTTTTACAGAGCTAAAATTCTATTAATTAGAATGACATTTAACAACCTAAGATTAATTGATGACACTATATTTAATTAGGTACTATATATAGACAGCGAAAGGGGCAAGAGAACTGAATATCGTAGAAGTTTGGCATATGTTCATATCTCTCTTTATGGGTGTAGGTGCTGTGGCGAGGATAACATGCCAGGGTGTGGATAAGTATGGGTACGAAACAGAGTCTTTCTCCATCTTGAGTAGTGCAACAGATGCCAAGGGTTATTTCATTGCAACGGTCTCTCCTCATGAGGTAAAAGATAGTAGGAGGCTTAGAGAATGCAAGGCTTTCCTTGAACTCTCCCCATCGGATGCTTGCGACGTTCCAACTGATATCAACCAAGGGATTACTGGTGCTCCTCTTGCTTCTTACCATCTCCTCCATGACAGGAATATGAAGTTGTTCACTGTTGGACCTTTCTTCTTCATTCCACAGCAAGACGCTAAATCAATATCGCCCGATGGATATTGAAATAATTGAGATCGCATGTTAACAAAACGGAATTTGTCAATTGTTTTTGGGGGTTGGGGTTCTATATATCAATGTGCAGCAAATTGAATACTTTGCTGCTTTTTGCTTGACAATTTGCTTAACTTGTTAGGAACAAAGTAAAAATTACTACAGTTGTTTCTAAATATTTGAGTTGGAGCAAAGTTACTTAAATTCAAGTCGACCACTTCCCCTTACTTATCCAACTAGTCACTGTTAACACGATCATACCTCATGTAAAATTATAACCTCCACCACCTAATTTCTTTTTTGGTAATTGTGTTAAATTTCTGAAAATAGCTTAGGCAATAGAATTCTTTGATAATTATACCATGTACCAAAAATTGCATCAAACTCTAAGCAGCCATGGAAAGTTGTACTAAGAAAGACCTGTATTGCGCAATTATTTGACAACAAATAAATATTACTACTAATTTATTTGTAAAGTATGTGAGTTCAGTTTAATTTTATATTATTTGTTTAATTAATTTTTCTTTGAATACTCTTTAAAGCGTTTATACTCTCGCGCTTCCCCTTTCTTGAACCCCAGTTCTCCTTCCTCCCAAATCCCTGGCCCCTCGGTTTCTTCCCTCTCTCCGACTATCGACATCATCCATGGAGTTCTGGGGTATTGAAGTTAACGCTGGAAAGCCTATTAAAGCAGACCCTGGTGCCAATCATGTCATCCATCTTTCCCAGGCAACGCTTGGCGAGTCAAAACAAAGCAGAATCTGTCACCCTCCATGTAAATGCTGATGGCAGAATCTGTTATGCTTATTAGTAAGTGAGAGGCTTATGGTTAACAAGACTTTGCGGATCCTTACTTCTGATTCGGAACTATTGTTTTGGTTATTATCCTTGAAAGGGTTTAGATTGTGAAGCTGTTGTCTATAATTTATGTATTCTATATATTCATCTCAGTATGCATTTACATGGCCTTAAATGAAAGGTTCCTGTTTTTCAAAAAAAAAAAAAACTTTGAATATAATATGTGATATATATGAAAATTATTTTATTATAATTAATATTTTTTACTTATAGTTTCGTAAATTAAAATATATTATAGAAAGGATAGTACTTATCTTATACCAGTTCATTGCTAGTATACAATGGAGCTTTATAAAAGTACTAAGTAACCCATTTCCCCCCAAAACTAGGATTAGGATTAGAGGTCACTTGAGAAAAATTAATCTCTAGCATTAATGTACCAATGGCTTTTTTTTATTTTTTTGAGATAATGACTAGATTTGCGTCATTGGGTTGGGTTCGTATTGTCTTGGGAGGTGGAAAAAATAACGGAATCCATATAGAGGAACGGGTGTGAAGCAAAATTAAGATGCTGAATTGCCAAGTCATAAATCTACCCAGAGAAATGTCCGCTTCAAGCTCCGATTTTGATACTTCGCTCCTTCCGAGGTCAATACCATCACCCTTTCTTTCTCTCTCTTTCTTCCTCTCTTCAAGAATCGAATCCCTTTGCCTTCATCGATTCAAGCCAACTTGACAGAACAAGAACGCAACACAAAAAATTTCGAGTAAACTCGTCAAGAAAAACATATGGAGAAGCACAAGAGGAGTTGTGGACAGGGGAGAAGGAAATTTCAACTAAGCATGAGTAATGCTGCCGGTGGTAGCGGTATAGAAGGGGTGGTTGTCTTGAGTGGAGCCTTGGCTATTGCAAGCCTGGTAGCTTCTTTTATGGTCAAGAAAGGTAGGAAAGATAGCAACAAGGACACAACGAATTTGGCAGTTACCAACTGTGGCAGGGAAGAAGAAGATGGAAGCCATGGGCTACGCTTTATCCTTCAGGATTCCAATTCAACTCTATATCAAAATTCATGGTTAGTATTTTTATGTTATACAATTCGACCCTTAGTATTGGAATTGGCTGGAATTAAATATATGTTCTTGGAAAATTAGAGACCGGGATCTATGGTTCCACCAAGTTCTACTTTCAAAACTCTTGATTCTGTGATGAAATAAACAGTTGCATGTGGGTTATCATTAGACTGCTGTTTGCCTGTTTCTTTTCAGTAAATAGTTTAATTTGGAGGATCATTTATTTGCAGTTGCACAAACCATGGAACATCAACGATTGGTATCACCCAAATTGAAAATTGCGAATTGGTCTCGACCCAAAATTTGACCTCGGTAAAACACCCCATGCTTTTTTGCTGCATTTGGAACTCTTTTTCTATATCAAGTTGTAATTTTTTATTTTGGGTTCCTAAGCCCATTTAATCTAACTCAAAGCTAACAAATTTGAGATATTGTAACTTGTTACGTTTTATATCCTTACGTGTTTTATTCAGGAAGAGAATACGATGCATTGCCAGCAAAAGGATTCTCATTCTATAAATGGTCACCAAGAGATTCTCATCTCTGATACAGAGCAAGAAAGCATTGCAATGACCGATGATTATGGTGATATTGAAGAGCTTTCACGTCCAGTGATTGACCACTCCCTGCATAAACCAATGAACGTGGTCAAGAATGACACCGACGACTCTTCACTGATGGAAACCATTGAAATAGAAATAGAAGGTGAAGCGGTCGATGCAGGTGCAAAGCCGACGGCTGAAGAAAAGTCAACACTGCAATCATCGTTGTCATCAGTGTCATCAACAGAAGAAGAGAAATGTTCACCAAAGCAATCATCATTTACAGCGGAGGAGAAAGAGGAAGAAGAAAAAGAAAACTATTCACTTATGCAATCATCATTTTCAGCGGAGGAGAAAGAAGAAGAAGAAGAAGAAGAAGAAGAATATTCACTCATGCAATCATCATTTTCAGCGGAGGAAGAGGAAGAAGAAGAAGAAGAATATTCACTCATGCAATCATCATTTTCAGCGGAGGAAGAGGAAGAAGAATGTTCACTCGTGCAATCATCATTTTCAGCAGAGGAGGAAGAAGAAGAAAAAGAAGAAGAATGTTCACTCGTGCAATTATCATTTTCAGCAGAGGAGGAAGACGAAGAAGAAGAAGAAAAATGTTCACTCGTGCAATCATCATTTTCAACGGAGGAGGAAGATGAAGAATGTTCACTCATGCAATCATCATTTTCAACAGAAGATGAAGATGATGAAGGATATTCACCAATGCGACCTTCATTTTCAACAGAAGAAGAAGAAGAAGAAGAAGAAGAAGAAGAGGAAGAAGGATATTCACCAATGGAATCATCATTTTCAACAGAAGAAGAAGAAGAAGACTCACCGTTGCAATCATCCTTTTCAACAGAAGGAACAGCGAGCTCTTCCTCAGAATCTAATATGGAGGCAATTTGGCCAGCAGAGATGATGGGGGTACTATCACCTGAATCCAAAGAGATGACCATTAGCCATCGAATATCTGAAAAGAAATTCGAGGAGACAGACGCGACAGCCAAGATGGAAGCGTATCATTACTCGGCTAACATGTTGGACGAAAGTGGCAGCAATAACGGTAAGAAGAAGGAAGAAACTCAGGAGCATGTCGAAAAGAATGATCAAAAAGAACATTCAGCAGCAAAGCGGCAGATTTGGGTTTGGTTAGGTTTGGTTCTACTGCTGCTACTTCTGCTTGCCAATTGCTTACTCCAACCTAATTACCTCTTTAACGATGTTTCTTTTGGTTTTCCCATGAATAAGAATCAGCACTAACAAGTGCAGAAAACGTAAACGGAAGTCTGTACATTTCATTCAACAGAATTATTTGTGAATTTTAATAAATTCGATATGCCCTTCACGAAGTTAAAGTTTATAAAAATGCTACAAACATACTAATGAGATTACAACACTTATTCCCTTAAATTGTAACATATACTACACTCCTGGTTACGTGACAGTTTAACAGGATGGTGAAAAAGAATAAAAAAGGTGACGACTCAGAAGGAAATAGTGGCATTGACGAAAGTGTGGGTTCATTAATCATCGTCGACTACCATTACCCCACCATATATAAAGTAGATCCCATCCCGTCTGCTTGCCCCTACTGCCAATCCCACCTGCTTCGGCATCAATCAGTAATTTACAAAGCAGCTGGTCCGCCCAAATTACAAACTGAGCTAATTCATTATCCAGGGGCTGTAATATCAGCTGATGTCAAGAAGCAAAACAAAAATCTAAGATATGAAAATGATGAGGGAGAATAGATTATTCATATGAAATTGTTACAAACTTGTATAAGTGTTTTCCAGTGTATACTCATCCTTTAGTACAAGTATCTTTACAAGGGTATACTCAACTCTAACCATCTCTTTTCTTCTATATACAGTGCGCCGATCCAGAGTCAGCTTACTTCGCTCCTGGTTTATTTGGTTATGATCGTCTAACAAATAGATGAGGACTATGGACTAAAAAAGCAACATTTACGATAGAACAGTAGGTTTTGAGCTCTATGGGGGACAAAACTTCATACCCAATTGCAACCGCTGGGTCAACAAGTTGGATTTATTGGATCCATTTTTGAATTAGCACTCAAGAAGTTGGTCATTTTGTATTGAGCTTGGCCAGCTGCAACCAATAGACCATCCCAGAACACTCAGGATTAGATCCACCCTTGAACAAGCATTAACCTGAGAAAAAACAGAGCAGTTCCTTGTATCAGAATGGAATTCATCTCATGACATTTAAAAAGCATAAACTCTCTCTCATACATGTGCACATACAGACACAAGGTGCAATAGAAAAAAACGTAAAAAAGGAAGAGAAGAAACAAAATTGAATTAAAAGTAGATCTGACACAGTACCAAAATTTCAAGGTCGGCTTCAACATGAAATATCATTACAGCCATCCCCCTTCCTCTATCAATCTCAGCCTGAAAATAGCAAGTAAAGATGTTACGGAACTAGCAAAGACTTAACAACCAGATGTAAACTACATGATAGATTAATTTAAATCACTCACCACACAGGAGCATATGGTGATGCCTACCGCTGCCAATGCTGTTGTGACCTCAGCCATTATTCCTAAAATCATATTTGCAAATTAAACCATTTAGCCAGAAAAAAAATAAAAACAGTTTGATTTAAGCTAATAGTCTGCAAAATGACGGCATACTAAATCTAAATGCTCTGGTTAGAATATCCACAAGGCGGCTATAAGACTAATGTTTATAGAAATAGCTTGGTGGGCTGATCCACATTTCCTCCGGCATTAGAGGACAGTTATTGAGTAGTCTGCTTGGATCCCTACCTAATCTTCCCAGTTACACCAATCCTATTAGAGCCTACTTCCTCCAATTGTTTGTATTTGTATGCCACTAGCATCAACATGCCACTTATAATGGAAAATGTCCTATGAAAAGCAAGTTTAAAATAATCATTATCAGAATTACCAAAAGCTTTACCTCTTCGGTCTATGCAGACAACAGAAAACCACTGGATAGAATGTCCTTCAAGATTGTGCCATGAGGCAATTTTACTGGCTTGCCAACTTTCCAAACCAGGCAAGACCTCCTTGTGTGGTGGAATGTTTGCAGGTATCATATTTGCAGCACCATTGCCCAGTGATAACAAGCCCCCATTGGCCTTCAAACTCACCTGCTGCATATGTTTGTTATGCTTCCCATTGACCTTAGGGACCCAAATACTTCTATTTTTTGCCATCAAGGCATCTTCACAACTTCTCCCTGGGGATGAAAAGTCCACAATGTTCCTTAGGATCATCTCCCATAGAGGTTTGCTCCATCGGGAAATATGTGAGGGCTCTTCCAATTCACTCTCCTCTTCAGAATCAGCAATGAAGTCATTTACCCTATCCGTTGTTATTTCAGCAGCAGATAGGGCAGCTTGCTCCCTCAAGAACTAATTAGAAATAGCTATTTAGACAATCAGCGAATCGACAATTAAGAGAGAAAAATATAGATAATTCATACTGCATGCTATTCAACCTACTTTCATAATTTTGTGCCTGGCACTATGTGTTTTAGCATGTTGCAACCACTGTTTATGCCTTTGAAAAGCTGATTTGCTTGAGAGAGCCTGGACAAGAGGCAAAGTTGTAAACCATGAAAAGAACAGGGTTATTGCTTGTGCAAAAATAACCTATAAATCAATACTGCAACCTAGTGAATTTAGAATAGACAGAAAATAAGAACACGGATAAGATTAGCCAACAGCAATAACTAGATTTTTGTAAGTACTTCAACCATTAAACAATGTCTCTTCTATTCTGTCACAACTGACAAAATAGAAAATACACATCTCTTCAATAATAGGTCCAATGACCTAAATCATGTAACAATACTCTGGATTTGGTGGTCCTAACCGCTAGTTTCAAATTTTTCAAAGAAAAAGAAATGCAAAAATTACATATATTTTTTTCATGCATAGGAGATACAGGTTATCCCACAATTTAAATATCATGAAGGAATCATGTTTGATTATAAGTTCAGCAAAATGGAAAGGTATTGGGCAATAGCCAATATATACTGACATTATAGGTAATAATCTCCACAACTTCTGCATTGGCAAGTACATGCATAGGAGAAACAAGATTTCCATTGACCTGCAATGAGAAGATCAAGCATTAAACTTGTGCCTTTTGTTATAGGCTGACACGTAATCGGAAAATAAGGCCATGAAAAAACAAAATACCTTCGCGGCCACCATTTTGTTTCCAATGTCGGTGTGTATCATGTAGGCATAGTCAATGACAGTAGCCCCTCTAGGCAAATTTTTAATCTGTCCATCACATAAAGAATTTATCAAAACACTAGCACTCACAGATTCTTAAAATTTTTTAGCAAAAATAAAGCACAAGTTTTGGTATGCGAATTATAATACCTCTCCCCTTGGGGTAAAGACAAAGATACGGCTACCTAAGAGATCCCCAGTTATGGTATCAACAAATTCTCTAGAACTCATGTTGCCAACAAACTCCTCTTGCCATTCTCTAATAGCATTGAGCCAACCAACCTGGAGAAAAGAAAGGGCTTTATCCATCTTGTCAGGGGAATTTAAAAGGTGTCAAGGAATCCCTTCAAGGATGATTCATCACAATATATCGAGGAATTTATGTATACCCTGAGTGCTATGTTTGCATTGTTAAGACAAATTGTCTTCCCTCTTGAACTTCTACCATTTGGCACCGCATGCCCAACTAGGCCAGTAACAAAGACTCTACCACTATAATGAGCAGCAATGCCCCTCTCAGCTATCAAATCCATCTCTTCAGTTCTAATCTGCAAGAAATCAATGAAAATATTTAATCACAAACGTTGCAAATTTATAAAAAATCACACTAAATTACAATAAGCATCACTCACACATTCATGTTTTAGTACATTATTAACATATATGAGTTAGTAATTTATTAATTAAATATTCATCAAAAGATTCAAAATTGTTTGGAAAGAGGTTAGGGATATTCAGGCATTAAAAATTTCAATTCAAATAATTTAACTCAGCAAAAAGTTGTTTCTGAAATAGTTGAAAGGAACATTGAGAATTTAAGAACCTGAACTTCCAGGCGAAACATGCTTTCATACAAAAATGGAATTACAGTTGTATGAAGACTTTGATAGCCATTAGGCTTTGGTGTTGCTATGTAGTCCTTCATCTGTTCAAAAGTACACCAATATTTATAAAAAAAATATCAATAATCTAATATTGAAAAGACAAACCAAAAGAGGAGAGAGAAGGATACATACAGCTCTAGGAACAGGAGTCCAGATACCGTGGACCAACCCAAGAACATGGTAGCAAATCTGCACAAAGCAAACACAATTTTTATATAAGTACAGATGCATTCTAAGACAACTAAGTAGTTTTGCATTGGCACAAAAATTCACCTGCTGTGGACTACACAAAGGCCCAACTCCAACTGATGGCTTTGGTTTTATGATTATACGAAGCTGGTTACAACCAACAGGAGTCAATGTTTCAATAAGCCAAACTAAACCATGAAAAAAGTATCATTTTAGATGTCAAGAGGGTTCAAGGAAACAGCAGAACAGACCTGGGCAATTTGGTTAACCTCACTGATTGAACCCTTAGATTTGAGCACAGATTTGTAAATACTGTGATCCAAAACAAAAATTACATGTGAGGAAATTTATCACTCAAAAGCCTGCCAAACAAGCCTTCAAAAGCCATCATAAAGTGGTAAAGCAGGCCACAGGAATTCAAACACCATTTTCAATATAGATATTAAAATGATATTTTACGTCCTGCTAAATCTAACTGTCTTTGGATCAAATGGTATCTCCTCTCCCCTTTGAGTCACCCCACAAAACTAACTTAAAACCAATTGGTAGGTTATTTCCACGACACACCCAATTACTCGTATGTAATCCCCACTTAAACAGGGGAGGCATATAAATATATATATATATATATATATATATGAAGATACAGCATGAAATTTTGCATCTTGTTCTTCTCTGCTTCTAATAAGCCTATTCAGTCATAGATGGTAGACATAAAATGCAACTTGAAATTATCCCCAAAACTTCTAGACATGAGTATCATGAGGAAGAGAACTGAATCGAAATGAACAAAGGGGCAGAAAAATGACTCAAGGCTTCACCTGTAAGGTTCCTTGCACACGGCACGAATTTCAGTTTTAAGAGTCATAAGGTCCAGGAATTGATCATTCTCAATCTTTTTCATCAAAATTTTATCTGCCTAGTACCCAAAAAAAAAAAATCACAACTAATCAGATATATATCAGTTCAAGAACCTCAAAACTTCACACTTTCATAAAGTAGATTATCAACATTGAACTACTATGTCAATTATCACATAGATAATATTTGTATAGCTCTACTTAAATTACTGTTGAGTAAAATAGGACAATGTTTACCTCCACGAGCTCTTTTTCGTGTTCTTTATAGAGGTCTGCAACTCTTCTCTTCACTTTGGCATAATCTTCAGGATTTGTGTACATGAAGGATAAATTTTCAAGTTCAGACTGCAAAAAGAAATCAGATTATTTGTTAACATGATTATTAGCCAGCAAAAGGATGTAATGTATCAGCAGCAGAGATACAACAAAGATAAAGACAGAAATATATTATCATCAATGGAACTACAAGAATTCTAAATTGTCAGCACTCTTTATAGAACTGTGGAAAATAAATGCAAATGAGCAATCAAATTCTTCATAAATCAGCGCTTTGACGCACCATAATACACATTCAACATAACCAGCATACATAGATCTTACTAAATAGTACAGAATAAGAAACCTAAATGCAAACAATTATATAGTATATTTATATAAAATGAGATAACCAAGAGCCTGTTTGGCCTAGCTTTTTTTAAGCTTAAAAGCTATTATGAAGTTCTTATGAAGAATAATAGCTTTAAATATTAAACTAAAGCTGTTTGGCAAAATAAATTATATAAGCTCTAATTTTGGTTAAAATTATTATAAAGGGTATTCAAACCATCTTCAATCACCAAATAAACCAAAGCAGAACAAGTCTATTTCGAGTTTATATATGATTTCAAACATTAAAATCAAAGAAATCCATAAAGAAACGGAACAACTCTTAAACTTATATAGTTCTAATAATATTAGATTTTTGGGTGAAGAAAAGAGAAAACCTTTAAATAGTATCTGAATACAGCTTTGAATTTTAGGTCTTCTTTTCTCTTAATTTTTGTAAGAACAAAAAATTCTAAATTTTGTTATTTTATTGTTAAGTCTTCTTTTTTTTAGTAATCTTTGTAGAGAGAGGTAGAGGAAAAGGAAATCACAATTTTGCACTAGAAAAAGGTGATTTGCAAAAGGAGGGAGAAGAGAGGGAGATTGATTGAGAGAGAGATTATTTATTGAAAAGCTAGCATATTTTTAAAAAAGGAGAAGAGAAAGCTCCTCTTTGGAGCTTTTCTTTAAGCTCTTTTTTTTTTTTAATTTTGTTCTTTAAAAAAAAAAAAGCTACATTTTTTTAAGAGTTTTTCAAAAATCCTATTTAGCCTGACCTCTACTTTTAAGAAGTAAATAAGCTGTAAAAAAACCAAGCCAAACAAGCACTAAATGCTTGATCTTTATTAATACAATGCCATTGTGTTTTACTGTACAAAATTTAGCATTACATAAAAATATTATAAATTTCACTTAATAATTAACATCAACCATTTCAAATAAGAAGCTAATTAAAGAGTTTAAATGTGAAGGTTTAAAAGTGGGAAGCAAATTTAGACCAATAAACTTAGAAATTTTAAAAGCAAAGAATGAAAATTTTGTGCTTACAGTGTCTGGATTTGTCAGCAACATTTAAACACCAAAAATTATGTTGAATTCATGAACATAAAATGGAAATTGTATTTTTGAACAAAGCAGAAGGATGTACCTTGATTTGATACATTCCCAACAACTTTGCTAGAGGAGCAAAAACCTGCAATGTCTCCATTGCAATGCTGGACTGAAATGATACAATACTGTTAAAAAGAATAAGTAAATGGTCTATTACTAGGTAAGGTTCAACTCATACCACCAACCTGTTTATGCGGAGGCATGTGTGAAAGAGTGCGCATATTATGCAATCTGTCAGCTAATTTAACAATGATGACACGAACCTAAAAAGGAAACATTTGGTTAACATATTAATTTCCATAATAACATCATCAAGTGTGAGAGAGAATCATCACCTCCTCTGTCATGGCTAGAAACATCTGTCGTAGGTCATCAGCTTTCACATCTTTTACTGAATCATTTTCATTCTTATACTTCAATTTTCCCAACTTGGATACCTGATCAGGAAAAAAGATAAAAGAAACCAAAATAAGCCAAAACAAACTAGAGAGATTTGTCTGACAAGACATTCAAGCTAGACCAGACAAATGCAGTAATAATATCTATTAAAGTATAAACAAAGAACCTTAGTCTCTCCTTCTACAATGCGGCACACAGTAGGACCAAACTCCTCCTCTATTCTTTCAAATGTAACAACATTTGTATCTTCAACAGTGTCATGTAGCAATCCAGCTGCAATAGACTCCCAATCCAATTCCTAGAATAATAATTTAGTCAAGTTAGACTTCAGATCACAATGCAGAAAACATTTTCCAATGAGAGCATACTTCTAATACTCACAAGTTCTCCAAGAATGCGTGCAACTTCAACTGGATGAATGATAAAAGGCTCTCCACTCCGTCTCTTTTGGCCATCATGTGCCTCAAAAGCTAGCTGTACCAAATAAAAAACAACTTTTAGGTATTACCACAATATCAAAGAGATATTTTTTCAGAAGGTGCATGATAACAATTTTTGGCAAATCAAAGGCCTTACCCTGAGAGCATTGTAAACCAATTCCAACTCTTTAGGTGAAAGGTATGATATAGTAGGCTTCAGATCCTAATGCAATTATAACAATAATCAGTATAAGTTTGTACATATCACAGTAACAGCCTTGCTTACGGAATAATCAATATTGTTATAGACACTAGATTAAAAAACAGTCAATTGTACCTCCCACAACCTTTCAGGAGAAACATCATCAGATCCCTCTGAAGAGACAGATGAAGAACAATGCAACTGCCATCTTTTACAACCAACATGAAGCAAGCTTGATTTGAAGAGTTTTCCGAGCAGTACAAACTCGGAAATATCTGTTGAATAGCATCCTCCTCCATCAAGAGCCTGGTGAAAACAAAAGAACAAACCAGCACAAACATTATCACCTATGCATGCAATTTGTACAAAAGTCATGAATATAGCAACATAATTTGAATAAAAGATAAATATTCCACCTAAATGGCCTAATACTAACAATTTTTTCTATATGTTTTATCCCTGAATTCAACACACTCCAATTCTTAAATTCATACACCAGCAAGGAACTTTTGAATGACTCCCAGCACTAAAGAAACACACCCACTTACAGTCAATCTGAACTCAACAAAACATTTCATATTTGTCAACCTAACAACACTTCCTAAACACCAGTTTCCAATCAGATTGGAAGGAAAATTACAAGAATCATAATTCCTATTCTCAAACCACAACATCAATTGTATGTCAAATCAACTAAAAAACATTATATGCAATAAATTCAATCTAACATCATCTGCAATGCAAAATATATCTTATCAAACTTTGAGAGTCTAAGAATCTAACATATACAAAGAGGGAAAAATAAAAATAAACTCACAGATTTGATCCGATTTCTACTTCCATAGCGGGCGTAGGCAAAGGAAGAAGAATGAGAAGGATTGGCAGTGCTGGCAAGGAATCCAGTTAAGACTCTTGGAGCTTTCCAAGCACACGAAAGCACGCTACAATCATACCTTCCACTTCCTTCCCCTTTCGTTAACTTACATATATTCACGCATTCGACAGAAACTGCAATCAAATGAAACAAAAACCAAACAAACGCAGAAACATGAGTGAATAAATAAAAAAGCATAGAATGAATTGTTCACTCTTTCGCTTGGTCAAAATTAAACTAAGTCGATATTTGTTAAGGAACTAAGCACTGGAGAAGTGAAATTCCGCCATTTTTCCAACATTCGCCATCAGTAACCAAACAAGAAACATAGTTAAATCGGAGAGAAAAGAAAAAAACAAATAAAGACTGAAACGCACCGGATAAGGAAGGAGCAGAGGCCATATTTACAACAGCAGAGTAATCTCATTGAATCGAACTAGGCATTAAACAGCAACTCAATCATCAAACACATCAGAGATAGAGGAAGAGCTTTTGCCGAACAGAGCTGAGATAAAAGAAATTCGAGGATTGTCCCATTCGGCTTCGGGTTTCGAATTCGAGAAAGCGTTACGGCCTTTTTTTTTCCTTTTTTCGCTTTCTTTAAATTTTGGTTTAGTGAAGAGCTGGAAATTGGACCAATAAGCGATGGATTTGAAGCAAAGAAGGTGAAGAGATAATCTGGAGAGAGAAATGTGAGAGATATTGAAGCCACACAAAAATACCCTTCCATTTAGATATTTCTATCTTTCATTTTTTTTTTTTTAATTTGGTTTTATTTACAGGACGGAAACTTTTAATTTAGGCTTGGCAATTTCTAGGTGGAATTTTTTGTGAGTTAAATAATTTTATTCGGGACTATGTTAAATAACATTGGAATTTTACGACACCAAACTCTGGAGCCGACACGTACACAATTTATATTGGCAAAGCCACGTTTTTATGCATTTTGCTTGACGATAATGCCCTTTCTATGCAATATTTTCTCTCTTTTCCTTTTTTTTTTTTTCTTTTTCGTGTTTATCACTTTGGAAGGTCTAGCAATTACAATTACATGATCGCCAAATTTCAATATTTAATGATTTTTTCAAACTATTGACAAGGATCTTAATTTACTCTTTCTTTTAGATATCATTATTCAAAGACGTTAAAATTTAAAAATAACAATTAATTTATTTAATTTATTTATAAATATTTTTAAGAGTACACTTTTATGTTATCGTCTGTTGGTCAAAAAGTCAATTGAGGCATTAATATCCTATAAGGACACTTATAATTAAAACAGGTTTATTAATTCAAAAACTCGTGTTATGCATTAAAACAGGGTTGGACGTAATTTATAGCAATTAGTTGGATTGGAAGATATATATTGGGCGCAGCGAGATTCAACCAGATTGACGAATCAAATTTTGTTCGCACGAGAATAACGTCGAAAGTGGAGAGTTGGAATCAACACCTGCCTTCCTGCTGCCTTGCATGTTAATCTCTTCATTGGTTAAAGATGCAAATGGAAAATTACTGATTCTTGCCTGATTGACTGACTTATGGTTATAGACTAGACTTTTTCGCAGTCTTTATTTTGCATGTCTCTCATTTCAACTTTGATCATTTTCCTTTTCAGGGTTTTCACATTGGCTGAACTTATGATCAAGTTTGCCATGTAAAGATAAAATCATAATTATATTATCAATATAATATGAAAAAAAAATGGTTTCCCAAATTGCTTTGAAGTACTAGCTTTAGCATTTACTGATTAAGTAAGGGAACCTTGAAGGGAATTTAAGAGAAATTGAAAGCATTAGCACCGCAAAGGACAATTCAAAGTCTCAATTTGAATCTTATTTGGTTTATTAATAAATCATTTATTCATTTTGTACATATTGGATAAGTTTTTAACAAATTTGTACTTTTTTTAAATTATAAAGGACAGAACATAAAATATTTATTTATTTATTAATATAATATTTTAAAATAATTATAAACTATGTAAGAAAATTCAAGTCATTATATTTTTAATACGCGCACTCAAGTTTTAATACTTTTAGATGGCATTTGTTTGCAGGGAAGTAAAGTCACATTGTCGGCAATGTGACCAATTAAATTACATTACAATATTTATTTTGTAACAGATCACTGCAATATAAGATTGCAATGTAATCACATTGCAGCTAATGGATGTAATGTGATTGCAGTCCAAAACCAATGCAATCATATTACATTGCAAGCTGCAATGTTATTATAGACATTTTTACTCTTCAACTTTATTACTTTATTAAAAGTATTTTATAATATTATAATTAAAATAAAATATATAATATAAGAAATAAAAATTTAAAAAATAAAATATAAAAAATTAAAATTTATATAATATTGGTAAAAGAAATTAAAATAAAATATATAATATAAGAAATAAAAATTAAAAAATTGAAATATAAAAAATTAAAATTTATATAATATTGGTAAAAAATATTAAAATAAAATATGTAATATAAGAAATAAAAATTAAAATATAAAATATAAAAAATTAAAATTTACATAATATAGATAAAAGAAATTAAAATAAAATATATAATATAAAAAATTATATTAAATAAATGAAAATAAATTATACAAAATTATAATAAAAATAAAAATAAAATATATGACATTAAAAATATATTTAAGAGATAATATTATATAAAAATTAACAATAAATAATACAAGTATATTAAACTTATATTTTAATAAATAAGAGTAATTTTGTAAATTAACATTACATTCTCAGTAAAGTACTTGTAAACCAAACGCTGCAATATTATATTCTTTACATTTTAATCATTACATTACTTATATACCAAACACTGCAATGTTATCTTCCCTGCAATCACATTACTTGTAATCACATTGCATTGTAAAGCACCAAAAGCCACCTTATTTTATAAACTCTTATTCTTTTATTTTTAATCAAATAAATTTTTATTACTAATTATCAACTTACTTAAACTGTCATTTCTCATTCCATATCACGTGGTACTAACATGATATGTTAACATATCATAATTAATAATGATATAACATGTTCATAAATTATAATTGATAATGAAATGGCATGTTAATTTAACATAATAGCATGATTGCATGGTTTTTTTCACCCTTCACATCAACACTATATTAGTGACATGTGAATATAAAATGATAATTATTATTTTCATTAATGAAAATTAATCAATCATTAGTCATAAGGGTTTATTTGACTTAAAATAAAAATATAAGAGATTGATTAAAAGTAATAAAAAAATAAAAATTTATTTAAATTTTTTAAAATAATTTAAGTGTTTTTTGAATATTATGTATTTTTTTAATTTAATTTAGAATAAGTGGTGAGTGTATTAGTACAATGAAGAAAGTATAATGGTAACTCAAATCCATAAATTCCATTAATTAAATTATAATTAAGAAAATTAATATTTTTCCAACTTCTAGTGGTAGTCGAGGTAAAGATGGTATTTTCCATTTTGATTGAAAATGTGAGTGGAAAAGAAGAGACGTGCCCTCCTGATCCATTTGCGCAGTCTTTCCTTCCATCCGATGTGCGGGTGTTTGGGGAATCCAAAGAGTCGTGACGGAACCATCTATTAACCATTGGCATGCCAAGATCACTGGAGGTGCGGTCTGCAGAGAAAGGATAATATTTTATGCTTTCTAAGGTTTATTTTTAAATAAGTTTTTTCATTATTTAATTATTAAAAAAACAATTATTCACTTATGAATTTCAATCATAAAATTACAGTTTTTTTTTCTTTTTACAAATAAATGGTAGATTTATAGTGCATGTCAAGGGTGGCTATAAATTTATTCAGCAATACTGGATGATTGTATCACATGATTTATATGTAACACCTTGGTTTGTTTCTATCAATGAAACCAAGCAAAGCAGGATGTGGACAAAAGAAATATGGAAAAGCATCTGCAAGACCAGTTGAGAGTTGAGAGAGCTTAATATCTAAAGCATAGAATTCCATTCCTCTAATAATTTAAGTGTGATTGAAGAACAAAATATGTCCCAACAGAATTTTGTTTTCTTAACTTAAAAGGGTAGATGCCATGTCAATCTGCCGCATATGGTAAGCAGTAGTTACTTGTTCAGTTGAGGCTCTGCGGCGGAATCAAAGTGTTCGGCATTTTTCATGGCTCTACCAGGTGCTTTGTTCACAACGAGTTCAATAGTTTTTCACGGAAATTTAGAATATCCGAGGAAACAACACTGTGTTTTGTTTTCTTTAAACATGATGAAAACAACTGGCATTTTTTATGTCAACAAGATTTGCACAATACCTATGTGTTTTGCCTATGAAACAATAGGTATTGACGAAAACAATAGATTTGCACAACAGGCATTGTGGAATTTGGCCTAAGTTGAGGTAATGTTTCATAGTGGCCGGGGCTAAAGGCCTAAAAATAAACAGCATTATAAGCCATTACTAGTATAAAGTTTCAAAGGCTTTTAATTTGGATCTGGTAATTGGACAAAATAATCAATCCACAGAGTGTTCGTAATGGACGGATCAAAGGTGAGAAACAATTTTTTTTTTGGGGCCAAAAAGGTGAGAAACCATTGACTGCGTAACTCTTTCATGGTTAATGGAGTTTAGGTTTGATGAATACAATTAGCAAAGGAGTCATTTGAATGAAGTGCGGAAGCTATATAGCCAAATTGCTCAAGCAATCATGTTAAGATTAATTGAATAAATAATACTAGTATGAATTTTCAAGGATTTTTTCAATAGATTCTTAAGAATCTTTTCACAATACAACTAGATTTAAGTTACACAACGGTGATGATTTTATTATATAATAATTTTTTGAACTTGGAGGGTGAAAATTCCAAGATTAAATCTCTGTCATCCGAAGGATCAATAGAAAGAACCAGGGATATGAAAGCTTAATTAGAAGAATATGTAGTCTCTGTTATCAACGGTAATCGGGCATGTTTCTTGGCCGTATGCTGGTATTTCCTTTCATTTGATTCAAAGAACAGGGGAAGATGGTGAAGCTGTCTTTCTCAGAAGTCAAAGCAGCTAACCTTTTTAATTTGATGAGAGCTTGTCGGAATATTTTGCTTTTGACGCTACATGAACAAAGTATGGTAAGTCAACAAAGATGATAATAATGTATATATTCATTCAACCACTCACATTTAAAGATCCCTGATCAGTAGGACATAATACATAAGGGGAAAAGGGGGAAGTAACATTGCTCTAGTTCTTGTCCTTCTTCCCTAGTGTCAATGATAAACAGATGTTTGAAGCTTTCCTCGGTTTTCATATTTGTAAAAATGCCAGCCAACCAATTGAGCCTTTTCCTTTTGGAGTGCTGACCTTGAAAGAATTTCTGGTTCCTCTTTACATGCTGCTGTCTGATGGAGATGTTTGCATAGCGCAAAACTGCTCTGCTTTAAGAAGGCAGATTACCTGTCGATTGGGGATAAAGAAGCGAGTGATCATTTATAGGCTATAGCTTAAATCAAGCAAGGATTCTGCAGCAATAACAAGGGGGCCATCATAAATCTACCTGAGTCATGTAGGGTCGTGAAATTGGCTTAGTCCTTGTACATGCAGTTGCAGCAGCCATCACTCTGTAAATCCCATGCATGTCCGAGAAATCTGAGTCTTCCTCCAATAGCTCATGGAATTTTCTTTTCAGCATCAATGGCCGGGCCTGCCAAAATCCCATATGTTATGGCATTGATGAGGCTGAAATGGAAAAAAAAATAAAGAATTTCTGAGCAGATCAAGCTGATGTTAATAGACTACTGACCCACTCAATTAAACTTTTGTCATCCTCAGGGGCTGAAGTTCGGCAAAACAGTCTCAAGAGAAGAACTCCGAATGATAGGACATCGCTTTTCACCAACGCCATTGATTCATGGTATAAAGGATCCACGACGATGCACCTTTAATTATCAACAAAAGTTGCTTTTAATTAATTACCCAATAAAAGAAAGTTGCCCTTAATGATTGACAGTAAGGTGTACATATCGGACTATAGTCAATATATATCCGAATGTTATAACAGTGAATCTCTTGAAATAATGAGGCAATCTGACTTCCTTTGCTGAAAGCACATGCATACCTATTCTTGGAGTTTGATGATACTTGCTCATAACGAAGCCATGTAGCCTTTCCGAAGCCAGAAATCTAATAGAATTTAGAATAAGAACAGCATGATTAGCATACTAAGGTGATATTCTCATAATGGATTTGGTTTTAAGATATTTTACCTTGGGCTGCAAATCACGCCCTAGAAAAATGTTGCAGACTTTCAAATCACCATGGACAACGCGCCCTTGTGGACATTCTTCATGCATGTATCGAACGCCACGTGCTATACCTATGGCAATCTTCAGTCTAGCCTGAAATTTCAACTCCCTTCTTCCGGAGCCTGCTAAAAAATGAAGCCTTTTTGAAAATTATTCGTAATGAATATAACAACGGTAGGATTATAGGACTAACCCCAAATGTATCTGTCTAATGTCACTCCTTGTAGGAGACGAAAGATTAAAATTGTACCGTTTTCACTCTGATGGTAACCTGTCAGACTCATTATGTTCTTATGGTGCATAGACAAGGCCGCTCTTATTTCTGCTTCAAGAATCCCTCCGGAATATGCCGCAAATTTCTTTACCAATACAGATTGATTCTCAAAATATCCAGTATAGGTGCTATAGTTCTTTTCCTGATTATTCCAAGCCCTTGTAGAAAATCTTTTTGTTATTTGCTCAATCACTTCCCAGCTTAGCTGCTCTGGCTTTTCTACCATGAAATCAGCCTCAGAAACTCTTGCGCTAACATTGCCTGTTGTTTCATTTTCTTTAAGTGGCTCACGAATTTTTTCCTGTTCAATTTCTCTACTTGTGCTTGGCCAATGACTAATGGATGGCTCCTTTTGTGATGTTGATCCCCTCATCAGCTTTGGAGACTTGGGGTTATGTGTTACTTCCATGAGCGCTGAGCTTTCTGGCTCATCCCTTGCAATCAAGGGATTTTGAACTACGGCCTCTTCCACATCACTTACCAATGTTACATTACATTCAGTGCCACTCAGCCGTAAAGTCAAGTGTCTTGCAAAGGTACTGCACGAATAAACAAAAATTAACATCTAGTGTGGATTAACAACTGGGGCCAGAGTAATCCTTGCTTTCTCACAAACATCAGTTTATAGATTCACAGATTGTTTGACTTCCTAAGGCTTATTAAATATGGATGAAGAAACATTGTGAAACTTCATTGTATAATCTCTCCAAAGCTAGCGAATGACTATAGACAAAACCATGATTTAATTTGTAGAACCAGACAGCACTAAGAGAAACTGGAGAAGGAAGAATAAAGGAATGAGGCAATAACCTATCTATGATAATCCAAGTGGCCCCAGCATTGTTTGCCTCTTCGGTTATGATATCCATTGGTTGGCAGCCTGCAGCAATCTTTACCTGAAACTTCACCTGTAATACAGAAAAGCCGGTGTGAAGAATAAAAATTGAAAGTATTGCTATGCACAAAATCAAGGGAAGTTGGAACATGCTAATAACTCGGATAAAACTAAAACAAATCTGATTCCCCCCTTTTGTTTATTGTTAATTTTCGTTCTAGGAAATTGACTTGCTTAGAATAGATTGAGGGAAAAGCCTAGCAACTTAACGACTTGCCAAAGCCAAGTCAAAGTCAGTCACCAGTAGTTGCAGTCATACGAACAGCTAGAAGACTTACTCCATTGCTTTTGCATCTTTCATAGAAAGGCCTGAAAATTCGCGAGTAATCCTCCTTTCTTTGGCTGATCTCTTTGCGCAGGTATCTGATATACGAATATTCTTCACATGTATAATTACATTGATGATCTCCATGAAAGCCTTTACTGGAAGATGGTCCGGATCCATCCACGGAGAGAAGGGTGAGGACTAAAATTTCATCCTCCGTGTTACTCACATATTTCGAGGCCCTCCATAGTGGGGCGATGCCTGTCTTCTCGGTGGAGACTTTGTCTCCCTCTAAAACAACAATCGCAATCGCTCTCTGTATGGTATCCCTCCTTTTTCTAGTCGTCATTGTTACTCGGCTTTGTGAACTACTGTAACTGGTAAATAGTAGTAATTGGATTGCTTCTTGTTTGGCTAGCTCTAACCTGAGAGCATATCTCTACCCCTGTTGCATTTATTTTGAAGAACAATGGCAGCCTTCTGCATAATTATTCTTGTTTTGAACGCCCTGTTCACTCCGAATATATCGGAAACTCGTGTCTTTCTCCTTTGGCTGTACTATTTCAGTTACCTCCGAATAGTTCTAGCATGTATTTTACAACATTGAAAAGTGGGACGAGGATCAAACTAGGATTTAGCTTAGATGAATCAGAAATTCCACTAGTCCTCTGCTTTCGAGCGACTGGCGAGAAGGCTGTATAAGGCCAAACGATCGAGCAAGAATTTTCCGATTTTTTTTTTTTTATGTTTGTTGAAATCTTTAGAACTTGATCCCGCCTACAAATATTTACAAAATGAAAATTTGAAAAAAAAAAAGAAGTGAGAGAGAAATGCAAGATATTTTGCGGGTGAGACCCACCGCTTTGTATAAAATATCAAAGCTTTTTATTTATTTTAATAAAATACTATTTTATAGCAAAAAAATATGGAAAGTGATAGAAAGAATATTAGAGCATTTCTTGAAATATTAAGTACTGTGACATGTGAAAAAAATAAATGAATAATAAAGTAATTATTAAAAATAAGTAAAGAATTGACGAATGGTTAATAGGCGAACAATAACCGTATTGACAAAGTAGTACTAAGACCAAAAATAAGTAGAAAATAGGTGAATGGTAGAGCGAAGCTGAGAAACACTAACCGCATGTTTAGTTGGCAGAATGACTATGCCATTCCCTGTCTATTCCCATGGCATAGTCATTCTCACGTTTGGTTGGCATAGAGCACAAGGAATAGGAATTCAGGAATTCCTATTCCTTCCCCTCAGTGAAAACACGGGAATAGCTATTACCGACTCCCCTCAGTAATAGCCATTCCGCATCTTAAGGAATAGCTAAACGAAGTATAATGACTAAAATACCCTCATCACTTTTTAAAAATTACAAGTGTGTCCATATAAAATAAAAATTTTCTCTCTCTTCGTGTTTTCTCTCTCTTCGCATTTTCTCTCTCCTCCGTCTGTCTCTCAAGAATGGCTTCATCGGGTCTTCCTCCCTCTTCCTCCCTCTTTCATGACCGAATGTGGTCGGAAAGGGTCCACAAAATACCTTTCCGACCAGATTCCACCGAGATCTGGCCTCAAAGGCCAGATCTCGCCACGGGAAGCACTGGATCTGGTGCTTCCAAACCAGATCCTGCGGTTTGATCTGGCACTCCATGGCCAGATCCAACGCCGAGAAACACCGATCTAGCGTCCTAGTGGCCAGATCCGGCCACATGGTGCGCCAGATCGACGTAAAATGACACCGGTCGCCTTTCCGGCGACCGGACCCTTGTGAAGAAGAAAGAAAAAAGTAAAAAAAAAGAAAAAATTATTTATAAATATTAAAATATTTATGTTTTAAATATTAATATTTTATATATAATTTAAACATTATTAATTTTAATATGATTAAAATATTAAAATATTAATGTTTTATTTATTAAATTATTAATATATTAAATTTTTAATGAATATAAATAAAAATAAAAATATTAATATTTTAATTATAATAATATTGAATTATAAATAAAATATTAATATTTAAAATATTAATAATTAAATAATATTAAGATAATAATATTTAAATTATTAATTATTAATATTTTAATTAAATTATAAATTATCAATATTTAAAAAATAAAATAAAAATAAATAATTATATATATAATAAAGGGTATTTTTATCTTTTTATTATTTATTCCTTTCTTATTCCAATCTTATTTCTACCAACCAAACATTACATTAAATAGTAATAGCCATTCTTACTCTATTCCATTCACTGAACCAAACAAAGTGATAATTATTCTTTTCTATTCCCACCTTATTCTATTCCCACAGAATACTTATTCTATTCTATTCCTGTCTATTCCGTGAACCAAACGTGCTATAAGAACATGTTTAGCTTGATTTTTTTTAATTTAAAAAATATTACAATTTTTTTTATGAAAAATAATAAATTTTAAAATTAAGTTAAAATTGTTTGATAATTTACTTTTTATAAGCTCTTTTTTATACATAAGCTATTTGGTTAACAACTTATATAAAGTCTAATTTTAATTAAAATTACTACAATGGTATTTAATAAATAACTTTTATTAATTAGGAATTTCTTTATTCAAAATAAAAAAAATTAACTTTTTTTATCTATTTAAAATAAATTTTTGAAAATATAAAAAAGATTTTTATGTAACATAAAGTTTATAATTAATAATAAATTATAAAAAAGAGTTTTACAAATAATTTGTAAGTAACACATAATTCATAAATAACTCAAAAGTTAACGATTTTTATTTTCCATCAATGCAAAGAAAAAAATTGAATCAAATAAAAAAAATGAGAGATGAAAGAAAGCATTAAATTGACTAGTAGAACCCTTTAACAATAGAAGAGAACCCAAAAAAGAAAAAGAGAAATTTAAGATGATAGTAATAATTTAGGAAAATCATGTTTAGTTATTAATGTTCTTACCAACAAAGTTCATTTCTATGAACAATATTATCTCAACAACCATAATTAACAAATATTATCTCAATTTTCATCTAATTTATCTCAACAACCATTGACCTATTTGATTAATTATTTCAATCATAATCATCAAATACTATATACACTATTAAAAAGTTAAGAATAAATAAACATCACATAATTATCATATCAAACAATAAACTGAAAAATATCAACTACTAAAGAGAGTTTTCAAAGTAAAAATAAAAAAAATAAAAAAATCATATCTGAATACAGTTTTGAATTTTAGATTTTTTTTTAATTTTTGTAAGAACAAAAAAAATCATAAAATGATGATTTGCAGAAAGGGAAAGAGGAGAGAGAGATCGATAGGAAGAGAGGGTTGGAGTATTTTTTGAGAGAAGATTTTTTTGAAAAAAAAAATAACTCTCTTAATAAGTTGAGTTTTTTTTTTTTTTGTTTAAAAGAAAGCTCATAAACTTTTTTTTTAGATTTTATTCTTTAAGAAAAGTTATTTTTTTAAGAGTTTTTCACAAAATCTTATTTGACCTAGTTTTTGCTTTTAAGCAATAGATAAATAAAAATAAGTCAAGCCAAATGGGCACTAAATAGAAAAGGGATAGAGAGAAGCCTTAGATAAGAATATTTAAGCTTCAGAAAGGATAAGGTCTACTCAAAAGTCTTCAAATGAATTGTGAAGTTTTATATGTAGTGTCAAAAATAAGGGTTACTTAAGAAAAAATTTTAATGCATATAATAAATAACCTTATTAAGAAAGGTTTTAACATTGGGTGACCGTTACTGAATTTTTAATATTGAGTAATAGCTAGAAATCTATTACATGACTATTAAAGTAATGGATTTTATAACAATTAATAATAATATAATAAGATTTATTCTTAAGTAAAAAGTAAATGAAGGAAGTGTACAGGAAAAGCTATATAAGAATAAGTTAAGAGAGAAGATGTACATGAACGTGAACAAGTACATTAGGTAAAAGGAAAAAATACATGTATTTTAAGAAAAAGTTAAGAGAAAACCTTTTAATTACTTCTATATCTGAGCTATCAAGTCAAATTTTTCAAAACATCCCAAAATGAAAATAACTTGTGAACCGTAACACTTATTTCGAATTATTTTTACTGTTATTCATGTGAAATTATTATCACTAGGATGATACCCGTAGCTACGCTACGGAAAATGTTAAAAGAAATATAAATTATATTGTATTAGATTTCAATTTGACATTTTAAAAAAATAAATTGTTTGTAGAGAAAAAGATAAATTAATTTTAATTACAAAATTAAATATATAGGGAGGGATTCTAATTGAATGACACTCACTTAATTGGAATTTAATTAGATACTCAATTGAAAGAAATTGAGAAATCAAATTATACTACTTTTATATATAATAGAAAAAAAAGATAAATTGATTTTAATTACAAAATTAAATATATAAAGAGGGATTCTAATAGACATTCAATTGAAATTCAATTAGACACTCAATTGAAAGATATTGAGAAATCAAATTATACTACTTTTATATATAGTAGATATGTGAAGTAATTGTCACACTTATATTAATTGTTCTGTATAGAATAGTATTATATTTATTTTAATTGTTTTATGTGAAGTAGTATTTCATTTATAATAATTATTTTCATTATTCTTTATATAATATTATATTATAAAATAATATTTTTAAAATTAATAATTACAGGGCTAACTCCACCAAGAAGTTCCTAGTCTCAACTTAAGCTTCCCTAAACTAGTACAGCTGCCACTGCCCAAATATGGAAAAATGGGCGCTTCCTCAAAGTGCACATGTAGCGGAGGCAAGCTATGTAGAGAGGTGGAAAAGAAAGGGTAAAAAAATTTTGATATTATGATACGTATGGATATCGCATCTTGGAGAAGAAATCAGGGACAAGCCGGCGGACTCTGTTTACCGCCAGATGTGACGTTCACATTCAGACATGAAGCTGACAGGGTTGAATTTTGCATGCGTTTGCTTTTGCCGGCGCTTTTGTAGGCCAAATCGATGTCGACCAATTGAACACCTTGGCAGGGGACTTCGGAGCTGCATGACAAAGAGACTGCAACCGGTGATTTTGAGGTGCCCCTGATGTTCTTGTAATGGACATCACTAACTTTCACCCGTGATGGCTGCGCATAATAAAACAGGATTTAAAATACTTAAATCACCGCAGAATAATTTTGATCTTAAGTAGTAAAAGTTTGTGAAAGAAATGCAAAATGTGTTTGTGCATTACCGCACTCTTACGGGAGCCATAATTCTGATCTATGATAATGGGATTTTGAACCATATCCATTACAATGTCTTGAAAACTGATGCTTGAAGCTTGGCTTGGAGGTGATCCAGGCCAGGTCTTGATCCTCACACCATTGGTGGTGTTAGATAGCGTGCAATTTTTAACAACAATCCCACTTACGTCCTCCTCGTCTTTGTACTTGCCCAGGCTACCAATACTATTGCAAGCCCGAAATTGAAGAAAGAAAAAGCAAAAAGAACATATAGAATTTTCAGAAATAAATTCTACTATGGTGATCTATAATTGTTACCTTATGCCATGTCCTGGACCACAAAAAACACTGGAGATGGAAATGTTGGTCGCTCCTTGTCCGATGGAAATGCAGTCATCACCGGTTCCAATGTTGCTGTTAGTTATATTAACAAAACTGGAACTGCTTACATGAATGCCATCGGTATTCGGGCTTTTTGCAGGAGCAGTGATATTCAGGTCATGAACTGTTATATTAGCACTGTGTGTGATGAACATGTGGAATGATTTTGCATTAACGGAACTGATCCCATTGACAACAGAATTATTCACTCTGTGGAATTTAATTGACTGCACCAAATCAGGAAAGGTTACAAGGAGAATTAGTTATTAAATCACCAAAAGTACTTGAAGAATGCTAACGGCATTCAAAAATGTTTATTGCTTAATAATTACATTAATTAACTGGTATTGCTTACCGCTGGTAGAAGTTGGCACCCGGAGTTGTGGCTACAGTCATTATATCCCCATACAGAGGCGCCCTGGCCATCGATAGTTCCACTGCCGGTAATGATCAAGCCATCAATTAACTCGAACAGGATCCACTCAGCTGTAGGATATTCGCTGATATCTGTCGTCGCTTTTATGGTTCCTTCAATTTTAACAGTTATAGGATTTGAGCTTTTGCATGGCCCCTGAAAAACTACCGGCCCAGTCAGATATGTTCCTCGTGGGATAACTAGGGTCGCTGGAGCACTAGCGCTGCAAGCTGCCTTCCAAGCTTTAACGAACGGCTGCATAGAGAAGATATTTCAAGGTTAATTCTGTATATACGGAGCTCGGTCAATTCAATTGGAAGGTCCAATGCATGTAAGGGTTTGGAATACTGATATCTAGCAGCCATTGCTCAAATTCATGTAGACAAGCTGATGCGTGCCTCATCTCCTAGGTCAGACCCACCTCAAAGTTATCGGTCTTGCCATCTGCCTTGGCACCATATGTCATAACATCAAAAACTGTGGCATCAGCGTCAGCATCAGCAAGATTGCGATGGACACGAAAACCATGCCCGTGACACTCAAGTACTGCACCTTCGGCCACGCAGGAGAGCAAGGCTAAGCCTAACAAAACTACAGTTTTAACCTTGCATCTTCCAGCAATGGCCATGGTAACCGTGTACACGGCGCCTTATATATAATACCACAGTTTTTGGCGTGTATAAACACCGCAATGGAATCCATATGGGATTCCGAATTTATATTTGTGCGCGCTCAAACTATCTTTAGCAAATTCTTACAAGATTAGGCCGTGGTGGAATTCCTGATCTTTGGTTTCTCCATGTTTATAGTAAGTATCTTCGCTGAATTTAGCACCACTATACCTGCGCATATGTTGAAGCCACAAACTTCGAAAACAAAACTGGTCCGTAGTTTTATTTCTCAAAACATCTTTTTTTTTTACTTATTAATTATTAAATAAATCTTTTCTGACACTGAAACAAAAAATCTCCATATAAATCCAATATCATTACCAGCTAATATTCAAACTAACAACTTACTGAATTTGGTGTGTTGATGAAATTACATAAAAGCATAATAACATAATTAAAATTAAGATATAAAAATAGATTATATTAATTATTTAATTTACTTTTTTTACAGCCACAAAAAAACAAAAAAAAAAAGACACTCTTTTACTTACCTTCGCAAATTCTAATACTACTAATTTTTATGTAAATATTATTAATTATTAAACAAATTTTTATTAACTGGTGACACTAATTCAAACAATATTTTATATATGAGAATAAATTTTTATTAACTGGTGACACTAATTCAAACAGTATTTTTAATTATTAAATAATCCATATGCCTGCTTCGTACCGCCACAGGAACAAAAATGCATTTGAAGAAGAAGAGAGGAGCTTAAGAGACTCGGTGAGAGAGTTGAGAGAGAAAGAAAATGATTTTATTTTTTATGTAATTAAATATTATAAATTTTTGACATTCATTTTTAAGTATCTAAAAAGTTTTTAATTTATTTATTAATAATATGACATTTTATGATTAACAATATATTATTAATGCATCAAATATAAACCTTAACTCAATTAATAAATTTTGAAATAAATCAGAATCAAAATAATAAACTATCATCTAAAGAATATGGAATACAAAAAATCAGGAACCCTCCATATGATAGAATATGGAGGTAGACTATATGTAGCAGGGCACACTTGCAAAAATGAACTCTCTCGATGTTAAAACAGTAACTAATCAGAAAGATCTACCATCTATATTTAAAAGGATTTCATATGTAATGATATTATAGACCTTTTAATATGGAGATAACAGATAATTACAAGGAATCAAATTGGTAATCCTAGTAGAAATGGCATCATAGAGCGAAGACATTTTAATCTGTAAGTAGATTTGAAACCAACACAAAGCTCATTAAAAAAATAAAAAGAGAGACTAATAAAGCGTATGACGAATTAGTGTATGTGTGGGTTTCTTGTGGCCACGATGCTCTACTACCACCACTCCATGAAATATTTTGGCTGCACGGTAACAATCCATGTCATCACTAGTGTCACCACCTAGAACACCTGCAGGCTGAAGGTGACGGGGTTGGAAATGATGCTGGGAGCTTTGGTCAAGAGGAGGCCTAGTTTTTCTTCCAAGGCCTTCCTCCAGCAAAGCAAAGGCTTCAATCCCAATTCTTTCAAGGTCACTCGGAGGTGCCATTTCACTCAATTTGCTCTCTCTGCTTAAGTAGAAATGTTGTCTTGGCTACGCTTTGTATAAGGCCAAAGAAGCACGACCCTTTTATAGCATTCTTCTTGTTGGAATCTTCATTTTCAAATTCGTATAAAAGAAGCCTAACTTACTTTCGGTGGCCTTTCACGTGGTGCTGCAAATGAAAATTCGAGCCCATCTCCAGATATGTTTGTGAGTTTATAGTCAAGTTAGTCAATAGTCAGCAGGATTCTTCGGGAACTTATCTCTTCCTATCTGAACTAAATAATTGTTGTAAAAACACCAACATTGTTGATGCTTCTGGTATCAAGAAGCCAATTAAGAGCTTGGAGGAGAGAACAAAGAATAAGGGATCAGGAACAAGTTGTATAAGAATGTCCTGATTAGATTCCAGTTCCACCCTCGCCTCTTTATTCGGATTTCATCCAATAGTTTTGGCTCGCTGGGAAAAGTCTGTGGTAGAAGGTAGAATATGGATAAGAACACCTGGAGTGCTGAGTAGGGATATGAAAGAGAACACCATCAATTTTTGAATGGCCATTTAATTCAAAGTTTGTTGTGGACGCGTTAAATTTGTACTAGGATTCGACTGCAAACGCCGGGATTGAATTTTATTTTTTTTGGACTGGAATACTGGATGCGGGGTTAATGAACGTGGACAAACTGTCTCCGTAAAGAAGCCCAGCCCACAAATGTTTGCTTTTCGTTATTCTAATTTTCAAATTTCATTAATTTTGGCCTATTTAAATAAATCTCTAAATTATTAATAAATAATTTTTTATTTTTTTATTATATTCAATTAAATTTATGTATTTTTATTTTAAATCAAATAAACTCTTATAATTAATAATTAATTAATTATTATTAATTAAAATATCACTTGTTTTATATTCACATTAACATTAACGTTGACATAAAAGGTAAAAAATGTCACGTACTTATTTTATCATACTAAAGTAACATGTAACGTCATTATCAATTATAATATGTCAATATATTATATCATTATCAATTATAATATATTAGTATATAATGTTAACACCACATAACATAAAATAATAAAAGACATTTTATCTAAATCAATTACTAATCAAAAAAACTTATTTAATTTAAAATAAAAATATAAAAATTTAATTAAATATAAAAAAATATAAAAATTTAATTAAATTTTCTTAAATAGTTTAATTATTATATACCTAAACTACAACCATAAAAAATCATGTAGGTGTCAAATGTACCCATTAGGGTCATTGTCAGCAGAAATTCTTCACTTTCTTGATGACTTGAGCAGCAGGAGTTTGTTTTCCCTAGTTAATGTCCACGGTGCACTAGAAGTTGGAGATGACAGATGGGGAGTTCTAGGCCGCCTTGACGAGCGGCTTTTCTTTAACGGGCCCTTTGGGCTCCTTGCACAACCTTTATCGAAATTTAAACAAAAGTTATTTGAACTTGTGACCAATCGCCAATCGGTACCTTAATTAGCGCGATTTAATTAAAGATTATTTAACAGAAACAGAGGTCAATCAATGATTCGTGACCAAACTATTAAAACGCCCCAGCTTTATCAGTTTCTCTAGACATAAGATGCTATTAATGATTAATAATGAAATCTTGGAGCAAATCCTGTGGACACTTTGGATCCTCGTGATCTATCATCAAATTTAAAGCAAATCAGGATCCAAAATAGTATTTCTTTCATGATTTTCCTAGGATTCCTCGTAATTATTGCAATCCAGTGATCCATCATCCTTCAGGTTTTTCGTACTCGGCTATGTATAGAGAGATCAAAAAAGATATCCTTAATCGACCCACTGAAATGAGCATAGAAAATTCAAAGTTCCATCCCAAAACTGACAACCCAACTTAAAAGAGCAAACAAGCTCAACCAATCACGAGCTTCCACCTAAACTTTAAAGCATCCTCCAGAAACGACGAGAGAATCGGAAAGTTAGAAGAAGAGAACAAATAAACATCCAGCAATAAACTATCAACACCAACCACCTAAATTTTGAGGTCTGTTGACTCCCATTTTTGCCAAATTGTCTGCTCATGAATTAGCCTCTCGGGAATTTTAGAGAATTGGACGAATTTGATTTTCCTCGAACAAACCTCAATGATATTTAAGGCAGACCTGAGTTGCCAATGTACCCTTTCACCGTTCCTTGCCCGAGACAATGCATTTGCCGAGTCATTTTTCATCAATTTGAAAAAGAAATGGAGTAATTAATCGGACTACTCCTCCTGTTTTCTTTGATGATTATCCATAATCTTGACAATTTAAGAAATCTTCGGCAGACAGGGCGTTGGGACCAGGGGTTGGAAGTGACATTTTCGTAAGGCTGGAACACTACCGGGCCTAGCATCCCAGGACACGTGTGTCGTTACTCTCCATACCAAAAATCCCATCGCAATCAACTCTCTGTGGGCTCCACGTTGTCCAATAAGAGAGGGTACCAAATTTAGTAGCGAGGAAACAAAAAAAACGAAGAAACGTAAAATAACTGAGTCAAAACAAAGAGTTCAGGCGAAGCGGAAACTAGTAAATAAAGAAGAGCCATCAATATTAACGAAGAACAAAAAATAATCCACCTATATTTACGTTGATAACTATGAGTGGCATTCCAAATCTCGACCATCGAATCAAAATGAAATTAAAGAGTGAGAGTAAATTTAACTGCGTTTTAGTTGTGCACAATTGCCCATTAATTTTACGATCTCACTTGGACTTTGAATATTACTAATTACCAAAGATAATGTAATCTAATGGGCATTAGAGTGCACGATCCTTGGGGCCTCGTTTGGATAAGGATGGTCGTACAAATAGTAAAAGCATAAGAGGATAGGACCACTTTCCAAAAAGGTTAACGTTTTGCGTGTCTGACCCTCGCAAGCTCACTTGACGATTCAAAGAACAAGGTTTTGCGAAGATAAGGTAGGCTTTAGGCTTTAGAAATCAGCTGGCCATTCATGGTTTTCCGGTGGTGGACCAAATTGTGGTCATAAGCTGCCAAGTGTATTGTGGTTGGATACAGACATAATATAATGTATTTTCAAAACAGTTGTGTTAATTTGTCTTATATATATTATTTCACGTAATTTCTTTTCTCATTTGATATTGAATTACATTTTAAGAATTAATATCTTTCATATTATGAAATCTAAATAAAAAGAAAAACTATAATGAAAAATTTTATTTAAGTGTGTATTTATAAATAAAATAAAAAAGAAATTAATAATCCTTAAATCTTAATCTTAATCTAATTTAATATATGTTCAAATTTAGAGATACATAATTAAATGTGTATAGTTTATTACGTTTTTTGAGTTAGTTTGAACTTTGTGAGTAACATAATGAACATTTACACATGTATTCATAACATTTTTCTTGAGTGTTAATATGTCTTATTAAAATCTTATTAGGAAAAAATCTCATAGGAAGAAATCTAAGTGAAAGAAAAAAAAATATATCATTCTTTTTCAGAATACGTTTTTGAAATACTGTCTAATTAAAAATCTTACCAAAAAAAAAATTTAGTAGGAAAACCCTTGATGAAGGAAAAGATTACAATATGTATTTTATTCTCTTATGACTATATTATTTAAGATCTTTAAAACGGCGCATTTCAATCTTTTATATCAACTTTTCGAACGATGCAGAATAAAAGGTTTTGGTAAATAAATTTGTTAAATTGTCACATGAACAAATATGTTGAACACTAATATCTCATTTTTCTTGGAGATCATGAATGAAGAAAAATTTTAATGAAATATGTTTTGTTCTATTGTCTTTAATATATTATTCCTGTAGCTGTACTATGCAAGCAATATTATCTTCATATAACATTATTGGAATTTTCCTCTTGGTTGGCAATTCACATATTGAATATATTGAGTTATAGTTTTAACTACACACATTCACGATTTCCTTCATGAATTGCTAAAATTTTTACATGATTAGAAGAAGTAGCAACTATAGTTTGTTTTATAAAATATTATGAAATAGTCATACCTTCATATTTGAATAAATAAACTATCTAGGATCGAGTTTTGTGTAGATCATATAAATATTTTGCATCTGCGTAACAAATTAATTTGATTTTGAAACGTTGGAGAAATATAAGCACATATCCATTATTTCTCGGAGATATCGAAATATATATTTAATTTTATTCCAATATCATTGAATTGGAAAATAACTATATATTACTAATAAATTTATAGAAAATGATATATCAAATCATGAAATATTAGTAAGATATATTAGTGCTTCAATTGTAGTAAGATATCTTACTTCAAGATTAAAAAGTTCTTCATCATCCTTATGAGATCGGAAATGGTAAATGGTTTGTTTTCACATCTAGTGACCTTACAATCATTGGTGAACTCAGTAAATGTTATTTGTTCATATAAAATCATTTTAACACTTTTGCTATGTAATTTGATTAATTAAAAAAATTCTATTTTTTAAGTGTTTAATCTGAATATCCTAATAAAATTTTATTTTTTCAAGGTCTTTTATCTAAACTTCTTTATCTAAGTGACCCACAGCTTTTGATAACTCTTTAAGAGTTTCAATAATATTCAAGTTATCAATATAAATTGCAATTTTGACAAATTCGTATACGAATATTTTCATAAAACACATGGGCATATAAAATCATTTTTATAGTTTTCTTTTAACAAATATTCACTAAGACGATTATACCACATGCATCTAGATTGTTTTAATCCAGATATATATTTAGTTATTTTGATCAAATAAATTTCTCGAGAATTGGATACGTGCTTCAAGCAATTTAAATTTTTTAGTGATTTACATATAGATATCAATATCAAGATCAAGTGAGCCATATAAATAAGATGTAGTTACATTCATTAGAAGCATTTCAATTTTCTCATATATTGTCAAACTAATTAAATATAAAAATGTAATTGCATCCATCACAAGAGAATATGTCTTTTTATAATCAATAATAGATTTTTACATACAACTTTGTGCAATAAGTTGTGCTTTATATCTCACAATCTCATTTTTCTCATTTCATTTTTATACAAATACATGTTTATATCTCATTGGTTTTACATCATTTGGTATATAGACTACAAGTCCAAAAACTTTATGTTTTGCAAGTGAATTTAATTTCACGTTGATTGTATCTTTCCACATTAGCTAATCATTTCTATGTCTACATTTTTTAATAAATAAAGGCTCAAGATCCTCATTTTCTTTTATAATATCGAGCGCTACATTATATGCAAAAATATCATTAACGTTTATTTCATTATGGTTTTATCTTTTCCCACCATGATATAATTTATTGAGATTTATTCATTTTTAATTATTTCAGATATCTAAATTTCTTTTGAAATTTTATCAATTATGTTAAGGGTATTTTTTGGAGTTCCTGTTTTCTCCTTTTGACCATCTTATATATTTGCTCATTTTCTTTTTTGAGAATTTTATTTTTAAAGCCGATTGGTTTCTCATGCCTCCAACGTGCCTTGTCCTACAAGGACATTAATAAAATAGGAGCATTTACAATTGATATATGAGATTTAGTTATTCTCTTTAAGTCAGTAAATACATCTATCAATTGATTTCTTATATTTTTCTAAATGAATTATCTTTTGCACTTCAAGTTCACATTAATTTGTGCGATGATCAAAACTAAATAATAATAATGTTTTCCAAGAATTTTTTTTCTAGTTGCTTATTTTCTTCCTTTAATGTTGAAAATTTTGTTTCATCAAAATGACAATCAATAAACCTTGCTTTGAATAAATTTTCAATTAATAGTTCTAGATATTTAATTATAAATGAAGATTATATATCCAACATGTATTCATAATCTTCTTTGAAGATCCATATTTGTACGTTGTCGTAAGACAATTGTGACATATACTACACATCCAAATAATTCTTAAACGAGAAATATTTGATTTCTAATCATAAACCAATTGTATAAGGCAAAATTTATGATAAATCATTGGCATGATATGTACAAGTGCTGCTACATGCAAATGGCATGCCCCCAAGTAAAAATAAAGAGTTTAGTTTTTATAAGTAATGCTCTTACAATTAGTTGGAAGTGTTTAATAAATGATTTTGTTAAACCATTTTGTATGTGAACATGAGCAACAAGCTGTTCAGCAGTTAATCCAACTAATATGAAATATTCATTAAAAGCTTGAAATATAAATCCACCAACATCGCAAGATGAATAGTCTTGATTGTATAATTAGGAAAATAAGCTCGCAAACAAATAATTGAAACGAGTTATCTTACAAATCCCAAATTATAAGTTAATAATAAGTCCACATTTGACCATTTAGTTGATGCATTGATTAAAACCATAAAATATTTAAATTGTTTACATACAACACCTTGAATACGTTTTAAAAATATAGAGGATTTAGTTTCAAATTTAGCTAGTGATGGTCTTATAATTAATTTACCTTAAAAGCAAACAACAAATGAGAATTCATCAGATTGAAAAACTTTATAGTTTTTCAATGGATGACTACATGAGGTTTTATTAATTTTTTACATCATTATTTATTCGGGATAGCCCTATTGATTATGCCAAATACTAAAATCATTAATAAATTTCTGGTTTACTATAATATGAGTTTTAATTATTTTAATTTTTGTGTAATACAAACTAGATGATAAAGCAAGTAATTTTTTTCAATATACATTTCTTACTCAAAATAATAGATATAATATAAAGATATTCATTATCTCTTTCGTTCGTTATTTCAATATTATATTTATTCAGATGAATATATTTAAAACTTAATAAATTTTTTTGAAAACTTAGTATAAAATAATACATATTCTATTATTAATTTTGTTCTTCTAGGTAGTAAAATATTGCTCTTCCGAAACCTTCAATTAATCTTGTTCTATCATATGAATATCAATATTTGTCTTTAATAAAATAAGAAATATATACAATAAGACACGTACAAGTTAACATAAAAAAACATTAGATACATAATTTATTATTAAAATATATAATAAGAACATATCATTTAAATATAATAAGAACATATAAAAGCATATTTATAATAAAGTTATACTCAAACATACCACAAACTATTAAAAAATTTCATCCTTCGATATTTCAATTATCAATCAAATGATCAGTTCTTTAAAGGTGGACAAAAAAAATCAACAACATCTTATGCGTTATATTAACTTTGTCATGGTTAAAATCATCTTGAACAAATTTTTGTTTCGATAAAATTCAACAAGATGTTTCAACGTATGATAAGTACGCGACCAATGGCTTTTCATATAATATCGATGATAGATATTTTCTACATTCTTTTTATTCTGTTTACTTTTATCTTTTTCTTATATTTCTTCATTACTCAACTATTTCTAATGGATAAAAATATCCATTCATCTTTGGTGGGTAAAGGAATGTTTAAAATAATGATTAGTATAACCACCATGATTGTAATTATCATGACGACCTAGCTGTAAGAGTTGAAATCAGATTATACTTCTTATATCTAATCTAATTATTTGACTTGATTTGAATTTCTTAAATCATAACATAATATACATTCATATATATATTAATAACATTTCCAATCATACTAAAATTTATTCAATATTAATATTTTCTTTGTTAAAAATCAAAATAAGATGAATTCCCTGTTTATGCTTTACAGGACACTCTAAACTTTGTCGAAATTGATCTATGCATTCAATTTCCTATGAAATGTCCACGACGAACTTGTGCTTTCTTTTCTTTTTTTGGCAAACACTAGTACTTCCTATGAAAGGTCCACCGCGGCAAAACCATTAATGGCCAGCTGATTTCTTTTTCCTAAGAGCACTTAATAGTTAAAAGGTTCTGAATAAAGCATTA
Source organism: Theobroma grandiflorum (assembly GCA_036013995.1). Taxonomy (NCBI): domain Eukaryota; kingdom Viridiplantae; phylum Streptophyta; class Magnoliopsida; order Malvales; family Malvaceae; genus Theobroma; species Theobroma grandiflorum. Next base: position 6,904,786 of record CP142130.1, read on the forward strand.
TTTATTATATATATATATATATTTATATATACACTTGTTTAAGTACATTGACGATAGAATTATATTTCATGATGATAACTAAAAATTAAGACATTAACAAATTAGTAAATATTTTAATTAAATAAAAATATTTTGATTGTATTGAGAATTAATTAATTAATAATAGGAAGAACCTCTTTAACATATTACTAATGATGACATTCGGATGTAATAAGCTGCAAGATCTTAGCCACTTATTAACCTCCATCATGACATTATCTGATTTTATTTCCTCGGGATAAAAATACTGACAATTAGCAATAGTAGCATAGTAAAACCTTTTACACTTATGTTCAATAATTAAGTCCGATGATGGTAGTTTGAACTTTGACCATGAAATATTTGTTATTAAAGTAAATTAAGATAATTAGTTATTAATTGCCTCCCGAATAAATTGTCTTTATTAGCTAATCCTATCATAATTGGACATTAGAGGGGGATTAGTTTTATGGTCTCCAAAGTATTACGTAGGAAGCATATCTTTTTCTAGATCCACTTATCCCACTTGATGATATGGCAAATTAGATATTATTTAATTACCCTTAATTTTCGACGTGTCATAATTCTGATGAACGTGCAATAAAATAACACTTTCTGTTACAGTAGTCATTACCTTGCTGTCATGGTTCTCAAGATGGCTTGGCTGATTTATTGAGAAAACATTCTCGCTATCACAGATAAAAAACAAAAGCACGAGTTTTTCGTTTGTAACAATCCGCTTTGTCCGCCACTTCCTCTTGCTTAGCTATATATCTAGCCGCCCGCTCCTTCTTCAGAGTTCACTCAAGTCTTTGATTTCTTATAAGAATTCCATTTCTCTTCTATTTCTTTCACGTTTTGTCAAATTATTTCCGTCGTATACGCAGAGCTTCGGAAAGTTTGATCATGGCGAATCCTAAGCTCGGTCGAATTCCAAGCATCAGGGAGCGCGTGGAAGACACGCTTTCCGCTCATCGTAATGAGCTCGTCTCTCTTCTCTCCAGGTTCTCCTCTGCACTTTATTACCCGGTTCTCTTTACCTTTTTCGGTGTTTTGAATTTTTAGTAGTATCTGTTTGGTTTCTGAGAAAATTGTGAAGGAAAAGAAAAATGTTACTGAAGTTTAGGGTTGTGCAATTTGAAGGTATGTGGCACAGGGCAAAGGCATATTGCAACCTCACACATTGATCGATGAGCTGGATAATATTATAGGCGACGATCAAGCAAGGCTGAGGCTTAGTGATGGTCCCTTTAGCGAAGTACTTAAATCTGCACAGGTCATTTTCCTCTCTCTCTCTCTTTTATTATATTATTTTTTATAGAAAAAACACCATTTATATATTTATTGATTTTTCCTTCGCAATTCATGAGGCAGTGATTCAGTAAAAAAATTCATTATTTACTATAAACAATTTTTTCAATGCTTAAAATTTAGTTGCTGTTCAATTTTTTTTTCCTTTTTATCCTCATTTCCTAAATTTACGGTAATTCAATTTACAGTCGAATTTTGTGGTGTTTTATGTTCTTTACTTACCTCGATTGCTGTGTCTTTAATAGAGTCCATATAAATTAAACTTAATTGGTAATTCTATTCAATGGTCGCGCCTTACTTTCGCTTTTATACTAAGTAAGGTTTTGATCTCAGTCAAATGGAGTTTGGGGTCTTGAATTTTAAGTTATACTTATTTTGATGTACTAAATTTTTGGTTTCATTGTTTTGGTTGACTATAGGAGGCCATAGTTCTGCCCCCATATGTGGCTATAGCAGTTCGTCCAAGACCTGGTGTTTGGGAATTCGTTCGGGTCAATGTTCATGAACTCAGCGTGGAGCAACTGAGTGTTTCTGAATATCTTCGCTTCAAAGAAGCGCTTGCAGACGGGGAGTAAGCATATTTTCTGTTCTTTGTAATTTGTCTTTATTGTTTCTTTGACATCAAATTATATGGTTATATTTCCTAGCTCATAAATCATTGAGCATGTCATTGTTAAGTTTTGGTTTTTGTATCTTTATGCATTTCATAGGGATAACCAACATTTTGTGCTTGAGCTTGATTTTGAGCCATTCAATGCGTCCTTCCCTCGGCCCAACCGTTCTTCATCCATTGGCAATGGTGTTCAATTTCTCAATCGTCACCTTTCTTCAAACATGTTCCGTAACAAAGACTGTTTGGAGCCATTACTTAATTTCCTGAGAGCACACAAATATAAAGGACATGTAAGTGTTTGTCAAACGGGTTGAATCATTTTCACTCTTAGTTATTTTGTTTGTCTGTAACATACATCTATTATTCTTATATGTTACCCTTGGCATTTACTATAATTGCAGTTCTGTGATTCATGTCTTATGCTCCTTCAATTTTTAGAAAAAATATTATGTGGCTTGTGGTTCACTTGGTGAGGGTTTAATGGATATGGAGAGGAACATGTGGGAGTATTTATTTTGTAATGAAAAGCTTATATAGCAAGATGAATAAGTGAAGGTCTGTATGTAGGCATTGATGTTGAATGATCGGATACAAAGCATGCCCCGATTTCAAGCTGCTCTGGCAAAGGCAGAAGATCATCTTTCTAAGCTTCCACCTGATGCACCCTATTCTGAGTTTGAATATGTGTAAGTTTCTGTTCTTTCTGGATATATATGCAAACATATACATATGTGTGTGTGTGTCAAGGAGTCTTAGAAGAGCACTAAAGTTGTTATCTCTGCTTTTCCTTGTTGTATGAATGCAGATTACAAGGAATGGGTTTTGAGAGAGGTTGGGGAGATACTGCTGCACATGTTCTGGAGATGATGCATCTTCTCTTGGACATCCTTCAGGCTCCTGATCCCTCTACATTAGAGACATTCCTTGGGAGAGTACCAATGGTGTTTAATGTTGTCATTCTGTCTCCACATGGATACTTTGGGCAAGCAAATGTTTTAGGTTTGCCTGACACTGGTGGACAGGTTTGTTGTGAATGCTGAAAGCATTGAAATGTTTTTAGATTTTTGTTCATCAAGGAATTAAATCTTCGATCTTCCTTTTGATGTGCATGACTATTGCTTATATATAATATGTTGAATAATTTATATGGAATTATCATCATTAAGATTTCCATTTTTCCTATGTAATGTACAGGTTGTTTATATATTGGACCAAGTGCGTGCCTTAGAGAATGAAATGCTTCTTAGGATACAGAGGCAAGGACTTGATATTACTCCCAGAATTCTAATTGTAAGTATACCTACATCTAGTCAAGATTGGTTTATTTCAGTTTACAATATTTCTATTTGCTTGTGTAAATTTGACATATTTTTCCTGGTTGTTCAAGGTGACCAGGTTAATACCTGATGCAAAGGGAACCACCTGCAATCAGCGGCTGGAAAGAGTCAGTGGGACGGAACATACTCATATTCTACGAGTTCCTTTTAGATCAGAAAAGGGAATTCTTCGTAAATGGATATCAAGATTTGATGTATGGCCTTATCTGGAGACTTTTGCTGAGGTAAAATCATTTTGACTTTCAAATTGTTGAAGGCTCTTGCTTATTTTTTTGGAAGAAAATAAATGAAGTTTTTTAATAATCACATTGTATTTTAGAAGTACATTGTCTTTATATTTTTATATTAGTTTCTATCTTGCTTTCTTTAACATCTTTCATAACATGCCTTCCTGGTTGTATATATAATTAGGATGTAGCAAGTGAAATTGCAGCAGAGTTACAGGGTATTCCAGATTTTATTATAGGAAACTACAGTGATGGGAACCTTGTTGCATCTTTGTTGGCTTATAAAATGGGTGTTACACAGGTTTGTCTCTCCTCTCTCCCAACTCCCTCCCCCTCCCCTCCCCCCTTTCTTTTTACTTTTTCTGAAATCATCTTTACTGTATCTTCTAGCAGTTTGATTGTACTTGTCTAAATTACACTTTTTGCAGTGCACCATTGCGCATGCATTGGAAAAAACAAAATATCCAGATTCTGATATATATTGGAAAAAGTTCGATGAAAAATATCACTTCTCTTGTCAGTTCACTGCTGACTTGATAGCCATGAATAATGCAGATTTTATTATCACCAGCACATACCAAGAGATTGCAGGAACGTAAGTTTCTTGATTAACTTTGGTTTATGCTATTTATTTACAGGATTAGTATTAGCACCATTTACTTTAGTATGGCCATGTTGTTATTATTGTTGTTTTATCTTAATGTGTTGTAAGAACACTGTTGATGTTAATATCTTTAATTCAGCTTGTTTTCCTATAGTAAGGAGATGGATTGTCTGCTTAACATATATAACTGTTGAATTGGAGTCTCTGTAATGGCTTATGCAATATGAATTAAATGATGCCTTTTACATTATGTCAATTTCTTTGCTCCAGGAAGAACACTGTTGGTCAGTACGAGAGCCACACTGCATTTACTCTTCCAGGGCTGTATCGAGTAGTTCATGGCATTGATGTTTTTGATCCAAAGTTCAATATTGTTTCTCCCGGGGCAGATATGTGCATTTATTTTCCATACTCTGATAAGGAAAAAAGACTTACGGCTCTGCATGGCTCAATAGAAGAATTGTTGTATGATCCTCAGCAGACTGATGAGCACATGTGAGTTTCTTTAGTCTTTTTTTGCTGTACCTTATATATTAATGTCTAGAAGAGCTTAATTTTTAAATCAATAATCTTGTGATCTGCTTGTTCTATGATAACATTATATTTATTGGACGATCATAATACCATGAATATTGTCAGAAGTTTCTTTAGATGCTGACATGAAGGAACAAGGCCCAATCGATTTTCTTTTACAAACGCATGCCAGAATGACAGGAAATTTTCCATTTTATGTACGTAAATCATATGCCTGCAGTTTTTAATTTTAGATCTTCTCATTGCTGGCAGACAATGACTACTAGCACTAGAATAGCTGCTCAAATGAGACTGATGTTTTACCAAAATTCTAACACAAAACTTACTTTTATTCTTGGTATATAGGATAGAAGACAAGAAAAGTGAAGTTAAAATTGTTAAGTTGCACAAAGGCTGAACTAATTGCTTAAGCACTTTTAAATTTTCCTTCCCTTTTTTCTTTTCCTATTTGAGTCAAACAAACCCTGCTGTTTATTGAATATAGTCAAGAATGAGGGTTGCCAAGAGTAGTAAATTACTTTTTAGGATAACTATTATCAAGAATCTTAGTAGCTGAAATTGAATGGAAAATTTGGCTCCTACAGCTATAATATAATGCAATTGTGAGATTTTTCAAGTAACGAATACAAAATTGCGGAGAATTTACCCTGTTGCAATAGCAACATAAGTCATGGTAAATTATTGTTGGTTTGCCAAGTTTGTAAGGCAAGTTTTGTCTTTAATGTGCAGTGGTACTTTGAGTGATCGGTCAAAGCCCATAATCTTTTCCATGGCAAGGCTGGATCGAGTCAAAAACATGACTGGATTGGTAGAGTGTTATTGTAAGAATACCAAGCTGAGGGAATTGGCAAACCTTGTTGTTGTTGCTGGTTACATTGATGTAAAAATGTCAAAAGACAGAGAAGAGATAGCAGAAATTGAAAAGATGCATGGCCTTATGAAAAAGTATCAATTGGATGGCCAATTTCGTTGGATAGCAGCCCAAACAAATCGAGCACGCAATGGTGAGCTCTATCGCTACATAGCCGACACAAAAGGTATTTTTGTACAGGTATGCGCCCTTGTCTAGTGATATGGTTCTGTTGTATTACAACCCCTTGAGCTTTCTAAAAAGGTTACCCTTTCTCATTTATTTCAGCCTGCCTTCTATGAAGCCTTTGGACTTACAGTGGTGGAAGCCATGACTTGTGGCCTTCCAACATTTGCCACATGCCATGGTGGTCCTGCAGAGATTATTGAACATGGTGTATCAGGGTTCCATATTGATCCATATCACCCTGATCAGACTGCTGAACTCCTGGCAGATTTCTTTCAACGTTGCAAGGAGGATCCAAGCTATTGGACTAAAATATCTGATGGAGGGCTTAATAGAATTTATGAAAGGTTTGTTTCATCCAATTTTCATCTGTACTTCCTTTCTCTCTACCATCATGTGGTGCTCAAGCAAAGATTTTGAAATTGTAGGTATACATGGAAAATTTATTCTGAAAGGCTGATGACATTGGCTGGGGTATATAGTTTCTGGAAGTATGTCTCAAAACTTGATAGGCGTGAGACCAGAAGATATCTTGAAATGTTCTACATTCTCAAGTTTCGTGATTTGGTAAGTGCACTTGGATCCATCATTAGAATTATTGGTGAAGTGATGTTGGGACTACATTCCTAATTCCTTGATTTTCACACTTTTGACATGAGGAGAGCACTCTTATTATCTTAAGTAGAGTTTAAGAGGTAAAGAAAACATGGTTTGCCTGGGCTTCATCATTAGTATCAATCACTGGTGCTGCTCTTTTTTAATATTACCCACCATTTTTAGTGTTTTGCTTTGTGTGTCCGTTAGTAACAATTTCTGAAATGAAGGGGCATTATTGTTTAATTGCAACTTGTTATATATCCAGTAGCAGATATTCTTAAAACGCCCAGTGTTAATGTCCACTATCTGATATCCTTGGTCAGAATTCTGTAAAGGAAGGGACATTTATTGTTTGATTTCAGCTTGTCAAACGTCCAGTATCAGATATCCTTAAAATGCCCAGAATGTTGTTATAAAGACTATAATGGTGCTTAGTTCTGCGTTTGAATTTCAACTAAGCATTCTGTACAGAATTTAAGCATTCTTATTTTCTTTCCAGGTAAAGTCTGTACCTTGGGCCAGTGATGATTAAGCTTAATCCCCAGCTGCTCCACAAACTGGGTCTGGGTAACCCTTGCAACAGTGACTTCGCAGGATAATGATAGTATGTAAACAACTAAATAAGGTTTTGGTTGATTGTAAGTGTGCGGAATATATTTATCTTCTGGTTGGAAGGTAAATATTTACGAGTCTCCTGCCTATGGAGCTTTTGTGTTTAACTTTGACAGTTTGACTATGTCCCGAATGTTGGCTGTTGTAAATAAATAATAATAATACTACTGTATTGGCTTGTCTGCCCCTAGGAATCTTGTTTATGAGTCCTCTCTCCTTCGTGTGGATTTAGTGCAGTAGTTCTCTATGTTGTTTATTAATATTATCCAGTTACCTGGTCTTGGTTAGTTCCAAACTAAAAAATGAACTCCAAGAAAGGAACCCTACTAAATGAGAAGCATTTTGTGGAATGTCTTTTTAGGGCTTGGTTCCCACCATCGAGCTAGTTGCAACTCTCTTTTTGGGGTTTACAACGTAGACTTAAGCTGAGTCCTGACACTCCTGACAGCAACCTCTGTGAAAACCAGCTCTTTTGACCATGACGCACGTTCCAAACAGTGTCACGTGTCGAGCAAAATCTTCTTTCTCGATCGCCCTTCCTTCCTATAACCTCTACTGCGCATTTTCAACGGTCAAATACACGGTTCCCATTAAAGCTACAACGGTAAAAATATTCAACATTATCCACTGGGCTCTGGCAGTTACTAATTGGTAATTAGTCATCGGCTGCAGCCTGCGGTTGTTTTGTCTGTTATTTATTGGTTTCAAGACATTTTATTTTCGAATCCCAAATTTAATGGTCCCGGCCCACGTCTTGGACATAAAACTAAAGCCACGACAGAGGGAGAGGAGGGAAAATATCAACTCTCGCAAGTTAAACGCTATAGACAACTAAGACATATTGCAAGTTCCAAAACGGCCTAAATATATCATAATTAGCTTGAGCTAGCCATTACAATCAAACGCCGTTCTTGGCACGCCATGTGCACTCTCACCAGAGGCTATAAGCTGTTAACGATAATAATAGTAACGTATATATATATATATTAAAAAAAAAGCCCACAAGGTTGTCTATCCTTGACATTTGTGCTTCAAGGTTTGGTGCTCGAGCCTTAGGTCTCGACCCCATTAGCCTCGTGCACTTCCATTTCCAGAGGAATATTGGTAGTACTTCGACATTTTCAGAATTAAGTAACAAAGAAAACATTGCAAGCACCTAAATAGCTAAATCTGTTAAGTTATTGGTAGGGCCTCCCTAAAGCTGGCCGAAGGAGTGAGCAAGGTAAGCTAATGCTCCTACAAGGGGTGCATTGATGTACGTTGCTGGTTCTGACTGCTCATAATCTGACCGTTGATCTGGGAACCTGTCATGTTGGTCTGGCCCACCGATGACCGCACCTATCAGAATGTTGGGGTTGGGGGATTGGGATTTCATGAAATTAAAGCCTGCGGAGCATTGGATCTTGGCTGGGTGCCTCGCAACGGACGGCAGTGATGAGCCCCTGTGGTGTATCCTTTGAGGGTACCTTGGACCGTATCCCACCATGTAGGACATCTTCAAGGGGTTATCTCCCAGCAGATAGTCCACCTTATGATAACATATTTCATAAAGAAGTTGGCTAAACGTAAAAAAAAAACTTGAAAATAGAAATGAAATCCTAACAAACGGAAAGTTCTTGCTTTTGATTTTGTCAATTGCAATTACCTGTTTCTTGGCAATGATTCGGAGCCTTTTTGGGGTGACCGTGGTGCCACCGCAGTTAACAACCTGGTGGGCAGAAGTTAAGTACTTGGCGTAGGTTAGGAGCAGGAATGAAGAAGAGGTCACATACTGCATGTTGCTATCATTCATCTTAAACAGGAGCCCACCTGTTTATAACAAGAAACAACAGAAACAAAAAATTAAAAACTAGCCGTTTACAAAGCTTTTTAACATTTAAAATTTATCAAGAGGCTGGAGAGGAACCTGGGGTGTATTGGGCTGAAGAGAATGGGGCTCCTGGTATGAGAGAGCAAATAAAATTATCTGCGTGGCCCTTGTATTCATGGAGAGATTGCAGTCTTTGAACAAGAAATGCCTGCAAAAGCAAGGACAAGATGAATCGTTTTAATGGATGAACCTAATAAGCAAGTAGAAATGAGAACAAAGAAAGGAAATAAAACCTTAGAAAGAAGAATTCTTGCTCCAACATGTTTGTTATCCCATCCAAAGGTGTTGTCAAACTCCGCAGCTCCAAGGATCTGCCCATTGACCTGAATATACCTCAGGTAGGTTGGGTTCTTGGTGGCTCTGTGCAGCCAAGCAGCACCCCACAACAGTTCATCCTAACATTATTAAATAGACCAAGAGAAATAGATTAGATTGAGATATTCTCACAGTATCTCATGTAATCAACGCTTGAATAGCAAAAGGTTAGCAACATTAATGTACCTGATAACCAGAGTAAGAGCAATAGAATGGGCACACAGCTTTCTTCAGCCCATTGCTGTAGGCCCCTCTGTACTTATCAGCAAACTCAAACACCTATTACTCAGAATTCAGAAACAACATAAACTTTCATATTTCTGAGGAAATTTTGAACAGAGCAGGGATAATTTACATATTTGTTTAGCAAAAATAAGAATTTTACCCTGATAGCCCTCCTAACCAAAAGCTTGGAGTAAGTGGGATCACTTCTTCTAAAGACCAATGAGGCAGCTGCAAGAGCAGCAGCAGTTTCTCCTGCTACATCAGATCCAGGGGAGTTTTTGTCTATTTTGAAAACACTCCTTGGAGTGTCCATGTCTTCTGGTCTTTCCCAGCAAGAATGGTCCTTGTTTGCATCACCAACCTACAAAAAGAAGCCGAGCCAATATTATCTCCTCTGTTTCTACACAAAATAAAGCACATAATTTGAAAAGTTCAAGGGAAAAGAAGGGTATACCTGAACATAAATGGTGCCTGGATGTGCAGTTGCTTTGAGCAGGTAATCAGTAGCCCAACGAATGGCTTGTTTGGCATTTTGTATCTCTCCTTTCATCAACCCACCAAATTCAATTACACTCCACGAGAGCATGGTGGTGGTGAAGGCCATGGGGAACCCAAACTTCACATTGTCCCCGGCATCATAGTATCCTCCAACCAAATCAACCTACATTTTCAAATTTCACACTCAAATGAGGACGCATGATAACCCAATATGGAGGAGAAACCGAGAAAAACGTGAAATAAACAGACTATACAAAGAAAAATGAAAGCATGGTTTTGTATATTTACATGCATGGCTGCACCATCTGAGAGGCCAGAATCCCTCCTCCAAGTAATCCTCTGGTTAGAAGGAAGCCTCCCTGACCTCTGGCCTTCAAAAAAGATGATTGATTTGGTAAGAGCATCCCTGTAGCTGTGCTTGGCAAAACGAGGGTGGTGGTGGTGGTGAAAAGGGCTGTTGTGATGGAAAGGAAAACCATCACCCTGCAGGACAGAACCAGCGAAACAAGCAAGCAGCACTATCATAGACAAGGGGGAAAGTGAGAGACCCATTTTTTTAGGCTGCCCCAAAAGTAAACAACCCCAACCAACCAACAACCAACCAACAACCCGCAGTTGAGGGCAGACCACACCCCCTTCGTTATTTATATAGTAAAAGCTGCCCCGTCACCTCTTTTGCTTGGTTACAAGTTAACACTGCGTTCTTTTTTTTATTATTTTTTTAAGGTTACCGCTTACAACTTAGTAAATTAAAAGCTATAGTACAAGTCAGAACAATAATTAAGTCCACATCCTGTAACAGGTGCTTGGCATCGGCTCATAAATTTTACTCGTTTCCACTCTGTTTTTCAAGCATTACTTTATTGAAATGAAGATAGCCTTTTCAATTCAAGGTTTCATTGCCCAGAATTAAGGACACGCAGTCAGACAGGGGAGTCTTAATAACAGAAATTCCCGTGGTCACATGGGTGTTTTGATTACATTAATATTCAGTTAGCATGTTCGGGGGAAAATGTCCAATGGTGTTAGGACATGTAATGTAAGTGAAGTCAGGAACATTTTTTCCACGATTTTAACTGCAAGTCTGCAGAGGATGTTTAAAGAAGAATAAGTTTAAAAAAAGAAAAACTGGAAAGCATGTTGTGCAAAATATTTATGTTCACATTCCTCACTAGGGCAGATTTGCAGATAAATCTAAGCCAAATGTTCCATTGTAGTTAATAATTCAAAGAAATATTGAAACGTGTAAAGGCTAAAAGCAGTCGTGCTCGTAATACTTCCTACCTTTCACTCAGAAAAATGTGTTTTTTTCCCATCTTCCAGTGAATAATGATTCATTAGGGTGATTCAATTATACACACCTAAATTGTAGAACTAGCACAAGTGAAGGAGGGACGTGATTTAACACTAAAGTAAAGAAGAAACAACCAGAAGGTTTACTTCTATGAAGAAGTATGTAACAAAACTTCATGCTAATATATAACAGAATGACAGAAAAAGTAAAGCAAAAAGTTTATCCCTTTGTCGGTGGTAAGTTCACATGAATGCAAAGTAAAGAAATCATATCTGCAAAGATTTTGAGGGCATCCCCAATAAGTACTTAATAGTGCTAAGAAACATGCAATGCATTAGGTAATTCAATTTTTCACTTATAATTATATGAAATCGGAGACGGTGTAATCTTTTACAGCCAGGGTGACAGGGTGTAATGTAACAAGGCTCCCATGGTGTTGGAACAAAGTTTAGAGGAAGCCAAGCGAGGAATAAAAATGAAACTCAGCTCGTCAGAGAAAGATGTTCAACACATAAAAATGGGGAGGTGATGGGTGTCGACGTTGAAGACTCGACCCTTATGTCGGAGAAAGTTGGTGAATGAAGACATGGGATGATCAAAATGCTTAATTTGTTTAAATCTTTGGGTTCAATGAGTTAGTCACAAAAGGGTCGATGAAGGACCATGCAGAAGTTGTACTTTGTGATGATGTGCTTGAATCAGGAAGTCAAGATAAGCCCAAGTGAACTTCTAGAACTCATCTCCAAATGCACATGAAATTGTATCGTACCGGTAGATCCACCCCCATCCACCAATCTCTACATGCCCGTACCATCTTGTTTCTCCCAATATAGTTATATTACTCTTTCATATTTCTTTGGTGCCTCGAATGATTAAAGGCTATAAGCCAAAAGGAGCAAAGAATCAAATAAATCATGAGAAAATATGATTAAAGGCCGAACTCCTACAATAATATACTATGGTACTATTTATCAATCTATATCATACTGCGCAAAAGTGTGTTTCTCCATGTGGCAGAGAATTATTTTTTTCGGAATTTTCTTTTAATGATTGGACTTCTTTTTTTTTTTTGTATTCCATATGCGCTACAGCATTATTTAGGTGGGCATTCTCTTAATTTGCTGCCAATCAGAAAAGGATTGGGACTTGAGAGATGTTTGCCCTTAATTTTCCGCTCAATGAATTATGTAAAGAGAAGCAGAAAGGACCCATGTCATGTTGCCCAGCAAAATGGTCAGCAAGCGTTCGATGCAAAAGGAACGAAAACAAAATGAAAAAGCAGCTAGCAAAAGACCATGGTCAGACAGATCAAGCTACCTTATATTATTGATACAGAACTCTACTGATAGTCAATATATATTAACCTGCGAAATAATGGAATTAAGTTTAATCGCAAAGTAAGGAGACACGCATGTTGGATTAACAGGAAATTATTCTCAAACTCTAATCTTATTAATTAACTAAAGCTTCATTATAAAGTAAGCAAAATGAATAAATGGGAAAACGGAGAAACCAGAGAAACAGTATTAAAGGAATTCAAATAATTTCGGTGACAAAAGGATGGGCAAAATACGACCCAGTCGTCATGTGCTCTTCTGAAATCCTCCCACATGCAAAAGCAAGAACTCATGTTCCCATCTTCCATGCGCCTCTCCGTAAAAGCGAAGATAGATGGGGGGGAAGAGACTAATCAGTCGTCAAACTGCGACTGAAAAGCTGACACAAGCATTACTGTCATTAGACAAAGTTGAAAATGAAATGTGAAAGAAGTAGGGCAAATGCAGCTTAATTTATGACGACCTACACTTCTATCATTTGCATGAAACGTAAGGACTAAGGACTTCCAGTCAAAACTATTATTACATCGGCGAAAGCTTCGCTTTAAAATGCCTTCTGCTTTTGTCATTGGGTGGAATGGAGCTGTTCGCCCCAACTGCTACTACTTCAGTGAAAAACATGCTCTTTGTAAAAGTTGTTGTTTGCAGTATTTACCAACTATTCTATTCTATAAAAACATAAACTTTTTGTCTTTATTAATTGCTGTGTAGGATGAAATTTTGATAGATCATACTACTACTAGTTTAATAGCCAACTTGTTGTTACTTAAGTTGGTGATTTGTGCTAACAGATTAACTTCTATCACATACAAAGTGCATTTCTAATTTAGGCTTAATTTCCCTACAATATATTTGATTCGGGGTTATCATTGAGACAATGATAGACCAATGTTTAGCAGGTCCGAGGGGAGCTCAGGCAGTCAGCCTCCTATTATAAAACTCTCTCAAATACAGTCTCTTCGCTTTTACCTGACAAAAGCATGCATGTTGCAATTTTGCAACTGCTAGCAGTCTCATGATTGCTATTTTCTGAACTCTCTTGTGTCTGGGGTGGCTGGGCCGGGCCGGGGTTTCATTATTTTCTACACAAGTATCTTGCATCCCCTGATTTCCGGTCTTTGCGGTGAATTGGGTGTCACTGTTTCTACACTTTTGGCATCCTATGTGAGTTGGGGATCATGCTTTACCGTAATCAATGACTCCTCTGTCCTCGCCGCGCCAATTTACTGAAAGAGAAGGGCGCTTCTATCAATTACAAAATGAGATGCAAACAAAACTCAATAAAGAGTTTGATCCAAATTTAGTTCGATCTTAACCCCTTTCATGAGTCTTATATCAATAAAAAATTTGATAAATTTTGATACTACTCTATTACGGATCTACATTTTTAATTTTAAAAAATACTTAATAATTAAAAAAAATTACTTATAAGTTCAAGACACATCACATATCTTTTTAACATGAAATTTATGACACTAACACTTTGTTAGGATATGAACGGAATGAAAATTTTTGGGGGTGTTACAAAAATTTTAAGATTTGGAGAGTATTTTAGAGAGAGTAAGGACATAAAAAGGAAGAAAGAAATGGAGAGAGACAAGCATTTGATCAACTTGATTAAAAATTTAAAATCTATATTTGTTGGACTCTTACAAAAAAAAAATCAAAATCAACCAAACTCACCGAAATAGTTGAATAGAGTATCTTTTCTAATCGGTTAATATCATAATTAAAAAAATTAATCTGAATTCAATTAATTTCGATGAGTTATTTTTATTTGAATCGATTACTACTTAGCCCTAACCACCAGTGGGAAGGACAAAGGGAGCTGAAAAGGCCGGATTCAACCTTTTTCCATGTGGGCCTAGTCCATGACCCGCAAGGGACAAAAGAAAGAACAGAGAAGGAAAAGGACAAAACAAAAGAAAAAAAAAGAATTTTTATTATTTTTTGTAAATTTTATAATAAAAATGATGATCCTATTTAGCTAATGCTTTGGTTCGTTGAACTAAATAATAATATTATCATGTGAGGTTATAGGTGAAAAATGATAGATATTTTGATCACTATTTTTCCATGTAATGAATTTAAATTATATAAATTGTAAGAGGGAGAGAGAGAATTTGGGCTGCAAGTTGAGTCTCAATCACGAAAGATGGCACATGAGTTTAAATTGTTTGGGGCAATCTCGCATATCTATATGGATGTGGTCCATTAGTTTTGAGCCCAATTTCAAAATTTAGAGCAAAGTGGGGGAACCTTCACCCTAACCCAACGCTTCTCCGGTCAGATGAATTTAAATTTGAAATATTGCATATAACAATAACTGTAATTCTCAAATGAATTAATAAAGCTTTTTATTAATTCTAGCAAAAAAGCAATTTGCCTTGCGATGGTAGCTGATCAAAATGCGGTTCGCCAACTTCATCAAACCAGGACAAAATCAAATTACAAAAAAAAAAAAAACAAAAGTAATTAGTGACATTTGGCTTCCAAGTTTCAACTCAAATTAAGAGAGAATGGAATATTAGTGGAATTTAACCACTCATTTCCTTGTATAAATGTCCCAACCGTGAACTGACTTGCCTCAGTCGAGCTGTTGATGACCCTATAACCAGGCCAAGTAACCCTTGCACTAGTATTCGACCCCGGGCCTCTGTTCAAGTACTCCCCATAATAAAGGGTACTCAAAGCAAATGTAGCATTCCATTCTAACCACCCAGCAGGATCCACCGAATCATCAATGTATGATCGCATAATAACTGTCCTGGAATACTCTTTCCAGGGACGCCCCAAGTACGTCTTGAACGATGATTGGACCGGGATCAAATCCGCAGCGGCGGCAATCTTACTGTTCAAAATTGAAATCCCAGTGTTCTGGTTAGGGTCTTCTCTCCCTTGAGCTGTGAAAATGTTCTTTTGGTTTGGATTCGGTCTACGAGCATATAAATTGCATTCTTGGAAAACGGCAGCAGCGTTTCCAAAGACGAAGTCAATTGTTCCGTATATGTCACAGTCGCGGTAGAACTGCCTGAGGGAATGGACGTAGAGAGTGTCCTGGTAGCCAACGAAGCTGCACTTGTAAAATGCCGAGAGGTCTGACCCACTCCTTAAAGCCACCGCCTGGTGTTTGCTCGGCCCTGCTGAGTTTTCAAATGTTATATCCTTGGCTATGAATCCGTTCCCCACCACAGCTGAAGAACGAAAAAGAGAGTAGACGTTTGATTAGTCGCAAGAACCTTGTCAATGATTAAAGCAAATAAAAAGGGTAGATAAACAATTCATTGAGGGCGGACCCACTTAGCGTGTGGGCAACAGTGGAGTGGTTGAAATTTTATGAAGTCTTTCATCAAAGTTTTAAGGGATTATCATGACATGATTATTAATAGCAATAAGGAACCGAATAATAGATGATGTTCTAAATAAAAAGCGGGTGAAGACAAAAATCTTTGTCCCCGACAAAATCAGTAATTAACGCGCTTCAATTTAATCCGGGATGCACGGCCATCATGATATGCGTGTCCTAATCCTAATCTACCGACACAACATAAACCAGTGGATGTAATCAAATTTGAAAGCAACGGCAGTGAAACATCTATCTCAATCAGCATGCAGTGACTCACTCGGTGATGCATGCGGCCTCATCATGCTTCATGGTCTTCATGGTCTATGAGCCCTCATTTAAATTTTTGGCGTCTCTCCTTGCATTTTTTTTTTGTTTCCCTATAGAAGCACTAATGTTAAGGATATTTAATGAGCTTGACCGTCTACAAAAGTTTCTTTTAAAATTATATCGCCAACTTCTAGCTATGGTTGCAACTGTATAATTTGGGTGTCTTATTCTTTTTTTCTTAATTATTAGGTCAAACAAATAAAAAAGGAAGATGCTATACATTTTCTCCTTATTTTTAGGTTTTCACATAGAAGCATTGATTTTCTCCGAGGTTCATTTGAAGAACATTATGAGAAGGCGAACAATCGATTATTGACTTAGAAAAGTATATTCAGAATTTATCGTACAGTTATAGTCCCTAATAACTCGCGTTATTATTTTCTAAAATAATTTTCAATACTTTTTACGTAAAATGACAAAAATTGAAAAGATAAGCAAATGAAGCAAAAATGATAGAGATTGCACTCATCATAAAATTAAAAATTTAAAACAGCAGCAGGACCACCCTGGATAAGGTCCCTCGCGTTGCTTTATCATAACATGTGAATGACTTGAATGGTATTAGTAAGTAATGTACCTCTACTCTTGAAATACTGCTGCGTGTCTATTCTATTCTATTTCTATTGAAAAGCATTAAACTTTGTCTGCTTGTAGCCACGAGGAACGAGACTAAGTAATAAGGGTAATACCTCGTGGGAGGTGTGAAAATATAAGCTAAGCCAAGTCATAATTAATTAATTAATCTTTCGAGTAATGTCATAGACACATCCTAAATTCTATCTATAGTAGTATCATCTAAGCCGCTAGGAGGTAGCAAGAAAAAACAAAGAGTGGACACGTCAGCGTGGCTTTCTCTTTTGATTGGTTCAAAATCATTGTCTATGGATTCTCCCACTCGTGAGTTTTTTAACCACCCAGAAAAAAGAAAGCATATATAACAAATTTATCGCTAAACATAAAGTTGTTTAATTAGGCTTAAAAAACAATTAGTGCTAAATTAGAAAGTTAATTGAAATTTCAAACTCACCGACTGTTGCAGAACGGAAAGTGGTGTGGCCATCGACGACATTTCTGCTGGCCTTCACCACTGTCTTCCCGATCCCATCTCCCACAAACATCAGCATTTTCTTCTTCCTTTCCACCTCTACATTTTCAAAATAAGCCCCGGCTTTTATGTATATCACAAACCTAAATCAACAAATCAGAAGCTTTAATCAGCTCATTAGGCGCTTCTTCTCAGTTTAACATTTTGTAACAGGAGGAGTACAAATTTGTTAACTAAACCTTGTGTCACTGTTGTTCGGAGCGGCGGCAACAGCATCGGTGATGTTAGTGAAGTTTCCAGTGCCGTCTTTGGCAACTATCAGATCGAACTTGGTTTCATTAACTGCAGCCTGTAGAAGTTTTCGATCTTTCGAGGATAACCATTTCGGGAACCCGTTTTTCACACGTCCGTATTCAGGGAAAACCTCGGATTTGAATTTGTTCACACCGGGGACTTTGTTGAGCATGACGAGAGAGTTACTGATGTGATGAGAGATGTTGTGCAGACCTTTTTTGATAATGTTCTTAATATTTCCTTTGCTATGAGCAAACCCATCAAGACATGTGTACTGGTTCGTCATTGCAGCGCTCAACAAAGTCCGCAAGTCGTGGTAGTTACTCGAGACTGCTAATTTCTTCGGGGTGAGATCAGCGAGGGCTACTTTGATCTCCGCCAGGGTGTTGTCGAAAAGCTCCAGGCAATCGTTTATAGCTCTCTCTTCTACTGTGTTGTAACTTTTGAGCCTCCTTTCAATGTTGGTGCAATTTGCGGAGGAGAGTCGGACCTCGTACATTGTTTGGTTCAAGATTGTTGAGATGAGCTCCGGAAGTGATTTGGAGGCGAGATCTGGGAGAACAGAGATGGTTGAGACGCAAAGGCCGGGGTATAATGTGCCTTGACATGCTGAGTGAGCAATTTGGAGATGATTGTGGACGTGAAAATGCTGGATTTTGGTGGTTTTGGGGCTCTTTTTTAGAATAGCCACCGACAAAAGCAGGACTAAGACAAGAGTCGAAACGGGTAAAAGAACATGCACGGGCTTAGATCTTCCACAAGGAATGTACATGGTTGATGCTATTTTTTGACGTTAAAAATGGAGGAGAAGTAGAGAACAGAGAGGGAGGACAGGAAAGGAAAGTGTTTTGACGTTAGCAGACTGACAGTGCGAAGTGGAGAATTGCTACCTCTTAAAGAAGGTTGTTGATTGCTGTTGAGTAGAATAAGCGGCCTTATATTGGTCATGGTCCCCCGCAACTGGACCTTACAAGGTCTGCCTAAGAGGGAACTTTAAAAGTGTTTGGACTCCACCAGGACCCAATAAATTAACAGTAGCCTAATCTGATTCTAATTAATGTTGTTTAGAAACTAAAACCAGTAGAGTAGAACTTTTTAAGGACGGACAGCTTGCGGTGAATCTTGGTCTTGAATATGCAGAATGTGAACCATAATCATGAAAGTCAAGCAGGAGCACAGTGTTTATGGCAAATTTGTGGCCTACAGTTACTTTCTTCTGTAAAATATATACTGTACCCGGTGTCACAATTCACAATGATGTCATTCGATGAACATGTGAAAGAACGAGCACTACATGCTTAAAGTTCAATGGTTGTCCCTCATGTTATAGAATGAGAAAGTTGAGCTTGACATCTCACGAGTGTAATCTATAATTATGACACAGTTTCCCTTATAATTAAATTATTCCAAACATTTACAAAAGTGTTACTTCGCATAGGTCAAGTCATATTTCTGTTCTGTTATTTCCCCATAACAATAAAAGTATACATCTTACGTTCTTACACCGCAAAACATATTTTTCCCCCAGCCCCTAGCAGAATAGTGGTTAATCTCACACAATATCATAATATAAACAATTTTACGATAAAAAAGGAGTTTGGTTCAGTAAACGGTTTCATAAAATCTTTTCTCTAACATCATGTGTAAATTACGAGTTAAAATCTTATGTGACGGTTAAATCTGTCGCATTATTACCTTCTCTATAATAATGAATAGGTTTTAATAACTTGAGAAATTAGAGGAAGCTTCTTCAATAAAAAATGGGAGTTTGATACGTTTTATATTTGTCTAATTGATACAAAGAATCAATTTATAGAAGCTCTCTCTGTAATTTAAATGCAAAGTAATTCTCAGCGCCCTAACTAGCATCTTCACCATGACACAATTCCTGTCAGTATATTCAGACGCTTTAACGTTACCGCTACGTCCACGTACATCAGGGCTCAAATCTTTCAAATTTTAAAGAGACAAATAACTCCAGAATAGAGGAGGCACGAGATTGAAATGTAGCCAGAAAAGTCGAAATTGAGAGAATTGCACGCGACAAAAGGGAGCCGGTACGTATGCCAAAAGCCATGCTTTGACAGAAAATAAGCGACACTTCTATATAAAAACGTTGATTCACACATTTGACTTAAGGTCCTTTATGTTCCAATAAGGGGACAGTCATCACTGCTTGTTTATATATATATATATATATATATATATATGATTGATTGTACATTTCAAATATTAAATCAACGCATCATACCACGTGGATCGCAGATCATAAATATGAATTTAGGCACAGAAAAGCTGTTCCTTTTTTTTTTTCCTTTGGTGACTGCACAATTAGAGGACTCTTTAAACTTTCTTTGTTAATTGAATAGAAGTTTATCATCATCAAATTAAGGATCCTTCATTTTTAATTTATAATTTGGTAAATGGAGATGTTTATTTTTGTTTTCTAATTATAATGTCACATGTAGGAAGGAAGTCATTCAATAGTTAAGCAGTTTAGCTCTATGGCAGTGGCTCGGCATTGACGGATGACAGTGTTGGCAATTCTCGAGGTTATGGTTGGTCATTTATATTGATTTGTTGCAGACGAGCAGTCCCATTAATTTCCTTGATCAAAGAATAAATGGGCTTGGCTGGCGGGGTTTTTACTGTTCTAGGACGTAAAGGAAAAGCTATGAGCAAAATAAAATGTCCTGAAAAACATTAAGAAATTGAAATTACATTACTCTATTATACTATTATGCAGGTTTAATTAAACATGCATTTATGTGCACATTGGTTCTCAGACAAGAATAGAGCATCAAAAATAGTAATTGGTCATCACATGCCCATGCCCATGCCCTTCTCAAGTTCCCCTTTGCTAGCAAAAGGTTCTTTTCATTTTTTAACCACCTATTTAGACAGTAACTATTTCTAGAACAGTGCTTCGCATCCCTATATTTACCACAATGTATTCGCGGATAAGACTCATGTGTTCACTGGCTGGGCGGCCCGCCAAGAGTTTTTAAGGGTTGGTGGATTTTGAAAATTGAGTTGGGCTCCACGTGACATTTTATGGTTTTACATATTCCAACCCTGCTAAGGTCCTAACATTCCTTTGGTTGGACCTGGCTTGGATTCATTAAGATAATGGCAAACTTATAAGATAGAAGCCTGGTCCAACCCATAAATAAATACTTTCAATTTTAATGGGTAAAGATTACTTATAATGGCCTTTGGATTGTTTTTCATACGCCTTAACAAGATTTTTAATTTATACAACCAAATTTATATAATTGATAATTATTTTAATTATAATTTAACCGATATGTGATCACTTTCTAGACATGCTTATAAAATTTAAAATATCCAGCAATTAATGTATAAATTGATTTTCTTCAAAGTTTTGACTCAAATAATTAATACTAGAATTACCAAACAAGAATTAGCTAGGATCTCATTTGTGCGAATATATCCCTTTAGATCCTTATTTGAACTTGCAATTGTCAAACCAGAAATTCCAATTTCTAATCATCAAAATATTTTTGACAAATTTTTTTTCAATAAAAGAATTGTATTTCCCTTCTTAATTTCATTCATTCTTAATTATAATAATAAGCCTCATGCACACATCTGGTGTAGGTAGTATTCGGTCCTTAAATTATTAATTAATGTCTGGAACCAAGAGGGATAAGGTGCAATATTTTTTGGGTAAGTAAGAGTTGTGCATTGTCTTATAAGTACGACTACAGTCGAATATTTTTTAAAGAATATTATCTTATTGTCAATTTGAGATTCTTGTTGGATTCTAATGTTGATATATATAATAAAGATTGCAATGAAAAATAACTTAAAAGAACAAATAAAGATAACTTGAAAAAATAATTAAAGAGAAGAAAGAAAGTATTGGGAGGAGAAAAGAGATCTTATTGAAATGTATATTTACAAATGAACTGAGGGGGCTTATTTATAGGCAAATAATCCCTTATCTTGATAGAATTTATAAGATGAAGATAACACTTAGGGATTAGATGGATTAAATCCCAATCCAATCTAATTTACATCTAATCTAGATATAGATAGAATAAATGGATATTCACAAAAATATTCATAACACTCTCCCTTGAATATCAATTGTATTAAGAATATGCATCGTTAAAACCTTACAAGGAAAAAACTTCATAGGAAAAAAATCTAAGTGAAAGAAAAATAGTACATAATTCTTTTCAAGAATACGCTTATGAAATACTGCCTCATTAAAAACCTTATCAAGAAAAACCCAGTGAAAAAAACCTTGATGAAGGAAAAGAGTACAGTGCGTATTTTTCTCCCCCTGATGACTGCATTATTTAAGATCTTTGAAACGACGCATCCCAATCTTTTGTACCAACTTTTCGAATGTTACAGTGGGAAGGGCTTTAGTAAACAAATATGCTAGATTGTCACTTGATCGAATTTGTTGAACAGTAATATCACTTTTTTCTTGAAGATCATGAGTGAAGAAGAATTTTGATGAAATATGTTTTCTTCGATCGCCTTTAATGTATCCTTCCTTTAACTGTACTATGCGAGCAGTATTATCTTCATATAATGTTGTTGGAATTTCTTTCTTGGTTGGTAAACCACACGTTTCTCGAATATGTTGAGTTACAAATTTTAGCCAGACACATTCACGGCTTGCCTCATGAATTGCTAAGATTTCTGCATAGTTAGAAAAGTAGCAACTATAGTTTGCTTTACAGAACGCCATGAAATAGTCGTACCTCTATATGTGAATAAGTAACCTGTCTGGGATCGAGCTTTATGTGGATCTGATAAATATAATGCATTTACATAATCAATTAAATCTGATTTTGATGCATTTGAATAATATAAGCTCATATCCATTGTTCCTCGAAGATATCGAAGTATATATTTAATTCCATTCCAATGTCTTCGAGTTGGAGAAGAACTATATCTTGCTAATAAATTTATAGCAAATGATATATCAAGTCGTGTATTGCTAGCAAGATACATTAATGCTCCAATTGCACCAAGATATGGTATTTCAGGACCAAGAAGTTCTTTATTATCTTCATAAGGTCGAAAAGGATCTTTTTTCACATCTAATGATCTTGCAACTATTGGTGAACTCAATGGATGTGCTTTGTCCATATAAAATCGTTTTAACACTTTCGCTATATAATTAGATTGATGGACAAAAATTTCATTTGTCAAGTGTTCAATCTGAAAACCTAAACAAAACTTTGTTTTTCCAAGGTCTTTCATCTCAAATTCTTTCTTTAAATAATCCACGGCTTTTGATAACTCTTCAGGAGTTCCAATAATGTTTAGGTCATCAACATAAACAGCAATGATCACAAATTCAGATCTGAATCTTTTTATAAAAACGCATGGGCATATAGGATCATTTTTATAGCCTTATTTCGACAAATATTCACTAAGGCGATTATACCACATGTGTCCAGATTATTTTAATCCGTATAAAGATTTATTTAATTTGATTGAATAAATCTCCCGAGAATTCAAATTTTGTACTTCAGGCAACTTAAATCCTTCAGGGATTTTCATATAGATATCATTATCAAGTAAGTCATATAAATAGGCTGTAACTACATCCATCAAACGCATTTCAAGCTTTTCATGTACTGCTAGATTAATTAAATATCGAAATATAATTGCATCCACCACAGGAGAATATGTCTCTTCATAATCAATACTAGGCTTTTGGGTAAATCCTTGTGTGACAAGCCGTGCTTTATATCTCACTATCTCATTTTTCTCATTTCGTTTTCGCACAAATACCCATTTATATCCCACTGATTTTACGCCATTTGGCGTACGGACTACAGGTCCAAAAACTTCACGTTTTGTAAGTGAACTTAATTTCACTTTGATTGCGTCTTTCCACATTGGCCAATCATTTCTATGTCTACATTCTTCAACAGATGTAGGTTCAGGATCCTTATTTTCTTTCATAATATTGAGCGCTACATTGTATGCAAAAATATCATCGACGTTTATTTC
This sequence comes from Theobroma grandiflorum, assembly GCA_036013995.1. Lineage (NCBI taxonomy): Eukaryota > Viridiplantae > Streptophyta > Magnoliopsida > Malvales > Malvaceae > Theobroma > Theobroma grandiflorum. Next base: position 6,928,232 of record CP142130.1, read on the forward strand.
ATTTCGGTTCCATTTTTTTCCCGTCATGACATAATTTATTGAAATCTCTTCATTTTCACTAATTTTAGGTACCTAAATTTCTTCTGAAATTATGTCAGGAGTCTTTTCTGGAGTTTTTGTTTCCTCTTTTTGACCATCATGAATATTTGCTTCTTTTCTTTTTCGAGAATTTTTATCTTTGGAACCGATTGGTCTTCCATGCTTTTGGCGTGTCTTAGACTCATTAATAACAGCAGGTTGTCCTACATCAATTCTGATTGGAGCATTTGCAGCTGATATATGAGATTTAGTTACTCTTTTTAGGTCAGTAAATGTGTCTGACAACTGATTTGCTATATTTTACAAATGAATTATCTTTTGAACTTTTGGTTCACATTGATTTGTGCGAAGATCAAAACTAGATAATAATAATGTATTCCAAGATATTTCCTTTTCCAGCTGCTTATTTTCTCCTCCTAATGTTGAAAAAATGATTTCATCAAAATGACAATAAGCAAACCTTGCAATGAATAAATCTCCTGTCAAAAGTTCTAAATATTTAATTATAGATGGAGATTCATATCCAACATATATTCCTAACCTCCTTTGAGGACCCATCTTTGTGCGTTGTGGTGGAGCAATTGGAACATATACCGCACATTCAAAAATTCTTAGATGGGAAATATTTGGTTCCTGAGCATAAACCAATTGTATAAGGGAGAATTTGTGATAACTTGTTGGCCTGATGCGTACAAGTGCTGCTGCATGCAAAATGGCATGTCCCCAAACAGAAATTGAAAGTTTAGATTTTATAAGTAATAGCCTTGCAATCAGTTTAAGGTGTTTGATAAACGATTCTACTAGACCGTTTTGTGTATGAACATGACTAACAGATTGTTCAACATTTATTCCAATAGACATGCAATATTCATTAAAAGCTTGAGACGTAAATTCACCGGCATTGTCAAGACGAATTGTCTTGATTGCATAATCAGAAAAATGTGCTCGCAAACAAATTATTTGTGCAAGTAATCTTGCAAATGCCAAATTGCGAGTTGATAATAAGCACACATGTGACCATCTTGTTGATGCATCAATTAAAACCATAAAATATCTGAATGGTCCACATGAAGGATGTATGGGTCCGCATATATCACCCTGAATACATTCTAAAAATGTAGGGGATTCAATCCCAACTTTAGCTGGTGATGGTCTTATGATTAATTTACCTTGAGAGCATGCAACACATGAGAAATCATTTGATTAAAAAATCTTTTGGTTTTTCAATGGATGACCATATGAATTTTTAATAATTTTTTGCATCATTATTGATCCGGGATGGCCTAACCGGTCATGCCAAACATTAAAATTGTCAGTAAACTTTTGGTTTACATAAATTTCAATCATTTTAATTTTTGTATAGTACATTCTAGAGGACAAAGAGGGTAATTTTTCTAATACATATTTTTTACCCAATATAATAGATGTAATATAAAGATATTCAATGTTTCTTTCATTCGTTGTCTCAATATGATATCCATTCAAACGAATATCTTTAAAACTTAATAAGTTTTTTTAAGACTTAGGAGAAAATAATGCATCTTTTATTATAAGCTTTGTTCCTCCAGGTAGTGAAATATTGGCTCTTTTGGAGCCTTCAATTAATCTTGTACTACCACATATTGTATTGACATTAGCTTCTTCCATTGTCAAGTGAGAAAAATATTTCTTGTCTTTAAATATAGTGTACGTTGTAGCACTATCTATTAGACATATATCTTCATCATTGATCTTGTGTCTTACCAGATGAATGTCTATATTTTCTTCAAGAAAATAAAACATATACAGTAAAAAACTTATATAAGAGAACATTAAATATAAACTTTGTTATTGAAATGCAAAAAAAAAGAACTTCCTAATAAACATATTTAACTTCTTAATAGAATTATACTAAACATATCAAGTTCTTAATAGAGTTGCAAAAACACATCAACAAATAATTTAAAAAATTTCATTATTGGGATTTCCATCACCAATCAAATGATCAATCCGTTCTTCAGGGTCGGCAAAAAAATCAGCAACATCCAAGTGTGTTATATCAATTTGGCTATCATCTTCAACAAAATTTGTTTCGATCTTTTTTCCTTTATCTTTTAGTGAGGCTTGATAAAGTTCAACAAGATGTTTTGGTATATGACAGGTACGTGACCAATGGCCTTTCATGCTGCATCGATAACAAATATTTTCTATATTCTTTTTACTTTGTCCACCTTTGTCCTTTTCTTGTATCTCTTCACTATTCTTCCACTTCTGGTGGGTATTCGTATTATCAGAATAATAATTTGTGTAGCCACCACGATTGTGGTTATGACAACCTTTTCCACGTCCACGATTACGACCACGATTACGACCACGACCAGAATTTTTAAATGATGTCGCATTCACTTTAGGGAATGGAGCGAAACCAGTTGGGCGAGATTCATGATTTTTCATCAATATCTCGTTATTTTCCTCAGCCACAAGGAGACATGAAATCAGTTTAGAGTATTTCTTGAAGCTTTTTTCACGATATTACTGCTACAGGAGTACATTTGAGGCGTGAAAAGTAGAAAATGTTTTTTCTAACAAATCAGCATTTGTCACCTTTTCTCCACACAATTTTAGTTTAGAACTAATTCTATATAATGCTGAGTTATACTCACTTACAGTTTTAAACTCTTGCAATCATAGATGCATCCAATCATAACGAGCTTTTGGCAGAATTACTATTCTTTGGTGGTCATATCTTTCCTTTAAACTTTTTCAAAGATCTACTGGATCTTTTATTGTAAGATACTTAATTTTTAATCCTTCATGAAGATAGTGGCGAAGGAAAATCATTACTTTTGCTTTATCCTGATTCGATGCTTCATTTTCTTCTTTGATTGTGTCTCTAAGACCCATAACATCTGAATGGATTTCAGCATCTAGAACCCAAGATAGATAGTTCTTGCTAGTAATATCAAGGGCCACAAATTCGAGCTTTGTAAGATTGGACATTGTGATAGCTTAAAAGAAGAATATAAATGTTAGTATTACTCAATATATTGTAATTGGCAAGTAAAACAATAAATTGATTGATGAAAACAATTAATATAAAATTGCAAATTGACTTATTATGAGTTGGTAAAATTTGGGCAAAACAATAAGGTGACAATAAACAAAAATTACTTGAAGAAAAATTGAACTTCGATTTTGTAAAGCTTGAGTGTGAGAGATTAGAGAGATTAGAGAATCGTGCTGATAACGTATTATGAAAAATAACTTAAAAGAACAAATAAAGATAACTTGAAAGAATAATTAAAGAGAAGAAAGAAAGTATTGAAGGGGTTAAAAGAGATCTTATTGAAGTGTGTATTTACAAATGAACTGAGGGGGTTTATTTATAGGTAAATAATCTCTTATCTTGATAGAATTTACAAGATGAAGACGACACGTAGGGATTAGATGGATTAAATCCTAATATAATCTAATTTACGTCTAATCTAGATATAGATAGAATAAATGGATATTCACAAAAATATTCATAACAAATATAACAAACTGAATTCACAAATTTAAATGGATAACCCAGCTGGTGCACGCCAATAAAATCTCAACAATTTCACTACTCCCTCTTGCAAGATATCTAAGAGCTTCTTTATATTATGTTAGGTTGCCAAGATGAACTTAGAAATTTTTTATTGTGCGACCGAAAGATATATAATTAATATATATAACAAAATAAAAATAAAACTAGTTAAAAATAATAAATATCAATATAAAAATCATATTGATAGAAAAAGGGAAATTTTTTATTTTAAAAAATGAAAGATAATAATGTTTATAATTTTTGATCATATATGTAATAATATTTAGATAAAAAATTAAAGAGATAAATAATAGTAAAAAGTTGGCGAAGAAATATATCAATGTAGGGGGCCAAATTTTCGAGGAACCAAATTAGAAATTTACCTTTCATTGTGAGTGAAAAAACACGGCAAATTATGGGATTTACAATAGCTAATGGGGGCGAAAGCCCCATCATGCCCCCACCCTAATCCAGTCAAAGATGAGTATAATAACCCAACTGGTGGAGTTCCAAACTAAGTTTTGTATGATTGACTAATTATCTTCCCCATCCTCATGATTAGAAGTACAGTAATTTGTTTTCGTTATTACGTAAAGGTCAGAACTTAGAATTGAGAAAGTAGACTTCGGGACCACAGGACTTCAGGAATGTGACATTTTCCTTTTATCCTTTTTTTTTGTGCGTCATTTTCCAGCTGTGATATTCTACGTGCAGACGATAGGGAAAAATACTTTACTTAAAACGCATAAACAAGCAAAGAACTGTAACTGTAAAGTAAGTCGGTGTGGTTGGATACAGAACTGGAGATCAACCGCCACGACCGGTCACGACGGGTCAATAGTTTTAAAAACTTAAAGTCAAATATTAAAATGATTTTTTTATTAAAATTAAAAAAATAATTTTAAATAATCAAATTCATATTTTTAATTTGATATATTTAAAGATTTATTATAAAGTGTCAAAGATATTTCACTATTATAATTATTTTATATTTTTAAACAATTAATATAAAATCAACAATCAAAATTTTTAATTCAAATAACTTAATTATCACATAAAATAAAAATAATATAATAATATAATACAAATTTTAAAATAAAATAAAAATATCTGTAAAGTTTAGAATAACAGTATTTAATTATTAAATACTTATTGTAAGTAGTAAATGAGATTTATAACTTTATAAAGATAATAGTATAACGGATTTCTCACATCTTTGTTAGAAGAAAATTGAAGTTAAAGAAAAAAAATGTAAATGAGAGAAGAAGTATTTAAAAGTAAATGTCATAAATTGAAAAAAAAATTAATTTTATATATAAAAATAAAAGAGTTGTTGAAAATTATTAAATACATTTTACTATTAATTGATAGGAAACAAAAAAAATAGATGAGAAAAATAATTGTTAGAGATCATTAAATATATATTACAGTTAATTGATTGAAAAAAAGAAAAATAATTGAAAACTAATAACATGTTAGAAATTAAGAAATGATAAAAAATTGAAATTTATTAAGTACGTAATTAGAAAAATGAAAAAATATATTATTTTATTAATTATTTTTTATTTTTATTTTTTTTATAATTTTAATAGAAAATGAGATAATTAGTTTAAAATTAATAAAGATATGAAAGTGAAAGAAAATAAATATTCATTAGACATAATAGAATAATTAAATATTTATTAGACATAAAAGAATAATTAAATATTTAATTAATATTTTAATTTTTAAATATTTTAAATATAATTAATTATATTATTATTATAAACTATAAAATCTTTCTGAATTTGCGACTTTAAAGTACTTGTTTTAGTGGCTTTACCCAAACGCCGACTCTGCCAATAGCGGCGGCACGCGAAAACCTCTTACCATGAAACTAAAGAACCGTCAGCCTGTTTGGGTGTTCCAAAATTTCAAACTTCCAAATGCACCAACTTTTCTTATAATTTAAATAATGGATTAATAATATTCCTCAAAATAAAAATAATGAGTTAATGCTTTTAAGTCATACAAGTTCGAATTCAAACTTTCTCCCTTTGGAAATAAAGTAAGTATAATTTAAAGATCTTGACTTTTTAATGCTGATCCAAATTCCCTCCTAACTATCATATATTAAATTTCTCATTAATCTTTCCACACTTAAGCTTTCTTCTTGTCTTATACGGAAAATGTGCTTCCTTAATTATTACTAATTAGGATCACTTTATTTTGAAACAAGTTGAAGTATCGATAAATTTCTAAATGTAGGTTGCGGAAGCTTCATTAATTCTGCAGCACATGTTTCGGCACAGAACTCCCACGTCTTTCAGCAAGTATTAGGCATGCGAGTTGCGATCTGTTTTTTTATTTATGCAAAACCCACTTGTAAAAGTCTTAAAATTTAAATGAATTGGAAGGCTTGCTTGGTTATGGTCTATGGAAGGGTTTGGCAACTTGGCGTCGACTTTCTCATTAAAGTTTCATTTTCAAATGGGCAACATTTTATCCTGCAGTCTGCAACGCGTATTCTAGTCAAATCTAGAGAATACTTGCCGTATTTTATCTATGCTGAGTAATTAACTACTAACATAGCAAACACCACTGACATCTTTAAGATAAACTATACATTTACCTTTTATGGAGGCTAGGTTAATCATCAATTCTAGCTCCCAAGACAACGAGAGGTACGTGATAAACTAGTGGCGGCTCATGATATTATAAATACATACTTAATTTACGTTTAAACAAAGTGAGATCACAAGTCAATGGATGTTATGTTCTTGCTTGTTTGACTTGGCTGACCACATAGGCGAATTGGATTTCTTTTTAGTTTTTGCTCTTTCTTGTCATCAACCAATCAGCACTTCACCACGTATTAGTTTTCATGACTTTGATGGTTAAATCCAAAACATATGCAGGACAACCATCTTTTTGAGCTTGTTGACTGCGGTATTCTAGCTTTTTATTTTCCAAGAAACCAAACTGTCATGGCTGGCAAATCCAATTCCAAATCCACCGTCAATTACCTAACCCCATTCTTGGGCAAAAATAGTGAGAACTTTAGGACATCTCGACAAAATGTTTGGGCTAAGGTTGACGTACTATCTAGACTTTGCATGCATTATTCGCGAATGAGAATTGAGATCACCAAATCACCTAAAACTGAAAGCATTTTAGCTTTAAGACCATTGGGAATTAGAGTCATTAAATGATGAAACGTGGCCAAGGTTGCCGGGCGCTTGTTTTATGATTCACCGTGTTGAATGGTCTTATGTTACATCCCTCAAGTTTTTGGAATTTAGTGATCTTATTTCAAGTTAGATTTCTTCATTTGTTAATTAATTTTAAATTAAATGATTTGTAAACTCATTTATTTCGACTCTATACATGAAAAGAAATTTAAAGACTAATTCATTTCGATTGTTAGTACTTACTCTACACATGAAAAGAGATATCGAGTGATGTTATATATATACCATATTAATTATATTTTACTTTTTTATGATCTTATGTTTACGTTGAATCTTTCAATCTATTATCTTTAAGTTGGATTCTTAATACAACAAAACAAACCCCTCAACATCACTAGCTAGCTACCCAATTTAGGTGATATAAAATCCATCTTCAATTAGTTTTAACTTTGTTATATTTGGTTTTGATCAACACATAGGGTTAGTGGTGAAAGATTAGGCTAAAGCTCATAAACATATTACACGACCAAGCATGCACCGATGGAAAATTCCAATGGAATTAGGTAAAAGTAGGACATTTCCCGCACCAAGAAAAAAATTATATGTTTTGGTAGTAGGTATATTGAAAAATCGCGTTACAGCTAGCTTGGCTTCCCCGATCATGGGTTAGAATTTAGGACATCATGCTCGAGAAGAACGACGCGTTTTCAATAAAGTCTTAGCAGTTGACTTTGATTTGTAAATGAATTAATGGTTTACCCTCTAAAATTCCCACACATAAGAGACAGTAGTTTACTATATGTCATGCTAGAGGTAGAATCTACCTACTTTCTGCCCATTATATATACCTAATCCGCTACAAAAATCCTCCAAAATCAGCTTATCAGCTCTCCTTTGTTAAAGAAAAAGCTATGGCTTCTAAGCTCTGCTCTCTTCTTACAATGTCTCTCTTCATTCTTCTCCCTTTATTCATCTCTCCTTCTCTTGCAGATGCTCCCCCATCTGACCCTGTCTCACCAGGAACCATTTGCAAGTCCACCCCAGACCCTTCCTATTGCAGATCTGTGCTCCCTAATCAAACCACCAATGTCTACAACTATGGTCGATTCTCTGTTCGCAAATCTCTTTCACAGTCTCGAAAATTCCTCAAACTAGTTGATAAGTATCTAACAGAATACCGATCATCGTTATCAACATCTGCAATTCGTGCTTTAGAGGATTGCCACTTTCTAGCTGGCCTGAACATGGATTTTCTGTTGAGCTCCTTCGAAACTGTCAATGCCACTAGTAAAATTCTGTCCCCCGTGGAAGCTGAGGACATACAAACCTTGCTTAGTGCTGTTTTAACTAACCAGCAGACCTGTTTGGACAGTATACAATCTACTGCTTCAGCTTGGAGCATAAGGAACGGCCTCGCGGTTCCTATGACAAATGACACAAAACTCTACAGTGTGTCTCTGGCTCTTTTTACAAAGGGCTGGGTTCCTAGGAGGAAGAAAAAGGCCGCATGGCAGCCTAGTAGCAAACAGCTAGCATTCAAACATGGGCGTTTGCTTCTGAAAATGTCGAGCCGTACACGATCAATTTATGAGACCGTAAGCAGAAGAAAGCTTCTTCAGACGACTGATGCTGATGAGGTCTTGGTGAGTAACATTGTGACGGTGAGTCAGGACGGAAGCGGAAATTTCACTACCATTAACGATGCTATATCTGCGGCTCCAAACAACACCAAAGGTGTAAATGGTTACTTCTTGATTTACATCACTGCCGGTGTTTACCAAGAGTACATTTCCATCGCTAAGAAGAAAAAATACTTGATGATTGTCGGGGATGGTATCAATCAGACAATTATCACCGGAAACCGTAGCGTTGTTGATGGGTGGACAACATTTAACTCTGCAACTTTTGGTAAGTTTTAATTCAAAAACCATTTAAGTAACTACATGTGAACTGCACAAATTTTCACATCTTCCTGTCTGACAAATATGAGCCTAATTAATCTGACAAATTTTGTTTTGTATTACAGCTGTGGTGGCTCCAAATTTTGTTGCGGTAAACATAACTTTTCAGAACACAGCCGGAGCAATCAAGCATCAGGCCGTAGCAGTTCGAAATGGGGCTGATTTGTCAGCATTCTATAGCTGCAGTTTCGAAGGATTCCAAGATACTTTGTATACTCATTCCCTAAGGCAGTTTTATAGAGAATGTGACATCTACGGCACGGTTGATTTTATATTTGGAAACGCAGCCGTTGTTTTCCAGAACTGCAACATATATCCTCGACTCCCAATGAGTGGACAATTTAATGCCATCACCGCACAGGGCCGAACCGATCCTAACCAGAACACAGGCACATCGATTCATGACTGCAATATCGTGGCTGCTGATGATCTGGCCTCGAGCAATACCACCTTTCAAACGTATCTAGGGAGACCTTGGAAAGAGTATTCGAGGACTGTATACATGCAGAATTACATGGGAAGTTTGATAGATCCTGCTGGTTGGAAGGAATGGAATGGAACTTTTGCCCTGAGTACATTATACTATGCCGAGTATGACAACAGAGGACCTGGATCCAACACTTCCAGTAGGGTCACGTGGTCTGGTTACCATGTGATTAATGCTACCGATGCTGCTAATTTTACTGTGTCTAGCTTCTTGTTGGGAGAGGACTGGTTACCAAATTCAGGAGTGCCTTACACTGCAAGCTTATTATGAGCAACTAATCAACGGATGAAGTTACGTTCTTTCATTTTTTTTGTTTGGTCATCGTTTTTTCGATGTAATAAGTGCGAAAATACCCGACCTGTTCAAGTTTACAGCTTGGTATTTATCGATATTGAATGTTAATTGATATTGATGCTTCCAATTCTTAATGGAAAAAGGCCGTAAGGCTATTCATCTACTCATTCATGCTATATCTAACGTCTTCCCACGTTGATTGAACAGGACAAAACACTGAAATGATTGTGCTGGCCACTAAACTACGAGCTAATTGGATAGTTACCTATAACTGACGGGGAAATTATTAATATTTAAAAGACAAAACTTCAATATGAGAAGTATTTTTTTCTCACATACATGTTTATAATTTCATCGAATATGCCAATTGATGGCAATTTCTGTGCTTAAGGCTAATTGGAAGCATAACATAAACCTAAATTTTTGTGAAATTTTAAGACTCTATGATTATATATTGAAGTTTGTTGGTGAATAACCTGATTAATTAATTGAAAGGACCCTGTTGTTGTGTCCCACTCTTAATTAATAATCAAAGAGCATGTAATTGTTGCTTCCTTCAGAACAAGTTGTCAAAAAATGGGCTGCTGGACATGCAATGAAGAGTGTGGATTACGTACTAAAACATTAATATTTTGATTAATTATTAATTTCTTTAATTTTTAAGAATTTTTATTTTGATTATTCAACTTTAGAAAATCACGATATGGTCATCAACATTTATAAAAATTAATGTTTTGATCACTCAATCACTAAAATTTTATTGATATTTGACATGAACTTTTTAAAACAGTTAACCTTGATTACGTGGTGTGAACATGCCACGTGTAAGATGTATCGTAACAGGACAAATGAGATAGCATGGACTTATTATATAATTAAGGTTGACTAACTTGAAATGTCACATTAGATAATCAATAGTTTTTAACAATTAAATGATTAAAATATAATTTTTATAAATATTAGTAATCAAAATGTGATTTTTTTAAAAATTGAATGATTAAAACAAAAATTTTCAAAAAAATAAATGAAAAGATTACCCATATATCTTCATATTGGAAAATGACAAGTTCCCTTGATAATCCACCCGGCACCAAAAAGGAAGATCCTTGGAGGAACTCCAACTAACATTAAAGTTGTCCAGGTCATTCGATAAGAGTTGCCCCTGCAGACCTGTGTTAGTTATCCATTCCAATCATTTATAATTGGTTCTTTTTTTTTTCTTTTGTTTGTTTTTGAACAAACAATTGGTATTACAACTTACTTTGGAAGGAACAAGTTCAAGGATTTATTAGAAAACGTAATATGCATTTTAAGGTCCCTGACAAAAGAAGAAATTTTATTTTAAATGGACTCGACAACGTGTTTGTTCCCCATTTCTCTTTAGGAATTAAAAGTAAATTTTCGATCCCCATATTGGTCGATGTGCTCCATAAGCTTTATAGGACTATTCCCTGTTCGATATATATAGGTTCGCCACCAAATGGCTAACCAAATGTTAGAAAAGTGCTCTGTAACCTAATATTTATTATTATCAAGAAAATTGTTTTGGATCTGTCTTGGCCAATAGCAAGCTAGCCTCCTGCATGCAGTGGTTTCTCTCCGTTCTTAGTAAAGATTCTTATCGTCTTAATTTGCCTCTGAGGCAACAGACTTAGGCTTTGCTGGATAGGGTTGAAAAGTGGGAGGATGGAAAGGGACGGGGGAAAATTTGAAAGAAAATGATTTTTATTAGTGTTTGGTTAGAGAGGAACGTAAGACGAAACAAGTTAAGAGAGCTTATCATTTTTCATTCTTATTCATAAAAACAAATTATTTCGAATCGAAAATATTAAAGAATTGAGAGAGAACTGTACTGAGTCAAGTGTAACATATTAACAAGATTGTCGATAATTTTTTAAATTGTATCTTTTTACCTTAACTTAGAAAAAAAATATAATTTTCATTTTTTTCCTTTCTTTTTTCAATTAGACCAAGCAATGGACAGAATTATTTTTTCATCCAATGATCTTCCATCTTTCCTACCAAGCATTCCAATGATAAGAAAAAAATATATATTTTCCATCTTTTCGCTTTTTTCTTCTAATTTTCCATTTTTTCTTATTTTTTTATCCATTCTACCATGCCTCTGAAGAAGAGATATAAATTTAAGCTCAAATTAATTAGAAAAATTAACGCAATTATACATTAACTATTTTGTTCTGTACTTGGATGATGCCAATATATGCCACAGAATGTTTAAATACACAGCAAAACTTACCGTTAGTTGTTTTCGCCTAAATAATTACAATAATATTGGTACATAGTCCAAGAGCAAGCAACGATATCCAATTGTCTTCTGCTCCAATAACCGGTATTTTCATCGCTTACTTATATCCTTGCGATAGCATTGACATCTCATTTCCACAATTACATGAAATTTGCTAGCAAGGCAATATCTTAATTGATGCACCAGACTTTTAGCACGGTTAATTTGATTACAGAAATTATTATGAGCTAATAAAAGTAGTACAAACTAATTAAGGGTAATCAATAGCAGCAAATGAGGCTTGGGGTTACATCAGTTTGTAGCCAAAAGATTGACGATGTCCAAGGCATTGCTACAAAGTTTGAGAAAAATGTTGTTCTTACTAAACAGCTCCAATTCGTTACCGGGGCTTTGCTTGAGCCCAGACTCACAAGTGGCTGCATCGGTAATGGCAGCTTCCAACCAGACTTTCGCATCTTTGTAAGCCTTTGATACCAGGGCTGCCAGGGAGTCATCAAGCTGCTGTGTCGCGGATAAGTAATTTTCCGAGCAATCCTGGAAGTTCTGCTCGACGGCAGGTTCCAAATTTGAACCATCGAGTATCTTCTTGATGTAGACGGATGTGTCTGAGCCATTGTTGGAAGCGACCCTGAGTGCTATCAAGGCAAGGGCAGCTAGGTCAGCGTCTTGGCTGGCATGTTCAGCCTCAAGGCTTGAGATACAGAGATCCTCGTATCTCGCCTTTTGACAGGCTTCAGCAATTAAGTTGTTTTTACCAGCAGCATTTAGTAAGGGCAAGAAAGAGAGGCAAAGGGAGAAAGAAAAAAGCAAGGCAACACTATTGGTGATAGGCTTCATAGTTTTCTCCTCTAGTTTCTGGCTTTCTGCTCCGGAATTTGGAATTTTTGGAAGGAATCGTGATCTTATATTGCGTTTTAAACGATGAATAAAAAAAATGTGGGATGGTTACTTGTTATTCAAAATAATGTTTAGTACCTACCTTCGTGCAACACTGTCTAAAAATGGTGGGATATTAAACAGATTCAGGAAAGAGCATCGACCGCTAACCCAAGACAGATGCGCTTAGCCACTCGTAAATGAAGTTGTTTGTGAGGTTGAATAAACGCGTACTACACGCTAAATCCACTGGCTTCACATCCATGAAGGTTTAATTTGAGGCAATTAACAAATTGAAAATACTGGTTTCATATGCCCTATTTTAGACATGATTTTTTCCTTTTTTGGAAAGGCAAGAATAAGATTTCATTACTGTAAATTCCTTTACAAAAACTACCGGCCCTGGGGTAGTGAGCAAGTAACTCGTAACAGGGGACAAGTAACCCCTATTAAAACTGTTACCTGTGAAAGAAAAAAGAACCACGAGCAATTTATCCCAAGTTGCTAATGGGATCCACTTCCTATAACAATACCAAGACTCCCATTCAAAACAAAAAGGACAAGGATTCAAATTAGACTTACCGCACTACAACCCAGTCACTATTTGCTACATAAAACCAAAATAAATTTAGACTACTAACTTAGGGGATTGCCTCATTGCCTAAAGAGTCAGCAGTGCTACGCTTTTTTGGATGAATTGACCCAGTGATACTTGAAAAGCTTGAAATCTTGTCTAAATCTGTTGCTAAAATGGCATACTACCATAGAAATGAAATGGGATATGGAGATCGAGGAAATCGAGTCAGTTCAGGAGAAAATCTGAGACTTATACAACAAGCTCAGCGACACCATTCACTGGATTTCTCGAGCTCACTTCCTTAACTCCATGAAAGCCTTCGGAAAATCCGACAACAACTACGTCGTAGGCGACGATAACCGGAACAAGTTCGTGTTCGTGAAGGACTTTCGAATCGACGATGGTGACTCCGCCATTCAAGAGGCTAACAGTCTCAATGATATCAGAACCGCTCTAGAGAATTTCGAAGACCAGCTCGAAATTTTCCACACAGTACACACAAAGCAGCGGGCTGAGAGAGATGCTGCCATTGCACGATTAGAACAAAGCCGGATAATTCTTGCATTGAGATTGGCTCAGCACCATCGTAAGAAGTACAAAGTAATTGAGGAAGCTCTAGCTTTTGTTAGAGATGTACATGATGTTAGCCGTTTTGTTTCACCCGAAAACCTTCACAGTACACCAGTTAGTCCATCTGGCCTGGGGAGAATCTTGTGTCACATGGAGGGAAGCGCTCTAATATGCTAACCAAAGTTGTTGTTTCTAGATTCAACTTTGCAAAGCAATCCCTGAAACTTGATCATATGGGTGGGATACTAAGCAATACAGCCGTATTCGCGGTTAGCATGATAGCAATGCTGCATCTGCATCAGATTGCTTATACAGAGCATCCAGAGAAACAAGAAGATAACATCAACAGGCACACAAATGTGAGAAAAAAATTCTCAACTAGAAGGGCTTTCATCCCATGATCGTTTGAACCACTCGGATGTGTTTTCGGCCCGGGGCATGTTAGCAAAGAATTGGTCCTTTTATTTATATACTGTCTTAGTTGGAGCTGTTGTCAAAATGCTGATTGCCCTCGTTGATATTGTTGTTGAGGCATATCCATGTATGAAAGCAGGTAGTCAGTTTACAAAGTATTATCTTTTCCTTACCTCCACAATTCTGTGTATATCCCTATCATTAATTGATGCTTTGTACGTGCATGCATGCCGAATCTCTTAAAAAAATGGCATACTACTATATATTAAAAAAAAGGAAAAAACTTGTTAAAACAGTTACGGTAGCCCATACATATTGGGCTTTCCTCTAGTGTTGTTAGGCTAAACTCTTGGCCAGCATTTCAGTGCCATAAACCCAACTCAACTCCATACCGGCCCACCCCATCCAGAAAAGAAAAAATTCTGTCAATATCAATGGGAGGCATATAGCTTTTATGATTTCAATTATAAGGTAAAATTCAAAAACCCCTTTTCAATTATTTTAAAAGAACACCTCGATTTCTCTTATTTTAAAATAATTTTTTTATCCACTGTTAATATTATTAATCAACTGTTAAAAAATGGATCCAATATTACATAAATATTTTAAACACAAATACCTTCTTTTATTAAAAAATATATTATTTTTTTCTCTTTCAAAAATCTTAATAAAAAATAAAGGAATTTTGATGCACTTTCTTCAAATATTCATATTTTTCATTTCGATCCACTTAAAGAATTTTGTAATAATCAATACCTATTTTTGAATTCCTTTTTTCTTCCTGTTATTGAAGAATTTTCTCTTTTCCCTTTGCATTTTGTTATTTTTTTTTTCTTTTTCTCACAACTTTAGTTTTTTTTTTAAATATTGTATTCTTATGAGACGAAGTTACAAAGTGCTGTTACAAGTTTTGCACAACAACCTACAAACCCCCTTACTATTTGTGTCAATACAAAAAACCAACACCATCACAATTAAATGATTGTCAAACTTAAACCTAATAACAGCATACACAATACCACTAATCAATAAAACCACCTATTATCTAGACTCTTAACTTTTCTGTAATATCAACAAGGCCTCTTTACACCAACATAAAAAATTTCATCAGATTTCAAAGTTACAAAAATTGAATCCTACGCACAAAAAAAATATATAATAAGATCATATAGATCCATCATCCACCCATAGATAAATTAAACCTGCTACCTAAATACTAAAGAAAGAGACAAAACTCATTGGTATTTTGATTTAACAAATCACAACTTTAATATTTTTTAATTAAAAGAATTTTGATTTGAAAGGAAAAAAAGAAATATGTTTTGCCATTTGAAGAGGAGAAGATTCACTAACATCAATCCCATGGGAGGTACATCAAGGTCTTTCATTTCTTTTCTTCATTTTATTTTTTTAGTTTTTTTAATCTTTTTTTATGTTCAAAATCCTATTTTTAATAATTAATTATTTTTTTATAAAGGTTTTTGGAAGAGAATGAGCAGATTTTTTTTTTCAAAAATAATATGCTTTAATTGAAAAAAAATTATATAAAGGCTATTTGTGTCTTAAAATATTTATGTGATATTGAGTTTAAATTTTTTTTTAAAGTATTGATTAACAAATGATTTTAATGTCTATCCCTATATACACAACAAAATATAATTAATGTCTTCTTATTTTTTTATCTCAGATACTGAGCTTACCTTTCTAGCCTTAACGCAAAAGTCATAACAATACGAGCCAAAGTAATAATATTAATCTAAAAAGATTTAAATGTCAAAACAACCTAAATCCTAGTACGACTTCTACACAAAAGTTTGCCTCTTTCACGTTTTCTCTCTCTCAGATATTTATGTTTAATCTTTTAATTTTCGATGTGCGTGTCTGCAAGGTAAACTTTCAAAAAATAGGGGTGTCTATGCCCATTTGCTAGTTATAGAAAAGCCTATTTAATAATTTCTCAGTTCTCTTTATTATATAATAAATACATAAAAAATATTTTAATCTGTGAGTGTACTCGGCTCAAACTTATTGTTCATGAGTTACTCAATCTTCTCTCATGAATGCTCAAAGTCAATCCTTTCGTTTGATAAAAGTTAACTCGAGTTCAATTTTGTAATATTCAATTTCGAGTGATTCATAAATTTTTTAAAATTTTAATAATATATATACATATTTAAGTAAAACATAATATTTATTTTATCTATTTTAAATTTTTATTTCAACTTTGAATTTGAATTGAGTTTCAAAATTTACTATATAAATTAATAATAATTTACTTAGATCATGTTAAACTCGAATAACTCGATTATTTTTTTGAATTGAACTCTAATAAAAATAAAAATAAAATAAAATTCAATCTCGAATTTATTGATGGGGACGAACTTAAACTTGACTCTGTATCAGCTCACCTCCGACTCGTTTGCACATGTAATAATATGGGATTATAAAATATCACGAAAAGTGAACCTAAATGGCTAAATCCATCCACAAAAATAAAAAGGTTACTCTAGGATTTAAGATGGGCCTAAAGTTGACTTCTTAAAAAATGCTAATCTATTAATAGTAATAAAAAATTGATCTTATATAAAAAATTCATATGCCCTATAAGAAGAGAAATTTAGCAAACATGTATAGTATTCCTTTATGATTAACCAATAATCGGTCACTTTGCTCCTAAATGGTGTTTCGTTACGCATCTCATGGTGAAACTTGGGTTGACAATTGGAATTAGTTAGCATGATAATTCGTCTAAAGTTTCGTCCAACAAATAAAAATGTTGTTATAAGTCAAAATCTTACATTTTGTTATAATTATCTTGAAATAAAACTTTAATGTTTAAACTTTATGTTTTACTTTTTAATTATGTTTAAAAAATGCTGGAACTATTTACAATTGCATCTGAAAAATCACTCTATTAGATTTGTTACTTTTCAGTCAAAGTAATCCCTTCATTTTCAGCCCAGATTGAACTGCCGAGGCACATCGAACAAAAATGTACAGATTCACAGCTAGAGCTGCTCCAACTGTGTACTGATTGCTACGTTTACAAAATCAAAATGCCAAGTGTCTTCAAGAATTGCGTCTTTTCTAAAAGCAATTCTTGTTTCTTTCCTCTCTTGCCAGAGATACCGGAATATGCCTTTTTTGAGTCAATACATTTTTTTTTACACTTTACTACTCCTGTCCGACCCAAATCCTCTTCAGACTCAGAATCCGTTTACCCGAACCCGAACCCGAACCCGAACCCACATCCGCAACACCCGTTAATCTGTCTTCTCCAGTGGGGACCTCTACAAGAATTCCCAGGCCGACAAGCTCCGATGTTTTCATGGGGCAACTCTCCGGCTTCAATGACGACGGCAAAGACGAAGACGACGAAGCAGCGGCGGAAGAGCTATTCATTTCAATATTTTCTCTTGGAGGCTCTGAACCGGCTGCTTCAGCCACTGAAAACACGCTCTGGTCTAATGTTTTAGTTGGATTGACCAGAATATCAGCTTGGACCGGAGCTCTGCAGAGTGGACAGTTAGAGTGACTATAAAACCACATGTCGATGCAATCAACGTGGAAGGTGTGATTACACTTAGGCAAAACGCGGGCTTCCTCGTCGTTCTCGAACTCGGCCAAGCAAACGGCACATTCAAGTGGAGGGAAATGATTGGCTTTGGCGGAGTAAATAAAAGTAGGGATCGTTTTAATGACAGAAGGATCCAAACCTTTGGAAGCAACGGTGGTCGGAGTAGCAGTGGAAATGGAGAGCAAGTGCTGAGCATGACGGCGGATGTAACGGAGACGGCGGTTGCGGAAGAACATACGAGTGTAGTTGTGGAAGCAGAGTAGGATAAGTAATGCTACGAAGAGAACGATGCCTGTGCAGAGCATTACTTTGCCATTAAGAGCATAATTAATGTGTTTCCTGGGTAAGCCTGTGTAGTCATCCATGAAAGATAGAGAAAGAAATTAAGGAAGGGTATGCAAGAAAGGAGAAAGAGAGTGGTTGGCAGGGAGTTTATGGGGGAGAAGCGAGAGAAGAAGGGAAGGGAAAGAAAGAGGAAGGTTCCTATTTGATGAGTTTGATGGGTTAGATTTCTTTGTCTTCGATTTTCGGCTTTGATGAGTAAAAATGGTAAACCTGGCGGGCTTTTATTATTCCATCAGCTGCCGGTTATCCTGAATGTATATCCTGTTAAGCCCGGGTAAGTGAATTTACTTGTAGCCCAACTTCTGTACACTTTTTTTGGAAAAAGGTATACTCTTTTGTATTTACGTTAATAGGAATATTAAAAAAATTACTATTGAGAAAATTGTAAAAAATAACTTTAATGTTCATTTCAGGAATACTAAGAAAATTACTGATAGAGGAAATTACAAGAAATAACTTTATTATCCATTTTAGAAATAGTTTTTAATATAAAGTTATTTTTTTAACCAATTTTAGTTATAAGAGGACAAAAATACCTTTAAAATCATTTCAAATAAATTCAATGCTCTGACATTTTCTCTCCCGTAGTTCATTTGCTTTGCTCCCCATTCTACTATGCTATCTATTTTTCTCTTTCGTCATTTAACTTTCTCTAATTTTATCACAATTATTATCTTTCTGTTTATTTCTAGTCATCTCGTCGTCGATTTACATATAAAAGAATATGACATGAAAAGTAACAATATATTTTTAGATTTATTGGCTTACACTCATAAAACCTTCACTTTGTCTATCTCTTGCCATCTCATTATCAATTTACTTAACAAAAAGTATGGTATGGTGAGTAATAATGGGTTCTTGGGTATTAAGTTTTTTTAGTGATTCAAGTATGGTAGAGCATGCTTTAGCGTGTAACAAAGTGATTCATATCTTGGCATATAACATCAGTAGGAAGAATGAAGTTTTATCATGTAATATATAGTACTGAAGTTTTGACATTGGCATATAATATTTGGTGGTGAAGTTTTAATCTTGGCATTTAACATTTAGTGTTAAAGTTTTAGCCTTGATGTGTAACATCTAATGCTGAAGTTTTGATGTTGCTTAATTTTTTTGAACATAACGTGTAACAATAACATTTTTAAAATATAAAACTTTTTTGTATTTTATTACAATATAAATTCTTGGAGTTAAAGCATATAACAATTTTTTTTCAACTATAACAACATTTTTTTGAACCTAATGTGTAATATCAATACTTTTTAAATGTAATTTTAATTTCTATCTTTGTATTTCAATAGGATATAAACTCTTGAAGTTAAACACTTTCACGATAGAGATAAAGTTTAAAATAAAAAAAGAATTTAACATGAAAAGGAATATGTATTGAAAAATTATTCAACATCAACATTACTGCTTGGGTGAAATGACCAGGATGAAATAAATTTAGACAAAAAGATACTATCCAAAATCTTCAAATTTGGATAATTAACTTTTAAATTATTTTATTTGTTACCTTTCCTATAATCATAAAAAAGATTCAACACCAAATGTTAGATGTTAAGGTTAAAGTTTCAGCAACATATATTACACACCAAAACTTTATTCTTTCTGTTGATGTTACATGCCAAAACATGAATCACTTTGTTACACGCTAAAGCATGTTTTTTCAGACTTGAATCATTAAAAAAAACTTAACATTTATAAACTCAAGAACCTGTTGTTACACACTATACCATGCTTTTTAGATTGTAGATCAATGATGAACTAACGAGAGATAAACAAAGAAAGGGTTTTGTGAATGTAAACGAATAAACACAAAAATATATTGTTATCTTTTATGTCAGGCTCTTTGATCATATGACAAGATGATGAAAGATAAACAGAATGATAATAATGATGATAAAATTAGAAAAAATTAGATAATGAGAGAGAAAAATGGAGCATAGTAAAATGGGAAGTAAAGCAAACGAATGACGAAAGGGAAAATTTGAAAGTACTTGAATATGAAGAAATTCATTAAAAGTAATTTTATTTGAAAAAAATTTTATTTTACTAAAAATAATTAAAATTAAAAAAATTTATTTTTTTAAAGTATTTTATATTTAAAAACTAAAAAAATAAATTATCCCTTATCATTGTTTCTCTTTCACCGAAAATAAGTACGTACCGATGAGAAGGAGAGCCTAAGCTCTCAATAGTTGTCTACTTAAATTTAAGGGTAATATTAAATTTTAAAACCTCTTGTCTCAGCTCAAGCGAATTACTGGTACTACTTCCTTTTTACTTACACCGAAGGAAAGTACGTAAGGACAATACGGCAGAGCATAGGTTCTAAAAAGTTGATTACTTAAATACCACGGCAATGGTAAATTTTGAACCTTTTGTGTGAGCTCAAGAAAATTACTATTATTGCCTCTTTCTTGCTTTATTCGAAGGTATGTACGTAACGATGAGAAGGCAGACCCCAGGCTCTAAAAAGTTGTCCATTTAAATAACAGGGTAACGTTAAATTTTGAACTTTTTGCGTGAGCTCAAGAAAATTACTATTACTACTTCTTTCTTGCTTTATCCGAAGTTAAATTTTGAACCTCTTGTGTGAGCTCAAGAAAATTACTATTACTACTTTTTTGCTCTATCCAAATATAAGTACATATATTTATTAAGTTACAATATTTTTCTAAAAAATATAGGATTTTTAGATCTTCATTGTTTTAGATTTAGGAAAAAAAAAATAAGGTTTTCAGAGAACTACTCCAATTAAAAAAAAGGAAAATGATAGAGAAATAAAAAAAATAATTCTTTATTTATAATTTCGGTACCAATAGACTACTAGTTAATTTGGATTTTTGTTTTATCATATGATTACGTCAATTGATCAAATTATATGTCATATGAATAGAAAATGATAATTGATATTAAATGTAATGACGGTTATATTTCTATTTAAGTTGAAGGACTTGTTTAATATAAAATAAAAAATTTAAAAATTTGTTTGAATATAATAAAAAATAAAATACAAAACTTTTCTAAGACTTATGACCCAAAAAAAAAAAAAAAGGAGAACAATAACACTGCTCACGACGCTCCAAAGTGCTAAAGGCACAAGGTCTATTAGTGGTAATTTGGATAATTTGAGCTGCCAAACTATGGGTACAAACTTTCGGTGGTGTTGGTATTCATTAAGGGCGGCTTACCAATTGGAGCTAACCAAATAAATCCAATGAGCTAGTCAACGATCACCCAAATAGTAGTATACAAAAATTAAAAAAGTGCATGTATGTTATATGCACACCCAACTAACCAAGTTGGCGAATAAAAACAGGAAAAGGGGTAGGATAACTGAATCAAATCACACTCATTAGAAAAAAACAAGGATTTTTATTTTTGTGATGAATCAATCCTTATCCAAATATTTTGTTCCCATATTTGTAATTCTTTGGGGTCAGAATCTCATTTAATTTTAATCCATTGCGTCATTTGCTTTGAATTATTTTTGCATATAGATTAACTGTTTTTATTCCTCCTTTCTTGTTTTCAATCGCGTCAAGGCGTTCTTGTTTGGACTAGATCGGGAACACAACAACAAATTTGAATTAAAGATGAATATTTCTAAAATATGTTATTAAAAATATTTATAATGATATTTTTTATACTTTTTACAATATTTTTATAATTCTGACTATATTAAATAAATGTTTAATAACATTATAAATAAAATATAATTATAAATATTGTATACACTAACAGACACTGCATTCTTGATGTTACTATTGAATATGAAAAAAAAGTACAATTAAAAATTTAAATAATTAAATTTTTTAAGATATCATTATATAAAAAGATAGGTTACCTAAAAATGTAATTAAACTAAGAATTTGTTGTAATAGTGCTTTAACTAGATGAGTTGGACTTAAATTCTCTCCTTCCCTTACTTGTAACATTGCAAAACTGTTTTTCCTTTTTGATACTAACAAAGCAAATTAAAGATAATAATTAGAAATTAAAGTTTTTTATTCACATGTAATTGTTTAATCCTATTCCTAGCTATTAGGTTAATAAAAAGTCTTCATAAGCTATTGTCAGTTATAAAACCATGAAGTAATTACTACTACATAGCCAAAATATATTGATATTTTCTTGATAACTTCTTGACTCCGCCACGTAAAGTGTAATGGCTGATTAATGCATTAAAGCTTAAAAATCACCCCCTACTACCTAGAAGGCTTGGGCCAATGGTCCAACATTCCTACCTCCAAAACCTTGTGCCAGCCGTAAAAAGTTTCGATGGATTTTCAAGCAGG
The DNA here is from genome assembly GCA_036013995.1 of Theobroma grandiflorum. Lineage (NCBI taxonomy): Eukaryota > Viridiplantae > Streptophyta > Magnoliopsida > Malvales > Malvaceae > Theobroma > Theobroma grandiflorum. The sequence goes on from CP142130.1 coordinate 6,950,662, forward strand.
AAAAAGGACAGGAGAAGAACATCAACTTGCTTGAAAAGGTACAACATGCACGATGGCACGTTAATTGTTTTGAAATTATGCAAAGATTCAAACAAAAGTACAAATTAACAGCGGCAACGTTAAGGTATTAGAGTAGACTCAAAAATATGTTCGTGACAAATAGTATTAGAGTAAACCTAAATTTTTATTAATGTAAAACTCTCATAAGAGATATTAAAGTTAAAGTAGATTCGGACCAATGCGTGATCTCTCTCTTTTATGGGTAAAATAGTCAATGCAATGAGAGATTTGCAAAATTCAATATGAGAGGATAACATGGATCTTATATTAGTAAAAGATGAGATAGTTTTTGAATTTATAAATAAAGACCTTTATTCACCTAACAAGTACGTCTTTTGAATAAGAAGCGTGCACCTGTTATAAGAAATATCAGCAAACTCTAATCTTCATTGATGTGGAACCCACAAGAGATACCAAGTCCCATGAGAGAATTTTATGGATCTCCTCTATGGGTAAAAGAATTTTACTTTTTCTATATCAATAAAAAATAAAGCATCAACAAAAAAGGGTGAATTCAAATTTATAAATAAGAGTTTTTCTCCACTTAATAGATATGTCTTTTGAGTTAAAAATGTAGATTCATAACATTCATAATGTACTTGACATGAAAATTCAAGTCATTTATCTTGCTTGCTAGACGCTACTGAACAAGGTAAACGCTTCATTGATTCAACCAAGAGCTCTGGCCCTTGATGCTCTCAATTATAAGGCTTTCGGGCTTTGATAAGACTTTAACAAGGTCAATCGGTAAAATTTCACTAGTTTCGCAATTGAGATGGGTTAAGGATTGTCTTTGAGTTCATAAACGAATCAAAAACATCAAGCAATATGACTCCATGTTATTTTGTGAACTTAACATTAACAGCTTACTTCGTTTCGAGAGAATTTTACATGGCTTTTAGTTCATATCTGGTCTTAAAACAAATTTTAATAGAGGAAATTGTGAGAAATGGACGCTAGAGTAACCGCACTTCAAAAATGACCATACATATAATTTTAACTGTTTGTAGATAATTTTTGGGTCGACTTGACAAGAATACCCTTTAGACCAATTAATCCAAATGAAGAAGGGGCGTCTCGGTCTCTTTCTCCTCTCCCGCCATTCAGATTAAAATTTCAAAATTAAATCTCGATTTAGCTATCCCTCTGTCCAGCTCTCCAAGGCCATTGGGGTATATATCTCGCTGTCTAGTTGTCGCCATCGAGGTCTATATCGCCAGCGAACTTTCTGAGGTTCCCAAAGTGCGGAGATGGAATCAAGGTATGTGTTATGGCTTCTTGGTTTTATTTATGGTTATTCATAGAATGCAATAGCTGATGGGTAAATTGTATGAGTTTCGAAACTGAAATCTGGCTAGCAGTAGCGAAAATCAATCAGTTTATAGCTGATGCGTGAATATTTGTTAGGCATCGTGTCACTGGATATTAGGGTGTGTGATTGGATATTAGGAATCTTAACTTGTTTAATGGGTAAATTATATGAGTCTGGAAACCTAAATTTGGTTGCGAGTAGCGAAATCAATCAGTTTATAACCGATGCGGGAATAGTTGTTATGTATTGCATCACTGGATATTAGGGTCTATGACTGGATTCTGGATATCAGTAATCGTAACCTGCTTATTTGGCATTAGGTGCCTGAATATAACGTGACTGAATATTTGTTGAGCATTTCGTGACTTGTCTATACGCATTACGTGACTGAATAATGCATGGTTGGATATTACGTAATACTCAGTCACGTAATGGCTACAAACAAGTCACGCAATGCTCAACAAATATTCAGTCACGTTATATTCAGGCACCTAATGCCATATATCAATATAACCAGTCACGTAGTGAAGTCACCCAATACATAACAGGTCACGCTATATGGAATACACCAGCCACGAAAACCCTTAAAACTAGTGTTCAAAGGCCTCAAAAGGCAAAATTAGAGATAAATTGCAGAAGGCAGTCACGCAATGGCACTCTCGCAGTACCTAATAATAAGTCACTCGATGCCTAATATGCACCCACGTTATGCCAACATAACCATCAACCGATCTACGTACTGTCCCAACGTCCCGCAATACATAACAACAGGTCACCATATACATACAATCTACTCACGCAATGTCTTGCATGAAGATTTGCATTGCACAATTCACGCAGCGCGTATAACCCAGTCTCACAATGGTTAATAATACTTCACGCAATGCTTAACATCCACTCACGCAGTTATTACGCAAAATACTATAACTTAAACGAATATAAGACATAACCATAAGAAAATATATGCTCAAAGAAAATTTCATAAAATTTCATTAATATTAAGATTCTTCGAAATACAAGAGAAAGGAAATGATGCAAAACACTTTATTTTTTTCCATCGTCTCTTTCTCCTTCCTCTCACTGTATTTCCTCTTTCTTCCTCCTGTACTCCCTCCGCCCTCTGCCTGTACTCCCTCATTGCTCTTTCTGTACTCCATCTTCATCACCCTAACTGCGTGAGGGGAAGAGGGAGTACCGAAAGAGAAGGAGGGTATACAGGCGCAGGGCGGAAGGGTGTTGCCCCTTCGCCAATATCCTGGGTTAGAACCGCGGAAGCCTTTAGACTTTCTAAATTATCCTAGATTGTTTAAGATAATTGATTAAAATGCTTACTGGTTCTCTGTATTTATAGGCATGAATGATGACTCTCCGTCTTCTACACCCATATCCCCATATAAGTGCAATTAATGGGGGTGGCGCCTGTTCGGCCTAGCGTTTCATCTCCTCATCTGTATCTACCTCTTAAAACCAAAAGCCAGGCCAAACATCATAACAGGCCGAACAGGTACAGCCCCCCCAATGCAGCCCCCCATAATTGCACTTATAAGGGGATATGTGTGTGGCAAACGAAGAGTCAGCATTGATGCCTATAAATAAAGGGAACCAGTAAGCATTTAAGTCAAATTCAATTATCTTAACATTCTCAGATAATTGAAAATGGAGTCTAGAGAAGGTACAGAAGAGAATGGTCACGGGGGGGTAGCCTCCAAGGAGGATGTGAGGGCCCTGGTGGACAAGCTGGAGACATTCGAGCAGGAAGTGCGAGTCCTCTTCGACAGGTTGATGGATAGGGCTCATGACCTGGAGTGTTCCATCCTGTTCAATGAGAAGGCGCTGGCTGAGATCGATGAAAAAGTAGATGAAATTAGGAAGAAATGAACTACGGTTCATTTTTTTGTTTTGTTTTGTAATATCTTCGTTGTCGCATTCTGATTAATGAAAAAACATTTAAGAATTTTTCTCCCATGTTGCGGGTGTTGGTTTTGAAATATTGCGTCACTAGTTTTGACATAGTTCGTGACATGTTGTTAAGTATTACGTGACATTAGTCAATTACGTGACTCTTTATGTTGGCATGAGTGAGTGGATATCACGCATTGAGTGACTTAGTATTAGGTATTGCGAGACTGGTGCTGCTAGACATGAGTTATTCACCTGTTGTATTGAGCATGTTGTTCACTACTTTTCAGGGTTTGCGTGACTGATTTTTTAGAATTGTACCTGTTTGCCCAATACCATTGATTGACTTATTCTTAGGGTTCAGCGAGACAAGGCATGTTCGTGACTGACTTGTTCAATATATCTCGTTTTGATGCTTTTGGTCATGAGTATTTGGGCATCGCGTGATTGGTTTTTTTATATAAAGCGTGACTTGTTTTTGTATATAGCGTGACATGTTGTAATGCGTGACTGACTTGTGAAATTTATCTCGTTTTGATGCTTTTGGTCACGAGTATTTGGCATTGCGTGACTGGTTTTTATATATAGCGTGACTGGTTTTTATATATAGCGTGACCAAAAGTAATGCGTGACTGATTTGTGCAATTTATCTCGTTTTGATACTTTTGGTCATGAGTATTGGGCATCGCGTGACTGGTTTTTATATATAGCGTGACTGGTTTTTATATATAGCGTGACATGTTGTATTGCGTGACTGACTTGTGCAATGCACATCTTGTAACGAGGCTTACGTTAACTGGTTTTTAGGCGTGACATGAATGTGTATTATACATTGCAACACTTATTCTGTTAAATTTCATCCGCCGGCCAAATGTGACTTAGGCATTGCGTAAGTTGTTTTTTTTTTTTTTGCATTCTTGGGAACTTATGTTTAAAAAAAATTGACTGATTGTGACAATTATTTTTTGACAAATTTCAGCAGCGTGCCAAATGTGAAGGTTATGATTACATATGGTGGTCAGTGGGTCGATGACATTTACAAGGGTGGTGATACACGAGTTAGGGTTGTTGGGAGTGATTTGTCATTATCAGGCCTAGTGAAGCTGGTTGAAGAAGTTGTTGGGGTCGACCCACAGAAGAATGAAATTGATCTACATGCATCGTTGAGACATGCTGCAGGGGTTTCCCGCATAGTTATCAGGGATGATGAAGATGTAGCAAGTATTCTGCGAGATGAGAGGGCAGTTGCTGTGTTTGTGACAGTTAAGGCAGGAAAGGGAAACAATATTCGACATGAACATGGTATCCAACATAGTCATCGCCTACAACAGAATGGTAATTATTTTGACATACCACAGCATGCATTTCCTAACATACAACCATGGCAATCACGTTTGACGTATCGTCAAGAGTTTGAGCAGGCCGAGACACACCTGAGGTGTCTGTAAATGATGTCTGCACAATTCCGATCAGAATGTGCATCGAATGAATTTCATGGTACACTGCAACAAACAAATCTATCAAATGGAAATTCAGTTGGTCAATCGCCGTTCGTAAATGACACTGTGATGGTTGTGAGCGATGTCGATGCATATGATGAGATTGAAGATGATGTTGAAGAGGATGACACAGCGGATACGCATGATGACTTGCACGATGCATGTTCAGATGATGACGGGGGTGAGCACATTGACCTCCCTACTTTCAATCGTGCAGATGGCAGCACAGGACATGCCACAACTGTTGTGTTAGAAGATGTGCAGTTCGAAGACCATGCCACAACTGTTGCGTTAGAAGGGGTTCAGTTCGAAGACTATGCCACAACTGTTGCGTTAGAGGATGTTGAGGGTGCCGAGCCTATTAACGACGACGGCATCGCCCAAAGGAACGATATTCGTTCGCCAGTGGACAGTGATGAATAGAGGGTAAATACAGGGGTATCTCGTCAATGGGTCATTCTCGAGGTAGATATGATATCCTTCTAAACAGTTACGACAGAGGAATCTGGAGCACACGTCGACCACTTATATCGCGGACAAGTGTTTTGATCGAAGTCCGATTTGAAACGTATTTTGAGCATGTTGGCAATAAAAGAGCATTTTGAGGTAAGAGTTAAAAAGTCATGCCACGCTCGTTTTGAGGTGGGTTGTAAGGAGAAGGCATGCAAGTTTGCTTTGCATGCAACGAAGTTGCCTGAGGGAGATTACTGGCAAATTTAGAGGTTGCATAAGGTACACACGTGTACTGTTGATGTTTTGCAATGTGGATACCGAACTGCGAGCGCGAGGGTTATTGGTGAGCTTATCTCGACCAAGCTGCAAGGAAATTATGTTACCCCATTGAGACCTAAGGAAATAATGGAAAAGATGAATCGCACGTGGGGATTGCAATGCCTTTATGGAAAGGCATGGCAAGCGAAGCAGTATGCTGAAAATCTTGTGTTCGGTCCCCCGGAAGAGTCATTCCAACTCATCCCTTCATATTTCCACATGTTGGAACATGAAAACCCCGATATGCTCACGAGTGTCGCTACAGATCGGGAACGCCGATTCAAATATTGCTTCTGGACGTACGGGTCATGTATCCAGGGGTTTCGTTCTGTAATGCGGCCTGTACTTGCTATCGATGCCACACATCTAAAAGGTAGATTCAAGGGTATTTTGTTTGTTGTGGTTTGCAAAGATGCGAACGAGCAGATATATCCAGTTGCATTCGGCATTGGCGACGTCGAGGACGAAGAGTCTTGGTCGTGGTTTCTTAACCAATTGCGTCGTGCAATTGGTTGTCCCGAAAACCACATGTTAATTTCTGACCAGCATCTTGCGATTAAGAAGGCAATTGAGAATGTGCACAACGACGCGCATCACAGTCTATGCAGTTACCACTTAAGGAAAAACATTAAAAACCTGTTCAAGCGCACCGATGTTAATACCATCTTCACATTGGCTGCAAACTGCTATAGGCTGTCCGATTTTACTAGACACATGATTGAGCTGGAACATATTTGCAAACCTGCTTATGACCGCCTAATGAGAATAGGACCTGATAGATGGGCACGTGCACGATCACCGGTAAGGCGATACAAGCTAATGACATCCAACATTGCGGAGTGTATTAACTGCTGCCTCAAGCATGCAAGGAAAATACCAATAACCGTCTTGATCGAGTGCATCAGAGGCATGTTCCAACGTTGGTTCCATGACTGGCACAACGAGGCATTGAATATGACCACGCCACTCAGCCCTTGGGCTACCGATCTGTTGAACAAACGGTTGAATGCAGCATGTCATTTCTCCATCCAACCAATCGATCTGATGGAGTTCCAAGTTATAGGCGGGAATACGGACACAGTCGTCAACCTATGCACGAAGACTTGTTCATGCGGTGAGTTCTAGAGTGATCTACTCCCCTGCACGCATGCAATGACGGCAATAAGGTGTGAATAATCATGTTTTCTTTTCTTATTTAGGGTATTGCTCATTGAATTTTTTACATGTTTACATTGTTCCCCAACTGAGATTTCATTGCCTTCGCAGTAAATGCAATCGTTCGCCCATTGAATTCTGCTCGCACTATTACACGACTAGTTCTTAGGTGGAGGCATATTCAGTTCCCATTCGCCCAGTTGGCCATCCTAGTGAATGGGACGTCCCCTATGAGGTTAAAAAAATCGTCGTTCTGCCACCAACATGTCGAGGTCAAGCGGGGAGACCTAGGAGGAAAAGGATTCCATCGGCTGGGGAAGGCATTCGCCGACGTAGATGTTCACAATGCAAGAGCTATGGTCATAATAGACAAAATCGCCGGATGCTGTTTACAGGTCCATCCACACCCGGGGAAACATCATATGCTCATCCTCCGGATGGACGACGACGACGACGGAAGGCATGTTCAATATGCAGATAACCCGGGCACACACGAAACACCTGTCCATTACGGATAACAAACAGTGATCACATTACAGATGTCGTACCTGAAGATTATGGAACTTCACACCTCAGTTGTTAGGGTTTCGTTCGAATTGGTTCGAAATGGCCAAACATTTCCATTGAATAATGAGATTTGAATTTGAGTTTGCCAGAGTCTGGAGGTCTGGAGGTGATAAGATGATACTGTCGGATCATCAAATGCCTTGTACTCCGCCATAATTGATGATAATTTCTATCTCTTTGTAAACAATCAAATTCTTATTTGAAATATACCAATAATACTCATAATTGATGATTATTTCTGTCTCTTTGTAAACAATCAAATTCTTATTTGAAATATACCAATAATACTCATAATTATAATTACATTTGAAATAGAGCATGCAGTCAGAAAAGCCATCATGATGATGGTGCGAATTGAGAGCGAACTAGATCTTCCAACTATTGTTGGCGCTGCAACAGCTCACGATTCTGCCCCTCCAACAATTCTAGTCGGGCATTCAACCTTGCGTCCATTGTTTCCATAAATGAAAGGAGACGAGCGAATGCTGGATCAACATCGACTGGCTCGTTCCTAACCCATGTGTTGTTCTTGAACTCAAAACCTAGCTGTTTAATACTGTGCTCATTGATGTGATCGAACAAAGCATGGTTTATTGGCGGATCACAACGGCTGTCGACATTGAAGTAGTCTATTATCTCACTGATCAACATGTCGTAATGCAGGTTTCTATTGAGACCGTCAATTGTCAGGAGCATGTCATCCATTACGAATTTAACAAGGTCGATACGACGGGACAATTTGATGTTATTTAAGAACCAGAGCCCCTTTGTCTTGATATTCACATACATCGCTTGGCGAGGACGGATAGTGTGAGCGATGATGAGATGCAACACTTGATCAAAGAAAGACATCCTTGTCCAATTAGGACTTTCACTCTGTCCTGAAGGAGGGCGGACAAATACGGACACAAGGTTCCCATCGCCACTGACACGGCATAGATCTGATTGCATCGAAGTCAGGTGAAAGACGCGTTCTATCAATTCGCGCGTAACAACGATACGTTGTCCCATGACGTGAGTGACAAACGAATCGTCATGGTGCACAGCCTTAGATGTTTCCGACTCAGCATATTTTTGTCTTGCATTGAAGTAAAAAATTCGGACCAAATTCTCGTAGTATGGCCTCTTCAGTTGTAAGTATCGTGTCCATCCTAAATTTTCAAAGTTCGCAATGTATGGGAAATCGATTGACCTTAAATAATCAAAGTTAATTATACGCCCGGGCATTACCTTTCTTTTGGCCTATTTGGCATTGAATTTCGCAGCGTGCGACGGATGGGTGAAATTTTGTATAAAGGAACTGACAGTCGATCCGGACGATGTTTCCGCATCACCGGCGTCGCCTTCACCACTGCTTGAAGTCACCTTTGTGCGTTTGCTTCTGTGACTCATCTTAGATATCTCCGAAGTTAGGATATTTGGAACTTGAAACAACAACTCTAATACGGTTCCAATAACCGAACAACTCGATATCAACTAATAATATCAATTGACGATTCCATGCTAACCACACACGCGATATTATACATTACTGACGCGATTAGGGATCAACTAGTCACGCAGCTCCATAACAACCACTAACACAACTCCAGTTTTCCAGTCACGCGATTCCCATGACAAGTGACGCAACCACAGATCACTGACGCGATATGGATCAACTAGTCACGTAGCTCCATAACAACCACTAACGCAATTCTAGTTTTCCAGTCACGCGATTCCCATGACAAGTGACGCGACCGCAGATCACTGACGCGATATGGATCAACTAGTCACGCAGCTCCATAACAACCATTAACCCAACTCCAGTTTTCCAGTCACGTGATTCCCATGACAAGTGACGCGACCGCAGATCACTGACGCGATATGGATCAACTAGTCATGCAGCTCCATAACAACCACTAACGCAACTTCAGTTTTCCAGTCACGCGATTTCCATGACAAGTAACGGCACCGCAGATCACTGACGTGATATGGATCAACTAGTCACGCAGCTCCATAACAACCACTAACGCAACTCCAGTTTTTCAGTCACGCGATTCTCATGACAAGTGACGCGACCGCAGATCACTGACGCGATATGGATCAACTAGTCACACAGCTCCATAACAACCACTAACACTGACGCGATATGGATCAACTAGTCACGCAGCTCCATAACAACCACTAACACAACTCCAGTTTTCCAGTCACGCGATTCCCATGACAAGTGACGCGACCGCAGATCACTGACGCGATATGGATCAACTAGTCACGTAGCTCCATAACAACCACTAACGCAACTCCAGTTTTCTAGTCACGCGATTCCCACAATAAGTTACGCCACTCCATATCAGATGTTGCCAGTCAATATCAACTACTGACGCGATGCTAAATCTTAAAGGTTCACGCCATCCATATTTAGTAGTCACGATATCCAAGTCGATTACTCACCCGATTCCGTAATAACTACTGTTTCTCAAATACTAACGCGAATCAATATAAACTTGGGACTCGATTGTTAGTGCGTTGAGTAACCCAGTTCAATATCAACTGGTTACAACCTTGTGTCACGCAATGCAATTCAACATGTCATATATGCTGTAAACTAAGGGGGGGTTGGCACATGCGGAGGCAATCACGATGCCATGTAAATACTGTAATAGACTAAGACTAAGAGACTTTACGATGCGAATAAGAAACAAAGGAAAGAAGAAACAATGTTGTTCTTATTGCAGCCGTATGTGTATAACAGCAATGAATACATAACTGTTCTTGTTGTTAATTGAAACAATAAAGAATACAAAGAATAATATGTAAATGATAGAACAAAGAATAATATGGACATGATACGGAACAATGTTATTTACAGATTGAAAAAGAATAAACAAATAAAAAAATTTAACAACCTGAGCTGTTTGCAAAAATCTCTATGGTAAATTTATTTCGAATGCCTTCTATGGCGTTTGCCTTCAGCGCTGGAGGATCCGACTGGATGAACCACTCCAACAAGGCGATAACCCAATCCCCGCAGCTCACTGAATCTTTCTGTACCAGGGTCTTTGCTCTTAATTTATACCTCATTGGCGTCAAATGTGGCGTTTGATGACGCGATCTGGTAAAGTACCCCGACTGGTGGCATATAATGGGAAACAATGATGTTAGTGGACTCATCTGCTTATCACGCAAGCCAGACTTATGTGCGTCGTCTCGACCGTACGATGTGTCCACTAACATCATAGACCAACTTCGCAAGTTGATGTGCACTACCACCCAGTGTTCGTCAAAATAGCACGGTGCGAGAATTGAGTCAATCTTATCCTAGGCCAAACCCCATGGAGGACTGAAACCCCTTGCATAGTCCAGTAGATGGTCTGGAATTACCGCTTCACTCGGGTTGAATGCCTTATCGTTGGGGGAAGGCTCCATTTCTTTGCTCAGACCGAGCAAAATAAGCTGGTAATTACGTTACGCACAATAGTTAAATAAATAAAACTAACTAATACACCGACCTTACATTTGAATAATTACAACTCACTAAAATATGATATACGTACATAGAATGTGGTGTCAACGATGCATATTCTGCTCTTGTAGTGTTGTGGATGGTGCTCGCGCGCCCGCTTACACAACACACTGATGCATGCATCAATATGTTGGGTGTCCATCAACTCTGTCGGCGTCTCCAATCACCGAAAAAAATCAGGGCCCTCCTGTCCTTCGATGCCTGATAATTCTATTTTATAGAATTATTTTATTCCAATTTTGTTATTAAATCTTAGTCAAGTCCTCAGTTTTTAATTATAATTTTCTTAATTTTTAGTTATTTTTATATTTAGTTTTTTTTAAGTAAGTTAATTAATTTTATGTTATTTTCTTTAATTTGGTTAATATTTATTAGTTTTTATATTTTTGGTAGGACCTAAAGTCATTGGGTTTAATTTTGGAAAGTAAGGTGATAAAAGACCCAGAAATCTGCTTGCATATGCTTCAGTGTTTTAGTCATATCTCGAGCTACAGAACTCCAATTACTGCGATTCTTGGACCATTGGAAAGCTAAGAGACAGAGCTACAATTTTCATGAAGATCACTTTGCCCAGTTCTGCATCGAAGATAGAGAAATCACATCGGAAAGTTGCTGGACGTACTGTGTCGGGAATGGAAATTTGTAAAGACTAACAAGTGATTTTTGGGCTTGTCATTATGTTTTAAGCCCAATTAAACCCTAGGTCAACTTAAGGAAGTTTAGGTTAAATTTGTTAGTATATATATAGGATAGTTTGAGACCTAAAAGAGGAGAACCTTTGGAGATTCAAGAAGCTAGAAGTTGAAGCGGAAACCCGGAGATCAAAGCAGCAATTACTTTGTTTTCTTCCTTAGCTTTTATTCTTCTTGTTATTTTCAATGGTTGAACTTTATACAATGTTATTTGATTTTACAATTATGAGTAGCTAATTTTCTTTTTCTAGGATTGCAATTGAACTCACATGTAGTCTAAGTTTTTAATCTTTTTCTTACTTATTTTCAATGGGAGTTGAATTGTTTATTTCAATTTGTTCTTAATGTTTTTAATTGCCTGATCACCAATTAAATTGATTTAGGAACCTAAACAAACTTGGGAGAGGGAGTTTAGAGTAGACTAAAATTGGAATAGCATATGATCATGTTAAATGATTTGCGTATAGGATAGGGATATACCTATAGACCATATGTAGCCAGATTAGAGCCTGAACTTAATGAGTCTGTTTTAATTTCAAATCACATAGGGATATGATGTTTTGGTTAAAATAGATATTTTTATAGGACGAGTCGGGAGACCCTTATAAATAATTTAGGACTCTAGGTTAGCAATTCAACCCATTGAAATAAGTTAAGGAGGAGAAGTAAAATTTAGATGAAGTGTGAGGGATATTGTAATCCTAGGCTTGTTTAATCTGATATTTTCTCCAGTTGTTATTGTTTTGATTTTTCTTATTATTTTAAATTCTAGTTTATTAGTTTTAATTAATTAATTAATTTGGATTATTTGGATAAAATTAAATTGTTTTAATTTTAGTAATTAGTAAAGTTTTAGATTAATTCTCCGTGGGAACGATACTCTACTTGCTAATATACTGTCTATTCGATACGTATACTTGCGTAGTGGATTTTTGACTGACAAGTTTTTGGCGCCGTTGCCGGGGAATTATTTCTAGAATTTTTACTAATACTAATACCAAGCAAATTTAGTCTTAATTTAAATTTTTTTTATTTTATTTTCAGGTCCTTTTGGTTGAGGTGATGAATTATTGTAACTATCAGTGGACATATGAACAATTTGTGCCTAGGAGGGTTGCTAGTGATTTTGAATTGGCTATCAGTGCTTTGGCCGCCGAAGTAGATGCTTTGTCTCAAAAAATGGACACTTGGGGTGTTAATGTTTTTGAAAGTCCTTTTGTGGCATGTGAGCTTTGTGGAGATAAGCATTCAAGTGATTGTTGTCCAACTTATTATGAATCAATGCAATTTGATGGAAGCTTCAATGGGCAGCAAAACAATTCATACTCCAACAGTTACAACTCATGGTGGAATCACTCAAATTTTTCATGGAGTAATGATCAGGGTCCTACATATTCATCACAGCCTATTTTCCAACATGATTTCGAATCACAAGTTAGAGCCCCTATTCTTGAGAAGAAGGTAACTTTGGAGGATACGTTAATGCAATTCATGACAAAGAACGATGCCATCATTCAAAGTCGAGCAGAATCAATCCGAAATCTTGAGACTCAAGTGGGCCAACTTGTCGATTACATCAACAATATGCCTCAAGAAATTTTACCAAATGACATTGAGCCTAATCCTAGAGAAGAAGAATATGGTAAGTATCTTGATGAGGTAAATGGTAAGAATTTGGTAGATGATGGAGATAAAGTAGATCAAGGAAATACTTTTAGCAATGAAGTTCAAGATGAAAAAATTAAGCAAGAGGAGAAAGTATCTACACCACCACAAGTCAAGCCATATGTGCCCCCTATTCCTTTCCTAGATATAGTTGATAAGTTACCTAAGGAGGCTATTGATATGGAAAATTCAAATAAGTTTCTTGAAGCTTGTTTGGTTCAAGATGCAACAACCAAGGACCAGAATGAAGAACTTACAAATGTTGCATATGTTTTGAAAGCTACAACGAAAGTGCATTATCCAAGTAGAACTCAATTTGAGAAGTTGGGTAAAAGTCAGCCTATTCCATCATCTTGGGTTGAGCAAGCACCAAATCTTGAGTTAAAGCCACTACAACCTCATCTTAGGAGGAGACTACTTTCACACCTCAAACTTTTTCCATGCAAACTCAAACCTCCTTAAAGGGTGAATGAAGACCTCAACCAAAGTCAAGCTAGTGACTGTAAACGAGCGCTTCTTGGGAGGCAACCCAAGTTCCTCAACCTTATTTATTTATTTTTATCATTATTTTATTTCATGAGTTTTATTTTATTTTATTTATTCTAATTTTTCTTTTTCATGTCTCTTTTGCAGGAAATTAGTTTCAAAACAAAATTTAAAAAAAAAAATTTCAAAAAAAAAATTTCAAAAAAAAAAATAAAAAATTGAGAGCCGCGGCCCTCAAATGTGCTGGCCAAGCAGCACAACCAGAAGCAATGAGCGCCGCGGCGCTGAATGGAGCAAACAGTGCCGAAACAATGCCAAAATAGTGCCAAAACAGTGCCGTAACAGTGCTGTAACAGTACCGTAACAGTGCCGTAACAGTGCCGTAATACTGTAGACACAGTGCAAAAAAAAAAACACTGCAGAAACAGTGCAGTAGGGGCCCAGCCCCAACCCTTTTAATTTTTTTTTTCAGCAGCACAATTTCATTTTATTTTATTTTTATTATTATTTTTTTTGCTTCTTTCTCTTGTCTTCAGCCACACATTTTTTTTATTATTATATATATATATATATTTTTTCACTTTTGTCTTCCTTCCACCACACCATCATTCTTATTATTTTTTTTTATTATTATTTTTTCTTCTTCTACAACTTCTTCCTCTTGAAATTTTTGTTTCTCTCTTTACCTTTTCAATTTTTTTTTTTACATTAGTTCTACTTTTATTTTATTTTATAATTTTTTTTTCACTCACCACATTCACTCTTCCCTCAAGAGTATTTAGGCTGCATCTTAAAGAGTGGGATAGATGTCTACTTTTCCTTCGTTGCTTATGGATTTCGACACTGAGGATGATTTTCGTGGTGACGATGCAGAGGATTCATAGTCTTCCATTCCGGAGTTAGGGGAGTATTCTTGTCCTTTTTCTTTATTTTCTTTTATCACATTGAGGACAATGTGCAATTTAAGTTTGGGGGAGTGGTTTAGAATTTTGTAGTGTCGAATTTTGTTGATTTAATTTTTTTTTTGTTTAGTTAGCTTTGGTTTAGAATTTGTTTTGCATGTTTATTTATATTTTGCATGTTTCATTTATGAGTAAAAAAAAAAAAAAACTTTTGAGATAGTTGCACCTTACTCATGATTGTCTCAATCCTAGGATGATATTTTAATTATCTTTGGATTCTTAGCTTTTGGGAAACATATAGTTATGATTTAATTTTATGTGATATTCATGTGTTAATTTTATTTTAGAGTGTGACTTCCAATAAATTGAGCACTATACTCTTTTACTTAAAATTTTTATGTGCTTTAGATAAAGTTTATGTTGATGAAAAAGTATAGTGAAGTCAAAAATTCTAGAATTTGTTTGATTCTCTCTCGAGGCGAAATCTTAGATAACACTTAGGATAGGAAGTGATTTAGGCCATCTTTGGACCGTTTGAGCCTTTTGAGCCTGCCTTGTTATATTTATCCTTAGTCACCCTTTTTGAGCCTAATTTACCTTTTCTTTGTAATTACCTAATTATGTAACCTTGGCTTGTCTGTTTAAATCCAATAATTTGAACCTTTCACCTTTTAAGTATTTTAATCTTTCTAAGGAATGATTTGAGCTTAAAGAATAAATTGAGGAAGAAAGGTGTGAAAAAAAAAAAAATTTTTGATGAAGGTTGTTGGAAAAATTACCCCTTGTTATAATTGTCAAAAATAAGTTTGGGGGTTTAAAAAAAAAAAAGAGAAAGAAAAGAAAGCAATGTGTGTTACAAAGGAAAGTTTACTTCAAGTTTGAGGGTGATAAAAAAAAAATTGAGCTCTCTATGTATCCTAGATTGATTAAGTGTTTAGGGTGAATTTGAGCCTAGATATATCATTTATCATACCTTGACCCTAACCTTACATTACAAGCTTGATAAAGACCTATTGATTCTTGAATAAGTGTTAATCTACATTAGTGGAGAGAGAGATGAAAAGCAAACTTATGGGATCCAAATACTAATCTATGCTTAGATTTGGCATAAACTAATTTGAATTGCATGATATTCTTTGTAAAAGAGCATTCACACACACACGGAAGTCCATTCGAAAAATAAAGTTTCACTTGAATTGATGCATGAATTTAAGGATTAGTTGTATGTTACCTTAAGTTAGAATTTGAGTTAATTTCTGAGGAAAAATTGAGAAATCATGATTTGGTATTTCTATCTCTCGTTCAAGGATTTTCATGTTTGCGTTTTCTTTTTGTGATTCTTTTCTTTTGCTCGAGGACTAGCAAAATCTTAAGTTTGGGGGTGTGATAATTCTATTTTATAGAATTATTTTATTCCAATTTTGTTATTAAATCTTAGTCAAGTCCTCAGTTTTTAATTATAATTTTTTTAATTTTTAGTTATTTTTATATTTAGTTTATTTTTAAGTAAGTTAATTAATTTTATGTTATTTTCTTTAATTTGGTTAATAGTTATTAGTTTTTATATTTTTGGTAGGACCTAAAGTCATTGGGTTTAATTTTGGAAAGTAAGGTGATAAAAGACCCAGAAATCTGCTTGCATATGCTTCAGTGTTTTAGTCATATCTCGAGCTACAGAACTCCAATTACTACGATTCTTGACCATTGGAAAGCTAAGAAACAGAGCTACAACTTTCATGAAGATCACTTTGCCCAGTTCTGCATCGAAGATAGAGAAAATCGCATCGGAAAGTTGCTAGACGTACTGTGTCGGGAATGGAAATTTGTAAAGACTAACAAGTGATTTTTGGGCTTGTCATTATGTTTTAAGCCCAATTAAACCCTAGGTCAACTTAAGGAAGTTTAGGTTAAATTTGTTAGTATATATATAGGATAGTTTGAGACCTAAAAGAGGAGAACCTTTGGAGATTCAAGAAGCTAGAAGTTGAAGCGGAAACCCGGAGATCAAAGCAGCAATTACTTTGTTTTCTTCCTTAGCTTTTATTCTTCTTGTTATTTTCAATGGTTGAACTTTATACAATGTTATTTGATTTTACAATTATGAGTAGCTAATTTTCTTTTTCTAGGATTGCAATTGAACTCACATGTAGTCTAAGTTTTTAATCTTTTTCTTACTTATTTTCAATGGGAGTTGAATTGTTTATTTCAATTTGTTCTTAATGCTTTTAATTGCCTGATCACCAATTAAATTGATTTAGGAACCTAAACAAACTTGGGAGAGGGAGTTTAGAGTAGACTAAAATTGGAATAGCATATGATCATGTTAAATGATTTGCGTATAGGATAGGGATATACCTATAGGCCATATGTAGCCAGATTAGATCCTGAACTTAATGAGTCTGTTTTAATTTCAAATCACATAGGGATATGATGTTTTGGTTAAAATAGATATTTTTATAGGACGAGTCGGGAGACCCTTATAAATAATTTAGGACTCTAGGTTAGCAATTCAACCCATTGAAATAAGTTAAGGAGGAGAAGTAAAATTTAGATGAAGTGTGAGGGATATTGTAATCCTAGGCTTGTTTAATCTGATATTTTCTCCAGTTGTTATTGTTTTGATTTTTCTTATTATTTTAAATTCTAGTTTATTAGTTTTAATTAATTAATTAATTTGGATTATTTGGATAAAATTAAATTGTTTTAATTTTAGTAATTAGTAAAGTTTTAGATCAATTCTCCGTGGGAACGATACTCTACTTGCTAATATACTGTCTATTCGATACGTATACTTGCGTAGTGGATTTTTAACTGACAATGCCCAGAATGTTAACCCTGCATATTTATTTCATAATAACACCAATATCAAAAGACTATGAAATGAATACACTAGAACCATAAAGACAAAAGGCTTGATCGTTTACCTGGCTTGATCGTTTTTCATGAAGGCCTTATATCTGGCCTTCAATTCGTCCTTCGATTTGCGCTGGATCAACAGTGGGTTAACGTACGGGCTTTGAAGGTATTTGCTGGCTAAGGTCACACGTGCATCTTCGGGCTCAGGTTAAGGTGGAGCCTCGGTAAATACAGGTGTGATCTCACCTTGCCATACCACTAATTTTGTGGCCTCTAGTTGAGTTGGGACAAGAGCAGGAGCTTGACGCGGGGAAGTTGTGGCTCCACTAATTGCATAGAAGGTATGTCATGAGGAAGCTGGGCTACCTCTGCTAGGGATGGGATAGCCACAGGCTGATGTTTGATTGGGCCAGCGGGAGGTGACATTCGAGCCGATGCAATTGACTGATTTATGGCACCCGCATCCTCGACATCAACCCCAATCCCATTGCCATCTTTCTTGCGCGCACCATCATCTTCACCCATAAATCGAGCTTGAACGATTCAAAAAATCAAACACATTAGAACATTGTATACATCATACATGTTATAACCCATACTGAGAAAAACAAAAACGTGCATACCTCAAAATGGTCGATCAACTGACCAACAATCCGATCCTCCGCCCCTTGCATTGACTTCTCGATATGCTGATGTAGTGGCTGGATCTCCAACTGCATTGCCTGCTGGATCTCCAACTGTATTGCCTGCATCTGCATATGCATATCAGTCTTCAAGGACTGTAGGTCTTTCTTCCACTATGTCCGCATCCGTTGCAGCTCTCGCTTAATGCTCATAGTCTTTTGCGGACGCAGCGGTGGGTTGCGCGCCTCAACAGATGGGGAAGCAGCAGAAGCAGGAGGAGGTGCAGCATGATGGGCAGCATAAAGACACAGAGGAGGAGAATCAGGGGCCTCAGCAGCACCGAAATGGGGAGGGACCTCCTCGTCCACGCGGCGTCTCCGCTTAACGCCTCGTGTTGCCTTACTTTTATCTTTGCGGTCCATTATCCTCCTCCTTTGCTGGGGATCGAATTTTGGCCGACCTTCCAACTTCCATAATGGAACGTATTGCTGCCCCTCAGAGATGTTGACTTCAATGTCGGCCCAGTACGCGGTCAACATCTCTTCTGCAGTTGCCTCCAACGTCTTCAGCGTGCACAACTGCACCAAAACATGAATTACCATTAAGTATAACCCTCGTTAGCCTATGTCAATCAAAATTAAATTTTATTAAATATAAAAATATAGTTTATTTACTCACCTTTCCTTCTTCCTCCAGATTTGTAATGCTGGCGTGGAAGCCTACAAGCCTTTCGTCACATTGCCATTTTAGCATTCTTGGCCAAATCTGTCTCGACTGGCGCTACCTTCCAAATAGGCTTCGGATTACAGGAATTGCTTCCAACGCCCAAAACTGCACATCAAACGTAAAACATTTTTTACTCACCTCCTAAATTCTTATGCGAAAAGATTTAACCTCATTAAATCTTATGTGACAAGAATAATGATAAACAGTGTATGGCACACTACCTAAAATGCCCAAATAAATTCGTAGATGTGGTAGCGACTTTTCTCCGCTACTCCTGCAGTAGGAGGTTCGAAGCCCCTCGTCATGTAATCTACGGTCAAACTCCAAACATAAGTGCCCTATGGGAATGCGTTCCACTCCTCGATGTTCTCCACAAGCGACAGCAACCATGGAACCACTGATCGTCTGTAGTCTTGACCGAATAAAACATTTTGGGCAATCAAGACGAGGGCCATCTTCGTCGCATCTCCCTCTTGCTGAAACTGGCCTCCCTTGAATGTATCTAAAACTTTTTGAATCTTCACCTCGTTCCCCTTTCCCCAGTAATGCAGGTGAATTCCTCCAGGGACGGCCTCGTATCGATTGACAATAAGGCCCGGTATGGCACCAAACTTAAGCCCTGTCAAGAGGCAGAACTCCCTTTTTGAGAACCGAGCCTTTGTTCTCCCTATGACGAACCATAGCTCGCCCTCGATGGTGGCCGGTTCATTTATTCTGCGCAGCATTAGGTTGTGCACGAGACTGGCGCAGAATAAATTCTTATCAGCTTCGACGTCCATCATGTGCCCAAAGCATGTTCCCTTCAACCTCTCCAACTCGTTCACTTTGGACATCATTTCCCGTATCATATGTAGCTGCGGCCACTTGCAGTGGATGTTAATGCTCGCGTTGAACCCCCATTGCTGCCTCGGCACACAAAGCATAGATTTTACATTATCATGCTCTGTTCTTGTGCTGGCCATCTACAACATACAACAGATCACCTTCCATTTAGTCATGTTAATACCATCATTGTAGATTAACATAAAAACCATAGGCATTTCTTAGAAATAGCCCTCCTCATAAGTTAACTCATAAAATAACCCTCTCCATACTTTTAACTATTTTTAGACAGCCCTAGACCAGCATAATTAATGCAAGTGCCGTGCATGGATTGTTAAGCAAATCAACATATACAAATTAAAGCATTACAGTTGATCCATAATAATACATAACGGTTCCAATTGCTTTCATGCAGTGTCATACGGATAAATTTCACGCAGTTATGACACTTGTGTCATTCAATATAAAACAAGTCACGCAATGACTTTTAATTAGTCACGCAATTACGAACATTAATCACGCAACCATCTATACACAAGTGACGCACCGATATAAACCCATTGACCATTCGCGCAATGTAAACCTTATTACAATCACGCACACCCTGACCTCATGCCATCTACTCGTGCTGTCACGCACTGACCTATCAGTATGTCACGCAAAGTTAAAGCCTAATGCAATCACGCAAACCCTGACCCCATGCCATCCACTAGTGCTGTCACGCAATGACCTATCAATATGTCACGCAATGTTAAACCCTAATGCAATCACGCACACCCTTAGTGACCCCATGCCAAAATCCAGTCACGCACAGCGGGTACGTAAGCCATCAGTCACCCTAAATGCCAATTCCTACCAAAGTGTCTGGACGCATACATATGAACCAGTCATGCGACGCCGGTCACCTTTCGACCCCATCAACACCAACAATACCACATTCACCTCGCTATTCAACCATTTCAAACGACAACCAATGTCAATATGAACAACCAATATGTATAGGTTTATGCTCAAAAACCAAAACCCTCAACATGAAGAATAACCATTTTGTCACACGGTTCAAAATTTTTAAAAAAATAAAATACTTTCCTTAACTAAAATAAAATAAATATTATACCTTTCTCCTTGTACTGTCAACTTCCTCTCACTGTTGAGTATGTGAAGCACCTTTATGCTGATAACAACCACTCTAAAATGGTTCCACTGCGAAAAAGCTCCGAACTTTGACTGCCGACTAAGTATCGACAAAATTGCTTTGGAGGAGATGTACGGTCTGTCTCTGAGAACTGAGTGGTGGACCACATATAAACAGACTTTACCCGTTGCAACGTTTCGGGTTGAGGCGCGGACCCAAAAGGATGCGTCGGTTTCATTAAGGATATTTTCGTCCAAAGGTGACTTCTTGTGTCTAAAAACACTTAAAATTATGGAGAAGTCCATTCTCAGAAACACCTTATGGATTCCGCCTATAAAAAAAAAGTCGTCATTTTAATAAAAGCTCCCTTTATGGATTCCGTGTCGTCCAAGATAAAGTGCTTCAGGACTAGGCACATAGAATTTCATGTAATTTGGGCTCTCTCCCTAGCACTTATTTAGGGCTATCCCTTGGTGTTAATCTTGGCTCAAGAGCTATCTAGGACTCACTGTAGATAAATTCGAAAAGAGCTAGTTGGGAAGGTGAACTTTTCTCTATTGGTGGGAGATTGATTCTCATTAAATCAGTTATTTCTAGTTTTTCAGTCTTTTATATGTCTCTGTTTTGGTTACTTACTGCCTGCTGGTATTAGAAAGGAACTTGATAGAATTCAAAAATGGTTTCTCTAGTGCGATGATAGTTTGAACCGTAAAATTCATTATATTGATTGGGACTCAATCTATATTATTAAAGAGAATAAAGGTTTGCGACTTGTGGATCTTCATGTCAAGAATTGTTCTCTCCTTAATAAATGGATTTGGCGTTTTTGTGAAGAGAGGGATTCTTTTTGGAAACATATTATTGCTGAAAAAAATAGTATGAATGCTAATTGTTTTTTGCCTCCTTGTCGTAATTATAGAAGAATGTCATCTGTATAGAGAAATGTCGTAAGCCCATTGTTGGATGATGGTCGCTTTTCAGATTTGATGAGAGCATGTATTAGATTTCTTCGAATTAAAGGTGATTGTTTTAAATTTTGGTAAGATATTTGGATTGATAATCTCTTTCTTTGTGTTGCTTTTTCGCGAATTTTTACTCTTGCTTCTAACAAAACTAGTTCTTGACTTGATTTTGGTTCATGGTTTGATGATGTTTGACACTGGGACATTCCTCTAAGAAAGAACCTTTTTGATTAGGAGAGAGATCGATGGCAACAATTAATGGAGCTCTTAAGTAATGTTTATCTTGACCAAGAGATGTAAAATAAGGTAATTTGGAGAGAGAGTCTTAATGGTCTTTACTCTGCCAAATCTTTTTGTAGATTGGTTGTTGGTAATGCTGGTGATAATCAACTTATGTGGCAAAAGGTTTGGGCTAACCTTGCCCTCTTAAAGTGGAGGTTTTTGCTAGCAAGTTTTAAAAGGCAAAATGGCAGTTAGAGGAAAGCTTTTAAGGAGAGGTATCATTAGCAGGAACGTTGCATTGTGTGCAATCTGCATCAAGGAAATTGAGACAGTGGATCATTTTTTTAAGGTGTTATGACTCTTGGAGAATATGGAACCTGTGGATTGAATCTTGGAACTTAAATTTGGTTCTTCGTAGCAACAGGACAAATCTTTTTCTTCTCTAGAATGACCTTATTTTAAAGAAAGGCTGTTGCCTTATTTGGCTCATGGCTTTTTATGCTAAAATATAGACTATTTCGCTCTCTAAAAATGATCTTATTTTCAATAGGAAGCTTTTTGATACTTTCCAAATTTTTTATATTTTTAAACTTAGAGTGTGTTGGTGGGTTAAGGCTAAATGGCCTCTTGAGAATTCTTCTGTTATGTATGTTCTTAGAGACCCTTCTTTTGCTAAAGCTTTTATGGTATTAAAGAAAAATAAACTAATGACTGAATAGATCAAGCCTCCTAGTGGATGTATGAAATTTAACGTGGATGAAGCTGCTGGAGGATGTCTAGGGATGCTAGGATTGGTGGAGCTTTGTTTGATAATAATGGTAACATCAAGATTCTTTTCTCCAAATTTGTGGGTGTTGTTGAGATTTTTGCTATTAAGGAAGCCTTCCTTAATTTTGATCGATAATTTTGTCAGTAAATTAAATTAAAATTTGCTAACTTACCGACAGAATTGTCAATAAAATTTTCGTCGACATTTAAAAAAAATTTATCAACGAAATTTTTCATCAATAATTTTGTCAATAAATTAAATTAAAATCCCCGAGCAGGTCTTTTCCTTTCGTTTCTCTTTTCACTTTTTCCCCCTTAACTCTCTGACCTTTTGCCTCTCTCCTGCTAGCCGCCTTACCCCAATGCCACCTTTAGCAAACAACGTTTCGCCGGACCGACATTGAAAAAGGGGTCAGCCCATCCACTGGTTGATTTCTCCTCTGAGAAGCCCATTCCTCTCTTCTCCCTCTTTTCCCCCAACTCTCTAACGCCTTTGCCTCTCTCTTGCTTGCGACCCCACCCCAACGCCAGCTCTTCATCGGATCGACGTCGGTGAAGGGGTCAGCTTATCCATCAGTTGATTTCTCCCCGGAGAAGCCCATTTGAGTTCACGACCGCTTTGATTTGAAGTTCGGCCCTCTGATTTCTTTGGCCATTGAAGCTCCTACTGGATACTCTTCTACACCATGTAGTAAGCTTTCTGCCATTTAGCAGTTGATTGTTTAAGGTATTAATTTGGGTTTGGTGCTTGTTGTTTAGGGTATTGTGTATGTTGTTGAAAATTTAGTAATTAATATAATTAATTTGTTTAGTAAACTATTGGTGAAGATTGCCTGAGTAA
This sequence comes from Theobroma grandiflorum, assembly GCA_036013995.1. Lineage (NCBI taxonomy): Eukaryota > Viridiplantae > Streptophyta > Magnoliopsida > Malvales > Malvaceae > Theobroma > Theobroma grandiflorum. The sequence goes on from CP142130.1 coordinate 6,974,128, forward strand.
TTGTTGTTGCTATTGAGCTGAGTTGAGTAATGCAATTAATCTGTTGAGTTTAGTATTTAATCTGTTGGTGAAGATTGTGTGTTGTTGTTTAAGGTATAAGCTGTTGATTTGGGTTTAGGGTGTTGACTAATCTGTTGTTGATAATTTTTATACAAGGGAAATGGTAATACCTAAATGCAAATTAATTAAAGAATTTAACTAAATAAAAGAAAAATGTTTTAGTTATTAAGCAATTAATTAAATTAGTAATATTTTTTAATTTAAAAAATATTTAAATTAATTAAGGTGTGAATTAATGAGTTAAGTAATTAAGTAATGTAATGTGTTGTAATTAAGTAATTAGGGTTTAGGGTTACTTTAAGTTACTTTCCTATTGGGATTATTTTAACTTATAAAAGTAAATATTGAGATTATTTTTAATAGATGAAGATAGTTTTGGAACAAAAAAATTCTCTTGAAAAACTTATGTATTTTTTTAAAAAAAAGAAGAAGAAAAAGCTCCTTTATGGAGTTTTTCTTGAAGCTATTCTTTTTAGATTTTGTTTTTTAAAAATAAATATTTTTTTGAGAATTTTTCAAAATTTTATTTGATCCTACTTATACTTTTAAGAGATAAATAAGTTAAAAAATACTAAGTCAAGTAAGCACTTAATTGAAAGTTTGTAATGCGAGGATTATTTTGGTGTGCAGAAAATTAGAATGGGAACACTATTTTTATCTCAAGACAAGATGCCACGAATCTTCCGAAATTAGTAAATTTGAAAATATTTCAAAAGACAATCATGTATTATCAGATAAACTTGATAACACTATTTAAATTAGTTATATAATTAATTTCTTGACTAATTATCTCAAAACATATAGTTGAATGAATTAAAATTTTTAAATAAATTGAGATAATTCAGAGATAATATCTAAATTTGATCAATTAAAAGTCACATTTTAATCATCCAATTTATCTTTAAAATAAATTAAAATAATTTAAAAATAAAATCCAAATTCAATTATTTAATTTTTTTAAATAAAATAAGATAATTTAAAAATAAACTCAAATATAATCAATCAAAATTCAAAAATTTAAAGTTTAACCAATAAAAAATTTGTATAAATTATCATATTTTATCTCTAATTAAATCAAAATAATTTAAAAGCAAAATCAAAGGGACTCTTCACACTTATGGCACGTACAACATGACAAGATCTAGTTTACGCGGCAAAGAGAGAGACAGAGAAGCATGAACTGGTAGCAAAAGATTTCCATTCACTCTAGGAATCCTCGAGGATGTATGTAACTGATGTCAAGAGAATTGCTGTATTGAGCATAAAGGGTCGAAACAAAAAGCTAAACTAATGTCCTGGGCCACTTTTAAATTGACTTTCCTCTCACTTATATATTCTCTCTCATCCATAACCTCTGATAATTATGTACCTAATAATCAATAGAAGAGCAACTATATCATATATCATGCCCCCACCAAAGATGCTTCCCCACTCCTTAAATTTATCCATGAACGAAGTTGATACAACAATCTCTAAGAATTACCAGCATATATGTACAGGAACATATTATATTAATGTCTATTTTAGCTCGTCTCTTAACTTTTCTCTCAATCTAAAGTTGCATTAGAAAAAATTAAAAAAAAAAAAACCCAAAAAATTTTGTTGTATGATTTACTACAAAGTAAATATACTAGTATAATCTTATTTAGGGGATTCTTCCAACTGAAATCACTATACTCTTTCCATCCCTTGCTTTAACGTTGAATACCTACAACGAAGACAACTTAGAAATCGCTAGAGAAAGAAGTGGTGAAGCATCTTTGGGGGTTAAAAGGTGGGTCGAAAACGGTGCCTATCGAATGCTGTTGGCCCAGCATGGTCCATAAGCTATGCCAATTCAAATTCCTTTTATTGACAGAAATCATTAAAAACAGGAAATGGAACACAAGAGAAAGAAAGAACACGTTCAAGTGAGATTTAGACGTTCGATGAAAATGATATCTACATATAGACCATACCTAAGGAATCCCCCAACTAACAAACATAACATTCCAAAACGTTGAAATAGTTATATACGTCGAACATTTTTTTACCTAATTATTTAATGGGAAAATTAAAGTAAGACGTGTCTAATTATGAACCCTAATCTCAATATTAACTGTAATTAAATCCATCCCTATGTTGTATAGTTAGATAATTATGCGAACAACCAATCTCTAAAAATGACTTGGCCTTTAAAAGGGTCAAGATTTGATCCCGCATTCACAATTACTCGCCCCTCTACAAGAGCCCAAGTCTAATTTGAACTCTAATATCAAAATTTACTGCTGTTAGATCCCTCTCCAAGCTATAAGTCTTGGAATATACCAAAATTTTTCAGAGTATACTCTATTCTTTAGCTTCAGTTAGGTGATTATTTGGAATTAAGATAAAATTTTTTATTTAGATTTTTTTTGGTGTCATGTTACCCGTCTCATCACTTTTATCTTAAGTATTTGTGTCTCTAAACATACCACGTAATTATTAAATAATTTCAGAAATGAGATTCATTGATTTATATATAATTTAATGAATTCATATATGAAATATTATAATCAAATCATATCAATCAGGAGAACTGTTCCTAATTTAAAGTGGAAGTTTCGATCGAATATGGAAAGTTTTGAATAAAGTTAAGACATGAAAAAAGAGTTACTCATAGTTGGTTCAATGTCAAATTTGTAAATAAAGTAGTTCTTGGTTATTGATTTAGAGTTTATTTGGTCTGGTTTTTTTTTAGCTTAAAAGTTATTATGAAACTCTTATGAAAAATAATAGCTTTTAAAATTAAGTTAAATCTGTTTGGTAAATTTACCTTTATAAGTTCTTTTTTTATAAATAAGCTGTTTGGTAAAATAATTTATATAAGTTTTAATTTTGATTAAAATTATCAAAAATGGTATTTAATAAATAATTTTCTATTAATCACAAATTCTTTTGTTCATAATAAAAAAGTGTTAATTTTTTTTATTTATAGAAAATATAAAAATTATTTTTATATAACATAAATTTTATAATTAATAAATCATATAAAAATGAAAACAGATAATGTTGTAATTATTTTTAATAGATGAGGATGTTTTTGAAACAAAAAAAAAATTTCCTAAAAAATAGACGTGTTTTTAAAAAAAGATGATATAAAGCTCATCTTTGGAGCTTTTTCTAAAGCTCTTTTCTTTCAAAATTTTATTCTTTAAAAAAAAACTACTTATTTTTTTAAAAGTTTATCCAAATTCTTGTTTAGTTTGGCTTTTGCTTTTAAGAGGTAGATAAGCTGAAAAAAAGTCAGGCCAAACATGCACTTAGTATAGTTGTTTTTACTTTTGCTTTTACTTTTATCTACAATATTGAGGTTGTTAGTTAACTAGGCTGAACTAATTTTCCCTCCTTAGTTTAGTTAGTTGTTTTAATAGAGTATAAAAGGCTCTGTTGTGTATTTATTTTTTAGTTAATGAAAAATCTAATTGAGAGCTTTTCTCAATTCTCTCTCATGGAACTTTTCTGAATCTTACATGGTATTAGAGTGGGTTACAACAATTTCTGGCATGATCTTTCTTTCTCTTCAGAAATAAATTTGAAGATTGTTCAGATATGTATTTTTTTTTCTTTTTTTTTGGCTTCTCTAATTTTTCGATCGATTGGATCTTTGTCTTGTTGAATTGAATCTTGTTTCTGTTGATTTTTTGAATCTATGAATCTTGAGGTTAGAAACTGGTAATGGAAACTTTATCAAATAAAAAATCTTCAACATCAATTATTGAAGACAACCAATCACCCTATTATCTTCATCACACTAATCAACATGGATCAGTTGTGATAAACCCTAAACTTACCTCAAGCAATTATGTAGCTTGAAGCAAATCATTTATGTTAACACTTTCAATCAAAAATAAAGTAAGTTTTTAGATGGATCTATACCTAAACTAGATAGTAAAGATACTTTGTTTGAAGCGTGGATTAGACGCAATAACCTAATCTTGGGTTGGCTTTTGGAGTATATTTCACCTTCTAAAGCTTTTATTGTATTTTACATGGATTCAATAGTTGATGTTTGGAATACTTTGAAGTAAAATATTGCACAACCAAACGACACTAGGGTGTGCAATCTTCAACACAATCTTGGTAATGTTTCTCAAGGGAATAGGTCAATAAATTCATATTTAATTGAGCTTAAGGGAATTTGGGAGGAATTTAGGAACTATAGACCTTTACCACAGTGCGGATATGGCAAATGTAATCTAGCATACTTCAAAAAGTATTCTAATTAGTACAACAAAATATGTTGTTTAGATTAATAAACAGATTGAATGAATCCTTTTCAACTTTAAGGTCTCAAATTACTATGATGAATCCATTTCCTACTCTGGATAAGGTCTATAATCTGGTGCTGAGAGAAAAGAATCAAAAGAGCTTGTTAATTCAATCTAATCCGATGATTGAATCTTTTACTATGGCTTTATCTATAGATAGTAAAAAGAAAGGTAAATCAGATCTGACGTGCTCACATTGTGGCAAAAAAGGCCATCTAAAAGGAAAATGTTTTAGGCTCATTGGTTTTCTAGAGGATTTTGAGTTTACTAAGGGTAAAGGGAATTTTTAAGAAACCCAACTCTGCAGTTAACAATAGTGCTTCCAATAATGTTGCAGCTGCATGTTCATCTTCATCTGGAGAGAAGGTTACTCAATCAAGTCAAGAAGAGGATCTCATTGGTACTAATCCCATGTCACAGATGTCTCTCATCAAGCAACAACTTCACAAGTTAATGGTACTCATCAATGATGGTAATTCTAACAGTAACGATGGTTTAGACATTTTGTCAAACACTCAGTAGACTTAACCTTCACTAGTAAATTCTACAGTTGTAGGTTTGATTTCTAACCATTTTTGCTCTAGCATAATTCAAAAATCTTTCAATCATCATAGTCATGCCTTTAATGTTGTGATAAAACCTAATTCCTGGATAATGGACAGTGGTGCTAGTGAACATATTTCTTTCTTTTAGATAATTTTTGTTCAGCTTACATTGTGTATAGTTGCTTTGTTCAGTTGCCCAATAATGTTCAAGCTGTTGTTACACACTTAAGGACAGTCAAATTAACCTCTCTGTTAGTCTTGCACAATGTGCTTTGTGTACCTTCTTTCCCTTTTAACCTTGTGTCAATTAGCAAGTTAACTGGTTCAAAAAAGAATGGTGTTTTCTTCACTGATTCATGTTGTGTTGTTCAGGACTTTACCTCTTGGAAAGTGAAAAGGGTTGCTAGGGTCTCTTTTGGACTATATTTCATTCAAGACTAATAAGATGATCAATATTTGGCCAATTATAGCATTGACAAGATTGTAAAATTTCCTTTTTCAGTTTTGATTAATGGTTGTAAAACAATTCAAAAACAATTTGATGTGTGGCACTTTAGGCTTGGTCGTATACCATTTCACAAAATGAATGTACTACAGGAACAATTTCCTAAAATTCATTGTTCAAAGATTTGATATGTGATGTATGTCTTATGGCAAAATAGATAAAATTGCCTTTTCCCATTCATACACAGAATACAACATGTCCTTTTGAAATTTTGCATGTTGATGTTTATAAGCCATATAGAATTCTAGCTCTAGATGGTCATCATTATTTTCTTACTTTAGTTGATAACTTTACTTGTTTTCCTTGGTTGTTTTTAATGAGAAATAAATCTAAAGTTTCTATCATCATTCAATACTTTTATAATTTTGTTAAAATACACTTTTTTGCTACTATCAAGTGCATTAGGTCAAATAATGGTAAATAGCTTAGGCTCACTGATTTTTTTAACTCAACAGGCCTTATGCATCATTTGTCTTGCAATGAAACACTACAGCAAAATGGTGTTGTTGAACACAAACATCAACACCTTTTTGCTGTAGCCAAAGCCTTACATTTTAGTCCAACTTACCTAAAAAATTTTAGGAGGAATTCAATTCTTACTACAACACATTATCAATAAAACACCTTCTAAGATTCTCCATGGCAAATCACCATATGAATGTCTTTTCCATAAGCCACCTTGTTATACTTATTTTAGGGTCTTTGGCAACTTGTGTTATGCTTCCATTTTAACACAACACAAAACCAAGTTTGATAAAAGGGCTTATAAATGTGTTTTTCTTGGTTATCCTAATGGTGTCAAAGATTACAAAATGTATGACATTGATGCACACAAAGTCCTTATTTCCAAGAATGTTGTTGTTCATGAACATATCTTTTCGTTCCACCATATGAACCATGACACAGACCTGACTCTATTATCTCAAACAATTGGTATGCATGACTCTGTTGTTGGCCTTCTTAACGTCAATTTTGATACTTCAGTTCCATCAACATCATTCACTAATGAATCGTCTTCCTCTCAACCTATTTCACTTATACATAAGGGCGGAACTAGTCAATATTTGTTGAGGGGTCAAAGATGAAAAAGGTATAAGGATTAAAAATTTTTAAAACTAATATGTTGAACTTAAGAAATAATAAAAGATTCATAATATATGATACTTTTATATAACATGTAAATCAAAAGACATAAAAAAAAACTTATAATAGTTGTATAAATATTGGATTTTATTTGAAAAGCATCAATTTCTTCAAGATTGAGTCTATGATGTTTTGATTCATACTAGTCTTTTTCATTATTTGAGTTATTTAGAGCTTACTCATACTTTAATCAAATTAGAATTTTTTTTCTTTGAAAAGTGTTTTTTTTTAACCTCTAATTGACCAAAGACTCTTAAACCACTCGAAAACTTATAATGGCTGCTCAAAGAGAACAAAAATGCCCAACAACAAAAAGAATGCCACGCACATTAGACCATTAACATAAAAAAACCTAAGACTAGATTCTAGTAAATGTGTAGTCAACATCAATATTCTTATTTCATTTCTATTTAAATTTTAAATGTTAAATATAAAACTATAATATATAAAATATAAATAGTTAAATACAATATATAGAATTTTATATAATAGTTAAATATATAAATGATTAAATAATAAAATAGAAAGAAGATAATAAAAGAAAACTTTACCTTTTCTTAATTTTACACAATGATGGTGGGTGGTCTCCGTCATTCATTATCAAAGTTCAGAATCTCATAAATGTCTTTTGAAAAATGAAATGTATTTTAATGGTGAGTTATAACAAAAAGACTAAAGTAAAAATAAAAAGACAAAAGAGAAAAAGAGAGAAGAGAGAGAGAGAGAGAGAGAGAGAGAGAGAGAGAGAGAGAGAGAGAGCGAAAGAGGTGTAAAAAAAATTAAATTAAGGTAAAGTTAAGTAAAGTTTATGAAATCATTTTATTATTTTTTATTTTTATAAATATTAAAATAAAATATTATTTTGAGGGAATCGTTAAAAATATATAGTGAATAAATAATTCTATAAATTTTGAAAAGGACCATTAAAAAATATATAATAAATAAAAACTTCTAAAATTTTTTAAAAAACCATTAATATATATAAAATAAAAAATTTTAAAAATTTTGGAGGGGTCGTGGCCTCCCCATAGTTACATTTCCCTTCGCCGCTGCTTATACATGATGTTTCACCACCCACATATGATGATTCTTTGCCTAAGTCATCTATTCAAGACAATATCATAGAACTTGTTTTTTCCAATTCATCTATACCTAATGATCATTCTACTAATCTTAGAAGAAGTACTATAGTCAAACAAGTTCTTAAATACTTAGAGGTTTATAATAGTGATATGTTTACTCAATAAGTCAAGTTACTGCTCATCTTATTACAAATTACTTGTCAAATCATCAATTATCTCTTGTACACAAAGTCTTTACTGCATCTTTATTAAAACTTTTTGAACCTACATCCTACCATGAAGCTGTTAAGTACTCTCATTGGAGAGATGCTATGATTGATGAGTTGAAAGCTCTTGAAGATAATAGTACATGGGAAATAGTACCTTTGCCACTTGATTCTCATGCTATTAGTTCCAAATGGGTACATAAAGTCAAAATAAATGTTGATGGTTGTGTGGAAAGGTACAAAGCATGTTTGGTTGCTAAGGGCTATAATCAAAGGGAAGGCTTTGATTATCAATAAACATTTAATCCTGTTGTTAAGTAAACCATAGTAAGAGTTTTTATGGCTTTAGTAGTAGCAAACAATTGGCATTTTTCTTAATTAGATGTCAATAATGCATTTCTTAATGGTGACTTGGAAGAAATGTATATATGCAGGAGTTTCAAGGTTTTTTTGTCAAAGGGAAGTATCCACCTGGTGTTTAGTAGTATGCAAGCTAAAAAAGTCCTTATATGGTCTTAAGCAAGCTTCAAGGCAGTGGAATTCTAAGTTTACTACTTCATTAATACAATATGATTTTAAGTAGTCATTATTAGATTATTCATTGTTTACTGTGCATACAAATAAAAGTGATTTTGTTGCCTTTTTGGTTTATATAGATGACATACCATTAAGCAGTACTTCTATCAAGGCAACAGTTGATATAAAGGTATACTTTAATGAATAATTTAAACTCAAAAATCTTGGAACAATAAAGCATTTCTAGGGGTTGAATTTGTAATGTCTCATGAAGGAATTTCACTATGTTAGAGAAAATATGCATTAGATTTGTTGGAAGAATATGGTTGACGTGGTAGCAAACCAATAAAAACACCAATGGACTATAATCATAAACTCAAGAAAATGATAGAAACAGATAAAGGAATGGATTCTAAAAGGTACAGGTAGTTGATAAGGAAACTGTTATACTTGACCTTTACAAAGATAAATATTTCATACACTGTCCCAGTTCATGGACAAACTGTGAGATCTTGTGAAGCCCAACACTATAAAATATTTGTCATGTCATTCATGTACTTGATAACATGCTTGCATACTTGAATACTTCGAAAAAAAATCATCAAAAAGTCGGTATTATACCTAGTGGTACAGTTAAGTTGATTTAAGCCTCAAACTGGTTTAAATAGAGATTTTAAGATGAAATTGAGAATTTTAAAACCCCAGAATGACTTAATATGGTGATTCGGAGTTCGAGGATTAATTTGGAGTTAAATTGGAATTTTCATGACGTAGGGGCAAAATGGTCATTTTGCCACCCAATGGCAAAATTGAAATTTTACACGACCCAACACTTGTCATGCCCATGGATTTTATCCATTAACATTTTATATTATGGATAATTGAAATATTTTATATGGTGGAGAAAGAAAGCTTAATTGTTAAGTGTTAAATGTGGACCAATGGTATGGTGACAAGTGGCAAGCTTTCATTTCTTTATAATTTACATTAAAAATCAGCACATGACTCTCTCATTTCACTCCCATATGTTCGGCCTCACCAAGGGAAAGAGGAAAAAGGGAAGAACAAAACCCTAGTTAGAAGATTTCAAGAGCAATTCACTAAATTTTAAGGAATTAAGTGACAAAAGGTAAGATTTTTCAATTTTAGCTTGAGATCTATCTTTCCTAAGCATTCTTTCTCATTGTCCATGGTTGAAATTCATGATTTCATGATGAATCTCTTGTTGGCCGAACCTAGAGAGAGAAGATTTGATGATGAATTTAGTTGGAAAACATGTTATTCTAGTGTTTTTAGTTAGTTGGTGATGTGTAGCATGAAAAGAAAATAGGAAAAATCCATGTTCTTCCATCATCCTCATTGGCCGAATCTTCCTTATGGTATGTTGATGGTGGATTTGATTTTATTTCAAGTGATTTGGTTATGAATTAATGATTTATAGTGTAAAAAAAAAAATCAAGTATGAAAAACCATAGTGTTTATGCACCCACCATGGTCGAATTTCATAAGGAACCTAGTGATGATGATTCTTGTGATATCTTGTGTTATTTAGTTAGAATTTAATGAATGGTGGTGATGAAAACTGAAAAGGGTAATTTTAAAGTATAATTCTTTTAGCAAATACGTTGAATAACAATAAGAAAGTCAAGCTCATTGAGGCACTTCGGTGTATTTTGGGACATTGGAAGTGCGATGAATATATTTGGAATCAATTTGGATGATTTGGTTAAATCAAAGGTGGAGAGTTTGAATTAGATCAAAAAGCGATCCATTCCGATCACAATTGATCCAATGTGTAATACCGTCTTTAAGTAACTATCCAAACAACATCATGCATTCATATAGAGCCTAAAATAGTTTTATAATGGTATGATACAATATATTGAATTATGTGTCGTGTATTATGTATAAGTGGTGAGCCCTCTAACAAGGGTAAAGACATTGTGCTAGAGGACCAAGAATAGGAGTATTTCGAACTCCTGATACAGTGAATGAACTTGCATTTTAAACTGTTTTGGAAATTTTAATTGAGTTGAGATGAAATGCTTGAATGATTTATATCCAACTTTTTATTTAAAAATGAGTCTCGGGAACAAGCCTTTGATAATTATTTTAAATGTTATGAGTGTGTACATTGTGTAAAGAAAATGAATACATGCTCATTTATTGTGTTAATAATGATATGAATGAATGGATAATATGTATTAACGACCAGGAGATTGTGCGAGTAGGGAGTGCATACATGGTCATATTGTTATGTACGAGTAGAGGATGTACGCATGATGACCAAGAGATGTGCGAGTAGGGAGTGCACACATGGTCTTATTGCTTTGTGCGAGTAGGGAGCGCACACATGGTCTTATTGCTTTGTGTGAGTAGGGAATACACCAGAGTTGAGGAGAATGGGGTGGTGTATGTAATTGAACGTGATTTTATATATATATGCATGATAGAGTGTGCATGATGGAAAAAATGTGATTGTATGGTATGTGAACCTTGAGAAATTCTCCTTTATTGCAAATTGATTTAAATTGAGGAAAAGGGTTATAACACGAAATCCTCGTATGGTTGAGCGAAATCCTCATTCCATGACGGTTTGTTATTACACTTTGCTACAGCAGAAATTCATTCTAGCTGTAGCAAGAATGCCTTATTGCTGCAATGATAACCCGTCGATTTTGCTATCTTGCTATAATGACTGATGTAAATTTCTTTTCTTCTCAACTCATGTTGAACATGGCTGCTTTATCATTAAATGTTTAATATCTCAGGGTTAAGTGAAAAGGGTTTTAACATTAATTTGATTTAAATTGTCTTGTTTCCAAACAAGTGCATCATGGTTCTCAACTTTTCTTATTATTACTGCTTGTTCCCTTCTAATGTTCGTTCACTAAGTTTTATACTCACTGTTTTAAAAATTCATGTTTTCAGATCAAGAGGTTGTTGGATCCTAGGTTGAAGAGTCCCCGTAGTTCGTCTCCTGGGTAGGTGCTTGGTATTCAATAGCAACCCTTTTACAGTAATTTCTCCATTAGAAGTCACGTGTCCTTTTGTTTTATGAATATGTTCTTGTAATGTAAATTACTAAGTTACATGTCTTGAATAGTATATGTATATTTTAATCGATAATGCTATCATGAGTTGCCTACTTTCGCACCAGTTGGAATGCGTATGGATGCATTAGTTGTTAAGACGTTAAGCAATATAAATGTGATAGGCTTGCTTGGGCTTGGTGAGCTAAGCTCATTGGGTCCATGTGTCGGTCATTGTCCAAAAATTGGGCTGTGACACATGCCTAATAAAGAGCATGTAACTACAGCACACAGAGTTTTGAAGTATTTGAAAGCTTCCCTAGGACAAGGAGTCTTGATGAAATCAGATTCAAACCTAAAGATATATGTTTATTGTGATAATGACTAAGTTGGATGCCCAGACATAAGAAAGTAAATGACTGGATATGTAGTTTTTCTTAAAAATTCATTAGTAAGCTAGAAATCCAAGAAACAGGCAATGGTTACTCATAGTTCAACTGAGGCTGAGTACAAGCCTATGGCCTCAACTTGCTGTGAAGTGATATGGTTGAAGAGTCTTTTAACAGACTTTGGAGTGATTCAAGATTCAGCAATCAATCTATATTTGTAAAAATTCAATTTTTCGTGAGCGTACTAAGCATATAAAGATGGGTTGCCATTTTATACGAGAAAAGGTGTTCAACAATGTAATTGAACAAATTCACATTTCAACTGAAGATTAGGTTCCAAACTTGTTTACCAAAGCATTTTCACAAACTACTTGGCAAGATGCATGTTCATAATATATACACGCATCTTAAGGGGGAGAATTAGCTAGGATAACTGTTCTTAATCTAAAGTGGAAGCTAAGTTTGAATATGGAAAGCTTTGAATAGATTTAGGACATGAAGAAAGAGTTACTCATTGTTGGTTCAGTGTCAAACTTGTAAATAAAGTAGTCCTTGGTTATTTATTTAATATAGTTGTTTTTACTTTTACTTGCATAATTGAGGTTGTTAGTTAGTTAGGCTGAACTATTTTCCCTTTTTTAGTTTAGTTAGTTGCTTTAACTGAGTACAAAAGGCTTTGTTATGTATTCATTTTTTAGTTAATAAAAAATCTGATTGAGAGCTTTTCTCAATTCTTTTCCATGGAACTTCTATGAATTTTGCAAATTAATTAAAAGAACATATTGTCATATCAAGTGAGACAAAAATGAGAGATGAACATATTTTCCTTTTCTTTTTCAATTGAAATTGAAGAAACAAGATTACAATAAAAGGATAGATTTGATTTGGTAAAATAGAATCAATTTAAAATATTATTAAAAATATTTTAAAAAATACGATTTTCATACAATAATAGGGGTAGATAAGATAAGTTAAACCCATGTTTTGATATTGTAACAAATTATTGGTATCATAATTTGTTTCTTTTATTTTAAATTAGGATAATACCCGTAGCTACGCTATGGAAAATTTTACAAAAAGTATAAATTATGTTGTATTAGATTTTAATTTGGTATGTTTAAAAGATAAATTGTTTGTATAGAAATAGATAAATTGATATTAATTTTAAAAAATATTTAATTACTTTTTTCCCTTTCTATATATACACTTTTTTGAAAGAAATAATTTGTTTAAACATTGTTATAATCTTTACATTGCTAGCAATCAACAAAGTTTGTACTTTATAATAAAAAAATAGTTTTTTCTGGCCAGAGTGAGTGTTTGGTCGTAGAGAATGGCCTAATTTGTTGCCAAGCTGTTACTTGTGTGGAAGAGGTGCTCATCCTGATCGTGTAGAGCATTTAATAATATAAAATATATATAACTAAATATTAAAATGATATAATTCATTAAAATAATTATATCAACAAATATATGTTTCTTTTATAAGACAAAAATATATGGTTGAATCTAGCCTTTGTCCTCTGAAATTTTCATTTATTATATGCAATGATTCTATGTTTAATTAGAAGGGTATCTTCTAAAATAATTTGTTTGTACAAAAAAAGATAAATTGATATTAATTGGAAAAAGATATTTGTTTTGGACAATTTCTTAAGTAAAAAAGACAATAAACTAATCAAAAGGGTTTTTACATTTGTTTAAACAAAATGATCATACCATTAGTTGACTGTCACATATGTCTTTTTGCCATTTGTACATTTGTTTAAACAAAATGATCATACCATTAACTGACTGTCACATATGTCTTTTGCCCATTTGTTTGGATTTTGTCATTGTGCTGTTTCCGCTAGACCTATTGTATACATGAAAATATAAAATCTGTTTAGCATCTGAATTTTTATAGGCTTTTAAGTTAAATTAGTAAAAGATTTGTAAAGTAAGGTAATTAACATACATGACTTTTGATTTTTTTGCAGGTGGTTGTTCTGTTGTCCCTTTTTTTGATTCCCAACGATCAGGTAAGGTTTCTTTAACAGTGTTGCACTCAAAAACCTTGAATTTCAATAAATCTTTATCAATTGCTTTTGCTATCAATCCTACCTTGAATGTTCTCTTTATGTTTATCAAGGCTTTAACAGGAGCTGGAAGAATCATTTTGTCAATTTCCTTGATGGTAGCAAATTCTGCTATGGTTGCTCCAATTAACTTTTCTGCTTGTTGACCAAAAATCATCAGTTGAATTTCACCAGTTGTATCTTGTATCATTAGCTCGAAAATCATCCTGTAAGCAATAGATAAAAATATCATTAATGTTATGTTATAGAATAATATTTTGTTTGTGAATTTGATGATGAAGTTTTAGTTTTCTTACATCAGTATTGGGACTTTTTCATCATGGGTACTATACCAAAATTTGTCAGATAAATATTTCAATTCTTTTGCACATTCGTTGCATGCATTGTAGTAAGATCCATTTGGTGCTTCTATATTGACTATCGTTTCTGTGAGTTCAAATTTCTTGTTCTGAAAGATAATGTAAATGTTATTGTTAATTTATATATGATTCTAGATAAATAAATTTTTGTTGCTAAAAATATGGTAGTATAGATATATTTTTACCATTGTTTTGCTGAATTCTATTGCCAACAAGTCTTCAACTGTTGCTTTTTGGATCGCTGTTGGTTGAGTAATTTGTAGGGAATTTCCCTCTTCCATTTTTTGCAGCTGGGCTTGAATTGGCTCATTTCGGTATCTGTAATTTTGTTTTGTCAATGATAAGTAGGATGCTTTGTAGTTCGTTTTAAATTAAATAATGTAATTGTTCAGCTTGTACAACATTACCTGTTCTTTAGTTCTTTTACTTGAGGAATAGCAAGATCAATGTAAAGTCTGGTTGTAGAGCAGGAAGATGCGTACAATGATCCTACAAAATGTAATTAGTTAAATAACTATGTTTTTTAATGGGAAAAAGCTATTGTGATTGTATAAAATATTTGTAATGATCAACTTACACATATAGGTCTTGATCATCAATCCAGCTATAGCAATAATAGTGTTTGGCTTGTTTTGGAGCAGTTCATCTTCATTTATTTCCAAGGCCAATTCTCCATACAACACAACTTTGATTGTATTGTTACTATGAAAAGTTTATAACAAAAGAAACATTGTATGTCAAATAGTCTATTTATATTAAAATATCTATGTTTGCATGTAGAAATATTGATGTAAAAATGTATTATATATTCCTTATAGTAATTACCTAAGATTTTATAGATACATATCCCTTTTAAGAACATGAGTGCTTCTGTGATTCAGCTAAACTTTATTTGCAGAAGTTACTGTTGTCAGTACTCTAATAACATCTACAATTATGGTATCAAAAAAACATAGTGTTAAAGTTAGAAGTTAAATTATTGAATATGTTTGAATATGTAGGGTATTTTGTTTTAATACCTATCAAGATGTACTTCTGGTGTATTCTGTCATGAAGTTTGGTATTGTGAGACCCTGTCATGCTTGTTAAAAGACAATATTGTACCGAGTGGTACAATCAAGTTAAATTGAGCCTCGAATTAGTTCAAATAGAAATTCTAAGAGGAATTTGAGAATTCTAAAACCCACGGAATGACTTAGAATGGTGATTTAGAGTTTGAGGTCCAATTCGGAGTCAATCGGGAAAATTGATCGATTAGGGATAAAACAATCATTTTACCATTTGACTATAAGATGGAGATTTCTATAAAAGATTTTGATCACATTTGACCAAGATTAATCATTTGAAGTATAATATGATTATTTGGAGCATAATATGAAGTTTAGCAGTGATAAATTTAATTTCTCGGTATTTTTGGAGCAAAAGGGTAAAATGGTAATTTTACCACTAAAGGACAAAACAAGAATTTTTAGAAAAGATTTTAGTCCCATTTGATTAAGATTGATCAATTGAAGTGTTATTTGAGGTTTAAAAGTGGGAAAAATGTAATTTCGGTACATTTTGGAGTATATGGGTAAAATCATAATTTTACCTTATCGAGGGTAAAACGGTAATTTTCCACCACCAGAACATTTTTCCAGCCATGGTCTTCTTTTATCAACATCTTTACTTTTGACTAATCATCTGGTGGAGATTAAAAGTCAAGATTTAAAGAATAAAAAGAAAAATGGACAAATAAGCTTGTGACACATGGCAAGCTTTATTATTTTATTATTTTTCATAAACATCAGCTTGTAAACCCCATTTCTCTCTCTCAATATTCGGCCTAAGCATGAGCAAGAGCAAGGAAGAAAAGAAACAAACTCTAGAGTGAGAAATTTAAAGAAAAAGTGTGGGAAATTAAGGAAAATCAAGTGAAAAAGGTATGGTTTTTCATTTTTACTTGAGATCTTTTATTTCTAAGCAATTTTCCTTATTTTTCCATGCTTGGAATGCATGTTTTCATGGTGAAACAAGGGCTGGTCAAATGGGTTTAGAGAGAGAAAGATGTTGGAATAATTTGATTTTGGACTATGTTAGTGTTTTAGGTTAGTTTAACATGTTTATAAACAAAATAACAAGGAAAAAATTCATTTAGCCCATTAATCTTCATTGGCCGAATATCCTAGGTTGTGTGTGGAAAATGAAATGATTTTATTTCAAATGAAATGAATTGAAAAATGATGATTTATGGTGAGAAAACCAAGTAGGAAAAATTTCGGTATTTTTGCACCATTGTTGGCCGAATTTTTCATGAAGGATTGAGAAGATAATTTTGCCAAAATTTAGGTAAAATGACTTGTATTGGGTAATTTGAAGTATTAGAAATAAAATGGTACAATTTTGGAGCTAAATTGCATGTGTTGGTCAATTTATCGAGTAAAAGATCGAAATAGGCCAATATGGTATTTAGGTAAAATTTAGACATTTTGCATTCTATATTCCGCATTAATGCAGAGTCTAGGTTAGTTTATTATAATTTAGCACCAATATAGTAATTAAATTATTGTGCAATTTGTCAAGGTGGTGAATCCTCCGGTAAGGGTAAGGAAATTGCACCCGAGGATCGGTGATCGAAGTCTTCTAAATTCGACTCCCAAAAACTGTAAGTGAATTTGCATTTCAAAATGGTTTTGGGAAATATGAACGTATTTGAATAAAATGCTTGAATGATTTTATTCAACCTTATTTAAAAAAAGGGGCACCATGAGAACAAGCTTTTCGTGAAATATTATTTTTACTTATGTGAAATTGATTGTGTTGAATTTGTGTACCTTTATATGGTGCTTACATGTATTGTTAAGATATTTATGTGAATTTGAGTGTACTGAATCTATGTACCCTTATATTATGCTGATATGCATTATTAATAAATTTTGACGAATCTGATGTAATCGTGCATGTGGGGATTGGAAAGTGAAATGTCGATAATGATGTGCGAGTAGGGAGTGCACATATGATCTCATTGCCTGGTGTGAGTAGGGAGTGCACCATAGTGGAGGAAAAGATGGGATGATGAATGAAATTGAATGATTGGTGAATGAAATTGTACGTGATATATATGCCTAAGTGGGATTGTATGGTATGTGAAACCCCTGTTCTGTGACGGTTTGTGATAAACCGTTAATTGTGCTATCTTGCTATACTGATTAGTGTAAATTCATGAATACTTTATCCTTGAATGCATAATAATTTCGGGATAAGGAAAAATGGGGTTTTGATGAAAATTGACTCGTTTTTAAATGAGTGCATCATGGTTCTTAACTCTTCCTGCGGTTAGTGCTTGTTCCCCACTAATATTCACTCACTGAGTTTCGTACTCACAGTTTTGTAAAAAATTCATGTTTTTAGATCAAGAGACTGTTGGACCCTAGATCAAGGAGTCTCCGTAGTGCATTTCCTGGGTTGAAGGTGGGCATTCAGTAGCAACCCATTTCTTTTACTGTAAATTTCTTTGCTGGAAGTCATGGGTCTTTTGTATTGTGAATATGTACATGTAATGTACATTATTAAGTTACATGCTTGAACAATATGTATATGCATATTTTATTGATAATACCATTATGAGTTGGCTTTGTGTGTACTGGGTGCATTGCGTGTGGACGTCTCACACGATCATACGTGGAGTAAAGTAAATGAAAATAGGCTTGCTTGGGCTTGGTGAGCTATGCTCATTGGGTCCATGCGCAGGTCACAGCCTGTGAAATTGGGTTGTGACATGTATAGTCTGTAAAGTCAAAATGATGAGTAGGATAGCAATTCCATCTTCATGAATTTCCTTGACTTCTGTTGCTTTTGAAAAAACGATAATCAAATCACCACGCAAAGCATTGTAGCTATTTTTGCTTTTCGTAACTCGAAATTTGTCAATCAAGTATACCGAGCCTTCTTTCAAAATAGATTTGAATTGTTGTGCATCTGAACTTCTAATCATTACTTGCATTACATTTTTCTAGAGGAGATAAATACAATAAAGTTGTTTATTAGTAATTTTAAAAAATATATATAGTAAAAAACATTTAAGTAAAAGTTTCAATTTTTAATAAGGTACCTTTATATCAGCAACAATTAAATCAAAGCTCATAAGTGTTTGTGGATTCTCCGGTGTTGTTGATTGCCAAATTCGAATGACCTTCACTTTCATTGGTTTTGGTGACTTGTATAATTCTAAGTCACTTAGATATTGCTGGTCCATTTCTGCATGTTGTAGCAGACTTAAAAGATTAATATATCGGTGCATAATATAAATATAGTAATAACAAATGGTGTGCATGCTGTAATTAATTTTCTTTTACTTTTCTAATGGAACCAACAAAATGGGCATTGATTCTTGGTTGCAGGTATATGAAACAACAATATTTAAGGTTTAGATAAGTAATAGAACTCAACGAAGCACAGTGGAATCGGACTTCGAACTGAAAGCTTAAAGAACACGCGTCGAGCAAACAAACGCGATAGAATGGACTATCAAATAATCTTGAATTTTCATATTCAAATATAAGATATTTTACGTCTTTAGTAATCACAAAACATATGGACTGCTTATTGAATATGTTTTTTGAGAAATTATAGTTGTCTCAAATCAATGAGGGATATTCAATGCCATGAGATGATCTTGGAACAAAGCTTAAAATTTGTCCATTTCCACAAGGCAAGATATGTAATATATTAAGAAACCAAGGTAATTAGGAATAAAAAATTAATATCACATTGATTGGTTAGAGTGATACAGATATCAATTAAAAGGCTATTATAACAAACATATATTTGATGAAAAATAAGTTTGAAAAATGGAAGACATTTAAGAAAGAAAAGAAAAGAAGAAGTACCTCAAGAAATATCGTAAGCGGTAGTTGAAGAGCTTTTGGAAGACAGTATCCAAGATTTATAATAGGGCCTTTCTGTAAGCGAATACCCCAACAAATAAAGATTCTTGACATTAGAATAACATTTCAACTAAAAATTGTGATTGTAACTGTTACAAAAATCATTATGTCATTGTTAGTTTTGTTTTTCGTTATACATGAACAAAGAAATAAATGATCTTAAAGCAGTAGGGTAGAGATGATCAAGTATTCTATTTTTAGGTACATAAATTAACAAAATTATGGTTAAGGAAATTGTAATATTTTGGGATATGAACTTGGGGGAGAGGAGTGGTCATGGAAAGCTCTAATGACAGAAAAGAAAAGAAGAAATACCTAAAGATAGAATCCAGGAATTACAACATGGCTTTCCTGCAATTGAATTAAACAAAACAAAAAATGTTCAGATTTTTTAGTTTTCCTTAAACCATTCGTAATTGATAATTGTTATTCATAGTAGAGAATAATAATTAGTGAACTTCTTCTTTCTATGCTCCTTAGTGGTTAAAGAGCTTTTGGAATATGCAACTGAATTAAACAAAACAAAAAATGTTCAGATTTCTTAGTTTTTCTCAAACCATTCATAATTGATAATTGTTACCCATAGTAGAGAATAGTTATTACTCACCTTTTTGTTTCTATGCTCCTTATCTCTTGCATTAGATAGAACCTGACGCAATAACTTTTTATACGATGAAAGTACCTCTTTTGGACTTAACAGGTCAGGAAACGCAAACTCACCAACAGGTAGAAGAAAGGCTAACAGTAGGTAGGAGTCTGATTATTGAAAGAAAAGATGTCAAAAACAACTAAATAATAAAAATATTATTAAATTTGTAGTAAGTTCTGTCTTTAATATATATAATGAATGAAAAAAGTTTTTAAAATTCAATGTATTTGTTTATTCAAAGATGACTGTGTGCTATATATACTGAGAAATGAATAGACCTTTTTTTTTTATTATTTTGTTCAATGAATTGGATAAATATTAATTGAAACTTAAACATTCATGTATGATAATAAATAATAGTAGATTGTAATTAATAAATATTGCATGAATATGTCTTTTAAGTATTAAAAGTAATAAATTATTTATTTAAAGTATTTTTTATTGAAATAAATAAAAGCAAACAAAAGGATTTAAAAAATTTTTGTTCAATGAATTGAATGAATATTTATTGTATTTTAAACATTCATGCATAAAAAAGATGTGTAAATACTATATATTTAGGTTCACGTAAAATAAGAGCATTAAATAGTAAATAATACTATATTGTAATTAATAAGTATTATATGAATATGTTCTATAAGTATTAAAAGTTAAAAATTATTGTTTTCGAGTATTTTTTAATGAAATAACTAAAATCAAACTATAGAATTCTAAAAATTATTAGAGTGGTTTCAGAAGTAGCTCAAAATCAAGAAGATGTAATCATCAAAATAACTACATTCCACGTATGAAGAAAACAAAAGTAAAAAGCCAATGGGTATCAGAAGTTAAGTGATTAAGAATTATACCTGACACAAATCGGAGGAAGCTATAACAGAAATCAATTCGGTGAAAGAAAAGCTTGCGAAAAACAGAGCATTGGAGTTTTTTCGCCTCTATAGACCAAAGAACAGTAACAGAGCTGAAAAAGTTTAATTGAAATAAAGGTGGTAAAAGGCATACTTTTCAATTGAGTCCGTTCAATTTCATGATCCAATATCACAAAATGAACCCAAATATCATATCTTTTCCACAGTTGTATGACATGTATCATAGTCAGGACCCAAAAGTGAGAAGGGTTAAAAAAAAAACCCATTAATCATTTCTGTTAGTCAATTCAAATAAAATTTTTGGACATGATTTGTATTAAAATAGATAATTAAGTATTATGATATACTACTAAATGAGATCTCACATATCATAATTCATTAACATATGTGTTAACTGTTCTGTATTTGAATTATTTCACTGCTGAGTATGTTGGATCAATTGTGGTATCCCATAGGAGAAAGTAATAGATTTTTTTTCCCACGATTCAACAGCTAATTCATATAGGCTATAGTTTGGTATGTAATTACCTGCTAGTTATGGTTAAGTTCTGCATGAAAAAAGAGATGATAAGAGCTGCTTGAGTTATAAGGGCTTTAAAACATCAAAAATCACTGTCCAAGGTAATGTATTCTGACAGGTAATAACTATTATTATCTATGTAGACTACTATCGTATGAAGCCTAAATCAGTCTCTCGTAGGACCAGCATCCTTTAAAAGAGCTAAAGCTTCAGAATATATGTACTATCAAAAGAAATTTGGTTTCTTTAGTTTGGAAAGAGAAAAAGTATATAGGAGGGAGGTGGTTGATATTTATATTTAACATTAGTTGATAGAGAATTGATGGAAGAATATCAAGATAAATGGAGATACAACTTAAGAACCCATGCAAACTAAAGAAGAGGTAAAAAACCTTTTACAATCTGAAAGGTTTTGTTGCCAAGCATGGCATAAATTACATTGTATCTGAATATATATCTGAACAGTTAATTGAAGACGAACCTGACATTCTATATATGTAAAGCTTAAATTATTAATACATGATTGTTTAGGCAAGACTAATTACAAAGTATGTATTAATCAAAATGCAAGTAGTGGCTAAGAAGGGAACCAATGGGAAAATATGAGAGACATTGATAGCATGCCCTGATACTAAACTCTCATCCATGCTCATTGCATAAAACTTAAACATAAGAATTCAAGCCAAACTAACCTTTGATGGAATGAATCTTTTGTGTTTGAATAGACGAATATTAGCTGCATCTATCACAGGTTCAAACAGCTCATAGTAGTCTATCCATTTCTGCAAGCAAATAAATACGCCAACTTTATCAAAATTTAAGTACATAGATTGATTGAAAACAAATTAAGAACATTTTCATCCTTGAAATTTTTTAAAACTGAAATGTTTCTCTATCTTTATAGGTTTTCTGTTTCCCTTATAATTCTCTGATTCATACTTTGTTTCCCCAATCTTAAAGCTGCCTTGCTTTCAAACTGTTTCACGATTATGTCTGCAGTAAAAGGTCACACTTTTCTAAGAGACATTCTTAGTTTATGCAATATGTAATACACGTTGTTACCTTATCCATCTTCTAAACTTACTCTTAAGAGTGCCTCCAGTTTAGCTTATTTTGAATGATCACCATGCTAACTCTTATCGTTAGTTTAGCAATAATACAATTTGTTCAATTCGACACAATCATTAAAGGCATAAAAGGAAAGAAGCATAATATGTGGTTGTTAGTCTATAAACCTTAAGCATATTAAAATCATGTCCAACGATCATGAAATTTCAGAAATTAGAGTTTCAATGTTTCAGCTGAAATTTAGTTAGGAAGACTTACCCAACCTTTAATGCCATGAACTTTCTCTGGCTGAAAATTCCAATGTTAGATGCATCTACTATATCTCTAAACAGTACATAGTAGTCTAGCTATATCTGCAAGCAAATAAATACACCAACTTTATCAAAATTTGTGTACATGATTAGAGTTATTGAAAAGATATCAATAAACCCTTCATACTTAATAGTTTTTATAACTATAGATGCAATTGATTCAGCAAAGTTCTCTGTTTCTACAGGATCAAGATCTATTAAAGTCAACTTTTCTCTATAGCAATTACATAATGCATCAGCTACAACCCAACCAGCCTTGCCCATTTCATCCTCTTGCTCCATTTTCAATTGCTTCCTTTATAAATATTTGATGCATGGTTTGTTTCCTCAATCTTGAGGCTGTTTTGCTTTGTCAACATTTCCAGTATTGTAGAAAATAGTTACAACAAGACTATAAGAATGCAATCTAGGCTTTATACCCAATTGTTTCATTAAAATGCTAAATGGTATATTACATCGAAGCAGTTTAGAGTGTAAAATAGACAATATATATGCAATAATGAAATTTGTTCAGATTTTACAGAATCTACTGCCTCTAAGGTCAAATAAAGGTCTTTTCTATGCTTGCTTCCTCCTTCTACTCTTTCTTAGTTTATGCAATAAGTAATACACGTTGTTACCTTTTTCAACTTCTACACTTACTCTTAAACGTGCCTCTAGTTCAGACTCTTCTGGATGAATACCCTTTAAATACTTAATTGCTTCATTTTCTTTACCACATCAAATGTGATGTGACCATTACTAATTGAAATTTTCATTCTAGCCACAGCTATTAAGGTTGCTTAGTATGTCATGAAGTGGTTGTTAAATCAAATAATTGGCAGTTACCAATGAAATATTACAAAAATTCAAAATAACATAGTACATCAAAGCAATTTAGAATGGTAAAGAGACAATATATATGTAATAATGAAATTTGTTCAGATTTTACAGATGAAAGAGTACCTTCATAAATTATACAGATTTATGTAGCAGCTTGAAGACTAACATTTACTTGAAACCTTCATTAAGGTAAATAATCTGTAAGTAATCATATAGTAATTGCAAATATACAATTTGATTAAGTAAGAGAAAAAATAGTCTAACCTTAATGTAAATTTTGGAAAATTTCTTTGTACACTACATTTTTAGTTCTAGTCAATTGTTGTTTATCTTCATTCAAAATTAAGATCTTCAATCCTTGTCGTGATGTAACTCTAGACAAAACTACATACAATTGACAATGTATGAAGATAGGTTTTGGTAAATACAAACCAACAATATCAAGAGTTTGTCCTTGACTTTTATTGATTGTCATACTATAAGATAATCTAACTGGAAATTGTTTTCTTTGGAAAGCAAAAGGCCATTTTTGTTGTTTGACTGTCATAATTATTCTTGGAATATAAACTGCTGTATTGACAAATGATTCGGTAATGATTTTTCCTTCTATGACATTGTGGGCTAGTTGTGTTACCAAAATTCTAGTCCCATTGCATAGTCCAGAGCTTTGATTTATGTTTCTTAACAACATTATGACTGTATTTACCTTCAGCTCCAATTTGTGATTAGGAATGCCAGGAAAATTAAGTGAGTTCAAGAATTCTACCGGATATAACAATTCATGTTCCGAAGAATAATCTGACATTTTTGATATCTGGTCAATGCTGTAGTAGGTCTTTAATGTACCTGGAACCAAATAAGTAACATAAGTTTATTATATTAATAATGTCATTGTCTTGTACAACAATTATTGTTTGTTTTACATAATTTAAAAGTAAAATAACCACATAGTACCTAGAATGAAATCAAGAACGTATGAGTTTATGATATCAACAGTATCATTGTATGGAGTCACAATTGATCTTTGTCTCAAATAATCTAAGTCTGAAAAATTTTCTTCAAGATTACCATAAACAACTGATACAACTGTTTCTATTAGATTTTTCGTTAATGGAAGCAATCAATCAGCAGGCATTTCAATCCAATATGGTTTTTCTTGGTCTTCACAGGTAGAAGTTTCAATTTTTCCATCTTCTATATCTAACAACCATTGAGCAAATGTTGAAATTTCATACTTGGTTTCTTCATTCAGATATGATTGTAAAAGCCTCATGTTTGTCTTTAATCTATAAATTTGACAATATTTCCATAATAGAGATTGATTAATTGATGCATCTATAATTTCAGATTTTGTTTCGCATTCCACGACAGGTAAAATTTGCCTGAAATCTCCTCCTAACAGGATTATTTTTCCACCAAAAGGCTTTTCCACAGGTTCAGATGGGTCAATACTAATTAAATATCATAAAGTTTTATCCAAAGCTTCAAAACAATGTTTGTGTACCATAGAAGCTTCATCCCAAACTATAAGAC
Organism: Theobroma grandiflorum; assembly: GCA_036013995.1. NCBI lineage: Eukaryota > Viridiplantae > Streptophyta > Magnoliopsida > Malvales > Malvaceae > Theobroma > Theobroma grandiflorum. The sequence goes on from CP142130.1 coordinate 6,999,029, forward strand.
TGGTATTTTGGATCAACTCTGCAAGCTGTGTACCTCTTTTAATCTGACATGTGGAATACTCATCAACATTCAAAGGAATATTGAATCTAGAATGTGTTGTCCTTCCTCCTGGTAACAGTAAGGATGCAATTCCAGATGAGGCTACAACCAGAACAATTTTCCCCATAGATTTGATTCCTGAGGTAATTGTATTCCATAAGTATGTTTTACCTGTTCCACCATGTCCATAAACAAACAAAATTCGTCCTTCATTATTCTCAACAGATTGCTTGACAACTTCATAAATTTCTAACTGTTATGGGTTTAAGTTTGTCAAATACTGCAAATGCTGCTGTTGTGATTCTTGCAAATTGTAATTCATCTCTTCATGGATCAATCTATTTTCCATCACATACATGGAACTTTCAGCTGGTGTAGGCAAATCAAACTCTTCAAGAGAACTACAATTCCTGTTGAAAATTTACTGTAAAGCCGCTCAAGTATAATTCTTAAGATCTTTTTCTGGAATTTGATAATGAGTAGTTCCAAAAGCCTATCTCAATCTATACTCAATGTCCTCAGCAAATAGTTTCCAATTATTCTCCCAAACTGACAAAGGATCAGCAACTTCACAGAACATAACCATTGTTACAAACAATTGTCGTAATTGTTCACTTGTTGCCCATTCTGAAGCCTGTCCAATTGCATCATTCCATTCTCAATCACCTCCAAGCAAACCTGAAGCTTCACATGTCGCCTTGTAAGTACTATAAAGTACATTTTCTACTGTTCTTATTTCTTCAAAGCTTCTTGGACCTTTCACAATATTTAACAATAACCTTATAAAATAAAGTTCACCAGCTGTTGGATGTATATACGTAATTCTCCCAATGGTCCTACCTTTTTTCCTTTTCTTCCATGTTGTTTCAGTTTTAGACCAATTTTGTCGGGAAGTTAGCATACACCAATTCTTTTGCCTCTTTGTGAAGCTGGTTAGTTTGCATCCATTCTGTAAACATTGTTTTCCCAACATCAGGCCTTTGAATGGCTCTAGATAAATCATCAGTAACATTGAAGCAAACATTCTGCTCTTCTGGTAAATGAATAATTAATCTTTCTACTGTTGGCTCATGATGATGTATGTCAAATGCAAACAACCTCCAACATGATTCGTAAGCTGACAAATATCTGCAATCCAAGTACATTTTAACTTCGTCAAAGCTGTTCCTTATCTCTTGTTGTTCTGCATTACAATTGAATCCAACATTCTCAATGACAACTCTAGCTCTATCTGGTCCCTTGTTAATATACTTGAATAAATATTTGATAGCCCTCGATCCACTGTAAAGTTCAACATTTACATGAGCCTGATACTTTACAACTAAATCGACATTGTGAGGGACGACAAACCTATTATCCAACTCAACTGCATTTTTAATAGCAACAGAAGATTTATCTATTTCTTGTCTCCATCTGTAAATTGTGAACCCATCCTCATTTAATATTGTTTCTGACTGATACTGTTTGGGGAAAAACTTGGAACATTTACCTTTAACCATACATGGTGCATAAGGATTGGTAGTACCACATGAACCATATAACATAAAACTTGTAACAGCATCATATCCCAGGGGATCATGAATTTTATTTTGAATCTCAGCAGATATTATTTTGTTCACATCATTAGAATTTGTACATCTGGCAGTTGGGTGTAACCAAAGTAGTATATGAACATGAGGTAGGCCTCGTTTCTGGAATTCAATGGTATACATTTCTATTTAACATAACAATAAAAAAAAAGACATAATAGTTAGTAATAGATATTAATAATTTCAAATTAATATTAACAATTAAATTAAAATTAATTTACTATATATGGTTAAAAAAGCTTACCTGCCAACACTTGTCCAAAGTGTTTTTTCTTAATCAAGTCTTCCATGAAATACTGAAGTTTGAGTCTAAAAACTTGTGACACTATATTAGGCCTACCTTCAACTCTTTGACCATGTATTATAGATAAAGCTTGCTCAATTTCTGGCCATTTTGCATTACAGGTAAACGTGATGAACAAATCTAGACAGCCATAGTATCGACAGATTGCTAACGCATCTTGATAATTTTGAAACAAATATCGAGGACTTATAGTAAATGTTGTAGGCAAGATTACACGTTTCCCAATTGTTTGTCCTTATATATCACCTCTTGACACAACATCTTTCAATCCCTTGTAAAGTTTCGACCTCAAATTTTTTTGATTATCTCTTATGTATTGCAATCTTATCTCTTCCATTACAGAGAATGAATCAACAATAAATTGCTGAAATAATCTGCCACCTCTTAACAACGTACTTTCTATTGGATTACGTTGTTGAATAACAAAAGCGTAATATTCTCTCATTGAAATGTTCTTTCTCTTTGGCTTCTGGTTCACTGGAGAGTCCACATAATTCATGTCTAGCATGTATCCGTCCTTTCCATAATGAAATAATAATGGATACTGCATAGTGATAATTTATTTTATAGAATTATTTTATTCCAATTTTGTTATTAAATATTAGCTAAGTCCTCAATTTTTAATTATAATTTACTTAATTTTTAGTTATTTTTATATTTAGTTTATTTTTAAGTGAGTTATTTTAATTTTATGTTATTTTTTTAATTTGATTAATATTTATTAGATTTTATATTTTTGGTAGGAACTAAAGTAATTGGGCTTAATTTTGGAAAGAAAGGTGTTGAAAGACCCAGAAGTCTACTTATATATGCTTCAGTATTTTGGCCATATCTCAAGCTACAGAACTCCAATTACTTTAATTCTTAGACCATTGGAAAGATAAGAGATAGAGCTACAACTTTTATGAATATCACTTTGCCCATTTCTGCATTAAAGATAGACAAAATCACGTTGGAAAGTAGCTAGATGTCTTGTGTCGGGAATAGCAATTTATAAAAACTGACAAGTGATTTTTGGGCCTCTCATTAAGTTTTTAAGCCCAATTAAACCCTAGGTCAACTTAAGGGAATTTTAGGTTAAATCTATTAGTATAAATAGGATATTTTAAAGCCATTGAGGCAACCTTTGGAGATTCAAGAAATTAGAAGTCGAAGCTGAAATTTAGAGATTCAGTTAGCGAATATTGTTTTGTTTTCTTCCTTGGCTTTTATTTTCTTATTACTTTCAATGGTTGAATTTTCTACAATGATATTTGATTTTGCAATCATGAGTAGCTAATTTTCTTTTTCTAGGATTGTAATTGAACTCACATATATTTTAAGTTTTTAATCTTTTTCTTACTTATTTTCAATGGGAATTGAGTTGTTTATTCCAATTTGTTCTTAATGCTTTCAATTGCTTAGCTACCAATTAAACTGATTTAGAAACCTAAACAAACTTGGGAAAGGGAGTTTAGAGTAGACTAACATTAGGATAGTATATGATCAATTTAATTGATTTGTGTATAGAATAAGGATATACCTATAGGCCATATGTAGCCAGATTAGAACCTGAACTTAATGAGTCTGTTTTAATTTCAAATCACATAGGGATATAGTGTTTTGGTTAAAATAGATATTTTTATAGGACGAGTCGGGAGACTTTTATAAATAATTTAGGACTCTAGGTTAGCAATTCAACCCATTGAAATAAGTTAAGGAGGAGTGGTAAAATTTAGATGAAGTGTGAGAGATATTGTAATCCTAGGTTTATTTAATTTGATATTTTCTCCAGTTATTATTATTTTGATTTTTTGTTAGTTTAAATTTTAGTTTATTAGTTTTATTTAATTACTCAATTTGAATTGTTTGGATAAGATTAGATTGTTTTAATTTTAGTACTTAGTAAAATTTTAGATTAATTCCCTGTGGGATCGACACTCTGCTTGCTTATATACTATCTGTTCGATACGTATACTTGCGTAGTAGAATTTTAACTGACAAGTTTTTGGCGCCGTTGCTGGGGTGAAGCTCACTTATTCTTTTCAATCCTTCAGTTCTATGTTTAACAATAATGTCACGGTTTTTATCAAATTCACCTAAATCTCCAACAATCAATCCAGCAACTTCTGATCCAGTAGGAGTTACATAAGTTATCTCGTTATTGTTCCTAACTCCAAGCAATCTCACTCGAACTGGGATATGGTCTGACACTCTAAACCTATCTCTTGTTGTCTTAAAAACCTTAAATATTTCATTATTTTTGTCAAGCATTAATCAAACCTCCTACTATAGATCTATCTACAACATTACTTGTACATTCATGTGAAAAAACTGATATTCTATTTGAAGTTTCATTCTCAGTATCATAAATATAAAGCTGAGCAGACTTAGGTTTATGTCCTACCATAGGAAGCAAAGAGCCAATTCGATGATGATTTTGACCATTTAGTTTAAAGACATATGAACCTGTTGTATTATTTACACTATTATCTATTTTTCCTCCAATTGATGTAAATTGAAACGTAGAATTGTAGATGTTGATGTTGTCTCTAAATTTTTTACTCTTATTATCTCTTTTATAATTTAACAAAAAATGTAAAAATTCAAGTGTAGGCCTAAACGATGGTAATTGAACCGTACCTTGTTGACAGCACAATGTAAATGTACAATACCTTGTCCTTTGACTTGTTTCAACTCTTTCTTCATACCACATAAGAGCATTACAAAATGGACAGAGCAAGTTTGGTCTTCCAAAGTTTAATATTGTGTTGCATCTTCCTATTATGTTAAAAAAAATAAAACAATGTCATTCTTAGAAGCATTCTAGCACTATCAGTTTTAATAAAACATTGTTGCAAATAAAACGTTTCTTACTTCGATGGCCATTATTCTTTAACAGAACTGATGCATCAGTGTTTTGCTTATGTCTATTAAACTCTAAATTTGGAACTTCATGAATACCTTAATGTTTATGAAAATTACAGAAACAATGCATAAGTAAATGTACTTTTTAACTACAAATTAGTTGTATAATAATGCAATAAATAAGCAAAAAAAGTAAAAGATTTGAAAATATCGAAACATACCTTCTACATCATTTCTTTTTTCTGAACTACTGGTTGAAGGTATAGACTATATAAAGGAACAATCTGTTATGGGTACATCATAAAGGCTTTGTACAATCATTGTTTCTGTACAACTGGTTGAAGAAACAGATTGTGTAAAACATAAATCCATAACAGGCATATCTGTTGGCTCCATTAGTTTTTGATGATAATAAAGCATTCCAATGTCATTTGTATCTAACATTTCTACCTAAGTGTGCAGGGGAAATATCTACAAAGTAACAATATCTCAATCTTCCTAATGAGCACTTAAAGATGTGATTTGAATAAAGAATAAGGATGATTAATATAAAAGAAGTCCCCTAGTTGAACAATGAAGATCATTAGTTGAACTAAAGTCAAAGTGGAGAAGTGCAAGGTTGAAGCTTAGTGAGAAACAGAATCAAGTTAGTCGACCAAGAAAATAGGTTAGTCGACTAAGTGCTCTCTAGGATCTGCGTCTGAAACAAAACCAACTTAGTCGACTAAGTGCTTTCTATTTGTAACATCTGCTCGGCCACTAAAAGACAGAATAATGGCTAGAATCTTCCTCAAACTGTTTCTAATGGTCATAAACGTCCCAACAGTCATTAGACAAGCCTCTCCAATCTTCAAATGCTAAGAAAACAACTTTTGATAATTTTATAGAATTTTGAACACCCTTTGGCTTCATACACAAAAACACTATCATATTCAAGCCAAAAAGAGTAGCAAACTTGAATATCTTTTGTACTCTTCACTGAACTTCAACATCTATTCTTTGTATTTGTGTTTAGCACTTAAACTTGTATCACTTAGATCAATCGTGTGATCAATAGGTACTTTACCTACTTTTCTTTGTATTCTTAGAGTGAGTGTTTCACTCTAAGTGTTTGCTTCAAGCAAGGTTTGCTTGAATGCTTGTAGGTTCCAACTTAACCTTGAAAAGTTGGGTGTTGGGTTCTAGTTTAGCTCGTGAAAAATTAGTGTAAAGGTTGTGGTTGAGCCTTGAAAAACCACATTGGGGTTTTAGTTTAACCTAGAAAAAACTAGTGATAGGTTGTGGTTGAGCTTTGAAAAATCACCTTGGGGTTTTAGTTGAGCCCGTGAAAAACTAATGTAAAGGTTATGGCTAAGCCTTGGAAAAGCCATTGTAAAAGCTTGGTGGAAGCTTGTGAATTTCGCTGTTTTAGTGTTTGGTTTGAAAATCCTTGGTTGGATAATCAAGGTAGTGGGTGTAGGTCTTAGATCAAACCACTATAAATACTTTGTCCATTGTTTTCATTGCTTTATCTTCTTTATTTTGAGATCAAGTCTCAATCCCATAAAAGAGCTGAGATAGTACTATTCACCCCTCCTCTAGCACTCATATTTGGGACCAACAATTGGTATCAGAGCTAGTTCTCTGCATACAAGGTCAACACCTTTAGAGAAGATCCAAATGGCTTTACAAAAACCAGTTGTAGCTGAAGGACAATCTACAAACAAATCACCTCTATTTGATGGCTCTAATTACCCTTATTGGATCATAGATTATGAAATGTGGGATGTCATCACTGATGGTCTCTTTATTCCCTCAATTGTAAATGTTGTTACAAATGAGTTTATGCCTAAGCCAAGATTTGAATGGACAGAGGCTGAAATCAAGAAAGTACAGACCAACTTTAAGGCAATCAACACCTTACATTGTGCCTTAACTCCCATTGAGTTTAACAAAGTTTCAAGCTGTACAACAATTAAGCAAGTGTGGGACAAGTTAAGAATAATTCATGAAGGGGCTTCTCAAGTTAAGGAGTCCAAGATAGCCCTCTTGACCCACAGCTATGAGATGTTCAAAATGAAACTTGGTGAGGACATCACTAGCATGTTTGATAGGTTCACAAACATTACAAATAAACTTAACCAATTAGGAAAACCTATCCCCGAGCATGAGCTTGTAAAAAAACTTCTTAAGAGTCTACCTAAGTCATGGAAGCCAAAGGTGACTGCTATAAGAGAAGCCAAAGATTTGAACATCATCACACTTGATAAAATTTACGAGTCTCTACTTATGCATGAGCTGGAGCTCAAGGAAGAGAAGAGAAGGATAAAATAGAGGCAAAAGAGAAGAAAAAAAACATAGCACTTAAAGCCAGCATCCTCGAAGAAGAGCTGGAAGAACTCTCGTGCAATGATGATGATGAACTTGCACTTGTTGCAAGAAAATTTAGGAAACTAATGGGAAGAAGAAACCGTAGGTTTGTAAGAAAAATCTTCAAAAGAGATCAAGGTCATTCATTAAAGAAAAACAAGAATGACAGCATCAACAAGGAAGAAGTGATATGCTATGAATGCAAAAAACTAAGGCACTACAAATCAGAATGTCCATTGCTGAAAGAAGAAACTCCAAAGAAAAATAAAAAATCGAAAAAGGTAATGGTTGCTGCAGCCTGGTCAGATAGTGATTCAAGCACATAATTTGATTCAAGCTCAGAAGAAAGAGCAAACATTTGCTTAATGGTAAAGGATGACGAAACAGAGGTTAAGCTAGACTTAAAGGAAACATGTTCAAAGGCTCAACACAAGAAGAAACAGCCTTGGTACATGGACAGTGGTTGCTCTCGACACATGACAAGGGATGAAATGTTATTTGTTGGCCCCAAAGTGAGTGCTAGATGGAGGGTGAATAGCACTATCTCAGCTCTTTTACAAGATTGAGAATTAATCTCAAAACAAGAAAGGGAAAACAGTGAAGCATAATGCACAAAGGATTTATAGTGGTTCAGTCCAAGACCTACATCCACTACTTTGATTATCCAACCAAGGATTTTCAACCAAACACTAAAACGATGAAATTCACAAGCTTCCTCCAAGCTTTTACAATGGCTTTTCCAAGGCTTAGCCACAACATTTACACTAGTTTTTCATGGGCTCAACTAAAACCCCAAGGTGGTTTTTCAAGGCTCAACCACAACCTATCACTAGTTTTTCTCGAGCTAAACTAGAACCCTAATGTGGTTTTTCAAGGCTCAACCATAACCTTTAGACTAGTTTTTCATGAGCTAAACTAGAACCCAACACTCAACTTTTCAAGACTCAGTTGGAACCTACAAGCATCCAAGCAAACCTTGCTTGATGCAAACACTTAGAGTGAAACACTCACTCTAAAAATATAAAGAAGAAAGAAGAAAGTACCTAGTGATCACACGGTTGATCTATTTGGTACAAGTTTAAGTGCTAAACACAATTGCTAAATATAAGCGTTTGAGAGTAATCAAGAGTACAAAGGATTTGCAAGTTTTTTACTCTTTCTTGGCTTGAATATGATGGAGTCTTTGTTAATGAAGCCAAAAGTTTGTTCATTGGCATTTGAAGATCCTTTTATAGTTGGAGAGGCTTGTCTGATGGCTGTTGGGATGTTTATGACCGTTGAAAATAGTTTGGGAAAGATTCTAGCCATTATTCTGTCTTATAATAACTTGGTGAGTGTTGCAGATAGAGAGCACTTAGTCGACTAACTCGGTTCTGTTTCTCAATATGCTTTAGCCTGAAACTTCTCCATTTTTGTCATTTGTTCAACCAATGATCTTCCTTGTTCTACTAAGGAGCTTCCTTAATATTAATCATCCTTGTTCCTTATCCAAATTGCAACTTTAAGTGCTTATAAGGAAAGATTGGATTATTGTTGCTTTATGAACATTTGCCCTGCAAACTTTGGTAAAAATATTAGACACAAATGACATAAGAATGTTTTATTATCATCAAAAACTAATAGAGCCAACAATCTCCCCCTTTTTGATGATGACAAAACATCCCTTGGTTAATAGCATGGTGCCTTTTTAATACATTTTTCAGTTTCTGCAGAAAATGAGGATTGCTCCCCTTAAGTTCATGCTCTCCTTAAGTGTGTGCATATTTTTCATCTTATTTCAACAAGTCTCTATCTTAGTTATATTCCTAGTGACATTGTACATACTTGCTTCTAATAGAAAATGTTTATATATGCAGGTTTAAGACCAAATGACATGTTGACAGATTTTATCAGATTTTCTATTTCTGCAGATTTCTGTCAATAGCTTGTAATTTTCAGATTTCATCATGTTAGCTCCAAATTTTACTCAAACCATCATTTTTCCAACAAACTTTTTATGAATCATTATCCATATGTACTCAAACACATATTCAACTTTGCATTATTGTCTCAGAAATGGTTTATCAACATAATAACTCAATATCAACACAATATCAAAAAATTGTAGCAGGATTTCACAAATGTCAGCAGAAAATTTCTAGCCATGTTTCATAATGCCATAAATATCATTTTCAGAGTTCAAGCACTTCAAACAACTATCAACAAGCATATTCTAAACATCCATAAAGTCAGCCAAGATTAAGATTTAGTGTTTGAATGCCATTAAGGCATAAATATCCAACAAAAACAGTAGCAACAATTTGTTCCTAAAAGGCCTTTGAGTCAATTTTCTTTCCTAGCAACCCTAAAAGTCTGGTACCTCTACCTTCATGATTTTTTATTTTTTTAATCTTTCCCTAAGAGTCCAGTACCTCTACCCTCATATTTTTTTATTTTTCTTGTAATTACTACTCTCTATTTTTGTCATCATTAAAGAGGGGGTCTGAGGCATCACTCATCAGAGGCAGAAAGTGTGGATTCAGGGAACATAGTTTGTTCCCACCAAGGATTTAGGAGAACAGGAGAGGGTGGTCTTAGAGGGGGTTAAGAGGCTGTTTCAAGAGTTTGTTGAAGAGGCTGAGGAGATGTCTCTGTAGCTTTCTCTGGAGTTGCCTGATCAGAAACTTCTATTGGGGCTTGAGGAGTGCTTGCAGAGGGTGATTTTGCTTTTTCTGCCAATCTTAAAGACTTTCTTGTCCTTAGAGGTATTGATTTTCTTGTTGTCTTCTTCTGTCTCATGGCAGGTGGCTGAGGCTTAGTTGCTGGAGCTGCATCTTTTGTTTTTCCTTTTCTTTTACCTTTTTCTACAGCTTCTTTTTCTAAAGTCATTGCTTGAGCAGCTTGAGCTGCTGCTACCTCTTTTTCTACTTGCTCTTCTCTTACCATCTAATAGAAAAGTCCCATGACAGACACTTCATCAGAATGATGAGGGGATACTTCCTATTCAGGCTGTGGTGAAGATTGATGCTCAAGAGGATTAGGTGGTGAACCAACTACCTCAGTGCCTTGATCAGATGTTTCTCTTTCTGCTGCGGTGGTTTTGTGAGGTTCTTCAAGTTCTGGTTCAAGGTCATGATGACCAGGGCTTGCACTCTGGTGGGCTGATCCTTCAGCTTGGAAGTCAAGACTTGCATCATGAAACTCAGATCCTTCTGGTTGCAAGGTTGATCCTTCAACACCTTATTTTTCTGGTGTCATGCTTTCAGTAGCAAAGGAGTCAGCATCAGCAAGTCTAGATGGTATGTCAGATTTTGCTTTTAAACTAGCCTCAATCTCGTTCATCCTTTCTTCCAATTTTACAAGCCTTGGTCCTTGATTAGTGAGCTTGGCATCTATTCTCATCAACTGATTGAACATAACTTCATTGAAGAATGGAGGGGTTGCTGTTTCTGATTGTGTGAGGGTGCCTCTGGCTGAGTTTGCACTGAAGTAATCTTGGAGGTCTTACTGAAAGTGTCCTCATACACCTTATATCCCATTTTGATTAAGCTTCCTAGGTAGATTGGTTGGTCTTTGCTCTTGACCATATCCATATCATACCTCTTGGCCCATACCCATTTCTTCTTAACAAAGGATGTGATTACATTCCCGTATGGCAAATGGATCTTTTCTAGTTTACATGTTACCTTCATTCTTTCTATCATGAACCTTCCAAGGTTTAGAACTTCATTAGTGAATGCATGCTCCATCAGCCAAAGGTCTTGAAGGCTGATGTAGCTTAAGCAACCACTCCTACCATGCAAATTGGCAGCTACAAAGTAATGTAGGATTCTAAATTGTGGACTAATGATCAGTCTTGCATTACTATTTGAAGAGAATTTTTCCTTCTTTTCGGTGATAATTTCCCACACAGAAGCAGGATCATACTTGTTAGGCATTTCAAACTTTCCATCTTCTCTTTCAATTCCTACCAGATTACTCAAATCTGAAGCTGTAAATAAGAACTCTTTCCCGTTCAAAAGTACATTCAAGTTATCCTCTGAAAAGTCTTCTGAATCATCAAGCTCTCTCTCACTAAATGCAATGCTAGCATAGAATTCTTTAACTAAGCTAGCAATATATGTCTTGTCTTTGAAAGAGCTATACTCATTAATCCTCAATTCATTAAAATAGGCTATTAGGCTGGTTTGGAGTTCAAGGGTTTTACTGAAATTGTCCCAGTTAATATGCTTCCCGCATGTAATAGGAGCATTCTCGATTTTCCTAAACCTTTCTTCATGAATTTTGTTCCTAAATTTTAGGGATGAAGCAAATGATGTACATTTTTCTCCTTTGCTCTTCTTTCCCAGTTTTTCAGTCTTCTTCTTTTTCATTTTCTTCTTCTCATAATCTTTCTTAGTCTTCTTTGTTACAGAACTCGAAGCTCCTATTTGTTTCTTCTTTGGGTGCTTAACTTCGGGATTTTCTTCTGCTGGTTTCATTTTTTTTTTCTTTGCTAGCAAATCTTTGACCAAGGTCGACTTGGCCATTACGATTTCTAAGGATGATTTTCACATAGGGTTCTAAAATGTGATAGAAGAAGGGTTCAAAAGAAGCAAATGAAATAGTTAGGGTTGAGAGAGTCGGTTTTCAAAAGACCAAGAAATGATTGACAGTTTTTAACTTAGAAACCGTCTGCCTCCCCCTTTATCAGTTGCCTCATTTTCTTAAATTTCAAAACTCCCTCTAATATTTTAACTATTTACTACTCTAGGTTTTCCCTTTTTATTTCATTACCCGGTAAGCACAAAGTTCATTACTTTAATCCACTAATATTCAGCTGTCAGTTCTTTTACTCTAATGAAACAGAATGCTCTTAGTTGACTGAGTTTCACACTTTAGTCGACTAAGTTCCTTTTGTTTTCTTCATTCAGTCCAGACTTCTCTCTATAACTCTTCCAAACAACACATTCCTAGATTTCTTCTAATCTCACAAAATCTATCCTCACTAAAGGGTTTTGTAAATATATCAGCAAGTTGATGCAATGTGCTCACAAACCCAATATTGATTTCACCCTTAGTTACATAGTCTCTAATGAAGTGATGTCTAACCTTAATGTGTTTAGTTCTTGAGTGTTGTACATGATTCTTTGAAATATTTATAGCATCGGTGTTGTCACAATATATAGGAGTGTTATTCATGGACAACCCGTAGTCTTTCAATTGTTGTTTAATCCATAAAATATGTGCACAACAACTTCCTAAGGATACATATTCAGCTTTAGCTGTGGACAATGCTACAGAATTCTATTTTTTGCTTGACCAGCATACAAGCATGCTACCTAGGAACTGACATGTTCCACTAGTGCTTTTTCTATCAGTTCTACTTCCTGCAAAGTCTGCGTCTGACTATCCTACAAGGCTGAATGATGATTCTTTTGATTACCAGATTCTTAAGCTTTAAGTTTCTATAAGATATCTAAATATTCTTTTCACAACAATTAGGTGTGTTTCTTTAAGTTGAGATTGAAATCTAGCACACAAACACACACTAAACTGAATTTTCGATCTACTTGATGTTAAGTAAAAAAGAGATCCAATCATACATCTATAGAGCTTTTGATCTACATCTTTACCTTTCTCATCAGCATCAAGCTTTGTAAATGTACTCATTAGTGTGCTAATGGATTTCAATTTCAATATATCAAACTTTTTGAGCATATCTTGAATGTATCTATCTTAGCTAATAAAGGTTCCTCCTTTGCATTGCTTGATTTGAAAGCCAAGAAAGTACTTCAATTCTCCCATCATGCTCATATCGAATTCTCCCTGTATTTTCTTAGCAAAGTTTTTGCAAAGATATTTATTAGTAACATCAAATATAATGTCATCTACAGATATTTGAACTATGATCAAATCATTTGAGCATCTTTTAATGAACAGTGTGGTGTCTATGCTACCCCTAACATAGTCTTTTTTTACCAAAAATTTTGATAGCCTCTCATACCAAGCTCTAGAAGCTCGCTTCAATCCATATAAGGCTTTGTGAAGTTTGAAAACATATTCTGATTTTTCAAAGTCTTCAAAACTAGTAGGTTGTTCAACATATACCTCATATTGAATGATTCCATTAAGGAATGCACTCTTCACATCCATTTGATATAGCTTGAAGTTTATATGACAAGCAAAGGTAACTAATAACCTTATGGCTTCTATTCTAGCTACCGGAGCAAAGGTTTCGTCATAATTTATGCCTTCCTCTTGATTATATCCCTTTGCCACCAATCTTGTTTTGTTTCTTATAATATTTCCTTATTCATCAACCTTATTTCTAAACACCCATTTAGTGCCAACTATAGGATGATTTGAAGGTTTAGGCACTAATGACTATACATTGTTTCTTTTGAATTGATCCAGCTCCTCTTGCATGGCTAAAATCCAGCTTTCCTCTTTTCAGCTTTTTCAAAGCTTTTAGGTTCAACTTGAGAAATGAATGCTGAAAATTCACATGTCTCCCTAGTTTCTTTCCTAGTCTTAACTTCATGAGATATGTCACCTATGATTTGTTCTTGTGGGTGATCTCTCATATATCTCTAGCTTCTAGGCAAGTCACTATGTTGAATTTCTTATCTTTGTAAATTTTCAAGAGGTGGAGCAACGGGTTCTTCCCTAGATGAGTCTTCCTCATTATTTTTGCTATCATTCAGACTCATTTCTTCCACGTGTCTTTCTAGATTTTCTAAATCTTTATCATCCTCATGAATTTCCTTCTCAACATGGATTGATTCATCAAAAACTATATGTACAGATTCTTCAACATTTAGTGTCCTTTTGTTGAAGACTTTATATGCTTTTGAGTTCAAGGCATATCCCAAAAAGATTGCTTCATCACTTTTGGCATCAAACTTTCCTAATGGTTGTTTTCATTATTCAAAATAAAGTATTTGCAGTCAAAGCTTCTAAGATGAGAGATGTTTGGTTTTTTCCTTTGTACAACTCATAGGGAGTCTTTGACATGATTGTTCTAATTGAAACTCTATTAAATATGTAAGCTATTGTATTTACAACTTTAGCCAAAAAGTATTTAGGAAGGTTGTTCTCACAAAGCATAGTTCTAGCCATCTCTTTCAATGTTCTATTATTTCTCTCTACAACTCCATTTTGCTGGGGTGTTCTTGGTGCAGAGAAGTTATGTTCTAGCCACTTTTTATTGCAAAACTTTTCAAATTCATCATTCTCAAATTTTCTTCCATGGTCACTCCTAATCCTAATAATAGGTGTACCTTTTTCATTCTTAACTTTCTTACAAAAGCCTATGAAGGCTGATAATGCATCATTCTTGTGGGCAAGGAAATAAACCCAAGTAAACCTAGAATAGTCATTAACTATCACTAAGCCATAAGATTTTTCACCTAAACTTGTGGTGCTAAAGGGACCAAAGATATCAATATGCAGTATTTCAAGAAGTCTAGATGTTGACATAACATTCATAGCTTTGAATGAAGTTCTGACTTGTTTTCCTAGTTGACAAGCTTCACATACTCTATCATTTTCAAACTTAATGTTAAGTAGTCCAACAACTAAATCTTTCTAGATCAGTTTTGTCATGGTATTCAAACTTACATATCCTAATCTCCTATGCCACAATCAGCTGTCATTTTCAGCATTGGCTACTAAGTACATTTCACTATCTTTTTCTAGGTCTTCAAGAAAGATAACATACATGTTTTTCAATCTTTTTCTTATGAAGGTAGTCTTGTTAGTGCCTATATCTATTACTTCACATTTGTTGGAATCAAAACAAACCTTGAATCCTTTATCACAAAGCTGATTGATGCTTAGCAGATTATGCTTTAAACCTCTAACAAGCAACATATGATTGATTTGAGTATGAGAGTTCTTACTAACCGTTCTTATCCCTTGAATTTTTCCTTTTGAATCATCTTCAAAGGACACAGTTCCTCCTTTTTTCTTGTCAAGCTGAGCAAACAGCATTTCATCCCTTGTCATGTGTCGAGAGCAACCACTGTCAATGTACCAAAGCTACTTCTTCTTGCTGTGTTGAGCTTTTGAACATGTTTCCTTTAGGTGCAGCTCAACCTACAAAAGCATGGTTCAGTTCTTCTTGATAGGTACCCATACTTTGATGGGTCCTTAAGTGTTAGTGTCAATAAAATAGCTTTTTGGCACCCAAATTTTTTTGGTTTTCTTCACATTTAAATTTTTGACATAATCATAAGATACATGACCATGTTTTCCACAACAATAACATCTATATGATGCTTTGTGATGATTCTTCTTACCATATGAATTTTTCTTTAAAAAATCATTGCTTAAACACTTAAGAGTTGTATTTTCATCAAGAACTTTTGTAAAGCAGTAGTTTTATTTTTTAGCTCTACTTTCATGATTTCAAAATCTGTTTTTGAGTGTTCTAGTTCAGTTTGAAACAAGTTTCTTTGTTCAAAAACAGAGTTGAACTCATGTTTTATATTCTTCAAATCTTTTTGAAGTGATGCAGCCTTTTTCTTCAGGTTTTTGTACTTTAAAAACAAGCTTCCAAATTCATCACATAAATTATCATACTCATCTTGTAACTCATTCATAGAAATATCACAAGTTGATGAGCATACTTCTGTTTCATCATTATTTGCCATTAAGTAGATGTTTGCTTTTTCTTCTGAGCTTTCTTTATCAGATTATGTACTAGAGTCACTATCAGACCAAGCTGCAACAACCATTGCCTTCTTTGATTTTCTGTTTTTCTTTGGAATTTCTTCTTTCAGCAATGGATATTCAGACTTGTAGTGCCCTGGTTTCTTGCATTCGTAGCAGATCACTTCTTCCTTGTTATTACTGTCAATTTTGTTTTTCTTCCAAGAAGAACCTTGGTCTCTCTTAAGGATTTTTCTTGCAAATCTTCGATTCTTTCTTCTCATCAGTTTTCTGAATTTTCTTGCAACAATTGCCAATTCATCATCATCATCGCATGAGAGTTCTTCCAACTCTTCTTCAGGGATGCTGGCTTTAAGTGCTATGTTCTTCTTCTTCTCTTTTGCCTCTCTTTTATCCCTATCTTCTTCTTTCTTGAGCTCCAGCTCTTGTGTTAGCAAAGATCCGTAAATTTTATCAAGTGTGATGATGTTCAAATCTTTTGCTTCTCTTATGGCAGTCACATTTGGCTTCCAAGACTTAGGTAGACTCTTAAGAAGTCTTTTCACAAGCTCATGCTCGGGGATAGGCTTTCCTAGTTGGTTAAGTTTATTTGTAATATTTGTGAACCTATCAAACATGCTGGTGATGTCTTCACCAGGTTTCATTTTGAACATCTCATAACTGTGGGTCAGAAGGGCAATCTTGGACTCCTTTACTTGAGACGTCCCTTCATGAATAATTCTTAACTTATCCCACACTTGCTTAGCTGTTGTACAGCTTGAGACTTTGTTAAACTCAGTGGGAGTTAAGGCACAATGCAAGATGTTGATTGCCTTAAAATTGGTCTGCACTTTCTTGGTTTCAGCCTTAGTCCATTCAGACCTTGGCTTAAGCATCAACTCATTTGTAACCATATTTACAGTTGAGGGAATAAAGGGACCATCAGTGATGACATCCCATATTTTATAATCTATGACCTTAATATAAATTGACATTCTAGTGCTCCAATAAGGGTAATTATAACCATCAAACAAAAGTGGTCTGTTTGTAGATTGTCCCTAAGCTACAACTGATTTTTGAAGAGCCATTTGGATCCTCTCTAAGGGTGTTAGACCTTGTATGCAGAGAGCTAGCTCTGATACCAATTGTTGGCCTCAAAATGATTGCTAGAGGGGGGTGAATAGCACTATCTCGATTCTTTTACAAGATTGAGAATTAATCTCAAAACAAGAAAGGTAAAACAATGAAGCATAATGCACAAAGGATTTATAGTGGTTAGGGCCAAGACCTACATCCACTACCTTGATTATCCAATCAAGGATTTTCAACCAAACACCAAAACGGTGAAATTCACAATCTTCCACCAAACTTTTATAATGGCTTTTCCAAGGCTTAGCTACAACCTTTACACTAGTTTTTCACGGGCTCAACTAAAACACCAATGTGATTTTTCAAGACTCAACCACAACCTATCACTAGTTTTTCTCGGGCTAAACTAGAACCCCAATGTGGTTTTTCAAGGCTCAACCACAACCTTTACACTAGTTTTTCACGAGCTAAACTAGAACCCAACACCCAACTTTTTAAGGCTCAGTTGGAACCTACAAGCATCCAAGCAAACCTTGCTTGATGCAAACACTTAGAATGAAACACTCACTCTAAAAATACAAAAAAGAAAGAAATAAGTACCTAGTGATCACATGGTTAATCTATGTGGTACAAGTTTAAGTACTAAACACAATTGTTAAAGATAGACGTTTGAGAGCAATGAAGAGTACAAAGGATTTGCAAGTTTTCTACTCTTTCTTGGCTTGAATATGATGGAGTCTTTGTTAATGAAGCCAAAAGTTTGTTCCTTGGCATTTGAAGATTTTTTTATAGTTGGAGAGGCTTGTCTGATGGTTGTTGGGACGTTTATGATCGTGGAAAATAGTTTGGGGAAGATTCTAACCGTTATTTTGTCTTGTAGTGACTTTGTAAGTGTTGTAGACAAAAAGCACTTAGTTGACTAAAATTTTTCGCTTAGTCGACTAACTCGATTCTGTTTCTCAATATGCTTTAGCCTGAAACTTCTCCATTTTTGTCATTTGTTCAACCAATGATCTTCCTTGTTCTACCAAGGAGCTTCCTTAATATTAATCATCTTTGTTCTTTATCCAAATTACAACTTTAAGTGCTTATAAGGAAGATTGGATTATTGTTGCTTTATGAACACTTGCCCTGCACACTTTGGTAAAAATATTAGACACAAATGACATGAGAATGTTTTATTATCATCAAAAACTAATGGAGGCAACATTGTTTGCTCATCTAAACAAGAAAAAAGGAGGAACCATATCCTTTGGAGATAATTCAAAAGGAAAAATCCAAGGTATAGGTACGGTTGGTAAGAACTCTTGTACACAAATCAGTCATGTGTTATTTGTTCAAGGTTTAAAGCATAGTCTGCTAAGCATCAGTCAGCTTTGTGATAAAGGATTCAAGGTTTGTTTTGATTCCAACAAATATGAAGTAATAGATATAGGCACTAACAAGACTACCTTCATAGGAAAAAGTTTGAAAAATATGTATGTTATCTTTCTTGAAGACTTAGAAAAGGATAGTGAAATGTGTTTAGTAGCCAATGCTGAAAATGACAGCTGGTTGTGGCATAGGAGATTAGGACATGTTAGTTTGAACACCATGTCAAAATTGATTAAGAAAAATCTAGTTGTTGGACTACCTAGCATTAAGCTTGAAAATGATAGAATATGTGAAGCTTGTCAATTAGGAAAACAAGTCAGAACTTTTTTCAAAGCTAAGAACGTTGTGTCAACATCAAGACCTCTTGAAATGTTGCACATTGATCTCTTTAGTCCTATTAACACTACAAGTTTAGGTGGAAAATCTTATGGCTTAGTGATAGTTGATGACTATTCTAAGTTTACTTGGGTTTATTTCCTTGCTCACAAGAATGATGCATTATCAGTTTTCATAGGCTATTATAAAAAGGTTGAGAATGAAAAAGGTACACCCATTGTTAAGATTAGAAGTGACCATGGAGGAGAATTTGAAAATGATGAGTTCGAGAAATATTGCAATGAAAAACGGTTGGAACACAACTTTTTAGCACCTAGAACACCTCAACAAAATGGAGTTGTGGAGAGAAAGAATAGAACATTAAAAGAGATGGCTAGGACCATGCTTTGTGAGAATAATCTTCCTAAGTACTTTTGGGCTGAAGCTGTCAATACAACAACTTATATACTTAATAGAGTTTCAATTAGAGCAATCATGTCAAAGACCCCATATGAGTTGTACAAAGGAAGAAAATCAAACGTCTCTTACCTCAGGAGCTGTGGCTGTAAATGTTTTGTTCTGAATAATGGAAAACGACCATTAGGAAAGTTTGATGCTAAAAGTGATGAAGCAATATTCTTAGGATATGCCATGAACTCCAAGGCTTATAGAATTTTCAACAAAATGACACTAAATGTTGAAGAATATGTCCATATAGTTTTTGATGAATCAATTCATGTTGAAAAGGAAGTTCATGAGGATGATGAAGATTTAGAAAATTTAGAGAAACACATGGAAGAAATAAGCCTAAATGATAGCAAGAATAATAAGGAAGGCTCATCTAGAGAAGAAACCGTGGCTCCACCTTTTGAAAATTTACAAAGACAAGAAATCCAGCATAGTGACTTCCTAAAAGCTAGAGATATGTGAGAGATCACCCACAAGAGCAAATCATAAGTGACATATCTCATGGAGTTAAGACTAGGAAAGGAACTAGTGAGACATGTGAATTTTCAGCATTCATTTCTCAAGTTGAACCTAAAAGCTTTGAAGAAGCTGAAAAAAAAAGAAAGCTGGATTTTAGCCATGCAAAAAGAGCTAGATCAATTCAAAAGAAACAACGTATGGTCACTAGTGCCTAAGCCCTCAAATCATTCTATAGTTGGCACTAAATGGGTATTTAGAAATAAGGTTGATGAACAAGGAAATGTAGTAAGAAACAAAACAAGATTGGTGGCAAAGGGATATAATCAAGAGAAAGGCATAGATTATGAAGAAACTTTAGCTCCGGTAGCTAGAATAAAAGCCATAAGGTTATTAGTTGCCTTTACTTGTCATATGAACTTCAAGCTATACCAAATGAATGTGAAAAATGCATTCCTTAATGGAATTATTCAAGAGAAGGTATATGTTGAACAACCTATTGGTTTTGAAGACTTTGAAAAACCAGACTATGTGTTTAGACTTCACAATGCCTTGTATGGATTGAAGCAAGCTCCTAGAGCTTGGTATGAGAGGCTATCAAAATTTATGGTAGAAAAAGACTATATTAAGGGTAGCATAGACACCACACTGTTTATGAAAAGATGCTCAAATGATTTGATCATAGTTCAAATATATGTAGATGACATTATATTTGGTGCTACTAATGAATCTCTTTGCAAGAACTTTACTAAGGAAATATAGGGAGAATTCGATATGAGCATGATGGGAGAATTAAAGTACTTTCTTAGCCTTCAAATCAAGCAATGCAAAGGAGGAACATTTATCAGCCAAGATAGATACATTCAAGACATGCTCAAAAAGTTTGATATGCTGAAATTGAAATCCATAAGCACATCAATGAGTACATCTACAAAGCTTGATGCTGATGAGAAAGGTAAAGATGTAGATCAAAAGCTCTATAGAGGTATGATTGGATCTCTTCTTTACTTAACATCAAGTAGACCAGATATTCAGTTTAGTGTGTGTTTGTGTGCTAGATTTCAGTCCAACCTAAAGAAACACACCTAACTGTTGTGAAAAGAATATTTAGATATCTCATAGAAACTCAAAGCTTAGGAATTTGGTATTCAAAAGAATCACTATTCAGCCTTGTAAGATATCCAAATGTTGACTTTATAGGAAGTAGAACTGATACGAAAAGTACTAATAGAACGTGTCAACTCCTATGTAGCATGCTTGTATGCTGGTCAAGCAAAAAGCAGAATTCTATACTATTGTCCACAGTTGAAGCTGAATATGTATCCTTAGGAAGTTGTTGTGCACAGGTTTTATGGATTAAGCAACAATTGAAAGACCACGAGTTGTCCATGAATAACACTCCCATATATTGTGACAACACTAGTGCTATAAATATTTCAAAGAATCCTGTACAACACTTAAGAACTAAACACATTGAGGTTAGACATCACTTTGTTAGAGATTATGTAACTAAGGGAGAAATCAATATTGAATTCGTGAGCACATTGCATCAACTTGCTTACATATTTACAAAACCCCTTAGTGAGGATAGATTCTGTGATATTAGAAGAAATCTAGAAATGTGTTGTTTGGAAGAGTTATAGTGAGAAGTCTAGCCTACATAAAACAAAACAAAAGGGACTTAGTCGACTATAGTGTGAAACTCAATCAACTAAGAGCATTATGTTTCATTAGAATAAAAGAACTGACAGCTGAGTATTACTGGATTAAAGTAATAGAATTTTGTGCTTACCGGGTAATGAAATAAAAAGGGAAAACCTAAAGCAGTAAATAGTAAAAATATTAGAGGGAGTTTTGAAATTTAGGAAATTGAGGCAATTGATAAAAGTGGAGGCAGACGGTTTCTAAGTTAGAAATTGTCAATCACTTCTTGATCTTCTGATAACCGATTCTCTCAACCCTTGCAATCTCATTTGTTTTTTTTCTTCTTCTAAAACCAACCAAGAACCATTCTTCTGTCACATCTTGGAACCCTAAGTAAAATATCATCTTCAGAAATCGTAATGGCCAAGTCTACCCTACTTAAGGATTTTCTGGCAAAGAAAAAGGGGAAGAGACTAGCAGAAGAAAACCTCAAAGCTGCGCACCCAAAGAAAAAACAAAAAGGAGCATCGAGTTCTGGAACAAAGAAGACTGGGAAAGATTCTGAGAAGAAGAAACAAAAAGAGAAAAAGAAGAAGACTAAGAAACTAGAAAATAAGAGCAAAAGAGAAAAATGTACATCATCTGCTTCATCCCTAAAATTTAAGAACAAAATTCATGAAAAGAGGTTTAAGAAAATTAAAAATGCTCTCATTACATGCAGGAAGTACATTAACTGGGAGAGTTTCAATGAAACCCCTGAACTCCAAACAAGCTTAACAGACTATTTTAATGAATTGAGGATTAAGGAGTATAGCTCTTTCAAGGACAAGATGTATAGTGCTAGTTTAATTAAAAAATTCTATACTAGCATTGCATTTAGTGAGAGAGAACTTGATGATTCATAGGACTTTTCAGAGGATAACTTGAATGTGTTTTTAAATAAGAAAGAGTTTTTAGTCACAGCTTCAGATTTGAGTAATCTGCTAGGAATTGAAGGAGAAGATGGAGAGTATGAAATGCCTGACAAGTATGATCCTGCATCTGTGTGGGTAATTATCACTGAAAAGAAGGAAACATTTTCTTCAAAGAGCAATGCATGATTGATCATTAGTCCACAATTTAGAATCTTGCATTACTTTGTGGGAGCCAATCTACATGGTAGAAGTGGTAGCCTAAGCTACATCAGCCTCTGAGATCTTTGGCTGATGGAGCATGCATTCACTGGAGAAGTTCTGAACCTTGGAAAGTTCATGATTGAAAGGATGAGAACTACTTGCAAGCTAGACAAAATTCATCTGCCATACGGGAATGTAATCGCATCCCTTGTTAAGAAAAAATGAGTGTGGGCCAAGAGGTATGACTTGGACATGGTGAAGAGTAGAGATCAGCCTATCTACTTGAGAAGTCTGATCAAGATGGGATACAAGATATATGGGGACACTTTCAGCAAGACCTCCAAAATTACCTCAGTACAAACTCAACCATAGGTAGCCCCCACACAACCAGAGACAACAGTCTCTCCCCTCTCAAATGAAGTAATGTTCAATCTGCTGATGAGGATGGATGCCAAGCTCACTGATCAGGGAGCAAAGCTTGTGAAAATTGAAGAAAGAATTAATGAGATTGAGGGCAGCTTGAAAGTAAAATTTGAGATACCATCTAGACCTGCTGATGTTGACTCCTCTGCTACTGAGAACATAGCACCAGAAGGATAAAGTGCTAAAGAATCAGCCTTGCAGCCAGAAGGTTCAGAATTTCAAGATGCAAGCCTTGAATTTCAAGCTGAAGGGTCTACCTGCAAGAGTGCAAGTGTTGGACATCAAAGCCTTGAACCAAGAATTGAGGAACCCTTCAAAACCACCTCAGCAAAAAAAAAAAACATCAGACCAAAGAACTAAGGTAGTTCGTTCACCACCTGGTCCTCATGAGCATCAACCTTCACCACAGCCTGAACAAGGAGCATCCCCTTCTCACTCTGATGAAGTATTTGTCATAGGACTCTTCTATCAGATGGTAAGAGAAAAGCAAGCAGAAAAAGAGACAACAACAGCTCAAGTTGCCCAAGTAATGACTTTAGAAAAAAAAGCTGCAGAAAAAGGTAAAGGAAAAGGAAAAACAAAAGATGCAGCTCCAGCAACTGAGCCTCAGCCACCTGCCATGAGACAAAAGAAGATAACTAGAAAATCTATAGCTTCGAGAACAAAGAAGTCTTCCAAACTGGCAGAGCAAGTAAAACCACCTCCTACAAGCTCTCCTCAAGCCCCCATAGAAGTCTCTGATTAGGCCACTCCTGAACAAGCTGCACAAATACCTCCACAATCCTCTCAGCAACCTCCTGCAGCATCTACTCAACCACCTTTGAGACCACCTTCTCATGTTCCTCTCAATCCTTGGTGGAAACAAACAATGTCCCCTGAATTTACACCATCTTTCTCTGAAGATTAATGCCTCAACCCCCTCCTTGATGATGACAAAAAATGAGAGTAGAAAAATCAAAGAAAAATAAAAAATCTTGAAGGTAGAGGTATTGGACTTTTAGGGAAAAACATCAAGAAAAATAAAAAATCATGAGGATAGAGGTACCAGACTTCTAAGGTTGCTAGAAAGGAAAATTGACTCAGGGGCATTTTAGGAACAAATCTGCAGTTACTGTTTTTGTTGGATATTTATGTCAAAATGGCATTCAAACATTGGATTTTAATCTTAGCTGACTTTATGGATGTATGAAATATGCTTTTTGACATCTATCTATGCTTCTTGAACTTTGAAAATGATATCTATGGCATTGTGAAGCATTGCTGAAAATTTTTTGCTGATATTGTGCAATACTACTGTAATTTTCTGATGCTATGCTAATATTGAGTGATTATGTTGATAAACCAATTCTGACATGATAATGCAAAGTTGAATATGTGTGTGAGTACATATGGATGATAATTTACAGAAAGTTTGCTGAAAAATGATGGTGTGAATGAAATCTGGAGCTAACATGATGAAATCTGGAAATTACAAACAGTTGACAGAAATCTACAGAAATTGAAAAGTGATAAAATCTGTCAACATGTCATTTCCTTTTAAACTTGCATATATGAAATTTTCTATCCAAAGCAAGAATGTACAATGTCACTATGAACATAACTTGGATAAAAACCTGTTAGAATGGATAAAAGATATGCACAAACTTAAGGGGAGCATACACTTGAGGGAGTTATTCCTATTCTCTACAGAAACCAAAATGGAACTAAAAAGACACTATGCTGTTAACCAAGGGATGTTTTGTCAACATCAAAAAAGGAGAGATTGTTGGCTCCATTAGTTTTTGATGATAATAAAACATTCCCATGTTATTTGTGTCTAACATTTCTACCTAAGTGTGTAGGGGAAATATCTACAAAGTAACAATATCTCAATCTTCCTAATGAGTACTTAAAGATGTAATTTGAATAAGGAACAAGGATGATTAATATAAAGGAAGTCCCCTAGTTGAACAAGGAAGATCATTAGTTGAACTAAAGTCAAAGTGGAGAAGTGCAAGGCTGAAGCTTAGTGAGAAACAAAATCAAGTTAATCGACCAAGAAAATGGGTTAGTCGACTAAGTGCTATCTGGAATCTGTGTCTGAAACATAACCAACTTAGTCTACCAAGGAAAAAATTTTAGTCGACTAAGTGCTTTCTGTATGTAACATCCGCCAAGCCACTACAAGATAAAATAACGACTAGAATCTTCCCCAAACTGTTTCTAATAGTCATAAATGTCCTAACAGTCATCAGACAAGCCTCTCTAACTATAAAGAATCTTTAAATGCCAAGGAAACAACTTTTGATAATTTTAGAGAACTTTAAACACCATTTGGCTTCATACACAAAGACACCATCATATTCAAGCCAAAAAGAGTAGCAAACTTGAATATCTTTTGTACTCTTCACTAAACTTCAATATCTATTCTTTGTATTTGTGTTTAGCACTTAAACTTGTACCACTTAGATCAACCATGTGATCAATAGGTACTTTCTCTACTTCTCTTTGTATTCTTAGAGTGAGTGTTTCACTCTAAGTGTTTACTTCAAGCAGGGCTTGCTTGAATACTTGTAGGTTCCAACTTAGCCTTAAAAAGTTGGGTGTTGGGTTCTAGTTTAGGACATTAAAAACTAGTGTAAAGGTTGTGGTTGAGCCTTGAAAAATCACATTGGGGTTTTAGTTTAGCTCGGGAAAAACTAGTGATAGGTTGTGGTTGAGCCTTGAAAAACCACCTTGCGGTTTTAGTTGAGCCCGTGAAAAACTAGTGTAAAGGTTATGGCTAAGCTTTGGAAAAGCCATTGTAAAAGCTTGGTGGAAGCTTGTGAATTCCACTATTTTAGTGTTTGGTTTGGAAATCCTTGGTTGAATAATCAAGGTAGTGGATATAGGTCTTGGACCGAACCACTATAAATACTTTGTCCATTGTTTTCATTGCTTTATTTTTTTTATTTTGATATCAAGTCTCAATCCCACAAAAGAGCTGAGATAGTGCTATTCACCCCCCTTCTAGCACTCATATTTGGAACCAACAACATCAATTAGGTTTCTTTCAATAATAAAATTACCTTCAACAGTCACATTGCTAACAATTTGGATGACAGTCTCATTTGTTACTACATCACTTTGTTCCATAGAAAACCAAAAAGATTGATTATCAACAATAGGAACATCATCAAGTATTTCATTAAAATCACTGCTCCATTCACGTCTTTTTCTTTTTCTCGGACCTTCATTTGACATTGTATCTGTGCAATATGGACAGATGTAATACATTAGTTGCTACAAAAATACTACACATATCTAAAAGTTAAACAATCAATTAATGTTACTTTTAATCAAAAAATTAAATTGGTTATTGAACCAACAATAATCTACAATTTTACGATTAATATAACTATAGAAGTAAGTTTTTAAAATATAAACCATATCTATTTGATATAAATATGAATTAGCTATTCTACTTTTTTGCTGGTCATAATTGCTATGCAAGTGTTTTTCAAATGTTGGAATTTTATTCAAAAGATCTATTTTACTTTTGACAAAGATGATATGCATTTAATTAAGTTGTTACGTTTATATTGCTCATTTATTAATTTGGTAGATGCTACACAAACCATTTAACCAATTGAATGGGAAGAGAAAGAAAAAATGTACCAATGGAGAGGAGAGAGTCCAGCAAGACGGGAGGAAAGGGAAAGTGACCAGTAGGCAAAAGAGAGGCTAATTACAATTTGGAGGAAGATTGTCGAAAGCAAAAACAACCTACTGAAGGGTAAAAAAAAACCATTAATTGATGTCAAAAGTGTACGAAACACAATTAAAAAAGCAAGTAAAGAATAACTTTTGTTAAGTAAATCAACATAAAGTAAGAAAGAGTTCAAAAAGATAACTGCAAATTGAACTGAAAATTTGTTTCTTTTAATTTCCTTGAGTTTTAAGCCTTTCTACTCCCTCTTCCTCTGCTAATTGTTTTCTGCCTTAGTGAAATTTTGACAACCTTACTTTTCATGTTTCTGT
Organism: Theobroma grandiflorum; assembly: GCA_036013995.1. Taxonomy (NCBI): domain Eukaryota; kingdom Viridiplantae; phylum Streptophyta; class Magnoliopsida; order Malvales; family Malvaceae; genus Theobroma; species Theobroma grandiflorum. The sequence goes on from CP142130.1 coordinate 7,025,653, forward strand.
AGGATGAAAAGAGGCCCCTACAGATTAAGATGGAAGGGTAAAAAACTGTCTCTCATTCTTATTGTTCTTGTCCGTGCAATCGTTTTTGTTGGGACATGGCACAGAAGTCCAGTACTTACTTCCTCACTACCATCTTAAAATTAGTTGTTCCAGCTCTCTCCAGGTTTGCTTGAAGCTATCTTATTTCTTCATTGTGCTATATATCAGTTTTTGATTGTGTTTATTGTAGTAACTAAAGCAATTTTTTCCTATTCAATTTTTTTTTGCATTGATATGAACCATGCAGCCTTAACTTAAAAGCTAATGACCTTCAAAGACTAAAACAGAAAGCCAAAAAGAAAAAAAAAAGAACAAAATTCAAAAGAAAAGCTCAAATAATACCAGTCCCAAAAGTAATATAAAACAGATCAGCACAACCATGTAACCCAAGCTCATTTATTTGCTTGGAAAACCATCAATTATCCAATTATATGCCCAAAAACAAACAACTAAAATTCGAAACAACAATTATTTTTAATGTAGGACACACATTTGTAATTGTTGGAGAATTTCTCCAACAATGAAGCAAAACATCACAAACAAATTTGTATATAGATAAGAAACAAATAATAAACGATACCCAATTATAAATATTTAAATAATCTACGAACACGACTGAAGAATCCTTAACAGTAGCTTGAACAATCTATAAAAATAAAAAAGAACAATATAATCATGAAACATAAATTTGAAGATATTTATAGTAGTTTTAAGAAAAAAAAGCATATAAAATCAAAAAAGAATGGCATATATTAAATATAGAAATACTAAAAACTGCAAAAGAATTCTAAAACAAATAATATCATAGTTTTTCAAAAAAAAATCATATAAATAATAAACTGAAAATCCTAAACAAAAAAAAAATCAGAATGAGCATCATTTACAACATATGAAAACAAAACATATGAGAACATAAGAAAGTCAAATCAAACAAATCCTAAACCCAAAATCATGAACAAATAAATGCTAACTAAAACTCAATTTTTAACACACAAAAATAAAAAAAAAATAAAACAAAAAAATAAAAATAAAAACTGTAAACATATCAATACAAATTGTAAACTCAAACCACTAAATCAAGAATAACAAAATAAAACAAAGTAAAAAAAGAAAATACAATGATCATTATAATAAAGACAAAAACAAAATAGAGTACGAAAAACTCATAACAGAGTACTACTACTATTTCAATAACTGTAAACACATAAATACAAATCACAAACCCAAACCACTAAACCTAGAATAAATTAGTGCAAAGAACAAAACACGGTACCAAAAAAAAAATAAACAAAAAACTAAAAGAATAAAATCTTAAAATGTCAAAAGACAATAAACAAACAAATAAAAACCAACAATAGGAATAAAAAGAGAAAACAGAACAATGAAAAAATTGATTGTATCTAGAATTATAATATATGATATTGCACACCATCATTTAGCTATTCTATTTCTTTTTCTCATTGCTGGTATTAAATTGCAATTAACAAATATTAAATGAATCTATCTTATAAGCATTAAAAGTTAAAAATTATTATTTTCAAATATTTTTTACTAAAATAAATAAAAGTCAAAAAAAAAAACCTTCAAATGTCAATAACTCCTCCTTTTGTTTTTTAATTTCATTTTCACTTTTCTTATGCAAAAGAGTAGGTTGATTAGGAGTATTATAGGTTTTTCAAGCCTTTATGAATTAGAATTCTTTTCTGTATATTTGAAACCTTACTCTGTGGGGTTTCTAAGAAGCAAAATAGTACTTCATAGACTATGGTGTTGTGGTGAAACTATATTTCACTATTCAAAATTATTAGTATTGCTCCTTCAGATATTGTGTTAAGATCATAAAAAGGGGAACTATCATGAAATCATAAATCTGGTAGGTACAAGTAATGCCTGCTCCTTAATGCAAATTCAAAGTTATGGGTTGAGAGGGAATAGTAGGCATGTAGTATTCTGTAGAGCATGAAATTTCAACCATTTTTATTAATTAACGGGATAACAGATGCATAAAAAAAAAAGATGCACCAAATTTTTTAAAAGTTCAAAGTAGATCAAAATGTACATTCAGACTATTGCAACGTTTAGTTTATATTTCCCTTCTTAGTCCTTTAGTTTATATTTTAGAAAAATCTTAGTTGATCATTCTTCAAGCATAGGTATTTAATCTAAAAGCATGCACTCAAAAAATGAAAGAAATATTAATCTAACAACAATGTTAAGCAAAATTATTAGAACACATACATCAAAATTATGAAAGATAATTCTCTAATACTTCTCCTTTCATTGTCACAAAAGAATCTTAAAATCAAGCATGTGCAATCATATGGAATATACAAAAGATCAAATTAAGAACATAAAATCTTCCACCTCCCCAAGCCCCATGCCCTAGCCCCCAAAGAGAGATGCTTTCAAAAATTCCAAAAAAATCACCTAAGGTAGTAGGTCTAGGGCACACCTTTGTAATTGTTGGACAATTTCTCCAAGAAGGATGAACAAAAAGTCTGTTTATACTCTCGGAAGTTTCCAGCGTAACTGAGACCTACAAAATGAGAAGAAGAAGCATTAATTTGGTAGATGCTACTCAAACGATTGAACTAATTTGAGCCTCTCTACTCTCTCTCCCTCTGCTAATTGTTTTCTGCCTTTAGTGAAATTTTGACAACCTTACTTTTCATGTTTATGTAGGATGAAAGGAGGCCCCTACAGATTAAGAAAAAAAAAGAACAAAATTCAAAAGAAAAGCTCAAATAATACCAATCCCAAAAGTAATATAAAACAAATCAGCACAACCATGTAACCCAAGCTCATTTATTAGCTTGGAAAACCACCAATTATCCAATTATATGCCCAAGAACAAAGAACTAAAATTCCAAACAACAATTATGTTTAATGTAAGACACACCTTTGTAATTGTTGGAGAATTTCTCCAACAATGAAGCAAAACATCCCAAACAAATTTGTATGTAGATAAGAAACAAATAATACATAATACCCAATTATAAATATTTAAAAAATCTACTAACACAACTGAAGAGTCCTTAACAGTAGCTTAAACAATTTATAAAAATAAAAAAGAACAATATAATCATGAAACATAAATTTGAAGATATTTAACCATATGAAAGGTTTTACAATTACTAAAATCTAATTCTACGAAGTAAATAAACGTTCCAGGCAAAAGAAATTGCCTTGGAAAATTACAAATATGAAAAAAAGACTAACAAAATGCAGAAAGGGTGTTGGTATTGACCGATTCAAAGGTTACAAACCTTGTTTAGCAGATGTATCCGGTATAGGCTTAACAATCTGCACAGCATAATCCCATATTTTAATTGTATCATGAAACATAGTCTTACAACACTATAAAATGAAAATTTAACAGCAAAAAGTAGTAAAAATTAAACAAACTTTCCCAAACTCAAATTCAACTTTCAAGAATTATTTTGAAAATTGTAAGACTCCATCAAGAGAAGAAATGTAGAAACAAAACAAAGGCAAAATTTCATGTTCTAGAACCATATCAATACGTCTTCTTATTGAAGAACACAATATTATTACAAGTTAAACTCGTGATTGAAACAAACCAAAAATGTCTATACAACTAATATAGAGTAAGCATATAATTATTGTCGATAGAAAAAAAATCTTAAAATCAGGCATGTGCAATCATATGGAATATACAAAGGATCAAATTAAGAACATAAAATCCTCCACCTCCCCAAGCCCCCCGCCCCAGCCCCCAAAGAGAGATGCTTTCAAAAATTCCAAAAAAATCACCTAAGGTAGTAGGTCTAGGGCACACCTTTGTAATTGTTGGACAATTTCTCCAAGAAGGATGAACAAAAAGCTTGTTTATACTCTTGGAAGTTTCTAGGGTAACTGAAACCTACAAAATGAGAAAAGAAGCATTAATTTGGTAGATGCTACTCAAACGATTTAACTAATTAAATGGGAAGAGACATAAAGGAAGTACCAGCGAAAAAGAGAGAGTCCGACACGACAAAAGAAGAAACGGAAGATTATCGGCGGGCAAAAGAGAGGCTAACAACAAATCGGAGGGAGATCGTCCAAAGCAGAGATAACAAAACAACAAAATGAAAAGAAGAAAATGGGGAGGCAAATCGACGATAAGCGAACGGTCGACTGAACGGCAAAAAAAAAATGATTAATGGCTAATCAGGGATTTAAAAAGTCAAATATCAAAACGATGTCGTTTTGAATAACAAAAACCAAAAGTTATATATAAAAAATAACAAAAGTCAAAAGTTATATATAAAGAGGGACTCTAATTAAGTGACACTTGTCATTCAATTAAATGTTCAATTGAAAAAAATTAAATACTAATCAAATTATGTTACTTTTATATATAGTATAGATGTCTAAATTCAACCAATGCGTCAACGGAAGGCATGAATCAGAGGAAGTGAATCACTCAAAGATGGTAATTGTGGCCGTTTCATATTCTGGAAGGCAATTCCAACTTTCTATGATAAATGCTTTGATCGGCTTTCCTTGAAATACACACATTGTACGTTAATGACAAAAGATTAAGTAATGAAATATGAGTTTATGCACAAGTTTTCAATCATTTTCTTTTTATTTTTCTTCTAACTTAATACAACATTTTTGCTATGCCTTTCCCTTAACATGCATTTTTACTGTTTCTAGAAGGGTGTACCAAATTTGGCTTTGTTCTTTCTCTTTGTATCTCTTTTGTTTGTCAAAGTGGTCTCTGCTTTGCCTTTTCACGTCTATTTTGGGTCCAGAGTCTAAAGAAAAGATAATAGGGAAAAAACCCAATACAAAAGACGGCAAAACTCTGGGAACTCTCACTGCAACAACATTAAACAACAAAAAGCGAAGAAAGATAATATTTGTCCGAAAGTGATCATGGAGAAGATAGAGCATACTATGGTGACCACCAACGGCATAAATATGCACGTGGCATCGGTCGGTTCGGGTCCTGTAATCCTTTTCTTGCACGGCTTCCCCGACCTCTGGTACTCCTGGCGGCACCAGCTTCTGTCGCTCTCTTCCCTTGGGTACCGTTGCGTGGCTCCCGATCTTCGTGGGTTCGGTGATACCGACGCGCCTCCCTCGGCGGCTTCGTACACTGTTTTCCACATCGTGGGGGATCTAGTGGGCCTCCTAGACGCGCTGGGTGTCGACAGTGTGTTTTTGGTGGGGCATGATTGGGGTGCGATCATTGCTTGGTACTTTTCCCGCTTCAGGCCTGACAGAGTCAAGGCTTTGGTCAACATGAGCGTGGCGTTTCGGCCTAGGCACCGCAGCATGAAGCCCGTGGAAGGATTCAGGGCTTTGTTTGGTGACGATTACTATATTTGCAGGTTTCAGGTCATTGATTTAGCCACATGATTTTAAGTTACTTATCTGTTTTATCTTCTCTGTTCAAAATTGCCCTCTTTCGTTTTTATGATTGTATTGGGTAAAACTAAAACCGGATTAAGTAAAGTTATACTTTTAATGATCATTAATTAGTTGGTTGACTTTATATTTTCCTTGTCGAACTTTCTTCTTGCAAGTAAGTTTTGAAGCCATCATCACAATTCTCCATTTCCGCTCTTCTTCAAAAATGATATCCTTTGATTGTTTGTTTTGGGAGAATTTGTTGAATTACTGTTATTATTAAGGATGGGAGTATGCACTTTTCCGCTAATTAAAGTAGCTTAGTAGCATTAATCATGTGATTTTGGAATTATTGGGTTGGCCTAACTGTTTTGTTAATGGATGTTTAGCTTTTCTTTTTTTTGGGGGGGGTGGGGTGGGGGTAAAAGATTTTTAGCATTTAAGTTGCCTACCTTTAGGGCTCACTAAATGGTGTCTTGGATTACAGGCCCCATTACTAACTTTTAAGATAACAAAATTCAGTGTCCCACTCCCACAACTACTTAGCATAAGAAGACAATCTCAGGTTATGGGTTGACTTTTGATGATTTCTGCTCATTTACAGACTTCTATCTTCATTCTAAATGTTTCTAGGAGGACTAATAATTTGGCACAAATGGTACCTGTGCGGTGTGATCAATGAAGGAGGCTATGATCAACTCTGTCGGATGAAAGAATAACATTACAATGAAGCTTAGACTACCGTCCAGTTCACTTCAACTGGGGATATGTCCCCACAATTGTTTAAATGATTGAGACCACATTTAATATACCAGCTTTCTTCTTGTAACAGATTCAATATACAAATATTTCAAAAATTAGTTTTCTAATTGTTTGTATCAATTAAAAACATGGATGCCAGAAATGCTTTCTGAGGTTTTCTTTTCTTCTTGTTAGTTATCTAAATTTATATATCTATTCAACTTTTATTTTCAACTTTTATTTTCATTGTATGTATTCTTCATTATGCTGTAGGAACCAGGGGAGATTGAAGAAGACTTTGCTCAGATGGATACTGCAAAAATTATAAAGATATTCCTTACATCTCGCAATCCACGTCCACCTTGTATACCTAAAGAAACAGGGTTCAGAGGGTATCCTGATCCTCCGCCCTTGCCCTCTTGGCTTTCAGAAGAAGACATAAATTACTTTGCTAGCAAATTTAATGAGAAGGGATTCACTGGAGGACTGAACTATTATCGAGCTTTGGATCTGTATGTGCATGCTACTCTCGTTTCTATTTTATTGTTCTGATGAATCTTGACCGATACGCTAACTAGCTAATATTTTCTTGGTTCTTGATCCTTCTTCCATGTCTTTCACTTATATTTGGGAACCCTCTTAAACTTTAGAAATTTTCTACTATATTATTTGATGAGGATTAGATAAACATGGAATTGGAGCCTAGATGTCGACGGTACTTGGTGGAGTAGTTATTTGAAGATGATGTTCATGCATGTCATTCAACAAATCTAGTTTCATTATCTTGACATCACATATATAATGGACTAACAACTGCTTTTGTGAGCAGAGAAATTGACCTTTTCCACCCATATTTCCTCATACTCTTCATTTGGATTAGGACTTAGTAGATGAGGACTCAATTCCTCAAGACTTGAAAAACTGTATCAATGGTGGAAGGGCCTGTCTGTGTAACCAAGTTAATCCAACTTTTCTTGCTGCAGGAGCTGGGAACTGATGGCACCATGGACTGGTTTACAAATCAAAGTACCAGTTAAATTCATCGTGGGTGACCTGGACATTACCTACCACATCCCTGGTGCCAAGGAATATATACACAGTGGTGGCTTCAAGAAAGATGTGCCCTTCTTGCAGGAAGTAGTTGTCATGGAAGGAGTAGCCCACTTTATCAACCAAGAAAAACCTGAGGAGATTAGCAAGCACATTTATGACTTCATCAAGAAATTTTGATTCTTGTCTTCTTTAGTATGCGGCTTCCCTTGAATTTCTTACTTTAAAATAAGGTGTTAAGATGTTGCAATGCATCTAGGGAAACCATGGAGAATACAAAGTCTGTGATAAGGGTTAGACTAAGGAGTCGAAGCTAGTCTGTCAATTCAGTGTTTCAGTTCATTTGTCTAACGAACCCAAGCTTTAATGATCTTCATAAAGCAACTTATTTCCAATTGAGATACTGATGCAGGCACATATGAAAATTTATTTTATTCAGTATTTTCGTTAACTTAGGATTTTATTTTATTTTATTTAGTTTGAGATTCTTTTAGAATTTTAGTATATTAAGTCTTTGTTTAGGATTGCACTTGAGTATTTGGCTCATTAGTTGGTGTATTATCTCCCTGTCTAAAGAGCAGGGTTCGAATCCCCTTTCTCCCAATTATAAAAAAAAAAAAAAAAGTCTTTGTTTAGGATTATGATTACTATTTGATTAGAATTTATCTTAGTTATTATAAATAGGTTATCTCAAATATAGGATTATTATTATCATCTTTTATTATTTTGAATATCTATTCTAAAGGTATTTTTGAAAATTCCAATTATCTATTTATTGTTTCAACACAATCAACCATATTCTAATCTTAATTGTTGCGTTTTAATTGTCATAAATCGTTCAGCTACATAAAGTGGTATAAGAGCAAAAGATCTTACTATTTTTTTTAGCTATGAAATTATGGTTGGTCGAGGCAAAGGACGAATTAGAGGCAACCAGCTTTAACAAACTGAGTTGGCTAAAATGCGAAGAATGATTGATGACTTGACTCAGGTTGTGCAAGCTTTGTAACGTCAAAACCAATGGAAGCTCGAATGGAGAATCCAGAAGGTGAACACAACCCTCTTGAGATTCAAGATCTTGAGGATGATGATGATTTTGAGAACGAGTCCTTTTCATGAAGGTGGACTAACAAATCAAGCAGCACGAGTTGGATTGGAAGGGTAGTTATTACATGCTCTTGATTTAAATAGTAGAGGAATCAAGATCGAAGTAATTGATTTTCACAAGAAATTTCATGTGAAGGAATATTTGGATTGGGAAGCTAGTTTGAAAAATTACTTTAAATGGAAACCCATGGCAGAAAATTGAAAAGTGTTATTTGTAAAGTTGAAATTGAAAAGTATTGCACTTCAATGGTGGAAGAGAGTTGAAGAGCAACATGCATGACAATGGAAGCTTAAAATCAGCACTTGTGAGCACATGAAAAGTAAATCACTAAAGCAATTTTTACTTGCTGACTATACTATGGAATTATATAAAAAGTTTCATTGTTTAAAGTAAAATAACATGACTGTTGAGGAGTATACATAGAAATTCAATAACCTATCAATTCGGGTTGGTTTAGCTGAGAGTAACGAACAAATTACTTCTTGTTATCTTGCTGGTTTGAATCATTCTATTAGAGATGAGATGAAAGTAGTTCGTTTATACAATATTGAAAATGCTCATCAATATGCTTTATCAGCAGAAAAATGAGTTTTACACTATAGTGCTAGAAAGCCTTTATATGCCACCCATTGGCAAGGTAATTTAGAAGCAATACGAGGTTATTGAACATCCCAACAAAATTATCGAAGGGTTACCACAATCAATAAAACTAATAGGAGTGCAACCAATGTTGAAAATGAATGATAAAGGCAAGGGTATAATGTCTTATGGTGGACAAAACAGTTCTAGTTTTTCTACAAATAAAGAAGGCAACAAATCCCAAATTATATGTTTTATGTGTGGGGAAAAATGGCACACTTTTTTGCTTGCCCACAACGAAAAGTGAACTTAGCAGAATTAAGGGAAGAGTTAGAGCATGTTTATGATGAGTATGAAGAGGAGGTAAAGGAAATCGATATTTATCTTGCACAAGGTGAGTCATTAGTGGTACAAAGAGTGATGACAACAACAGCAAATAAAGAAGCAGAAGATTGGAGGAGGTGAAGTATTTATCGAACAAGAGTTGTTTGTGAAGGTAAAATGTGTGATTTTGTCATTGATGGAGGAAGCATGGAAAATATTATTTCAAAAGAGGTAATGAGCAAATTAAAACTTCCTACAAGCAAACATCCCCATCCTTACAAGATTTGGTGGTAAAGAAAGAACACGAAATACTAGTAACTACTCAATATTTGGTGAAATTCACTATAGGAGGTAACTTGGATGATGAGGCCCTATGTGATGTTGGTTATATTTTTATTGGTAGACCTTAGTTGTATGATCACGATATGGATCATAAGCAGAAGCTAAATACCTATTCCTTCTACAAAGATAACAAGAGGTATACTTTATATCCTCTTAAAAAAGAGACTAAGAAATCAGTAACTTCAAGCCCTTCAAACAACAAAATCAGAAAAATCATTGGGTATCTATCTGCTAAAAATTTTGAAGATGAAGGTAGTGAGATGGGTATTATGTATGCTTTGGTAACTAAGCCTTTGAAAAGTGAGCAGATGCTAAAATCTCCTCAATATCCAACCAAAATTCAGTAGCTATTGAAAGAGTTTAGAGAATTGGTCAATGAGGATTTGCCAAAAAGTCTACCACCTTTACAGAGCATCCAACGTGCAATTGATTTAGTACCAAGAGTAGCATTACCAAATCTACCAGCATATAGAATACCACCTATGTAGCCAGCCGAGCTACAAAGACAGGTTGAAGAGTTGTTGAAGAAAGGTCTAGTGTGTGAAAGTAAAAGTCCTTGTGCTTGCCCAGCTTTGTGAGCTCTTAAGAAAGACTGTTCATGGAGGATGTGTGTAAGCAGCCATGCCATAAATTAAATTACAGTCAAATATCGTTTTCTTATTCCTCAATTGGATGAAATGCTTGATCAATTAGTTGGTTCGAGAGTGTTTTCAAAGATCGATTTGAAGAGCGGATATCATTAAATTAGAATAAGAAATGGAGATGAATGGAAAACAGCTTTAAAAACTCCAAATGGATTATTTGAATGGTTGGTGATGCCATTTGGCCTTTCTAATGCACCAAGCATATTCATGAGAGCCATGGCAGAAGTACTCAAATCCTTGAATTCATTTATGGTGGTTTACTTTGATGATATTTTGATCTATAGCCGCACTAAGGAAGAGCACTTAAAACATTTACGACAAGTTCTAGAAGTACTTCAAAGGGAGCAGCTTTATATAAACTTGAAAAAGTGCAATTTTATGCAACCAGAAGTGGTATTTCTTGGTTTCATTGTGTCAGCAGAAGGTTTGAAACCAGATCCAAAGAATATTCGTGCAATTTCAGAGTGGCCAGCACCTACATCTATCAAAGAAGTAAGAAGTTTTCATGGATTGGCATCTTTTTATAGGAGATTCATTCGAAATTTTAGTTCTATTATGAGTCCTATAACTGAATCTTTGAAGAAAAATGGGTTTGAATGGTCACATTTTGCACAAAAAGCCTTTGAAAAAGTGAAAGCTTTGATAACTGAAGCCCTAGTTCTTGCACTACCAGATTTTGAGAAGTTATTTGTTGTTGAGTGTGATGCTTCACATGTAGGAATTGGAGCAGTTCTTAGACAAGATGGAAGGCCTATAGAGTTTTTTAATAAAAAGTTGACGGATTCTAGATGGCATTATTTAAATTATGACTTAGAGTTTTATGCTTTCGTAAGGGCCATTCGTCATTGGCAACAATACTTGGCTTATTGAGAGTTTGTTGTTTATTCTGACCATCAAGCTTTAAGTTACTTGCATTCGTAGAAAAAGCTTAGTGATCGACATGCTAAGTGGGGTTTTTTTCTTGATGAATTTAATTTCTCTCTAAAATATAAATCTTGACAGTCTAATACTGTGGCTGATGCTTTGAGTAGGTGAAATGTACTATTATCAATTGCGAGCACTCAAGTCATATGATTTGAAGAATTTAAAAATCAGTATGGTTTTGATCCTTATTTCAGCAAGATAATATTTGATTTGCAAGGTTCATTATAAGCTGGAAATTTACTTTATAGGTTGCATGAAGATTATTTATTCAAAGGTAACCAGTTGTGCATTCCATAAGGATCTTTGAGAGAGCAAATGATTAGAGAACTTCATGGGAATGGTTTGGGAGGACATTTAGGCATAGACAAGACTTTGGCAATGGTGGCTCATCGTTATTATTGGCCAAAAATGTGCTAGATGTGAAAGAGGTTCTATTTAGATAAAGGAAACTGTATAGATGATTTTTAGTGAAGTGGCTTGGTAAACCTGCTAATGAAAGCACTTGGATTGCAGAAGAAGAATTGAAACGAGTGGATCCCGACATCTATGAGGAGTACATCAAGGCCTATGCATCAGAGTCGAATCTTTTTCTGACCTGAGGAGACTGATGCAGGCATATATGAAAATTTATTTTATTCAATATTTTCGTTAACTTAGAATTTTATTTTATTTAGTTTGAGATTCTTTTAGAATTTTAATATTTTAAGTCTTTATTTAGAATTAAGATTACTATTTAAATAAGATTTATCTTAACTATTATAAATAAGTTATCTCAAATATAAGATTATTATTATCATTTTTTGTTATTTTGAATATCTATTCTAAAATTTCTTTAAAAAACTTAATTATTTTTTTATTATTCTGACACATTTTAATTGCCCTAAACCGTTTCGATTACATCAAATACTCCATTAATATTACAAAGTAAAATGTGACTTAGGTTAACAGCTTACTACTAGCTTCAACTATCTTTTTTATCGTAAGGAGCCGGTACTCTAAATATTAATGAGCAACTTGTCTCATTTATTAGGCAATCACTGATTAGGCCTAGGCATTGAGAAGGCCTGTCATCTGTGTACCTGACAATGTGTACCTGATTAGGTAAGTTCAGCAATCAGTATCGCCTAACCATAAATTCTCTTATCTCTTCCCTTCTCAACTACACAAGAAGTCACACCCAACCAGCCATGTATTTTATCTAAACAATCTAAATTCTCAGTTTTCTATCTTTTTGAAGCTAAGAATCAGAATATGTATGTCTTAAAATCCAAGGGATAGGGGAACTCTAAACTCACAGCAACCTATTATTTACAAGAGGAACATAACATGTCAAGTGTTATCATCCACACCAACTCTATCAGTATTGTCTGCTTTGGTCCAACTTTACTGACACTAAGACCAGTAAGTTATTATCAACTTCAACCCAACTTTACGATTTTGTCCCATGAAAAAAATTCTCACAGAATAAAGTGATACGATTTTATTCCATAAAAAAAACCTCATAGATTAAATGTGATATAAACCATTAAACGCCCAATCTCAATCAACTACATAATAAAGGTCGTTTAAACCGTTAAACACTCACTCACTCTCATACACAACCAACATAAAACTCGTAACTCCAGTGCAAGACCATGATATCCTCCGAACTTGCTTCCTTCATCTGATTTCACATGGTTCCCGCTGAGACTGTGACACCAAGCCTAAGCCAAAATTATGAGTGTTCAAATAGTTGAGCATTGACAACACCCAGACCAAAACAACTACAAAATACTTGCAAAACATCTAGGTTCAAGTAAAAATCTTATAGCGTCCTTGCATGATTCAGAGCAGTATGGAACACCATAATCTCTAAGATATTTCATCTGTAATGACAACCCATAAGTCTTTCATAAAGATCCAAAAAAACGTGTTCAATCATTCTAAAATTTCCTTCATAAGATAGATTAGCTCATCCTTGCATGATTCAGAGCAGTATGGACCATCATAATCTCTTAGATATTTCATTCTGTAACGGCAACCAATAAATCCTTCATAGAGATCCAAAAAAACATGTTCAATCATTCTAAAATTTCCATCATAAGAAAAATTACAAAAGATTCGAAACTACAATTATGTTCCATGAAAGAGAAAAAGAACGGAAAAGGTGGAAAAAAGATAAAAAAAAAAAACAAAATGCCCATTTTGATGATAATAGGTTGATAAGTAATTTTCTTCCAAGGCAGTTGAGAACTCAAACCCTGAAGCCTTTGCTGTTCCTTCTTCCTCTAGCCCTCTCAAATTTCCTTCCCTTTGACCGTACATAGGGCTTGGTGTGGCTGTGTGGCACACCAGGAGCTGGTCCAAAGTGCTTCACAGCCTCACGAGAATTCTTTGGGCCTCGGAGGAGAACCTGCAGATTTTCAGCATAGAATTTGAGTCAATTTTTCACCATACCAAAATGTTGATCAGTTTTCAAAACCAATTCCTTTTGTCAAACCCCTAATTAAAATGTAAAATAGAAAGAGAAACAGGGGAATGATGTGTAAGATAGAAATAATTTAATAGGTATAGTCGTAAGAAATCAAAACATTTCATAAAGGGGTGGATTGCATAGATAAGAAGCTTCCAAAATGGTTCAGCCTTCTATCATCATGGCCTAATTACGAAGTCCATAACACTTGAACTATGTTTGGTACCAAAGAAGGAAATAGAGGGAAGGGAAAAGGATGAGGAAAGAAAAAACCAAGGAAAGGAAGGAAAGTTTTGGGTGTGTGTGTGTGCGTTTAGCATAAAAGATGGAAAATAAGAGGGAAAAGAGAGAGTAGGAGTAAAATTGTAAAGAAAAGGAAAAAATATTAAGTAACAATAGTGTTTTCCTCCCACTTTTGGAAAGATTAGATTTGGGGAGAGGGAAAGATGCAAATCCATCCATTTTCCTTCCACTCTCCTATTTCACTCCTACCAAATGAAAGAAAGAAACACTATTTTTCTTCCAATCCCTTTCGTACCTTACTCTTTCCCTCCAACCAAACATAGTCTTAAAAATGGCGAGTAAAAGAAAAGGTCTTAGGTTGAGTTCCACACACTTCGGTTTAACTAAGTATATTTAAGCAACATAGAAGAGTTTGAAAATATGGAGATCTTAATAAATGAAGAAAGAGACAAAATAAATAAAAGTTGCTGTAGCATACACTTTCTTGTTACCCTAACACTCAAACCCACATCTATTTTAGTTTGCGGTACCTTGATTAAAGTATAAAAACAGAAAAAGATTATATGAGGAGCTGATCCTCTCTACATGAGTAAGAAGAAAACAGCAATTCCTTAAAGATTCATATTATCCCAACAGCTAATGATATAATTTAAACAGTTACTGCAACCCCTCAACTGCAATATGCATCTGGATAATCATACAGTTAACTACTCAATTCACAGCTGCATTGAAACATCTATCAATTTGTGCCATTAGCACTTTACCACTTCATACCAGTTTAAACTAGCAGGTGATATCATCTACCTTTCCTACCAAATATAAAAAAACAGAGATTCAAAAGCTAGCAAAAACAACCCAACAATTCCAATAGCAAAAGCAAGCCAACAGTTCCAATCCAAAACCTGATATTTTCAGCCTATGATTGAATAGCAAGCAACCACACAATGAAGAAAACTGAAGTCAGTGATCTGTATCAGAATGCATACCGTGTTCTGACCAAGAGGTGCTCGAAGAGCAAGTTGGTCAAATGTCAAGCATTCTCCACCAGCCTTCTCGATCCTTGCCCTCGCTGTCTCAGTGAACCTTAGCGCAGTAACCTTCAGTGCCGGAACTTCATACACACGAATATCATCGGTGACAGTCCCAACAACCACAGCAATCTTATCCTCCTGATCGGATCAAACCGATAACAACAATCAATCACTCATTACATGAAATTTTCAATAGCAATTTCCAACAAAAAAAAAATGAAGCAATAGAAATCAAATAAATAATAAATCTAATAAAACAAATTGAAAATAACTAAAAATCACCTTGCCCTTCATGAATTCAATCAATCTGGAGAAAGACAAAGGTGGCTTGTTGACTTTGCTCATAAAAAGCCGCTTCAAAATCACCGCATTGAATTTGCTCCCAGTCCTTCTTACCAGAAACCGGTAAAGCTGGTCATAGATCCAAACTCACTTTAAAAAACATTCAAACTTCCTTTATTAAAAGGAACTTAATAACAAAAATAGCAACAACGAAATAAGACTGATAGAAGAACTATAACCTTGACGAGGAGCTTGAGGTAGATATCATCGGATTTGGGAGCAGTTCTCTTAGACTTCTTGCTCTTGCCGCCGGCGACCAAGTCGATACCCTGAAATTGCAACAAAAAATAATAATGTCAAAAAGAAAAGAGAAAAATGGCGGCGGTTTGTGTTAAAAATTTGGAGAGAAAGAGATACCATTGCTGGTGCTGGTGCTTCCGGGTCGGTTTGGGGGGGTAGGAGCGGAGGCGACCGCTGAGAGTAGGATACGGCCTTACAGGGACAGCCCTAGGGTTTTAGAGTGCCTTTTATTTTGTTAGGGAAAAGAAGAAATTAGGTTTGTTGTTGAGATCCATTGATACTCCATAGAAGGGCCCGGCCCGCATTCTAAAAGTCTGCAGTTCTCCTCTTGTTGGGCAAACTTTGCATCTCACTATGGGCCTGGCCCGGGAACATGTCAAACTGCTTAGAGTTTAATGATTTAGCTAAGTTAATGAGAAGTATTAACCTTTTAGTTAAGTTAATTCTTGCCCCAACTTTTTGGATTAGAGTTTAATGAATTAGCTCCTACTTCCATTACGTTTTGTGGGCTATATTCACTGAACATGTAATTATAATTCATGGTTACAGTTGTATATAAATAGGAATTTATCATATTTTTTTTGAAGCAATAAATTTGATTAAACATAGTAAAAGTTAGATAGTTTAATTTCACATTTGGATGAAAGTTTTTTTCTTTTGACCAATATATTTTGATAAATATTTATGATAGGGTTAAAAAAAAAAGACTACTAATCAAAAAAACTAATCGAATTAAATTGAGTTCAATTAATTTGATTCAATTACAACAATCAACAATGATTTTGATTTTTTAAATTCAATTAGTTTTTTATTTATTTGGTTCAATTTTTTATGAATAAACTTTATCATCGAATTGACCGAACATGAAATAAAATATTTTTAAATTATACATTAATACATATATATACACATTATTTTCAATAATTCTCATTAGTTGTTTCAACCAATTTTTCAACTTTTTTATTCCTTTGAGTTTGTTTTGCCCATTCCGGATGGTATCAAGCGAGACATCGTATCTGTTTCTTCGAAAAAATGGATATTTCCAGAAAAAGCTTTCAGTTCAATCTCTTTTTTTTTTTTCCACTCGGATCAATTCGCCCACTCCACTTCTTGTATTTAAAGTGAGTTGTGCATCTACTCCAATGATACTATTGTTCTTTACCATTTATTTTACTTAAGCTCATTTGTATTGAATGTTGTGTTGAGATGTTATGTTGAATTTATATTTATATATTATCTTGATATGTTATTATATTTATTTTAATTAATATGAGTTTGAGTTCGATTTTCAAAAATCAATTGAATCAATCAAAGTAGTTCAGTCTTTGTCTGATTTGATTTAAAAAAAAAAATTGATTCAGTTTGGTTTTTGGAATTAACAAGTTTGATTTTTTTGACTTTAAGATTTTTAGAACTAAATCAATTGGACCAATTATTTGCACATCCATAACAAGGGTGAGTACATGGTAAAGGGTAAATGTACAATATTTATATACTATCACTTAATCTTAGAGTGTCACTTTATAAATATATAAAAATAAAAATTTTAAATTTTTTAAAATAAATATTTTTAAGAATAAGAATATTTAATTTTAAATATTTTTAACTTTTAAATTTATCTATTAATAAAATGATAATACTTGATTAAATGATAATGAATTCAATTTATACACTAATATTGCATCAAATAAAAACATTTATAACAATTGTTATTTTTTACATGGAATAATATATGAAAATAAGTAATTCTTCCCTCTGAGAAATACGTTGCGAATTTTTCAATAAGACATCAACCTTAATTTTTACATAATAAGGGTTAATATGTTGTCTGGCTATTGTGGTATATCGACCGATAGCCCAGAGGTACCATTTTTGTTATGTTGGTGGGAATTGAATGAAAGCCAGCATATCTTTAATTTAAAAAAAAAAAAAAGAAAGAAAAAGTTACACTCTTTGGCCTATGATAATATATTGATTTCATGCAGATAATCATATTTTCTTTTTATTATTTTGGGGTAAACGGTAGTAATCGCTTTGATTATTTAATTCGGTAATTATTTATTCATAATTTCTGTTTAAAAAGTAAGACTGGAATCTCTTTCCCAAATTAAGAAAAAAAAAAATTAGGAATGTATAACTGGAGTCCGAAATTAAAGAAGAAGAGCATCCTGTAATTGGAATTTCGCTCATCTGGTAAAAACATTTTGCAGACTGTGTGCCACCGAACAGAGAAAAAGACAATAGCAGAGTTTGAAAAAAAGAAAAAGGAAAAAAAGCCTATGACTGGTTGGTTAAAGACTTAAAGCCATTAAGGTACATGAAACTGGAAACGCGAAAGCCAGCAACGGAATTCGATAGAATAGCAGGCTAGGTGGGTAGAAGAATGAAGGGAAAATCGTTGCTGGAAGTTGGAGCTGATGGCGTTGCAATCATCACCATCAACAACCCACCTCTTAATTTGCTCTCTGCTGATGGTTGGTATTATCTATCTCTTACCTTTTCATCTCCACTTTTCTTCTCTACTATCCAATCATTAATTCAAGAAAGTTACCCGTGTCAGACTTTGATTTCTGAAGCTTACACTCTGTAAGCTGTTATTGTTTTCTTAATGGACCAGACTTTGTCTCTCTAAATTTTCTGATTTTCCGTAGTGCAAACTGATTTTCAGTGTTACTGAGCTTTAAGGAGAATGTTGAGCAGGCTCTGCTAAAGGACGATGTGAAAGCAATAGTTATTACTGGTAAACGTTGAGTGGCACTACTGTGCGTTATCTCCTGGGGAGAGGATATTTATCATTTGAATGTAACGTCTTGAATTATTCTAAAACAGGTTCAAAAGGGAAGTTTTCAGGAGGCTTTGATGTCACAGCTTTTGGGAAAAAGGGTGCATCAGATATTTCTTACTCTTCCTCTCTCTTTTTTTCTCACAGCCTTTGTATGATAAAGCAGGGCTCTGCGTTGACGCTAATATTATCTACTAATTTAATTATCCTCAATTTACATCTGCATATCACAGGAAATCATGGAAAGCTTGGCTTTTGGTCAATTGAATTTATCACCGATATTTTAGAAGGTACATTTATACATTCTTGAATTCTCTTATCTGCTATCAAGTTTTTCTGCAGGTGTCTTATAAATTTCTTTTGGGGTTTCTTAGCTGCCAGAAAACCCTTCGTAGCTGCTATTGATGGCCCTGCTTTAGGTGGGGGATTGGAGATTGCGCTGGTATGTTTTGAATGCAATTGGTAGCGACCTTACCACATTCTATTAGTAGAAGTTCTGATGATCTACTTAATACCTTCTTAGGCCTGTCATGCACGCATATCAACATCTTCTGCACAACTGGGCCTGCCTGAGCTTCGGTATGGAATTCTTCCTGGATTTGGTGGTAAGGGCGCGCTTATGTAGATGTAGATGTAGATGATTATCATTTAATTTCCTAGGTCCTTTAAGGAAGAATTTTTGGGCAGTTTAATTTTCCCCTTAAGAAAAAGCAAAATAAGCCATTTTCTCTGACTTCTTTTCTTTTCAGTCTTATATTGATGTCTTATTTCAGGGACACAGCGCCTGCCACGCCTTGTAGGCCTTCATAAGGCTCTTGAAATGATCTTGGTATGATCACTTCTTTTGCATGCTCTGTAGGAAGAAATCGTGCTAATATTCTTAACACGCAAACTTCATTTTCCCTCCCTTTCAAATTGATTTCTTACACTTGTACAGTTTCCCTTCTTTGGCTACATATTGAGCAACAAAAGACTTCATAAGTAATTCTTCCTTTGTCTCTCTCTAGATGTCAAAATTTGTGAACGGAGATAATGCTCAGAGCTTAGGGCTTGTGGATGCCATTTCTTCTGCAGATGAGTTGATTACCACTGCTTGTCACTGGGCTGAAGACATTTTGAATTATAGAAGACCATGGGCTGCTAGTCTTTACAAAACAGACCAATTGGAGCCCTTGGCAGAGGCCAGAATGATCCTTAAGCATGCCAGAATGAAGGCCAAAAAACAATCTCCAAATCTCAAACACCCACTGGTCTGCATTGATGTCATTGAAGAAGGTTTAGTGCATGGTCCTCGTGCTGCACTTTGGAAGGTATATTTATGGTCATCTTTTTGGTTCCTACTGCAGATAATCTTATTGGTGTACAAGATGACATCCTGATTTTTTAGGAGTCAGAGGCATTAGCAGAACTTCGGCAATCTGACACTTGCAGGAGTTTAGTCTACTTCTTCTTTGCCCAGAATAGAACCTCCAAGGTACACAGTCATAATAGCTATAATTGTTCTTAATCAAATCTGAAAGGGTTGTTGATTCTCATTGTTTTACCTTTTTACATCTGTACTCTGATGCTGATCTTTTGGCATGGTTGGTATCAAAACTTTGGTTGACTTCCTTGATAAAGGCTCAGTTGTGAATCAAATTTAAAATAGTTGATATAAACACATATTTCTGCAAAGTCAAACAAAATCAATCAAGCTACAGTTGTAGCTAAATTTCAATGCTTAAAATCAAGTCTTGATTAGTTTGGAATGCTTAGGTTGCAAGTCAAAACTAAAAAAATTAATTGACATGAAATAATTATCTCCAAAAAATCAAACAAAATCATTTAAGCCCTATTATTGTAGCTATATTTCAATGCTTAAGGTTGTATCCTTATTAGTCTATATGTAACAAAACTTCTAGTTTCTTGATATTTTGAAAATTGATCTTGCTGAGGCATCTAATTACTCATCAAATGCTTATCCTTGGTCTAAATTGGTTAGCAGGTTCCTGGCATAACTGATCTGGGTTTAATCCCGAGGAAAGTGAAGACAGTTGCTGTTGTTGGTGGAGGAATAATGGGTTCTTCAATAGTAACAGCATTCATTCTTAGTAATTACTCCGTCATTTTGAAAGAAGCGAATGAAAAGGCCCTGCTGGCTGGAATTGAAAGAGTTAAAGGTGACACCAAACATTTATTTAGGAGAAAGATCTCTTCCCCCCCACCCCCTCCCAACCCCAGTCCCTGTCTGCCTCTCACCCGAGAGCTTTTTGTTCAAACTTTTTCTGCTGTTATAACCTGTCTCTCTTTTTCTGTTTTTTCTCCAGTAAATTTGCAATATCATGTCAATAAAGGAAAATTGGCAAAAACGAAGCTTGACAAAACCCTCTGTATCTTAAAAGGTGTTCTCCACTATGAAGGTTTTAGAGAAGTGGACATGGTTATCGAGGTTTTTACTGTGAACCAATTGTTGTTTAAATCTCTCTCTCTCTCTCTCTCTCTCTCTCTCTCTCTTTGTCTCCCCTGTCCCTCCTTTCCCACAAACATACATCCAACCAATTGCATTCTAGTCTTCTAGCTGTTGCTAGTGGCTCTAAAGTAGAGCTTGTTGAAGTGAAATGCTAAGCATAAAGAGCAAGAGTGATGAGATAATGTTGGTCCAGAAAATTGAGAGATGAGCATTTATATCCACCTTGTTTGCTAACCTGCAACAGCTCTCTTCTACTGGCTACTCCTACCCTTCCCTGGATCTATCCCTAAAGTTACCATTAAAGCTTGGGACAATTTCCTGATATGGAAGAGATATATGTATAAAATATGTGGAAAAACGCAAAAAGTTGAAACCCCTAAGAGAAAAGTTGGGGAAAGTGAAGGTGGAGGGAAGATAACATGGAACAAGTAAAACAATGAAATATAGAACAGCAAGAGAAGGCAAATTCGAGAATAACAATAATTATTTTTAGATTTGAGGCTGTCAAGAACACTGACTTTCTTTAATGGTTTTTTTTTTTTTTTGTTTCCATTGGTGTTTTAGGCAGGCTGTGAGTGAAAATACTTATTTAAAGCAGAAAATTTTTGCTGAGCTTGAAAGATATTGCCCACCACATTGCATACTTGCTAGCAGTTCTTCCATGATAAACTTGAATTTAATCGGTGAAAGGACAAAATCGCAAAATCGTATTGTCGGGACTCATTTTTTCAGGTATCTTTGCTTTGTGCTTCTTTTGGTTTTAGTTTCCAACCTAGCATTGATGTGTGCTTTTGATGCAGTCAAGCTCATCTCATGCCACTCCTCGAGATAGTTCGAACAGAAAAAACATCTCCTCAGGTCATTGTTGACTTACTAGCTATTGGAAAGAAGATGAGGAAAATTCCATTAGTCGTCCGCAATTACACTGGATTTGCAATTAACCGGATGTTCTTTCCTTATTCACAAGCGGCTATGAGGCTTGTTGAACATGGTGTTGATCTCTATCAGATTGACCAGGCAGTTACTGGGTTTGGAATGACTATGGGGCCATTTAGGTACTTTTAAAAGTGAAAAGAATAGTATCTAGGTTCTAGTTTAATTGCTGCTAATAATAATTCTGTTCCCAAAAGAATGGAGACTGTTTGGTTTTAAGTTTTTCCAACAATCTGCATCATTATTCTCTTTATGCTTTTAGCACCTTGGCCAAAAATTTGATTAAGTACCTGTCAGATTGGCTCTCTATTTGTGTTCTTGATGCAGAATGATTGATTTTGTTGGTTATGGGGTTGTAACTGCAATGAAGGCCCAGTTCAGCAAGAATTTAGGAGAAACATACTATGAATCAAAGCTGATTTCAGTCATGCAAGAGGACAACCGAACTGGTATGTTGTCTGCCCCTTTCCTGAAAGTAACTGACAATCATTTTTTGGCACACTATTGGGCCAGAAACTGACCAATGGAAATGGTTATTGAGTATCCTCCTCCTCTTTCTATTTATGAGGTTTATACTGCCCAAGTATCATATTTTGATCTCTATTTCCTGTTTCAGGTGGAACTACACAAAAAGGTTTCTACATGTATGACAGCGAGTCCAATTTTACCCCTAATCCTGATATTAAGAA
This sequence comes from Theobroma grandiflorum, assembly GCA_036013995.1. NCBI lineage: Eukaryota > Viridiplantae > Streptophyta > Magnoliopsida > Malvales > Malvaceae > Theobroma > Theobroma grandiflorum. Next base: position 7,047,929 of record CP142130.1, read on the forward strand.
GTATGTCAACAAGGCCAGGAGCATCTCCGGTATTAGTGTTGATTATGAGGTTATTTACCCCCCCTTTCTGTTCATTTACATGAATTTGTTTAGTTATATTTCTTTTGTCAGGTTCCATGATTGAGCTGATAACAAGTAGGGCATAAAGTAACTGTTATAAGACTTCACCTTTTTCTTTTAAAAATTTCCCTGAACTTATTATTGACAAGTTCTATATTGCTTCTGTCTCTGTGTGGATTACTGAATGTCTAACTTGAAATTCCCTCCCTACTCTTTCTGCCTCTCTTTGTGTGGGCATTGGCATCTGATGGCTTTGAATTTTTACTCAGTTGATGAAGTTGTCTGATGAAGAGATAGTTGAAATGATTCTCTTCCCTGTTATCAATGAGGCATGCTGCCTTCTTGAGGACAGAATTGTTGTCAAGGCATCGGATCTTGATATTGCTTCTGTTAAGGGCATGGGGTTCCCAGAATATAGGTTTGTGCTCCCCTTCCATCCTTTTTTCTTTTAGATGGTTGGATATTTAATTTCTAATTTTAATTCAAATGATGAATGTCTTAGGGGAGGAATCATTTTTTGGGCCGATACTCTTGGATCAACATATATATGTTCAAAATTGGAGAAATGGTCAAAGACTTACGGAGCATTCTTCAATCCCTGTCCCTATTTAGTAGAAAGAGCTTCCAAGAGAATGTCTCTGGTAAGCTGTTAGCATACCTTCTGTTCCTTGATTCGTAATTTGAGCAACAGGCACAACCTGCTGCATCTGCATAAACAGGATCCAGCTTTTAGTTGATTCAGTGGAGAACCCTCTGCAAGTTGCACAGTTTTTATTAATATTCATGCCTGCATCTTGATCACGCCTTTTATTGACTAATTCTCTTATGGCATGATTCACCTTTTCTTTTTAAGACAAACATAACCGTTTTTAATTCAAGAACCATTACTTATTTACTTGGTGTATATTTCATCTCGCTAAGTTAATTGTTTGGAGATCAGGGCATCTACATAGGCATCCTTCTTTGATTAATACAGTCCCTCGTCAGTGTCACTCACCACCTTTTACTTCACTATTTAATTCTTTTTCTGATTTGTTCCTTCAAGTCAATACCCAAATTTTCATCACTGTCTTGATCAATTCCCCCATTTTTCAAAATCATTATTAAGACCAAAATGCTTCCTTTTTATTAATATGCAACTTGTGACTATTGCATATATTCTAAATTTAGCGTTAAGTAATACCTAATTTAAATAATTGTGCAAATGCATAATCTGTTGCTCACTGCAGGGGGGTGTGGGGCAAGCGAAGTCTCAACTATAAGACTAATGTGGTCATCTACAACATGCAGCTTGATTATCAGTGTTTTCGTCGCATGCAAATAATCACCCCTTTCGTCTATGTTACATACTGAAAAGCACAAGTTCAAGGGAAGAAGAACTTGATCTTATGATTTACTAATCTTGCAAATGGAGTCACTAACCGTGCACCAGATTGAACTTGATCTGTATAGCTTGCTATCTCAGTGACTACCGCCATGCCACAATAAAGTCAGAGCTTAAGAGCCTACTATTATTATACAGTTGATGGATGGCCATTCTTTGTCAATGTTGATAATTATTTATGTTTCCATTAATATACATATATTCTATGTTATGTATTGTAGATGCTCAATTCTAGTTGTTTACAGGAAAATTACATCAGGGTGTTCCAAACAGGGAAACGCCAAGGGTGTTCTAAGCATGGAAGCGTTCATGGGTGTTTTCCAAGCAGGAAAGTGTTCAGGGTGTTCCAAGCGAGGAAGCACCTAGGGGTGTTCCGGGCAGGGAAGCACCCAAGGGTGGTCCAAACGTGGAAGCGCCCAAGGATGTTCCAAGCGTGGAAACGCCCAAGGGAAGCACCCAATAGCGTTACGAGCGCAGAAACGCCCAAGAACAAGCATGGAACAGCTGTTTGTACAGGGAAGTGAAAGTAACTCAGAATAAGTGGCAAGGTTCATGAGTTACTTTCACGTTTGGGATGTTTTAGAGAGTTTGGCTTGGTGGCTCAAATATGGAGATAGTTAGGAGGACTTCTTCTTAACCTTTCCTTAAAGTACATGTGCTTTACCTCTTTATCTTTCTTTATTTGTTAAAAATATGCATTATTAAATGCCATTGCTCCATTTATCCATAATCTACGCCCACTATCAATTACATGGTCATTTTTTTATGATTTCATAAATCGTTACTTAGCTGTCCTTTTGTAACAAGCACGTTTTTCCATGATTGAACGTGCTCTCCTAACAACTCTTAAAAAATCGTTCTTGCTCAGTATAAATATAAAAATCTGAGAAGTAAGAAAGGAGATTAGACACCCGAGCAAAATACTACTCTAAAAAGCTCTCTCAAAGTTCTTTCAAAATATTCTTTCTCTTCAACCTTTCCCGTTTGTCATTATCCGTCGCTTCTTCCACCTTTTCTCATCTTTCACCACCTGCCACCAAAAGCACTTACGCATCAAGGATTGCTTCAGTTTTCCTCTCTGCTGCCTCTAGTGCATTTTAATTCACTCATTGCAACACGTCCTCGCTCTCTAATCAAAAGAACCCTTTACATTTTGGCAACTTCGCTGGGGATGAGTGATTGCACTCATGAAAATGCTCTAAGCTTCCTAAGAAAGAATGCAAGTGCTAAAGGAACATCAACAGTCAAGTTTAGTTTAAAGTGGAAATGATTATTCATTGTCCATGAGGTGAACGAGAATGGATATTATATGCTATTGAATCCAAAGACCAATGCTATAACAGCACCAGTCAATTTTCAATACATCAAGAGGTATCATCTGTAGATTTATCACTTTTATTTTACTATCTTGTGATGTGTTAAAACAAATTCATTCAAAATAAATTCATTTTTAGCCACAAGCTTTATCACTCTTATCTTGACTGTAATATTATTGTTTCACTTGGTCAAAAGTTTTATGCTTGAAACTTTCACCATATGATGCATAATTTAGCTGCAAGCTTTAACACTCATAAAATGGTTGAAATAATATTACGCTATTGGCCGCAAGCTTTATCGTTCACTTCCTGGCCATAGTTTATTATTTACATATTGGTCGCAAGTTTTATCACTCATTTCTTGGTCATAGTTTGCTATTTATATATTGGCCACAAGTTTTATCGCTTACTTCTTGGCCATAGTTTACTATTCACAAATTGGCTGTAAGTTTTATAGCTCACTTTTTAGCCATAGTATGCTATTCACAAAAAGGCCGCAGCTTTAAACACTCATATATCATCGCATTTTCCTTCTTATTAGGTTGAGGATTATTCTCCCTAATAAGAAGTTGAGAATCCCTTTTGGCCGCACATAGTAACATTTGTGAAACACTCTTATGTTAAAAAAAAATGAATAATGAAATGCGAAACCAAACAGCTTAATACAATCATGAAGCAAGCAAAGTAAAAGTTCACTTTGGAAGAACAAGAAGCAAACAAAATAAAGGTTCACTTTGGAAGAGTAAGTTTACAATATCAAAAAAAGATGAACAAGGAAAAGCTAGTCAAGTATGAAATTCAGAAGGCAGAAGGATCTATCATTCTCAAAATCAGAGAGACTGTATAATCTTTCTTGCAACTTCATCTTCCTTGCATCAAGTTCTTTTATCTCAGCCTCTATGTTAGGCCTATCAGCCTTTGTCGTAATGTATTCTTTGGCTTTCGCCATGCAAGCATCCAAGCATTTAATGTGACAACCAGAAAGGAGAACATCATCCATAAAACCCACCATCTTCTGTAAATCTTCAAGAGAAATGTCTGCCCATAGGGAGGAAGCAATCTTTAAAGCAGTGCCCAAGCTGTCCATGATGCCTTTATTCAAGAATTTGTGCTTAAAATGCCAAAATTCACCTTCTACCTTATAGACACGCTTTAACAGCTGCAAGTGTTGTGGCATAACTGGAATACCATGAAAATCTTCCAAATGAGTGTCAAAAGCATCATTTCTATGTTCTACCACTGAAAAAAAAAAGATGGTATATAGTGAGCAGTAGGAAAGGGGCATAACAATATTCAAAGAAATGATATTTGGGTTATTCTACATACCTCTAAGAGAAGATGAAGAATTGCAAGTGAAATCCAGAACACCCCAGAAAAAGAACCATTGCAAGTAGCATTCAAAACACTCTCAGGAGAAGAAGCATCGTGATTACCATTCGGAATACCCTCAAAAGAAGAAATGTTGTGAGTAGCATCAAGAGTAGCATCGATTTTGAAATTATTCTAAATATTGCGAGTAACTCCAAAGGTTCCCCCAGTAATGATATTGGCATTATTATGTTGAAATGTTCTAAAGCTAAACCCAAGAGCACTTTGATCATTTTGGTTAGTGGCATTCACATCATCATCACCAACTCTAGTAGCTGTATCCACATCATCGTCACTAACTCTTGTGATGTCATTCACCTCATCTCCACCAACATTTTGTATAGTAGAGGGCAAGAAATCAATCATATCTATCAAACTTCCTTGTATAGCATTACCATCTATCTCTCTTCCTAAACTCTAAGATTCATGTCTAGGAAACCTCTTCTCAACTAACTCATCACTAGACTTATAGTTATTTGTGTGGTCACATGATTCTTCTTCACTCTCAGACTATGAGACACCTTGTCCTTCCATTTTTGCACTTAGAATCGAATTTTTCTAAAAAAAAAAAGAGAGAGAGACAGTTCAAATATTTACGTGAGAATGAAGTGAAAAGGGAGATAAAGAAGAGTAAGAAACAAGCTTACCTGATAAGAGGTTTTGTTCCTCTTAGAGCGAAACAAACGAAGTGACACGTCATTATTACTGATGGAAGGAACATGCAATTGCATCTCAAGATCAGGTGTGACGAATGAAGTCCAGTCTTGAAGACAATCTCCCCAATAAGCATACCAACCAGCGGTATAAACACCTATTTTGTCAAATGCTAGAACAACACAATTTTTGAATTTATTCATAGTACGATCAAGTATATCAATAAGGAACATGGAAGTGCAAAAGGGGAAGTTTTCAAAAAAAGGGGGACTAGGTGGAGTTGGTTGATCATATCCAAATTAGTGTGCCACTCTGTAAGGAGAATACACTTCAACAGTCAATGAATCCCTATCAGCGCCTGAACTAGTCGTCTTAATCATGGAAGGCAGTTAGGAAGGATGAACCCATACTAAGAAGTTCAATCCGCGTGAGCTTAGTTTCCCAGTCACAAATGGTCGTCTATCATAATAAATAGTTGGATCATCAAAACCATGGTTTGATCTCACATAAGGCCTTGCAACAAATTGGTCCGCCTCATCTAACACCTTAAGAATGTTATCCTTGGAAACTTGGTCATGCCATGCCCAAGCTCTATAATTATCTTGTAAAGTTGTTCTTGTAGGAGAAGACACAAGAGGCTGATATACATTAGAAATGGGAGCACACATATGGAATCTCTCTCATAAACACATTTGAATAAAAGAGACATCCATATAAGTCAAGACTCTATAGCGGCCAACTGATTCAGCAGTTTTAAAATGATACAAGTCCAATCTCCTATATAGGAATCCCAAATATAATGGAGCAAGAGGAAAGCTCATACCCTTAGCAATTTTGATTGCATAAGGAATAACTGAAGAGGAGATTCCATCATCTAGACAACTTGGGAAGACATACCGAGCCAACCACATGATCAACAATGCTACTAACTCATGAATGTGATCTGAATACTTAGAAGGACTATTTTCGCCTTTAATGTTGAACTTCTTATAGAATAGCCCTACTCAATTAGAGAAGCGCGTTACTTTGGAAGCCTTAACCTGGCTCCTAAACAAATTGATAAAGAACTCTTTGACTTTTTCTTCCTCTCTAGAAAGTATAACAGAACGAAGGTCGTTTCTACCAAGACAAGGAAGAATGCGCACATCTTCAAGAATGAAAGTAAACTCTCCCCAAGTAGTAACCATGGTATGTGAAAAGGTACTCCGTCGGGCAAGAATAACAAGCCATACTTCAATTCGAGATTCCCTGCAAATGCGAAGTTTTGTGGTGACTCTTATAGCGTCAAGGACTCCAGCATTGTTGAGAACAGTCACATAAGTGGAATTCTTCAAAACTTTTTCTACCCATTCATCCCAACCTTGGACCCATAATGAATTAGAGCCAAATTTAGTAACTGAAAGAAGGAATTCACGACGTTCAAATCTGAACTTCAGTACTGACATTCTTGGGATGGAACACCTTCTATCTGGAGCAGCTTCGTTACAAATACGATCCCAACGATAGCCAACAGATGCACATGGATGCCTATCTACCTGTTTCGCACGCATTGCTTCCCAAAAGCAATTTTCTCCTCCTTCCCTGATGATACTGTCATCCTAATTTTCTGGCACAAGAGGTACTTCACCAGATTTCCCTACTCGCATTTTCTTAGAAAGAGAGGTTGTAGCAGTATTCTTCCTTTTCTTCAAAACAGCCCTACCAAGCTCACCATAGTGAACTTTTGGGGTAAAATGAGTTCTGGCCATAAGGAGAGGCAAAGAAATTCCTACAAGCATAAACAACACAAAAACGACCAAATAAGTATTCACTACCATCCTACTTATGCATTAATATCCCATGTTTATTTGTTCTTATTTGTGCATCTATATATTTTAATTATTCCCTTATGCCTATGTGAATCACTCAAAAAAAAAAAACTCTACAAAGAAACAAGCAACAAATAAATAAATAAATAAAATAGCAAGATAGTATTCATCTTAATTTCCAAATCTTCCCTAACATTGAAAGTGTTCATGTTTTAGGCATTTAATTTCGATTCTCATTCATCTATTAGAAACCAAAATGTTCTCCTTGACGTGATATTCAAAAAAATAAAAAATAAAAAATAAATAAATAAAGAATTTTCCAACAATTCGGTTCTCATTTTCTAAAATATAATAAGTTTAGAAGATGATATTTAGAATAGGGTTTAAGAAAAACATTTAATTTTTATGAAAATAACGTGAATTACACTTTTATTGAAACAAGCCGTCAGAACTGGTTCAGAGTTATACTCTCAATGTTAATGAAAAGAATATTTAAATTACTTAAAATGACAATAAAAATTAATTGAAAAAATAAAATATTCAACCTTTCTATCTTTTACAGTTAACGATGAAAGGACGTTCACTATCTTACATCTTTAACAAAAAAAAAAAAACTAGTTTCTGCCAACAAATGTACTTAAAATAATAAAATAATACAATAAAATAAATAAAAAGTCGACAACCACCGAGAGCCTCCTGACATTGGTGAGAGGACTGCTTGCTTAAGGTGTAAAAAAAAAAGTCATGTCTTTAAAAAAAAAACTAATTTTTATCAATAAAAGTACTTGAAACAAAAAACAAAACAAAATAATGAAATATAAACTACATCATACATGACGTAAGAGATGGATGTGATATAAGCAAGTTAAAGAGAAGGATAGCTTTTTGACGTAAAAAAAAAAATCTACAGCTTTTCTCAAAACTCTTGGTACGGTTTCCAAGCCAAAGTTCAATTCATTCTTTTATATGCTTTAGCCTTACTATTATACCTTGGAAATTGATTATTGTGACATGGGTGCTTAGTCTTTATTATAAAATTATTTTAAATTTACCAAGTAACTACCGAATGGATTAACGTCACAAACAAATTTTTATTTCTTCCTTTCTTTTCCTATTAAAACCCAAAAGAATAGACTAAGAGGCTGTTTGGCCTGGTTTTTTTCTAGTTTAAAAGCTATTATGAAGCTCTTATGAAAAATAATAGCTTTTAAAATTAAGTTAAAGTTGTTTGGTAAATTTTTTTTATAAGTTTTTTTATATAAGTTATAATTTTAGTTGAAATTATCTTAAAGGGTATTTTTTTTAAAAGGATAATATTGTAATTATTTTTAATAAATAAGGATATTTTTAAAACAAAAATAAATTTTTTTTTGTATTTTTAAAAGAAGAGAAGAAAAAGCTCCTCCCAGGAGCTTTTTTTGAAGCTCTTTTTTTAAAATTTTACTCTTAAAAAAAAGTTATTTTTTTTTTTAAGAGCTTTTCAAAATTTATGTTTAGCCTGACTTTTACTTTTAAGAGGTAGATAAGCTGAAAAAAAGCCAGGCCAAACATGCATTAAGAAAAATCATTTAAATAAAATTCACTTACTTAAAGAAAATTTAAAACAAAGCCTTGAAACCAATCTCTCTAAAGAAATTTATAAAATCTTTAAAGTTTGTTATTTATTTAAATATTTTCATTGTGCACGAAATTTTTAATAATAAAATTTTCCTGTAGGGGGCAAACTATTCTAAATGATTTAGGCCTTCTAAGTAGGGAAGTGTCTAAAGTTATTCTAAATACAAAAATAGCCCTATATATATATATATATATATATATCTACTATATATAAAAGTAGTATAATTTGATTTCTCAATTTCTTTTAATTGAGTGTCTAATTGAATTTCAATTGAATGTCTAATTGAATGAAAAGTGTCATTCAATTAGAATCCCTCCCTATATATTTAATTTTGTAATTAAAATCAATTTATCTTTTTCTCTACTATATATAAAAGTAATATAATTTGATTTCTCAATTTCTTTCAATTGAGTGTCTAATTGAATTCCAATTGAGTGTCTGTCATTCAATTAGAATCCCTCCCTATATATTTAATTTTGTAATTAAAATCAATTTATCTTTTTCTCTACAAACAATTTATCTTTCAAAAATATCAAATTGAAATCTAATACAATATAATTTATATATTTTTTAATATTTTCCGTAACGTAACTATGGGTATCATCCTAGTATATATAAACAAACAAATAAAAAAAACGAATAAAGAAAACTTACTTGTTCAAAATTTTAAGGAATAACCTCGAGAAATAAGGAGAGGAGAATTAAGGAGAGCCTATAAGAATTGCTTGTGAATTTTTACAGAACTATTCCCTCGTATTTATAGATTTCAGAATTATTCTCCTAATAGGAATCTAACTCTTTAAATCATCTTATCAAATCCTTTTCTATCTCTAATTGCTTTTCCCCATATATCAAGTTTCACCAACTTTGGGATTTGCTAGAATGGTTTGAGAGTAATACTCTTATTCTCTCTTAAAGTCTTTATTTGATTGTAAAAATATATATATTAAATAAAATATATATATATATATAATAATAACGATACTATGCTCAATAATTATCAACCCAAAATATATATATAAATAAAAATAAAAAAATGAAAAACAAAAAAAAGAGAAATATATATATATAAGCATGATCTTTCTTATTACTATGTGCATCTCCTTATGCATAAAACTTCTTATAAGAATTTTTATGCAAGGGGCAAAATGTAGATGCTCAATTCTGGTTAACTATTATTTTACTATTTAAAGGAAAATTACATCAGGGTGTTCCAAGCAGGGAAGCGCCCAGGGTGTTCCAAGCATGGAAGCGATCATGGGTGTTTTAAGTAGGGAAGTGCCCCAAGGTGTTCCAAGCAGGGAAGGGCCAAGGTGTTCCAAGTAGGGAAGCGCCAGGGTGTTCTAAGCAGGGAAGCGCCCAGGGGTATTCCATGCACGGAAACGCCCATGGGTGTTTTAAGCAGGAAAGTGCCCAAAGGTGTTCCATACACGGAAGCGCCCATGGGTGTTCCAAGCGTGGAAGTGCCTAAGGTGTTCCAAGTGTGGAAACGCCCAAGGGTGTTCCAAGGGTGGAAGCGCTTAAGGTGTTACAAGTGTAGAAACGCCTAGGAAAGCACCCAATAGCATTACGAGCGCAGAAACGCCCAAGAACAAGCATAGAATAGCTGTTTGTACGGGAAAGTGAAAGTAACTCAAAATAAGTGACAAGGTTCATGAGTTATTTTCACGTTTTGGATGTTCTAAAGAGTTTAGCTTGGTGGCTCAGATATAAAAATAGTTAAGAGGACTTTCTCTTAACATTTTCTTGAAGTACATGTGATTTACCTCTTCATCTTTCTTTACTTCTTAAAAATATGCACTATTAAATGTCATTACTCAATTTATCCACAATCTACGTCCTCTATCAATTACATGGTCATTCTTTTATGATTTCATAAACCGTTACTTAACTGTCCTTCTGTGACAAGCACGTTCTCCCATGATTGAACGTACTCTCCTAACAACTTCTAAAAAACCGTTCTTGGTCAGTATAAATATGAGAATCTGAGAAGTAAGAAAAGAGATTAGACACCCGAGCAAAAGACTATTCTAAAAAACTCTCTCAAAGTTCCTCCAAAATATTCTTTCTCTTCAACCTTTCCCATTTGTTATTATCCGTCGCTTCCTCCATCTTTTCTCATCCTTCACCACCTGCCACCCAAAGCACTTACGCTTCAAGCATTGCTCCAATCTTCTTCTCTGTCACCTCTAGTACATTTTAATTCACTCATTGCAACACATCTTCACTCCTTAATCAAAAGAACCCTCTACATGTAACTTAAAGATACAATTGATTTTTCTTTAGGTCAACCAGTTTGAAAGAAATGGCCCGTTTTATCAACCATCAAAGCCTCTGTCGGCCATGATTCTGCGCCTTTGGGTTGGCATATATAAATGCAGAACTAGCTGGAGGACTGCATTTCTAGTAACTAATCACTGCAATAATTGCAATTGTTAAGTTATTACAGGCAATCTCGGGATTCTTTTATTTGGTTTTCTATTTCCTTTTAGTGATATTGTGAGGTAAAAAACCCATTTGTGTTCTTGCCTTTTCGTAAACCTTTACTAGCTTTCCCGGTTGTGACAAGAAGACAAGAACAGAACCCGAGACTATACATCTCTTCCGTGTAAATTTCAAGCGATTACGTTCGTTGGTAATCATTTATTGATTGTTAGTTGTATGAAATCATGAAGTCCAGCTGACGTGATCCAAGAGTACAGATGTCTGAATTTTACAGTTAACTGTATCCGTTAAGAAATTGATAGGAGATTTCTTAATAATGAAATTTGTATTTAGTTATTATCATTTTCTTTTTTTTATCAATGAATTACAAGTAATCATATTATCAAAATTCTTGCCGTTGTAATTAGGAGGAATAAAACAAAGATATTATTCATAAAAAAAAAAATCCTGAATTTAGCGCAACCTCCCACGAAGATAAGTCGCTGGCTCGCTTAACTTAGAAGAATTATCGTCATTTTATGTTGCATTTCTTTCAAGATATCTCTCCGGCCGCCACGCCGTCGAATTTACCAACCGGGAATAGTCAAACGAGTCTCCAAATGCCTCTTTTTACCCAAAAATTACTAACAAGCCCTCACTATTTCCCAAACAAAGTAGGGTTATTTTCGTCCAACCAAAATATAACCAAAACACATATCGCCCTTTTTTCCCTCTGTCCATAAACCGTCCGATTCACCTCCTCTCTCTCTCTCTCTCTCTGTTTATTTTTGTTCTGAAATCATGGCGCCGTCACCGTTACCGTTAAAAGAAATGCAGTCAACGAGGTCACGGCGCAAAGTGGCGCCAGCCGCCGCCTATGGCGGCGACTCCGGAGACAAGTTGGAACAACTCCTCCTTGCATCCGCTATCTGTAACGGCGAGGACCTTGGTCCTTTCGTCCGCAAAGCGTTTGCTTCTAGTAGGCCTGAAACCCTCCTCCACCACCTCCGTCACTTCGCTCGTTCTAAAGAATCTGAAATCGAAGAAGTTTGCAAAGCTCACTACCAAGATTTCATCCTCGCCGTCGATGATCTTCGATCTCTTCTCTCCGACGTGGATTCTCTCAAATCCTCTCTTTTCGACTCCAACTCAAGACTCCAATCAGTCGCCGGTCCTCTCCTTTCTTCCCTTGACTCCTTTGTGGAAGCACAAAACGTCTCCAAGAACGTGGACTTCGCTTTGACATCGGTGACTTCGTGTATTAAGCTAATGGAGCTTTGCTCAAGAGCAAATCATCATCTCTCAAACGGCAGTTTCTACATGGCGTTGAAATGCTTAGACTCGATCGAAAACGAGTTCCAAGGCAAAACGCCATCGACTACTTTAAAAAAGATGCTGGAGAGGAAGATTCCAGAGATTCGATCTCATATCGAGAGAAAAACCAGCAAAGAGTTCGGCGACTGGCTCGTGGAGATTCGCGTGGTGAGTCGCAATTTAGGGCAATTAGCCATCGGACAAGCCTCGGCTGCTAGACAACGCGAAGAGGATCTGAGAATGAAGCAAAGGCAAGCCGAAGAACAGAGTCGACTCAGCTTGAGAGATTGCGTTTACGCTTTAGAAGAAGAAGATGATGAAGGTGGACTCGGCGGAGACGAGAACGAGGGTTATAGTAACGGTAATAACGGCTTGTTAGGGTTTGATTTGACTCCTCTTTATAGAGCTTATCATATACATCAAACTTTAGGGCTCGAAGATCGATTTAAGCAGTACTATTTTGAGAATAGGAAGCTTCAATTAACGTCAGATTTTCAAGTATCTTCCATGACTCCATTTCTTGAGTCTCATCAAACATTTTTCGCACAAATCGCTGGGTTTTTCATTGTAGAAGATCGAGTGTTGAGGACAGGAGGGGGTTTGATTTCGAAAATGGAAGTTGAGAATTTGTGGGAGACTGCTGTTAGTAAAATGTGCTCAGTTTTAGAGGATCAGTTTTCAAGGATGCAGACTGCTAATCACTTGTTATTGATTAAGGATTATGTGAGTTTGTTAGGAGTTACTCTGCGTAGGTACGGGTACCCTGTTGATGCATTGCTTGATGTTTTGAGTAAGCATAGGGATAAATACCACGAGTTGTTGTTGTCTGATTGTCGGAAGCAGATTGCAGAAGCACTTGCTGCTGATAAATTTGAGCAGATGTTGATGAAGAAGGAGTATGAGTACTCAATGAATGTGCTGTCTTTCCAAATACAAACATCAGATATTATTCCAGCATTTCCTTATGTTGCGCCATTTTCATCTACTGTGCCTGATTGTTGTCGGATTGTGAGATCTTTTATTGAGGATTCTGTTAGTTTTATGTCTTATGGTGGGCAGTTGGATTTCTATGATGTTGTTAAGAAGTATTTAGACCGGCTTTTGAGTGAGGTTTTGGATGGGGCTCTTTTGAAGCTTATCAGTTCATCTGTCCATGGGGTTTCTCAGGCAATGCAGGTTGCAGCAAATATGGCTGTTTTGGAGCGTGCTTGTGATTTCTTCTTTCGTCATGCAGCACAACTTTCGGGCATTCCTTTGAGAATGGCAGAAAGGGGTAGGAGGCAGTTTCCCCTTAACAAAGCCCGTGATGCTGCAGAAGAGATGCTGTCTGGGATGCTTAAGACAAAGGTTGATGGTTTCATGACATTGATTGAGAATGTGAACTGGATGACTGATGAGCCTTCACAGGGTGGTAATGAATATGTAAATGAGGTCATAATATATTTGGAAACTCTGGTTTCTACTGCACAACAGATATTGCCACCTCAAGTTCTTAAAAGAGTTTTACAAGATGTTCTTTCTCACATATCAGAGAAGATTGTTGGGGCTCTACTTGGGGATTCAGTTAAAAGGTTCAATGTAAATGCTATTATTGGGATTGATGTAGATATTCGGTTGTTAGAGTCTTTTGCAGATAACCTAGCTCCTCTATTCTCCGAAGGGGATGCGAATCAGTTGAAAAATGCACTTGCAGAGTCAAGGCAGTTGATCAATTTGCTTTTGAGTAATCATCCAGAGAATTTTCTGAATGCAGTAATTAGAGAGAGGAGTTACAATACTTTAGACCACAGGAAAGTTGTGACAATCTCAGAGAAGTTAAGGGATCCTTCAGATCGGCTATTTGGGACCTTTGGGAGCAGGGGTGCCAGGCAGAATCCAAAGAAGAAGTCTCTGGATGCATTGATAAAAAGACTCAAGGATGTGAGCTGATTTGTCTAGGAGCTGTATGTATGTCTATGTTCTTTTGCCTTTTACCTCTGTTGATTGCAATTGCCATTATTTCTTAGTTGTTTGTTGCTAATTTATTTGCTTCAGAGAAGGCAGAGCAGTTTTTTTTTTTCTTCTGGTTGTATTAAATTAATAGATGTGAATTGAAAATTTTGTTTTGTATGTATCATTTGCATACATACCATTAGTTGTATTAATTTCTTTTTGGGCCATGAGTGAATTTTTTCTTACCAATTGCATTAACACCCTTTGGTATATGTCTATAAGTAAAAAGCTATCTTCGTTGCTTGCTTTAATTATTTTGTTCAGTTGGGATGGCTACCTATAGGATTGGGGCAATACTTGATCTATTACTAACACCAAAGGAAATGGCTGATTACCGATGTATATATGTTGTACATGCACATACTCGTATGTATATGCATTTATATGTATGCTTATGTCTACATTCATTTTTATTGGGATAAACTTAATTTTTATTTCAGGGGTTAGGTTCTTTGTTTTGCATTATAGATGGTTAGCTGTGGTGTTGATTATATTTGAGAGCAATGGAAGATAATAGCGATGCTATCCCTTTTTATTCTCACAAGAGACAGTGATGCTATCCTTGGTCTTGAAGACTATATTGAATAATCATTACATCTTATTTGAATGTTTTGTATGCAATTAAATGTGGTGTTGTTGCAAGCAATATTTGTTTGGCAACCAAAAACATGCTTTTATGCTGAGCTTAATTGGATATAAAGGTTAGATAGGTTGTAGATGGCTGCAGGAGAGGAAGAGAGGGAGGGTCAGCAAGAAAATAAAAACACCACATGAAATATGATAATTATAGGTTTATATTGGCATCATTATAGTCTACTACTAAAAGAAAGAAGGATTCGAGGGACATGGAGTGAAATAACGGGAGAATATTTTGTTCAATTGTTAAGTTGGCATTATTTGAACTGCAAGTATTGAACATTCTGATGATATAATTCGTTGAGAACTGTAACTTGCCAGTGTGTCTTCTGCAGTGGGAGATATTCCTACGAAACATGGCTAACACGTGACATCCCAATCAATCTGGCATTCATCTGTGGCGTTCTTTTTTGTTTGTCAACAAGCGGCACTCCTCAAATACAATCTCTGGAAAGTTGGAGTTTCTTTTTATCTCAGCTGGTGTATCCATTTGAGGGGCGCGGGGGGTGGGGGGGTGGGTGTGGCGTAATTGCGAATTTTGCTATCCAGGGGAAGCGGGAAATTTTACTATCCATCTGCTAACCGATGCACATGCATTTGCACAGACGTAATCAAATCTGTTTGTGCCCGTCGTTCATCTAACTTAAAATGCAGAGTGACTCAGTTCAGAATCAGATTAAACAGGGAGAAGACATAGGCCGCTTTTGCTTGGTAAGAGAAACATGATTCGTTTATTAAGATTTAGATTAAACTTAAGAAAAGGATACCCCGTGCCCGTACTGGAAAGGAGCACACTAAAAGCGTTTGATCGTGGTAGACCGTAAAACAATCAACACGTGGCAGCTCTGTTCTCTTTGGAAGGAAGGACTCATTTGCGTTTAATTAAAATCTTTTATGAGCATCCTGACAAAAGAAATGGTCGCCCTCACTCGGTTTAATAGATTTTCGTGCGGTCGGGAGCAGCCTCATTTTGACCTTTTCACTTTGAATTTTCCAATTCCCTCATCTCCATTGACAACAAAACTCTCCCCTCAATCAAACCCAAAGAAAGAAAAATCTCCATGGCGTTGCGAAGCGTAATCCTCCTCATTCTAATCTCTCTCCCGGCTTCCTTTGCTTCAACCGATGAGAAGCTATCCGCATATCAAGTTCTCCAACAGTACGAATTCCCGATAGGCATCCTTCCCGAGGGCGTTATTGGTTACGAATTGAACAGAGACACGGGTGAGTTTTCAGCTTATTTGAACGGAACCTGCAGCTTCCCCATCGAATCGTACGATCTGAGTTACAAGTCCACCATACAAGGAGTGATCTCCCGAGGGAGGATCACGAAATTGAAGGGTGTCAGCGTTAAGGTTCTCTTCTTCTGGCTTAACATCGTTGAAGTGAGCCGTCATGGAGACGAGATGGAATTCTCTGTGGGGATTGCATCGGCCAGCTTCCCTATTGACAACTTTTTCGAGTCTCCGCAGTGTGGGTGTGGACTCTACTGTAATCAGTTGAACGGTTTCGTGTCTTCTGTTTAGGTCAGTGCTGACTAGATGATTAATAATTGTCGGTTACTGTTAGGGATTAATGTTTTGGTTTCTGGCCTCTTTGGAAATCTTCGCTGCTACCAGTAATACTTTTAGGACTAGTATAAATTTGGTCGGTTGGCTATGCTATGCACGATTCGGATAAAGGATATTCATGAAAAGGTGGGTGATGAACTACCTCCTTTATTATTGGAATCAATTCCTTGTCTTTCTTCTTTCTTCTTTTAAACTTTAACCCTAAAATTGTTAGAATGATGCTATGCTAACAGATTGGCCTGATATGTATGTTTAACATATTTTAATATGCGATTAAGAAAATACCTATGAAAAACATAGAACATCTTCATGCATGAATCCTCATTACTGGGGAAAAAACCCCTTTTTATATGGGCCTGGCCTTTTGAGTTAAAAAAACAGTATAGTACAGAAGCAAATTTACTAAATAAATAGATGGTAAATAGAGGTGCTTCTGGGATAAAGAGAGAACAGAAGCAAAATTACTAAATACTCTCATTTCTCGAATGACATTGCTCTCAAGGGTAGGGAATTGATGATCTCTAAATGTGGGGATTTGGGCAAGGTTTTCATCCAGTGGCATGTTAATGCCATCTAACTCAAGCGTCCAATAGCAGGTTTTAGCCAATGGAATGTCCGATTCTTTCTTCCTTTTTTTTAATCCCACACATCCTCTCTATATATATACCAACAACTTCATACAACCAGCTTCAGCTTAAACCAGACAGTCAAAGACTAAGCACCACCAAAGCAAACAGAAAATGTCTCTCCACCCAAAACCCTTTTCTTCAATTGCATTTCTCCCTTATATTCTTCTCTTTCTGATCTCCTTCTCCTCCTCCTCCTCTGCCTCCGGCGACAATACACTAACCGCTTATGAAGTCCTGGAAGAATATGACTTCCCCATAGGTCTCCTTCCCAATGGGGTATTAAGCTACAAGCTAGACAATTCCACAGGCAAGTTCTCGGTCTATTTGAATGGTAGTTGCACCTTTTCCATTGACTCCTATGAGCTCAAATACAAATCCACTATAACCGGGGTGATTTCCAAAGACAAGCTCACCAGCTTGAGTGGAATCAAGGTTAAGGTCCTGTTTCTGTGGCTCAACATCAAGTCAGTGATCCGCGACGACGACGAGCTCGAATTCTCAGTTGGGATAGCTTCTGCCGACTTCTCTGTTGATAATTTCAGCGAGTGCCCGACTTGTGGATGTGGCTTCGATTGTGACACTGTTGGCAGAAAGATTAACTCCAATCATCCGGTATCCTCTGCTTAATTAGCTTTGCTTAGTAAGAGATTAAGGTTTCTGCCCATTTGGGTTAATAAAAGAGTTAGTTGTCGATCATGTGTTTCCTTTAACGAGAACTAGTTATCATGTTATTAATTGATGGTTATCAAAGTCCAGCCGAATCAAAGATGTCAATACTCACCACATATAGCAATAAATTTTGATTGTGCGGTAGGTTGTTGCATGGATGAGCCATAACGACTTTAAAAGCATTTTGTTTAGATGTTCGACATCAACTTGGAGCGGTTCCCTTCCTTTATTGTTCCTTCTTCCTCTTATCTCTTTAGCTCGTTCTTGGTCTTTACAATTAACCCAATGAGAAAAATAATGAAAATTTGCTCATCTCCTATATAATCTATACTTATTTGTATTTAAGAAAAATGGTAGATGGATGAAATTAAGAAAGTAATCTAATTGCTACTGCCAATGGAACGTGATTATTATCTATTTTTTTAAATAGAAGGGCAGAAAATCCAAAGGGACAGGCTTGACAGACATTGTAATCCCCACGGCATCAACCACTTCTCAAGGGAAAATTTAAAATCCGTGTCCCTATTTGTCTCCTTTTTGAGTTGACAAATTTGCCACAGCGTGCTCTATCCAGTCAAGCACCACGTGCCCCTCACCGCCTTACCAAAACGGCGAAACCCTGCGACTCCCACATTCTCTCCTTAAAACGGCGTCGACTACTCCTTCCGGTGGGCATTTCGTACCCGATTTCCCTGTCTTTCTTCGTCCTCTTTCCTGTCGCTGGCTAAACAAAACAAAACGAAACAAAAGTTTCCCTGTAAAACAACTTCAAACCATTTTCCAGAGAAACGAAAAACAAAAAAAACAAAGAAAGAAATGGCTCTCCATCTCACGACCATTTCCATAGCCCTCTTTCTCCTCATCCAATCATCACTCGCCACGTTATTCCCCCTCAACATCACCGACGACACACCGTCTGCCTACGAAGTCCTCCAAGGCTACAACTTCCCCGTCGGCCTTCTCCCCAAAGGGGTCGTAAAGTACGATTTAGACGAATCCACGGGCCAATTCCATGCCTACTTAGACGGTTCGTGTAGCTTCTCACTAGAAGGATCTTATCAACTCAAATACAAATCCAAAATCAGCGGCTACATCTCCAACAACAGGCTCAAAGACCTTAGTGGAATAAGCGTCAAGATCCTGTTTTTATGGTTGAATATTGTGGAGGTTACTAGAGATGGAGACGAGCTGGAGTTTTCTGTGGGGATTGCCTCTGCAAGCTTTTCAATCGATAATTTTTATGAGTGTCCGCAGTGTGGATGTGGTTTGGATTGCGTTAATGGGAAAGTAAGCAAGCTTCGAATTAAGTCTTCTTTTTCTTCAATTTAAAAGAATTTGTGGGTAAAAAAAAACTCAGATTATGGAATGTTGTTAATGGGACTTGGATGGTGGGTTGTTTTCCTATGGATTGAATTGAATTGGGTTTTGGTTTTTATTGAAATTGGTGGAGTTTTAACTTTTATGGGTTCTAGACCCTCAGTTTGGTTGGTAATATGTACGTGTATATTTATATTCTGCTGGCATGTGTGTTTATTTCTGTTTATATGGTTGGTAATGGTTTCGTTGCTGGGTTAGGACCAATGCAGTAGGGATATTAACATATTCGTACTATGTATGAATTTTTTTTAATGTTAGGAGGTGAATTCTTTAGATGCTAAGACTGGAATTGGGACGTGTTATATATATTCTTATCCTGTTGTATTTTTATGTAGGACTGTAGATGTTAGTGTGGGTGTTAATACAAGGCTATGCTTCGCAAGATCATTACCTGTTTATGACGGTGGAACTGATAATTTGTATCACTATATTATCTAACTACTAAGTTAATAGGAATGAGGTAAAGAGGGCAGAAAGGGGACTAGAGCAGACATGGGATTAGTGACTGTTGTAGGAGGTGAGGGAAGTAGGAAGCAGTAATTGGATGTAAGGGGTAAAAGTAGGAAGGTATGGGAAGTTGTGGTTGGAAACTATGTATGAGAAGTGAGAAATGTAATCAGAAGTTGTATATATATATATATATATATATTTATGTACATGTATGTGTATGTATTATGTATATACACATACACATACATATATATACATATACATATGTATACTCGTATTAAGGATGATCAAGGTGGTGTCATAGAAAGGTTAAAGAAAGAATCCTTAACTAATTCTGGAGTTGAGTCATTAGCCAAACTCTTGACAACATCTCAAGTGCTAGGTTCAGACTATGTGAACTCCACAGTAAAAGTTTATAGGCAGGATTGTTGTTACTCATTCTGCAAGCACCCTTTAGCAGAGAACTTCAAATAGAAAGTTATCATTTTACTTGCATGGTGTGGAGTTATAGGTAGCCGCAAATGCTCTTAGCTTAAATTAATTGATATAGAAAATTGCTTAATCTTGAGTAATAATTGGCTTATAGTGGTTTTCGTATATGATCAAGGCACTGATCACATAATTGTTAAAGCATACCAGATTCAAAATATGGAACTGGAGAAGTTCTATTGATGTAGTGTTGTTTCTTGCTGCATTTTCAAGTGAAAATATATGGCAAGATGCCATTTATGGCCATTACAAGTGACTAAAATTGCCATTCTGACTGTAATTTTTCAATTGCTTTGATTTAGTTATGTTTTGTATGATGATCATACAGAATCTGTTTGTATCATGTTTAATCTGGAATTATAAGGACAATTTGAACACGGAGTAAGGCTCTTGGCATGGTAATAAGGCTTGGTTAAGCTTCCATGTTTGCGAATGTTCTAAGTCTGAATGACTGAATGAGGATAACTTTTATGTATTCAATTAAGTGGAGAAGAGTTGCTGAAGCTCTTAGTTCAGTTTTGTAGTAGTAATACTTTAGTAGTAGGTAGTTGAAGCCATCACATTACTGAATTTTTGAACAATCTTGACAAAATGATAATGTTTCTTTTGTTCAATCAATAAGTAAGAAAACTCCTGTAATTGGATTTAGTTGATAAGGACTAGAATTTGATAAATGTTTGAACAGCTTTTAGACTAATTCCCTGCTAGATGTTACAAATATGTAGTTAGATGTCAGGCTCAAACAGAGGAGAGTACTTATGTTAAATATGTCCTCCGTAGCTGCATTTTGCTTTAGTTCTAGGGGAGCTTGCAGACTGGAGATTGTCATATTCAATTACGCCTACTTTTATGGTACCTATTAAATATCATTTCATTGTGATAACGCCTTGCATTGTAGGTCCAATTCTTATCCATTATACTAGGCTCTCTTTATTAAGAATATAGTTTTGGAAGTACAAGGATCTGCCTGTCTCTTCCAGAAAAAGGGATTCAATGGATGGGGTGGGGGAGTTATAACTCTTTTTTATACATATGCGATAGAGGGCATAGCATTTGGTGACCTCGAGCTGCCAAATGACTGAAATAACAGGTAGATTAGCATTGCGGAATCAGTACAAATTCTTGTGAGTATCGTATGTCGCATTCATTCACGAGGATGAATAGAGCTAGTAAAATTTTGGTCGCTGTTGCTCCTTTTGGTTGTGACGACTAGTGGAAGTCCATGCTGGCAGCATCAGTTTTGAGACTAAACAGTTCACTGTAGGTATGAGTTTAGGGAACAGAGCATATGCCTAGGTGCAGTTTTCTTTCTTCATATGTGTTTCTATCTACTGAACATCACCACCAGGTTTTTCTAAATCCAAAGGGTGCTTTTATGCAAGAGAGGGACTCAGCAGTGCCCATGGAAAATAGCGTTAGCTTTTTCTCCTTGGATGATATCAACAAAAAGAGAAGGCAAATTTGTTTCCCATCAACGATCAGATGCGATATTCCTTCTAAAATTATCACAAGTTCCGTGTGAAGTGACATTAACAAAATACCAAAATTTGCACATGCGAGGATCTAGTTTGCGATTTCGCAGAGATTTGTTAATGTTTCTGTTCCTGGTGTTGGTTTGTTATCAGATTCATCACCCTCCCTGCCATCCTGCCGTGCTGCGTGGTGGGTTTTGTTCCCATTCCATCTTTTCTCCACAGACTGCTTCAGAGTGAGAAAGTAGAACCTACCACAAAACTATGGCTACTGCCACTCATGGTGGGAAGATTTGAGGTCGTTTCCCGTCAAGAGCAAATAATTTAAGATAGGAATTGGTAAAATCGCATTTTTTAGGAGAATTGGAGAACACTTGCTGATGAGCAGCGTTTCTTCTTGCCTTTTGGATGAACTAATTAAACAGTGGCATCCCAAGCTGTTATCTATTATCATCAGATTCTAATTTAAGTGTAAATGTGCAGATAATTTATATATCCTGCTAAATGAGTTTAATTTGTTTCCCAACTGACTTTGGATTTTAAATTTTTAGAAAATAAGATTCAAATTTATTAAAGTATTTTACAATAGTTCAAATAGGGAGTAAAATATATTTAATGGAACATTTTAATTAGGAGAAAGTATATTTGAATTTTTCTCTCTAGATAATAAATTAAGTATAAACTAATGAGTTAAATGATTGAGTGTGAAATATTTTAATTTTTGATTATTTTTTAACTAATTTACAATATTTAGCCAAAGTTTGTAATTTTGATTTTAGTAATTAATGTGTTAGTATATCATTTGCAATTTACAAGATATAAATACAAAATTGAAAAAGAATACAATGTGTTGAAAAACACAAGTTTTTAATTTTAATATGGAAAAACGAAAAAGAGTTGGGCCTAACAAGTTTTACAAGTCGTTAAAGAAGATCCGGCCCGTCCAACCCAAGCCGGTTAAAACCCTATAATGCCACTATATATACATAAAACGAAGCTAGGGTTTTGTCTCCCTCTCGCTCGCATCCTCCTACAAAAAAGGCTTCCAGCGGAAACAGCCGCATCCCCCCCCAAAATGGTCAGTTCTTCCTTTAACTTCCCTTCACTCACTTTGATTTTTCTTCTAATTCTTTACTTATCATTTCAATTCTCAGATTTCTTATTGTTTGCTTTCAGTTTTTTTCCATTAGATTTTTGTAAGATTAGTTTGTTGAATCACTTTAAAATTTACAGCGCTTCTCTATGTAAAACTGATAACACTGTTCATATTCTTTTGTAATGTTAATTTTAGCTAGTGGGTATTTTTGGGTTATTAATAAAATGAGATATTGTTTGTGTCTTGCTAATATAACGCTGTTGGATGGCAACAGCAGCTTAATGCTTTGAATATTGTTTAGATATAATGGAGAAATAGAAATTGTAGTTTCTTGAAGGAATGTTAGGTCAAATGTTTGCATTCTATGTGCTTTGTAGTAGTTTTGAAATTGTGAGAGGTTTTCTTATATCTTCTTTATTGTAACTTTGTATATGATTTAGCTTTTGAATGCGTGGCCTCTTGGTTGTGTTTGATTTGCGTAAGTTTTTTTTTTTTTTTTGTGAAAATTCCCGTACTTCGAAGTTTAGCCATATGGCTTAGTTTCATCATTTCTTTTTATTCTTGTGTGTTACAGGCTAGAGGGTTGAAGAAACACTTGAAGAGGCTCAATGCCCCTAAGCATTGGATGCTTGACAAGCTTGGCGGGGCATTTGTATGTTATCATCTTGAACCTCCTTTCTAGTTTGATGCTGCTGCTGCCTTTTCAGTTTGTATTCTTATAACCTTGTTCATGCAGGCACCCAAACCATCATCTGGACCCCACAAGTCCAGGGAATGCCTCCCACTGATTCTCATTCTGCGAAACAGATTAAAGTATGCTCTGACATATAGAGAAGTGATTGCCATTCTTATGCAAAGGCATGTTATGGTAGATGGGAAGGTTAGGACAGATAAGACCTATCCTGCTGGTTTCATGGGTATGTAGAATTTGTCTTTATGGATCAATTGGAGCATTTATTTTCTCAATCTATGAACTCTAGAAAATATAAGTGTAGTTTCTCTATTTTCCGTATGCCTTTGAGACCCTATGTTTATAATCTTTTGGGGCTAATTGACCCCATGGATCATTATTTTCATTCTAATTTTTTGAAATGCATGGGATTAGTTACTGTATACATTGGCTGATGGTTTTGTTTTCTAGATTGGCTCTTTCTGGATTTGATTCATTTTTCTACCTTCACTTATACTTCAATTTCTTAATTTATAAAATACATGGGGTTATAGGCTGTATTCATTGGTTGATGATATTGTCTTCTAGATTGTTGAGACTTCTCCTTGAGGATTTGACTCCTCCTCCTACCTTTCCTATACTTCTATCTTTAAATCTTGTCTTACCATACTTTGTTTCCTGCCAACAGATGTTGTGTCAATTCCCAAGACAAATGAGGACTTCCGTCTCCTTTATGACACAAAAGGTCGTTTTCGCCTTCATGCAATCACAGGTGATGAGACCAAGGTTTGTATCAATGGACTTGCATTTGTTATATTTCCTGTTACTGTTATCAATAGTGTTGCTCTACTTTTTCCATCCTGTTGATTGTTTTGTCACGAGTGACCTTGTTCTATTGGTCTTGCACTCGGCAGTTCAAGCTCTGCAAAGTTAGATCTGTCCAATTTGGCCAGAAGGGTATTCCATACCTCAATACCTATGATGGACGCACCATCCGCTACCCTGATCCTCTGATCAAGGCTAATGACACCATCAAGCTTGACCTGGAGAGCAACAAAATTGTTGATTTCATAAAGTTTGATGTTGGGAATGTTGTCATGGTCACTGGAGGAAGGAACAGGGGACGTGTTGGAGTGATTAAGAACAGGGAGAAGCATAAGGGTAGCTTTGAGACAATCCACATTCAAGATGCTGCTGGGCATGAGTTTGCAACTCGTCTAGGGAATGTCTTCACAATTGGTAAAGGGACAAAGCCATGGGTGTCACTTCCTAAGGGCAAGGGTATCAAGCTGTCCATCATTGAAGAAGCCAGAAAGAGGCTTGCATCCCAAGCTGCTGCATAGATTTTATGATAGATATCTGGAGTTGTTTTTGTCAAAGAAGCAATCAGTTGGATGAATGCTGGCAGGCCCTGTGTCTTATTAGCTTGTAGGGTTTATGCTTAGAATGGATGCTTTGCTTTTACTAATGAGCGCAGTTTTGGACCATTTGCTATATTGTTTTTGAAATGAAGTTTTATTACTGTTGTTTATGTTGTTACATTTCAACTATCATTTATCACATATTTTTTTGCTAAATTCTGTTGTTCTGCTGCTTGGATATGGCCTCCCCTTTAATTCCTCTATAAATTTGATGATTTATGAGCCAAACCAATGCGGGGTTATTTTTATTTTTATTTTTTTGTAGAATATTCTGTAGGCATTCACTCTCACTCGCACTGATTCAATGAATTTAATTAGCTAGAAAACTTATAAAAAATTAATGGTTGAACATTAGGAAGGTGAAATAACCATCGCTCGTTCTTTACATATGCTGTCTTGCAACCATAGTTTATTAAGAAGTTGACATGTATCATTTCATTTACCTCAAAATTTATTTAAAAAACAATATTAAATTGTGAATAAAAAAATCCAAATTATATTTTTATTAAGTAACGGATTGGAATGGGAGAGCCATGATAAAAAGTTTATAGTTTCCTCTTTTTTTATCTACTGTATTTCTGGCTCATAAAAACAAAAGTAATTTAAGTGAATTGAACCACATATGTTTAGTAGTTGGCTTACAATTTCTTTTTCTTTTAAAAAAAATGAATAACGTTACGAAAATAATATTAACCCAAGTACAATAAAAATTTGGAAATTATCCCTGTTGTAATCGTGTATCAAACGTACGTACCTAGAATCAATTCTTATGTTATTGTCTAGTGTCCTAATGTCTATTTTTTGGTTTATTTAGGGAAAACGAAAAAAAAAAAAAAGTACAGCCAGGAGAAATAACCAAAAACGATGTCGCTTTATTCAATGCATTTGCCTCTAGTCATTGTAGGCTGACTCCCAAAGCCCAAAGGTGGAGTAGGAGTACGCAGTGAGGCAAGTTCAATCGCAGGTAAAAAGGTTCAGCGGCTGCTGCACAGATCCCCCAACACGACATCACGTTGTCACTCTGGTCTGTATTTTTCTCCGCTTCTCAAAGTTCGTGTTTTAGTTTGCAATAAATTGTGAGAAAGAAAGAAAAAAAATGAAATCTTGAATGCCATTTTTGGTATTCTTTTATTTAAAATATTTTCCCCAAAGTTTATTTTCATAGTTATGGCATAAATTTCCCTTCTTTTTGCATTTTTTATTTTTTGTTTTACAATTTTTTTTTGTTTTATAGATACTTTTGAAGTAAAAAGCAACGACCGAATAGAGCCTTAGCTTTCGATGTAATTTTTCTTTTGTTTTTTTTTTTCCTTCTCATTTTCTTCTAATTTTCGAAGTGGCTATTGAACGATTGATTTTGATTTTGTTTCAAAGAAACAATGATGGAGTTAAAATGCATGTCCTTTTCTGCTTATTGTAAATAAATAATGAAGTTCGGTTGTTTGAAAAAGTTTGTTCTTGAATTGTTACTGGCATTGGATTTTGCAGTTATAGTTCGATAAGCCTCTAATGGCAGCAGCTGTGGAAACTTCACCACCTTTGGAGATTTTAGGTAGTTAATAATCATGCTTCTCTCCAGAATTTAGCTCTGTGTAATTTGTTATCTTAATCCTCATTGTTTTTGTTTTCTCCCCGACCTTTTGTGTAGTTCGAGAACCGGAGGGATATTCTATCTGGAATGGGCCTCCATTCAACAATAATAATCAACCTGGAATTAAGCTTGAAAAAGCTCCTTGCACTAGTGCAAAGTTTAGTGAGGATGGTTCTAGGCTTATGGTGACGAAATCTGATTCTTCTACAAGTGTTTACGACTCCAGAACCTTGAAAGAGATAAGATGTTTCCAAATCCCCAATGTTGCTGCTTCTGCCTTGTCCCCACGTGGTACTTACCTTCAAACCTTTCAGAAATCTACTACACCCCAGGAAAAGAACGTGGTCGTATGGAACATAGAGACGGGTGGTCCTGTTTACCAGCAATCCCAGAAAAACATGACAAAAGCCACATGGTACGATATATATTTATATATATATATATATATATATATCTGAGCATGTTATTTATAGTTGCACGCATTGTGTGTTGTTTTATAACAGTCATACCCAAAAAAAAAAAAAAGAATATTTTAAGTGTTCAGTCTGGATTTTAGTGTAACAGTTCACAAATGATGCCCAGCTTGGGGCGATTAAATCCTTCATTTTGGCATCTTCGATATCCCTATGTCTTCTTTTCTGGCATGTGTATCTTTGATTTGATATTTAACTACCTTTTACATCTGCATCCAGGCCTTCAATCCAGTTCAGTTCTGATGAAGCTGTTGCATGCCGGCTTGCTACAAATGAAATACATTTTTTTGATGCTGCAGATTTCTCTAAAGGAATTTCACATCGGCTAAGAATTCCTGGGGTGGCTGCAGTTGAGCTTTCGAAGGCACCTGGATCCCACGTGGCTGCATTTGTGCCAGAATCTAAGGTTGGTCTTCCTTTGGCTTCTGCAGGTTTTTTATTATGAAAAATAAAGATCAATGTCCTGGATTAATAATTTTACAGATTATTCTTCTTATATATTCTGTTAAGATGCTGCCATCTTGAACTTGAACTTCAATCTGTTTCAATTGTGGCAGCAGAGGAACAGGTCAAAGGAAATTAAAAAGTTCATAATACTGTATGATTTGATTGGATAGGATCAGGGAATTTCATTATGTGAAACTTAGGTATACCTGGACTTTTTGTGTTTTAATGACATCTTGGGATTATTTATCTTATTGGCAAAAAAAAAAAAAGTGTTATCTCTAGCATTGGAAGCTAGCACATGCTTTGGATCTTGTCACATACCAATTCCGGAGACATCACCAGCGCAAGGGCCTACATGGATATGGCCCTCAAGACCCAAGCAAGCCTTGAACAATCTTTTACAGATACATGTATCATTCATGATTACCAACATAGGTGTCTGTATGCACCATTCAATCACATCAGTTAATACAAGTCGTGCATAAAAACAAATATGATTCATTCATCAATATTTATAAATTCACATTATCATAGTTCGGCATGCTCTTCATGCCCATATTCATCTATGGCCTCATTATCACAGGTATCACAAATCATATACACCCTTTTTTGGTGCTCAATATAAACATCTCATATCAAGAGTAAATAACTTTAAGTATTCTTTGCTTTTATTTACATTACATATATCCACATAAAAAGTAAATGACAAGAACGACTCAACTCGACACCACTGTGGAGTTTAATGACACTAGAAGGTTTGAAGGAAGGCATTATCGCATCTACCAAGTATGAGTTTAGCTACTCCTCCACTAGGCGGCAAGCCATGCGAGTTATTGATCTAAAATAAAACAATATATCTTCGGGTGTGAGTTGTAAAACTCAAGGAGCAAACGCAAGAAAGGGGACAAGCCAAAGGGGAAGAGCTTTTGCAATAATTCATAATCTTGAAATAAACATGAATTTAAAAACAACCATCACATTTCCTTCCAAATACTTGAAATAATGTTGTTATAAGACCGATTCACGTGATTTTGATTGAATTCCAAGTAACACAAGGGTTTGGATTAAAAAGGGAGTTTAAAAACAAGTGAAAAGTCATTTAAAAGTCGAAAATAGAGGTTCTGTACCTTAGGTATCAATACTTTCATGAAAGGTATTAGTACTTTTAATCCAGAATGCTTTCTAAGTCATAGGTATCAATACTTCTTGGGGAAATATTGATTTTTTTCACACAAAATGCTTCTTAAGGCATTCTGTTTGCTAGGTATTGATATTTGTTCTTCATCTATGGATACTTCATTTATAAAAATCTAGAATTTGGGTAATTTCTTGCACTTACAAGTCTCCATAGTCATGCTAACCTCTATACTTGTTATATCTCTTAGCAGTTCATTCAAAATACATGAAAAACATAATTTGAACATACAATCGTAATGTAGTTGAACTTCCTTAAACTAAGATACACATCATAGGCATTTCATTACATCATTATCACTATGCATTCATTATAAAAGCCATGTAAATGAATGCCATGCACGAGTGGTAGCTCCAGCCCAACTCAAGGCTACATAACTGTGTACAATGCCCCACATCAAGGCCCTCATGTTTGTGTGGTACAACACCCCATATCAAGGCCTTCATACTCATATAGAATCAACACATCAATAACAAGCAACATCATAGGCTTGCTTTGTAACTCATATCTATTCAACATTCTCTTATCATCATCTACATATCCTCTTATGTACTTAATCAATTCATAGTCACCATTGCCATAGTCAAGTACATAAATCATGTTCATTTAATTATCATTTTAGTGGGCAATCATTCTTCCACATTTGCATTCATCTAGTCATGCACCAATTTCATATCAACCGTACCATCATAGATTCATTTTGAAGGAAAACATTTGAAAAGGCTTGTTCCCCCTTATTCAAAACTACAACACGGTATTCATATTTACATAGTATAGATATATTTAGAAACATCGTTGAAAACATTTGATTCAGTACTAAATCATTTGTATTTATAAAAAGTGATATTGGAATCATTAAACATGCTTAGTTATATACATATCAAAATACTTTAAAATGCCGTGTCTACCCATCTCAATCGGTTCGTCGACTAGCACACAATTGAATCACTGACTCTTCACTCCAAATAAATTCTTGGAGCTTCAACAGACCCTAAAATAGCAATCATTCAATCATAAACACATCTTAAATCAATAATCCCCAAATTTAAAGCTAAGCTATTTCAAACCCTAACTAATCTTTGTCTAATCTAGGTTTTTAGCTTGCTAATTTACTGTTCAATGACTAACTAATAACTCAAACACTTAAGTCTACCTTTCTTTTACCTTAGTGAGCTTGTAGTGAGAGAAAACCAGGTTGGGTATCAAACCCTTAGAGAGAGAAACTTGAATCTGTTGAAAGAGTGAAAATGAAAGCTTGAAAACTAGAGTTTTGAAGAGTTGAATGGTGGAAAGCTTACCCTTCCTAGTTTCAAAGTTGAAAACCGGGTTTGAATCTTTAGAATGAAGGTTTCTAGAGAGAAAAGAGGAGAGAGGCTAAGAATTGCTGGAAATGGAAAAGGGAGGCAGAGTAATAACTGAGAGGTTTTAGAAAAGCCCTAATTTTGGGGGTGAAAATACTATTTTGCCCTTTTTATTTTTGTGTTTCGTCTTCAATTTTTTTTTTTTTCAGAAGCTTTCTGGGCAGCAAGTATTGATACTTCATTCATGAGTACTTCTGCTCCAGAATGTAACAGTTCACTTGAAAAGCCTCCATTTTGACTCCTCTCTCTACTACTTTCCAAAACAACTTAGTTGCTCAAAACAAAAGATTTTTCAATAGTTAAAGTCCAAAATATTGGTTCAAAACAAGAAATTTAGAAGCTCACTTAAGGATATGCTGTTCTATTCTCTAATGAAAAATTGGGATTTCACAAAATCTCTTTATAAAACTGTTGAATTTAATTGCAAATTAGCAAAAAAAGAAACCTTCAATCAAGACATATCAGAGATCAAGGAATGAAAAGAGCATAGAAGATACTAAGAGCTGACGAGAAGGCCAATTCAGCTTGTGGAAAGCATGTCTTCCAAAGCTGGTATGTAAGAAGTGTACACGTATACAGTGCCTTGAGGTTGGTTGGTCTGATAATTTTTGTGCATAAAGTGCTGGGATGTCAAAACTGGGAAATGATTTGATTACCTCTTGTTGGAAACATTTAGGTGTACTTCACATGGGAGATTAGCCTTTGGCACTCAAGTTAAATTTAAGTCGGGTATTCTATTCTGTAGGGGAGTCCAGCCAGTGTCCAGATATATGCTTGTGGGAAAGAGTTGCAAAGCCAACCTCTTGCTCGGCGGAGCTTTTTCAGATGTTCTACAGTGCAGCTAAATTGGAATCATGGCTCTACAGGGCTTCTAGTTGTGGTGCAATCTGATGTTGACAAGACTAATCAGAGTTATTATGGAGAATCAAAGCTGACTTACCTTACAACTGATGGGACGCATGAAGGACTTGTACCCCTTCGTATGTTCTTGCTTATTTTTTTTTTCTTCTTTTTCTTCTATTTTTTGGTCAAAAAGGAACATAATCTTTTTGCTTCTTCACTGTGTACAATCTACTGACTGTTACACATATTGGCAGGTAAGGAGGGGCCTATTCATGATGTTCAGTGGTCATATTCTGGGAAAGAATTTGCTGTTGTTTATGGATGTATCCTTTTCTGGATCATAAATGGCAATAATGCTGATTGCAGTAACTTTGTTTGAGAAGTTTGAATTAGAAGACTTGGCCGGGTGTTTAACACTTGCCTGGTGATTGGATTTTAATTTTAACAGGATTCGATTTTGCCGGTGTATTTATGAAACTCTTAAGTAATGGGATTTGGGATGTTAATTGCATTCACTTTTGATCCCTTGATGGAGTCTTGTCCACTAGTAGATCCTCTAGTGTAGTTCACATACAAATGGTCAAGAAGCTATTTTATAACGCTTCTGAGGTCTAGATCAAAATTTTTCACTTGGTGGAATTTCTTGTGTCATTTCTATGGGCAAATTTGTTAAAGGGAATGCTGCTTGATCTAGCTGATGTTGCTCAGACTTGGGAACTAGTGGCACATTTGTATGCATCCAAAATGGGTATGTTCATCTTTTGTTAGTTTTTCCTTAGTTTTGAGTGTCATATAACCTCAAACGCATATTTATTATGAGGTGTCTGACATGTAAGCAATGGTACCCAATTTAAAGAGTTGGGTAATGGAGGGTTAGCCTTTCTTTTTGTTTATGATCCTTTCTACAACTGTTTCTATGATGATTGTGCTTCACCTTGACATAATTTCAGTTATGCCTGCAAGTGCAACAGTATTTGACAAAAAGTGCAAACCATTACTTGAGCTGGGATCCGGTCCTTACAATACCATCCGATGGAACCCAAAGGGGAAATGTATCCTTTCATAACTAATTTTCATACTTTTCTTGTAGTTAGTCAGATGAACTTTAACCAACTGATTGCTGTGCTTTTGACCATACATATTGTAGCCTTAAGTCTATGATATACAGTTCTGTGTTTGGCTGGTTTTGGTAACTTGCCTGGTGACATGGTATGTATGCACTTTATTTGCCGTATTCTTGTTTGTCATGTCATTTCAACATGTACTTCTTTTGATTGGTGATCTTCTTCCTGCTTCCTATGAATTATCTGGTCTTTATACTTTTATTCTGATGTTTCTCACAGCAGTTTGTTTTTAACCCTGTTGTTACTTTACTAAATGTTTAACTGTGGGGAGTCAAGTTGCATTTTGGGTGGTTCATGGATTTGTTTCTCAGGAGTCACTTGACCCTTGTTTTTTGGGCGTGATCTTATATCTCTAGCTTATATCTCTTTTGTCAATTTGATATTCTGGGTCCTTCTGGGAATAAATTTTTTTTTTGTTCTCCACTTTTTGGGGGCTTGGAGCTAAATTGTGTCTTTTTTTGGCCATAATACCTAAAATAAATCATCAAACTTATATAAAATATGGAAATAAGCCCTCTATTTCTTATTTCGTGAAGTAAAGGCTGTAAACTCCTATTTCATTGTACAGAGGACTTAAACATAAGGGAAAATGGAATATCCTGTTAGTAGTTGCTTGGCTGGCTGATGTTGGAAGTAGAAAATGATGATGTGGAGTTATTAGGATGAGGTGGATGATAAATACTCAAGGGAATGGTATTTTAGTTATTCTGGCAACATTGAAATATATAAAAGAAAACATATAAAAAATGGATTAACTTCAGAGGAAGAAAAAGGGGCTAGTGGTTTTCATTTGAAGGAGGAGGGAAATTGAAAAGCAAAAAGACAGAAGAAGAAAGAAAGTTTAGGTGGAGTTTCAAAATATCTGAAGATAGAAGAAAGAAAAGAGAGAAGCAAAGTTGAGTTGGTCAGAAATTTAAGATTTGCAGCAGAAACTGCCAGCTTCATCATCATTCCAGATCAGTAGGCTTCAAGCTATAGCTGAAGGGAACAAAGCATTCACAGATCACTACCCCAGAAACATCACGTGGCATAACTTCATCCTGTTTGTAAAACTCAAATTTTTGACTTCAAGGAGGATATTTTACTTTTTCAATTTAATATAAACTCTAATCAATCGATTAATTAATCTATTGCCTTTATCTTATCTGCTACATGTTTAAAAGTCAAAGCACCTTCTTGTTCCTGTTTCTGGTTTTAAGGTTTTTTTTGGTCTTACTGTACTTCAATTCCCATGCACCAATGACTTGAAGATCCCTTCGTTTTGCATTTGCATTTTGTATTGTTGCATATTCTCTTTTTTTGTTTTCATTTTCCCTTCTTCAGATATTTTTCTTTTTCCTTTTATAATTCAGTAATTCCTGCTTTTGCCAGCGAAACAAAAATTAAAATTATTAATTTCCATGTCACATTTTTCTTCCTTTAAAATAATGCCACCTGTTTGTTAGCAATGCCAGAAAACAAAGGTTAGTTCCTTTTAACTCCATTCGACTTCTTCTCACCCATTATCATATTTACTGGATACTATTAGGATGAAATAAGAATTTATAGCCTTAATTTCATGAAATAAAGGGTAGAGGGCTTATTTCTACTTTTGGGTGAAGTTTGAGGGCTTATTTGGATATTTATGCATTTTTCTCCTAAAATAAGGAGAACTGTTTGGTGCCATTTTTTTCATGTTTTTTTGTTAGGCCCCTCCTTAATGAATCCCTTGCCTTTCTCATTCTTAATGCAGCAAATTAATTTTTAGTTTTACACTTCAGGCATTTTGGGACTTCGTAGATAAAAAGCAGCTTGGAACAACTAGGGCTGAATGCTCTGTGACAAGTGAGTGGTCTTATGATGGACGCTATTTCATGACTGCAACGACAGCTCCAAGACTCCAAGTTGACAATTGGTATGTTGCCGTTGATGTTTTCATATATGAGGGGTGCAGAGGAGTGCTGCACTTTACATGTCACCTTGATATTTACTTGTAGACTATCCAACCTGTTCTAACCACATGGTGTTCTTGATTTAATTGTTTTGTTACATTAAATTATTAATTTCTTGTTCTTACCACAAAGCATTGAAAAATAGATGCTTCTTTCTATGGGTATGAATTTTAGATTATTAATGTGTACTTTAGAAGTGGATTCTTCATGTGGTGTGAGATGATGAGTCACAAATCAAACCCATGTTAATGCAATTGTTTAAGTTTATTTAGTTTGTGGCAAAAAAGCTTTAAGCAGCGGCTAATGTAGATTCTGCATTGTGCAGTTCTCTTCAAAATGAGTATATCAAAAGTGTAAATCAACAATTGAACATTTATCCAATGCATGCTGTTATAGAACTCATACAGTTCTATTTTAACCTTGTAGGAAGGTTCATAAGTACTCCGACCCTATTTAGAGCTGGTTGCTGAGTTGATCTCAGACTTAGATATTGAGTTGATCACTTTAAACAACAAAGAGAGTAGTTAACCTTGGCATGTCAATGACTAAGGAGATATAAAGGGAAAAATTCAAAGTACAAACCTCCAATTTTATTCTCTCTTCCTTTCAGATAAGAAAACAATTGTCGTTCTTTCCTCACTCTGTTAATATGCATATATAGTGTGTGTCAGTAGACATTCTTATCCTTTGACTGTGATTAAAGGTAACCATTTGATGAATCTCTAATTCTGTTGTTGTTGAAGCATTAAAATTTTCGACCACAATGGATCCTTGTTCTTTAAGAAGATGTTTGACAAGTTGTTCCAGGTGAGTATTATTATAAGGTAGTGCTCTTGTTTGAAGTGGTTTCATGTGCACTTTTCCTTACTTGGCCCTATGTCTATCATTCACGCAGGCTGATTGGAAGCCAGAGTCACCGGATAAGTTTGGTGAAATTGCTGAACTTATTAAGTCTGTTGATTCCATGAAGGTTGAAGAAACCAAACCACGAGGTTCTATTTCTTCAATATTTCTAACATTCTTTTATTATGAAATTCTCTTTTGGTAAATGTGTGATTCAGTGAACATTGTTAATCATTTTCCAGGACAAGGGTCAACCTCCAAAAAAACTGCCTCTGCCAATCCTCCTGCACAGAAACCTGCTGCATATCGCCCTCCACATGCTAAGAATGCAGCTGCAGTTCAGGCAGAGGTATTCTCTGACAACTATGGGGCATCTCACAATGATGGCTTGAATGAAATGCAACTTATAAACAAGAAACAAATGGACAAGAAATAGATAAAGATTTTACTTACTAAAAAAGACAATTAGTTGCAGAAGATCAATTTTGGAAGCACTCTTTAGTAGACTGTCACTGAAGATCCAGTTGCAATTATGGAATCTAAAAGGGGATAAATTTTGCAAAAAATTAGGGATAATACAACATCCCTCCAAGTAGACTATTAGTCACAGAATAACACTGCAGAAGAAAATTGGATTTTAAACAATTTGCACCTGTGACTCCTCACCTTATTCTAGCTTGCTTACCTTCTCAATGATCTTCAATATAATTGCATTACTAGGATTACATTCCTCTATTTTTATTTGCTTAATGTGGTCCTGACTTGTCTTAATGATATTGTAATGGCAGTTGTTTGGAGGGAGTAGTACAGGGTGAGTTCTCTTTATCATAATTTTGTCCTATATCTATACAGTTTTCTTTTGTATTTTCTAATGCTTTGGAGTATGTCATGTGAATATAGAGAAATGAGCAAGAGTGCACTCAGAAACAAGAAGAAGAGGGAGAAACAAAAAGAGAAAAAGGCGGCTGAGGCAGCTGCTGCGGCAGATGCTACATGATCAAGTGCAGTTTTACCCTAAGAGCACTTAAAAACTGTTTAAACCTGGATACCCTGCAGTCACCAGTCTTGATCTGTAATATTCATTTGTTTTGTATGATTTTGGGCTTTCCCTCACCTCTTATTTCCTTCTGTTTTTTTTCTTCTCAAGAAGAAACCGGAGAAACGGCGGGGTGTGGGTTGAGGGAGTAAAAATTTTGAGCTGAGCAGAATATTTATGCACGTAGAAGCAGGTGTTCTATCTTTTGTTTTGTGTATTAACCTATCGCGGTAGCTTGGTTACAGCCATACCAATAAAAAGGTTTCTTGTGCTACTGCCTTTTTTACCTCTTCATCCTGGTGGAAGACTACACCAATGAAAGACGATCACTATGTTTGATAGCAGGAAAAGAGGAAAGAGTAGAGTATGCTTCTTTCTTTTTCTTTTTCCTCATGGTAAGAGAAAAATAGAAGAAAAGAAATAAAATGAATAGTATTATGAATATTTTTGTGGATATTTATTTATGTTATTTATATTTAAATTTAGATGTAAATTAAATTGGATGAATATTAAGATTTAATCTATTTAAGTTTTTAGTATTATCTTTATCTTGTAAATTCAATCTATATAATAGGTTATTAGTCGATAAGTAGGGTTTTTTACTTCAATTCTAAAGATACATTTAAATAAGATTTTTTTACTTCTTTTAAATATTTTTTTCTTCTAAATATTTTTTTTAATATTTTCTTTATAATTGTCTTTTTATATTTATTTTATAACACGTTATCAGTACGATTTTCTAATCTCTTAAGTTTTAGAGTTATTATGTTTTCATTATTTTCAAGTTTCAAAAAGATTTCAATAATTGAGTTTTAATTTTTTGATTTTAAAAAATTAAGTGACTTGATTTTTTTTAGTATTTTTATTTTTTTAAAATCAACTTTAATATGAATTTGACTATCATGTTGCATATATTATATTTTATCTCTTGATTGAAAAATGAATTTGCTATTATATAGTTATTAATGAAAAACTATGATGTCTATTTTTTTAAGTGAATGCGATAAATGATATATTATTAAAAAAATTATAAATTCGTGCATTTTTTGAAGTGAATGTGACATCATTTAATAATTATAGTCATAATCATAAATCTATCCATTTTTTGAAATGAATGCAATATCATTTAATTGTGATAGTCATAACAATTTATACTATTACTATTTTAATTATTATTTTACCACCAGAGGTGAATTGGTAATTTTATCATTTGAATTTAAGAAAAATTTTACCACTGGATAAATAATTTTACCATCAAAAGTAGATAACTCATTAAAAAAAAATAGATAATCCACCATAAGTGGATAATCCATTATATGTGGATCATCCACAAAAAGCAGATGTATAGTTGTAACTTACTACATATAGATAAATACTTTCAACGCAACAAAAATAGATGGATACCTTAACCTACTAATCCACCAGAAGTGAATAACCTATCAAGAAGTTGATGAATACTTGTAACCCACCAGAAGTGGATAAATAATGAAAAGAATAAAAAGAATATAGAAAATGTATTATTATTCATGTGGCATGAAAGATCATTAGTCATGTACCTGTTGTACGTCTTAAATTTTATCAAGCATCACTGAAAATTAAAGCATTTTGTGATAATTTTAATTATGGTCATGTTGATATAACACATCAAGATATTTGTCCACCCTGAAAAAGGAATTGATTACATGATCGGTAATAAAAAAGTTTATTATTGCTTCTGAAAAATGAATTGATCATTCGATTGATAATAGAAATATCCGAGAATAAACTTAATAGTAATTGGTATTTTAGTATAACTATATTATGAAGATGCTTTAATATGTTTTCATTATATTTAAATGATATGTTCTTATGTGTTTTAATTCTATATTTAATATTCTTTTATGTTAAATTGTAAGTTTCTTGTTGTATATATCTTATTTATTAAAAAAAATAGATATTCATATTGTTGGATTCAATATCTATGATGTAAATATATGTCTAGCAGGCATTGCTCTAACACACACTATATTTAAAGACAAGAAATATTTTTCTTACTTGACAAAAAAAAATCAATGTCAATGCAATATCTGGTAGTACGAGATTAATTGGAGGCTCCAGAAAAGTTAATATTTTACTACCTTGAGGAATAAAGTAATAGAAGATGTATTATTTTCTATTAAGTATCAGAAGTTTATTAGGTTTTAAAGATATTCGTCTGAATATATATCATATTGAGACAATTAATGAAAGAGACACTTAACACCTTTATGTTACATCTATTATCTAAAGTAGAAAATGTGTGTTAAAAAAAAAAACCTTACTAGTTCTGTTTTCAGAATTAAACTATACAAATATTAGAATAATTAAAACTCATAGTAAACCAAAAGCTTACTGATGATTTTAATATTTGACATGACCGATTGGAGCATCCCAGTTCAATGATGATGTAAAAAAAATTATTAAAAATTTATATGATCATTCATTGAAAAACTAAAAAAAATTTTAATCTAATGAATTTTATGTGCTATTTGCTCTGAAGACAAATAAATTATAAGGCTATCGTCAGTTAAAGTTAAGATTGAATTCTCTACATATTTGAATAATATTCAAAGTTATATGTGGATTTATACATCCACCATGTGAACCATTTAGATATTTTACGGTTTTAATCGATACATCGACTAGATGTCACATGTATACTTATTATCAACTTGCAATTTGGCATTTGCAATCATTCGTTTGCAAACACATTTTCCTAGTTAAATAATCAAGATTATTTATTTTGACAATACTAGTAGGTTTACATCTCAAGCCTTTAATATTGTATATTAGTTGGAATAACTATTGAATAGCTTGTTACTTATGTTTATACACAAAATGATCTAACAGAATTATTTGTTAAACACTTCCAACTGATTGCAAGGCCATTACTTATGAAATTCAAACTCCTAATTACTGCTTGAGGGCATACCATTTTGGATGCAGCAACATTTATCTGCATCATGCCAAATGAGTTATTATAAATTATTCTTGTACAATTGGTTTATGGTCAAAAATCAAATATTTCTCATCTAAGAATTTTTTGGTGTGCGGTATATGTTTCAATTGCTTCACCATAACACACAGAGGTGGGTTCTCAAAGAAGGTTAAGAATATATGTTGGATACGAATCTCCATTTGTAATTAAATATCTAAAACTATCAATAGGATATTTATTCATGACAAAGTTTGTCAATTGTCATATTGATGTAACAATTTTTCTAACATTAAAGGAAGAAAAAATAAGCAGCTATAAAAGAAAATTTCTTAGGTTGAATTATCGTTATCTAGTTTTGATCATCGCACAAATCAATATAAACTTGAAGTTCAAAAAATATTTTTTTTTGTAAAATATAGTAAATCAGTTGTCAGACGTATTTACTTACCTAAAAAAATAACTAAGTCTTATATACCAGCTACAAATACTCCTATTAACATTAATGTCCTTATAGGACAAGGCACACCAAAAGCGTTAAGACTAATCAATTCCAAAGATAAAATCGTCCAAAAAAAAAAGTAAATATTTAAGATGGTCAGAAAAATGAAGTAAAAACCTTAGAAGAGACCCTTTACATAACTAATAAACATTCCAGAAGAAATTCAAGTGACTAAAATCAGTGAAAATAAAAATATCTCAATAAATTATATCATGATGGAAAAAGATAGAACTAGTAAATAAACATCGATGATATTTTGTATATAATATAAAGCTAATATTATAAAAGAAAAGTGAGGATCTTGAACTTATATTTATTGAAGAATATAGACATAGAAATGATTGGTCAATGTGGAAAGACGCAATTAAAGAGAAAATGTATTTAATTGTAAAATATGAAGTTTTTGGACATGTAGTCCGTACACCAAATGGTGTAAAACCAGTGAGATATATATATGAGTATTTATGCGAATACACAATGAGAAAAATGAGATTATGAAATATAAAGTACGATTTGTCGCACAAGGTTTTCTCCAAGGATTTAGTATTGAAGATGAAGATATATTCTCTATAATGGATACAATTACAATTCTATTTTAACTAGTTTGGCAATATATGAGAAGATTGAAATACATCTAACAAGCATAGCTATAACCTATTTATATGGCTCACTTGATAACGATATCTATATGAAAATCCCAAAAAGATTTAAGTTGCTTGAAACACAAAATTTGAATTACCGAGAAATTTATTCGATTAAATTAAATAAATCTTTATACGGATTAAAACAATCCTGACCATATGGTATAATCACCTCAATGAATATTTGCTGAAAAAGGGTTATAGAAATAATCCTATATGCCCATGTATTTTATAAAAGGGTTTAGATATGAATTTATTATAATTGTTATTTATATTGATGACTTGACTATTATTGAAACTCCTGAAGAGTTATCAAAAACAGTAGATTACTTAAAGAGAGAATTTGATATAAAAGACTTTGGAAAAACAAAGTTTTGTTTGTGTCTTTAGATTGAACACTTGACAAATAGAATTTTTGTCCATTAATCAAATTGTATCACAAAATGCTAAAACAATTTTATATGGAGAAAGCGTATCCATTAGTTCACCAATGGTTATAAGGTCATTAGATATGAAAAAAGACCATTTTCGACCTCATGAGGATAATAAAAAACTTTTGATCCTGAAATATCGTATCTTATTGCAATTGGTGCACTAATATATCTTGCTAACAATATATGACTTGATATATCAATTGTTATGAATTTATTAGCAAAATATAGTTATTCATCAACTCGAAGACTAGAATGAAATTAAATATATACTTCGATATCTCTGAAGAACAATGGATATAGGCTTATATTATTTAAATGTATCAAAATAAAATTTAATTGGTTATGCAGATACAGGATATTTATTTTATCCATATAAAGCTCGATCCCAGACAGATTATTTGTTCACATATGGAGGTATGGCTATTTCATAGAGTTTTGTAAAACAAATTATAGTTGCTACTTCTTCTAACCATGTAGAAATTTTAACAATTCATGAGGCAAGTAGTGAATGTGTCTGGCTAAGATCTGTAACTCAACATATTCAAGAAATGTGTGGCTTGCCAACTAAGAAAGAAATTCCAACAATATTATATGAGGATAATACTACTTGCATAGCATAGTTAAAGAAATGAGATATTAAAAGTGATAAAACAAAACATATAGTTTGCTAAAATTCTTTTTCACTCATGATCTCTAAGAAAAAAGTGAAATTAGTGTTCAAAAAATTCAGTCAAGTGACAATCTAGTAGATTTATTCACCAAAGCCCTTCTTATTGCAATATTTGAAAAAATTGGAATGCATCATTTAAAAGATTTCTATAATGCAGTTATCAAGAGAGTAACATACGCACTGTACTATTTTCTTTTATCAAGGTTTTTCTCATTGGGTTTTTCTTAATAAAGTTTTTAATGAGGTAGTATTTGAAAAGCGTGTTCTTAAAAAGATTATGTACTCTTTTTTCTTCACTCAAATTTTTTTTCCATAAAGCTTTTTCCTTGTAAAGTTTTAACAAAACATATTTTTAATATAATGGATATTCAAGGGGGAATGTTATGAATATTTTTGTGAATATCTATTTATGTTATCTATATCTAGATTTGAATGTAGATTAGATTGGATAAATATTAGGATTTAATCCATCTAATCTCTTAGTATTATTTTTATCTTATAAATTCAATCTAGATAAGGGGTTATTAGTCTATAAATAGACCATTGCACTTCATTTGTAAAGACACACTTAAATAAGATTTTTTTACACTCTCAAAATACTTTCTCTTATAGTTATTTTTTTATATTTATTTCATAACAAAGAAATTTACATACATATTTTTCTAAATCTAGTTTCTATATATTGAGAGAAAAATATTTCTTTTTCTTTTCTCTTCACTTATTTTTCTCTATTTTCCGTACTATACATATCAACTAAGATTATCCCTTGTCTGATTACTGATGGAATTTATTTCTCCAAGAAAATTGATTTTTACAACTTGTGCTGCAAAAGGCTGTTCAACTTCAGCAGCTGAAATTCAAACTATCACATGCGTCAGAGTCATAACTACTTGATTTCACCCATCATTGTCAAAATTTTGCGGAGCTGCAAATTGTGGCCTTCTGGTTCTCAGAATTCAACCCTCTCAAAAGTTTTCTGGTTTGTGATGATTCTCCGCACAAATCAGTTTTGACATTTTCCAATTGAGTGGCCATGGTTGCCTAACCAGGAGCACCTCATCCAATCAAACAGAAAGAAACAGGCAAACCAAAAATTGCATTCGGAAATTCTCTGCTGCATGGCTTCTCAGTTTCTGCTAGCCACATAATTAACCAGCTGGTTGGATTCAAGCTTCCCTTTGAAGTTAATTTTTCTTTCTCAACAAAGCACATCGTCAATTCGAAACGAAATTGAGTTCCTCACCGCCTCTTCGTCAGCAAATGCCAATTGTTCTATTAGGTCCACCAATAAGAAGGTTCATCTGCACTTTCAAGGCATCCTCGTAAATTATTATTATTATTCTTTTCTTGTGCAAAGTGTCAACTTAATTATTGGCTCTTTCCCAACACGACAAAAAATTGGCGTCGTTTTCATTCAAACATGGCATCTTCTCATGGCGTAGGAGTCAGACAATTCACTGCATCTTTGCTTGCATCACAGATCTTTACCAGGCTTTGAGCCCCCACCAACAAATATTAAGAAAGTGAAGAATTGCCAATTGGCTTTTTTGATGGTTACCCAACTATCCTCTCGTTGCCAAACTCAGCATCATTGATGCATTCGATCCACTACATTATTTATGAGATCTCATAAAATTTTCATTATTAATTTTTTCTAGTGTCCCTAACTTCTCGACCAACCGATCCAATAATAGAGGTGATAATTCTCTGTTGTCTGCCTCTAATTATTTAATAAAAACCAATATATAAAATATAAATGTAGCACTATTAATTAGGAACCACAGATATAACCGATACGCAATCCAATTTTGGGTTGATTGACTTTAATGTAATTACCTAATGTTTCTTCACGTCTTTGATTACATGTTATTTTTGTTTATGGAAAGTATATCATGAAGAAAAGTATAAAATAAAGCTTGCTAATTTTCCATTAACTTAGTGAAATCTAAAGGATTATTCGTCCAAGTCGTTCACAACTTTGACTGTAAGAATCAATACCTGCTTTTGATTACGCATAATTTCACATATTCTTTTGCTTGTTTAAATGCTGAATTAAAAGCTGAATATGCATTGAATCAGGAATTAGCAATGAATATTTAGTAAATTTAGTATCAGTTACACATCCATTGAACTAGCTTTCAGGTGAAGAGTAACGACATTAACATCAAAGAAAGTTTTTAAAGAAGCGGGGTTCCAAAGTTCAAACTTTTGGTCTGACAACTATGATTTATAGACAAGGCTTGGGCTTGCCTAGCTTGTGTTGTTTGGCACAGAACTAAAGAAAATTGGAACAGTGAGAAGGTTCAAACCTGACTCACTCGTTTAGGGTTCCTTTAAGACTATGACACAGGTCTTAGGTAATGAAATGATATAATTCAAAGCATCGCATCAAAATATCTTCTCCTTTTTCTTCTTTATATTCCCTGGGAAGCTTTGGTTATGATTAATTATCATATTCTATTATATTAATTCAGGTTTCGTTAATCATGGATTAGCAGAACAATGAAAAGGAGCCACAGATTATTATAAAATGGTACTCCTACTGTTTATTACTAGCAAATTCTTGATTCCTACAAGAGCAATCAAGAAACAATATTACATCATCAAATCTATTTCGTATGCGAAGGACAGAGGAGCGAAGAACAACAGATTTTTTCTTTCCATCCAAGAAAAAAAAAATCTTCCCCTTAGGACACACCGATAGCCCCAGCGGCAGATAACATTTTGGAACTAACCTCTTCATCAATCCATTGTATTTTTAGCGGGTTAGCCTTCTAGTAAAACTACTATTTTAGTTCTTCTTCAAGAGCATGGCTCTGAGCTCGGCCACGTCGATCTCCTTTGCGGTGTTCTCAGGTCTATAGAATCCGGTAACTGGGTCAGGAACCCATGAAACCTTCTCTTTAGCTCCTGCCATCTCTTCCCCTGTTTTCTTCACCACCGCCGCGTTCCTTGCTGCTCCACCGGACACAACTCCTTGTGATGCCGCTGCATATCCTCGTCTACACAAAACAAAACAAAAACAACATT
Organism: Theobroma grandiflorum; assembly: GCA_036013995.1. Lineage (NCBI taxonomy): Eukaryota > Viridiplantae > Streptophyta > Magnoliopsida > Malvales > Malvaceae > Theobroma > Theobroma grandiflorum. The sequence continues at coordinate 7,091,421 of CP142130.1, forward strand.
AAATCTTTATTCCTTTCCTTTATCTCGGAAAACAAAAGAAAAAGAGAAAAACAAAGAAACAGAGCCATGAAGATGAAAGAACTTCTGGGTACCTGGAGATAGCGTTAGAGATTCCATCGGCAATGAAAGTAGAGAAAAGCTTAGCGTTTGAGAAAGAGCGAGCCATTTCTTTCTCTTCTTTTTTGAATTCAAACTTTGGATTGAGAAAAACTTGAACGCTACTGCAGAAAGCCTCTTTTTTTTTTTTTTTCTTCTTGGAAGAATGGAAACCTTCCGCAGCAGCTAAGAAGAAACCTCTCTCCCTCTTTCTCTCTAGAAAAGCCTTTATGAAGATGGGTTCCAAAGTGGGACTCTCATTGGGTTTATATAGAAATGAAAAACATGTTGCGGAACGCGTGAGAGGCGAGAGAAAATAATAGCGTCCACTAAAGTTTAAACAGACCCCGTCAACACACGAGTAACGGACCTCTCTTTTGCTGCCACCTGGAAGTTTTAATCTAGAACCTTTTTTAGCTTTTTTGCTCATGTTAAGTTGATAATCAAATTAATAAATGAGCCCTACATTGACCGTTTGTTTGCTAAGGGTCAAATTTTACGGCGTGGCAATCAAATATCGGACGGTTGAGAGACAGTGTATGATTTGAGTGCGGACTTTTTCTTTCAAATCAATATCAAGCATGTGAAAAGAGAGGCCTTTCGTGGGTTCAACGAGGAATGGTCGCCGTGAGTGCGGGAAGTCGACGAAAATGTAGCCGTTGATGTGGGATGGGTGTGACATCATATCCGTCCACGTGCAGAAGAACCATTGTTGGTAAGAGGCGGCGGAGTTTCCTTGCTTCTTGTTCTGGAAGTGCTGACCATATCAATATGGCCCTTCCAAGAGTCCTCCACGGGTCCCTACCAAGTCAAGGGTCAATCCCCCTCCAATTTACAATTTTAGAGTTTTTGTTTTGTCATTTTAATTTTTAATTATCAACCAAAGCAGATAATAAATTATGTTCTCATTCTGTTTCTCGTTGAAGTATAAATAACTTTATCGCGGGAACCGCCTTAGATAATGGTCACAGGCTGGAGTGTCTCGCTTTCGGCATACAGATTTTCGGGTGAGGTTCAAGGAATCCCCTCAGCCTTTCGCCCCTTTCTGCGCAATATCCCGTGATCGCTTCCATCTTTTTCTCTCCGCGTCTAAATTTATTATTCAGGATTTAATAATTTGTTGTTTCAACATTTTAAGTGGTCATCATTTCACTCCGCTTTTCCCCCTTTCTTTTTAATTTCGTTTGGTTTTGAATAATTAATTTATGTATTTTTTTAACATTAAGTTATTATAAATATAACGATCGATTATGATTTAGTAAGCTAATTATTTTCGTTAAACGTTAACTAATACACTTATAGATCTTTATTAAGATGTCATTTTAAAATATATTTATGCATATGTGATGTAACAAATAGTAGATTTTAATTTATATAATTGGGAAAAGATATTACTAGTACTTTGAAAAAAAATATTAACAAATACTTAGGCTTATCTTCTAAGGTAATTAGTAACTTTGGCATCTTCAACATTATAACCACATGGTCCACATCCATAAAATTTGTCATTATTAAACGAAAGAAAAAAAGAAGTGATCTTCGTGAACTGCACCTTTTTTATTATTACTTTCTGCTAAAGGTGAACTACACTTTTTTAAAAGTGAATGGTTTGATTTTTTTTAATAAACGAATAAAAAGAAAAAAAATTCATATATAAATATTACAAAAGTAAAAATTTTAAAAATCAATGATTGTTGATAAGCAATTGTTATGATTTCGATGGCTGCATTGGAATTTGGGAACGGGAACCGTTCTCATTACACAGAAGAAATAATATAGGAAAATAACGAAAGCTGCTGAAAAGAAGCAAAAGTAAGAAGATATCGTCCATGGCACTGGTTTCGGAGCTGCGGCGACTTGTCAAGTATAATTCAAACAGTGTTTTCAGCAGCGGTCAGCACATAGATATTTGGCGTGGTCCAGCCAACCACAAACCTGATCGTTTTATTGGCAAAAAGTTGAGCTCCGCGTTGGCTCTTCGCCTTTTTGTTTAGATCCAGCCATCATCCGTCCTAATAAGGACATACTCAAAAATTTTTAAATAATAATAATAATAATTAAAAAATATAAATATATTAAAATTTATACATGGTAAGTTTTAATATTAAATTAATAAAATAGAATTTTAATATATTTATTTAATTCAAGAAAAATATTTAAAATAATTATAATTATTTATGATAATTTTTATTATTTTAAAAAGTATATGATAACATTAATAAAAATATTATCAAATATATTTTTTTAATATATATCATCAAATAATCATTCGTTCACTCGTCACTTATTCAATATAAAATTTGAATTTTTTAATAAAGAGAGTGAAAAATACAATAAAGAATTAAGAAGAGAAAGCACCACGATATGTTGAAAATAATTTAAATTTTAATTTTTTAATAAAATTTTATATTATAAAATTTTATATAATATTTAAATATTAATATATAAATGATTTTTTAATAAATTTACTTTGATTTTAAATTTTTGATCTCATTTTCAAAAAAATTATAAAAAATTAATAAATTTATTAATATTATTAATTACATAAATTTACTAAAAATTTATAAAAATTATAAAAAATAAATATTTTGACTAAATGAGTGGTGTGACATGATACCACTCTCTTCAAGGTGGGTCCGTCCATGGTCCGAATGCCTCCCTCTCTTGCGATTGCAGGCTTGCAGCTGTTTCTATACAATCTACAGCCAATAATTAATGAAAGGCTGGCTCCCGGCTGGCGGCAACCCGGCAATTTGAGCATATTTTTCTAATAATAATAATAATAATATTTTTTTAGATATGGAGTTATTAATTTTTGGATTTATTAGGATTTGCCAATTAAAATTTTACAAGTATTTTAGAGGTGACGTACAATTTTTCAGAAGCATAACCCAATGTACAATCTTTCTCTCTGTTTTTCCCACCCTGAGTTTCCTCCATGATGTGGTAGGCATATTGGAGAAAACAAGAAATATTCGACCGCAAACTTTGACATAAGCAATGTAAGAGCCAAGTGTATATTACGACAAATAAAATTTTGTGTGTGTGTATGTGATGGTTGTCCTTTTTGTTTAAAATTAGGGAATATTTGTAATATAGAAAAGAAAAAGAATAGGTGAATTTTTCCATATAAAATTGATATATCAAACAACATATCACCTTGTTGCATCAAAAGGTTTCAAATTATGTACTAAACCACATTCTAATGAACTTTCGTTTCTCTCATTGGCCATGATAGGCGTGCCTAAATGTCATTAAGGTATTAGCATCGAAAAAAGGTTGGTTAACCTATCTATAACTTCCCCTCATCTCAAAACGTCGACGCCCCCTTGCACCCAAATATTAAAATGAATAAAGAACAAGGTCAACCAACACAAAACAGGAAGGGGAAGAAGAATACTTTTCCTATGACAAGTTGAAGTTGGTAGCACTAGCAGGGTCACCCATCGAAAATGCAAACCAAGGGGGTCCTTTTGCAGATGCAATTGCCTTGCCGAGGAAAAATACAAGTACTTGCTATGACAAGTTGATAAAATTGGTAGGGACCGTTATCCACTTGTTCATCCTTATCCTGAAAAAAGGGGAAGGTAACGTATTACCGTTATCTCATTTCCATTTTAATACAAGGCCTAATAAACAAAACGACTGTGTTGCTCACAAGAGACGTGGTCGGCGTCAGATTTTCTTTTTGGATACATCATGTACCGAGATTCCGTGACCCTAACGTGGGATAGCATTTCTACTTTTCTCTGGCATGATTATGTTTGTTTCTTTAATCTAAGGAGTGGATACCTTAAAAGTTTAATCCCATACCAAACTTTTGTAATTAAGTAATATGAAATGGACGCAACTCTCATCATTTTATTATTATTTTTTATTTAAGAAAAAAAATTAAAATTTACGTGCCAATCATTAACTAACAGCATATTTGGTTCCTATTACTTAACTATTTTTGCATTGGATTCATGGGAATGATTATTATGAAAATTGACCATTCTTTGATTGGTGATAGCTATTCCACGTTCAAGGGAATAGACAAAAAATATTATCATACAAAATTACTTTTTATCAAATTTAAAAATTACTTTTTTCTATAAGATGTAATTTGTTTATTTTCACATTTTCTTTCTCTCTATATCCACCTCCCTCTCTCCTCTCTCTAAATTAAACTAAAATTTTAATATATATTACGAAAATTAATATTTTAAATCATAATAATAATTTTTATCTTATTTTATTTTATTAATTAAATTATATAATAATAATTATTATTTTATTCTATTCTTATAAAATAATCATTTTATTTTATTTTTATTTCATTCCATGAACTAAACAAGTATTAAAGGTTCGAATACAACAGTTCATTTTTCTTAAGCGGTGGACAGTATCCATATTTCAGTTTGGGTCCTAATCACTATACGACAAACCGGCTTGAAACTTATGGACTTGACTTGGACCAAGCCTACCTTTCTACCTTTTGGACCAAGTTATAAAACTTTTGGCCCATAGTTTAGCCTGCATCCAAAAAATAACGAGCCGAGCCCAATATTGGGTTCAACCTTTCCAACTTTCCCTATCGGCTGTTCTGCAACAGATTAGGGCATTTACCCGCAAAGACCCCGAACTAAACCCCATTTTGCTCTTTGGCCAAAAAAATTATAAATATTTTGCTCTTCTCACTCACTGCTCTTTGCTTTTGATTAGAGCCAGAGCTAGGGGAAAAAATGGTGGAGATTAGTCAGGGCGAAGAAGTTCCTCCGAATATGACTTTATACATCAACAATCTCAACGAGAAGATCAAAATTGACCGTACTTATTTAAACTCTCCAAACAAGAAAAAAGAAAATGGCTTACATTGGTTTGTTTTTTTATTGATTCTTTTTCTTTTGAATGATGTGCGCAGAGTTGAAGAAATCATTGCACGCTGTGTTTTCACAGTTTGGGAAGATACTGGATGTGTTAGCATTCAAGACGCTGAAACACAAAGGTCAAGCTTGGGTTATTTTCGAGGATGTTAACTCCGCTACCAATGCTCTTAGGCGAATGCAGGGATTTCCCTTTTACGACAAGGAAATGGTATTTGCATTTTAAAAACTTTTGTATTTCTTTGCCTATGATTCGATAAATTTCAGTAATTTGAGTGTTTTTGTTTTTTGGGCTTATGTTTGTACCTTTGTTTAGGTTGTTTTCTGTTTATTTTTTAACCAATATTGGTTGACTGGCCTTTTATTTTGGAGAACAATGGCTAGATTATAGAGTACTGTCATAAGTGGAGAATGCAACAATTGTCTAAAGTTTCTTTTAATATGTCAAAATTGCATATAGTTTTCAGAATAATTGGAAGGATATACTGGAGATTGAGGTGGATTATTTTTATAAACAGTGTTCTATACTGCCATAAAGCATCATAAGTTTTGCTACTATTAAATAATGAAAATAATGTTTAATAATTTGCAGAGAATGCAATACGCAAAGACTAAATCAGATATAATAGCAAAAGCAGATGGTACTTTTGTTCCCCGAGAGAAGCGAAAGAGGCATGAGGACAAGGGTACATTCCTCTGTCTCCCTTATCTTTGTTGAAGCTAATAGTTGAGCAAGTAATATTATTATTGTTGTTCTTGTATGCCATTTTTCTATATTTGTACATGCAATCAATATTTCTACTATTGTTGTTAGTAACATGTTTTTTCCTCTATTATTAATTGAGTTTATGAGTCTTTTTGGATCCTTCTTCAAACTTTGCATCACAGCCTATTGAGATATTACCAATCAATGTATTGACCGTTGATTTATAATCATGGCATGCACCTTTAGATGCCTTATAAATTGTCTTAATTTCAAGGTAAATCTCATCCCTTTGGCTTTGTTCCTCTTCTCACTGTTATTTCCTTTTGCCTCACCATTGATCTGTTTAGATGTTCTCTGTCATTAGTTGGGTCCTCATCGTCACCATAAACTCATTTATTCAGTAGAAAGTACCTTTGGGTACATATAGGTGTGGTGGGGAAGTAAAACTCAGGATGGTTATGTTTTAGTGCTAAATGTTCTTTAACACTAAATGTGTGTATTGTTTCTTCTTTCTTTGACTTGTTGGTAATTCTGACCTATCTGGCATACAATTTTATCTTTTTTGTAGTTCTCTTTCTTTTTCTTCTCTTGAGGGATTTTATATTGTTTAAATGTAGGAGGGAAAAAACGAAAAGAGCAACTTGATCCTAATCAAGCAGCAGCGGGTTTGAATCCAGCTTATCCGGGTGCTTATGGTGCAACACCTCCTGTAAGTGATGTAAAATATAGTATCTTGGTATGTTATTGATCATGTCTTTGCTCTCTCTATGGAATCTTGTTGAAGTTAACCCTGCTTAATCTTGCAACTATATCTGCAGTACAGATTGCTCAGAAGGTTAATTTTTCAGGCTTTGGCCGCATATATAACTTATGAACTGCTGAAATCCAGTTGGTATAAACCTCATGCTGGTCAAAAGAGTTGGAGAGAGCATTTTTTATTAAATCTATATTGAATTTGTACTGCTTTGTGGTGTTGAAGAACTAGTTGCATATTTATTTTCTCTCAGGAAATTTGGATGCTAATTGAACTTGACCATTCATTATCATGCTACCTCTATGAGACTTGTGGTGGCCAACTTTATCAATGGTCAAGATTGGATACTTTAGAATTGTAAATGAAGAAACATTGCCCTTTGTTTGAGGGTCTTGTTGTTTATTTAGTTGAAATTAATATTTAATTACATCCTCTTGTCAAGAAGACAAAAAAGGTTAAAAATGTAGATGATCCTCATCATTTGCTTCTTTTCCTCCAAATGCTGCAGCTATCGCAAATACCCTATTTGGGCGCTAGACCAATTGTTCCAGAAGCTCCAGCGCCACCAAATAACATTCTGTTTGTTCAGAATCTTCCTCATGATACAACCACGATGATGCTGCAAATGCTCTTCAACCAATACCCTGGTTTAAAGGACGTTAGGATGGTGGAAACAAAACCAGGTATAGCCTTTGTGGAGTATGAAAACGAGATGCAATCAACAGTGGCAATGCAGGCACTACAAGGTTTCAAGATACAGCAAAACCAGATGTTGATTACCTATGCAAAGAAGTAGACGGGAAGACCGAAAATGTCCAAGTCCCTTTTGTTGCTATCTACTTGAGAAAAAGGCCTTGTTTATGGATGGTCAATTAGATGCCCTTAAATCTAATAGCTATTTTGTGATATATTCTCTTGAACTAGAGCTTCAGAAGTGTTATTGTAGATTATAGTCCAGAGTTGTACCTTGTGCTACAATTTTTCTTTTTGTACTAGTCTTTTTTTGAAAAAATTAGTTGATTTATGCTTGCCTGCTTATTACTTTGTGCTAATATAAGTAGAAACATTGAGGATGCTATTTGGTTTTAAAATTTTATGCCAAAGCGGATGCGTCAACTTCAGTGCTGTAGTTGCAGCAGCCCATATTTACTTGTGTCATGGTTCCTAATCAGAGAACTGAGGCTGCATTTGGGATTTTATTATTGCGACATTCCAATGAAATGTGATTGTTGGGATGTTAATATTATAACGTTTGGTATATAGTAAAAAAGTGTTGATAAAAATTTTGAAAAGTTTACCTTGCAGCTTTGGGTTTGGAAATATTTTATTAGGAATATGGTATTAATTTATAGAATTATTTGTGTATGAAAACATGTAGTTTAATACACTTACATTCTTTCTAATGTAAAATTTTAAGTTTTTCAAAATTTACTTTTAAAATAATAAATAACAACATTGTATTTTAGTATTAATCATTTAAATTTTGAAATATGTGAAATTATTAAATTTTTATTTTGTAATAATGTCTAAAACTATTAAAACTAATTATTGTGAATTAATTACTGTCAATTAAGCGGAACCATAATGTTACCTACTTTTTTATGGTTTATTTTATTTGGCCCTGAATGTGACTTCCGTGTTTGTAAGTTTGTTGAATTAATGCAAAAATTTCAACACAAAAGAATAATTAAAAACATTATCCAAAGAGTTGTCTGATTTTTTTGCTCATTTTTTACTACATTAATCTTGACTTTGTCCCTAAGCTTCCTTGGCTAATGACTTTTTATTTTTGAAAACAAATAGCAAATGCTTTTAGTAATATTAATAGTATGCAAATTGTGAAAAAGAAAAAACATCTACAAGCATATATATCAATGGTGTAGATGCTTGATTTTGAGAAACTTAATATTTCCTTAAAACTTGTCTTATAGAATGAAAACAAGCATAAAACAAGTATATCTGTGGACAACAATGAAAATAACCCAGAACCAGTGATAAGATTTACAGATTCATTTCACCGGTGGGATGTTTTAGAAAGTCAGATATGCAGTTAGTTAAAAGGTGATGTGAAATGTGATGCCCACCTATTAAAATCAAATCTCAATACCAAAGGGAACCTGACTTCATGGTTATTAAATAACCATCAATTACCACTTGTTATTGCCCAGCATCATTCACATCAAACTTTGCAGAAAGACTAAATCAGTACATGGATAGGTTGAATTAATTGTACTTTCTGCAGTTTAACAAGCAGCGAATAAAAATGCTGCCACCACTGAGCAATAAGATGACTGGAAGTAAAGCAAGACCCTAACTCAAACTAATCTCAAGCAAAATAACCTTAGAGATCACTACGTCCTTATTGCTAGTCAACTATACTCTCTCCAGCTCAGTGTTGTGTTTGTCCAGTTGGTCTGTCAAATCCTTACGCCATCCCTGGATCAGTCTCTCTTGATTGTTGATGATCTCAGACTTTACCTTCAATTCTTCTTCCATTGTCGCAATTTCCTATTAGAACAAGAAACACATCAAATAAGGGTTCTTTGGATTGGAGTTGGGTAATCTTATAAACAGCATCTATGGTAAAAGTTGGATGGATTTACTTTTCTGAGCATTTCAGCCCTGGTTGGCTGATCCTCACGCTGCAGGCCAATGAAGTATAACTGTAGCTTCTTGGCAGCCTCCATGAAGTCTCTAGCATGTCTCTCTACATCAACTACATTACATTGCAGATATAAACACCATTCAGCACAAACGAATTCGATCGAAAACGGTTAAAATTACTTAATTTATAGGTTAACTTAAGCTAGAGATAGTAATTTGAATGTCAAGCGCATATTAATTTGTAACTTGAGGAGTGTGGAAACAAGCATCTGAAATTTAGTAACTTTGAAGCTTCAATTTAGGCAATAATGAATGCATTCAGTCATCTACCAAGAAAAGAGTAAACTAGAAAGGAATTCAACAGTGAAAAAAAAAGTGCACGCGGCTGCAATTGCCCCTACTCCCTTCAAATTGCCTTTATCTTCTTTATCACTATAAAAAGAAAACTACAACTCGAGACTTATGGTCATCTGTATTTCATTTTTCATTAATTAATTAATTTGTGTTTAAGGATTTATCAATCAGAAGGGCGCTGTTCATGCGTCCCCATTGTTTATCTTAGATTCCAGAACTAAGTATCTAACTATAGGCAACGCTTTGGGAAAAAAATGGAAATCGTTACTGACTCTGATGAGAAGGGTGGGGAGAACGGTCGATAGCCTGAAGCTCTCTGGCCGGCAAGCACGGCAACAAAGCCGTCTCCAGCGCCACCACCCACGAAATCATGTCTTCTCTCGAACCCTGGGCCGACTGAATCTGCGGATCCAACTGAAGCTCTTGCCTTTCACTACTCATGCCTGCTTCACAAATTTCACCCTCCCCTCAGCAGCAACCTATTCAAGGGTTTTAACTCTTTCCTTCCTTCCTTTTATTTTTTGTCTATAGACAAAGGGTTCAACCTTTTCAATTTTCCTGGATCTGCAATTCTCAACGGGCTTTCCCTTCTAGACTCAGGGCATTCGGCCCGAAATCCACTAAGAGGTTGTTTGGTTTGGTTTTTTTTAATTTAAAATTATTATTATGTAATTTTTATAAAAAATAATAATTTTTAAAATTAAATTAAAATTATTTAATAATTTTTTTATAAATTTTTATTTATATAAGTTATAATATTAATTAAAATTATCATAGAACGTAATTTTTTTAAAAGGTAATATTGTAATTATTTTTAATAAATAAAAATATTTTTAAAATAAAAATAAAATTTTTTTATATTTTAAAAAAAATAAAAAAAAACTCTTAACAGGAGTTTTTTTTAAGTTTTTTTTTTAATTTTACTCTCTAAAAAAATTATTTTTTAAAAAAATATTTTAAAATTTATATTTAATTTAATTTTTACTTTTAAAATATAAATAAACTGAAAAAAGACAAAGCCAAACAAGCATTAAGAGCACTTGACACGATTTATTCATTCATTATTCTGATCGTAAACGACGACGTAGGGAGCATGGATTTTTTTCAAATTTTGGGTTAGTCAAAAAAATTCCAGAAGACGCGCCAGTATCGTGCTCCGAAAGCTGCTGCTAAAACGACAGAGTTTTGAGCCACAATTTCCATCATATAAAATGGTAACCCTCCGTTTCTTCCGACAATCTGAAAAACCGAGTTCTCCCTCTCTCACTCTGCCTATAAAGAGCGAAAATATGGCAAGTAAGCTCAAAGTAGACCAGCTCCGAACCGAGCTCGCGAAGCGTGGGCTTGACACCAACGGAACCAAGCCCTTTCTGGTCTCCCAATCTCTCTTTCTACTCACTTGTCTTCCCTTTACTTTACAACAATTCAATAGCACATTTCTTACTTTTTCCCTAATTTTGAGTTGTTAACAGGTGCAGAGACTGGAGGAAGCTTTGCTTAAAGAGAAGAAGAAAGAAGAGGAAAATAAAGAAAATGATGCTAATAATGCAATTGGAAATAACAAGAAAAAAAGAGGGAGCGAGTCTAATCATAATAATAATGATGATGAAGATTCAAACAAAATCAAGGCCGTTGAGGAGTTTCGGAAAATGAATGTTAAGCAATTACGCGAGCAAGCTACTCTTCGTGGTCTTTCCACTGTTGGGACCAGAAAAGAACTGACTGAGAGGCTTTGCGAAGATGCAGAGAAAAATTCTCTTGACGGTAACAATTAGTATTTTTAATTTTGTTCTTCAGTTTTGTTCGTTAGTTCCATTAATAAAAGAATAAAGCAAGTTTTTCTTTTTCGTTTTGTGTTGACAGAGGAAGAAAAAGAGAAAGACAGTAGCAAGGAGGAGAAAATCGTTACGGCGACAAAGAAGGGTGCGGCAGTTCTTGACCAAGGGATTCCAGATCATATAAAGGCTCATTATCATGTTTTACAACAGGCTAGTCTTGCAGTTTAGATTTCGTTTTCGAGCCTGTCAGTTTGGAAATATTTTGCCTGCCTGGTTTAATTTTATTTATTTTTTAAAAACAGAATTTATTTTAATTTCTATGATGCAGGGTGATAATATCTATGATGCCATGTTAAATCAGACGAATGTTGGGCATAACAATAACAAGTTCTATGTGATCCAACTTCTAGGTTATTTCTCAGTTATTATAATGCTGTTACACATGTTGTTGCAGTAATTTTCAAATTTATTGCTTTAAGCATCTTTTGATTACATTATAAATTATAATTTAATAATTAGTCAGAAAGAAAGAGAATACTAAGAGGGCTTAGGCTCATCTAAATTCTACAGCGACATCTTCATGTTTTTGGTTGGGGGGGTTGGGGTCTGTGTGGTAGTGGTGTGTGCTAGTTTTTCTAAGATCATGATTTCCTTATTAAGTATTTTCTTGCAGAATCTGATGATTGGAAGACATACATGGTATATAATAGATGGGGTAGAGTTGGTGTAAAGGGTCAAACTAAATTACACGGCCCCTTTACATCACAACAAGCTGCAATTGTTGAGTTTGAATCAAAGTTCTTTAACAAGACCAATAACTATTGGTCCAACAGAAAAGACTTTGTCTGTTACCCAAGGTGCTATGCCTGGCTGGAAATGGACTATGATGAAAAAGAAAAAGAATCTGATGTGAGTTGTTTTAACCCACAAATAGATCATTTGCTGTCTCCTGCACCTCCTCTCTCTATCTCCCCCTTCCTAATTTAGCTGAATGCTTAAGATGCCAGATTTTTGCTTGCCCTAAAATTGTGTTTTAGAAAATGAGGGGAATGGGAGAGGAGGGCATCCTATATCCTACCTTGTATATGGAGTCTTGGATGCCTGATGGAAACTTCTGAATTCTCATTAATTATGTTCAGCTCAAAGAAAAGACAGACTCATCCATTGGTGCTCAATTGCGAGAGACAAAGCTTGAACAACGCATTGCTAAATTTATCTCTCTTATATGCAATATCAGCATGATGAAGCAACAAATGATGGAAATAGGTTAGTTAGCTAATCATTGTTATCTAAAGTATCCAAAAGCATGATGGATGTTTCATTGGATTTTTAAGCCACATTTGTTTCCATTGCTTTTCCAATGCGTTATAAATTCCTCTTAATTTAAATCCTTGTGCTGCTGCTTTTATTTCATATAAATGTTTTGGCTGTCTTCCAGGATACAATGCTGACAAGTTGCCACTTGGTAAGCTAAGCAAATCAACAATTTTAAGGGTAATTTTCGAGACATGCACAGAACATTCTCTTTGAAACCTTTTTGTTTAGTTAGAAAGTATAAATTATTGTGGAAGGAAAAAAGTATTCCACTTTGGTGATTATTTGCTTGCAAGGCATACTTTTTAAACTATTTTAGATACTTGAAGGTCTAGTTTGGTCATTGAATCGGTGTAGGTATAAGATATGCTTTGGTGCCACAGCTCTCAGTGCTTTGAATTTAGAAATGACTTCTTTTCCTCTGCCCTTAATTCTACTTTTTGAGTTGAGTGGCCATTTTCCATCCATTATGGTCCCCTACCTCCTGCTGTGCACTGTTCTTAGAATGGTTTCTTAGCATTGATCTTATGATAGGGAATGTCTTGGTTCCACACTGCTTCTGCATGCTTGTCTTTCTAAAGCTTGCATTAACTATCAGTATTAGCATGTACTGATGTACACGAGTGCCTTTGTTTGATTGTAGAGTTTACGTAAAATAACAAATTAATTAATAATTGGATATGTTCAGGGCTATGATGTCTTAAAAAGAATTGCTGATGTGATTGGCCAATCAAACAGGAGCAAACTTGAGCAATTAAGCTCGTAAGAACTTTTTTAAGCTTTTATTACAGATATATAACAGTAGCTTTATATTCAAAATGGCATGTCATGTCAGTTAAAACTTTCTAACATTTTGAAGAAATGTGGAATTCTCATTCTTGATTCCTGGTTAATTTCTTTTTCTTTTTAATCACAGGGAATTCTACACTGTGATTCCACATGATTTTGGATTTAAAAAAATGCGTGAGTCTTCTCTTTCTCTGTCTTTCTCTTGCCGTACATGATATTACAACTAACATGGAAATATAAACTGTTGCAGGTGATTTTGTCATTGACACGCCTCAAAAGTTGAAAAAGAAGTTGGAAATGGTGATTCATTAAATTTTAGTTTTAGAAATATGATTTCTTTCTGCTATCTTGGTAGAAGGGTTCTCTTGTATCTAGCCAGCCTATATATATATATATATATTTAATTACTCTCCTGACAACCTCAGTGAATTCATCCTGCAGCTTTTAATAACAGTGACTATTGTTTATGTGAGCCTTTTACATGTTGATGCCAATTTTCATAGTTGCTTTCTTTTAGAAGGAGCATTCTCAGTTCCTTTTATGTAATTGAAGGTTGAAGCCCTGGGAGAAATAGAGGTTGCAACGAAATTATTAACGGACGACACTATGATGGAGGTATTCCTTATAAGCTGTGCTGTACCTTTTCTACAACTTTCTCCTCCCTTTAATCTCCTTTCTGGTTTCATCCGTTAAATAAGTTGAACAGTAAATTGGTTTTTCAAACAACTAGAAGTGCTTGCATGACTAACAAGCACTGCATGTAGCGACCATGATTGTATGTTGCTTGTAAATTTATAAGATGTTTGTCTTTATGTGCATCATATGTGAGTGCCTCAAGAGAAAGTTGAGTTTGTTGTAGAGCTTATTTTGTATTCTTTAGTGCTGTATTTGTATGACCTGTGAACCGTATGGACTTCTGCTATATTCTTTGTATCTGTTTAAAGTCTACTTTTCAACTTTTCTCATTCTTTCTTCGTAAGCTGACTGCTAAAAATTTATGCATCCTTGATTGTTTTGGTCTATAGTGAGCTTAATTTATGGAAAAGTCAATTTTAGTACCCAAATTTCTTCCTTTCTAACTTGTTTTGCTATATTAATGTGTCTATATATATATATATATATATATATATATCTATCTTGAGATGCTTACCCTTTTTTCCTGTTCTTTCTCAATGGGTTATGCATGCACTGCTTTTCTGTTCTAATTTAAGTTTGTGCCGTTGTTGCAGGAAGATCCTTTACATTATCATTACCAACAGCTTCATTGTGAACTGATTCCACTGGACGATGACTCTGAGGAATTTGCTATGGTATTTGTTAGTCTATGTAGCATTAGAATTTAGAAGTTTTAAACATAAAAACTTAAGCAAGTTGTAACTTTTTATTTCTTTTTTTGAGGCCCTCTTTGAATTTTGACAAAAACATGTAATTTACAGATTAGTTTTGCAATTTCCTTGCATTTTTAGCCATGCATTTCGGTAGCTTTCTTACATTTTCTCTATTCATGTTTTTGTTCCCCTGCTCAGATTGCAAAGTATTCTCAGAACACTCATGCAAAGACACATTCACAGTATACTGTTGATATTGTTCAAATATTCAAGGTGGCAAGAGAAGGTGAAATTGAACGCATTAAAAAGGTGCCACCCCCATGAATATGTTTTGTATTTAAAATTGAATATTTCCCTGTTGCTTTTCTAAAAAAAAATTTAATATTTCCCTGTTAAGTGTAGAATGTCCTTTTAGCTAGCGTTTTATGTTGGTTTATCTTAATGGCTTCTTACTTTTTTGAGCAGTTCTCTGCAACCAAAAATAGAATGCTTTTGTGGCATGGTTCCCGGCTTACTAACTGGACTGGCATTCTGTCCCAAGGTCTGTCCTTTTCTTTCTTGTTTCTGAATGTAGTTAAGTATGTATAGATTTGTTGGCAGGATGTGTTTTCCTTTTCTCTGCTGTTTCTGGACCTTGGGATTGGCATTCTGCCCCAGGGCCTTTCCTTTTCTCTCTCGTTTATGCATGTTGTAAAGAATGTATGAGTGGGAATGTGAGGTTGATTGTTAATAACCACTATCTGACTGCATCTTGCTCTTAACATCCACCAGGTTTGCGCATAGCTCCACCCGAAGCACCTGTAACAGGTTACATGTTTGGAAAGGGGGTTTACTTTGCTGATATGTTCTCCAAAAGTGCAAATTATTGCTACACTAGTTCTTCCTTTACAACTGGGGTGCTGCTTCTATGTGAGGTTGTTCTTAATTCAGTTCAAATGATAATTTGGTAATACAGTGGAACATGGTTCTACCATCAAATGTGTTAATATTGTGTCAACTTTAAGGATTTATAGCAGAGATTGCAATCTGAGTATTTCTTTATATCAGAGATTGCAAACTGAATATTCTTTGTATCAATGGTTAATCATTGATCTCACTATTTTGATGTTTTGCATATGAATTTTCTTGGAACTATTGAAATTGACTGCTTGCTAGTCATGTGTGCATGCCTTGGTGCTTCCATATATCATTTTTTTTCTTGTCTTTCTTGTGGTTTAGTATTCTTACAAGTCATTAATGGTTTACCTCTTAGGTTGCACTGGGTGACATGGCTGAGCTTCTACAAGCTAAAAGTGATGCTGATAAGCTGCCAGATGGGAAGTTGAGGTTTGTAAAATTCTACCTGAACAACTAAGAGCTTATAAGCAACCTGGCAATCTATTTGTTTTTAAAATCTTGGGACTTCCCAAACCCACGGCTAGATACAGCGAGGAGTGTTTTCCTGCCACATGTTTTGAATCTACCGTTTATCTAGTACCATTTGGTGGCAACATATAAATTTTAGTTCTACTCTACTCTCTTTAGCAACATGCTAATTGATGTGAAGTTAATTTTATATTGCAGCACAAAAGGTGTTGGTGCAACTGCACCAGATCCCTCTGAAGCTCAGACACTTGATGACGGTGTCATAGTTCCCCTTGGAATGCCAAAGGAGCAAAAACGTGAGGTATCATCAAGAATTTTTATTCCAGGAAATTAACCATTTAATTTGAAACTATACTCAAAACTTGTGTTTTCTTTATACATTGGAATTCTTGTTGCAGGGTGCTTTATGGTACAATGAATACATAGTCTACAATGTGGATCAGATTAGGATGCGTTACTTGGTTCAAGTTAATTTCAAATACACCAAGTAGTTTTCCTTCCGATTGTGGATTTACTTGCTCATATTTTTTGTTCTATCACCATTTTGTGCTGCGGTTCTTAATCTCTCTTATCTTGTAATTTCATGAAAGTATATTTCCTTCTATCTGTCAACCCCATTTGGATACCAGGCAGGGGATTTGTCCTGCTGTAGTGCTCTAATTTCATACATTTTTAACTTAATGAATCGAACCCTTCTTTCTTTTAGAAGTTTGAATATAGGAGATATAATTTATGTTCATTACTTCATAGAGAAGAAAATTTGAACCCAAATTTTAATCGCTGGCTTGTTCTAATGGTTTTTCCTGCTTTATCTATGCAACTAAATGCCCTCTTGGGAACATGTGATGGACTTTAATCAATGAAGCCCATGCATTTTGTATAGGTAAATATCTAAACAGACGTAACTTTCTGGGGAGAAAAATCTGTCTTTGGATCATGGCAGGAACAAGAGTCAACTGAAAATCAAATCATAGGCTACGATAATATCATACGTCGGCCGATTTGTTTTCTTGCTGTTCCTCTGTTCTTGAAGGCAAAGTCAAATATATGCATCAAAGCATGCTGGACTTTTGCTTGTTGGAAGTCGGAAGCATGAGTAAGCGTTTGAAAACTTGTGAAGGAAATTTGAGTGTATGACCGAATAAGGCATTTACTACAAAACCACGAAAAAAAAAGTGCAGGAGCAGGATGCACACGCTAGCATTTATTTCTCTAGATTTTGATGATGACTTCATCTCAGAATCTATGTTCTTCCTCCACATGGCAGAAGTGGTGATTTAAGGGTGACACCACTTCAGGTACATATATATTTATATATATATATTAAAAAAAAAAAAGGCACGTTCAACTCTGCTCTCGATCTTACCAATTTTTTTTTTGAATACACAGAGCTTCTGAGCTCTTGTGTAAGCCTTTGCGGCTTCCTGTCTTCTGAGACTGGAAGTTGACCCTCGAGTTTAACAACTCTGTCTGTCTATTAACAGCTGCTGAGTTTAACATCATTCAGGATTAGTGTTAAAAAAGAATGGGATGGGATGGATAACAGCCTTTAGGGAAAATTTTCAGAAAGAAATTGTGAAATTAGCTTGGTGTTTACTCGTTTAATTATTATTGTATGGGATCATTATTACAATTCCGAGTTTGATATTTGCACACTTTTGCTCCATCCTTAGCGTTTGCACGATTTGATAATATGGTTCATTTTGCAACCATATTGCTCTGCTTACATGCACTAAATCCCTATCATCAGGGTGTTAGAAATTCCATCGAGTCGTTTAAGTAAAGGAAAAAAGGCCATAAACTTGGCGGGGGTGAAAGCCGGTGCCTACTCTATTAATAGGGAATCATATCAACCTAGGGAGGCCCCCTTCCCTGTTGGGAAGTGCCCTTTTCTCTCTCTCTCACATACCCACACTCAAAAGCTTGCACGTTTGCACCCAACACGGCAACACGCAAAGCCTACGTGCACTCTAACATTATTCTCCTCTGCCTCTTGCACCAACAGGTTCTTCCCCAAAGAGAAACTCAATTTAAAAAAAGGAGGGAGGTGGCTTACCCCACCAAATGGCCCCATAGTCCCATACATGATGGTGGGACCCGACGTCATGGCACGAGATTCTTGATCCAAAGGCTAGCAATGGTAGGGAGGGAGGTTATCTTTTTTGATTGCTGGTGGGATAGGTTTTTAGAGTCTTTCTGCTTGTCAGTCTGTGCCTCGGATCCTGCAAGGGAACAAACACATTGGTGGTGGCACGGGTTTTGTGAAATTAAGGCAGACAGTACCCGCTTGGTCTTCCTTAGCTATCTCTACTCTGAATTTCTTTGCGTACCACCATGATTGCATGGCATGGCTTTCGCCTTTCTCCTTGCCAGAGATTTTCCTCCACTCCCCTCCAGCCCCAGTCCCTCAACACTATCAATTTCACTCATTGCTCCCTCCCTTACACGTTGGAATTATTACAAATAAAATAGAAAAAGAAGCCTGCTCCGTCCCCCTCCGTTTCTCTCTCTTGCACTTATAAATACTTGACTTTCTTCATTCATCTCTTACACTCACACATGTCTACTCAAACACGTTTTCGAACTCGTTCATGGTTTCAGCTGCCGGGTGAGTAGCTCCTTGTTGGAGAAGCAGGGCACGTGCAAAATTGCCAATCCTTTTTGGCTTCTCAAATGCCATGTCTCGCGTTTTGCACGTGCTCCCCTTCTCCAACACGGGTTCCTCGCCCTACCTTCTTTTATCTCTTTTCCACTGCCTCGTTTGCCAGCTCTCTAATGCATGAATAATTTGTAAGTAATGTAGTTGCAGATAAGATACATTAATTTCTCCCATTTTCTCATCATATTGTACTCTCTCTCTCTCTTTCTTTCTTTTATACTTCCGTTTCTTTTTATTTTTCCAATACATATTCGAGCTTATTCACTATGCTAATTAATCCAGTGGAAAAAGGTAATTAAGGCGCAATTGCAGGAATATAGTCTCCTCCTCCTTCCCACTGAATATATAAAGGAAGAGAGATTAGCAGCATTGGTGCTCTGGGGTTTTAATTCAGGGGAGCCTCTGCCCATGATGCATGACGTACACTCCTTCAGATTGCTGCTTTCATATCCAAGTTCAGAAAACTCCATCCTTACCTTTTATGGCTGGGGATTCCAACCTAATCCACGCAATTAAAAAGGCAGCCCAGTGACCATGCACGACGATCAGCTTTATAATTATAATCTACTTCATGAAACTTTTTCATGTTCTGAGAAAAGTTCATGCAACTTTTTAGCTGATGCTGCCCTACTGGCTTTGTTACAGTCAATCATACTACAATTATTGATATCTTAATAACGAAACTTTCATGCGTTGCTTTTACAAACAAGCTGATCCTGCTCCGTCGCTTACCCAAAATAAGTAGTAGTAAATGATAAAAATTTATAAGTTAAACTTAAATTTTGAAAATTAAAATAAAAAAAAAATCTTAGTGTGTACTAAATTAATTCAAGAGTCAGGAAACATGAATTATATGACAGGACGAAACGGAAGGTGCCTTTGATTTATGAGCTGGCAATAATAATTTAAAGAGCATACCTTTGAAGGAAAATATTGCATATAGCAATGTTAAGATATGAAAATTTCATTATGAAATGTCCCATACAATTATTATTTTAATTTGAGTTATCAAACGGAATATTTCTCCACATTAAAGTAAAAGTTATATTTACTTTTCACATTTTTCAAATGGATTTATAAAATAGATCATTACATATTTAAAATATAAAACCAAATTCAATTCCATTTAGAGACTTGAATAGTTAAAATGTAATGTCAATTTAAATATAATTCATTTGCTCTGTATGAAAATAAAATTTTGTATTCTGTTACAAGAAACCCCATATTTGCTTGGTGGCCCACTTTTGGATTGTTAGCCCAAATTTTGTATCCACCAACTTGTCCTTGTTTGAAGTTTAAACAGACTTAGTTGGGCTTTGAGCCCGTTTCTTGACAAAGGGCCAAGCTTTACCCTGGTCAGAGACTCAGTTCACCCGCACCTTTTCGAGAAAGGGTCGGGTCTGGCCTCCAAATTCCTAAATCCTAGCAAACCCCTTCGCTCTCACTGAGAAGCCCCAATTTATTTGCGGCCACCGCCACCACTAGCACAAGCTGTGCTTAGCGATGGCAGAAAAGAAGCGGAAAGAGAGAGCCGGAGGCGGCGAATCCAGAACCAACAAAAAGTTCAAAAAGCATTCAAACTCCAAAGGCCTAACCAAGAAAAGCAAGGATAAATCCAATATGAGAAGGAAGAGAACAGGTCCTCGCTTGCCTTCTGCGCTGCGAACGGAGCTCGACCGCCTGAACCCTAGAATCTCATCCAACAGCGATGACGAGATCAATTCGGATGTGGAAAACGATGTTTATGAGTACGAGGAAGAAGTGCCCCAAGAAGAGTCCCGGAAGAACCGCCGCTTCGACCCTGTCGAGAACTATGAATACGAGCTTCCTGAGGATTTTGAGGTTCGCTTCTCACTTTTTAGCTCGTTAAGTGAATTTTCTTTCGTTTTTTTTTCATAATAAATTTATAATGTCCTAGAGTTTATTATATGTTCTTAATTTGAAAACACTTTGTAATTCTGAGCTTTAGGGTTTTTGTATTCTATCATTTGCTCAATTTTCGAATTTAATTATTATTTTTTAAAAATATAGATCTTCTAAATGAAGCTATATTGATTGAAGCTTGAAGTGAAATTGAGTTTGAATCATGTTAAGGAGCTATAGTTTAATTTGAATATCAAGCTGCTAATTGTTGCTTGAGGCAGTAACTCCGCAATGATTTCCACAATTTGATGAAATTATGAGCAATGGCATATATGATTCTGTGGTCTCTCGGAAGTATTTCTATAAATTTAGTGGCTATCGCACATCTCACAGTCTTCTTCTTATTATTTCTAGGATATCATCATATCTTGCATCCTAAATTCTTGTTCCTTATGTTTATTAATAATTTAATTTTCTCATGTAGGATGAAAATGTGTCATCGGATGATGACGACGACATCGATGGCGACTTTGATGTTGGTGGAAATGAGAGGAATCTGATTGAAGATCTTGATGGTAGTGATGGGGTTGAAGAGGAAGATGATGGAAGGCACTTGAGGATGTTGCAAGGAATCACCGGAATGTCAAATGATGCCTTTGAAGGTAAGACTTTGTGGAATATACGTTGTCCAATAAGTATGAGGTTTACTGATAAACCAAGTTCAATGACTTATGTGTGTTTTTTAATGGTTGTAGGGCTCTAATAGACAGAATAAGCATCGTGGTGATCTTATTAATTAATTATCCTATCTTTTCTTGGTATTTCTTTATAAGTTCTAACAACTTTGTTGTTTGAGAAGTTGAATTAAATGTCCTCAACAATTTGGCTGATATCTGTCTGACACAGGACTTAGCACCTGTGTTTTATGTGAAAATTCTTGTCTACTCGACATAGTCATCAATCTGAAACTTATATTTGTTTATAACAGTTCTTACATACATGTGATATTTTACATGAATTGCAATGGGTAAACATGCCATCCTTAATTGAAAAATGAGAAAATTTTTGGATCTATTCATCTGGGCATTGGAAAGTTACCTTATACTATTAAGTTGATATGTTTGGTCTCAAATTTTTGACAATGTAGGCAAGAAAAAGAAAAGCAATGTGGTTATATCTGAGGCACATCCTGAGTCAGAATACAATCCTACTCGTGATGTTCTGGAGGGTGATGGCCACATTACAGTTCAAGATCTTTTGGAGCCTATTCAAGGAAAACCTGGATATAGCAAACTTAGAAAAAGAGTGCAACACATGGACAGAAAGTCAACATCTATTCAAGCTCCGCTTCCAAAGGCAGATAGAGAGAAGTTGGAGAGGATGGCAGTGTATGAACATTCAAAGAAAGATATTACTAAGTGGGAACACTTGGTCAAAAGGAATAGAGAAGCTCCTACTATTTTTTTGGGTGAAGATGTAGACTTGGGGTTCTCAACTGTAGGGGCAATAGCTTCTGAATTTGAGCCTAGAACTGAGTTTGAGAAGAAAATTGCTTCTTTGGTTTATGATGACAAAGTTATTGAAGCTCACAAAGCAGATGGTTCCAAGCTTCTAGAACTAAATAAGGTATGGGCATTTTAGACCGACCTTGTTCGCTAAACGTGGCATTGGTTGTTTTTATAGGTTTGCAAGATGCCTGCCTCTCCTTCTGGTCATAAACTTTCTATAACCAAACAAACTATTTCTCCTTGCTGAGTAAATTTTCCCTTATATTTGTGATGATTTTCGTTTTGATCTTTTGATTAAATATATTGAATACGCTAAATTATTGCATGTGTGGACAAGACATAGTTAAATTAGTTTACAACCATTGTCAGATTTTTGAAGATTATATATACTCAGGTGCTTTTACACATCATTGATCCAACTGAATTAATATGACCATTTAATGTTTGATTGCCAATATTAAGTTTTATTTTTTGGTGGAATTTGGATTCAACTTTTTGCCCTTTCAGATGTTAGCATGTTTTTTTTGCTTTATGGAATTTTCAGAAATGTGTTGCCATCAGGGTTTTTCTATCAGAGAGCTTTTAGGTTTTGGCTCTGACAAGTTTGGACTATAATGTTGAAGAAGTCTTGAATTCAACTGAGATCATAATTTTCTATATGAATGAAAGCAATTTTGCCATATTAGGAGCAAACATTAATATAGGTTGCATTTTGATTTTGCATATTTTTATTTTATAGCTTGTCATTCTCTAACTTTTTCTATCGATATATAAATAAAATCAGCTGGATCTTTTAATATGCAATGCTTCTGCAATGGTCTCTGTTCAATCGCATATAATATGATGTGTAACTATTGGTCTGTCATTGCTTAAAATTCGGTTGTTAAGATCTGCAAGATTATTTGAGTGTCTCTGGTCTTCATTGATGCTTGGCAGATATCTGCAGAAGATTACATGAAGCACCGAAATCACATTGCTAAAATGCGCAGCCTTCTTTTCCATCATGAAATGAAGAGAAAACGCATCAAAAAGATCAAGTCCAAAACCTATCATCGTTTAAAAAATAAGGATAAACTTAAAGCAGCTTCTGCAGAAATGCTGATGGATCCTGAGGCAGCCAAAGAGCAGGCTAGGAAGCAAGAGTTCAAACGGGCTGAGGTAATCCATCATCTTTCTTGATTTTCATTAATATTCTGTTCTTCAAATGATATTAGTTCATCTGTGTTTACCCAAAAATAAAGTAAAAAATTTGGAATCTTGATTTTTCTTTCTATTACTTGACAATGCAGGAGCGAATGACTTTGAAGCACAAAAATAAGTCGAAGTGGGCAAGGCGTATTTTAGAGCGTGGTTTGAATGCCCGGGATGAAGGTACTCTAGCAGCTATGGCTGAACAGCTTCACCATCATGCTCTTTTGACAAGAAAAATAAACACTGTGAAGGACAGTAGTAGTAGCAGCAGTGATAGTAGTAGTGATGAGGATGATGAGGGTTCAGACCAGGATAGGGCATCAGAGTTGCTAGAAAAAGCAAAAGAGAAGACACTGAAAGTATTAGAAGACGATGAGGAAGTGCCTAACTCTGGAGTGCTTTCTTTACCTTTCATGGTATGCTTTGCTTCAAATTTTCCTTTGGACTGTTGAAAGACTTACTCATAAGTTGTATTTGCTTATTTTCTTCTGATATATTGTGCGTCATTTGTTATGTATTAGATTCGTGGAATGAAGAAAAGAAAGGAAGAAGCTATTGAAGAAGCTAAGCTTGCTCTTCAGGAGTATGAGCAATTGGAGGGGACAGATGGTGCTGTACATTTAAAACCAGCCACTGCAAGTGGTAGAAGGGTCTTTGGCATGGCTAATAATGAAGCTTCAGAATCTAACAATAAGATCAAAACTGATAATAGTAAGATGAAAATGGATAATTATTATGGTAATAGTGATAGTGAAGATGATTTGGAAGCCAAAGAGAATCTTAACATTAAGGGTGGCAGAAAAAATGATGTTGAGAAGGATGCTGGCCCTAATTGTGTTCATAAAGAAGCTGCTGATGTTCGTCAGGATTCTGTATTCAAGGTAATGTGGCTTCTGATTTTGTTGTGGCCTTCCATTTTCATATCTTTTACTCTTGAGGGTGATAGATATTACTTTTTTTGTGGTTCACAGAATTTTGATGACATTGTTAGAGACCCGGGTCCAAAAACAACATATGAAGTTGCTATTTTTACCTCAGACTCATGGAGAAAGGTTATACTTTGCTATCATTTTTTCTAACGTTCTTAAATGCAGAGGAAGCTGGTGCTAACTGGTGTGTATGCAATGGCAGATGAAAAGTGGGAATGGAGTGGACACCAATGTCAAAAAGTCACAAGAAATCAAGGAACCTATTGTGCAGAATCAAGACTTGAAGGTTTGATCTCTTTGCTACTGTTAATTATGCTCTACCTTTTGTGTGTTTGGGCAGCTCCTTATCGTCCTGTTTCTTTTCTTGGAAACTCTGAAGGAGGGAGAAGAGGAAAGTGATTCAGGTAGTGAAGGACAAATGGTGGATGGGATTTTGTCCACAGGCCCAAAAGACTCGTATGAACTTCCTTCTCAATCAGAGCTCATTCGACATGCTTTCGCTGGGGATGATGTGGAAGTAGAATTTGAGAAGGATAAACAGGAGATCTTGAATGAGGAAAATCCTGAACCTGATAAACCTGTTTTGCTCCCTGGTTGGGGCCAGTGGACTCATATACAGCAAAAAAAAGGTTTGCCTTCGTGGATGCTTAAAGAACATGATGAAGCAAAGCGGAAGAGGGAAGAAAGTCTTAAGAAAAGGAAGGATGCACATCTCAAACATGTCATCATCTCTGAGAAGTTGGATAAAAAGGTAAGTGGTTTAGTTTTGTTAATCAACGTCCATCTCAGCATATGTTGAGGTGATTTAAACTGGGACATTAAAGGTTAAGAGTTGTGTGCCAGAAAATTCTAATATTTGTGAAATTGATTTTTTTATTTTTTTTGAGAAAAATTTATTATTGCCATCAATTATTTTTGAAGATAAAAATAAACTGTGTTGTCAACATGTCATACTAGTAAATGTATTTGATTTTTGGTCAAATGAGCCAATTCTTTGTTAGTGTGCATTCATTAAGGAACATGCATGACAAAGTGTTTCTCATTCTGGTATAGGGACATCCAATTGCACTCTGTTTCCCTTTCTACATGGTCTAATTGCACTCTTTCTTGTGGTTAAGTGGTTCTCTTTCTTAATTTCTCTGTATTTGTATTTGACAGGCTGAGAAATTGCAAACAAAAACTTTGCCATATCCTTTCACATCCAAGGAACTTTTTGAACAGAGTATACGCGTGCCCATTGGGTCTGAATTTAACCCAGAGACAGCAATCAGAGCTCTTAATCGGCCAGATGTAAGTTATTCAATCTTTTCAAAATCAGTAGTCCTCAAAACCTCATATTTTCCTTTGGGGGGGGTGGGGGGTGCTTGTGTAAGTTTTTCATGTGATGAAAGAGAGGAGATTTGTGAAATATAGTTTGGCATTGACTTGGGAAGCTATTTCCATTGTTCCACTTCTCTCCTCTTTCCCCATTTAATTCTGCCTGCTCCCCTTATGTATTCCTTGCAGCATAATGGCTTGATCGTGTTTCCCAATTTTTTTATCAACTCACCTTGCTTGTGTTTGTGCAGGTGGTGAAGAAACCTGGTGTAATTATAAAACCAATCAAGTTTGAGGAAGTGCATCAGCATGAAAAACCAGAGGATCTCAAACGGAGTGGGCAAAAACGAAAGCCAAATAGAAGCAAAGGTGCTGTAGGCAAGATGAAGAAACAATAGGGACACGGCAACTAAATCTCATTTATCCCGAAATTACCTTCTCTTGTACACTTATAATTCATCTCCTTCTAAAGGATTGGTGTTTGAAGGATAAAGAATGACGTTACTTGTAATTGACGGAGTTTAGGCATAAGCGTGTAGAGCTAGAGCATTAGGTGATTTGAGATGGGCGGGAGAGTGATAATTTGAGATGTTTTTGGTTGAAGTTTTGTACAAGTTCTCCATGTTCAGTGATGCAAGGAAACAAAACAAAGTTTTTTTTTCCAAGGCAGAGGTAATTAATCCACTAATGAAGTGTATCAGAAGAAGTGGTATCATTTATATTTCGTCCTGGCAGCTTGAAAAATCAGCCGTGTATTGAACCTATTGCAATGAACGAAGATGATTTAAGGTTTCTTGACCGTTATCTTGTCAACTAAAATTCAGTCATTGAGTTTACTTCAATACCTGATCATAAGTGAGTGAATTAAAAATCAGTTGTCATGCTTCCTTTATTTTTTAATTTTTTATTCGACTTATTAAATTTAGCTATTGATATTAATAATTAGCATAAATGAATTGACATTAGTAATTTGTATAAATGACTGAAATGACATGGTTTTTCAGCTCCACCCCTGAGATGGAACTTAAATGTTCTAGCACCACTACGAAAGGCCCCAGCGTACTAATGTTGTGTAGCGCCGGTAAGGTTAAACAGCCTCCGCACTTCACCCGCTAATTTATAATTCAAATTTATAACTTACAAAGAATACTGTGGGTGTTGTTTGTGAACAAGACAGCCATGAATTCTCTCTGATTGCCTTCCATTTTGCAAAAACGCTAAAGAAGAGGAAAAATGCTGCACGAGCTCTTACTGGCGCTTGTTGGTTACACCGGAGATCTCATAATCGACGAGCGAGAACACCATAAGTCTCTTGGCCTTCACTTATCTCCCGACGCCCCCATCTCCGACCAACGCTCCTTCAAGCTTGCTTCCGATATTTCCTTCATCGACTCCAGCGAAAGGTCCTTTTTAAAAAGAATATTTTCCATTTTCAATTTTCGTAAATATCCCAACTCTCTCTCCCCCCCCTCCACCCCCCCCCCCCCCCTTTTTTTTTCCATTCTGTTCCTAGGGTTTTTTTTTTTTTTTACAATTGCTGCTGCCTCAGGGATCTTATCGAGAGGCTAATTACATTGGGGTTTTATTACCGAGAGCTCGATCGCTTCGCCACAAAATCCCGGAATTTAAGCTGGATAAGGTCCGCTAATGTTTCTCCTTTGGAGAGAGCCGCTGGGTTGTCCAAACCTAAGACCGAGAAGCCAAGCGTTTATCGCAGAGCCATTGCTAATGGGCTGGTGGAAATACTCTCTGTCTATAGGTCTGCTGTTCTTCAAATCGAGCAGAAATTATTGTCGGAAACCATGCCCATTTTGGCAACTGTCACTCAGGGCCTCAATAAGGTTTCTTCTTAAGCACATGGCATCGCAGATTTAATTTCCTCTTGGGCCCTTATTTTTAGGTTATAATTTTTTGGGTTGCAGTTCTTTGTTATTTTGCCACCTTTGTACGAGCTTATTCTAGAGATTGAGCGTGATGATATACGTGGAGGACACCTTCTTAACCTTTTACACAAACGCTGCCACTGTGGGGTGCCTGAATTGCAGGCCTGCATTCAAAGGTATTCACTTCTCTTTCTTCTACTTCTTCTTTAAAGAAAAAAGAAATGCATATTATTAGTCTCCATCTGTATAAATATGGCAAATTGTTTTCTGAACCTTAATACCATCCCTTATGTACCTTTATGCGTCATGAGTGAAAATTCCTTCTGTAATTAAGAAAAGGTTGTGTTACATGCTTCAATATGCTCATAATTAATTGAGATTAAAGCAATGAATATGGTCCAATTTTTTATCATGCTTATTTTTCTGTGTTCATGTAAATGCTTGTGAATGGCTGGGCCAATGTTTATGCCTGGTTTTTTCAGATTTGTCTTCAAATGTGGTTGTACTTGTGTGTTGATTGTTCTAAAGATGCCAGGACCTTTCTAATCAGCTTGCTAATTCTTGAACCGTAGGCTTCTTTGGCATGGTCATCAAGTGTTGTATAACCAACTTGCATCATGGATGGTTTATGGGATTCTTCAAGACCAGCATGGAGAATTTTTCATTAGAAGGTAGGGACTAAAAGAGTTTTTACACTTTTGATTCAAAATATGTATTTCTTTTTAGATCTTTAAATCTTATGATTGTTTTTTGGAACTTAAACGTCTTTTAATTCTTTGATTTCATAATTCTTGCATAGATATTCTCTTTGGTTTATGTTACTTTGCACATTTGAAACTGGTTTGATAATCATAATACTTTTCAGGCAGGAAGATAGAGATGTCAACTATGGCTCATCTATCTCGGATGTGTCTGAAAAGTTGGCACGCTTGTCAACTGATGATACATCTTTAACGGATTGGCACTTGGGCTTTCATATTTTCCTGGTATTTTGGAGCTGTCTCTTGCATTTTCTTTGTTTTTATTCTTTGTTAGCACATTTAAGCAAACTTCTGTTCATTGTTTTAGCTTAAATGAATAATAAACTAGTTGGAATGCATAAACATAATTCAATGGGTTTGTGGTCAATTGTCATACTTTAAAGCGTCACTGTTCTGCTGGAGTCACAAAGTTGGACAACACCATTATCTTTATGAGAGCAACATTAACTGTTGCAGAATGAGATCTGACATGCCTGATGCAATCACATATGAGCATTTGCTTAGGAAATTGTTGTTAAGGTAGGAGATGTCTCTCATGTTGATTTGGATTTTTTGCTGAAGACATTAGTTTGGAGAGATAAATAGCATTGCCACTGGTTTTTCCAATAAGCAATAATTAAGGATTTGGGGGTGGATTTCCTTGTTAGGTTAAATATGCATGTCGACGAACATGCACTCTATGTTTAATTATTACTAGTATCTATACATACTTTTGTTATTTACGGAGCTGTTACTATGAACTATAAGTTAACTGGAAGGAAACCTGGAAATGAATCTCTAAATAAAAAGGATTCAATAGATACTTCTTTCAAAATGTTCTTAGTTTTGTTGCTGTTGCAAGCTATTTATACTTTTACTCTTGTTTTGTAGGATATGCTCCCTGAGTATATCCCTATGCGTGTTGCAGAGTCAATTCTTTTTGCTGGTAAAGCCATCAGGGTTCTCCGAAACCCAAGCCCTGCCTTTCAATTTCAGGATGCTCTGTATAATCAGCAGATAAAAAAAGGCTCTCAAAAGGTTCAAGGATCTTCTGGGCGTTTTCCCTTCCAGAAGGAGCCTTTCCTGGATATAAAAATGATTGGAGAAGAATTGCTTCCACAATCTGAGGCTGATAAGATTGAAACTATGCTTCAAGATCTAAAGGTTTTCATCTACAGTTATGTAGTAGTTTATCTACTTATATGCCTTTAAATGATAGAAAGCCTTTATTCATCGTGCATCTGTTATATGTAGGAATCATCAGAATTTCACAAAAGGTCATTTGAATGCTCAGTTGACTCTATCCGGGCTATTGCAGCTAGTCATCTTTGGCAGGTGCTGTATGTCAAACTTGGTACCTGATATATTGGAAGCTTGTATGTACTTAATTTGCTCTATTTCTGCAGCTTGTGGTTGTACGTGCTGACTTGAATGGCCACCTGAAGGCTCTAAAAGACTATTTTCTTTTGGCGAAAGGAGACTTTTTCCAGGTAAAGAATGTATAGCATCTATGGCCTTTGCGAAAAAGAAAGGGGGGAGAGAAAAGGGAAATACTTCCTTTAGGTTCTGTCCTAGTCTTCCCAGTTTTGTTGTTTCCTTTTCAACTAAATAAAATGATTTTATTTCTTCAAATCTTGGCTCATAGTTCAATTACAGTCTAATGCTTAGCTTACAGTAGATGTGCAGCAAACACTAATTGCATTTCAACATCATGCTGAGAATTTTGACTTTATTCTTGCAAACACTTAACATGTTTTAATAAATATTTATTATGATTCCAGTGCTTTCTTGAGGAGAGCCGGCACTTAATGCGCCTGCCACCTCGCCAGTCAACTGCTGAAGCTGATCTTATGGTTCCATTTCAGCTGGTATGAGATTATTTCTAATAACTTCTTGTTTGAAACTATACACATATATATATATATATATATTATAATAATAGATGTAATCATACTTTTTAAACATGAGTCTTAGCTTGTCGAGGTTTCAGATTGAATAACTGTTTGTATGAATTCCTTGCTATACTTGCATTGCAGGCAGCCATAAAGACTATTAGTGAGGAAGACAAATACTTTTCTAGAGTATCTTTGCGGTAAGACTTTAGTCATTTTGCCATCAGTCATGCCAAAAGATATGTTCTTAATTATCTTTCCATCAATCAGGATGCCTTCATTTGGGATCACAGTAAAATCCTCTCAAGTAGATTTACCAAAGACAAAAACATACACTGATGGAAGTTCAGGTGCTGTACTGTCAAACACTTCTTCAGAGACATCACTTGATGCTTGGGATGCTATTGCCCTTGAATATTCTGTTGATTGGCCCTTACAGCTGTTCTTTACCCAAGAAGTGCTCTCCAAGTAAGTTTCTATTGCTTCATGGATACCTTATATCTTTCTTATTACCAAATTTTCTTTAGGCAAGAAGCAGTCTTTTGAAATAAGAAATGACAACTGTGTAAGCAAGTCATAGGATTAGTTTATATGTTTAAAGGACTTTATATTACATTTGTTAATCATAATTGTGCTCCAGGTACCGTAGAATTTTCCAGTACCTGCTGAGGCTCAAACGAACACAAATGGAATTGGAGAAATCCTGGGCATCTGTTATGCATCAGGATCACACAGATTTTGCCAAACACCGCAATGACCGGATGAACCGCTCAATATCCCAGCCACGGCGGCAGCGTTGTAGACCAATGTGGCACGTTAGAGAGCATATGGCATTTTTAATCAGAAATCTTCAATTTTATATCCAGGTCCTTGATTCTATAGAATTCAAATCATGTGTCTTTGCAAAATTTTTCCAGAGATTTTTCTAGCAAAGAAAGCAAGGGCTTTTATGAGGCATGCTAGGCAATTTGATAAAGTTGTCCATTTAAGGGCTTGTATATGTGCTACATCCTTCATTTAAAATTTGTAGTTAAACTTTACACCTTTGATTATGATCTAGTCTATGGTTATATGGGTAGCTGAAATGGTTTTATTCTCTGATGTAGGTGTTAGATGGGCTTTAGATCTTCATTAGGGTGCTTGCCACTTTTAAGTTTTCAAGTTAGCAACACCTGTTGCAGTTACTGCATGTATCTTGACACAATACTGGCATAATCATGAAAACCCCATTAGCACCCTGTATAGTTAGTTTGTAACTTGTCCATTGAGGTATTGGCCAATATTCTGGTGCAAGTTTCTGATCAAGATTCATATTGAAAAGTAGGGAATAGTATCATCAGATGCAAAGTCTTTGATGACAGCTTCAGATTTGCATCATAGGCAGAAAAATAACCTCTACACCAATGAATAACTTTGAGCACCAATTTCATGGATCCTAGTGAAAACAAATTGAGACGTAAGTTACTGGGAATGGAAATCAGATATTGCCAGTTCTGAAAAATTCTACATAGTTTGACCAGACAAATGCTGATATAGATTCCTTTTGAGTTTTATAATAACGTTCTTAAATGACATTGAGAATTAGATACCTAATATTTTGATATCAGTCTTGTTTATTCTCACTTGTTGAATGCAGATGTGTTCTTTTCTTTATGTATTTATATTTTATGCCTTTCATGAGTCCTTCATAATTGAGATTTTATCTTTTCTGTTTTAGGTTGATGTGATAGAATCTCAATGGAATGTTTTGCAATCTCATATTCAAGATTCTCATGATTTTACTGAACTTGTGGGTTTCCATCAAGAGTAAGTAGGATTAGTTCATTACACTAGCATCCTTCTGAATTTTCAAATACTATATTAGACTGTAAATTATCTGTGAAGTTTTTTTTTTTATGAAGAGTTATTTCTTAAGATTTTACTTGCTAATATACATGGAATCACAAACATTGTAAATATTGAATCATTATTGCTTGTTACTATTTATGAGGACTTGATTTAGGTGAATTTCATACAAATCATCGCAAAGTCTGTTTTGGTTCACTAATGTAGATATCATAAAAATCATGCCATATTATTGCATATAATTTGTTGACGTAGAATGAGTTTATGCATAGCACATTTGGTGTTTTTCTATTAATTCTTTTGGTTTATCTTGCCAAACATTGATGATATGCTGAAGCTGTACATGTGCTTAACATTGTTACAGGTATTTATCGGCTTTAATTTCTCAGTCCTTCTTGGACATCGGCTCTGTGTCAAGGATATTGGACAGCATCATGACGGTTTGCCTGCAGTTCTGCTGGAATATTGAGAACCAAGAAAGCAGTCAAAACACATCTGAACTAGAACGTATAACCGAGGTACCATCTCTTATTTGTTCATGTAGGTAGCACAAGGGGAAGTATTTTGAATTAGTGAATATGATGGATATGTGCCTTTAATTTTTCAGATGTTGGTTCAAACTTGCAACTTAAGCTTAGTTGGTTTGTGACAATTTGCCTTGGATTTTAAACACTTCAATTTAGGACTAGGTCAAATCTCCAAAAAAGGGACAAACAAATAGATAGGTTAATTTTCTCTTTGGAGACTTTGTCAAGTGTAAAGAAACAAGTTGGTTGGCTTGCCACTTGCTATTAATAGTGGGACCAGACCTCCATCTCTGCATCTTTCAGAAGCTGTTATTCTCCTCATTTCAGCTAGATATTTTTTAATTAACTTATGCTTAGCAATTTATTCATTCATGTTACTAGTTGCATGGCCCTGTATTTTAAAGACACTGTTCTTAACCTTTTCCAGGAATTTAACAAGAAATCAAACTCGTTATATACCATATTGCGCAGTAGCAGGCTTGCTGGGAGTCAGCGGGCTCCATTTCTGAGACGTTTCCTTTTGCGTATGAATTTTAATTCCTTCTTTGAGGTAATCTCCCTATGCTTATGCTAGAGTCTTCCAGATACTCAAAATTTAGCTCATAATTTTCTTATGTGCTGTTTCCTTTTACTAATAGGCAACTGCAAGGGGTGTGCTGAATGTTGTCAGACCACGCCCATCGCATCCTGTTTTAAATCAGCGATAGCATTTGATTATATGAAATTTCTGAAGTAGCTTGTCTGATTCTTATTTGAGCGTTCCTTGTGGTGCTGCTGTCTCCTTTCATGTTTGTTTGTGGGAGGATGGTCCTTTACTACCCAGACTGAGGTGCATGCTTGTTTTCAGCTTTATGAATTCCCATTAACCATCTCAAATCAGTTACTAGTGCATAAGTTATCTGACTTGGAGTTTGCTGCTTGCTCCTTTTTGACCATTGAGTAACCATCTCTGGGAAGTTTGATATCATTGTGGGTAGCTGGCTCGGGGGTGCAGTTTATTCTCAGCGGTAAGCAAGCCCTTGGGCAGATAAGGCACGCCCTGCTAGGTAGCTGGAGGTTACGAGACCTGTGCTTGGCTTTGGCTGGCTACCCTTTTGTGATAAGGTGGTGCATTGACGGTTGGTTTCATTCTTTTTTTTTTTTTTTTTTGTGTGGAAGTGAGATTTTTATTTTTATTATTTTTGTATAAATGCATTGTATATGGTTTGTAGACTATATATTATGTAATGTAATGTAATATACGTGCATAAAATTTCCTTAAGATTAATGGTTATCAAGCTTGTTTTTGCATTTCTAAAAGTGGAAGGAGTTATATTGTACATGATCATGTACTCTCCTAGCTCACTTGTATAATATTTGGAGTCGATATTCTCCTTATTTCTTAATGTTATAAAGGTCGCAGTCTACACTATCGATTCCATCAAATTTCTACCCGTTCAAATTCTTATTTCTTGCATGTCAAAATTAATTGGATAGAACGTGATTTGGCCTATGGCAACATAATTGCCTTTTTTCTTCTTTTCTAGTACTACTGTTAATCAGCCTTTTAAGCGTTTAAATTTAACAACAAAATAAAATGGTAGAGGAACACTACTCTCGCGATGCTGCTTTTCTGTATAATTAATTATTAATTGGGCATGTGTTAATTTTCTAATTCCATTGTCATGGTTTAAAACTTTTATCGTTAATGCAAAAATAATATTTTTAAAATATATTAATTAAAAAAGATTTTCTATAATACTGTTTAACTTTCAAAGTAAAAATTGGTGGCTGACTCCCAGTCACACAAGCACGCATGCATGTTAAAAATTTCAGTTGCATTTATGTACAATTCGAAAAATTGGAAAGAAGGAATAGAGAAGAAAGAAGAGAATATCCTTACAGCCTTGAACCAAAAAAAAAAAACCTTCTATTTGCATTTAGAGCTCCTCAAACCCTTCCTCATCCCCATCTTCCTCGACCCTCTTAAGCTCTCTCCTCCAAGTTTCCATCTTTGCAAGAGGCAAATACATCATTAGGAAGTACATCAGTTAACCTCAAACCATTAATGTAATTAATAACTCATTGGAAGATGTTCAACATATTAATCAGAAACCCCATTCTAGGAAAGGCCTCTATGACTTGTTAAGAGGCAAATGTATACACTGTGAAAAATATTATAGTAATATATATTTTGAACAATTATATCCCATTCTGTGTGTTTTTGCAGTATCCATTACTTGCTGCTACCCAAATGAAATCTTTGATTTCTTAAAAGATCTAGCCCTCTAATCAGATTGCTCTAAAGGTCAAGGCATTTATCCCTGGTTTGAATCCAAATGCAGATGTGTCGTACAATTATAAACTAAAAGAGAATTGCTATCCTATGATGAATAAAGTGCTAAGAATAACAAAATCCATGGAATCAGTTATGGGAGCTAGACGATTACGAAAGAGATGAAATTTTCAAATTTGAAAGGTCTTAAGAGATAGAATACTTTCTATTCTACGGAATGAATTTTATGATTAATACTAAAAATGTGAATGCACATGTGGACACCGTAGAAAATGACTGTGAGGAATGAAATGACCCCTTCCTCAGCATGTTAAACTAATGCACTGTGATGATGCTTTGCAAGTTGGACCAGAAACAAGTGGTTGCACCTGATCATCAGAAAACCGCAATTGTTCTGCAACAAATAGTATGTTCCCGTAATCTCTTGGTACTACTTCCTTTCCCAAACTTTTAGCGATTTCATTGTAGCTAATTATCTCCACATTGAAACCGTTGCTCATAAAAAGATTGCCCATCCATTTCTCTGTACTAGACTGCAAACACAAAGACCAGCCAACAGGGCATGTGTTCCTTGAAGAAAAGCAATTTAAGTAAGAATATATACAGTTATGAATATACAACAAACTTACCCTGGTACCAAATTCAGTTTCTGCCAACCATGCAGGCAATTCTCCCAAGAAGAGACACCCATTCATAGCCATACCACTGACGAAGAATAAGATCTTTTCAAAACTTGCCAGAGTCATCACAGGTAGTCCCTACCAAAAACATGAAAGAAAAGAAAAATTCCATCAGAAAGTTATTCCTTGGAGAGTTTCAGCTGACAAGCATCGCAAACGGGAGAAAACCTTTATCACCTGGATAGCCCATATACTTGGACGATGACCATTGAAGCCCTTCATGCCCAAAGTCTCTTGAAAATTAAAGGATTCCAATGGAACATGAAGATACAAACAGCTTCTTGGGATCTTAGCCCCAACACCTAATTTGTTCAAGAACATTCTCTCAGAACAAGTTGAACTACTTGTCTAAACCAAATCCAACCACATGCAAGAAATTTGGATTTTCATAATCCAAGACATATAAATTTCAAAATAAATGGAAAATGGGTCCTTTTTTTTTTTTTTAATATACAATAAACTATGACAAAATTAGTCCAACAGTTAGGCACCTTTAAGCTTGTCAGCCGCCTTTTGGAATACCCTTTCAGGGGATATATCAAATATGATGGTTGAGCTAGGCCAGTTAAGCCTATATGGCCGAGTATCCATTCCATCTGATAATAGAACAACCTGCAAATTATTAGTAAAAAAGTTAATATCTTATGCAATTGGGGTAATACTATATAATTCAAAATTAAGCTTAGTGAAAACACCTGTTTAAGCCCATCCATGTGGTTAACCGCACGAAGCAACTTATCATCTATGAACTTGGTTGCAATGCAATAATGTTCTAATCGCTTCTCCAAATCTATCCGAGCGTGAGATGGAACTTGAGCAAAGCACCCGGCATATAAATCCACAAAAAGAGGTTCTGAATATAAATATAACATAAAAATGATTATTAGACTTAGTAGCTGCTTTCAGAAAATAAAAGGCGATCGAAAAGACAGAAAATTAGAGAATTGGGATTTTGCTTGCGTGGTCGGTGTGTCTCGTGAAAACGGAGAGAAGCTGAATCCATGGCTGATTGGAGTAATGGGTCATTATCATCGCTGAGTTTAGCTCTAAAAAACCAACCATTTCTCTTCTTCTTGGTGTTGAGAGGGAACGGCAGAGATGGGGGCACGATTGCAGTGGTTAGCGGTGGCGCAGATGCAAATCTCAGTAAACATTCCATGTAGCCTTTTGCCGTGTTCAGATGTACTTCAGGGTTTATCGATTTGAATGATAGCGATTTGGAGAAGTTTCATTATCCCCTGGCTTCAACAGTCACCCTTGGAACGCAAAGCAGGGCTCGGTCCAGGTAAAACATGTCTCTTTTATCCTACTAGTACTACTACGGTAACCATTTTTTATTTCTTTTTCCTCTTCTCTGAAAAAAAATAAAAAGAGATATATAAAAGAAAACCTTAAGCCGTGCCTTACAGTTAGGAAAACCTCACATTCACCGAAGAGCATATGCTGGGCGGGAAAAGTGAGTTGAGTCTTGATTCTCGAGTTAGGGAAATTTTTTGACTCGGAAACTCCCAGCTTTCAAGTCCCAAACTGGCAACCAAAAGCAATTCCCAGCTGAATTACATCCGAAACAAAAAAAAGAAGGCTTGTTATCTCATAGACTATTTGAAACAATTAAATGCTAATTTTCAACCATAAGAGCTTTTGTTTCACTGTTGGAGTACTCGAGTTGGATGGTGAAACACTCAAAAGGGTAAAGGTTTAGATAAAAACATACTACTCATACAACTAGATTCATTCAATCATTCAAATTACCTCACAATTAAAAAAAGTTAAGTTTACCATCTTCTTGTTGGAAAACAAAACAAAAGTATTTGTATCATTACCTTAAGAAGCTGGGTATAAGCAAATTTTTTAAACATATCATGTGTTTTATGATGAATGAGGAAGAAGACATTTGTTGAGAATCAATACTGTTCCTTTTGCTGCATTACTTTCCACAAAATGAATATATAAAAGAATTTTGTCTTCGTATATCAATCACTAATCATAACCAACTTGGAGTTGAACTCAAATGGTGTCATAATAGCAGAACAAGCCTCGATCTGCCTCCATTAACGCACTCTTTTCTTTTTACATTGGATTTTGTATTTGTTGCTTCAAATGAAGATTAGTTTGAATTCAAAAAAAAAAAAAAATCAATAAAATTGATTTTCAATACTTGTCTTTAGTAGATGAGACTTATTTCATCTCTATTACTCAGCACGTAAAAGAGAATTATGCAAATATAATAAAATTAATAGCTAATTTTATCTTATTTTTTATGAAAATAGACAATTAGACAAATTCGAAGATTGTAAAATTATTTAACTTACTTCCTATAAAAAGTAGATTATAAAAACTTTAGATTCTTTTTATAGATAATGAGAATTGAAAATGTTAAGGTTTATTTTCAAAATTTTTATTTAAAGCATAATTCTTTTTTTATTCTTGATTTTCTAACTCTTTTACATAATTTTTATTTAATTATAAGTTTATATTTGATATATTGATTTTTATATACTGTCAATTCATCACAAAGTGTCACGTCATTAATAAATAAAAATAAAATTTTTTAGAGTTTTGTAAATAAATATGAAAAAATTATTTTAGATATAATAAAAAAAATATATAATATTTTCACTTTCTTTCTAAAATCTATTAAGAATTTCTCTCAAATCCCTCCCTTTTTCTCATGTACGGAGGCATTAACAAAAGAATTTTGACAATAAACTTCCCAGTATTAACTTTCCTGGAATCAACCTTCCAAAATCCTTTTGGGTGCGTTTGTTTGCAAGGATGTAAAGTTACATTCCCTGCAAAGTGCTTAATTAAATTACATTGCAGCGTTTGTTTTGCAACAAACCGCTGTAATGTCATAATGCAATGTAATCACATTGCAGCCCTTGGCTGCAATGTGATTGCAGCCCAAAACCAATGCAATGTACATTACATTGCAGGCTGCAATGTTTGTAATGTTATTAAAGACATTTTTACCCTTCAATTTTATTATTTTATTAAAAATATTTTATAATATTATAAATAAAATAAAAAATATTAAACTAAAATATATAATATAAAAATTAAAAAATAAAATATAAAATATAAAAAATTAAAATTTATATAATATAGATAAAAGAAATTAAAATATAATATATAATATAAGAAATAAAAATTAAAAAAATAAAATATAAAAAATTAAAATTTATATAATATAAGTAAAAAATATTAAAATAAAATATATAATATAAGAAATAAAAATTAAAAAATAAAATATAAAAAATTAAAATTTATATAATATAGGTAAAAGAAATTAAAATATAATATATAATATAAGAAATAAAAATTAAAAAATAAAATATAAAAAATTAAAATTTATATAATATAGGTAAAAAATATTAAAATAAAATATATAATATAAGAAATAAAAATTAAAAAATAAAATATAAAAAATTAAAATTTATATAATATAGACAAAATAAATTAAAATAAAATATATAATATAAAAATTATATTAAATAAATGAAATAAAATATACAAAATTATAATAAAAAATGAAAATAAAATATATGACATTAAAAATATATTTAAGAGATAATATTATATAAAAATTAATAATAAAGAATACAAGTATATTAAATTTACATTTTAATAAATAAGGGTAATTTTGTAAATTAACATTACATTCCCTGTAAAGTACTTGTAAAACAAACACTGCAATGTTATCTTCCCTGTATTTTAATCATTACATTACTCATATACTAAACACTGCAATGTTATCTTCCCTGCAATCACATTACCTGTAATCACATTGCATTGTAAAGTACCAAACGCCACCTTTGTGTTAAGGAAAAAGGTATTGTTAGCTATAACCACATCTGTGAGCACGAATTGAAGAGATATTCATCACTTTCATCGTACACTACTCCCACATAGTACCGCAGACTTTGTTTTTCTCTCCCTCTTCTCTTTCAACACTCTAAAAAAACTTATCCCGAAAATAAATTTGTCTCCAATATTAAAAAAACTTTTTTTCTTTATTTTTGATAATATTTACAAAATTTTAATTATATATTATATCTTATCCCTTCTTTTCTCTCTCTTCAAAACAAACTTTTATTCCATCCAAACCACCGGCACTCTCGGCTTCTCTTCCAAAGTCTCGTTGGTTTCTCATTCAATTTCTTTTCTTTAGTTTTTGTTTTTTTTGTTCTTCTCGTTTCGATTTCTCCTTCTATTTTCTTTAAAAGAAAAAAAGAAAAGGTGCAGGTTCAATTGTTTTCTTTGTTCTTCCCCAATTGAAAGAACTACCAAGGCGGTTTTATTTTCTTTATAACAATGAAAATAGAATGATTGATTAGAGAAAAAATGATAATCAAGGACAACCTCAAATTTCAAACGCCAAGTCTTAAGAACCAAAAAAACAATAGTTCGAGAGAAATTTGTAGAAGCATTTTAAAATAACAGTAAAAAAAAATTTATTTTCAAGATCTTAAATAGATTTAATTTTACCCATTAACAATGCAATACTTTGTATTGAACTGATGGTATACAAAATTATATGTTGTTAGTGTATCACATATAAATTTTATATTTATTTAAATATAATGTTTTCACATAAAAAGGTATCTGTAATCAAATAATCAAACAATGTGATACAATTTTTTATTTGATGTGATATTTTAATAGTTGCAACATTTTATTTAAAAAAACATAATTTTTTATTTACAATTTTTTATTTGAAGAGATATAATTTTTTATTTTAAAAATACACTAATAATATTTTATCAATAACTTATTTTTAATTCACCAATTAATATTTTTTCAAATCTCTTCCATTGTTAGAAATTAAGAATCCACACGTATGCTTAATTTTGTTGGTTGGATTTTATTTTGAAAGGAGGTCTAGTTCAACTTTTATCATTCAAAAACCATCATTAAGCAATTGAAATTTCAGTTTAATTGTCTAATTGTCTCCACAACTAACTGACAAAGCAAAATGCTTATACCATGATCGAATCACTTCTATTATAATTTGGCTATTTTGCAGTATTATATTTTCAAACCATTTTGTTTTGATTGGACAATCCTTGTTAACTTTGAAGGACAGTTGAATTTGGATTATCGCAAATTGTTGACGTGTTTACATTCTACCAACCCCAAGGCAAATCTCCACAGTTAGACACCCTGCCGAAAGATGTGCTGAATTCAAAAGTACATTAAGACTTGACAAGAAGAGGTGTAAAACTTTGAAAGGCAGTGGAACAGGGTAGGTGTAGTTGTTGGAGCAAGTGTAAAATTACAATAAAAAAGAATCCTTTCATTCCTCCAAAAATGGTTACAATTGATGGCTTTAAAAATACCAACAAAAACAAGGCTTATAGAGCAAGGGCCACAACAAAGGGCTCTTAGATAGAACACAAGAGACGCTCAGGTCTCGGCACCAACCCACCCCACAATCTCAACGCCCAGAGGCCAGCTTCTTATCTCCACCAGAAAACCTAACCAAAAAAATGGATTCCAGTCTCCATTCTTCAGAGAACCCTGAAACCAAATCAACTGAAGAACAAACCCCAAATCAACTCGATATTTTCCCTTCTCAATCCCCATTTGCTACTGCTTCTCTTTCTTTCTCTTGTTTGGCCACAACTCTGCCAACCCATTTCTTCACTCATCCTAAAATCTCATCTCTGTTCTCTTCTCAATCACCCAATAAAGTTAAGGTTCCAACGCAAGCTTCCTCTCTTTCCCATCTCTCTCTTTCTTCAACTTCCCCTTCACCTTCCAAAATCTCCTTCAAAGCCACCCTTTCCAACAACCCTCTCCAATCCCCTCTCTCCTTAGGCCCACGCCGCCCTCTCGATCCTTCCAATGGCGCCGCAATTCGTCGAGCTTCCATCGTTTGGTTCCGCAACGACTTACGAGTCCACGACAACGAGTGTCTCAACACGGCCAACAACGAGTCCATGTCGGTCTTGCCAGTTTACTGTTTTGACCCTCGAGATTACGGTAAATCCTCTTCTGGGTTCGATAAAACGGGTCCCTACAGGGCCAAATTCTTGATTGAATCGGTTTCGGATCTCCGGAAGAATCTACAAGCGCGAGGGTCGGATCTTGTGGTCCGAATTGGGAAGCCGGAGAGCGTTTTAGTTGAGTTAGCTAAAGCCATTGGGGCTGACGCTATTTATGCTCATAGAGAAGTTTCTCATGATGAAGTTAAGGCTGAGGAAAAGATTGAGGCGGCTATGAAAGAAGAGGGAGTTGAAGTTAAGTACTTTTGGGGAAGTACTTTGTTCCATGTTGATGATTTGCCTTTTAAGTTGGAAGATATGCCTTCGAATTATGGTGGGTTTAGGGAGAAAGTTAAGGCTTTGGAGATGAGGAAGACGATTGAGGCATTGGACCAAATGAAAGGGATGCCTTCGAGAGGTGATGTGGAGACTGGAGATATTCCTTCATTGACGGATCTCGGGCTTAACCCCAGTGCAACAACGGTTCAGGTTTGAGATTTAGATTTAACTTCTGTGTTTTTCCATATGATGTTCAGTTTGTTTTGTTATGCCTTTCCATATGCTGGATTTGTGCTGTTTGTCACGCAAATTGAGGGAAGATAAATGACTACAGTTGCATAAAGTTCTTGACGAGGATGATAAACCGTGGATGAATTTTAGGCAGTGACTTAGTATTCAATGTTCTAGAGAAGATAATTGTCAAAAGTAATTAGTTTTGCTTGTGTTTCATTTATTGGCCCGGGCTAAGATTTTCTAACTATATGTTTGATCCTATTACACGCACCACAATGCTAATCTTTTCTTTAATGCCAAATGCTTCTTCATGTTTATGTTAGCATTCTGCTTATAAATAGCGGAAATATTAGGACTACTCACATCTGAAGCATGGTTTGATTTGATTGGGCTGTGTAATTAGAATTGTCAATGTAGGGTGCTCATTAATTAGTGCTTAATGTATATTTTTGAGACTTTAAAGAAGTTTTGATTTAGGCATTGCAACTAATCAATGCTACTAGATATAAATCAATTAGACTGAATTGAATTAGCAATGTTAGCTGTGTTTTATGGTTGTTTCACTGATGATTAATAGGAAAGCATATTTAGGACTCATGATAATGTAAATATTCACAATGTATTGTTTGTTTCATGTAGGAAGGTAGGCCATATGTTAATAGTTCCGTGGCTGGAGGGGAGACTGAAGCATTGCAGAGGCTTAAAAAGTTTGCGGGTGAGTGTCAAGCACAGCCACACAGGGGGAGCAAGGATGGCAGCCATGATAGCATATATGGTGCAAACTTTTCTTGCAAAATTTCTCCATGGCTAGCCATGGGCTGCCTATCTCCTCGTCTCATGTTTGATGAGCTAAAGAAAAATACAAACAGGTATGCTGTCAAGTACGTGTATTTCCTTTTACAAATTTTAAATTTGAGGTTATCATGGATATGGTCCAAAACAGAGTACAATGGAGCAATATGATCCATGACTCCATATAGTGGGAGAAGGTCTTTGGTTTCTGTTTAAACAATTTTCAAGTTATCAGATATTTACTTAGGGTAAAATATGGACACCCCCTAAGTTTTAATTAAAATTCCACACAGATCCATTAGTATGAAAAATAGATAGTGCGTTCCAAAAATTATTTTTCGTTAGACACATAAATCCAACTGTTAGGGTTTCATTAATATTTCTGTTAATTAGCTGATTTGATAATATTTTTTGGACAACTTTGCCCTTCGTTAATTTCAAAAATTACACTATGTAAATTATAATTTAAAAAAAAATCTTTTCCCCTTTATTTTTGTTCTCTCAAACAGCCGACCGGTGACACTCTCATTGCCGGCTGTCCAGATCTTTTGCCAGGCTCCTCTGGCATGGGGAGCACTCGGCAGCGCTCCATAGGCCATGGCTGGTGCTCCACAGGTCAAGGGAGCACCAATCTGGTGTTTTTTTGGGAGTTTGGTCAAATCTCCAACTGTGGAATGGCCGGTCGGTGTTCGTCGGATGACTTGAAAGAGAAAAGAATGAAAAAAAAAAGAAGAAGGTATTTTGAACATTTCATGTTTAAGCATGAACACTGGTTAAACGTTTGAAGTTGAGTGTTCATTTTAAAAACTAATGAATTTGGATGTAATTATGGTTAAAAGTTAGGAGTGTGAGTGTTTTATCCGTTTACTTATGTTGAATGCATTTTTATGATTGGCAGGGCCTTTTCTGCTGCTTCAAATAAAAAAGACGGAGGTAGTGGCTC
Source organism: Theobroma grandiflorum (assembly GCA_036013995.1). Taxonomy (NCBI): domain Eukaryota; kingdom Viridiplantae; phylum Streptophyta; class Magnoliopsida; order Malvales; family Malvaceae; genus Theobroma; species Theobroma grandiflorum. The sequence goes on from CP142130.1 coordinate 7,134,918, forward strand.
ACCTGATACTGGAATGAACTGGTTGATGTTTGAGTTGTTGTGGAGGGATTTCTTTAGGTAAATATGGCCTTGATTCATCATAGGAGTTTACTTTTCCTCCAAGACAATCAAGCTAATATTTCATTGCACATATTTGTTTGCAGATTCATCACCAAGAAATACAGTTCTGCAAAGGTTGGAACTGCTCCTGCCACAGCTTGTACAGGAGCCCTTGCTTAAGCAAAGAATTTGCACTGGTGTGTTGAGGAGGATAATTGTTCTGGGTGATGATTGGCTGTTTGATGGTGAATAGGTTGCTCAAAAGGCAGTTCTCCTTGTTGTGCTCTTGTTCTTGTCGCCTAATAAATGCTTTAATATGGTAAATTTTGTCTCAGTTTTTCGGAGTTTTAGAAACATTGGGGCCGTTTGTCCATTGTTTGAAACATTGGGGCCGTTTGTCCATTGTTTGATTTGTCATCTTTTGAAAAACAGGTCTCACAATCGTTTGACCATGCCTTTTGATTTGATTTTCGACCCTGAAAACCAAGACTGAAATATTATGAGTTTTGAAAGGTTAGAGCTGTAATGGAAACCGTGGTTTTGGAGTTTATTATTTAAGAAAATTGTGAATACGAAGAATACTGAAAATCCTTGAAACGAGACAGGGGGGACCCTACAAAACACTAATCTTACTGTCATATAAATAAATACTAATTTATTACTCCTGTGATACATTCGATATAGTAAAATTTTTTTTTAAATATGCAATAGTAATATATTGTTATATTTAACTATTGATGTGCATTGACATGTATAAAATATTATTTTATAAAATATATAACTATTGTTATTGTAGTCATCATTTGTTGTTATTGTAATCATTTTGTTGTATTTGTGACAGTGTTTTCGTATAAAACGACACTTATCAAATTTTAAATAAAATCTTTAAAGTTATGATAGAATATGTAGTAACTCAATCTTTTTTAAAATTTTATTTTTTGCAAGTTTATTAGTTATATTTAATACTGAAAAATAGAATAGGTAATAATTTAGTCTCTCTAAAAATCCAATTTTATCTTTGTTAGTTGATATGCAACATTATATTTAACATTGAAAAATGATATGCGAGTAATAAATAATAAAATAAGGAAAAATTAATTTTATAAATACGTCAAAGAAAAATCAAGAACATCAATTTGAAGGAAAAAAAAATCTAATCCAAACCTAATTAGGCCTCAAACTTATGTCTAAAAATCCAACCACAAATCAATCCCATTAGACCTCAAGCTCACATCCCAGCAACCACATGTGAAACTAAAAATCTGTAAGTGTTAAACCAAAAATCTTTTAGGACTTCTTTTAAATATAACAAACCTTTTTGATTATTTGTAATTTTTAATGTAAAAAAGCTTACATAAGATTGTTTGTTAGCTTAAGTAAGGCGTCTACATGCATATAAGTGTTTTTTTTTTCTTATTCAAGTTGATTTAGTGATCTAAAATGCATGTAAGTGTTTTATTTATTGTTTTCACAATCAAGTTGATTTAGTAATCTGAAGTTGTATAATCAATTATGTATTTGTTGATGAAGTGAAAGAGTGTAACTGTACCAATTATAATACTTCTTTTTATTATTCATTTTTTTCTTAACTTTTTTTTTTATTTATGTCGATAAATTTTAGATAATAAGATAAACTTGAAATGGGTCGAATTTTATGTGTGTTTAAAATGAAATATATTTTTTAGCTAGAAAAATTTTAGATGATAAGATAGACTTGAAATTAGGTATTTTAGTAATGTCAAATTTTACATGTGTTTAAAAGAAAACATATTTGTTAGTTGTACTTTAAAAATTTTATGAGATTCATGTATATTTATATAACTATCATAAAAAAAATACTAATATGTAAGTAAGTAAACTCATATTTTGGATTTAGTTGATTTTTTTAATTTGGTTATCAGAAATTTTCTTATGATATTATTAATAAATTTATGAAATGGGATTGATAGAGCACTTGACCTGGTCAAATAGTTAAACCCTAGTGGAACCTTTTATAAAATAATTGGCTATTGAATTTTGAGTTTTATAATTGATTCTCTCCTTCAGGCAATATCTTTTGGAGCTTCTTTTAAATATAGTTATAGATATTTCTCATGGAAAACACTGCTTCTCAAAGCAAAATATTTGCAGCTGAGTTTTTCAAACTATATATGCATAGTAGGGACACACTGAAAGCAACGCACACTTCCCCAGCACTCCTTTATCTATTGCTCATTGGCCAAGTGTTAAGCGAGGGAAGTGTCAAGCAAAGAAGTCCTTTGGGTTTCTTTTACATTGCCAAGTGTCAAGCAAGGAAGTCCAAAAAAATATAATTATAGATATTTCTCAAGGGAAACACTATTATTCAGAATAAGACATTTGGAGTCGAGTTTTTAAAACTATATATGCATGGTAGGGACACATTAAAAGCAATGCACATTTCCGTAACACTTTTTTGTCTACTGTGTGATTGGCCAAGTGTCAAGTAAAGAAGCTTTTTGGGGTTTCTTTTATATTGTTACTAGAATTAAGCACCTTACATTGTTAAGTGTCAAGCAAAGAAGCCATTCGGGGCTTCCTTTAAATGTAGTTACTAGTTTGCTTGCAAAGAGGCGCCTTCAGGGTTTCCTTTAAATATAGTTACTAGTCTGATGCAATGCGTTTGGGATGTTAATTTGTTTTTTCAATTGAGTTGAAAATATTTTGTGAAATAGATACGTAATAATAATCATTTTATTATATCTAATTATTAATGTACATTAATTTGTACAAAATATTATTTTATAAAATATATAATTATTGTTACCATATTTATCATTGTGGTATTTATGGTGTTGCTTTTATACAAAAACACCCTTATAAACAATCTCACGACAAAACAAAACTTTAAATAAAATATTCAAACTTATGGTAGGATATGTAGTAACTCAATCTCTATTAAAATTCTATCTTTAACGAGGTGATTTAAACCATTTTTCATTAGTTACATTTAACATTGAAAAATAGATATGTAATAACTCAATCTCTCTCAAGACTCTATTTTAGCTAATTGATATGCACAACTTTACATTAGTTACATTTAACATTTGAAAAATAGAATATATAACAACTCAATTTCTTTTAAAACCATATCTTTAGCTAGTTAATATGCACCTTTATTTGCATTAACACTGAATGATATGGGAGTAATAAATAATGAATAAAAAAATTATTTTTTATAACTATTCACATATAAAAAGTCAAAAAAAAAATCTAAAACATGAGACGAAAAAAATTGAATCCAAACCTAGCCCCAAACTTCAAGCTCATGCCTAAAAACTCAACCATAAACCAATCCCATTAAACCTCCATGAACTTGTCAAGTGTCAAACAAAAAACCCAACCACAAACCAATCCCATTAGATCTCCACAAACCTGTCATGTGTCAAAGCAAAAACCTTTGTACTTTCTTCAAACATAACAAACTCTCTTGTAAAAAGCTTAGGTGAGATTATTTATTAGCTTAAATAAGATGGTCACATGCATGTAAGTGTTTTTCTTTTCTTTTTTTTTTTTCATAGTTAAGTTGATTTAGTAATTTAAAATGCATGTACGTGTTTTAATTTTTTTTTCATAATCAAATTAATTTAGTCATCTGAAGTTGTATAATTAGTTATGTGCTTGTTTGTTAATGATTTGTACAATTTATTGTACTTCTTTTTACTACTAATTTTTTTGTTTATTTTTTTTATATAAATTTTAGAAGATAAAATAGACTTAAAACTACTAATTTTTTTTGTTTATTTTTTTATAAATTTTAGATGATAAGATAGACTTAAAATGAGATATTCTAGTGATGTCAAATTTTATGTGTGTTTAAGAAGAAATATATTTTTAAGCTATTGAATGAAATAAAAAACTTTGAAAATTTTATGAGGTTTGTGTACTTTTATATGGCTATTATAAAAAAATATAGTGATTGGTAAGTAAGTAAGCTCATGTTTTGGATTTACTTGATTTTTATTTATTTGATTATTAAGAATTTTCTTTTTATATTATTAATAAATTTATAAAATAAAATTAACAGAGCAATTAGCCTTATCGAATAGTTAATTAAACCTCTCATAAAATAATTGACTCTTGAATTTAGACTTTATAATTGACTTCCTCTTTCAAGCAATATCAATATCCTTTGAGGCTTCCTTTAGAGTTGTAAATATTTCTTATGAGAAACATTAAGTAAGACGTTTGGAGTGGGTTTTTTAAACTATATATGCATGGCAGGGACCAATGGAAAGCAATGCACACTTCCCCAACACTCCTTTGGCCTTGCTTTAAATTGTAAAGTGTGAAGCACTTTACATTATCAATTGTGAAGCAAAAAAGCCCAAAAAAGGTTTCCTTTAAATATAGTTATAGATATATATGGGTACTGAGAGGGGAACAAACTTTAAGAAGTTGGTCAAAAGAATGAAAAGAAAATACCGTCTTTTTCGTACAAAAGAATATACTCATTCTCATATGATGCCAGAAACTCGAAGGGAAGAGAGGACAACAAATATAATCCAAAGCAACATGAAGAATACACTGGAAACCCAGGCCCAAATCCTAGGGCCTCCGAGCTCCGCCCCCAGTGTCAGGCGCCTAATCACCAATACTAAAATACAGCCTACAGAGGTGGAGAAGAATACAAGCAGAGAGAAGCTGAGTCCCCCCGCATTTTGTATCCGCAATGGTTCTCTATATGCTATGAAATTGTATGCAGTATCAATCAGCCACGGAATGCCAATGCCCACATAAATATTCACTGAATTGCTGCAAAAGGATAAACAACAAAAAATAAGCGGAGAGTTTTCCACAAGCCTCGAATGTGAGACATATTATTTATCCAATAACAAATCACCACATCAAGCAACCCAATAGTTTACCTTTACACAAAAGTGGTGGAGCCATTCTAATTACTCTTAAGTCTTAATTCTTAGAGTAAGACATGAAGGCAACTTTGTTGCTCTTAATTCAGGCATAGGGAAGAATCATAGTTTGACACCTAAATCAACTAAGTTATGTCATTATAGGATATATACTAAATCATAGCGTGAAATTAAAAAATCTTATGGTAACAGCTTCTTAGGAAACTAAATCAATTATGTTATTATAGGAAACCACTCGCAAAAAGATTTAGGCCTCTAGATCATGACCTAGAGTTAAAAGATAAGATTCTATGAGATATACCTGCAAGTAATGTTTGCTATAGCAGAGTCAGCTGTTATCTGACGTTCAGCAGCAATCTTACTTGCTACTAAATCTGGCCATGAAGTGCCAGCAGCTAATGCTGTAAATGCTATGACATAAGCATTTATCCCTGAAACAAAATATGGAATAAGAAAATGAAAAATTCACAAAATATGGTATGTACAACAGTGCAAATCTTTTTTGGCAAGGAAGAAAAACCTGTGACACAGCTTATAAGATCCGTCAGCTCTGTTACAATGTAAGCTATCCCACTGATGAAAAGTAGAGAGCAAATGAAGGCAATCCATCCATGAGCAATTTGATAAGGAGGCACAAAGGCAAACAGAACTCTCCAGGGTGCAAGTAGTGACTGCCAAAAGATACTTGCTAGCCAAAGATGGATATTGTTTAGTTTTCTTGATTCAGGACTTTCCAACTGTTTAAGGAACTAGATATTATTCACCACGTTTATTGGTTTATTTCTATGCTTAGATAAGGGGGAGAGGCACAAGTTTAATGAAATTATATCCCAGTTGAGGTTCAGTTATAACCACAAGGCCACATGATGGAAAAACAATTGAATTAAAGAAAAAGTAAAGCATACAACTATACCTAGCATAAGATGCAAGAAATTTTGAAGTACAAATTCAAACAATGGTAGAACTTAAATTATCACATAAGAACTAAAAAGGATTCTATGTTACTTTATAAAATACATACTGTGAGTGCATCCAGGAATTGTGTTTTCCAAAGTTCAAGCGCCTGAGGATCTTCTAAATCGATCTCCTTCTGAAAGGGTCTAGTCGAGATTTCGACTAAATCTTCGATTGTGGACACCTTTTGATAAGAAGAGCCTGCATGATTGAACTTTTTGGTATTAGTACTGATTAATCCATCCACCAACTTAACCTACTGAAACTCAAAATTAACACAAATAATTATAGCTTACCTCCCAACCCTGGTACTCATCAGATAAGTAGAGGCTAATTAATTTGAATTACATAAATAGCCTAAAATATGTATAAACCAAAGTCCAACCAGAAACTTCTATTTCCACGTCTCCCCCATGACTTCATCATTCTATAATTCCATATGTCATCAATTATAGTACTGAAAAGAATGCATGTCATTCTGAATAATACTTTTGATGAGCTATCCGCTTAAGCAAGTCATAGCTCCTTCATGGTAAGTAATATTAATGTTGTAGATATGGTTCCACTTCACATTACGTTTCTCACTGAAAGAGTGCTAGGGAGATTATAGTCAATGAATTACCAGTGACCTTAATAAAATTAAAATGTCAACAAGAGTAGGACGAAAATGATACCTGCCCCAATTTCTGAATGAAAGGAAAAGATATCAACAATGTCCTTCTCTTCATTTTCTTCAACTGGAAGTATCTCAGAGTATCCATCATAGGCATCACCCTCATGTTTAACTGAGGCAACCTCTGCTGGCACCCAGTCCTCAGGCCTCTCAGTTCTCTCTCTTCAAAGGTACAGAAGAAATCAGAAGCATTACAGTGTAAGAAACCTTGATAAGGGGACAAAGAGAAGAAGAAGAGCATACATGGGCAGAGATATATAAGGCCAACGTTTGTCTTGAGCATATGCATGAGTCAGCAGTAGTCCGTACATCAGCACTGTCAATAAGGCCTCCCAAAGTGTAACCACTTTTGGTGTCCATACCTACAACATGAATTAAAACCTATCCATGACCAAGTTCTACATAGATGTGAGCCATAATTGCTATAAGTCATGCATCAATAGAATGCATTTAAACAATAATTCCATACAATGCAATAGTGAAGTAAACACAATTTATGCGAAATGAAAGCAAATTTATTAAACCTCTTCATTTAAAATCAAAGAACTCAAGAGTAAAAAGGCTGTATGAGAAGTCTTCTCACTATAACTTGGGTAATGATGTTCAGCTAACAGCATAAATATCCCTATGAAACACAAATCATGAAGCTTTACCTGATAAGTTACTTGAAGTTACCTCTAAAATTATGTACAGCCAAGCATATGCCCAAAAGGACCAAAAGAGCTCCACCAGCCAAACACCTATATCAGATATTTTTTTCAACTCTCCAGCTTTTGGAACTACAACACAGACAGCATGGATGGGGAAAAGGTCGAATGCAGCTGAACCAACAAGAGTTCCTGGACCTAAACCTGTAAATCAAAGTACGCTGACTGATATCAATGACAGGTAAATGAGAAATAATCTCCATTCATGTGGTTCGGTAAGATAAGCAAAAATGCCTATATCCAATTTTGAAATATTTTCTAATTATTGAAAAGAAAAAAAGAGCATTTGACAGAACAAACCTCCAGCATACAGATTCCCAATGTTTTGAATGGCATCAATAGTAGCTAAAGATATTTGAGGGAAGCTAGTCCCAAAGGCAAGCAAAGTAATGTCTGCAATAGTATAATTCCACACCTTTTCTTGTCTATAAATTTCAGTATTAGTGACAGGATCTATCTCTACAACTGTACGTGTGTGTTTCACAACATTCTCCATCGATCGGAAGAAGCGAGCAGTTATAGCTGACAACCCAATGAAGCAATAAGCAAGGCCAAGAAAATACAGGAAGGCTCGTAACCCATTCCCAAGCAGAGTTTCACCATAAAAAAGCAAATAACTTTCACATTTTTCATCTCCCAAAATACTGGAAATCCCCAAGATGCTGTCATCGGCAGCTTGCTTATGTACTAAGACCATTTTAATCACTCTCCCTTCACTGTTCAAGCATCAGCATCTGCTCACCACAACATGACTGATGATTAAAAAAGTTAAATCATAAATTTGAACTACTGAATACTAAACATATGTAAAACATTAAAAAGAAAAGCAGAAAGAAAACATGTAATCCAATTCCACAAACCACTTAGACTAGAAAGCTCACTAAAACTTCTTTCCATACAAATATGACTCTGAAAAAAAGCAAACCCAAATTCCTAAGTCAAAGAAACGAGAATCAAAGCTAGATTAAAACTGAAAGAACATTCCACCAAAAAAGCAACCGACATAAAGAAATCAAAATCCAAAATTATATTAGTATAAACCTGGACAGTCAAAAGAACCAATCACAGCCACGAGTTCCGTCCAAAAGAAAAAGCTCAAAGATTTGAAAAAGATGAATCAGAATTCGTAAGATAGATGCAGTTAGAGCTTACCAGTAAAGCCACGTAGGATGGCCCGAGCTCTCCACCGAAAAAGGCGGAGCCCGGCGACGGCTGGCGATGGTTCCAACTTCAGTGAAGGAATAAAACAAACAGGTAGAAACAAAGACCGGAGGGCGTAGGGAGTTTTAGAAAATGTGGTTGAGAGTTGAGAAATTTTTAATGAAGACATCCGCAAACGTGCATGGCCTCTGTGTATTTGCTTTCAGTTTGAAATCGGTACTTCCTTGGTTGGACTTTTAATGATTTTTCACGGGAAAAGAACAAACTGTAGCGATTTTGTTTCTAGTTACGATTTGTAGTAAACAATTAAGCAAGGTGTTCCATTTTTATTCTCAGATCAAAAACGACAAATCACGTGGTGGGATGCCCTGCTTTTTGCTTTCTCGGACTAATAAACATCATGATTTGTGCTTAAAAATTCTTTTATTATAGACGCAATATTTTCATGTTCAAATTGATGGGGACCGAAATTGTATTATTAAGAGGAGGAAAGAATGTCATTTCTTGATAAAGATATTTTAAAAATAACTATTAGGATAAGTTTAATTATTTTTAATTATATTTAATTATGACTTGATAAAAATATATTTTAAATTATTTTAAATAAATTAAATTATTTATTATAATTTCTCTCCATTTCTGTTTCAGATTTCTCTCTCTCGCCATCCCACTCTCTCAGATTTTATCGATTTCTCTTTTCGACATTCGTCTGTTATTCTTTCGATTTCTCTCTTCGGCATTCGTCTGCTATGCTTTCAATTTCTCTATCTCGCGTTTTCAGATTTCTTTTTTTTACGTTTTCAAGACACTAAGCAATCGTTTCGAAGTGTTTGGATGGGTGGATATTTGAAAATTTCAATTTTTAGGTATTTTGGAGAAAATTAAAATGGTAGAAATAATCACATATGTATGAAATAGCTTTTAATTGAATCAATTCGGGATCTAGACACCAATAAATTCAAAATTTTGAAATTTATAAACTTAGGTTTTCAAATTTTTTTTTTAATTTTTAGTCAAAGTAGGTGTTTTAGATAAAATAGCTTCTAATTGAATCAATTCGGGATCTAAACACCAACAAATTCAAAATTTTGAAATTTATAAACCTAAGTTTTCAAAAGAATTTTTTTTTTAATTTTTAGTCAAAGTAGGTGTTTTAGATAAAAAAAATTGTATTTTGATTTATGAAAACATGTCGGAAACACTTTAAGCAGTGGTGTGTCACAGATTTTTGTACATGACGTGTCACAACCTAACCATAGCTTGTCACAAGTTTTTGGACATGGCGTGTTACAGCCTAACCATGGCGTGTCACAACTTAACCATGGCGTGTCACAGATTTTTGTACATGACGTGTCACAACCTAACCATGGCTTGTCACAGGTTTTTGTACATGGTGTGTCACAGCCTAACCATGGCGTGTCACAATTTAACCATGACATGTCACAGATTTTTGTACATGACTTGTCACAACCTAACCATGGCTTGTTACAGGTTTTTGTACATGGCGTGTCACAACTTAACCATGGCGTGTCACAGATTTTTGTACATGGTGTGTCACAGATTTTTGTACATGACGCGTCACAACCTAACCATGGCTTGTCACAGGTTTTTATACATGGCGTGTCACAGCCTAACCATAGCGTGTCACAACTTAACCATGACTTGTTACAGATTTTTGTACATGACGTGTCACAACCTAACCATGACTTGTCACAGGTTTTTGTACATGGCGTGTCACAACCTAATCATGGCGTGTTACAACTTAATCATGACGTGTCACAAGTTTTTGCACATGGTGTGTCACAGATTTTTGTACATGATGTGTCACAACCTAACCATGGCTTGTCACAAGTTTTTATACATGGCGTGTCACAGCCTAACCATGGCGTGTCACAGGTTTTTGTACATGGTGTGTCACAGGTTTTTGTACATGGCGTGTCACAACCTAACCATGACGTGTCACATCATAGCGTGTAATTTCATTAAGGGTATTTTTGTCCAACTTGGTTAAAAATAGTTAAAATTATAAAGATGACTACTTTTGAAAACGTCTTATCTTTAAAGGTTATTTTTTAAAACGCCCTATTAGAGTATATTATTATGATATACTAAGGGTTTAGCGATTGGTCAGTCGGAAGAGTCATGTGATAATTAAGTAATCTGGCGTACTTAATTGCGGATGCAAGATATTTCCCTATAAAAAATGATTTATTAATGCAAATCTCTATCAAGCACTTGGCCACTTGGGGTAAATCTCTATCTTGCACCTGTAGGCCTACATGGTGTGAAGGATACAAATCTTGAAAGCATAGCCATCATGCAGCTATGGAGATCAGAGTTGAGCACGTATCCAATTTTCAAAAAGTTTTTCCTATCTTTTAATGTTTTAAAGAAAAGCTTTAACAAAGGGTGTAGACTTTTCATTGCTGTTAATGCCTGCCACTTCAAAGAGCCGTATGAAAGGGCCTTACTGTTTGCTATTGCCATTGATAGGAATTGTCATCTGTTTCCTATTGTTGTTATTATGGTGGAGTTGAAGAATGGTGACTCATGATCTTGGGTTTTGAACTTGATTAATATTGTCATTGGAGATTTCAACAAATCATTAGCAGTGATGAATGATGAGCAAAAGGTAAACCATAAATGCCTACTATTTTATATTTAATTAGTTAATTTCAATTACTTATTAAGTGTTACTTCTTCTTATATTGCAAGGCATAGATGATATAATCACAGAGACAATGCCCTATGCCACTCAAAGAAAGTGTGCTTGGCACCTCTATAGCAATTTTAAACAAAGGTTTTTGGGATTGGACATGACGGTGAACTTTTGGAAAGCTGTAAAAGCATACAACTAGTGAAATTAAAATGAAGCCATGATGAAGATTAAAGTTAAAAATGTAGAGGCATACAATTAGTTGATGGAAAAACCACTCACATTGTGGGCAAGACACACTTTTGACCAAAGTGTGAAGAGTGACCATGTGACCAATAACATGGCTGAAAGTTTCAACCACTAGATTAGGCTTGTGAGGAGTAAACTTATTTTGGTTTTGTTTGAAGAAATCAAAGTCAAGATAATGAAGAGGTTTTATAATCGATATAAGAAAGCTTGCACATGGGAGGGGCAAATGACACCCAAAATTAAGAAGTTGGTTTCTGCCAAGTACAGTGGCAAGTTTTGTAAGGTTATGCCTACTTTGGATTTTGAGTTTATTATGTTTCAAGGTGGCAAGACATATATTGTCAACTTAGGGATGAGTCAAGTAACTTGTCCATGTGGTGTTCGAAATATTGCACGTAAGGGTGTCTCAACATATTTCATGTATACATTAATTGGTTGCATATTTCAGGGTTTATTAACTTGTGTTTGATAGGTATTCCTTGCAAGCATGCAACAGCTTGCATAGGTCACATCAAAGGTAATTTAAAACAATATTGTGACAACTACTACTCTAAGGAGAAGTTCATGTTGGTAAACAATGAGTACATTCACCCCATACCTGACATCACCATGGTTGAGTGCAGAGGGTAGGTAGATCCAGTGGAGCCTCCACCACTCCGTTGTATGCCTAGCAGGCCAAAGAAAGACAAAAGAAAGGAACTCGAGGAAAGGCCAATTGAACATGGAAATGCTAAAAGGAATAGCACTGTTAGATGCACCTTATACTCCTCACTTGGTCATAATAGAAAGACTTGTCCTAGAATTCTCGTGCAACTTAGTAGAAAGGTAATCTACATTAAAAATACAATTTAGTATTTTACATTAAATATGCAATTTAATACATCTAATACATTCTTTATGTTTTAAATTATAATAAAATACCTTACTTGGGTCTTCATCAGGAGCTACTACTAGGTTCTCATTAAAAACTGTTGCATCAAGAATTTCAAAAACACCTACTAGTGTGCAAAGAAGACTTGTTGCTATTGTTGCTTCAAAACTTGGTCGTGGTGCTCATGATGGTGCTAGATCTATCCCTGCCCATGATGGTGCAAGAAGGCTTCCATTTGCTGGCCTTGCTGCCTTTATTGCTTTTGCTATCTTTACCTCGATAATGAATTTTGATGATGCTAAAAGGACATAAACAAGTGTCTTTCATGTTAATTGTCTTTATATGCACAAGAGACTTGATACAATTATTGTATAAGATATATATTGAAAATCAATGCAAAAATGATATAACTTGTTTGCAAAAAAAGCCTTTGCATTAACTCTTATATCACTTGTTATGTTCAAGTTTAATATGATTAATTCAAGTTAATTGACATCAGAAGACAAAAAACTCAAGATATTGAAATGCTTTGCTATCTTTATATCTATTCAATATTTCAACAATTTACAATAACTTTTGCATTCAATATTTCAATAATTTCCAACAACTTTTATAAAACAAAATGACATTTAAAAGCATCAGATTCTTCCTATTTTTTCAATCCATCCCATCTCTTTGGGGCATTTTATCAAACAACATTCGAAAAGTCCTTTAACCTTCATTTTCTCTTCCTTTCCTCCCACATTTCGCCCCTACTTTGAATCAATTCAAGAACCATAGATGAATGTTATGGAAGAGTTAGAGATCATTTTGCAATTTTTGTTTTTTGGAGTTACCACACTCGCTAACTCTTCCATGACATCCATCTATGGTTCTTGAAATGAAAGTTCTTTAGCAAGATTACAAACAACAGAACCTTGAAGGGTAGAATCATCTCCGGTTCTTGAAATGATTTTTCTCCTCCATTACTTTTGTCATTTCTTCTTTTGTAGAGTGTCAAAAATCAAAAAGAAATCTTGAGCATTTCAACAACAAATCTAGAGTTTTAGCTTATCCTCTATGCTTTTTGAAATAATCTTTTTCCTCAATTAGATTAATCATTTCTTTTTTTGTGGAGTGCCAAAAATCAACAAGAAATTTAGAACATTTCAACAAAAAATTTGGATTTTTACCTTTCGGTTTGAGGGACTTCTTAATTTCAACAAGAACCTTGAAGGAAAGAGTTATCCTAAAATTCATCAAATAAACGGAAACTGGTAACAAAACTTCTGTGTCTAACGAAAGATTTTTTTTTGAGACAGATTGTCCATTTCAAGTACTAATAAACCCAAGTGAAATTATACTTAAAAATTAGGTGAGTCAATATTTGATAATGATGTGGTTACTTAATTTAAAGATGGAACCCATTTTGTTCATCTGCCGCTGCAGATCTGATTGCCTTGTGTCATGCAAGTCTTCTTTAAAACTTGATCATGTAAGATGCCAATGATTTTTGTATATTTAATTCAGATATTAAAGCTGGAACAAAAAATTATACAAGGATGAAAATATGATCGGACTTACCTTCTTGCATAAGCCTGTAGATTTCATATCCATAACGATCGTGCGCCATGAGGAAGTCGAATGCAAAATTTCAGTCCTCAAGCCTCCAAGGTTTCCTCATGCTAACTTTTGTGCCAGACGAAGCAATTGCCTTAAGAAAGATTTTGGTTAGCCAACAACAGTGAGCGTCTTACCAGTAATCTTTACAAGAACATGCTCCCTCTCTAAAATGGTGAAACCTATTGCAGTCTCTGATAACAATCTCTCGGGCAAACACCTTAGATATCATTTTTATTGCAACATGACAATCAAGACATATCCTAAGGTTCTTGATGATGCGAATAGGAGTACCTGGACTTGTCTTTAAGAAGCAAAAGGCAATAGCTATCTTTTCACTATGAAGGGATAGTGCCAACTCCTTTCCTTCCTCATCCAAATCAAGCAAAACCTCCTTTGTGTTTCCCACATAACCCTCCATCTTCAATCTCTTCATAATCTCATCAAGCATCATGTATATCTCTCTGCTCTCTGGAAGAGAATCATCTCCCACAAAAAACTCGTGGAGGACACCTCCCATCTCAACCAAACTACATCCAGGAACCTTCTTAATCCCCCTACCCTCCATGACATCTCTCACATGCCTTACTTCTGTCCATCTGCCCCTCTTTGCGTACACATTTGAAAGGAGCACATATGCACCACTATTTTTGGGATCTAACTCAATTAACTTCCTGAGTGCAACCTCGCATGTTTCAATGTTCCCACACATTCTGGATCCGCTCAACAGGGACCCCCATACGAGCACATCAGGCTCCATAGGCATAGATTTAACCACATTCCATGCTTCATCAATGAGACCAGCTCTTCCATAAAGGTCAACCATGGCACCAAAGTGCTGTATCGAAGGAATGATACCAAACTCCTTGCTCATCCTCCTAAAATACTCCTTTCCGTCATTCACCAAACCTCCATGTACACAAGCACAAAGTACACCCAAAAATGTTACAGCATTCGGCCTCACCTGTCGTTTTATCATCTCCGAAAACAATTGAAGGCATTCCTCACCATGGCCATGCATAGCCAGGCCAGAAATCATAGCACTCCAAGCCATCACATCTTTATCAGGACCTAAATTACTAAACACATCCCTCGCCTTTTCAATACTCCCACATTTTCCATACATGTCTATCAAAGAAGTTCCCAAGACAACATCAATTTTTATCCCACATTTGTCAATATAAGCATGAGCCCATTTCCCATGCTCCAGAGCACCCAAACGCCCACAAGCAGAAAGTACAGCAGACATTGTAAATTCATTTGGCCTAACATCGTTAACTGCCAACATTTGCATTTCACGGAACAAAGCAAGCGCTTCCTTATATTGCCCACACCTCACAAACCCATTTAGCAAGCTACTCCAAGATCTCACATTTCTCTCCGGCATTTTATCGAATAAACCCCGTGCTAAATCGATCAACCCCACTTTAACATAGGCATGAATAATTGAATTCCAAGACGCTACATCAGGTTGGGTGATCTCGTCAAAAGCTTGGCGGGTAACAATTAAGTCACCACAAGAGGAGTACATGTTGATGAGTGACGTTTGGACAAATCGGTCTTGGACTAGGCCGAAGAGGATAGTTTGGGCATGAATTTGTTTACCTGAGAGAAGGTGAAATGAGGAATTGAATGATTGTAGGAGGAAAGGGAAAGTATGGAAATCAGGTGAAACGCTACGGAAGCGCATACGAATGTAGATGGAGATTGTGGGGAACGTGGGTCGAGCTGTAGCCTGAGCATTGCCTCGTATGAGGGTGTTCCAGATGAAGGATTCAAGGGTCGGGTGTGAAAAATGAAGAGTTGGATGAGTGGGGGAGATGTGCCTTGCAGAAGCTCGCATTGCTTACTAGAATTTTGCTAGTTTTATGTAGTAGCCTCTTCAAAAAGCAACCGTAAGTGTTGATTTAATTTCAATCATTATCCTAAAAGGTGTTTATGCTGGTGTTAAAAATATACATTAGTACTGGAACAGCTGACTTATCTCATGATTTACTACAATTTCAATGATCAAGACACCTACAACCCTAACAAATTTCAATAAGAGAAGACTAATTGGAAAAATTAACCACATTAGCACCTGCCAAAAACACATTCCCTCGTATTGATTTAATGATTAACCTATACAGAATGGCGAACTGAATTAGCTTATGTGATAGGTCTGTGCCAGTGAGGGATTGGTCCAAGCTAGCGCTGGATAGCATCGAGATTCAACTAGTCCTTTTGCTACTTAAAAATATCCTCTATCCTCTGCCTCCCGTAGAGGGGATATGATATTTCCCAATAATCGTGGGGCTGCCACCAGTCAAATCAATAGTCGCAGGGATGCCGAGTCGTCTTATTTACATTAACAAAAAAACTAAAATCATCTCTGGCAGGCTATCATTATCATACCACACAACCTATATGCACAACCCACTACAAAACTATCCAATTTGGTTACACGGCTCCATTTTTGCTACCACATCTCTACCATGCCCAACTTAACACATCATTCAACGTAGCCAAATCATCAAAGAAATAATTGCATGTCTGTTTGTCAACATAGAGAACATACAACACACAGAGATTTGCAGCCAATACCATCAGAATGCATTGCGAATGCTAGCTAACCAGTGACGGACAAGGCCACAGATAATTTGAAACACCAAGGTGGAAATTCAATTAAGAGCTCTTATAATCAACTCAAAAAAGAAATATGCATCCTTTTAATAGGCTGATACATAAACAAAAAATGTAACTATGGCAACAAAAACTTGGGTCAAAAAACAACCCAAACATGTCCAAAGATTAGACACCTGAAATAGATAAACAAGGTCCTCAGAACTAATAAACCAGATAGGTAACTGGAGAAAATACTGAACTGATTCTTCACTCTTCCTGCTCCCCCTCATTCTCAGCAATGTTGAAGTAGCGGAGTTCATAAACAGTACGATCCTTGTTGGAAGCAATCACCCGAAGCCAATCCCGGACATTGTGCTTCTTCAAGTACTTCTTGGTCAAGTACTTAAGATACCTAAAAACCAAACACAGCAGAGAAAATAATTCAAACTAATGCTCAACACAACTTTTACAATCAAAATATCATTCTTTCCCCTATATAAGAGGGAAATTCCAACAAGCAACTGAAAGTAGACAGAAGGTCTCAGACATCCAAGGAAGGATAAAAGCAGCAGATGCTCTCAAGCCTGGCGAAGGCGAAAGCTCTCAGGCGGCCACTGCGAATGTTTTGAGAAGCAAGCCTTAATAATTGTCATCATTGACCTTAAAATTAAAAAAGTTCCACTAGTCCTACAATCCATACACTAAAAGAGGCAAAAGATATAAACTAATAAAGTTACTCAAGTAATAAACAAACCGCCATTCCCTAATAAGATTCAATTGAACTCATTTCACGTTCAAAAGAGGAAAATTTCAATAACAAAAATGTAAAAGGCAACAGGATCAAGGTCTCAGACATCCAAGGAAGGATAAAAGCAGCAGTAACTCTCAAGCCTGGCGAAGGCGAAAGCTCTTGGGCGGCCACTGCGAATGTTTTGAGAAACAAGCCTTAAAATTTGTCATCATCGACCTTAACCATGAAATTAAAAGAGTTCGAGTATCATCGCTTAAGAGTAAACTTATTTTTCAGATCTAAAAATGCAGATATACGTAACAGAAAGTGTAACCGCAGATGGGTCATCTTCCAACTAAAAGATTCAAAAACGAAATAAGGAAAAATATCAAACGTACCGCTTAGAAAAGTTGGCGTCAGAGGTGACGGTGATTTTGCTTTTGTCGCGGGTGAGAGTGACGGAGTCACCAAGAGCACCGGCTTTGCCACCGACCTTAATCCTTTCCTGGAGGAATTTTTCCAGCGAGGCGATGTCCATGATCTTGTCCTCCACCGGCTTTGCGCAGTCGATGGTGAACGACGCTCCCTTCTTCTTCCCCTTGGGTCCAGATGCTACTCCGCGACTCATCTTCGCACCACCTAGCTGCTTTTCCACTGAGACAAATCAATACAAAGGAGAGGAATCGGGAGAAGAAAGAGAGGAAAGCAAGAGCAGAGAGTCAGAGACTACCTTCGCAGCCCCTACGTTTTGAAGATATAAAAATGCTAAAGTGAGGGTTAAACTGGATCTAGGGTTTTGGGACCTCCAAAGACGTTGTTTTAGAAATTTTTTTTTTTTTCATACTTTCCTTTAAATAAAATAAAAATTTATGGATCGAGCGATAATAAAACTGAAAGAGCTGTCCCTTAAAAAAAATAATTAATGAACGTTATTATTTAATAAAAGTGATTTTTCCTGACTATTAATGCTTGTGTCGTGCGTGACAATCGAATAACTTGATTTTAGAAATGAGAGATGGAGGAAGACTTAAGCGGCGTCGTTTTGAAGATATAAAAATACATTTAGCAGAGTGAGGGTTAAAGTGGATCTAGGGTTTTGAGGACCTCCAAACGACATTGTTTTAGAAAAAGTTTTTTTCCCATATTTTCTTTTAAATAAAATAAAAATTTGTGGACCGAGCGATAATAAAACTAAAGGAGCTGTCCCTTAAAAAAAAATCAATTAATGAACGTCGTCATTTAATAAAAGCGATTTCTCCTGACTACTAATGCTTGTGCCGTGCGTGACAACCGAATAACTTGATTTTGGAAATGAGAGATGGAGGAAGAGCTAAGCGGCGTCGTTTTGAAGATATAAAAATGCATTTAATAGAATAAGAGTTAAAGTGGATCTAGGGTTTTGGGGACCTCCAAACGACGTTGTTTTAGAAAAAGCTTTTTTTTTTCCCATATTTTCCTTTAAATAAAATGAAAATTTGTGGACCGAGCGATAATAAAACTGAAGGAGTTGTCTCTTAAAAAAAAACAATTGATGAACGTCGTTGTTTAACAAAAGCGATTTCTCCTGACTACTAATGCTTGTGCCGTGCGTGGCAACCGAATAACTTGATTTTGGAAATGAGAGATGGAGGAAGAGTTAAACGGCGTCGTTTTGAAGATATAAAAATGCATTTAGTAGAGTGAGGGTTAAAGTGGATCTAGGGTTTTGGGGACCTCCAAACGACGTTGTTTTAGAAAAAGTTTTTTTTTTCCATATTTTTCTTTAAATAAAATGAAAATTTGTGGGCAGAGCGATAATAAAACTGAAGGAGCTGTCCCTTAAAAAAAAACAATTGATGAACGTCGTCGTTTAATAAAAGCGATTTCTCCTGACTACTAATGCTTGTGCCGTGCGTGGCAACCGAATAACTTGATTTTGGAAATGAGAGATGGAGGAAGAGCTAAGCGGCGTCGTTTTGAAGATATAAAAATGCATTTAGCAGAGTGAGCGTTAAAGTGGATCTAGGGTTTTGGGGACCTACAAATGACGTTGTTTTAGAAAAAGTTTTTTTCCCATATTTTCTTTTAAATAAAATGAAAATTTGTGGGCCGAGCGATAATAAAACTGAAGGAGCTGTCCCTTAAAAAAAAAACAATTGATGAACGTCGTCGTTTAATAAAAGCGATTTTTCCTTACTACTAATACTTGTGCCGTGCGTGGCAACCGAGTAACTTGATTTTGGAAATGAGAGATGGAGGAAGAGCTAAGCGGCATCGTTTTGAAGATATAAAAATGCATTTAGCAGAGTGAGGGTTAAAGTGGATCTAGGGTTTTGGGGACCTGACGTTGTTTTAGAAAAAGCTTTTTTTTTTTCATATTTTCCTTTAAATAAAATGAAAATTTGTGGGCCGAGCGGTAATAAAACTGAAGGAGTTGTCCCTTAAAAAAAAAACAATTGATGAATGTCGTCGTTTAATAAAAGCGATTTCTCCTGACTATTAATGCTTGTGCCGTGCGTGGCAACCAAATAACTTGATTTTGGAAATGAGAGATGGAGGAAGAGCTAAGCGACGTCGTTTTGAAGATATAAAAATGCATTTAGCAGAGTGAGGGTTAAAGTGGATCTAGGGTTTTGGGGACCTCCAAACAACGTTGTTTTAGAAAAAGCTTTTTTTTTTCCCATATTTTCCTTTAAATAAAATGAAAATTTGTGGGCCGAGGGATAATAAAACTGAAGGAGCTGTCTTTTAAAAAAAAAACAATTGATGAACGTCGTCTGTTTAATAAAAGCGATTTCTCCTTACTACTAATGCTTGTGCCGTGCGTGGCAATCGAATAACTTGATTTTGGAAATGAGAGATGGAGGAAGAGCTAAGCGGCGTCGTTTTGAAGATATAAAAATGCATTTAGCAGAGTGAAGGTTGAAGTGGATCTAGGGTTTTGGGGACCTGACGTTATTTTAGAAAAAGCTTTTTTTTTCTCATATTTTCCTTTAAATAAAATGAAAATTTGTGGGCCGAGCGATAATAAAACTGAAGGAGCTGTCCCTTAAAAAAAAATAATTGATGAACGTCGTCGTTTAATAAAAATGATTTCTCCTGACTACTAATGCTTGTGCCGTGCGTGGCAACCGAATAACTTGATTTTGAAAATGAGAGATGAAGGAAGAGCTAAGCGGCGTCGTTTTGAAGATATAAAAATGCATTTAGCAGAGTGAGGGTTAAAGTGGATCTAGGGTTTTGGAGACCTCCAAACGACGTTGTTTTAAAAAAAGTTTTTTTTCCCATATTTTCCTTTAAATAAAATGAAAATTTGTGGGCCGAGCGATAATAAAACTGAAGGAGCTGTCCCTTAAAAAAAAACAATTGATGAACATCGTCGTTTAATAAAAGCGATTTCTCTTGACTACTAATACTTGTGCCGTGCGTGGCAACCGAATAACTTGATTTTGGAAATGAGAGATGGAAGAAGAGCTAAACGGCGGGGTTTTGAAGATATAAAAATGCATTTAGCAGAGTGAGGGTTAAAGTGGATCTAGGGTTTTGAGGACCTCCAAACAACGTTGTTTTAGAAAAAGCTTTTTTTTTTCCCCATATTTTCCTTTAAATAAAATGAAAATTTGTGGGCCGAGCGATAATAAAACTGAAGGAACTGTCCCTTAAGAAAAAACAATTAATGAACGTCGTCGTTTAATAAAAGCGATTTCTCCTGACTACTAATGCTTGTGCCGTGCGTGACAACCGAATAACTTGATTTTGGAAATGAGAGACGGAGGAAGAGCTAAGCGGCGTCGTTTTGAAGATATAAAAATGCATTTAGCAGAGTGAGGGTTAAAGTGGATCTAGGGTTTTGGGGACCTCCAAACTTAGAAAAAGTTTTTTTTTCCATATTTTCTTTTAAATAAAATAAAAATTTGTGAGTCGAGCGATAATAAAACTGAAAGAGCTGTTCCTTAAAAAAAAACAATTGATGAACGTCGTCGTTTAATAAAAGCGATTCTTCTGACTATTAATGCTTGTGCCGTACGTGGTAAACGAATAACTTGATTTTGAAAATGAGATGGAGGAAGAGCTAAGCCACGTTGTTTTAAATATATAAAAATGTATTTAGTAGGGTGAGGGTTAAAGTGAATTTAAGGTTTTGGGAACCTAACGTTATTTTAAAAAAAATTGTTTTTTTCTCATATTTTTTTTAAGTAAAATAAAAATTGATGGATCGAGCGATAATAAAATTAAAGGAGCTATCTCTTTAAAAAAAACAATTGATAAACGTCGTCATTTAATAAAAGCGATTGCTTGTGCCGTGCGTGGCAACTGAATAACTTGATTTTGGAAATGAGAGATGGAGGAACAGCTAAGTGGCGTCGTTCCGTGCTCTTCCCTCGCCGTTGAGTCGGTCATTCGCGTCGGAACGGTAAAGACATCTAAAGCTCGACTCGACTTTTTTTTCTTGCTTTTCTTTCATTACCAAACAAACAAACAAAGAAGAATTGAAATCTACTTTCAGGCAGGTGCACTCTGGGGATTTTGTTCAGCCCCATATGATGGTCGTAAAAAAGGTAAAAATTTTCAATAAAAGAAAATTAATGAGCCGTCATCAATTCTTTTTTTTGTTGTTGGAATATTCAGTTCCCGCCATTCTGGTTAGCTAAAGCCCTAAAGGTTGAGGCCTCACCTAAAAAGGTTAATCGTATTTTAATTTTTTGGTTTTTTTGGTGTTCAGGTCTAACTGGCATCGCTCAAGCTTCATATGTGGTAAAGGAAATTTACAAACTTTGGTTGATTAAATGATACATATTTGGGCATTTTTTAGTATTTGATCAGCTATTCTAGGTGTTTTTCTCAATGTCGATTGCTTAATCTCCCAAATCCAATTGCAGACAAGGTCTGTCGGCAAATTCGGCTTCCAATGCGGTAATTACACTTAACTCTCTGATTAATGGGCAACCTGACCTGATTACTGATTAATGAATAACTTGATTTTGGGCTAAGTTTTTAGAGAGTAAAATTTGATACGCCAAGATCAAACTGAATACTACTTTGATGGCCAATAAAAAGAATCGGACATGGGTTTCGCTTTTAGGGTATCTTTCAAACTTATTCTGCTCCTTCATGAAGCATCTGCTAGATTTTAAACTATTCCACATTTATATTCAGGACTTGTTGCTGGTGTATTTACCATGACTCGTTGCGGGCTTCAGAGATACCGAAGGCAGAATGACTGGGTTAGTTTATGGACTTCTGAAGTAGTTACCTTTATTTGTGCATATCTGGGAAATCTTTTTACCTTGAAAGGAGGGCAACGTTGGAGAGGGAACTCTGGATGGGTGAAGGAAATCATAGACATTTCCATATATGTGAGAAGAGGGGAGAGAACATAAGTACCCATAATAGTAGCTAGTTGAAGGCAGTTTCCGAGCACATCTTGTATTTGGTTTGCTTCCTGTGAAAAGCTTACTTACATATGATGTGAGGAAAATATGAAAATTGCACTTTGTTTTGTCATACATTGAACTCTTAATTGCTTATATCTTGAGAGTTGAGCTTTCTAAAAGTGTCTTCCTATGGTAAAGATGCATCGTGTGACGTAGACGAACAGAAACTAGACAAGATTCAGATACCTAAAAGTGTTTTCCTATGCTTATTGTTGCATATACAAGAGACGTGAAATTTGGTTGTTTACTGTTATAAAGAGGAGTTATCAATCAGTTATTACAAAGAGTAAATCAAGCTTTAACTTTCCATAATTTTCCTAATACTGGAATTATGATGCATGAAATAGCTTGAAGATTTGGTTACAAGGATCATCAAGCCTTTTTTTTTCTTACTTCAGACGAACTCTTTAATTGCGGGTGCTGTCGCTGGGGCTGCTGTTGCTGCCAGGACAAGAAGCTGGACACAGGTAATTGGGATGGCTTGTCTTGTTTCTGCCTTTAGTGCTGCTGCTGATTTCTCCCGAACAAATTGAACATCTAGCAGTGGAATTCCAAGTTGGGGGAACAAAGTGATCCTGACTTTTGTACACCAACCATTATCTTTATGGCATCCGTCTGATTTCTTTTCCCTTTTACCCTGCACATTTGACAGATGTGTTTTCTAAAATCTCTAAATTTCTGATATTCACCTTAGAATAAAGTTACGCTTTACGTTTTTCGTTGATCACTTAGCTGAATCATGCAATCTGTAACAGTGAATTGCTTCTTATTTTTAGTCATTTGTAGGATTTTGTTATATCCTGATAGTGAGTAGTTCATTGGCAGAGTCAAATGCTTGTATTTTTTTCTTTAAGATAAATGGGTGCAAAAATCTCGCCCCTGATACGAATCATTGTCACTGCTACATGTTTCTATTCAATTTAAATGATAAACTCAGGAGACTTTTAAAAAAAAAAATGATAAACTCAGGATTCCACTGAACCGTCTAAAGCAGAAATACTGTTTTTAGTTGCCTTCAGTTTCCTTGACTACTAGCTTCAACTTAAGTCTAGTTGAATTTCCATCTTCTATAGCGTAACATTCTGCTAGCATCATTTCTGCATTTCGTTCCTCTTTGGACAACATCAATCAGCCGTCTGAAAATAGAATTCAGCCTTTTCGTTCAGCAATCACTTATCACCTATTAGTTAGCGGGTTTCAAACATGAGGAATTTTCAGTTCAGCTTGGCTGCAATGGTGCAAGTGGATTATTTATTTATTTATATATTTTCTGAAACAATATTGCCATTGGATGACCACTAATATTTTTCGGAACAACCCTGCTCTAGCACAAGGCTTTCATTAACTTCTAGTAAAATCTTTCACGAGATTAGTCATTGTTTGCTCTCACTGACCTACTGGATTGATACTTGGCCAGAGTTTGATTTGTGTGCTAAAAGCGAAGGAGATTCGAACTTTATTTTTTAGATAGAAGATAATGCACCAATGCGTCAAATGCTCCGGTGCTGGTATCCAAGCCTCTTGACTCCAGTAATTGTCTCTGGTTATATTTGCCCCAAAATCAGACGTAACCCAGAGGCTACGACCAATCGTCCATGGATATGGACCAGTGACTGGTGTCCAGTGGAAACACCGGCCCATTCCTTCATTGTGAAGGAGGACCCCACACTGCCATCAAAGAAAGTTATTACGAAATTCGAACCAAGGGAAAGTTTTGACAGTTTGATTAAATGATCTAGTTGAATAGTTTGGTGAACAAGCAGTATTTATTACTACATATCGTTTTAAATCTGTCCAACCATTAAGCCTCTTCGTCGTACATGTGAAAAAGAAGAGAGACAAAGCCACTTCCTCACGTTCCAAAAACCATTTCCACACGAAGTTTTGTTTGGTTAGCAATAAGCTTTTGGTAGGATCCATGGCGTCGGTAGGTAACCTGTGGCTTGATGTGCTGTGATTATACATAAATGTGGGCTTTATTTATGACTAAAACTTAAATTACAGATTTGCCTTATTGGGCTGAGACTCCTTTCAGAGGGGACCACTTTTTGAAACTGAAAGGGTTTATGCCTTTGTAGTCAGCGTTGAATTATGACAGTGGCCACGCTTAAATTGATCCTATACTGCAGCCACAAGTTTGTTATATGTGGAGGAGGGAGACAATCGGTAACTTTGGTCAATTATCTATCCACCAAACCCTTGTCAAAACAAGCCATCTTTAAGCAGATTGAAAATATATAACTACAAAGAGACAGGGAGAAAGCGATTGTGGTTGGTTGTATTGTGATTTTGGTTTGAATTTCTTATGTTTATGATTGACCGAAGATTTAAAAAAGAAAAAGAAAAAACTGTCTTATGTGTTTGTTTCAGGAGTAATTTATTTACGTTTTGAAAATTATGGACCTCCTCACTTGCCTATGTATTCCACCGTCTATAGAAGGAAAGCTTCCAAAGAAAAAAAGAAAGAGACTTGGGGGCAGTGGGAGGTGTTATTTGATGATTGGAGGGGAAAATTGTAAATCCCAATGTCACCCAAAGCTTGCAACAATAATGCAATGAATGAAAAAGGAGGGGTAAGTGGGCTTTGCCTAATGAGGGAGTAATTGGCCTAATGCACAGTTGGTGGTGCCTCAGTTTAATAATAATAAAATTAATTTAATGCTGTCGTTGGAATCATCTCTGTCAATCGGGACCAGAACCAGGAATTTTCTTTACACACCTTCCATTCCCGCAAAATATTGTTTAACTCTTCAACTGTTATGGCAACCAACAAGACAATCTTTTCACCGAATAATAAGGGATGGAAATATTTGAAACTCTTTTTTTAAGGTTTCTGGTAATTATTTCTCGGAATTTGTTTTTTTTCCTCTTTTACATGTTGCTTTAAATTAGGCAGCAAAGCCTTTTTTTTTTTTTTTCATTTTAATATTCATGTTAGTATAATACTTTACGTTATCAAAAGTGCATTCACTCTTTTTTTTTTTTATGTATAAAGAGTCTAAATTCGATTAATGTGTAATAACTCAGATTCAGATTATGAAATTATACAAAATAAATAAATAAATAAATATGGAACTGAAAGAAAAATGAAATTTTAAGTTTTATCTTCTTATTTATTTATTACTCATATAATGAATACACCTAAAAAGTATAAAACTAGTCTTCATTAGTTGTTTAAATACTATACACTAAACATAATTAATAACTCAACGGAAATAAATACCTTTGTTTCTTTATAGCAATTAAAACCTGTTTTTAATAAACTTCGATGTACCAAAAATAAATTTTGGTATTTCAAACATAATGGTTGCTCTGAATATCTTGCCATAATTTGATCGGAAGGGATGTATGAATTCCCAAATGCCTTAAAATACTTGCAATTCAGGTGAGCATTAAAAGTTTTAAACTCTTAACTCTTAACCTTGCATAAAATAAGGTATATATAGTGCTAGATTAATATTAATTTATTGCGTGGATTTTTAGCTTTTTTAGAATTAAAAACAAATTTAGATTGATCTTTTTATATGATTAATAAAGTTTTTTTTAATATATTATTATTATTATTATTATTAAAATAAATAATAATATAATACATTAATATCATATCAACATATCACGTTAACATTTAATATACTTTACAGGTTGAATTTTCTTTTTTGATTATTGTTGTATCCAAACACATCTTTTACATTTTACTTTCATAAAAAAGAGCTTAACTCATAAAATTAATGAATGGTTATAAGACAAGTTGGAGATAACATCTTGTTGTCATTGTCGTAACTTTTTTGAAATAATAAGATAATATAAGTTATTTTTATAAAATTAAAAATTTTGAATTAAATGTAGAATTTTTATATTAACAAGGCAATGTGTACAAATATCATGTTTATTGGTAAATGACCGCAGGAGTGCTATAAGGAACCAAATACATGCATCGGTGAAAAACACAAGACCCAAAATGAGGAAAGGAGAAAAGGCAGACTTGGGTGTTAAATCGGGAGTTGTGAAGGGATTGGGATTAAGCGTGAGATAATCCAAAAGGACAGGAAGTGGGCGGGACCCACTTTCTCCAGACTCCAATGTTTCGAATATATGGGCAGCTTAAAATGTACACGCTCCACCTCAGCGGTTTATATCTTTCCTCTACTGATAATTACTTTTTTATCCAGTTTCCCGTAAAACAGGCCATCACACTTTCGAAACTAACAATCAATATATATATATATATATATATATATATATATACCCTCGACGCGTCTCCTTCTCCGTCTCTGTCTTTGTGTACTTACGTTTCCTTGGCTATCCTTTGCTTTCTCTCGTTTTACTTTTTCAGCTCTTCCAAACGTCGGCTCTGTTTTCCTTTTTAAGTGCTGCTCACTCTCTCAAAGTTGTAATAACTTGCTATGTACAAATTCTCATTGCCATTTTGAACAAGAGAGTATACTGGTGATCTGTTTTATCGTCTATATTTTCAGGAAAATGGCAGTTGAATATCAGGAGGTTAGCCCTACATGGGTTTTGCTTCATCTGTTTACTTTCCTTTTTGCTCTCTCTCTCTCTCTCTCTCTTTGGTTGGAATATTGTTAGATCGAGTTTAACCTTCATGGTTGTGGGTTGAATGTGTGATGTAGGAGCATATAAGGAATTCAAGAGGAGCTTTGCTTTTTACTTGCAGATGGTTGCCTTTCTCTTCTCCAAAGGCTCTTGTTTTCCTTTGCCATGGTACCATAGCTCTTTCTCTCTTGAATCATTTAATGACCGCTTTACTATACTTAGCCAAAAAAAAACAATTAGAAAAGGAAAAAAAAATGAAAGGAACGTTGGGTGTAATTCATTGATGTCGTTGCAGGCTATGGCGTGGAGTGCAGCGGATTCATGAGAGGTAATAAATACTCTTAAATAACCTATTTTCCCGTTGATATGTGTTTCTAACTTTTTGTTTTAATTTTTTCAAATAGCATCATGTAATACGTAGATGCCTTTGCTCACAAGATTCCAACTTTTACACCATAGGCCATGCCATCAAATTCAAAACAATTTTTTCCGAGCTTGGAATGTTCACGGATTTTTATTGTGAATCACAAACTTCCATATAAAGATAGGCAAACTTTCCACACAGAATTGATTACCCAAACTTTCTCCCCCTCTCTTTCTCTCTCTCAAGACTAGTTTCAGTAGTAAACAATAATGATGGCCATGTTTGCTCGCCAAATAACTTTGGGTTATCTTTACGTGGTCATGTGGTGGTCAACCACCAAAATGTTTTTGAGTTATTGAAGTTAATGATCAAGTTATGCCGGACACAAACAGGGTTTGGAAGTTTCCCTTCAATTTAAGTTTCATAAGTTTCCCCTTTGTTCCAATTCAAGTAGAATTTAGAGATGGGAATTTAAGTCAAACATGACCACTTAGGAGAATATATGTAAAATCAAATTAAATAGGTTGGAAGCCTTCAGGAATTAAGATTTAATAGCCACAACCCCTGTTTTGGCTACTTAATTTCTGATTTTAATTGATTAATCATATAGGGAAGTATAAGATAGATCTTGAAAGAATTCCTTACCCGGAAAATAAAAGAGGGTTTCAATTCTTAAATTGTTAGTGCTATATATATATATATATATATATATATATATATATTGTGGGGTATGAGGAATTACTGCCACTAATCAAACAAGAAGGATAAGTAGGCTATTCCCTATGGTCTCCCATTATCTTCTGTTCCATTTTGTCACCATTCTAATGCATAGGTGTAACCTCACAGATATTGCATTCGAGCAGTGTGACATAATCAATTTATCTTATCAACATTGGCATGTCATTGTGAAGGTTTTTCTTTTCTGTACGCAAGAAGCCAAATAAGGCCAACATTTTTTCTTTTTTGACTTTTAAGCTTTTTCCTTTTGTTTTTATCTGGTGATTAGCTTGAAGTTGTTATTGTGTTTATATTACAATAAACAAGCAGCTCAAAAAGCTACTTTGTAACTTTGTTAAAAAGAAAAAAATATTGTTATAAACTAAATTTATGTTTGACTAATTATTTAGTTATTTATTATACATATTGATAGTCACTTTTTTGTTTAAATAATGATAGGTATTCATAGTTCTATGATCATCCATCACATTGATGAAGATTTGAAGCTGTGTAGATCTTGTTGTGGGTCATATTCTGTATTCTGACCTGAACTTTAAAATGTGGGTCAGCTGGGTTGGTTTAGGTTGGCAAACAATCAATTGCTCATACTTAACCATCCTGATCAGGCCCACCAAGATTCTCTCATAAAGACTCTAGAAGCCATAAACTAATTGATGAATCCGATTAATTAGAAAGAAGGACAGAATCATTTCATTGAACTAGTCTTGATGACGGTTCAATTCAGCAAAAGGATCCACTTCAATTTCCTTTTTCTTGTGGGATATCTGAATTAGTATTCTGCTTATAGAAGACCTTTTGTCTACTTTTATTAGTGACTAGAAGATTAAAAGTCAATGATGTTTGCTCTATTGCCTGAATTCCCTAGGTTGGCTAGGTGAGAAGATTCAAAATGGATAGTCATTTCATTGTTGATGAATGCTAATTTTAGTGTTGGGAATTGATTAATGGAGTTCAAGGTCTGTCTTAATCTGATATCATGATTTCAATAGAATGTGGAACCAGGCTAGCAGCTGCAGGATATGCCGTGTTTGGGATTGATTATGAAGGGCATGGAAGGTCCAAGGGTGCTCGATGTTATATTAAGAAGTTTGAGAACATCGTTAATGACTGCACTGAATTTTTCAAATCTATCTGCGGTACGTGACATACCTGAATTGCCACAATTATTTAGCCAGCTCCTTTGTTTTAATTCACCACCTAAATCTGCCACCATGGTTTTCCAGCTCTGGAAGAATATAGGGAGAAGAGCAGATTCTTATATGGAGAGTCAATGGGAGGTGCTGTGGCCCTACTGCTTCATAAGAAGGACCCTTCCTTTTGGAATGGTGCTGTTCTTGTTGCACCCATGTGTAAGGTAATGATGTAAATACTATTACTATTAACCTTAGTAAGAATCAATTATTCAGCTACTCTAGTTGAGCTTTAAAATTTCTAGATATCAGAGAAAGTGAAGCCACATCCGGTGGTTGTGAATATATTGACTAAAATGGAAGAAATCATACCTAAATGGAAGATAGTACCCACCAAAGACGTTATTGACTCAGCATTCAAGGACCCCGTTAAGCGAGAAGTGGTGAGGATATTCAATTCCTTCTATTCTTGTTAAGTCTAGAGACTCTTGAATTGGTTTTGCTGATTTAAAGGATTTAATACAGTAACTAAAGCTCACGGATGGTCTCTCTTTCCTTGATGATGGGTGCAGATAAGGAATAATAAGTTGATATACCAAGACAAGCCCAGACTGAAAACAGCGCTGGAAATGCTCAGAACCAGCATGAGCCTTGAAGATGGTTTAAATGAGGTTAACATCTTTCCCTCTCGAGCCCTTCCCCATTCCAAAATATCTGATTTTTGTGCTTTTAAATCTCAAGTAAGACAAAATCTCTACTATCACTATTGTAATAATCTGCATGGAAGGTGAGGGGAATGAGTCTTGGGTTACATTTCAGGGACTAATTCGCCACATGGGAAAAAATAGCAGAAATAAATTATAGTGGGCGCTATTAGGTTCTGTGCAATGAAGTCCTACTGTACCTTGTCAGAAGGTTCCTTTTAATCGGATTCCCCGTTACAATGAGGCGCTAGGATCGTTGAATGAGTTAATGCAGTGAATAAATTTAGGTAGAAAAATTATTGTTGGCAACGGAGACAGTGTTTTCTAATTTATTTGACATTTACACTGGTTGGTTGAATTGTTTTGGGCAGGTGACACTCCCCTTCTTCGTGCTGCATGGGGAGGCTGATATAGTAACAGACCCTGAAGTAAGCAAAGCCTTGTATGAGAAAGCTAGCAGCAGGGACAAAACCATAAAACTGTATCCAGGGATGTGGCATGGGTTGACCTCAGGAGAGCCCGATGAAAACATTGAAATCGTTTTTGCTGATATCACTGCATGGGTTGACAAGCGCTGCAATGCTGTAACTTTTGAGCAAATTCTTCATCCTTTCAACAATGGCTTCAAGAAATTCGCTAACACAACAATATCAATGGCAGCAACGAATGTCAGAAGACAATCGAATGGGAGCTATTTGTGCGGATTGAAGGGACTTCGTACACAACATCACTCTGCAATGTAGCCTAGTAGTATCAAATTAGCTACTGTCTCTGTAAATTTCTCTGCAGCATATATAAATTTCATGTTCTCACAAACGTAGAAATGCAAATCTTTTGAAGGGGAAATGAATGGAAAATAAAAGAAAGTTGCTCCCATTATGTTGGTTGATATGATTTACATTCTGCAACAAGAGGTTTGCTTGTGGGTGATCATTTATTTCATTGAACTGTCTATTGTGGTCCCTGACTATGCCTGAGATCAGAAAATAGATCGTTGACTGATTGAAAGAAAAAACAAACTTCCTTTGGGCCAGTATGCAAGCATACGGAGGAAGCAATGAAGATGGAGATCAGATGAAATTATGATGCTTTATGTTTACTGCCAACGTAGTTGATAGTTCCAACAAACTTTATGATCATGAGTTACATCGGTAGCTCTCTCCTCCCCGCTCCCCCCGGTGAATTAATTGCAGTAATTCGTATCACTTAAATGCAATGCTGCACTCGGAGCCCAACGTAAAGTCCAGGTACGCCAACATTGATCCATTCAGGCCCTATGTTTCTTATTTCCTAATTCCTACTCAGTTCTATACTTAAGGTGCAAAGCTAAATCCATTTATGTTGTTATTCTTTGATGAAGTATAATGAGATATACATACATTTTCCTTTCCATGATAAAAAATGTCTTAATATTCAAAGAAAAAGTTATCGATTTGGTCAATTGAGAACATTTACATGCCACAGCAATTCTTCAATTTCTTCCAATTTCAAAAGAAAATGAGTCAAAAACATCAATTCATTCGTAATTTCTTTGAAGTACACAAAGAAATAAAGCTTGAACAGTCAAATATTATACACGTTCTAATTTATTATAATAATTTAGACTCTGTTTAATTGATATTCTTATCATTTATATTTTAGTTTTTATTATTTATTATTTATTGCTTTATATTGTTTCTTCCAAAAAAAAAAAATAGCAATAAAATTGTCAAGGAAACTCTATGATTCCCAAGGCCTGAAATGTCATTCTTATAGGGTTCCTGGCTTTGGGTTTTGGCACTAATCAGAAGTTGGCAGCCGATGGTCTAAAATTCGCCATTTTGCCTATTGCTGTGGAAATTGCATGTCTCAAGGTTTAACCAAGATTGACGTTTTCTTTGTCTTTCTGGTGTCAGTATGCCCAAAGAAATGTTGTTGTTTGTTGCTCAAAGATTGTAGGGAGGCAGGCAATATGGCTTGCTTTTAGTACCCGACGCACATAAAACCTCGACCAGTTTTATTGAACCCTTTTATTTATTTTGTTTTGTTTCTTTAATGCGCTCAACTGCAAATCATATTCTTTTAACTTGTATTGAGTCCAAGAAACATGGAGCAATTATTAAGGCATACCAATCTTCAGTCAGGTCAGCAACTTGCCACTGGGCTCAGAACTCCAACGTAACTACAAATGTGTTGTGCAAAAGTTTTCCTGAAGCCCAACGAGCGATACATATATATATATATATATTCCTATCTTTCAAGAACTGGCACTACTCTACATGAAGGTCCTAAAGAAGGCCAAGGGCTAACGAGGTTGGGCCATGAGTTTTTGAGTGAAAAGAGGATGGTAGACGGAATTTAGAATGATCATAAGCATATCACTTACAATTCTTCTAGTTTATATAATATAATATTATAAATTATGTAATCACCATAAAAAGTTATGTGCAGTTTCTTCACTCACAAGTGCGGCTTACATATTTCATATTTATTATTGGACAATTGTAATAGGATAATTACAGATAGTATCTCCCAAAATCATCTCTCTTGTGATACTAGTTTTAGCCCAAGTCTAGCAAGCCCCCATTCATTTTCTCACGAACTCAAGGTGGGGAAGATGGTAGCCGTCAGAAAGGCAAAGCCGGAGATTTACTGCGCTTGTATCGGACCTTTCTTCTTGGCATGCATGATCTTTTGATGCATATTCATGTCCTTCCTCAGAGTTTTATTTTGTTAATGGATACTGATTAGGAAATTCGTCGGTCGCCGAAGATCCAGGTTTTTTTCTTTTCTTTTCATGTTCTGTGTCACGTCAAGGTTCTCCGACAATTTACTAACATGAACACTTGATGTTGGACCAAAAACTAAATCCGTCCGGAACGGAAAAGGAATCGAGTCCGGACCCTTGTTGAGAAAGGGTAAAAAGGTAAAGAAACCAACAAGGCAAGGACCAAGAGCTGGAGCACTACGTACGAGTAAATGGAGAAACTAGTATAAGCAAACAAAAGAATGATAAATGTAGAATTGAATCACTATTGCTGCTGAACATAAGCAGCTGCATCAAAAAAAAGAAAGGTAAAATGTTATTTTAGATTCGCAAAGCTCACTGTCAATTAAGATTTAAAAGGGGATAGAGACATGGAAATTACAAAGATGGCAAACACAAGTCAAAAAGGAAAATCTCCAAATCTATTCTAGAGAGACTTCATTTGCTGCTGCTGCTGCCACCGCTGCTGCCGCTGCTAACTAAATTGTTTCAATGGGGAAAAAGAGGGGGGAGCTCTTTTCCACTGAACAATTATATTTGATTGGTCTTTCTGTGAGTATATATGCCACCTTAAGATGTTGATGCATTGTTGGTGTTGCTGCCCTCCTTGTGGTCACCAAAAATACGTTGCCGGAAGTCTGAAACCATTAGAGGGAGACCCTTTCGAAGGGACACCTTGGGTTGCCAACCAAGTAGCTCCTTGGCTCTTGAGATATCAGGCTTCCTCTTGTGTGGGTCATCTTCTGTGTTGGGTCTAAACTCTATCTTTGCATTCGGGTCAATTGTTTCCTGGACGACCTGTAAATACACGTGGAGAAATCTCAGTACCGTCCAAGAAATATAGAAAACCAATACAGCAAGAATGCAGGAAACAAGCAACATAAAACTAGTAAGTCATAAAACACTTCTGCATATCGTACACTAGCTTAGGTTGTTAATTTGTCTCATGGCCCCAATTTTAGGTAAGGATCTTGAATTTCAATCTTTAAAAGCCTAACAAGACTCTGAATCAAATGAAATACACTGTGAAGGCAGTATTAATTTTATGGCACACCCATGATTTTAACTAAGATCTCAATGCATTTAATTAACAATAACCACTGTCATTGTTATCACCAAAACATTTCTTAGTAGCTTTATCAGCTTCTATAGAAAACAACACCAAGATTTAAAGAGTAGTAGGCATACCTCAGCAAGCTCAAGCATGGTGAATTCACCTGGATTTCCAAGATTAAAAGGTCCAACGTGTTCACCTTCCATCAAGCGCATGAGACCCTCCACCTGTTTCAAACCAGATTATTTTACAAAAATGAGCAGGAACAGCTATGCTAAGCTACCAATCAATGTGGAGAGGACAGAACAGTTCTGATCACGAGATACTAGACAAAACACTGAACAGCATACCCCACGATTCTAACTACACAGCATTATAATAATACATCAATAAAATGCTACCCGGGGAAAAACCTGCCCCAGATAATGTTGTACACTCAAAAGAAAATACCAACTATTTACTCTAAAATGCTGGCCAATCATATCAAATAGTAAAAATAAAAAAATCCCAAAAGGTCACTTCAAATATAATTAATGGAAGCAGGAGGGTACCAACTTTTTATGCAAGCACGAGTTGTTAAATGCTGGTTTGGAAGAACTATTATTTCCATTGACAGTGAACAAAACACAATGATGCATTGCTCATACCAAACTATGGACATTTAAAATTAGCTGGTCCACTTGGGACATTCATTTGGTACAAGTCACATGGTGTATATGTTTGTTCAATTAATTTTTACACTCACCAAAGGGAAATTCAGAACCAAGAAGATCCTGTCAGTTAAATTTCTTATCCCAAAAGACTTTACATTTCCTATGCTGAAACATCGTAGAGTTTAGATTTCACCTTATACAATGTTATGTCAGGATGTACTTTTTAAATCATGTGCACTGCACAGTCTTAACATCACCTGAAACTTCCCCACAAAATCTCAAATTTTCACTACAAATTGCAGATTTATATCAGCTAAGTAACATAGGTTAAAAATAATAATAATAGAAAAAGGCAATGTAGTATTATGGCACCAACATTTCCAACAAAAATAAAGAGAAGTAAAAGCTGAAAAGATTCATTGAAAAAGTTTGGATCAGGCAAAAAAATAAAATAATAATAAAAGCATCATTTACCAGATCAGAAACATATTGGAAACTCCTAGTCTGTTTCCCATCACCATATACAGTCAAAGGCTCCTTCCTTAAAGCCTGCATTCATTATTCAATTATCACATTAACAACTCGCTGACCCCATCAAATAAAATTATAAAATTTACAACTAAAACAAAGAGTACCTGAGCAACGAAATTGCTAACGACACGACCATCATCGATGCACATACGAGGTCCGTAAGTATTGAAAATTCTGGCAATCCTAACCTGATATTGAAACAGCGGATTCAATAAATAACTATAATAATAAGAAAGTACTCATTATGTAAATAAAAAAGAGTGATTTCAAAGTCAGTGACAACAAATTAAATAGATTAGATTATTTCAGTGAAATTAAAAAAGTGTAGTTAGCTAACCTCAACGCCTGCGCCTCTGTGATAGTCCATGGTCAACGTTTCAGCGGTACGCTTTCCCTCATCGTAGCAACTGCGGACACCTGTCATCGCACATACAAACGTACTGGTTGGTCCCCTCCTCTAACCCCCAAAAACAATGCAAATTCATATGCTTTTTCAGAATGTAACAGAGACAAGCGGCCAGATCTAAACTTATTACACTAAATTCCACATTCAGAAGACAAATTTTACGGAAATGTCCCCACCACCTCCCTGCCATTCCCGTTTCTCACCACTCCAAACAAAAACACCCTGTTTCCTTATTTTGCAAAAAATGCTTTTTTAACTGGTGATCAATCTGTGCTACGTGCCAGAGTGTCGTAGGATAGAAAGTAAAATTTATTGCCGTACGATTATAAGGGACCGCTAATCACGGGTTTTTCGTGAAGCGTTAAAAATTCGATCAGATCTAAACGTTCTAGAGAGCCAGCGCCAGCGCCATTTCAGCAATACTTCCAACTTCCAAAAGGACAACAAACGTGTACAGGAGGAAACCCAACTCCCATACCCAGATTGGAAGGCAATTGAAACTACAAGACTCCTTTCCCTCTGCCTCTCAAATACAGGGGAAATTGGTAAATGGAAGCCAGAAAGAGATTTTCCGGTGACTGAAATTTTCTCCAAGGACAAAAAAAGAAAAAGAAACAGAGAGAATGAAACTAACCGATGGGATTAACGTTGCCCCAGTAAGTTTCCTTCTGAGGATGTTGCAGAGGATCTCCGTATACTTCGCTGGTACTGGTCAATAAAAACCTGGCACCTACTCTTTTAGCCAGGCCTAACATGTTCAATGTCCCCACCACATTCGTCTTGTAAAGAAACACCCTCGATTAAGGAAAAACAAATACTCCTATAAATCAAAACTAGCAACAAATATAGCAAAAACAGGGTTATGGAAAAGTATTTATTACTAAGAGGAAAAAAAAAAAAAAGGATATGATAGTTTTGACTGGGTTGAATTTGTAATGAACTGGAGAAGCGGGGCAAGCGAGATGGTAGATCTGGTCAACTTCCAAGAGCAAAGGTTCCACGACGTCGTGTCGGATAAGCTCGAAGTTTGGGTTTCCGAAGTGGTGCATGACGTTCTCTTTCCTTCCAGTGAAGAAGTTATCGACGACGATCACGCTGTCTCCTCTAGCTATCAGACGGTCCACGAGGTGGGACCCGACGAACCCGGCTCCACCCGTTACGACGATTCTCAAACCCTTCCGTTTTAGCCCCAGCGGAATCTTGCCGGTCGGGTTGGCTGACTCGAACCCGACCCGGTGCGGGAAGGAGAACTTGCTCTGGGTCTCGATGGGGAAGTAGGTGATGGAATCGGAGATCGAGGTGGTAAAGTGGTGGTGGGGAACGTGCGGGGTACGTGAGGTTGGGAAGATGGTGAAAATCAGAGTGGCTATCGCAATGCCGACGAGCACGAAGAGAAGTCGTTGTTCTCTAAGCATGTAACGAATCGGGCGGATGACGGAGGCCCATGGTTTAACGGGTTTGGGCGAATATGAATCCGAAGCAGGATGGGTCTCGTGGCCTCTGTATATCAGCTCCGATCCCATTGCTCTACAACTTCAAAAATCAAACTCAATTTATAAGATCAAAAAAGGGGAAAATAAACAGAATTTGGAAAAGTGAGTCGCCGGGAGCTGACTCGCCAGCGAAGTGAGGAAGGTGATGGAAGGGAGGGGAGTCTTTGGGATGAAGTGCGTGTGGGGATGGGGCGGAGGGGGTTTCTGGTATGTAAGAAGAAAGAGGAGATTAAATATAAATAAGGGCTTGGGACAAGGGATGGTATTACGGAAATGCCCTGGATGGTGGCTTTTGGTTTTTTGATAAAGTTTTTTAGTTTGAAAAGTAAACGGTTGTCATTAGGTGAAGAATTTCTAAAACTATTTCAAGTTACGGTGATTTCGAAAGGATTTTAGTTAAATTTGGGTGTTTTCTTTATCAAGTTGCTTTAACAAGGGTGATAGGGATAGAGTGGAGCTGGGGTTTTAATTTCTCAACTGGCGTAATTGACTTTGCCTTTTTGTACGCTTTCCGGTTTTTATATGGGTTTGGGTAATTAGAGATTAGCCCAAGTTTGCTCGGAAATGGAAGCTTTCCATTATTTTTTTTTTTGGTTAAATTCAATTTTCATATTTAATCGTACCATCTTTGCGTTTCACGTCGGCTAACTAATAATTTGTGTCACACAATATATATATATATATATAAATATATATGTATTATGTTTGAAACTGAGAATTAACCTTTAAAAAAATGTATATGAGTTATGATATACATTTTTACTTTTAAAGGTTGAATTAGACATCAATGGACACCTATCAAGAATAGTAACAATTTATAAATGAATTGAGATGAGTTTATTACATTGTACCCATGCTTTCATAATGGATGAGACTTGCCTGTAAAATATCATGCTTGGTGTTTTAAAGAAACAATTTACCGTTGGTGCCTTAATCACACAATTGTTAGGAGAGAAAAAAAAATAAATAAAAGAGGGAGTAAGTAAAAACCCACTTGTTAAGAGAAAAAAGAAAAAAAAAAAAAAGAAAGATTGATGTTGACTCGGTTTGACTGCATATGTAAAAATCAGAATATCGTTTATTTATTTTAATGGTAGATCAATAAGTGTTTTAATTTAATCCTATTTTTATCTCATTTATGTTGTGATTGAATTTAATGAGCAAAGAAAGATTGATGTCCATTTTCTTATCCCATTTTCTTTTTTGAATTAAATTACAAAAACATCAATATCTATTTTCATTTTCTTTCTACAAATTCTCTATCCAAATATGTAAGTGAATTCAAAAAAGAATTAACTACACAGTAAGCTGCCATAAATCTTTTCACGTTCGTGCAATTTTTCAAGACCTACTCAAGTTTGACTCTAACTAATTTTTTTATCCATAATGTTATTATATTATTAAATAATTTTTATTTTTAAATTATTAAAATATTTAAAATTTAATATTTTAATAATAAATAAATTTTAGAATTATCGTTGAGTCAAATCTGATCTATGAAAGTTTCTGAACTGTTATATATAAATAGAATTACTCATTTTTATCCCTGAAAAAAATTGTTTAAGGTCCCCTTAAGATGTAAGTTTTTTTTTTTTCTTATTTACCGGGTTAGTATATAAAATTTTATCATATCATGTGGGTTTAGAATGTAGCATTAAAATGCTACGCCAACAGTTTCATGTTACCATAGTTGACCTGAACCTGCAGGTTGATTCTTTTTTTATATTAAGGGTGAGAATATTCCTTTGAATTTCAATCACACAACTTGGCTCTAAGCTTATAATAAGTCAATAAAATGTTTTAAAATCTAATTACTCACTGCCTAATTAAGGTACCATTTAATTTATTTTTTATTTTCCTATTTATTTCTCTATAAATAAAATAAATAATAAAACCACTAACGAAATAGAGTTTAATTTTCTTTTTTATCAGTGATAAAGTGGTTATAGAGTAAAATGCATGAACTCAATGGACAATGCACGTTGCACATCTCCAATTATAAAGTAAGACGACATCTAAATTAATATCTTAACTGTTTTAGAAATTTATTAATGAAGTACAAGATTTTGAACAGATCCATTTGTGTCCATCAGCAAATAATCAAACCTCTAAAAGTCTAACCTTCCCCATATAGTGTTTTCAGTCTAACCTTCCCCGTATAATGACACTTCCATTTCCCGGCGAGAAAGTAAAAAAGTTAGCGTCCACGGTCCGGGGATCAACCCATTGTCAGGTCAACGTTAATTCTGTACTTTTGTAGCTTTAAAGTAAAGTTAAAGCCCCAAGAAGGCTACTTTTGTAAATTTCCCAAATATATTAAGGAGTGAGCTTCGAAAAAAAAAAAAAATCGCCACGCTCATTGGGAGGTCAATAAAAGCGCCTACATGTACTCAAAGCCAATTTGGTGAAGCAATCTTGGAGTGATTTGCACGCTCTCAATTTTTTCTAGCTAACCTAACACTTCCCCACGGAGGTTTTCTTTTCCATATTACAGCTCATTAGGCCAAATTATTATATTTTGTCCTCTTCTTTTTCTTTTGTCCATTTTTTAAGTTGATCATTGTTTTTGAAGCTAAGCCCACTTTACGTAAACCATGCACAAATGTGAATCAACTTTATGAATTTGGACATCTTCACCTTCTTCCGTCTAAAATCTAATCCTATGCTAATAATAGAGAAACTAATTTAGGATTCCAAAATGCCTTAAACGACTAGGGGTTTGCACCTTTTTAAGATCGGAAACAAAAGAGAGATAAAAGGTTACATCCATTTCGTTGTAATGAAAATTTAAGCAATGTCACTTCAAACGAAGCTTTAATTGTTCTCTATATCAAGGAAAGTGATATTGTTTATGTTTATGCTTGCAGTGGCGTTTTATTTTGTTTTGGAAAGACTAAAGTCTAAACAAGCATAAGCCAATTGTCAATGTAAACAGTAATTTCTAATCACTGCTTCATCACTAACTAATCCGCTGATATCAGCTGATTAAGACAACATACCATAGTACGGGAACGGTGGGAGCACGTGTTAATCGTTGAGGGAAAAAATATTCAATTTATTTGGCATGCCAGTTCATAGGGGGATGGGACATTTAGTGTTTCTAGCTAGCTTAATTAACATCCAATTATTCAAGTATTTGATACCCGAATCAGTCAATAACCTCACTTTCGCCATCAATTAACAACTTAATTTCTTGGTTTTTTTTTCTTATCTGTAGATCAATAACTAGTCTCTATTTTCTTAACAATGTTGCCAATGCCATTTCGGAAATCCTTAGAATTTCAAGTTGGATAATGGTTTGCAGTTGCACTTTGCCGGCTTTGGTAAAGATGTAAGATTAATGTACTCTAGGAGTATATTCAGCCTAATTGCTGGAATCAGTTCATCATGTCTATTGATTATATTGCAAGAATGACAGCTAGCTTTTGCTCTTCATTTGCAAATTGTTTGTTAGTCTAATCTACATGATTAATTAAGGCATCCAAACAACCTCTTAATTACGTATTGTTAAATCCCATCTATTTAATCCCAAAAAACAAATCTAAATTTGTTTATAAGCTACATGTGCCAAGTTGGAAGCTGGTGTTTAATTAAATAAATACTCTTGAAAAAGGTTGGAACAATTCTATGATATATCTTAATGTTCAAAGGTGTAAACCTCTTTGTAACTTGTATGCCTCCTTCGAAAATCCTAAACATTGCATGTACACCTCAGTCAAAGTCTGAGATAGAAATTAGCTTTTATCTATTTATAGCTACCGTCTTTATCATCTCTACACCTATTCATTCCATCCAAAACTAAAAGGTGTCTTCTCAAAAATTTAATTCTTTTTAATGCTAAATGATCCGTTCCTCTTATCCGAAAATACTCCAAATCCAATCGTTTTGACAATAATTTTTCATTGGTATTTTTTTTAATCTGCTTTTTATTTGTCATCATAAAATAAAATATGATTATTGATTTCATTTTCAGTTATAGTCTAGTCTGTGCTTAATTTGTAACTAAATTTGACACGTGAACTAACTAAACAATCAATTTAATAATCATTTTAAATTGGTTATTATAGTACATTCAAGTCTTGGGCTTTAATTCTTGATAATAACCAACAGAAAAAAATCCCCACTTCACCAGTAAATAAAGTTTTAACTGTAACCATGCCTTCAAAAATTATTGCAGTTAATTGATTTTACTCGGATATAAATTTGTTCAATAAAGTTCCTCTCGTTAAAAGAGGTTGCTGGTTTGAGGTGTCTGTCCTCCCTTCCCTGGCCAGAAGCCCGAAAGTGGTCCTAAAGTAAAGCCAAAACCCGAATACTAATATTTTGAACGATTGGAGAATAGGGTCTTGGGGTTGGCGCATGGATTCTTGGAATGTAGAACCCTGGGTCTGGGTCTGGGTCTGGGTCTGGGTCTGGGTGGACAAACATCTGTATGCGCGGGGCCCTAAAAGACAGGACTTCGATTGCAGGTTGTTGGGAGCATTCCATCCTAAGCAACGTTGACTCTCCTCCCTACACGTGGCTCAGAAGGATTCCCCACGCTTTATCCACTCCCTGGCTCTGCCTCTCTGCCCGCCCTCATATTTTACCAGATACAATCATCAGCAATCGTCAGAGCCCGGGAGGAGGAGTGCATAAGCAATCAGCATTCTCAAGCCCGTAGGAATTCCAACTTCCCTATTCTAAACTGGAAATTTTGTTTGGTTGGATTGAAGACTAATTATGATTAGAATCGGCAATTTTTTAGTTCAAGATTTGATTTGGTAGTTGATATGACCGCAATTAAGAGTTTGTGTGGGGCAGCAAAGCATCAAAAAAATATAATGGGGGAATATATCTTGGTTACGGATGAATAATGTGATGGATTAAAGAAGAAAAGCTTTGGGTGAATTTAGATTTGAAGTGAAATTAAAACTTGCTATCAATGCAACCTCGATGTTGGGGTTGATTAAAAAACAGAGAAATTCTAGAGACAATCGCCACTCGAGTGGTTATAGATCCATGCCATCCAAGTGTGTAAGCTTGAAACTTTTCATGTTGGAGATTTAAATCATACTAAGACGACTTATACACAACAGAATATTATTAAAATTTTAATTTTCTTAATCATAGATTACTTTAATTGAAATTAATTTAAAAAAATCACAATAAAAATTTTGACATACTTAAAAGTTTGCTTTTTTTGATGGAGTTCTCTTTTTTTTTTTTAATTTTTTTACACCATTGAAGACTTAGTAAAATATAGCAGTACAATTGTTCTACTTCTAATGGTGATCTACATAGTGATTTATCGAAATCTCTTCACTAAAAGTGTATGAATCCTTAAACCGAAGTTTTTGTGCTATCAAACTCTCAACTTTGAACTCCTTTGTGTTTCTCACTTTTTGACTTTGCTCCTATCTCAACACATAAGAAATAAAATAAAACTATTCTATTTACAAGCTAAGGGATTCTTTTATAGAGTGAATTGACTTATTTTATAATCAATAAGGATTATAAAATGTCTTGGGCTAATTGAGTACTTCATCAAATCATATTTGATTTAATCCAATACTTAATTGGATTAAGTTTCTATAAAATCAATTTGATCACATTCAATTAAATTCAAATTAATTTTGACAATTTACCTTATGTGTGTGACTTATTAGGCTCCTAACATGTTGGTAATAAATATAAAAAAATTTAATTAAAAATTTATATTTATATTTATAAATCATGAGCAACATTTAGCAATACATCATGACCACCTAAATATCAAAATAGTCAATATGATTTGACTAACTTTTTAATGTATAGTATCTCAGTGTAATTTGATCATTTATCATACATCTCAGATAGATAGAAAGCTTGGCTTAGTGTCTACTTTCTAATTTATTCATATTAGTCTTGCAGTCTATATTGACCTATTAAGATTGCCTTAGCCAAGGACTTTTAATCAATATAAGTTAGGAGCAAATGAGATATGTCTCCTTCAAATCACTTAGGATGATAAATCTCCTTTAGACTATTCATTCATCTTCGTATGCTTCATGCTATATCCAAAAACACCCTATTTAAGCATCTAATCACCTTCAGACTCGTAAAAGTGAAGCAAAGAATGATAATTCACATACAAGATGACCTAATGTCACAAGTTTAAGAATTACTTACACTGTTGACACCTGAGAGTATTTGCATAGATATTTGAGTAAAATACCAAATAGAACTCTAATAACAGTTCATGTTCAGTGAACTTGTTCCTTAACAAGCACCCCCATACTCCATACTTTCTTGAAGTATCTTACATACTTTAATCTATGAGATCAATTACTTACTTTTAAAATAAGGAAGCTTAGCATATACTAACTTTTGAGCATTGTTAATGTCCTTATTTTTGACAATACAATGACCAAGAACATACTTAGGAACAAGGTTTTGATGCGTAAGAATCTTATAATTATAACCTTTATAATTTCTTTGCAAGACCATTATGTTTTAAGGATTTTATCTACATAAATCTCTTATAACTTTTAATAAAGAAATACGTCATACATTATATAGAATATTCATAATGTATTTAACATGAAATATGACTAATTAATATAGTGTTTTATAAGTACAAAATTGATTGGCTTGTAAGACTTGCACTAACACCTCACCCATTGTTTCGGTCATGACTTTTACCTTTTGAATCCCATGTTCTAGTAGTATTAGTATTATATTCTAACTATTATAGTTTTGCAGAGTCCAGTCAAGAAAAAGAAGGGGAAGTGATATTAAAAGTACTATAGTATAAAATCTAGAGAGATAACTCAACTAAGGTAACTTGGTATAAGAAGTTACCCGTATCCACTTTAAAATATTGGATGATGTGGGTCTTTAGAGAGTGGAGCGTTCAAAAGCGGTCGCTGGGGGCTACTTCCTCTTAAAATAAATCACCAACCATTATTAGCTATCAGGTGCAGGTTACAACTTATAGAAAAATGGATTTTGGATGGTTTTCCAATCGGCATCAAATTTTGGTTAGTGGATACTTTCGAAATGATTTAGCTAATATCGAGAATCTTTTTAGTTCAAATACAAGTATCATGTGGTTCAAATCGTGAGATTGATGTTTCATTTCAAGGTGTTTGTTTTTTTCTTTACAATATATTTGCCTCGTAGTCTCTTGGCCCCTTCCCTCCTAAAAGCACGAGGTGGGTGTGGTGAGGATCACATGTCGAATTGTCTTTTATATCAGCTTATGAATTAAAGCTTTATCCATTTTTCACGGTGTTCATCAAACTATCAATCAAATTTTTACTGATAAGTGTCTAAGGTAAAAATTATTAATTTTACTTAATATTTTTGTTATTTACCTTTTGTTTGTCAAAAAAAAAAACAAACAAAAAAGAAATAAATAATAATTAATTAACACAGATTCATACATGCGTTAGAAAAAGTAACAGCGATAGATTCAGGTGGTATTGTGAAATAAAGAGTAACATGGCCTTGTACCTAAAAACATCCCGTGGCGGCATCGCCCCCCAGTGAGGCCACTAACCTTCCGAAAGTGACTTTACACGTAAAATCATTGACTAACGATGTCCAGGACAAGGTCCCCCTACATAGTTTTTCCATCTTCCAGTTAGTGGCCCGATC
Source organism: Theobroma grandiflorum (assembly GCA_036013995.1). NCBI lineage: Eukaryota > Viridiplantae > Streptophyta > Magnoliopsida > Malvales > Malvaceae > Theobroma > Theobroma grandiflorum. Next base: position 7,179,457 of record CP142130.1, read on the forward strand.
CAATGACATCCGTCCCCGGCGTTTTACCCTGTTTCCTGTTTTTACTTTTCTTCAACTTGCGTTGATTTCGACATCTTTGAAAATTGACCAGGAAATCCTTTTTATTTTTCAAAGGAAAATTATGTTTGCGGTCTCTACTGGGGAGAAGAGAAGGGGCCCCAACAATCCACATAATTAACATTTGATCCAACTATTTTCTGCCTGTAATTCTTCACCACCAAAAATCACGCATTAATTCGCACCGTCCTTGTGCTGCCAAGAAAAGAATGAGTCTAAACCATAAAAAAAAAAAAAAAAAATCTCTTTTCCAAATAGATTGCCCCACTTTTATGGAATTAAATAAAGGAGTTGGAGGCATAGAGAGTTAAACAATTGTTGGCTATACGTGGCCGGCGGGATACATAAAAATAATATGGGATTAGGTATTATTTCATTTTTCTATCTTTGGAATAAAAATTTTTTAACTGTATTTATAAGTACGTTTATTTTTATTTCACAAGTGGTTCCATTGTTGATATAATTATATTGTTCGTATGACAGCTACTGAGCTACATGGTCTTGTGCAAAACCTTATTGTATTTCTAAATATAACATCTTCTATTTTATTTATTTATTTTATTTTTTAATGATTGACAAAGTTATTGGTATAGAAGGTTCCCGTACTATAAAATCAAGATTTTCTGTGTCCTTTTGAGTTATGATTTCTAAATTTTTGTTTCCTTTATATTTTATGATTTCGTGTAACACGTCCAAGCAGCTAAACAATATAATAACTCCAGATACTATGTGAATGAGAAATTAGTGCTTTTTTATTTATTAATGGTAAAGGTTATTATACAGGGAATGGATGCAGTTTGGGGGTTACTATGTCCGGACTGTGTGGGGCATTTGTAGTGAAGAAATAAAAATGGGATTTGAACAACTCTGGTTTGATAGTGGATTGCATGTGTTATATAGTTATTGAAGTCGATGCTTACTTTTCGTCCCTTTTATGGTAAATTGTGTGGTTAGCTTTCATTTTTTTTTCTAAAGTGGCCACTGTATTTGTCTCCTTTTAGAACTTGGGAAAAACAAAAACAAATAATCGTGGATAGGACAAGGCTTCGACAAAATGATCACTTCCTCTTTCTCCCCAAATACATGTATAATTACCTTTCTTAGCACGTGGCCTTCTGGAGGCAAATGCCTCTCTTGGGTAATGAAGACTTTTCCTTGCGCATTGCTTCTTGCTAAGGAGCGAATTAAGGCAAGTTGAGGTCAGTGGCCACATTGAACCCAAGTGTCAAGTGACAAATTAACTATTTAAACTATTCAAGTTTAATTTACCTTAGTGGCCCTAACATTTAAGCAGGATTAGGTCAAGATGATTTAAGATTCTACCTTTTTTTTTATCTTTGTCATCGTTTAAATGAAACAACGGAAAATAAATAACTTCTCTTTTGGCTTATAAAGAATAACTGCATAGGAAAAGTTCTTAAATTTGAAGATGACATGTGAAAATGATATAGTTCAAAGCAAATCTCTGTTGGGGTTGATCTTATTAGTTTATTAAGAAGCTTAATCTATAATCAACAATGTGAGGATAACGTGGCAAAAGAATAAATAAAGTGCATTGCAGAATCCTAGCATAAGATACATTTCGAGGGAAAAGCTAATGCAAATTTCCCTTGGGGGCCGTTTAGATGGGCTCGATTAGATGGCATGAAGGCTGCAGCCCAGTCCAAATTCTGCTTGAGTCTGAGCAGGGTTGATTTTTCCGGAAAGCCCGAATTCGAGTTTCCCTGCTGAAACTTGCAGAAAAACCATGCTCAAATTTTATTACAGAAGAAAAGGAAAGCTTAAAATTGACTACAAGGCGGCATCTGTATTCACCTCAAATTTGTAAGATGGGTTCTGCCTCTTAAAATAAAAAAGAAAAAGTGTGGTCACATTCCACTATGAAGCATACAGGGGAAAATGATAGCAAGGTAGCAACACTCAAAATCCTGGGACGATTGCTTGTTCGAGATGGTAGATTTAACCCCGTTTTTGTGTTTTGGCTGAACCGACGGAAGATTGAATGTCATCCATCCGATTAAAAGCGAAACTACAAGACCAAGCAAGAAACGTAAAAGGAAAGCTTTTAGAAGAGTAGATAGAATTAAAAGCAGGGGCTCTACTACGCATTAATATTCATACATAGATGCATCGAAACAAAATATTCTTTGGTGCCTGGCGGCTTTACTTTATTATCACACTGAATTAACATCTAAACCCTTTGTTCAGCTGCAATTCGTTACCGTATAGTCTTGTTAATCATTAACCTTTAATCCAAATCTCTTCTTTTACTTCAAGAATCGTCATGGATCATTTAAGCTTTCCAAGCCGGAGGTTGCAAGTTTGTTGACCAAAGCCAAAGCATTACTAGTAAAATATGTGGCTCTCATAACCCGATTCCGAAGCATTTTGGCCTGCCTTCCCCTTGGATTCTCAAAACCATCCATGCAAGTGTCTTGATCAGTAAGTGCTGCACTCAACCAAGTAGTTATGTCCCCCATCTGTGAATAAAATCTTCTGGCACTGAGCTTCCTAAGCACCCCAAGTGACATGTGTAGCTGGTCGATAGCATTTTGAAAGCACTCCATGCAATCTGAGAGGGGAATTTTGTATCTCCCAGTCATCTCCCTGTAATTCTTCACCTTCATTAAGTACCGAGCAACAGTCTTGGTTTCTCCTAAAGTCACTGAAACGCCGGCTCGAGCCCACTTGCTTGGACTTCTCCTAGCAATGCACGAAAATGATGCTAGTGAGTTGATACAAAGGGCACGATATCTGGTTACCCTACATGCTTCTTGCACATAATTGTTTGCTACGTTTCGTGCTGATCGACCCGATTTTAGAAGGCATAGGAGAAGCAAGAATGTCAGGTAAACATTGGCGTTTGCCATTACCAGGAACCTACGAATTACTTGAGGGAAAAGAAAAGAAAGAAACGAATGTGCTGAAAAGAAGGTGAAACAATAGAGCAGAATTGTAGGGTATTCCCTCCCTGAACTCCCTTATAGATTTTAGGAAAAGCTGGAAGAACCTTTTGCTCATGAACTATGATTTCTCTGAATTTACACGGAATAGCTTTATAAGGGGTTTCTTTGACTGATTTGGGCACTACTTTTGAAGTGGGAAAAGCGAGAGACTGGTGAATGCAATAAATTTTGAAGGGTATCAAATTGAAATAGGTTAAAGATAGAGAAGAACATGTGATAGGACAGGTGAGTTACTCATGAATTTGGATGAGATTAGATCTGTTAGGTATCTTCTCTTTAATAGGAGAAATGTTAATTTCTGCAAAAGATCAAATCACAACACATACAGCAACGACCATTACCTTTTGGAACCATCACTCCTCCATCAAATCAAATCCTTAGAGATTTCAGAAAATTGTCTGTGGTTGCAAAAAGGAGGTCACGTCCAACAGTTCAGAGTCCAAATCAGCTAAGTTAAATAATTGTCATAGGTTCACACAGTAGTTATCTTTGAGTTCGTATAATGGCAAAGACAAAAATACAGCAAATGAGGTGAAGATGGGTGATAGGGAAGAATGTGTGACAGAAAGTTATCCGTTAGGCAGCCCTAGTCAAGGTGCGCGGTGGGCTGATAAATGACCGTTCCCAGTTAAGCAGATACTTTTAGCAGCCATAATTTTCGGTTCAACAAGAGACTGTTTTACCTAAAAGGAGAGGGCGATCATATCCTATGTAGATGGAGTCACATGATCCTGTCCAATCAATGATGCAATTCACATGAATGTAGTCATCGGGACTGCTCCCTCTGGCCTCTAGCCATTCAAATTAGCAGTTGAATCTGCAGCATTTGCTAGCAATCTTTCCTAGGATTTTGAAGCTTCTGGTCATGCCAAGGCCTTTCATCATATCACATCCCAAATGTGGTAAATGAACTGCAAATGTGTGATAAATGAACTGCTAGAAAATGTATTGGACAACCATTGCTTGGTGGGGATCGATTCAATCATATGACCATATTTAGAGCCAATTTGTATATATTATTATTATTTTTACTGATCATAATTTATAATGAATTGTATAAATACATGGGCAATTCAATTGGTTTTCATCAAAATATGAATAATATAGAATTTCAAGGTCCTAATACAACCAAAACAATAAAATCAATGTTGACGGATTCTTGTGTCATGCGGATAACGAAAATTAAGGTCTCAACACTCAAATTTGGGCTCTAAGGCAATTAAAACCAAACGGAATTAAATGGGCCAACGGCCAGCCCAAGTCATTTGCCCTATAAAGCATAATTTAATGTTTTTTCGTTACCAAAAGTGCCCTTCTTCTCTTCCAAAACCCAGCTGACTGAACCCTGCGCCTCCTTGTAATCCACGACCCTCGTTAAACCAGCGGCCTGCGGCATCTCCGTCCTCCCATAGAGCCTGCGCCATGGCTCGTTTCCGTAACGTAAGTAATAGCACTGCTTCTGTTTTTTTACCTTTACTTAACTCTTTTCAAGCCCAAAAATATTTTGTTCAGCTATGAATTTTTATTTTTGTATATTTAAATTTCCGTCTTTCTTTTTTTTATATGTTTTTGGGTTTGTGTTGGTTTAATCGTTTTTCTGATATCTGAATCAAAAAACAGAGAAAGAAGAAGGTTTTCGTGAAGCCAATTGTGAAGAAGAAGCAGCAGCAGCAGCAACCCAATGTGGACCCAATCACAGGGAACAAAATCCCAAAGAGTTTTGTGTTTTCGAGAGGGAAGCTGCCTGGTCCGCTTAGGCAACTTCAAATGGACTTGAGAAAGCTGATGCTTCCTTACACTGCTCTCAAACTTAAGGTAATTCCTTCCCCTTTTTGATTTTTTTTCCTGTAATTTGTGATCTTGTAGCAGTAATTTTATCTTTTTAATTAACTTTTGTTTTGTTGGTGTTTTTATGGTTGCAGGAGAAGAAGCGGAACAATCTGAAAGACTTTTTGAATGTTGCAGGGCCAATGGGTGTAACCCATTTCCTCATTTTATCAAAAACCGAAACTTCACCTGTCCTGAGGGTGGCAAAGATCCCTCAAGGCCCTACTCTTACTTTTAAAGTACATGAGTATTCCTTGGCGGTTGATATTGCACAATCTCAATTGCGCCCTAGATGTCCTCAGGATCTTTTCAAAAATTCTCCTTTGGTAATTTCTTCTTCTTCTTCTTCTCTCTCCCTCCTTTAGAAATGGAAGCATGTTTTCCTTGTTGTTGGGTTGTTGCAATTGTAAATAGATGAGTTTTTTTGCAGCGAAAAACTGCTGTAGTTTTTGCATTAAAAACAGAACAAGGAAGAGATTGAAACCTTAATTTGCACAGTAGCATGTTGCTGGGGTGGTTGAATTGGTATATGTTATTCTTGTTACTTATATGACATCTTCTTAGTATTAAGCTTTGAATATATCTTGGGCAGATTGTTTTGTCTGGCTTTGCAACAGGAGATGAACATTTAAAGCTCACGACTACCTTGTTCAAGAACATCTTTCCTGATATTGATATTAACACTGTGAGTGCTTAGACAGTATCATTTCAGTTCCAAACCTACTTTTCTTCTTTCTTTCACCCTTCTTAACACTGTCTTAACATGAATGTTTCAGGCTAAACTTTCTTCCTGCCAGAGAATTGTGTTACTTAATTACAACAAAAGCACAAAGCTTATTGATTTTCGACATTATTCTATCAGACTACAGCCTGTTGGCGTCACCCGGAGAATCAGAAAATTTGTGCAGAACCATCAAGTACCTGATCTTAGGAATCTTCAAGATGTGAGCGACTTTGTCACTAAGTGAGTATCCTTCTTTATGAGCTGTATATAACTATAATACTGTTTTTGTTGATGGAATACTCATTTTTAATTATATAGTTCTCCTCACTCCTTTGGTTTGTTATATCAAGATCTGGTTATGGATCAGAAAGTGAAGCTGATGAGGAAGCTGCAACAGTTACTCTGACTAGTGATCTTAGTAGAGTTAATCGCGCATCTACAAAAAGTGCTGTCAAGCTTCAAGAAATTGGACCTAGAATGACTCTCCAACTTATCAAAGTTGAGGGTGGACTATGTTCTGGTGAAGTTATGTTCAGCGAATATGGTATGCTCATCTATCCTAGCAATTTTTATCTTCTTTACCAAAAAAATGGGGAAAAGAAGAAAAGAACAAGAAGTAAAAAAAAAAAAACAAAACTCTCTTAACCTTTTCTTCTACATGCCATGTTTATTCGCTGAGACATTTCAGATTATAAATGAATTTGTCCTATACAGTATGTTTATTCAGCTAACATGTTTTTTTATAACTATTCTCTGTTTATCAGGAAATGGTGGCAATAAGAAAAAGCCAGACAGTCAGGAAGATAGTGAGAAAGATAACGAAATGGAAGGTAGCGATGAAGATAATGGAGAGGAGGATAGTGATGAAGATATTGAAGAAAATGAGGAAGATGATGAGGAAGATTAGTGCTTCAGCAAGATGGAAGGGTTACAACTTCCATTGGTTCATTAAATCACATGATATACATAATTCGTCATGCTCGTTGCATGGGAAAGTTGCTGCCTTAAAAGTCAGAGAGATCCTCCATCATTAGGGGATCTCTTCAGCTTTCATGCCAGTTAGCCTTTTGTTTTCTTTTTTCCTTTCCCGTTTTGTGTTTTCCTCTTAAATTTTGGCTTACACTTGTTGTAGAAGATCCTTATATTCTGATATGAGAAAGAAAAATACAATCAGTTTCAATATTTTTAATTTTCCTTTGACAAGTGAGAAGAGTTCTTATGTTATTGGAAGAAATATATCCGATGAAATTCAAAACTTTTCCACCGTTTTCTGATTGGAATTTATGAAAAGAAAACTTGCTTGTTGAAAGATTGTTCGATTTCCTGCACTCCAGGCTTTGATACAGTGTAGAATGCACAATACTAGAAGGCTTGTTTGCTTGTGGGGAGTTTATATAAGTAATAATAAACAAGTAGAGAACAAATTCATGTTTCCCTGCGGCGATTTCATGTAATTGTATCATTCAGCCAATGCTTGGTAACTTGTAAGTATCGTCGTACAAAACTGACACTTATTAATGTGACAAACCCTCATAAACCAAGGCAAGAATTCTCACAATTGTTTCACTTTCACTAAAATTTTGAGCAACCAATCAAACTGGTTTGCTCCGATGGATGATTGATGACTTAAACAAACAGAAAAATCTTCTACCAAGTAACCAAAACAGAAAAACCAAGGGGGTGAAATCCACCCTTATAGCAGCCAGCCTGAAGCACATAACTATAGTTTCTGATAAAGCGCCCAAGGTTATTCTTTCACTTTCATGCAGATTTTCTGATGATCTCTTCGGATGGGATCTCCAGTGTAGCTCCTGCATGCTCCTTACTCGGCTTCACCTCTGCAGCAATTGAAACAGCAATGTAAATCAACAGAGAAAGAGAATCCCATAAGAATCTTACAAGCTAAGGCTAAGAAAACGCGATATTGAAAGATATATGAAGAATTGAAAGAGGACCTCGAACGGACAATCCATCGAACATGTGGTAATCATTGATAGCAAAACTCGTATAAGCAAACTCAAATAAGAGATGGATGTAAAATTCAGGATGCGATGCAAAGCAATGCAATGATGGAAATGATCATATAAGTACCGTAGCCGCCGCGGTCGTTGAGCTTGGCTTGAACGATCATGGTGGAAATGAAATGGGAGGCCTCACGTGCTTCACCCAGGAGTCTCTGGATCTCTGACTCGGAGGTCACGTGACGATTCTCGTTGAATTTCTTACGGACCTCGGCGGCGGAGGCGTTCAGCATCAAGGTGTCGCCCGCGAATGATTTCCGGGTCGCTCTTAACAGAGCCCTGTATGCTCTTAGTACTTGTCCTCTTACCATCTCTCTCTCTCTCCCCCTTATCTCTCTGGGAGTCTTCTTTTGCTCGTTCTGCTTGCTAGTATTTGCAACTAACTTGACACGCCGTCGTTTCTTAGTTATAATTAATTAATTAATTAATTACCATATGAGAGCATCAGCACTTAGGTTTAAGGCGCATATTTCTTTTTCTTCTTAAATTCAAATTAAAAACCAATTTTTTTCAACTCTTAAAAGGATCGGAATTTGTGGAGAGACTACTAAGCAGTTTCGAAATTGGACCGCAAAATTTGCATGAAACTTAAGCATGTCACGGTGTTGCTTGCTCTCTGTTAATCTGTAGTAGTATACTAATTACTAGCAGCATTATTTAGTTTATTACACTGAATTTTTAGTGATACTTAATCTAGTTCTAACTGGTTACAGTCGTGCTAATACCCAGATCTTCTGAACGTTATGACCTTGAGTGCTCCTTTAAACCATTGGGATCACGCTATGACTGACCAGTGCTGCCAAAATCCAGCTCCTATTACTATCTCTACGCAGCGTGGCAATGCAATGGACCCTGCCCTTTGATGTGGGCTTTGGCATCCCATCCAATCCAACCTCTATTTTTCCTCCCCAAAACCACTCAATATTCAAAATTTATCAAGCTCATGAGTCACGGCATTACACAGCTCTGTCTTTTGCTCGAAACCCGGGCTTCAAACACAAAAATTTTCACTTCACTTGTCAATCAGGCATAAGAGTTATAAGTAACCTTCAGATCGGAACTTCAACCCAAGTAGAGAACAAAACATGAACCTCAATAGCACATTTTACATTGCTTTCTTACAATAACATGTTACAATGTTAATACACAACATCCAAAATCTTTTATGCTTAATTTATAGAATACACCATGACACCATCTGCGCAGAGACCCTGAAGAATGTCAAAAAATTCTCAACTGCACAAGGCTGCATAGTAATTGATACACTGTGATAGCTCTCAAGTGGCAATCTAGAAGCCAACAAATCCTTGCCCGCTGTATAAACGCTGACAAGCTGGAATAAAGGAGTATGTCAATATTTTATAACTGGATATTTACCTCACGGAATCAACCATTCTATAATCATGTTTTTTGCGACGGCATCTATGATGGGCTTTCTGATCAGAGAATGTGTTTTCCCCAACAATCTCCATTTTAGAATCTGTATCTGCTGCAAGGAAAAGGCATTCAGTTCATGAATTAACAAGCAACCGCAAAAGTAAGGTAAAGGGAGATATGGCTTCTGCAAATTTTAACTTCAAAATTAATTGCCACTTGAGCCACACCACAATCTTCATCTACCAAGATCACAGGACCACCACAACTCAAATTGACAAACACCACAAGAAATGGTCGGCCATCTGGTCCTTCCAATTGTTTGCAGACAAAGGCCACAATGCTTCCCAACAATATACGTAATTGACAATTTTCTATAACATGGAGAAGAAAGAAACTTATTCAAACCTTCTAGCTGTAAATTTGTCCTCTTCAAACTAGATTTATTGTGTTTCATACTTAGCTGATCCAAATGCTTGATGCTTCTCCATAGCAATGTTCTACTCAAGCTCATTTGAAGTATGTCTCTTCATTTTATTGAAACCATGAATCCATGATGTCAACTAATAAAGAGGAGCAAACTCCAGCAGAACTAACTCCAGTAAATTTACTCTTGTTAGTTAGATAAGTTAAATCCGTGTACATTCTCAAATCTTCATACTTATTATTGCCACTGACAGCAGAGTCTAAAAGACTAAAACGCTTACACTTGGACCACACCGCCTTGAGAAAACATAACTAAAAGAAAAAAAAAACAATAAAAAATAGCATTGCTACAATTATGCCAACAAAAAACCTCAATCCAAAGATCATCAATGCCTAATAGTTAACTGCATTTTCCAGAAAATTTCCAGATTTCCCCAGAAACATTTTAAGAAGTACCAAATGAGCATCAATTATCAAAATAATAAGAAAAAAAAAAACAACATTAACAATACCTCCAAAGTGATGCCCCCAGAACAACAAGCGAGCATCCTCTTCTTCCTCATCAACCTCGTCTCCGTACCCAAACTCTCCATCCCCACGATACCCAGGCTCACTCCCATACCCAGATTCATTCCCTTGAGCATCAAAACCCCCAAATTGCCCCCCTAAGCTCTCCTTCTCTCCACTCCCACCATCCCCTCTTTCCCTCCTCGAATTTCGGGCCTCGCTCACATCCGAGGCCCAATAAGCATCAGCACCATTTCCAAACAGCTCCCCACTCGAGTCCGTCCCTACCGCCACCGGAAAATCGGAGCACGTCCCATACGCCGCGGACGCCCCCACAGAACAGCACCTTCGAGTCCCGCTCCGGTCGGAGCTCCGACCCGACACCGACCTCGACCCGCGGCGGCGGCGTTTTCTTGCGAACAACCTGAAGCTACCCCTCTTGGGATTGCCGGCGATTGGGTTGTTATTGCTGTTGTTGTCGTCGTCGAGGAGGGTTAGCTTGGAGAGGTCGATGGAGAAAGAAGTGGTGCGATCAGAGAGGCAAGGACGTTTGGAATGGAAGCAATTGGTGGAGGCGCGTTTAGGTGGGGTTTGTTGGGGATCGGAGGAGTCTAGGGTTTGTTGGAGCTGGAAAGGTCTCCATGAATGGAGCTGGAACGCGCACGAGTCTATTGAGTGGCGTGATTCTAGAGCCTTGTGCGACATGGGAGATTCTTTAATGAAAGGATTCCAAATTAAACATTGGACATTCAGATTTTGCAATCGCAAAAGCAGCAACTTTCATATTTACTTTATTTTTTTCTTTTTGAAAAACAAAATTTAGTTTTCTTCTGTAAGAAATTTAGTAAGGCTGAACTGTTGGAGAGAGATGGAGTTGAAGCCAAAGATTTTGAGCTTAGATGACTATAATAACTAGAGACGGTGATGGTTTAGTTATTTAAGTTTAAAAAAATACCTTGGGGAGTGGTTTTTATCACTTAGAGATCTATCGGCTAATGGCTACAGCTGATACGCCGGCTGTGTGCTACATTCTAGAGATTTCATTAGTACTCGTTACAAAATTAAGAATACCCCACTCTTTGAGAGTATGTAAATTTGAGCTCTCGCCCTCATTTGGGAGCACGTGTCATTCAGGAAAACTGGTAAATCCATTTACTGATATGATGACCCCACAGTCCACCAACTCAGCCCCCGCAAGAGCATTGGCCCAAATTCTTATATTTCCCGTTGATCAAAAGAATTATTTAGTCTTTATATCTTTTTAATTTTATTTAATTTAATTTTAATATTAAAAATCAAATTAATTTTATTTTTTTATTTTAATTTTTTTTTTCAATTTAAGCTCTCTTTCTAACTATTTTTAATTTTACTATTAAAAGAGATGATGTTAACGATTACATCAGCACTGACGTTGTATATTTTGATATCGTGACATGACACGTGACACTCACTTGATAACGTGATAATGTCATGTGATACTAATATGCTGACGTGACATTGACATATTGTCAATACCATTTGATAGATCAAAAAAATTTTTAAAATTAAAAATTATTTCATATTATAGGGATTAAATTGAAAAAAAATTATATAATGATTAAATTGTACAAAATTGAGATGTTAAGGGATTAAATTAAAAAAATATTTAAAAAATATAAATTTTTAAGTAGATTATTGATATACTTATTAATAAACTAAATACTTAAGTATAATTTATTTATAGTGTTAAAAAATATATAAATAGTTTTTTACTTGATTATTTGGTTCTAGAATATTTATATTAATTTATCTTTTTTACAAAAATTAAATTTAAATTCTCCTTCTATAAAAAAGTTTTGAAAAAATTTCACACTTAGAGTCAATTTTAGATAAATAACTTGCATTACGATATAAAAAAATAATATAAAATGATTAAATAAAATTTTTTCTTCTATTTATAATAATATAAAATTTTGAAAGTTATTTAACTTAATTTTTAACTTGTCTGAACTCAAATTGGTAAAATAGGTTGATTTAGTTACAACTTTCACAATTTACAAATATCCATTCATTTAAAATTATTCAATTTTTACCCAATTTACCATTTATTTAAATTCACTCAAAGTTTCTTATAAAACAATTTTATTTAAATTCAAATACTACAATCAAATTCTGCTAAATTTAAATTTAACTTATTAATTTGGATTTGTAAAAAATTTATTAATAAAATAAAATGGTATAAATATTTACAGTTATATTTAACTTTATCAACTATAAATGTAATCTTTAATTTAGGAAATTTCAACTTAAAAACTATAACTTGAAATATTAAACAAAATAAAAATATAAAAATAAATAAAAAATTAAAAGGTGGAGCTCAGATTTTATGGTTGTATTAAGAGATTTGTCATATTTAAATTAAACAAGTTAAAACAAGAAATTATTTTTATAATCATCGTTAACTTCATATCTCTGTTCTGCATTTTTTTAAAAGAAAAAAACTAAATCAACCTATTTTCTTAATTTGAGTTCAGTTCAAGTTAAAAACTAAATTAAATAAATTTTAAAATTTTATACTATTATAAATAGAAGAATAAAAAATTTATTTAGTCATTTTATATTATTTTATTATAACATAATGCAAGTTATTCATCTAAATTTGAAATTAGGTATGAATTTTTTTAAAAAAATTTTGTTATAAAAGAAAAATTCAAATTTAATTTTTGTAAAAAAAAATAATGTACATATTTTAAAATCAAATAATCAAGGAAGAAAATATTTATATATATTTTTTAACACCATAAATCTTTTACACTTAAATATTTGATTTATTAATAAGTATATCAATAATCTATTTAAAGATTTATATTTTTTAAATATTTTTTTCAATTTAATCTCTCAACATCTTAATTTTGTTTAATTTAATTCTTATGATGTGACAGATTTTTTTATTTTAAAAAATTTTTTGATTTGTACATGTCAATGCTATATTAGCATTACCACATCATTATATTAGTGTCACGTGACATTGTTATGTTATTACGTCAATACCATGTGACATGTCACATCATTATCTCAACACCACATCATCAAAATGTATCATTACAATATTGACATTATCACTAACATCATTTCTTTTAACAATAAAATTAAATGCTATTAAGAGAAATGAAAAAATTTTTAAAATTACTTCGATTTTAAATATAAAAATTAAATTAGACAAAAATTGAATAAATTTTTTGATCATTTCCTATTTATAAATTAACGTGAGATTGGAGAAACTACAGAGGAGACAGGCGAACAAACGGCATCATTGTGTTGACCAAAGACGATATATAACTTCCATAAATATTCCTCCTTTTCCTCTGTTTTTTCTTATGCCGAGTTTTTAAAGAGGGAACTTTCATAAATATCAAGAAGAATTCCTAATTTCCTATGAGTTTTAAAACACACAAACCATTGCTTTCCTTCTTATCCCTTTGTTAATAGGTTATTTCACAGAAATATTCACATTATATGTAATTTTTTATTGTGAATATGATTATTTTTAAAACATTAATTACAAATACTCGTATTTCTTCAACAAATGCTTATGTACACTTAATAAGCAAAGTCTATAAATAAAACATATATATATATATATATTGAGTACTAGGATGAATGGCAATTTTAAATGACTATATAATTAGCGATATTTACAAGCAAAATCCTTAGAACTCATTGCAGACAGAAATCATGAATTTTTCAAGATGTTTTCCGGTCATGTAGATGTTTGTGAAGCACAGAAGCGCAGTCACCAAACTGGATATCACTAGGTGGGTGCAGGTCAAACACATATGAGATAGACCTCGATGCCAACATTGGCTTGTTAAGTGTGACTGTATCCAACAACTCCCCAAAGCTCGTTTGATCAAATGGAAATGACTCAGTAAGGAAGAAGAAGCTCTCTCTTGCCAACTTTTCAACCTGAAACAATACGATACCTTAAAACATGTACAACAATAAAACCTCTGTTGATATATATATATATATATAATGTGTGTGTGTGTGTGTGATCATGTGACTATGCCAATGAAAATTGAGAGATTTCAAACTCAATGATCACTTTGTTTTCCAGGTAAATTGCAAGAGCATAACATCGGTACAGCAAATGGCAATTACCTGTAGTTGTGAAAATTTGATGTTGTTCATGGCAAGGATTACTTTAACCTCAAACAGGGCGTCACTCAATACTCGGATAGCCAGATACTCAAAAAAGTTCTGTACAAGAATTTTCTGCCTATCCAAATCTTCAGTATACCCATCCAGATAAGGAAACCACAGCACAAGCTTGACTTCATTCCATGGAATTGGGTTCTCCCCTGTATAGGAAATGATGGTCTGGTAGGGATGGTGGAGCCCCCATAGGATTCTAACACCAGTCAGTGATGGGTCAGTTATGTATGTTTCTGTCAGAGATGTAGTGGAGATAATTCTTGATGGATCGCAGTGGTTAGCAAGATTTGAGGTGAAATGCATATTAGTGTCATCCAACAAAAGCATGCATCCATTGGAAGATGTTGGTAATAATCGTAGAAGAGATGATGCATCAGCATGCTCATCTTCTGGCAGACATACGTCTGAGCTATATGATGACACTGACTGATAAGAATCATGAGAGAAGAAACACAAATGTCCATTCTTACAACCCTGCAACCCACTTTCACAGTATTAAGAAACCATACACTGTGGATAAATAAATTTTTGTTTTGGAAGCAATTCAGAAAAAAAAAAATATCACTAAAACCTAAAAGCTTATATCCTGCAGATATGTAAATATTCACAATTGGAACCCTATGGCTGCCTGCTAAGGCACATATGAACGCTACCAGTTGCTGCTATTGATTGAGTTGTCATGCACACAGAACCAATAGCATAAATTGAGGCATGCTAATTAATGTCCAAAAAGTCACTAAGTAAATGAATTGTAACCTCAAAAGCAGCATTTAACTTCTACTATCAACTTTACTAAAAGCAGTTAGCTATATGCCATCATTGAAATTATATTGCATTGCTTAAACAGCTAATATTATGCCCTGATTCTTAGTTATAACATCAATTACTTCAATATACCATCCCCCACTGGCAAAGGCACTGCATTTAAAGTATCATTGAAGAACACTAAATAAAGAGCCCAGGACCCCAAAAATTGAGTTCCATCAAACAATGTCCCTGAATTTATTATGTGCTGAAAGAATGACCTGCATCAATCAACTTAAAAAGTTACCCAAACTAGTTAGTACACCGGGCCAGGAAATTTCCTAGATGATTCTTCCTTACTGCATCCGATGTCATCAGACTAAAATCATCTAAGTAGAACTGGGGTTATAAGCAGCTATTGCAAATGGTTAAACTTCAAAACTATAAAAGAACTTATAGTTATTCTTTTCCATTTCTTTTAACATCAAATAGTTAATTGATAAAGGCAACTTTAAACAGTAATAGATACTAACTATACAGCTAACATATTACCATAAAAACTGCAAACAGGCAACAGGCTAGATTGTATATCATCATGCACATGATCACCGTCAAAACTAAAAATGATGAAGGCTATATAAGCATCAACCAAATATTCCACCCTTCCATCCCCAGACTGTTTCAATGAGGATAACAAGGTTTGCAGCTACATAAATATAAGAAAGTATCCTCCCATCTTTAACATTTAGCTTTCCACAATTACCTCACAATATGATGTGCATAATCACCAGTAAGCTTGGCTTGGCACCTCAAGGTGATAGGGACCCAGTGGGTTTCAACTAGCCCCAAAGGAAAGTAGCAACATATATAGTGGTGTCAAGGACCAAAAATAACATTTTAAAGACCTAGAGCAAAAGGAAGTTACCTGCAGAGAGAAAAAGAATTTGCAAGCTGGTTTTTTGGCTTGGAGTGAATGAGAAAATCCGCAGAGACTACCCCTGTTGCAATGTCCATTGACAAAATAAACACACAGAGGAGTCCCCCCATTGACATGAGAATCATAGTCACCAATAATTGCCTGGTGATTACCAGACATGTCTCCCACATATTGAACTCTTATCTGTTGAACATAACAAGAAAAGATCAATTAATACGCCCAAAGGTGAAGCACGCATGACATACCAAAAATAGTACCTCCTTGATAGCATTTGCCAAATTTTTAGCCACATCATTGGTATGAAAGTGATCAGAAGCAACAAATGGCACAGCAACACATTTCCTTGTTTCAAAAGATTGCTCAAGCTGTTCATCACTCGAAGAAAGTGCATTGGTTTCTCCCTGCGGCTGACATTGAAGAAGGCAAGTGTGTCGAAATTCATAAGGAGAATAGTAGGTTGGTATGCCATCAGATGCAGCCAGAAAGTTAGGCCGGAAACGGTGCATGGAGTTTAGTATGTCTTCATCTGAAAATGAAAGATGTTCAAATTTAAGAAGACACTTCTAAAAGATAAGTTAAGAAAACACTGAAATTCTATATTTTGTGTGTGTGTGTGTGTGTGTGAGAGAGAGAGAGAGAGAGAGAGAGAGAGAAACAAGGCTAGCATTGTAACTTGGACCATCAATGTTCATAGGCATAACTAGAAGCAATCACACAAGATTATTGTGAAAACCAAAAGGAAAAGGCACAAATGTAATAGTTTTATAAATTCATACACATTTCAGAGACATGGTGCAGCGATGACTGCACAAGATGATGGAAAGAGCACCATTCTTCCTCAAGCTTGGGCAGCAATAATGTTGCAGCTTTCATTTCATCAAACTTCAGCAGTTGTTTCAAATGTTCAAGACGGTGCTTATCCTTCAGAGAAAGGCAACACTTTACATCATAAATGCAAAGAAAAAAGGTTGAATCCTCAACCAAGTTAGAACATACTATACCTTAAAAACACGTTGCCAAAACTGAAACGCACATAAGTTTCCCAACAATACAACCTCCTTTCGACCAGTTAGGACAATGTTGTCACTATCTCCACAAAAGTAGCAGTTTATGTACTCTGTAAACTGAAGTAGAAAACTATTTATCAGAAAAAGAGAAAAATTCAAATAAGTGCACCCAAAACACAAAAATTTTGTTCTTAATAGACAGTACCAAATGCTCCCTCCCAAATGGATGAAGAATAGGTAGAGGTTGAGTATCCATCAATATACCCAGAAGAATGCCTTCGCGCAACATCCCGACTTTCCCAAACTTCACAACAAACACAGATGCATCAAAGGACAATGAGAAACTGGCAAGCAGCCGTCCATAAAATGTGGGCTCATAACGGCCCCTTAATGATTTTTTTTCTAGTGCTTTCACATGAACTAGCAAATTCAATGCATCTTCCACAACTTCTGGATCTGGAGGGTCCAGAGCCTTCTGCAACAAAACTAACCCCAATAAACCAGAAATTAGAGCCCCATTTAACTTTCGTCAATGTAAATGAGCAATATAAATCAGTGCATACATAAGTGTCGGTCATTAACAAGCAAGTAGTAGTTTGCATATGCTATCCCAACTTTCTAGGGAGACTGAAGTCAAATATTGATACGACAAACTTTCACAATGCAGGCTCAAAACATTCTCTCAATTAAAAAATACACAATTTGTCTCTTGACATTCAAAATCATAAAAGGACTTCTAAACCTACATAATAATTAATGGAAGAACTTTTCTGTTACAATCAAAATCATAAAACCACACCTTTGGGATCATTAATAACTCTGGATTCTGCACAGCAAATCTGAAGCACTTGCTGCCTCAATGACAACTTCAATATAGCTGGACGCTCATAATCCTCAAGGTTGCTAAAAAATGATTGTGTAACCAACCGATATACATGGCCATCACAAGTACGACCAGTTCTACCTCTCCGCTGCTCAGCCTATAAAATTATGTGAAAATTAGGAACTAAAATATAAGAAAGAACATCAATCACCAAAAATTCTTTCAATACCTGAGAGTTAGAAACCCAAACAAGCTGTGTTGAATCCTTTCTTCGAGCAGTGTCCCAAAAGACTTCTAAAGACCGGCATGAATCAATAACAAATGCCAGTTTGGGTATTGTCACAGATGATTCTGCAATATTTGTGGCCAGTATTACCTGTGTAAAATAGTTTTTGGTTTTTTTTAGCCAAATATCCACAAAAACCAAACAAGATATGAAACTTGAAGAAGAAAGAGGTTGTAGCTATTGATAGATGCAGAAATTAATAAAAGTCAATTGTCATACACAACCTATGAACCAAACTAAATTAGCTGCTTAACCGCAAACAATCATATCTTTTAGAGAACCTGCTCAGAAATGAGAAAGCAATTAAAGGATAATGCTATAAGATGCATGGGCATAATCAAAATTTTGCAAGTTCAACCATGATATATAGGCAGTCCTAATTAGGTTAAAAGAGGCAAGACTGGTTAAAAGTATACCTTACGACGCGATTTCCAGATTTTCAGAGCCATAAGAGCTTGTTCAGTGTCAACACTACGATGTAAAATGTGAACCTTAAAGGATGAACTAAATGGCTGCAGAAGGTACCATTGCTGCTCAAGGGCATAGTATGTTGGAAGAAAAACCAAAATGCTCTTTTCAATATCTGGCTCATTTTCATGGATGTGCAACACTAATTCATGGATAAGTTTATGCACTTCAGGCTTAATTTCAGCATCTGCCATGGAAGGGCAAGGACCAGAACAATATTTTGAACTTATTAACTCTGAACTGATTCCGAGTAACTCAGTCACCTGTTAAAAAAGAGGTAGCACAATCAAGGATCAAGATATCTATGCAAGGAATGGCTTCAACATCATGATTCATAAGTTTATATACTCTTGAAACCTCTGGAAATGCCTCTGACATATCCAAGAAATCCAAATCTCACTTACTATCACATTTAATATGGCCAAATATCGTTTTAGACAAAATAAAGATATCAGCCACCTCATCTTTTCATGATATATTCAAAAGCTTTGCACAGTAAAAGCTGCTTTCCTTAAGCTTGAGATTATTGTTTAACACCACCTCTAATACTTCATGAAAAGTAAATTTTCATTGTAGCATTATCAAAGATGCATCATCAAGCCATCTATCTCTCAATAAACAGGTTTGAGATCCCCCAAAAATTTTCAAAATCAGCTGACCTGTTCAAGATATGAAACTTGTCGCTGGAAAATGTCTTTCCTGTTTGAGCTTGGAATTCCCAGCACCTCTACTCTTTCACCTCTACCAAGGTCCTTGAAGTAATCCCTGTATCTTCCAATATCAGCAGTTGCAGACATCAATACCACCCTGGGGAATTGACACATTTATCATTGAGATTGAGAAAACTGTTGAATGATAGTAAAGCATTGCCCAAGTCCATGTTAGCCAGAAAAGAACAGATTAATGGAATATTTAAATATCAGGAAAATAAAACATGAAACTGAAAGAAGATGTTAACCTCAGGTTTTTGTTCTTCAGCATAAATTGCTTCACGCAAACAAGAACAAGATCAGACTCAATAGATCTTTCATGCACTTCATCAAGAATAATAACCTTGTACTTAAGTGCATGGAACCCCTTATCTCGCAATTCATCCAACAAAACTCCAGCAGTTTTGAAAACAATCTTTGATCTGTGAAAAATGAAAAGGAAATGAACTCAAAAGTATAAAATAGATTCTGACAGAAGTAAACGAGAATGCCAAGAAGTGGCTGCAGAAATTGAAGCAGGTTGTATGTACTGCAAATATTTTACACTGTCATGGAGGGAGGAAAAAAGAATGAGACAGGTGGAGGGACAGTAGCAACGAGGTGTACCTCAACACCAATCAAAAGGATAAAGCAAAGTTGATGCTAACTCTGCGAACTACTGCAAGTCATAGTCAACTAAAATCACTCCGCAGAAGCACCAAAGGGTAATGTGGACTCATCTTTTGACAATAATTTATGTATTACAAAGTAGATTTGTTATACATCAAATTTATGAGAATAAGAATCAATAAAATACCATTAAAGGCAATAGTATCTTTTAAGATTAGCAATTAGTTTTATAATATCTCTTATGACCCCTTGGCTGACTAAGGTTCAAAGATAAGCCTTCTCTTGCTTATAAATTTTTTTTTTTAAATGAAGACAATGAAAAGCCCTCTTGCTAAATAAATAGTGAAAATTAGTAGTAACATTTTAGCTACCAGCCTACCACGCATAATTAGTTTATTGACTACAAAGTACCTAGATGATAGAAGCTTTGAATGACCTATATGGTATCCAACCTCGTCACCCAGTTCAGAATTTCGAGCTTTTGCAACCATTTTGGCAACTGCTACAACAGCAAATCTCCTTGGCTGTGTGCATAAAACAGGAGAGATGTTTTCCTCCAACAGGAATTGTGGAACCTGAGAGCTCTTCCCTTGTTATAGAAGAAAAATAAAAAAGAAAAAGACATTAGCTACAAAAAGAATATAATTAGATCAGAATCGAACAAAACGCATACTCATCTGTAGAGATAGAATTAACATCATAGAGGAAAGAAACAAAGCTAACTATTCTTCTCCAGTATAAGTAGATAAATGGATTAATCACAATATAATTTAAAGAGGTACAAGTAACAACACCTCAAACTTTTATTGCAACAGATCTTTAAATTCATACACTATGACTGGACAAAAGAACAAAGGTTTTGCAAATCAACCAGTTATTATTCAATTTAATGTTGGTTGCAAATCAAGTGAGTAAGCGATTTTGTTATTGAAAGAAGTCGAAGAGCATGTAACTCCATTTCAAAGAAATTCCAGTTTTCAATCTGTCTTAAAACCGAATGAAAAAGAGCAGAAACTAAATAGCCAGCATTGTAATATATCTGGACTGCGGAAAACTCCATTCGACTGAACCAAACAGATGGTTTTGACTTAGGTGAAGCAACTTGCTCCCTTGAATTTTTCATTTTACTCATGCGCAACAGAAGTAATATTGACATGCAAACAGGGTTGCAAGGAGGATTAATGATTTAATATGGATTCTTTTCTTAAGCTCACCACCAACCAAACAGAAAATTAAACCAAGAAGGAAAAGGCAATCATATAAATCGCTTTTTCTACACTCAAAGCCATCAAAGCACAAAGAATAAAAACGATATGAAAGAAGTGAAAAGCAAGTGCGATAAGGCAATCAACGATTTCTCCAATCACCATATTAACAAGAAAGAACTTTATTCTTTCCATCAACGTGATCAGCAACCAAACACGGCCTTATTTAGTTACTCAAACGGCAACATCAACAGTCGGGAAAAGGGGAGAAACAAATTTAACGTAAAACGGTGAAGAACAGAAGTAGTACCGCAACCGGTTTCGCCGACGATGAGAGTGACACGATTCTCGAGTATTTTCTCGACGATTCTCTCCTTGAGCGCCATCACGGGGAGAGACGAGATCTTGGAGGACGTAAATGATGACAAACACGAAGAGCTACACGATGCCGTTGGAGACGATGGTGACGCCATTGTTTGACGTTTCGGAATCCCCCTTCTTTTTTTCTTTGTATTTTCTTCTTCTGCTTGTACTACTGCTTTCGCTTTTGCCTTCTGTGTTCTGTTTCTTTATTATAGAGGTGGAATGTGGAAAAAGAGTACCCTTCCGTTGCCTTCTGGCTGAAGTACGACTCTCCCGCCCTCGAGCTTGTTAGTCCATTTTCAAGGAGAGCGATAATCAGGGAATGATGTTTGTAGGTAAGATCGTGAACAGAAGTGCGGACATTGACTATAAGTCAACATTGGGTCTCTTTTATGTTTGGACAGTTGTTGATCTGTCCCATGGCGCGCTGGCGTTGAGAAATAGGAGATGTTGGGGAAATCTCGCGTAAAAAAAGCTCGACTCCTTGGTGCGCACGTTAGAAGCAAAGTGGGCCGCGTCTTCACGTTTTGGGAATCTAAGCGGGTCCAGTGATTTGAGGTAACTTTTGTATCAGGAAAGGAAGAGCATTTTTTTAATATATTTAATTAAATTATATTATAATATTTATTTTATAATAAATTATTATAATATAAAATTATACTGTAATTATATTACGATTAAATAGATATAATGTAATTATAATTTAAAATTAGTATAATAAGATACATCGCATTCTATAATGTTATTAAAGAGATTTTTACTTTTCAATTTTGTTACTTTGTTAAAAATATTTTATAGTGTTATAATTTGTTTTTTTATATAGATTTCGAGAGATATCTTTTTATTACTCTCAGTAGCCATACTGATTGTCAATAAAATTTATATTATCTTTTAAAAAAAATTAAAATAAAATATATAAAATTATAATAAGAAATAAAAATAAAATATATGATATTAAATATATATTTAATAAATTATATTATATAAAAATTAATAATTAAAAAATACAAGTATATTAAATTTGTATTTTAATAAATAAGGATAATTCTGAAAATTGACATTATATTTTTAACAAAATATTTATAAACTAAACGTTGCAATGTTATCTTTTCTATATTTTAATAATTACTTTGTCGATATACTAAACACTGCAATATTATCTTCCCTATAATCATATTGTTTGTATTCATATTACTTGTATTCACATTACCTCTAATTATATTACATTGTAAAGTATCAAATGCTACCTAAACGTTATGACTTTGGTCGAATGAGTAAAATTGAGTAAATGATTGATTGTGACTGCACAATTGACTGTATTTGTCAATTTTGACCCAAAACGAATTGGTTATTTGTTTTTTATTAAGGTATTGGTTACCTCAATTGTTTTTAGTGATTGATCGATTTGGTCGTCAGGAAAAATCTCCTTCAACATGGATCGAAAAATGGAGAAAATATTTTTTTTTATTTTTAATATAAAGAGCATTACATTTGTAATCCTTATTAATTTTCTCCCATCTAACCATCCATCCCTTGATCGGCATTCCCGCAGTTCCAAAAATCTTAAAATTAAAAAAAGCCCTCCCCCCATCTTAACGAAGACATCATATCGTATTTGAAGATTGAAGCATCATCTTCGACCTCACCTCTTTGCTAGCAACTACTTAAGCCTTTTTCACTAATCGTCGCCGGTCCCAACTCCCAAAGCCAAGGTAAAGACTAATTAGTGATGACATTTGGTTGTCTTGAATAAACTTTTATTGTTGCATAAATATATGGTAGTCTTATTTGCATTTTAAATGCTTTCATCCTTCATTTGGGAGAATGAGTAAGGACAGTAAATGCCTTCTACTTGCTCTTTTTGTCTTTCATTGAGGGGTTGATAACTAGTTATTATATATATTATTAATGGGTTTTTTTTTTGGCTTGGACCATTTAAGTCTAAGCTTAATAAAATTCTAACCAATCAAGAAATTTGATCAAATCATGGTCGGCTTCAATTTGCTCAATTTCTTCATTGGTCTAGTCAATTTCAATTGATTATATAGGCCATTTGATTTGGTTAGTTTTAGCGTCCTCCACAATGGAAATCAAACAATACTCACCCTTAGATTTGATATGGGACTTAAGATGGTGTATTTGTCATGTGTTGGAACTTAAGTATAACTGCATACAATCTTAAACTTTGAAAATAGAGTTTAAGTAAATCTTAAAACCTACAAAATAACAGAAGCAAAAGAAAAAAAGAATAGAAAGAGCTTATGAGAAATAAAATGCTTTGTATTTTTTTAGAGGTGTGTTACAAGATAAGATATGTTATAAGATTAGGGATAATGATAAGAGATTATTCAAATTAAGTCCAAATCCTAATCTTAATCTAATATAATCTAAATCTAGACATACACAATCAAATTCACAAGTTTAGATCAAATTACACTATTTAAGTTGGACTTGTTGTCTTGCTTGTCTAGGTTAGCTAGCTGCTTAGGCTGTTGTTTGTTTGGTTATGTAAATTGCTTGGATTAGTCAGAACTTTTGGACCATGACATCCTCCCTCACTCGATTCAACAATCCCCTTGTTGCTAAGAGATGCATTACTACATTACAATTGTCCTTTCACACGTCTTTGCCTTAAACGACATCATTTTGTGCACTTTTGGCTTTTACACATTTCTTTGGAATGTGTTTCTTTAGGCATTTGTTGTATACAAATCCCTTTTTTCCTCAATCCCTTAGTCTCACAAGTAATTAGTTGGTCTCGATGATTGCATGCCCATGTTTTGGGCTTTTTTGCCTTTATTTATAACAATCTCGTCACCACTGATCTTGGTCTTTTTCTAACCATAAGACATTCCGTTGTCATTTGTTGCTTCCTTAAGTACAACACGTCATTACTTAATCTTAATGCACTTTTAAGCTCTTTTGATTGTGGATGATGGCACTCTTTACCACTGCACTAGTTTTTCTCTTTCTCCTTTTGCAACACTAAGCTTCCTAAATGTGATTGTTTATCGAGTTTCTTTACATGTTGGTTGCCACTTTGATCTTCATTGTCTATCATAATGGTTACGAGCTTTTTACATATAAGGCAATCCTTCATCAAATGTGATTCCTTGCACAAAAAACATTTAAAGAGCTTCTTTTTTTTACCTTTCCACTTGGTGATTACCTTGGTCCAATGGCGTGGAGATTTTTCATCAGCCTCTTTTTTGGACCCACTATCTTTCGTTTCCTCACTGTTGTCTTTTTTTTAACCTTGGAGAAGAAAAGCTTGCTATCAAACTTGTACAAATCCACCAATGATTCCACCACGGTCACAACCTTCGTGACATTTTGCACACTTTTATTGTGGAGTTTCAATTTGGCCCACGGTTTGAAACCATCTATAAAAAAAAAGAGTGCCTCTCTTTCACCAAGATCATTAATTTGTAACAATAATTCAAAAAATTGCTTAACATATTCTCTTACCTTGCTTTTGTTAGGTAAGCCTCTTAAGTTTTCCACATGCCTCATCATTTGAGTACTCAAGGTAATATTGCTTCTTAAACTCCCCTTTGGAACTTCGTCCAAGTGTTAATGGTTGCTCTCCCAAGCTTCTTATCGTATTTACATCTCCACCGTAACAATCCAATGTCTACAAAATGCATTACTGCAAAATTAATTCGTAAAGCATATTCCGTGATGCCCATGGCCTTGAAGGTTGCTCCAAGCTCCAAAAGAAATTGTCCACCTCTTTGGCTTCTCTCTTACCTTGGAATTCATTGGATTTTGGCACCTTTAAACAAGTCCTCCATTAAACGGTTTGCATACCACCTCTTGTTATAACAACTCGACTAACTCTTCCAATACCAAATCTTGATGGTTCAACATCTCTACCAATTCTTTGAAGGTATATTATAACTCTCCACGAAGCTTGTCATCTTTATACCGTAACTCTTCCACGTTGGCCTTAAACTTTTCGAGTTTGTCCCTCGTTTCTCTCATGACCACCTCATTTTTAGCTACTTAACTTTTGAAAAACGACATAATGTCCATCGACTTATTTTACTAGGCAGCACCTCTAGTCTTCGTATCTTCCTGGGATAGTGCAAATTGATCCCCCATCAATACCATCGCAGCTCTAGTCTTCCTATCTTCCTGGGATAGTGCAAATTGATCCCCCATCAATACCATCTCTTTTCCTTGAACCTTGATTCTAATATCAACTGTTACATGTCGTAAGTTAAACCCAACCTCATACAAAAATAAAGCTTAAGTAAACCTTAAAATCCATAAATAGTAAATGCAAAAGAAAAGAAGAAGATAGAGATTTTGAGAAATAGAATGCTAAGAAATAAAATGCTTTGTATTTCTCTAGAGGTGTTTACAAGATAAAATTAGGTTACAAGATGGGATAATGATAAGAGATTTAATTTAAAGAGATTATTTAAAGTAAATCTTAATCTAAATACTAATAATATTTAAATATATATAATTAAATTCTAAAATTCAAATCAAATTACACTACGAGTTTGTTTGGATTGTCTAATCTATAAATATGAACTCTTGAATCGTGACATTTGGTGTAATTTAAACTTCACATATGTAATCTTGAGAAGAATTTTCTTTGAGTTTGTAAGATCAAACTCTTTTATAGAAAAAATTTCCCTTGAAAATTAGGTTCTTTTATAACAATAGATTTATAATGCATTTTAAGCTTTGTTTTAATATACTTGGCAAATTATTATACTATGTTAAGATGTAATACTAAAAATTATGTTTATTGGTATCTTACGAAAGATTTGTATCCACATTTTGTAGTGAATTCAGTCTCCTTGCGCAATCAACTTATAGTTATTGTTATCAGCACTTTGGCTTTTCTTTTATTCGAACACAAGCACTCGACTGCTCATTGCAGGACAACCTTTTTTTGTTTTTGGTTTAAAGAAAAGAGAGGTGCAATGGGAAGAACATAAAGAGAAAAAGAAGAGTATTTACACACGGCAAGGACCAATTACATGACTTTATGCTATTTTACCCTAATATCTACTAAGCATCTATTTTATTTGTTACTAGTTCGAGTGGTAGAGTAAATATAACAAAAGAACAAATGTTTTACTAATACATTTTGTTATTTTCCAATGTTACAATGGGTTGATTTGTCCGAAAAACCGGATGACGACCCGTGGTCCATGGGTAGCCCGTAAACCCGTGCATCAGGCATTTTGGTCATTTTACAACCACCTGAAGCTACCAAAGCGTCAAGTGTGTTTACCTCACTTATCCGCACAATCAGATTGAACATTTTTACTCGACTACAATCCATCTGATCGGACGGAGAAAGACAGACATGGCATCGGGTTGGGGAATCAATGGGAACAAAGGTAGGTGCTACGATTTCTGGGTCGATTTCAGCGAGTGTATGTCCCGTTGCAGAGAGCCCAAGGACTGCGCTCTACTCCGCGAAGACTATCTTGAGTGCCTCCACCATTCCAAAGAGGTAATCTCTCGCCCTCTTCGTTCACTTTTTAATTTTTAATTAACTCATTTTCGCTTCGATTCCAGGATTCTGCATTTTTTTTTGTTGTTGAGATGTTCCTAAAACCCTAATCTTTTGTATTCTTGCCAATGGAGTGTCCAATTTGTTCTCTTAGATTATTTTTTCGATTCATCACATTATAATCTTAGCCATTAATTACTCTGGAAATATGCATATTTAATTAGATAATTAATTCTTTATTGCTCATTGAATTTCATGCTTTTTAGACATTGATATTGAGCTAGCTAAATTTCACGCCTTGCGTGTTCGCAAAACCCTAAATTGGGCTGGAATCGGTTCAATTAGTTCTTTTGAAGATAATTTGTATGTAAATAAGTAGTGTTTGCATCGTTTTGTTTCAATTGTAGTTCTAAATCCAAGTCTCTCGTGTCTGTAGCATGTGTAGTTCTAGCTTACCCTGATTTGATGAGCCAAGCGCTGCTTATGATTTATTGTTAGTAGGTGCTTTATTTGCGTTGCAGTGCTGCATCTAGGTGCGAATTATAATCCAGTGAGATATAGCTTCATTAGTTTGAAAATTCATTTACCTTCAGGTTATTTTGAACTTTTCATGGTAATGGGTAATCTAAATCTTAATACTGGCTGAGATTCAACTCACCATGGAGTGTGGATACATGGAGCCTGTGCCAATGCTTCTCTACAAAATTATTATTATTTCTTTTTAATTTCTAATTGCATTCCTCATATTCATCAATTATTTTCTGGAACCAGAATTGCAAAATACTATTCTTTTTTTATTACTTCCATTTCATTTTTGACCTTATTTGTTATAGAAGGGCAATCTCCAAATTTGCTTCCCTGCACATTACTTTCAAGAAGATGAAGTGTTATAGCTACTTAAAAGCTAGGAAAAGAAAAGGGGATATGATGTAATATGTTGGATCTTGAGTTGTATCTGGGATATGCTTTACATGTAATTTAACTCATATAAGTCCAGCAGCATAGAAAATTCAAATTCAACTTCTTTAGGTATATAATGAATTCAAAGATGTGGCATATGGTAGAGTGATAGATTAAGCTTGTGTAGGCGTCAATATCTAAGGGGTCTTCAAGAAGGTATTTTGAATTGCTACTATATATATGTTGCAAATTGATAACTATATGCTTTTCCGCCCATATTTGCTACTAGTTTCATGCAAACATCAAATGTACAAGATAGTTCAAAAGGTATTAGAGCTTCAACCCCTGATATCTGGATCAATATGGCTGTGACTTTTTGCAGTAGTTTTAGGGAATTTGTTAAAATTTTTGTTTATACAGATTTATGAGTATGTTGTAACTGTAGCATCTACCCTGTGATATTGCTTAAAGGACATCAATTTTCTGTAACCTATGAAACTGTGTGACGAGATGAAAATGGTCGAGTGACGACAGGTGTGGTTTATTGTTAAAAAGCCCTATATAATCTCTGTGATGTTGTGTTTTAATGGTTTACAGAGTCAGCTAGTCTGAATGCATAATCATGAAGGATAAATGAGCTTGTGTATATTTTGTTCATTGTGGCTTTATCATTCACTTCTAGATGCGAGCCTAGGTCAATGGTAAAGGAAATCGCACATTACTTTTTGGGACATGGCATTGTAGATTGAATTTAGAGCTTTTTGGTTTTTCCCATAATCTTTGGTGATGATGTGCATGTCAATTTGATAAAATGGTGTTAGGATCCTTATCATATACCGATATTCATTATGGTCCATCTTGATAATTATTGCAGTTTCAACGAAGAAATCGAATTTATAAGGAGGAGCAACGTAAATTGAGAGCTGCTACACGGAAAGGCAAGGAAGGCGAAGATGGTGTTGGCCATCATGCATAGCAATAATTTATGATCCTTTGAATTTTCAAGAATAATAATGCATGGAGATTGTTGTATTTTTTTGTTCGGATTGGTATTTTAACTCTTTTCGAAATTACCTTGGTTTCCTTTTCTTTGGAACGGATATTGTTGTTTTGAGCCTGTGCATAGAGGCAATGATTAATCTTTTGTCACATACTTGGGTGTGGAGCAACATTATTTGAGAATCTGATGTGTCCATTGAACTCTCATAATATTGCAGTTATAGTTCAAATTCTGAGAACCATATAGTCTCCTTGGATTATGAATCTTTGATAGGGGTGGGCAGCGGTCTATTGCAACCAGGCAATCGACCTAAACCGTCGGTCGATCGGCTCAGCCCTCCAGGGGGAAGGAATCGACCGAATAACTGTCGGTCATTTTTTTTATTTGTCAAGAGGGGGAGGAAATACAAAAATACCCCTCATTAAACCTCTCTTCCCCGCCACCCATAAGGGTAAAGAAATAATAGCAGCTTCTGCTGCTATTGCTCCCTTTCCCTCGACCCCCCTCCCCCTTACCCCCCCAATTCTCCTTCCTCTACTTTCTGCCGCTCCAGCTCTCTCTCTCACTAACTCTTAAACCAGCAGTCACTAACCGACCCGAAATCGACCGAACTGATCACCTTAAAAATCGATCGAAATCAATTTTGTGGGAGGTGCTGTTTGATCAGTTAAAATGGTTGAAATTTTCCGAAAATCGACTTGAAATCGATCAAAATTGAATTTGCACACTCTTAATCCTTGAATCCTTTTTTAATCATAACAGTCAAGTGAATATTCAAGTGAACTTGAATATCATAAATTCAAAACAATTTGCACGAAGGTAAATGGTAACTAAACCCTAACTCTAACATTTTGTTCGCCACGAACATTATAGGCACTTTTGCTAAATTAAATTACTTTTAAAACTATATTATATAACAGGTTACTTCATCTTAAGAATCATATTGATTGTTATTTAGTGGAGTAAATTTTAATTGTGATATGTCATTAAAGGGGTAAATTAAAAAAACAAAAATTGTATGTGATTTGAGGTGAAATAAAATTGAAAAATTTTACATTTTTTTCTTGATAAATAAAATAGAATTTTACATAATTATTTTCAGATTTGGATATTCTAAAAGCAGCTCTTCGATCCGCTAAACAATATTTCTTTTGAAAACTGAAATTCATATTTTAGTGCATTATTGTTTGAAGAAGATATGACTGTTTTCTTTGAGAATTTTACCAAGTACTTGGTTACATAACCATTCAAAAAAAAAAAAAAAAGAACCTTGGTTACATAACATCTAAAATGTAAATAAAGAATAAGTAAAATTTATCCCAAAACAATTAAGTTTCAAAATCACATACTTTTCGACAATACCCAAAAACTTAAAGTGATGAACTAAAAATCGAAACAAGCAAGAAAGCAAGTAATCCATCTCTATTTAGCATATTAAGATTCTGTCTAAGAAGTGTTAATTTAACTTTGTTATTTCTCAAATGTAGGAAAATTAAAATGGGTATAAAAACATGTCATGTCATGTCATTAAACTTACAAAACTCAAAATGTGTCATAATCATGCAAAATATATTATTTTGATTAGGAATGTTTATTTTGAATATTAATGGATTTTATATAAATTAATTTATATAGTAAAATCTTAAAATATGGGTAATTTACCCTTTTTTTATTTAGTATTACTGACTTTTTTATTAGTAGATATTTGCAAAGTTTGCTGCTTTTGAGTTTTGTGTCGATAAAATAATAGATACAATTGTCTTCCACTCTCTTGCATCTCAAACTACATAATGTGTGTAATCTTCCAACTCTCTTGAGAGCAATATTGGAGCTTCACCAAGGAATAAGTAGATGCTTGAAAAGCAAAAAAAATAAAAATAAAAATAAAAATACAAAAGTCACGTTAAAAAGGAATTATGAAGAAAATGTTTGTTCAAAGGAAATACTACTAACTTAACAAGTCACATTAATAGAAATTATACCAAGTTGTTGGTAAGTTTTAATTTTGATACATTCTCATATATTGGCTATAAATAATTTTAAAAAGTTTCCTCTCAACTTAATTATGATCTTAATTACATCTTCATCATTATTAAATATTTAAAGATATTTATTCTTTTACGTGAAACAAGCTATGAAACAACCTATATATGTATTTCTATTTCAAAAAATAAATTTCTCTTCATTTTTGTTTTAGTTTATTCATTTATAACATGTTCACATTTAACATTCATATCGTATTTTTTGTTTTAGTTTATTCATTCATATCATGTTCTTATCAGACATACATATTTTGTGTATGTTAGCTTATTAAAAATTTAATTTTTATTTTTTTTAAATGAAAGAGTTAGCATAGGTGGATTTTACCTATAAAATCCCTCCAATGTACAAAATCATCCTAAAGAATTATAATGAATGTAATTTTGCTAATTTATAAACATGTACAGTTTGCTTATTTTTTGTTGTCGTCCTCGCTTTTCTTTCAGCCATTGGAATAGGGCAATCACCATTTAGTATGTACAAATTAAGTCTTAAATGTCTTCCTTTCCAATAGCATCTAAGATTTAACTTGTACGTGATAATATAGTGATTGACTTATAACAAAAGCTAATAGAAAAGCCAGGACAGCAATCAAAAATAAACAAATTATACATGTTAATAATTCAGCAGAGCAAATTTATATTTCCCTCATTGCCCAGTTACTGGCCATGTTCTAACGTGGTTCCGACTATGGTGATAATTTCATCTCTTCTTCGTACTTTCTTTCCTTATTCACATTGTCTCATTTTCTCAGACCCATTTTTCTTATCCTAAAATGTCAAAATTCCCTATTTTTTTTTCAATTTCCTTGTTCTAACACTATTCTAAATTTCAATATGTAATTGTTTTTTTATTATTATTAAATGATCATTGAAAGGGAAAAAACTATTAATTTTACTTGAGCGTGATATTTTTTTCAAAATGAGATTAAGTTAAAAGAGAAAAAAAGTATGCTTTTAACTTGAATATGAATGTTGAGGTTGGTTGTTGCGGAATTGGCTTGCTTTGATGATTTGTCCGTCTATTTTCAATTATTTTTACTTTTAAAATATATGGTGTTATTTCATAAATTGAAAAAAATTCAATATTCAAAATTTAAGTTCTAAATTTTTATTTTAAAAATTTTAAACACCGTACTTATGATATAAAAATTATTTGATATGCTACTAAAAATTAAATATTGAATATATTTTTTTATTGAATATTTTGTAAACAGAGAGATATGGTTCTATAAGTATTTTTGTATTGGTAAAAATTTTAAAAAAATAAAAAAATAAATATAATTAAATAACACATATTTTCTTAAATTAGATTGACTGAATAGATTATCAACATATTAAAGTTTTCTAGTTTAAGTAGTTTTAGAAAATGAATTGCTAAATAAATCGAAAAAACTAAATCATTGAAAAATTTTAATAGTTTATAAAACACATCGTGTCTTTCAAAAGAAAAAGATATTTTAATATGACAGTATGTTTGATAAATCATTGAAAATGAAAAATTTTAATGTATTTGATAATTCATTTTAAAAACCACTTCAATAGAAAGATTTTAATGAAATCGGATAAAAAGTTATTTAACGTATTCAATCATTTTTAATAAGTGTTTGGTCTAGCTTGTGGAAGAATCGTTTTATTACAAAAGCATAAGCATTATGCTAGGCTCTCAAAATTTTAAAAATTTTAACTGATTTAAACTTTTAGACAAATTTACAAATCAAAACTTATTAAAAACGTGTTAATGTGTAATAATAAATACTTAATGAGTTTTCTTTATATTCTCACTTTTATCTTTTAATAATTTATAAATTATAGACAAAATATTTGTTCACATACATATAATTCTTCTCTTGATATAATTTAATTTATTTTTAATAATATAAAATTGTTCTAATTTAAAATTTATGATTTTGTTAATTTAAGTTGAGTTATTTATTTATTTATTAAATATGAATTAAAATATTATCAAGTATTTTTTCACATATTACAGCACTTTTGTACCAGGTTTGTCAAATACTACATTAGTTTATCGTAATAGTACTTTTAAAACAACTCTATTTGAATAACATTTCTTATAGATGCTCTAGCCATGCCCAATAGTTTCTATTTAAGGAAAAAAGTTTCATTTAATTACACTAATCTTATATCTTTTTCTTTCTAATTATTTATTTCTCTATTTTAACTTTTATTAATATAAAATACTTATAAATATCAACAAAACATCTATTTAATATTTTATTTTCAATAGAATACTAAACAATTTTTACAGTATACTTAATTTTTCAAAACTAAAAATTTAGTACTTAATTTTAGCGTTAAATATTTTCAATTTATCAGTTTTTTCTTGAAGGAAAAATAGGTCCAAAAATTTAGTTTTCTTTTTTTATTTATATTTATTATTAATTAATATTTGGTGATGTAAATACTAATATTTTATTATTAATAATTTACTAACCATGTTAATTAATGCTAACAAAGAAAAGCACAAGAGAGATAAATTTCGTATTATACCATTATTTGAGCTTAAAGAGAAAAATGAAAAAGCAAAAGAGGTAGAAAAAAATTGTACGTATAAACTCAAATAATGACACGAAGCGAACCGTCCTATATTGTTACCAAAATAAAGCAAAGAAAATGATTCTTTATTTAACGCTTCCCGCATACGTGGCAACATACAAGTGGACAAAATCAATACGGCAAACGTTATGAGTGTACGTCAGCATTTCCCAGCACGAAATAAAGAGGGCTCAGCGGTTGCAACCAGGCGTGCAGCTGGAGGGGTCAAACCAGAAGATATACTCGTAGATCTGTCGCCACTCGATTACAATAATATCGAAAGCGTGCAAGTAGGTTTCTATACACGCGTCCACACCACAAGCTTTTCTAACATTTGTTTTCTCGCCTAATCTTACCCTACCCTCTCTCTTATATCTCTCAATTTTCAAAACCCTAAATAAATCTATTTCCGAAGATCTCCGTCTCGCCGCCTCAGAACAACATCCCTTCTCTCAGGTAAAAACCCTAATTCCTGAATTCAAGCCCTAAATCGGTTCATCTTCCCCTTTTTTCTTTTAAACCTAACGGAGCTCTCCTGAGACTTGCTTTTGTTTGTGTTTTGTATTTCTTAGGAAAAAGAAATGAGTAGCCGTTCGAGTAGAACTCTGTATGTTGGGAATCTTCCTGGCGATGTTCGCGAGAGGGAAGTGGAAGATTTGTTTTACAAGGTAAATAACCTTTCCTCTCTCTTTGGTTATTTTCAATTTCACCGTTAACTCTCCATAATCTTTGGTTAAAAGTTGTTTATGAGTAAACCAGTCTGTATTTCTGTTTATTAGTAAAATGCTTGATTAAGAGTAGATTGCACTGCTTAGGTGGAACTTTGAACTTAAAAATATATATTGCGAATTTATGGTTTGATTTCCGTGCTTGTGATTTGATCTTTAGGGCGTTTTAGATGCTAAGAAATGAAATTATGGTGTAAAGATTGCCAAATCTGGTCCAGAGATAAAGAAAGTCGATGAGAGAAATCTAGATGATTAATAGTATGGTTTTCCCACCTTATTTATTAGCAAAGATGCTGAGAGATTTTTACTACTTTCTGTTCTATTATACATTGAAATTAAGGACTAGGACTTCAAATTGGATAAGAGTTAGTGCTTCATTAATAAAAAAAGCAGCTAGAATCTAATTAAAACCAGAGAATTTGCTACCAAAGCCTATTCTAGTTGGGACACATAAATTCTAGTTAATCTGCAAATTTCATCTTTAATCCTGGTTACCAAAATCAAAGGAAAACA
The DNA here is from genome assembly GCA_036013995.1 of Theobroma grandiflorum. NCBI lineage: Eukaryota > Viridiplantae > Streptophyta > Magnoliopsida > Malvales > Malvaceae > Theobroma > Theobroma grandiflorum. The sequence continues at coordinate 7,213,920 of CP142130.1, forward strand.
TATATATAGTTGTACTTTGCTTCAGTTCTGTTCATGGTTTGGTGCACATCAATTCTTCTTCTACTATTCTTATGAAACAAAGTTAGGCTCTTTGATTTATACGGAGTGAAACCACAGTTTTTACTGTTGAGTTTGGTGAGTTATCTTGTTTGATATGGGTTTGAACGAATCTTAATGTACTTTTCTTAGATCAATAGGTTTTATTGAAGCTTACATATCTTCTTTTTTGTTTTGTTTCAGTATGGTCCTATAGCCCATATTGACCTGAAAATTCCACCAAGGCCTCCAGGTTATGCATTTGTTGAGGTGAGTTTAAAGATGCTGACTCTTTTTTTGTTTATTTATATTTATTTTGGGGGTGGGTGTGGATACTATTGTTTTTGGGCTTTTGTTTCTTGTGTTGATTATATATTTTTCTTAGTTTGAAGAGGCTCGAGATGCTGAAGATGCTATTCGTGGACGTGATGGCTATGATTTTGGAGGACATCGTTTGCGGGTTAGTTATTCTTTCTTGCATGTTTAAGGTTTATTTAGTATCTATCCATCGTGTCAAGGATTTGGCTCTTTAGGCTATGTTCTCATGCTTATAATTAATTACAGGTTGAACTTGCACATGGTGGGCGTGGGCGTTCATCAGTAGATCGTCATAGCAGTCATAGTGGTGGGCGTGGGCGTGGGCCGTCCAGACGTTCTGAATATCGTGGTTGCGTATCTATCTGATTCCCTTCATATCCATTTGCCAGGTAAATTAGGCTGCTTATGATTTGTCTTTAATGGATTTCTATCGTGTGCAGTGTTAGTCACTGGATTGCCATCTTCTGCTTCATGGCAGGACCTTAAGGTAAAAGTTGATTGTAGTAATTTTTCGTTCCCCACCCCGAATGAAAAATTAAATGAAGAAACCTGTAATGTTAGAGGTGAAGGAAGTTTAAACTTTGTTGCATGATGTATTTTTCTTCAGGATCACATGCGTCGAGCTGGGGATGTTTGTTTTTCCCAAGTTTTCCGTGATGGTAGTGGTAAGACACTATGTTGGATCCTCACAATTGTTGGCTGATCCTTTACCTTTTATGTACAATTTTAGTTTGTTTGTAAAATTGGTCATTCTTTTTCCTTATTTGAATTGATCAAAACCATAACAATCGGGTCTAGAGTATGGGAATGAAAGTTAAATCACTTTAATACTGTGGTTTTACTGATATAAGTTGTGTTTTGGTTTTGCAGGAACAACAGGGATTGTGGACTACACCAACTATGACGATATGAAATATGCTGTAAGTTACCTTTCTTACTTTTTACAATATTGACAGCGTGGAAGACTGCCTTAACTGAGTTAATGCCATTGAGTAATTTTGATTATGTACGAAAATTCCTGGCCTTTTTTGCAGATTAAGAAACTTGATGACTCTGAGTTTCGAAATGCATTTTCTCGGGCTTACGTTCGGGTATATGATCTCAACCTAATCTTCTAGAAACTGAAGGAAAATGATTCAGTGAAGATTAAAGCTTAGCTTGCTTGCTATTTTTAATGCTATTTCTCTTTAGTTGCTATTATTACATTCCATTATACTTACTATACTTTTTGCCAATAGGTTAGGGAATATGATTCTAAGCGGGACTCCTCTAGAAGCCCTAGTCGTGGTCGATCACTCTCAAGAAGCCGTAGCCGGAGCCGAAGCCGTAGTCGCAGCCGTAGCCGCAGTCGTGGACGGAGCTATAGTCGGAGCAAGAGCCACAGGTTTTTCTTATTATTTTAGGATATTAAATTTTATTTATGGCTTAAAGTTGCATGTTAAACTTGGAACTGTGATGCAGCAAGTCTCCAAGAGCAAAACCTTCGCGAAAGTCACCAGCAAAGTCAGGATCAAGGTCTGCTTCTCGTTCCCGCTCTGCATCAAGGTCTCGCTCTTTGTCAAGGTACACTTTCTTTCCCCTTACCATAATATGCTATTCAGTGTCGTTAGTTGCTGGTGGTTGGTTTTACGGATAATCATTCCTCTATTATCTGCTTGTGGTCACATGTAAATGCATCAGATTCGTTGACCTTGCAGTGGATTTTTGGCTGTATTTGAAGATTCCTTGTTTAGAATGAATCCTCTAAATTAGATAAGTGTAGGGTGTGACACTTAAAGGTTACAAAAAGAATTGGAATGAAATAAGTGCAGTTTTTTGGGAAAGTGAACTAGCTCATTTTGAAGAATTTGGCCACTCATTACATTTTATCGTCCCCTTTTCTTGCTTCTGTATTTGTTTACTGGCGATAAAATGTTATTATTCACCTGCCTCTTTAACACACAAAAAAACACGTGCATCTAGACGTAGTGTATTACAAAGTGAAAATTGGCAGACCTTATGTCACACCTTCAATAACAGTAATTATTTTTTTATTTCTTTTACACTTAGTTTATTGTATAAGGTCAAGGAATGTGGTGGAGATATGTTTGTGTGCTTCTTGATTCATGGGGATGTAATTGGGGTATCAATGATTAGATATTTGTAAGTACTTTTTTTGGACTCAATGTTTCTCTTGTGGCTGTCAACATGAAATTTTGCTTTTAACTCACATGCTTTCCTCATCCAGAAGATGGATTATCTGAGAAACTGGGTCCAGACTAAACCCAGTTTTTGAACTACATCCACCTTTTTTCTTTTGTCATGTGAAAATTGCCTTGTTTGTTTTTTTAGATATGGATAAATGCAGCAAACTGGGAATTGGATATTAGGATCTTGTGGGAATATGGTTCAATTGCATGCAACTCGTTTGGTTGCAGAGGTATGCTGTTTTTTAGATGGGCAACTTTAAAACCTTCAGTGTCCCTTCTCTAATGTACATAGCATCATAAATGTCCATGGGTGCTAGATTTGGAACAAAGGAGACAATGGACTGCGATAATAGAGCTGGATTTCTTTACAAGGAATTGCAATAGTAGAGCTGGATTTCAGTGAAGTAAATGCATTGGGATTTGCAAGTCACCATCATTGAGCGGTAGAAACATTTCACTGTCAATTTCAGCTCCAGATATTGCCAAGCTAATAGGGCATGCTATGTGGATTAACCTGTGGATTTTGGTGGCACATAGGGAAGCATGCTCATTCTCTATCCACTGGTGTCGGAATATGAAAAATAATTCTTTTAAAGAATTTCATTTTGTTAGATTAGGTTTTTTTTTTCTTCTTATGTTGGCAGGCTTGTGAGCTGGTCCTATTCTTTATTTCCTTATTTAACTGCTAAAGATTTATGCTTTCTTCTTTATTCCTTTTGAATATGGTGATTCTGACGTGGAAGGGGCATCAAGGCTCTTGGATGAAAGTTGTTAAAAGGAAGGTGTTGATTTTAAACTTGGGTTCTTTCTGGAACTTTTGCAGATCTCGATCAAGATCCAGATCTCCTTTGCCTTCTGTAAGTAATTTTTTTTGTGTTTATTAAGTCAACTTTTTAAAAGTCAAGCTGCTTTTTTTTTTTCGTGGAGAAATTGGTTTCTGTACCTTTGAGCAGTTTCGTGCGAAATTTGCCTTCTGTGGTTGACCATACCCTCCTTTTAGTGATCATTATTTGTTAATATTTTACATTACATTTAATGGATTGTTTGCAGCGTCAAAAAGGAAGGAGTAAGAGTCCAAAAAGACGCACTGTTAGCAGGAGTTCAAGTGGGAGCAGAAGCAGGAGTAGGAGCAAGAGTTTATCCAGGTCTTGATCTCAAGCTCCTTTCTTTTAAGTGTCTTTTGTGGATATAGTTTCTTAGTTAAGAAGATGTTGATTTCATTTCATTTATATCCAATTCTCGTATGCAAATTTTCACTGCAGCCTGACAGCAAATTTCATTTGACAGGTAAGATATAATTGCTGAGTTGATTTGCGATCCAGAAGCTGAAGACTCTTATTAATTTAAGTTCTTGATTAAAAAAATTACCTTGAGCGGTGGAAAACTTATGAAAAAAGTTTAGCAATCTTGCTGGATTTCATTAAAACATCTGATGTTTGTACTTTTATTGAAAACATTTTATATACCTGTTATTAGCATTTAATATTATGATTGATTGTTGGTTTAGTGAATTTTGTTGGGGTGCAGAGAGGTAACGGAGCATTGCGTTGCCATTTAACTCAGTGAACTATATTAGTGGAAGGTGGTATTGGCAGTTTAAAAACTTCGAACAAAAACACTTTTGAGATAGGATGAGAAGGGGAACCAATTGATAAATAAGGGGATGCAGGTATAATGTTGTGTTCTGTGGACAAATGAGTAAGTGACATGGGGGCAAGTTGATAAGTGGGCACGTGAAATGTCAACACCAAACAGTGATATGTCGCGGGATTCGATGAGGAACGAAATTCCTTCCGTTCAATGGTTTTCTGTGATCAGGGTTCAACGATAAGGGTAATGAAGTTGTATGCCTTTTTCTTTCTGTGGTAATGGGATACTTAACGTTTAAGCTTTAACGTGTGGGGGAAAATCCTGAATAATAGAACAATAGTAAAAGATAAACAATAAACTTTGTTTGGCAATCGATCCTTTAATGAACGAAAAAATAATCCTAATAAGACAGTTACGTAAGTTATGTGGCTCTTACGATGTTTTTGTTTTGAGTTTGTTCTCGGCATTCTCTGACACTTGGACCATGCGGCAGCCATCGCTACAGTCAGTTTCCACTAAATGAGGACTCTAATTATTTATTAATACCACTAATAGTAACGCACCAAAAATTGATTAACACTACTATTAGTTGTCATAACTGTCCATACAAAATGGCCCACGGTCTTTCACCGCCATCGGATTCTGTGGCTTACACCGACTCTGCACACCTCCCTCAGCTGTCACTGAAAGTTAATCGAAGAAAAAGAAACAGAAAATAGGAAATCCACCCACCTGATAACCTCCCAAACGAAGGGTTACCGATTGGGCTAATTTTTAACTCAAGAAAGAAAATATACGAGAGCAAACCGGCGATACCGAATTTCGCCTGTTCATTTCCCCCACACAAAAATGACAGAGACGCCGTTCTCGAAACTCCCCGACGACGTCGTTCTAAAGATCTTCTCGAAGCTCGAAGACGACCCCAGAAGCTGGGCTTGTCTTGCTTCGGTCTGCGCCAAGTTCTCCTCTCTAATTCGCAACACCTGCTGGAAACAAAAATGCTCCAAAACCATACCCGCCGTTTGCGCCGATCTCCTCGCCTCATCGCCCGCTCCAGCCGGCGGCTGGGCCTCCCTCTACAAGCTGTCCGTCTGCTGCCCAGGCCTCACCCACGCCGGCGTCCTCCTAGAGAACTCCGATTTCGGCCTCGAACGCGAGCTTGGCCCGGATGAGAATTATGACAAGCCAGCAAATTCCCAAGCCTTAACGCCGTCCACCGACCCCTGTTCCAGCAGAACGGAAGGGAATCCGAATCCAAACCCGGAAGTAGACGTTCCGGAGTCCGATTGTCCCTGGTCACTTTTTGATGATCTATATTACGACACCGTTTATAACGCGTCCGATTCGACCGACGGTTACCCTGAAGAAACAATAGATAATGGAGCAATTCAAATTGGGCGTGAATTTTCCTCTTGTAAAAGAAGGAAATTTTCTAGATCGCTGAGGTCCCATTTAGCATCCGGTGTTTGGAATTTAAGCCGAGAACAAGGAAACAAATTATTAGCGAGCCGTTTTCGAGGCGATTGCTTATACATTTGCGATTGGCCTGGATGCGTTCACGCTGAGGAGAAGCGAAATTACATGCTTTTCAGAGGCATTTTCAAGAATTTCAAGAAATCTCGGGTGTGGAGGACGATAAATGATGGGAACAGAGGCAAGATTAATCTGAATTGCGCGTTTTGCTCTTGCAAAGAGACTTGGGATTTGCATTCTGCTTTCTGTTTGAGGCGTGTTTTCGGGTACCACGACGATGGAGAGCCTGTTGTACGAGCTTTTGTCTGTGAGAATGGACATGTTTCTGGTGCTTGGACTGATTTGCCTTTGTACACTTAAAGAGAGTATATCACATCAAAATTACTAGTAAGTAGTTTTATTGAAATAAGAGAAATTTACAATGTGATAATTGATAGTAGTATTAGTGTGTTTGTTTTATTTGGGTTTGGGCTTTTCCATTAAAGAACGATGTTCTTTTGAATTTGGTTTTCTTAGAGGATGAGACTGAGGTGTTTGAGATATGGTTATGTCTAATTTCTTGAATAAGTTTGTTTTTGTTATTTTGGCATTGTATCATTAGATTATCAAGTGAGATTGTGTGCCCAGCAATTGTTCAATGAGCTCTACTTTCTGTGATGGAACTTTGCAAAATGAATTTTCACAGTTTATGATAAGATAGGGCATTATTCTTGTCTCCATTTTCGACAGCTTATAGAAATGATCAGAGGTTGAATTGCACTCTCAGAACTACTAATTGTTTAGATTTTAATAATTATTTATTCTGCTACTAATTTCCTGATTAGGTACACTTTGGAAAGTAAAATGTGACAATAGGTTATCACATTCTTTCCTCCACTGTGCAAATGGTGGTTCTAAAATAAACTTCAAAACCATTATTTGAACTTGTGTTTCTGTTCAAGATAGGATCTTTTATGTAGTGAATTTTGTGACATCAATTGTTTGGTCAATACAAAGAAATGATTTGTATCATGTGTCAGTATTGATGTTAGGTCTTTGTACATCTCACCCCTTACTAGTAATTCAGGAAATTAAAGGGAAAATCTACTTGGGGCATTGTACTGCTACTACAAAATCCTGAAAATACAGCTTTTCATTTGCAGCACACCACTGTTTAGTACAATCAGTTGTCTAATAGTTTATGATGCATTTTTTGGAGACTTTCATATCAACTTAACTGAGTGTCTCCCTGCCTTTGGCCTTGGCTCGTAAATTTTGTTTTCACATTTGTGCATGCACACAATCTTTTGCAATTATGATTAATTTCTCTGAAGGATTCTTTGAAAATATCTTATTGCTGTAACTAGATTTGGGGAAGGAGTAGTTCTCCTGAGCCTTAATGGAGGTGTGGTAGACTTTCTGTTTTAACGTAAAAGATTTTGTTCTTCGAAGGTATTGGTTAAGTGATGCAGCGAGTTAGCATGAAAATAAAGGCGACCACCTGACTAAGATTTTAATATTAATAACCAAGTTTCAAATATTGAAATTTAAACTTAAGTTGAGAGAAGAAATCTGTAATATTATTGCATGATTCAAAAAACCTAAGTTTAATGGTTTTATTTATAGTGTTATAGGCTCAAGTCTAATAAAACTCTACTTTTGGTTGTTTAGTACAACTAGAGTAGTTAACAAAAGATTTAAATAAAATAAATATTCTATTTCAATGATTCTTATGTAAGACTTATAACTAAATAAGAAAAATATTAAAATTATGAATATGTCCATGACTGTTGAGCTTTTGTTTTGACTTTTGACTCTCGACATGCTTTAAGAAATTATTTGTTCAATGTCAATCCCTTCCATTTGAGAAAAACTCAACCTAGAGTTAACTTGTACATTTGGATACAAGGGTTTATCTGATGAATGGGATGGGTAAATATCTGTCACATTAAATGTTTTGAAAATTCTTATTTTATCCGGTAAATTCACGACATATGCATTGTCATTGTGTCTAGCATTAGGAATTGGATCAATATGGTGTTGATTATTTCTCATGGGTGGTAATCCGTCAAGAAAATTTTTTGGTATCGCTTCATTGAATTTTTCTAATAACGGTTTGACTGCATGTGGATGTTTTACTATTTTTTTACCCTTTTTAATTGCCAACAATTGTTTTACAATTAGAGTATTCACCTCCTTTGACTCATTGAAAGCAACCTTTATCTCATTTCCTGAATGAGTAAGGGTAAAGAAAGTTCGCTTTTTACTTTAGAAGCTTCGATTTTGGCACTTCTCGTCATTGGCATTAAAGTAAATTGTCTACTATCCTTCTCCAATTTGTAGGTGTTTTTTCTTTCATCAGGCTGCGTTGCAACATCAAATTGTCAAGATCGATCAAATAATAAATGACAAGCATCCATATCCATGATGTCAAAATATGCCTCAACTTCGTATTTATTAATGAAAAAAGGTACCTTAACTGTTCTGTTATATGAATTTGTTTTTGCTGCTTTAATCTAACCAATAATGTAGTTTTGTAACTTTAAAACACAAACTTTCCATAACAACCTTACTGATAATATTTTCACAATTACCATTATCAATAATCACATTAAATAAATGGTTAGTGATAACGTGCTTGGTTCGAAATAATTGATGTAATTGAGTATTATCCTCTTGTGTCGGAGATAACATCATTTTTCTCATCACATGGTTTTCATCATCGTCATCATCCACATACTCGTCATTATCCCCTTCTAGACCATAGTAAATCTCATCATCCTTTTCTCCCTCCACCACATGGAGTACTTTTCTAAGAGGAAAATTAGTGGATATGTGACTGGTTGATTGCATTTGAAACATTTTCTTAAGATTGGTTTAGCATAGGGATTTGCAGCTTTCTGTCCTTCCTTTGTATTTGTCACTTTTTACTTTCTAATCGCCTTCTCTTCCTTGTATTGATCATACATGCAAAACTATCTTGAACTGATTTATTCTAATCATTGGATGCTCTACAATTATCCCCGTTATAACTCTTGCGAGAATAATCAAGTTTGTTTCTTTCTTGCAACGTCAATTCAACATTTGAAGTAATATTTCGTGCTTCAGATAAATTTCGCAACACTTGTACCTTTATTTTGTCTTTCATAATTAGCTTTAACTCCTTTAGATACCTGACAACCTGTTGCCCTTCGATCTCGCTCAGGTTATTCTTTTTTGCCAATGCAAGATATAGAAGAAATGATTATGGTGATAGAGATACATGGGATTTAAGATTAAAGGTAGATATTCTTTGCTTTAATGAGAGTCTAAATATTGAAGATTTTTTAAAATGGATTGCAGAAATAGATAGATTTTTCGAATATATGGAGATCCCATAAGGAAAGAAGGTGAGACTTGTCACTTGCAGACTGAAAAGTGGAGCTTCTCCATGGTGAGAAAAGTTGCAATACAAAAGGAACAGTGAGAGAAAAGCACCAATTAGAACTTGGTATAAGTTGAAGCAATTGTTACAAAAAGATTTTCTTTTCCTTAGCTTTTATTTTAGCCATACCAAAGGTGCAGTCAAAAAACTATACATGAGTATATCTCACCGGTTCTACAAAATAATCTTCTTTGTCGTTTGTATTACAAACTTGTTATCTACGTTCGTTGTTATCTACGTCCGTTTGCAGGAACAAGTCTACTGACAGGTTGTCTGTAAGCTATATCATCTTTGATATGTGGCATTTCATCATTTCGATTTTTGTTACTATCTATACTTAGAGCATTAAGTCGATCTATAATTTCTTCAAAATGTTGTTTCAAACGTTGGAATTTGAGATCCATTCATTGCTCCAAAGCTTTCAACGCCACCCCTTGGTCTGACACTGCAAATCGTGAGGTCTTAGTTCCCTTATCTTCACCATGAGAACTACCACTTACTATAACTAGGTCATTTGCTATTAGACCCTTAAGGTTAATAATCAAATTTCAAATATTGAAACTTAGACTAAATTGAGAAAAGAAATCTGTAATATTATTTTATAATTCAAAAAAACTAAGCTTAAGGGTCTTATTTATAATGTTCTAGGTCCAAGTCTTAATAAAACTTTATTTTTAGTTGTCTAGTACAATTAGAGCAGTTGTCTAATACAACTAAAGTAGTTAACAAGAAATTTAAATAAAATAAATGTTCTATTTCTAATTAGAATATAATTATCTTAAAGTCCTAATACAAGTAAATTAAATAAAAAAAATTTATTATACCTATAATTCCTATGCAGGAATCTTCACTAAACAAAAAAAAAAAATGATAAAATTATGAATATGCCTATTTATGACTTTTAAATTTTTCTTTGACTTCTGATTCTCAATTTACTTTAAAAAATTATCTACTAAGTGTTCTACGTCCTCTTAATTCTTTCCTTTGCAATAATTTTAGACATTCAAGAATATCAGCAGTACTTAACCGTTGTTTCATTTGCTAAAGAAAAATTTAATAGTCAACTTGATGTAATTGTGTTAATAGTCAACTTCATCAGTGGACACACATAACAAGCCAAACTTCCAGAGCAATTCTTGGAGATACACTCTACCGAAGAAATTGTGAAAGACAATTATATCAAGTTGACTATTAAATTTAATCATGCCGAAAAGATCATTCAATCTGTAGAGAAAGCTGAGGAAGCAGATGAGCATTTCTTCATGACACAGACCAAACCAAAGAGAGTAGATGCTAGTCAGTCGATATTAAATAATGACTACTCCAACTATATGACTCCAAAGGTTGAGATGTTTGTTGAACTTGATACACAACATCAATCGAATGTTGAGACTAGCAATGGGGGCTTCTTGCATGCAACAAGCAAAGGCACGGTTGACGTTCGAACCCTCTTAGGCATCAGTTCTGAAAAACAGTTCATTGACATAATAACCAAATCACTGAGCAAGTTAAAATTCAACTATCATAAAGATAAACGGAGAGTTCTCAATGCAAGCATTAAGGGAGAATGTTGAAGTCAAACAATCCACCTGGATATCATGCATGTTTGCATGTGTTTTACTCAATGTTGAAGACCACTATGTGAAGCTGTACATGTTACTATGATAATCATATTTTACCCTTTTTTCTCATATATTAACAAGTGTTACATCTGTTGATGATGTATTTTAAAGATACTGCATTATAGCAGTCATCCACCAACTTTCTCCAAAATCACAACAGCTGCAAGTGAAGGCAACACATTAGCTATTCCATTGAGCAGGAATTGCCAGCACTGGGTCTTAATTATTCTCTTCTCTTCTGTCCCACCATCGTCCGTCCTTGGCTTCCCTCATGAATCCTCTTCCGCCCCTTTCCAATTGTTTCTCATGCCAAAGATAAGCTGTGTGATAGACTAGAGGTGCAATGGAACTTGCCACAGGAGGGGAAAATGAAGTTTAAATGTTGATGGCGCTGCAAATGGGTGCCCGGGAGAGGCGCGGATAGGTGGGATTCGAAGGGACGAAAATGAGAATACAAAAGCGATCTTTTTAAGTCCATTGGAAGAGGGGATTCAAGTTTAGCTGAAGTACTGGCAATAAGGGAAGCTTTTTCACTCTTTTCAGCTTCAAGATGGAGAAGTACTCATACAATGGCAGTAGAAAGCGACTCTAAGAATGCCGTGCTGTGTATTAATGCCCCCAAAAAAGCACATGGAGGCTGAGAAAGTGGATCCCTCGCATCGAGATGTTGAAAAGAAAAGTGCTTCGATGGGAAGTCAAACACATCTTCAAGGAAGTTAATCAATAAGCTGACAACTTGGCGAAAACAGGGATAAGAAGAGTTGAAAATCTGCTCACTGTTTGGGGGAAGGTATCTAATAAAAACGCTAGTGCCTGAGGAGGGTTATATCTGGGTCGCTCTTGTTTCTCCAGGAGTAGATGCAGAGGATCTGTTTATAGGGGTGATATCATATTATCTTTTTTGTCTGCAGGTGCTCATTGGTTGAATTGGTTTTTTGGCTTTACAGGGGAACGGCTCTTATTTTTCCTAAGCCGTAAGACTTTGAGGAGGTTTTTGGATTAGGCAGGTTGTTTTCTCTTTTGGTCAAACATGGCAACTGTACGGGTCTTTTTGCTAGTTTGTTTTTATCACCTGGTTGGTGAAGAGGATTTTGTGTGGATATACCCTTTTATTTTGTAGAGGGCATAGCTTGACAAAATTTTTTGTAAAGAGACGAACTATAGTTCTCGCTTTGTAAATACAATTGATATTTCATAAAAAGATCAGCTGTGTGGGAGAAATATCATTGAACCTTTATTTATCGTCGTAAATCGGAAACTATGACTTTTCTTCTCTCCTTCTGTCTTGTCTGGTTGTTATTCATTTGTTTTCTGCTTTTTTTTCTTCTATTGGCAATTTCATATCCCAACATAAGTCATATCTATAATATATATAAAAATAAAATATTCAATTTCTTTCAATTTCTTTCAATTGAGTATCCAATTGAATAACAAATATCATTTAATTAAATTTTTTTTATTTTTTTAATTTTTTATTTTTTATAATTATTTTTAATTGAATTAATTGTTTTTGACATTTGAAGGGTTTTTTTTTTATTTTAATAAAAAATACTTAAAAATAATAATTTCTAAAATTTAATGCTTAGAAGATAAATGACATTTGTTATTCTTAATTGAATTAATTTTTTTTACACATTATGTTAAAACAATATTGTTTTTGACATTTGAAGGTTTTTTTTCTTTTTTACTTTTATTTATTTTAGTAAAAAATATTTGAAAACAATAATTTTTAACTTTTAATACTTATAAGATAGATTCATTTAATATTTATCAATTAAAATTTAATATAATTTTTTATCTATATTCTCTTATTTTGTATAAACTTGAATCCGTAGTATATAGATATTTCTTTTATACATGAATGTTTAAATTTCAATAAATATCCATCTAATTAATTATACAAAAGTAAGATAATTGATTGGGTCAATTAATTGAATTTGACATTCTAATTGAATTATTTTTTTTTACACCTTATGTCAAAACTACATTGTTTTTGACATTTAAAGGTTTTATTTTTTTTTTACTTTTATTTATTTTAGTAAAAAATATTTGAAAACAACAAATTTTAACTTTTAAAGCTTATAAGATAAACTCATTTAATATTTATCAATTACAATTTAATATTATTTTTTATTTATATTCTCTTATTCTGCATCAACTTGAATTTATAGTATATAAATATCTTTTTTATACATGAATGTATAAATTCTTATAAACAGCCATCTAATTCATTGAACAAAATAAAAAAAATCAAAAAGGCCTACTCATTTCTCAATATACATGGCACACGATCATCATTGAATAAATAAATTAATTGAATTTGATAACCTTTAGCCATTTATTTTATATATAAAAGACAGATGATACTAGAAATTATTAACTATTTTATATTAATAGGATCTTTACATTATACTATTAACTTATATTCTGTAACTGTTTATTTTAATCTATTAATAGTATATCTTATATATTTTCTTATTTTTTAATAGTTTATTATATATATAATAATCTTTGATAGGATTATTATTATTTTTGGATAAATTCTGTTTTAAATAAGATAACTAATTGGGTTAATTGGTTATCATTTTCAATTGAATTAATTTTTTTTGTACACTTTTTATCAAAGCTGTGTTGTTTTTTTTTATATTTGAAGGGGTTTTTTTATTTTTTATTTATTTCATTAAAAAATACTTGAAAATAATAATTTTTAATTTTTAATGTTTAGAACATAGATTCATTTAATATTTATCAATTACAATTTAATATTATTTTCTGTTTATATCCTCTTATTCTATATGAACTTGAACTTATAGTATTTGACATATTTTTTATACATGAATGTTTAAATTTCAATAAATATTCATCCAATTTATTAAACAAAATAAAAAAATAAAAAAGGTTTATTCATTTCTTAATATACATAGCACATAATCATCATTGAATAAATAAATCAACTAAATTTGACAACTTTTAGCCATTCATTTTATATATAAAAAATATATTATTAGAAATCAGTAACTATTTTATATTAATAGGATCTTTACATTATATGGTTATTTTATATTATACAATTGTTTATCTTATTCTAGCAATAGTACATGTTATATTTTTATTTCATTTCTTAATATTTTATTATACATCTAACAATTTTTTATAAGATTATTGTATTTTTTAAATAAGTACTGTTTTATATGTAAATTTTCAGTAATTGAAACCATTAATGTAGTTGACTAATACAATATAGCTTTCTCTATAAACTTTTTTAAAGATACCAAATTAAAGTTTACTCCAACATAATCAATATTTTTTATTATTTTTTTCGCAGCGTAACTACAGGTACCATCTTAGTATAAATAATTTAAATATAACTGCACCTTCCAATTATATATAACAATTATTAAAAAAAGAGTCACTGCAAAATAATACTCGCCCCTCATATTTTCTCTTAAATAAATGCATTTTTATTTGGGTGAGAACGCAAGTGCCCACTTACCGAATTTTGTTGGTTTTCCATGGAAAACAAAGAGTTGTTAATTTATTCAGCTGTGTTTTATCCAAATCCAACGTGCTGTAGACACGACAAGTACATGTGTGGCTCTAGGCCCTCGCCTCATTCAAAAACACATTGCCTTCCCTTGTTTTTTTCTTCGTTTGCGTTATGTTCTTGGATTTCTTCACAAAACCTAATCAAGTCAAACACACAACAAGGACAGTTAAATTACAGCGTCATTAATGACTTCAGTTAGAATACACTACTTTGTCATTTTCAGTGCTCGAGATAATAATTAACCTCATATTACGAATTGTAAATTTGGCCTTTTTCTATTTCTTGACTTCGATTGGATTTTCCGTCACCCAACAAAAAAAAAAAAAAAAGGACAAAACTATTCTCACTGGCTTCTATTTTGTCAACATTGGTTATGTAGTAGGGTTGTCTTCTTAGCTTTTATTAATTGCATGTCAGAACAAATTGTTAAGTATTAGCAAGTGAGAGAGCAGAAACAAGTTCGATACTGAAGTGAACTGAACTCTCTTTGTACGGTAAAAAGAAATGAAGAGTCAGTATTCCTTGCAAATGATAGTTATGATAAATTTGGCAGTGGCAGTACTTTGCGCTGATAAATATAGCAGATCTGACTTTCCACCTGGATTTGTCTTTGGTTCTGCTACATCTGCCTATCAGGTCAGTTCGGCTGTTCAAGAATTTTTTATCTTCTCAGTTTTTGACCTTTTGTTGCTTGGACACTGTAGCTGGCTAAGGAAAGTTATTGTAAATGGAAACCTATAATTGTACATAAATGTTTTGAGACAAAATGTGGGTATCCGAAGAAAACCAGGCTCATTGAAAATATCTGTAATAGGTGGAGGGAGCAGCAAGTGAAGATGGGAGGGCTCCTAGCATTTGGGATACTTTTGCTCACGCTGGTCTGATTCTTCTCCTAAAGATCTTGACTAACAGTACGTTTAAGCAAATATTTGCACCAATCACCAAACGTTTGACCATTCCAGGGTATGCAAATGGAGCCACTGGAGACATAACGGTTGATCAATACCATAAATTCAAGGTGCATAAAATAAGCTTTGATCCCAATCGTGGATGAAGAAAAGAAGTGTTTTTTCTCGTATTCATAATGAATATATGACCATAAACTTGTCAATGTTGTATTCATAATTATTATATACCCTTGTTTTGACACCCCATCAAATTTTATTGGAGGATGGTCTCTATGTAATAAGACAATATGCTTTTTCAGGAGGATGTGCACCTTATGGCAGAAATGGGCTTAGATGCCTACAGATTTTCCATCTCATGGTCAAGACTAATCCCAAGTATGATTTTTAGATTTTTGCTTAGTCATATCGACTGAAGAATAGAGCAGTTCCCTGGTCTTATTATCACATTTTTTCTATCTTTATGTTCACTTTCAGATGGAAGGGGGCCTGTCAATCCAAAGGGGCTAAACTATTACAACAATCTCATTAACGAACTAATCAGCCATGGTTGGGGCAAACTTTCTACCATTTCTTCAGCTGTGCCTAAATATGGTTTCACTATGAAAGTTGAAGAGAAAAATGCTAGCCAGAAAATATATTGGATTTTCTTTTATTTCACTGATATATCTACCGGTTTGATTGTGCAGGAATACAACCTCATGTTACTTTACACAATTTTGATCTTCCACAGGCACTTGAAGATGAATATGGAGGATGGATTAACCGAAGGATTGTGTATTGCTTTTCAGTTTTTTCAATTCTTAATTTCTCTTTCTATGCATGGGGTACTTTAGGCTTCAAATAGGTCAATAAGAATCATCTATATGTGAATGCAGGAATGATTTCACCACTTATGCTGAAGTGTGCTTCCAAGAATTTGGAGACAGGGTTTCATATTGGACTACTGTGAATGAGCCCGATGTGTTTGCAGTTGGAGGTTATGATGGAGGGATTACTCCTCCTAGGCACTGCTCTCCTCCATTTGGAGTAAACTGCACAAGGGGAAACTCCTCATCGGAGCCCTACATAGCCGTTCATAATATCTTGTTGGCTCATGCATCAGCTACAAGATTGTACAAGAAAAAGTATCAAGTAATAATACCCAAACTTTCAAAGTCGTTGAGCAGTTCAACTGTATTTCTTTTCTAATTCATTTTCCTTTTTCGTTTCTTTTTTACCTGCCAATTATGCTCTTCATTTTGATTAAATTACATGGAAACTAGCCACATTGAATTCTGCTCCAACGTTTCATTTCGATAAACGTCCTTGTTATTAAACGTAAAATTTGTTCCTAGAACAAGTTCGCTTAATTTTACTGCACATAATTAAGTTCTCTAACTGCCAATTTTCTCCATGCTGTTTCAATGTCAAAGAATGTAAAGAACTTATTAATCACTGAGAAATAGCTAAGGAGATGCCCATTAAGATTAATACACATGAATCATGATGATGCAGGGAAAGCAGCATGGGTTCATAGGTATTAGCATCTATACAACTGGCAATTTTCCTCTAACAAATTCAGTAGAGGATGCCATTGCAACTCAAAGAGCCAATGACTTCTTTGTTGGTTGGTAAGTTCAGACTCCGGCATCAAGTGTGATTATATATCAATGCATGGCTCGACTTCTTGAAAATTCTGTCATTTCTGCATTGTTGTGGATTGTTGTGAATTGTTTTGTCAACTACATGCCTTTGGAACTACTGACTTTACCAGAAATTTTATTCCACCGTTCAGTTACATCTTTGTCTGCATTGTACTTCAGGATTGTAAACCCCTTGGTGTTTGGAGATTATCCTGACACGATGAAGAAAATTGCAGGCTCCAGAATTCCTACCTTTACCAGTCATGAATCTGACCTGGTTAGGGGTTCTTTTGATTTCCTAGGGGTGATTCATTACAGCTCATATTATGTGGAAGATGACCCTGGAAGTTGGGAATTGAGGCAAAGAGACTACAACACAGATTTAGCTGTAAAGATATCCAGTATGTTCTTTACATATTCTTGCCAAAATAAATGTTAAATTCAATTGCTGCTTTGACTGAACTAACTGAGGTTATCTAGTCAAACGATGTACTTTTCAATTCAGTGATTCAAGGCAATGTTAACATACTTAACTAAAACAACCATTTTAGACCTTTATCAAAGTAATTTAGCAATGCTGGAGGAAAACAACTAACGGGATTCTCTTTGTGGCAGATGTAGGGAATGCTTCATTGACTTACGAGGTGAGTTGAGAGGTTTTATGGCCAGTGTTTGTTTGTTTGTTTCATGTTTGCTCAATGGTTCACTGACCAGCTTTGTCACTCAGTTGCCCATACTGCCTTGGGGCTTGCAAGCGGTGCTGGAGTATTTCAAGCAAGTTTATGAAAATCCCCCAATTTACATTCTTGAAAATGGTATCTCTCTTTACCTCTCTCCAACAGCAGGCAGATTAAATAATTATAGAACAGAGGGAAACCTTCATGGATTCATGCCTTTTTCCAAGTCAAGAATCCAAGAAATCATGAAAATGAAATAATTTAGGTGCTTCATGTGGGAAATGTAAAACGAGGACTTGAGAAGAATGATGTGCAGCAATTAAAACAGTCATTCCCAGAAATTTACATCAGTGAAATCTGAGCTGTGAATACTTCTTTTGAATAAAATGTCATGGCTCTCAATTCAATAGACTATAATAAAACGTATTATGTAGAACAATTGCCAAGTCTGCTGGCGAAAAGGAATAAGCTGAAAAAACATAACGGCTAAACACCTATAAGAAAAACAGACAATTGCTGATACAATTTAGTCATGCAGATTATATCCCTTTTTGATTCCACCATATTTGACAGCAAACTGTATGAAAACATATGCTTCCTAACTCCAATACCAAGACCGTTAGGCCTCGAAGAATGTAATTTGGAATTAAAAAAAAGATTTTGGTTGGCAATATCTCATATTTGTTTATGCTTGTGGTCTTGCTTTTTATCTCGCTGGTGACGTTGGTCTGGTGTCTTTGGCAGGTCAGAGAAACAGGCGTAATTCAACACTGGAAGACACCTCGAGGGTAAACTATTTGCATGCTTACATTGGAAGTGTACTTGATGCTGTGAGGTATGCCAATTCGAACTTTAAGGAATGGCCTAAGAGCCATCGGCCTTTTGAGTGTTCGTAGATTGCAATTGATCCTTTTGCATAGATTTCTTTCAGCTTATCCATAATATGTATACCGTCTAACGCTTTCGTTTCCTTCTTCTCGCTCTTGCAATTTTCAAAGGAATGGATCAAATACAAGAGGGTACTTTGTATGGTCCTTCCTGGATGTATTTGAGTTGCTGGATGGCTATGAATCAGGCTACGGCTTCTACTACGTAGATTTGGACGACCCCGATTTGGAAAGATACCCGAAGCTTTCTGCGCATTGGTATTCCCATTTTCTCAAGGGAGGAAGCATCAGTTCAGATGTACTAATCAAGCTCAAGCAAAACTTCTTTGCTCTTTCGCAGGGCCATTTCTCCCAGTAGGCTCATCTCTGTATAAGTGTTGTAATCTAGCAAATTTGTTTGCAGACAAGAGACTCGCTTAAGTCTTATATTTGCGCCAGCCTTTGTCTTCTGTTCTGGAATCCTGTCCAACCTAACCCTCCTTTAGTCTCTTGAAAATGTCAAACAAAGTAAATAAGAAATATATCACATTTAATTTAAATGGATAACGTTAATTGATCGTCTCATCTTGCTTTCATATTAGTGATAAACGCAGACAATCATGGAAATTAAACCGGTTGATAAGCATCTTTGACTTCGATTATCTAAGAGAAAGGGCTCTTCATTAAGCTTCTAAACTACTTATAACACGAACATGTCCTTGTCTTCCACTAAGTTCCGTTAATTATTGTCATATTGTGTTCTGTCACCGTCAAGACTCAATGGAATACTCATGGCCATACATGCAGATCGGCGGACAATTGCATTTTGTCTTCATATCATTTATTATCCTCATTTCTTCTGGTTGTGACAACACATTGATTCACTCGAAAAGAAGGAGAGCTGGGACGTTGCAGTGAACTCTCAGGTAAACAGAAATGAGGAGTCTGATTTTCTCGCTAATTAGAATTCTGCTACATGTGCCAATAGCAGTAATCTGCGCTGATAAGTATAGCAGATATGACTTTCCACCTGGCTTTGTCTTTGGTTCTGCCACCTTCGCTTACCAGGTCAGTTTGGTTTTTGGTCTATGTTTTCGCTTTATACATGGTATCCGCTCATTGAGCAAAAACCATTTTCCAAAAAAAATACTATACTTGAAGACAAAAGGCAAATTGATGAGCTTTTAATAACATATGGAAGGTGGAGGGAGCAGCAAGCGAAGATGGGAGGACTCCTAGCATTTGGGATACTTTTGCCCACGCTGGTTAGCTTCTTCTATCAGTCAGTGGCAGTACTCGTGTTAATTAATTGAGCACCCTCACTTCTGTCCATGGTGTTGGGTGCTGAAAATTCGAACCTCTTTTGTTTTCTCATTGATTTGAGCTTCAGCCTGTTCGTTGTTTCCATTCTTTTTTGGGTCTTATTGGAAATTTTTGTTGATTTTTTATGCACTTAGAGTCCGTTTGGATTAATTTATTTTTAACTTATTTATTGCTTAAAAATAAAAATTAAGTCAAATAAGATTTTACAAAACACTCATAAAAAAATATTTTTTTTAAAAAAATAAAATCTAAAAACAAGAGTTTAAAAAAAGCTTCAATTAGAAGCTTTTTGTTTTTTTTTTAAAAAAAACATATCAATTTATTAAGAGAGTTATTTTTTTCAAAAAGATTCTATCTCAAAAAATACTCCATCTCTCTCCTCCTATCGATCTCCCTCTCCTCTCTCCTTTTTGCAAATCTTCATTTTAGGAGTTTTTTTTTTATTTTTACAAAAATTAAGAAAAAAGAATATCTAAAATTCAAAACTATATTTAGGTATTATTTTTTTATTTTGTTTTTTATTTTATTTTACTTTGAAAACTCTCTTTATTAATTGATATTTTTTAATTTATTGTTTAATATGACAATTATATGATATTTATTTATTCTTAACTTTTTTATGATGTATATAATATTTGATGATTATGATTGAAATAATTAATCAAATAAATCAATGGTTGTTGAGATAAATTAGATGAAAATTGAGATAATATTTGTTGATTACAATTGTTGAGATAATATTGTTCATGAATGTGAACTTTGTTGATAAGGACATCAATAATTAAACATGATTTTCTTAAATTATTACTATCACTTAGACTTTTTTTTTTTTTTTGAGTTTTCCTCCATTGTTAAAGTTAGGGGCTAATGGTCTTTCATATATATTTTTATGATTTATTATTAATTATAAATTTTATGTTATATAAATTTTTTATATTTTTAATTTTTTTTAAATAGATAAAAAATAAAATTAATATTTTTTATTTTGAACAAAGAAATTTTTTATTAATAAAAAATTATTTATTAAATACTTTTTATCGTAATTTTAACTAAAATTAGAATTTATATAAATTATTTTACCAAACAGCTTATTTATAAAAAAAAAAACTTATAAAAAATAAGTTTACTAAACAACTTTAACTTAATTTTAAAATTATTTTTTTATAAAAATTTTATAATAATTTTTAAATTAAAAAAATCAGACCAAACATGCTTTTAAAATAAATTTACAGCCACACAATTGGGCCTAAATCGTGGAAGGGATATATATAAACTATTGGGCCTAAAGTGCTGCCCGCAAAATGAAATGGAGAAAGAAACCGAGCAGGCCCAATCTCGTATTCCCCCACCTCCAAGTCCTTGAATCCTTGTCGACGAAACAAATTATCTGTAATCGAACATAAAACTATGATTCTGCTTTAACCCTTGTCCTCGTATCATGGAGGGTGCCCAGGTCCAATAGTTTCTATATCTGAGTTTAAAGAGTTGTCTGGAATGTATTTATAATGATCCAATGAATGATTTAACAAATATATTTCATCTCTCATTAAAAAAATTTCAGGGTATTCTAATGGAGCCACCGGAGATGTAGCTGTTGATCAATACCACAAATACAAGGTGCATAAAATAGGCTTTTTAATTCATGACTCTTACGTACATAGCTTTGATTCCATACGTGCCTGTGAATGAAGAAACCAATTGTTTTCTCATATATATTGCATTTTTCCATAATGGCTACGTCAGAATTGTCATGTGAAACTAATTGCTGGTTGCCTAACTTTCAACTATATACTAACTGGGTTCTGTTTTAGGATGGTCTCAGTGTAATTAACTAATAATGCTAATATTCCCTTTTTTCAGGAAGATGTGAAACTTATGGCAGAAATGGGATTAGATGCCTACAGGTTTTCTATCTCCTGGTCAAGGCTAATCCCAAGTACGGTTTTCCAATTTTGGTTTATATATATTAATTAAAGAAGGATATCAATTCCTAGTTCTTTTTCACATTTCAGATGGAAGGGGACCTCTCAATCCAAAGGGTGTACAGTATTATAACAACCTCATTAATGAACTAATCAGCCATGGTTGGCACAAACTTTCCGAACTATCTTCAGTAGTTAGGAAGTTTTTTCATTTTAGACGTTGAACAATGCTTGCCAGACAATATTTGAGTATTCTTTTCCTCTAATCATATCCATATCACTTGACTATGCAGGAATACAGCCTCATGTTACTTTAAACAATGCTGATCTCCCACAGGCACTTGAAGATGAGTATGGAGGATGGATTAACCGAAAAATTGTGTACTGCTCTTTAATCCTATCTTTTTTAATTTGCATTCTAGATTTGCTGTATATAAGGCTTAATAAGGTCAATGAATATGATTGAATCATCTGAATGTCAATGCAGGAAAGACTTCACAGCTTACGCAAATGTGTGCTTTAGAGAATTTGGGGACAGGGTTTCATATTGGACTACTGTGAATGAGCCCAACGTGTTTGCCATTGGAGGTTATGATCAGGGAATTATTCCTCCTAGGCATTGCTCTTCACCTTTTGGAGTAAACTGTACTAGAGGCAACTCCTCAACTGAGCCATACACAGTTGTTCATAATATATTGTTGGCACATGCATCAGCTGCAAGATTGTACAAGAGAAAGTATCAAGTATTAATATCGAAACGTTTCATATCATCATCCTTTTAACTTTCCAATCTTTTGCGTTTATTCTACTTGCATTGATTCTAGTAACAAGTATTCTGCTTGAGGCTCTAGCATCACATTTTTTATTTCATCAATATGGAACTTGGAATTTGTTCCTGCCAACTAATTCTCTCTGAATGCCGATTTGCTGTGAACAAATTCTCAAAAAATTTTAATTTTCATCCAATGTTGTTCAATGCTAGAACAAGTAAATAACCTTATGAGGAGAAACAGATGAGATAATGCCTCTTATAAGAGCAATATATGATATGCAGGAAAAGCAGAATGGATTCATAGGTATTAGCATCTATACACTTGGTGCTATTCCTAATACAAACTCAACAGAGGATGCAATGGCAGCTCAAAGAATGAATGACTTCTACATTGGTTGGTAAGTCCTATATATAAAGTGTTATTATGAAAGCATGCATGTCTGAGGGACAAATTTTGGAAATTGGCATTTCTGTTTGTTATATTGGTTTTTGTACCAAATATATCTAGATGGCCTTCAATACTCTTAATTTCGATTTTTATTGGGTTTGAGAAATTTATTCTAGCTTTAGTTACTTGTGCCTATGTTGTACTTCAGGATTGCAAATCCCTTGGTGTTTGGAGATTATCCAGACACAATGAAAGAAATCGTTGGCTCCAGAATTCCTACCTTCACCAATCATGAATCTGAACTTGTTAGGGGTTCATTTGACTTTTTGGGGGTAATACATTACACAACATGCTATGTCGAAGATGACCCTGGTGGTCTGGTACTGAAACAAAGAGACTTTAACATTGATGTAGCTGCAAAGATAAAGAGTATGTTATCTGCATATTCCTTGCTAAATTGGATTCACTTGGTGCATTGACTCATCTGAGATTAATTGCTTAAATATATAGTCCGAGATTTAATGAGTCAAGAGAACATTCATGAAGTAAAAGCTAATTTATTCTCTTTATGGCAGACATTGAAGATATTTTCTTGGATTCTGAGGTGAGTTGCAACATATTGTTACAAGTGTTTTTTTTTTTTTTTAGGGTTTCACTTGGGCTTTGAATTAATAATCAGTTAATTTGTTGCTCAGTATCCCATATTACCTTGGGGCCTGCAAGTAGTGCTGGAGTATATTAAGCAAGTTTACGGCAATCCTCCTCTTTACATTCTTGAAAATGGTATTTCTCTCTCTCTCACACACACACACCCACAAACTCGCATTCATTCTGCGTAGTTGCTCTTTGTTGAATTGGATATTAATCCTTTCCCTTCCTTGAAGTGAAAATCATATTACGATCATCATTGTTTGCTGCATTATGTTTATGAAACATAACTTCAAAAACTCATGAATTATTTGTTTTATGATGATAGTGTTTCTGGCCAAGGTTTCTTGATTGAAAACTTGATGTCATAAAATTATTTCCCGAAAGACAGGTAAACCTAGAAACAAAGCAATTGCCACATATCTATTAAGTAAGCAAGAAAAACATGCAAATCATCTAGCTATTTCATGTGAAAAAAGGACAATGAAGATATAGGAGATTAAGCTGCAGCTTGCAGCAATTAAAGGCTGCATTTCCTGGGAATTACATCCGTCACATCTGAGTTAAGGAGTGGTGTTCTTTATTGTTGTACTAATGCTGTAATGCAGATGCTTGTTGAGTTTTCAATGAAACAAAAGCGCTCCTATATAGTGAGTAACTCTCAATTTGAAAGACTACAAAAATTACATCATGTTGAAATAAGTACTTTGACATTGTTAAGGGAAAGTAAAAAATTGAGAAACTAAATTTAACTGCTTAACCTTCTGAAATGACTGAATAAACATTCTCCAGAAGATGGTAAATGGGCATTGAGCAGACAATAGCTAAAGCAATTAAGTCATGCAGATTGTATCCAGTTGTATATATCCACCGTTTAGTAGCTATTCAAAACAGATGCTACTTGACTCCAAAACTAGTAGGCCTCAAGGGGTATATATATATGTATTAGAATCCAAAGAGTTGGGATGGCAATATTCAAACGATATATATCTCATTGATCCTGTCTTTTCATCTAATTGGTGAACATGGCATGGTGTTTGGCAGGTCAGAGAACCCAGCGCAATTCAACCTTGGAAGACACATCGAGAGTGGAATATTTGCAGGCATATATTGGGAGTGTGCTGGATGCAGTAAGGTACACTTGTTTTGACCAACCTCTAGCCAACAGCCATTTGAATGAGATACGTGTTTGAATCATTCTTTGCAGATTCTGGAAGGTGACCAACTCTTTAACATATCTTTCCTTCTTCTTCTTATAAAAAATTTCAAAGGAATGGATCGGATACAAGAGGGTACTTCTCATGGTCCTTCCTAGATGTGCTGGAGATACTGGATGGTTATCGATCAGGTTATGGCTTTTATTATGTAGATTTGGATGATCCGGATTTAAAGAGACAACCTAAGCTTTCTTCATATTGGTATTCCCATTTTCTCAAGGGAGGAAGCGTCAGTTCGGACAAAGTGATCGAACTCAAGAATAATTTCTCTGCTCTTTCACCCGGCCATTTCCTCCAGTAGGCTGCTCTCTCGATTTTCCTAGCTGTCCTTTGGCCCTTTGGCCAAAAAAACAAGAACTTACTGCAGTACGTAGAAATTTGTTAAAATCGATATCCATATTTATTAGTAGTATTTATATCTCTAAATGCTCTTGAACACCAAATGTACCAATCGACATGCATAAACAGGTTTATATATGTATCTAGAAACCAGTCCTCAGATATTTTTGTTTACCATTTTACATTTCCTAGTTCTCTAATCTTATAGACTAACACAGGAGAACTACCCTGTACCCAGTTTTCCTGTTCTCAACTGGGCTAAACATTTGAACCCATGGGAATTCTTAAACACCATGTAACAGCCTTTATCTTCTGTTCTGGAATCAGATGTTCATATTAGCCTCCTTTGGGTTATGCTTGGTTCATAATTCATTTGGTTGGATGGAACAAGAAAAATATAAAAAAAAAAAATTGAGTATTTATATTATATTAGTCCCAATTACTAAACATAATTATTTTTTGGGCTAATTTCACATTCACTCCTTGTGGAATGATATTTTCTCACAAAACATCTTGAAATTGTTTTTTTCCCACATAAAATTTTGTGTTTTATTTCTCTTCCCAAAGAGAGTAACAATGTTAAATTTTCAATTAAATTTTTTTATAAAAAAACGATAAAAACTTTTTTTTATAGCTCTATTATTGTTATTTTTTTAATTAAAAAAAAGATTTGAACGGTTTTTTGAGTTGTTTTTAATTACGAGTTTTCTTTAACTTTCTCTCACTTTCTCACGCTTGATTGTGGGTTACCATTCTTTGGTTCTATCCAATGTTTTTCACCTCATGAAATCCTCGATAAAAAATAATTTTTTGTTCATAAAAATCCTGAATATATATATAATAATTCGAAATAATTAAAGTCAATTAAAAAAATTATAATGAAATAAAACATATCTGCAACAATGATCTAATTAATTACTATGGTTTTTCTTTTAGCACAAACTCTGTAATAAGGGTTTCAAAATTTCAATGCTTCAACCAGGTATGGATATAAATTATTCACTAAAAAGCACACGTCGTCTTAACATTTTATAAGTATTAAGATTTCTCATCCCTAAATATGAAATATTCACAATGAAATAAGTAAGCATATGAAAGCTCCGCCAATGGTTGCAACACACACAGTCTTTGTCATTGTCGTGACTCTCATTTTCATCGCTGTCACTGGGTTGGTCTCAGTCGCTCCCTTGTTCCTTAAGGACCAAAGTTTTTCACATATGATTTTTTTTAATTTCTTATTTATGATTTATTGACTTAATAAATTAACCAATATAAATAATATGATGAGAAATAAATATATAAAAAAGGTAAATATTATTTATATATATAATATAATATTTTAATATTGAAAAAAAATGTTAAGAGAACCATCATGGTCAAAAGTGTTTGGACATTAAAATATTTTTTATCTCAAAAAAATAATTTCAATTTAAATAAAGAATAATGAAAGTGAGAAAAATCATAAAAGAAAGTCAAAGAACGTTCAAATCTTTTTTTAAAAAATAAAAAAATTATAAAAAAGTTTTTATTATCTTTTTATAAAAAATTAAATAAAAATTTAATAATTTTACTCCTTTGAAAATAAAAATAAAACATAAAATTTTATATAAAAAAAATCCTCAAGGTACTATATCATACCACAACAAATCTATCTAATATTTACCTTTTATTTTTTTATTAAATGGACAGTTAACATTAAAAAATGGCTGCCGGGTCAAAGGCAACTTCTCTTTGTAGTGAAAAGTGCAAAGACATGACATTCAATAATCGTACAAGCTTCATCCGAGAGTTAGTTACTACAAATTATTTTGCATGATTAGCAAAGTGGAGCTAGAAGGGAAATGTCGACAGGATGATTGTGTTCCTCCAAATCTGACTCATAGGCAACTTTTAAAAGATTCAAGGACAAATTAGCAAGGACGAAGTTTATCAATGCTTTCGTCATACTTTCGTCTTCATGTCAGTAACAAAGCTCCTAGCAAGGAAAACCAGGTTGATACGCCTTTTGCAAACCAAACTTTGACTTGGATCATCCATGACAAACAAAGCATTAATTCTTGTCTTTTAGGCTTTGGCTTCCTCAGTGCCACAACGTTTTTGCTTTGTCACATAAATGAAGCTGTCACGTAATGTGTGAATGTGATACGTCGGGGTGGAGATGTCTTCTTCTCATTATTAATACAAAATACAAAATTTTTTCCTCTTTGTGAGAGGTACCCTTTGACACAGTACGTGACTCTCAAGGAAGGAAGTGCAGAGTAAAACTCTTCAGAACCATTTGGGCAGGTCACCTCATTGAAATCTAGAAAAGTTGAATATTTTGAGAGATCGCTGGACACTCTTATTAAGTTCTGAAAAGTCACCTTTAGAAAAGTGTTTTGTAATGAGCAACCAATTAGCTTAGCTTGATTCTGGTGGCGCATCTCCTTATATAAAATGAATACAGTATCCAAGTTACAGCAATATACAGCAACATTCACACCCATTTATCTCCTTGCGTTCTGCTCTTTGATTCTTCTAGCGTGAGAGCTGACAGCAAAGTACCCTCTCTGTCGATTTTTATCCACAACAAAAGGAAAAAAGGAGTGCTGTAGAGTTGTAAAGCGGTGAACTCTCCGGATAAAGAGAAATGACGAGGAGTCTCTCCTTGTTGGTGCTAATACCAGTTCTGCTAAACTTGACTGTAGCAGTGCTTAGCGCTGATACGTATAGCAGATATGACTTCCCACCTAGCTTTATCTTTGGTTCTGCCACCTCTGCTTATCAGGTCAGTTTAATTTTGGCTGTTCCAACTTTAATCACTTTGTTTTTTGCTCAGCCAAAAAACAAAGTGATTTCAAAATAGTAACGCTGATTGATTAATTTTACATGAATAAAACATGACATCCTGTCACAAATTTGCTTAACCATGTGATAAGTCATGCAGCAACAGGTATTGCTTCACAGTGATGTACATAGAAGTACAAAAAGGAGGAAAAGTACCTTCAAAACAAATGTTCTCTCCTTCACGGTCACAATCCAACCACAGTACCAAATAACCACAGCCACGTGCTTCTTGACTTAAATGTCTAGAAATATGGGCCTGTGGGTTTAATTCTGTTTTGATAACTGATGCTTGAGATAGATCTAGAGGATTAGATGCTGGAAAATTTGAATACATGTCCAATAACTGAAGTCACTTTAACTGTTTTTTCATTTTCAAGACAAAAAGAATGACGAGACCTAGGAGCTTCTGATAAATTATTAGTATATGAACTAGGTGGAGGGAGCAGCAAGTGAAGATGGGAGGACTCCTAGCATTTGGGATACCTTTACGCATGCTGGTCAGCTTTCTTCTCCTACAAATTAATCTTTACAACTAATTAACCGTACTCGTTTCCTTTAGTCGTTTTTTCTTTTCATTGTGTGGAAATATCGGTTAAAACTTATGATACTATTTCAAGAAAAAAAAAATTCATCGATGTATAAATAAAAACAATATTTTCAGGGTATGCAAATGGAGCCACTGGAGACATAGCTGCTGATCATTACCACAAACACAAGGTGCATCCAATGAGCTTGCCTCTAGCGTGATTTATGACTCTTTCCTACGCATCATTTAATTCCATTTTCCTCTTTTCTTTCATACAAAAATAAATAAATAAATAAGCTCTAGGATTTGAATTTAAATTCTCTATCCAAACTTTATCTTAGCTTAGACCATTGGAGTTAGATTCAAGTGACAATTTCACATGTCTTTTTTTGTTAATGTAAATAATGAAATACAAATTTTTCTGGTATTTAACTTTTCCTAATGGCTGTATGACAATACTGTTTTCTCCAATGAAATTTATCACAACGATTATATATATAGGTATTACCTTGCCACTAATTATTGGTTAGCTTAACTTTAAAAGCACTACATCAGATTCCACTCTAGGACAATCTCTATGTCGTTGTGGCTAATGTGCTTTTTACAGGAAGATGTGAAGCTCATGGCAGAAATGGACTTGGATGCCTACAGGTTTTCTATCTCCTGGTCAAGACTTATCCCAAGTACGATTTCGAAAATTTTCTTCACTTGCTCTTGCAGCCAAAGAATTATGGAGCAAGACTTGATGTCTTTTGCTTATATTTTGTCTTCTTGTTTCCTTTCAGATGGAAGAGGCCCTGTCAATCCAAAGGGTTTAGAGTTTTACAACAAACTCATCGATGAACTAATCAGCCATGGTCGGGAACCAACTTTACATTTTCTTTAGCAGTTAGAATATGACTACATTTCCAAAGTTGAAAAATGCTAGCCAGACACTAACATATTAGATTCGTCTCTTTTACTCTACTGATATCTCTATTACTTGACCCTGCAGGAATACTACCTCATGTTACTTTGAACAATTATGATCTTCCACAGGCACTTGAAGATGAGTATGGAGGATGGATTGACCGAAGGATTGTGTACTGTTCTTTAATCTTCTCAACATTACTTTTCCTTTTTGTGCTTGGGGCACATGAGACTAAAAGTAGGTCAATGCATGTGATTGGTCGTCGCATTTCAATGCAGGAAAGACTTCACAGCTTATGCAGATGTATGCTTCCGAGAATTTGGGGACAGAGTTTCATATTGGACTACTGTGAATGAGCCCAATGTGTTTGCCATTGGAGGTTATGATCAGGGAATTTCTCCTCCTAAGCATTGTTCTCCTCCATTTGGAAGAAACTGTACAAGAGGCAACTCCTCCTCGGAGCCATACATAGCCGTCCATAACATCTTGTTGGCGCATGCCTCAGCCGCAAGATTGTACCGGAAAAAGTATCAAGTAATTTCCGAAACTTCTAATACCAAGCTTCGTTTCTGTATTTTCCCCATTTTATTCGTCAGTCAAATCCAAATGCATTTATCTTGCTCTCTTGAGGAGTACTCTAGCAACAAGAAACCTGCTCCAGGTTCCTGCATTCCATTTTGATAAACTTGGAAATTTGGAATGGTTCCTGGCTTCCTGCACAAAAATTTGTCTTTAAGCTGTCTTGCTTAGGCATTTAAAGAACGTTGTGTCCAAATATAGCTAAGGAAAGTATCCACTATAAGAGCAATACATGATACTTAATGCAGGGAAAGCAGCAGGGATTCATAGGTCTTAGCATCTTTGCTATGGGGGCTGTTCCTTCTACAAACTCAACGGAAGATGTAATGGCAACTCAAAGAATGATGGACTTCTATATTGGTTGGTAAGCTAAGAATCCTACGCGTGAAGTACTATTATCCATGAGCGTCTGAGGGAGACAATTTTTTGATAATGGTCATTTCTGTGTGGATATAGATGTTTCTCTCATCGAGATGGCCTTCAAAACTATTTTCACCCTGTAGGTTTGCTATTAGGGTCGAGAATTTATTCTAGCCTTCACTTACATGTGTCTGCAGTGTTCTGCAGGATTGCAAACCCCTTGGTGTTTGGAGATTATCCCGACGCAATGAAGAAATTTGTAGGCTCTCGAAGGCCTAGCTTTACCAATCATGAATCTGAACTGGTTAGGGGTTCATTTGATTTCCTAGGGGTAATACATTACTGAACAGTTAATGTCCAAGACAGCCCCGGCCGTTTGGAATTGAAACAAAGGGACATTAACATGGATATAGCTGCAAGCATAAGCAGTATGTTCTTCACGTATCCTTGCCTAAATTGAATTTACTTGGTGCCTTGACTCATTGAACTTAAATAATTCAAGCATGCTGATATGTATCAAGGCGATGTTAATGTATCCACAAACCTAAAAAGCTAATTGATTCTGTTTGTGGCAGATTACGACGATTTCTTCACGGCTTCAGAGGTGAGTTGAAAGATTGATATTGTTACAAGTAGTTTTGGTTTTCCTTGTCTTAGTTCACTGGATTACTAATCAGCTATGTTACTCAGTGGCCTATTCTTCCTTGGGGTCTGCAAGAAGTGCTGGAGTATCTTAAGCAAGCTTATGGCAATCCCCCTATTTACATTCTTGAAAACGGTCTCTCTCTCTCTCTCTCTCTCTCTCTACACAACTGCTAATTGTTGAAGTGAAACCCTTCTTTAAAAAAGTAGCTCTTGATGGTATGGTGTCTCGGCAGGTCAGAGAACTCCACGCAATTCAACCTTGGAAGACACATCCAGAGTGAAATATCTGCAGGCATATATTGGAAGTGTACTCGATGCTATAAGGTATACATATGAAATTTAAACCAACCCCTAAGACTAATGAGATCTTTTAATCATCGTTTGAAGTTGATTTTTGGACTGTGATTCTATTGGTTATAGGTCATAAGCCTTTAACATGGAAATCGTCTAAAGCTTTTTCCTTTTTTCCTGAGTAAGCATTAGATTTCAGCATTTTGTGTAAATGGTCTAAATGTGTTTAATGCTTTTCTTTTCTTCTCATTCTTAAAATTTTTGAAGGAATGGATAAAATACAAGAGGGTACTTTGTGTGGTCCTTTTTAGATGTATTCGAGCTGTTGGATGGTTTTGAATCAGGGTACGGGCTATACTATATAGACTTGGATGATCCTGATTTGAAGAGATACCCCAAACTTTCTAGGGATTGGTATTCCCGTTTTCTCAAGGGACGAAGTGTCAGCCCAGATGGGGTGATCGAGCTCCAGAAGAATTTCTCTGCTCTTTCCCAAGGCCATTTCTTCCAGTAGGCTGATTTCAAACGGAAGAGAATAAAGGCCCTGTTTTTAAGATGTACTTTTCCCCTTTGGCCAAACAAAGGGACAGACTTCCCGAAAATAGATATATCATTCAATAAGTTATCCTTAATCCACGTGGTTATTACTTCCTGATTTCCCTAAAATTCAATACCAATGTACAAATGCCTGCATAACAGTAAAGATGCTAGTTGCATACCACGAGGTTAGTTGCATAACAAATGCCTTCAAACCTCAAACCGAGTGAAGCTTACCACTTAGTTTTCGAGGATCAGTTCTTCATTTCTCTTATTTATACAGCAGTAAAAGACTGGAACAATAATTTAGCAAGCTACCAGAAAAAGCAGACTAACATAAGATAACCCCCCTTCCTTGCATCAAGTTTACCCTTGTTACGTGCAGGAAATCCTTAAAAGCACCCCAACCATTATCTTTTGTTTTGAAAATCCTATGTGCACTATAACCTCCTTCTATCTACTTGAGAAATTTAAACGACATAGATAAGAGAGATCACAGCATAGTGCGTGATGAGAAAGGGCACTTACCAATTTCAAGGTCTGCCTGACAGGCAAATTTGCCATAATTTACAAAAATGGGCAAAGTTTATCAATTCTTATAGTTTGCTTTCATGCCAGTCATAAATTCAGATGCAATCATTTGAAACAAACATGCACAAACCAATTGATAAGCATTTGCAACCAAGCTTTGACTGGATCATCTAAGCAAAATGCCCATGCAGGAAGCTCCTAGACCTGTTGCCAGAATCAGTGCTAGATGTAGGATGATATGACCCCCAACCTGAGTCTCTTGATACAGTTGGGAAATGAGATAATCGCTCTCTTTCCAGAGCATTATAATTACTTGGAAAAAAACTTTCTGCTTCATGTAGATTTTGGCCTGATGAACTTGATGGAGGATAAATATAGAAGCCACCACCTTGATCAGGTTGTGGGACTGCTGGGGCTACTGGGGCTAAACCTCTTGTCATACCAGGTACTACAGGAGTAGGCACACCAGGTCGATTGAAATGCTGTTGATTGAAACGATGTTGCTGACGATAAAAGGCGAGAGATGCCGGGATCCTATCATGGGTATGAGCACTGCTGCCAGGATGACGAGGAAAAACTGAAGAGACAAACGAACTCCCAGCTCTAGAACTGGACCTATGAAGAGTAAACAACAATTTAGTTTTCTAACAGTCAACAGCATTCATGTTAAAAAGAAAAGACCAGCATCTCTTTTTCCAATCATGTTAGGTATTTTGAATAAAAGAGTACTGCATTCTTAAATTAAAGGACTAAATTAGTCACTTTGGGCTCACAAACAAAGAGGACTTATCTTCCTTTGATTTTTAACACAACAACTTGGCTTTTATGAACACATATAACATGATTACATCACAGGCCATGTGCTGTCATACCCAGAATTGGAGAGCATTACCATGACATTCACCCCACACCCACCCACCCGACAAAAAAAATTATTATGACTATTTAAACATGCAACAGAACTAATTGACCACATGACTGTCAGGTTTACATAGTCACTGCCCATAACATCAGGTAGATTCAAACCATCTTAGCCGACGTCTTACCCATGCTCAAAGGGAAAATGATGTGGAAAAGATCTGGGTCTACTTAAAGCATCAAGTTCACCATTAGAAGATCTCAGAGCTGCAGCTGGAACAGAAGCTGGATCAGTATGGCTGATATGGCTATCAGATACAGAGAAATTTGGAGGATGCTGGCCCCAACTATGATATTGGATACTAATGGTAGGCAAAGCATGGGGGATAAAAATCTCATTGTGTCCAGAGAGGCTGTTCCAATGGCGATTAAAGTTGGGATCATCAACACTATCACTAGGTCTTAGAGTTGTGGGTGGAAGTGGTCCAACATATGCAACATATGAATGAGCCACAGATGAAGCAGCTGCGTGTTCAGCAAATATGGCACGGTGTCCATGTATTTCATGATCTACATGGAGAAGAAATTTCATTTTTGTGTCACATAGTTGTTGCTTCATTGAGTCACCAGGTAACTGGGATGAAGAAAGTAACTTTAATCATAAAAAATCTTACATGTAGTTGATGGAGATTCCACTTCCCTGAAAGATGTAATAAAGCATCAACATGTCAGAGACAGCAGCAATGTTTCTATCAAAGGAACTGCCAAACAATTTCAGTAAACAGACAACAAGATTCTTATATAAGTGCTTTTCCATCTTTCTTTACAGTTCCAACAATTAGAACAGGAGAAATGAGAGA
This sequence comes from Theobroma grandiflorum, assembly GCA_036013995.1. NCBI lineage: Eukaryota > Viridiplantae > Streptophyta > Magnoliopsida > Malvales > Malvaceae > Theobroma > Theobroma grandiflorum. The sequence goes on from CP142130.1 coordinate 7,247,703, forward strand.
TCTGACACCTTAAAAAAACAACTGCAGTAGCTGAACCAAAATGGAATATTTCCTGTCAAGATAGAATGTGCACAGCATTCATCACAACTTATAATCCTTCCATTATAAGTTTAAAACCTTGTACTCAGCATCCAACAATCTTTTAACCTTACTATTTCCTTAAATGACTTTGTCTGTCAAAGGAAAATGTATGTAAATAAGACTCAGAAAGAAAAGTACATGTAAATCCCTTGATTTTAAGAGACCAGAATTTACAAAATGTAACGAGTTCCAAAAAATGGATGGCAATAAAGCAATAAGCTATTGTCTGCAATTTAACCAGCTCAAGGGAAGATGACCACTTCAACCTCATTAGTCTAGTTCCTCAAACTTCTTAGAAAGAAAAACTTCAGCAAGAAACTAGCTCTCAGAGTTAGGAAGTCGTAATTATCTTTTGGGTAAAAAGGGTAAAATGCTAAAGAAATCAATGCCTAAGGGGAGGAGTAAGCAGGTGAAGAGATGTGAACATCAGAGAAAAAAATTCCAACAATTCCAGATATACAGCTCAAATTCTTGCTAGCAATAATGTTATTTTCTTTCAGAACTAACAACTATAAAATCAAGAGAATATAACCTAACAGTTGTGAAAACATAGTACAAAATAGCTCAAAATGAAATCAACGCCACAAAAAGAGAGATCTTGCTTACTCAGATGATGAACCAATTCTTGAAAATTCACCAAATGGACACCATTGAACTCTAAATGGCTGCAAAGACAAAATAATAATGGTACTAGGGCAGTGAGATCACAAACATTGCATCATGAACAACATTATTAGGAAGATTTTAACCAACATTTTGTAGTAGCAAACAAAATGTGGATTTAAAAATGAAAAAAATATGTGGCACGTATATAACAACATTTGTAATGGGCAAGAAATGAGAGTCCACATTGGGCATACTATTTTAGTGTTGAAGGACCTTAATAGTCTTACTGTTATTCTTATTTTATTTTTTTATATTTTCTTTTTTAACAAAGAAAGGATTCTTATTAAGACTCTTTAAAAATCTCTCTCAAAAGAGATAAGTTTCACAATTACCATGATGAAAAGGACAGGGTATAAACGAGACATTTATTTATTTTTTAACTTTTCTTTCAGCAAACTGAAGCCTTTTTATTATTTATTTTTTTTGACTAGGACGTCAAAGCAGCATAAAGATGAAAAAACATAGACAATATTACAAGCATAATCTGCATCAACCTAGAAGACATTATGATTTTAGGCATGCCCTTAGACTCAGGACAGTATTTTGAAAAGATTATATCACTTCCAAGTTCAAAATGCACCTATAGTAATTGCATAAGTTGAAAGATGTGTGTTTTAAGATAACAAACAACATTAGAGACTAACAGAAAACATAGTAAGTTTTGTTATACCATTTCAGAATAAACTGGATCATAATAATCATCATCAAGATTCCAGTCCTCCATGCTTAGCTCAGGAAGTGATCGGTTAGAGCCATTTGCATACAACCATTGACCTTTTTCAACCTTCCGGCAATTTGGACATTGCATAGCCCCCTTCATATTGAATGCCGAACCAATACAATCTGAAGAGTATGGGTCATAAGCAGCAAATTATCAAAACCAATAACGATGGAATAAACCAACTAAAAAACGACAAGAAACAAGGAGAAACCGTAAATGCATGAAGTTTGCTTCATCTAAAAATCTCTTTGGCCTTCATCCTTATCTTATCTGACAACCTTCCTACTCCTGCCTAAAAGTTATTATTCCTATTGAATGGCAACCAATTGATCCTTAATTTCCTATATCAAATTGACTAAAGATTATCTCCCTATACTTCTATCATCATAATCTCATCGATAATAACCCAAAACTCCCAAAAATCATCAGTAGTTTATTTTATTTTGCTTTACAACGAAATCAAAACATATGAAATGTTAACAAGCAGTAATCCAACTTAAAATTTAATCTTTTACCAGAACAAAAAAGTAAAAACGGCATAATTAAGAAGCATGCAAAATACCCAGATGGAATTCATGACCACATTGGAGCTTAGCCCTTGATCTGCCGCCAGAATCGGAAACCAAATCAAGACAAATCGAGCACGAGACCTCAGAAGATGGAGGTACTGCAGCATCCCCAGCATGACCGTCGATCAATTGATGATGATGATCATCGTGATCATGATCAAGATCACCACCAAGTTGAGAGGCTTTAGAACCCACCATACCCTTCTTCCACCAATCAAAATCGCATAAGGAAAAAAAAGCATAACCAAATTGCAAAAACTCCCAAAGCAAAGAATTTTTTTTCTTCTTTTTCGGTTGTCTATCTGGTGAGTGTTTGGTTTGGATGTGGGGAAATCTATCTGATGTTTCTGAGTCCTACCTGTCACATTACGTGGTTGGAACTTATCAGTTTTATACGGAATCTTGTCTTAAAATTACGGTGTATTATAATACTATTTTTTTACTACACCGAAAACAAATACTGTCCTTTTATTATTATTCATGTAAATTTTTTTATTCTAATGTGGCCACTTTTCAACTAAATAATGACTCATTAATTATTTATTGATTTATTCTCATAAAATATTTTATATTTTTCAGGAAAAATAGCTACATACCATGAAAATTAATTAAGATTTTGAAAAAAAAATAGTAAAAGGGTGAAGTATGTTGTATATAGTATATATAGTTTGTAGCGTTACAAATGAAGAAGAATATTAACACATTTTCATATAATAATTACTTTAACATGAACGTAATTGTTTTTGCATAATAATTTCTCTAAGTGACTTGTACTTGCCAATAAATATATGAAAATCATTTAGTATTATTTTTATCTAGATCTAGATGAAGAAGAATGTTAACCCAAATACAACCACTTAGTCTTTAATAATGGAAGAAGAAATAATTAAGTATAGAGTTTATTAAAGAAAACAATAATAAAAAAATTTAAGGGCTGCTGGCTACACAACATCAAACATCATCCAGAAAATGGTGGACAAAATACGACAATGTTTCTGCTATAAACATTGTGCATTGAATTAGTAAAGTAATTGACATTTGAGTATAGGAATTCAGTCAATGTAGAACATAAGGCAAGTAGCTTGACAGTTCAGTTGGGGGCAATTCCAGTTGCATCCCTGGTATTGTTGTCGGCCGATTTGTTTAAGAATTAAGTTGTTTTGCGACAACGTAGTTACGAGTCATTTGAACAGATAACAGCTCATCCCGTATTTTCTAAAAAGTAAACAAGATGTCATGCTCAAAGGCCAAAGCAGTCCTTGCTGGGAATCATCCTTGAGAATTTACCTTGATGTAGATTTGTGATCACCCCTAATTAGCTAGACCGTGTGATCGGATTGGTGGATTGCGTATGTTACGAAAACAGTCTCATTCATGTATTCCTCCACAAGGAAGAAAGAAAAAGCTTGTTTATGTACTGTTGGAACATTAGCCGGATGCTTAAAGGAATTCATACACCTTTAATGCAAAAATTATCTGCTCTATTTTCATATGTTTGAGATGCGAAAAGTCTGAAACTGTTGAGCCATAAAAAAATAATCCAAAAGATTAGGGTAAAATACCCTAATTTTTTTAGTTTTAATCTAAATTATATAAAAATCCATTAATTTTTGAAATAAACATTTCATTTCAAAATTATAAACACAATTAACAAAAGTAATAAAAAAATTAAAATACTTTTTTTAATTAATTTAAAAAATTATTATTATATTTTAAAAAAATAAAAAACATCCATTTGTGCTCTCTCAAAAGAGGGAAGCACCAGTGCTCCTCTTGGAGAGCGCAATTAGGATTCTCTAAAGGAGCAGTAGAGCCCGATCAAGGCTCTCTAAGGGAGCATCTAGTGCTCCCAATGGAGAGCCTTTTTTTTTTATTTAATAAAAATAATAAAATTATATAATTATAATTATAAAAATTAATAAGGATAAAATTATCTTTTTATTTTTACCATATCAATAAATTGATAAAAATATTAATAATTGATTACCAATTGGACTTACACATCTAACGAAAAATAATTTGTTGAAACGAAATGTTTATTTAAAAAAATAATAAACTTTCATATAATTTCAATTAAAACTTAAAAAGTAAAAGTATTTTATCCTAAAAATTATCATTTAGGCGAACCAAACTCAATGAAAAAGGGTCAAATTGCTCCCACAAATTGGTTTTTATTTTTGGAGTCTTGTGAATATTCCAAGAAGATGAAAATTAGAACTAATCATTGCTAATCTTCCACATGACCATATTTTTGTCACTGCTGATGCCATTGAACTCGATGCACCAATTTCGCAACATAGCAGACAAGAGTGGAGCCTCGTATAGCTTTAATCCTTTAAAATTTTTAAAATTTCATTTATAGTATATAAAATTTTTAAAATTTTTAATATATTCTCTTAATAACCCTTTCAATAATTTTTTATTTAATAATTAATATAATAAAAAATAAAAAAATCTCACATGCTTCATTTAATTTTAATTTTTTAAAATTTATATTATTTTTTTATATATATTTTTATACTATTTACTATCTATTATAAGTTTCTATAGATTTGTTTTTTCAAATTTCTATGAACCATCATTTATATTATTTTTTTTTGTTATGTTATATGTGAGTTCAATTTTTTATTTTATCATGTTCATCTTTTTTCTGTTATTTGTATTTTTTTCATAATTTTAATTTTTAAAATTTAATAAATTATTATATAATTCTCAAATATAAGTTTTAATATTGCATTCTTATTTAAAATTTCATCAATATATCATTTTCTAATTAATCCTGGTTATGTAAGAGGAAATTATCTTAAGTATATTTTTTTTATTTGCTTTATGTTTTATATTTAGTTGAACGAAAATTATCTTGAATATATAGTTTTTAAATAATCTTAATTATATAAGAAGAAATTATTAATCTTGTATATCGTATTTAACTATTTATATTTTATGCATTATAATTTTATATTTAGTATTATAAGTTTAGATGGAAATAAAATAAGAATATTGGATGTTGAATGTATTAATTTTTTTTTTCAAATTTGATTAAGGTATGAGTAAGTTGAAAACATTTAATAAATTCTTTAAAAGAAAATATGCAAATTGTCCAAAAAATTCTCTTACACTTAAGCCATTAAGTCTCAATACTTTAACTCATGAACAAAAGTAATATGAATAAAAATGTTAATACTCAAATTTAAAGAAATGAAAATTTTTTAATACACAATTTTTAATTGATAAATTTAAATTCAAAAAATATAATCGAACACAATTTTCTTTAAAAATTATTATAAATCTTTTTTTATTTACATGTTATATAAAACTATATTTTACTAATAATATTTTGATTATTGATTAAATTTAATATATTAATTTTTAAAATTTTTAATTTTTATTTTTCCTGTTTTTTATCTTTTAATAAAAATTAACTAACTTTGCCCTAATAACAGTTAATCTTGTGCCAGGCTATCAACTCAAAAGGGTTGTGTAAGTTGTCATTTGTGGATAGCTATAAGGTAGTGTTTAATACTTTACAATACAATGTGATTACAGGTAATGTGATTACAGATAATGTAATTGTAAAGAAGATAACATTGCAATGTTTGGTATATAAGTAATATAATGATTAAAATGCAGAGAAGATAACATTGCAGTATTTGTTTTACAAGTACTTTATAGGAAATGTAATATTAATTTACATAATTACTTTTTATTTATTAAAATGCAAGTTTAATATACTTGTATTTTTTATTGTTAATTTTTATATAATATTATCTTTTAAATATATTTTTAATGTCATATATTTTATTTTATTTTTTATTATAATTTTGTATATTTTATTTTTATTTATTTAATATAATTTTTTATATTATATATTTTATTTTAATTTTTTTAACTATATTATATAAATTTTAATTTTTTATATTTTATTTTTTTAATTTTATTTCTTATATTATATATTTTATTTTAATTTCTTTTATCTATATTATATAAATTTTAATTTTTTATATTTTATATTTTTATTTTTTATTTTTATATTACATATTTTATTTTAATATTTTTTATTTTAATTATAATATTATAAAATATTTTTAATAAAGTAATAAAGTTAGAAAGATAAAAATATCTTTAATAATATTACAAAATGCAATATAATGTGATTGCATTAATTTTAGACTACAATCACATTACATCTATTGACTGCAAGGTGATTACATTACAATCTTATATTGCAATAATCTGTTACAAAACAAACACTGTAATGTAATTTAATTGAGCATATTGCAAAAATCGTGACTTTACTTCTACGATACCAAACGCACCCTAAAGACAGTTTCCACTCGTGACGGCAAATTCCTATTGGTTGCCAAATCAATAGTCCTGATCTGCTATATATCGGTTCATATAACTCAGCGTACCAGTAAAATCCACCTAATGCTTTTAAACCCTCTGATTTCTGTTCCGTTCAGATCCAGGTAATAAATCAACTTCTTCTGTACTCGTATAATTCTCACATGCGTATCAGAGCCCAGGGAAACGGTAGCCAGTGCAGGCAACACCCCATTCTACTTCCCCAGATCATTAACCATTGGCTCACCACTCCTTTGGGGCTCTCTCCAACTTGTTACGGATGCACTGGAGGAACAATATGTATCACAACTTGCAACCCTCTATCCTCTTTTGAATGCAATCAATCCCTCATTTGGCTCCCTCAACTTGTCTATTCCTTATCCTATGACCCCTAGGCTTTGTTGAAACGTTTGCTTAACAAGCACTGTCCCTGACTGAATCTATTTGAATGACTTCGCCTTGGATACCTGCACATATCTATTGTATTGGATGCACGTACCGAACAACCTCAAGGTCAAAAAACTATTGAAATGATGTCCAACCGAAGATGATGAATAGCCCTTTCCAATTTTATAGAACTAAATACCACCAAAAGTAATTGTAAAAGACTGTACCAATAGAACTCAAACAAGGTTGTTTAAAATACTCAAATATCCATGACAAAGCCAAGCTTAAATCCAGCAATAGCTGTCCAGAGTTCTCTGCATAAGAGTACCTGCAATACTATGAAGAGAAAAAGGAACAACGAAAATGAACCTTTCAAAAGTTTAGTCCTTTCTTTTACTTCAAGATGGGTTATCATGGAGCAGGATAAACCACTGATAAAAAATTATTTAAGCACTTGCATCAGCATGACAGATTAAGCAGAAAATATTTAGAGTTACACTTGCACAGGCACAATTAAAATATGGTAATAAGAAGACATCAGATGCATAACAATATATAAAATGCGCTTATTTATACCAATACAAAATGTTTAGCATAATTGGCGGTACAGTGTGCACCGTCATACTTATTAGGTGACTAATAAAAAGCTGTAACCCCTGCTGTTCGATACTTTATTTAGAGGCTCATACATGGATTAATGTTTGATCTTAGGCCTCTTCACGATCATCACAGAGCAGTGAGCATGATGAGCACAGTAATCACTCACACTGCCAAGAACAGCCCTGAAAGAGAATATGTAGTATTTTGTTAACAGCTGTAGTGAAATAAATTTAAATTGCCAAGGTGAAAAATTAGAGATGTCTGTTTGTGTTAGAATGTTTATTCATGCAAGTGGCCAAGAAAATGAAGTTGAAATTTTCAGGAAGAAGTCTTCATAGTGTATGAGAAGATTCAATGAGAGGAACTGCAATAGTGAGAATATAAAGCCAATTTACAATCTGCAAGATCATATAGCAGGGCTTCTCTGTAAACACCGATATATCATGATTGTAAACAACGTCAATGGGCTAGGGCTAACACTAAACTAGATGGTCAAGTTTGCCGCTGGGCTTGTTGAGCAAGGGCACATGCCCCTTGCAGGATGCAAAGTGTGGAAGAAGTCTTAGTTTCAAACTCGTGTAAATGGAAGAGGGAAAAGGGTAACACGACAACCTCCTATTGTCTAGCCCACCCTTTAACCCAAAAATTAACAAAAAAAAAAAAATCTCATATGTAGTAACATTAGCATACTTGAAAGTTTCTCCCCACAAACCAAGCTAAATATCAATTTTCTGGAAGTAATGATTCATTTAGTCATTTTGAAACTTGCTAGACTATAATGTTTTCTTAAAGAGAAAGAAAAGATTCAATGGCTCATCATGAAGTTCCAAAACCACATTTTTACCTCTTTATAGCTCCATAACCATGGCTGCCAACAACAAGCATTGAGGCATGGTGTCTTTCTACAGCCTCGCAAAGAACATTCCTAGCATCACCTTCTACCACTTCAGCTACAGCATCATTCACCTGCATAAAACCTGATCCAATTAGAGAGGCTGCTAGGAGAGGCATATCTACCACAGTGACTATAATTCACATTCTAGGTGGTGAAGAACTGTGTAGGAGAGCTGATACTTTTTATTTGGTGGGGTTTCATTTCGATTAGGCTAAAAAGGTAGTTCGAAATCTGGACCTTGACGCTCCAATAAATTACTGAGAGAAATTGCAAAGTTTCTCATTGACTTGATATAGGAGTCATAAAGTTATAAAAATGAATTGACTAACATCACAAAATTTTCAACCAACTCAGGTTAATATTAAATACTATCATTGTCCAAAATAAACTTTGTTGACCTTCAATTTATAGGTCTAACCTCAAAACATCTACAATCATCTACCAACTGCTATTGTTCTGTTCTGTAGTTCCTACATCAGAAAACTAACAATTAGCAAAAATGATCATCGATTATATACCGATTTACTAAGGCAGAGTTCCTTAGCTTTCTCTACAACCCTGGCAGCTATCTTCCTCAAATCCGCATCCACATACGGCAGTACGTCAGCAGCTCCTAAAATAATAAGTCGATAACAAAATTACTACTACTGTACATTTAAAAAAACACTCCAAAAAAAAAAATCAGAGCACGCTCACATACCAGGTCCAGCTAGACCAACAGCAGAAGAAGCAGAAGGCTTCGCGTGAACGACGAAGAGCTTGAAAGGAGAATTGGAAGTGAAAGGAACAAAGAAGTGATCGAGCGTCCATTCCAGCGCGTACTTGCTATGCTCGCTTTCGTCGATCCCAACCACCATGGCTTGCTTCTCCGACGTCGCCATTGCAGCTCTCTAGTTCTTTCTCGAAATCAGAGGGTTTTCCTTTTTTTTCCTTTTTGGGTTTGAGTTTTGATTTAGTCTTGAATGAAGGAATAAGAGGGACGAGAAGAGGAATTTACAGATGAGAAGAAAGAAAAAGGGTCGCGTCGAGCATAAGCGTGTTAAAATAGCCTAGAATATTTAGCTAGAAGACACAATACACCGATTAGGATTTGGTGCCTATCCCTTGCAGAAGCACTGATGGACAAATCATTTGGCATTTGTTTTAAAATATTTTATTCCCGTAATTTTAAAGTTACATTGGATAAATGTGATTATAAGTAATATAATTATAAAAAAATAATATTATGATATTTGATATAAAAAAATAATGATTAAAATTTAGAGAAGATAATATTACAGTGTTTAGTTTATAAGTATTTTATTGAAAATGTAATATTAATTTTTAAAATTATTTTTATTTATTAAAATATAAATTTAATATACTTATATTTTTTATTTTTTATTTTTATATAATATCATTTTTTAAATATATTTTTAATGTCATATATTATATTTTTATTTTTTATTATAATATTATAATATTATATTTTTATTTTTTATTATAATTTTTTATAGTATATATTTTATTTAAATTTATTTTACTTATATTATATAAATTTTAATTTCTTATATTTTATTTTTATTTTAAATTTTTATTTTTATATTATATATTTTATTTTAATATTTTTTATTTTAATTATAATATTATAAAATATTTTTAATAAAATAATAAAATTAAAAAATAAAAATATCTTTAATAATATTGCAGAGTGTAATGTAATGTGATTATATTAATTTTGAACTACAATTACATTACATCCCTTGACTGTAATATTATTACATTACAATCTTACATTGCAATGGTCTGTTGTAAAACAAATACTATAATATAATTTAATTAGACACATTACAAGAAATGTGCTCTCACTTTTCTCATATCAAACGCTACCCTAAACACAATTACACATGAATTTACTAATTTACAAAATAAATATTTCACCTCAAATAACTAAATAAATGATATTAATTTTAAATTAAAATATTTAAAATATTTTTTTTACCCATTACCAAAATTGGCTCAAAATTTGACTTAATTTCTCAAGTAACCTCAAATCTGATACTCTCAAAACCACCAAAATTGATGCAGCATCAAATCCGATGCTCCCCGTGCATTTGTGCTCCTTGGGGAGTATGCAAATGGTTTCGCATGTTTCCCAAGGAGCACCAAAACGGTGCTCTCCAAGGAAGCACAAAATTGGTGCTCCCATGAAGCAGTCGAAGGGAGGGAGATCCGACCAAAGTTGGATTTGGTATTTCTCGGCCAAAAGTCGAGTTTGATGCTTCGATTGGGAAAGAGGTAGAAGATAAGTTTTTTTTAATAAAAAAATAAAAATAAAAAATAATAATTTATATAATATGATAATTTTTAAAATTAATAAAAGATAAAATTATTTTTTAATATTATTATATCATCAAATTATGAAATATTAATGAACTAATGCCTCAACTTATGTATAATACTTTTTTAAAATAAATTATTTATTTAAAAAATTAATAAATTTATATAAAATTATAACTAAAAGTTAAAGAAATGATGATATTTTATTTCGTTAATTAGCGTTCAAATTTCCACTCAATTTATAACTTCAGATTTTGGGTTTCACGTGATGTTTTGTCTGGGAATACCAATTTGGCCACGTGGGATGCGTCACGTGTTCTTACGTTGGAGCGAGTATGAGAACGCCGAATGTTCGGTCTTCTATCAGCTCACAATTATGGGCCCTCTTTTAGCCTATTCGATAGGAAAACCACCCGCAATTAATGGGCTTCCCAGCAAAAAGAGATGATGGATTCCTTCTTGGGGAAAAGCCTTGGCCAATCAAGCAAAGATGTCACCGGATAACAGCGTAATGGTAGATCCTACTTGTGGAAAGAAAATTTTAAGCTCAAATCTACCTACCCATATCTATAATACCCTATTTGGTCTAGTTTATTTTTAATTTATTTAATTTTTAAAAGTAAAAATTAAGTTAAATAGTGTTTTGTGAAATTTTTAAAAAAAATTTACTTTTTTAAAAAAATAAAATTTTAATAAAAAAATTTTTAAAAAAGTTCTTAATAAGAGTTTTTTCTTTTTTTAAAAAAACATGTCAATTTGTTAAGAGAGTTATTTTTTTTTTCAAAAAAATAAACTTTAATTCCTTTGACAACAAGAATTACAGAATTTCTAAACTTCTTAGTAGTAAATTCCACATTTGAGCTAATAGTATATAACAATTGATGTTGCACCCTTGACAAAATAAATAACACATTAAAAAATAGAAAAAAATATAAAAGCTAAAACTTTTTTGTTCATGTTGGGAAACTTTGTTGGTGAGGACATTAATACCTTGAAAGACTTGTATGGAATTAGAGTTAGATGGTTTCAATAGGAAAATAGGTTACAAATTAATGATTAAACATGATTTTCTTGATTCAGTTGGACCCATTATTAATACCACCTTGAGTTTTCTTCCTTGTATGTAACATCAATTTTGTTCAACTCAAAAAGTCATAAATTTCAAGCCAATATTTAAAAAATGACATCAAATATTTTTTTATCTGTCAGCAATTCATAATATTATGAGAAAAAAAATATTTTTTTTCACATTCATCTTTTTTTATTTGATTCAATTTTTTTCTCTTGATTTATTAAATACCCTTATAGTAATTTCAATCAAAATTAAAGTTTATATAAATTATTTTATCAAATAACTTATCTATAAAAAATAAATTAAAATAAATTTAACAAACAGCTTTTAACTTAATTTTAAAAAATATCATTTTTCATAAAAACATAATAATAATTTTTAAACTAAAAAAAATCAAGCCAAATATGCTCATAATATAAAAATTTATATATTGCGTAAAGTTTATACGTGTTATTAGTTAAAGTTTGTTGACTGTTCATATTTAGTCACGTGTTCCTTAATTCAATATTAAATACATAATAAAGTGATCAAAGACGAATAATTCATTCCTCGGAAACAAAATCTTCATTGGACGCTTGAATTATTTGAGGGCAATTTGAAAATCTTCATATGCTATCTCTTTGTATAAAGTTTGTGATTAGTATCAACTTGACCCCTGCGGGCTTGTAATCCTAACCTTTAGTATTACCGTGAGTTATCATTGTCTTTGAAGATCTTGAGTTGAATTGAACTGATTTAGATCATTGTTTCTCATTACCACTACATAATTTGTAAAGGATTACAAGCAAACAAATGAACAATTGCATTACTATCTAAAATAACACTTTTAAATCAAGTGTGGTAGATTAGGAACCTGGCCTTGTACTAACAGAGAGAATGGGAGGCTACTAGGGGTCCTTGCCCCATTTCAAGCAAATTTTAAAATTTTATAATATATTTTTATATTTTTTAAAATTTTAGAAGTTTGTTTTTACAATAATCTTTTTGTTTGATGAGATGTTTAACAACAATTAATTAATAATTAATTTTAATAAATTTAAAAATTAAATAAAACTTATTATAATAAAATTATTTCTTAAATCCCATTGTTTCCCTACCAATTCACTTTTTATTTATCTTTTAAATATGAAATCCTGACTCTATCACTATGATTGTGAATCTGAAACATTTGCAGTATCAGATGCTAGCTACAACTACAAGATTAGTCTTGAAATAAAACATGTTGCTATTCTCACTTTGAAAAGTGAACAAAGCATTAAATTGCAATTGAGTAGTCGACAACACCTGGTGGCCCTTCCACTCAAATTATGCGTCCTTTCGGACCCTTCATAAAGTAAAAAAAGCTGTTACTAGTACTAAAAGTTTTTTAAGTCATAATGATGAGAAATTGCTCAAAATTCACTTTGAATGGATTCACAACCATCCATATACCTAGATCCTAGAGTCAAACTTTGTATATGCACCGCACTAGTTTTGTGCTAAAAATTCGGACATTTTGATTCGATGCCTAGATCATTCTCATTCTCCAAACAGGAATACTCAGTAAACAAATGGGAAAAAAGAGAATGGAATCGTAGAAACATCATGATTCACCATGACCGCTTCCAGACCAAGTCTGTTTGATTTGAAGTTTTGGCAAATACTGTGCAATTGATTTGGCCGGTCACTTAACTCTTAATTAGCCGATACGTCAAGCACAACACAAAGCCAAAAGCTCACACAATGATCCTTAGACATGATTGAATAGAAACACGATTAAATTGGAGTTTAATCGACCTTTTTTGCATTTGAAATTTGGAGTTGACAACGAATATCAGTGACTTTTTATAAAAATTCTTTTTCTATCTTGTTACGCAATACTTATACAAATTTATCTTTTTTTTAAATTGAGAAAAAAAGAACTTACGTTAATAAGTTGAGTTTGAATTTTTAATTAATTTTTATTAATGTGAATGATTAATTATTAGGGGTATTAAGACAACCGATTTATAATATTGCCCATTCTTTCGTCTACACTTTAATAAGTTGAGCTCAAGCATTCATCCGTCTTTTAAAAGGCTTTGAGTTAGTAATCACATGATTCATGGTCGGTCGTTACAATTGCGTGGGCCAAAACCAGAGGGAAACTACATACACCCAACAATGAACCACCAATAATTAAATAAGAGCATATGAAAGAGTTAAAGATAAAGCCAATTCTCCTTTTTTTTTTAAGAAAAAAAATGATAAAATTAAGGATGTGAATTCTCAAGATTATTGGAATAATTATAGCACCAAATTTGTGTGGTGTCTTTGGATAAAGCTTAGTCCTAACTAATTTGGAAAATCGAAAGTTTTAGGCAATATTGAAAAACTCAAACTCAGTTAGTTAGCACGATTCATTATTTGTTTTAACAAGAATGAGTGCGTATACAAACAAATATGAAAAGAGATTACAAAGTCAAACTATTCAGGCGAGAGAAGTGAAGGAAATTGAACTACCAAGAGCTGCTTATCTGTAGGCAAGGATAAACATGAGAATAAAAGTTTGGATCACGAGTTCATGACTATTTTCACTACGTCAAGTTTTCAAGCAAATCTTAATCACTCAAAGGCCGAAAGGCAGCTGAGAATTCCATGGGCGTTTCCATTGTGTTTGTAAGAGACAGGACATCCTTCTTGAGATTACTTTCACGTCCCTTTCTGTCTGCGCCGTTGTTTTAGCTTTGGCAGATGGCTCCTAAGCAAGTTTGAGAATAACCAAGGGCTGTCGGTTACTTTTGTTTCTGTGGCTTTGGGGCGTGTGCCCCACGAGAGAGAAACTTTCTCCCAATCTCGTAGGCAGATAATGCATTTCCACGTGGAGAAGCACTGGACGATTGCCTTCAGCCCTTGGGGACCTTACACAAAGACAAGATTTCAAATGGCCTGAACTGGACCCCTCAATTTCCTCAACCAAAAGGCACGGAGGAAAAGAAAGATTTGGTGACTTCCTGCTGAAAGTTTTTGGCGACCATTTTCTAATTTTAGTCTTGCCAATTTTCCTTACGTGATATTTTCATATTTTATGGAGAAAAAGGGAAGTGGCCTAAGACAACTGTGAGTCTACGGTTTGGTCCCGCCCTCTAAAGGGCAAATGGGATAGTAATATTATTAATTGAGGTGGCTGAGTAGTCCATATCTCGGCGGTGACCTTGATTGGATTGCTAATAAAAACTGACGTAGCATTTCACATGATTTTTGTTTCCTGATCAACCGTACTCAGAATCTGCCTTTCTTATCAATACCAAACAACTTCTTCTATCTGTGAATCGATTATCAATTCAGCAATATAATATTAGGTAAATCACGCGCGCATATATATATATATATCATAATTTTTTATTTTAACTAATAATTTAAAAAAAAAAACTTTTACAATCAATTGTGATTGCATTTTCAAGTTGACAATTCGTTGTTATTTGGACAACGAACTCGCTTTCTTCCTCTTTTCCTTTTCCTTTCTTTTTAAATAAAAGAAAAAGGTCGCCCGAACAGTACAAGCATAACCGGCCAATGCTCACTGAAGCATGAAAGGGCTCAGTAATTGCTAATTAAGGAAGTTTGCCAGCAATGCCAAAAAAGGGACTTGTGCACGTTTCTGCTCAACTCTTAGCCCAAAGTTAAAGACCGCTAAGCTTCCTTAAATAATTCAATCACTTTGTTGACTTACTGGGTAAAGTTAGCTTTATGACCACCTGCTCATCTGCCAAGTCACGTGACTTAAAATGGATAACATGATTGTCTAATTCTAATCGTTAGTAGTACATTTTACTTGCTACTATTCTCATTCATTAATTAACAACTTCTTATTATACAAAAATAATAATAATGCTATTGCCTATTGATATATAAATGTATATATAAGTTAGTTTTCCTTTTTGTTAGCATAAATAAAAGCAATTTAATTTCCAAATAAGAGAGCAATTGCTTCAAAAGTATATTAATAAAAGATCTAACCACTGCGTAATATATGTGCATAAAATTTCCAAATTTTCATGTAGTTTTTTTTTTTAAAATATTTTAGATTTTTAACTAATTACACTAACCGAATTATTTATAATTGGTTTCTTTCTTTAAAATTATTGGCTATATCAGGTTGGGTTTTTCTTACTCTAATTTACTTCAGTAAATTTGTTTTTGTAAATTAATTAATTTAGGGGGGGTTTGATTACTCAGAAATAAATGTTTACATTTTGATTATGTGTGTTGTTTGAGAGTTAAAAGACATCTTGAGTGAGAGAGAACTCTCGCGTAATGAACTTCGGGTACATGAGGTTGAGAAATATTGATAATTGTAATATTGAAAGTTTGCTAGTGAAATTGTGAAATCCTTCCATAAGGAAAATCTGTGTGTTTTTAATATTTGGATAATTTCTTCTATTTGCTTGATTGGAAATTTTCATAACAAATGGGTGACAAAGTAGTATCATTGAAGCGTTAGACAAAAGAGGTAAGTACCATTTGTTTTATCTCCCACTCTTAAAATTAAATACGATGTATTGAATAAAAAATCTTTGTAAAGAGTTTATCATAAATTAACATAAATTTATATGTTAAAATTCATCACAAATAAATAATGTTTGATAAAAAAAATTATATATGTTGAAAATAAAGGGAGGAACATGCTTAAGGGCGTACTTAAACGAAGTTAAAAAATTGATTATTCAATTGTGGAGGTGAAATAACTAAAGAAGATAATAATTTTAATTAATTTTTTTTGCTGAGAAATATGATGTCAAAATTACGCCATTGATGATTGATAAAGTACTTTTAAGCATGAACCATGTGACTGCTTACAGAGCATGATACATTGAAACGAAAGATGATTTTAGAACAAGGGACAATGATTATGATAAGGGAATAAAGGTTCCAAAAATATATATGAATTAATTGGAAGTATAATTAAATGAAATGATAAACGAGCCGTTTAATTAATTTTAAATTGATATCGTTTTGAATCAAGATCTTTATGGATTTAAATTTTTAACTTTTTAAAATAAATTAAATATGATTGGTTCAAGCTCAAATTTTTAAAAAGAATTATTTAATTTGAGTTAATTTTATCAGCTCTGTCAGGCGAAAGGGCGTAAGGATTCATATCGTATTTGCGAAATTGGCGAAAACGAAGTAGCAGAGCACTTGGTTTTCTACGCGGTACGAAACGAAACGTTCGTTGGAAGTAATCGAGAGATTTCCGAGAAAATTGACTATTTCACCCGTCACATTCAGACTGTGTCACCATCCCCTGCTGCCCATTAAATACGTTTGCCAATTCGTTGCACTCTCTTTGCATTTTAAAAGAAAAGGGGGACAGAAAAAGCTGCCAAAAGATCAGATAAAAACTAAAACTACTCTATCATCAGTTTCATGTCTTCTTAGATTGGCGTTGCGGTCTTTTTCTTTTCTATCTACGTTAGTCAACTGAAATAACCAGCGGCAACAATTTGTACTGGCTTTGGTTTTTTAAGGATAATTATAATTAACCGATGAAGTTCTGCAAGAAATATCAGGAGTACATGCAAGGACAAGAGAAGAAACTACCTGGGGTTGGTTTCAAGAAGCTTAAGAAGATTTTGAAGAAGTGTAGGAGGGATTTTCAATCCAAGAAAGGCGTTAATGGGGTTCTTGCTATCCAAACTTGTCCCCAGCATTGCCCAGGTATTGAGACAAAAGTGTTTATGGAACATCTTTTTTTTTTTCCTTTCCTTTTTTGGATGATTTTTCTGGTTAAATATTTCGTTTTGTTTTCCGGGTTCTTTTCATTCTTGTTTTCTTTTGCGGTTCTTCAATCCAGAAGGTGATAATGCCGGCCGGCCTTAGTTATATTTATGCGCATCTTTAATATATTTGCATGTTTTCTTGTGGGTAATAGTGACAGCTACCCATGATTTAAGCAATATAAATTGATTCTTTGGAGAAGATGCAGCCTTGAGTCCTTGACAACGCTATGTTATTAGAAGTTATACCATGGTTGGAGTTAATGGTGGTAAGTAGTAACTGATTTATTAGACAAAGTAAACAGGTTCATGATAGTACTGTGTCATCTTCATCTTTTACAGTTTGATACTTTTTATCTTTTGTTATTCCCTTCTTGATTTTTCCTTCCTTCTTTTTTAGATCTGGATCTTTCTTTGCGCTTTAAATTTGGTGATTTGAAAGTGGAGTCCTTAGGGGAAAGAAAAATGCAAAGAAGAAAGGTTCTTAGGCCTGCAGAAGCTGATCATTTCTGATTTATCTGCTTTGTCTATAATATGATATAGTTATATTGAACAAAAAATAAGTTGTTACTTGAATCTTACGCATGTCTGTCTGTGAGACTGTTTCATAATGTTATTTAAACCTTTTGTTCTCATCTGTATGCACTTATGACCTACTCCCTTCCTAATGGAAATTAATTTGCCAGTGTGCGACGGGACCTTCTTCCCTTCCCTTCTCAAGGAAATGTCTGATGTAGTAGGCTGCTTTAATGAGCGTGCACAGAAATTGCTTGAGCTACATCTGGCTTCTGGTTTCAGGAAGTACTTCATTTGGTTCAAAGGCAAGCTGCAAGGAAGCCATGCTGCCTTGATTGAAGAAGGGAAGGACCTGGTTAACTACGCATTGATACATGCTATTGCAATTCGAAAAATACTGAAGAAATATGATAAGGTATGTTTATTTTACTGTGGAGAATGTGCACTTTTATGGTAATCTGGTGTGGTGGAAAAGATTCTATTCTAGTTCTGCTTAAGTTTATGTGCTTTCAAATGGAATGCAGGTTCATTACTCCAAACAAGGGCAAGCCTTCAGGTCACAAGCACAAAGTATGCACATGGAAATCCTTCAATCACCATGGTTATGTGAGCTTATGGCTTTCCATATCAATTTAAGGGAAACCAATGTCAAATCAAGGAAGACCCCTGCATTGTTTGAGGGCTGCTACCTCACATTTAATGATGGCAAACCATCCCTGTCTTGTGAACTCTTTGATTCTGTCAAGCTTGATATTGACTTGACCTGCTCTATATGTTTGGTAAGTAGCAAGATTCCAGCTCTTATAGCGGGACACTTTGTGTACCATCTCTCTATTAATCACCAAAATAATTTGCTCCCAAACAAAGTTTAGAAACGCACATCACCGGGGATTACAAAAGTGAGTTTTAGAATATGATTTTACAGTTTTCTAACTGAAAGATTTGTCAAAATATGCATTACGAAAAGAAAATAAACAGTGTAGAAATATTTTACATTATAAAACTTGCTAAACTTAGTAGTCGCTAATTGGAGTTTTTACACACATTCAGGCTAAGGTATAGAGCTTTGGTTTTAGAAAAGGGATCTGATGTTTTCGCTCCATGATATAGGATACTGGATTTTAGTTGGACTTTGAAATATTAAAACCCTTCAACATCAAAATCATTAAATCATAATGGAATGCTATCTAGAAACATATGGAGAGCATTTTCTTGGCATTTCAATAACATCCATAAAAGTTAAAGGAGAATTAAGAGAAGAAATTTTCTTATTTGGATGCTTCATAGCTCTCTTCACTGATTCAAGGCATTTCTTTTTCTTCGTCAATGTAACAGGATACAGTATTTGATCCAGTATCCCTCACTTGTGGGCATATATTCTGCTACATGTGTGCTTGTTCAGCTGCTTCTGTGACTATTGTTGATGGACTAAAAGCAGCGGAGCGAAAAGAAAAGTGTCCTCTATGTCGAGAGGTGAGTGTCTACGTCCCATAATTAGTTTCTGCTCTAACTTTCGTTTCTGTCTTTGTTCATTCTTTGGATAAAGGGCTTTTCTTTTCATAACAGAGAAGCATGTAGTCTAATGCATGGATGTAATCTCATAAAGTGAACGTTTTTGTGTAGACTAAAAGCTATATTTATTCTGTAATCACATATGATGCTAGAACAACTAGTGTTCATCAAGAATTTATTACAATTTCTGAGCAGTATCTGAAGCTGATTTTAACACTACCAGTCTAAGCCAAAGTTTCTGTATGTGATTGTACAATCTATAATAAATGAACTAATAATGTGGTTTCCATAGCCCTTCTTCCTCTTTCTTGTCATATGAGATGAAAAAAGACTTGTGAGTGTGATTAGAAAGCACTTGTGTGCAAGGCCGTGTCATACTTATGCTTGTTTACTCATATGCCATTCACAGGTATAGGAAATGACTAGGATCAAAAATCCTCTCTGTTGGGATCCCTATTCCCAAGTTTCTTGAGTGACAACTGACAAGTATATCTTCTCTTTGTGTTGATTATGCATTGAGCGGCAATTAGCACCCTGAACCTTGAGAAGCATGTTCAACATTATTACTATCAGAAGTAAATATTGTTCATTTTTGTAATTTATCTTTGTTCTGACTTCAGGCAGGAGTTTATGAAGGTGCTGTACATTTGGATGAGCTTAGTATATTATTAAGGAGAAGGTATGTTCCTCTAGCTTCATTCATTCACCCCCTTCTTTCTTTAATCAGAACAAAGGTTTCTTAACTGGGTTCCTTGTTTCGTTTTTTCACAAAATATTCATCTGTGGAACGGGGACGTTGCATGTGGGAAGAGTGACAAATGAATATGTATCATTTTGTGCTGCCCCTCTACTAGTGCTTTTGAACCCATTTCCAGGTTCTTACTCGGATCTTGCATTTTTTGAACAGCTGTCATGAATACTGGGAGCAGCGACTTAAGACAGAAAGAGTGGAGAGAGTTCGGCAGGCTAAGGAACACTGGGAATCAAAGTGTCGGGCATTCATTGGGACCTGATTAGGCAGTTGTTTCTTTGCGGGTGTAAATCTGTGGATGTTTTTATTTTTACTTGTATGTATTCGAAGTGTTCTATTTCCTATTGTAAATCTAACATATTCTTCGAATGAACATTTAATACCTGGTGTCTAAAGCTGTTGGCATGACGTACTTCTGCTTGTAGCTTCCGAATGCTTGTCGACATGAGACCATTCTCTATGAGACGCATGAATCGGTGGATTACCTCACAAGTGGAATATGGAAATGAGAAATTGAAAACTAGGGATTTCAATGGATGTTATTTGGGTCGTTTTCACATTCCTTTCCAATTGAATTTGGCGGTTCGCCAATTTCATCTCAGATAACAACTCGATAGATATGCACTAAAGAAGTCAAAGCAGGGCAGCTTACCAACAAACTCTTCAAATAAAAAATCAGTAACTTTACTTCCTTGCCAAGATGAGAATACAATAATCCAAATTGAAAGTTGAGGAAGGCTACAAGGATCACTGCCGATCCATACACCTTCAAACTAGAAATGAAGAAAAGGGCAAAGATATCCTCTCTTTTTTTTAACTTATGCAACCTCCGGGGTCCTGAGAGATTGGCATGATACAAAACGAGACATTCTCAGCTGGCTAATATCAAAGGATTTTTATCTCCAAACATATGATATCTCTTGCATAATTTCTCCAGAGTTACGACCGAATGCTGCATCTTGTTTAGTTTTGTATCCATGAACATTGCCTGTAAAAAAAAAGCATCGATTAGCAACACTACCATCATAACAATTACTATTACGACTTCAAATATAGGAAAGAAACACCATCCAACCTGGTAGTCATTGCGATATTTCTCAATCAGCCTGCCAATATGAAGACGTTGCATAGTGGTCAATGGCTGTAAATGTGTGCTTTTTCCATCTCTTCGCTTCTTCCCTAGTGCTGTTTTTAAGTCTGTGAAGGCAAAAGATACAGCATGTCAATAAAACAGTCCGAGAGACAAACAGACAAAAAGGTAATGCAACCTTCCGTTTTTTTTTTTTGCCTTATTAGTCCTAAAAGGATAATAAAAGTTTTATAAAGCGAAATTTCTACAATTAATCGCCAAAATCTTATGGTTCCATAATAATATTGAATTCATGGGTTTTTTCTTTTTACCCAAATACTCAAACCTAAATAGGCCTCAAAATTGAAGGGCAGAAACAGTAGAGAAGTGAGAGGGGGCAAAACTGACCATCTTCTTCGAGATCGCTGCCGGAGTCAATTGGTTCGAACTCATCGGCGGATTTATCGGAAGGCGGGGGATGAGGGACTTGAAGGGAATCGCTCTCGACGATATGAGAAGTACGAGAACGTACGCCGAGGAAGTTGGGGTTAGAAACGACGCCGAAGGACTTGTAGTTCTGGATGACGCTGCCTTTGTCGTCCCACTTGGAGTGGGCATCCTCGACCTCTACGAGGGAGCGGAGCTTTGGAGGGAGAGTGAAGGATGGTTTGAAGACGTGAGGGTTTTTTCTTGGGAGACCCACTTGCACCTTCGCACGAGATTGCTTGTATTTCCTTCTCGACCTCCCCATTGGATCGTTCTTGCTTCCTTCTCTCTGCGAATCGTTGGCTAGGGTTTTTGCTGGGGTTTTGACATCAGTGTTTCATTCATAACGATGTCGTTTCATGGCGGGAAGGGAAATGGTGGAGTTCTTGGTTTGGGCTCACGCGTACCTTAAAAGAGGAAGTTGGGCTTCTTAAGAATGGAAGAAAGACAGAGCCCTCTAATCAGTAAAATAATCTTTATATTTATTTCACGTCTAATATTTAAAATAATCTTCAACTGTTTAAAAAATTTAAATAAATTTTAATATTTTTTACTTAATTCAATCAATTTTTTTTTTATTTTCAATCAAATAATACATCACTTATCATTTTGACTAATGACTGTTAATAATAATAATTTATTTAACTCATAAAAATAAAAAAAATTGATTATACGTAATAATAAAATAAAATTTTATTCTTGATTTTTTTAAATAATTAAAAATTTGTTTAAGCCATTATACATGAATTTCAGTTATTAGCCACAATTATAAAATTCTGCTTTTCTTTTTCTTCATTATCATGAATCAAGAAAATAATACCACTACTTACTAGCATTTGGGAATTATATGTATCAAATAAAAAATTTATAGAATTAATTAAAATCTTATGATTATGAGCTGTATTGACTCTAATAAATCATTAATTCTGAATATACTATTATTCATTAGTAAAAAACTATAAAAGTTCATTTCTAAATGAAACAGGGAAAGCACAACCCTTGAGAAGCAATCACTTGAAGTTTTCGTATAGTAATATTTTCCTTCACTGACAAAAGATCAACAATCTAATATAGAGAGGAAACCCATAAAAAGGGTGGAAGAAAAGTAGAAAACTAAAGAACTACAAGCTTGTATTGCCTAAGAAATAAAATTACATGTCGTTAAATTTTGATTATAAATAGCACATTCTTCAAGTTCCAGGAACATAATCCTACCATATCAAGGTACGCTAGGTTCTTTTTACTTTTGGTACATCAACACCACCAATCAAATCAGCCAGCGGCAAAATCTTGAGTACAAGTCCTCCAGAAGATTTGTTGACGTTAGCAGCGAGAGATGCAAGAGAGCAGATTCTTGGCTTATAGTCCAGCTGAGCGGTTGGCATATTCCTGAACCAGTGCTGCAAACAAGGTTGGCCTCTCCAGCAAGCGTGACGGTTTGTCAAATTCTTTTGCCCTTCCTGTGTTGTTAAGGACAAAAAAAGGGGCATTAGCTATAAAATTCGTGATACAAGTTGTACCAATAAATGCTTGGATTGAAGTCAAATTCATTCCGAGGAGAATTTCCCTTTCAGAACAAATTATAGCCAAATGAAGCTTGTCATGCTCATGCCAATGACCAGTGGGGTGAAAAAATAACAGAAAGAAGCACAAACCTGCATCTACAACTAAAACCCGATCACAGTCCATGACTGTGGGTATTCTGTGAGCAATGCTGATAATTGTGCGGGCTGCAAAGTCCTCTCTGATGATCCTTTGAATTACAGCATCGGTTTGTGAATCAACCGAAGCAGTTGCCTCGTCCATGAACAAAAGCCTGCTGTGCTTTAGCATAACCCTCCCCAAGCACAGAAGCTGCCTCTGCCCCACACTCCAATTGTCGCCATTATCAACCACTGAAAAATCAAAAGGAAAGGATTTTGGTAATTCTCAGGCACTATTCCACTGAATGCACTCGGCAAAAATTTAGAATAACTTACCTAAAGAATCGAGTTTATCAGGTTTTGAAGCCACCACATCTTTAAGTTGGCAGCGCTCAAGGCTCTGCAAAAATAATTAAACTTCCATTGAGTGGAAACAACTTCTACTAATATACATCTGGGTGAGGGGAAACAGGAAAGAAAAATTGGAATAACAATTATCAAAAAGATAGAAAGAATGTTTGATTTTTGGCATCCATATATCTGACCCCGAATGGTATTGTTGTTGTTGAGATAACAAAGTTTACCTTCCATATCTCTTCATCTGAAAACTGTCCTACCGGATCAATGTTGCTTCTCACAGTTCCTTCAAAAAGGACAGGTTCTTGAGGAATGATCCCAAAGCGTGACCTAAGATCATGCAGTCCTAGCATGCAGATATCTATACCATCAATAATTATTCTCCCTCCTGTTGGTTCAACCAGTCTAAAGAAAACTTGGATTAAAGTTGACTTCCCACTCCCTGTCCGACCAACAACACCAATCTTCTCACCCCCTTTAATGCTCAGAGTAATGCCTTTTAGCACAAGAGGAGTGCTTGGACGGTATCTAACCTGTTTGCCAAAATCAAAATATCAGCATTACTTCAGTCCTGTAAAATCACTGGATATGCAGGTCTTCAGCAATATGCTTAAGGGTATTGTAGTATATTCATTCACTACAATGAAGCAGAAAGTAAGTAAGAAGCTATAGCCAGGATAGTCTAAAAGCCAGCTACCTGCAGGTCTTTGAGCTCAACATTGCCATGGGCAGGCCAATTTGGAGGCGGAAGACGGTCTTCAATACGCCATGCTGCTTCTGGCTGAATATTTGAAAACTGCTTTATTCTTTCAACGGAAACCATCCTATTTTCCACAAAGCAGCTCATATATATGGCCCAGAACAACACACTATTGAGCGACAACCCGTAGGAGAGAGATAACCCAACATTTTCTGCAATATGCAAAATAAGTCAAGTTTCTACCAGAAATATTATAAAAGATCTTTTCTGGCACTAGTTGACATTATTTTACATGTAAGCCTCCTTTTAAGATGAGGTCTGACCTAACTAGAAACTTTTATTCTTGGTTTCACTAGGCTAATGAACCGTCTGTTAAACATGAAAATATTGATTGCAGAAATGTAATGTAACCAGAAAATATCATACGATAAAGGGTTTAAGCCATCCCCTAAATAATGAGTATCAAATTGACGATCTTTTGATGGCCTTTGACTTGAGTAAGGCATAAAATATCAACAAATGATCACAAAGCAAGGACTTCAGATGGTAAAATTCAAAAAAATTTGTTGCATAAATGTTAGAAAGTAGTGTGCATTCAGCTGCTTCACTGTACAGCTTAGTATCAGGAAAAATGACATATATTCAAGTGATCAAATGCTTTGTGTTTTCACATGGAAATCATTAAGAGATCCAGTCTGCGGAACTAGGATTGTAGCATACAATTACCTGGCTTTACGATGCTGCTAGGTAACAAGATCATAAACATGGTAGAAAGGCAGAGGACTACACTCCCAATTAGTTCCAAACGGAAGCCCAACCACTCATTGGATCCATTATTGTGGAAATCCAGGCGTAAATTGGAATTAACTCTGCTGACATTTTCCTGACAAAACTCATCCTCCTTTCTAAATGCACGAATTGTCATAACTCCAGAGATGCTTTCTGAGAAATGATGGATGACAGGAGCTTTAGTGATTGAGTCAAGGCGAGTTAATTCACGAGATGACGCAAGGTAGTATCCCTGCAATCCAAGAGAAATAAATATCATCAAATGGACCTTCTATAATCTCTTGTGATGCAGAAATAAGGTTTTGACACCCATTAAAAGGTCAACTACGACTAAGTGGATAAACTAACGGCTGTCCCAAATATAAAGCAAGAAAATCTGCAAGCAAAAGGTCAACATTTAACCCTTTTTTTTATGGAACATTTAACCTATTTTGGTGAATGAGAACATGGTCAGATAACATTTGGTCAACAGCTGAAGAGAATAGATGGTTGACATTTGAAGTAGAGACCCTTTAGAACGACTAATAACATGCCCGGCTAGGCACATCCACTTAGGATAGGACAAAGAATTCTTTAAGTCTGCAATTGGCGCAGTCATAATGCTTATTTCATGATCTTTGTCCTCTAAGATGTTAGATTGTAATAAAAAAGTGACAAATGCTGAAAAGTATGTGAAATGTAAGATCTGTACCCGATACCAGTAATTCAGCCAAGCAAGTGGAATTATCAAGAATATTGTGGGCCAAGCATATTGACATGTGATAATGAAGATGCTGAGAAGTGTAATGTACATAGCAATAGTAATCCCCATAATGAATGGGACGAAGATATCAACGTTGGTCTGATCAGTTGATGCCTGTGGATTAAAGAAAGAAGGAATCTGTCAGTCCTAAGATACCATACCATTCTAATCACTTGTTTCTTGGAAATATGACTCCACTCGTTTCTTTTCACTTTCATTTTTTGGGCAATAAAATAGAAAAGATAGTAAGAATATGCATATACAGGTATGCTGTGATGAGAAAGTACCACAGTTCACCCTTTGAAACCCTACCCGACTTAAAATTCTTCCTGAAGGTGTGGTATCAAAAAAGGACATAGGGGCGTGCAAGATGCTTTGGAGAATATGCCTGAAAAAGATTTGGGCTGTCTTGAGCCCCATAAGTGTAACAAAAAAGGCTCTGAACACAATCAGCACAACAGACACAGCTGCTATGATGGCATAAACAGAAATGAATCGTGAAGGGTTAAACAAAATTGCACGCTCAGCTGATGTTTCGTATGACAGCCAATAATCACCAGCCATTAGAGAAGCTTGCCATGACAGAGATAATAACAATGCTGCTGCTACTCCCCACCAGCCAAAAGCCTCAGTGCAGTACATTTTATACACATGCAAGCTGACTTTACCAGTTTCCCTCTCTTCGTCTTTAATTAGCCTAGAATCCCCATTGTCAGTTTTTGGGTGGTCTTGAGACCTATTTTGACCATTCACACCCCCAAGGTTGAAAACAGCCCGAGCAGATTTTGATGTTTTGGGGGAATTTTCACCAGGCATGGTGTTGCCTGCTTCTACAAGTTCCATGGCTGTTTCATGTGCAGCTACTAGAGCTCCAAAATCCATGCCAGAGTCTAGTAAACTATTATACTTTCCGGATTGTACTATCATCCCATCTCGCATCACCTGGAATTTACACATGAATTTTTTAGAAACATAGATATTCTTGTACATGAATACACATGCATGCTTGTGACTTTTCCAGAAAACAGATGATACATGTCTACTTACCAAGATCAGATCAACATTATGCAAGAAGTCTACTTGATGGGTTACAAGCAAAATAGTCTTATCTTTGAGAGCTCCTCTCACACATTCCTGCAGATAAAGCAGATAAAATAAATATAGCAAGATTTCATAAGCAACTACTTGTTATTCTTGTAATTTTCTCATATATGCATTATATTGAAATACTACATAACTTGACTTCCTATTTTAATATCAAATATAACTTTCTGATAAGCTAATCTGAAGCAGATATGGGACTTATCTATGGAAATCATATTAGCAGCTTTAGGCATATGGGTAATATGGCAAAAAATTTAAGCATTCCTAAACATCACTCAAAAAAGAACATGAAATGTTTATTGGCGGTAACACTTGGAACCAAGAAAGACTGCTTTTTTTTCCACAAAAAAAAAAAAGAAGAAGACTTTCTCATCTATTTGGCATAGGTATATTGCCCTTAAATGGATTTCACATGATTTACCATTGTTCTCAAGATATTAAGAATTGAGATTTAGCATATTGATTTATCATTTCCCTCATTATCTGTTGATAATATGCAGATTATGCTTTTATATAACAAGCTAGCTAATACATTTCTGAGAACTTATATAATCAAAGGATGCATCATTTCTTTTCAAGAATTGCAAAGCTTGTAAAGGGCCAGATAATAATGTCACCTTAAATATGTCTGTCCCTGTATGAGCATCGACAGCACTAAAGACATCATCAAGAAGGTAGATGTCACAATCCTGGTAAACAGCTCTGGCAAGTTGTACTCTTTGCTTCTGGCCACCACTGAGGTTAATTCCACGTTCTCCAATTTCAGTCTGATCACCAAACTCCATCATTTCCAAGTCTTTCTCCAAACAACAAACCCTTATAACTTCCCTGTATTTCTCCCTGTTCATTGGCAAACCAAATAGGATGTTCTCTTGAATTGTCCCATTCTGAATCCAAGATGTTTGAGCTACATATGCAGTTGTCCCACAAAGCTTAACCTGTTGTGGAAACAGCAAGAATTTTATTTGACAATCATTCATCAGTCTATTGCATTGTTTTTGTGGTGTTATTGCATCTTAAACAATCAAGAACTGACTGAAATTTGAGATGTCTAACTATCAGAAGACCACAAAAATAAATGAATTGGTCCCCTTAATATTCCAATATGAATACTAGAAGCTATTTTAGGACAAAATGAGAAAAATACATAAATTAACCAAATCCCATTAAGAACTAACCTTAGTATTAGAAAAAAAAAATGGATGTACAACCAACTATCATGAAATGCAAACATTTTGATCAACAAAATCTGAGCACAATGCATAGATAAATGAAGAAAGTAAAAGACACAGATTCCTTCTCAGACTTCATACCTTTCCTGATATTTTGTGCATCTCACCAAGAATTGAAGCCAGGAGAGAAGACTTTCCGGATCCCACAGTCCCAACTATAGCGGTAAGCTCCCCTTTCTTGACCTCTAAATTAATCTTTTTCAGCACCTCCTCTCCATTTTCATCATCCCAGCTAAACACTCCATTCTTAACTTCCACAGCAATTCCACCGTCACAGCCCTCCTGTCTCTCCACTGATGAATCTACCAATTCCTTGCTCATCATGTAAGTATCTAATCTCCCCAATGATATCATTGCTTGTGAAAGTGAGATCATGGACTGTGGGAAGGCCCTGATGGGCTCCTGCAAGATCTTAAAGATGGTTGTTGTTGTGAACACTACCCCTGCATCCAGTCTCACTCCTAATAAAAGTGCGGTCCCAAATGTGAGGGTTGATATCAGTAATGGCGTTGACCACATTACTATGATATTCCCAGAGATTGAATACAAGAATTTGCTTAGCCATCCAAACTCTGTTTCACGGAAAGATTGGATTCTTTTATTAAAGTGTTCTTCCCACGCCTGGAACTTGATAACCCGCATGTAATTAAGCATTTCATTTGTTGCCTTCATTCTCAAGTCACGATTCTTCATCACGTTGAATTGAAAACGGTTGTTCCTTCTGGTTCCCATTATTACGAAGACAAGAACACCTAGAAGTCCAAGCACAGCCGTGACCACTGAAGCACCAAGGTACCTGTACAAAAGCACCAAGGCAACAGCAACTTGCAAAGGAGTCAACCAAATAGAATGGAGCTGTAACATCATATCAGAGAGCTGTTGAGCATCAACAGCCATGTAATTCACAATCTGTCCAACCCCATGAGCCTGACGAGCAGAGCAGGTTAATTTCAATCCTTTCTTGTATAAAGAAGTAATAAGAGTGCAGCGAATGAGCATTCCAAGTTTTTGAGAGTTGAAGTTAAATTGGTGAGTGCTCAACACTTCGACAAACTTAGCAGCAAGGAGAATCAATATAAGGTAATATCCTTCATAAGCAGAGCTTCTTTTCCCTGCAGTGTAATCGACAAAACTTTGGATTAGTACAGGACCAACATACATAACGCAGAGCCGCACGATTGCAAGGAATGCAGTGAAGGCAATATTCTTCCAAAAGCACCGAAGCAATGTAGTTCGAACAGGGTGCTCCGATTTTTCGTGAGGTTTAGGCCAATTCACTTCAAACAGCTTTGACATCTTCTCCGCCCTATGTTCTGGTGAAAGACTTGGAACTTCATCTATCTTGAGAGGGGATTTATAGCCTTTTCTCAACAGAGGATTCATCCAGAGCCAAAAGGCCTTTGATATTACAGAAGCTGATGCAAAGCCACTCACTTTGGATTTGCTCAAAAGCGGTTCATACGACTTGGTTTCTTCTTCATCCGTTGCTGCTTCGGTTTCCGTGGTCACTGTTATACCAGTAGAACCTCTAATAGCAACAACAAGAAGAACAACTGATAATGGAAAAGAAATCAGCGAAACTATATCATCCAACCTCAAATTCTGATCCTGATTTGTTTCAACAGACACCATACGGATGATCCCAGAAGCTGTAAACAATGAAATGATGATAAAATTCGCAATCCAATAAATTCGGAGAGAGAGAGGGTGGTTAACAGCCTCAAATCTCTTCTCATGGATGATTAAGATTGCAATCACCACATGAGTTATGGCTTGAACTAGCCAAAATATTCCATCAAATTGTTTCAATGGGTTCTGGCTACTTCTAAGAAATGTAAGGATGCAGATAATAGTGTAACAAAGCGCCAGGACAACCGTTACAATCCAAGATAGTTTGAACCACATGGTAGTTCTGGGAAGGGCCCTGTTGGTTCTTATCAGAGGCTTGTCGATGTCAGAGCTGCCATGGCCATTGCCTGCGAATCTAGAATAGAGCTTGTGAACCGCAAAGCAAAGTAGAGTGAGCAAGAACAAGAGATCAACAGCAGAGAAAAGAGCTCTCTGAGGACATGGAGAGAGGAAGATGAATCTCAGCCATTGGAATACAACAGGAATGGATGTCTCCCTGGAGGATTGAATCACAGAGGTTGAACAGGAAAGCGAAGTAATCCATGTAGCGGAAGACATGCTCACTCAATTCGACGTGAAAGTCTGCAAAAATCACCCTTCTAGAGCTCGATTCCAATCAATATATTTCCTTCCATTCCCTGTACAAATACACCAACATATTACTATGTAATATGTATATGCCGTAACAAAGGAATATGATCCAAAAAGATAAGACAAGAAGAAAGCAGCAAAAAGGTTCAAGAAGGAAAAGGTAACGGTGATCAAGTTTAGTCCTCAAAAGGCAAAATCTTACAATATTTGCCAAAAAGAGCTGACAGGGAAAATGGAAGCAAAACATCAAATCAACTCCAATTTTTTGCTTAACTGGATTGAAAACGAGAGTCTGGAGAAGTACGTTCAAGCTTTTAAGCATTCACAATCAACTTTAACGTGAGGCCAGAAAAAAAAAAGGGCAGAAGGAAAAGGTAGGAACAAGAGGGACACAGCAGTAGCCTGGTCTCTACGATGAACGAGTGACCGGAGCTTTAAGGCCCACGAAGTCTAAAAACTTTGAAGCGGCTATGGTCAACAGAAAAACACATATATCGACTACGAGGACAGATTCCTTGCTCTGAAAATAAAAATAATAAACACGGATACACAGTTGAGATGAATTAAAGGAAAGAGTAATTTGATAAAGAGTCATGTCAATAATGAAAATGAAGAAAGGTTATAAAAAAGGGTTTTCTTCAAAAAGAAATCAATGAAAACCAGTGAAATAAAAGTAAGTAATAAATCCCATTGAAAGCAATGAAAAGCGATAAAACTTTAATGGAAAAGGAGGAAACCAATCCAAATCGGGCCAAAATGATCACATAACAGTAGCATGCAAAACAAAGAAGAACCATAGAACCAAACCTGGAACACAGTTTCACCAAAAGAAACAAAAAAAAAAAAGAAAAGCCAAACTGAACGTTGCTGCGAGCTTACAGGTTTCAAAGCCGCACAAAGATTCTTTCACAGAAACCAAAGGACCTTTGCAGATAAGAAAACCGAATGTCTATAAAACGAGAAAAGAGCAGAGATTTTGCTGTTTTATTCGCTGGCTTTTTGTTGACAATTTGGCATTGCTACCCGAATTAAAGTTTTTATTTCACTGGAGAAAAATCAACGTTGGCTGCCCATAAAACTCGTGGACGTATAGGTTAATCGCTATTCAGTAATGACAGATTGAGACCTCTGTCCTGATTTTTAATTATTTTTATTTTTACTTTGTTAACGCCATTTGGCTGCATATTATTTATTACACCGGCATTTCGGTTTTCTAGCCCCACGTGCGTCGCCATGCGCGTGGCGTCACTTCCCAGTTGGAATTTGCCTAAGTTGGACGGAGGGAGGAGTGAAGATGGTCTTAGTGACCGGGTTTTATCGGGGATTGGTCCATGTTTAGCATTAAATCGCACGGTCATCATAAATTCTGTTCGGTGATCATAAATTCGGTTCAGACCCTGTCCACTGCTCCCGCGCACAGCCGAAACTTAAGTTGACTAACTTGATTTTTGGATTATTAGGTCTGAGCGCGTATCGATAGAAGATTTACTTTGCGCAATTGAAGTAGAAGAAAAGAATTTGAATTGCCGCGGTGACTTTGACTTGTGAGCGGGGGAGAGTGACCCTAATGGATTTATTGCTAACAGCCTTCTATCCTTGTCCAGAGTACTTTTCTGTAGGAATACTAAAATATGAGGTCATATAGTATAGTATGTACAAAATTAAAAAACAAAATGCAAATGATTATCTCCCTTCATCTTTCGAATGGGCCGAGGGCATGCCGTTAAATAGGAAAATAAAATAACTGCATTAATTCTTTCCATTAATTACTAATCATTGATTCTTTCCATCAAAGACAAACAAAACAACTAATCAAAAGCA
The DNA here is from genome assembly GCA_036013995.1 of Theobroma grandiflorum. NCBI lineage: Eukaryota > Viridiplantae > Streptophyta > Magnoliopsida > Malvales > Malvaceae > Theobroma > Theobroma grandiflorum. The sequence continues at coordinate 7,280,037 of CP142130.1, forward strand.
TAACGTCTCTTAAAATAAAAAATCACTGCTAAGTTTAATGTTTTATTTGGGCCGTCAAAGTCAAGAAGCAATTAAACGAAGTTTCCTCATATGGCGAGAAATTCATGCAGGAACACCTCAGCCTGAAATCTTTGGATCGCAAATTATGTTGCCTCCCCATCCCTATTATTTTCTTACCAAATACCCCATTCCCCATCAATCAGGGCTGAATAATCCACCAATTGACTCTCAACAGTATTTGCCTTAAAACGCTTCATTTCTGGCACGTGGGTTGAAATATAAGAAATTAAACCAACCAAAGAAAAGAATCATACTAGTAAATTGCACTTGTGAAGACATCTGTATGTGAAACTACGCAAAAGGTTAGCAAATGGTCACTGATTTGCAAAATAGACTGAGAAAGCACCCTGCACTACTTTTTCTTGTTTACCACGTCCGAATACAATACATCATAGAAGGAAGAAACGTGAAGAAAAGAGGTTTTACGAGTGGATTTTTTTGGAATGGTTAATTGTTTAACTTTATGCCTTTCATTATACTATTATTAACAACTATTGTCTATTGACCAAGTCTAACGTTTGTCTTTTGCTCTACATTTTATGTAAAGTGTCATGAGTCAATCTTGTATTAGATTATGATAGGATAAATTAAGTTTTTTATATTTGTAAAAGAAATGTTTCTCTTTCAAGCATTGTAATGGCTCGTAGTAATATCTTTACAAATAATTGTTAAGTCTTTAAGGGGAAAGATTCTTTACGAAAAGAATATTCTCATTTCAAGTGTTGTAATGGCTACGGGTAGAATATGTATAAAATCTCGTAAAGTCTTTATAAGGGGTGAGCAATTAACGGATTGTTAGGTTGCCTCACTGAAAAAGTTATGTTTATAGCGAATTATCTAAGGCTGCCTCGATAGCCAGACGATGGCATGTCTTGGTTCCTTTGTAAATAATTTCATATTAATATAATATTTTTTCCTTTTATGGCTCAGTAGTTGCATATATGGCATTCGGTGTACCTTCTAATTTTGATGCGAGTTCTCTTAGTTTGATTTTGTTGCTATTATTGATGTTTGATAAGATATAACCGAGTATTAATTGACTTACGTGAAAGCATCCACTCAAATGCTGCACAAACTATCGCATACTTAGTCGAAGGAGCGTGGTTCTTGACAATTGGTATCAGAGCATGGGAAAAACGTGCTGATCTAAAGTGTAAAAAAAAAATAATGACCACGCGGAGTGCACTAAAGGACCATCAAAGGATTGATGAGCTAGATGTCGCGGTGGCCGTAGTAAAAGCTCAAAAGGTATTGTGTGAATGAATAGATAAAATTAAGACAATCCAGCGAGAACTATTTGAGATGATTAATACCCTGAGTTATGAGACCAGAGATGCATTGAGCACTCTCGAAGGTGAGATTAGAGAATTGAAATTTTAGGTAAATCTTTTGGTTATTGCTATAGGTAATGCCAGTGGAAGTTCAAGAGATCGAGGGAAAAATGTCAAAGTGCTAGAACCCAAGTGATATGAAGGGGTCAGAGATGCTAAGGAGCTAGAGAACTTTTTTTTTTTATATGGAGCAATATTTTCAAGCTATGTACACAGAATCAGAGGAGGACAAAGTGGCGATGGCTTTAATGTATCTTACAAGGGTTGCAAAGTTGTGATGGCGTTCTAAATTCATCGATGGTGAATGCCGTATCAACACTTGGGCGGACCTAAAATAGGAATTAAAAAACCATTTTTTTTCGAAGAATGTTGAGTATATAGCACGACAAAAGTTGCCAGAGTTGTCACAAATAAGACAGTGTGGGAGTTTCGTGAGGAACTTTTCTACTTTAATTATAGATATCAGGGATATGATTGAAAAAAATAGATTGTTCTATTTTCTCAAAGATCTAAAACCATGGGTGAGGATGAAGTTACAGCGATAAAGGGTACAAGATGTGACTTCGGCAATGGTGGCTGCTGAGCGCCTTACTGAATATAGTGAAAACTTTAACAAAAGAAAAAACCTTATATCTAAGACCAGTAACTCTATCTCAAACAATGGGGTAAAATTTCTTATAGTAAGCAAACCCTCGAATAAAGGAGGTGATAAGAGACCATCTGCTAGAGACTCACCCCAACCGAGAACAAACAAGCCATGAAACTTCAAGCCACGACCATCGATATCTTGTTTTCTATGCAAGGAAACTTATTGAGTAGTTAACTATCCTCACTAAGCAACTTTCAGTACAATATGCATTGTCAATGTTAAGAAACCCCTATCCCATACCACAATCGAAGAAGTCGAGAAAGAGCCAACATGAATGGGTTCTATTCGTTTCCTTAGCGCCTTACAAGCACAACTAGAAAAGATGGAGAAATAGCCCCAACAAGGTTTAAAGTATATAGAGGTTTTGTTGAATGAGAAATGTACCAAAACCATGCTTAACACGAGGGCCTCAAACATTTTCATCACCTTAGGAGGGGCAAAAAGGTACGATAAGTTAAGAAGGACTTTTGGACAGATGAAAGTAGTTAACTTGCCAACTTCAACTATCATGGAAAATGCAAAAAACGTAAAAATTAAGATTAGCTCTTGGGAAGGAAATGTAAACTTGACTGTAGCCACTATATATGACTTTAATTTTGTTTTATGCTTGGATTTTATGACAAAAGCATAAGCCATTTCTTTCCCTATTGCAAGTTGTTTAATATTTTTTTAAAAATGACCATGTGTTGTACCGACTACAATCCTATCTAAGAGCAGGAAAAAGATGATATCAATTATACAGTTTCAGAAGGGGATCAAGAAAGGTGAGCTCTTTTAAGTGGCCATGCCTATCTATAAAAGCGAAGATAACGAAAATTTAATTCCCGAAGAAGTGAAACTAGTTTTGAAAGAATTTCAAGATATGATGCTATGACAACTACCTAAGGTCTTATCACCTTGACGAGTTGTCGATCACTAGATAAAATTACTTCTAAGAGTCAAGCCGCCTGCAAAAGAGCCATACAAGATGGCTCCTTTAAAGTTAGTGAAGCTAAAAAAAAAATAAGACTAGCTGATTCAAGTCGGATTCATTCGACTATCAAAAACACCTTTTGGAGTCTTAGTACTTTTTTAGAAAAAGCAAGATGGGAGTTTACAATTATGCATGGATTATCGGGCTTTGAATAAAGTCACAATTAAGAATAAATATCATATCCTTCTTATAGTAGATTTCTTTGACTAGCTAAGTGGTGCAAAGTACTTCTCTAAACTAGATTTGAGATCAGGTTACTATATAGTAAAAGTACTTGAGAGAGATGAGCCAAAAATACCTGTGTAACGCGGTATAATGCATTTGAATTTCTCGTTATGCCTTTTGGACTAACCAATGCTTCTACTACCTTTTACACACTGACGAACCAAGTGTTTCATGATTATCTAAACAAGTTAGTGGTGATCTACTTAAACGATGTTGTGGTGTATAGTTCGACCCTAGAGGAGCATCAACAGCATTAGTGATAAGTCTTCCAAAGGTTACGTGGTAACCAATTATATGTAAAAAGGTAGAAATATGCATTCACTCAAACCCAAATCCAATATTTTGGTCACATAATTGAATAAGGGCACATCTGAATGGACATACAGAAGGTAAAAGCTATCAAAGAATGGGCCACCTCTAAAAATATAACTTAGTTTTGTTTTTCTTAGGGTTAACCAATTATTATCAAATGTTTGTGGAAAGATATTTAAGAAATATAGTAACACTAACAAAATTACTAAAAAAAGGATAGAAGTGGAGCTGGATGTCATAGTGCCAAGAAGCTTTCGAAAGTTTGAAGGACACGATGATGATGGATCTTGTATTATAACACCTTAATATTATAAAGCCCTTTGAGGTACAAATGGATGCATTAGACTTTACCCTCGGAGGAGTGTTGCTACAAGAAGGACACCTGGTTGCTTTTGAAAGTTAAAAGTTAAATGAAGCTGAGAGGAAATACACGGCACAGGAGAAAGAACTACTTGCAATGATTCATTATTTATAAGCCTGAGGACACTGCTTGCTAAGATCACAATTTATGGTTAAGAACGATAATATAGTTGTAAGTCATTTCTACACACAGCCAAAACTTACAACTGAGCAGACAAGATGGCAAGAGTTCCTAATCGAGTTTGATTTCTTTTTTCAGCATAAAGTTGGAAAAGTGAACCGTGCGGCATACATCCTCAGTAGGAAAGTCGAATTTGTAGCTCTAAGGGTGATCACACCAATGACAATCAACAAAATGACCACATATACCCATAATCTGATTGAGAAAAATTTACATTGAGACCCCCAAACAATGGCCATTAAGAAGTTGGTGGAGAGAAAAAAGTAGAATACTATTAAGTGAAAAATAGACTTCTATTAACGAAGAGACCACGTATATTTGTTCCAAGAGTGGGAAAGCTAAGGCAGAAATTGATGAGGGAATGCCACGACACTCATTGGATAAGACATTCAGGTTGGCAGCGGACTGTTGCATTACCGAAACAAGGTTACTATTGGCCTCATATGAGACAGGATGTGATGGATTATACGAAAACGTGCCTCATTTAGGAACAGGACAAAGTAGATAAACAAAGACTGATGGGAATGCTCAAACCTCTACTAATGCCTACCAAACCCTAAGAAAGTATTTTTTTAGACTTTATTGTAGGACTTCCTAAAGTGGGGGATATGACAGCAATCTTGATAGTGGTGGACTAATTTTCCAAGTATGTGACGTTCATTATAATACAGAATTTTAACTCCGCAGAAGAAATAGCTCACACGATTTTTAAACATGTGGTGAAATATTATGGTGTTTTGAAAAGCATTATTAACGAAAAAGAACCAAAGTTTACATATTTTTTCTAAAAAGAGCTGTTTAAACTATTTGGGGTCAGAACTCAACATATTTTTCAGTTATTACCTATAAACAGATGGTTAGATAGAACGCTTTAATGGATTATTGGAAAAATACCTACGACACTTTGTACAGGTGAACTAAAAGATTAGCCCAACTTATTAGATGTGGTTCAACTATGTTTCAACTCACAGAAGAGTTCAACCACTAATAAAACCCTTTTCGAGGTTGTCACTAAACAACAACCTAAACTTCCTCATACCTCAGTGGAATCGTATATCAGGAAAAGTCCACGGGCATTCAACTTTGCTAAAGAGTGAAGGCACAACATTGAAATCGTTAGAGCTTTTTTAAAGAAAGCCTCTAGCCGGATGAAGGAATGGCAGTGGGCAGATAGAGGTCGAAGAGAGCAACATTTTAAGGTGGGAGACCTGGTGCTAATAAATTTAGTACCCGAACAATTTCAATTCCTAAAAAAGAGAGATCGAAGACTAGTACGAAAGTATGAAGGTCCAATATCGATAGTAGCCTAGATAAGGAGGATTTTTTTATAGGATTGATCCACCCAAGTGGATGAAAGTAAATCTCATGTTTCACGTTAGCAATCTAAAGCCGTTCTATGCAGATCCAGCAAATGTAAGCAGGAGTCGAGCCACAGAAGCCACCATCACAACGCCAAGTGGAGGAGATTTTGGTAGGGAGGACAACGACAATCAACCGACAACCAATATAAGAGTACTTAGTGAAATGGGAAGGTTTAGGCACAGATGAGATCACCTTGAAGAAGAAAGTCGACTTTCAGGTCTTCTAGCAAAAGATTGAAGAATTCAAAGCCAACCAATCAATGAGAACATTGACAGATTATGTGGGAAAGGATGTCATGAGCCAACCTTGTATCAGATTATGATAGGGTAGAGTTGTCTATGAGATTAAGCATTTTGTACTTGTAAGGAAAATGTCCCTCTTTCAAACATTGTAATGGCTTGTGGTGACACTTCTAAAAATACTTATTAAGTCTTTAAGAGGAAAGACCCTTTAGGAAATGAATGCCATCATTTCAAGTGTTGTAATGGCTACTAGTAGAATACATGTAAAATCTCATAAACTCTTTATAAGGAGTGAGCAGTTGGTGAATTGCTAGGCTGTTTCACTGATAAAAGTATGTTTGTAGCGAATCATTTAAGATTGCCTCTATAGCCCGACGATGGCGTGTCTTGGTCCATTTGTAATTAATTTCATATTAATAAAATATTTTTTTCTTTTATAGCTCAGTGGTTGCATATATGGCATTTGGTATGTCTCTTGATGTTGATATGTGTTCTTTTAATTTGATTTGTTGCTATTATTGATATTTGATCATATATAATCGAATATTGACTGACTTACGTGAAAACGTCCACTCAAGTACTGCTTGAACTATCGTATATTTAAGTGAAGGGGCGTGGTTCATGACATAAAGTGTCTCAGTCAAAAGAGAACTTTTTTAACCTTAAATTTTCACATTGTTTTCTACATGTACCCAAAAAAACAAGTGTTTTCTACTTTTTGAAATGTACCATTATATTGTTTGGATTATGTAGTTGTTCCCATCGTAGATGTAAGCAATACTACTACATACTTGTCGGCAAGCCAGCATCGAACGCCTTTAATCATACCTAATACTTATAGGCGTTGCGAACTGATAAATGGAGACTAAATTCTGCCATCTGATGTATACCAAAGAAATGAGTAAACCAACAGATTGATTGTGACGGATGGACGAGGCGGGTCCATTACCACGAGCATCCTGCGTCGTCATGTGTCATCGACATTTATTATTGCCCTCAATTTTAACAAGTTCGAAGAAAATGCAAAACAAGTCCATCTGACGAGAAATCTGCATGCCAGAATTCAGGATGATAATTCGAGCCAATAATACATGAAGGAATACGTCACACATGACCTCACTTTGAGACCAAAGGATTGGAATTTGACACAAGAAAGCCGATTGAAGATTATCTTAGCTTTAGCTATTCTGGACTTGGAGGCCAAGTTTGGAAAATACAACTTTCCGGAAGATGTCCCCACCAATGGCCATTTCCTGGGAGTCACGTACTCATCCATCAACCCCATACATGTTTTTATGACAGGGACAACAAGTCGACTTGTATGTACATGCATGCATGTGCTTTTCTTAAAAAAAATTATTATTTTAATAAATTTTGGATCCTTATATATGATTTTATTTATTTGGAAAAAATAAAAGCCATTCTTGCGTATGTTACCGATTCACGTGAATGTAGCTTTCCAGTTCAATGTTTCTCGAGTCAAATGATTATGACAGACACTGTAAATAGTATGGAAGGATCCTTTGCAGATGGTGGAATGATTGATTGTATTGATATCAGATTTCAAAGCTTCCGTGTGCTTTCTATAATTACTTTATTATATTTTAGGACGAAAATTAACAAAAGGCTTATATAATATTAAGGATTAACTTTTCTTACGTTAAATATTTAATCTACAAGTAAAATATTAAATAATTTAATATAATAATAAAAAATTTTACACAAGTTTATGTTTTTTTTATAATTAAGAAAAAACTAGATTCAAGCCATACTTTTTAAATAAAAAGATCATACATCAACTAATAAACTAAATGCTCAAATGTAATTACACAAGTTTATGTTGAATACAAAGATTTCATATTTGTGATGTTGTAACATATGTTCATTTTGTACACAAGTTTAAATTAAAAAAATACAAATTTGATGCACTGAATCATGACATTTCAAATAATTTAAATCTAAGAAAATTACCTATAAAAAAAACTAAAATAAACTCTAATGAAATTTTGAAACAAGATTAAAGATTACTTGATTAAATATATTTTTTAAAAATTTTAACTCAACAATTGAAAAGGTAAGTAATTTTTTTTCATGTTGTTATTAAAATGAGTATCTGAATATTTGGTTCATTAATTACTGCATAACCCTTACTTAAAAAACAAAATTCAAATTTCTCTTTCCTCAATTAAAAAAATATTATTATTAAAATGGGTTAGCTTAAATTATTTAAGAAAACAAATTAATTTTACATTCAGTTGAGTCAAAAACGAAAACAATAATATTTAATAAAATTAAAAAATTTTGTTGATCATTTACCTATTAATGAATGAGAATTATGCAATTTTAACTCTTTTAAACTAATTATATATATATAATATCAATATAAAAAATTACATTTAACTTGGAGAGGAAGATTATAGTTTTTGATTGGTAAAATTAGATAACAATATAAGTATCAAAAAAATTTTAAGAAATTGGGGGAGAGGGCGACCACGCCATCTCACCCCTTGTAAATTATGAAATTTTATGAAATTAAGAACGTTGATGTTCAAAGTATTATTATATTTAATTATTTATATTTGAATATTTAATTCAACAATAAATTATTATTTCAAAAATGATATCAATCACAAGAAAATGCAAACGTTTAAACAACTACCTAGAAAAATGAGAAAGACAAAGAGAATCAAACTTTACTTGTCAACTAGGTTTACCATGTGACAATCTAGAGTTTGAATTCAGCTGCTACGGTTCTACTCACTGACCCAAACAATAAAGACAAAAGAAAAAGCATTCACATGCGGAAACAAATAGTCACCATCTTCTACAATAGGTATCAGAATTTGTCACACTGCATGAAGTGGATATTTCAGACTTGTTGTGAAATACGACTTGCATCTTGTGAAGAATACTAGTGACCAGAGAGAGACTTGTTAACATTTCTAACATCAAACGGTACGTATTAATCTATACCACTCTTGCCACGTACCCGATATTGATGGAATCTATGGATGGACGTAGTGATTACATTGTTTTTCTTTGTCCTTTTCTATCTTCTTTAAATCCTGACCACTAAACGCAACCCTTATTTGAATACTGGATTGAAGTATTATTTCGTGACGATTTCGTTTAGAGTTAATTCTTTGGCAATAACAAAGAAAATTTGTTATAAAAGAGTCAAAGTCTTATAACAATTTTATATATCATCATTTAAATGTGGTTTTAAAACAAAAAGAATGGAAGATTTAAACAACACCTTTTAAATATGTGATCATGCCTTAATCATTGAAGTAAGTACTTTCAAGTGTGATCTTTAAATGCTTAACTTTTCGTGTATTTTACGTATCGAAACACGAAGAAAGCTACGTCTCGCATTAATTAACCCGAGATCACACTAACTGGATTTTTGTCATGCAAGAATTATTGTTCCACAAGTATAAAAATCCATGTGGTGACATGTTGAATGATGAAGTTAGATAGTCTTGACACAACTAGTTTGTCCAATACTAACTACTACATTCTTTTGTGTATGGTGCACGTGTCATTATCATACTCTTAAACTATGCGGCTAAGGATGCACATGATGCACCAAAGCATTAAAAAAAGAGGGATAATGTGATATCAATTGTGTAATTACCTATTCCTGCAACTGTTATCAACGCACAAGTTATGTAGACATATCTACACAACCCGGCTAGTCTTCCAAACATTTTCATTTTATCAATATATTCTTTTCGTGATGTCCTCCTTACTATCCAAATTGATTTCATCAAACCTCAATATATTTATGTCATCAGTATTAAGCAACAAAATAATGATAGCTAAATTCTCCGCCACACATAAAATTTACCAAGTACTTATTCATCTCATTTAAATAATATAACTCCAAGTTAGTATCATAACCTCGACTCAAAATAGTTTAAATTCATCACTTCAAATAAATGTAAAAATGACTCGATGACTGAACAACGAAATGATACAAAAGAAAGGTAGGAAATGCCATTTATCTACACAGCTGCAGAAAGTATCCTCACCAACGATGTCCCTCGACTATTTATTTATTTGCACAATAAGATACGTTGGTGAGTCTCACAAACTCAGTGATCAACAACTCGATGAGCAAGCTCAGGTCAAGAAATCCTACTCAGACTTTCTTTGCAAGAAAGGAAACAAGTATAAAGGTGGAATATTTATAAGTCTGGGAATAAGTGATGGAAATAAAATCAACTAAATTAAGAGATTTTTATGCCTTGTAAGTCTTAGAAAATAATAATTCTAAGTAAACACATATGGTAATGGTTATAATTAGCATGTTGGAAAGTCTTTCAACTTCAATATCTTTTCAACAATAAATCCAATGGCAAGTGTAAAATAAGTAATCTCAAACATAAAAATGCAGAATAATCAATCACTAATGAATATGTAAACCTCACTTGCTATGTAAAAACATATTTCAAGTATTAATGCCATGCCATGGTTAATAAATATCAATAATTGAGCATCAACTTTAGGTAGGTCTAGTATAACCTTTAAGCTTACTCTCTCAATTCAATAACATCATCACCTACTCATGGGAACTCCCCATGCTATCAAATATAAATCAGGGCTTTAACTCCTCCTTTACTGGCTCTTGGAAGCTCCTCATGCCACCAAATATAAACTGAGGCTTTAAGTCCACCTTTACCCACTCATGGAAACTCCCCATGCCACCAAATATAAATCGAAACTTTAGATCCCTTTACTAACTTGTGAGAACTCTCTACACCACTAAATATACATCAAAGCTTTAGGTCTCCCTTTACCTACTAATAGGAACGCTTCAAATCACCAACTATAAGTCGGAGCTTCAAGTCCCCTTTTATCATCAATAATCATTACTTTGTGCAAAAAAACCACATTAACCTGGTGTGGTTATAGGTCCTACCCCTAAGTATCTCCATTTTTTTAAAAGAAAAATCAATATAATTCTGATGCATTCTCGAAATGTTATAAAGCAGTATGTAGTATAATCATAAACCAAACATTTATGCACAAATTTATTTTGAAACATGACATATTAACCAAGCAACCTGCATTGATGAAAATAACAGGTAAAACCATCATTTTCCATGAGTCAAATAATGACTATTAGTCGAAACGCCACATAAAGCTTGCAAGGCAAGTTTTGAAGTAAAAAGCTTATCAAAGGTTTGTTTCCCTATCTTTAAAACATGTAATTATATACATATCTATAATATAGAGAAAACGGATTTAGAATCCTTATCACTATCATGAATAACCTTGGGCTTTCTACTAACTCATGCTTTTTACAATTTCATTCAACCATCAAATGTAACACATATACATAATATATTTCCAGAAATATAGTTTTAAAATTTAGCGCTTATTCACCTCAATTAGTGAGATGTCTCAGCAATATTACTAATCATCCCTTTGTAGTTTTATTTAGTTCAACCAAATGATTTTCAACAACCCAATAAACATCACCCAAGCATTCAAGAGCTGGTGTGTGTCTCAATTATGGCCTTGAATGCATTAATTTAGGGAACTCTTAACAATTCACATTGTACAATTTCTTAATTACATCTCCATCATCACAATTCACATACATTTGGTTAATAGAATATTAACACTTAAAAATTCATTTAGACCTGACCGTACTCACCTTGTTAAGTCAATTGCCAACTTGAGTAATGCCAAGCAAGGCTTCGGCTTGTACCAATTCTTTTCCAACAATCAATTTATCTTTTCAATAGCCCCTAACAACTCTCATCATGCATTCACTTAACACAAACTCAAAACTAAGTATCAAGTATGTACGGCAGCAAAGTATTTATATTCAATACTCAATTTAAATTAATTTCTCTCACCTTGATAAGGGCTCATTTGCCAACTTAGTTGTTGTTTGACTCAAGTTTCAGTTGCAACCTCTTAGAGGTCCACCTAGCTCAATTATATAACACAATTTCAAAGTCACTAGCTTGGTACATTTGGTCAACCAGAAATCTATCAAACAGACCTCAACTTTATCCGCGTTCTTACCTCTTTAATCTTTTGTTATTCAGCTCAATCAACACTCAATTCTTTTTATACCTCGGGTTGGGCAAATTTTCAACAATCTCTTTTCCTTTAACCCCTTTCAATAAAGCACATTGAATTAATTACACAAGCTCAATATTCCTATTCAACCCTGTGACTAATTATGATAAGTAGCCAACCAATAAACCCTCTTCAACTTACCTCGTGGGTAGCTTAATTCATCCAAAGCATAATTCTAACACTTCATTAGCCCAAGGCATGAAATCTGTCACAATAAATTTAAACACTATTAATTTTCTTGAACTTAAATTCTTTGAGGCTCAAATGAAGAATTCCTTACCCAACATGAAATTTTCAACCTTAAGGCTTTGGTTTGGAAAGCCTTAAACTCTCAAAAGATAATCGTAAATAGGCTCAGGTTGGTGCATAAATTAACCATGGAAAGCTTTTCTTCTCTTAGCCGAGAGCTAGGCTTCCAACTCCTTCACTTGATTCCTTTTTCTTCCTCTTTCAAGTCTCCAGCTTCAATTATGAAAATTTGAAAGTCTAATGCTCATGAAAGACTAGGAATGCTCGGGCTTAGAGGAACATATGGCAGCTCTCTTGGTGGTGCAAATGGGCAGATTACCCTTAAACTAACATTCCATTTCAATTTTTTTTCTTACTTTTTGGCATATTCCTTTTGTATACTTTACTTCATATGAACGGATTCTCCTATGTGGAATGCATTTCCATCTTTGTTTAATATTATTTTATTTTTCATGTCACCTCTTTCACTTTCATGTATTCTTATTTTATCAACGCTCATAATTCATCTTAATTGGTAAAATATCTACATCAAATAAACATATCAGGGATGGGATGTTACAAATTTTGACATTCTAACACTTAAGAATTGGATTGAAGGAACTTATATCAAAACCTAATTGATGTTGATAAATGGTAGGTAATTATCATTTTCAATCAATGCATTGACTTGACATTGATGTTTTAGAATAATATTTCCGATTCTTTCTTTTTTATAATAATATATTAAATAGTTAAATTGTACATTTATATTTGTTGGATTGACATAATATAAATTATACACACTATATATTAATGAATAATAAACTGTCACATATCATTATTATGTGAATACAAAAGTTAAGAAATCTTTATTAATAATATTTATTTATTTTTTTTGTTATCTTTAGCAAAAAAGGAAATCTCTTTCTTTTATTTTTTTTAATAAAAACTTAATAACTGAGCATTTCCTTAAATTTCCATGACCTTTTTGCTGAACTCTTGAATGCTATGTTTACATTTTTTTATCGAGAATTAGAAAAGGTAAGAATCGGAAGTAATAATAAGGAAAAAGGCTTTCTGTCTTTGATTCGAAATCCAAAGCCGGGAAGTTCTCCCAACACTGTGACGCAAGTGAAGCTGTCAACCATAATCCACACTCCAACCACCATGAACGCAATAAGCAGCAAGACGCCTTGCGCCTGTGTCCTATCCTACCCTCCCAGCAGCAGGAGCCTTCCATGACTACGAAATTATCCCCATCACTTAACGGGCAACAAACACGAGCAATATCTTCGATTGGTGTTGTAGGCTTCATCTTCACATTTAACCCATCATCTCCTCCCCTCCCACTTAGCCTTTAATTTCAATTTTTTTTTCTCTTTTCTCTACTTTTTAAAGGGAGGATAAGAAGGAACGATCATTAGTAAAAATTTTAAGCCAATATTTTTAGTTAGTAGTTTTTTTAACAAAAAAATATTTATTTATTTTAAATTACTATAATGAAGAGGTAATAACTTATTATTCATTGATAGTGTATAAATTATTTATACATTATCAATATGTTAAATTTAAACTTTTAGTTATAGTAATTTTTTGTCGCATACTAATTTGTGAAATTTAAAAGTTGACCATCATCCTGTTATGTTCCTTGTATATATGTTAGCAACACTTAAAACCTAATACAAAATCTGTTACAACTTAATAAACATAAAAATTTTGGTTATGTGATTAAGTTTTTCTATAAGTAGTGTGTAATTTCTAATACAGAAATTTTTGAAGAGTTTAGAACATTGATAAAATGCGTTTGACCATTATACAAACTTTACATCCATTCACAAAATTCTAACTTGAGAATTAAAATGTGAAGTAGGAACAGTATTAATCATTACAATGGCTTTTGGAAGCTCGCACTTTCATAATATTACTAATGCAAAAGTTGGTTGTTGTACTTTGAGTTTGAGTTTTTAATTCCTAGTTCATTTTACAATAAATCATGAGACCCATGCCTGAAGGAGCTCGAGCCCCTACGATGAAGACAACTAAATTTAAGTAGAATAAAACTACTTAGAAGAGGTCATACTTCGTCTTTCTGAAAGCAATTCAAGCAAATGTTTAACAAGGATACTTAAAACTACTACCCGACAAGCAAAAGATTCTGGAACGGTGGGGACATAATTGACCGCTGTCTTACAAAGAAAGAGTGATCCCTACAGCACCAGGACAATTAGGAAATGCTTAATTAAATCGAAACTGCAATCTATTTAATTGTTCCATATGAAGAAAGACCAAGGTCGATGTAAGCAAGCGAACCACGCTTCCAAAATTTGTGAAGAAATCTCATATACGATTTGGTCACGGATAATGGTTTCTAACTTGTGATGATTACTTTTTTTGTTGGCCAATGCTTCGATTTCCCAAATAGTTGAACTATCATCATTAAAAGTTATCCTGTCAATTTGATCTGATTAAGCTTTTAAGATTTTGTGTTTGATTGTCATCGATAAAGCCAATTCAATCTTCATTCCATGCCTCAAACATTATTAAAGCTGCGCCGCAGGTGATTAAGATTAACGATTGACCTGGCAAAAAAAAGAGGGCAGAGGAGAGTGCCAAACCAGCTAGAGATTAATTAGGCATATTTTAATTTTGGTAGGTCCTGGGATGCCTAACAGGCTACAGCTATCGTCACAGACTCCGACGTTTAACGAATGTCCTGCCTAAAGAAATATATAAAATTTAACAAGTCAACAGCCCTCTTGCGGCCTAGGGGCCTCCCTCCCGGCCTTCTGTAAATAACATCATCTCAGTTTTACATCTGAACTGTCCTTTCTCGGAATAACACCAAGAAGTTAGATTAGCACTAGTTTGTGCTGCACTGGATTCTGCCATGGGATGTCTAGGATTGCCTGGCAAGTGGTATTACATCTCACCCCACCCAACTTATCGCCAAACGAGTGGCTCATTTGATTTTTTTTTTTTTTTTTTTGAGAACTGGTCTACTGGAAATTGGAATTATTTTTTTGTTTTTTTGGAGAATCAAATAATGTTGCCAGGTTGTGTAGACCGACGGTAGTCGTATACTCGCAATTAATGATATAGCTGGGCAGCTCCTAGGTCCTGGCCCAGCCCTTAGCACGAAACGTAGTTTTAGTGGGCCTCGTCCTTGCGTTTGCAACCCCGGGCTAGGGTAAGGGTTTGTTCCTTTACCAGAGTTGGTGGCTGGTGTGGGGATCCGCTGGTGGTTTTTGCAAATAGGACTATCTAGACAGGTCCTTTTTCGTCTAGAAACTAGGGGTGAGCATTAGTCGATTTCGCGGAGAATAAAATCGACCAAATCGATTTTTTCTTAATAACAGACCAAAACCGATTGAGGAAGATTGAAAACTAGTAAAATGGTAACCGATTACGGTTCGGTCAATTTTGACCAGTTATTAAGTTCAAATTGCTTGGACTTAAATGACAAGCTGAAAAAAACCACTCAACCCATACTTTAATTTTTATTAGGGCTTGCACTTTAATTTTTATAAGGATTTGCATTTAATTGGACCAATCATCACAGCATTAATCCCTGTCCATTACATATTTGAGCATTAATGGTTAATTACCACATCAACCATTAATACCCATTCCAACCGATCGGCATTAATCCTCACTCACAAAGTCATCATAAAGTCACAGGCAACAATAGCATTAATACTATAACACCTTCGACTATGATATGAAATATGTGTGATGCTGGTTAAGCTTTTGGACGAGTTAAGTTAAACCTTGATGTATATGCTTGTACACTTATGAATATGTCTATGTTTATAGTGTATGACTTTAAATCTTGGCATGCTTGAGGACATTTGATGAATGTGGTGTATACACTAAGTCTATGAAGTAGGAACTATGATACTTAGGGAAAATATTGAAATGTGATTACTAAATTTTATGGTTTGGAGTTTGATCGAAGTTTTGAATTAGGTTTTGAACATATACATTGAAAAGTGTGGAATATATGGTTAAATTTAAGGTATGGTTTAAGCAAGAAGTGGTTGGGGAGTTTGGATTTGAACTTAGAAAGCTAGAAGTGTTGAAAGATTACATTCTAGAGAAAATGTATTGATACATTCTTAGCAAGAAGAACAAAGAGGTATTTTGCATAATTTTTTTCGATATATAAAAGAATGTATTGATGGATTTAAGTTGGGAAACATTTTGTAAAATATTTATTGATACATTTAACAAATGTATCGATAGATTTGCAAAAGTAGACAATTTGTAAAATTTGTATTGATAGATTTCCTCAATCTATCGATACATTTGAAGCAAAAAGTATTCTATTAAATTTGTATCGATACATTGACACGTGTATCGATAAATTTTAGCGAAATTCATGAAAATATATCGATACATCATTATAGGTTAGCAAAAATAAAAAGGGTTTTGGGCATTCCTCCAATTTAGAAAACAAAGGAAAGAAACTCTCCTCTGTTGCCATTAAAATCCCATGTCCCCCATGGATTGAAGGAAGCCTATTTGAGGTAGATAAGAGCTTAGAAAAACCACACATGAGGTAAAGTTAGCTCACTAAAGACTTAAATTCTCTTTTAAACTGTTTATAATTGAAATTTGTGATGATCCAATCTAGTTGCCATTCTTTCTTGAATTTGTTGGAGATTTGGACTTTGAGTTGAGTTGATTTAGCACTCAAGCTAAGGGCTTAAAGTATTTTAATCCTAGAACTAGAAACTAGGATTGTAACGATGAATGGTTGAAAGTTGAACTAGTTCAGAAATTCTGAAAATTAGTTGGAAACAAAGAGTTTAACTCTTGAATTCTGTTTAGGAGAAGTTTAAGCTTTAGAAATTGATGTTAAGTTGGCATCCAACTAGAGTTAAGGACTTTAAGCTATTGGTGGGCTACAAGTTTGGTGAATTCAAAGTGAGTGAGGCAATTTACCTAGATATTAAAGATTGTTATTTACATATTATCCATAAATGTACGTGCGTGTGCGCTGCAATGGGGTACTTGTTGTTGATAAAATGCCTAGATAAATTTTGTTGCCTAGGTCGATGGGTTAATATGAGCTATAATATAGCTATGTTTAATAATAATAATAATAAATTATGTTGATACTGAATGAGCCACATAGTGGTGATTGTGCTTGGCTGAATTTGTTTTGAGGCTAAGTTCTATTGATCGTGCTATGGTGCTTGCTCAAGCTAAGGCTTGAAATCTTGTACGTTGATTGCATATGAGCATTGCTAATTTTATGAAATGAATATTACTTGTTAACTGTGGAAATGAACTGTGAGAGCTTATCAAACTACATATAATGGTTATGCATGTATAACGTTAAATGGCCATGAAAATTATTACTGCCTGTGTGATGGCAACAAACATGGCCGGCCCTTGGGTGAAGCCACCCAAGCAAGGGCTTTAGGCCTCAATTTGATGAGGCCTTAATTTTAAAGAAGATTTATGATTTTATAATAATTATAATATAATTAATTATATTAACAATATATAAAAGTAAAAAATAATTAATAAAATTACTTTTTTATTTTTTTAATTATGTGTCTAATAGATTTTAATTTTTTATTACTTCCTTATTTTTAGAATGTTATTAATTCTCAATTATATTCTTTTATTTCCAATAAACTAATAGTCATATGTATTTAATTATCTTCAACAGTTATTTTTTTCACTTATTTCTCTTATTTCCAATCAACGCATTTAATGATTTTAAACAGCTATTTTTTTCTTATTTATAAAATCAATTATTTTTTCAATGTATAATATCTACTTTTGAAATCTTCCTTTCTCATTTGTTCTTTCTTCTTTTAACTTTAATTTTTCTCCAAATAATACACAAGAAATCTGTTCTTTTATTATCTTTATAAAACTGTGAGTCTCATTTGTGGTTTGTAATAAACATTCAACAATTAGATATTATTGTTCTAATCTTTACATATATTTTTACTTTAATTTAGAGTTTATATTATATTGTTATATTATTTTTATTTAATGTGATAGTTGATTTATTTGAATTAAAAAATTTGATTGGTGATTTTATATTAGCCATTAAAAAATATAAGATAATTATAATATTTAAATATTTTTGTTAACAATAATAGTTATATATTGCTTTTAGAATAATGTTAACAATTCTAGTAAGTGTTGCTTCAAGAGAAAGAAGTTTTTCAAAACTAAAATTAATAAAATTTTATTTAAGATCAATAATGTCTCAAGAAAAATTAAATGAATTAACTATATTATCAATTGAAAAAGAAATATTAGAAGAATTTGATTATAAAATTTTAATTAAAAATTTTATATCTCAAAAAGCTAAAAAAATAAAATTTTAATAAAAAAAAACATCATTTGAATATCTTGCTTTAGGCCTTTGAGCTTGTTGGACCGCCCCTGGCAACAAATGCCGGCATTGATATGGATCCATCCAATAAATGTATTCGGAATGATAATATGGTCTAGTTAGAAGGTGTCGCGATTCCCATGGTCTGGTTTACCATCGATGGCCTCAATCCTAGATGTGTCTTGTTAGCTAGGAGGACCCTTCTCTTGTTACCATCTTAAGGATAGCTTATGTTTACTGGAAAGTACTGGTAATGCACCACAGACTCTTGTATACTCTAAAGAGTCTTGATGAATGTGGTAAGTATGATAAATTACTGGATTATGCTTAGCAGAGGGTAAGCCGGTTAAACGTGCACTTATGTACTCTAAGAAGTCTTGATTAAATCTTATGCTTATGCATATTTATATTGGCATATCTTGTATTATTTGATTTGAACAATATAGCTCTGTTGTGCTTGTTTGTTTTCCAACCACTCATTAAGTTAGTAAAAGACTCACCCCAATGTTAGTTGCCATGTGTAGATAAATAGTTTGTGGGGATTCTCATACAACAAGCGAGTGGTTTGCGTCTGTCAAATAGATCGACACTTTCTGGCATTTAGTAAGAAACGTTTATCTACGAATCCATTTCGCTGGTTTTGGTACAAATGTTGGTTGTTTAGTTGATGGCATTTATATTGCCTCTGTGATGTATAAAGTATAGTTTATCTTGTATGGGCTTAGACCCACCATGATAATCAATGTATGGCTCTTGTAAATAGTACATGGTTGTACTTTTGTTGGTTGAAATGTTATGGACATATTTGGACTTATATTATAATATGTGCTGTTTAGGCTTCATGAATTATTGGTATTGTCTATTTGGTTGCTTGATATATATGAGGCTTGCTTGGGAATCATGGATTCTGCCTACATGACTCGTGCACCGGTCACAGCTATTGGGTTTGGGTTGTGACGAACACCCCAACAATAATATTCATTCATAAGACTTAGTCAAAGCCAAATACCCATTACATAAATGATGATAAATGCTCGTCTTTTACCTTACAAAGAAATAGGTTAGGAAGGTTAAAATTGAGGCACGATGGTGGCAAAGTAACGATAGGGGCAACAATGAAGTGATTAGTGAAGTGGAAGGCCTTTAGGGTTTAGAAGTGATCTGAAAATTCTGCGTAGTGAAGAGTATACCGATCAAAGGGAGGGGATGGAGGAAAAAAGGAAATTAATGAAGGCTGAAAGGGTAATTCCCTTCCCCCATATATTAAAAATAAAAAAAAAATCGATTTTTTGGTCGATTCACAAAAGGGAGGGAGAACTCTCCCCCGGACGACCTAACCAATCAATTGAGAAAATCGACTGTCGCTACTAATGTTGCAACTGACACATCTAGGGTCAAAATTGATGATTTTGGTCAATTGTGTGGTCGCAACTAAATGGTGCTCAATCCTTTTAGAAAGTACAACTCCAACAATGGGCCTAAAAGGGGTTAAAGACTTGCTTGTTGCTTAATTTTGTACAATAGTACCTAAGCATCGTCCAACGAGGCCATAGCAATTTGGATTTAAGGCCCAATGTTCTCTTTCACCTATCCGTCCAGCTTAGTTAAAAAAGTCATCCGCAATGTCAATCTTCCATCAGAACCTTGGGCCCAAGTGGTTGAGCTTAATTTTACCAGTGGGCCAATGAGCTGGTCATAGAGTTGAACAAAGAATGCCCATTTTGATGATCATGGTTTTGAACCGTCCGATCACATTCCTTCAGATATCAAGAAACCAAACGGCGCTGATACGAAAAATGATAATAGAACTTTCCACACAATAGCATTTAAAAATCTCAAAAAAGAAAGTACTAGAAGGAAGAGCCCCACCCTTTACCCACAATATAAAAACCAGGGGGCAAAGGCTGTTCGGTTGCAGTTTACTTATTGGTACCAGTTGGCTGTTTTCCCTAGGGTTTTACATTTTGTAGTTCCTCTCCTCTATACTTTCTACTAACAATGAGGTAAGCTTAACAACCTTTCCGTTTCTCTTTGTTTCTTTATATTTCCTTTTCTCCTGTCGATTTCGAACCAGTGCCCCCCTGCTAATTGATTTGATTGATATTACGCTTTTGCTACTTTCGTCCGTGTTCTTTGTCTGTTTCAACATGTGCTTTTGATCTGTTCTTCGAGTAACTCTGTGTAATAAAGATCGTTGTTTAATTTTCTTTGTTTTAGTATTTCTTTGTCTTATAATATGTTTTAAAGGAAGGAAATGGAACTTTATGGGTGTGTGAATATTTTTTGTATAAAAATGTTTTGAAGTCGTTAATCAGTTAATTTACTATTGATAAAAATGTATATACTGTATCGGGGTTTTGATTAGGATGCCTATCTGGGATTGTTGCATTCGTAGTTGTCTTTTGTTGGGTATATTTTGTTTTGAATTATGTCTTGTTAACTATGGTTAAAATTCTTAATTTTTCTTTTCAGTCGTCATCCCGAGGTTAAGTGGGCTCAAAGAAGTGACAAGGTTTTCATTACGGTGCTATTGCCCGATTCTAAGAATGCAAAGGTCAATCTTGAACCAGAGGGAGTGTTTACTTTCTCTGCTAATGCTGGAGCTGACAATAACCTATATGAGTTGAAGTTGGAACTTCATGATAAGGTCAATGTGGAGGTAAAATACTTTTCTAGTAATTATTGGAATTCAACAGAACATTTGTCTCATTTTTAAATGGATATCTGAAAGTCTAGGGTGTCAATGATAATAATCAGCGGATGATAGTATTATGCTGCTAATTGGTTGCATTTGAATATTAGCTAGCTTGCCACTAGCCCCCAATGTCATGTTTCAGGGCTTGCTTCTCTCCAAAACTGCTAATTTTGTAAACTTAATCTTCAGGTGTATACTTTCTATTAGATTATCTAGGTTCCAACGATCCTTACATTTTTCATGCACTTTCATGGTTGTTGCTTCTAGCTATATATTCTTCCAGGATCTTCTCAGAGTGTTGCCTATTCATATTTGGTGTTTACGTTGGAATTTATGCTTGTGTTAGGATAAACATACTACGTTCCTAGCACTGGTTAATTTTGACATTGATTTTGCAAATTATCTTCTGAAATTTTTTCCTACAGTGTGCTAACAGTTTCTTTTGTTTTTTTTTTTTTTTTCGGAAAAAAGGAAAGCAAAATTAATATAGGGGTTAGGAGCATATTCTGCATCTTGGAGAAGGCTGAGAAAGTATGGTGGAATAAATTATTGCGTGGTGATGGCAAGACCCCCCATTATCTCAAAGTGGACTGGGACAAATGGGTGGATGAAGATGAAGAGAATGGTTAGTATTGCGGTTACTGATGTTTTTCTGTTCAAATTGAATTGATGTAAAGGCTGATACGTTCTAAACTGGCAATATATTAAATTTTCACATCTATTTTTGATTAGGTGTTGGTGATCTCGACTTGGGAGGAATGGACTTCTCGGTATGGTTATAGTATCTTATTTCCAATTTTCATTTTCAGTATTAACCTATAAACATTTCCTTTCTGACCAAATAATTATGGTGTTATGTAGAACTTTGGTAATATGGGAGGCATGGGTGATGGTGGCATGGGTGACTTTGAAGACAGTGATGATGAAGGTAAGAATGCTGCGAGGCTTTATGAGCAACATTATGCATATGATTACCTATTCTTTCCTTTGATTCATTGGTTTGGTAATTTTGGTTTGTGGGTAAACTGATTTTCATCCATTGTAGAGCAAGAAGTGACAAAGCCAGAAGGAGATGCAAAGCCAGAGGAGCTAGTTGCTGGAACTTCAGAGAAAAAAGAAGCTGCACCAAGCACATGATATCGTGTTAGCTGAAGATATCAAATTCTGTTTTAACTTATAGTTGTACGTTATATTTTAGGTCTCTTTGATGGGATCAAAGCGTGCTGTTTTCCTAACTACGTGAGATTAAAGTTTGTGTAATCCGGGAAGATATATGTGTCTGTCTAATGGACAGGCAATTATCTCTTTGACTCGAACTAGGATGTTGGACTTGTACCTTTAAATCATTTGTTTGATGGAGATAATTAGAAATGAGAATTTGGATTCCATCATTGATTGGGTCTAGTATTTGTTATCTTCTACCATCTTATTGTTCCTGTTATTTACTTCGTGGGGGTAAGGAATACCAATCTTTAGTACCAAGGTGTAGCAGTATAATACTACATTGGCTGTTGGCTGGGCCTTCATGGTATTTACCTATTTCAATTTGGTGTTTAAATTATAGTTGGAATTTGGAGCTAGGTTCACTTCCTAATTTAGGGTGTTAATAACAGAATAAATTTGTTAGGTCTGCGAAAATGTTAAAAATCTTCGCAGGAATTTATAAATTCCATGGTGAGATGATATTTACCAGGTTACATAACAAGTCATAGATCGCCGAAACAAAAGGTTTTAACGAGTAATACGAAATACTTCACTGCTTCTAGTACGTATGGTGCTACAATTTCGTCAGTGATATTAAAAAGAGTAAATTACATAAAAGCTCCTTAAGATTTAGAGTAGAACCTATTTAGCTGTTGATGTTTAAAACGTGACAGTTTTTTCCGTTACTCTACCAGTTAACACCGTCAACTAGATTTTGTCTCGTCGGCTAACCAAGGAATTAGTGAACCCAAATAAAAAATCACAGAAAAAGAAAGTATAGAGAGGAGTCCAGGCGCAGGCGCAGCAATGAGAGGCCAAGTCATGCTAGAACGCGGTCAATGATGGCCATAAGCGTAGGAGGAAGAGCGTGTCGATGATGAAGTGTTTGCATTGCAGGTTTTGAGAGTGGAGAAAGAAAGAAAAATGAAAATGAAAAATATAAAAGTCCACGTGGCAAATAAACTATCTTTGTGCGTTTGATAATTGGTAGTGCTTTGCTTGGTTTCAATTTAGTGGTTCATGCATAAGTTTCTTACTAACAAAAATGAGGTGGCAAAATATGATTGGCTGATAAAGCCAGTTACACTGAACCTCACCGTTTGGAATCGACCCTCTCAAACCCTGAATTCGTTGTGCCTGTGCGCCCCTCCCCTGCTTTGCCTTGGTTTTTTTTCAATTGCAAAGGCTCAAAACAACGCAAAGATTGAAACGAGAGAGATGGAGGAAGCTTCGGAGATGGAAGTAGAGGAACAGAAACAACCTGTTCAGAATAATCAAAGCTCAACCAAGAGATTCGGTCTCAAAAACTCGATTCAAACCAACTTCGGCGACGACTACGTTTTCGAAATCGTCCCCAAGTACGCTTTCTCTCAGAAAATCAATTCTAATAATTGAAAAATGAAAATTTTTAAGTTTTAGTGGCTAAAGTTATAGCTGATAAGTTATTTTTTGTCTATGTGTTCAAAAAAAAATTGAAAGGGATGATTGGGCTTCCATGGCGGTGTCATTGTCAACTAACGCAGTGAAACTTTACTCGCCAATGACGGGTCAGTACTTTGGAGAGTGTAAGGGACACACTTCTACTATCAATCATATCTCTTTCTCCGGTTCTTCCACTCCTCATATTTTGCACTCTTGCTCCTCTGATGGAACCATCAGGGCCTGGGATACCAGAACTTTTCAGCAGGTAATTCATAGACCAGCCCGTAATTTTTTTTTTTTCTTACATACCAATTTTAGAGTGAACCCCTTTTTTGATGTTATTTGTTTGATGATTTATGTTATAGGTTTCGTGTATAACTGCTGGTTCTTCTCAAGAGGTCTTTAGCTTCTCGTTTGGAGGGTCAGATGACAATCTTTTGGCTGCAGGATGTCAATCGCAGGTTTTTTGATCTATCTATAGTGCTTTTATCAGATTTTGTGTTATAAAGTTGTTGATTTCCCAGTTTAGATTGGCATCTGCTAGTTTTGGTCTGGTTTTGACTTAAGACAGGAGATGTTCCTGCACTACTATAGTCAATATGCTTATCCTTTGCGGGAAAAGTCATTGGGTACTACTGTTTCTGACGATGTCTCAATTGTTCATGACGGTTTCTTCTTGCTTGTTGGTTTTTTCAACAACACAGATATTTTTCTGGGACTGGAGGAACAAGAAGCAAGTTGCATGCTTGGAGGAATCCCATGTGGAGGATGTTACCCAGGTAAGTCTTGGTTCCAGTCCGATGTTTCTGCCCAATTTGAAGTCAACGAATTTCTATGATTTTTATTACATACCAATTTCTATTGCATGCTTGGCTGACTGAAATTTAATGTAGACTAAACAACTATATTTTACTAGCTTCAGTGATAAACTAGTAAAGCTTGGGATTTTATCGGTTGAATCATGGCTGTTATCGTTGGTGGTGTGACAGGTTCATTTCATCCCTGGCCATCAAAACAAACTAGCTTCTGCTTCTGCTGATGGATTGATATGCACATTTGATACCAATGGAGATATCAATGATGATGATCATCTTGAGTCTGTAAGTGCAGGGATACAGTTTTTATTTTATTCTGTTCAATGACTGGTCTACACACTAGTGGATATCCCTCCCTTATCCTATAAGAACAGTGAAGGTAGGTTTCTTCCCAGGTCCTTGTTCCAACCATGAAAAGCACTTAGCAGCTAAGCTAGATGGCAATTTTATTGATGTATTCTTATCAATAAATAATTGAAACTTTTTGCTTGGTGGAGTTGTAGAAGAGTAATGTAAAATTGCAAAGTCATCCTGTATTTCAGCACAGAAAGGGTGGACTATTATTGAATACAGCTGATTCAACCATTAAGCAGTCGTTTAACTCATCCCTATGAGTTAGTTGTAGTGTGATAATACTTCTTTTAGATGATTTCCTAGTAACTACCTCTTCTGTTCCTTTTCAAGCTAATCTCTTTTACATCTCTGGTTGCTCTTTTACCAAAAGAAAAATCTAGCCCCGGTGCATATAATCTTAGAATTTTAAAATTTTTAGCTTGACTTATTAGTTTAGAGAATGCGTAGTTTTGTGGCACTGGTTTGGCAAACTTCTTATCAGAATCTAATTTAATTTTTATCACATTATTTCAGGTGATCAATGTAGGAACTTCAATTGGGAAAGTTGGGTTTTATGGTGAGTCTTACGAGAAGCTCTGGTGTTTGACAAACATTGAGACCTTAAGGTATCTTCATACTTGATTCATTAATTATGAGGATTTGATTTCTGAAATTTGCAAAATATTCGGAGATGGAATCTTCTCTGTTCTCTTTGGTTACAATGGGTGAATTATGACCCACTTTTACTTCCGTAGAATACATGAAACAAATAATTGAGAATCCACCCTCAAAATGACATCACATGCAAAAAGATATTAGCAGAATGTCCTCACTTACATTCCATCCAAATCTACTGAGCATTTAGTAGTTAAAGCTTTGACAACCCAACTCAAAAATTTATTACATTAACAAATTTATCCTGGACTAGTGCTTAAACTCTATCCTACTACCCCTTGCAGTGTATGGAATTGGAAGGATGGATCAAATGAAGCTAACTTTGAGGATGCTCGTTCACTAGCATCAGACAGTTGGACATTGGATCATGTAAGTTCAAAACATAATTGAATTCTTTTACCAGCTTCTGTTACAACACATTTTAGAAGTTCAAATTGGAGCTTTTGCTCTTCGCCCCATGAAACTCATTTCCAACGGTTAGTGAAGCTAAAAGCTTCCCCCCGATTCAGTCTTTCTAGAGTAAAGCCACTGTGGAAATTGGATAAAACAGGCATTAAGTTTTATTCTAGATCTTGTACCAAAAGTCCCATTGGAAAGTTTCCTTTCCTGTTTTTGCAGGTTGATTACTTTGTTGATTGTCACTGCTTTGGAGAAGAAAATTTGTGGGTGATTGGTGGGACTAATGCTGGCTCTTTAGGTTATTTCCCAGTAATTTATAAAGGAGCAGCAGCGATAGGACCCCCAGAAGCGGTTCTTGGGGGTGGTCATATGGGTGTTGTTAGGAGTATATTGCCTATGTCAAGCATGAGGGGTGGGCCTGCTCAAAGCCAAGGCATTTTTGGTTGGACTGGCGGTGAGGATGGTCGCTTGTGTTGTTGGATGGCTGATGATTCCTCAGAGATCAATCGATCCTGGATCTCGAGTGCTTTGGTCATTAAGTCACCACGAAATCGCAAAAAAAGTAGGCATAATCCCTACTAAATATCAACTGTTCAGCTCATGCTTTGTCATCTGATAGCTTTCGTGTAACTTTTCCATCAAAATTTTCCCAGTTAGCAACAAGTTTGGAGTTGTCGGTGCTTGTTATATTACAAAGTACTCGAAAATGAAAAGCTTCTACTGTTAAAGGAAATTGTTACATTCGTTTTTGAGCAGATTGGCTTCTGTGACGGGGAACTTACCACCCTTTGCGACCTACTCTTTTCCACAATCCCATCTCTCTCTTCCCCTCGTGAGGAGGAACATGGAACATGTGTGCTATCACAGATTTGGAGCTCTATAAATAACTTGAATATCTATAAGACAATTAAATAACTTCATTCCACTAGTAGGCAGGTAAGTCTGAAGCAGGTACCCATCACAAAAGGCAGAGAGATAATCATTTAACTTGAACGCATGAACTTAACAGAGAAATTGTCTTGCAAACTACAACCTCAATACAAGAAAAGGGCAATAACATAAAATGATAAACCACAACACAAGATCCTCAACTGAATTCTGCAATGCTACCCATATTTGGCACTTAAGACAATCACTGATAGAATTAACCCAACAGAAGAACCCAACTTGAGTCATTTGGATGCAACATGCTTCTAAAAATAGCGAAGTCACCCCAAAACAAAGCAGCATCACATCAACCTCGACCTCGGCCACCACCTGTTCCCAGAAGGAAAAGAGCAGTCTATTAGTATGAATGTGCCAAATATTATGCTAGATATGACAGATAATTCAACAATATGCTGAGCTACAAATCCATTTTGCACACACACTCTTGTGCAGCTGTTTTTTCAGCATTTTACCTCTATTTCCACTGGTCTTTCCACCTGCACCACCCCTGCCTCGGCCTCCACCTGCACCCTTAGCACCATCATCTAGCCCACGGCCAACTCCCTTCGGTTGCCTTCCACCAGGACCATCTTCTCTACCTCTACCTCTGCCACGGCCTACACCAGGAGGCTTCCTATCTGCAAAGTCAGCAAAACCAAACAGTTTAGAGCTCCAGTTTTCAAATGCATAAATCTCAAATGTAACTAACATTATCAACTTCAAGAGAAAAGTTTTGATTTGCACATACGGTCACGGTTGGCACCAAATTCTAAGTGCAGTTTTCTAGATGTACAGGATACACAAAATAAAAGAAGACAAAGGAAAAAGCAGGAAGAAGGATTGTATGAAGCAGACAAAAACAACAAATATGGAAACACAATGGACTATGAAAATAGGAAATTACATTACTTTCAGCATACAATTTGCCAAACACAATTCAAACTGCAACATACGCTATAGAACATGTAGTATATATTGTTGCAATGCAACTCTTCAGAGAAATATACTATTCGTACCCGAATGTTTCTATTCAATTTGAATACTAAGATGATTATCCATCCCTATTAATAGTTAGCAAGAGAATTGAATCATACCTGCACGACTCTTTGTTTCTTCCTGAACTTTATCAATTACCTGAAATTCAATGGTAAATTTACTAAAAATGGTAACAGCACAGCACATGAAAACTATAATAAAAACCAAGCAAAATTATTTGAAAGTGCATTAAGACCTAAAATTTCAGCAAGTGGAACCCAAAGGTGATCAAGTAAGATGTAGAATTTGTCCTTTAGAGATGACAGATATTTTCATAAATAACCAACCATTACCCAGTTAACTCCAGATAAAAGGATACTCCTTTTAACACCAAGAAGGCAAAGAAAGCTAAAAATCCAATCTATGCTTTCATGCTGAAGACAACTACGCATGAAGCATTTATAAAATACAACAGAGTGGATGAAGTTAATAATTTGATGAATACTCCTACATTTGCCAAGTAAAGAAACATAACAACAGCATATGGGAGTAAAGGGTACCTCATCAGGAACTCGAAGATACTTGATAGTATTTCCACGGATATAGCATTCAGGCATTCGCCAAAACCGGTCTCCATCCTACATTATATTTTCAATCAAATCCCAACCATAATCTAAAAAAAAAAAAAAACCAAGACAGCATTCTTACTTTTATTTATTTATTTATTTATTTTGCTAAGCATCTTACTTTTATTCCTAGAAAGAAAAATAAAATAAGAAACATTTAAATGAATACATATTTGTACCTTAGAAGTACAGATAACTTCTCGAAGATGGATGTTCATCCAAGTATCGCAATTGACCAAATGCCCATTATAGGTCTCCCCATTTTTCAGTTCTACCAGCTGTTAGTGAATAGGAAAAACACAAGTTGTTTAAAAATTAATAACTAGAGCAAACTTTTTGCACGGTAATTTGAGAAGAGCATGCAAGGGAAAATAATGCGCTTACCATAGGGTGCCCCTGTGCAGTTTTTAGTAGAGAAAGAGGAAGCTGCCCAAGGTTCACATATAGAAATTGGGTTAGTCATCGAAAGAAGATATAATAGTCAAAAACACCGTAACGGAAACCAAAATTAACCCCAAAACCCTTTGACAGCATTTAAAAAGATGCTCTTTTTTTATAATTTTTCGATTTCTCCCAGTTCTCCTGGGGTTTCTAAGGAACCAAACAGACAAATAAGGTACTTTAAAAAGAGAGTAACATACCATCTTCTGTTTTCTGAAGGAAGTCGAAACCTAGCGCATCAAGAAAAAGAAACCTGCAAGAAAAAGGAAATAAAAAAAAGGGGTCAACAACAATGTTAAAAAGGGTAAGAGAGAGCAAAGAATTTACGTGAGAACAATTTTACGCTTTAGTTTAGAACCCTAAGCCTGTGCTAATTTGAAATATACAAATCGGAGATGAAGAATTACAAGTATTTAAAGCTTTTGCTACAATAGAGAAAAAAGAGGCAAAAAGGTTATGGGCTTACAACCCTAATAAAAAAGGCAAAGGAAATCGAAAATACCACAAGAGAAGAAGAGGGCTGAGGAGAGAGATACACAACTAGGCTTTTATCCAATCTTACTGTTTTTTCTTCCGGTTATGTATTAATTCGATTTCGATCTCACTGTTTTAATCTAGAGTATGCTTCGACTGTCCAGGCGCGCTTCGCCCGATACTTTTTCTTGTATATTTCACTGCCTTCTATTTTTAATTTTTTTAACCAATATGATGTGAGTGAGTGAGCCAGCTCCAAAGCTTATTTTTCTTTTCTTTTTTAATTTTTATTAAACTGGTAATGTTTATTAGTTAGTACAAGATTTTAAATTAAATGGTTAAAATATCTCATTTTGGGAAAAAAACAAAAAAAAAAAGAGACAATTGTTATTGTCTATTTCTTTAAAATAAATACTAAAAGGCAATTTGAAAAACATTTTAATTATTTACGATGAGGTCAATGGTCAAATAATAGAATTTAAAATAAAAAAAAAACCTGCATAAGTTAACGGATAAATAATGTGAATAGTATGTTTGATTGCCTTTTATTTTTTTTATTTTTAACCAATGTAATGTGAGTATTAGCTCCGAAGGTTTTTTAAAAAATATTTTATTAAAATGGTAATGTTTATTAGTTGTACAAGATTTTAAATATCTTTTTTTTGGCCCATAATAATATGAAAAGGATAATTGTTAATGTCTTTTTCTTTTGATTAAATTGTAAAGGTTTATTTAAAAAACATTTTACATAACATTTTTTATTAGTCCTATAAAATGTAAATACACACAATTAAGTAGTATAATCGAATTAATTAAAAAGAAACGTGGATATACTTGTACCATATTTTACTCAAAATAACTACGCCTTTGTTGAGGGTTAATGTGACAAGATAAAACTGAAGAACAGAGCAGTAGAAAAGCAAATAAGAAAGGGTTTTGGAATCCAATGTTCCCAATCCGGGTGAGATATGATCTGAACTGTTGTCCGTCAAGAGGCAGGCAAATCTGCATTGCAATTGCAAAATAGTTCACCTCGTTGATGAGTACTTTCCCAGTTGGCAGCAAGTCAAGAAAATCTTTTGTTAACTGGTGTCGATTTTTGTCATCTTGATGCTTAGATGCTAGTTTTGAGTAATTTCAACCCTCAAAGATCAGAATTAAGTCGTGTGTTCATCTTTGGCTGTGCTGTGTAGTATGTACATTGCTTCAACAAAAATGAAAACAATAAAAATATACAAGGAACCCAACAAACGGCCATTCCTGCTGCGCAGTATGTACGTTCCAGCGCTTCTCACCACTCGCCAGCGGACATCTAAAGTTGACACAAAATACCAGAACCAAGAAGAGGAATAAATTGAAACTGTATACAGAATAAGTTAAGAGAAGACCATGCAGCAGAACCACATGGAAGGTCAATCAAGACCTTGTCTCATTTACATCTGCTCCTTTGCTTAAGGCTGTCAGGTCTACCAAATGTCGCATCGTTGGCCGGCCATGTGGACAATTCCAAGGAGACTTCAGGTCTGCCAAACGCTCAATTATCTGAAGAAATCACGTAAAACTTGTAACCTTGTAACTAAACCAAGGAATTTTCAACAAACATACATCATTTGAGAACCTTGACATCAGAAAATTTGTAATAGGCTTCAACAATAGAGAAGTTGCTGCCAAATAATCAAGGCCCATCCCCAGTTCTAGAAATTGGCTAAAACACCGAGTGGAGACACACCAACACATGTATTTAAAACCCTATATATGCTAGCTAACAGCATATATGCATTTATAAAATACCATGCTTCACTATGAGAAAAGTCCAGGTCAATGCAGGCTAAGATGGTTGTTACCTTTTGCATTTCATTTCGTCCAAGTGGATCTCCAATCATAACAGATGATCTGCAAGCACGAGATGCCAACATTGCACGAACTCTAGTTGGGCAAACAGAATCAGATGTGTCCATTTTGTAACTACTGATTATTGAGCATTCTCCTTGACTATCAGCAAGAGTAGAAATCAAATCCTTGACATCTGTTTATATAGATATCAAATAATCAATATGTTGTGCAGAAAATCTCTAAACTTCAACATGCCTTTACTTTTAAGAAATACATCATTACATTGCATGGAACAACAATAGTCTGCCAGCAAACATTATTCAGGCGCATATCCTAATGACAAGTCAAATTTCGGAACATGTCTATAAAAGGTCAATAATTTTTTTCAGACCTTATCCAAGAAAATTAGTGCCCCTATACTGGATGCCTTTCTTTACCAGATGCACAGGTTTTTTACATGCATCGGCATGCTGTGAGCTGCAAAAATTGCCATACTTAGTCGTATATTTATTATTCTGTTTCCAACCATCTTGATATCCATTTTCCTTAAATTTGCCAAGTTCACATTTACATCCTATATCATGTCTGCTTCCAAATAAATTAGTGGCAAGTCAAATACTGTGAATAATAAATTCTAATCTCATATATGAAGTACTTAAAACTGTATACTGTAAAGTAGTAAATTTGCTTGAATAAAGATCATTGATCACTTAAAGACATAAGAACACTGAAAACAAGGACTACCTTCAACTCCAAAAGTAATGTTTTTACTGAAGGGAACAGCTCTGAGCTTAAAATGATGCCCTGGTGAGGCATGTGGATCCTCTTCCAAAAGAAACCCATTTTTCCTAAAAATATGAAATAAAAAATTAATAAAGCACCATCAGTAGATTTTCATCAAAGCTGCTTTACTTCAGAGATGTCATATGCAAACTGAAGTTCCAAAGGATTCAGAAAGAATAGAACATACAAATGATAAATGACTAGAGACACCACAAACAATAGAAGATTGAACCTGATTACGTCCATATGCATTGAAGCAACTACTTCTTCTTCAGGAGATAGCTCCAATCTCAGTGGCCTGTATACAATTGGAAGTCAAGTTCAGAATACAACTCCTATTGGAAATAAAAATGATCTTCATAAGCAGAAAAAAAACAGGAAAATAAATGGAAACAGATAAGCTGCAAGTCTTGGACTACCAATCCAAAACAACATATGTTATATAGCTGAACACCTTGCTACTTTTGTATTCTGTTATTTCCTAATCAATTAAATCTACTGGTCCAAATGATGCTTCAGAATAATAAAAAGAATATTATCATAGTAATACCAGTTCCCACCCCTTAATGAAAAACTTGAAAGCTGAAAATATTCAAATTTCTAGTAGATGATGAACATTATCACTGTATTATTATACAATTGTTATACCTATAAACAACACCAAAATAACACCATTATACCATGTGCCAGATGTTTTGCTAAAGATGTAAAAGGAGATGCTTATGACAAGGGCATAGTACACTTTTCTTTTCTTTGACATCCCTTTTCCAAAGCAAAAGTATACCAAGCATCTCAAATTTGAGAAAACCATCATTTCAAAATAAGTAATTAAATAAAGATTATTAATTCCTCACCGAAGCAAAGGCTGCTGGTTCAAGATGGTCGATTGAGCCAGACGCTCAAAATTGTATTTCTCATCAGCAGCATGCTGAAAATACAGAGATCTTAATTTTTTTTTATTTGCTTATTAACAAAAAGGACAAGGAAAGAAATACTTCGATATGAAAGTGGAAATCAGGCAAGCATGAGAAAATAAAGTCAGCACAGATATTACCTGATCCACCATAAATAAATCTTGGTCTAACTTGCCAATGATGAATCCAAGATTAAATTGCCCAATCACCTATGAAGAAGCAACTATTTGTCATTACAAATTAATATGATAGTAGTTCATGCATGCCGAAATTCAGCCACCCTGTACACAGTTTCAGATTTGCACAGCTTCTGATAGGTCAGAAAAAAAAGCAGCCTAGTAATCAATGTTATTAACAATTCACAAGAGCCATTAAGTTGAGTTCATGTTTTTCATAATTGAAACCTAACCAAAATCTAATCCAACTCTAACCAGAGATTGTAAAACCAACTCAGTAGCATCAATGTAAAGCACACTCCTATATATTCAATCCAATCAACTGGACCAAACTTGTATGAATTTAGCTTTCAAGAAATTCATGCATGCCTGCAAAAGGCATAAATTAGGCAGCTTGAGTGTTTCCCACAAGAATCTAGAGCCACCAGAACAAAAGAAAAAAATTGATCAAAAAAATGGTGTGATAAGAAAAGGTTTTTATAGCATAAAAACCTTCATTCTGCCAAAGTCTTCTTTCTTGAAAAGTTTTTCCAACTCTTTAGTAGCTGCAGCTAAAGCTTGTTTCTTTAGCTCCTCGTTCTCTGGTTGAGAGAGCTCAAGTGTCGCAGCAGTATAACACCTATTGGCAATAATGAAAAATCAAATTGGTTGAAAAAGATCTGGATAACTACTTTTGCAACATGGATATGAAGCTTTTATTTCATTGACCTTTTCGTCTTCATGTTCTGAAATCTGGAACCACTGTACAGTCTTGACATCCTCTGCCACCTTTTGGTCAATAGGTCTTGAAAACTAAACTGCAAGGTGGAACATATCTTTTGACCAGATGAAGGTATGGAAACATCTACAACAAAAGCAGAAGATGAAGATTTTGACGTTTTAACTATGGATGCTTTTTCAGGCATATCCTCAGGATCCTTGCGAAATGAATCAATTAATTCTATATCAGCAGAAGGCACTGCTTTTTCTTGATCCTCTAATTCCTGTAAAAGAACTAGCTGAAATCAGAAGATAGAAACATTGACAACAATTAGACTTTTGGGGTCAATCTTCATGAATATGAAGGATTGCACCATAACAAGGATTTCTACCAAGGTTGCTCGAACAAGGGCAGAGGCATTGCAGATACCTATGTCTGATACAGATTTTTGTATCGTTATAATCAAATACTCATCTTTTTTTGAGGCATCTGATATATGTTTGACATGGATATGATAGGAAAATAGAAGAGTCAGAGAGCATAGATTAAACAATTTGTTTTAAAACGAAAAAGCCACCTTCTCTAATATGGTTTTACAGATTTTTCCTAAATTTAGTTGCACTGACTTTCATTCTCAGTAACTAATGTATTGAGCTTTGCTTTTTCTCTGTTTGTTTCTTGACTGGTAAAGCAGACAGACCAAGTTAAGAACAGATAATAGATCCATGTACCTTCCCAGGTTTTCCGTCATTAGTGTTGCCTCTAGGAGAGCAAGGATTTTCAATTTCATCCAAGATGCTATCTGCTCTGAGAAACTTGCCTGGCTCATTCTCATTCAGCTCTGAAGAATCATCAACTTGATCTCTTGTGCCCAAAGCATGCATTTTTGAATGGCTGCTCTTCAATTGGCAATGAAGAACTTGATTTCTTAAGACAGGAACTTCAGATAATACAGTACTAATGCTTTCATGCTTCCTCTTACTTACAGTTACAAATTTGCTCAGTGATGATTGAACACTGCCTGAACAACTACTAGAATATCTACTTACAGCAATTCCTTTCCCAATTGCAGTTGAAGGGGATGAAGAATCCTTGTCAGGTATATTTTTCATTTGAGTTGTCAATCCTCCATCATTAGACTCTGTAAGACCATCGACCTTATTAGTTCCATGTACTCTTAAAGTGAAGTCCTTCCTCAATGAATTCTCACAATGACTACGGATTGTTCCTCCTGATAAATCTTTGCAAGCTGCACCATCCATATCAGTTGTCAATTGCCCACCGTTAAACTCTACAATACCATCAACCTTCTTTGTTCCCTGTACTCTTAAAGTGAAGTCCTTCCTTAATGAGTTCTCTTCATCACTAGCAATTGATCCTTCTGATAAAGGCAAACTCTGAGTGCTTATTTTAACTGTTCTAATAGAGGTGTTGTCCTCTGCAGAATGCTCCCTCATGGAAACTTTTGAATTGATTCCAACTGGAGATAACTGTTCTGGAAGGATATTAGATTTTTCCAGTAGAGGCTCGGAGAATTGAGCTCCCTTAGAGTTCTCCTCAACTTTATTAACAAAGAAATTGGCATTGCTTGAGGAATATACCTGCTGCAAACCCTCTCTCAAAGATTGCAAAATCGAGCTTTCATCAGAAAAAAATACTTTTCTTTTATCAGGAGTCACATTGACATCACATGCTCTAGTTGGTACAGTAAAATTCATTATGGCTATGGGATACTGCCGAGAGTTTGCACCTTTATATAACTCATTCACAAGCTTGCTGACTTTAGGCATATCTACTGGTCGACCATTTACAAAGAAGTACTGTCTGTCTCCCAGATTGCGGCCACTACCCTGTCCAGACTTGGAAAGAAACCCTACAACTTTGCAGCCATCTGATATACATATAGACACAGGCTCTAAGCAGCTAAACATGTTCATGCCAAACACTTGTATGATGTTATCTTTGAGGGAACCACTTCCTTGTGTTTTAACTACCAGAGATTTTGCATTCTTTCCAGTTGTGTTGCTGCAGACTAACCGAACTCCTTTTGCTGTAAGTGCATAGGCCTGTATTTACACAACATGGAAATAATATCCTTTTATGCACAAAATTCAAAAAGAAATGAAAAGATGAGTGATAAGCAACTTGGTGAAGACATGCCATGTAGCTATGTTTAAGGGGTTCCTAACTCTTAATAAAGACAGGAGATGAATAGTCACCACAGTTAAAGACATTACACTCTTCATAAATCAATAATTATACAGCATCATTATGCATCTAAGTACGCTGAGAATGACACCACAAATTATGTGCAAGAGACGACAAGGAATGCAAACAACATCCGAACAATAAGCAATACAAAGTCTCCAATCATAAACATTTTTTTTTAAATGCTTTGCCGAGAATGAATGAAACTGAATTACAAGTCTTCATATAAACAGTTTCACAGAGGAGCAGTCCATTTAAATCAATGACAAAGCACATGAACATATAAAATCCACAAATTCAATAGACTTTGTCTTAACACAGGTATAGCATTTCAGATTAACACATTATTTAAAACCTAATACACAATCTCCAATAGGCAAAACAAAGCAAGCATGATCCAACGTTGTTTAGTCCATGCATAAAAAATGAACCTAGATAACGAGAAATAAACCAACTTTTTAAACCTTTTGACATGCATGGATACACTCACATTCATCAAGGAAATAAGTTTGCCATACTCCTTGCGTATGTTGCGATGAAATTCCTTGCTTCGCACTGGTAGATTCGAGAACAGCTTCTTCACAGTGACAGTAGTACCAATTTGTCGAGCAATTTTCTTCTCAGCTATCAACAAACCTGAATGATCAAAAGTCAAATGCGTTGCAACGGATTCGTTTGCCGTTCTCGTTTCAACAGTCAGATTGCCCAATGCGCAAAGCGAACTCAACGCCTCCCCTCTAAATCCAAACGTAGTCAAAGACTGAAGATCTGAAAAATCTGCAAGCTTAGATGTATGATGCTTAAGCGCCACGACCTACAAAATATAATAAATAAATAATTTAAAATTATCAAGATGAAGCCAAAGAAATGGTGACAAATTTGTGTTGCAAACGTATATTATTTACCTTAAAATTATTGGGTGAAATACCGCAGCCATTATCGATGACCTGAAAAGATTCTTCTCCGTACTCTTTGAGAGCAACTTCGATGCTGGTGGCGCGGGCGTCGAGGCTGTTCTCGACGAGTTCCTTGACGGCGGAGGAGAGGTCTAAGATGACTTGACCGGCGCAGATTCTGTGGACGACGCCTTTGTGTATAGGCTTAATTACAGGGGAATTGGACGGAGCCTGTCCTTCCATGGAAGTAGAGTTAATAATTCAATGAATCGAGCATCTAAGAGCAACTCTAACGGCAAAACCCTGGAAACGGAATGACGGGAGTGCTTAATTACGTAATACAAAGGGACAGTTAGGGTTTAGGGTTTAGCGCCCAGAACGAGACGGAGAAAGACTGAACCCTGTTTTGCTAAAATTTTGCCGCCAAAACAGAAGGGATGCAAAGAGCTGGTTACTAGGCGCCGGTAAAAATTAACAAAATCTCCCACATAAAAATTTTTTTGCTTTAATTGTAATAAAATGAATATCCAGTTAGAGTTAGATACATCTTTTTTAGAAAATTCGGCATATGGACCAGCTTTTCTCTTTCTTGTCCATGTGCATTTTTGCTTTTGTTTGCAACGTAAAGGTCAGCGGACGTCTTTCGTCCATGATTCCCTAATTAGAGGAGTTTTTTGGTTTAAGTCCATGTTTGGTTTGATTTTTTTTTAATTTATTTATTATTAAAAGTAAAAGTTAAATTAATTATAAATTTTAAAAAATTTTAAAAAAAATAATTTTTTTAAAAAGTAAAATTAAAAAAAAATAATTTAAAAAAAAACTCTTGTAAAGAGTTTTTTTTTCTTTTTTTTTAAAAATATAAAAAAAAATTTATTTTTATTTTAAAAATATCTTTAACTATTAAAAATAATTACAATATTATCTTTTTTAAAAAAAATACTTCTAAGATAATTTTAACCAAAATTATAATTTATATAAAAAAATTTATAAAAAAAATTTACCAAACAACTTTAACTTAATTTTAAAAGTTATTATTTTTCATAAGAGCTTCATAATAGTTTTTAAACTAAAAAAAAATCAAACCAAACAGCCTCTAAGTATTAAAACAAATCTTCAAACTTTTTCTATTTAATGTCATTTTCAAGTTACGTCGTCGTGTATCAGAAACTTCTAATCTAAAAGTTCAAACAACAATTTTCTACCGGCACACAAAAGGGTAATTTGGATCTAAAAAAAAAGGCTAAGGATCCGTGAAATCAAGCAGAGGATTAAGAAAACTAAGGATGAGAAGAAGGCAAAGAAAGCAGACCTGACGGCCAGAACACAGAAGACACAGGGCAAGGTTGCCGCTTCAAAGGGCCCCAAATCGGGTAAGGTGAAGGTAGAAAGTTGTATTACTGACGGCTTTGTTTTGTTCTGATTATTTTGTTCCTAAATTTTTAAGTGAATGGAGCTGTTTCAGTTGTTTAAAGGTTTTAACAGTTGGTTTTGTTTAATGGATTTAAAGAATTGTTTGCTTCATTTTCTAAAAATAAAAAATAAAAATAAAAAAAACAGAAAAAGCCATTGCAGCAAGCAATTCATGATCGCCCCACCATCATCAACGACTTCTCAGTTAATAACCTAACTGAATGAGATACCAAATACATCCCATTACAATTTGAACTTATCCGAGCTGAAAGTTTAAAAGTATTTTGGAATGGAACAGTAAATTTCCTCTTCCATTACAGTAGTAGTAGCAACATTACAAATAAGTGCAGCATGATATGCCAGACCCTGCATATAAATCTTCAACCATATTTTGAAATTCAAATTGGACGTGTAAATTTACAATGGTAAGGAAAAACATTGATAAAAAAAAAAAATCAGAATGGACCATAATGATCTTGGTTTAGAGAAAGTGAAATCTGCAACCTGAGCAACTCATCCCTATAGCAATAGCCGTTACAACTTCTTAATGGAAATGGTCCAAAGAAGATCAGAATCAGATTGCACCGTCACTTTCTCTCCTGTAACTATATTTGATGTGCTTATTAAACCACCAAATCTCATTTCTGTTTCATCTGGAATCAGAAAAAAATAATAACAATAAGCCACAGCCATCTCTAAGAGCATAGGGGAGATCCACGGACAACAGGAAATGAAGTAGACACAGAGTTAGGACACTTATGCACTAGTAATTGAAGATTTTCTCTCCACCTCATGTGGGTTCTTATCAGGCTTTTCATTAAATAGGGGACATGCATGTGTGTGTTCTGCTCGTATTAGCTGTCACAAGATGTCTGAATAGATAGATAGGATAGGATAGGATAGAAGAGAAAAGCAGTAACTGGAAAGGTGAAGCCGTTTTAAGTAAAATTCAATATCCCTCTCCCTCCAAAAAAACAATAAATTTCTCTTTAGTAGTTTGGATCATACTGACATGACACAGAAAGATAAGATGATTCTACACTACAATAAGATTAAGCCATGTTTTTCTTTTGCATGCAAGGGACAAGTTCGATAAATCATA
This sequence comes from Theobroma grandiflorum, assembly GCA_036013995.1. Taxonomy (NCBI): domain Eukaryota; kingdom Viridiplantae; phylum Streptophyta; class Magnoliopsida; order Malvales; family Malvaceae; genus Theobroma; species Theobroma grandiflorum. The sequence goes on from CP142130.1 coordinate 7,319,427, forward strand.
TAGAATTAATTAGTTCCCTTGCTCTACATATACCTCGATTGCTCAAGAGCTACAAAAAGTAAGCTAGAAGAACATTTATCTTATATACTCTTCAGGAGTTCTCACTCTGTACATACCCTTCAGGCTCCTGACAACGTTTGCCATCTAAACAAGTGTAATCTTCAAGTGAAGTGAAAAGCAAAGCAGCATAGCAAGGCATAATATCAGGAAATTATCTCCATTTGAGTTCAATAGCCTAGTGAACTGAAAGCAAGTACCAGAACAATGTAAATGTAATCATATACTTACTCAGATCCCACTGAAGCCCAGTTGTAGTACTACTTGATGGCATCCCAATGGGTATGAGTCCACAGTGCGGGCCCTCAATAGAAGATAGAATATGTATCTCATGATGGTGAGTCCTTGGAAGAAGATGGATTAGACTATCATCAGATAAAAGGACTATTCGAAGTGATGAGAATCGACATAGGACATTTAAATTTCCCATCTCATGGTCGAATCGCCCACCAAGTGCTCCAGCAACAAGAATGCAAAGCTGCCATTAAATCAGGAAAGAAAAACAATAAAATACCAATCGAAGCACACACTACATGCAAAATTTATAGTATCTGGCGCAGATTCTTCTCCCTAACTTGTAAGTAATACCTGCTTCCAAACCAATATTCAAGTACTAATGCCATTCAACATAAAATAAAAGAAAAATGAATGTTGCACAAAGTGTAACTATTAGAACAACATTTAAGTTTAACTTACATTAGACTTATCCAAATCTGGAGCAAAGTCGCGAATGTATGTTACACATTTATGTAGATCTGTGGTGTCTTGATCATGAGATTTATCAATAATCTCTGTTCCCTACAACAAAGAAGCAAGTGAAAACATCTCAGCAATAAAAATATATGAACCAGAGAGATGTAACACCTCAAATACAAGGAAGAAGAAACTACTGCTCATAAAAACAGAGCAGCAGAGGCCACAAACATAGGACACGACATTGGCAAGACAAGAATGGATAGGAAACACGCTTTAGAACTCAATCATATTATCAGTTAAATGGTTCTAACTAAAAAAAAAAGAAAAAATCGCAAACTTACTAGGCTCGTATAAAAATCAAGCACCTCTGTTCGTATTGAATCCATATCTCCTTTAATTACATCCGGCTTGTATCTGCTATGAATCAAAGCGCCCTATGTTATGACATAGCTTAAAAAGAAAAACAAACAAATCATTTTGTCGGATCACTTAGAACAACACCATCAATTAAAAAAAACCATCAACAAAACGATTCTCAAAACTACGATGCAGCAGAGAAGCTATGTTCTGTAACGATTCCACAATTTTTGGACCGGATTTTGACCAAATTCATAAGGTTTTAACTAATAAAAATTCAAACCACATGAGGAACAAAAAGAGGGGGAAAAGGCAAAGAAACCTGCGTCGAACATCGGAGGCATCTTCCTGGGGAAACAACCGAGGCATTTCATCGTACACTCGGTTGGCGCCACCGTCAGCACAGAGGCGAAGCTGAGCTGCTCTAAACAAAAACACGCAACGATTAATCCTCAGAGAGACGAAAATAGTCAGCAATAAAAAGAAGTGAGGACGCAGGAAAAATACCGTGCTTCCAGAGTAGAGGAGTAAATCTCGGGAGGTTTTGGTTAAGAACGACTAGAGCGAACCTTAGAGAAGGGCGGTGGTCTGAGGGAATCGTGGGGAGAAGAAAAGTCGAAGAATGGTGCATCAGGTCCATCGCTAACATGCGCCTTGGGGAAAACTACAAACGAAGAGAAAGGAAAGAGAAGAGATCGTAATTTTCTTTCTTCTTTGTGATGGTAGCATCATTCATCAGTGAAAGCCTGACTTAAATAAATGGTTGGCTGAAGAAGAAAGAGCGCTCGTCAAATAATTGACTTATTTCGCCCTTTTTGTTATTTTTTTGTTCTTTCTACTTAACATTAAATATATGGCGGACCCTGCGTAACGACGGTTCATGCGGTTCAAGGAGCGCCCAGAATTTGTTGTCGTCAACGAAAAATCGTGTGCCAGTTCAGATACTAACTACTCCTCCGTGTTACCAGAATCCTAATCGAATCCGATTATAAAATATCGTAACTCTGTGACAGAGTTAAAATTTTAAATTTAAAAAAATAAATATAAAAATTTAATATTTGTAAGTAAAATTATAAAATTTATTACAAACCAAAAATAAAATTATAAATATTTAAAACAAAATAAAAAAAATTTATATATTTTTAAAACTTTAAAAGACGAGAGCCCTTGTTAACCCCTTCCCTCCCTCCGTCCCTAACTTAATTCTACGTAACCGAATCGAGCACACATAGATATTTTATAACAGGGTACCGTTATCATCTTTATTTGTAAATTAATTTCTGACAGATTGGCTTAACAAGCAACGAATTACGCGAATTTTGATTTGAAGGTGTCTTAAGGCTTGCAAGATATCCCTTATGTTGAATCCTATTTATTTAACAAGGGAAGGGGAATGAATAGTTTAGTTGGTTACTGGCTCATGCAACATATTGTTCCATCAAAAAAGGCTTAAAGAACTGAGGTCAACGCTTGCCCCCTTTTCCGCACTTGACAGACAGACTGCCACTGGGTAAATGGGGAATGAAAGCGAAACACATTTTAAACGTGGCCTGTGATGGTCCGCACAAATATTGCATCCACTTGTCCAATCACACAACGGATACTCCAACTGGGCGCCATCAAATCTGAGGTAAGTCATATCCGCAACCACCTTCGATATTTTATTCCAATATTTGATGATGATGATATTTTACTCCTCCACCTTTTTCCTTCACTAGTGCTGCTACTTCGATTTGTGAAAAATGGACTCTGCTTCATTGTTGTAATTAGTTAATTGCAAATTGATAATAATAAAAAGAAATATACATAAATAAATCTATATATATATATATATATATCTTGTAATTATCAACAGAATCACCTCCAAATCCGAATGCATCCATGCGTGCAGAGTCGAGATGACAATCTCAAGGATCAAAGAAGAGGAGGAATAATACACGACACAAGAGGATAATGTGATGTCTCGTTTTGCAAGCTACTATGACTAACAGTTAACGAGCATTCCTTACAAACCTCCTCCTTATCCCATCATATCCCATCCCCCAAAGGAAGATAAATTTTATGATGGTGAAGAAAATTACAACGTATGTACAGGCAAAGAGGAAATAGGCAAGGAATGAGGGGAAAAGAAGATGCTTTTAATAAAGTTAACCTGCTTGATAAATATTTGTAAAATTTTGCTAACAGAGGTTGTGAAAATTTTGAAAAACCTATATACTATAATACAAGGAAGCCGGGACCTGCAATGGAATTCCACAAACAGGTCTCTCAACTTGGCCACCTTTTATGGTGACAACCAAGAATGAAATTAAAAAGGAACGCTATACACAAAGATACCTCCTCTACATGAAGTAGCTTAGAGGTTTTTTCTTTCTTGATCCGCCTTCTCCATATAACTCATTCCATTGAAGAAGCTCGCTCATATTTGTAGACTCTGATGACACACTTGCACAAACCTGCATTGCAACCAACCAAATATAATAAAAACATTGCACATGCAAATAGCAAAAGCACCTACTCAACCGGAACCTAAGCAAATCCAGGAAAAAAAAAAAAAAAAGTTGTACTTCCAAGACTTCAATGGATAATCAAAAATCAAAAGCTCCAAATATACAATGACTGGGACCAAGTGTGGTACCTGCTCATGTGCATATTTAAAATCATCCATCTTCAGAGAACGAATGTCAGCACTGCTATACAAGGAAGGTAACGGTCTATTCTCAGCCACTGCCACAGCTCTCTCCTGAAATTGCATGATATATCAGTGTGTACTCTCGTACAAATAGTAAACTTTCACAATGAAAAGCATGCAGTAGATCATAGAAGGGGTACTACATTTATCCATCCAAAACCCACCAAAGATTTATTTAAATCCTTCCAAATCATGAGGATATAAATAGGGGTAAGATTCCTCATTTAATATTTCTCGTATCAATATTGCATGATATAACTGAGCTCATTTCCTTCCCTTACCATCCCTTAAGCAACAAGGTTGGTAACAGAGTAGTCAAGCACCCACTCCACACAATTGCATAGAATAAAACTGGTCAAAATATGTAACTTCTAGTCACAATCAATAATGTGCTCATAGAGCATCTACATGAACTTTCTAAAAAAAAAAACATCTACACGATGGATTCACTATTTTATAGCAACATTTGCAAAACCAACATGGTTTATATGCTGCTAACTTATCATAGAACATTTAAATTTAAAATATCTAACTGACCTTCTTTTCCTTCTCCAAAATTTCTCGTATGGGACAATGTGCAGCACTCACACAAAGGTTCTGCAATCATATAAACTTTATTAGGGAACCCATTAAAAAGATTCAATTTAGCTTTAAATAAAATTTACAAGATAACCCAGTTAAAAAAAAATCGAGAAGCCTTGCTAATAAACTTTGATGAGTAAATTTTTTTTATAGAGAAAAAAAAAATTCACTAGTTTATGGCAGAATTAGTACCACTCTTGTACAGAACTACACGTAAAAAATCATTAAGAATCAATATTTAGACTACAAGAGAAAATGACCAAGTCAATTTAGTATTAGCATGTGATTCGTAGTTAACCTACTTCTATCATCTTTGGTTCATAAACACCCCTTCACATTTTCAAAGACAACTAAATCAAGTAAAAAGGTAGAAGAATCAACCTTCAGGTCACTTCCAGAATACCCATCAGTCATATTTGCAATAGCTTCCAAATCAACATCAGGAGACAATTCCTCTTTGGCTAATATAACTCTTAGGATCTTTTCTCTATTTGGAGCATCTGGCAAATTAACCATCAATCTGCACAACATTCAACAGAAAAGTCAATATGCTTATCATAGGTCAGATTACAGCAATTCAAAGACATGACACAAGAAAGTTACCTTCGAGGGAGCCTCCTGATGACTGCCTCATCAAGATCAAATGGCCGGTTTGTAGCAGCAAGAACCAACACTCGTTCTTTATCCTTCGTACGAAGACCATCCCAATTTACCATGAATTCATTCTTCATTTTACGCATAGCCTCATGTTCACCTGGATTCTCCCGTCTTCCTAACATGCTATCAACCTACAATAACAACACAAGTCAAGTCAATACAACTACATATCCTATTTAAGAAACAGGAGGAAGAACATGAATACAATGAGGGAAAGACTGTGAAATACCAGCAATCATCTTCAGCGAGAACAGAAATAACAAGAAAAAAATTGAAAAAAAGAGGAGAATTTACATATAAGTTGAACAGACCTCATCAACAAAAACAACACTAGGTGCAATTTTACTGGCCAGAGAGAAAACAGCTTTAACATACTTTTCTCCTTCACCAAACCACTGCAAGCCATACAAATATGTCAAATACATATATCAAAAGGAAAATCTAACAAAAAAGGTACATAGCCACAGTTTCCATGCACTTAAAAAATACCTTTGAAGTAATGCTGGACATTGATATGTTAATAAAGTTTGCACCAGCTTCAGTTGCAACAGCCTTGGCAAGCATTGTTTTTCCAGTACCAGGAGGCCCAAACAGCAATATTCCTTTACAGGGCTGCAAAAGCAATAACAAAGAAAAGAAGAAAACAACAGGATTTACTTCGAAAATTCAACATTCCAAGCAAGATATGATAAAGCAAAACTGCATTTTGAGAAATATGTACAATTGAGTCAACCTTTGTCAACTGTCCCTTGCAAAACAATTCAGGCCTTTGAAGGGGAAGCATCACCAATTCCTTCAAAGTGTCCTTGACATTCTCAAGGGCTCCAATATCATCAAAACTAACCCCAATATCACTAGGTGGAATAACATCCGCAAGAAGTTTCTTCTCAAATTCATTCTCAGTGACCACATCCTAAAAATAAGTAAAACTACATGAAATTTCAATAGCATAATAAAATTTCTAAGTAGATAGATCATGGACAACTGTAAGAGGGGATATGCCCAGACATAAAACCAATAAACAAGACAACTGTACCTTAAGTGATTTCTTCAAGCTTTTGCTTTCGCTTTGAATGCCTTGCAAAATGTTCAGCCCATATTTGATGCTAAAACAGAAAAGTCACTGACAAATTACCACAAGAGTAAAATGGAGAAACATTTCATTCATATGTTACTGTATTCCCATTTAACATTTCGGAGTTGTAGATTAAAATTTTACAATAAGTGAAGGGAATATAAAACCTTTCAGTTGAAACTACAAGTTTAGCATCGTTCACCAAAGCTTCCGAAGAATGCATGAAGTGGTGACTAAGTGCCCAGCCTACCACTTTCTCCACACCTATAATAATAGAAAAGGTACAAAATTAGTAATATTAAAGTAAAAAATTCTATAATATTTACTACTACCTCCATCTTAAGCATATAATTCTGCTTTTGAATTTTAGAGGGAAGAGTTTTTCATATTTGACAACCTTTGACATAAATATTCAATTAAAATTTCAAAAAAAAAGTAGTCCTGAAAATCTTTTTATATATGAGATGGTAAAAATGTTAAACATTAAGAAAAAGGAATATAGGAGTATACACTTGGAAGGAATGAGTATATACGAAGGAGCTCAAGAATACTAACTCTCATTTGTAAGGGTTTGATCTTTAATACAAAGAGTTTCCAGATCGGGGCAATCCAAGCCATTTCGATTGAGAACCTGATAGCATAAAACTGTTATAAATCTCCAAAACAAACTTGTACCTCAAATTTTCAAATAAATTGCCCATTGATTAATTTCTAAATATAACAAGGACACAAAAGGCAACTTCTGTCAGCTTGAGAGTGGGAGGACAGGTTAGGAGGAGAGGTGTAGGTTTATCATAACCTTCTTCAGCTTTCTTGCAGTTTCTCATCATACTAGGTTAGTTTATCCTACACTTAAAAAGGAGGTTTTACCACGGACAGGAAGGAGGCCACTTTCAGGCAATGTACTTTATCGACAGAAGCTCCTACTGGCATGCAGAAAGAGAAAACTGGAAGACAACAAAGCAAGATTATAGCTGTACTCACTGATCGAATGCTAACAATGTTTGACTGTGCTTTAAGCGTTTCAATGTCGCGTTCCAACTGCTGCTTCCAGTCCAAAAGTAAAGCTTCATCCTGCCATGATTCAGGAATATTAATTTAAATATTTCAGTATTCGTAATTTGTAACAGGACTGACGCAGAAACTAACAAAAACACACCTGAGGTAACTGGATCGTCACTTTGTTAGGGAAAAGCCTAGTAACTTGTTTCATTGTTTTAGGTGTTTCTTTGCTCCTGTCATGAAGTCTGCCAAAATTATCCTGCACAAGGAATGATACTCACATCAGGTGTGTTATCGAAATGGGAAAGGAAGTGAGGAAGAGAGAAAAAAAGGAGAATACTAGATTACTAATCAACCATTCAAAGGCTAATACAATAAGGATGTTATTGCAACATATGCGAGGACACTCGAGGAACAGAGTCAATTAAGAGAAGTAATACAACTGGAAATGCTACCCAATAAAACAGCTAAGAATGCATGCCACATGTTAAATTCAGGTGAGGGGCGTATCTAAACATTTTTAGATGGTAATCACGTCTCACTTCCAGAAAAAATCAAAGCATTCCATTTCAAGAAATGTACCTTGAAACATTAGCATAAAATCACACATGCTCCCTCTAAAGGTCAACACAAGTAGACTTAGAAAGCACTAAAACAGTCAAGTATATAAATAAATTTAGATAGTGGTAGTACAAAAAACTGAGAGCAGTTACTCCAAAATATTTCAAGGAAAAGAAAAAAGGCGATGCTTGACATACTGGAAAAGCGAGATCAAGTAAAGCAGTCTGGTTGGCTCCAAACTTTGTGAACAAAAGGCCACCAGGATGAGACTGCAGAAGCGCAAAGTTTCCAACACCAAACAGTTAAATATACATCATACAGCAAAAAAGAAAGAAACAAAAATAAACCGAAAAAGAAAGGTAAGTTGCTTACTTTCTCCTTACGATTATCCATCTGGGTATGGGAACCAATTACAACAACATTTGCTGGCAACTTCTCAACCTTACACTTCAAGGCACTATACACATCTGTATTTCCAGCCATAGACTTCTCTATGTCTTTCACAAACAATATCAAGGGACTGCTTTTGCTTTCATTCAATGCAACCTATAAAAGTGAGACAATTCAGTGCTAAATACTCCAAAACAAGAACATGGTAAAGTAATACCTCTCATGTATTAATCAATCAATGTACCTCAAAAAGTTCATTAACAGCAAGCTTGTCAACATCATCACCTCCAGAACTATCCAAGCGAAGTGAGCTTGCTGTAGAGTGAAATAGATATTGTAAGTGAAGTGAGCTAGACATAGAATGAAAACATAATGGGTAAGATTGGATAACAGTCCACAATAAATCATAAAAGACACATAAGCCAATGCAAGAAATGGTATGAAAATTCACCAGCACAGAAGAAACCATGATCTTCTTCACAGAGCCCCCCAAGATCGTTGCCCTCCGGGATAGATCTGTCAAACCTGACCCCAATTTTTGAGGAACCATTTTCTTCAAAAGCAAGGATGACTTTTCCCCGAAAACCAATTGTGGGCCCCCTGCAGAACACAAAAATTACTCGACCTATTGCAAAACATAATGAACACAGTAATAAGATTTGTCCCATAATAAATTTACATATTCTAACCACCATGGCACCACCAGCAGCAAACTTTTGAAAGAAAAACACATACAAACATCTCAAATGAGTATGGTATCAAGGACTGCAGTTAAATCAGGACAACAATCCATGGCATGTAATCAGCAAACTTTTGAAAGAAAAACACATACAAACATCTCAAATGAGTATGTTATCAAGGATTGCAGTTAAATCAGGACAACAATCCATGGCATGTAATCATAGCATGACATGCTTGTAAGGACAGCGCCAGTAAAAGATAACCTCTAAATTAAAATTTGAAGTAAAGAGAAAACAGACCAATGGTTAATCCAAGAATATAAAACACAATGCAAGAAAGTACCTTAAAGCAAGTTGAAGAGAGGAAAGTCCAGAAGGTGCTGTGGCACCTACAAACTTAACCCTATCACCTGAAAGTTTTAAAATAACTTAATTCAGGTAGAAGTTGATAATGGTTCATCAACAAGTTAACTGTTTAGAAAGCCACAGCACTACTAAACAACAAAGCCAACTCTCGTATGTTATTGCAAAGAACTGATATACCTTTCTTAAATGTATAGTTTTTAGATGTTGCAGTAGATACTTCCTGCTTTGGCAAAGCTTGGGAGCTCAGTGAAGAACCACCTGTTATATCAGCTTCAACGCTAGAAGTTGGTCTCTTCTGCTGCAAAGCAGCAGAAGCCTGTGCAGCTCTTTTGGCATATATAGATGCCCTTTCAGCTCTTGAAGTTTCTTTCACACCATCAGCTTCTTTTGATGTTGATCCCTGAACATATTTGAAAGGAAAAAATAGAAGATAAGACGCCACCAAAACATCCAGACAAATAGAAACACAGAAGGCAAACAATACAGAACTTTGTGCAACCACAACAAAGTAAACAAGACTCATGCAACATCTAGCTTAAGAAACAGTTAAAACACAATTTTCTTAGGGAACTTCCAACCAGAGTTTGACACATTTTTTTTTCAAATTAAAAAGAACTCTTAGTCATTTACATGCTAGGTAAGCCAGAATCATAACCGACAACAAGAACAATAACCATAGACTACCAACAAATTTCCCCTGATCTTGTCGAAGATCAAACAATAACCGTCTAGAAATGAAGTAGGGAAGCACACAAACTGCAATTTCAACCCAATCTTGATCTCATAAAATGCAATTGGCAAAGAATCAAAACAAAATGAGAAGTGAAAGAAGCATACTCCAGGCAAGAGAAGAGAGTCAACAATTAGCAATCTAGCACCAAAATGTTTCGCAAGTGCCTTTGCCAAAGTCTCCTGATATATTTCTGACCCTAAACAAATCCAAAGATAATTAAGAACTCTCAGTAGGGATCAAAAAGAGCAAAAAAAAAGAAATAAACATAGTTTACATGGCAAATTAACAGAAAACATCAGTCATACCTGCAGGACCAGATAATAATATACGAGGACTCATAGTAGGAAGATCTAAGGCATACTTCGCAAATTTATTACACTTCAAATGCACATAGGTTGAGGCTATCAATACATTCTTTGTCGTATCACTGTCACAATGGAAATTTTCACATAAATTAACCCAAATATCCCAATGCTCCAAATCTGAGAAACAGTAACAAAAACAAAAGACACAAAGACAATACTGGGCAGCACCAAAAGGAATTTCCATTTTCCATCTCATGCCATATTGGGTGGTTGACAGCCACTGCATAAATACTGTATGGACTTGCAAATATGCAAAATATGTAAAAGTATAACCAAAATTAGGTTTCCCCGATAATACAGAAGTGCATGACCCAACCAAGAGCAGTAAGCACACGATTTACCTCAAGTAATATGGGAAATTTTCAAATGAGACATCTATATTGTCCGGATTGAGAATGCCTTCCTGTAAACTGTCTTTAAATGCTTGCCGCTTCGTTGATATCAAAACCGTAGGAGGGTCAAATTCCTTGAGCATCTCTCTAATTTCTCTTTGCTCATCAAGAATTTTGGCAATGCTACCACTCAAATCAAAGTCAGTAGAAGATGTACCAGCAAGGATACGCAATAATGGCCTTAAAGGGTAACCTGCCCCTGGGACCTTTGAATTGTCAGCATCCATAGTATCATCCAATCCAAGTCTATCAAGATTTGGGTTTTCATTGGCAGCATCAGGCGGGGGAGTAACAGTTTTCTCCCTTGAAGAAACAGTTGTTGGATCATTATTACTAGCACTGTCCTTCATGTCCACTTCTGGAACACGGTCATCTGACACATCACAACCAGAAGGTAGAGTGGACATATCCGAATTTTCTTTTGTTGACAAAGACGCCAATATTGTTGCTGCCCCAGCAACAGCCGACGGGTCCCCTGATCGTGCCTCAATAATACCTTTTATAGGAGCAGCCTGGGCTTCTAAAATGCTTACAGAAGAAGGTATTCCAGGAGCAGCTAAGTTATCATTTGTGAGCTGCTGAAAAATCTAAGTTTCCATTAAGGAATTAAAACAGTACTAAGATGCAACAAATATCATAATAACATCAAAGTTGAAAAAATAAGCATGCAGGCAGACAATACCACACAGATTTTTATTTGGGAGGGACAGGAAAATGAATATTTGTTTAAGAACAGTGTTAGACATATTAGAGAAAAAGGATACATAAGCATGGTTTCCAGTACTAGTGAAAATCAATTCATCGCCAGCGTTTAGAATTAAACTATTACTTTTACGATAACTCCTCCCATTAACCTGGACAGAGCCTTTTCCTCCTGTAATTTCTAGTAAGGCAATAGAAGTGCCATCACTCTACATTTAAAAGAAAAAGATCAGCACTATCATAGACACACAATAAAAACAAAAATTACAAGAAAAAGCTTTCCAAATAAGTACTGCAAAGATCCATACCTCTATGTGCTTCACCTTGCACAAAACAGTGCTAACATTGGGATCTTTAAGGCATAAGTTACACTGACGGCTTTGGCCAACAGTGAATAACGCGCCACACATGACCAAGTGAGGATTCTGGGATGAATTGAACATTAATAAGAACCAGAAAATATCAGTAGTTTAGTGTGAAAACAACCATAAAGCATCAAAATCCATCTAAAGAGGCCAATCAGTTTGTGACTAGGTGGTACATCCTTCCTTCAGGAAGTTTGGAGTTGAGGGTTGGCACCCAAGCATTGGAGCAAAATGAGCAAAGAGATGAAAAAGGATTACCTCCCTATAACCAAGCCAGCCAATGGATTAAAATAATAATAATAGCAAGCTGACAAGATTCACCTTTGGAAGATACCAAAAAGCAAAGAAAAATTCTAAACAAAAAAAAAACATTTTCCTTAAGTCTTTTGGCTAGAAAAAGGAGAGGAAACAAAACTATCTAGTTCATCCACACCATAGTTGAGAAGGAAATGACAAATCAATGAGATTAAACCTCACTAAGACAAAAAAAAAAAAAAACTAACTTAACAAGACAGCCTACAAATGATTTTCCTGCAAATTTGCTAAGTGCATAAATGGCATTTTTAACATGTGTCTTTCTAGTCATGAAAGAGAGGGATTCTGCCAACTACTCATGCTTAAGAAATATCTTCCAACCAGGGACAAAAAATAAAGTTTCCCAACCTAACAATAAAACCTTACTCTACAAATTCCCAATCTTTTCTCTGAAGAAAACTTCCATTGCATTCAGTAAGACTAAATTAATGGAATTTCCAATGAAATTAGTAGACCTAGAGGATATGAACTGCGAGGTTAGACTGTTTATCTTCAGGACCCAAACATATCATTGCCAAAACGACAGGTTGTTTTGTAACATTTCAAGATATCTAGAATTGACATCTACAAATTCTAAACATCAAGAGTGGTGTTTGCCAAATAGACCAACAAGGGAGGACTAATAACCCCCATTCACCCTAAACAATTTGAGATCTTTTCTCTAATGGAAAACTTCCAGTGCATTCGAGTTGAAGTCTCTAACTTAAAATAGTATTTCCAATTCACATATACGATTATGAATTCCAAGTTTCCTGTCAATGATTGGAACTAAAGCATACCATTGCTCTAATTGCAAATCATGTAGTAAGATTTCATTGACATCCAAAATTCAAAGTCTACAGTTTTCAAAACCCGTCCGCCATTAACAGTTCTAGGAACAAAAAAAAAAAAACCTTCTTTTCTCATTTCACCATTTTGCTAAAAGACCAAGAAATCCGATATAAATTTTGAACACTTACCCAATTAACCCTAGAGATCAGAAACCAAAATCCAGCCCAAAACTAAAAAAAGAAGGCAATTTCAGAAAACATACCTGGGAGTGCTGGGAAAGAAGCTTTCCCCATGGGACTTTAGAACCTGATTTCGCTGGTTTCGTTGGTCTCTTCTTAACCCGACCGGTAAACCCTGCTCCAACCGCCTTCGCTTTCTCCACATCCATGGCAGCTTCACCTACTTAACCAAAAAAACCCCCCAAGTCAAAAGCCCATAAACAAACCCAAACCAACCCCATTAAAAGAAAGAAACCAACATTTAGAACCCCAAACCCAAATGACAAATCAATCGAGGATCGCACCTACGGACCGTGGAGACACCAAAGTACCGTTCTCCACATCAGCATCAGCAGACTTATCGGTGACAGACGCATCAACGGCCTTAGCCGCATCAGATACCCGCAGATCAGAAGAACGGAGCTCCGTTACCCGTGAGTCCGACCCGGATTCCTTAGGCGGGCCTAGGGCTTCGTTAAGCGGCCCAGAAACCGCAGCTCCATTGGTTGACGACGACGCCGGCTCAGATGCCTAAAGAAAAAAAATCAGTCTCAGATTCAAATCTAAAAGAGAAAAAGAAAAGATTTTGACACGCATGCAAACTAAAAACCCTAAAGGGAAAAAAAAGATAGGATTGTTGGAATGAAAAGCAAATAAATGGAGTAAAGACAAGACCTTGGATCGTTTACTAGAAGTAGGAGGGGAGGTAACTGGAGAAGAAAGGGAGCGTTTGGAAGAGGAAGAGCTCCGTCGCGTTTCAACCATGTTCTTGTTGAAGAGGAAGGGTTTGGAGGGGGAGAGGTTTCGGTCTGGGTTTTCTCTGATCCGAAAAAGCAACGAACTTTGGGTCTTGGGAAGAAAAAGAAGAGGAGGAGAGAATCAGAAAGAGGGAAGGCGAGAGGGAAAGGAAAAGAGAAAAGGGGTGAATGATTGCGGGGAGATCAGTTATCAAGGTTCCTGTGCACCTATTATTTATATAAAAATATTAAAAATATGGAATAGATATGGGGTTATTTTATTTTATTTTATTTTGTTAGTACGATTATGGTAGGTTTATTTTATTTTATGTGGATTTAAGTTCTGGAGGTTATGATTCTTAGGAAGCGGTGAAATGGGTTGTTTGGTTTTCAGGGCGTTCTGGCAGTGTTAATAAAAAGGCACATGGGTTAATTTGTTTGGGGGATGTTCCATTGCTAGACATTTATTGCTGTTTTGGTTTATGACTTTTGGTTGGGGTTTCTTCACTATACTGTCCGGAAATGAGTGTGAATCAAGGTTCTCTCAGATTTTGTCAACCCACTTAGGATTTCTAGCCGAAATAAGAAAAAGATTTGTTGAATTTTTTGGTTGACCACACCTTGATAAGAAAAGGGTATTTTTAGAGGATTATGACTCTCATGCTTTTGTTTCAATATACATGAACCAAATGTTGAATGGGTTCCCGTGAAAGTTACATTCCTTTGATATTCATCAAATGCCCATAATTTCATACCTACATAAGTAATATAATTCACTTTTATTTTTAATTCCCTTCGCCTTCAATAATATAGTAAACTTCAAACAATCAAGTAAATTAATTATTACAATGTTAATGGTTATTGTTATAAACATGAAATACGAGTTGACACGATCTTCGTTTTAAATCCTTTGATAAAGAATTCAAGTATAGCTCTTATCGGCTTTTTTTATTTTTTTTTTTAAGGAATTCTCATATAATAGAATTAATAAATTACAATCATCATTATAAACAATAATGGCTACTAAATACATTGATGGTAATAAATGGAATGTGATCTAAACATACCAATTTACTTTTTGTGATCTTTTAAATATTTTTCTTGAGATAATTTTGACACTTCATTTTATCAATAAATAGTTGATTATTTTCATTTTTTTTTCATTTTATAAATTTCACTTATAATCTATTTTAAGTTTCAACAAAAACCTTTGAAATAAATATTTAAATTTTAAAAAGTGAGGTATTGATATTCTGTAAATGCTAAAATCAAGTACTAAGCTTTCTATGATACAACTTTTTTTTTATTATTATTATTTTGAGGACTGAGCTTGTCTGGATTTTTTTAACTCGAAAATTAATTAATTAATTATTTAAAAATGATTATTAGTATTTAAAAAGTGCAACAAAAGTAGAAGAGAAAAAGAAAACAGGCAAAAGAGTTGCTTGATTTGATTTAATAATGCTAAAATCGTGGTGATTTACAGTTATTATCATATGCACGACAAATGAAACCATCAATATAATTAATTTGAGTGATTTGTAATTTATTATTATCGTAATTTATTTGGCAGCCAACCGTGGGAGTTCAGAAATATCCAGCTAAGTTTCATACGAAGTGGAAATTAGGCTGATAGAATGGGGAGCAGAGCTTCAAATAATGTGGCCCGTCACTGGAAATTAAAGACAAGAGTATCTCAATTACCCAAACTAGAAACAAGTCAAATTCAAGTTGCGAGCTGCCGTCCTCCACAGTTTGCCACAGCTTTCCAACAATTAATTCTCCCTAACCAATTGCATAAACATACCAATTGATAACAAGGGCCTCGCCCCTTCTCACCTAGCATACGTCGCTATCCCAATTGAATCATCACTTTCATCTCAACCTACCACTTATTCTTTTATTATTATTATTTTTTTAAGCTTTCATTAAAAAACCATACAACATATGTTTTTGTTCTGATTTCCACCATTCAATTCACGGGCAGAAAAGTAGTTTGTTAAGTTTTCTTATAAATTTAAAGTGTGTATTTACATTATTTATTTTTGTGTTTTATCAAACTCAGTTTACGTTAATTTGATTTCAATAAAAATACAATATTACACTTCATAATATGATTTAATAAAATAGTTTAAACTCCAATGTTAATTGTAAGTTTAAAATTATAAGTTTCTGCATAAAACATTCAATCATATGATAAGGGAAATTAGGAATTCATTATATAAAAATATGGTTAGGTCTCTCTTTTGTGCATACAAGATATCAAGATCTCATATATTAAAGAGTTATTATAACGTGAGGAAAAAGATCTTACTACACTTAATCCTAGTAATTATTAGTTTAATCAATGTTATTTCTGCGGTCAAATCATGTATAAAGAATTAGACAAGATTTTGTGCTCTAAATTTATACTATGATAGATATTAGGTTAATATAAATTAATCATTCATAAAGTTAAACATAAATAACTTATCATTTTAGATTTAAGTGTATATAAAAAAAAAATTAAGTAATAAAAAGTATGTAAACTATAAGTGCAACGTTAACAAGGATTCAAAAATTTCGAAGCTATCAATGAAATTATTTTTTAACACAAAATTATTATCATGCCAATTGTTCTGATGTATATCTGTACATTTGCAAGTTGCAAGTTTGCAGCCAAGAAAATAAAAGAATAAAAAGTCAGAAAGAAAGCAGAAGAGACTTTGCTTCTGAACCAAGCGTTGCAGAGTGCAACTGTAGCGCAAAAAAAAAGAGGGTTGGGCTGCAAAAGTCGGACTTTTGTTTGTGACCATAAAAAACAGAGACATATTAGTTTTATTTATTGTAAATAAAAAAATAAATATAGTGAGCAACTTGGAAGTTGAACCTCCCAAGTTGTGTAAGTTCTGGGAAGCTCATGATGAGTTGGTGTTGTGTATATTCTCGTTTGGCAGCTGTGATTTGGGAGATGCTTAGCAGTAACGCAAAGGTATTTAACCCAAATCAGCTTATTCCTAGCAGAGTATTACTTTAGAGTATGGTGAAAACTCTACACTAATAATTTAGTATTTGTCATTAGCTTATTATGTGAGTCCAGTAGTAGCCTACCAACCGGGAACGTCGTGGATTAGGGAATGGATAATTCAAGCTTATATTTTTGTTTTTAGTTTTCTATATAATTTTGGGTTCATTAAGTGTGAAACGGAGGGGGGTGATCACATGGACCCTAGAAAGTGGAGAGAAGGAATCAGTCACGCGGGCTTAATCATGCATGGATTGATTAGCTTTTAATCATTGGCATGTTTACGTGGATCTAACATTCTGCAAAAAGGAAATAAAAACCAATACTCAGTGGAAATTAAACTAACACTGATTAAACAGAAGTCAAATCCCTGAGCAGATGGGTTTTAACCCTGCAAAATGACAGATGGAATTTGAAAACCATGCTGGGGCTTGACTTGCTTCCCGTGTCAGCATGTGTTGACAAAATGATTTCAAGGTTATTTTAAAAAAGGAGATTTAGAAGGGGCTCAATTGAAACTTAGGCAAAGATATTTTTGCTACCCAGATTCTAAACCATGGGCTGGCATTGAAACAATAGAAATGGTTCAAGTGTTTATATGCTCCAGACAGGAGTTGGGTTTGCTAACTGTCGATGACCTGAAAGATTACTACTTGCCACATGGGGATAAAACAATTCTGATCTGTCAACCTTTAATATATGGACGTGAGGCTCAAAAGCAATAGCATTGCATTGGTTAGACTTACTTAGACAGACAGCCGCAAGTCAAAGTGTGCCCTGCATTTGAGATTAAGCAAAATTGAATCCCAGCCACGATTCGGGCTGTGGTCTGTGGTCCCAATGCCAGTTGCAATTATCGGGGAATTAACTTGGAAGAAATTTTCATGGATGCTCATTAAATTCACATCTAAATTCAACTTTAAATTTTCTTCATTGCTCCATTAAAGAAGTTTTATGCAAGCACTATTCTCTTGGCAGATTTTCAACCATGTGTCTCCTACATGTTATCGCATTACTTATTGATCTGTTTTTAAATTAAATTTAATTAAAAAATATCACATTTAAAAAGTTTAAAATACTGAATAAACTTTTAAATGATTTCAAATTTCTCATAAAATTATATCCTTTTATTGTACCCCAATAAGCTAGTATTATGTAATTTTTGCTTTTACTCGAACAAATCAATATGTTGATGAAAATATGTTAAGTGACCATTAATATCTTAATCATAGTTAAATTCAAAGTTATTTGGTAAAATAAAAGTTATCAATATATCCTGCATGATTTTTCTAACGTGATAAAATTGACAAATTAAAAAGATTATTTCTTAGGACACAAAATTTTCATTAAAAAAATCACTTTAACATTTACATGATAAAAATTATATATATTTGTAAAAAAAAACTTATTTTGGTGCAAATTATAAAATAGAAACTTATTTAAATATATAATAAAAATAAAAAATTATTTAAATTAAAAATTTTAAGAGATTATTTTGTATTTAACGAATTTAAAAAAAATAAAAAAAAATTAAAAAAATCCACAATAGAGTCCATGTCTCCATGTAACCATTTTATATATTAAGTGCTTATTTGGTTTAATTTTTTTTAATTTATTTATATTTTAAAAATAAAAATCAAATCAAATATAAATTTTAAAAAATTTTTAAAAAAATAATTTTTTTTAAAAAGTAAATTTTTTTAAAAAAAAATTTAAAAAAAACTTCAATGTAGAACACTTTTTTAAAAAAAATATAAAAAAATTTTTTATTTTTATTTCAAAAATATTATTATTTATTAAAAATAATTATAATATTACCTTTTAAAAAAAATTATTCTTTACGATAATTTTCACTAAAATTATAACTTATATAAATAAAAATTTATAAAAAAAATTTACCAAACAACTTTAATTTAATTTTAAAAATTATTATCTTTAACAAAAGATTCATAACAACTTTTAAACTAAAAAAATTAAATCAAGCAGCCCCTAAACAGAAACCACCTCAACAAAATATCATCAATCCCAAAAACCCTACCGCCCGCGACCCAAACCCCCCCAACCAATTTCACTGCGTCGGAGTTGAGTCCCCATTAGTCGAAGCGGCGAGCGGTGTTCCACGCTCCTCGAAAACCTTTGCGATTTTATCAATCGGAATCAACGGCAGATACGACGCCATCGCATACCCTTTCTTCCCAGAGTAATAAACCACCTGATTGTACTTCTCCGACCAGTAAGCAGCCACCGGGACCACGATTTGAGCCACTTGAGGGAAAAGCGGGAGGCAGTTAAGCGTCCGCCAAGCTGAAACAGCATACTGTTCTACTATCGGCTCGTACTTGCAGTACAGCTCCTTAATTGTCGGTTCATATTTGGTGTAAACGGTCCTCGTGACGGTCTTAGCCGTGTCTACAACGCCGGCTCGTTGGACCTCCGAAGCCATGGCTTGAGCCTGGCTTGAAGCCTGCTTTACAAAAGACGGCACGCGGCTGTCCAACTCACTGAAGGACTCGTCCACCTGCATACAACGTGAACACCGAGAATCTCGTCAAATTGCTATCTCCTAAGAAATCAAAGAATTTGATTCCTCAACAAAAAGGGCCCAAAAAGTCCAATTCTGATGATTTTTATCTTTAAATAAGTTCAATAAAGTACAAAAAGAGAGGGAAAAATTAAAAATTTTTTAGCGTGCTGACCTTGCGATCAACAAACTTTAGGATTTCGAACAGAACATCGTGAAACTTGTCGTAAACGGGGCCAATAACGGTCTTTACAGTTCCTTCGACGGTTTGGACCCCCGGTTTAAGTGGACCGGAGTTTTCCCTGGCGTACTCGTAGATGCATGATAAGCATGCAACCGCATAGATCACCGCCACTTGAACAAAATCTAGATACTTAAGTTTCTTCTCATTTTCTTCATTCTTCGTCAAAAAAAAAAATCAAATGAAATGTAGAATCAATTCGTTATCCATAAAAAAAAAAAAGAAAATCAATCTCATCGATCTAAAATTAAGAATCGTAAAATAACAATTAGCGTAGTACTAAATCAGAGATGAAGGCCTTACTGCCTCTATTGGCTGATTGGGATCTGATTCGGCCATTAATTTCACCGTCCTGAGACTCCTGCTTGAAAAAAGTTAGAAAGAGAGACGAGATAAATGCAGACGAGCTTCTTCGAATATAACGTAAGGGACGAAACAGAGCGTTGCAACAACTCCCGTTTTATAGCAAGTCCCCTACCTCACCCGTCGATCCCCACAAACGAATCTACGGCTTTGATATATCGCTTTGCCACGTGGCGAGTGATGAAAATGGTCATTATAATCAAAACGGAGTAAACTAAAAGACTTGATAATTTGGAGGCTGTATTTTACTTCAATAACATAGTTCAATTGGGCAAGGCAAAGGGGATTATACACTTGACGGCCCATTAAGAAGGTTGAGAATTTTTACCCGTGGCGTTGTAGTCGAGACGTGCGTGTTGTGGCCAAATGGGATAGGGTTCTTACGTGTCAAGATAACATTTTCATCTTGGGCACGGATGGCTATGCACTTGATTGGCACAGACATCAAGGAGAGGCAACTTGTTGACCCTTTTCGCCTTTATTTCGAGGGATTATTTGCAACGACGAACATGGTCGGAAAATTAACTTGTTTGTCTACGTAATTCCAATGCTGTAATTTGAAATGATTTTTTTTTTTAATATTGTGCTTAATGTCTCAATTGGTGATACGTATCTTACATGGCAAACACGTATGAGTTGATGTGGAAAAAAACCGATTTTTAGGTTTTTTTTTTTTTTTATCTTCATCACCCTTTCTCTCCTCCGTTAGTTAAGAGTCGGTCGACGGCAATAGAGGGCCGAATTTGGCTCAGTCGACACTGGGACAGTTGGGTCAGACCTAGCTTTTTATCGTCTTTGACTGGTACCTAGTAGCTAGGGAAAAGAAAGGAAGAAAAAAAAAGAGAAAAGAGTTATAAACAAAAAAAATGGATATTTTTTTAAATATATTGATAAATAGATCTACATTTTTCTGCTTTATAATAAATACTTTTTATTTTTAAAATCACAAATCTAAAACAATTTCAAAGATATAAGTAATGCAATATACATATAAGCTTACACATGCTTACAGTCACTCTTCACACAAACTTACAGGACATTATCCATTTTGGCACTTTAGTTGATTGGATCTCACAATTTTATTTTATAAAAAATATTTTGATCCACTACAATTTGTAAAGTATTGTTTATTTTAATTTATTTAGCTTTATGACTTTATACATCATTTTGATTCAGTGGATCTCACGGTTTTACTTCACAGACGATACCTCATACTATTTTGACACAATAGACATCACAGTTTTACTTCATAAAAGAGGTCTCATAAATTAAAGATGGTGTGAACACTTAAACCTTATTTAATAATGTATATGTTTACAAATTTTTTATTTTTGTTTGTAGAATTACTAAAATACTAATAAAAAACGTATTTGGCGATCTTGTTTTTGTTTTTTCTTTTTCAAAAATGTTTTTCAAATTGGAGGAAAAAACACAAACACAAAAAAGATGTTTTATTTTTTTTATTTTTGTTTTAAAAAAAAAGACATGTTGAACCACCTCATTCCCAATTAGACCAACACAAAATCACCTCTCTCTCCCTTTTTTTTTTTCCTTTGTTTCTCTCTTTTACCAACTATTACACCTTAAATCTTTTTTTATTTTTTTGTCTAATTCATTTGCATTTTCATGCAAGTTTCTTCATATCTAATCCACTTCAGACAAGTCTTTTTTTCCTTTTCCTTTTGTTTCTTTCTCTTTTGGTTTTATTTTTTCTTTCAGATTTGAGGGTTTAGGGTTTTTAGACACTTTGGGCATCTGGATAGAATAATATTTCTTCCTTTTTCATGTTATTTTCTTTGTGAGTTATAATAGCTATATTCATGTTTCCCTATTAAGTTTAAGTATTTAAGACAAAGATGAAATTGGAAATTTCTTAAATAATTTCATATTTTATTTTTAAAAGTTTCTTATAACAGAAATATTACAAAACTTGTTTTATTTTCGTTTTAAAAAAAAAAAAACAAAAACAATGTTTCTATTTTTACTTAGAGAAAAAAAAAACAAATTAGGTTGTTAAATGCCATCTTAAATATCCAATCTCACTTTATTACATAACTAATATAAAATTTATGGCTCTCTAGTGGGAGCATGATATCTTACTCCACTCCAATAAGAGTCCATAGTCTGAAATGACACATTGTTAGCACTTTATAGATTCTGATACCAATTGTCATAGTCTATACTAAAGTGCAACGTTGGTCAACTGAGTTAATTTTGTCTTACAAAAAGTACTTTATAAGTTGAAGATGGTGTAAACACTTAAAATACTAAATCTTACTCTCACACATAATCAATACAATCTCTTTTTAGGACCATGACATCTATTATGTGTCAAACACATGTTGCAATTAACATTTAAAATTAAAAGTTATTGAAATATTGATAGAAAGATTATTTCAACATAACATTGGAAGTTTAAAATTAAAAAAAAAACTTTTTAAACTATAGAAACCAAAATATATTCGATATCAAATTTTAGTAATTACAATTATAGTTTACTCAAAATTTTGTTATTACCTTTATTATTATGAAACATTGTCACACCCATTTTGTTTTATTTCATGATGGAAGACCAAATGAATGTTGATAACAATTCATTGTAATAGACGTTTTAAATTGATTTCTTGCTTCTTGTTGTTCATTTTGATGATTGAAATTTCATGCTTGTTGTTGATAAATAGATAGAGTTATGTCTTTAAGGGAACTGCCAAATGAGTGGGTTTTAGTTCTTATTTTTACATTGTATGTCTAATGTCCTAAAATAAAAACCTTCTGTATGGTATAAGATTTAATAGAGGGAGCATTGGCAACCAAAATTTTTAACCGGGATATACTAGCATGGTTTTTAGATGACATTGCTAAGATCATAAAATTATGGTTATATTAAGATAATTAATTCTCAAGAAAAAGAGGATCAAAGGATTGGAATTCTATGTTCATGGAAATTTACCAATTATAAGATTATATAATTGGGTCAGGTTAATGATAACTTATCAATATTTTTTAAGGTTAGTCAAATTTATAATTAAAAAAGTTATTTAATATAATTTTTTCTCATTTTAGAAAGAAATAATACGCTAATTTTAACACTAATTAACATTTTCCACTATAAATATAGAAAACTTTTGCCTTTTTGACTTTGTGAGGGCTTCTCTCTGTAATCTGGGCCTGTTTTAGTTTTTTTGCGATGGCCCAATGTTAATGTTTTCCAACGTCAATATGGGTAGCGGACGCAAACAAAGCCCATAAAAGCTATCAAAGGCGGCCACGAAGCTCGATTGTCGGCGACGATGTTGAAGATGGAGAATCACGATGAACTATTGAGGGAAGCATTCGGTGAATCATCGGACAGCGAAGACGATGATCCACAACATAAGCAAATCGGAGACCCAATTCCTTCGTGGGAACAGATCAAGGAAATTAACGGATTATGGCTATGCAGAGACTTCCTTTCTCCTCAACACCAATCTTCTCTGATCTCCGCGGTGTTAAACGGTGCGTTTCTTTCTCCTTCCCCCCCTGTTTTCTTGGCGCATTTCTTGACCAATAAACTGAAACTTATTGAAGATGTATGACGGGTTTTGTTGCAGAAGGATGGTTCACTGAAGATTCTCACAATCAGGTCCTTGGACGTTTTCTATATAAAGAAAACCTTTTATTTAGCAGCTAGCATATATTTTTTCTGGGTATTTAATGTCTGAATTTTTAGCACCTTTAGGCGTTAGAAGTTGAATATTCAACTAATTCATTACTTTTGGTTTTCGGGGCGGGAATTACATGATCAGTCTGCAGAATTTGATGGATTCTAGGATGGTCATTGATTCAGTATTGAAATAGATAATTTGAAAAAATTTCTCTTACTAGGAGATTTGTCTTTGTATCAAATTTGTGTTGAACTATTTTGACTGGTTTATCTTAGTCCAATGCCTGGCGTACTAAATCTTCAAACACTGTGCTTTTA
This sequence comes from Theobroma grandiflorum, assembly GCA_036013995.1. NCBI lineage: Eukaryota > Viridiplantae > Streptophyta > Magnoliopsida > Malvales > Malvaceae > Theobroma > Theobroma grandiflorum. Next base: position 7,343,230 of record CP142130.1, read on the forward strand.
CCTTTGCCATCCGAATTTATGTTTTAATTATGTTTTCTTCAGGCCATGAGGTTTGGAGATCTCCCAGCATGGGCGACTGAACTTTCTAACTGTATACGTGAAGCAGTGCTTCTTGGTCATCATGTCTCTAAATCTACAGACTTGGCTACCTCAAATGGGGCCACGGGAGACTGTCTATTACCATTAAACTTATTGTCGAGAGAACCTCTATTTGATCAACTAATTGTAAATGTATACCACCCAGGTGAGGTGCGACTTCGCATTTTGGAGTTGCTTATGTTGTTCCAGAATCAAGGAATATCATCTACATGAAATTTTGGACTGTTTGATGTGTAGGGAATCTGTGCACATGTTGACCTCATGCGTTTTGAAGATGGAATTGCCATTGTCTCCTTGGAGTCATCGTGTGTCATGCATTTCACACGAGTTGAAGCAGGTTCAAACATTGTTGAGCAAGGTGAAATGCATCTACGTGTAGGAAAGATTCCTGTTTACTTGACTCCAGGATCTCTGGTTCTGATGTCAGGAGAAGCTCGCTACCATTGGAAACATGAGATAAACCGCAAGCCAGGGTTTCAGATGTGGGAAGGGCAGGAATTAATTCAGGAGAAGAGAATCTCCATAACCTTGAGAAAGCTGCGCCAGGTGGAGTAGCTTGCCATAACATGTATTCATGGATAGTCAATTTGCTTTTCCAATTTGCCAATACATTAGGGGCTGTAGCATTCATTTGTTTCTCATTCTTTCTTGCTCTATTTGCCAACTTTGAATGTGGGACAATGGGAGGTAATATGCCCGGTATTAAATGTTGTCGCCTCGTGGTAATTGCACTTAGTAACCCGGGTTTCAAGAGCTTGACTCCTATCATTGAATTTTCTATCTAGATGTCGTGCAATTATTTTAGATTTAGACACCCTCAGGGTTGTTGCTTGCTTGGGCTAAGCAAATATCGGAACTTTTAGTTGTCAGCTGGGGCTCTCTGTCTCTGTTGTTGTCTAGTGGTGATGTTGATAAGCACTTAATCAGTTGGTAAGGGAGAAAGCAAGCAATATTATTTATCAAGTTGTCTCATTAAATTGCTTTGGTAAGAGTAAATAATGAACAGCATTAGAAGAGTTGCTTCTTAGGCTCTCCAGATCAGCATGAAAGGAATTTGTTATGGTAAATTTCTCTTGCCAAGCACTTTGGCGACTATGCTGGCTCCGGGTGCCAGTATTTCATTCGAACAATACTGGACATACAGGCGTGCACAGAAGGGGAAAAAAAGAGCTTTACAAAGTAAGATTAAGAAAGAAGAACCAAGTGTCTACAAAGACCGTTGTCAAACACTGTGAATCACCTCTCAGCCATGTTTCTATGACTCATGAGTTGCAAGGAAAGTCGTCTCCCATGTTATGGGTTGTCAAGCCCGAAGCTCCAAATGGTGCTGCCTGGATGGCTATAAGCCCAACCTTGGAGAATAACCCACTGAATCAGTCATGTTTGCGTGTTTTTCTGGTGAATAGAAGGGCTCAGATAGAAAGTCTTTAGGCCGAGGCCCAAATGTTGGACGGACGGAAACAAACGGCACCGAATAAACTTGACTCTTTAATTGGGTGAACAATCTAAGACGTATCATTTTTAGCATTTGATTATAGAAACTTTAACGATTGATTATTGGTGTACAATCATGGCTTGCATCTTTTTAATTATGAATTCTATTGTGTGCATACAAAGGGGGTTTCATGTATCAAACACACATTATGCTCAAGCTAGATCATTCGTTATTAATGTAGTATATTCTCCCATAATTAAATAAAAAATGTTTAAAGTTTTGGTCCAATTATTAATTTTGTCTTCAATATTACACTTTTGCACAAGAGGAGGAGCTCCGTAGGATGAATGGGTGAAATTCTTGAGTTTCATGAAAGGATTTTAGTTTTATTAAATACCAAAACATTAATTTTAATAACGTAAAAAAAAAAGTAAAACAAACCATATTTCAGCTGGTTACTTTTTTGGCCAAAAAAAAGCAAGTAAGCGATATGCTATTCACAGTGAACGGATGAGATATTGCTTTTTTTCCTTTTTTTTGCCTCTGAAAAATAAAACAATGTTTATTTATAAGTATGTGTAACTGTTTATTACATTCTTTCAGCGACGACCATTTGGGATTAGGAAATGTGAAAACTACATTTTGAAAGTCACGGGGGTTGTAAAACAAAAATAAGAAGACAAGGAACCCTCCCCGACACATCCCATCCCAAGGTTTTTCAATTCATCGCGGCGGGCCCCGGCATCTTCCTTCCAACAGCTGTCTCCAAATTTCGTGTCGGAAAACAAATCACGCCCTTAGCTTAAACTTAAGCTGATAAGCTCTGTAAAATGCTTTGGATCACAGAAAAACGCGCTTTTCGTCCTTGAAAAAACCTCTGAACTCCCCTCTAAATCTTCCAAATCCAAAACCCAGAGTTCTTAATCTCTCCGATTCGGCATTGTTTTGGGTTGAACCGAGAGCGAATCGGGCTGAGAACCGGAAAATGATAGACAAGTGTTTGGGAGCTCAAAGATCTAGAAAGATCCAGAGAGCTCTCCGTCACTGCAAGGTCACCATCCTCTGCCTCGTCCTCACTTTTGTCGTCCTACGTGGCACTATCGGCGCCGGTAAATTCGGAACTCCGGAGCAAGACTTCATCGAGATCCGCGACCACTTCTATTCACGGAAACGAGCCGAGCCGCATCGCGTCCTTGAAGAAGTCCAAACGACGTCTTCGAATAACCACGCCGCCACCGACACCGACGCCGGCACCAATAATTACAACGATTTCGACATAAAAAAGATCTTGGTCGACGAGGAATCCGACGTCTCGAAACCCGATCCCAGCAGGCCCTATTCTCTGGGTCCCAAAATCTCCGATTGGGACAAACAACGATCTGAATGGCTGAAGGAAAACCCTGATTACCCTAATGTCATCGGTCCAAACAAACCAAGGGTTCTTTTAGTCACTGGTTCATCTCCAAAACCGTGTGAGAACCCGGTTGGTGATCATTACTTATTGAAATCGATCAAGAACAAGATCGATTACTGTAGATTACACGGGATCGAGATATTTTATAACATGGCCCTTTTAGATGCGGAAATGGCAGGGTTTTGGGCCAAATTACCGTTGATTCGAAAGCTTTTGCTTTCGCATCCAGAAGTGGAGTTTCTCTGGTGGATGGATAGTGACGCAATGTTTACGGATATGGCATTTGAGGTTCCTTGGGAAAGGTATAAAGACTCGAACTTGGTTATGCACGGTTGGAATGAGATGGTTTATGATCAAAAGAATTGGATTGGGTTAAATACTGGGAGTTTTTTGTTGAGGAATGGGCAATGGGCACTTGATATTCTTGATGCCTGGGCTCCTATGGGTCCTAAAGGGAAGATTAGGGAAGAAGCCGGGAAGGTTTTGACTCGGGAACTTAAGGATCGACCGGTTTTCGAAGCGGATGATCAGTCTGCTATGGTTTACTTGTTGGCTACTCAAAGGGAGAAGTGGGGTGATAAGGTTTATTTAGAGAGTGCTTATTATTTGCATGGTTATTGGGGAATTTTGGTTGATAGGTATGAGGAAATGATTGAGAATTATCATCCAGGTTTAGGTGATCATCGTTGGCCATTGGTGACTCACTTTGTGGGATGTAAGCCTTGTGGGAAGTTCGGGGATTACCCAGTTGAGAGGTGCTTGAAGCAGATGGATAGAGCATTCAATTTTGGGGATAATCAGATTCTTCAGATTTATGGCTTTACTCATAAGTCTTTGGCTAGTAGAAGGGTTAAGAGAGTTCGAAACGAGACTGGTAATCCGCTTGAGGTGAAAGATGAACTTGGACTGCTTCATCCAGCTTTTAAAGCGGTTAAGGTATCCTCTTCTTGATGATATAGGCTGTCTATGAGATCTTATGCTGCTAAATGATAAGTTGCAATGTTCAAATGTTGTGTATGCAGTGGTAATTTTATGGTTTAGGTCTGGAGAAAAAGTATTCTTTTGTTCCTTATATGTGTTTAAATTATATGTTCTTAATGCTTTCCAAAGGAAAACAGAGCCCATTATTTTGTCTGCATCTATTCAGTTTTGTAGTATATGAGCAAATCGGTTCTGTCAATATTTTTAACCTGGTGATACATTATCACTTGATTTGTCAGCCATAAATTTGCTGCATTGTAATTCAATCAATTAGATAAATACTAATACTATTATAATAGTGGTGCTTCATGGATCAGTGATGTTTATTGTTGTCAGTAGCTGGAATAGTTATTTATTGATAGGGTATTCAAGTGGAAAATGGTGGCTCCTGATATTCTTTAGAACCATTAGCTGGATGAATAGTTTGGTTTAAATTTAAACTTTTCCGATTAATTGCCTGTTTACCTGGTTCCTAAGAAAGAAACATTCACTGAATTATGTATCGTAACCCATATCATTAGTCTCTCTCTCTCTCTCTCTCTCTCTCTGTGTAGTCTGAATTATGTATCGTAACCCATATCATTACTCTCTCTCTTTCTCACTCTCTCTGTGTGTAGTCTTTCTTGGTTTTGGACTACCTAGATCCCCGTGGAGGAAAATGAGATTAAGAATGAAGAAGAAAAAAAGATAGAAGATGATGATGAGTCCTGCAAGGAATAAGCTGAGGGGAGCTGCTTGGGTACTGCAATTCCCCACGTTTATCTTTTTGACCGCTGATACTCAAGGACTGCATAATTATATTAAGAATATAAATGAGGGTAGTTCTTAAGGATTGACAATTAAAAAGATAGAAGTTGGGCAACTGCAGTCGGCAAGCATCTGTACTCATCTTGTTCCTCAATGGACTATCACCATTTCTTTGTTCCTCTTTCTCACGTCCTCTTTCTTAAGGATCTTAACCTTAACATGATCATAACAGCACTAGCCCCTCTGGACATGTCCCTTGCAATGTTTTTATCTGCTTCCCTTGTTCTCATTCACTTCATCAATCCATTTATATTGAGCAAGCTCCTTTATTATCAAAAGTTAATATAACATGTTATGTGCTTGCTTTGTAGTAATTTTCTGCTAGATATCATGCATTTGGAACTCAAACAAAACCCAAAAGGTGCCAGACAAGATTATCAATTTCCGATACTCATGAGTCATGATTCAGAGTTGTTTCCGATTGTTATTATTTAAATTTAATCCGCATATCACATATACAGGATTTGTTAGCATGGGGAAATCAAGGCCCAGAGCCTAAGTCCTAGCTACATCATAGCTCATTTTAATGGAGCCTTGCATGAAAATGAAGGGTAATTTTCTAATACAATAAAATTTTTTGATGATATTGCTAGCAGAAATTACCGTATATTTACATAATACGAAGAACTTTGGTTTATCACTGTTCTGTGGGTCACAGAGTCATCTTATATGTTTGCTGTTCAGGATCATATATACAAGTTGTTTGGTGGAAAATTATGTGGTTTCTGTCGAAAAACTGAAGAATTTTAATTTTAAATATTCTGCTAGAACACCACGCCAAATTATACTCAGAGCATGTAAGGGAGTAATAAGACAGAAAGTTCAATTCCAGTCCAAGTTTTCTTCAGATTTGTGGAACCAACGAGATAGAGAAAAATAGTTGCGAAATCTTTTTATTGGTCGAGCCTAATAGTTGCATTCATGTTATTGATGATACTTAAGAAAACAGTTAGAACGAAGAAAAAGCTACAGGAGCTGGAAACAATGAAAAAGCAAAAAGTTCAACTACAAAGCATGTCATTGGAGACCTGGTAAAATTCAAAATATATCAAAAGCATTAACTTGGAAGGAGTAACAGAACAATCATCTGGATATGTACATTATTTTTGGCCAATCTACAAAACAAATGAACAACTTGATAATAGTAAAATAAAAAAAAAACCCAAAATCCTAATTTTCGCAGGGTGTAAAACACTAGTACTAGACAACAACAAAAAAGGTGCTATGCTTCAAAGGAAAACAAGCTTTAGATTTACAATGGCCAAGAACGCAGCCCATGCCAAACAAGGCTTAACCAAGTCACCAGCTATCGGATTCACCTCCCTAAAGTCCCGAGAACAGCCAACCAGAGCCCCAAACACCGCCAACCGCACAACCAAACCGACCCAACTAGCTCCCACCCAAAACACAATCGGAAGCCAAGCCAAGCTCAACCCTAGCTGAGCCATGAAAAGAGACAAAGCCTTTGGTCTGGCGTGGAACCCACCTTCAGCCCAAACAAGCCAAGCCGAAAGACCCATCAAGAAGCTCGAAGCCATGCACGTTATATGCATAAGCCACAAGGGGGGGAACCAGAACGGTTTTGGTAGAGCGCCATAACTATGACCTGAACCAAACAAGTAGATGTTTAATAGGGTGAGAGACAGAGGGAGCGAAACTGCTACGGCTAGCGATCTTAGGCCGCGTTTGGCCATAGCCATCCTCTTTTCTTGCCTGCTTGCTCTATTTTTTTCGTTTTTGTTGTTGTCCTTGTCATTGGTGGTGGTGGTGGTAATGCTAGGATCATCATCTCTAAAACGTTGTTTGAGGGTTTGGGATTCCATGAGATAGAGATAAGGAAAAAAAATAGAGCTTAATTTACGACAACGGAGGAATTTCAGGTGAGGCTTTATATAGAGGAGAGCGTGCTTCGGGGCTAAATTAATTTGGGAGGTAGGAAGAGGAGCGACAGGTGGACGGAGGAAGTGGCGAGGAGTGGACATTGGACAGGGAGTGTCACACGTGGATGAGAAATGCGGCTTTATGAGGCGGCTTTGTTCTCAATCTGCGCATTCTAGTGCTTTCAAGGAGAGACCAGCTTTGATCATTTAACATTTTGTAACTGGATAATATCTGTTTTAACCCAAATATTAAAAAACCTGGATAACTAACTTCTGCAGTTTTGGACTTTGGTTTAGTCTTAAAAGCTCCTACATGTGTTATGTAACACTAGTTCAACTGTACAAGTTTTTTTTTTTTATACGTGTTATGTTTTACCTTGGTTGATTTTCGTTTGTTTGTTTACTATATGTAGATATTTGATTTTGATTAATACTTATTCTTTAAAGAATTATTTTATAATATAATATTGTATAAAGAACAATGATAATAATCATTACAAGTGAAACACTATTGCACGTAAAATAACTAAAACAAGTAAAATACTACTTTATGCAAAACAACTAAATAAATGAAGCACTACTTCACTCAAAACAATTAGAGCAAGTGAAGCACTACTTCACGATAATAGTAGTGGAAGCAACCTAGAATAAGTAACAGGATTCACAGATTATTTTCATCTTGGAATATTCTAGAAGTTTGGTTTGGTGGCTCAGATATGGAGGTAGTTAGGAAGTTTTCCTTTTAACCTTTTCCTGAACTACAAGTGTTTCACAATTTTACCTTATTTTTGTATACTTGTTCGCATATAGCTTCTTTTTTTGTACTTATTCACGTACAGCTTTTTCTTTTGTACCTATTTACATCTAGCTTTTTCTCTTATATTTTTCATGTATACCTCTTCTCTATTACCTTCTACTTGAGAACAAGTTTTACTATACCCAATTACTTTAATGATCACTCACATTATATGTCATAAAATCACCACCTTAATATCCACATAATGTGTTACAATAATAGTTACTCATATCAAAGCTCTTCATGATAATGTTATTCATTATGCGCAGTAAAACCTATTCTTAAGTAACCGTCACTTTTGGCACTATATATAGAGCATCACAATTTATTTAAAGGGGCTCCTCTCCCCTCAGAGCTAACACATTCTCCTCTAGAGCTTCTCTCTCTAATTCTTTTCTTATTCTTTTCCATTTTCCACGACGCTCAGTACTTCAAGAATTGCTTTGATCTTTCTCTCTGCCACTTCTGGCATATCCTTTTAATTGTTTGCAACACTTCTTCTCCTTATTACAAGAACCCTTTTTATATTTTGGTGACTTCATTAAGGAAGAGTGATTGCAGGTAAAAATGAAAACAGATAATGTTGAAATTTTTTTAATAGATAAGGATATTTTTGAAACAAAAAGAAAAATTTTCTTAAAAAATAGACGTGTTTTAAAAAAAAGAGGAGAGAAAGCTCCTCTTTGGAGCTTTTTCTAAAACTCTTTTTTTTTTAAATTTTATTCTTTAAAAAAAGGTTGCTTATTTTTTAAGAATTTTTTCAAATTTTTATTTGGTTTGGCTTTTGCTTTTAAGAGGTAGATAAGTTGAAAAAAAAACCAAGCCAAACAAGCACTAAAAAAAAATACCTTTGTCTTATAGGAAGAGATGGACAATTCCACTATCATTTTTTGAATATAGAGGTTTGCGTAGAATATTCTATAAGAAGATGCAAACAGGAGAATTACTAATTAAGAACAGTAGTGTCCAAAACAACCTACTTTTTGCTCATGTATGATATTTCTATGACTTGGACTTTTCATTGTTTTATGAATTGGAATTTGACATTTAAAAAAAAAAAATTATATTCAGCCGCTTGCTTTATCACTTATATTTTGGTTGTAATTATCTTTTACTATTGGTCGCAAGCTTTATCACTCATTCTTTGACCATAGTTCATCACTCTTACTTCAGTTGCAAGCTTTATTGTTCATATTTTGATTGCAAGGATATTTTCTATTAGTCACAAGTTTTATCGCTCATTCTTTAACCATAATTTATCATTCATATTTCAGCCGCTAGCTTTATCTCTTATAATTTGGCCATAACGATGTTATGTTATTGGTCACAAACTTTATCACTCATTTCTTGCCCATAACCTATTACTTCCAAATTGGTTGCAGCTCTTACACTTACTTATTTTAAGGGTTGAATTAATCTCCTTTACGTCAGGTTAGAGTAAATCTCCTTGATGTAAAGTTGAGAGTTCTTTTTTGGCCATATACAATAATGTGAAATGTGAATAAGTACGCAACACGTGTATGATATTATTATTATTGCAAAAGAAAAAGAGATACGATATATCAATAGCAAAGTACTAGCTTAAGCGAGTTTTCAAAAAAGTAAAGGAGAAGCAAAAGCTTAGCCAACTACATACTCCATAGAGAAGAGTTACTATTTTTAATATTGGCAATGACATCTAATTGTTTTGGCACTTCAACTTCACTTTTTCTCAGTGAAGTTATGTTTATTGCAATATCTTCTAACTCTTTTTCCAAGGAAGATTTGTTAAGAAATGCTTTGGGTCTAGATCTACAATCATCGAGGCATTCAAGTTTGAATCCAACGTTACAAGTGTCGTTGAAATCCTGTAACATCAGTTGTAATTTTTCTGGTGAAGTATTCATTAATGGAGCATGGGAAATCATTAAAACTTTACCCAACATCTCCACCATTAAACAAATGATATCTACATTCTTAAAAAATATGGTACTCCAAAATTCTTCTAATATATTGAAAATATGCTCCAAGTATTCTATGTACTTTGATGAAATTTGAAAAACATGGAAGTCGACTTTCCTACCACTCTGTTCAGTACGTGCTACTTGAGTGTCAAAAACACTATTGGCATCTTTGTGTTTTGGTATTAGGGAGGAAAAAGCATTAGAATTAATCGGAGTACCTCTAGCATCATCAGTAACAACTCCAACATCATGAACAATTTCAATATTCGTAGTCGTTCCGACATTATCGATGAGAACATTAGGAATTGCTCTTATCTTCTTCTTTGCTGCCTCTAGCGTATACTTTTACTTGTTTGCAATGCTTCCTCTCCTTATTACAAGAATCCCATTTACATTTTGGTGAGCTTTAATTAAACAAGCTGTGAGCTCCCAAAATAAAAAAGGCTTACAAAATACTAAAAGCTTCAATTTTAGGAAAAAATCAATTAAAAAAACCTCATCAAAGCTCTAGTGTTTTGAAACTTTAATGTATGCCCTTTGAAACTCTAGTGTTTGTAGGCTAACTTTTTATTTGTCTTTTTCACTCTAGTTTACATAGCTAAATCTTCTTTACCTTTATCTTCTCTAATGAATTAAAAGGCTCCCATCAAAAGATGCTAAGTTTACTTTATTTTTCTCTTCTCTTATGTATGAAAAGGCTCTCATCAAAAGATATACATACAAATGTTTTTCTTAGTAGCTTTTATTTGATAGATACTACTTTTTGGATTTTGAATATCCTTGAGACAAATATAAAATAAAATTAAACAGCTTAACACAATTAAGATTTATACACAATTCTTGATCTAAAGCCCTACTATATATCTAAAATCAAACAATTTGTTTGTTTTCAAATCTCTTTCAATCAAAAAGCCTCATCTCATGCAAGAAAAATTTCGTTTCTCATATTTTAATTTTAAAAAAAATTTCATGTAGGGGGCAATAAGTAAGAGAAATTCAATTTTTTTAGAAGTAAGAAGAATAAAAAAAACAAGAAATTACAAGAAGAAGAAGAAGAAGAAGAAGAACTTACTTGCTCAAAAAAAAAATTTTGAATCTGAATGAAGAAAATCGTTCATAGTAACTTCATAGTTATAGACCACATAGAATCGAGGTTTTTATCAAAAAGATTAACTTTCTTTTTATAATTTGTATCTTGAAAATCTCATTCTATGAAAATATATTGTTATATAATCAATCAAATATTACACTAGATAGTAATATGTTATTACCTAATGCATTACTGCTTAAGATGTTACTGTTTAAAGTGGTACTACCCGAGGTGTTACAATATAATACGTTATAGTACAAAATAAAACTTTTTTCTAAATTAATGCATAAGAATTATTTTTAAGTAAGAATTCTTATATAGAGGCAAAATGGAGATACTTGTTTTGGTTAATTTCTATTCTCTAAACAATTATTTTACAGCATAATATTGTACAAAGAACAATGAGAACAACCATTTCAAGTGAAACACTATTACACGTAGATAACTAAAATAAGTGAAGTACTACTTCATGCAGAACAACTAAAATAAGTAAAACACTACTTTACTCAGAATAACTAGAGCAAGTGAAGCACTACTTCACACGGATAATAGTAAAAGCAACCCAAAATAAGTAACAAGATTCATGGGTTACTTTAATTTTGGGATGTTATGGAGAGTTTGGTTTAGTGGCTCAGATATGGAGGTAGTTAGGAAGTCTTCCTTTTCACTTTTTCCTGAAGTACAAGTATTTCACCATTCTGTCTTGTTCTCGTATACCTATTTACACATACATTATTCTCTTGTATTTATTTACGTACAGCTTCTTCTCTTGTATCTGTTCATGTATAGTTTCTTTTCTTGTAACTTTTCACGTATACCTTTTCTTTATTATCTTGTACTCAAGAATAAGGCTTATTACACCAAATTACTTTAATGGTCACTCACATTATATGTCATAAATCACCACATTAATATCCATATAATGTGTTACAGTAATGGTTACTCATATTAAAGTTTTTCATAATAATGTCATTCATTAGGCGTATTAAAGCTTATTCTTGAGTAACCGCCACTTTTGGCACTATATATAGAGTTTCACATATCATTTAGAGGGGCTTCTCTTCCTCCAAGAGCTAACACATTCTCCTTTAAAGCTTCTGTCTTTAATTCTTTTCTACTCCCTAATTGTCTTCTTATTCTCTTCTACCTGTTACGACATTTAGTACTTCAAGAATTGCTCTGATCTTCCTCTCTACCGTCTCCAATGCATCCTTTTACTTGTTTGCAATACTTCTTCTTTATTACAAGAACCCCCTTTACACTACACAATTCTCAAATTGTGGGTAAATTGTCACACCATGAAATATATATATATATATATATATATATTTTAAGAAGGGGATTTGAACCAATATTCTTTAAGTAGAGAGATCATGAATTAATCAATTAATGAGCCAAATACTCGAATGCATGAAATATAACATTAGTCAGTAGCTAATTAAGACATAATATTGACAAGGTTCAAAACATTTAAATTGACCATGAAGGCCTTATATCACAACTTTTAAGAGTCAAGGACTTTATTAAAGTTCCGAGTTTGAACATGTTGTATAAACATAAACTTTAAGAGTTCTCCAAATAATAAAGTTGTAACTGGAATTAAACAAGCTCAAACACTTACTATACTATACAACTAACATAATTAGATCATATATATACGTTATATAAGATTTTTATGAATTTATAACAAAACAAGTTGTTATAGTTGAAGTTATAGCTCAGAGCAGCTTTATAAATCCAAATTGAGTTCTATGTGTCCATACAAAAACACTTCCATGAAAATCTTCTCAGAGAACAGTCATTTCTTGAGTCTTACTTTTGGAAAAAATGAACAATTTAATGAGTCACAAAATCCGATAAGTAATTTAACGATAGTTAAGGAAATAACATCCAAATGAGTTTGGATTAAAGGAATGAAAATAAAATTTTGGGTATTCTTGACATCTTAGTATTTGTATGTTCAAAAGGTTCTCAACAAGCCATATTAGATTATTTTGAGAACGAATGTCGAAATAATGGTTCAGATGCTCATAATGCATTGAACAAATGATGGTTTTATAAATTCACTTTAAAAACATATTCAAAATTCAAAATTTATATCGTTCATATTTATATAACATAAATGAGTACTTTCAAACCTTATTCAAATATGATTCATAATTCAAATACTTCATTTGATGAGCTAGCAATTCAAATAAATTAAATGTTCATCTTCAGTTTCTATTCAAACAACTCAGTGAAGTTAAAACTCTCGTTGATGCACCTAAATGGGTCAATCTCCCATAATAAAACACTCTTAACTTTCCAGAGGTCTATATAACATATTCCCCAGTCGTGCATTGGATGGGTCCAACCTTCCGCTGATGAATCGAGCATTTCAAACTCCCATTGGTCAAATTCAATGGTAAGAAACCTTAAACATATGATTTACTTTATAGAAACTTCACATGGTGTGAGTAGACAAGTTTAAATAGTGAACATAAATTAGAATAGATTCTCATTATTAAATGATCAAAACATGCTAAAATGATAAAATTGATGTACTAGACTGTTTTGTATCATTGAAGACAAATATTTAAGGATGGAATGACAAATTTAGTGTTTGATCGGTAGCTATTTTATAAGATACTAGGATGATACCCGTAGCTATGCTACGGAAAATGTTAAAAAAAATATAAATTATATTGTCTTAGATTTCAATTTGATATTTTTAAAAGATAAATTATTTATAGAGAAAAAAATAAATTGATTTTAATTACAAAATTAAATATATAGAGAGAGATTCTAATTGAATAACACTTGTCATTCAATTAGATATTCAATTAGAATTCAATTAGACACTCAATTGAAAGAAATTGAGAAATCAAATTATACTATTTTTATATATAGTAGAGAAAAAGATAAATTGATTTTAATTACAAAATTAAATATATAGGGAGGGATTCTAATTGAATGACACTTATCATTCAATTAGACATTCAATTGAAATTCAATTAGATACTCAATTGAAAGAAATGTAGAAATCAATTATGCTACTTTTATATATAGATAAATTGTTTATAGAGAAAAAAATAAATTGATTTTAATTACAAAATTAAATATATAGGGAGAGATTCTAACTAAATGACATTTGTCATTCAATTAGATACTCAATTGGAATTCAATTAGATACTCACTTGAAAGAAATTGAGAAATCAAATTATACTATTTTTATATATAGTAGAGAAAAAGATAAATTGATTTTAATTACAAAATTAAATATATAGGGAGGGATTCTAATTGAATGACACTTGTCATTCAATTAGACATTCAATTGGAATTCAATTAGACACTCAATTGAAAGAAATTGAGAAATCAAATTATACTATTTTTATATATAATAGAGAAAAAGATAAATTAATTTTAATTACAAAATTAAATATATAGGGAGGGATTCTAATTGAATGACACTTGTCATTCAATTAGACATTCAATTGGAATTCAATTAGACACTTAATTGAAAGAAATTGAGAAATCAAATTATGCTACTTTTATATATAGATAAATTGTTTATAAAGAAAAAATAAATTAATTTTAATTACAAAATTAAATATATAGGGAGGGATTCTAATTGAATGACACTTGTCATTCAATTAGATACTCAATTGGAATTCAATTAGACACTCAATTGAAAGAAATTGAGAAATCAAATTATACTATTTTTATATATAGTAGAGAAAAAGATAAATTAATTTTAATTACAAAATTAAATATATAGGAAGGGATTCTAATTGAATGACACTTGTCATTCAATTAGACATTCAATTGGAATTCAATTAGACACTCAATTGAAAGAAATTGAGAAATCAAATTATGCTACTTTTATATATAGATAAATTGTTTATAGAGAAAAAAATAAATTGATTTTAATTACAAAATTAAATATATAGGGAGGGATTCTAATTGAATGACATTTGTCATTCAATTAGATACTCGATTAGAATTCAATTAGACACTCAATTGGAATTCAATTAGACACTCAATTGAAAGAAATTGAGAAATCAAATTATACTATTTTTATATATAGTAGAGAAAAAGATAAATTGATTTTAATTACAAAATTAAATATATAGGAAGGGATTCTAATTGAATGACACTTGTCATTCAATTAGACATTCAATTGGAATTCAATTAGACACTCAATTGAAAGAAATTGAGAAATCAAATTATGCTACTTTTATATATAGTAGATATGCAGATCAATTTTTATAAAATGTAAGTAACTCAAACTATAAGAGATAAGTAGCTCAATTTTATAAGATGAAAGCAACTCAATTTCTATAAGAGATAAGCAACTCACTTCAATAAGATGCAAACAGCTCAATTTTTATAAGATGTAAGTCTAGTGTAAATTTTAGGTTATCACATCTTCTCCACTTTAGAAAATTTGGTTCTTCCAATTTGATCATTGTAGTATAAAAAAAATGTCTCATTTCACTTTCAAGTTCCTAAGTGACCTCTTCAATTGAATGACTAAGAAGCTAACAAGTTTATAGATAAGGGTAAAAAACTAGTGATACAAGGGAGCGAATTTGCTTAAGATAAAGAAGATGTCTTAGTTTCCAGTTCTATTATAAAGGTACACTTTCCATTGCTAACCATGATGCTTTAGTTCTTTTTTATTCTGGTTCCAGTCATTCATTTGTGTTAGTACATTTTGCATACCATTTTTTCTTGAAAAGTATTTTGCATACCATCTGAAAATTGAGCATGAATCTTTTGGATATCTTTTTGTTGTGAGTACTCTTATGAAAGTTTTCTTGTTTTTTTTTTTGCTCAGTCAAAATAAAATTTCATTAGAAACATTAAAACTATAGTGTGTGTTGGCCTAAAACCCCTTTAGCACAAGCATTTGCAAGCAACAATTATCTATAACCTATTGCGCAAAATATAAACATAAAGGATGGCTGCAAACAAAATGATCCAAGGACAGGCCTGCTTGAGAGAAAAAAACAAAAGCAGTAACCTGATAACATGAAGAATACACAAACAAAGAACACTTAAAACATAGCTGTAGCATTGGAGCACAAGTCGTAATAGCAATTAAGGGAAAAAGATACATAAATAAGAAGGAGCATTCAACACACCATGATTTCACGAGAAAGGAGATGCTACCTTAATGCCATACCTGGTCAAGGAGTTTGCAAATGAGTAGGCTTCTTTAAATATGTGAGTGAGGGATACATTGCTTAACGAAGACAACAGTGAGTTAATCTCATTAAAGATATGCCATTTATCTTAAGGTCTTCAATCAACACAATTAATCCATAAGAGAGCAATGTATGAATCAAATTCAATAGATAAAAGGGATGAAACATAAGTGGAGGTAGAAAAAAAGGCGCAAGGTGTGCAAAATGGCCATCAATTCTGCGTAGTTGGAGTCGTTAATACCAAGTGGAATGAAAAAATAGCCTACATCAAAACCATTCGAATTGTGTAAGACACCATTGCATCTTGTTGATCCTGATTTCTTTTGATGGAACCATCAATGTTAAATTTGAAACTCATCGAAAGAAAGAGGAACCCAGGACACACCAACTCGATGGTGAAGAGGCGCTCATCTAATGAGACAGTTGCGCGGCTTAGACAACCAGCTTATGTCATCAATTGCTTCATCGACTTCAGAGGCTCAGATCCAGAACATAGGGCATAGCTTAATGTTTCTTAATTGCTGATGTAGTGCATAAGTCTTGTTTGATGAACATTAGAGAAGGAGAATTGATGGCAAATTTGATTCCATTTTGATTTTGATGTGATTCTCAGTATGGATTGATTATCCATGCATCATGCTAATGTTGATTGTTATTAGAAAAATTGTTACTTTCTTTATTCTAGATCAACTGATATTTTAGTTTGAAAGTGACAAGAAAATTTCTTTTCCAACATTAATATATGCTATTCATGCTAGTGAGCTTTTTTCTAAAGAGCACGAAGGTTACCTTGCTTATGTTGTCGAGAATGAGAAGGAACAACCATGCTTGAATAATATTCTTATTGTTAGAAAAGTTATGGACGTGTTTGCCATTAACTTAATATTGAGAACTAGACCAATTTCTAAGCCTCCCTACTGTATGAATCTTATGAATTGGAAGAACTTAAAAATAATTGCAAGACTTATTAGACAAAGGATTTATTCGAACTAATGTATCCTTATGAGGTGCTTCAATATTATTTGTGAAAAAAAAAAAAAAAGAATGAGACTATGCATCGATTATAAACAACTAAATGAAGTGATCATGTAAAACAAATATCCATTTATAAGAATTAATGATTTGTTTGATCAATTTCAACAAGCACAAGTATTTTTAAAGATTGACCTCCATTTTGAATATCATTAATTAAAAATTAAAAATGATGATATTCTTAAGACAACAATTCGTACACAGTACGCTTATTATAAATTTCTTATCATGTCATTTGGTTTGATTATATACATCTAATGAATGAGATAATGAGCCTTAATTACTTCTTTCACCTCAACTGGTGTTGGCAACCTAGTGTGATAAATGAACTAGAGATTCACAACTTTCAACTTGCTATTGCTTAGGAAAAAATTGGACTTTCTATTCTTCATGTGACAGTATTTGTGACTTTTAACCTAAATTAAGTCTGAGATTGTGCATCAAGGATTTGGGTTGATAGTATTTAAAAAATTAATTTTGAATTTTTTTTCTAAATAAAAAATCATGAAATTATTATTATTTATTTATTAAAGGAGAAATTTGAAGCTGGAGAATTGCATGCACTTAAACAAAATATGGAAGTACCTAATCATAATAAAAAATTATGTAAAAATTTACACTTATACATGTGAGCTTCATATAATATTTTCATAAATTTACACAATTCATAATTATAATTGGTTAATTATAATACAATAATTAAGAGTTATGCTCTCGTCGAATGCTCGGGTGCTTAAATTTGAATTAGATTAAATATCTGAATAAATTCTTGAACTATATCAAAAAAATTAATTAAATCTCTATCTTTTTATTACGTTCAAATATATCCTTGAACTTTCATTTGAAACTAAATAATCCTCTGTTACTAATTGTTGATTAACTTCTATTAGTCAATGGTATAATTGGTAATTTTATGTCACATAATCTACCATGTAGTATGTTGATGTGTTATTTTATTTTATCTGTGCAAATTTATATTAATTTCTATATTAAAGAGAAACAATAATCCTTCACAAAGTTGAATTGTTCCTTATATTCCTTTTAAATTCCCAACACCCCTTTTCATTATCTCTTGTAGATAATCTGTCAAAACTCTTTTTCTAAAACTCTTCATTATCTCCTGCCTCAATAAATAATCTCCAGGGATTTAGAGTAAGAAGATCAACGCTTAAAGAAAGCCTTTCTCTTTCTGATCAATCTATTCCCTTCCCTTTTTATAGTTGATCATAGTGTTGCTTAATAGTTGAAAACTCGTTCATGTAATGATAAGAATAAGAATTCGAAGCATGGTATTGATGATCGACATATCCCATATATTGAAGAGAAATATTATTTCAAAATCAAAATTGAACCTCTCGACCTTGAACGAAGCACTCTTTGTAATCCCCATCATAAGTTTATAAAGATAAAATTTAACCCTCCTCTTTAAACTCGTTATGTTGAGAAATAGATACGAATTGAAAATGAATCTCCTAAGCCTAAAGCAGATATTCATCTTGAAGGTGTTATGATCATGAAAAAGATTTACAACAAAAGGTCTTTGAAACCTATTGCATGTTAAGAACGATAGTAATCAACATTTAGTTTGAAGCAATTCGTTTTAATTTTTTTTTTCAAATCTTAAATCTAATTATTTTTGGACATGTGGATGGGTAAAAAGAGAACACCCAATTCCTAGTCAGCAAGTTTTAATACACGCCATTTGCCATGTGATAGAAAATATTCCAATTGTACATTTGACTAATAAAAGTTAATTAATAGTTTAGGAGCTTATTTGACTCAATATAAAAATTTAAGAGCTTATTTGAACACAATAAAAAAATTAGAACTTAATTAATTTTTTTCACATAATTCAAAGGCTTATTTGGTTATTTAGCTTTTGAATTAATCTATGTATAAATAGAATATTTTCAATTAAAAACATTTGTTAATCGAAGAAAAAAGAAAAAAAAGAAAAGAAGCAGATAGGATTTGGGCCTGTTGTTTGCGTCTTTTTATTAAGCCCAAGACAACCCGACCATGAAACAAGGAAGCTTCCTCTCGATCAATCAAACAGGACCAATCTGCAGCCCACTCCTAACTCATTCCACACACCACATCCACACCAATCAAACGGCCACAGTCAAACCAACTTTGTTTGAAAACATTTTCTTTACCGTTCATTTCCTGCGCTTGTTTCTGAAACTCCAATAGTCCAAAATCTTTCTCCTCGATCAAGAACAAAGAAGAAAAAAGGCAAACACAAATTAAACCCAAAATTAAGAAACAAAAAAATCCATGGCAGTGAAAAATTCAGCTTCTGCTCATGCCAAACGCTCTCGAAGAAAAGATGCTGGTGCTTCTTCTTTGATCCCAAAACTTCCCAAAAACCCAAAAACCGCAATGGCTTCGGCTTTGCTTTTCATTGACGCACTCCTCGTTTCCTTCATCATCGCTTACGTCCCTTGTAAGGTCCCAAAAATCCCACTCTCTCACTTTTTTCTCTTCCCTGAAACTCTTTGGTGACTTTTCGCACTTTTAATTTTCAGATACCAAGATAGATTGGGACGCTTACATGTCTCAGGTGTGGTATTTTTATACTAATCAAGCAAATGCCTTTCTCTGGGTTGGTTCAGTTTTTTTTTTTTAATAATGGGATAATGTGGAATTAGTGTTTAATGACAGGTAAATGGGTTTCTTGGAGGAGAAAGGGATTACAAGAACTTGAAAGGAGACACTGGGCCGCTTGTCTACCCAGCTGGCTTCCTTTATGTTTATTCCGCTATTCAGTATGTTACAGGAGGACAGGTTTTTCCAGCTCAGGTGATCATAGTGCTCTGCAAGCTGAATTTCTTGTCTCTGATTTGTGGTTATGTAAAACAGTACCTTATGCTTTTTTTTTTTTTGGTTGATTGCAGATTTTGTTTGGGATTTTATACATCATAAACCTGGGAATCGTCTTATTAATCTATGTAAAGACTGATGTGGTATGAAATTTACTTGTGTTTTATTAGTTCAGGCGCTAATATGTACCCTATACTTTATAATGTCACCATCATTTTTGGTTTCTGGCGTAGTTAGATGTCTTTTTATGTAAAATTACGTAGAGCTTTTCACAATCGACTTTACATGCGGATAAAGTAGAAAATACTGTTAAAAGTTCTAAAATACATGTCTTTACTTTAAATGCTGGAAACTTGTGTATTTGATATGTCTGCATTTCAATTATCGCTTGCACCATTCCTCAAGCACTGGTAAAATCTGTATATTCATTCTGCAGAAGCCATCCAATCTCTGGAAAACAAATTTGTTCTTCGCTGTTAATGTTTCTGACCTCTTTGTTACAATGCTTGTTTATTTGTCTTGGCTTTTGATATTAGCATTCATTGTTCTTATAATGTTTTGCAGCTTCCATGGTGGGCTCTGAGCTTGGTTTCTCTTTCAAAGAGAGTTCACTCAATATTTGTGCTTCGTCTGTTTAATGACTGTTTTGCAATGACACTTCTCCATGCTGCAATGGCATCCATTCTTTACCAGCGGTGGCATTTGGGATTGATTATTTTTAGGTAGTATGCTCATTTAATTACTACTTTGTTTTCTCTTTTAAAAAGAAAAGAGAAGAAAAGTTGATTTAACTTTCCCTCGTTTTATGTGTAGTGCTGCAGTTTCAATAAAGATGAATGTCCTCCTTTATGCTCCACCTCTTTTAATACTCATGCTACAGGTGCATTAACTTCTACTGCATTATATTTTTCTAGTAATTAGCAATTGGGTCAGTTATTATGCTCAAACAGTTGCATCTTTCTTTGGAATCACTGCTTCTACAGGCTATGAATATCAGTGGAATAATATCAGCTTTAGCTGGTGCAGCACTGGTGCAGGTGTGTGAGCTATTCCTTATTGGCCTTCGAGGGCTCATTATCAGCATTGAAAATTGCCTGATAATTGAGATTTCTATTTCTAATTTTTTTGCTTGCTTTACAGATTATATTCTTTTTCTTTCTTAACATGGGAAGTTAATATTAATCTCCATGCATCTTAACTTGCTTTCAATGTGGTTAGGTGAGTTGGACTACTGCATTTAATGTTGTGGCAGGAGGCATTTTCTGCCAATATGTTGATTCATTTCTACATACTCTGTAAATGGTTCTGCAGATTGTGCTGGGGCTGCCCTTTCTAGTATCATATCCAATCGAATATATATCACAAGCCTTTAATCTTGGACGTGTCTTCATCCACTTCTGGTAATTCTATAGTATTGAAAATGCTCACCCTTCCCTTAGTTGTGGGTTAGTAACAAATTGACATGGTTAATCAGTAGCATCTTTACTGGATGGTGGTAAATGAAAATATTGTTTAGGTAATTTTTCTTGGATTATTGATATTTCAAGGAGTATTAGCTTGGTATGGTGCAGCAACTAGATTACAGATTGGATTGCTAGATCAAAATCTGATCTGAAAGAATTCTCAATTTGAGAAAAGTTTCTTTTTTTGCCTTTTATAAAGCTGTTTGATACGAAATTATTTCTTTGATCTCCTCCAGGGAGTTGTGTATCCTTCTTCTAAGTCAATGAGCTTAAATTTAAGATTGCTCATGTAAAAGTTCTTATGTTATAATATGCATGTTATTTCCTGCCTTTGAGGGTAGTAAGTATTTATTTTGAGTAGTTCAAAATATTGATGGTTCATAAACTTGTCTCTAAAAAATATCACTTGCCATAAAACATACTTGAGCTCGTATTCAGTTTCTGTTTGGTAAATCAGTGTAGATTATAGGGTTTACTGGAAACTATTCTTCAATAATTCTTTGAACTTCTTTTGAAGGGATAAAGGCCCACAATGATATTTTTCAAGAGGTTGTACCCATTTGCTTGCTTATCATTTTGTATGCTGGGGTGGTATTTTGGGAACAGCGCTATACTTCATTGTTTTTCAGACTATGATTTTCTGTAATTTACTTGCATGATAATGGGTTTTGGTGAGGTGTAACTTTGATTTTTATTCTTTTGCCAGGTCTGTCAACTTCAAGTTCATTCCTGAGCCAATTTTTGTATCAAAGGAATTTGCTGTCTCTTTGCTGATTGCTCACCTTGTATTACTTGCATTTTTTGCTCATTATAAATGGTGCAAGTAAGTGAAATGGCTTATGTCTCTTGGTGTTAAGTAATGAGCATGCAGTCACAGGATGTTTTTTGGGAAAAATATAATTTGTGTCACTAATAGAAGTCTTGATAGGTATAGTTGCCTGCCTTGTGTTAGATAAAACCAGATATTGTGACACAAACCCCAATGCATAATCCATTTAGAGAATGTTCGTTGATGGATGGTTTGCGTTGCTCTTGATGTTTGTGCTACTTATGCAAAAATGTCTAGTTTAAGCGTTTTAGGCAATATTCTTGCCATGTAACTGATGATGATCATGTTAATTGCACATATATCTGGTATTTTGCAGGCATGAAGGTGGGCTTCTTAATTTTTTGTGTTCGAGGATTAGATCATATTTCTCAACATCTAGCAGTTCATCGCCAAAAACCCTCAAGAAAGAATGTAAGTTGTGATCATTCCATGAATTTCATGAGAGAATCCCTTATTCCCTCTTTCCTTGGAATACTAAATTTAGTGGAAATGAATTCAGATATAACGACAACCATGTTTGTTGGAAACTTCATTGGCATTGTTTGTGCCCGCTCATTGCATTATCAATTCTATTCATGGTGAGTGTCATGCTATTACAAATGCCTTGTTATTCATATTAGGTTTTCTAACCTCTTAAATTGTATATGCAAAAATCTTGACTATGATGCCTGCTATGATACTATAAATTATGGATTATCTGGATGCTTTTCTGGTTTGAGAATATCTTATTCCTGCTGTACAGAACTTTTAGATGGAATCCGATCATTTCAGATCTCTCTCGTTTATAATTTATCTTTAGTGAGAAAAATGTTAAGAGTTTCGTCTGAGCCTGACTATCATCTCTGGGTGCAGGTATTTTTATAGCTTGCCTTACCTGTTGTGGAGAACACCTTTCCCTACATCGCTTCGGTAAACTTCTTTACTCCTGCTCTTGAATAAACTTGGAGCAGTCACCTCCTTGTAATATTCACGATATTTCCACTTCTGTTTTCTTTGTACAGTGTTTTTTTGTTCCTAGGAGTGGAGCTGTGCTGGAATGTGTATCCATCAAACTCTTATTCATCTGTTCTACTCCTTTGTCTTCACCTAGTTATATTGTGGGGTTTATGGTCTTCTTCACCCGAAAATCCCTGTGTGAGTGATAAATCGCTTGGTAGAAAGGACAAATGAAGTGCCAAGTATTTTCTTTGGCTGGTGAAAGTTTTGTAATCATCTTATAAATGTAATCCTATTACACCTCATATCAAGTTCTTTAGTTATTTACGCACGGTGAGACTACCGGCAACTCTTTTTGTTATATATATAATTTTTTATTTTGACTTGCTCTTGAGATATAGATCAATGAACTCTTTTTTTAGTTGCATGTTGCTATTATTCTTTTATCTTGGCAATTCTATTAGCCCATTGCAATGCTAACTCTGAACTTAATTTCTAGATTTTACCATTTGATTTTTGACTGCAATTCTTGAAACCTACTTGTCAATTTAAGAAAATCCTGAAATAACTTGTCTATGTACTCGTATATACAACCTTTTCAAAAAGATAGAAACGGGAAGGTTATTATAAATTTTGTGCAATGCATACATTGGTGGGATTTCCCCTTTAGAAGAGGGTCAAAGCTTCCTATCTTGCAAAAAGAGCGGTCACCGAATTAAATAACCTCCAACACATTAAGGAATTTATTATGTATGCAATAATTTGATGTACATCCTTTAAAATTTTATTATGTATGCATGTATGTCTGTTTGGGTACAAAGAATTGGATTGCAATCCCTTTCCACCTAGAATCGAAGGAGAGGTTCTCTTGTTATCTTCCTTTCATTTTAAGTATTTCATGAAAGCATTGTGTTACGAGACAAGTCAGAATTCACAATGCAAAAAACCGACACTTGTCTTGCATCCGCCTCGTTAATCCTTGATCAGAATTGCAAAAGCAGATTAGATCTAGGCGGATCATGAACAACTGGGTAAAGCCGTAGAGTTGTGAAATGAGGCCCAAACTATTTGAATTTTGAATGTGGTGGCGCTCCCTGGCTCTTGCCTCTTCGTCTTGTCCCAATTCGTTTTGGGCTCGGACTTGGGTACAAATGCTCAATGACAAAAATGCCATCACCGCAACTTTCAATAAATATTCACTTTAGATTTTTCCGTATTCTTCTGACATGATGAAACCTAATGTCGAAACAGTAGTATTTACGTTTTAAATTTATTTTCTAGTGATACATAATAAAGTATGAAAAAGAAAAAAAAGGCTAAAAAATGTTGAAAATGAGTGGCATATGGGTAAATTAGAGGTGTAAGCCGGGGATGAAAATGGAATGCGATTATACGCCTTTAAAGTAAGCAGCGATCATTTCTGATTTCCCTCAAGCTTCCAAGTTTCGAATTTTAAGCAACTGAGGTGAGGAGTCAGGAGCAGCGCGAACAACCAGAGATCCACTGCCAAAGAATGGTATACTTTACTTCATTTCTTGTTTCTGTAAACTTTAAAGCTGATAATCTTCCTCGCTATCATTTGCTCCGTTTCTTTTAATTGCCCAGAAATATACGATCTATAGTCGTACCATGGATGTTAAAGGTTTTGATCTAAAGAGCTTTATTTTCGACATGTTTTAGATCTGTATTCTCTAAACAATCTTGAATCTTTATGGGTTTTAACAATTATGCTTTTCTGGTTTATATCTCGTTTGATTTTTATTATTTTTTAAATTTTAGTAGTACTTTTTGGATTCAAATTGCTTGTGCTTGCAATGCTGGTATTAAAGTTTTACTTTCCAGGCTTTATTATGAATGTTAGTGTAGGTTTTATGACGTTATTTAGGGTTTTACTTCTTTTAAGACCCAAACCTTTTAGTCAATGGCATACAATTCCTTTGTCTCCTTGAGATTTTTAGCAAGTCAGAAGCAATTTCCGCTCGAGTTCTTTTTCTTGTTAAAAGTTTTTGATAATCTATTTTAATTTGGTTAGAGGATTATAGTTTTTTAGGCATTTGACGATGTGAGCAATTGCATTCTTAGTGTTAAACAATCTGCAGTAGGGGTTAATTCTGTATTACTCATTTGCTAATGCTGTGTGGTATGGGCTGACTAATATACATTTTTTGCAGGACGGGCCTAATTCGGAAGACTCAAAGCAAAGCACTGCTGATATGACTGTTTTTGTGAGTTGTTCACCCTTTTTCGTACCATGAATGATAACTGCTTTTAATTTATGCTGTTTTGCTAGTACCATGAGGGCATAACTATTGCTAATTTTGATTTAGTCTCAACTCTTAGGTTGCAAAGTTGTGCAAGGACCATAGTATCTGATGGATATATTTCAGCAATTATTTGCTGTGGTTGTTGATGTGCTTTTCTACTAAGGTCTTAGTAATGATCTTTTTGACTGATTTTTGCAGGTGCAAAATCTTCTTCAACAAATGGTGAGTTATAATTAGACCCTCTGTTGTTGGAATAATATGTTTCTGTTATTGACAACAATTTTGTTTGCAGCAATCTAGGTTTCAAACAATGTCTGATTCCATTATCACAAAGAATATCCTTTTCATATGTTCTTAAATTTTATTGAAACGTGGTTTTCCGTAGGATAGCAATGTTGTCAAAAAGAACAAGATATGGAATGTGGCTGAGTTGCTTCATTGGTGAAGTAAATGGCTTGTCCTAAATGATGTGTTTGGCAGAGAAGTTTGTGTATATTTCTTTGTTGAGCTTTTTATTTTTATTGTTACATAAATAGGTTGAATGTTTTAAAGTAACCTATACATAAGTTTTACTTTTGTCAACTTATAAGGAATTCTTGAAATAAGGCTAAGAAGCTTGGTGGGACAGTGATTTTGGACGTGTATCTGATAACTGTTTGCTGGACAGATTTGAACAAGTTTGAAACTTTGTTATGTTTTTGCAGTGTCATAGCATTACTTTAAATGGAAATAGTTAGTTAGTTCATTTAGTATTATTATGAAGTGTGGGACCTCTACTGTTTGCTTAACTCCAAAGCACTTGATGAAATGGGAAGCCGTATAAATGAGCTGGAGCAGAGCATCAATGACCTAAAAGCAGAGATGGGAGTGGAAGGCTCTCCATCTCCTTTAGCTCCATCAAAGCAAAAGTCTGATGAAGCAAAGCAAGAGGAAGGTTCAGCATGAAAATTAGCCAACGAGCGTTTTTAGCAGTGTTTGATGATTGTAATTTGGTGGTATCTTATTTTGTATTCAAGCATAATTGGCGAGAGATCAGGGACATTACTGAGTGTCCACCTTGTCCTTTTCTTTTTCTGTTTTTATTGAACTCATTATATCTTCTGTAAACACAATTATCTGCTTTTAATGCCAGTCGGGCAAATTATAAAGCGAGTTAATGAATATGAGGTGATTTGTTGCTCTTTCTCTGTGCAATAGCAAAGACATAATTATTTAGGTTTGGTCATTAAACTTGACATGTTGAGCATTGCTTCGCTGACCAGCCTTCTGGATGAGCAGCTGTTAACCCTAATCCTTAATCCGTGTAGGCAATCCCAAGTGTATCAGCTTTAGCACTTGGAAATGCTATAGGAACTTAAAGCTGATAATTGAAGTTGTCCTTATGAAGATAATTTGTCTTAGCTCACATTTACCTCACGTTTGGTTCGCGGAATAGACAAGAATATAATAGAATAGTTGTTATATGAGAATAGAATGAAGTGGGAATAAAATAAAATATGTATTATGCAGTTTGGTATGACGAATGAAATAGAGCAGGAATAATTATTACGACTTATTACAGTGTTTGATTAGAAACAATAATAAAAAAAGAATGAAAAATATTATGATAAAAATACTTTTTATTATATATATGATTATTTATTTTTATTTTATTTTATTAATATCAATAATTAATATTTTAATTAAAATATTAATAATTAATAATTTAATATAATTTAATCATTAATATTTTATTTATAATTTAGGATTTTTATGATTAAAATATTAATAATTTTTTATTTTTTATTTATACTCATAAAAAATTTAATATATTAATAATTTAATATTTATAAATCATTTTTTTTATTTTTTTCTTTCTTCTTCTTCGTGGGTCAGTCGTCAGAAAGGCGACCGGTGTCATTTTAGATCGATCTGGCACATCATGTGATCGGATCTGGCCATTAGGATGCCAAATCGACATCCCTCATGATTGGATCTGGTCGTGGAGTGCCAGATCCAACCGCGGGATCTGGTTGGGAAGCACCAGATACGATGCTTCCCACGGCCAGATTTGGCCGTTGAGTGCCAGATCGGTTGAGAGAAAGAGGATGATCAGTGGAAGAGGGGAAGATTGGAAGAGAAAAAGAGAAAGATTGACGGAAAAGGGGAAGATCGGATGAGGGGAAGAAGAAGCTCGGCTTAGAGAGAGGGAAAAGTGGAAGAGAGAGAAAAAAATTATTTTATATGGACTAAGTTGGAATTTTGTAAATTAACTGGAGGTATTTTAGTCATTGTGCATTTTACAGCTATTCCATGTCACATGGAATAGCTATTGTCGATGGGACATCGGGTTTACTTAATGTAATTCTATTACCCATTTGCACAAAATAGGAATTACTGAAGATTTTTTATTCCGTGCTGACTTTTATATCAAACGAGGGGTGTGGAATAGAGGAGGAATAGAAGGGAAATGGCATAGCCATTCCTTCAACCAAACATGCAGTTAATCTCTAATAACCTTCAGTTGAGGTATGTGAAGTAGTTGATCATATGTTGTCAGAATACATTTTGAATGCAATAGATGATACTTCAAAATTATTTTGAATTATTGGAAGAGTGAATGACATTTCAAAATAAATGGCATCAAAGATGGCTAGATTGTACTGGTTGGAAGAGTAAGAGTTCAATTAATGTTCCCCCTTCCATTAATTGGTATATAATCATTCTCATTGGTCTACCATCATAGTACTTGCTATGGATTTTTGTTCTAGCTGACGTTATTTTCATGCCTGGTTCATAATTTGCCATTGCGTGTTGAAGTTAACAAACAGGGTTGACCAGGATCTTCTCCCAAATAGTAAACCAAAAACGTCCGATCAATCTATCTTCTATTATAAATGAAGCGAAACTGATTGAAACTTGAAAGCAATTGAGATTCGAAAGCAGCAAAATTAAAGGACAAAGAAACACACAAGATTACATGATAACATATAAGGGAATTTCTTCAACAACATATATCCTCCATCTCACCAGAGAGGAGCTTGATATTCTGTCTAAATCAACTTTATTGGTACATTTCTATCTTACAAATGACAAACAAAATGAGACAGGACAAAAAAACAGCGGGGGTGGGGGAGTTGCAGAATAACCTTAACTACGGCAACGGGTAATGGCACTGCAACCTCGGCTGTAGGGGTTAGCTTGTGCGCCTGGCTGACAGTTATAGTAGGATGCACCCCTGAGAGAGCATGGCACGGTGTTCCTCTGCAGAGCTCCGTAGCTTATGTACTGCGTGGTTGCCAATATGCGCCTGTTTATCTCGGAGTTCATATCAAACTCATCGTTAGCTATGCACTCAGCCATGGAGCCTTGGCAGCCAGCCTTGGTCGGAACCCAGTTGATCAAGTGGTGGTCACCACCTGCTTCGACGGTCGACAAGGAGATGATCAGAGATGTGAGGACTAAGGAAACGGCCAGGAGAAAACCAGAGGGATTAGACATCTTGTTTGTTTGTTTATTTGTTTTGACTGTTGTATATTTTTCTATGCCGCAGTTGCTTAAGTCGGGACTAGAAAAGAAGGGGTGTGGCGACTTGTTTTTAAAGCTACTGATAAAAGAGTTGGAAGAATGACATTGACTAACCCTTATTTATCCAAAATGCCACTTGACTTGGCACCAGTATTAGGTTTTTTCCCTTGTCAAATTTCTATTTTTCGTTCCAAAATTTATTGTTCTGGCCTTTCTTTCTCGAAGAAGTGGAACTTAAATGTGTATGATGAAACCATATTCAATATTTATTTAAATGACACAGCAATAATTCTGCATAGGACAACTATATGAAAACCTGTTCTTCAAAATATTGTAGCTTAATAAACTTCTAATTCTGAATATGATAATAGAACAAGCTCAAATTGAGGATTATATTTTTGTTATTGGCCCACACTATTATGAACATATCATTTCGTTCATAGAATATTAATTAAAAATAAATATAAAAGCATTAATTGGACAAAGTACATGAATCCTTGGTAGTTTTGTAAATATGGAGATAATGATGGTTCAACGTCTAAGCACACCAAGAAGGCAGTTGGTTGACTGATGTGGGCAACATATATTACAGGATTGGTTTAAATCCTAGTTCGTCCAACAACCTTCCAATAGTTTGCCTGTCCTAATCCCATGACTGTTAACAATAATAATGACAAAGAATAATCAGAATAATAATATAAGCACAACCTAACCCAACAATGGAAGAAAAAAGAAATGTTTTTAGTGACATGGGGGTTGCTCTTTCGATTCTTCGATAAAGTTCATTAGTTCAATGACTCTTGTACTAGTTCAAACAACGCCTGGATAGCTATTTAGAAAGTTTGGGGAGTCCTTGAAAATGTATGACTTCTTCAAAACCTAATACAAGAAAATGACAGAACTCGCTATGTGAACACCCGAAAACAAGAGTTTTAAAACAATAGATAATCCGTTGAAATTGCAGGCGTGTGACCTTTATTCATGGGGGTAGATCGATTCTATGTTATTCTAGCTTTTCTTTGTCGATTTCAGTTGTGAATTCCAGATAGTAGGTGAGATTTATGTATAGCTTAGAGCCACTCAAGTGGCCTGTAAAAATATGCAAAAATGGGTTGTCAAAGTAAAATTCTGGAATTTGAGCACCGCATTATAGAACCACAAATTTTCTTCGGCAAAGTGTTGTTTTCCAAATGAGCTGACAAGTGGCTTATTCAGGTGTTTGGTCTGAGGTTTTCAGAGGCTAACAGGGTTCAAAGTTTGGGTGACGATACTTCCTCTTGCATAGGAAAAATACTTAAAGAATGATCATACACTACCAAAAAATCATCTTTTTCCGACGGAATTTTTTCCGTTGGAAAATTCCGTTGGAAAATTGCAACGGAATTGCAACGGAATTTCAACGGATTTCCAACGGAATTTAATTATAATTGACAGATAATGGTTGCAACGGATTTCCAACGGAATTCCAATGGAAATTTCCAACGAAAAATTCCGTTGGAAATTCCATTGGAAACATATTTTTCCAAGGGAATTTTCCGTTGGGAATTGACTTGCCAATTTATATGGACTATTTCCAACGGATTTCCAACGGAATTTCCGTTGGAAAGTTCCAACGGAATTTTCCGTTGGAAATTCGTTGGAAAAATGCATCAGAACATAAAACATTTTGGTTCCAACGGATTTCCAACGGAAAATTCCGTTGGAACCATAAGCTAAAAAAATTCCTTTAGAGTTTCCAACGGATTTCCAACGGAATTTCCGTTGGAAAGTTCCAACGGAATTTTCCGTTGGAAATCCGTTGGAAAAATGCATCAGAACATAAAACAATTTGGTTCCAACGGATTTCCAACGGAAAATTCCGTTGGAACCATAAGCTAAAAAAATTTTCCTTTAGACTTTCCAACGGATTTCCAACGGAATTTCCGTTGGAAATTACCAACGGAATTTTCCGTTGGAAATCCGTTGGAACTAATCATCAGAACATGCCACTTTGGTTCCAACGGATTTCCAACGGAAAATTCCGTTGGAACCTTAAGCAAAATCAATTTGTTCAGCTACATTTTTCAACTGATTTCCAACGGATTTTCCGTTGGAACGAAAACATTTAATTTACCACACTTTGTTTTATTTTTTAAACTTTCTGACGGCATTTCCGTAAGACAAGTCCGTTGGAAATAATTATGAAATTTCCTCTTGTCAAATCGAAATTTTTTTAAAATTTTTTTAATTTTTTTAAAAAATAAAATACTAGTAAAATTAAATAGAAGCAGTTAATAATTATCTGTATAATTTTTTTAACTTTGATGTTAGGGTTTAATATTGGGTACATAATACCAAATTTTGATAATGTTATATTATTCCAAATTTGTAAAAAATAACAACGTTTAATTTTATATTTTGTAAAAACCCATTATTAGATAGAAATATAATCTAAAAAATATATATTAGGAGATATATATTCATGTTGTAAATGTAATTAGCTAATTAGCTACGTATGATTGAAGGCTTATAATTTAGATATTATATTTGTGCTTAAAAAGTATAATTTTATTATATTTATGTACTCATATTTCGTTGACCGAGAGCTCTAGAAAAAAAAAATATATTTATATATAGTTAGACAAGTATGATTTAAGAATCCATGATTATATATAAATATAATCTAAATAAGATATATTAGTAGGTATATATTTATGTTTTAAATGTAAGTAGTTAATTAGCTTATTATGATTGAAGTCTTGTAATTTACTCATTATATTTGTGCTTAAAAAGTATAATTTTATTATATTTATATATTCATATAGCTCTGACTCATATATTTATATTTATTATGATTGAAGTCTTGTAAGAAGTTTGATTTATGTGGAAAAATCAATTTATAATTTAATGTATGTAAATTACAAAGTATAATTTATACTTTGTATGGTATATAAATATATATATAAATATTATTTAATAACAATAATATTCTCCCCATTTGAATTCATTTATGTATCATACCAAACGGCGCCGTTTTTGGAGGAGGATATCTGCCCTGTATACGGGTCCAAAACGATGTAGTTTTGGCCCTCTATATCTGCCCTGTATACAGGGCCAAAACGACGTCGTTTTGGCCCTCTAAACCCTAACTATCAAATCCCTTTTTCCTTCCCCTTCCCCACTTTCTGTCTCCCGTATTCTCTCTCTACCAGCGACGCCCTCTCTTCTCTCTAAGCCCGACGCAGCCCTGTTCCACGGTGGTCCTAGTGCACTCCTGCTGCCGGTGACCTCTCCCGGTTGTCGCCCCTCTGAGTGGCCTGCCCGGCCTGCTGCTCCAGCCCCCAGCTAAAAATTCCGTTTGAAATCTGTTTCCGTGGCAGCCCTGTTCCACACCCGTCCTGGTGCCCTCCTGCTGCCGGTGACCCCTACCCGCTTGTCGCCCCTCTGAGTGGCCTGCCCGGCCTGCTGCTCCAGCCCCCAGCTAAAAATTTCAAAGCACTTTGTTTCCGCGGCAGCCTTGTTCCACACCCGTCCTGGTGCCCTCCTGCTGCCGGTGACCCCTACCCGGTTGTCGCCCCTCTGAGTGGCCTGCCTGGCCTGCGGCTCCAGCCCCCAGCTAAAAATTCCAAAGCACTTTGTTTCCGTGGCAGCCCTGTTCCACACCTGTCCTGGTGCCCTCCTACTGCCGGTGACCTCTACCCGGTTGTCGCCCCTCTGAGTGGCTTGCCCGGCCTGCTGCTTCAGCCCCCAGCTAAAAATTCCAAAGCACTTTGTTTCCGTGGCAATGATAAGATGTTTGAGAACCATGGTATTGCTCACTTTTGATTTGTCAAATTTGAAACAAATTATTTTCGTTTCTTTCAAATTCGAAATTGATAATGAATTGCTGCCTTAATTGGGGGTGTGAAAGGCTTTTTCATGTTTCTCTCACCCTTCTGCATTAAGAAATAGGCGTATAAATGTCTAACAGAGAGAGAGGCGGGGGAGGGTACAAAATGCATATTGTCCGTGGCCATTTCAGTACAACCACCGATTGCTAATTGATTTTAGTATAGACATGATTATAGTGGTCCAATACTAACAAATGTAAAAGAGGAAAAATCACCATGTGGGACAAAACAAGTTTCAAAAATTGGATATTAGACTTAATATCAGTACCTTTTCATAGCAATAAGCATACTAGAAAAATTGATTACAAAAAAAAGGAGCCTTGTTTTGTAGCTTGATAGCACAAAATGCATAGAAACATTGCTGATGAGCCTTGTTTTGTAGCTTGATAGCACAAAATGACCTAAGATCTTGCAGCTTGAAATCACCAGTCTGCTTCGCTGACGGATTTGGGTTTTGGGCATCCATTGCAGGTGATGGTTCCTATACATATATTGTTTTTACCTGTTAATGTTGGTGTTTAGGGTACAATTCTAAATTATAATTTATATGCCCAATTTCAGACATATTAACTGGTTGGCTATATAAGGATTGAACCTTCGTCCACTCTGCTTCAAATTCAGATTGTGTCTAGTTATAATTTTGCAGGTGAGTAAGAAAAACACACAAGGAATTACATATATTGTGGTCTGTCGACAAATCTTTATTTTTCAATCTGACTTTATGCCTGGACGAAATTTAATGTATAACCTATGATTTCATAATTAAATCAATTTATAATTACGCGGTATATTGTTTTTTGGGCAGTGATTAAAAATTTCAATTTTGATGCATTATGAATAATTTATTTAATATATGTTGTTTAGATATCTCTTATGTGTTCGATATTATAAGATACGTTGTTTTCAATCACGGGTTGGAAATTTGACGTCGGGAATGTACTTTTTTTTTTTGGAGTGAGATCATCGTATAACGATCGAATCAAAAAACCTTTTTTAATCACTGCCAACGATTCCGATTATACATACGAAATAATTAAACAATATTGGTGAGGAAATTGACGGGTGAATAAAATCTTACAACATAAGCTCGTCTATTGATATCTTATGCAATCTGGTTGGAATTAAAATTCGAAATATCAAATTAATCAATTACTAATTTGAACATTTTTTATCTCCAATTAATCATTTATATTATTTATTTTAAATGAAATTACATTTTACAAAATACCTTTCAGTAAATATCATTTATGTGGAAATCAATTATCTTTGCCCTTTAACGTAATAACGTTGATATATTTTATACATACACATAACATTTGAACAGAAGTTTATTTTAATTTTTAAATTTAAATAATTTTATTGTATTACACATATATGAAATATTATATTGTTATATTATATGTTAAGGCACAATACGTTGATGTAATTTAATTTACTTTTTTAAAATGATTAAAACTTTTGACGACTAATTATAAAACATAATTAAATTACATGAACATTTATATGAGTTATACAATTTGTAAATCTCTCCGACTATCTTAAAATCTTATTATTCGAAATAATCAAAAGCATTTAAAATATTTGAGCTTAATCTTAAATTTTTCCTATATCCTTTATTATAATTAAATTTATTACATCTTAAAATTACGAGCTTCAATTCATATTGCTATTTAAAGCCGTAAAATTAGATAGTCATACCCATATGAACGAATGCAGACAAATTGGCATACGTTATTTAAAATTTATAATAAATTCGAAATTTTCAGTATTTTGACAATTATAATAGAGGGTAGACATTAGGTATATATATAATCCGTTCAAACTTCATGTACAGGCATGAAACTACACTTTAATGTTTATGGTCTATAATTAAAACAAGTATTCAAAATGTTAAGGCGTAATCCATTTGATGTTGATTGTTTGATAATTAATGTACGCAATAATTTATACTATAACCCATACTGAACATCTTACAAAGTAATTTCGAATATATATGGATATATATGAAATACATATTGGAATGTAGTGTTTAGGGTGTAGGTTTGTTACAAACAATACAAATTTTAAATGCATAATGATATTCTATGATACTTAGGATTGCAGAATGTCGGGAGATCGGTCTTGGATGTACCGTCGTTTACAGAATGGATACATTACAGCTGAATTTGTAAATGGAGTCACTGAATTCATTAATTTCGCATCTTCGAATACTACAAGTATGTGGAATAATAGAATTAGATGCCCTTGCACGCGATGTAGTAACAATAAGTTCTTAGACAAAGATAAAGTCACAGAACATATCCTAAACTGGGGATTTACTGGTGCTTACACAATTTGGAGTTTTCATGGGGAAATTGATGTTGGACAATCATCAAGAAGCCAATCTAGAGTTGAACCATCCCTTGGATTTGAAGGAGATGCTGTTTTTCGAGAACCTACATATGAGGATGAAATAGAAAATCCATACAGTCGAATGGTTATGGATGCATTGCATCCCGAAGTTGGAATGAACCATGGCATGGACAATACTCATGAGTCAAGCTTCGTGGAAGAAGATCCCAATCCAAATACATCTACTTTTTACTCTTTGTTAAGCAATGCAGAGGAACCTTTGTGGGTAGGTTGCACAAAGCACACGACGCTTTCAGCTGTGTCGCAACTTTTAAATGTTAAGGCGGAGTACAATTTGAGTGAATCATGCTTTGATCGATTGTTAGAGATAATAAAGAATATGTTGCCATCTGACGAGAATTTACCTACAGACTTTTATAGGATGAAAAAAAAGGTAGCAAAGCTTGGGTTGGGATATATCAAAATTGATGCTTGCAAGAACAACTGCATGTTATTTTATGAGCAATTTGCTACATTTGAGTATTGCCATGTCTGTGGACATCCTCGGTATAAACAGAAGAATTCGAGTGTGCGAATGCAGAAAAAAATTCCTTACAAAATTTTGCGTTACTTGCCACTTATACCGAGGCTTCAAAGGCTTTATATGTCATCTAAAACTGCTGAACATATGACGTGGCATGCGCAACACCAAAGTGATGACGGACGCCTTAGACACCCAGTTGATGGTGAAGCTTGGCAACACTTCAACCGCACACATGAATTCTTTGCAATGGAACCTCGAAATGTTAGGCTCGGGTTATGTGCTGACGGTTTCAACCCTTTTGGATCAACTGGCAACTCATATCTGTTTGGCCAGTAATGCTTTGTGTGTATAATTTACCGCCATGGATGTGTATGAAACAACCATATATTTTTCTGAACATGGTTATTCCAGGCAAGAAAAGTCGAAGCCAAAATATAGATGTTTTCTTGAAGCCTTTGATAGATGAGTTGAATTTATTGTGGGGAGACGGTGTTCTCACCTATGATGCATTTAGAAAACAAAATTTCCAGATGAGGGCAGCATTATTGTGGACAATTAATGATTTTCCTGCTTATGGTATGTTGTCAGGGTGGAGTACACATGGACGGTTATCATGTCCGTATTGCATGGAAAAGTCCAAATCTTTCATATTGGAGCATGGTAGGAAACCTTGTTTCTTTGATTGTCATCGGCAATTCTTGCCAACTAATCATCCTTTTAGGAGGCAGAGAGACAAATTTATTAAAAAAAGAGTTGAACATGACATACCATTTTCTCGATTATCAGGCGAAGAAATATTAATACGTTTGAATTCACTGCCTCAGCTCCCATTCGGAACAAAATGTGGTGAGCGAAAAAGTTCAGGATATGGTGTTTGTCATAATTGGGTGAAGAAGAGCATTTTTTGGTCTCTGCCTTATTGGCATACGCTTCTTATTCGTCACAATTTAGATGTTATGCATATTGAACGAAATTTTTTTGAGAATATAGTGAACACAGTGATGGATGTTAAAGGAAGGACAAAGGACGACATAAAGGCACGACAAGATTTGAAGGTGTATTGTAAGCGGCCAGAGTTGGAGTTGGTGGAACATAATGGAAAATTATATAAGCCAAAGGCTGCGTACACATTACATAAGGAGGAAATCAGAAGTGTTTGTGATTGGGTTAAACAACTGAGATTACCAGATGGTTTCGCGTCAAACATTTCTCGGTGTGTTAATGATGATGGGGAAAAATTTTATGGGATGAAAAGTCATGATTGTCATGTTTTTGCGCAACGGTTACTCCCAATTGTTTTCCGTGATATGCTGCATCCAACAATTTGGGCGGCACTTACAGAGATATCTCAATTTTTTTGCGATTTGTGTGCAACTGAACTAAATGGTGATCATATGGAAACGTTGCAAGGAAAAATATGTGAAACTATATGCAAACTGGAGAAGATATTCCCTCCGGCTTTCTTTGACTCAATGGAGCATTTGCCGATTCATTTGCCTTACGAGGCGAAGGCTGGTGGACCGGTACAATATCGATGGATGTATCCATTTGAGAGGTAAAATAATGGTTATTTGTTTGAATAAAATTCTTTTGAAAAGCTTGAAGGTTTTCATAAGATTGATGTATTTTTTGGTTGATAGGTTTTTGCAACAGTTGAAGAAGAAAGTAAAAAATCGTGCCTCTGTTGAAGGCTCCATATGCGAGGCTTATGTTATCGAGGAAGTTTCCTCGTTCTGTTCATTGTATTTTGAACATACTGTGCGAACAAGAGTAAATAGAGTGCCACGTAACGATGATGGGGGAGAGGTAGACTCTATGGGTCGTCTCTCAATTTTCACTCACCCGGGACGAGCTTTTGGTCCATCAGATAAGTCTCGATTTTTGGATGAGGATGAGTTTTATGCGGCTGAGTTATATATTTTAATGAATTGCGATGAGATACTCCCATATATAAAGTAAGTACAATTTGTTGTTTTCTCTTGCTAATACAGTATAATAAGAATTTTTATTTGTAACGTAGTTGTGGATTTTATGATAGGATCTTTGATGACATGGTGAGGGGAGATGTTGAATACATTTCGGAAGATGAATTGGAGAAAGTACGTGATTCGAGATTCGTTAAATGGTTTAAAAATTATGTAAGTACAATAAACATACACGTTAACTTACAAAAATGCATTGACGACTATGTTATGATATCAATTATTCCACGGTAATTGTATTGAATGTTCTTAGGTTGCAAAGCATAATGAGGAAATTGACCAACGCATAATTGATATCTCTTATGGTCCCGGACGTATGATAAGGTCTTACAGCGGATATTTTGTAAATGGTTTCAAGTTTCACACAATAGATTACGGCAATAATCGTAAGACAATGAACAGTGGGGTATGCATAAAAGGGAGTTTTTACAATGATCATGAGCGTGACTTTTATGGCATCTTAGTGGATATAATCGAGTTGGAGTATTTTGGAATAGGAAACAGAGTAGTTCTATTCAAGTGTCATTGGTTTGATACGGAAAAAGGAATAAAAGTTGATCGATTGCATGGTCTTGTTGATGTTAATTCCAAGTCAATACTATCCACTAATGAACCATTTGTTTTAGCTGCCCAAGCTAACCAAGTTTATTATAGTAGTTATCCTTCAAGAAGGAGAGATCGACGTGATTGGTGGGCAGTATTTAAAACAAAGGCTAGGAGTAGATTTCAAATTCCAATTAGTGGTAAAAAAGAAAATGAAAGTGATTTGAATGAAGGAGTATACCAAGAAGATGTGTCCAATTCATTCACTAGAACTCAAACAGAAGCAGTTGATTTAGCTGAGTTAGCAAGTGGTGAATATGAAGATGTCGGAATTCCGATTGAGGATGAAGAATATGATTTCGATAAAGATGAAGATGCAGACGATGACACGGATGGAGAAGATAATGAAGATGAAGATGAAGATGAAGATCATGTGGAGCATGACGACAGCGAAACTTATAATGATGATAGTGATAATAATGCGGACCATGAGTTTCATTATTCAGGAAGTGAATGATCACATAATGCATGTTAGATATTGCTTTAATATTTACGGTTTAACGTTATTGTTTATCTTAAAATTTTTTAAGTCGGAGTATTTTGACGTTATTATTAAATATAAGGCTTGAGTTTAAATCAACATATAAATGTTGCAATTAATTAGTATATTAATTGCTGTGTTGCCTCATATAGCTAAGATTTATATATGTAATTCCGTTGCATGGAAAGTAATTTAATCGAATTTTAATAATAATAATATTAATAACAATTGCTAATGGGATGTTAACAATAGGATATCTAAACCACGATGGTTAAAGGGAAGCAATCAAAGCCGAGACCCAGGTCTTCATATGCATCCGCAAGTATGGCTATGCAGACAAGTTCCCAAGCATGTGATGCTATATTCGATCCACAACAGGTACAGCAGGATAATATAGATGCGTCACTTGAGACACAGTCTTTGTACGATGCATTTGCAGAGCACGTCGAAAATGATGCAGCTACACATGATATTACAAGATCCCCATCTATCGATTTAGGTGGAAATGCAAATGAGACAGCGTCAAGATCAAGAGGTAGGGGACCTAGTGTAGGATTACAGACTCCACAAGATCCATCGGATAGATTACGTATTACTCCTATTGCGGATAGGTATGTTATCTTGTTTATACTTGTTATATTTTGCAACAATTAGCAATTTTCTTAATTGCTAATATATACAATTATTTGTGCATATCAATCATATAGCTCTTTTTTCGAGAGAGGGGTGACATCAACAATAACAAGGATCATCAAAAATCACTTTCATGGTCCATGGTCGACATGGAGGAAAGTCCCAAGTGATATCAAAAACTTAATGTTTCGAAAATTTCAGGTACTATGTTACAAGATTTATTTATTAATAATATATTGTTTCAATTGATTTGTATTACTTTGTTAAATTATTGTATTACATTGTGTTTAGGAAAAATGTGTTTGGTCTGCACATGAAGATGTTGTAGTTCGACGCATATGGGAAAAAATTTGTTCCGATCGATTAAGAGACATGTTTTCAGAAGAAAGGCATAAAGCAATGACTGAAGCCAAAACTAACAACATTACAGAATGCAGAGGCATGTCGAGGGAATGGATCACCAACGACATATGGGACACCCTGATCAATACAGTATGGGGTACAGAAGAGTGGCAAAACAAATCACGCAAAGCAAGGCAAAATCGTTTAACGCCAAAAGATGGATGCATTCCAAAGCACACTGGAGGTTCAGTTCCATTTGTGGTTCATGCAAAAAGGATGGTATGAATTAATGCTATTCATAATATTTATAAAATTGTTTTTCCATGAATTTCATTTAAATACGTAAGTTTAGTAGTTGGATCTCGGTTTTCATATACATGTTATATATATCAAGATATATATATGTATATCGATTATGGTTGACTAAAAATAAGTGTCGGCAAAATTCAGGCAATTGAGCTGAAACGAGATGTTACATTCTTGGAATTGTTCAATCGTACTCATAAGCGTTCAGGGGGTCATGGTGATTTTATTGATAACAAGTCCAAGTCTACGAGTGTAAGAACAATTTCATTAATTTTTACAATTTATTCTAAGTTAATGGTCTACTTCAATATTAATCATTAATTTTTTTTTCTGTAGGAAATGTATAATTCTGTCCTATCGCAGAAGTATGGCGATGAGTCATCTTCTCAGCCTGAATTCGATCCGCATGCTTGGACTGAAGCAATTGGAGGGAAGGAGACTACACGCACTCACGTGTATGGGTTTGGCTCTCGTGTCCCCGCTACAGCTTTACTTACTGGAACACAATCCAATGCAGCAACATCTGAGTCTGCGTGTGGCCCAATCAACTCAAACTTCAACAGTCCCACAACTGCATTGGAAGAAAAGGTGGAAAATCTTGCACAAAACTTGCTGAAGATACGTGAAGAAATACGTGGGGAAGTACGTGAAGAAATGAGAAATGTGATGGCAGAAGGCATGAGTGAATTTATGGCACGTATGGAAACCATGTTCATGAGTAATACACGTTCAACCGTTGGCGATGCGGGCCCTTCAAGACGTGACAAGTAAGGATAAAAAGTTCCCTCAATTGATGTATCATATTTGTTGCAAACACTTGGATACTGTTTATTTTAATTATGTTATGAGTTCTTATATGTATCCTTATATTTTATATATTGTTTGTTAAGGATAATTTATAATTAGATGTTTATACTTTGATCTCAATTTTTTAATGTGTATTTTATCTATATATGTTACAGTTTGAATGCAGAATTAAATTAAGCACTTTTTAAAAATTGATAATTTTTTATAGAAAATTTTTTAAAAATTATTTTTATAAAAATAATAGGTTAAAATATTTCCAACGGAAATTTCCGTTGGAAATATTC
The DNA here is from genome assembly GCA_036013995.1 of Theobroma grandiflorum. Lineage (NCBI taxonomy): Eukaryota > Viridiplantae > Streptophyta > Magnoliopsida > Malvales > Malvaceae > Theobroma > Theobroma grandiflorum. The sequence continues at coordinate 7,383,900 of CP142130.1, forward strand.
AATATTGTTCTGTTGGAAATAGGATTTCCAACGGAAATTCTGTTGGAAAACCCTAAACTTCTAACCAACATTTCCAACAGAATTTCCGTTGAAAAATCCTATTTCCAACGAAAATTTTCCAACTAAATTTTCCGTTGGAAAGATGTTTTCTCACGGAATTTCCGTTGGAAATTTCCAACGGAAATTCCGTCGGAAATTTCCAACGGAAATTCCGTCGGAAATTATTTTTTCAACGGAAATTGTTTAAAATGATTTTTTCTATTTAAATATGTCTTCCAACGGAATTTTCCAACAGAAATTCCGTTGGAAAATTCCTTAGAAATTTCCAACGGAATTGCAATAACTTGGAGAAACTGTATATATTTCTAACGGATTTCCAACGGATTTCCAACGGAATTACCAACGGAAATTTTTGTTGGAAATTTCCAACGGATTTCCAACGGAAAGTATTACCCACAAGGCTTGTACCGACGGAATTTCCAACGGAAATTTCCGTTGAAAATCCGTTGAAAATGCTTATTTCCAACGGAAAAAATCCTATTTCCAACGAAAAATTCCGTTGGAAATAGGCAAAATTTTTGTAATGATATAATCAAGATAGGCATAAAAAGGTGCGTTGACTCGGGTTAAAGGCGTAAGCAAATCTGAAATAATTAGTTTAATCTTATCAGATTCTTAGAAGCAAGCACAACACATGTGCCCCAAGATCCCAACCTTGCCCACCCCATGGACCGACCTTGGCTCTCTCAATTCTCTATACCACGCTCCTTTCTATGTCGATGCAACTTCCAAACTATATTCGATACTTCTATATTTTGTCTAACTAACGTTTAGAAGTTGGCCATACTCAAATTTAAACTTTGATTATAATAGGTGTGTTGAAGAAGGTGAGGTTTTCTGGGAAAATAACCTGCTGTGGCACAGGGAAAAAAGAACAGTCGAGAGCCAAGGGAGATAACAGAAGAAAGATGGTAACACGGCACGATGGCAACACGTTTCATTTAATCAACCAACGGATGTATATACACTGTTGGATGAGAGAAGAAAGGCAGAAAATAATAACCAACCAGTACCAACATCTGGCGTTACAAATTCCAAGGAAATAAAGCACATGGATCTGTGCAAACCATTTACAGCAAATACACCCAAAAATCTAAACGGTGTAGTATAAAGGAGAGAAAAAAGAACTTGGTAAAGTCAAACTGGAAGGTGGCGTTTGGTAGACGGTAAGTGAAGGACATTCTTGTAATTAAATTGTAACCTTCCTGCCTTCTCCTTTTCACCTTGCCTTCTTCTTCTTCTTCTTCTTCTTCTCACCTTGCTTCTCTTTTTTCTCATTGTCCGTAGGAAAGGTAACTCGTACTAGCACATTTGGGTCAGATTTCACTACTAAATTCAAAAATTGAAGAGATTGAGACTTTAAATTTTATAAAACCTTAATTCAAAATTTTAAAAAATTTTAAAGTGTTTTGAGAAAAATATATTTGTGATGTTAAAAATTAAAAAAAAAAAATTAAACAGTGCAGAATCCAGGAAATTTATTAAGAAATTAAGACAATTCGAGAGAGAAAGGAGTTTAGGCGTCACATTTATGAGAGAAAGAAAGCTTCAGACAAGTTTAAAATGATATATCTATATAGTTGACCTCGTCTATATGCTATGTGCAATAATCTTGGTAATATACCAAACGCAAGTTAAATGTAAACAACTTTAACTGAAGGTAAAACGACATAACGAAAAGTACTAAACGGAAGCCTAAATACTAGGTGACTAACCTTCCTTTCTTCTTCAATATTTAAACCATCTCTGCTTCCCGCGCATTCTCCATCCATTCTCCGCTGTAAATATTAAGTAGCAAGGCAAATACCACAATCACTCAATAAGTCATTTTGCTATCCGAAGCCAAGAAGATGGTAATCAATGAATCTCTAGGGGAAGTTGCTACATTTTATGTTACCATAAATTTGAGCTCAAAAAGGTCGAAAACAAAACATATGCTGAAACCGTTGGAACTACTCCTGGCGCCCTGAAAACCTGGGAACAACAATTGACTACGTATTGGGGTATGAAGGATAGGTTCAATGTTTCAACTGTTTAACACAAATGGAAGTTAATTAATTGAAAACTATAATATGATCATGCATCCAATACCGTGAAGGGAGCGCTCGCTCATCGCAATAAGAGTGATAATCCCCTATTAAAACGCTGGTATTAAGGATGGAAAAAAGAAGCAGCGTGCTGGCTTGTGCAATTATTGCACACAAACAAAATATAAACAAAGCCAATAAAGTCCATAAAGGCTGCCTCCCCCCTCCGAAAAGAAAAGAAAAGAAATGAGAGATAAAAGGGTACAGGTCAAACATCGTTAAAACTTAAAAATAGTGAAATAACAGATGAATTACATAGATCAGCGTTTAATTTCTTTATTTTGTCCCAAAGTTTGCATGTTCAATTTTACAAAGCAATAATACAATGCTAAAAGTATGGATGTAGAATCTCCTGCTGTGTAAAAGGACCATGGAAGAAAAACATGGCTTTCTAATGCATCACTAATCAGACAACAGGAAAGATCCCCATCAGCCACGCAATCTGTTCTGTCTTCGTTCAAAGCATACTCAAGTAAGAGTTACTGACAGAGATCCTATCTTTCTAGTTTGCTTAGCAATGCTTCCATTGGTGGTAGCTCCTGCACTATTTGTGGCCAATCAGGCATTCCCTGCGAGCGTGAAAATTTACCATGATAAAGAGGAGAAACGTTCCAATTTTTTGTCATTGGTTATTGGAAACCTAAGATGGAGAATATAGAGCCTAGTGCGCAACTGACCCACATCAACACATGGTAGTTAAGTATAAGGAAATATTAAGATGTCCTGAAGTGCAGAACTCTTACTACTTTGGAGTCTATGGTCATTAATTCAGGTCATCCCAATCAGCGACGACTGATAACTAAGGAGGTTTATAAGATTTATTTCATAGCCTTAAAGGAAATGAAAACAGCAGCTGATATACAACCAAGCAATGCTTTTAGTGTGTTCATAAATTCCAAAACTTTAAGCAACTAAAATCAGCAATCAGTTATAACTCTTCCTAAGTTACCGCCATGACACAATCTGATAATCAACATATTTGTTATTATCTCAGTCCAAGAAGAGGAACTAGCACAATTTTCCAAGAAATGTTCTTACTTTTCCTGATCTTCGAACTCGACCATCTAGGCGCAAAATTATGTACACATCCTCACCAGGAGTAACTCCTTCAGACTTTTGTTGGTCCCTGATCCACCTGAAATAAGTAAAAATCTTTAGTTAAAAGATTAGAAGGAAAAAAAAGCTAACCAAAGAAAAGATGTCCATTCACAATTTGAGCCTATCACTGATAATTGAGTACTAGTCAATGGTTTGAAACAGTTTGTCAAGACAGTCCTTTTCTGACATCAAGAGATGCTTTACAGCACAACTTTTGTCATCTAATTTCTTAAACAAGGATAAAACAATAACGTAAAATATGGAGTAGCAGGTTACCTTTCCCATTCTTCAGGTGATGCAACCTCAGCCCTAAATCGAATTTCAGCTTTCAACTTTGATTTTGCAGTTATAGATTGAGCTCGTTTCTCAAAGTCTTCCTGCCATGACACCAAGACATAAAGTGTCAAGAAAGCAACAAATGTTTCAATCAAAAACCATATTTGGTGCATGCATTTAATTTTTCACAGCTTAAAATTCCATGTAAAATTGATTGCTATAAGCAGCAAGCCTATGCATCTATGACATTCCAGCACAATTACACCTAAGCAAAAAGATGCAGTCACATGTACGGCACAAAGTAAACTTCTAAGAAGTCTTAGTAACTATACCAATGACGATAAAGTAATAAGTGAAGAAGAATTATATCCTCGTATGCCCACTAATCTACTATAGGTTAGCAACTTGTATTTTACCCCAATAGAAGGAAGAGCAGCTGCTGCCTTTGGAGACGCCCCAAAACCCTTCTTCTCCACTTGCGGTGTTCTACCTTCACCCCAATTGACAGGAACTAGAAGAACACCTCGCCTGAGGAGCTCAGTTCGAAATCTCTCAGCCTTTTGTATAGCCAACGAAACTGTTTCCTTTTTCCCAGCTAAAATAACCTGAATCCAACCTTCAATCAGAATGTAATGACAAAAACCATATAGATAAAGGGCGAGTGTATAAAATGCATCAGAATGTAAGTTAGAAAATGACACAACTTAAAGTTAAACTTGACATATATTTAGATGACCAAATAGGAAATGACAGTGCAATAAGATGTATCTACACTCAACCAAGGTAGTAGATATCAATGTAATCTTCTATAGGAAGTCTAGAAGAATTTGGATCTAATGGTAAGTCTCATTTTTTTCCTTATATCCTCCCTTTTTTGTCTCCATCCCCACCCCAAGCAGTGGCATTCACTACAAAAAATGTAGAAACAGAAAACAAAACAGATAATTTTTATGGTCACAGACGTTCTGGTTGCTCTCGACACAGGGGTGTCCACAAGGCATAAAACAACAATTAAAGAAACACATAGAGCTATGACAGGTGGCTGTCCTGCTGCATTTATTAATTATTAGCCTAAATTTAAATACTTTGATTACTTTGGAAATGTGTCAATTCTATTTGCTAAAATCAGTACAAGAAATGTATCATCTGGTGATGACATGAGATGAAGGTTTCAGTTCTTAATTGCCTATGGTTGGCAACATTATCTTTGAAGACTATACTTTTACAGTGACCATGCAGGCATAAAATTTGCAATGATCTATCTAAAGTTTGCAATCATGGAGCAGAAAGAACTTGCAAGCAAAATTCAAACAATAAAAAAAATGAAAATTTTAATACTAACTGGCCTAACAGTGTCTCGTAACTGCACGAGTTCAACAACCCGATTGGTGGAAAGGCGCAAAGGCAACCTAGAGAGAGTTTCATCTCGGGATATTTGTGCAAGTTGCTCTTCCTCCTTCTTGTTGTCCCAGAAGAATAATGCCACGAGAACAATGATACCTGTAGATGGCTGATTCAAAAACTTAAGTCATTTTACAAAAGCCAGTTACAAATTATTAGCTTGATGGTCATGCCAACTCATTCCAACAAAAAACCAGAGATTAACTCATCAATTGACACACATAACATGTGCACACACTTAGCATAACTGATCTCCTTGTTTACCTCCAATATTTATGGCAGCATTGCCTGCAGTTTCCCATAGATCAGGAGCACCTTCACCACCTTTAATAGCACTAAATAGCCTGGGTAGAGTGAAGAACAGTGAAATTCCAGCAGCTGCAGAGAATGCCACATAAAAAAATCTCCTAACCCCACGAAATGGGGCCTGAACTTCACTGATAAGTTTGAGATCTCTTCGAAAACTGTAGCCTATATCTTCTCCACCCAGCCTGGCCTGGAAAGATAACAAATAATTATGAACAAAACCAACTTTCAGTAATTTGATCCTCATGGGGATGAATTACTTTCATTTGATTCCATCGCTGTTGCATTTAGGATACTTGGTGGGTACTGGGAAAAGGGAGTGGCAGGAAGAAAACTTATGCAACAAACCTCTTCTTGCAATTCCTTGAACTCAGGCGATGCTCTGAAGGAGGCCAAATCAGGATCATTTAAAATTGTACCAAATTTGAGGTTGTAGTCTCTCAAAGCTGTACGCAGACAATCAGCAGCTTTCTTTCCTTCCCCTCTTCCTCAAAAAAAAAAAAAAAAAAAAAAACGAAAGATTGTTGGTTAGTACAGCCCTTTTTAGTAATAAATTATTACTTGAGATTAATGCACAGGAATTTCATAACACGAACAAATATGTTACTTCAAACCAGATTCCCAGAACCTTCTATTGGATACTCATGTATGGGGGTATTTCGAAAAAGAAGAGTCCGGGGAAGTTGGCAGCCAGATAGAGTATCCATTCATGTAATAAGAGTATGTACTTTTGAATACTATAGATAAGCTGCTTTCCAGGTGCAGCTGGGAGAGTATAAAGGTAGCATTATGTTTGGCAACCTACATCTTTCCTAAAGTACATGTCAATTTCTAGAATCATTCATGATAAGTTGAAGTTCTAACTGTTAACAAGAGAAGGAAAAAACATTAGAAATCCTTACCTGTAGGCATGACAGCATGCTTTGTTATAGAGAGCGGCTTGAGCTTCCTCAGGGTTTGGATCTAAAGTGAGGGCTGTTTCAAACTGGACTAAAGCATCTTTAACCTGAAATATCCATTTAACTTAAAGGCACTGTTTTACAAAAATATGATTTGAATTTACAAATAGAAAATATGGGTTCCATAGGTAAGTTTTTGCCAGCGATGCAGAACAATGCGCTATCTGAGACTATCTACTTCTGAAAAATGCGATCAATAACTTCATAAGAGTAATTTGAAGCAGCATTATCTTGGAAATCAATTAATCCAGAAATCTGTCTCAGTTGTCATAGATAGGAGTTTGCTGTTCGCTGAGCAAGGGTTGATTTACATCAGAATAATAAAATAAGCACGATTTTGCTCCTTGGCTAACAAAAAAATGTTAGAATGGCACAATACTCTACAATTCAACATACGGTAAAGTTAAGGTGTTTAATATAACAGACCGCAAGAGCAATATGCTGCAACCTTAAACAGGATATCATAGAATACTTGTTCAATGTGGAAACCTGTCCAATATATCAATAGCAAAGAGAAATGAAAAATTTTTCAAAAAAGAGTATATTTTCAACTTAGCATCATAGCGTAGCCAATTTCACAACTGACATTGACTAAATGAGTATATACTATCTAAAGTAACATCCAAGAGAATCATTAAGAACAGAAAAACAAAAGAAAGAAAAGCTTTGGCTCTAATTGCAATAGAATCTCCCAAATCGAAGACACCCACATGCAAAACTAAAGCATGAAAGTAGTAATACGTACGCGTCCTTTGGAGAAGAGGGAGAGGCCCAGATTGACACAAGACTCTGCAGACTGAGTGTTGGCCTCTGGGGACTGGGAAGTCGAAGAGGAAGAGCAAGAAACTATAAAGATATGAGCCTTTTGAGAATTCAAAAGCGTTGCTTTTTTGGGAAACCATGGCCTTGATATTGCTCTTGTCCTTGAATTCGAGAAGCAGAAGAGTTGCTGGTTCAGTGCCAGAGCAGACACAGCCATTCAGATATAGCGTGTCCCGACTTCGGACCAAACTCGACAGTTTATCTAACTGCATTTTAGTAGAATTTCCTTTTAAAGTTTCAATTTTCTCGTGGCAAATTAAGTACCACACGTAGTTGCTGGCGCTGCTGACTGATGCCTGAGACGTTGTCGTTTTACGTACACTTACATCATAAGTGCAAAGCAGTTCAAGTCAAGTCAACTCAGGAGGGAGTGGTTAATAGAGATGCCAGTGGGTGCAGTATCCATTAATTTTAAAATATTTTAATTTTAATTTATTAAAAATTAATTAAATATTTTAATTTTATTAATTATTTAAATAATTTAAAAATTATTACTCTAACTTTAATTCTAATTTTAATACATTTTCACTGTCGTATAATTATCTTAATCCGTTTAAATATCTAATTAAATAAAAAATTATTAAAATTTTTTTCATGAGTACCTAATTACCCAATTAACTTATCTAATTTCATAACTTACTTTTAAATTTATATTTTATAAATTTATATAAACAAAAGTATATAGACTGTAATTAATAATTTTGAGTTATAATTTTTACAATGTTAATAAAAAATAAAAAATAAATATATTTATATTTAAAGTACATATATATACATACACGCATACATAAAAAATATTTTAATATATAAAATAGTAATTATATTCTTTATAAATTAACATAATATATAAACTATATATATTAAAAGACATTACAAGTTAATTAATAATAATAGTTTTATGAATTAATTTAATTAATTATAAGGATTTGTTCTTAATTTCATAAAATTAAAAAAAACATTTAGATTCCAAAACTATTCTAATCTCAAAAGCTTTCTTTAAGTATTTATATTATAAGATTATATAAAAAAGGATATATATTATAATTAATAATTTTATAATTCATAATTTTTGTAATGTTAACATAAAATAGAAAGTAAATATATTTATATTAAAAGTATATCTATACTATAATATAAAAGGAGGATCGGGTGTTACTGTTGCAATTGGTTTTGATTATGTGCCCAATTGAGTGACAAGTGTCGCTTAATTGGATGCTTTGTTATTTGTTTTTTTTGTTTTTGTTTTTATGGAAACGGCGTCGTTTTGATCTTGCTAGTTTTTTTACTTTTCTCCTTACTGTTTGTTTGCTTGAAACGACGTCGTTTTGCCATTAGCTCTGATTATATCGTTGCCCAAATATTTATTCATGTTAGGGTTTTTTTTCCCTCTTTTCCCTTATTAGAATTTCTTTCGAATCGAAGGAGAAAATCAGTGGAGATTTATGTACAATCGGAAGGTTTTGAGAGATCGGTTTCAGAAGAACGAAGGGATTTGTGCAGGTTGTTGTTGAAAGGTTTACGAGGTACTAAGGGTAGAGGGATAGGAATTGGAAAATAAATGTTTAAATAAACATTTGATTTGTTGTTTTGCAATTCATGAGTTGTTTTTTGTTAAATGATCGGAAAAGCACGCTGCTTGATTGTCTTTGGTTAATGCTGATCATTTGTGGGAGAAGCGGTTTCACTGAGTTTGACTGTTGATGTTTTGTTAAGTTTGAAGGAGTCAAAATAGGGTTTAGTTAAAGGGTTTGACAGCAGGTATGGGCAAAGGAAAAGCAATTAGAGAATGAATGCTACACTAAAGATTGGGTTTGTTGTTTTGAAGTTTGTTGATTGTTTTTGGTTGAATGCCGGGGAAAGGCAGACGAATGGATTGTCTTTTGTGGGTTGGGATGATTATTAGGGGAAGCTAATAGGTACAATTAGATTGTTAGAGTTTTCTTCGCTTTTAAAACTATGTTGTTTTTAGGATTGCAAAGAAAAAAAAAAAACAAAGCAAAATTAGCACAATATGTTGCCATTGTTTTGCTGTTCTAACTTAACAAGATACTCTGTATAGAGAAAATTGCTCTGTTTCTTATTTCGTTGTAAAGTTTCATAGTTGGGATCAGTTTTTGTAAACGGGTAGGAAGCACAGGCTTTCTTGGTCTCTTTTTGTTTATTCAGGATGACCTCAAAGGGAATATTGGCAAGGTATACTGATTTGGTAGTGAGTATACCAACCAATATTTTCAGGTTTTTGTTTTGTTAGGGCTCTGTTTATATCTGGGCAAAAGGAACCATTTTATTCCCTTTGTGTTTTTGAATGAAATCCCAATTTAACTTTCAAAAAAAAAAAAAATTCCCAAAATACCTACAATTTTCTTTACTCCTCTATATACAACAAACAACAACTCAAAAAAATAACAAAACAATAAACAATTAAATATTATGTTTAATCAAACTAAAAAATTATTATCAATTAACTTTATAAATATTCTATTATTATTTAAAATTTTTTTATATAATTAACAGCCCGCAGCATCGCGCGGGTAATATTTCTAGTATATATAATAGTAATTATATTCTTTTATAATATGATATAATATTCAAATTATTTAAACATAATTAACAATCTAATAATTTTTTAATTTAAATATATTAATGTCATCATATTAATAATTAGAGTAACCACACTTTTCATATATTTGTTAGTTTTTAACAAAAAAATTACTTGTAAAGTTGGTAAAAATTGTAAATTTTTAATTTAATTATTAAAATAATAATAAAATATTTATAAATAGTAATCGAGTTCGGGTAACGGGTACCCAATGGGTGGTACCCGAACCCTACCTTATTAAAATTTAGATAGTGAAATCACTACCCTAACCTTACCCGAACCCGTTTATGGATTGCCCTAACCCGGTGTAATCGGGTTGAGTACTTGCGGATACCCTATTATAAGATACCTGTTAACATCCCTAGTCATTACTTGTTACAATTTACAGTAGCTCTCTATGGATAAAAGTGACAGTAAAGCAGTTTTTTATCCGAAATTACTAAATTAAAGAAATTTCTTAAAGATGAATCATGTTGACGTGGGAACTTGAAAACATCAAGTTAATTATATTAATTATAAATTAATTAATTATCTTAAAGACGTATAGTTATACTAATTAAAATTCACTACTTTTATCTCTTAAATTAAGTCTCCCAACATATAAGTTCAAAAGTTCAAATTAAGTCTTCCAAACTACAACACAAATTCAAAAGAAGATGAAGATTTTGAAGACTCATAGCCCTTCGCTCCTCAAAATGTCTCATTCAACCTTTGAAGAAGTGAAGAAATTTTGAAGAATGTTGATATTAGGCTTTAAGAGTTTTCAAGAAATTCCTTTTCGATCTTCTTTTAATCTAAGGAAAGAGACTAATTTGTTTGTGTTAGAATACCGAACTGGAAGATACTGAAAAGACATCAATGCATGTATCAATATCACTGTCCTTAAGTTAAGGTTTTATTCATCTTTATTTGTAGTGTGCAAAAGAGTTATCAGCGTATACACCTCAAAGACACAATGAAACTCAATGATTGAAGATATTTTGCACTGACGAAATCAATCTATTGAACACTCACTGGAGTATGACAAGATTATCAAACTTTTATAAGATTTTTCTACAACAAAATGATGTAGAAGAAACCTTGGAGAATGTTGAGAAAGGAATGAGAGTTATTGTTATTGCTTTCCATTGTACGTTTTGCTATTTAAAGAAAGGTTCTTTTTATAGGCTTAAGTGCTAATTCATAAAAGACACAACTGTGTTTGTTTCAAATAGTCACAACTATTGATCTTTTTCAACAGATGTAACTTTTCTTTTATTTTTTTTATTTTCAACAGACACTACCTTTTCTTTATTTTTTAATTTTCAATAGACATAACTTTTTCTTTTATTGCAACATGGGATTGTGTCCCATATTTATTTGAAAAAGGTTCAACAATCTCTCACCATTTTCAAATTAATCCAACTTTTTTATAATCTTGGAAATCGATTGCATAAATGAAGGTGTCTTTTGATTTAACCTTCATTTAGTGAAAAACATGTTAAAGTTAATCAAAATTGCATGGTAGAGTATGCTTTGAACCAGTTATTCCATTTGATTAATTGAACACATCTCACATAATGATTTCAATACCAATGATTGCACAGAATTCGACGACGCTTTCGTGTTGTGTCTACATCTTCTTTTCGTGAGTGCTATTAAAGCCAAGCTCTTGAGCTTTTAGAAGTAGCCACACTTCACACTCACATAGGTAGATCCCATAGAGAATGCCCTTGTAATTAAAACATTCTAACAAATTTATATTATGGTTTATCAAGAGTATACAACTTATCATTTCCTTACCATTATGGGTACTTAGCACTTTGCTTGGGATGGAATATAATATATTATATTATAGTGCTAGCAACCACATATAGATAATGTGCTTGGTTTCATTGAACTCAAGACTTGATGTTATACCAAGCGTTGAGTCGAGTTTCTACCATGGGTGACTTTCAATTTATGAACTTGAGCCCTATTCTCTTTTAAGTCTTATTTACATGATCTCTAGCAATACTTTTTGTTAAAAGATTTGTCAAGTTTTCACTAGATCTCACAAAAGTTATAGTGATCACTCCATTGAAAATTAATCGTTGGACATAGCTATATCTTAATCCAATATGTCTAAACTTTCCATTTTACACTTAATTATTTGCTTTTGTTAGAACTGTTTCACTATCACAATGGATAAAAATTGGAGAAATTGGTTTGGACTTTAAAGGCACCCCATAAAGTAAATTTCTTAGCCATTTGACTTCTTTAGACAATGCAATAAATTCAACTGCTATGGTAGAATCCGTTATACATGTTTGTTTCTTAGATCCCTAAGAAATAGCACCCCCACCAAGCATAAAGATCTATCTGCTTGTGGAAGCATGATCTTCTAAACTTATAATCCAACTAGCATATGAATATTGTCACAACCCAATTCCCGGGCCATGACCGGTGCAAGGATCTAATGAGCATAGCTCACTAAGCCCAAGCAAGCCTATCCATTTACTTTACTTATCGTACGACGGTGTGATGCAAACACACGTGATGCACCCAGTGTGCATACAAAGCCAATTAACAATGGCATTATCAATAGAATATACATGCACTATACCAGTCACGTATTTAGCAATTTACACTGCATACACATATTCACATAGTTAGATTGTATTCACAATACAAAAAGGCCCATAACTTCCAGCGGAGACATTTACAATAAAAGAAATGGGTTGCTACTAAATGCCCACCTTCTAACCAGGAGATGCACTACGGGGACTCCTCGATCTAGGGTCCAATAGTCTCCTGATCTGAAAACATGAATTTTATAAAACGTGAGTACGAAACTCAGTGAGTGAATATTAGAAGGGAACAAGCAATCTCAATCAGGAAATTTGACAATCATGATGCACCAGTTGAAAACGAGACAATTTTTCTTTCTAACTAATATTTAAACCCTTTCCACTTACCCCGAGATTTTTTTTTCTAGCTAAACACAATTATCGACAATTATCGCTGTAGCGGGAAGACGTTCTTACTGCAGCGTAGCGAAATCATAACCCATCGCTGTATGAGGGTTTCGGGTTAAACCTCTTTTTTTTTCAATTTAAGGCAATTCACATACCATACAATCACACATAATATACACAAAGACATGGGCAATCATAAATATATATCGCCAAGTCATCACTGCCTTTGGTGGTAAAAGAGACATTTATCTGAGCACTTGCAGGCGTTACATATTGCCGTCTCTGCAAGCCCCTGGACAGCAAATCACACTTCACCAGAGTTTACGCGTGATCATTTCTAGGAATCATGGGCGTTACGTGTTGCCGTCTCCACTTTGCTCAATTCTGAATTTTTAGGAAATTGTGGGCGTTACGTATCGCCGTCCCCACTTTACTCAGCTCAAATTTTCTAAGAATCGTGGACGCTACGCATTGCCGTCCACACTTTGCTCAATTCTAAATTTCTAGGAGATTGTGGGTGCTACGTATCGCCGTCCCCACTTTGCATACCTTTACATCGATTTCACATAATTTATTAACAATACATGTAAGCACCATATAAAGGTACACATATGCATCATAATCATATAGATGAGCAATATTCAACACAATAAAATTTCACATCAATAAAATAATATTTCACGAAAAGCTTGTTCCCATGGTACTCATTCTTTTAAAGAAGATTGAATAAAATCATTCAAGCATTTTATTCAATAAGTTCATATTTCCCAAAACCATTTTTGAAATGCAAATTCACTCACAGGTTTTTCGAAAGTCGAATTCGAGCGCTTCTACTGCTAATCCTTGAGTGCGACTTTCTTGCTTTTATCAGAAATCTCACCACCTTGACAAATAGCACAATAATTTAATTACTATATTGGTGCTAATTAGGTATAGAATTAACCTAATTTCTATACGGATGCATAAAATACTCGGTCACTCGTTTAAACGCGGTGTTGACCTAATTCGGCCGATTATCCGATAAATTGGCCAATGCGTCCGATTTGATTCCAAATTGCACCATTCTTATTCTAAGACCTTAATTCACCACATACCATTTAAATAGTGCCAATTTTAGCATTTAAAATTTTCCATTTCTTCATGAAAAAATTCAGCCATTACAATGCATTGCACTAAAATTTTTCCTACAAAACTTTTTCACTTTAATTTGTCATTTTCTAATTTATTTCATTTCAAATGAAATCATTTCATTTGAAATGAAACAATTCCTCATGGATTCTCAACACCCTAGGTTCGGCCAACAAAGAGTCCTAGAGAAATTGAATATTTCTTTTGTGTTTTTGTTTATAACCATGCTTAACTACCTTTAAACATCAACATAGTCTAAAATCAAATTATTTCAACAACAATTCCTCTTCCATACCCATTTTTCAGAATTGAATTCATCATGATATCTCAATATTTAACCATGAAAATCAAGAACAAAAGCATAGATTAGCTAGGTATCAAGGAGATTTAAAGAATTTCTAACTTACCTAGCTTGTTTCAATGATTTTTTTACTTTCTCTTTGATTTTTCACCTAGGTTTTCTTGTTTTTCCCTTTGTTCTTCCTTTGTTCTTGTTGCTGGATGCTTAGGCCAAATATGTGAGGGAATTAGGGATTTAATGGGCTGATTTTTGTGCCTTAATAATAAAATAATCAAGCATGCCACGTGTCGCATGCTTATTTGCCCATTTTTCTAACTTTTTTGAATTTTTCTTCCATAATTTTCCACCACATGATTATTCTAAATCAAGATATGATCAAAAGATGACCATGGCTGGAAAAATATGTTCTGGTGGTAGAAAATTACCGTTTTGCCCTTGAGATGGTAAAATTACGATTTTATCCTTATACTTCGAAATGTACCGGAATTACATTATTTTCACTTTCTATCCTAAAATAACACCAATATTAATCAATTTTAACCAAATGGGGTAAAAATCTTTTCAAAAAAAAATTCCCGTTTGGTTATCTAGTGGCAAAATTATTATTTTGCCATTGTGCTTCAAAAATACTAGAAATCACAATTTTTCACTGCTAAACATCATTTTATACTTCAATAATCATAACTGTATTTCATGTAATTATTTTTGGTCCAATGTGATCAAATCTTGGTTAAAAATCTCTATTTATTCATCAAATGGTAAAATGACCGTTTTATCCCTAACCGGTCAATTTTCCTGATTGACTCCAGACTGGACCTTGAACTCCGAATCACTATTCTAAGCCATTTTGTGGGTTTCGAAATTTTCAAATTCCTCTTAGAATTTTTATTTGAGCTTGTTCAAGATTCGATTTACTTAATTGTACCGCTAGGTATAATACCGGCTTTTAACAAATTCGACAGGGTCTCACACTCTCCCCCACTAATAGAAATTCGATCCTTGAATTTAAATTCAAAGTAGAGTAGTTTACCTTTACATATCGAAGAGGTATGGATACTTTGTCCGCATTTCCTTCTCAGCTTCCCACGTTACCTCTTCACTAGTGTGATTTTACCACAACATTTTCACTGAAGCCACATCCTTTGATCGGAGCCTTTTGACTTGTCTGTCAAGGATAGCTATCGGCTGTTCCTTATAAGTCAAATCATCTTGTAATTGAACAGTTTCATACCGTATCACATGAGAAAGATCTGGATTATACTTCCTCAACATAGACACATGGAACACAAGGTGAATACTCGAAAGGTCTGACGGTAATGCCAATCGATATGCCACTGCTCCGACCTTTTCTAAGATCTCGAAGGGTTCTATATATCGAGGACTTAATTTACCCTTCTTGCCAAACCTCATTACCCCTTTGGTTGGCGAGACTTTTAGAAATACATGGTCTCCCACTTGAAACTCCAAAATCCCTCCGTCGGTTATCAGCATAAGACTTTTGCCTACTTTGGGCTGTAAGCATCCTCTGGTGAATCATACTGATTTTATCAGTGGCGTCTTGCACCAACTCAGGCCCCAACAGTTTTCTTTCACTCACCTCTAGCCATCCAATGGGTGACCTGCACCTTTTTCCATATAGTGCTTTAAATGGTGCCATTTGGATGCTAGATTGGAAACTGTTATTGTAAGCAAATTCAACTAAGGGTAAATACCTATCCCATTTGACTCCAAAGTCTATTACACATACCCTCAACATGTCTTCCAAAGTCTGGATGGTTCGTTCAGATTGTCCATCAGTCTAGGGGTGGAAAGCTGTACTAAAATCCAACTCAGTGCCCAATGCTTCCTGCAACTTTTCCCAGAATCTATTAGTAAACTGTGTCCCTCTATCCGACACTATAGAAACAGGAATACCATGCAACCGTATTATCTCATCTACATAGAGCTAGGCATACTAAGCAGCTCCATAAGTGGTCTTAACCGGAAGAAAGTGAGTTGACTTTGTCAACCAGTCTATTATAACCCAGATCGAATCATAACCCCCGCTAGTTCGAGGTAAACTCGTCACAAAGTCCATGGCAATATGCTCCTACTTCCATTCGGGCACTAGTAATGGTTGTAGTAATCCTGCAGGCCTTTGGTGTTCTACTTTAACCTGTTGACACACTAAACACTTGGAGACAAACTCAGCCACATCTCTCTTAAGTCTTTCCCACCAGTACACTTCCTTCAAATCTTGATACATCTTTGTAGCTCCTGGATGTATCACATAGGCTGCCAGGTGAGCCTCCTCCTATATCTCTCTCCTCAACCCATCGATATCTGGCACATAGAGCCTGGTTTCATACCTTAACACTCCATCTGTGCCTCTGATAAACATCTTCTCTTTCTTTCCCTGAGGATCCTTTAAGATCTTAGCTACGAACTCATCTTTACCTTATGCCTCTTTGATTCGATCTATTAGGACAAGCCTCACTCTGAAGTGAGCTAGCAATGCATCTGCCTCGGAAACCTCCAAATGCATGTCCAAGTCTCCCAAACTATGCATCTCCCTAACCAATAATCTCTTGTCTGTGAAGATATGTGCTAGGCTACCCATCGACTTTCGACTCAGGGCATTCTCCACCACATTAGCTTTATCGGGATGGTAAAGAATAGTACAATCATAATCCTTCAGCAACTCCATCCATCTGCATTGTCGCAAGTTAAGATCCCTCTGCTGAAATATATACTTTAGGCTTTTGTGGTCAGTATATATCTCACAAGTCTCACCATACAAGTAATGTCTCCAGATCTTTAAGGCAAACACGATTGCTGCCATCTCCAAATTGTGTGTGGGGTAATTCTATTCATGCCTTTTAAGTTGTCTTGATACATATGCAATCACCTTCTCGTGTTGCATTAACACGCATCCTAAACCAACCAACGAGGCATCACAATATACTGTATAACCCCCTGTGCCCTGTGGTAGGCTCAACACTGGAGCTGTGGTGAGACATGTCTTAAGCTTCTGAAAGCTATCTTCACAAGTATTTGACCACACAAATTTTGTATCCTTACGTGTCAACTTGGTTAGAGGGGCGGCTATTCTGGAGAAATCCTTAACAAAGAGACGATAATAGCCTGCCAACCCTAAAAAGCTTCTAATCTCCGTAACTGATGTTGGCCTTGGCCATTTCTCCACTGCTTCGACTTTCTTTGGATCCACTTGTATCCCATCCTTAGATACCACATGTCCCAAGAATGCAACCTTTTCAAGCCAGAACTCATATTTGGAGAACTTAGCATACAATCTATGTTCTCTCAAAATCTAGAGCACTATCTTAAGATGCTGCTCATGTTCCTCTCGACTCCTTGAATAGACCAGGATATCATCAATGAATACCATAACAAACTTGTCCAGGTAAGGCTTGAACACTCGGTTCATCAAATCCATAAAGGCCGTAGGGGCATTGGTAAGCCCAAACGACATCACCAAGAACTCATAATGACCATACCTGGTCCGAAATGCGGTCTTTGGCACATCCTCATTCGGATCCTTAATTGATGATACCTAGATTGCAGATCTATCTTAGAGAAACATTGTGCCCCTTGTAACTGATCAAACAGATCATCTATTCTTGGGAGTGGGTACTTATTCTTTACTGTTACCTTATTAAGTTATCGGTAGTTAATGCATAGTCTAAGTGGGCCATCTTTTTTCTTTAAGAATAGCACCGGTGCTCCCCATGGTGAGACACTAGGGCGAATGAAACCTTTGTTTAGCAGATCCTCCAATTGATCCTCGAACTCCTTGAGCTCTGTCGGTGCCATCAGATATGGGGGTATGGATATGGCTCTAGTATTAGGAATCAAGTCTATGCAAAATTTAATCTCTCGCTCCAGAGGTAATCCCGGTAGTTCCTCAAGAAATACATCCACGAACTCGTTCACTACCGCACTTGACTTATATCTCCGACCTCTGCTTGGTTTTCCCTCACCACTGCCAAGTAACCTTGACAGCCCTGCCTCAACAACCTCCTTGTAGATATGGCTGATATCAAGTTGGTCGGAACATTACTTTTATCCCCTTAGATGCTAAATGATGGCTCACCCGGGAAATCAAATCTAACTATCTTATAGTAACAGTCTACACTGGCATGACAAGGTAACAACCAATCCATTCCCAATATCACATCACAATCCAAGGTGTCTAACACCATTAAATTCACTAGGGTGTTCTTATCCTTGATTTCGACTACGTAGGACTGATATTCCCATTCAGCCACAAATGCCTCCTTTAAATGAGTAGACACCACTAATTGTTCTTCTCTCCTAACACAGTCTTTACCCAATCGAAATGCAAAGCATGGAGAGATAAAAGAATGAGTAGATCCAGGGTCAAACAAAACTCTAGCATTCATATTACAAATGGAAAGAGTACTTGAAACTACTGCATTGGACGTCTGGGTATCATGGGGAGTTAAAGCATATACCCTTGCCTGACCTCTTCTTGCGGAACTTTGATGTCCAGACCCAGCTGGTCTACCCCGAGAAGAAGCACCAGCACCTCTACCTCGTGTCTCGCTAACCTCTTGGTCAGTTGAGACAGCTGCCGAATGAGCAGACAAAGCTGACTGCGTAGAACCGTGAATAAAACCTTACGGTTGTTGAGTGATTAAGCAGTTCTTCCAAATGTGTCCAAGCTGGCCATAATTAAAACAAGCTCTTGTAGCACGATAGCATCGTCCTCTATGTTGTCTCTCACATGTATCACAGAGAGGAATAGGCTGACTACTTTGCCTTGAGTCTTGTTGCTACCTCCTTTTGCTAAAAGTTCTCTGCCCTGACCCAACGTTAGTACTCGTCATATCACTCCCCCGTTGGGGTAACCTTGACTCCCTCTGTGGGCTTTGACGACTAAAAGATGAAATCCCACTGCCGAAATTTCTACGACCTTGATAACCATCTGTCTTGGTTCGTTTTACTCTATCTCTTGTGGCTCTGCTCTCATTGGTCTTCATCTCAATCCGTTGAGCACAATTCACTGTCGCAGAGTAAGTATTGAAATCTCGAGAGGCCACAGCCTTAAACAGTGGTTCCACCAGTCCATCCACAAACCTTTGGATCTTCATCTCTTTCGTGGAAACCAAATATGGTGCATATCGAGACAGTTGCGTAAATTTTATATCATACTCTGACACCGTCATTCCCGGAGTCTACACCAATGCCTCAAACTCTCTAGCTTTGGCACTTCGCACACTATGCTATAAAAACTGATCCAGGAACACTGTACTGAATTTATTCCAGATCAGCGGTGCAGCACCTGTCGGTCTACCCCGTAGCAAGGAGTCGTACCATTCCTGTGCCATAGCCTCCAACTAAAAAGCTACTAGCTCCACTAATTTAGAACTAGAGCATCCCATAGTGTTACAAATCTTCTCCATCTTGTCTAAGAAAACCTGAGGTTTCTCCGATGCATCTGACCCCATAAATGATGGAGGCTTAAGTTTCAGGAAGTCAAGGAGCGAAACCTCTACCTGAACTCTATCACCCTCGGGACGTTGGCGGTCTGTCTGGCCTTGGGAACTAGGGGACTCTTGCTCTACATGTCTCCCATCTACCATTTTCTGTATATCTTCCATACGGGCTGCCATTATTTCTACAACCCGATTGACTCCCTGCAGACCCGTCGTCAAGTCCTCAACAGTAATGCCCCTAGTCGGTGGCCTAGCAGTCGCACCTACAGGCTGTCTATCTTCTCTCCTACTCTCGGGCGTATCTGCCCTCATCGGCCTAGTGACCCTATCACGTTTACCTCGCCCCTTACGGGTGGGTGCCCGTGGCCTATCGGTCATCTCAGTGGGGACATCTTGCTCCCCCACTCGTATCGAGGTGGCCCGTGTCTTAGGTGGCATTCTTACTTAGACAAGAGCAACACCCATTATTAAACACAATTAAAAATAAGGTGGTTTCTAAGATTAGGAATTTATGCGGTTCCTTAATTATGAAATGTGCCGCGGCTCACAGTTCATAATTAAAAATCCCACATAAAAACTCGACTCTTCGCTGGACCCGACCATAACACCTTAGGACCTAACAACCTAGGGCTTTGATACCAACTTTGTCACGACCTAATTCCCGAGCCATGACCGGCGCAAGGACCCGATGAGCATAGCTTACTAAGTCCAAGTAGGCCTATCCATTTACTTTACTTATCGTACGACAGTGTGATGCAAACACACGTGATGCACCCAGTGTGCATACAAAGCCAATTAACAATGGCATTATCAATAGAATATACATGCACTATACCATTCATGTATTTAGCAATTTACACTACATACACATATTCACATAGTTATATTGTATTTACAATACAAAAAGACCCATGCCTTCCAACGGAGACATTTACAATAAAAGAAATGGGTTGCTACTGAATGCCCACCTTCTAACCAGGAGATGCACTATGGGGACTCCTTGATCTAGGGTCCAACAGTCTCTTGATCTGAAAACATGAATTTTATAAAACGTAAGTACGAAACTCAGTGAGTGAATATCAAAAGAGAACAAGCGATCTCAATCAGGAAATTTGACAATCATGATGCACCAGTTGAAAACGAGACAATTTTTCTTTCTAACTAATATTTAAACCTTTTCCACTTACCCCACGATTTTTTTTTCTAGCTAAATACAATTATCGACAATTATCACTGCAGCGGGAAGGCGTTCTTGCTGCAGTGTAGCGAAATCATAACCCGTCGCTGTACGAGGGTTTCGCTCAACCGTACGAGGGTTTCGGGTTAAACCTCTTTTCTTTTTCAATTTAAGGTAATTCACATACCATACAATCACACATAATATACATAAAGACATGGCAATCATAAATATATATCGCCAAGTCATCACTGCCCTTGGTGGTAAAAGAGACATTTATCTGAGCACTTGCAGGCTTTACATATTGCCGTCCTTGCAAGCCCTTGGACAGTAAATCACGCTTCACCAGAATTTACGCGTGATACTTTCTAGGAATTATGGACGTTACGTGTCGCCGTCCCCACTTTGCTCAATTCTAAAATTTTAAGAAATAGTGGGCATTACGTTTTGCCATCCCCACTTTACTCAACTCAAATTTTCTAAGAACCGTGGGCGCTACGCATTGCAGTCCCCACTTTACTCAATTCTAAATTTCTAAGAGATTGTGGGCGCTACGTATCGCCGTCCCCACTTTGCATACCATTACATCGATTTCACATAATTTATTAACAATACATGTAAGCACCATATAAAGGTACACATATGCATCGCAATCATATAGATGAGCAATATTCAACACAATAAAATTTCACATCAAAAAAATAATATTTCACGAAAAGCTTGTTCCCATGGTACTCATTCTTTTAAAGAAGATTGAATAAAATCATTCAAGCATTTTATTCAATAAGTTCATATTTTTCAAAACCATTTTTGAAATGCAAATTCACTCACAGGTTTTTCGGGAGTCGAATTTGAGCGCTTCGACTGCTAATCATCGAGTGCGATTTTCTTGCCTTTATCAGAAATCTCACCACCTTGACAAACAATACAATAATTTAATTACTATATTGGTGCTAATTAGGTATAAAATTAACCTAATTTCTATACGGATGCATAAAATACTCGGTCACTCGCTTAAACGCGGTGTTGACCTAATTCGGTCGATTATCCGATAAATTGGCCAATGTGTCCGATTTGATTCCAAATTGCACTATTCTTTTTCTAATACCTTAATTCACCACATACCATTTAAATAGTGTCAATTTCAGCGTTTAAACCTTTCCATTTCTTCATGGAAAAATTCAGCCATTACAATGCATTAGCACTGAAATTTTTCTTACTAAACTTTTTCACTTTAATTTGTCATTTTCTAATTTATTTCATTTCAAATGAAATCATTTCATTTGAAATGAAACAATTCCTCATGGATTCTCAACACCCTAGGTTCGACCAACAAAGAGTCCTAGAGAAATTGAATATTTCTTTTGTGTTTTTGTTCATAACCATGCTTAACTACCTCTAAACATCAACATAGTCTAAAATCAAATTATTCCAACAACAATTCCTCTTCCATACCCATTTTTCAGAATTGAATTCATCATGATATCTCAATATTCAACCATGGAAATCAAAAACAAAAGCATAGATTAGCTAGGTATCAAGGAGATTTAAAGAATTTCTAACTTACCTAGCTTGTTTCCTTGATTTCTTCACTTTCTCTTTGATTTTTCACCTAGGTTTTCTTGTTTTTCCCTTTGTTCTTCCTTTTTTCTTGTTGCTGGATGCTTAGGCCAAATATGTGAGGGAATTAGGGATTTAATGGGCTGATTTTTGTGCCTTAATAATAAAATAATCAAGCATGCCACGTGTCGCATGCTTATTTGCCCATTTTTCTAACTTTTTTGACTTTTTCTTTCATAATTTTCCACCACATGATTATTCTAAATCAAGATATGATCAAAAGATGACCATGGCTGGAAAAATATGTTCTGGTGGTGAAAAATTACCGTTTTACCCTCGAGATGGTAAAATTACGATTTTATCCCTATACTCCGAAATGTACCGGAATTACATTATTTTCACTTTCTATCCTCAAATAACACCAATATTAATCAATTTTAACCAAATGGGGTAAAAAACTTTTCAAAAAAATTCCCGTTTGGTTATCTAGTGACAAAATTATTATTTTACCCTTGTGTTCTAAAAATACTGAGAATCACAATTTTTCACTGCTAAACATCATTTTATACTCCAATAATCATAACTGTATTTCATATAATTATTTTTGGTCCAATGTGATCAAATCTTGGTTAAAAATCTCTATTTATTCATCGAATGGTAAAATAACCGTTTTATCCCTAGCCGGTCAATTTTCCCAATTGACTCTAGACTGGACCTTGAACTCCTAATCACTATTCTAAGCCATTCTGTGGGTTTCGAAATTTTCAAATTCCTCTTAGAATTTCTATTTGAGCTAGTTCAAGGTTCGATTTACTTAATTGTACCGCTAGGTCAATACCGACTTTTAATAAATTCGACAGGGTCTCACAAATATCCTTCTAATATTGATGGATATCCATTATAGCAAAGTCCCTAATTGATTCTTTTCTTTATGTACCTTAGTATTCTATTTATGGCTTGTCAATGCAAAATACTTGGATTACTTGGGTACATGTCATTGCATACATTAAGCAACTAATCACTCTTGTATATTGTAATTGATTAGCAACCCTACCAGCATTAAGTAGTAATTTACTTTGAGGATCTATGGGTGTAGATACTAGTATTCAATTACTAAGATCAAACTTTTTAAACATTTTTTCAATGTAGTACTATTGTGATAAAGTTATATTATTTTCATCTCAGAATATTTTAATACCTGATATGACATTTGCTACACCCATATTTTTCATTGCAAAGTTATTTAACAGAAACTTCTTTGTCTTTTCAACTTGTTCCAAATCGACACAAAAAATAAGCATATCATCCACATATAAACAAATTATAACACCTTTGTTATTTTGGAATTTGCTATATATGTACTTGTCAAATTCATTTATGTTTTAGCCATTAGCTGAAACAATTTCATCAAATTTTTGATGCTATTATTTTGGTGCTTGTTTAAGTCCATACAACAATTTGAAAAGCTTGTACACTTTATGCTCCTATCTTGAAACAACAAATCTTTTTGGTTATTCCATTTAGACTTCTTTTTCTAATTCACCATTTAAAATTGCTGTTTTGACATCTATTTGGTGAAATACCAACTTATAACTTGATGTAAGGGAGATTGGAATTTTAATTGTAGCAATTCTTGCTATTAGAGCATAAGTATCAAAGCAGTCAATCGCTTACTATTGCGTAAAACCTTTAGCTGTTTATGGTTCCATTCACTTTTATTTTCTTTTTCTTCAAATAACTAAGGCTTAATCTCTTTTTTTTCTATTGCTCATATGGGGTTATTTTAATTTCCTTTTTAGAAACTTTATTTAATATGTGACAAGCTGTAAATAAAGCTTCTCCCCAAAAACTTTTTCCAAGACTTGAGAATGATAACATAACATTTACCATTTCAGTCAAAACATTATTTTTCCTTTTTGCCACACCATTATATTGTGGTGTGTAAGGTGTTGAAATATGATGGATTATCCCGATAGAGGCAAAATAACTTTGACTATAATATTCTTCATCTCTATCCAATCTTAAACTTTTGATGAAAGAATTCAACTTCTATTTTATGACCTTAAATTTATCAAGCACTTTATCTTTAAAATGCAACAAATATACATAACAATATCTAGAGAAATCATCAATAAATTTGACAAAATATTTCTCTTCAACTAATGTAGGTGTACTATACACCCGAGCATTTGGCTCATTGGTTGGTGCATTATCTCCCTGTCTAAAGAGCAGGGTTCGAATCCCCCCTCCCCTAATTATAAAAAAAAAAAAAACTAATGTCGGTGTACTATGCATATCACCCACATTCCTAAGTATTAGTTCAAGTAATTTAGTATTTCTTTTAACTTTAGGAAAATGATTTCTAGTTATTTTTGTTAGCATGCATGTATTGCATTTATCAATAATTTGATTAAATTCTAGAATTAAGTCCATTTTATACATAGCATCCTATCTTTTATAATTTAAATGTCCTAATTTATAATGCCATAAATAAAAAAATTCAACCATATAAGCCAAAACAATTGTTTTATTCTTCTTATTATTAATAATTTTAATTTGAACATTCCGTTACACATGTAACCTTTCCCACCAAACATTCCCCTTTTTGGACAAAGTGAATTTATATGCCTCAAGTATAAGCTTGAAACCAAACTTATGTAATAGACTTATAGATATTAAATATTTCCTAACTTTTGGGACATAGTATACATATTTCAAAATTAAAGTTTTTCCAGAAATGAACTCAAGTTCAATAGTCCTTTTGCTTTTAATTATTGATGTAGAAGAATTTTCCATGTATAAAAAATTTCCACACTCGTTGTGAAATTCTTGAAAAGGCTTTGGTCATTGTATACATGCATTGTTGCTCCGGAATCAGACATCATTTTCTTTAAGCACATTGATTTAAAAAATCATGGCTACAAATTTTTATAAGCATTTCTTCTTGAATAATCATTTTCTTTTTCAATAATTGACATTCTTTCTTGAAATGTCTTGATTTTTTGCAAAGGAAACAAGCACTTTTGTTTTGTCTTTAGAATTTCAGGCCATTGGCAATTTGTTTGAACTTTTTTTTGGTAGGTTTAATGGTCTATCCTTCATCCACAACGTGAACTTTAGCTTCACTAGAAACAACAACTTGTCCTTATTTCTTGTATTTCTTGTCAATTCGAAGATGATTTGCCAAAGTCTTAAGAGTTATTCTTTTTTCTTGTGTTTCAGATTTCTTTTAAAGTCTTTCCATGATGGAGGAAATTTGTCTATAATAAATGATACAACTATAGTTTCATCTATGTTCATGTTATATAGTTTAAATTGATTAAGCATTCTTTCAATTTCTCACAGTTATTCTATAATAGAATGTCCATCAGCCATTTGATAATTAATAAAACGACTGACAAGAAGTTTTTTTCTTATTGCATCTTCTATCATGTATTTAGCTTATAGTTTGTCCCACAATTCTTTTGTAGTGGCCTTATTCTAGTATGTGTCAAATAAGCCATTGGCCAGACCATTCAAGATGTGACCCTTGTACATATAATCGACATTGTCCCATGCCATTTTTGCCTTTCTCTGGTTGCAGCAACACTCATTTTCACCTTTTTTGGTCTAGGTGTAGTTAAGACATAGACAACCTTCAATGTTGACAATAGCAAATGTATCTTCTTCCGTCATCTTAAAAAGTTGCCACTATCAAACCCGCCCAATTTCACAAAAGTCAGTATCATAATGTGTGGGTTAGGGAACTCGACCACTCGATATGAAATTTTGAGAATCATCATCAATCTTTTTTATAAGGTGCGATTGGCCTCATATTAAATTCGTTCTATTTGATGAGGGCCTAAATTGATTTTAAGTTCGTTTAAAGAACAAAAACTTGATCTACCAATTTTAGAGTTGGATTTGAGAGCACGATTACATATGAGGAAGGTATTAGCATTCCCACGACGTTTGTTCAAAGAACGATACCAATTAATAATGTGTTATCCTTGTTTAATCTTAATTCTTGATTCTTATCCTAGTTTTGTTAATTATAATTTATTATTCTATTTTTTTATTTTTTTTTGTGACCTAAAGTCTATTATTTGGTTTTACGGGTGTGACGTGCACATGATGCAAATTATGAAATGCATGGCATAAATCTTGATAAATGTTAAATAAAAACCTTTTATTGAGAATATTTCTTGAATTCGCTTATCATATTGGTGGGATTTAAGGATACTCTCTCACCTAGGAAATAACTCAAGAAAATTTATTTTTGCAAGCTTATCAAGTAAATCCCATTATTGGAATAATCATTTGTGAATAAAGATAATATTTTCATGTAATGTAAACCCTAATACAAGTAATATTTTTTCATCAAGAACATTTTTTGAACCCTCTCATTATATTGGTGGGACCCAAAGATATCATTTTATTTAGGAAAATTTTCAAGTTAACTCACCTTTGCATGCTTTTCCAAAAAGTCCCATTATTAGAGCCTTGAGTTGTATACAAAATATACCAAGACGCTATGACATTCACATAATGCAATGATGGTGCATGGCATGCTATAACTTTCAATATTAATTGTTATTCATACCCTTTGTTCATCTTTATTATTATTTTTCTTTTTTATTTCATTTTTATTTTTTACCTTTTCTATTTTATTAATGTCCCTTTTTTTATCATATTTTTTTTCAAAATATGATTTTGGATTAGAATATTAGGACTTAAGATTAAAACTCTCCCATCATACTGGTGGAGTTTAAATCAAATCCCTTAATTAAAAAAGTTAACTCAAGATTGCTATTTCTCATATCTCGAGTACATATTATAATATCAACATAATCCAAGCAACCATCTTATATTATATTTTATTTTTCGAATCATTCATTCTATATGTTCACCCATTAAACTACTAGCATTCTATTTTATTTTTTTTATTTTTGTCATGCATATAGATATATATATATATATATATATCATTCTCTTACTTATTTATATATATTTTTAAAAAAATCAATTAAACTAAAAAGGCTAATGCATATTATGTGAATGTGACGACTTAATATCAACTAAACTATAAAGTATATGGCCCAACAACATATAGTAAATAGCATAGCCCAAATAAAGTCTAAACCACAAAAAGATGATATAGCCCAAACTATAAAATCCAAGGTCCATACCTAGCTTAAGGTTAGAATAGCTCAAGGTTGTTGGATAATGATATGGGGGCTCGTTTGAAACTCTTTCAAGCCAGTTTTTCTCCTTTTTTATAGTTTGGAATGCACCATTTGGTGCTTAATAGTAATCAATAGCAACTTCAAACAACTTCTTCCCTACTTCTTCTTTCTTTTTCTTGAAACATAACCCCTTTTCTTCTTTTTTCTAATAGAGAAACTTTGATTTTTTTTTAGCCTTGGTTTTTTGCTTTTTCCCCAACAACTAGAAAGCACTCTTTTCTCTCTTTCTTTTTTTTCAGCAACCAAGGAAAAAACCCTCCTTTATTGTTGTGTTTTTTAAGGTATTTATAGGTGTTTTCTTAGAATCTTCCATTTAATTGCAAATCCCTTCAAATTAGTTTAATTTGATTTGATTTGATTTTATTTTGTTGGGATCAATTCAAGGATTTTGTGAAGAAATTTTAGACATTTGGTAGAGGGAGGAAAGGTTGACAGCCATGACAGCCAACCTTTCCTTTTTAATTAATTAATTTATTTTATATTTTTTTGTGAAAATTAAGCTTGTAACCCAATTGATAAATTAAGTCATAAACCCATTAAATCTTTAAGCCCCACGAAAAATGAATAAGCATATACATAAAGAAACGAAAATAAAATGAAAGTAAAAGAATAAAAATAATAAAACAAGATAAAATAAAAGAAATCAAGCCCAGAAAAAATGAAGTGTTTACAGTTGCCCGTCTTTGCGCACTTTCTAAGTATTAGGAATTATGCAAACACATAGACAATGATTTTGTTTGGATAGATGATCAAAATCTTGCAATGATCAAGGCTCATCTCAAAATGAGTTTGTTCTAACACTTTTTGACATAATCAAGATTCGAGCTATATCATAATAGGTTTGATTAACTCGAATCCGACCTATCTCAAAATAGGTTTAATTTGAAAATTTTTGAAACTCCTAGATTTAATCTAGGATTGACATATCTCACAACAGGTTCAACTTTAACAATTCTTAGACTTAATTTAGGTTCGACCTATCTCAAAATAGGTTTGATTTATAATTCTTAAGCTCCTAAACTTGATCTAGGTTCGGCCTATCTCAAAACATGTTCGATTGATAAATTCTTGAAATTCTTAGATTTAACTTAAGCTTGACCTATCTCAAAATAGGTTCGATTAAAAAAATTTGAATTCTTAGACTTAATATAAGCTCAACCTATATCAAAATAGGTTTAACTTAAAAAATTTAAAATTCATAGACATAATTTAGACTCAATCTATCTCAAAATAGGTTCAATTTAAAAATTTGAAATTCTTAGATTTAATCTAAGCTCGACATATCTTAAAACAAGTTTGATTTAAAAATTTGAAATTCCTAGACTTAATCTAGGCTCGACCCATCTCAAAACGAACTCAATTTTATAATTTCATGAGTGTTGTATGATGCTCTCTAAATGTCCAGCATCGTGATGTAATGAATATGAAATGCTTTCATGTTCATGTTTTACTAAGGTTTCTTGACCTTTCCTTTGTTTATTGCTCATTTAGTCCTTTGGTAACCCCTCTTCCACCTCATTACCCATTTTAAACTCGTTTAGTTGAATCTGAGAGTCTTTTTTTTTTTTTTTTG
Source organism: Theobroma grandiflorum (assembly GCA_036013995.1). Classification (NCBI taxonomy): domain Eukaryota; kingdom Viridiplantae; phylum Streptophyta; class Magnoliopsida; order Malvales; family Malvaceae; genus Theobroma; species Theobroma grandiflorum. Next base: position 7,412,867 of record CP142130.1, read on the forward strand.
CATTTGATTATTTTTTCATCTTGGAGATTTCTTGTTATTTCACCTTTAAGTATTTTGTCGAACACTGAACATAATCTCCTATTTAATTAGCTCATTTTGTACCAATCATCATTTATATTGATGACAATCATGATACGAAATTGTATAAAGTGAGAAACAAGAATTTAAAAAAGAAAGGAATGAGAATTTCATATTCACAAATGCAAATAGCTCGAGAAAATGGTGGTTTACAAACTAATCACTATGTTAGTAATGTTAGCTCAATAATGATGAGGAAAATATCCAAGAAGGGGGATGTATTGGATTTTTTTTGAAAAATTTTTCTAACAAATCGAATTTTGAAACTTGATGACTAGTTTTTCAAATTTGTTTTCTCTTTGAAACTAACCAAAAGAAATTAACAAACAAGTTAAAAATAGATTTTTAAAACTCTTTAAATTGAAGTGCATAAATAAAAAATATAAAGTAACTTGAAAAGTATATCAAAGAATAAAACGAGGTAAGTGCAAATTTTCAAAACTCTTCAAACCAAAGTAAAAAGCATAAGTATTTCAAAGTGAGTCAAAAGTGACTTGAAGATTGAGTTGAAGAAAAAGCAAGTTCAAAAACAAATGTTCAAATTTCTTCACAGTTAAGTAAAATGCACAAATAAGAAGCAATGCCTTTGAAAAGTTCAAGCATAACTTTTTTACACTGCCTTTTCGAGATGATCAAGCATAATCTCACACACTACCATTTTATTAGGGCAAGCATAACCCATTACTTTTTGAAAGCTCAAGCATAACCTCACTACATTTTAAAGGCTTAACCATAACCTCTCTACCTTTTAAGGGTTAAGCATAACTTTTCTACTTTTTAAAGGATCAAGCATAACCTTACTACTTTTTAAAGGCTTAAGCATAACCTTTTTTCCTTTTGAGGATTAAATATAACTTCAGCCTTTTCAAGGATCAGGCAGAACCTTTATAGCACTGCTTTTTAAAGGTTAAGGCATAACCTTTATTTCTTACAAGCTTAAATTAAATGATTCCTTTAAAAGGTGGATTTTGCTTAGTAAGTACATGGAAGAAGAGTTTGGTAGAGTTAAAGAATGATTACAAAAGATGTGAGTGAAAGTACAAAGAATTAGAAGCACAGGGTAGTTCACAAGCTTTTTGAAAGAATATGAATGGCTTGCCTTAGCTTGGTTTTTCTCTCTTTTTCCTTTTTTTCTTCATCTCATTTGATTCTCGATCAAATGATCTTTTTCTCAACTCTTCTCTCACCTAAAATGTGTTAAAGAAGTCCCTTTTATACTTGGAAAGAGTTTATAGCTGTTGGGAATGACTTGGTAGAGAAATTAGTCGTTTTTCTTATCTTTTTCGTGTCTAACGGTTATTTTCTGGAGTCTGAGAATCAATTCTTCATTTCTAAGTTGTTGATTCTTCTTGCTTGACTTAGAGTTTTGAACTTTTTATTTTTTGAGAATTGACATCTTTTTCACTAGGTGTCGATTCTTTTTGTTGTCCTTTAAGTCTGTAACTTTTTGTTTTTTCTTAAAATCCACATGTTAATCTCTTGCTTTTAATTTTGATGAATATTTGGGTGCTAAATTTAAAATTCAAATTTGATCTTGGACATTCCATTATTATCCATTTTCCTCTAACTTTGCTTCTTTTTCAAGTTTTTGACTTTTCTCTTTGAAGCTTTCAGAACTGTCGTGTTGTCTTCTAGGTGTCGATTATTGATCTGTCTAGTAAGCTTCCAAAATCAACATGTTGTCTTCCAAGTGTTGATTATTAATTTGTCTAGTAGCTTATCTAAGTATTCCATATTACAAGAATCGATGTTTCCTTTTCCAATAGTTAATGCCCCTTGCTTGAACTTGAGATTCAAAGTGTATAAAAGATTTTTTCTTTCACAAAACAACCTCAAGCACAAGTTCAAATGTCAATCAAGTAAGAAAACATAAAATCACATCAAAAACATTCAAGAATTACTTAGATAAGAAATTTTGATCACCTTTGTCATGTCAAAAGTCTAATCATTTTCAAGCTCATAGAGCTAACAATTGTTTTTGAGATCAAACGCTTAGCATTTCTACCAAAAGCAATGGCTGATGGTAGAGGTGCAACTTAATTCTTTTAACTAATAGTGTAGAGCTTAATGCTAAGTGGTTGACAGGCATGAAGAATTACACCATTAAGGCATTGTGGGTTGACTTGTCATAGTTATTTTTGGTCACCCATCCAACTAATTGAATCAAAGGGTGATTGCTGGTCCCAAACCTAATAATCTCTTCAAACCTGTGACCTAGCTTTGATACCAGTTTTTAGCATCAAATGTTTACCATTTCAATCAAAAGCTATAGTTGATGGTAGAGGCATAAGTTAATTCTTTTAACTAGTAGTGCAGAGTTGAATGTTAATTGGCTAGCGAGCATAAGGAGTTATGCCATTATAGTGCCGTAGGTCGGCTTATCATAGCTATTTCCGTTTGCCCATACAACCAATCAAATCAAAGGGTAATTGCTAGTTTCATACCCAACACACTAAATCTTCTAAATAATGAACACTCGAACCATTTAGAGTAGTCAATATATTTTTTGATCTTCAAAGATCATCCTTTATTGATGCCTTGAGCAAATCCAAAGGTTATGGATTCCATGATCTTTCCTTGTTTTGTGAGATTAATGGACTCCATTTTCAGTGCATTCTTTCCACTTTTTCTATATCCAATTTTGACTAGCTATTCCAAACCTTCATCCTAAATTTCCTTTTTTTGTTCTCAAAAGGGTTTTCAAAATGAGCCACTTTTTATGGATTCGAGTTGCCCTTTCAAATTTTCAACACAATTCTTTTCTCTTTTTTAAGAATAATATTTTTTTACCGCATCCACATTTATCGAATTAACTAAATCTCCTTCATCCATGTTAACTAGAATTAAAGCTTTTTTTGAAAATTTTTTTTTTCACCACATACGGACCTTCCTAATTTGACATCCATTTTTCAAACAAATCATTCTGATTAGGAAGTATCTTTTGAGGACCAATTCACTTTCTTAGAAGTGCCTGGATGAACACTTTTCTGTTTGCTCGTATTTGCTGGTACATTTGGCCATGGTAGAGTACCACGGGTCCATTTTCCTTAATCAAATTTAACTATTCAAGATGAGAGTAGATCCATTTGGCTTTTTCCACTTGCATCTCCATTAACACCCTTAATGGTGGGATTTCCATTTTAAGGGATAATACTGCTTCCACACCATATACTAGTGAATATGGTGTTGCTTACATGGAGGTACGCACAAAAGTTCAATATGTGTGCAAAGCAAAAGGAAGTTTTCATGCTAGTCCTTATAAACTTTAGTCATTTTTTCGACAATTTCTTTGATATTCTTGTTAGTTGCCTCTATTGCTTCGTTCATTTTTGGGCAATAAGATGTTGAGTTATGATGCTTAATCTTGAGTTTAACACAAACTTCCTTTACCATTGTACCATTCAAATTGCTTGCATTATCAATAATGATTCTTTCTAGAAGTCCATATCAACATATTATCTCTTTCTTGACGAACTTGCATACTACATTTTGCATCATATTGGCATAAAAAGCAACTTTTACCTATTTTATGAAGTAATTGACGGCGTCACATTTGGACCTCATCGATACTCCTTTTCACTTTTTGCATCATTCCCCTATGTATAACATTTATTGTTGGCCTTGCATGATCAGGTAATGGGTTTTTAGTGACATTCAAAATTTCCTTTTTAGTGAAATTTATGAGTTTTACCTTGATGAGTGCTAGGACCTTATGTTTTGAAGTGATATAATGCTTCATGGTATCGAACCTATCAACTGTTTTAATAGTGCGAATGTGCTCTTTCAACAAATTGTACTTCTTCTCAACTTTCTCATCTTCCCCTGTTTTTGATGAAATCTTTTTAAATTTTTCTTGCTCTTTTGGATCGTCTAGATCTAGGACGTGCATTGGTTTAGGGGGATTTATTCCTGAGTTCAATTTAAATTGCCCATGAATTAGTTGAGGACCCATTGAAAGTGGTACATAAGCATAAGGGAAATTGTCAACAAGTGGTGTCACGTGATGGTGAACCTTTCAAAAAGTTTATGCATAAGGTGGAATGAACCCTAAGGGTTGAGTTGGATCGTTTTTCAAGTTGTCGATGACTTGTGAGGTTTTTTGGTAAAACTGACTCTTCGACCACTGATAACTTTATAATATAGAGTTATTTGGGCTTAATTTTGATAGTAATTTAGTTTAGTTCTTTTAGTAATACATAGAAATTAGTCAGTTTTATTTAATTATTTTAAATTAGTTAATTTAGGTGAATCAATCTAATCTTAGTTAGTTTCATGCTTAATTTGGTGTTACTGTGGTTAAGATGGGTTGTTATTGGTTATTTCTGCTTTTGTAGGTATTTGACGAGAGAAGAATTTTAGTAGAAGAAGAAGAGTAATTTCAAGGTGTAGACTTACACTGCACATGTTTCGGTATTTCGACTATAACTCTCTCTACAAAGCTCCAAATAAGATGATTCTTGGACCATTGGAAAGATTAGAGAAAAATCTACAACTTTTACGTTTGTCACTTCACCTAGTTCGTTTTGGTGGTAAAAAATCTTGTTGAAGTTGAAGCACTACAGTAGTCTTAAAGCAATTACGATTTCTGTTAATTAATTGGGCAAGGCTGTGGCCCACATAGTTTGATGAGGAAAATCCCAACTGAAATTGGCTTCTTTCTTCACCCAACTTGGCTTAACTTTAAGCCTTATAAAAACAACCTTTCGGGGGAGAATGAAATACCGAATTGATAGCTAAGATTCAAGCCACAAAATCATTGAGGCTGAAAAGAATTTAAAGGATTCAAGGAGATTTAAAGATCAAGAATATAATCCTTGATTTTTTCTATCCTTTTGTTATTCTCTTATTTTCTTGTTTTTGTTTTTATTTTTTAAACTTTATTCAATGATGACGTGTGACTTGATGGGAAACTAAATTATTTATCTAAAATTATGATTGAATTCAATACGTAGTCTGCTTATCTCTCTTTTGCTTATGTTTTATGGATTTAAGTTGTTTATTTTATTCTATTCTTAATGCTTCTAGTTGTTTAGACACCAATTAGATTGAATTGAAAATCTAAGTTAAATTTTGACAAAGGAGATTTAGGTAGACTTTGAATAAAATAGTGTATGATTGAATGTACTTAGTTGATTAGGTGGTTTGATTTGCATATAGGGTAAACATACATCTATAAGCTATACATAACCTAAATTAGAGCATGAACCTAATGAATCTCTCTTCAATTTAATTTACGTAGACATATAGTAAATTAATTGAGAGATTTTTTTATGAGAAACTTGACAAAAAATTGTAAATAATTTAGGACTCTAAGTTAACAACTTAATCCACTGAACTGAGTTAAGAAAGAGAGACAATAATCAGATGAAGTATTGAGAGATATCATAATCTTAGGTATGGTAATCACTAGAAGTTAATAAAATAATTTTGTTGATATATTTTAGATTAGTTTTAGTCATTAGTTTATTAATTTTAATTTTAATTGTTTAGATAAAATTAAGGTGTGTTAATTTTAGTAGTTAACAGTAAGAATTAGTTAAATTCTTTGTGGGATCAACCTTTTACTCATCACTATAGTATCTTTGCGATACGTATACTTGCGTGGGTAGAAAATTGAACAACAACCATTCTTTTTCCTTTACTTAAACCCATCAACATTTCCATCATTTTTGCTACTTTTCTTTTCATTTTCTCTTAAGCTTTTTCCATCATATCCATTCAATCCTTTTGCTCTTCTTCCATGATCATTACTCGTTGACGAGTATTATGAACACACTGGTCACAAAGTTTAAGTGGTCGAGCTATTTTGGAAACCTTTGTAACCATAAACATGACTTAGATACATTACAATTGCATGAATGTTATGAAAAGTATAAAATTCCTATTATTATCCAAAAATTAGGAATTGATAAGGTTAACTTATACAAATGTGATGCTAGAGCAAGTGAAAAAATATTGGCCATCTAACAATAATTTCTATAAGAAATACTAATCCATAAAGGTTAAACATCCAATTACATTCATTCTTACATAAAGAAATGACCAACTTAGTCGTGTTGGTTTCGTATTATCTTGAGGTGATCTATTAGATGATCACTGACCTCATTTTTTGGAAGAATTTCTTGCTTGAGTGCTTCAGTCTTGTCAACCATCTCGCTTGCTTTGAAAGTCATGTCCTTATTTGCCTCAATATTCATTCTATTTGGCTTGTTTCCTTTAGAGGTCTTGCTTATGTGATTCTCCCATTTCTTATATTCGAAGGTATTCTTGTTTGAGGATCTCATTTTGTTTTTTATAACCTTCCATGGTTGCCTCAATTTGGCTACAATCGCCTTTGACCACTTGTATGACTTGTTCCTGCAATTGTACTTTGTTTTGCGAGGTATCATTAGAGATCTGGAAAGTTTGTAAGTCACAATACATATGTTCTCCTTATTTTTGCATTTCTTGAATTTTACCAACCAAGGATGAACATGTAGCATTTGAATTTTCAAACTTGTTTTTTCATTCATTTCATTTATTAAAAGCTTTATGAACCTTCTTTGTCACCTCCTTCTTAACCTTTTTCATTTCTTTCTAAATATCGTCATATTGACATTTCATTTTTATCATTTTTGTCTTAAGCTTTTTTCTGGCCAACTCATTCTCTAAGAAGACATTTTAAGGCTATAGACCAAGAGAGAATTTGGAAATAGTTTCTGAAGGACATACAATGTCTTTCACTCTTTAGGTATGCCATGCTACATATCCAACAGTGGCCTCATCTGTGAATCTTCCTTGATTCACCCTACTTGTTTTTTTCCAAGCCTAGATTATCTTTTAAATCTTTTTGATGGTTTTAGGCTCTTCGTATGCGAACTCTAATTGATTAAGTCTATGGGTCATTAGTATAAATTGCTTTGATCCAAATTATCTCCGTACCATTATTGGAGCGTAGTTGATCACTCTCCAAGGTCCCATTAGTCGTACCCTTTCCACACTTATACATCGCTTGCATCTTAGGCATCTAGGGAGCTCTCCAAGTCACCTTTACACTTATATGCTTTCTTAGTCTTATAATCGATTCATCTTTTTTCTTTCAAATTGGCCACCCACTTTCGCAGATTTCACAAATAAAAGTACTTGATGGTAAGAAAAGCTTTCAAAATCTTTTAGCTTTGCATTCAAAGTGACTCTTGATCCATATAGTGAGGAGTTGGATACATTTAATAAAACGTCTTTCATCATTTCGATGACAATAATTCAAAAATCTAAATGTTTTGGCTAAGATGGCGAGAACTGGATTAATGTTCCTTGTTACTTGATCGAAGAAATCTATGATTGAGACTTCCATATACCTTAGGATCGTTAGGAAGACTACCAATCCATATATGGCTAAGGCTAAGGCAAGTTGACTCTTTCATCTTCTTTATGCTTCGTAATGTAATCATGTAGAAAACTCCATGGGAGGCATTCGATATCTCTTTTCTTCTTTATGATCTGATTAACTTCTTTAGTGGTGATATCCAACATCTTGGCTAGTTTTCTTCCATGCCTTGTCTTTTGAGCGCTTTAATATATTTTGTTAGGTTGCATTTAGTCTATATGAAGTAATGATGAATGGTCCCTAATTGTTGATGTCATATCTATTTCATTGAACATAAAACATCAGTAAGAAGGATCTCAGAACTAAGTGATAGCCCTAAATAATTGATCATCCACAATTACATGAAGAAGGCATGCAATATGTCCATCTTTTTGTAAAAGCTGTCTCGTCAATTGCGCCTTTATTGGTCTCAAATACTTATCATCTTTGAAAAGTCATTTTGTCTGAGATCAAGGTGAACCTTCTCTGGAAGGGTTGAGACATGCCCCTTAGCCAAATAATCCCCTTCATTTTGTTGAGCTTGTTTCATTTGTAATTCTATCTCATAGTCATTCCTATCCATGTTTAGTGAGCTTGTTGATGACGATGCCATACATGTAATCAAGATTCCTTCAATCAATAACTATTGTACAGCTAATATTGCCCTTATATGCAACATGATTGATGTAAATGCATAACGATGAAAATAAATTCAAGTTAGCAAAACTAAAGAAAATTAACTTGTATTCTAAGACAAAGATAGTAATTAATATCATGGGTATTTATCATATCGTGGGACGCTATATACTCCATGATTTTATTATTATTTTTTTAGTGAGAAATTTAAAGTAAGGGGTGTAAGAAAAGTTCCTTCACATGTGCCTAATTCAAAGTTATACTCTTTAAACGTGTGGGTGAAGCTTTACTTAGGTGAAGTGTGCCTAATACAAAGTTATTCTCTTTAAACGTGTGGGTGAAGCTTTACTTAGGTAAAAGCTGCTCACGACATTCTATATGTTGAGTTTGGTTTTAAATGAAGGTAAAGGTTCCCAAATTATTCCTTATAGTCGTCCATTCAAACTAGTAAGGCACTTTGATCCTCACCCATTAGATGTTTCAAACAGACTAGGTTCAATTTAAATGGGAGCATTTAGCTAGTTCATGTAGATCACCTCATGAGAGTGTAGCTACTTAACCACCTCCTAATAAGAACAGAGCTCGAATAAAAGGCTCATGCATGAATGCAACGTGTTGTGTGTGTGAAGGAATGTACCAACCGTTGACCATTAATCTCATGCCCTTCTTGCCTAGATTCCCAACAATTATTAAAAGTACTAAATAACAATAATAGAACATAAATGCACAAAACAATAATGCTCAAAAGTAAAAGAAATATTAAATTGTTTAAAGCTTCGGATAACCTATAATTAATTATTGATTTGACTTTTGAAGTCCCTAATGGAGTCGTCAAACTATCATAATGTGCGAGTTCGAGAACTAGATTGCTCAACTTGAAAATTGTGGGAGTCACCACCAATCTTTTTATAAAATGCGATTGGCCACTTGTTAAACTCGTTTTATTCAAAGAGATCCTAAATTGATTTGGGTTCGTCTAAAAAAGAAAAACCCGATTTACGTTTAGAATTGGGTTCAGAAGTATAGTTACACACAGGGAAGGTATTAGCACTCTTGCAGCGCCCGTGGAAAGAACGATACCAATTAATCAAGTGGTATCCTTGCTTAGCCTTAAATCTTGATTTTTATCCTATTTTCCTTAATTATAATTTATTATTCTATTTTTTTATTTTATTTGTGACTTAAAGTTTATTATTCGGTTTTACAGATGTGATGTGTACAAGATGCAATTATGGAATGCATGGCATAAATTTCGATAAATGTCAAATGAAAACCTTTTATTGAAAATATTTTTCGAATTTGTCCATTATATTGGTGAGATCTAGTGATACTCTCTCACCTAGGGTATTACTTAGGCAAACTCACCTTTGCAAGCTTATGAAGCAAATCCAATCATCGAGATAATCATTCGTGAATAAATATAATAATTTCATGTAATGAAAATCCTAATATAAGTAAAGGTTTTTTATCAAGAACATTTTTCGAGCCCTCCTATTAAACTGGTGGAACCCAAAGATATCCTTTCATTTAAGAAATTTTCGAAGGGAACTCACCTTCGCAAGTTTTCTCTAAAAGTCCCATTTTTTGAGTCTTGACTTATATACAAATTATACTGAGGTACTATGACATTTACATAATGCAATGATAGTGTGTGACAAGTTATAAATTCCAATATTAATCATTATTCATACCTTATGTTCATTATTATTATTATTATTATTTTCCTTTTTTATTTCATTTTTATTTTATGCTTTTTCTATTTATTAATGTTTTTTTTATTAATATTTTAAAGAAATATTTATTTGAATTAAAATATTGAGACTTAAAATTAAAACTCTCCCATTGTACTAGTAGAGTTTAAATTACATCTCTTGCTTGAGAAAGTTAACTCAAGATTGCGATTTCTCACGTCTTGAGTAAACATTCTATCATCGACATAATCCAAGCAACCATTGTATATAATAATTTATTTTCGTAATCATTCATTCTATATTTTCACCCTTTAAACTACTAGCATTCTATTTTATTTTTTTTATTTTTGTCATGCATATACATACATGCATATATATATATATATCATTCTCCTACTTATATATATATTAAAAAAAAATCAATTAAACTCAAAAAACTAATGCATATTATGTGAATGTAAAGATTTGATACCAACTAAACTATTGAGTAAATAAAATAGCCCAAATAAAGTCTAAAGCACAAAAACATGATTTAGCCCAAACTGCAAAGTCCACGGTCCACACCTACCTTACGCTTTGAATAGCCCAAAGTTGTTGGATAATGATATGCGGACCCGTTTGAAACTTTTTCAAGCTCATTTTTTCTCCCTTCTTATGGTTTGGAATGCACCGTTTGGTGTTGAATGGTAATCAACGGCAGCTTCAAGCAACTTCCTTGCTTCTCTTCTTATTTCTTTTTCTTAAAACACAAACTCTTTTTTTTTTTTTTTCTAACAGAGAAACTCTTCTTCTTTTTTTAGCTTAGGTTTTTTTCTTTTTCCCCAGCAGTTTTCTAACATAGAAACTCTTCTTTTTTTTTTAGCTTAGGTTTTTTTCCTTTTCCCCAGTAGTTAGAAAACACTATTTTCTCTTTTTTTTTCAGCAACAGCAAAAAAACCCATCCTCTATTGCTGCCCTTTTTAAGGTGTTTATAGGCTTTTTCTTAAAATTTTTCATTTAATTGCAAATCCCTTCAAATTAGTTTTATTTGATTTGATTTTATTTTGTTGGGAATTAATTTCAAGAATTTTGTGGAGAAATTTTAGAAATTTGGCAAAAGGAGAAAAGATTGATTGTCATGACAGTCCACATTTCCTTTCTCTCTTTTTTGTTTTTAATTTATTAATTAATTAATTTCTTTTTTTGTGAAAATTGGGTTTGTAACCCAATTAATAAATTGAGTCATAGACCTAGTAAATCTTTAAGCCCCACTAAAATGAAAACAAGACACATATAGCTTTTTTTTTTGTGTCTTTTTACATATACTTATTTTTTATTACTTTTTATTTAAGAACAAGTTTTATTACACCTAATTACTTCAATAGTCACATAATAAATTTTTAACTATTATTTGATATTAATTTTTAATAAGGATTACCCAACATTAAAAGTCTTCTTAATTATGACATTTATTACGTGTATTAAAGTCTTTTCTTAATCATCATTTTGCCATTATATATAGAACTTTTATAATTCATTCGACCTTTTCTTCTCCCCTCAAAGCGAACACATACTCTTTTAGAGCTTCTCTCTAATTCTTTAATTTTTAATATTGTCTTCCACTTACTATGAGACTTCAAGAACTACTTCGATCTTCGTCTCCACCATCTTCGATGCATCTTTTACTTGTTTGCAGCACTCTCTCCCCATTACAAGAACTCCCTTTACACAACTCAATCAAAGAGGAGTCTGTCTATCGGTTTGGATTTGTGCTTCGTGATCTTCATAAAAGTTTAAGATGGAGTTGACACTTAGGTAAGTAGTGGATTCCACGAACACTGAGAAGCCAAAGCGTTAAAGGCCATTTAAATTGGACAGCAGAAGTATCTGTCTCACCATATCTCAGAGCAAAACGCTTTCTCTCTCTATTACAAGAACTCCCTTTACACAAATCAATGGAAGAGGAGTTTGTCTATCAGTTTGGATTTGTGCTTCGTGACCACCATAAAAGTTTAAGATGGAGTTGACAATTAGGTAAGTAGTGGATTCCACGAACACAGAGAAGCCAAAGCGTTAAAGGCCATTGAAATTGGACAGCAGAAGTATCTGTCTCACCATATCACAGAGCAAAGTGAAAGTTAAATGAGTCACCTTTATCAATGAGCTACAGTTTTTGGAGGGATATATTTCATTCTCACATCGTTTCCAAAGTAAAAGCAACCTACCCTTTCTAAAGATGGTTGTACATCTTATCAGGCACATTTCTTTTTTGCCAAAGTCTGGCTCAATAATATTGTTGGTTGTAGTAACAGTAGTCATTCATGCATCCCCCATGGAAGCATTTCCTTTTGCCATCTTTGTCTTTGAGTGATAAATTAAGCTCTTCAAGTTGATCTTTATGCAGATTACAACTGGGTCGAGAAATATAGGGGCTTCAGAACCAGGTGGAGCAATGAAAACCCTATCCATAAAGAACTGCTGCGATTTTCTTTGGCAAATATAACGAATGGTTCCCCTTGCATTGGAAAAATCAGAAATAAATGCAGTAAACTATTTATTGAGTTTCTCCAATTATTCTAATCCATTAATCATATACTTATAAGTTTTACACTATTTGTCCCTGAGCTTCTTCCCTAATTTACTTATGACCATTTACTTCAAGATTTCTTTCAACATCTTTATTTTTTATTTTTCTCACTCTTGTTGATCAAGTAAAGGTGGTGGAACATAGCATAATCTATTTGATCGTATTCAAAGGGCTGGATACCCAAACTATGGTTAAGATTACGAAGAGAAAATGTTTCAGAATCAGAAGTAAAGATAGTGATGCCCTATGTGTTACGGATGATGTGTCTGCTGAAATTATAGTTGTACAGACACAATTCCAAGTGGGTACCGGAGGAGATCATGATTTGAGTGACGCTATGCCATATGCTCTATTAGATAGTAATTGGAAACAATGCCTAGTCAAGTTACTTTCTTCTGTACCTTTCCAAGTTTCCAAGATATGGAAAAAAAGGTTAGTACTGCGACAGCACCAGTGTTCTGCAAACTTTTCATGTGGGTAAGGAAAGAGCCATTGTAGGGTCTGTTAGCACTACTTCAGCATACGTGTCTCTCACCAGTCGGAAAACTGGCGCGGCAGACGCAATAGCACTGAATATGTTCTAAAGATGTTGATTAAAGCATGTTACGGGTTGATTTCCATTTCGAGGATATTTCCTTGCGGCAATCCCCTCGAGCCTCTCAAATCTGATTGAATGGTCGGGATTGTTTCTTATTTTCTTTAGGGGCTTTTGATCAAATTCCATCGTTGAGGACAAGGCTGGAATTTCAAGCAGTTCGTTTCCATGTCAATTATATTGTATCCAAGAATAACTTTTTGTTAATGGGAGTTGTGACTTACCTTTTGATACCTGCAACTAGACTCTTGTTTCGACTGCTTTTTCTGCGACGGCTTGTTAATGACTAGATTTATATTAAAGTCGTATAAAATTTTTTTTACATCATTTAAATTAAAATGGTTTATATTTGATGCACTTACCGTGTTTATCAACTCACTAATACTGTCAGCTTAATAAAATTAAAAATCTTTAAAAATTTAAAATTAAATATTAATAATTTTTAAAAAAAAAACATAAAAAATAAAAAGGTTCTTTCACCATAGTACATAGTGTTACCTTACCTTCATTGTGGTAGGAACTCCAAGTTCTTATGGCAAAGCATGAGGAGATTTATCATCAATATGATGATGAATGGAATGGAAATCAAAAGGACGCGTAAAAACCTGGAAATTTCTCAAGAATATGGAGGGACATATTCGGCAAATATTTCATTGTATTCTATATCTTGTAAAAATAAGAAAGACAACTATTTATAGTGTTGCTAAGTTTGTAATATAAAAATATATTAAGGCTAGAAATGTAAAAGAACTAAACTAACTATTTACAATAGTAACAATAACTGGTGAAGTAACTAAGGTAAAAATGACCATATTTAACTTATAAAAATAAATTTATACTCTTCGCTTCCTCTCAAGATGAGTATTATGAAGACTCATCTCGTGCAAAAGTGAATGGAATGGATTAGATTGTAATGCCTTGGTGAAGAGATCTGCAAGTTGTGATTTTGTTGAAATATATGATGGATCGATTAGACCAGTAGCTATCTTTTCTTGTATGAAGTGACAATCCATTTCTATATATTTTGTGCATTCATGAAATATGGGGTTTCGACAAATATGAAGTGTGGACTAATTGTCACAAAACAATTTTATTGCACCTGAATGTTCAATGTTGAAATCCCTGAGCAAATATAATAATCAAATCACTTCACAACAGGTTACTGCCATTGCTCGATGTTCAGCTTCAGTGGAGCTCCTTGCTGCTACACTTTGCTTTTTAGCTTCCCAACATATCAATGAATTCCCAAATAGCACACTATAACCAATCACTAATCTTCCAATATTCGGGCAATTAGCCCAATTAGTATCACTATATGCTTGTAAACATATATCAGAATCAATGGAAAACAAAATGCCTTGACCAGGTGTTGTTTTAAGATATCATAGGATTCTAAATGTTGCTTGTAAATGAGCTTCACTTGGCTTGTCCATGTATTGAGAAAGTATGTAAATTGTATATGAAATATTTGGTTTTATAAATGAAAGATACAAGAGTTTTTTGACCAGCTATCTACACACAGTACTGTCCTTTAATTGATCTTCATCTGTAGCTTTGGACATCTTATGATGGCATTCAATTGTTGTAATTGCTGGTTTAGACCCTAATAAACCATATTCTTCTAAAAGCTCAAGATTATATTTTCTTTGGCAAAGAAAAATACCCTTGCTTGATGCTATCTTCAATCCAAGAAAATACTTGAGTTTCCTTAAGTCCTTGAGATTGAAATTAGAACTTAAGTAATCTTTAACTTCCTTAGTGAGTGCCATAAAGGTGTTGACAATCATAATATCATCTATATATAACAATAAAGCAATGAATCCTCCATCTTGAGTGTTCGTAGTAAATAAATAGTAATTAGCTTTAGATTGTTGAAAACCATATGCTAGTAAACAGTTAATAAATTTCGAATTCCACTATTGTGACACTTGTTTAAGTTCATACAATGACTTATTTAACTTACACACCATTTTAACATTGGTAGAACATTCCCCCCTGCAATTGATATCCTTGTGGTAGCTCCATAAAAATAGTCTCATTCAAATCCCCATTTAAGAAAGCATTACTTATGTCTAGTTGAGTAAGAAACCAACCTTTTATAATTGCCAATGCCAAAAACAGTCGAACAATAGTATGGTTCGCCACGAGACTGAATGTTTTTTGATAATCAAAGCTTGGCTTTGATTATAACTTTTGGCTACCAGCTGTGCTTTATATCTTTCAACAGTACCATTAGTATGTAACTTGACTTTTTAGGCCCATTTACATCCAATGGCATGATAATTAAGAGGTAAGGGCACCACTGTCCAAGTTCCATTGGTTTTTAAAGCATCTAATTCACATTTCATGGCCTTCTTCCATTGAGCATGTTTTATGGCATGATGATAGTAGGTTGGTTCAGGTATATGAGATAGGGTTGTTGTAAAAGCTTTAAGAGTGGGTGAAAGTTGATTACTAGACAGAAACTTGGTGATGGGATGTTTAATAACAAGATTACCTTGTGTAGGAAGGGTACAATGATAAGCTTCAAGGTATTTTTATAGGTGCCTCTATCTAGTACTTCAAGGTATTTCTAAAGTGTCTTTATCTAGTACTAATAGAATTATCAACAGAAACTTATGGTATAGTATGATCACTAGAAAATATATCTTGAACAATAAAAGGATGAATAGGTGAATGACCAACATGAGAAAAAAAATCAGAATCAAAACGTGAGAATGATTTCTATTACTGAAAAGGAAAAACTGACTCAATAAATATAATATTTCTAGAAATAAAGACCCTATGCATAACAAGATCATAAAGCTTTTAACCTTTAATATCATTGGATATCTTAAAAAAAAAAATACATTTTCTAACCCAAGGTTCAAATTTTTTTCTATTGTGTGATAAGGATGAAGCAAAACATAAATAACCAAAAACTTTAATATGTGAATATAAAGGGGGTTTATGAAAAAGCTTTTCAAATGGTGTTTGATTATTCAAAACTAGTGTGGGTACCTTATTTATGGTATAAGCAACGACTAAAATAGCATCACCCCAGAATTTTATAGGAAGACTAGCTTGAAACAAAATAGATTTAGCTACAACTAATAAATTTTGATGTTTTCTTTCAACAATGTCATTTTGTTAAGGGGTTTCAACACAAGAAAGTTGGTGCATAATACCCTTAGAATTAAAAAAATCAGTATGATTAAACTCTAAACCATTATATAACCTTATTTGTTTAATTATAGAAACATTGAATTGATTTAAAATCAAATTATAAAATGTAGGTAAAATTATTGAATCTTCTAATTTATGTTTCATTAAAAAAATCCATGTAAATCTAGCATATTCATCAACAATAGTAAGAAAAAATCTATGTCCTGAAATTGGAGCAATTCATATAGCCCCCAAATATAAACATTTATTAGCTCAAAAGCAAATGTAACACTAAGGACATGAATTGGAAAAGGGAGCCTTTTCTGTTTTGCAGGTGAACATATATCACAAAGGAAATTTTTTGTACGTGGAACATCTGAAAAACCTTGATTAATCTGTTTTATTTTCTTAGGTGGAATGTGCCCTAATATAAAGTGCCACAAATCAAAAACATTTGACAAACTAGAACATGTATTTACAGAATGAAAAATTCCATTTTTATCCTTTTGAAATTGTGCAACTAGTTATGCATCCAACTCTTTTTGTAAGAGATATAAGCCTTCTCTCACTCTAGCACCCCTAGTCACTTTCTAGGAAGTTAGGTCTTATATGATGAAGTGTGGGCTAGAAAAAAAATGTTGTTTTTGGCATTTTGCTAATTTGTTAACAAAAATCAAATTGAACCTAAAACTTGGTACACATAAAGTAGTTTCTAAAAACAAATTTCCTATTTTTAACAATGCCTATATGAGATACCAAAACACTAGTTTTATTTGGTAATTGGACAAATTTGTTATGAACTTTCCTATAAGCAGTGAAATATTTTAAATTACAAGCTATATGATCAATAGCACTAGTATCAATTATCCAAATATCATTGTTTAGAAAAGAGCATACTGGAATAGTAATGTTATTTACAAAAGGATATATTGGAACAACAACATTAAAAGAATAATGAGAATGGTTAGAAAACTTACTTGCCAGAGTTGAATTCACTAAAGTAGTCTTACTTTGCTGGCTTGATGTTGTAGGAGTGTCATGATCAGTGGTTGATGGCTGCACATTGATAAGAGATATGAGTTTATGAATTTGATCCTTAGAGAGACTAATCTAAGACACTGGACTATTGATAGCTTGATCCCCAACTTCATCATTTTTAACCAAAGAAATCATATTACTAGTAGAATGATATTGGCCTTTTCTAGCACTAGTAGTAGATTTGTTCTTAGTAAACTTATAGTTTGTACAAAAACCAATCAAACGACAACACTTTTCTTGTAAATGCCCATTCTTTCCTCAATGTGAACATAAAAAGTTAGACTTTTTTTTAGATTTTCCATCAATAACAACAAACATAGTAATAGTCTTAGTCAATGGCTGAGCCGTGATATGCAAATTCTTTTGATTCTATTTGAGAACAATGTTATATGCCTCGATGGAAAAGACTTCATCATGATGATTTGTGATCTTTAAGTAAGAGAAACTATCATTCAATCCTTTTAAAAAAACGAAACATACTATCCTTGGAATTCTGATCAACAAAAGTCTGAAAACCTCCACAAATGCATTTAGGCAAAAGATGAAAATTATGAAGCTCTTCCCAAATAGAGTTCAGTTCAGTAAAGTATAGATCAACTGACATATTTTCTTGAGCAATATCATTGAAAGTGTGCTATAGATTGCAAATCCTAACGTCATCTAGTAACGAAAACCTTCATTTTAAGGTTTCTTAGATTGGAGCAGCATACTCATATAAAAGGCAGTGGAAGCAATTGACAGAGTTAAAGACTTGAGGATACAAGCAACAATTAGATTATTGCATTGCATCTATGCCATATACAATTTATTAGTAACTTAAGATTGAGGAATTGTACCATCAACAAACCTTAGCTTATTGCAAATAGAAAGGGTGAGATAAAAGGACTTGCTTCATGCTGAATAATTGTTCAAAGTGAGCTTCGGTATGATAGAAATTGAGTGACGATGATTTTAATGATGCACAAAATAGGCAAATGTCGATTATCCAATGGTGAAATCATAGATGTTAGATCTATTGAGTCTGCCATGGTAAGAAGCACCAAAAAACAAATCTTGACAAAAATAAATCTCTGAACAAAATAATGAATAGAACAAAAAAATTTCTACATATCTGTAAAGAAGACGAATCTAAAAAATGAAACCCTAACATGATATATTCTACAATGAACAGGACAACAACAAGAAACACCCATGAAAAACCAACAAAAAATGAGAAATCAACTGATTAAAAGACTTAAATCTACAAAAGAAATAAAAAATCAGATCGAGAACCCTAGATAAGTCTCCAATGCCATGTAAAAATCTGAAAATTTCTCAAGAATATGGAGGAACACATTTGGGGAATATCTCATTGTATTCTATATCTTGTAAAAATAAGAAGAGCCAGCTATTTATAGTGCTGGTAAGTTTGTAATATAGAAAATATAAAAAGGCTAAAAATGTAAAAGAACTAAACTAACTATTTACAATAGTAACATTAACAGGTAAAGTAACTAAGGTAAAAACAACTATATTTAACTTATAAAAATAAATTTATATTCAATTCATGACGATCATGGCCTTTGTAGTCCAAAATAATAAAACCATCAACACTTGTATCAATGAATCAAATGGCCACAATGATGGAATATGGGAAGGACAACTCGTAGTATCTCCCTAGATTTGGTCATAATGAAAAATCTTCTAACGCTTCATGAAGGGTAAAATGGGTATATGTGATACCCACGTGAATTCATTAGAAAAAGAAAGGTGATTTATTGGTAAGAATTATGAAACTTGTCAAGTAAATTATTTTGGGACGAATTATCTATTTTTAAATCTAATAAATTTAATTAAGCTGAATTAGAACAACACTTTCAAGGACTTTGGTGCATTATAGCTATGTAGAAAGAGAAAGGGAACAAATGCTAAACGGAAAGAGATTGAGTTTCTTGGCTTTTTACGTACCTTTACGGGAAAAGAAGTGTGGAAAAGCTCCATTTAATGGACAATATATGATGTTAGAACCGGAACCGAATACAAACATTGTTGTAATGTCCATGTTATTTAGAATATACAATCCGTGTTTTGAAATCTGTCACATTGTGAACTAGACAACATCATGATCAGTTGGTACAACATTTGAAGTTATGTACAATTCTTTTCACTGTTTCATCTTTGACGAGATGATCTTTTATTCTTTATCCACTTACCCTTAACATCTTTACTCAAAAGGCTGCTGGGAAAACTAGAATCTTCTCTCTTGAATCATTGCGTTAAATAATGGGCTATTTAATTGAATCATTGTCTAATTTATTAAAAACATTTCCACTATATTGTTGGATGATCAAGTCATTGTTTTCTAATCAAGAAAAACAAGTGAGGGTCCACAGTACAGATGAAATCAGCACAATATCCTTCTGATCGGCTTGTAATGATGAACAGAGAAAATATGTCCATCATTCAACAGGAACATGACAAAACCAAACTTATTATATATAGACCTTCTAGCTTGTAAGTTGTGATCATAAGTATTGCTCTTCTTATTTTTTCTTTAAACTTCCTACTCATTCTTTTTAAATCATAACATGGATGGGAAGAAACTGGAGTATAAAGGTGAGGATGCCTTGAAAGAGATTGAAAAGTTAACGGCAAAGGCTGCTGAAGTTCAGGATGGCATCTTGAAAGAAATCATAAAGCAAAACGTGGAAACCGAGTATTTGAATAAGTATATGAAAGGATCTAAAGATGTTTCTGAGTTTAAACGTTGTGTCCCGGTTATTACCTACAAGAATATCTATCCCTATATCCAGAGAATTGCTAATGGTGAAGGCTCTTCCCTCATTACTGGTCAGCCCATAACTGAAATGCTGTGCAGGTTTCCTCTTTCTTACTGTCTCCATTCTTTGCACCATTATTGTTTGTTCTTAAATTTTAACTTTTGACCATGTTTTCTGTCCTACGTCGAAAGTTAATTGAAGCATGTTCCTCAATTTGCAGCTCAGGGACTTCTGCCGGAGAGCCTAAATTAATGCCATCAATTGCAGAAGATCTTGACCGTCGAACCTTTCTTTATAATCTCATCATGCCAATTATGAACCAGTTAGCTTACATCTTTTTCCTATTTTAACTTTTTTATATTGTTTTCCATTAATTGCAGCAATGTGTCTGTGGTTCTGTGTGCATGCTTTTGTGCATTATGTGTTTGTTGACGTGTGTGGAGTGGATTGTGGAGCAATTTATCATCCTCTTGGAAGGATGTCCTGAGCAATATTCTTTCTCGAAGTGACTTCTATCACTTTATAGTATGGAAGATGTTATCCCGTAATTTTTGTTTAGAAGTTAATTAAATCTTGTATATCCAGCATAAGATTTGGATTCTCCATTCTAAGCAAGGTCTAAGGATGAGATATGATGAGATGCAGATAAAGCCGTATTATGTAGTGCTTGAAGGGTACACTTTACTATCCATTAAAGAGATGGTGAGAAGAATTTGCTGCGAACTAGTAACTTTTACAAAATAACCCCTACTTAAGTTGAACACGAAGCCATCAAAATTGTTCAGGTTAAAGCAAAATACTACTGATGACTGATGTGGGAACTGTTGCATGAGAAAGCCTCTTAAAAGTGAAAGCATCTGAGTCTACCCACAATATCCGACTCATTGTGAGTCAGAAAATATAAGTATGTTTTGTTTTAGTCCCTCATCTCACCGTTTCGACTCAATCTCTTGCTTTTGACAGAAAAAGAAAAGTGCGATAAGGATTTTGTACTTGCATGTGAAATCCGTTAGCTCTGTTGTTTTTTGTTTTGGAGAGGAAAGAAGAGAGAGCGAGCGAGCGAGTGTAAAGAACTTTATCCTTTCGCAAGTTTCTTACTCTTTAGAGTTTAGATCATGTTATCAGTGCAAGTTGGCGTGTAATGCATGAAAAGAACTTGCACCCATCTGCATTGAGACTTTTGTATAGTGAGACTACACCTTTTGCATTCTGGTTAATGAAAGCACTATTATATTGTCTCGTATATAATGATCATAAGAAAGATTCAGAACTGAATAAAGAATTTCCTAATAAGCGCACACTAAGGTCAATTTATCCAATAATATGCAGATATTTTGGTTAAAATGATGCCTGTCTTGACATTTTAACTTTCAGGTACATTTGCGGTCTTGATGAGGGCAAGGCCATGTATCTCTACTTTGTCAAGGCTGAAATGTCTACACCCTGTGGCCTGCCATTTCGCACCGTGCTCACTAGCTACTACAAGAGCAAGCACTTCAAGTGCCGAACACGAGACCCATTTAACGATTTTACAAGCCCTGATCAAGCCATCTTGTGCAATGATAGCAGCCAAAGCATGTACTGCCAGTTGCTAGCTGGTCTAGTCCATCGTCACCAGGTCATGAGGCTAGGGGCAGTATTTGCATCTGCTCTTCTCCGGGCCATCTCTTTTCTTGAGCGTAAATGGGTTCAACTATGCAATGACATCCGCACTGGCCTGCTTGACCTAACGATCGTAGACCCTGCATGCCGGTCATCAATGACAACCATACTAACATCACCTAACCCCCATCTAGCTGATGAGATTGAGGGCATTTGTAGCTGTCCATCTTGGAAGGGAATCCTGTGTCACCTTTGGCCTAGGGCCAAGTACATTGAGGCTGTAGTCACCGGCTCCATGGCACAGTATATACCAGCTCTTGAGTTTTACAGTGCAGGGAAGTTGCCCTTGGTCTGTACTATGTATGCTTCCTCTGAGTGTTACTTTGGAATCAACTTGAAACCCTTGTGTGACCCTGCAGAAGTAGCATTTACCCTCTTGCCTAACATGGGTTACTTTGAATTTTTACCTTTGGGAGAA
This sequence comes from Theobroma grandiflorum, assembly GCA_036013995.1. Taxonomy (NCBI): domain Eukaryota; kingdom Viridiplantae; phylum Streptophyta; class Magnoliopsida; order Malvales; family Malvaceae; genus Theobroma; species Theobroma grandiflorum. The sequence continues at coordinate 7,434,799 of CP142130.1, forward strand.
AGTGGAACACTTTCCCTAGACTTAGATGAAGAGGAGGAGGTGCCAAATGAAAGGCTTGTGGATTTGGTGAATGTTAAAGTCGGCTTCTATTACGAATTGGTGGTTACTACTTTTTCTGGTAAGAATAAAAGACTCTTTAAAACCATTTGTTTCTTGTTAAGGCGATTAATTCACCCAAAAAAGTATCTCAATCATTCTATGTGCTTCAGTTTTCAAATTCAAGTTAATTCCAACAAGAAAAGTCATGTTAACTTTAGTTTGCTTGATAACAGACTTACTTTTGTTAGTCGCAATTTAACAAGTCTTTTCTAGAACAGAAATATATGTCCCTGCATGTTGCTGTTGTAGTTGTCACCATCTGAACTACTTGAAGCTTATTCATGAGTCAGGTCTGTGTCGATATCGTATTGGAGATGTGCTCCAGGTGACTGGATTTCACAATCAAGCCCCACAATTCCGATTCATCTGCAGGAGAAATGTTGTGCTTAGTGTCGACAATGACAAAACCAACGAGGTAGATCTTCACAGAAGCGTCACCATAGCAAAAAGATTGTTAGAACCCTACAACGCTCTGCTTGTGGAATACACCAGCTATGCTGATACGTCCTGTGTCCCTGGACATTATGTACTCTTCTGGGAAATCCAAATGGTAGACTCATCCACCTCTATCGATGCTAAGGTGCTAGAAGAATGTTGCATCACTGTGGAAGAAGAGCTGGATTATGTATATAGGCAATGCCGTAGCAGGGAAAAGACTGTGGGACCTCTCGAGATACGGGTGGTTGCGCCTGGAACATTTGAGGCATTGATGGATTTCTTCATCAGCCAAGGGGGCTCAATCAATCAGTATAAGACACCAAGGTGCATCCAGTCTCATACTGCTCTTAAGTTGCTTAATTCTCATGTCCTGGCATCATTATGCAGTCCTAGAGATCCCAAGTGGATCCCCTTGAATGGGTAACACTTCGTTATGTTTGGTTCCGTTTATCTTCTCAATCTAGCTAGCTAAATTGTTTTTGTAGTTTCTAATTGGGGTTGCATCAAAAGCAATGGGATGGTCCAGTTCGTTATAATTAGATACTAGTGCTTTCCCTCATCGGTCAACCTGTAATCTTCGTCTTATTTGCAATTGAATATTTCTACCTTAGATTTTTATCATTTTGATGCAAAAAGATCAACAGATTTATAACTTTTTAACTTTTTCATATCAATCTTGGATTAAGGTAATTAATGAGATGCATTAGATAATGATAGTAGGAGCAGAACTTTTTTCACATTGTTAATTTTTTATTGCACCGTATCTGACAAGTCATTTCAAGTTTGAATTTTGGATAAAATATTTTTACTTCTTTAAGTTTTGCTCATAATTTCATGTAAATTCTTTAGTATTCGAAATAGGCAGTTCACTTCAAAATAATATCTTTCATTAGGCACATAAATGTTGTCATTAGTTAACTGTTAGGATTTCCATTACTTTAATGATGTGGTAGCATTTTTAGGATAATTTTGCCATTCATCTTTAAATCAACCAAAAGCTAAAACTCTCTTAAAATCCAGATTTCATTATTGAAATGCTCCAGATTTGTCGTTGATTTTTGTCACTCCAATTCTGAATGACTTGTGAAGAGAAATAACAAACCCATGTTTAATTTTTGGTTGGGCCTTCAAAGTGAGGTTGAAAAGTGGGAAGAGAAAATGAAAGTTGAGCTGTTGAGTTGATTTTTTGTATTTGTTTATGGGTTTGGAAACATAAATCCATGTTTGATCTAAGTTTTGAGTTTTAAAGCTTGTTGTGAGAACTTGACATTGTTGAGTTATGAGATTTAAAGGTGTTGGATACCCAAAGAACTATTGATACACTATTGTGTTTATCCTTTTTATGTGATGGGCATTTTAAATATTTCATGTTTGTTGTTAAAGTTGTTACACATTTAAGACAGACAGTTTATTTCTAATACTAATGAATCCACATATAATTATGAACAAAATTTAAAGAGATAAGGGTATTTTACCCTATTTACAAACATAATGTAAAGGAATTGCTGAGAAAAAAAAATGTAAAAGAATTTGACACATGCAGGCGGCAACTAGTGATTGCATACGGGGTTTGCTCCATCATGCGGTGCAAAGACATGAGCTTTATTGTGATCTAGTAACATACTCGTGTTATGCTGCAGCATTTATATTTAATTTGTTGAATGAAAAATAAAAGAAAAAGAATTGGGTAGTTAAAGTTGGAATAAATAGCTTTTTTTTCAAAAAATAAGTTGGAATAAATACATTTCTCTGGAGCAAAATTTTAATTTAATATGTAGATTTAGATAATATAAACTAAATTGAGTAGGTTCAATGTTGCGGTTGCATAAATATTAAGTTGGTTATTTTTGTTCTTTCTAATAGATTGAATAGTAGTACTTAGAAGCAAAAGTAACTCTAGTAAAATATAAAGGAAATAAAAAATGATTCTTGCATTCTTATTCTTTACGGTAAGAAAATGATAAAGAAAGTAAATGGTGGATTTGAAGTAGAAATAACAACTATTGAAGGTTCCAAACAGTGTACAAGAAATGACAAATTGTATCTTGGTTCAAAAAGCCCCTGGTCCGATGCGTGAGAAGACAAAGGATTTTGGGTAGTATCACAAACTAGAAAATTTACAATTAAATCAGCATACAGCTATATTGCGTGCTTCGACCGCTTAATGACAATCGCATTTGGAGATTAATTTGGAAGTGGCCTGGTGCTCATTGCATACATACTTTTTTATGGTTGGCATATAAAGACGGTTTTTTAACCAACTTGAAATAGTCACGTCATCATTTTTCAACAATTTCGTTTGCTCGCTCTGCATATAGAAGCTGAGTTAGTTATCCACGTTATTCGCGATTGCCCTCTTACTAAAGTTGTTTCGAATTCTTTTATTCCTACTAATCTTTGTGGCCTTTTATACAATTAGAATATGCTTAATTGGTTTTATCAGAATCTCAGAGGAGGTTTTCTCATCTTGCAATACCCACTGGGGTGTGTTGTTTGGTATCATTGTGTGGTCACTTTGGAAGTGGACGAATGAAGCGATATTTAAGCACCAAAATGTAATTATCATCCTAATTAAAAAGTATCCTGAAGATACTATTCATTCGTGGTTGTGTTTTATTCCCATACATACTAGTGTCAATAGATCTCATGTGGACTTGTTGATCGGATGGTCTCCGCCGCCTTAAGGTTGGGTGCTACTCAACATTAATGGAGCTCATTGAACTTCATGCCATCAATCCATTATGGAGGTATCCTTCTTGACCACTTTGAGAATTGGAAATACAATTTCTTAGTCAAACTGAAAAACTGTCTTGCATATCAAGTAAAATTATGAGGAGTTTATTGGGTTTTGTCGATGACATGTGATGAGAGATGTTGTAAGGTGATTTTGGTTATAGACAACAAAATCGCAACACGAGTGATTGAAATGGAATCACATGAACTAAATGCTAATTCAGATTTAACTTTAACTATTAAAGATTGTTTAAAGAAAGAATGACAAGTCAAAGATTATTCATGTGAATCGTGAATCCAATCATTTAGTAGAATTTTTTTGTGAAAATAGCTTTTCAATGTCCTATTAGTATGATGTTTCTCAAGTATCCTTTTAAGAATGATTGGAATCTATACTTGTAGAGATAAAGAATAACACAAAAAAAAAAAAACAAAAACTTAATAGTTAACAATAAAAAGAAATGAGAAAGAGTTTGAATTTGAAAACCAGTTCGAGGCACGCTATGGAAGGTACTGACTTTAGAGTAGATTTCCATCGCTACCTCAGTGCAAATAGTAATTGATGACATCCTACTACCAAGATATAATGAACCGCTCAAAGATCTTCTAATGTGCACTCAAATATAAAATCTGGCAAACTTGTAATCTCTCAATTACTCCTGAAGGAATTTTAGAATGAAGAAGAAAAGAGTTTTTGGAAACATGGAATTCTAAGAATGAATTTTTTATAAAGAAGGGATGGATATTTATAGATAGTGAAATATCAGCAACGTGCCTTTTCATTTAGTCACACCTATTTAGAAGTGAACAAATATGTCATTCTAAAGGTATATGCCTCTCTACAATTAAAGGTCATATCTCTCCTAATAGACACATTAAATTTTGAATCACAAAAAAAAAAAAAAAGATATTAAAAAGCCAACAATCCCCCACATGATTCAAAATTTAAGGAATACAAAAACAATCTTTTACAATGTCTTCAATGAATGTGTCTTGGAGACTTAAACCTCACTTAGTATGAGAAAATCCATTCAGAAGAATAGTAGTGAACTTACTTCTTGAACTAAGATCTTGTAGCTCGAGCTTTAATTCATCATATACATTGTAGGAGATTTTTGTTGAGTTCTAAATGAGGCCACACTTTAACAACCTTGCGTTCGTATTTTACTTCTTGAATGCTTTAGGGAAAAGCCCAATTTCATAGGTTGCGCCCTCACAACCACACTCAAATAGGCAAGTTCTATAATGACGTGTGTGAAGGAAGCATATCCTGCATAATTTGCTATGAACTCATTCAGAGCTTGTACTTTTCCTAAGTATTATATTAAGTACCATAAAATCACGATGGAACCATAAAGCTCTTAAAAAATGGTACTTCTTCAATCACTAAACAACTTGTTTTTACCGTATTGAACCTTCGTTTTAGGATCTCTTGTAAAAAAGGTTAGGTTACCATTGCCAGTAATTTCAAATTAATGGGCTCTTGTCCCATCCCTCTTGAAAATTCAATGACTTACTTTCTAGCCAATCCTTTCATTAATGGATCCGTAATATTTTTGAAGAAGAGATGTAATCCAACGTGATTACTCTATTTTTAATTAAACTCATAATTGTTTTATGCCTTAAACGTAGATGTCTCTTTTGTTCATTTGAGTTCTTTTGTTTACATTTCGTAATAGCTGCTTGATTATTACAATAAAGGCAAATCATAGGAATTTTGGTTTTCTATAATTGGAATATCCATTAATAAATGTTTAAGCCATTCCACTTGTTGTGCCGTCACATCTAGGGTTGTTATCTTGGATTCCATAGAAGATTGAGAAATACATGTTTGCTTGGAGGGTTTCCATGCAACAACAGCTCCATTTAATGTGAAAACATATCTTGTGGTAGCTTTAGTTTCTTCTAAATCAAAGATCCAGTTTGTATTGTTGTATCTTTTGAGCACAATGGGATAACTTGAATAATGTATATCCAATGATATGGTACCCTTTAGAAATATCAGTATTCTTTCCAATGATATCCAATGATTTATATCAAGATTACTGGTATCTTTACTTAACCTTCTCACTACTTGTGTTATATTAGGTCTTATAGCATTTGAGAGATATATGAGTGTACTAATAATTTAAGAGTACAATAATTGAGAAACAAGCTCTCCAACATTTTTCCTTAATCTCAAATTTAGATCATAAGGTGTATTCACAAGTTGACAATCATATTTATTAATTTTCTTCAATATTTTCTTGATATAATGTGATTATGTAATTGTAATACCCATAGGACTTTGTAAATTCCTAACTCCCAACATAACGTCTATTTCTCCTAAATCTTTCATGTCAAAGTTTTTCGACTAGAAATATTTGATCTCCTTAATAATACTCTTATTGCCATTGAAAATAAGAATATCATCAACATACAAACATAATATAACACATCCAAGGTTAGTAACTTTGATATAAACATATTTATTAGAGTCATTTATTGAAAATCCATTTGACAAGATAATTTGATCAAATTTCTCATGCCCTTTCTTTGGGGCTTGCTTTAATCCATGCAAGGATTTCATTAGTTTACCAACCTTATGCTCTTGACTCGATATGACAAATTCTTTCGATTTTTTCATATATACTTCTTTTTCAAATTTACCATTTAAAAAGGCAATTTTAATGTCCATTTGATGGATTTCCAATTGATATATGGATGCCAGGACTATAAGTACTCGGATTGTCATAATTTTTGCTACTAGTGAATAAGTGTCGAAATAATTAAACCCCTCATTTGGGGAATAACCTTTTTCAACTAATCTTGTCCTGAATTTTTTTATAAATCCATCTGGTCAAAGTTTTTTTGAAATATCCACTTACAGCCAATAGGTTTACTCCCCTTTAGGCAATTCAATCAAAACCCAAGTTTTATTATTTATTAAAGACTTCATTTCAACATATATGACATCTTTCCAAAAAGTAGAGTCTATAATTGATGTGGCTTCCTTGTACGTTCGAGGATCATCTTCCATTAAATAGGTATAAAAATCGTTTTCAAAATTTTTCTCTACTCTTTCTTTTTTGCTTCTTTTAAGACCTTCCATATTGACCATATCTTCTTCTTCTAGGTCTATCGAAATGGAGTGCATTCAAAGGATAGTGATTTATTCACCTTAATTTTCAAAGGTAAAATATACTTAAAAAATAAAACTCTCAATTCCATGATAGTGTTGACACTTCTATCAATAATTTCATATTTTATTACTAAAATCCTGTAAATGACACTATCTTAAGAATAGCCCACAAAACTCCATCAATGGTTTTAGGTCTCAGTTTTTTCCTTTTAATTTTTGAAAATTTTACTTTTACCAAGCACCACCACATTTTAAAATAATTTAAATTGGGTTTCCTCCGTTTCCATAATTCATACGAAGTTTTGTCTAATTTCTTTTAAAGAACTCTATTTAAAATGTGATATGCAGATAAAAGTGCTTCATTCCATAAGTTTTTTAGGAGTTTGGAACCTAAGAGCATACAGTTTACCATATCCAATAAAGTTCGATTTTTTCTTTCTACCACATTGTTTGATTGGGGTGTCTAAGGTGGGGATACTTGATGTACAATTTCATTCTCATTATAGAAGTTTGAAAACTATATAGAGTTATATTCTCCTCCCCTATCTAAATGAAGAATTTTGGATTTTTTTTCTTTATGATTTTCAACTTCATTTTTATACGCAATAAACATAACCAAAGCCTCATCTTTTGTTTGAATTGGAAAAACATAACAATATTTAGAAAAATCATCTATGAAAGTAATAAAGTATCTCTTACCATTCTTAGAGTAAACTTGAATATCACAAACATTGCTATATAATAACTCTAAGATTGCAGATTTTCTATTTACAAATTTAAAAGGCTTTCTAGATAATTTAAACTGCACATAAATTTTACATTTTTCATACATGTTTATGTTAGATTTAAGAACAAGATCTAAATTCATCATTTTCTTAATAGAAGTATTATTAATATGCTCTAAACAACCATGCCAAACATTAGATGAAAGAACAAAAGTATGAAGAGAAAAACTAGTATTACTTTTGTTGTCATGACAAATGATATTAGATACATTTAACTTGAAAAGATCCTCGGATACATATCCTTACCGACAAAAGACTCATTTCTACTAATTATAATTTTATCGGAATCAAACAATACTTTATAACCATCTCTAATAAGAAGAGAACCACTAATCAAATTTCTTCTAATGTTTGGCATATGTTGCACTTTATAAAGAGATAAGGTCTTCTCAGAAGTTAGTAATAAATCTATCATTCCTTCTCTTTTCGCTTGTGTAATTGTAGAATTACCCATGTTCATGTATTTTTCGTCAATGACCTGATATTTTAAAAATATAGATTAGTCCGCACAGATATGGATATTAGTATCGGTATCAATCCACCAATCGGTAGACACACACACTAAATTGACAACAAGAATGTTTGAAACAAACCTTTTGTCTTTCTCAATAGTCACAATATTAATCTGTGAGATCGTTGTTTTAGACGTTTTCTAGCCTTTGGGGTGTCGACAAACTATTGCTAGATGCCTTAGTTTTTCACAAACAAAGCAACATCTTTTCTTTTCTTCTTAACACTAGATGGTTGTTTACAAAATCTATCTTTTAAAAACTTTTTTTTTTCAAGTTTGAATTTTTCTCTTTTATAATGTTTACTTTGTCTTCAAACTTATTAGACAGTTTATGCTTATCTTTTTGTTTTTTTTTTTTTCAATTTGAAGAGAAACAATTAAATTATCCATAGTCAAAGTCTTACGTTTGTGTTTTAGGGACAAAGCAAAAGATTTTCATTTTGGAAGAAGTTTTTCAAGTAAAGCACCCGTATGAATGTCAGTTAAAATTCCACTACACAAGTCTACGCATCGAATAGACATTATATTAGCAAGCAGAGTGTCGATCTCATAGGGAATTAATTTAAAACTTTACTAACTACTAAAATTAGAACAATTTAATATTATTCAAACAATCCAAATTAAGTAATTAAATAAAACTTATAAACTAAAATTTAAACTAACAAGAAAAATCAAAATAATAATAAGTTGAGAAAATATTAAATCAAATAAGCCTAGGATTACAATATCCCTCACACTTCATCTAAATCTTACTTCTCTTCCTTAACTTATTTCAATGGGTTGAATTGCTAATCTAGAGTTCTAAATTATTTATAAGGGTCTCCCGACTTATCTTATAAAAATATCTATTTTAATCAAAACACTATATCCCTCTGTGAATTGAAATTAAAACAGACTCATTAAGTTCAGGCTCTAATCTGGCTATATATGGCCTATAGGTATATCCCTATCCTATACGCAAATCAATTAAATTGATTATATGCTATCTCAATTTTAGTCTACTTTAAACTCCCTTTCCCAAGTTTGTTTAGACTCCTAAATCAATTTAATTGGTGATCAAGGAATTAAAAGCATTAAAAACAAATTGAAATAAATAATTCAAATCCCATTAAAAATAAGTAAGAAAGAGATTAAAAATTAAGATTACATGTGAGTTCAATTACAATCCTAGAAAAAGAAAATTAGCTACTCGTAATTGCAAAAACAAATAACATTGTATAAAATTCAACCATTGAAAGTAATAAGAAGAATAAAAGCCAAGGAAGAAACAAAATAATAATTGTCGTCTTGATCTCCAAGTTTCGACCTCAATTTCTAACTTCTTGGATCTCTCAAAAGTTGTCTCTTCTAATGGTCTTAAAATATCCTATTTATACTAATAGACTTAACCTAGAATTCCCTTAAGTTGACCTAGGGTTTAATTGGGCTTAAAAGTATAATGAGAGGCCTAAAAAATCAATTGTCAGTCTTTACAAATTTCCATTCCCAGTACAGTACGTTCAGCTACTTTCCAATGCCATTTTCTCTATCTTCAAGATAGAACTAGGTAAAGTGATCTTATAAAAGTTGTAGCTCTATCTCTTAGCTTTCCAATCACTACAAAATTTTTGCCTATTTCCAACGGAATTTTTCGTTGGAAATAGGACTTTTTTCGTTGGAAATAAACATTTCCAACGGATTTCCAACGGAAATTTCCATTGGAAATTCCGTCGGTACAAGCCTTGTGGGTAATATTTTCCGTTGGAAATCCGTTGAAAATTTCCAACGAAAAATTTAGTTGGAAATTTTGTGGGAAATCCGTTGGAAATTTTCAACGGAAATTCCGTTGGAAATCCGTTGCAAATATATACATTTTTTTAAGTTTTTGCAATTCCGTTGGAAATTTCCAACGAAAATTCTGTTGGAAATAATTCCGTTGAAAATTTCCAACAGAAATTTTCCAACGGAAAATTCCGTTGGAAGACATATTTTTAATAAGAAAAATAATTTGAAACAATTTCCGTTGGAAAAATGATTTCCGACGAAATTTCCGTTGGAAATTTCCAATGGAAATTTCGTCGGAAATCATTTTTCCAACGGAAAATTTAGTTGGAATTTTTTCATTGGAAAAAGTATTTCCGAAAATTCCGTTGGAAATGTCCGTTAGAAGTTAGACATTTTCAACAGAATTTTCCGTTAGAAATCCTATTTCCAACGGAAAAACATTGAGTATTTCCAACGGAAATTTCTGTTGGAAAGATTTTAACCTATTATTTTTATAAAAAAATTTTTTAAAAAATTTTTAAAAAAAATTATCAATTTTTAAAAAGTGCTTAATTTAATTCCGCATTCAAACTGTAAAATATATAAAAAAAATACACATTAAAAAATTGAGATCAAAAGTGTAAACATCTGATTAGAAATTATCCTTAACACACAATATATAAAATAATTTGATACATATAAGAACTTATAACATAGCTAAAATAAACAGTATCCAAGTGTTTGCAACAAAAATGATACATCATGTGAGGAAACTTTTTTTCCTTACTTGTCACGTCTTGGAGGGCCCGCATCGCCAAGGGATGAACAATTAACACATAGATTTAATTTATTTTAATATTATTTTTAATCATATTTTTTAATAATGTTGAGAAAGCAAAAAGCAAAAGGTAAAAACAACAAATTAACACATAGATTTAATTTATTTTAATATTATTTTTAATCATATATAATAGAGGTCGATTAAACTTTCAAAGTTATTCTCCTCACAAAGAACTAATCTTAGGATGAACAATTATTTTTCTTGTAGAGCATTAATCTTAGGGTTCACTTCTAGTACATAAGTTTTATATACTATTAGTGAACCAAATGTTACCACTTTGTTAACAAATAAATTTAAAAGTTATAAGAACCCTCAAAAACAAATATTCATAATTTTAAAAATATTTATTTTGAAATATTTTTGAATATTTATCTTTACATATTTAAAAAGTGACACTGTGGCTAAATGATAGTGTACAAATACTATACCCTGACAATACATCAAATAAAACCCTTAATCTCAGTAAGTACAGCTAAGGAGTTTGACATTGCGAAGTAATTTACTAATTATATTATAACTGAGCCAAATGCAAGTATGTTAGCTTCTAAGGAGTATCTTATGATTAACATATTTTTTTAATTGTATTCAACTTGATGAGAAAAGAGTGTATATATATAATTGGCACATATATGGATGTAAAACAGTCATGTATGAAGAACATTATTGAATAAAAATAACCATGCAAGATTTCAAGTACTCTAATTACCAATGCTCTGATTTCAGGAAGAAGATAAATGAGTGCCACTGCAAGCTAATTAATAAACAGCAAAGTGGAATTTATTTTTAGTGATTATATATATAAATATGTTCACTTAAAAGGTGGATCGTGAGACGAAGACAACAAAGCAAGTAGCTCAGTTCAAGTGAAAAACATATTCTAAACAACAGAAGACAAAATAAAACTAAGGATATAAATTCATGTCCTTGAAGACACATTGGATCAATATTTTCTTTACTTCAACCATAGCCTTCACTCCAGAAGGTCTTCAACCTTAAACATAATCACTTGTTCAGCAGTGTAGTCCTTGACATGAGATGTTTCTCAGAGGCCTATGCAAAATGGAGTTCAATTCAATAAATGAGTTTAATTAAGCAGGAATTAAAAAGAATTGTAAATAAGCACGTTAATCAGAGTTCTCCATTGCTAATCTCAAATCATTCCCATTTATTGGCTGTTGAATTTAATTACTCAGTATGCCTTCACTAAAACAAAATAAGAAAAGGGTTCTTCAATTGGCTAAAAGAGAGAAGCTTGACAATTATTAAGGCCCAAACGAGACAACTTGACATTTTATGCTTGATTATAATTCTTTTCTGATTATATGCTAATCTTTCTCAAATTCCCATTAGGAAGGTGTTGAAGGATCATTTTGAAGTATTATTTTCAAATTTATACAAATAGAGAAGGTGTGTAGTGTAATGTGTGGAGCAGCTGTTTTACAAAAGAAGTCATCTCTACCTTAAGCAAGAAAAACGAAAGCTAGATTTTGTTTTAAACTTTCCTTGTTTGTGAAGAGAAACTGTACTATATCTATACTTACATCATCCAGCTTATTTTGATTGTTGGTTTCCAACATCAGCCCAAAATGGATATGAGGGAAATGCGCCCACTAGGAACAAAAAGAGGTGGTCAATAACCAAAAGATTTGATATGAAATCTTAAAAGTCTGCCTTCTGATCAATTGTTTACAACCTTGGTGAACTTACATTCTTAGCAGCAGTGCTGAATGCTTCCCTATGGCTGATATCAGGGTTGTTGGCCTTGATCCTTTGAATCTCCTCTCTGCATTAATTTCACAGTTTTTAGTATAATTCGTAATAAAATGGTAAAGCTGCAATCATAGAAATGATGTCCAGATGTTAAAGAAATTCATTACGATTTTCTTACTTTATGAACTGATTGTATGCAGAAGGTACTCGCTGCCTCTTCTCTGGAGCTGAAAATGAGAATAACAATAATTTAATAATGAATTTATATATGAACTTAAAATTAATTTCGAAAGAACTATAATAAACTGGATAGGGTGACAACGTCGGAACCGGTATAGGTCACCGGCAGCAGGAGGGCACTAGGATCACCGTATGGGGCTGCAACGGTAACTGGCGAAATCGCGTCGGGTTTGGAGCAGCAGGACGGGCAGGCGACTGAGAGGGGTGACAAACCGGATGGGGTGACAACGCCGGAACCGGTACAGGTCACTGGCAACAGGAGGGCACCAGGATCACCGTATGGGGCTGCGACGGTAACTGGCGAAATCGCGTCGGGTTTGGAGCAACAGGACGGGCAGGCGACTGAGAGGGGCGACAAACCGGATGGGGTGACAACGCCGGAACCGATATAGGGCACCGGCAGCAAGAGGGCACCAGGATCACCGTGGAACAGGGTTCGTCGGGCTTAGAGAGAAGGGAAAGCGCCGCTGGTAGAGAGAAAACGGGAGACCAAAAGTGGGGATGGGGAAGAAAAATGGGTATTTATAGTTAGGGTTGAAAGGGCCAAAACTACGTCGTTTTAACCCTGTATACAGGGCAGATATAGAGGACCAAAACGGTGCCGTTTGCTATGATACATAAATGAATTCAATTTGCTTTATTAATAAATTCAATTGGGGAGCATTTTAATCAAAAACGGATTATTGGAAAAAATGGTTAACACCTTAAAAATATGATATATGTGGGCAAAGGTCGAGTCTTAATAATAACAATAGTTTGCATATTATTTTTTTTTTCGAACAAAAAGTTTTTTTAAAATTTAAGTCAACATAAACCGTAATGCGATATTACATAAATTTTATATACATATATAATGATCTAAACTTCTAGGTTATACATTGATATATATTACAAAAATAATATAATTATTCATCTTAATGATTTTTATAGAATGTATGTAATGGACCCTATTACATTAATAAATATAATAATCTAAATGAATTTTATTATAACCTTTAATAAATTATATATTAATATATATATATGTACACCCTTATGTAATATATGTCATATATATATATATTTCATTATAATAATATATAGTTATATACCCTAAAAAATATAACTTGTACTTTAATGTTATTAAATTATAAATTGATTTTTTTCTTAAATCATACTTCTTTGACTATATATATATATATATATATTTTTATAGCTCTCGGTCAGAGCTATATGAATATATAAATATAATAAAATGATACTTTTTAAGCACAAATATAATACGTAAATTATAAGCCTTCAATCATACGTAGCTAATTAGCTAATTACATTTAAAACATAAATATATATCTACTAATATATATTTTTTAGATTATATTTATATCTAATCATGGATTTTTATAAAATATAAAATTTTACGTTGTTATTTTTTACAAATTTGGAATAATATAACATTATCAAAATTTGGTATTATAATGCCAATATTGTATGATAACATCAACGTTAAAAAAATTATACAAATAATTATTAAGTGCTTGTATTTACTTTTAGTAATATTTTATTTTTTAAAAAAAATTAAAAAAATTTCAAAAAAATTTAGATTTGTCAAGAGGAAATTTCATAATTATTTCCAACGGACTTTTCCTACGGAAATTCCGTCAGAAAGTTTAACAAATAAAACAAAGTGTGGTAAATTAAACATATATTTTTCCAACGGATTTCCAACGGAAAATCCGTTAGAACTAAAAAGTGGCATGTTGTGATGCTTTTTTCCAATGGATTTTCAACGGAAAATTCCGTTGGAAATTTCCAATGAAAATTCCGTTGAAAATCCGTTGGAAAATCTAAAGAACAAATTGATTTAACTTAAGGTTCCAACGGAATTTTCCGTTGAAAATCTGTTGGAACTAAAAAGTGGCATGTTGTGATGCTTTTTTCCAACGGATTTCCAACAGAAAATTCCGTTGGAAAATCTAAAGAACAAATTGATTTAACTTAAAGTTCCAACAAAATTTTCCGTTGGAAATCCATTGAAACTAAAACGTTTTATGTTCTTATGCAGTTTTCCAATGGATTTCCAATGGAATTTCCGTTGGAAATCCGTTGGAAAATCTAAAGACCGCTTTGCTTAGTTTAAAGTTCCAACAAAATTTTTCGTTGGAACTAAAACGTTTTTATGTTCTGATACATTTTTCCAACGGATTTCCAACGGAATTTCCGTTGGAAATCCGTTGGAAAATCTAAAGACCACATTGGCTGAACTTAAAGTTCTAACGGAATTTTTCGTTGGAAATCCGTTGGAACTGCAACTTAGCTTGTTGTTATGCATTTTTCCAACGGATTTCCAACAGAAAAATCCGTTGGAACTTTCCAACGGAATTTCCGTTGGAAATCCGTTGGAAATAGTACATATAAATTGGCAAAGTCAATTTCCAATGGATTTTCCAAAGGAATTTTCCGTTGGAAATTTCCATTGGAATTCCGTTGCAAAACCGTTGGAAATCCGTTGCAAGCATCATCTGTCAATTTTAATTAAATTCTGTTGGAAATCCGTTGCAATTCCGTTGTAATTTTCCAACGGAATTTTCCTACGGAATTTTTTCTGTAGGAAAAAGATGAATTTTTTGTAGTGAATAGTCTAAGAATCGTAGCAATTGGAGTTCTGTAGCTTGAAATATGACCAAAACACTGAAATATATGCTAACAAACTTCTGGTCTTTCAGCACTTTACTTTTCAAAATCAAGCTCAATTACTTTATTCTTACAAGAGATATAAAAGCTAATAAATATCAATCAAATTAAAAGGAATAACATAAAATTAAAATAACTCACTTAAAAATAAACTAACTATAAAAACAACTAAAAAATAAGTAAATTATAATTGAAAACTAAAGACTTAGTTAATTTTTAATAAAAAAATTAGAATAAAATAATTCTATAAAATAGAATTATCAATGAAATTTTTCACACATTTTAATTTTCCTTTGGTTCTCATGAATAAGAACTTGAAAAATGTGTGCTTATTCCATAATAGATTTATTATCAATCATTTTAAAGTCCATATATTTTTCTATAATATAGTTGTCAAGTCCTTCATCCTCTTTACCATATTTCTTTTCTAATGCTTCTCATGTTTAGCTTTTAAGTGCAAAAGATATCGTAAAGATTACTAGATAAAGCAGACAAAATATGACCATGACTAGTGATGGATCTAAGATTTTGTATAAGGGGTGGCGAGTAATCATACAACATCATGGATCAAGCTAATGATTCGATTCAGAGTAAAAAATTAATCATTTTTGAAATAAAATTAAATTATAATATAAAATTTCATTAACGATTTAAATAAAAATTGTTAAATTCGCCAATATTAATAGACATAAAGTCGAAAGAAAAATTAACATTAGATTTTCACATTAAACATTGTAAACTGTGCTCGATGTGCTTTCATGTTTTCAAATTCATTTATGACTAAATCCGCGTCAATGATCCTGACAATCTTTTTCTTAATGTAAAGGATAAGCGAACTAGCAAGAAAATCATCTTCCATCTTATTATGCAATCTCGTCTTTACAATTTTCCTAACTGAAAATGCACATTTTGTAGTTACTATAGAAATTGAAAAAGTTAAGATAAGTTGAACCAATCGATTTAGGAAATGATATACAATTGATGTTTCTATCTTTAACATTAACTGGCATAGCTCTGAAAGAGTTGAAGCATTTTGCAAACATGGATCTTGCTTAATATCAAGATCAAAATGCTTCAATTCATATTTCATATGCAATTAAACGATCTAGGAGGAATATACAACTGATTTTTTTACCTTTGACATTAACTGACATATAACTCTGAAAAAGTTGACACACTTTGCAAACATAGGTCACACATAATATCTAGTTCAATGTCATCAATATTGAATAATTAAATCCATCTTTAGGATCAAAACATGAGTTAACGAAAAAAGGGAAAAAAAGAAAAATAATTCCAAAATTTGGGCTTAAATGAGTTAAGGTAAAAAAGGAAAATAGAAAGAAAAGAAAAATAATTTCAAAATTTGAAATAAGGAAAAAAAGAAAAAAAACATGGATCTCGCATAATATCAAGTTCAATGTCATCAATCATGAATAATTAAATCCATCTTTAGGATCAAAAAATGAGTTAAGGAAAAAGAGAGAAAAAAATAAAAGAAAAATAATTCCAAAACTTAGGCTTAGAAGAGTTAAAAACATAAAGAACAAAAAAATAATTTCAAAATTTGAGCTAAGGAAAAAAAGAAAACAAAACATGGATCTCGCATAATATCAAGTAAATGTCACCAATCTTGAATAATTAAATCCATCTTTAGGATCAAAAAATGAGTTAAGGAAAAAAGGAGAAAAAAATAAAAGAAAAATAATTCTCAAACTTGGGCCTAGATGAGCTAAGGGAAAAAAGGGGAAAAAAAAGGAAAAGAAAGATAATTTCAAAATTTGAGCTAAGGCAAAAAAGGAAAAAAAGAAAAATAATTTCAAAATTTGGACTTAGAAGGGATTGAACTTAGGCATTCAAAATTTAGATTAATTTCGTTACCACTATTCCAAATCAACTATTTTGATTTATTTAAGGGTGGTAAAGTTATATTTTTTTACTTTTATACATATAAAAATAAAAAAATTAAAAATTAAAGGGTGGCGATCGTCACCTCCCGCCACCCCTCTTCTTTCACCTCTGACCATAACAAAGATAATCCTTCTCTAATTGTGTTTGTGTGCTTGTATTCTCAGTAAAGTTAAAATCAAAATTTTGATTGTGAAGAACCAATAGAATTGGGATTTTCATTTGAAGTAACAACAGGATTGGAGATAATAGAAAAAAGTTCTAAGGTTGTTAATTAATAATGTATTTGATTTTGCCATCTACGATAGTTTTGTCTAGAGCATTTCTCTGGTTTTGAATAAATTTGTTTTTCAATATAAACCATTTTTTAAAAAGAAACGCAAAAACAAATCTACTTTGAAATTGTTGGAATCTATTCTCAATGAGATAAAGATGAACATATGAAGAAATAACATAGACTTAACAGTTAATAACAAAAGGAAATGAGAAAGAGTTTGAATGTGAAAACCGGTTTGAGGCACGCTATAGAAGGCACTAACTTTAGAGTAGATTTCGTTGTTACCTTGGTGCAAATAGCAATTGCTGACATTCTACTCTCAAGATACAATGAACCGCTCAAAGATCTTCTAATGCGCACTTAAATAGAAAATCTAGCTAACTTGTAAATCTCTCGACTGTTTTTGAAAGAATTTTAAAATGAAAAATAATAGAGTTTTTGGAAACACGAAATGTTTAGAATGAATTTTCAAAAAGAAGGATGGATATTTATAGATAGTTTAACATCACCAATGTGCCTTTTCATTTAGACACACCTATTCAGAAATGAACAAATGTGTCATTATAAAAATATATGTCTTTCTACAATCAAAGTTTATACCTCTCTTAATAAACACATTAAATTTTGAATCATTAAAAATAAAATAAAAATTAAAAAGCTAATAAGAACAGTATTTCAATTTTATAAAATGATATTATGATAATTTTATTTTTATGTGTTATTTTGTTATAATTTTTTTTTATTTAACATTGACAATAGACGGCACCATTTCTTTCAGCTCTCCATTGGAAAAAAAAAATGAGGGTGTCACACTCCCACATGCATCCTCCCAAGTCTACGGTAACCTACAGTACCCCATTTTCTTTAATATAATGTCAGCATGTGTCACCAAGATACTACGTGATTTGTTCCTTGATGAAAAGTTCCGGATAATTTTGCACTTAGCTTTCTTTCGGGCCAATTCAATCACAATCATACCCATCCAATCCAACCCTTCAATTCAACCGATATTTGACATTATGGGTAGCTTCCCTTGCTTTTCCGTAGGTCTTCGCAAGTGCCCCACCCGGTTTAAAATCCGTGCTGCACATAATCATAACCATTTTACTCCAATATTTCTCGCGCGTGCCCCATGATGGGCATGCCCCCCCCTCTCTCTCTCTCTCTCGGACAGCTCAATTTGAAATGATATAAGGTTGAAAGAGGTGCCAAGACCATGAAGCTTTCAACAGAATTGTCTGGAGTCTATTTTGTGTCAGAGAGAGAGAGTTCATCTCCGTCTTGCGTCAAGGGTATATGGTTTGTCTCACTCTCACAGTCCGACTTCTCCCTCCACGATCTCTCCCCTCACCACATGCAGTGTCACTACTGTACTTTCCACTTCACAACAAAAGAAAAGCAAAAACATTTTATGGGAACAACGAAAAAGAAGAAAACGACTTCTTAACAACCTTTAAAGGGGTAAGGAATGAATTATTGATGTCAAATCCAATACTATTATTCTTCTCATTTTCCTTTGTTGATGGACGTGATGTAAAAGACAAAATTAGTTGTAACAAAGATTTTTTTAAGGTGTTAAAGATTGGATTAAGGAGGGATCATTATCTTAAATTCATTGAATGAGGGATCAATTGGGATGATGCAATCTTGAGCCCTTTGGACTTTCATTAATTGGTCTATGGTTGGAAACATATTTTCAAAGTGCATGTGTAAAATAATGAGAATAAAAGTGAAAGTGAAATTGGAAATGAGCAGCGTCCAAAGAAAATGCACCCGGAAAGTTGCTGAGGGTAGATATCAGACAAGGGATGTCAGTAGATTCGATTACTATTGGAAAATCGACACCGTAAAAGGACATGCAATGAATGCTCTTTCTCTCAGACCAAAAAAAAAAAAGGTGGCCACACGCAATTTTCAAAGGCAAAAGTTTTTGGATAAGGTTGTTGATCAGACCAGGCTTGAATATTTATCCCCCTTCCCCATGCTTTGCATACGATGGAATGGCGTACACTGTTATTTGATGCGTATACAAAAATGTTCTGCTTTCGATGAAACTAAACCAAGTTTCGTGCAGATTAATTAGCCAAATGGGCAAAAGCAATGCCACGTGACTGCAAGTCGTCAACATCCCTTTAAGCCTCTACCCAGGGCGGAGCCTCCTTTAGATATGCCCTCCAAAATTTTAAAATTTTTTTATATTATATAAAATTTTTAATATATTCTTTTTAATGACCTATCAAAATGATTTTTAATTTAATAATTAATACAAATTAAAAATAACAAAAAAATTCTACATGTCTCACTCAATTTTAAATTTTTTTCCTTCTTTTAATTTATATTATTTATTTTTTATATCAATTCTATTTATTCATGTGTTTTGAATTTTTATAGATTTTTTATCCAAATTTCTACAAATAATCAAATATACTCTTTTTTTTTTTGTTATTTCATAGGTGGGTCTATCTTCTACTTATCATGTTCTTCATTTTTCTGTTACATAGATTTTATTTTTAACGATTTTAATTTTTAAAAATTAATATATTATTATTTAGTTCTCAAATATAAATTGAAATATTCACTGTTATTTAAAATTTTATCAATGTATCATTTTTTTATTAATCCTGATTATATAAGAAGAAATTATTTTAAATATACCTTTTTTATATGCTTTAAATTTTATATTAAATTGAAAAGAAATTATCAGGAATATGTAGTCTTTAAACAATCATAATTATATAAAAAATTATTAATTCTAGATATCATATTTAACTACTTATATTTTATGTATTATAGTTTTATATTTAGTACTATAAGTTTAAATAGAAATAAAATAAAAAATATTGAATATTAACTGTATTAATTTTTTTTCAAATTTGATTAAAATATGAGTAAGTTGAAAATAATTGATAAATTTTTTAAAAGAAAAAAGACAAATTGTCCAAATGGTTCTTTTACACTGGAACTACCAAGTTTTAATGCTTCAATTCATGAATAAGAACAATGTAAATCAAAACATCGAAAACTCAATTATAAAGAAATGGATATTTTTTAATATATAATTAATAATTGATGATATGAATTTAAGAAATATGATTGAATACAACTTTCCTAAAATACTGTTATAAATTTTTTTTATTTATATATTATATAAAATTATTTTTTATTATTAATTTTTGATTATCGATTAAGTTTAATATATTAATTTTTTTGTATTTTTAATTTTTATTCCTTTATCGTTACCCTCCTCAATAAAAATTGATTATGAAAGTTAATGGAAAAGTCCATTAGCAAACACGAGCCCATAGGCCAAGAAACATCAATATGCCATCTTGAAAGAAAAGGCAAAATCAGAAGAGGAGAATCGTCAAAGCAGAATCAGTGGAGGAAAGTTCATTCGGAGGTCCTCTCTCTCTCTCTGCTTATATTTTGGGCCATAAATCATTGAAAATAGTTTTTGTTCCGCAGCTATTTTGGCCTTAAGCCCATCCCAATTTAGTTTGCAATATTGGTTTCACCGTTATATATATACATGTACGTGAAAAAACTATCAAATGAAAACAAGGTTTATCAAAGAAAAAAAAACAGTATATAGATGTTACTATAAAATGCGAATCATTCTTAGTTACTAATTTTCAATAACCATAATTGTTAAATCGAGATATGTATCGTATATCAAAATTTTATTTTTTAATATCGAATATAGAGTATTGTATTATATCTAAGATACGGTAAAAAATTTTAAAATTAATTATAAATAACATTTATACATATAAAATAAAAAATAAAAAATAATATATTTTTTAATGGAATTGAAGACTATAGGGTATAAATTGAAAAGATAATTATTTTTTTAATTTAATTTTCAACCTATTACTAAATAATATAGATTTTTAAATAAAATATACATTTTTATATTAATTTATTAATTAAAAAATAAAAACCATTTATCATGTTAAAATTAAAAGGGAATTCAATTTTTTTAATTTTTTTGTTTAAAATCTAAAGATTGAAGCTTATAAAATATAATTTTTCATATTTCAATTAAAATAATAATAAAAAATAAAATTTTTAATAATTAATTAAAATTAAGTTTATAAAAAGTGTATTGACTATATCGTACGATACATCTCGTATCATAAAACATGTCTCGTATATCGTACGATACATTTTCGATACTTGATCAAATACGATATAATTATAAATACATATTATTTTCTACTAATATCATGTCGTATTGTACGATAAGTATCGCGTATTGTATAAAAATAATAACTATGTCAATAACCAATACATTCAACCTTCCTCCAAATTGCTTTTGGATTATTTTAATTGTTTAAGCATCCCAAAGTAGATACATAGTTGAGAGCTTTTAGATAAATCAATTAAGGAAGGCTCTTAATTAATAATCTTTAAAGAGGTAAATAGGATTCAACTTCATGCTCAAATATGAAAATAATTAAAAAATTAAAATATGACGCAGCGGAACAATAAACTATCATTTAATTAGAGAAACAACCGAATCCTATAAGATTAATATTTGTGTTTTTCATGCAATTTTTAAATTAATTATGAATATTCATAAGTTTAAAAGTTACATACTTTACTCTAAATATCGTAATCAATAGTCAATTAAATAAAAAATGATTGTGATGAAGCAAGAAACCCTAGAAAGAGAATAAAATGGTCTAAAATCCTGCAACCAAAATCTTTACTTCTTCACCTTTAGGATTTGTCAAATCTTCAGTCGCCAAGTGTTTGGCTTCTAATAGTAATCCACACAGTGACCGAATAAGACCTTCTCAAAGATAGAATTTTATTTGTGGTAGCAAGTTTTGTTTTTGAAACAAAAAAACTAAAAATTCTTGCTGAATTTTTTTTATCAGACAAAGAAAACTATTTTTCTTTTCTCATTCTATGAAACGGTTAAGAAGTGACTGAAGACTTAAAGTTTTAGTTAAGTAACATAAAATATTTATATAATCAAACTAAGTTGTAACGCTGGATACAACAATTGTATTTTAATTCAATTAAGTCCTTGTGAACTTAATTATCCCACTTTATTTTGTTCTATTTCAATTAACCAACTTAAATGATTATCCTTATTTAATCTCAATCATGTCATTTAATGTATGTGACCCATTAGGCTTCTAACATATTGACAATAAATATAAATCATAATCAAATATCAATTTGATAATTGATTTATATTTATAGATCATGAATGGCATCTAGTAATACATCTTGATTATCCAAATGTTAGAGAGTCAATTAAAGAATTTGATGAAGCCTTTCAGTGATAAGTCTCTTAGTGTAATACGGTTCTTTCATTAAATATCCTGAATATGTTATAAAGCATGACTCAGTGTCTACTTATAACATTCCATATTAGTTCTCATAATTCATAACTAACCTTATACAAGTTAACCTCAAATTCATTATGCTTTGGCCAAAACCTTTATACAAGTTAATCAAGAATTGAGAATAAGTGAGATACATCCCTTCATATCACTTGGGGTGATGAATCCTCTCTTGACCATTTATTTACCTTTGTATGCTTGATAATTTTATTTTATAGAATTATTTTAGTCCAATTTTGTTATTAAATATTAGCTAAGTCCTCAATTTTCAATTATAATTTACCTATTTTTAGTTATTTTTATAATTAGTTTATTTTTAAGTGAGTTATTTTAATTTTATGTTATTTTTTTTAATTTGATTTTTATTTATTATTTTTTATATATTTTTTAAGAGTAAAAGAGATTGGGCTTAATTTTGGAAAGTAAGGTATTGAAAGACCCATAAGTCTGCTTGCATATACTTCAGTATTTTAGCCATATCTTACGCTACAAAATTCCAAATGATGCGATTCTTGGACCATTGGAAAGCTAAGAGATACAGATACAGCTTTCATGGATATTACTTTACTTAGTCCTGCCTCGAAGATAGAGAAAATCGTATCAAAAAATGGCTAAGAAAAAACATTAAACAAAGCAGCACATAAAATAAAATAACAGTGTATTATGCACGTCTTATATAAGCACCTACTTAACTACAATATATGACCAATACAAACCCACTACTCAATTTGACAAAAACTATAAAAGAGAAAATAAACTGGCATTAACTAATAAACTAAAAATAGTTGAGAATAAATTGAAGAAGCCAAACTAACTCCGAGTTTCTAGTTCTTTAAGTCAAGTTTAATTCTTCAACAGAAGGCAAGATGTTATCAAAGGTTGGCAAAGAAATCTTAATTAAATTAGTTACTTAGGCAATCCCGATTTACTATATGAATTATTTTTGCCTACCAAAGACTTGTCTCTATGAGATGAATATGATTTGAACAAAGTTTTGGTGGGAAGATAATTCTGAGGGTAGGAAAATTCATTGGAAAAAGTGAGAGTTACTATGTAAGCCAAAGTCACAAGATGGACTAGGGTTTAAAGACTGATGCTTTCAACCTAGCCTTGCTGGCAAACCAAGGATAGATGAGTGAAATTCTTTCTTTGCACTTTAAAGTTGTTAAATCTAGGTACTTCTTATTAGATTAATAAGCTCAATATGAATAAATCCAAGAAAGGGATGAATTAGATAGTTTTGAAAATTTTGAATAACCTTTTAATTTTTAAGAAGGTAAAGACCCCTTTTTAATTCAAATGCTCAATTTAAAGATAAACAAATTAATTGACCTCCTAATCAATGAAAGAAATTTATATTCCAAGTAAAAGTAAGCAGAAAAATCAACACAAATATTTTATAGAGATTCGGCCTCCTTGTTTACGTCTTCTCTCTTAGATTCACTAAGGAGTTTAAAATCCATTATTTGATCAATGTTCAATATAATGCATTTTTTGGATCAAGCATAGCCTATCAATACAATGCCTTTTTATGGTTAAAACACAACCACTCTTCCTTTTCTATTGGTTAAGGTATAACCACTTAAGTAAATACAATAACATAAATATAAGTGTAGCTAATATACCTTTTAAAGGTTGAATAGAGAATTTGGTATAGTGTTTAACGAAGAAATAAGAGTTCAATAAATGCTTGACCAAAGGATTTTAAAATTCAAGAAGAGTACGATGGGTTTTGAATGAATTATTGGCTGATTTTTCTCTCTTGACCTGTGTTTTCGAGTCTTCAAACCTCCATAAATGCTAAAAATTCTTGTATTTATAGTTACTGAAACTTCAAAGGTAGTTGGGAGTGCATTTACTATGAAAACACCAGTTCTTCTCTTCATTCAAAGCTCTGACGGTCATATTGTTTCAATACATATGTGGATGTATCGATATATTGCCTTTTATTTTTGAATTCCCGCCAAGATGTATTGATACATTTATGCATGTATCGATACATTTAAACTTGCCTACAAGGGTTTTGACATTCTACTTAAAATGTATCGATACATTTGTCTATGTATAGATACTTTTGGGACAGTAAGCACTTTTATTGAAAATGTATCGATACATTTGTGAGATGTATCAATACTTTTGAGTTAGTAAGCAATCTGTCTCAATTCTATTGATATATTTGAAAATGTAACGATAGATTGAGTTTGACTTTTTAAATTTTGACTTTGCTGAAGAACATGTATCGATAGATTTATAGATTTTGAAATCTATCAATAGTTATCCAAATGTATTGATACATGTTTTCTGTGTATCGATAGATTTGGACCAGAATACGTTTTTTAGAGCCTTTTTTCATTTCTTTTCTTTTTCAAACTCAGTTGACATTGTTTGAGGATTTAAAATTTTTGATACTTCAAAACTTGGATGAATTTTGATCATTTCTTTTCGTCATTTCAAAACATAGAGATAAATTGAATACTACAAACTTAACACTTCCCAAATTATTCAAATTGTATTTTTCTAGATGTAATCGTGGGTGTAAATTACTCCATAAAAAGAAGTCTTTCCTTTACCTATCATAGTAATTGACTTACATTTATTCCTAATTTGTTTTTGTTCTTTTTTTTCCTTTGTATGCTAATTTGTTTACCTTGAAACAAAATATTATAGTACTATGCTTACATTTATTTTATAATGTTTGTCTCTATCTCAATAATTTTTGTTATTTTACATGAACTATTACTACTAAAGATATATAAAATCAAATCAAGCAATTAAGTTGATCTTTTTATTCGCCATTTATTACCTAAGAAAAATAACGTCGAAGCAAACTAGTATGGTACTGACTCTGAGGTACTTTAAAGTAATAAAAATGTGTTTAACACAAGAAGGAAAGGCCTTATGATTAAGGTAATATATAGGTACTTGCAAAGGGTTACTATTGCCATCTCCAAAATTGCTTCCGCTACAAAAAAAAAGACACTATTGAAGAAAATTTCTATCGATAATAATAAAGATTCTGTCAGTATGTAACATTACTAACGAAATTATGACGAAATTTTTTGTCGGAATTCCATCTGCAACAGCATGGTCGGTAATGGGAAATCCATTGATGACGGAATATTCCGTTAGTAACTTACCCATAGTAATTCGATCGATAATGTGTCTGATCTATCAGTTGATTTTTAGTTGATAATGAGATAAATTCGTCAATATTCTCTGTCGATAATTCCGACGAAAATTTTCATCGATAATTCCGTTGGCAAATTTTTTTTTCTCAAATTAAAACTTAGATTAACAATATAAATTTCGATTTTAATATTAGAGAAGTAGTTTGCAAAAACCAAAGTTATGACTCTCTACAGTAACTAGAGAGATCATGATAGCCTTTAGTTTCAAAAAACTTCATTTTTTTCAAGATAATTCAAAAGAATGCTATTGATTATGTAAAACTGGTGAGTCATCTTTTCTCAATTGAGAAAAGATGACTCACCAGTTTAAGAAAAGATGACTCACCAGTTTTACATAATCTATAGCATTCTTTATAATTACTTTGAAAGAAACGGATTTTTTAGACGAAAAGTTAATGGGGCTGCTATGATGCTCATCTATCTAGCCACTATAAGAAGTCGTATAGTTTTAGCTTTTGCAGCGCACTACTCTAATATTAAAACTAAAGTTTAGATTGTTAATTTAAGTTTTAATTTAAGAAAAAAACTTAACTCAAACGTACCATATAACTTTCAATTGTAAACTAGGTCACTTAACCACGTTTTTGTCATACAAAACTTTAAATAAATATAATATTATATAAGTTTTCTTATTTAATTAATTACTTAATTACTTATAACACTAAACCCTAAATATTTTTAAAATTAAATAATATTAATAATTTAATTAACTAATTTATATAAATATACCTTAAATTTAATTATATAATTAAATTATAAGTTAACAAATGTTAACATAAATATCAATCAACAACAAAATCTAACTTATAACACATGTAATTGGTTAATTACTTATAACACATTCTATTACTTAATTTAATAAATTATTTAATAAACTCATTAATTAACATCTTAATTTATTTAAATATTTTTAAAATGATATAATATTTCTAATTTAGTTAATCGTTTAATTATCAATACATAATTATTCATAATTAATGAGGATTCGAACCCTACTACTTAGACAAGGGTTTATGCAGTAACCAATGAACCAAGTGCTCAAGTGTAAATAAAATATTATCTAATATTATTTTATTAATTTATTTCTTAATTACTTATAATACACTACATAATTCTTTATTAACTAAATTATTGGATTAACTCCTTAACACCTAGTGGCAAAAGTAGAGCAGTGGCAATTTTTAATTTTTTTTATTTTATGTGTATAAAATAGCAAATGCATAGCTTTGCCACCGTTAAACAAATAAAATATATTAGTTTGGAATAGTTGTAAGTCTATTTAGTTTAATCCTTTTTAAGCTCAAATTTTAAAATTATTTTTCCTCTATTTGCCCTTTTAGAATTATTTTTTTCCTTTTTTTTCTTTTCTTTTTTTTTTTTTTGAGATTTAAAACTTTGTTTCCCTTTTTTTCCTTTGTTTTTCTTTTTTTCAAAAATTATTTGAGAAAAAGATTGCCAACAGCATTGACACAAATTTTTTTTTGTCTTTTTTTCTATTTTACTTCTCTTTTTCTTATAGATTTATTTTTTTTCTTTTTTTCTATTTTGTATTTTTTTTAGAGTTTAAAATTTATATTTAAATAGTTAATGAAATTTTATGTTATAATTTAATTTTTTCAAAAGTGATTAATTTTTTTGCTTCAAATCAAATCATTAACTCAATCCATGATCTTGATTGCTCTTTAGCTATCCCTCGCACAAAATCTTGGATTCGCCATTGTTAACATCTTAATTAATTTAAATATATTTTAAATTAAATCCTATTACTAATTTAGTTAAATGCTTAATTAACTAAAATATTTTTCCAATTGATTAACAACTAAAACCTAATTTATCTTACATAATTACTAATAATTATTTAAATTATTCTCAGATTTTTCATCAAAACAAGTTATTCATAACAGCAATAGATTGTTTAAAACAACATTCAAATAATAACAATAATTTCACACAATCAGCAACAACAGTTTCACATATTAACCAGGAAATCTACAATATTTGAGCAGCAACAATTTCACAAATTCACAACAAGAGCCCAGAAAATGGGGGCAACAACAATATATATTTGTTACCAACTCACCAAGGTTTGATAACTATATGGCTAGATTTAAAAATTTTCATACTCCAATAAATAATTTTAAAATACAAGAATAGGCTTCAAAGATATGCCTGACAAATCTTACCACCTAGAGCAACAATGAGGAGGAAGACGTCAGCTGGAGATTAGGGAATCAAATGGGTGGAGGGATCGAGAAATTGAAACGCCAAAAGAAGAAACAAGCAACCGACGGAGGGCTTAAGTTTGACGTCAATGCTGTTTAGATGCGGTTCGGTGCATCGGCTGGAGTTTGGGGAATCGAACGGGCAGAGGGATTGAGCAGTTCAAACAGTAGGAAAAAGAACAAGCAACCAGCGAAGGGCCTAGGTCTGACGTTGTCGGTGCTCGTGTGCACTTCAATCAACACATCTGGTGGCGGAGGTCGAGTATTGGGTGGGGCAACAAGAAAGGCAGAAAGAAAAGGAGAAGAGAAAAGAGAAAAATAGGGGAAAAATAACACTCGGGGGCTTTTATTAATATGGTGTACTAACAAATATTTTTGTCGATGATTAAAAAAATCAATGGGGGGAAAATGACTCGTTCAAAATGCTTGGAAGGGTTTAATTTGGTTCACTGACGGAATCACCGATAAAAATTTTCATCAATGATTAAAAAAATAAATGAAGGGAAAATGAACCAGTTAGGGGTTTAAATTTGGCTTATCAACGAAAATTTCATCGATAGTTTCAATAAAAAATTTGTCGGTAAATAATATCTTAAGTGACTAGATCACATTATCGACCATAACTTTTGTCGGCAAACATCATTTTACTATTCATGCTTGCTTTTGTTTTATCCACGGATTATATCCTATTAACAATTTTAGTCAATTTTCTGTCAATATTGTTAGTGCTCTAGTTCTACCAATTAAGGGTGAGCATTTGATTAAATTAATTAATTCAATTAAGGAATATCATTAATGGACTCAACTGACTTTATTTAAAAAATTAATCGAACTGAATTGATTGAAGACTTTAATTGACTTTAGTCAGATAAGTCGGTTTTAATTGATTTAATTAAAATTTTTTAGCTTTTTTCTATTTTTATAAATTGATTTAATAAATATTAATAATATACTTTATGTTACTACATATTACATTATTATTTACAAATTTCCTAATATAATATTATAGTATATTGTTAATATATATTTTTTGACTAATTAATATATATTAATAAGTATACTACGTATGATGTATTAAGATATATATTATGTATAGTGTATTAATATATTATTTTATATAGTTAATATATACTTATATAGTATATAAGTATACTAAGAAGCCATATAATATAAATACTATATAAAAGTACATTATTATATATAATAGTAAATTGTTATTGCCTAATTAGTATATTGACAAGTATACTATATAATATACATAATATATTGTCATTTATTATAATATAGTTAATTGTTAGTATAAGTTATGTTATACTATATTACTATAGTTTATTAATAATTTATAAAAAATAAGTTACTATAGCCTATTCTCTATATAGTATAGACTATATATTGTATATTAATAAATATACTATATATAGTATAATATATTAATAATTTAATATAATAATAAGTTATATTCATAACTTTAGCTTAGTGTATAGTTTTCATTATATTTTGTATTATTTTACATTAATTTTTGTACGATTATATTTATAAATATTTAATAATATTAATATCTAAATAAAGTGTATTTTATTTTTTATTTTTTGACGATTAAATCTAACCTTTCATTCATATATAAAAATATATATGTATAGAAAATCTGTGTGAGTGAATACATGTAATAAAAGTATTTATATACTTATTTTAAAGTTAATTAATTGGATTAATTAACGTCAAAATTTTTTTACTAGATAGAACCGATAAAATCGAATTAAGTGATTTTTTTAACCAATTTAATCAAATTGATCAAAACCAAATTAAGCAAATTGGTCAGTTAATTTGATTGACTGAATTTTGCTCATCCCTACTGTTAGTAATCCGTTAATAATTCGTTGATAATTTCCAATGGAATTTACTGACAAAAATTATTGCATCAACAAAGCAATTTTTTTTTTTTTTTTGTAGTGTTCAAAGCTCTTAGATGGAAATTATCCTCCTAGCTAGTCGCACCCAGAGGAAAACATCATGAGCGGGTTGCATTGTATCGATTGCTCAAAGTTTGAACCGGAAACAGTAACATGAATAAAAAAATATTTATTCCTGTGGAAGAAAATACAATAACAACAGATGTAATGTGAATCTCCCGGGACGTCAAGACAGGTTAACGGCCACAGAATTTCTACTCATGAGAGGTGATCCGAATGCAATGTCAACGCCAGTTCCATCCAATATTGTCGTTCTTAATAGTCTCCCTCATTGTCCGAGGACAGGATGTTACTGGTAGTTCGATTTTCTGCTCCATACTGCCTGGATACTCTCAAACCTTAATCTTTCATGCCGCGGATACCCCGCCGATTCCTAAGTTGTGAGATACTATCGGTGAAATTCGTCACTGTTAGTCGAAAGGGCGAGACTCTCGTATCAGCGCTCCGGTAAAGAAGTGTTCTTATTACTGAATCTCGTCCAGACTCCACCCCTGAGAGTGAAGTAGCCAGCTACACCAGCCAGTACCAAAAACGAAAATTGTATTGAGAAAATGAAGTGATCATCAAGCTACAGTTTTGTGACAATTGAGATTTGAGATAGACGATTCAGAGTGAGAAAGAGTTTTAATTTACGCCTTAAGATTTCTGTTGACAAGCCTAGAAATAGCGCCAACATAATGTGAGTCCCCAAGAAGGGAAAAAGTAGGATGCCACTAGAAAGTAGATTGTTGTCCAATTAATTTCAACTAATTAATAGTGTTATGAAACATATGAAAAGTGGGAGTGTTGCTGGGAAACCTGATGTCTCCAACTCCCTGATAACCAAACTCCTCAATGATCCTACAGATTGTACCATCAAGATTGGCGATCCTGGCACCTACTGAAGCAGGGACCTTGGAATAAACCAGGTGCTATATCATCAAGCCCCTTGCCACGTGCAGCGTACAGAAAAAATTCTGCCTCCAAGAGTTGGAAGTTGAGAGCTAATTGCATTCACTCTACATCGGTCTCTGCAATTGGTCTGCATTTAGTAGGAACTTGCCCCATAACCTTGATGGATTCCAATGTAAGAAGCAGCAGGAAGGCGTGCAAGCAGCACTGACTAACCATTCTATTTGATTTACTTAATCAAACCAGCTTGTACCAGATTCCAAATGAGTTGATGAGGGAAAGGTCTGTTCCTTTGATAGACTACTTGTCACACACGCGTGAACACACACACACACACACACACACGCACACATATATATATATATGCACACTAAAGGAGGTAAAGAATTAGACATTATGCAACTTTAATTGCATGTACGTTGAGGATAATGTTTGCTCACATTTTCATATGGTACAAAACGTAGATCTATGGTTATTGTACAGCGGTGGAGGGTAGGGTTGGGCCATTGCTCCCCTGGCTTCTCTAACATCCTAGCTTATCAGATCGAGTTCTCTTCATCCTTCCCTTTTATATCTTTACTAGAAATTGCAAGGCTACTAGATTTCATGTTGAAATTGCTTCAAGTATTCTTCCCAAGCATAGGCGACTAGCTTTCAACAAGAAGTTCATATAAAAAACCGCTTTAAGCTGAGACTTGAGATGGATATAATTATGGTGGAGCAAATAAACTTATGTCATGAAGAGCTTCACATATTATAGAAAAAAATGGTGACCATGGTTAAACATGAAACAGATAAATCCTAACTCTTAAAGTAGCTGAAGTACGATTGTACAAAAGGTTAGATTAAGGCCAACCCAGTTATCTAAAAAGTATAGAAAAAACACAGATTTATTTTTCCGGTGATTGGCTTTCTGTTGGGCTAGGGACTTGCATTTAGTAATTCTTTTAAGGCTGCTTGAAGTTGAGCATGATTCCAAAGGTCTTTCAGCATATTGGGATAATTAGTATAATATTCACATAATAGGCTATTGTGAGGCCTGAACTTGTTAGTAAAAGAATGACCACTGACACGCAAGTACTGCTTTTTTGATAAATATGTTCACTATACATTAATCTAACTTAATAACTACAATGAAAGACTAAAATCATTTCAGCAAAAACCTAAAGTAAAACCATATGAAACCTGCTCTGTAAAGTACTTGAAATTGCATTTCAACTTGTTTTCAGAATTTGGCAATAAATAACAAATATATCACACTTCGAGTATCGGGGGGAGACAACGATACCTCTATACTTGCAAAAAGATTTTTTTTTCCCTATGAAGTCAGAGATCTGGCTCAGAGGTTAAAACTGAGCAAATCTTATTATGATGTACACAACAATGAGTTGAGAGAACCTCACCAGTCACTGCTCAATCACCCGCTTTGCTCCATCTAACGTATTCCTGAGCAGCATTGCAACGGTCATTGGGCCCACACCACCAGGAACAGGAGTTATCCATCCAGCCACCTTACATGCTTCGTGGAAATCCACATCTCCCACTAACCTATATCCTGCCTTCTTGCTTGGGTCATCAACAGCATTAGTCCCAACATCAATAACTGCAGCACCAGGTTTGATCCAACTGCCTTTGATCTGAAAGTTAAATAGGAGAATTAGAATTGTACAAACCATGCACTGTACAAAACAACCAAAGTAGCATCATTCTATAAGCAATTAAAATAACATAAATGATGAAGACCTAAACAGAGAAATTGAGGATCAATTCTCTGATCTGCGGCAAACCAGACAACATTAAGGTCTCTTCTTTTTCCTTTTCTTCTAGATGAATACATTCAAGTAGGGTCATATCAAGGACATTTGAAGTTGTGTAGCCCTTCAGGTATAGTATTTTCTTGTATTTCACAATCATGTCATAATCCAACAGGACCAACACCTTGCTTAGCACAATCAAGTTGTAACTAAACCTGACTGCTAAAATTTTTTGGAAGAAGCAAAAACAAGGATGAAATATGCTAGGCTAGAGCAGCATAAGGTTAGTGCAGCTAAAAGGCAAAGATATATAGTTACCATCATAGCCTGTCCTGCTGCAGCAATTATAATGTCAGCTTCACAAATTAGCCTTTCAGGATCTGGCGTACGTGAATGAACAATGCTAACAGTAGCATCTGCCTTTAGCAGCAGCAATGAAACGGGCAATCCAACTATGTTACTTCGACCCACAACAACAGCCTTTTTTCCCTTTATGCTTATACCACTGCGTGCTAGCAGTTCAAGGCATCCCTGTAGAAAAAAGAGGCGAAAAGGAAAAACATCTTAGCAAAAGTATTAGACAAATCATCAGAAAAAATTGGAAAGCATGGGAATATTGCCTTGGGAGTACAAGGCTGGAAAAGGGGTTCTCGGCCTTTCATTGCAAGTTTGCCAATATTCATAGGATGAAAACCATCCACATCTTTCCCAAGGCTAATTTCACTCAAAACTTTCTCTTCATTTATATGCTTTGGTAAGGGGAGCTGAACCAATATACCTATTAATGTAACCAAAAAAAAAATTAAAAACAAAGAAGGGAAACCTCCATATAAACAATTGAGCTATAATGAGCGCTAAGATTTTTACACTTCCCAGCTATAAAACATGCTACTTTTTCTTTATTCATGAAATTTAAAAGTAATCTCAAGGTTCCATAATCTTCGTTAATATAAAGCTGGAAACATTAACCAACCATGTACATCCGGATTTGCATTTAACTCGTGAACCTTGCTGATCAACTCGGATTCGGGTACTTCCTCAGGGAGGTCCACATCAAAAGACTTAATCCCAACTTCAGCACACGCTTTTCTTTTCATCCCCACATAGCTTTGAGAATCTTTTCTGCTCCCAACAATTACCACGGCTAGGCCTGGCACCTGGTTAGAAGAATATCAAATTTCCCAATCTACCCATAAATGGTATGGAACGATTGACCCTTTGCCAAATCAAAATCAAATACTAATAGTTTACAGTGAAATGAGGAAAAAGGGGAATAAGTGAGGTAACTTACCTTGCCGTATTTTTGGGAGAGATGGCGCACCTCGTCGGCGATTTCGGATCTGATAGTTTGAGCGATGGCTTTCCCGTCGATAATGGTGGCTTTGTGATCAGATGGCGAGGCCATTTGGGTGATAGATTGCGGAGGAGAAGAGCAATGTATGATTGGCACGGAGACGACGATTTGTAGAAGAGTACCAACCACTTTAACGCAGGCACTCGGGTTAAGGAGCGGCAGTTGCTGACACTTGGCATATTGGATTGTGCCTCTCGGGCTGGAGGATGACCCGCCCGCCCGCTCTCTCTCTCTCTTTGGAAATTTTAAGGATTGCAAAGTTGGGTGGACCTTGGATTCTTTTTTGGGCCGGAAGATGGGTTGTTGGAAAGCATGTAATATCTGACACCATACTTTTGCGAAATACGATGCCTAAATTCACATGGAATTGAAATTTAGTAAGCCCTTAAATTCAATTTGATCAATCTCCAAAAATTGAAACTATGCTTATCTTAAGGGCCGCATTTAGAGCTTTTCTATAGGAATTTACTAGTTTGCAATCATGCTTTTCTGCGGAGCTTAGAACAATAAGATTACAAGGTTAAATTTTCACATAACTCATCCGTACAGAAAATTAGTACTTTTTTAAGATAGTTCCTTGACATTTTCTTTTGCTAAGAACTTTATAGATACATAGCACTAGAATTGAATTAAAAATTGATCAAAAGACTCTTTCAGTTTTTGTTTTTTTTTTAATTTTATTTAATTTAATCTCTATATTCAAAATTGAAGTAATTCTTTTTATATTACGTTAGTCATTGACATTTAATATTAGCAAGATGAATAATTTATATTACGTTAACATAAAATAATATTAAATGACTAAATAAATTCTTTTTTCTATTTGTAATAGTATAAAAATTTGAAATTTATTTAATTTAGTTTTTAACTTGAGTTAAAGTCAAATTAACAAAATATATTGATTTAGTTTTTTCTTTTAAAAAAATGAAGAACGGAGATATGAAGTTAGCGATGATTATAAAAATAATTATTCGTTTCGACTTGCTTAATTTGGATATGAAAAACCTCTTATTACAACTATAGAATCTGAGCTCCACCCTTTCAATTTTTTATTTATTTTTTATGTTTTTATTTTGTTTAATATTTTAAGTTATATTTTTTAAGTTGAAAATTTTCAAAAAAGATTGCATTTATGGTTGATAAAGTTAAATATAACTGTAAATATTTGTACCATTTTATTTTATTAACAAATTTTTTGTAGATTCAAATTAATAATTTAAATTTAGCAAAATTTGATTGTGGTATTTAAATTTAAATAAAATCATTTTATAAGAAATTCTGAGTAAATTTAAATAAAAGGTAAATTTGGTAAGAGTTGAATAATTGCAAAATAATATGTATTTATAAATTATGAAAGTTGTAACTAAATCAACATATTTTTCTAATTTGAGTAAATTTAAAAAAAAAGTAAATTAGGTAAGAGTTGAATAATTTTAAAAAAATGTGTATTTGTAAATTGTGAAAGTTGTAACTAAATCAACATATTTAGTTTTTTTATATTATTTTATTTTAACGTAGTGTAAGTTATTCATCTAAATTTGACTTTAGGAGTGAAATTTTTTTAAAATTTTTTTTATAGAAGGAGAACTTAAATTTAATTTTTTAAAAAAAGATAAATTAATTTACATATTCTAGAATCAAATAATCAAGTAAGAAAATATTTATAGATAATTTTTAATACCATAAATCTTTTACACTTAAATATTTAGTTTATTGATAAGCATATCAATAATCTATTAAAGATTTATACTTTTCAAATATTTTTTTTCAATTTTGTTCAATTTAATCCATGTACTATATATTTTTATTCAATTTAATTCCTATGACATGATAAAATTTTAAAAAAAAAATTATCTGCCACATGGCATTGACATATCAGCATGTCAGTGCCATGTTATCGTATAATGTCATGTGGGCATGCCATGTCATCATCTCAACGCCATGTCATCATCTCAACGCATGTCATCAAAATATGACATGCCAGCACTAACGTCATCGCTAAGGTCATCCTTTTACTGCAAAATTGGATGCTATTAGGAGTAGAGACTGAATTGGCGCAATTCTCAAAATCAAGAGATTAAATTATTTCGATTTTAAATATAAGAACTAAATTAAATAAAATTGAAGAGTATAGGGACTAAAGAAGTCTTTTGTCCAATAAAAATTGAGGAAATTGTGAGAAATAACCCTCCTTATAAGGTGATTTCAAAAGTAATCACCCAAATAAAGTTATCTATTTCTACCCAAAAAGAAGCATGAGTAGACGAAAATGCCCTTAAAAAACACTGTAGCAAATTAAGCTGCCGATATCTACCTCTCGTCATTTTCCAAAAATTAGAAATTAATGCTCAATTGTTTGTGCTCGCTCATCTTTCTCTCTCAACTCTCTGAACTATATCAACTCTGTGTTCAACACCATCGTCACCAGCTCTCTCAGCTCTCTGAACTGTGTGAGCTTTGTTAACTCTTTGTTGAGCACCATCGTCTTCGTGCCATGGTCTATCTCTCACCATTTGGCCATATTGTCCTCAAAAAATAAACCCCATAGCAGAGATGACATCAAGGTATGTTTTTGGGTTTATTGCTGCAACATATAAATTTGTGAAACTTTTTTTGTAAATTAGAAGACGGATTAGAAACATTGCACTTAGTTGTTACATGCCATGCATCTATTCAGCGTGTGACCACATAAGACTGCCTGCACTTGGCTTGTAACCAGCATGTCTGCATGCACTTGTCGTGTCACCAGCATGTCTATGTGCACTTGGCGTGTTACCAGCATGTCTGCATGCACTTGTCGTGTCATCAGCATGCATGCATGCACTTATCGTGTCACCAGCATGCATGCATGCACTTGTCGTGTCACTAGCATGTCTGCCTGCACTTAGCGTGTCACTAGCATGCATGCATGCACTTAGCTTGTCACCACCATGTAATTAAGTAAATAATTAAATAATTAAGTAAATTAAATAATTATTTTTATTTTTAAAATTTCAGTAGGGTTCCAATTCTGCGACTTGTGATAAGACACGGTGGTCAGTGGGTGGATGGCATATACAAGGGTAGTGAGTTACGAATACGGGGGGTTATGAGTGATTTGTCGTTTTGCGGGCTTGATGAAGCTGGTTGAAGATGTTGTTGGGGTAAACTCAAAAATTGACGATATTGAGTTGCATGCATTGATTAGTACACCCGGGGAGCTATCACGGTCAATTATCAAGGATGATGAGGATGTTGCATTAATTCTGCTAAAACAGAAGAAATGTTCCGACTGTGTATGTCAGCATTAAGACACCCGAAACAAATGTTATGTCACATGAAGAAGCTGAAAAACATGGTAATCAGCTTAATTAGAATGAGATTTACAATACTTCACATATGTCAGAGCATTTGGCCTATAACTCGCAGTTGAGGTATCCTCAGGAGTTTGTACAGCCCGGTAACCAGAGGACATTGATAGAAGAGTTGGGTGCACAATTCCGATCGGGATGTGCATCAAACTAATTAGGGTCTTCTGCTAAAGGAATGCAACGATCAGGTGAAACAGTAGAATGTGTAATTTCAATTTAAAATAAGAATAATACACGTGAGTACAACACTGTCTCGTTGGATGTTAACACTACGACGCTGGAGGATAATGTTGCATGGTATGAGGGAAATTGAGAATTTGTTTGCTGGCAGTGAAAATAAATTTGATGACAGTTCAAGTGATGGGCTTGACGAATGGGATAATGACCGTTCAGACAATGACTGCCTTTTATGACAGTGACATTCCAATTTGCAATAACATTGAAGGTGAAACGGAACCTATTGAAGGTTTTGATGTAGGAAATGTTCAGTGTGATGATGGGTGAGGACGAGATTCATTCCGTTGATACAATGCTCGATGATAATTATCAGGAAAAGAGAAATACAGGGATATCTTCTACGTGGCGAATTGCAGGTGCAGAAAGGTTCTCCTTCCAAACAATTAGCACTGAGGAGTCGACATGTCCCAATGATCGCTTATACAAAGGAATAATATTTTTCCTCAAAGGCGGAGTTGAAACGAGCTCTGAACATGTTGGCTCTAAAAGAGCAGTTTGGGATAAGAGTGAAAAAATCATGCAAAAGTCGTTACGAGGTTGGTTGCAAGGACAAGGCATGCAAGTTCAGTGTCCATTCAATGAAGTTACATGACGGATGAGGGTATTGGGAAGTTCAGACGTTCCACAAAGTACACACATGTACTGTTGATGGTTTGCAAGGGCGATTTCCATCTGCGAGTGTCAAGATAATTGGTAAACTTATGGCACCCAAGCTTCGGGCTAATAGAGTAGCATTGAGACCTAAGGACATAATCAGTGAGATGAGGGTTCAGTGGGAATTGGAATGCTTGTATGGTAAGGCTTGGCAAGCAAAGGAGTATGCGGAGACGCTTGTTTTCAGTCCTCCAGAGGAGTCATTTCAACTACTACCCTTATATTTTTATATGTTGGAATAAGAAAATCCTAGCACAGTCACAACAGTGGCTATTGACGAGGTTGAAAGATTCAAATATTATTTTTGGTCATATGAGGCTTGTATTCGGGTGTTTATGGATGTAATGCGTCCTACGATTGCAATTAATGCAACACATCTGAAATGCAGGTTCAAAGGTGTTCTATTTATTGCTGTATGCAAAGATGGGAACGAGTGTGTATATCCAGTTGCGTTTGGCATCGGCCATGTTGAGGACGAAGACTTGTGGACGTGGTTTCTCATCAAGCTACTTGATGCGGTTGGTTGTCTAGAAAACACTATGTTCATTTCTGATCAGCATCTCGGCATTAAGAAAGCAATCCAAAATATATATCCAAAAATGCACCACGGTTTATGCGGTTACCATTTGAAGAAAAACTTTAAAAACAAGTTCAAGCGTGATGACGTTTCTATGATTTTCACCCTTGCTCGAGATTGCTATAAGGTTTCCGAATTCAACAGACATATGAACCAGTTCAAGTAGATTCATGTGGGAGCCTATGCTGATCTTTTGAGAATAGGCCTTAAGAGATGGGCACTTGCATGTTCACCGGCAAGGTGATACCAAATGATGACCTCAAGCATTGTCGAATGTGTTAACTCCTGCTTAAAGCATGCCAGACAAATGCCAATCACTGTTTTGATCGAGTTCATAGGAGACATGTTCCAACGTTGGTTCCATGATCGGTACGAGGAGGCTGTCAAGGTGACCACAACCCTCAGCCCTTGGGTTGCTAGGCAATTGAGCAAACGCTTCAATGATGCACATCGCTTTATAGTGAAGCCTATCAATCGAGTGGAGTTTAAAGTTAAAGACAAGAAGATGGACGGACTTGTTAACCTATCCACGAAGACGTGTTTATACTGTGAGTTCCAAACAGATTTGCTGCCATGCAGCCATGCCATTACGG
Source organism: Theobroma grandiflorum (assembly GCA_036013995.1). Taxonomy (NCBI): domain Eukaryota; kingdom Viridiplantae; phylum Streptophyta; class Magnoliopsida; order Malvales; family Malvaceae; genus Theobroma; species Theobroma grandiflorum. The sequence goes on from CP142130.1 coordinate 7,474,022, forward strand.
CAATAAGGTCAGATTATATTTTCTTTATTTCTTATTTGATCCTTAATTTGACATAGCATTTATATTCTGCTTGAATATTGGGTTCATTGTATTTTTCAGTAAATGCAAATGTGAAGCCTTTGATTTCTGCACTGACTACTACAAGACAACCATTTGGGTTGAGGGTTATGCGGGGTCTTTTCGCCCAGTAGGGCATCTTAGTGAATGGGACATCCCCTGCATGTGAAACAAATTGTCGTCTTGCCACCACCTTGGCTAGGCCAAGCAGGAAGACCTAAAAGGAGAAGGATTCCATCCGCTGGTGAAGACAGTCGAGCAAGGAGATGTTCGCAATGCAATATGTACGGGCATAACAGACAGAATTGCCCATCTCCATTTGCAAATCCATCAACAAATTCGGCACCATTTCGAAGTCAATCAGCACCCCGACGAGTGCGCCGACCGAAAGCATGTTCAATTTGCAAAGAAACCGGTCACACACACAACAACTGTCCAATTCGAAAGATAATGTCTGAAAACGTAGGATGTGTTGTGGACGAAGACATATTATCGAGGCCTAACTAACTGCAATTTATCTATTGTTTTGTTAGGGTTTGATTCGAACTGTTTCGATCTTGGCCATTGACATTTGCATTGAATAATGATATTTGCTATAAACCAGTGTATAATAATAGCATTGCCTAGGCATAGAAGTAGTCAATAATTGACTTTAGCCATACCATGCATGGTCATATAGTATGGAATGTAAATTGTCTAATCTTTGGACAACATATATAAATAAAAAATCAACAATGTTACTCTACATTTCGACAATTGTAAAGCCAATACATTTATTACATTTTTGCTTAAAGCAAATCGCTTCAATATACATAAGGGAATTTTACTCATTTACAAACGACGTTGCAAAACTATATCAATTGTCCACTTGGGTTTAAAGTTTGTGAAAGGGTAAAAATGTGAGAAGTCAGGCTGCAAAGTCGGTGACACGCCATTGAGGGAAGTAGTGACACGGCATCCTTTTCGTGTTGGTGACATGCCAAGTGCATGTGGACATGTTGATGACACGCCAAGTGCATGCAGACATGTTGGTGACACGCCGAGTCTATGCAGACATGTTTGTGACACGCCTAGTGTACATAGACATGCTGGTGACACGCCAAGTGCACATGACATACTGGTGGCATGCCACGTGCACATAGACATGCCGGTGACACGTCAAGTGCACATAAACATGCTGGTGACATGCCCAGTGCACATAGACATGCTGCTAACACGTCAAGTGCATATAGACATGCTGGTGACACGCACAGTGCACATAGACATGCTGGTGACATGCCCAGTCTATTAAATTTCATTTTTTTTTACACACCAAGTGGAGGCAGACATGAGGGTGGCACTCCAAGTGCAGACATATTGAACTTTAGAATAAAGAAGAACAACAGAAATCGAGTAGAACAGCAGAAAACAGAAAAGAAAACTTTATGTTGTTTTAACCCGTCGAAACAAACTGAAATCCACTAACAGTGAGGACTTTTTTCCCCTTTCTTGATATATTCAACTTTAGAATTCTACCATAGTCTAATAATTAATCTGTTTCTCTTCACCTCTGACCTGTAAGCAATTGTTCAACATTGGCTTCTCGGCTGATACAAAGACTCTGTATCATCCGAGAAGCCAAGGTTAGACAATTGCTTACAAGTCGGAGGTGAAGAGAAACAGATTAATTATTAGACTATGGTAGAATTCTAAAATTGAATATAGCAATGGGGGATAAAGTCCTCACTGTTAGTGATTTTCGGCATGTTTTGACGGGTTAAAACAACAGAAAACTTTCGATTATTTTCTGTTGTCTAACCCGATTTCTATTATTCTTCTGTATTATAATGGTTCGATATTCTCGTGGTCGGAAGAACTGCGGAGGACGCATCGACAAAACTGCTTTTGACGAGATGTATGGTCAGTCGATGAGAACTAAGGAGTTTTTGATCATATATAGTAGAGGAATATAAACCGACATGACCAGTTTAAACGTTTCGATCTGAGGCAATGAACAGACGTGCTGGTGACATGCCAAGTGCATGCAAAGATGGTAGTGACACGCTAAGTGTAGGCAGACGTGCTGCTAACACACCAAGTGCAGGCAGAAATGCTGCTGACATCCAAGTGCACTCAGACATAGTGGTGACACGCCAAGTGCATGCAGAGATGGTGGTGACACACCAAGTGCATGCAAACGTACTGCTGACATGCCAAGTGCAGGTAGATATGCTGCTGACACGCCAAGTGCAGGCAGAGATAGTGGTGACACGCCAAGTACAGGCATAGATAGTGATGACATGCCAAGTGCACTCAAACATGGTGGTGACACACCAAGTGCATGCAGACGTGCGAGTGACACGCCATTCACTTTGCGTGTCACCACTACTATCTCTGCATGCACTTGACGTGTCACCAGCATGTCTGCATCAATCTGGGCGTGTCACCACCATAAATCTTTAACATAAGTTGCATTTTAAATTCTTTCTGTGGATAATTAATCAAAACAAAAAAAATGACAACCTTTTCAAAATATGGAGACCAATTCTGCCAACATGTCACCCACAAGGCCTTTCAAAAGATATGAAAATGATCATTGAACAAAATAATTATGCAAATTGAAATTTACCTACTATATCCAAACAATTTGAGAAAAAAATATAAAAATGTAATGTAATTTATGCAAAAGTAATGGAAAAGTAATGTATAAACTTTATGAATATTAGTAAAATTAATAAAATGAATTGTATATACAAAAAAAATTATGTACAGACACAGGCCGATGATATGTTCAAGGTTTGCTCTCACAACTGTTGTAAAAAATTTCGAGAGCGTATTACCGACGCATATTTGCAATCATGTTCTGCTTAACTCTGATTAATTCCAATTGCAACATATCTTCAATGTACCCAATCATGAACATACCGCAGTTGACACTATCATCCTGCCGATGCACTTTAGCTTTGGGCAAATGGATCTCCAATCGCATCTGCGTCAAATCTCGTGCCCTCTGCCGTGTTCTGTTGAAATAATCGGCTTGGTGGCATATGATTGGGAACAATGTTGTACGGGGTGACATTTGAGCAGCATGAACTCCGTTATCCTTAGCATCTGAAGTTCTTGCGGAGTCCTCTACCTTGATCGTCCACCTTCCCAAGTCTATCTTCGTCACCATTCAATGGCCACTGACATTGCAAGGTGCGAGGATGAAATCGACATCTTCTTATCTTTTTTCGTATGTCGGCCTTTCACCCTACACGTACCCCCGTAACTCATCTGTAATTTTCATGCCGACCCGGGTATCTTCGGTGGGGTTTAGGATGTGTAGCATATTGATGGTGTCCTGTGAAGCATGCATACGTTATCTTACACTTAATGCAATAAATAACTTACTTTTTTAATAATTTAAAATCATGAAAAATAAACTTACGAAGAATATCGTGTCAACCACGCATGCACGAGCTTTGTACAGCTTCGACTTTGGCCCTGTCATCCGTTTACTGAGTATGCTGAGGCATACGTTGATATGTTCACTTGTCATTTCTTCTTTGGGATCCTCTAATGTTATGAAAAAATTCGCACCTTGATCCTTTCAGATCCCGACGTTACACTTGTATATGTAACATAATGAATTAATTATTTTAGCCTTGGTGGATTAATTTTAATTAAAAAACCAGATTAGCAATGTTATTTATGAGCTTACCTCGCATGCTTGTCTTTTTTGAAGGCCTCATACGCTTCAACCATTGGGCTCTTTTGATCGCGACGGCTCATCATCAGGTTAACGTACTGGCTTGCAATGTACTTGCTTTCCATTTTCACCCGTGCTCGTTCAGTAGGGTCTAAAATTAATGCTACTTGATCCTAGACAGCAGATCCCTCTAGTGGCGACAATCGCGAGCTGTTGGCTTTAGGAGTGTTGTGAAGAAGATGGTCCCCTTCATACACGACTATTGCAAAGTTCCCATCCCCTCTCACTGCTGCATCGATCACCGGATCATCATCCGCTGTCAGTATATCATCTCCGTCAACACCAACAACATCGTCATCGTCAATGTTAAAACCATGTTCATTTTGGTGTCCTTCATCAGTAGCATCCTCGTGGTCTGCACCAACATCGTTAGATGAAGGTCCGCCCTACATAATGAAAGAAATGAGAAAATTGTTAGCATAAACCGATGCCTATAAATTAATACTAACCATACTAAACATAAACAACCAATATATGTGCAAATATTGAATTTCGTACTTGTGATTTCAGATCTTCTAGAATTCGAGTGACGACACGATCATCAAACGTCTGCAGGGCTAGAGTCAATGACTGGATTGAAGCCTTCATTGCCGACATCTCCTTTTTATGTTAGTTTATGAACTGTCGCAATTGACGCTTCGTCACTAGTCCGTTATTAACTCTTGTGGATTCAGTCAACTGCAATAAGATATATATTACTGTGGGTCAGTGTAAATAGATAGGGAATTGTTGAACATTAACCATTAGAACTATAAAATCCTTATCGGTGGCTAGTTACCAGTGTGTGGTTGAGCATGACCGATCAATGCTTGAGTTGCTTGGGTCGCATCCCTTAACTGCAATGACAAGAAATTATTGTGCTACTATGTAAATAGATATGGAATTATTGAATATTAACCATTAGGACTATAAAATCCTTACCGGTTGCTTGTTACCAGTGTGTGGTTGAGCATAACAGATCGGTGCTTGAGGTGCTTGGGTCGCCTCCCTTAATTGCAATAACAAAAATTACTGTGTTACTGTGTAAATAGATATGGAATTGTTGAACATTAACCATTAGAACTATAAAATCCTTATCGGTTGCTCGTTACCAGTGTGTGGTTGAGCATAACCGATCGGTGCTTGAGGTGCTTGGGTCGCCTCCCTTAACTGAAATGACAAAAATTACTGTGTTACTGTGTAAATAGATATAGAATTGTTGAACATTAATCATTAGAACTATAAAATCTTTACCGACGGGGAGTTATCACTGTGCGTATGAGGAGGATCTCTCGGTAGTTGAAGAGCTGTCGTGACATGGTCCAACTGCAAACACATATATGTTAGTTGATACTCACATGTGGAATTGTTGAATATAAACGGTTAAATCCGTCCTTACCGGCTATTCACTGCCATGCATATGGTCACCCATTTCCTCAAACTCAAAGCCTGACAGCTCATCTTCTAAGGCAACGGCTGTGCTCCTCCACTTAACGGCACCACTGGCTTTTCTGTCCTTTAACTGCCTCTTATTTTCCTTCGTACCTAAGCCCTAGTCAGCCCGATCCTCTATGTGCCCTATAGGCACGTACTAGTGTCCCTCAGATAACGGGACATCAATGTCAACGAAGTAATCCCGACTAGACTCCTCCGGGGTAGGCTCCAAGGTCTCAACTGCACATAACTGTAAAATAGGGACTGTGATTAAATATAATTTTATGGAAAATTATTATAGAAATGCACATCAGAAAGTAGCCAAGCTGTTCACTCACTTGCTAAGATGACTCTAACTTCTCAACTGTTTTGTAAAATGCAATTGGCTTCTGATTGCATTCCCATTTCAGCATACGTGGGTAGACGTCCTTTGGATCAGAGGGGGCAACTAGTTTTCGGAAGGCTGGAATCGCCTTCAGTGCCTAAAATTACAAGTCAAATAAAACATCATTAAACTGTAAATGATAAATGAGTGCAACAATAAATTTTTAAGTCAAAAGGAAACTCATCAATGTTAAGTGCCAGTACCTGAATCACCTACGGGAATTCATAAATGTTGTACCGCAAACGGGTAGCCGGGGGCAAGTTTGAGGCAAGCACTTCGAACCCCTTCAGAAGGTAGTCCTCGGTCAGCCTCCATATGTAATGACCCCATGGGAAGGCATTCCAAGAGTCGATGTCCTCCACCAATGAAAATAGCCAAGGCGTCACCCGTCTACGATAGTCTTGATCAAATAAAATGTTATTCGTGATCAAGACAAACGCCATCTTGGTCGCGTCACCTACTCGCTGCAAGCTGCCTCTGTGGAATGTATTCAACAACTCTTGCAACTTAACGCTCTGTTGCCCGTTCCAGTATCGTGCATGAATTCCATCAACAACAACCTCGTATGGTCGTGTGAACACATCGGGCATTAGACCAAACTTCAGGTCGGTGATAAGGCAGAACTCCTGCTTTGATATCCGTGCCTTGCTCTTGTCAATGGCAAACCACAGCTCGTGCTCTATTGATCTACCGCCTTGATTCGACGAATCATGATGCTATGCAAGAGACCGACGCTGAAGTAGCCTTGTGCATATACGTCCAGCAGCATGCCGAAACACGTACTCTTCACTGCATCGTACTCTCCTTTCTCTTGAAGAGTCTTGTTGATGTAATGCAGCTGTGACCACTTACAGTGGGTGTTGATGCCGACATTGAACGCCTACTTCTCTCTCGGCACAATCAGCAAGCTATCAATATCCTCATGCTGTCCGGAGTGCATCTGCAAAATATGGAACACATGCACAATTGAGTTAGCCCATAACATGGAAACAAGGTACACTGAAGATAGAAAAAGAAAGAAATAAATAAATGTGGTCACATGCCATGCATAAGGGTCGTGACACGCCATGCATAAGTGTCGTGACACGCCACGCATATAGGTGTCGTGACATGCCACGCATCACTGTCGTGACAAGCAATGTAACACTCACTGTCGTGACATGCCATGCATCACCGTAGTGATAAGCCATGCATCACTGTCGTTACAAGCCATGCATCACTCACTGTCGTGACACGCCAACCCTAAACCCGTGACACGAAAAAAACTCAAAAAACCAGTTAGCCCACAACACGCATCCCTAAAACCGTGAAACCCTAAAACCAAAGAAAACCAATAAATCCACAACACTCCATATGCAGACGCGGACCCCATTCTTCAACACTTTGGTACGACCATAACTAGGAATAAAACAGTTTGGCAAAAAAAAGAAAAAAAAACCAACTTATCAAACCAAACCTAATCGTAAAAAAACAACGAACAGAAAAAAGTTTTAATTTTAGACTGATTGACCTCTTCATTGATAGCAGACATTGTTACTGTGATGTAGTTAAGCTTGGCAAGAACAAAGTCGAACTCTCTGCTACGTTTCGGGATGATGAATGACTCAAAATCTCTTATTTCCTTCACACAGACCTTTGTGATTTCAGAATGGTAGAAAAATATTTATTTTTAATTAAATGGCCTTTTATATTCATTTCTGAAACTCCTTAGAAGTCCAAAGGGTTTCCTCGTTATTTGCCCGTCTTCTTTCAAATGTCATACGTGTCACTAATTCAACCTTGTCGTGTCAGACGTCTAACCATGCCGTGTCGCACATTCTAAACATTGCTGTGTCACACGGTTAGACATGGCGTGTCACACACTCTAAACACTGCCATAACACAGCCACGTCACACATTCTTGCCTTGTCGTTTCATACATTATAACTCTGACGTATCACACGTCTAGCCATGGCGTGTCACACACTCTAAACACAGTCGCGTCACATATTCTCGCCTTGCCGTTTCACACATTATAACTCTGACGTGTCACACGTCTATCCATGGTGTGTCACACACTCTAAACACTGTCGTGTCACAGCCGCATCATACATTCTTGCCTTGCCGTTTCACACATTATAATGCTGCTGTGTCACACGTCTAGCCATGGCGGGTCACACACTCTAAACACTGCCGTGTCACAGTCGCGTCACACATTCTCGCCTTACCGTTTCACACATTATAATTCTGCCATGTCACACGTCTAGCCAAAGCGTGTCACACGTCTCTAAACACTGCCGTGTCACAACCGCATCACACATTCTCGCCTTGCCGTTTCACACATTATAACTCTGTCGTGTCACACGTCTAGCCATGGCTTGTCACACTCTCTAAACACTGCCGTGTCACAATCGCATCACACATTCTTGCCTTGCCGTTTCACACATTATAACGTTGCCGTGTCACACGTCTAACCATGGCGTGTCATACACACTAAACATTGCCGTGTCTCAGCCGCGTCACACATTCTCACATTGCCGTTTCACACATTCCCTCCGTGCTGTTTCACAAACTCTAAAGCCTGCCGTCACACAGACGTCTTACATATGGCTTGTTGTAGCACGGCCATTTCCTGTTTCGGATTCACATTTTTCTCCTTTCGATTCACCACTCTAAAGCCTATTTCGAATTTTTTGTTTCACATCATTCTCGAAGCTTTCGATTCATCACGACCGGTTCCTCCTTCGATTTAATATCACCCTTCTAGTATTATCTGAATGCCATGTCCGAAATATCTGAAAAACTGTCTCATGCTTTTGGGGAAAAAAATGAATGTTTTGCACAAAACTAGATGTTCGAGAATTCGAAATTGTAAGAAATTCTTCGCATATTAATTTTCTCTTTTTTCGCCTGTTTGGGAATGCGCGTCACCCAAATTATCTCAGCATTTTTGTTCCAAAATCTATTAAAGTGACTAAAAACAGTTAAATTTATGCAGAGGGTTATTTTTGAAAACATGTTGTTTCCAAGGCAAAAAAAAAAATCCCCCATAAAAATTCCTTATCTCCTCTTCATTTCTCTTTTTCCCAAAAGAAAAAGAATTTGCAAAATAATTTGAGGACACCAAAAGTATAATTAAGTTACTTCATTTCTTTGTCATACTAAACATAATTAACAATATAGTTTATCTCTTTTTTTTTATTATTAGGTTAAATTATGAAATTAGTCCTTATACTTTATCAAAGTCCTTATACTTTCTAAAATTAACATTGTTAGTTCAATCATTAGCAATATTAAAATTTTTCTATTATTTATATTGATATGATATTTTTTTACTGATGTGGTATTAAATATGATAATGTGTTAATAATGATGTGACATTATTTATTTATTTCACAATATTCTTTTTCTTATTTTAAATTATGGAATATAAAAATTCAATTCTTTTTTATCTCACAACACCTTATTCATAAATCTCATAAATCTATTCGTATTTTTAATATATTTTTTCCTATATTATTTAAAACCATTAACTCATATTAGATAATTTCATATATCCACACTTATAAATTCTATATCAATGTTTATTATTATTATATCATTCATGAAATGTCACTTCATCGTTGCTATAGCATTAGCTTCAATTTAACATCAGTAAAAAAATATCACATCAACATAATCAAATGTCATATCAACATAAATAACAAAAAATTTTGAACATATTAAACTGATATTGTCAATTTAAAAAAACAATAACTTAACTTTTACAAATTATTATATAAATACTAAATCCACCACTTTAACAAAATATAGAAACTAATTGCATAATTTGACCTTATTATTATTTCTACTGTTCATACATATGTTTCATCAACCAAATGAGCAAGTAATCTGCATTTGCTGTCGACTGTCCTGATGTTTTTGGTCTAACAATGTAATATATAATAAAGCACACATAGTTTACGATATTTTCATCAAACACCTGCCACTCGACAGAGAGCCAAACCTTCGCTAGGTGTGGCTCCAGGAACCCAAGAACATCATGGTTCTAATGGGGTCTTCGGCGGAGCACCTCCAACTTCGTCTCTCCACTACTTTGGAAATCAGAATCCTGTGCCCTCTTTGAACCCCACTCGGAACCATGGCATCCATGGCCGCCTGACACATTTGCTGCAACCTTTCCCTCCAGATCCTTCTCTCTGATTCACCGATCAGAGAATTGTCACCGGAGAGGCTTTGAGGCTTCATGCTTAATGCTCTTGTAATTTTAGCCTAAGATATTAGAACTAGAGATGCAACCGATATGGCTATATATGGAAAAAATAAAGGCAAGATGCCGATGGCTTGTGGGTGGTAGGACCATTGTCCTTCCGGGATAAGATAGATTCCTCACGCTTGTGGGTGACAGGCTTATTCCGCAATAAAATTAAAGAAAATAGTTGCTTTCAAATGGGAAATATGTTGACATACGTGGCAGGTTTATTAGGATCTAAAATGCAATTAAGTATTCCATTTTGCAATGGAAACATGATATATTCCATGGCCATGTGTTGAGATGCCCTCCGTAATCTTCGAATTTGCTTTTTGGATGTTGTACAAAATGACAAAACTTTGTGGATAGTCATCACATCAACTTGAAGCTGACAGCAATGGTCCATGACAATTGTACTAACTAATTAACCACTTAAATGTGCTCCAACAGTGGCTGAATTATAGTAGATATTCTCTCCGGACCAATGGCCATTTTTTTCCAAAGGAATCTCTTTTTATTTAGCAGATTATTCCCCCCCCTTTTTTTTTTCCTTTTATTCAATTTAGTGGCAATATTCGCATATTATGCAAGGTCATTCTTGAGCCTCAGATTTTATAATTGGGTCCAAAAAGAGGCCCGTTGCTTGCAACTGGAGCCCTTTGGTGATATCACTATTCATACAGAAAGTAAAATAAAGTTCACAATTGGGGTTCAAAGAAAAATTGAACATACCAAAACAGCCCAAGCCCTCTGACATTCTTATGGGCCTTCTTTGATCCTTTTTCAAAGCCCAAACCCGCAGACGATCATATGGGGCCTTCATCGGAATTTAAAAAATTGAACAACGCAAAAAGTTTCATTCCATTTTTTCTTTTTTTATTTTACAAGAAATTATTACCTATTGATTATTGCTTTCTTTTTTGTTTTCCATGGTAGTTCTAAGCTCAATAATAAACCAAAAAAATTGACATATCATTAAATTTGTAAAAGGATAAATTATATTAATTAATTAAATTTATAATTAATAGATGTTATTAGACATGTTCACAAAGCAAATCATTTGAGAATCTAATACTTGGAAATTGCTTTTGAATAACATTTATCCTTTCCAAAGGAGCGTGTCTTAGTTTAAAATACCAAAAATAAAAACATTCATCTACTATATTACAAGCATTAACAAAGGAAGTAAAAGGAAATTTGATGAGTTTGTCAAAACAAAACTTTAAAAGATCTTGGTCATCTAAGTTTTCTTGCATCAAGAATAGTCGTGAGAAGGCCCTAGCAACTCCAATTACTGTTCATGAGAGATGTCTTAAACAATACAATGCATTTTAGTAAAGAGAACATAAATTTTTTTAGCCTTGGTAAGCTGACCCATAAAAATGAAATTGAATTTGAAACTTGATACACATAGAACATTTTCTAGGGTCAGTGTTGAACTCAATTTAACTACTACTATATAAGAAACAAAGGCTTTTCTATCATTAGGCAACTGAATAAAACAATCTTTGACATCCTTGACATGTATAAAACTATCTAAGGAATAATATATATGATCAATTGCACTAGAATCTATAATCCAATGACTTTGTTTTATCAAGTGAATATTTGCATTTTTAAATTTAGTAGGTAAGTTATTTGAAGTATTGAAAAAAAAAGTGACTTGAAACAATACCTACAAAGGCTAAATTAACTAATGAATGATTTCCCTGCTAAATGGTTTGTGAAATACACTTACCATCATTGTTGCATAAACCATTCTCATTTAATAGCTCAATTAGCTTATTGACTTCCTACTTTATGATAGATATTTGAGACATGGAACTAGCCCTAGCTATCTATGATAGATATTTGAGACATGGAACTAGCCCTAGCTATCTCCTCATTCTATTCAACTTTATAGTCATATGATCTTAGTGTATCACACACATTGGCTACATTGTTAATTACAAGTTTCCCTTTCATGAAGTTTGGTTTAACTTTTGTGAATTTAAAGTCATCTAGAAACCCAATGAGTTTGTAACTTTTGTCCTTAGTATGTCGTTTCTTTCCATAGTAGTTGCAAATTATATTCTTTCACATTTTCTTTTTTATATCGACTATAACTATCATAGCAGAAGATTCTAGAACTGGTTGTACTTGAATTAACAGGTTCTTTGGTGTTTTTTCCCCCAGCACAAGACTATACACTTTATTTAAGGTTGGAATAGGGTTCATCAGTATGATATGTGACCTAATAGCTAAAAAAGACTCATTTAATCCATTAAGGAATCTGAAGACCATGTCTTTCTGATATTGGTTTATATATTTCTTGAAGCACTTAGGGTTTCAATTTCCACACTCACAATATGGAAAAAGTTTGTCGCTTTTCAAATCCTCCCATATTCTTTTTAACTCATCGAACTATGATTCAACTATCTTAGTACCTTGGCTCACATTTCCCAGAGTATACTATAAGTTGCATACCCTAGTATCATTAGGTTAGGCAAAGTTCTACCTCAATGTGTTTCAAGTCTTTTGTGCTAAGTCCATGAAGAAAATAGTTGAAGCTATAGGTTGAGAAATTAAATCTAACAACCAAGTTACTATAAAATTATTGCATTGAGCCTTAGGTAAATAAAGAGGATCCATGATTGCCGGTTTAGGTATGGAACCATTGAAAAAACTAATCTTGTTTCTGATAGATAATACTAAGAGAAAAAACCTACTCCATGCTATATAATTTCTAGTATTCACTTTAGGATTAACAACAACTGAGCCCGGGTTATCTATGTGATGTAAATAGTAAGGTGACTAAGGATGTGCTATTAGTGAAATTTAGGTAATCTGTGTGTTAGTTTTTGTACTATCCTGGGCTTTAGATTCAACATTTTCAGCCATGATTTACCAACTAATAAAAGACAATGAAGGGTAAAGAACAAGAGATAATATTAGTGAGGATTTCAGGAACTTGGATGATGATATAAAAGCTAGAAAGCAAGAATCAACTACTCAAAAAGAATGTACTTTGTCAATAGTTGATGAACATTCTCTAGGTATTGAAAGAAAAACGTTGATGGCCCATTTGGATTTCTCTTTGCTCTAATACCATGACAAAAATAAAGGCAGAAAAAAAAGAAGGCAGAAGAAAAAGATAAATTGGAGCAAAAGTTAAGAAAAATGTTAAGATTTTTCTCATTAAATCAAAGCTTAAAAGAGTTGTACATATACAAGTGTTTAAAAAGTAAAGTAAGAAAGAGAAAACATCATAATTATAGTTTTAACTAACATAATAGAAATTTAAAAACTTTTCATTAAAACGCTGTGTTTCTCATTCATTTAGCTAGCTTTTCTTTGTTTTATTAAACGGTGTGCTTTACTCTTTAACCTTTCTTTATTTTACTTAAAACAGTACATTTTACTCATTCTTTATTTCCAAACTTGCTTTCCTTTCCTCTTGCTCGAGTGTTTTTCAATCTGGTACTCAACTCATCTTTATAACTTTGAGTTTATTCATCTTTAATCTATCCAATATTAATAGCTAAGCAAAGAAAGTTACATTTTCTAACTCACACTCAAAGCACAACAATTGCCTTTGGGTTAATGCATGTAAACATCTGGAATTCTTATAAGACTCCTACCTTGTCTAATTAAAGATATTTTCTGATGGTTTTACTTGAATCTTTCTCATGAGAGGTAAATTAGATGTTTTATCAATCATATCATCTTTTAATAACTATGTTTAAAAACATTTTGTTCTTTCAATTAAATGTATCAAGTTAGATAATGGCTTAGAGTTCAAATTAAATGATTTTTTTGCAAAAACTGATGTTGTTCATCAACTCTCTTGTATTGAGACACCTCACCCTAATGGTGGCAAGGGCCTTAATATTTTAATCCAATTTACTTGTTCATTTTTGGAGAGATGCAATACCGACTGTCGTGCATATCATTAATAATGTTCTAACCAAATTGCTTAAAAACAAATATGCATTTAAGTTGTTGCATAACAAACCACCTACATATGACCATTTCAAAGTGTTTGGGAACTTGTGTTTTGTGTTTACTTTATCACAACAAAGGAAGAAACTAGACTAAAAAGCCACAAAATGTATATTCTTAGGGTATCTTAATAACATCAAGGTTATAGAGTATATGATTTCTGTGCAAAACGAATCATAATTTCAAGAAAATGTTATCTTTCATGAAAGAATATTTCCATTTCAATTTAAACAATATACTATACAATTTAATCCATTTAATCAAACACCTAGTATGGATATTAGATATTTGGATGATTTTGATTCAAATTTCTCAAATTATTCATATCAAGAGCCTTCATTTGTTAAGTTCCATTCCCTTAAACCTATTTTAACTTTAAAAACACCTTTAGCTTCAAATTCAAATGATTTTTCACCCAATTCCTTAATACAGTTAGTTTGCCTACTGCTATTAATAATGAAAATGATGCTACTGACAATGAAAACATTTAAAATTTACATGATGCAAGTAATAATTTACCATATAGAAAAAGCACAAGGCCTAAACATACTCCCAAATATCTGGATGCTTATTATGTTGACATGCCATCAGAGTCAAACACTATTATTACACATTCTATCACAAAGTACTTATTTGCTCAACATATATCATATGAATACAAAACATTTACCACATCTTTATCACATACTTTTAAACCTTACACTTACCATCAAGTTGCTAATTATTTACATTGAAGAGAGGTCATGGTTGTTAAGCTAAAAGCTTTACAAGATAATGGCACATACAACATAGTACTTAACTTTTAAATTCTCATGTCGTAGGATGCAAATGAGTTTACAAAGTGAAGCTAAATGTTGATGGACAAGTTGAATGATATAAAGCACGTTTGGTTACTAAAGGCTATAGTTAGATTATAGGATTTGATTATCAGGAGACCTCCAGTCCAATTGCTAAGTAGACAACTGTTAGAGTATTTTTTACCTTAGCAGTAGCCTTCAACTAGAACTTGACACAACTAGATGTAAATAATGCTTTTTTAATGGTGATTTGGAAAAAAAGTATTTATGGAACTACCACCAAGGTATGCAATCTAGGGGGAGTATCCAAAAGGTTCAAAGTTTGGTCTATAAACTCCATAAATTACTATATGGACACAAGTAAGCCTTCAGGCAATGGAATGCCAAGATTACCTCATTAATTTTGCAATATAGTTTTCACCAATCTATTGCAGACTATTCTTTGTTCACTATAAAGATAAATAATGGTGATTTCATTGCTTTACTACTTTATATAAATGACATATTGATTGGCAACACTTTAGCATAGGCCACAGCTGATGTAGAACAATTATTGAGTTCACACTTCAAACTCAAGGATCTGGGAATAGTCAAATATATTTTGGGGTTAGAAATAGCAAGATTTTCTTAGAGCATTTCTGTATGTCAAAGGAAATACACCTTAGATCTCTTGGAGGAGCATGATTTACTAGGTGCTAAAATAGTCTCTACCCTTATTGATTATAATCACAAATTACTTAAGGCTCAAGATAAAGAAAGACTGGTTAATCCAACAGACTACAAACAATTAGTTGGAAAATTACTTTTTCTCACATTCAACAGGCCAGATATATCTTATGCAGTCCAAGTATTGTCACAATTTATAGACAAGCCTAGACTTGAGCACCTGACAACAGCTCATAGGGTATTGAAATACCTAAAGGGATCACCAAGTTAAGGCATTTTCATGAAATCAAAATCAGATTTGAAGATATTGGCTTATTGTGATAGTGATTGGGCAGGGTTCCTTGACTCTCGAAAGGTCGATTGCAGGTTATAATGTGTTCATTGGGATTTTTTAGTAACATGGAAGTCAAAGAAGTAGTCATTTATTGCTTGAAGTTAAGCAAAAGCTAAATATCGATCCATGGCTACCACATGCTGTGAATTAATCTTGTGGAAACATCTACTATCATATTTTGGAGTGAAACATGAGGATGCAGCGGTGCTTTATTCATACAGTCAATCAGCCATTCATATTATCAAAAACCTAATCTTTCATGAAAAGATTAAATATATTGAAATGGACTGTCATTTTATGAGAGAAAAGGTGCTTGAAGGTAAACTCAAACCAATACACATTTCAGCTAATTTACAACTTGCTAATATGCTCACCAAGGCAATTTCATAATCTTTCAAGTAAGATGAATGTTCGTACCATTCACATTTCCTCTTGAAGGGCAGTATTAGACAATTTAAAGATGAATAAACTTAGAATTGTAGAGATGAACTGAGTACCAGACTGAAGAATGCTTGAGCATGAGAAAAGGAAAGCAAGTCTGGAAATAAAGAATGAGCAAAGCACACTGTTTTAAGTAAAACAAAGACAGGCTGAGGAGCAAAGCGCACCGTTTAAATAAAACAAAGAAAGGCTGGCCAAATGAATGAGAAACGTAGCGTTTCAATAACAAGCTTTTAAATTTCTGATATGTTAGTTAAAACTGTAATTATGATGTTTTTTTCCTTCTTATTTCACTCTTTAAACACCTATATATATACAGCTCTTTTGAGCTTTGATTCAATGAGAAAAACCCTCACATTTTTCTCAGGTTTTGCGCGGACACGTCTTTTTCTTCTGCACTTCATTTTGGTCATAAGTAAAAGAAATTACTTGTGTAATGATTTCCATAGTATACAGTTGTTTTTTTTTCAAATATTCTTACATCACATGATTTGAATGAACGTGACATAATTTTAACATGAAATAATTGTTTTATAAAATCATTTATTGTAATAATATATTAAGGATAAAGGCAACACAATTAAAATTTAAGTTTTTTATTCTAACTCCCACCATTTTCAAGGCACTTGAAGTGATTATAAATAACATAATATATAGATAAAAGTCTTTGAAACATCTTAATATCATGTTGTTAATCAAGAGAAACACAAGCACATATCAAGAATTTTAAAGAAGTTCAGAGATATGCCAAATATTAGAAGAAAGTAGTATGATAGTGCTCAAAATTTCTGAAAATTTGTTTTTCTTTTATAATTGACCCAAAAAAGTAGTTACTTAACTAGAACCTTTGAGGACAGAAAGCACTGGTCCAAATAAGGAAAGAGTCAAAATTGAGCCAGTCCTAGCTTGGTGGCACAGTCAAGATCCCATTCGTGATTCATGCAGGTGGTGGTGGCATGAACTGAACCAGTACTACTACTACCCTATTAGCTCGTGACGTCCGAATGTGGATTAGGGGTCCCTCACTTTGCGGGACTGGGGCGTCCCTGTCACCCACAAAACAGAAAAATTTTTGTCAGAGACCAACTGTCTCAACCCATATGCCAAATTTTACCTTCCACACTGCCCCTTTCCCCTTTGGTGCTGTAACACCAATTTCAAATTTTTATTTCAATCTCTTTCTTTTTCTGTTGCTCGATTGTCATTTATTGTTGTAATGCCACCATATTATAGGTTGGGATGCGTACATTGTTGTAGAATCTTTATCGCCCTCTTTGGTTCCCATCAATCCTTGTAAGTATTATTGCACTTGTGAAATCAATTCTTATCCATAAACACACTAGAACGAAATTTTATGTTGTCTATCAATCGAGACATATAAAGTGTATCATGATATTTTTTCTTGTCCAATAGCTTTTGTATTTTACCTTTTTATTTTTTGTTGGCGAATGAATGATTAACCATAAATAATTGCAAGATCCTCGGGATTGATCAAAAATTTTTGGAACGAAATTTACATGACCAAACAATCGGGTCAACCTAATTAATTAGTCACCAAATTAAAGACCTTATAGAAGACAATTAACGCAGCAATGTTAACTAAGCAATTCACATTATTGGAATTTATTAATAGTATTCCACTTAGCTATGCCCCTGCGACTACTAAAAGTCGGTTGCCAATATTAGTATGTTACCGGTAAGATATCTCATGAAACTTACTACTACAAGTTACTAACCAGGAAAGACAAAAGGTCTCATTTGGTCGGTAAGGGACAGAACAAGCTATGGGCTGTGTCTGCTTTTGAACTAGATTCCCTTTGCACTGATTTCTCCTTTGTTATCATGAACTGTCCAACATTAGCGTCCCAGTTCATTTTTATTTCTGCTTTCACATCAAAAATCTTACAATATCTTTATTTTGTCCTTTGGATTTGCCCTCCAAAATCTTACTACCTACCATTCCATTCGTCTCTATCATTGATTATAATAAAAATAAAGCAGGTAATTGTGACCTTGTACTCAGCTCAGCATGGAGTTAACTCATATAATTAGTACTACTTCTTTAATCATTATCAGTTGGCAGAGCCATCTTCATTAAAATGTTTGCCCAAAGTCTGTGAATATTCTAACAACATGCATTTCATGATTATTTATTGCATTAGGAATGTTGATCTTTAGGTAGGAATTAGGGAATCAAGCTCGCTCTCTCTTTGTTATAATTTCTATTACATATATAAATAGCCAGGGAGAAAGTAACAAGAAGAAAAAAAAAGTCAGGACTTGGGTAAAGACAGAGTTGGGTGCCTTATAAATCATTGTCTAGTAAAAGGGTCCCAAAAAATCAGCATCATGTCATCATTCCATCTTTCCCTGTCTAAAAGGTGAAGGGTAAAATTTTGAATGATACTAGTAATAATATTGTATTGTGAACAAGCACTTGAGTCGTTCGATTTATATATTGATGCGTGATCTTCTACTTAAAAAGTAAGATTTGAATTTTTTTTCTTTTAATTATAAAAAAAAAATAATTTATATTGTAAACATGAAATGTAAATTACAAAGTTATCAACTTAATATTGCATGCTAATGCTAATCATATTGGATTTAAGGAAAAAAAGTTCTTGCAAAGGGGAAAAAGAGGATGAAGCTTGAGAATCATGTGAATATAATTGATGATTATATTGCAATTTGCATGCATGATGCATGTGAGGAAAGCACATATATGATTCGCACGTACAATACAAACTTGGCGCATGCGCTGTGCAAGATGATATGGAGTTTGAATAATGATTAGGCATATGCGGTGGTGAGAGAATAAGTACATTTAGTTCGCCCAATTATTCCCTTCACGATATAAAAAGAAGTATAATCCACCATGAATATTCCGCTTCAGATAAAAGGTAAGATACTAGGGATGAGATCTGCTTGCCCTTTAGAAAGCTATGATTGGGGTTTAAGTTTCTCCGTTTTCCTTATAATTGAAGCAAAAGCTTATTTTAAGTAGTTCGTGAAAGCTGCTTTTCACCCTTCGCTTATTACGACTAATTTTATTATTATCCAAAAATTGGACATGTTTTCGAAGGTAATTGATTAGCTTAGCTGAAACTTTGGGTGGATAAATAAGGGAGTACTGTACTGACAAAGGACATTCAACAGTCGATTCCTAAACAACCCTAAGAGAGGTAGTAGTAGTACTTGTTAAGTTTGGTCCCGAAGTCTAGCATAGGGAGGACTTAAAAGGAGAGAAAGCCAAAACAAATAGAAATATTAAACAGGCTTTTTTTGCATTTTTTCTTGTGGAGAAGTGGGAGCCTGCTAATATCCCTCGATGTTGAAAGCAAAAGCCATGCATGTTCAATACAAGGACGATTTAACCAAAGGAAACAGTAGCTTTCTAAAAGATGTTTTCAAGCATTTCTTTCGATATATATCGCCAGTCTTCATCACAACATGCATTTTAAAAGCTGTTTCTTTTTTTTTTTTAACAAAAAAATCTCGAATAAAGGAGGAAATTTATATGAGGCTTCAGTCTTTTTGTGCTAAAATTTTATATGAGAAAGTGAGAGGAAGAGAGGGACCATTATTAACAAAATTCTCCTTTACACATAAGAAAGAGGGAAAGGGGAGAGATTTTGAGGTCCTACAATAGCAAGCACCAAACCCCTTAAAAGGCTATATAACCTGCTTAACGAAACCTAAAACAAATGCAAAATTACACATAACCTAAATAAAGACAAGCTAATAACTATAAAACCCTTGGAACCCCGATAAAAACAACTTTAGATTTCTCCCCAGAAGGGTACTAGTTTAATTAATATTTTTTTTTACTTTATTTGCATCTCACAAAATTAATCCCTCCCCAACTTAAAACAAACATAATAATCTACATGCACTCGATTTCTTCAACATTTTGTCACATGATTGAGCACCCACTTTCATCATCATCGTAGTCATCATCTTCATTGAATTTTTCGATTGGATCGGACGGTGGAGGTGGTGGTCCGTATGCATTAGCATGCATGGCTGGCGCGTAATACGAAGAGCATGAGCTAGGGTAAGTCGTGTTGTAACTTACTCCATACAATGGAGGTCCATAGTGCATAGGTGGGTAAGGATATATAGGCTGATTTGGAGCGCTCAGATTCATTGATGCCATTGGTGGGGCCTGTTCTGGAAGGGCCAGAGCAGCTGATAGGTTGTCCCCGGGCGCATCAGCGGTGGGACCAGGGTTCCCTTTTTGCCCTTTCTTTTTCTTCTTTTTACCTCCATTACCACCACCACTTTCGGCAGTGGCTGGTTCCTCGCTTTCACTTCCCATTTGGTCCCCTGCTGGAGGCTGATCATCTCTAGCAAGGCCTTTACCACCACCCGCACCGCCATTTTTGGCAGCGGCTAAGTCAGGCTTTTCTTCTGAATTATTCTTCGGGTCTTGATCACCACCAGCTTCTCCACCGTCTTTTTGTTTCTCATTGTTCTTTGGCTTTCCAGGCTTTTTCTCTTTCTTTTCAGGCTTTTCTGGCCAAAGTTCAACGTGCTTCCCAGACTTGGTTAGCTTCTTGATGAGAGTTTCTGCATCCACGCTGCCAGTAACTGTCACCTTGTGCTGTTGAGAATCTATGGTCGTCTCATAAACACCTTATTAAAAACAGATTAAGAAGCGTCAAAAAGAGAAAAGAATCTGCATTTGTTATACTACTTATTAAATATGTAAAGAAAGCATAGGCAGAATTAACTTATAGAAGTAACATATACCATCAATGCCTTGAAGAACTTTCTTGACTTTCTTCTTGCAGCCTTCACAATGGATTAAAACTTTCAAGACCCAGGTCTATGAAACAGTTAAGAAGGAGTCAACTAAAATAGTACTAAATATATAAAGCATTATTGGTGTACCAGAAATGTAACAAAGGAAGAAATACCCGGAGTTTCTTATTGTGTTCTAGATTTGCTCACCTGGTAGCTCAGTGCTCCTGCAGCATCTTGATCAGCTAGTTTGGTTGCCATCTGAGAGAGAGAGAGAGGAAAGAAAGGAGTCTTCGAGAGACGCGAAGGGAATGAGAAAGGTTGGGAGTAAAAGAAGTAAGAGAAAAGCAATATAGAGAGCATTTGGTGTGGATGCCACATCACCTTTTCGCCCAATCTCTTACTCACGAGCTTAATCACGTGACTTTCTATTTGTACGGCTTTCTCTCTTTTAAGGCAGTCAAAAATTTTGAACCGTGCATTTATTTACTTAATCTAAGTAGTTAAGTTGGAAATAGGAGAGCTTGTACCTAGCCTAGGAATACTTTTCAACTTTGGATTCACAAAATAACATGGGCAACTAATTTTGGAAGGCTAGGCTGCCAGTGAGCCTAAAAGATTCTTTGCCAGCTGATACGTGATTAACACGTACTGCTCTGAACCTTAAACAACCAAAATTTGGCCTTGTTTAGAGTGGCTAAAAACTTTTCCTTTTGCTAAGCCTAAGCGTTGCCCTTGCAGGTGCACGCTCCAGGTGCACTGGCTGTCTCCTTTCCCTTGTTGGAAAAAACACTCCTTGCTGGGATTACCCTTTTAGTTCACTTTTGATGGGATTTTTTACCAGAAAGAAACAAAAGTTAAATAATACTACTACATTGGGTAAAATTACAAGTATAACAAATTATTGAACTCTTTTATTACAAAAAGGCCAGGACAAGACATAATACTAATTTCGTTTTACCGTTCCCAAGGCAAAACATCCATCTTTTTCCTTTTCTTTATTTCGACTTTTATCTAAAGTAAATTCAATTAAAGAAATACCCAGATTCTGCCCCCGTCATTTGAGTGTATATGCCTCTGTGCCAATTATAGCCTTTGAACCAACAAGTTTGAATTATCATCAATTCATTTGAAATTCATTACTATACTTTAATTTTGATTCTGAAACATCGATCATCTCATTCATGGCACTTCACCAGTTCCGACATCCGTAATAAAAACCACTGGCTATGACATATTATTTATTGATTTGAATACTCGGTAATAAATTGGCCTTAATTTGACAGCACTCGACATCAATATAATCCCTGTTAGTTCTATTTTACGAGGTAATGTGACCAAAGAAAAGGCAGCAAGAGCACACGTGCACGCACACACACACATACAAGTATAAATAGCCTGTTCGATTGGAAGGGAACATTATTATTTGCCATCTTCCGACAACTTCCCCCCAACAACTATTTAAATTGTTCAACAATCGGTCAGATACTTTTATTTGTAATGGTACAAATTCCACAGATCATAAAACCAGACGATTAAAAAAAAAAAAACAAAACAAAAGTATTCCCTCCCTTCCCTTGCGGCTCCACTTTTAAATCTCACATTAATATCTATAAAAAATCCGAAAAGAAAATTATAGTTTTCCTTCCTTAGCATCTCCTTTTAATTCTTACCATTTTTAACTTTCCTTCCCTCTTAGCAAGCAGTGTAAGCTCTTATGGCAACTTGAATCTTTGATGGGTTTCAAGTTCAACCCAGAGAGTACCAACGTGAAAGGTAATCTCTCAATCCTTCTACTTTATGCTGTCAACATCCAGACTTGAAGTGAATGATAGACTGCTTTGAACCTGATAATATCCTTAACAGAAAAAAAAATTAATAAAGTTATCTACAATATATATTATGTAGGTGTTGCAAACTTGCCAGCTTTGAACAAATACGGTACAAGCAACTTTTCAAATGAAATGGCAACTTGAAGTTAACTGGTTATGCTTTCTAGGCTTACACCTCTATACGGAAATAAAAAAAGAAAACAATTATCACTAAGCAATCGGCACTTGGTATATATTTTCCCAAAAATGGGGACGAGAAACTTTCATGGACTTTTAAACCAGCACGCAACACTCTATTAAAGACTTAAGTCCCACTTTGTTTAAGCCAATGGCGCTGCCAGGCTTTTATGAGTAGTGTGACTCGTGACAACATTTGGCACTCACAATAAATTATTGCTTTTATGCCCTTTGAACAGAACTGGTGCAAAAGGAAAATATTAGTTATCATTAAAAGTCTCAGTCATCCAAAATCTCAAAAGAAGAAATCAATAAAATCTTATGGCAACAATAACCTTAATGCGGTACACAGCCTCACTGAAGAGGACTTATCTCAGGAGTAGAGCACTGTCAAAGGCAAACCAAAAATGCAAAGTCACATTGCTAAAAGTATTACTATTCAACTTGACTAACTAAAGCAGTAGGATAAGTCAAGGCAGTAAATTGTGAAGCACATTAAAATTGGGAAGTACAACTAAATGGCGGTGTACCAAGGACGATTAATGCAAAGTAGAGAACAGTCAATCATAAAAATGTATTGAAGTGACAACAGATGAATTACATTCACTTATCACAGGAAAAAACGAACTTACAGAATCAATCTTAGAAAGAAATCTGCAGCCAAGGATGCATCGTGCATGAGTAAATAGCAATTAAAATATCAGTTCCCCTCAAGATTATCAGCTAAAATATTTTTCCACTATGATCAATGGAAATCTTCAGTCTCGTGTGAGTTTGAACCCAGTAAGGCTGCATTAGCAACCAACAAGTATCTAATTTCATGGCCCTAATTTAGCAAAAAGAATACCAAATCTACCAATTTCTTACCATACTTTCTATTGTTGGAAAATCATCGGTAACCAAGTTCAACCTTACATCAGAAGTCCTTGGTCTCAGTAACAATATTGTCAGATCCAGCATCTAAAAGTATAAAATGATAATTCATACAGAGCACCATAAACACAAAGTTAGATGTAATTCTTAGTTTCTGGGTATAAAAGTAATTCTGCTACACAAAAAGCCACTTCAATATTAAAGGCAAGCAATCAAAAGAAAAACAAACTACATTCTACAATTCTTAACTTCTTAAGTAAAAGGTGCAGTAGTGGAGTCTCATGTTAAAATTGGAAAGGAATAAGTGTCATTCATCTTATTTGCTGTCATATAATATTACAGCAATTTCTCTTCCTGTCATCAAGAATAGACAAGGGATATAACCAGTGTGAAACCATAAGTTCATGGTGATTGTAGCACCTATAACGTACTTAAAATTTTCCTGCTCACAAGAACACCTATAATGACACCAAGAAGAGCTGACAAGGCTCCATCCCTTGAAAGCCAGAATTCAGTCCATGTCATAGGCCTTTTGACCTGTAACAATACCTCCCTGAACCTCCCCTGCAAATCCTCAAGTGATCCAGTGTTATCAATCAATAAGTCTGCTCGGGTTCTCTTAAAATCTAGAGACATCTGGGCATTTATCCTATTTCTGGCATCCTCCTCTGTTGAATTGTCTCTTTCCATAAGTCGTCGAAGCTGTGTTTCAGGATCAACCCATACAACAACAATGGGTTTTGTCCACTTATCCATCTTGGCCTCAAACAACAATGGAATGTCAAGAACGATTACTTTATGACCTTTTATCCAAAACTTCAGAATTTCCAAAAAGATGCCAGAAGATATATAGGGAGCCAATAGCCTACAAGAAGAAAATTAACCACATTTTGAAATCAATACAATATGCAATTTCACTACAAGGTATATGATGATGGTAGGTTATCAAGACTCCGTGCAGATGACCTCCAGGCATAGAGAACATTACCTTCCCGACATTTAGTCAGGGTAAATGGAAACATCTAAGTGTTTGAGATTAACCTGCACGACTTAAGGATCAGAAGGCAACATAACTTCCAACTGCCTTTAAATCGTTAAAAGCAATCTTCTAGGAGATCATGACAACAATTTGCAATAACATCAGCGCCATGGGAACAAGTTGAGAAAATCATGTTATGTACATAAGCAACTTAAAGAAGACCGAATATCACAATACAATGTCAATCAAATTTTGCATTTTGAAGGCAAAATCCCAGCCTCCAAGACTACCAGAATACGTATAACAGTAGAGAAATCAAGTTTAAGAGCTCTTCACTATCTTAAGCTGACATGAAAATAAATAAGAAGAAGCAAATTATAAAAAGTTTACCGATTAAGGAGTTCACGCTTGGAGGCATCAGAGAAGACGATCCGGCCCAATTTCAATCGATCAACTTGTCCATCATCTTGTAGAATGTCCGGCCCAAATGCGGCCACCACCCTTTTGTAACCGCCGGTGCCCTTCTTCAACACATCCTGCAAAATCAAAATTAATACTAGTTAAAAGTGTGATCGGTAATTTCATCAAACAGGTGGAAGTAAGAAAAAAAGAAGCGTACACGAGCTATAACGTCAGCATCGACGACGGGAATCTGGTTGTACTTGAACATGGAAGAGACTGTGCTCTTCCCTGACGCGATCCCTCCCGTTAGCCCTACTATCCTCATTTTCGCTCAATCTTTTTCTCCTCCCTCTCTGCTTTAGTCTTTCCTTCTGACTCTCCTGTTTCTAGTTCTCGTATGGCATTAAAGAGACGGCGTAAAAATTTTTAGGATTGTAATTTTAGGAGAGGTTTTTAATCGAACGGCCACAAGGCGCATCTGGTGTAGTGGTATCATAGTACCCTCCCACGGTACTGACCGGGGTTCGATTCCCCGGATGCGCATATTTTGATTTCATGTCAGTCATGCTACTGGTACTATTTTTTATGTTGTTCACTTTCCTTGTGAAACGTGGAGGAACAAATATGTAAACAAGCAGGTTTGTTTTGTTTGCCCTTTTCTCAGTCACCGCAACAGAAACAGCTGCCACCACCGCTTCTCTCATGACATCTTGTTCGAACAGAATCCTTCACATGATAAACACCTGCACTTCTCTTTCTCACATTCACCAAATCGAAGCCCAACTCATTCTCCAAAACCTCCTTAAGAACCCCTTCATAGCTCATCATTTCATCAATTCCTGCAACTCTTCAGGCCTATTAAGCCATGCCCACACCCTCCTCTTCCTCTCAAAACCACCCGTACACGTCTTCATTTACAATTCCCTCATTAGAGCCTTCTCCCACTCTAAAACCCCACATCTTCCTTTCTCTCTATATACCCACATGCGAAACGCCTCCGTTTTGCCCAACAACTACACCTTCCCTTTCCTTCTCAAGTCGTTGTCCGATTTCCACCACCTCCGGAAAGGCCAAATGGTTCAGACCCATGTCATAAAACTGGGTCATTCCCATGATATTTATATACAAAATTCCCTGATGAGTCTCTATGCATCATCTGGTGAAATGGGTTTCTGTCGCCAAGTATTCGATGAAATTCCTGAGAAAGATGTTGTTTCGTGGACTGTTTTGATTACAGGGTATAGAAATGATAAAAAATATGATGACGCTTTGATTGCCTTTGAGCAAATGCAATATGCAGGGGTGGTGCCTAATAGAGTAACTATGGTGAATGCATTGGCTGCCTGTGGTAGTTTTGGTGCTACTGAAATGGGTGTTTGGATTCATGATTTTATAAGGAAAAAAGGGTGGGAGTTGGATTTGGTTTTAGGGACTGCGTTGATTGATATGTATGGAAAATGTGGGAGGATTGAAGAAGGTTTGAGAGTTTTCCATAGCATGAAAGAAAGGAATAATTTTACGTGGAATGCAGTAATTAACTGTCTAGCTTTAGCTAAAAATGGGGAGCAGGCGGTTTGGTGGTTTAATAAGATGGAACAAGAAGGGTTTAAGGTTGATGATGTAACTTTAGTTGGGGTGCTATGTGCTTGTAGTCTTTCAGGTTTGGTTGATACAGGTCGAAAAATATTCAGTTTCTTAGTTGAAGGGAAGTATGGATTTGTGCCTGGTGTAAAACATTATGCATGTATAATTGACCTCTTGACACGTGCAGGATTTCCTGATGATGCTTTTAGATTTATCCAGGAAATGCCTTTTGAGCCTACGAGGTCCATATGGGGATCTTTGCTGGCTGGTTGTAGAACTCATGGAAATTTGGAATTGAGTGAGTTTGCTGCTAAGAAACTTGTGGAGTTGGAGCCAGCTAATAGTGCTTATTATGTCGTGTTGTCCAATTTGTATGCGGATATGGGGAGATGGGATGATGCTGAGAAAGTGAGAGCCTTGATGAAAGAGAGGCGATTAAAGAAGGACCTTGGTTGTAGCTCTGTGGACTTGGAACCTCAGGAACAGGTTTATGAACTAGTAGCAGAGCAGAACCCTCAACTTGCATGTCAAGAATGATCTTACTCCTGTCCTCTGATACATCTTAAAGGGGAAAGTTCTTTTCTGCTTGGGCTGAGTCCTAAGTCTGGGTTATGAGGCTACTCTGCTTTGTGGTTGAAGTTGATATGCTTTTCCATGGACAACAAATGTATAGGCGAGGAGGGTAAATCCTAATCTGTTCACCTTTCACACCTATACGGCAATGGAAAATGATCTTGCAGCTGCTCATTCTTGCTGTTTGGAGGACAGAACTCAGCCATTTGTGGTGTATATCAGGAATCCATCATGTCTCATTTGACTGGTCTGCCTGCAATGAGCAACTTTGTTTCTTCAAGGTAGAGGATTCTTTGTATTTTATGAGCATGAAACATGATACTTGAACCTCACTACAGAGGTGATGATTAAATGAGGCGTCTTGTTCAAATTGATTGGCCATAAATAGATTGAGTAAAATATTCAGATTGATAAGCTATTGTTTACAATCAGAATTGTCAGCTTAGCATCATGGTAGTATTATGACATTCCCTGGGTCTTGTTGACGGTACAATTTCACATCTTTAAGGGTATATGAATTACCCCCAGCAACGTGGTTTCATTTAAATAAAGATATTACCTGAATTGTAGGACCCATAGGATCATATTCCTTTCAGCTAATGGGATTAGGAAGGACATATAATATTTGGATTGAAGAAGATTGAATATTGGATTGATAGGTGTTATAGGAAGGAGTTTATGGATGAATTAAAATTATCAAATTAGATTTGAAGGAAAAAAATAACGAAAATGTTTGTTAAAGATTGAAAAAGTTGATTGATTCTTGAGAATATAGGAATATTAGTTTCTGTATATTGATATTTTAACTAGTATAAATTTATTGATATAGATTTATCTATAGGGTAGTATATGTGATTAAGGATGTCTAAAAGGAGAGATTATTTGGAATCACATTTGAAGTTACTTATAGTTGTCATTAAGTTTGCTTCTACAAACATATGAAGAATAAAAATCATCATTTATACAGAATCTTGGACTAAGACTTCAACCCTTCAATAAAATAAGAAAAGAAACGCTATTAAAAAAACCTTATTATTGGAATTCTCCATCAGTTATCAGTACATGATAAAACCTTATTATTTGATAACCATAATCTGTTATAAATCCAAACAAAACTTTGCTTTCTTATTAGCTTTTCCTTTTTTGGATAGCAACTCCTACTTTTTTCATTTTATAAGGACACTGGGCAATCCCGTAAAAGTTGTCTAAACTTCACCTTATCTATTAGCCTTACCCTTCTATTTCACGTTTTTCCCCTTTATAGCTCCATGTTCTTATCGTAGAAACTCATGCATGTTGTTGATTTCTCTTTACTTATAAGGAGATGTTCTTCAAAACAGAAAAAAAATTTTTTTTTTTGAACCCTTGGTGTCGTTTATTTAGATTTCTACAATTTCTCTGATTACTATAATTTATCCCATGCGAATAAGAGAGCATTCGCAACAAAAAAAGCATAAATCTGCACACTGAAGTTTAAAGACACAAGACAGAAATCAAAGTACAGGGATCAAGACATGATATCAAACAAGTTATTACTACTATTCTTCAAATGACTCTGATATGAAGCAGTAGGTTGCGGCAAAATCCTTATTTATTTTGCATTTCGACGACCCTAGCCCATTTGCTAACGTGTGGACGTGCTTCGAATACCGCCTTGGCTGGCGTGTTCATTAAGTAATGCACGACGGGTTGGTGGCGCACATCTGCCGCCAAGCCGAAGCTGTCACCTGACAGGTACTGAGTTCTACCCAACCGAGCGTCGTAGACGTCTAGAACCTTGCCAGACTATCTTGGAGCTCCTTCGCTGCTGCTTCGTCCGTCGTCACCAAACCTGTCATTGGCTTGATAAAATGCTCCTGTACTACCTTTGAAGCTACAGGATCAAACTGGTGGGCTTGCACCTCCAACCACGACAATATGAGTGCTTTACTCTCTGAGTTCAATCCTCTTGTCAGAATATGTTGAAGCAATGATTCTGTGTATTTCAAGTGTAAATCTAAAAATTAGCAACCATACTAGTATATTACATTGATTTAAAGTCGTCTCACAAATTTATATATATTTTAAAAGAAAAATAGTACCGAAACGCTTTAAGCCTCCATCCTCCAAAGCTGGAACATGGCCAAATGGCTGCATCAAACGAAAGGGGTTACCTAATAATTAAGCAATACAATAATTCCAACACCAAAGGAAGAGAGAAAATAGAGAAGGCAAGAACATTATAGTATCAGTGGATATCGGCTAAAACATGGTAAGAGATCTGTTATCAACGTGCTTACATTGAGGGAAAGGTAAGATTCCTTTTTATGTTCACGAGCTCCAAAGTCGACGGGGACCAATTCGAATTCGAGCCCTTTCTCGTGAAGGACTGAAAGAACCTCATCGTAGCTATTGAGTAAGGGCTTCCACGTACTTTGAGGACTCCAGCCATGATGAAGATGATGAACCCATGTTGTCTTTACTGTCTTTAATTTTGGAGGAAATTGTGAAAAATAGGCCTTGTAGCAAGAGCTCTTAAAAAATAACTGTTTCTATAATTTTAATTGTTTTTAGATAATTTTTTTATAAAACTTGACAATAATACATTTTAAACCAATTAATCCAAATGAAAGAAGCACGTCTCGGTTTCTTTCTCATTTTCTACTATTCAGATTAAAATTTCAAAATTAAATCTCGATTTAACTATCCCTCCGTCCAGCTCTCCAAGGCCATTGGGATATTTATCTCACCATCTAGCTGTTGCCATCGAGGTCTATATCGCCAGCGAACTTTCTGAGGATCCCAAAGTGCAGAGATGGCATCAAGGTATGTGTTATGGGTTCTTGGGTTTATTTATGGTTATTCATAGAACACGAAAGTTGATGGGTAAATTGTATGAGTTTGGAAACTTAAATCTGGTTGGAAGTAACGAAAATCAATCAATTTATCGTCGATGTGTGAATATTTGTTAGGCATTGTGTCACTGGATATTAGAGTGTGTAATTGGATATTAGGAATCTTAACATGTTTAATGGGTAAATTATATGAGTTTAGAAACTTAAATCTGGCTTCGAGTAGCGAAATCAATCAGTTTATAGGCGATACGTGAATATTTGTTAGGTATTGCGTTACTGGATATTAGGGTCTGTGACTGGATATTAGTAATCGTAACTTGTTTATTTGGTATTAGGTGCCTGAATATTACGTGACTAAATATTTGTTGAGCATTGCGTGACTTATTTGTACGCATTATGTGACAGAATAATGCATGGTTGGATATTAGGTAATATTACGTAATACTCAGTCACGTAATGCCTATAAATAAGTCATGCTATGCTCAACAAATATTCAGTCATGTAATATTCAGGAACCTAATGCCATAAGTTAACATAACCAGTCACGTACTGAAGTCACGCAATACACAACAAAAGGTCACACTATATGTCAACACCAGTCACGCAAACCCTAAAAACTAGTGTCCAAAAGCCTCAAAACTATAGATAAATTACAGAATGCAGTCACACACTGGCACTCTCACAATACTTAATAATAAGTCACTCGATGCCTAATATGCACCCACATTATGCCAACATAACCATCCACGTAATGTCCCAACATCCCACAATACACAACAACAAGTCACCATATACATACAATCCACTCATGCAATGTCTTGCATGAAGATGTGCATTGCATAATTCATGCAGCGCGTATAACCTAGTCTCCCAATACCTAATAATAGTTCACGCAATGCCTAACATCCACTCACGTTGTTATTCTGCATAATACTATAACTTAAACG